>CM077115.1:543610189-548410189 GCA_039619475.1 Icerya purchasi
GATCCTATTCTAAGGGAAAACCGCAAACTAACCTACAACCAACATAGAAAATCCTTAAAAGCCAAAATCAATCTTGCAAAGCTTAACTCTTGGAAGACTTTTTGTTCTGAAAATGTCAAACCATGGGGCTTAAGCTACAAAATAACGTTTCTGAATTCAAACAAACCAAACAATATTCCACTCTTCACAAAAAATAACGGCGATAAAATCACCAATGTGACAGAGAATCTAAACTTCTCCCTATCCTCTCTTCTTCCGTTAGACAGCACTGACAAAGACAGCAACAAACAGAAAATACTAAGAGAAAACTTTAAACTTCCCATACAGGAAAACGCTGCTCACCTACAACGGACTCCTCTTGACACTTCCGCACTAAGTAGTATTATAAAAAATTTAAAAAACAACAAAGCCGCTGGACCCGACAATATTACAAATAAGACACTAAAATTAATCCAAAAGGTCTATCCCAAGCTCCTTCCACAACTATACCAAAAAATCTTCTCCTTAAACTATTTCCCCAAACCCTGGCGCGAAGCAAATGTAATCCTCCTTCATAAATCAAATAAAGACGCAAACCTCATAAGCTCCTATCGCCCAATATGTCTTTTAAATTCTGTGAGCAAAATTTACGAAAAACTACTAAAAAACAAGATAAACTGCCATCTAAACTCAACAAATTTTTTAGATAAAAGACAATTTGGATTCAGACAAGGTCTGTCCACAGAACATGCTGTGAACTACGCGATCAGCAAGATTAGCAGCAACCTTAAGAAAAAATCGAATGTTCTTGTAATAGGAGTGGACATTAAAGGAGCCTTTGACAATTGCTGGCACCCTGCCCTGTTTGACATTCTAAAATCTATTTTGATCAAAGATATACCATTGTTAAGTACAATATACCATTACCTTAATAACAGACGTGTAACTCTCCAAATAGGTAATCACAGTGCAAACATCGAAACTAATAAAGGCTGCCCACAGGGTAGCGTTTTAGGTCCACTATTCTGGAATATACTATTCAACCAAGCTCTTCAATTACCATACGACAAGAACGTTGACCTATGCGCATATGCTGATGACCTACTATTTATAATAACGGACGACACAAAAATCAATCTCGAAAGAACAGCTAACAAAACGCTTGAGTTACTCGGAGCCTGGCTAAATGAAGTAAAGCTTAATCTCTCAGTTGAAAAATGTTTTGTGTCCCTTTTCACAAACTCCCTGAAACTAAAAAGAAAAAATATCAAAGTACTTTACGGGGGGATCACCTTAAACGTAGTCGAACATTTTAAATATCTCGGAGTCATATTAGACAATAAACTCTCCTTTAAACAACACATAGAATACACTACATCTAAGCTAGACGTTAAATACTATCAATTACTAAAAGTGTGCAGAAACACATGGGGATTTGATTACAGATACAGACTTGTATTGTACAAGTCACTTGTTGAAAACACAGTGTGTTACTGCAGCTCTGTGTTTTTCCAACACCTAAAAAAGAAAACCCTAAAGCAAAAAATCTACTCTACGCAACGTAAATACTTAATAAACGCCTGTAGAGCTTACCGGACAATTTCTCATAGCGCCGCTGTTGCCCTTACGGGAGTCCTTCCCTTAGACCTAGAAATCAACTATAGATCAATCATTTTTACCATAAAAAACCATAAAAATTTTGAATATATTAATGATCATGTCTACCAAATAATGAACTTTTTACCTCCAATAAATCCCCTTCAGAGCAGTTCCTACATGCTAATCCAGCACGACCTACATATAAAAATATCACTAAAACAGCTCAAAAGATACATCAAAAACTATTTCATTTCTACATGGCAAAGCTCCTGGGAAAGAGACACGGTAGGTCGGCATACCCACGGGCTAATCCCAAACATTAGAACAGGCTTACAGTTATCACCTGACTTTTATACTACCCAACTCCTCACTGACCACGGACATTTCGGAGCCTATTTAAAAAAATACAAAATCACCGAAGACGACAAATGTGACTGTGGGGAAATTGAAAACGCCAATCATGTAATCTTTCACTGCACTAAGTATGACGACATCAGAAACTTCAACCTAGAAAACTTCAACTTGAGTAATTCAACTTTGGCAACTAAATTTCAAAAATTCGCGTTCTCGGTTTTAAAACCAAAATTTACTGGCAAAAATAACAACCTACAGTGATTTACATTACTCACTTAAATAAAAACACCACACTTAAAAACCACACACCAACACGTACGTAAATTTTATTATTAATATCCGGAAAAGACAATCGAGCCCAAATGGTAAATCAAACTGGAATCAATCACACTCGCGTCATTCGAAAAAAAAAAAAAAAAAAAAAAAAAATGTACATATAACAAAACATTATTGTCTATTAAATAAGTACACAGTGCATAACCCATCAGATTATGTAGCATTTAGTTTATCAACCCCGATATGTATAAAAATTAAATTCCTAAAGCTCATTACTTAAGATTTATTGTAAGAAGGTCCCGGGTCAAGATTAAGCCTAACGGCGGTGCTTGGCTTGGCGCCTTTGTACACAACTTGTATTGTAAAAAACGCTATCGAAATACAGTTATTAATCAAAAAAAAAAAAATTATTATTATTATTATTATTATTATTATTATTATTATTATTATTATTATTATTATTATTATTATTATTATTATTATTATTATTATTATTATTATTATTATTATTATTATTATTATTATTATTATTATTATTATTATTATTATTATTATTATTATTATTATTATTATTATTATTATTATTATTATTATTATTATTATTATTATTATTATTATTATTATTATTATTATTATTATTATTATTATTATTATTATTATTATTATTATTATTATTATTATTATTATTATTATTATTATTATTATTATTATTATTATTATTATTATTATTATTATTATTATTATTATTATTATTATTATTATTATTATTATTATTATTATTATTATTATTATTATTATTATTATTATTATTATTATTATTATTATTATTATTATTATTATTATTATTATTATTATTATTATTATTATTATTATTATTATTATTATTATTATTATTATTATTATTATTATTATTATTATTATTATTATTATTATTATTATTATTATTATTATTATTATTATTATTATTATTATTATTATTATTATTATTATTATTATTATTATTATTATTATTATTATTATTATTATTATTATTATTATTATTATTATTATTATTATTATTATTATTATTATTATTATTATTATTATTATTATTATTATTATTATTATTATTATTATTATTATTATTATTATTATTATTATTATTATTATTATTATTATTATTATTATTATTATTATTATTATTATTATTATTATTATTATTATTATTATTATTATTATTATTATTATTATTATTATTATTATTATTATTATTATTATTATTATTATTATTATTATTATTATTATTATTATTATTATTATTATTATTATTATTATTATTATTATTATTATTATTATTATTATTATTATTATTATTATTATTCGTCCGTGGTTGCAGCAAGGTGCTGTTAGTATAGCTCTGTGTTCAACTCGCTATTTTACAGTGTTTTTCGCTCGCGGAATTTCCGTACTTAATCGTAACGTTTAGCGGTTCTCGTCTAGTTTCTAGTGCAGATTTTAATTTTCGGATAGCTCCATTTACCGCTGAGTAATTATCAAAACAATCTAAATTAATTATCTGTGTTCATTTTCGAAGAATTCATGCGTGGTTCTAAGTTTTCGTAAAACGCGTTGTCGGCCGCGATCGGCTGCAAAAACCGGTTTCTTCGTCGCATGGTCCGTGAAATGGCGCCCAGCTCCTACATATGCACCGTGTGCTGCGGTCCCTTTTATGGCCGGCAACAGCGTGTATGCTGTCGGCATGAATGCGGCCAAATAGCGCACGCTGCTTGTTTACCACCCGCCGCAAAAGACTTCTCGTGCTCGGCCTGCTTGGAAATCGAACAGGTACACAGCATACCAACGAACGGCCCTACCGACGACATCATGACCTTTTTTAAACAAGAACTGTTAGTAATCAAAGAAGATTTGCGATGTCTCCAGTTTGAGCGAAAACGTAACGCTATGCTCGAAAATGAAATAAAAACACTACGCGCGGAGGTGACTCAACTAAAGATGATAATTGGGAAAACAAACGGCTCGCCCTCCTTTGCAGAAATTGTCAAGTCCTCACAAGTACACAAAAAGGAAAGTTCTCCCCAAGCTCGAACGAACAAACCTCCTCTCAGTTTCGTCGTGGTCAAAAGTACAAGTAAGGATGCCGAGGTCGAATTAAAAAAAAACGTCAACCCCAGCAAAATCGGCGTTGACATCAAAAGTTACAAGAAACTAAAATCAGGGAACATAATTCTAGGCTGCTCGTCAAACGAGGAAAAAAATACACTAAAAAACGAAATAAAAACTAAATGCAACGCCCTCACAGCAGAAGACAAACCCGTTCGAAACCCCGAGATCAAAATACTAAACATTCCAGATAACACAACCAAGGACGATATCAAGGAAGCCATCGTTAACTTTACCGGAGAGGAACCTCTTTACACGAAAATCTGGTCGTCAAAAAATCCAAGAGCAGTATGCGAAGTGTCGCCGAAAACCTTTCGTTCGATCATGGACTCCAAAAAAATTAACCTGGGCTGGACAAAATGCCGAGTATACGAACATGTCAGCGTCAAACAGTGTTTCCAGTGCTGGAAAGTCGGTCACAAGGCATCTGAATGCAGTGTTAGCGAAGAAGAAATTAATCTTATTAAAAGCAGCATCAACAATGGGTTATGCACAAATTGCACACACAACAACATTAAGGTCAGTAATTTTACAAATTCATCAAACACACATGTTAACGTAAATAACAGAGACCATCACCACCATCCCGGCAGCTACAAATGCCCGTACACAGACACAATTAAAAACAATATTAAAAAACACACAAACTATAACTATGAACAAACAGCTTAAACTCTTGCAAAATAATGTAAATCACTGTACTACCGCTCAGCACACACTATTTAATTTTGCCGTAAATCAACAATATGACGTTATTTCAATTTGCGAACCATACATCAAAAACAACAAACTAACTGGGTTCTCCTCTACATTTAATATAGTTAAAAATGACTTCGTTGCTGTCTGCGTCTCGTCTAACATAAACTACTATGAAATTCTGAATGAACAAAACATCATTGCTATCCTCCTATCAGACCTACTATTAATCAACGTCTACTTTTCTCCTAACAAACCTTTACAGCCGTACTTGAATTCGCTAAATCAACTTCTACAAAAAAATCCACAAAAAGACATCATAATTACCGGAGACACCAATGTAAGATCCGTTCTCTGGGATATCAAAAATTCTGGCCACAAAACCAAACTCTTCCAAAATTTTCTAAATTATTACGAACTCTCTGTTCTAAACGAAAAAAACAAATTCACCTTCAGCAATGCAAATGGACGAAGCGTGGTCGACTTAATAATCGCCTCACGCCGAGCTTCATCTCACATTAAAGACTTAAATATCCTAACTGGTAACTCATTATCAGATCACGAATATATTTCCTTTAGTTATTCTCCCTTCAGCACCCATCCCAAAAAAATAATCAAACACGTTGACTATGACAACATACTTCACCAAATTGGAACTGATTACGACTACCTCTTAGACAGTTGTAATAAGTTACATGACCAAATTTCTTGCGATGAATGGGTAGCTAATTTCTCAGCTTATATCAGGGACCTAACAGCGTCAAACAGCGTTTATAAAAAAATTAAAAAAACCAACTACTGGTGGAATAATGAGATTCAACTTTGTAGTGCACTGACCAAACAATATCGGCGCCTATATCAAAGAACTAAGGATCCTATTCTAAGGGAAAACCGCAAACTAACCTACAACCAACATAGAAAATCCTTAAAAGCCAAAATCAATCTTGCAAAGCTTAACTCTTGGAAGACTTTTTGTTCTGAAAATGTCAAACCATGGGGCTTAAGCTACAAAATAACGTTTCTGAATTCAAACAAACCAAACAATATTCCACTCTTCACAAAAAATAACGGCGATAAAATCACCAATGTGACAGAGAATCTAAACTTCTCCCTATCCTCTCTTCTTCCGTTAGACAGCACTGACAAAGACAGCAACAAACAGAAAATACTAAGAGAAAACTTTAAACTTCCCATACAGGAAAACGCTGCTCACCTACAACGGACTCCTCTTGACACTTCCGCACTAAGTAGTATTATAAAAAATTTAAAAAACAACAAAGCCGCTGGACCCGACAATATTACAAATAAGACACTAAAATTAATCCAAAAGGTCTATCCCAAGCTCCTTCCACAACTATACCAAAAAATCTTCTCCTTAAACTATTTCCCCAAACCCTGGCGCGAAGCAAATGTAATCCTCCTTCATAAATCAAATAAAGACGCAAACCTCATAAGCTCCTATCGCCCAATATGTCTTTTAAATTCTGTGAGCAAAATTTACGAAAAACTACTAAAAAACAAGATAAACTGCCATCTAAACTCAACAAATTTTTTAGATAAAAGACAATTTGGATTCAGACAAGGTCTGTCCACAGAACATGCTGTGAACTACGCGATCAGCAAGATTAGCAGCAACCTTAAGAAAAAATCGAATGTTCTTGTAATAGGAGTGGACATTAAAGGAGCCTTTGACAATTGCTGGCACCCTGCCCTGTTTGACATTCTAAAATCTATTTTGATCAAAGATATACCATTGTTAAGTACAATATACCATTACCTTAATAACAGACGTGTAACTCTCCAAATAGGTAATCACAGTGCAAACATCGAAACTAATAAAGGCTGCCCACAGGGTAGCGTTTTAGGTCCACTATTCTGGAATATACTATTCAACCAAGCTCTTCAATTACCATACGACAAGAACGTTGACCTATGCGCATATGCTGATGACCTACTATTTATAATAACGGACGACACAAAAATCAATCTCGAAAGAACAGCTAACAAAACGCTTGAGTTACTCGGAGCCTGGCTAAATGAAGTAAAGCTTAATCTCTCAGTTGAAAAATGTTTTGTGTCCCTTTTCACAAACTCCCTGAAACTAAAAAGAAAAAATATCAAAGTACTTTACGGGGGGATCACCTTAAACGTAGTCGAACATTTTAAATATCTCGGAGTCATATTAGACAATAAACTCTCCTTTAAACAACACATAGAATACACTACATCTAAGCTAGACGTTAAATACTATCAATTACTAAAAGTGTGCAGAAACACATGGGGATTTGATTACAGATACAGACTTGTATTGTACAAGTCACTTGTTGAAAACACAGTGTGTTACTGCAGCTCTGTGTTTTTCCAACACCTAAAAAAGAAAACCCTAAAGCAAAAAATCTACTCTACGCAACGTAAATACTTAATAAACGCCTGTAGAGCTTACCGGACAATTTCTCATAGCGCCGCTGTTGCCCTTACGGGAGTCCTTCCCTTAGACCTAGAAATCAACTATAGATCAATCATTTTTACCATAAAAAACCATAAAAATTTTGAATATATTAATGATCATGTCTACCAAATAATGAACTTTTTACCTCCAATAAATCCCCTTCAGAGCAGTTCCTACATGCTAATCCAGCACGACCTACATATAAAAATATCACTAAAACAGCTCAAAAGATACATCAAAAACTATTTCATTTCTACATGGCAAAGCTCCTGGGAAAGAGACACGGTAGGTCGGCATACCCACGGGCTAATCCCAAACATTAGAACAGGCTTACAGTTATCACCTGACTTTTATACTACCCAACTCCTCACTGACCACGGACATTTCGGAGCCTATTTAAAAAAATACAAAATCACCGAAGACGACAAATGTGACTGTGGGGAAATTGAAAACGCCAATCATGTAATCTTTCACTGCACTAAGTATGACGACATCAGAAACTTCAACCTAGAAAACTTCAACTTGAGTAATTCAACTTTGGCAACTAAATTTCAAAAATTCGCGTTCTCGGTTTTAAAACCAAAATTTACTGGCAAAAATAACAACCTACAGTGATTTACATTACTCACTTAAATAAAAACACCACACTTAAAAACCACACACCAACACGTACGTAAATTTTATTATTAATATCCGGAAAAGACAATCGAGCCCAAATGGTAAATCAAACTGGAATCAATCACACTCGCGTCATTCGAAAAAAAAAAAAAAAAAAAAAAAAAATGTACATATAACAAAACATTATTGTCTATTAAATAAGTACACAGTGCATAACCCATCAGATTATGTAGCATTTAGTTTATCAACCCCGATATGTATAAAAATTAAATTCCTAAAGCTCATTACTTAAGATTTATTGTAAGAAGGTCCCGGGTCAAGATTAAGCCTAACGGCGGTGCTTGGCTTGGCGCCTTTGTACACAACTTGTATTGTAAAAAACGCTATCGAAATACAGTTATTAATCAAAAAAAAAAAAATTATTATTATTATTATTATTATTATTATTATTATTATTATTATTATTATTATTATTATTATTATTATTATTATTATTATTATTATTATTATTATTATTATTATTATTATTATTATTATTATTATTATTATTATTATTATTATTATTATTATTATTATTATTATTATTATTATTATTATTATTATTATTATTATTATTATTATTATTATTATTATTATTATTATTATTATTATTATTATTATTATTATTATTATTATTATTATTATTATTATTATTATTATTATTATTATTATTATTATTATTATTATTATTATTATTATTATTATTATTATTATTATTATTATTATTATTATTATTATTATTATTATTATTATTATTATTATTATTATTATTATTATTATTATTATTATTATTATTATTATTATTATTATTATTATTATTATTATTATTATTATTATTATTATTATTATTATTATTATTATTATTATTATTATTATTATTATTATTATTATTATTATTATTATTATTATTATTATTATTATTATTATTATTATTATTATTATTATTATTATTATTATTATTATTAATATTATTATTATTATTATTATTATTATTATTATTATTATTATTATTATTATTATTATTATTATTATTATTATTATTATTATTATTATTATTATTATTATTATTATTATTATTATTATTATTATTATTATTATTATTATTATTATTATTATTATTATTATTATTATTATTATTATTATTATTATTATTATTATTATTATTATTATTATTATTATTATTATTATTATTATTATTATTATTATTATTATTATTATTATTATTATTATTATTATTATTATTATTATTATTATTATTATTATTATTATTATTATTATTATTATTATTATTATTATTATTATTATTATTATTATTATTATTATTATTATTATTATTATTATTATTATTATTATTATTATTATTATTATTATTATTATTATTATTATTATTATTATTATTATTATTATTATTATTATTATTATTATTATTATTATTATTATTATTATTATTATTATTATTATTATTATTATTATTATTATTATTATTATTATTATTATTATTATTATTATTATTATTATTATTATTATTATTATTATTATTATTATTATTATTATTATTATTATTATTATTATTATTATTATTATTATTATTATTATTATTATTATTATTATTATTATTATTATTATTATTATTATTATTATTATTATTATTATTATTATTATTATTATTATTATTATTATTATTATTATTATTATTATTATTATTATTATTATTATTATTATTATTATTATTATTATTATTATTATTATTATTATTATTATTATTATTATTATTATTATTATTATTATTATTATTATTATTATTATTATTATTATTATTATTATTATTATTATTATTATTATTATTATTATTATTATTATTATTATTATTATTATTATTATTATTATTATTATTATTATTATTATTATTATTATTATTATTATTATTATTATTATTATTATTATTATTATTATTATTATTATTATTATTATTATTATTATTATTATTATTATTATTATTATTATTATTATTATTATTATTATTATTATTATTATTATTATTATTATTATTATTATTATTATTATTATTATTATTATTATTATTATTATTATTATTATTATTATTATTATTATTATTATTATTATTATTATTATTATTTTAGCGTAAGATTTTTAATAATATTTCGAATGAAAATACACACACATTATTGCTTTGTGGAAAATTTGTTTGGGAAGCAGACATTTTTCTTTTGGACATGTAATATTTTCAGTTTACTCGTTTAAAGGAGGTGAAGAGATGCTTCGGATCTGGTCGAGATTCTGTTCTGAAAAGATCGCAAACTTTTTATTTTTGCTCATAGAAATTGCCGCTAAATATCTTTAGCTCGAAATGCCCGAAGATATTCATTATCATCACGAAAATATAACATATAATGGCTGAGAACCGTTACTGTAGAGTTTAAAATGTTTCCAATGAAAGAATTTTCGTAAGCATGAAAAATAGAAGTTCTCGACAATTTTTAGCCACGTGGCAAATAGCACATTATCGCGCTACAGATTACCAATCTGAACTGTATTTTTATCTGTAAAATATCAAATCTACTTCTAACTTTGTACTACATCATCACGTAAGGTTTTTTTTTTTTGGTATTTTAACTAACACAACCTGCACACAAATATTCGTAATAAATAAAAGGCCATAGTTCGGTAAGCATAGTGAATCGGCTCCAGAGGGATATCTGGATCATCTTTTGAGAGCGCTTTGGTACTAATAAAATAGGTTGGCCCTGCAATACCTCTATCTGTAGTATTTCGGCTGTTGAATAAATTGAAAGAAAAATGAAAATCCAAAAATAATTTTTTCTCAAAAATGGCTTAACTGATTTGAATGAAATTTGAATACGGATCCCCTATGGGATATATGAAGACTGTACTCAGAAAAAATAACAGTTGATAATCTTGGCGCTTTTTTTCGAAATTATTTTACCTGCTTTATAATGACGTTTTTGCACAATTTTTTAACTATCTTTTTTTTTTTTTTTTTTAAGTCTTTTTTAATGTAAAATAACTTTCCAAATTCACACAAATTGATCAAAAAGGTACGCCATATTAAAAAAAAATCAAAAAACTAATTTTTTTCATATAAAAATCGATTTATTTCAATGTTTATATACCTTTGAAACAACAAAAAATAAGTTTATTTGATTGATTTATAAGTGCAAATAACATAAAATATTCATTACAATAATATGGAAACAATTTTTTTTATTAAAATATTAAAATATTCAAAAATTAATTATGAACTAAGAACTATAAGCTGCTATTTTTTTTCGAATACAGCCTTTATATATATATATATATGTACCTCAGTGATGTGACTAAATTTCATTCAAATCGGTTAAGCCATTTTTGAGAAAAAAATTATTTTCCGATTTTTCGTTTTTTTCAATTTATTCAAAAACCAAAATAGGCAGAGGTATGAAACTTGACCAACGTATCTTATTAGCGCATTAACATGCTCTCAAAAGATGATCCAGATATCTTTCTGGGGCCGTCACTATGCTTATCGTTCTTATGGGTTTTCGAGTTTTTTCAGTATATTTTATCGAATTTTCAAATGTACGGTATTAATGACTACGCGTTACTCCGGTAATATAAAAAACACGAAATGAGGTAACAAAAGTTTTCATAATTTTTTCCCGGGAGGGGGGGGGGGGGTTAAAATAAGATAAAAACAATTTCGCCAGTAATTTACCGGTTTTGATTTTTTTTTTTTTTTTTTTTTTTTTTGATTATGATGAGAAAAAAAGAACGCTGCTATTTTGCCAAGAAATGACACAGTCAACTGAAACCAACTTAACTGTAAGAATTATAGTATCGTCTGGGGGGGGGATGTCACCATGATAAGGTCCGAACGATCAGGTTACATGAAGCCAGTCTGGCTATTTAAATCAAGAGGAACATACATTCTGTAATCAAAACTATTATCGTAACACATACCAGTGCGTAGTGACTACATATTCAAAGTAGATGAATAGAAAATTATTTTCTTTTTTTTGTTTTTTTTTTTAAGTACGTTAGCGAAAAACTACCACCAATTAGCAATATGGAGGGAAAAGAGTCAGTTAGACGACAGCTGTCAGAGGTTGATAGTATAAATCCGTTGAAAACTTGAATTATATAATTCTCATTTTTTCTTCCCCCTATTCAATTCACATTGATTTACCGTGGAATGCTAGCCAGTGATTTAACTGCTTCTTCCCAGCTCTTTTGTTACGAAAAATCTCACCACGCGGTGTAAAATCTTTCATTTCAAATTTTTGTCGAATATTTACGCTTCCTCTTTTTCTAATAATTATTCATTTCATCTAAATCTAGTCTTCCTGCTAATTAGTGGATCTTTTCGTTTTCCTCACTTTACTGTTGTCCCCAATATTCGTCTACATTATTATTAAGCTACACTTTATTATTACCTTCCTCTCGTTTTCATGTTTCGTTGGTCCCTTCACACTGTCCTCTACATTCGTATGATGTAGTTGTTTTCGATTCGCAGATTAACTGTTCTGTGAGTGTTCTGCTCTATATTTCAATCTGCTGAGACTCGATTTTCCCCTGCTTATTGTTGCGCCACTTCTATCCTGTCTTTTCCTTTTTTTTTTTTAACTTGGGCGCGTCAACTCAGGACATTTACCCAGCACAAAGAACTAACAAATAATGAAACGTAGGGACTTGAAAGTGTTATATCAGGAAGCGATTAGAAATAGAAGAAATAAAGATAGCCAATAATATAGGAAGAACAGAAAGAGAAGGAAGAGCAAGAATGTAGTGGGCACAGTAAGGGGTCGGGAGGCCAAGGCCAAGCAAATTAGAATAAAGGACTGCGCGTTCTGAGGAAATACAAGAGCATTCGAATAATAGAAGGTGATTTACATCACAGGTCAAATTTTACGATAGGAGGATGACAGAGGCATAAAGGAGAAATTGAACAATATTAAAACGAAAGAGGGAAGCAGGAAGCACAGACTGTGATTAAAGCGGAGGCGAATTATGGAAGAAATAACAGAACGGCCGATGCAGGGATAAAGCAAGGTTAATTAGGATTGGAGAAAAGAGACGGGGATAAAGATCAATAGTCATGGTGAAAACGATAAGAGAGTGGACAGAGACATTGGGAGGGGAATCTGTCTGTGAATCGGCCATTTACTGCAGCTAGACATGCCAATGAATCGGCAAGATCGTTACCGACGATGCCGCAGTGGCCCGCGGAATCCAGAACAGGTCAATTAGGATAGAACGGGATGTTAATAAATTATAAATCAAAGAAAAAATATAAAAAAATAGTAGGATCTGACACGATGGTTTAGGGAACGGAGATGAGATGGCTGATAAAACGCTTTTCGAATCGGAGCATATGACGAATTTTGATAAATTGGATGTTGAGGATATAAAAAGGATAGCACGTAAAATAGCCATGGATTCAGCTAAAAAGATAGAAATAATGAAGGGAGTTAAAAAGGCTCAAAATAGTTGATATCAGGAAGAATAAAAGCAACTCCGACACACCTGAAGCAGATTTTCAGCCATCCTTAAAAACCGTGCAGTGAGCTGGAAAGAATGAGTGTAGAGTTTGGTTAAATTCCTTATGTATTACGGGAAACGGAAGAGATTTAATGTTCGAGGGAAGAGATGTCTTTTCCTTCTCCACACTCGCTATTTTTTTTTTCTCCTTAATATTCAATCGGATTAAAATATAACTGACTTCTTTTCGTTTTAATCGTTTTCGGGTGGTAAGGGTATAGTTGATGAGACTAAAATAAATGCAAACAAAAGTAATTCAAAATTTATTTTACGCATACGCTATTGGATTTTTATCATTCGTGTTTTTCTGCACTTGCGAACGGAAAAATAGTGACCCCGGCATTGACCGAATGTAAAATTTTAAATACACGTTTAGTAAAATCGATATCGTGAAATGAACGTATTTTACAAAATACCTCTAAAAACAAATAATCCTTGACATATTTCTCTTCTATTGGTTCTTCTTTGTAGTTCTGTGTCCCATATCCCTTTTCCTCGGATAAATCTTACTTTTGTTGCGGGCTAATCGTCCACTATTGACGAAGAACCCTAATAAAAGGGAGAAAAAGCTAAAATAATTATTTAACGTTCTCTATCAATGGGCGATAATATTTTTGGTATGTAATCGACGTTTTTAACTAATAGCAGCATAAAAATGTAACGCAGTTTCTATTCTTTTTTTTCCTGAATATGATTACTTTAAATTTTTATTTTTACCAATCTTTTTAATCCACTTGGCTGCCATGCTCATAGGAAATCGAATGCTCGTTTCTTCCGTTTTAAAAACTCATATCGACCGATTTTTATTAAATTAGTTAAAAAAAAGAAAATTATTGTTTTCGGCGTTTTGGTTTTTTTTTGGTTTTTTTTTTTTTTTTTTAGCCTGAACAATATATAGTTTATTCGGTCAGTAGGCTAACGTTCAAATCCGACTGAATGCACGAAAACAAAACAAAGTAAAAAAAATAAGAAAACATTTTCTTGTTTTTGTCCGACTGTTTAAACTATACTACTAGATAATAAGTATAAAGAAGAAAACTTCATCCTGCAATATGGCCGCAACTGTAGAGCAGTGCCCACAATGCTGGAATGAAATTTAAGGAAACAGAAAGAAAAAGAAACGACAAATTAACATTGATCACATCCCACAATATGGCCGCAACTGCAAAACAGCAAATGCTCGATGAAACAAACTCGATAATCCAATAATAACGCCATGTGAAAGGAAATAATTACTCCACTCGGAGTAGACAAATAACAAAAAAAAAAAAAAAGTGTTCATTAATCCGGACATTGATTGGATTTTTTAAATTACAATTCCATTTCTTTTAATAAATGGAAAAAAAAAAGGATAAACAACATCCAGAGTCAAATAATTAAAAAATGCAGAATGGAGGATACAAATCACAGGACATCAGCTGTTCAAAAAGAAGGACTCTATCCGTAGATAGGGCCTCACAACTGAATAACAAGTGGTTGATATCTTCGCGATACGTTGTGCTTGCATGGTCGCTACAATTTGAATGAAAATGGTTTCCATCGAAAAAATTAAGCCGCACTCTAGAGTATGACCTGAACGAAGTCTGCAGATAGTAGTGACAAAACGCCGAATTAAGAAGAAATTTTGAGACCTGAATGGTTTACTGCATTTCAAAAAAAAAAAAATAAAAATAAAAAAAATACAGTTCCCTTTTATACCTAAAATAAAAAGTAGTAATAAAAAAAAAAAATGAACAAAAAACGATATTTTCGGTGAGTTTTCCACTTTATTCATGAGTCACGTATGATCGTACAATTATTTTTAAATATCCAAATAAAACTCTTCATAGCCGTTACATATGTAATTCTAATGTGATGGAGTACAAGAAAAATATATATATATATTTTTTTCTAAAATTAAATGTGTGTATATCTTTAAAAACCAGTTGTAGAAAAAGAAAAAAAAAAAAAATTCAGGATTTGTGTAAATTAAATATACTTTTTGTTATTACATGTTTTGTAAAAAACGTTTGATTAGTTTGTACACGTACACACGAATTACATACAACTTTTCTACTTTTTCCAGTTAATAGGTATCGTGTGCATTTGTTTGGCATCTCCAGCTAGAACTCCAAGTACTCAATGGTTTCTGTTCATAGTTATTATAAGCCTGATCGCTACAGTCATCTGGATATTTGTGTACTTCCTATCCGTCAGAGAGGCGTTGACTTTTCCAATTAATTGGCCGCTAAGTGTAAGTTAATTTTCTTTAATATATATATATATATATATATATATATATATATAAATAAAGGTTACACGTGTTATAATATTTTAATAATAATTGGAACACATTATTAGGCTCCGGTTTTCGAACATTTCACCAGCTATTCGGCATGTTAATTTTCTAGGTTTTATTTACCATTTACATTTCACCTTCTTCAATACTGCCTTTTAATTTCTATCAATATAATTCGATTAATCAACTCTTTCGCAAAGAAAATTTGATTAAATTCGACACGAAAAACAGCGTGAACTTTAATTTAGGTGCTAGATTTAATGCGACGAAATAAAAGTAAATAGAAAATTTTCAGGAAGACATTCCACTAACGATAATTTAAATTGATATTTTTAGAATATTTTAAAATACGGATTAAGTTTTCGAATAAAGTTTTGGATCAGTTCGGGGTTTAGTTCTTTTGACTTTGGACGCGAAATTTCGGTTACGGTCAAAAGATTGCAAATATAAAACTACAGTTGTAATTTTGGCTGAAACAAAGAAAAAATAAGTACTTAATATTGCAATTATGAGTTAGCAAATGTAAAAAAAATCAACTTTTTAGACGAGTTTCACAAATTTTACACTCTTATTTTAAAACAAAAGTACTGGAGTCTTTTTTTTTTATAATTTATTAGAAAGTTCTTAAGAGTTTTTGTAATTTGTTATATAGTATTAAAAATAATGTTTAATAATAATAATAATAATAATAATAATAATAATAATAATAATAAAACATACCTGCACATTATGTGTTAAATGTGTTTCTTTTACTGTCGTTTGAAAGTGTACAAAACTTTTTTATTACCCGTGTAATAAAGGACTAACAAAATGTATTCAAAATTTGTAAATTTCAGTACTTTTGATATTT
Source organism: Icerya purchasi (assembly GCA_039619475.1). Taxonomy (NCBI): domain Eukaryota; kingdom Metazoa; phylum Arthropoda; class Insecta; order Hemiptera; family Monophlebidae; genus Icerya; species Icerya purchasi. Next base: position 543,627,044 of record CM077115.1, read on the forward strand.
TGTAATGGGGATAGAGTTCCGTGAAGGTGAGAAAACATGAATATAAATCGGGGTTATTAAAGGTTTTTATATGCCATCAATTCTTCTGAAGAATTTTGTTTCTGTTCATCCCTACAAGGAACTCATACATTTTCTGATTTGGTCGCGTGGTTGGATACCCAAATAAATCTCGGAGATCATTATTTCCGACCAACCGGTTATATTTGAATGTTTCGTTATCCTATTCACGTAGTACTTTAATTACTAATTATAAGTTATATTTTAAAATAATTAAATAAAAACTATATACTTGATCAAAATGAGGGTATTTATAAAAAAAAAGAAAGAAATAAATAAGCTCGAAATATGTAATTTTTAAAAATCATTTCATGTTTTGAAAATTCAACGCACCAAATGTCCGACATTAGGTCCATGATAAGTAAAATCAACTGACCAAGCAGCCGATGAAATTCGTCAAACCATCCGAACAAAAATGTAGCACTATTTATATCGGATAAAATACTTCCACATTGCGATTTTGTCAGATTATGCCGAATAGTAAACTGTGTAAAGCGCCTTTTATATAATATATCACAAGAAAATATTATTCACTTATTTAAATATAAAGAACTGTTTAACTATTTAGATTGCAGTGCGTTTTATACGTGTATTTTATTCTGTTTTAGGAATTGTTAAATGCGCTGTTAATCGCTATTATGTATCTAGTTGTATCGATAATACAGACTTTCGCTTGGTTAGCCGCACATAATGCCAGTTATCGCTATTCTAATATTATAGCCGGAGTAAGTGCTTTTTTTTTTTTTTAAATTTTGTCAAAAAATAACGAATATAAGCGAATATTTCAAAAATACGAAAACACGTTTAGAAAATGTCAACCGTTATATTTCTCGGTAAATAATTGTTTTTTAACCATTATATTTCATATGGCGCCTTTTGAAACATTCTGTGTCCATTCTGCATATCTATACAAGCTTCCTTTTTTCATTTCAACACGATCCATGGCGTCTGAGTAAACCGTAAGAACATTAGTGGTGTAGCGCAATGATTCTCAATAGAAACTATGTAGTCCTCTAGGGAGTTATGGAATTTCTTAAAGGGTCGTTGGAAAATGAAAATAAAAGGTAAGAGCCACAGGGGGTTAGAAAAAAAAAAATATAACAAAAAAAAACAACACCCGACACAGTAATCTGTTCCAGTTAGAATGAAATCCTCACGATATAAAAATTTGATTTCTCTTTTCTCGTGAGATGATGTTCTTATAATAATGACAATGTGATTAAAAAAAAAAAAAAGAAAAAAAAAAAATGCGCATTTGATGAATTTGAAATAATTTTGACCGATTATAAGAGGAAATACTGACAGAGAAGAAAACATTTCTTATTATGCCTTAATAGTATAGCAATATCAGTTTCTTATTTCTGTTTTATATTTATTTTTACTGATAATTTGAGAGGGCTTGATGGTATCCAGCTTTCTTTAATTTTCCTAATTCTAATTTAGCTGAATCTTTTTATCTTCATTCTACTCGTATTTGCTCCATATTCATTGATACACTGATGACTGTTCTATGTGTAATTGTTTATATTGCCTCTCATCGTTTTATCTCCGAATACTTTTAATTATCTCCGACCTCACGAGGTCTTTTAGTGTCTATTCACTTATTCCTCCTCTTATGGTATAGAACCTCTCCTCATTTTTTTTTTTTACTACTCCATTCACGTTTAATTCGCTGTAGATTCCTGGTCATAGAAGCATCCCGATATGCAATGAAATATCCGATGTTTTGATTGGCGTTGCTGTTTACCTTCAGTTCTACTTTTAGAACATTCCTAGTTCTCTATTCTTCTACCCTATGCGTATAGAATTACACTCCAAATTTTAGTGTCGCATATTTACCCTTCTTTCTCTCTTTTACGAATCATTGCTCCCCTTCTCTCTCTCCATTCAAGCCAATTTTTTCTCTAATGTTTGGTTCTTACAGTTTCCTTTTTTCCGTTGTTCTGTTGTTTATAGCAAACACCTATTCTTTAAACGTACCCTCATCACATTTTATTGGTGTATTTGTCGGCGATTTTAATCATGTTTTCCGCGAATGTTCTACTCTTTCTGCGGAACATTATTCCGTTGTTTATTAATATTCGTTAAAGTTTAGACTTCTCGCATTCAGACCTTTCCTTCTTTGCCTATTTTTCCTGCTTAGGTTTATATTAAAAATTCTCGATCGAATTAAAGTCTAATCAACTATCTCTCCATCCTATTATTTCTTAGCGAAGGTGCCTGGTTGATGAACCCATCTATGAAGAAAAAAAGTACAATCAACATATCTGTTAAATGAAAGAGAAATGAAAGACGGGGAAAAAAATAATACAACGAAATAAAAACACGCTAGTATGCTTTTTTAAACAAACATTCAAAATGATAAATGTCCGTTGCAATAGACGCATCTTAATCTTAATATTGTTATGCTTTCGAAATTATTGTGAGGAACTACAAAATAATAGTTCTGCTCGAGCTATATTTGAACATAATACATTCGTGGATGAGTTCTATGTAACTCAATAAAAAAAAAAAAAAAAAAAAAAAAAAAAACGTTATTAACATAAAAAATTTGAGATTAATATATTAAAAATTTTATTTGAACCTAATAATGAAGAGGAAACGTTAAATTGGGCACCGAATTTCCGATTTAATTTGTTACATTTATTCCTTAAAAATGTTTTGTATTTTTTTTTTTTTTTGACACTTTAAAACTGCAAATTTTTTGTGATAAAATAATTTTTACAATATATTGAGAATAAAAATTGTACTTTGTTCCGTATTATGCTTTGAGCGTGTTTAGAAATAATGAAAAGACCTTGAATATCTGACAATAAATATAACTACAAAATTATAGTTTTAACTTTCATGTAGAGGGATTGTGACTAATTATCAAGAGCGTCACAGGAAAAAAAAATGGTTGAAAACCGTTTGTGTAGCGGATACAAGAGTTATAAAAATAGCTCGAAGGCAAAAACGTTTCAGCAAACTGTAATTTCTCACAAATATTGCCTTTACTTGTTATTAAATAGTCAGACAGAATTATATTTCAAGAAAGAGTTTTGGAAGGTGTTTGAACTTTCGTTTCACGGATGCGAGGATGCTTTGAATATTTATGTTAAAATCAATGTAGTAAGTTAGAAATTTAACACAGCTTCTTAATTACCTGAACACTTTATATTCGTATCAATCTAAAAGAATGCAGGTCGTCATTCGATAATATAAAAATATAAATTCCTTAGTGCACTTTAAGTAAATTAGTTTAAACAAACCTTTTTAAAGTGTACACAAATTCAGATTTGATAGGGAACAAAGAGGCCGCAAGTCATTTTAATTCCATTGTTTACAAAAGGTAATAATAGTAAATAAATCTGCTAGGCAGGTTTTATTTGCTGGGACTTAATTTTATTATGTTTAAACTTTTATTTATACTTACACATATATGTATATATATATTAATAAAACACCTAATTTATCCTATACCAATTTTGCAATTATAATCATAAATAATACCTCTGTAAAAATCAAGAAATTATTTAAAGTCGGAGTATTTTTGTAAAGAATATTTTTAGCATAGTAGTTTTTAATTCACACATTTCAATAAAAACCTTATAGTTTATTCAGAATTTTATTAATCTATTCGCTAACTTTAAAATTGAATAAACCGCGCAGCGTTTTAATAATTATTTTAGTTATCTTTACATACTCCTTTTTTACTTTTTTAGATTTTGGGGATATTTAACACGTTGATTTACTTATTCGGCGCATACTTAGCCTACGACGAATGGAAACATACGCACACTATCCGATGAAATATGCAATACAAAAAAATGTGCAGCGAACGATGAACAGAGCGCATAAAGACATTTTTAATTTGACTGCATCCTACTTTCTAAGAGTTACATCCACCTGTAATTAATGTTATGAATTATTTTTAATTAACTGCTAAATATGTATATACGCAAACACACACACACACATTATTTTCACATATCGTTAGAACTACTAAAATAAATTCGAACGCTTTTTTTAAAAACGCGCAGGGTGTACTCGCACACTCGTGAAAACGAATTATGTATAAAGATGATAACGATTACTTCCCTTTTTTTTTTATACAATTTAATAAATTAATTTTATGTTTTGTTATTTGTTTGCTACAAAAATTGTTTTTATTACGTATCCTTTCGTTTTATTTATTCTTTGTTTATATAATAAAACCATTATTATTTATAAATAATTAAATTTAAACTTTATAATTTTTTACACGTAAGAAATAATTTAATAACAGAAACTACTTTTATTACTATCCGAATATTTCAAAAATAAAGGCGACCAACCATTTTTAATTTTTGCTAATAATGGAAGTCACTAAACACAATTAATCGCAAACATACATAGAAGTTGAGAATATAAGATTTGTTTTCGACTATGAAGAATCAGAAAATTTAAACGAACGGTGGGGGTATGTGTGTATGTAATCGATATATTTCGATACAGATTGTAGCATTATACAATATTGAAAAAAAAACGATATGTCAAAGAAAAAACAATTAAAAAAACAATTAAAAAAACAATTAAAAAAAAATGTTTATAATTTACATTGTTTATCTGTAGCGTAAACAGAATTTTACGGCAACTATGTAAAAAGAATCGGAAAGTTATTAGCATGGCCTGCCAAGATTGTTTTATTAAAAATGCTGCAGTATAGAAAAAAAATAGGAATAAAAATGTATGGACAACGTAAAAATTAAATTAACCACACTGGCAATAAAATTCTACTCGCTGAACAGAAAACAGCTACCGAAAATGGCAGAATAAATAGAACAGATCGGAGCTAATGGGATGAAGATTAATTCTAAAAAATTCACGCAAGCTCAGTACAAAGATGTAAGGATTAATATCGACGGAAAATGAATGGAATTTAAATGGCTAAATAGTCAGTCTCATCACTAATGACGGCAGAGATGAAACGGAAGTAAAATCAAAAATTGCAATAGTGAAACGGGGCCATTTAATGATCTAAGCACTGTGCTACTAAAATATGTAAAATTAAGCTCTGAAAGGATTCAGAAAGAGAGCGTTCTTACAATAACATTTGATATCAATGCTGCAATGCGCTTGCGAAACGTAGACCATAAATGCAAACGGCGGCAAAAAAACAAATTAATCCAATAATCTAATCACAAACTAGAATTTTCCTATTCAACGAAGTTGCTGCAACGGCTAGTCGAAAAAAACACATTTCACATTTCTTACTGCAACGCGGGCTTTAAGGTTGCGTTCTTCGAATAAATCATACGAATTTTCATTAAGATTGCGCGCCAGGTAATCTACAGTTTGCTCAGATGTTTCAGGTACTATTCTACATATATAGAGTATAAAATATGTTCAATAATTTTTGTCACATTTCTGTGTAAGCGAATAATTTCTCCCGCTAGTAGCTGATAATATTATACATATCAAAGTACCGAATAAAAATCTTCAAGCGAAAAGTCTCGGAATTACAATTATATACGGTTTGATTAATAATAAAACAATTAGTTCAGAAAAAAAAAGAAAAGACATCTAATTTAAGTAAAGTTTGTAATATTAGCTTTTGTCGGTGAAAATATTAAAATCTCTTGAAGGTCGCTTAGATCGCAAAACAATCAGTGAGTATGATTTACATAGTATGAAATATTTGAATTTGCTTTCGGAACGCTGCTTTAATTGTATGACCTGCAAGGGCGTCGCCAGGCAACGAGCCGGGGGCGGGGGGGGGGCAAGATGATAGAAAGAGGATATGAGTGTTATAGGAAAAGAATAAAATATGTATAAGTTGTAAAGGCTTAATATTTTATTAAACAAGAATAGAAACTTAATTGAATTTCGCGGGTTTCTGGCAAATTGTCCATGATTACGCGTCTATGAATACTTACATGGCCAGTTGATTAAAAAGTTTCAAGGCTCCGGGGGGTGGGGGGCAGCTGCCTCCCCTGCCCCCCGCTGGCGACGCCCATAGTGACCTGTATGAAAGAATGAATAAATTTAAGACTGATTATTTAACAATATCATCTTTGCATTAAACAAAAAGGCGCTGGTTCATTTTATTAACACTAATTTGGCATGGTAATAAAATTTATATTCAGCGTAACAGCGGAAAATAATTAGCCAAACGGCTAATATTGCTTACATCGTCTTAAATAATTCTTTACATCCGGAATAAATTGACCATAGAACATCAGATAATAATAAACTTTTAATAATTCAATAGCGGAAACTTCTGAGTTCCAGATGTCTTCTAGAAAACCTTTCAAAGCGGCTAAAAATAAAATAATACAATGGTACACTCTTTTCGGATAATCATCAAGAACGACTTTCTATAAACCATCGACGCTAAACGAATATTCACTTTTTTCGTTAAAAGTCTAATAATCATAACTGTATCTGATAGCTGGTTTGAAATAGGGTAAAAGGTCCTCCCGAGTCCAGAAAATTGATTTGAATTTGCATTGCTCAAGAAAAATATAATTCTCGCATCGTTTTCTTTCAGCTTTTATTATAGTCATCTAATTGAGAATTTATAATTTACTTTTAATAACTGCTAATGTCGTACGTAATTTTTTCTGCAGTAGCATCACATCGGTGAATATATAATTGAGAAAAGAATACACTGATACCTGTAATTTATCAAAGATTTATGCAATGTATAGTCGCCCAAAGTTCTTTTTTATTCTTTGACGCGAATTTCAAATACAATTAAATAATGTATACATAGGGGCGAATTTACTTAAGGCCTTTTTGGGCTGCAGTCCAGGGCCCGATGGATACAGAGGGCCCCCCCAGTCACCATTGAAAACAATAGACGATCGATATTGTGAAGTAAAAAAAGCAATATTTAAAATTTTAACTCTAATTTTTCACAAATTATTTTTACGTAAATCTACATTAAAGGGTTGACATTTAACCTAACTGTGATAAAATATTTTTCAAAATCAATATAATACATATTGCATATATATATATATATGTATAGGTAAGTAAAAAGAACTATGAATCATGATTTTTTTTGTTTTTATTTTATTTTTTTCAATACTAAATGAACTCTTTAATCGTTTTTTTATTTTCAGAAAAATATCAAAATCTTATTTTACAATATGTCTGCTAGAAAATATAAAAGTGGAGCTGAAAAACGAAAATAACAGATCGAGAAAAAGAAAGAAATAATTATGCAAAAATTGAAACTTTTTTAAAATTAAAACCTAAAAACGAGAATGAAATAGCTACAAATCCATTAACAAGCGAAAAGGAAGGGATCTTATCCGAAGAGAATCTAATCGAAGGAAACAGAAAACCGCAAAACCAGGAAAAAAATACAAGTGATGAAAATGTGCAAGATCTTGACTAAACCCTCTGTGAACAATATTGATATTCAGCAAGAGGACGGTAATACCGAGGCGGAAAGAAATTTAGAAAATATTAAATTTTGAGAAATATGTTGACATGGGCTTGTGGCCAGTGATTTTATTAATGACATCCTTTCACATGAAATGACTGACTTTCACAAAATAAAGATCCGAAAAATAAATATTCAGCTTTAATAAAAGAACAAAGCAGATCATTTTCAAATAGTTATTTCATTAGAAAAATGGCCAATTACTGGAAAGATCTTGGTTATGTTATTCAACCCGGGTTGGTACTGTTTTTTGTTCGGCTTGCAAACTTTTTTCTAAAACCCCTTCTCAATACACAATCGGATTTTCTGATTAGAAACACATAAGAACTTGTTTAGAAAATCACTAAAATTCTAATGAACATAAGAATTCAATGTCAGTGTGGTTAACACGAAAAGAAAATAAGTCTGTTTCAGTCAAGCAGCTTCAGGAGCAATTAAGGAAAGAAACAGAATATTACCACACAATGTCCTAAAACAGGTTGTTGCATTGGTAAAATTTTTAAGTATAAGGGACTTAGCATTTAGAGGTTCCGAGGAAGGGTTTGGTTCTCCACGTAATGGTAATTTTATAGGTGCTCTGGAGCTATTGGCAGAGTTCGACCCATTCGTTCGTGAACATATTAAACAACGAGAGCTGCACCAAAACAGGATAATATCATACTTATGAAAAACAGTATATGAGAAAGTAATCAGAGATTATGGGCAAACAGTTAATTAAACAAATTATAACTCAAATAAATAACGACGACACAAAGTATTATTCAATTATGATGAATTCAACCCCTGATCTGTCTCACAATGACCAACTTGCTATTGTATTACGATACTGTTTTCGAGGAAAAATGTATGAAAGATTTGTATCGTTCATTACAATTTCATACTGGCTTAAATTTATTTAATATTCTACAAAACTCTTATAAATAAATGGACTACTACCGGATAGTTGTAGGGAGCAGTCTTATGGTAACGCTGCTAATATGGAAAGTTAACTACAATGGTGTACAAGCACTGCTGAAACAAAAAAATAAATCCGCGAATTATGTGCCATGTGCTGCGCATTGTAACCTAGTTGGTGAAAAATCTGTTAAGGTTGCAACCGAAATTGTGATCTGTAAAAAATATATGTTTTCTTTTCTGCTTCGACCCATAGGTGGGAACTGTTAAATCGTGAAACAAAACTAAAATTTACGTTAAAAAGTTTAAGCCAGACCAGATGGTCTTGTCACTATGATGCTGTCAAAGTTTTAAAAAATAATTACGATGATATTATGAAAATTTTCAAAAGAGTCATCGAAAATAAGGATGAAAATATTGATTCCCGAAAAGAGGCACTAAATTTGTTTAATAAACTGGCGAAACTCGATACTGCAATTTTGATTATTTTTTGGGAAGACATTTTGGAGAGATTTAATTTATTTAATAAAAAAATACGGAGCCCCGGTTTAGATATTTGTGAAGGCAACAAGTTAATTGTGTCATTAAAAGAGTTCGTGAACAACATACATCAGATCAGAAGCTAAAAGAATACAAAGAGAAAGCTAAAAAATTAAGTACTAGTGTGGGAACAGACTACAGTGACATAAACAAAAAACGCATTATTTCATAATTTTCAAATAAGTCTACAAATAAAGTCTCAGTATACGGGGCAAAAAAATTTAAAAGAGACACGCTAAACGTTGCGTCGGATAAGCTGATTATGGATTTAAATAAAAGAAGCCAAGTCTATGAGACATATAGAAAAGAAAAAGTCAAATTTTTAATGGGGATTTGCAAGACAAAAATATGGAAAACATAGATCTGGAAAGTGTACGTAATGTTATTGATTATTATCCAAATAACGTAGACGAACATTTAGCGAATGAGTGGATTTAATTAAAATCTTATTTACTGCAGTCTAAACCAGAGTTTTACACCTCTTGCAGTGAAATTTTTATGCTAATTTATGAAAAGAAACTTGTTGATGTTTTCCCAAATTGCTATACCATCTTAAAGATTTTTTTAACGTTGCTAATTATTAGCTGTGACATGGAGCACTCTTTCTCCAGGATGTCGTATATAGAAAACAAATATAGGACAACAATGTCGAACTATCGACTAAATCATTTATCAGTTTTTTCCATAAATTGTGATTTAACAAAGGACTTACAATGTGATGAGCAAATAAAGGAATTTGCAGCACAAAAATTCAGAAAGGTTGCTTTTAACTTATATAACACAACTGCACATAACCTGTCAATTTCTTTAGCAATAATGTCGTACAGTTGCTGTTTGTATACACAAACACTAAGTCGTATTAAATAAATAAAATATTTTATTGTCTTACTTTTTTTCCTATATCGTATACCCACATCACTATAGAAAACGTTTTTTTGTATATTAGGAATGTTACTAATGTTATATTATCGATATTCGCGAATGCAAATGCGAATGTTTGGGAAAGCCATTAAAACAGATTATTTTATTTAAATATTTTTATTAATAATTACACTAATACGGTGCAGTACTAAGAACTGGAAACATAGAAAATATCGATATACTCTATAGAATCGATATTGTATTATATAGTTTTGTTTTAATAATTAAATTTTAAAAGTGACAAATTATATTTTATACATAGTGCCTTTTCTCCCATGAGGCGATTTCTGAGTGGCTCGTATATAAGGCCTGCTGCACTAAATAATTGCTCACTCGGAACGCTAGCTGGAGCAGCGCTGAGATACTTGCGGGCAAGATCTGACAACTTGTATTTCAATTTAGTTTTTCACCAGCTCAGATGATTTTCATCGAGGAAGGCTTGTTTTTCTTTGAGATATGCCTTCAATTGTGCTTTAATTTCATGTTCTTGTATGTCTCTACTGCCCCCAGATTCTAAATCGGAGCCATCGTCTTCGCTTGAGGACTCCGGAATTCCGGCTAATGAGACTTTTAGCAGAACAATCAGAACTCGTTGAAGGCTCACTGATATTATGTGTTGATTCCCTCGGCCTTTTAGTACCAGACGTTAAAGCTGAAGAATCCCGCTTTCGATTAGACAGTTTTAATGCGAGTGCAACACGTCAGAATTTAGTCTGTCCTTTACAATATAATTAAAGAATTTATGCTTGTACCGTGGATCCGAAAATGTCGAAATTGTAAGTAACAAAATTTATAAGAATGTGCAGCGACTACTTGCACATTTTTATTTATTTTTATTTTTTATTTTTTCACATCTAGAACTGACTCTATATAGTTAATAAGATCGTGAATTTCAAGATCTGTATTCTATTCACACTACTTTTGGAAGCGCATCCTCATAATTCAGCTGCGTACAACCATATCGGTTTTAATACCATGTGGTATAGTAATATATTATTTGCAATATGTAACTGGGAGCGCGGTCCAAGCAACCAATGAAGTTGTCTCGTTTTCAGATTTAGTTCTGTTATTTTTGTCTTGATATGATGAAGTCACCTAAATGTTTCATCTAGGTGTACTCCGAGATATTTTATGGATGAATATGTTTGTATTTGCTCGTTATTTATAGATATATGATATTTGTTGAGTACGATTTTTCTCTTTGTAAAAATAATGTGGTTACTTTTATTTTTATATATGATACTATTTTTCATTTATTCAGCCAATCTATGATTTTATTTAGCACACGTTGTAAATTTTCTGTGGACTTTTTTGGGTTTTCGTGCGTTACCATGATTGCCATGTCGTCGTCAGCGAATATTGCTAGTAGTGCGTCATCGGTTTCTGGCATATCATAAGTAAACAATAAATACAAGAGAGGACCAAGTATACTTCCCTGAGGTACCCCTGCCTCAATTTTATGTATGGGGATGATTCTGTTCCATTTACTACAACTCGGAAATACCTGTCTTGTAAGTAGGATTTCAAAATATTGTAAGACTTGCACATTCGCAAAATATTCGCATACACGAATGCGAATGCGAACATTCGTAACGTCGCTAATATATATTATATATACTAGTAGTTACCTGCAGTTACTAATACAATTAAAACAAACTTCAAATGCAGTCCACGACAGCAAACCGAAATAGCTGGGCAAGATTTAAGATTTAAATGTAAACAATATTTCTGATAATAAATACTAAAACTCATGTTGCAGGATTCTTTAATGATTTCCCTATAATTTAAATTTCTAAAATAATTCGAATAAAATCTATTTCTTTTTTTATGAAACCCAGCATAATTAATAAATTGTGTATCTGAATGTTTTTCAAAAACGAATAAATATCTTATAAATAATTATTTATAATGTAACGTTTTTTTCATAATTAATACTTCGGATTATTGAGTAATTCAATAATTTGTCTGTTCTATAAAGCTGTTTGCCGCAGTTTTATCCGAAAATTTGCATCTTCTTCTTTACCATAATATTTAGTAGGGTCAATTGGGTGTCATTTTTTTAGGTCTGATAGCTTTCATCACTGCAGTCATCCATTTTTTTTTTTTTTTATTCCTTCTTCATCCCATCTTCTTCACTTTATTTACACATACTCCATAAACTGACCATTTGCCTATCCATCCGCTCCCTAAAGTTTTAAATGTAAATCATTTTTGTTTAATTTTCTTTTTTGATTAAAATGTTTATGTAACGGTTTTTTCCCTCTTAGGAAAATGTATTTATCTCAGTCCAACAATAAATTCTCAGCTTCTCTATGATCTACACCTGTTACAATTTAACGAAAGTTGAAGAGTTTACTTAACCAAAGATTATATCTTGTTTTTTGTAAAGAATGTTTTTCTTTTTTCATCGTACAGCATTCTTTAGGAAACATATTCTCTGGACGTTGCGCATACTTATATGTATGTATTTCTATATACAAGAAATGATTTATTATCTGTAAAGATATTATAACGTAATGATTTAATGAAATAATAAAGAACACTTCTAATTTATATTTATACCAATTGTTGCTGGCTGGCGGCTTTGCTCAAATATTAATATCTGTTTAAATTTTTCATTTTCCCTCTTTTGAAATGAACCGTAGATTTGCACTAAAAATTTATTTTGTCGTTTCGTTTCGTTTTTTTTTTTTTTTTTCTTTTTTTAGAAGTATTATTAACATAATTGAAACAATCTTTAAATATATTTCGTAACATAACAAATCACAATAATTTGCAGGGATTTACGGGTTTAAAAGTGAATAATAATATTTCCAGTATTAAAAATATTCATACTCTTATTGCAGCATTTTTTAATAGTTTGCAATTTAAATTTATAAAAGTGTTTTAATGAAATCAATTACTTTATGGAAATAACAGTTATTGAATTATTTGAAATAATTAATAAATATTATTATAAAGAGTTATTTATAATGTTTACACAAATAGTTACGCGGTAATTTAATTTCATGTTTACGTTATAAAGTTGTTTCTTGCGGATTCAACAGTAAATTTGTACGTTCTTTGTCAAAATATCCATTAGACTGAATCGATCGACGAAGTAATTTTATCGCTGTAATCTATTTGTTTTCTATTCTTTTTTGATCACTTCATTTTCCTCATAACATTCATTTATTTTATTAACTGTCCATTTACCTAACCGCTTGCTACCTTGGGATTATAAGTCTAAATAATTTTTACTTCCTTTTTTTTTCCTCTTTTTGATTTTTAAGATTCTTTCTTTATTTCTATGACCGTCTAACAAAAACGGTTTTCACGTTCAGCTGAAAATTTCCAGTTTTTGTATGACTTGTGCCTGTCGTGATGTAACAAAAAATGTTGTTTCACTAAAGGACACACACACACACACAGCTAACATTTAAAAATACATAAAATCAACAACTGACACATGGTTCTCTTCTTTTTACCTTACGTACATAGAATACTCCGTTATAAATCGATTGCGAATTAGTCGCATGGTTACCTCCCATAAACACATAATATTTAGGAGAATATCTCTCTACCCATATTGAATTTTGTTCTATTTCTTCTCACCTTTCCGGTGAGCATTTTATAAAAATTAATTGATTATTCGTCAAAAGTTATTAATATCAAAGATTTAATAACATCTATTATCAAAAAGTAGTAATGGAAGATCACGTTCTTTTTTTACTTCTAAAATAACAGAGTTTGTATTTACATTTTCACTGTAGTAAACGTTTTATTTCTTTATCTTTAAATTTTATCGGGACATTTTACTTTCTAATCTTCCCTGCTTCATTGACAAAACCCCCCTCATAGGTCAGCTAAATCGCCCTAAAAACTTAACAATCATGTACTAAAAAATCTTCCGCAGGAATTACCAATGTACGCAAACAGGAATAAAAAAGTGTATTTACAGTACCGCCATCTGTTAATTTTTTTTATGTACTAATGTGTCTAGTTAGTTCTCATTCAAAGTGTTTTTTGCTGTTATATCCGGTTTAACAGCAGTAAATAACGAGAGGTAAACGAAATATTTAAAATGTAAACTCGACGAAGCTCTATAGACACATCAAATGTACATAAACACTATCCGGCGAAAACAAAGTAATCTAAAATTAAGAACTGTTTATGTCGGTAAATGGTATAAACACGGTTGACAGTGTTATTAAAATATCGCAAGCGAAATCGTGGTTGCTATTTGTCTACTTTGGCGCGGACGGAGATTAATGTAAATGACGAAATGATGAAACACATTTGTGTTTGTGACATTATAATTTCAACGAATTTACATATTTTACGTATTACGTAATAATATAACATTATTTTCATTTTCTTTTTTTGCGTTCACTGCCGCTTTTAAAAATAATGCGGAAATTCATCAGAATTTTACTTTATATTTTAGTTTAATATAATGATTAATTTAATCGTATCTTCATTATTATTAATATTTTACGCTGTCCTTAAGTTTGTTTAAATTTCTATTCCTGTTCGTACGGTAAAATTTTTAGAATTATTTAAAATGAACAGAAAATATCCGGCTAACCATATTAGTACTTGCATTAATTTTGTTTTTAAAATACATATATTTTTTGTGAACTTGAAATGTAAAACAGCGCCGTAAAACTATTATTTATTTTTTTTGTTTTTTCAATACGTCGTAAATACAATGAAATCTGAAATTTGCCCGGTGGTTCTAGGACTATTTATCGATTTTTTCTCCTGTTTCGGCTAATATTCTTTGCGCCAAATAGAGTTAAATATGTGCAGTAACAGAAAAGTGTAGGAACTTTTTGAGACTATCGTGAACGAATTTCACTAGTTAATTTATCTGCTCGTGAAGATTTGTTACGAGACGTTAAAAAGTTGATCAGGGTTACTCTTAACAAATTATCTTCATTTAAAACGCAAACATTTTAGACTCGATAAATAACGAGATATATGTATACCAATTTTTCATTTATCCGTTAAAAATCTTTTTATCCGACTTTTCAAATTTTTAAAATTCATTATTTTCCGTTCTAATTATTACATCGATGTGTTATATAAAAAAAAAAATTTCTTTTATCATTTGTTTATATCAAAATATTAATAAAACATTTTCTTCCGTCATTCTTTTTGCGCTAAAACACTAATGGATACGATTTGATTTGCGTTTCTCCTGAAGTGGAACTTCGGCAGTTTAATAATATACGTGTATAGAGAGAGATGTACATTATTTTACATGTAAATAGAAAAAAAATTTTATATTTCTTTTTGTAATTGAATTGTTTGATTATTATCGACACATTGAGACTAAGTAATATATATATCTGAATTCTAAAAAAATTGATTGAATAACTTGTTTTTCATGATGTTTAACATAAAACTGTCTACATTCCCATCAGTAAGAATACTCAGCTCATTTGTCTCGATTGAAGTATATACTATATTGTGTTTGTACTGTAAAAATAATAGAAAAGAAATATCTTCGGCATGTAAGAAAAATTGGTTCTTGACGAGTAGTAATGATAATCGAATTATTTAAGTCTTTAAGGTCGCTTTATGGATATTTCCCAAATACCGTCAAAGCAGTACGTATTGCACATCACAGCCGAGGAAATCGGAATAATCACCCATTGCTTCCCGGTCAGGTATAGTGTTTTTGTCCGAGCCACATGAGAACAATGAACGGGTAGTAACAGTCATCAACTCTATATTCCCCCTTGTACTCACGAATAGAACACAGTCTCTTCCTTTTGCTGCATTCAACTGTAAAACGTATATTTCCGATCACACGCGGTTGCTGTCGGAGTAAGTCAAATGAGCTTCCTAAGAACAAACTCTCTCAAGATGTTCATTATTATCAAATGACTACGTACCAATGATATACTAGTACAAGCGGTGTTCCCTTCATTCATTTACCCTCTTTCATTTTCCTCTCTTTATCCTGCGCAATCGTTGACTATATTGTTTTACGTAATCAGTCCGTTTCCCACTTTGTTGAAATCTTTCCAATAATCCTTCTTTTATTAGCGATCTGACGATCTGCGCGTGTGATACTCTGCTTCGATTACATCTTCGGCATTCTTAACTATTTCGTCAAATAACATCCTTTTTTTTTTTTTTCTTTTTAAGTTTCAATGAGATTCCACCTATTATTAATAATAATAATTGCGTTTGCAAAAATGTAAAACTCTACCTTCATTAATTTTGCGAAATCGTAATAATTATGTTTTTGAAGAGAAAAAATAAAGGAAGAACAAAAAATGTACAAAAAAAATTGCCCCAATTGATGGCGTAATCGGAAGACGAAATGGAAAATTAATTCGTTAGAACGTGAAAGAAGATTAAAAATTTTCATAGTATTACTTGTACATTGAGAAACGAAAATCCGTATTTCTTTTTGCCGCATAATATTTATGAAACTAAAGCCAAGAAATTTCGTAGATTTTGTTTTTGTTTTTTTTGTTTTTTTGTTGTTTTTTTTTAACACAGAATTATTGAATAATACGAGATATTAAATATTAAAGATCAAATGGTGACAAATTATCATGCGATAATTTGAAAACGAGTGAAAAAAATCTTAAATGCAGGTGTATGTCTATAATCTCTGTTAAAGTTTATAAATGCAAAATAAATGAATTCCTTTTAATAACAAACTATAAATAAGTGTATAAATTAATTTACTTTAATAAATTAAAATAAAAAAAAGTACTTGAATTATACTAGCTTATCGGTAGCTACTCTCAATGTCTACTGTAAACGCCTCTTCTACCAGTAAATTATTAAATCCAAAAAACCCCGTTACAACAAAGTACAAGCACAACAGAGTATTATCTTTCGAGCTATAGTGTTACTCTTGCAATGATGACATTTATCAAGAAATCGCAGTTAAAACAATCAGCGAAGTAATTAAAGATTTTACTGTTACCCACGATGAGCGACACTTCGTCAGCAAAACAATCCCCGATGGAAGTTTGATTTCTTGATACACATGAGGGGATCCATACGCCGTCTGAAGGGTCTTAAGCTGCAGGATATGTGGATGCTTCAGTTTTTTTTTACCCTTTTTAAGGGACTTTTGGGACCAAATTACCACCTCGTACATGTCAATTTATTTTATATTAGTTATAATTATCAATTATTTAACATTTCAGTTAAGATTGTGCTATGTAAAAAAAATAAAATAATAAAAAAAAGAAATTAAATTAAAAACCCCCTTATACGTGCAACCCGTCGAGACGACTGAAAAATTAAAGAAACTCTAGGCTCTTTAGGTTAGTTAATAATCTTTCTTTGATGCGCGTCTATTTCGACTTTTTTGACACTTGCGTCTTAGCGCGTTCGGTAAGTGTCAACTTGCAAACACATTCTCCGCGAAAAATACTTTCAAAATTAGTTAATAGAACTATTAGATGCGTGAATGGCATTTTCAAAAACTTTTGCGTATGGAGCTTACACTCTGGTTTCGTACTCTTTCGAGTTTTCCTGGATATTTCACCGTTGCCGATAGAAGGTTAATATGTACCGTCGTTTAATTATATTACTATTTTGTAACAATTCTATTACCGTAAAACCATTTGAAACATTTTTCTTCTGTCGCTTTTTTTAAACTTCCTCTAGAAGTAACGTTTAGCTACTCCGCACAGCCACCTTCGACGAAAACAATACCCCAAAAGCTGACAACCAGGTGGTATTCCATCACTATTGTATGACATTTTCCAATTACTTTTATTTTAAAAATGATAATTTTATTTATTTTTCTTCGAAATGTAAAATCAAAAATTATTTTGTCGAGTGCCTGAAATAGGTATTGGAATTATGTTTAAAAGTTTATTTTCAACGCTGTGGATAAAAGTTTTTAGGAAAATTCCTATATACACGATAGTGAAATATAGTGCCCAATGGAACAAAAAAAAAAAGGAAAAGAAAACAGATAAAAAACTTACAATATCGAAATGTTCCGTTTTTTAATGGACGGTGAACGTGTGTGAATGGTATTTGATGAAAATTGCAAAGGATAACGGTATCGCTTCAAAAGACTTTCTTATTTTTATATTATAATTATCTTCTCGTGATGGTGCTTTGAATTTATTAGGAACCTGTGATCTTAATTTTTTTTTTTTAGATTAAAAATAGCAACTTTAATAACATTAATAACGAAAAAAGGGATGGGATCTATTTTAGACTCGCGTTTTTCTTGAATAATTTAATAGTAATAATAATAATAATAATAATAATAATAATAATAATAATAATAATAATAATAATAATAATAATAATAATAATAATAATAATAATAATAATAATAATAATAATAATAATAATAATAATAATAATAATAATAATCAAATCAAATCAAATCAAATCAAATCTTTATTATTATTATTGTTGTTACAAAACCCACAAATGCGCTATATAGCGCGAGTAGTGGAATTTGAATCAAAAATTAAAAAAAAAGAAATTACAATAATCAAATACCACAGAAATAATTAGAATGAAATTTCTGAGTAGTTAAATGAAATAGCACTTACAAAAAAAACAAACAAATATATGAATAATATGAATTAAATAAAAATTAAAATGAAGCTATCATAAACGTAACGAAATTAAATTTATCAGAATATAAATCTATAGATTAAGTTTAAAATTTATATATTATTAACCTTTCACCAACGCAGCCCACACATTCTTACAAAATTTCAGCTCTAACATGTACTACAGTTGTAATAACCAAATAGAATAAAATAAAATAAAAAACAAATAATAAATAAATAAATAAATAAAATAAAAATAAAAATAAATAAAAAAATAAACAAAACGATACAAAATAAAATAAATTAAAGAAATGAATAACGAAATATGATGAGTAAAATGAAATGGTAACCTTAATGTAAACCCATAAAAAGCATACATTAAAATTTAGTACCCAAATAACGACATATTAAAATTTATTAATATTAATATTCTAATTTACAAAACACTTGACTAAACCTCGGTAGTTAAAAAAAATTAAATAATAATAATAATAATAATAATAATAATAATAATCAAATCAAATCAAATCAAATAAATTTATTATTATTACCATTACAACATAATCCAATAATAATAATAATAATAATAATAATAATAATAATAATAATAATAATAATAATAATAATAATAATAATAATAATAATAATAATAATAATAATAATAATAATAATAATAATAATAATAATAATAATAATAATAATAATAATAATAATAATAATAATAATAATAATAATAATAATAATAATAATAATAATAATAATAATAATAATAATAATAATAATAATAATAATAATAATAATAATAATAATAATAATAATAATAATAATAATAATAATAATAATAATAATAATAATAATAATAATAATAATAATAATAATAATAATAATAATAATAATAATAATAATAATAATAATAATAATAATAATAATAATAATAATAATAATAATAATAATAATAATAATAATAATAATAATAATAATAATAATAATAATAATAATAATAATAATAATAATAATAATAATAATAATAATAATAATAATAATAATAATAATAATAATAATAATAATAATAATAATAATAATAATAATAATAATAATAATAATAATAATAATAATAATAATAATAATAATAATAATAATAATAATAATAATCAGATCAAATCAAATGAAATCAAATCTTTATTATTATTAGTATTATTATTATTGTTATAAAACCCATAAGTGCGCTATGTAGCGCGAATAATGGAAGTGAAAATAAAAAAATTACAATGGATTAAAATATCATGAAAATACAAAAAAAAAAAAAAGAAAGTAGAAAAAAGAGAAAAAAAAATAATAAAAAAAAAGAAGCAAAAATGATGTAGATATAATAATAAACTGAAACAAAGCGAAATAGAAAGTAGTTCGTATAAATATGCGGAAAACGAGAAAAAAAAAATAGCATTCGAGCTAAATATATGAACAATGCGAATTAAATAAAAATAAAACAATCGTAAAACAAAAGTAGACTGAAAACTATGGATTAAATTTAAAAATTTTTATATGTAACCTTTCACCAACCCAGGCCACACATTCTTACAAAGTTTCACCTCTAACATGTACTGCAGTTGTAATAACCAAATTAAAAAAATAAAACTAGAAGTAAAATAATAACTCTCTAATGGACATAATAATCAGTGCATGGTTAGTAATATTCCATAAAAAAAGAAACAATTATTACAACTAATAGTAGCCAGAAGAAAAAAAATAAAAACAAAAATAAATAAATAAATATATAAATAAACGCAACAAAATGAAATAAATTAATAAAATGAAATAGTAACTTTAATGAGAACAATAAGTAGCGCATATTAAAACAACACACATTATAATTTATTAATATTAAGTAATATTATATTCTCATTTTCAAAATAACTAAACCTCATCAAAAAAAAAAAAAAACATATACCAAAATCACCTGCATAACCTCTGACATGTTCCGGAAACACAGCTCCACAACCAGTAATAATAATAATAATAATAATTATTTCAAAATTTAAATGATAATTTATCAATTAAAGTTGTCTTCGTCTATTTTTGTGTATTGTTTCCAGTATTATTCGGTTAAAATCACACACTATTAAACAAAAAATATAGGTATTTATAATAAGTAAAAATTATAATAAATTATAGAATTTTATAAAAATAGCCGATTAGTTTGGAATATCACAGATCCATAACTACGGCGTTATTAACATTTTGTGACATAAAGTAAAACGAACAAAAGGAAACAAATTATTAAAATCAATATATTTTTCACAAATAACAGTCGATAAGTTTAATTAAGTCAACCAAAACTTTTAATTGGATGATGGTTTCCACCGCTAACCACATTAAATTTTTATATGTAAAAAATAAATAAATAAATAAATAAATAAATAAAAAAATGTTTAATTGACTACAGAAATACTCGAAATTTTTTTGTAAAAAATTAATAATTATTCGTAATATTTACTGACGGATGTTAATCTGGATATTGTTTTTTTTTTTTTATTATTATTTTTTAATAACGTAAAATTGTTCAGCAAATTCTATATTTCTATAAAATTTTATAATTTGTTTATTCTAGTGAGTGTTATTTGTTACAAAAAAGTAATAAAATAAATATATATATGCGCTGGTATGTCCACATCAGTTAAATAGGAATCTCTGCTATAAACCAGATAAAAGAAAAAAAATGAAGGAATATTAGTGCACGTTTGAGCAAGCAACGAGTGTTATTAAGTAATGCTTCGGCTTACTCCCGACCATCAGTATATATGCAATATCTAATACTGGTTTGACAAGCGATTGCCTTCCGAAATTAATGGTATTCGGAACTTGTGCGAATAATATATGTACTTTGTCAAGTCGTGTAATTGGATATACTAACTTTTAAACTCCTTAAAAATGATTGGGGACCTGTTTAAACTTTATCTAGCTAAATGTTTTCCAATAAAAATTTCGGTTATTACATAAATTCTTTCTTTTTTCCTAACTGCCAACTGTGTTTTGTTTTAAACGTTCATGGTAACTCTCTTCATTTAGCCACCTTTTCTCTTCTGTCCTTTCAGCAATTCATGTCGTAACGGGGAAAAAAACAAAAAAAAGAAAAAGAAAAAAGACAAACGTATTCGCTGAACTTTATCCGGAGGCACGGTATAGACATATAAATCATTTACATTAAAAATATTATAATGGGAATGTTAGAGTTCTCCTAGACTATCGGCTGATGCGCTACGCGTTATATCGCATAGAATCCTTAATGTTCAAATGAAGTAATCAGTGCCTGTATAAAGTGTGCGATATGAAAAACTTTATAATAAATTATCTAAAATCAATTGTTCGTGTAATTAAGGAGAATCTTAAAGAAGACTATGGAAAGATGATGGCGTTGTCGAGTTGGGTGACAATTAATAACAGCACTTTTTGTAAAATAATGTTGAATCTAACTTAATTCATTTTTTTTTTGATTTATACTTAGATTTACTCATAATAGTTTTCGAAGTATTTTCGTTTGTTACGGGTATGCAAATGATATTTTTTCCGCGTAATAATAATCAAAAAAAAGAAATATACTATTCGCGGTATTATTAAAAAAATAAATAAATCAAAAAAACACAGACTACTAGTTCTAACTTTGGTTTTTTTACATGTTTCATTTATTTCTGTAGTTAAAATGCAATAGTAGTGTAAAGAGCGAAAGATTTATTCGCAAATGAAGAGAAGTAAGAGCAGGTGATAGGTGCATTTTGTTATTATGTCAAAAAGGGATTCATAAAAAGCTGAAAAACATATGAGAAGAAAAACTCGAAATTCGATTTTAGAAAACCGCAAAGCAAACTAAAAACGTTATTCCCAAAATAAAGATGTGGACGTATGTGTTTCACAGACTTTGAAAATGAGATATTTGATATATATATATATATATATTAGAAAGAACATCAGTGGACGCAGACGATTTGAGATGAGGAATTATAGCCAGCAGAAAAATACGGTGCAGCTAGGAAATGATGAATCATAAAAACCGAACGTGGGACAAGACAGGGTTGTGTACAGTAATATTTATTCAAAATATATCTTCGAATAAGCTGTAGCGGAATCAGCGAAAGGAATTAATCGGCGATCAATATTAGATTTGCAGTTGATCACACTGCAGCTGGTTCGCACAAGAAGGTTTACAAAGATTAAATTATAATGTGCGCGCAAATCCGTGAATGAAAAGGGAATTAAAATGTAAGAAATCTTTGCAGAATATTCTGGAAAAAGAAGCACAGAAAAGACGAGGAATCACAATAGGAGGAACACGATAGAGAGAACTTTTCAAATAATTCCGGAAGTTGAATCAAAAAGAACTCGGATATGAAAGTGTAAAATGTTGAATAGAAGAGTAGCACACGTAATGCATTCTTGAAATTTAAAAGGGATTATGTACGTTTGATACAAATTTAAAACTACGTTTAATCGAATGTTATACCTGGGCGACAATAATGCAGTCGAAACATGGAGACCGGCTCAGACTAACCTGCTTCAGAGAAGGTCGCAAATCATTTGAACTGTGGGTCTATCGGTGGCTGCTAAGAATTAATTCAGTAGGAAATAACCGATAAAGAAGTGTTACGACGGTTACAAAGGGAACTAAATTTTAACCGTGATTAAAGAGAGAGGAGAGTTAATTATTCGAACACATTCTGAAAGGAGACAAGTTATAACGAAGGGGAAACTGAAAGATACGGCCAGCCGCGGCTTGATAACGTATAAAAAGCTGGACAGGTATCAAGGGCACGTGAGGGAACTACTAGATATGGCATGATCGCCAACAGTAAGCGGATAAAGAGAAAGAAAAAACGATTTATTATGTAATCTATTTGTTTTAATATTTTTATTCTAATAATATCGACGCGTAAACAGTAGAGCGGTCTCGCCGACGAAAAATAAGAAAAAAGCATGCTAAAGAGGCTGCACACTTTGAAGTACTGTCTATTGTTTACTTCGCAGTGATTAATGATTGTTAAAACGCGGGAAAACGGTCTACATCTGATTTTCTCGAGTACAACACCGCGTTAACATCGTTTTTTTTTTTTTGTTTTTTTTTGTTTTTTTTGTTTTTTTTTTGTTTTTTTTTTGTTTTTGTTTGTTTTTGTTTTTTTTTTGTAAATTTCGCAGTTGCGGAACGTTAAATTTCTCGGGGGTGAACTAAGAAACTGGTCAGCAACTGATCAGTAACTGTCCAGCTTCGTGTTTAGATAACTATTCGGGTTTTGTTAAATAGATTGTTTTTCACTTAATCTA
This sequence comes from Icerya purchasi, assembly GCA_039619475.1. Classification (NCBI taxonomy): domain Eukaryota; kingdom Metazoa; phylum Arthropoda; class Insecta; order Hemiptera; family Monophlebidae; genus Icerya; species Icerya purchasi. Next base: position 543,650,720 of record CM077115.1, read on the forward strand.
AGTATTTTTAAGAAATTATGTATACTTCTTTATCGATGAATTGTTTGTTTATTCGATGTTAGCGTAATTTCGACATCTCTAAAATCTATATATGTGACCGGTTCCGAAGAAACCCTGCTTATGCCTAGAAAATCAATTTTCGGATTTCAATGGTTTCCATGTCTTCAGATTTTCCTTTATGACGTGCTGTCGGTGGAAATTAAAATAATTATAAGCGACGATATAGCTATCTTTTTTCACCCCTGTGTGTCGTATGCAAAATAGTTGAAAATTCGTTCTTTTTCAATAATTAACTTTTTAATCTCCTTCTACTATGTACGTGTACGTTCCAAAGAAACATTAGTTTCAAATTAGCACTATTACAAATATTCTACTTTTTTTATTTTTTTATTTTAAGAAAACCGTTATTTATAATAGCACGTAAATTTCCAAGTGTTACCAATTTTACCTTTGAAATTTTTTTTCTTTCTTAGTTTACCAGACTACCCCCCCGGAATTGGCTCGATTACGTTTTCATTATTGTTTTTAGTTGTATGCATTTTTTAAAAATACTATTACAAATCACAATTATAGGAAAAAAATAACTGCTGGGGTTCCAAAATGAGAAATATTTAAGAAAAATTTTAGACAAGCGGACAACGTGATGCATTTATTAATTAAAAATTAATTAAAAATCAACAATTTCGATCCTGTATTTTACGAGAGAACCTGAAAAGGGTGACCGACGTTTCTTCGTGATTTACCTGACACCGCCAAATATATACAATATGTGTCGAGGAAGAGGAGTTTTTAAGACACACGATATTAATAGACTCAATTTCGCAATAGATTGCTCTTCATAATTTTGAAATAAACTCGAGATTGCTCGTTATAGAACCCCGCAGTTTGAACTATTCTATTTCTTTTTTTTGGCCCAGCTTTCGCCTTTTGGCCAGTCTATACTCAGAGCTAAATACCGAACTATTTCTTTCTTATATTTTTACATTAGCAGTTTTTAAAAAAATATATAACGCTTTACATTCTAAGGACAATATGGCTCCTTTACAATTTGGTATAGAGATATTGGTAATGTGAAATATTTATTTAGAATTTCTTTCATCAATTTCTCCCTTTCCTTTTTATATTTCTCACATTGCCAGACCATATGTTCGATTGGCCCCTCTAATCCGCATTCATTACGATTATTTGTTATTCCTAATTATTGTAATGTGTAATCCGATGATGGCCTAATCTTATACGACATACTGCGCGGATGTATTCTCGCTCTAAACCTTTTAAACCAATTCTCTATTTTGCTCTTAATAGCGTAATATATATTTTCCCTTTTATTTCACTCTTGTTTTTATACTTTGCGTTCCATCTTCTAACTATATCATCTTTTATATAAGGAACGAATTCCTCCCAGTTTAACTTAATTTGCCTGTTTTTATATTCTCCCCTTTTACACATAAATTCTCTATTATTTCATTTCCTTCAATTCCTCTGTGTGCAGGAATCCGTTTAAATTTGACTGTGTTGTTTTGTTTGTATAGTCTCATTATCTAATCTTTATTTCAATATTATACGCTTTATTCGGATTTGTATTTTTTAATTTAGCTAAACTAGTCTGCGAATCTGATAGTATTAGAATTTTCTTATTTTGTCGGTTTCTCAGAAATTCCAGTGCCACGAATATTGCGCATAGAGTTCCATCATAAACGAGGTCCCAGCGTATGTGAGCCGATAAACCCTGTTAATTTGTGGGTTATCGTAATAAAAACCGGCCGAATATATGCCTTTTGTCCTGTCCACTAATCCATCAGTGTATAAGTGTATTCGTAATCTAAATAATTTCTTAACATTTCTTTAAATTGCATATTATTTATTTGATCGTTTATTGTACAAAAATTTATTATCCTCGATGTCTATTGAACGGGGCGTCCAACGCTCTTCCCAGCTCATATAATTTGTAGGGAGTTTAATATATTCGAAATGATATTTAGATGTGACATTCTTTTAAAATTTGTGATTATAGGACAAACTTTCTTATTCCTCCGGTACTTATTATGTAACATATTATTTAAACGAAGAATCTGTTTGCTAATCTCATGGTGTCTTTGTTCTCTAATTTTAATGTAAAACTTATCTGACACAAATTGCACGCGCAAATCCAGTGGCATTTTTGCTACTTCCGCTAAAACGCAGTGTGTAGGAAAAGACGGCATAACTCCTATACACATTCTCAATACTTTGTTTAAAATCGTCTGATTTCTTTTTTTCAGTCCGAACCCGGTATATAAAAATCATTCATCGCAACTGATTTTTATCCGTCCACCCCCCCTTTTTTTTTCCATCACAATAAATAAACTATTTTGATCCTATGATTGCTTGAGAAATATTTAACGGCTTATAATTTTTTAAATACCTCTATGGGAATTTCGCAAATGTTCATTAAAAAAAAAATCAGAGTTTTTAATTTTGCGAGCGCTGAATTTTGATAGTAATGAGAAAACGAATGTCAGTACCGAACACAAGCACGCGATGGCCAGTTCCACTCGCACTGCCATCGTTTTTCGGGTTTTTATATGATACAACAATATATATTAATTACAACGTAATTCTTAGGCTACCCCCCATTCGAAAAAATGTCCCCAAAAAATGTCCCAGAAAAATGTCCCAATTTTATGTAACGTTTGTTATATTTTGTAGGATTTTTGTTATTGTTATTTAAAAAATGTCACAATTTTATGTAATGAAATATGTAACGAAAAATGTAACGAAAAAATGTCTTAATTTTATATAACGGAAGTTAAATGTTAGAATAGGATTTTTGTGGTTATGTTATTTTTTGTGTGTGTTGATGCCAGTAAGAATTACGTAGTAAATTTTGATCATTTTATACAAAGTATAGAAGAGAAAGAGACAGAAATGAAAGCAGGAGGGGTCAAGGGGCACAGCCTCTTGCGAGGCCAAAATGACCGAGTTATATATATATATATATATATATATATATATATATATATAATAACCTCTAAATACGACTGAAAAAATTGCAAAAATAAAAAACAATAATACAACAATACTCGAATGGAGAGGTATCATCTGGTCACAATAATAACATCACTGAAAATCAAATTTACGACAATTTAGCCAAAACAGTAAATAATAACATAAGAAAAAAAAAAAAAAAATCAAAGACTGAATATATTCCATTTATTAGCCGCAGAACGGAACAGAACAGAACAACACTGAGGAATAAAATATGAAAATAGAAATCAAACACGTCGGGAGTGAAATTTATTAGATACTAAAAAAAGAACACGATTTAAAAGGCATATATGTATGCTGAATATATATATATATATATATTAAATGCACAATTCGATTCGTGAAAAAAGCTATTTCAAATAAAAATAATAAGCAATAATTTATACGAATATGATGAAGTAGGAGTTCATTAGAACGGATTAGATGTCAGTGTACGAAATGACTGTAGAATTTATTGAAAAAATATATTATAATTAAAAAATTCTACACACTTCTAATGTAATATTTAAATAATGAGTGTAAACGGAGAACCAGCTTATAATTTAATTTAAATTATATAGATAATAAATAAATAAATAAATAAAAAGAAAAAAAAAAGAAACAGATGAAGTTTCTGGTCAAATAAAAAGTTTCCACAAACGCGCAAACATTCGGATTCTCGATTTTTTACATTATCCCGGCCTATCTAGTTGAAGTTGCGTTGCTATTACGAGTACAAGTATTCGGGTTACTTTAGCAGTAGAATCACGGTGTAAAATAGTGTGATTAGACTGAAGTGTATGCTTTATTAGCCAGTAGTGAAACTGTCTGGTTCTGGCTATCCGATATTTTGTACGACCAACTGAACACATCTCCTTCAAACCGGCTTTAATCGAAAAAGCAAATTTTTATCTATCCTCTCAAAATCATAATCACCGTACCACCACTGTTAGCCGCTTAAGTCTCATTCCTATTATCGGTGAAATTTTATTACAAATTTAGCACGATGTGCTGTATTCCTTTTTTGTTTTGTTTTTGTGTCTTTGATTGATTTTATAAGAATAAATAAGTAACGATTCGGTGTCGAATTGAGTTAATATTATTTTTTAATTTACCCGAAATGGTCTGTGCAATGAGTAAATAAAAATTATTCGTTAGTAACGATCTCTTACTTTATTCCAGATATATGTAAACTCGCAGATCTTAATTAAAAAAGTGTTCAAAGAGTAAATGAATTTGTCTCGGGCTGTGAGTTTGCCATCGCTTTATCAAAATTGACGCGCGGCTTTCTTTAAAGGCCGATATAAAGATGATCCTCCGTAATGAAAACAAAAGAACGAAAGTTACTTTTGAATGACGGTAAGTGAAATATAATGAAAGCCTTTAATGTCACCCCGGAATACACAATATTATTTCCAGTGCTCCGTGATATTTGAGGGAAAAGAATTAGCGAGAGCTGCATGAAAAACAAAAAAAAAACAAAACAACTGGCTCCGATACTGGACAGTTTTAAGGAAGAATTGAGGAATTAAATTATTTAAGCATTTAGTCGACTACTAATTTCGAAGTATAACAATAATATCTTCACTTCGGGCGCATAGGAGAAAAATGTTTGCTGCAATATCCATCTGACAAACATCATTTCCGGAGAATCTGTCGCTACTAAGACCCCCCTTTTTTGCCTAAAAGTAAAACGGCAAGGAAACAGAAAATATATATACTTTTTTATCGTTGCCCGAAAAAAGTAAATTGGCAACGGCGACTGCATATTTTGTGAGAAAACAGATAAGAAAAAAGAGCTTTTTAGGATAGATAGGATCACAGCGTTATCTATTCCTTATTTCTTTCTCCCCTATCCATTTTTATTGATGGTTCAAGCAAATTCATTCCAAGGGGGGTAAAAAAAAAAAGCAAATTCTTTAATGGTGCCAGAGCCTACGTTTATTCTTTCTACCTCTAATTCTTCCCAATCTTTTCGCTTTCTTTCTTTCTGCTCTATTTTTATATTTTTATGGTCGAACCGATGTCTATCCTACGTGCAAGTTATTTATATTGCCCCCCTGATCGCGCTATTTCCCTCCAAGTGTCTAATTATTCCCGACTCCATAAATTCAGCCTATACACCTTTTTTTTGCCCACTTCCGTGGCTTTCTGTACAATCTCTCTCACAATTTTTCTTTCCACTACTCACGTTAATTTGATATGCGTTTTCCTTGTCATAGAGGCATACTCGATAGATAATGAAATTACCGATGTTTTGGCTAAGGTTTCACTCTTGTTTCTACTACTTTAATCAAATTCCACGTTCTGGCCTACTATCCTATGTCTAAAAAATTTCATTCGATATTTTGGTGTCGGGTATTTTTTACCCTTCCAGCCAATCGCTCCTTCTATTTTTTTATTCAAGCCAATCTTTCCTCTAATCCTTGGTTCCTCGAATTTCGTTCCCTCCGCTGTGTGATGCATCCCGGGATGCAACAGGAATACCGATCGACCACCACTCTGTGATCGAAGAAAAATAAACGAAAACCATTAGGATGATATCGCGTTTATTTAGCGGTAAAGGTGACGTTACACACGGTAATACCAGATAAAGGTTCGTGAGTCTGCGAGGGTACAATTAGCGCAACGAGCTGCAAAAACAATCGGACAGACTAGATCTCGTATCGGTTAATCCGGTACCGCGCCGAGACTTAATTCTAGCAGGAGTTTATCTCGATACCCCAGAACTAAAAGCTGAAAAAACACATGTAAATACGTACGTATATATATATATATACTGGTGTCGGCGAACGAGGACGCACTTAAATTTGTATCGTTCGCGCAACGAAAGCGTAAATAAAATAGAAAGCTTACAAATATGCGACGTCAGTGAATAATATCTTAGGCGAATCGAATCGAGTACACACAGCTTGGGTGAAATTGTAAACAACGATGTTTGACGTTACGAACATAAACAGAAATTTGGTGCTCAACAGTTACTTTGTTGTTGTTTATAGCTAACGCCTACCCTTCAGTCATACACTTGTTTCCTCTTCCTATTGACCCCTCTTCACACTAATGATGTAATTTTTTGTGACCCCAATCATGTTTTCTTCGAATGGTCTTCTCTTTCCGCTGAACGTTCAGTTCTTTATTCACATTTGTTAAAGCTTCGAGTTCCTATTCTTTTTTGTATTTTCTACGTTTTTTTATCTTTTCCCTTCCGGTCTGTTGTTCCTACGATTCTTTTATTTCACTATTTCCAAATCGAATTAAGATCTAAAATTAAATACTCACTCCTATTGTTTCTGAGGTTTGCTTATTAAAAAAGGGGAAAAAAAATCCATTAAAAGACAAAATGATGTTGCAAAATTTTAATTTTACAACGGCTTCATTTCACAGGGGTATATTTGAACGCTTTTTAAAAAATAAAATGATCGTAATTAATAAAAATATAATTAAAATATATATGAAAGTGAAATATTTTACTAAAACGAATAACATTTAAAAAAAGAAAACTTAGTTGTCTGTAGGTTACCAGATTTAATTACAAACGACTGCTTTGAAACTGGAGTTGCTGAAAGAATGATAAATATAAGTAAGAAATTATTATATTAAATAATTAGGAAACCTGGCCAGAGTGCAAACGCCAAAGCCAACTTTTAAATATAGAACAAAAACGAGTAGGTGTTAGTCCTTTTGTTAAAAGTAAAATATCAGTTTGTAACAAAAAAAATAAAATTCATTGCGTGAATATTTTATATATCTAAACTTAGCGCATTTATAAAACGATTTTAATAAACTATTATTATTATTATTATTATTATTATTATTATTCAGGTGACATCTAATATAAAAACTGCGTGATTAAAAAAAAAACGCTCGGAACGCACAACTAATTATAAACGCTTTTGTTTACGTATCATCGTCATCAGACATATTTATATACGAATTTTTTTTTTTTTTTTTATTTATTTTTTATTAGAATCGTCGACCAGGGGGGGACCTTTACCCAGAAACAATTAGAAAGGGAAATGAATCAGTTATATTTTGATGCGGTCAGACATTGCTAGTAGGAATTAATTAATATAATGGGAACGATGTGTGGAGAAGGAAAAGACATAGGATATAGGAGGCTCTATACGGAGTAGGAATACCAATTCGCAGCAAATTGAAATAATAGAAAGCAGAACAAGCTCGATTGAAAGGGATGAACACTTAATATAAACACCGTTGATCAGCATCGCAAACATGCTCTGCGCTTGAGAGGACAATATGGAGAAGAAACCAACGAAAAACAAAAATGAGTGGAAAATTATAATAGAATATGGCTTAAGAACCTCAGACGAATAGTGGAGATAACAATAGAACGACGGAGTAAAGAAAAGAAAGAGAACCATAGGTTAACAGGAAGACACTAGATTCAACAGACAGATAGAAAGAACAATTGTTAGAAAAAGGGTAAATATCCGATAGCATAATTTGAGATGAAAACTTTTACACAGCGGAAAGAGATTAGAGGATGGAATTTTTCTTAAGAAAGAAAGTGAAAAGAAGCAAAAAGCCGAGTGCCAAAGAGTCCGTCGCTCCGTTACTAAAAATGTCCACAAATGGCTAGAAACCTCCAGTAAATATCAATATAAATGGAATAGAGAGAAGGAAGAACGTGCGGGTAAGTGAACGCATACGGAAATAATAAAATTACAGGAATGATCAGGAGGGGCTAGGACAGATGGCCTGAAGTAAGGACATGGAATCTGATGTAATTAAGAATTCAGAGGAAAGGTGATTTGAGGAAATGAAAATAACGGAATGTAGGATATCCATTAATTCGTTTACGGATGTGGAACAGTACGAATGCAGTTGAAAAGATTCTGGTAAATCAAAATCTAGGAGGATAAAAGAGGTACCGACACCAGCCGACCTCTTCGAACCATCTGTAAATACGGTTACACGAGATGGAAATTGAGAATTGATAGTAATTCCTGTCTAATTAGGGCCTGCGAAAGAAATTTGGAAAGCGCAAGTATAGTAAACATATTAGGAGAATAGCACAGAGTTCGGGGGCGAAATTAAAAGAGAAATAAGGGAGACTGTCAAAGGAAATTATGGTAAAGGCAAAACGAACTAAGCCGAAGAGAGATAAGGGATAATTTTCTAGGTGTGAAACGCCAGTTCCTAGAAATATAAAGGTAGGAACGGATAAGAGTTTAGGATGTGAGTGGAAGACGCTTAGGAAGAAAACGATAGCCGTAATAGGATCGGCGAATAGAAAGAGATGGTGTATTCGATTCAGCGAGAACTGCTGGAATAGGAGAGGATTTAAGAGCACCAAGCCATAGAGGAAGGCATGAACATTACATCTAATTTAGAGAAACGGGATACTTGGAGGCGCAACCATAAATCAAATTTAGAACGAATGATGGATTTATAAAGATAAATAAGGATATAAGGATCACCACCCGCCTTCAGCAGGTTTAGCCTTTTGATCGCAGAAGGGAAAAGATATTTGATGCATTCGGAGAAGGATAACCGACTATCAAGGAAGGCACCACGATAAAAACACGAGAAAGGATTTGCTAGGGATAGATAGAGACAGAAGCAGCAGTTAATGTTCATCTTCGAAAAAATAGGGTCCAATGATTTCTTTTGTTAAAATTGCAGCCCATACAGAGTTACCTTAGGCGTATGAAGTGGTCTCTCATATTTGGCTTCGGGATTTTCACTCGTCGATAAATGTGGATCACGTCGAACTGAAACGGGAACTTTCTCCACGTTCTCTTCGCTCCGAATGTCGTATTTTTCTGATGTTATAAGTTAGTGGATTTCTTTTTTCTATTTTTTTCCCTTATTTAACCATTCCAATATAACTAGATAGTATAGATACGAGTATGATTTGGGGTTCAGAATATCGTATTTTTTTAATAAGTTCCCATCTGCATATAAATATTCAGTATTGCAAGTATTTTTCATCGCGGTTAAGTTTTTTTTTTTTTTTTTTGAACATATTTGTTATGTTTTATATTAGTTCTACTTTTCCCCAAGCTATTGCTGCATAGTTTAAATGAGATTGACATAGTACATGGTGTATCGATAGCTTAGTTTTTTGTTTTTTTTTTGGATGATATATTCTACGTTTATACAGCTATGCTGATGATTTACTTTTGGTCTACAACGTACATTTATCTAGTAACTCGACACCTGTTGTCCCATATTGGTAATTGTAATGAAGAGTTATTTATAAACTTAAAACAATAGTAGATGCTTTAAACCTCAAATTTAGGATTACCAAATCTCAAATCATGGTGATATCTGGTCGAGACAAAAACCTTGACAAAATTTGTTTCAATAATATTAAAATTAATAATCATGCGTTCAGTTCTACTGACCATATTAAATATTTAGGATTCATTATAGTCAACAGATTTACAATAAACATATGCAGTACATAAATAATAAGGTTAATAAATATTATTACATTTTTAAATCCCTTGGCGGTTAATTATGGGGACTAAATTATAAATCTAAGATAATACTCTATAAAGGTACTTAAGTCATTATATTCATATTGTGCTGGTGTCTACTATAATAACCGGTTAACTAAACAACAAATACATAACGTAAACTCCAACTGTCGGAAATTTCTAATTGATTTAACATCTTCATATATGTATAACTGCTTCGAATATTGCAATTCAGACCATAGCACACGGGTCTTACCTATCGATCCCTTTACATAAAAAAAAAAAAAGATCTCTAATTTTTAATGCTAAAAAAGAAAATAATGCTATTATAAGTAAAGAGCTCCTTAAAATAGTTGACTTACAAATTTTTAATGAATTTAAAACATGATTACTCTATCAAATGGTAAATTAATAAATCAAGTTCTTTCCTAACGTAATAGAACGCTTTAAAAACAAAAAAAAAAAAAACATTAAAGTAAATTATTACATGACTGAAATTGGATACTTTTTAAATAAATTAAACCTTATTGCTGATAGTAAATGTCTCGTAATTGTGAAAGTAATGAAGTAGAAAATGTTCAGCATATAATATACACGTGTAGCAAGTATAACCACCTAAGACAATTGCATATGATTGACTGTGTGCACTTCAACTAAATGAAATTATTCTACTAGAACAATTTCCTCTATTCATTTCTGAATTATTTAAAATTAAACATATACACAAATAATCGCTACTGGTAGCCATAATCTAATTCGCAGGCTACTCTGATTTGTTATATTTCATTACTAAAGTAATAATAATTTAAAAAAAATAATAATATATATATATATATATAACGCTGGAATTGTTTTCTGGATATTTTAATTTATGTTGTGTTTCCAGTTGTATGATTGGTAGTGGTTACTTGGTTTAACCAATAAAATAATCTAGTTTTTATCTGCATTTATTTCGAAGCCTTTGTCATGTAACCAAAAATTTAGCTTGTTTAAATTGTTTTGAAGTCGAAGTTTAGCAATAGCAATATTTTTATCCGTAGTTATCAAATCTGTAATTATAAATTTGAAAAACAATTACTCTTCGCTCTCTGTAAATGTTATTAAAACACTTTTTTTAACAGTCGTTAAAGGGAATATTTTAAATATAGTTAGAAAAAAAACAAAAAACGAAATACTATCAATGTTAATTAGCAGGGATACATGTAAATTCAAATAAAGGAAATCAATTTGAAAACCTTACGCGTATTTATTATAACTGACGGAAATATTACCTATCTTAATATTACCACGTATAACTTTTGACAAGCGAATACGGTTCTACCGAAATAAAGACGTAAAGGCATAACTGTTTTTCAGACTACAACATAGAGTACGCAATCAAATAAAACTGAACTGTATTGTTAGTTGATGATGATATAGCCCGAGAACCTCCCCCCCCCCTTAAATCGAGGAGGTATTTCAATTGGAATTTATTAAAATATAAATTATAGTTATTTTTGTTCGTTAATGAGAGGGGTATTTATTTATTTCATATTTTATAAATATTAATAAACAGGTATAAAAATTTATAATAGATACATTTTTCTTTTTTTTTTTCTTGGATAACCGTTTGCAATAGCGTTATGAGAAATAAAATAGTTAAAAATGAATAATTTAATTTAATTAAAATAAATTGGCGAGTTTTTTTTTTTTTTTTTTTTTATTGTTCCCGTTGAATATATATATGTAATTGTTTTCGTTGTTCCGTTTTTCGGAGAAAAACGTATTTATTTATTTCTCTGTAGCACCGGTGCTGCGGTGTTCTAAATAACTTTTTATCTTCTACTGGCATTTGTACACCGTGTGCTGTGTGACCTTGTTTATTCGGATGGCGCGGAATTATGCCGGGTAAACAACAACTGGCGACTGCAACAATGGAGAGGCCGATGGTAATTATCGTGAGAAAACGAAATGCGCCGTTTAAAACAAATCAAGATGAAAAATGACCGCAAAAAAGATCTCGGAACGGAATAAAAATTGAATGAACGCGCACGCATGCAGATGCTATCGCGAGAATGGCGGGGAGGCAGCGCTGAACCTAATAACCTGATTATCGGACGTACGGCGTCATCTGGCGCAGCTTTGTCTTGCTGGAAAGGGGTTGGCGATGTCAATCCACTGGACCGCCGAGAATGAGGAGAAGTGCGCGCCGATCGAGGATGGAATAGCGACTAAGTCTGGAGTTGTAGCGATGTGACCGACGCGTGCGATGCTTTGAACTCTGTCACGGAGTCAGAGGCCGCGCACTACTGCAGTCCATGACCATTTCCAGGTTTCCATGCGATGAAATTAATTCGATCCATTTTTATTAATGATGAAACGAAGAAACGGTATGTACGTCTGTCGCGCCCCCGAACAGTAAACAAACACCGCGCGATTCCAGCGCCGACAACGGAACCAGTTAATTCCAGCAGCCGGCTCCTCTCTCGACTTTCTTTCGATATTGCCCGGCTTTGTAGCCGCTGGAGGGGATAATAAACGACATTTTATTTTCTTCTTCGTCGGCTACTCGCTCGTTGACCGATTCAGCAGCGCTATCTTTGAACAACCGGTTGCCTCGCGTTCCGAAATAATTCGTCGTTTTTGTTCGTTACGAGAGACGTAGCTGCTTAATCCGGCACGGGCCTTCTGTAAACAATCGCCTTAGCCGCGACAGTTCGCGATTTTCTTACCGACATTTATTCCGAATTATTCGTTTATTTATTTATTTTCGTAGTTATTTTACGTTCTATTCGATGCGCTTTATGAAGAATTAAACATTCGACGACGCACGCACACAACGTGTAAGTATTTCTTTAATATCGTTTAATTTTAACCACTTAAAAAATACTAAGCTTTAGTTTAATTTTTGGCCTGCAAATTATTTTATACGAAGTGCGGAAAATTTAAGCAAAATTTGACCACCGTTGGCCCTTAAAATTGTGCAGATACTTTTTTAATATTATTAGTAATAATATTTGTTTTTACGTAATATTTTAAAAGTTTGAGATGAATAAAACTAGAACATGGTTAAATAAAAAAATACAAAAAATTTTCCTAAATATGTTCTTCACTTTTTTTTTTGATCACTATATTATTTTTACTAATATGCGAATCCCGCAATATTTGTAACCCTTTTCTTTATCATGTCCTTCAGGGTGATTTACTTTATTATTCTGCAAAAAAAAATTAATTGATTAAAACTACCGGATTCACCTATAAGAATTATAGAACACTATTATCGGAAAATATAGGAGGACTCTAGACGGATAAATAAATATATATATTTACTCGATTCTTCGAAATAACGTAAAAATTGTAACAGAGTTTCTTATTACTTCTAGCATAAGAGTAACACATGGTCATTAATATGTGTTTCTATATAATTAACAAATGAATTATAATATTTAAAAATACTCGATTAGTTACTGTAAAAATTCTATTCATCTTTCAACTTAATTAATTTTTTGACTCGAGGTTAAACACCGTTTGGCCATTAGAGTTAACCATAAAAACATTTTTTTAATCCATACTTCCAAACATTCGGAAAAAGATAAGTAATTCGTGTTAAATGAAATGAAAATGTATATACATATATATTAATTACAGCATAATTCTCAGACCGGCCCCATTAGAAAAAATGTCCCAATTTTATGTTACGAAAAAATGTCCCAATTTTATGTAACGAAAAAATGTCCCAATTTTATGTTACGAAAAAATGTCCCAATTTTATGTAACGAAAAAATGTCTCAATTTTATGTAACGAAAAAATGTCCCAATTTTATGTAACGAAAAAATGTCCCAATTTTATGTAACGTTTGCTATATTTCATAACACTTCAAACTTTTCTACATCTGTGTCGTTTTCGAACCAAACGCCGTATAATCACGTATAAATGTGGAAAATTCTTCGCCCAATGCAAAGTTCGTCGTTCCATTTTCATTTCCGCAATTAACGTTTGCATTCGGTGGCTGTTTCCGTTTTTGGAAACATAATGAATAGACACTTCTTATTATTACTATGCAAGTTGATGAATAAGAGTACCCCACTATAGAAGCATGTTAAGACTCTATATTGTTAATTTAATAATACCATGGAGCGTAAAAAAAAGTATTATATATATATGTTTTTTTTTTGTTTTTTTTTTTAACCCCCCTTTGGGCATATCAACAAAGGATCTTCGCCCAGAAACGAAAGGAAGGAGAAGGATCAGTTAAATGTAGATTCGGTCAGCTATTGATAAGATAAAGGAACTGAGGATAGGAACAACTGAGATCGACGGAAACGATAAGATATACGAGGCACAATAAGGAGTAGGGAGTTTGAGTGACAGCAGATTGGAATACAAAGAGGTACGTTCGTTCACGAGGGATGGACATTCAAAGAGGATATGGTCAGGATCACAGACGGCTACGTCGTCAGGATGAAGAGAGCAATAAGGGGAAAGAGCGAGATGAAAACGAAAGCGTGAGGAAGGAAGAAGAGTATGATTCAGACGTAAACGGATAATAGGGACAATAACGGAGCGGTGAAGCGAAGGAAAATCGTAAAACCAAGGCCGCGTGGGAAGATTAGGTTGGATGGAAAAATAAAAGGAAGGATGATTAGAAAAGGAGGAAGCGTAAAAATCTGACCAAAATCTAACATGAAACTTTTTGCACAATGGGAGTAAATTCGAAACGGGAATTTTAGAGAAAAAAAAGTGGGAGGATACAGCAATCTGAGCCAAGGAATCTGCCATTTCGTTACCCTCTATCCCCATATGACTGGGGACCCAGAGCATTTCAATGCGGATAGCGTGAAGTGAGAAGAGAGTGTGAATGAGAGAGCGAATACGGAGGATGAAAAGGTCAGAGGAGTGAGAGGGGAAATGAGAGGAAATAGCTTTAAGAGCACACATGGAGTCGGAGATAATTAAAAATTTAGAAGAAGAACGATATGAGGAAATATGGATTATGGCACGTAAAATGGCCATTAACTCGGCCGTAAAGATAGTACAAAAGGAAGGGAGACGAAAAGATTCAGAGAAATTAATGCTCGGAATGATGAAAGAAGCTCCAACTCCATTAGGCCCCTTCGAACCATCCGTAAAAATAGCAATATGGGAAGGAAAACGGGATTCGATATAACTATGGAATTCCTGTATAACTGTTGGATAGGAAAGGGATTTGGAGGAAAAAATATATGTGTTGTAGTATGTTAAGTTGTTTCGGTAGTAACTTGTGGTATAAATTTTATTAATTGTATTTTTTTTTTTTATTATATAAAATTGGGACATTTTTTCGTTATAAAATCTAATGAGGGCCGGCCTAAAAATTTTACAAATTTTGATCATTTTATACGAAGTATAGAAGAGAAAGACACAGAAATGTAAGCAAGGGCATAGCCCCCCCTTACGAGGCTAATATGACGGAGATTTTATATATATATATATATATTTATATATAAAGATATATAAAAAATTTGAAGAAAAGATCGGAAAAAATAAACAATAAAAATAAAGTAGAAACCTAAACAAAGTGTACTGTAAGAAATATGTGCAATAAGTTGGAAATGTAGGGGCATTAAACACATTAGTTTCACCAAGACGACAAACCGTTATCGAATCTACTATAGTTAAAAACTAAGTGATCGTTATTGCCGAAATGATGCAAACATACAGAATAAGACGGATCCGCAGCTAAAGTACAATGTGGTCAGTGCGCAGTCTAAACCTACAAGCAACCAGGGGGCTTAGTGAAAACGCAGTACTATAAAAGACGTACTGTAGTTTTTTTTTTTTTTTTTAATAAACCGTATATTAAGAAAATAAGTGTATAAAGATGCAGAGGACTGTGTGTGTATTGTAACTATGAACTCAAATTAACAATCTAGGATTAATGAAAGGATGAGAACGAAAAATAAAAAGAAAAAAAAGAGTTGTGTGTGAGAGGTCCTTTGCAAAAGTGTACTTATAGATAAATTGTGGGTATTAGTCAGGATGATAAAGAACATAGTGCCAACTATTACCAAGAAAATTAAAATATTTAATTGCTATATAACATTCTTAGTTAAATTAACTGTAATAATAAGAAAGGTAAAAATACAGTAGCCGTAATGTACGAAAATAAAAGTTGTTGGGATAACGTTTGATTTAGTGCATACGTGAGAATTGTAATTCTATAACTATAATAAGAAGCTACTAATATTAAATCAAAAAGAAATTAACGACTTGAAGGAAACAAATCTTAATGGCTATCACTGAATTACAATTTATAAATAAATAGATAAAATAAAATTAAATAAAATTACATTAAGTTAAATTAAGTTAGGATGAGCTGTGAAGAGAAGGCAGATAATCCTGAATAATAGGGTCTCGTAAATGTTTGGATTTAACAGAAATGATTTAATTACTCAGTTGAAACTTACGCCTCAAAGTCGCCTCGGCAAACTTCAGTAAGGGCTAGTGATTTGTGCTATTAATGTGGGAGTGGTTAGTTTTTATAATATTGAAGATGGAACGTAAGTAACTAAACATCGGGGCAATCGAAAGAGAAAATGATCAACGTCATCAATAATATTAAGAGAACAACAGGTATAGCCTGGGCTGCTGACAAGTCGGAACCTGTGCAGGTAGGCACCAAACTTCCCATGCCCAGAAAGTACCTGAGCGCTATAGAAATTGATATTAATTTTACTCATCTGTAGCCTGTCTAAGAAGAAAATAATAGGTTTTCCTTCCAGTGTGATCAGCAACCCCCATCTCCTCTGCCATTCAGCAATTAGAGTCTGTAGAACTTGCTTTTTAAGTAATATAGAGAAGTTGTTATTTATTAGCTTCAGAGATGTGAGCAATTTAACATCCTTGCGAATCCGATACTCGCTTGTGATAGCCCTGCCTGTAATGTATAAATCCATAGGAAATATACCAGTGATAACACAAGCTGCGGATGTAGATGTAGTTCTATAAAGAGATGCATGTAGTAAGAACTAAATATGCACTAACCACTGCCTGCTTTATTATTCAGGCCCACTTAATGAATTCGAAAAGATCGCTAGAAAAAAAGAGAATATACGCAGAAGGGAAGCTTCATTAATCGTAACGTTTTTTGCTACGACATCAGCCACGTAATCGCAAAACAGGAGCGCCCGGGATCGAATAAAGTTGAACCACACCACTTTGTCCCGGGAGGAAGTGGGAATAGTTTTTTTTTAATGTTGCAAAAAAAAAAAAGAAAAAAAAAGGGTAACTTCTATAATCAGAAAATAATATTTCTTGACTGAAAACTTTTAAAATACGAAAACTATTACGTTAAAATGTAGTCAAAAAAGCAAATTTAATCGTGTTGTTAACCGTTCAAAAGTTAACTCCGTCAAAAAAAACCAAAAAATAAAATCCGTCAAAAAAAACGAAAATAAAATCCGTCAAGGAAAGATATATTTGCGTTTGTATTTTAAATTTAGGCTATTAGCCATTCTGATTACTACCGGCTGATCAAATAGTTTTCTAACTGTAAGTTTTCCCGACATTTTATTGACAATCGCTTTTTTTTGAAGACCTTCAAAATTTGAGACTGATACACTCTTATGAGCTTCGTAGACAACCGACCTCGAATTATTTTACTATATGAGAACCAACCATTATCTGATGCATTTTAACGCGCTTCATTACAACTCCCGACCGTTGTGACATTTCGGCGAACTGTGTCGAATTTTGATTTTCTTTTATTAAAACGAAACTTATTAATTCAGAGCTTAACGGACACGCGCGAAACGAGATTCAGTCGTGTGGGGACTTTCTATTCGTCATAAATTACTTGGAACGGGATTGAACTCACTACAACTTAATCGATCCGGACTATTCGCAACGCCCCCCCCCTCCGGTGGTTATTATAGCTCTTGTCCCTGTGCGGCATTAGATAGAGCAAACGAACTTTTACCGTCTAAAATTTTTTCAGTTGTTCTGGTGTTATAATGGAAGAGAGTATTTTTGAATAGGTTCACGCGATTCAGTGAAAATTGCACAATGTAGGACTTTTTATAAAGCTGTTATTGTTGGTTTTTTTTTGATTTCATTTAGTGGTTACTACGATATCTGGATCTAGTAGAAGTTAATTTAACTCAGCTTATTGTTTATTATGAAATTTAAGTGAAATCCGAACAAAATCAGAAATGAGGCAGTAAGGCAGGGCCTGCAAGGCTGACAAGACGCCGGGCAACGTCATATAGGGTGCCCTACAATTAGTAAGACACCATAAAGTAAACAGAAGGATGGAAAAAAGTCACCCCTCTGATGTGATATGCGTGCCCTAATTGCAACTTCGATCAAATTCAGAACTTCCAGTGTGTGAGATTGGAAACAATGGCCAACACACGGGTTACTGTTAAAACTTCTCCGGACTGAGAAGGAAGGCACCTTTTGCTGTTCATTTTTTTCAAATTTTTATTGACATAAAAAAATACTATCTTTAATAATTGTTTTGTTTTTTTTTCCATTGTTTATTAATATTTCCTAGTGATCATCTGTAAACGGGGGGTAAAATTTTTTAGACTCGGTTTACCGGAAAAAAAAGTTTTCGTAATTTCCCGGCTATAATGGTCGTAGAAGGCCGGTCTCATCTTCTCTTAAACTTCTTTTGAAACTTATCCCACATTAATCTGTACAGATACTTATATAAGTATTAAGAACATTATTCATCTCTAAAAAATACAAACAAAAATAATTCTAATCCAGCGCGATAGTTTTACGTATTTAATTTTTTTTTGTTTTAGCATAAAATTTTCTTTTTTTTTCTTCTTTTTTTTCTTTAAGTTCGTCTACAAGGACATTAGCCCAAGAACAAAGGAAAAAGGACGCAAGCGACTCAGATCTTTATACGATTGGAGATAGCCAACAAAAAGGAATCAAGAGCCTGGACAACGGAAGGAAAATATAAAGGAGAGATTGAAGGAAACACTATATGGAGTGGGAATATGTAAAAGGGAGGAGTAGAAAGTATCTTGATCAAAAGAGATGAACACCCGAACATTATACGATCATCGGGATCACAGACACAGATTGGATATTGCAGGGGTGCACAAAAAGGAGACGGCATAAGAGAGTAACGGAAAAGCGAGGAAGGAAGTAAACTGTGCCCAAAGCGGAGACGGCAAATCGTAGAGATGTTGGAGTCGACGCACGGAAGGAAAGTCAAGAAACCCGGGGGAAACGAGGAAGAGAAGGGACTGAATAGACAAGAAAAAGGAATCCGGGTCGGAGAAAATTTTCTTATGATCGGCGCTAAACTTTTATTTCTTTATACCGCCCTTTTTTTAAGAAATTATCATACACATTGAACAAAAAGAAAAATAGTATAGTATCCGTAAGATTCTTCTGATTAAACAAATAACTTAAAGGGTGCACGCACGCACTACTCATCTACAGAGGTAAACTTTTTTTCACAATTTACAAAACCTCGGTAAGCCACTTGGCATAAATTTAATAATTCGATGTTTCAATTTCAACCTTATTCGAATGTAGACAAATTTCGTCTTAAGAATACATCACCGAGCGAATCCGTAATAACTTTTTATAAACTTTCCATAAACTTTCTATAAACTTTGGAATGAATTTTTTTTTTTTTTTATTGATTATTACAAAGCAATATTTGAAACAAACCTTTCTTTTCTTTTCGGATAGTATTGAAGAGCACAAAAATGTTAAAAGTGTGTTCTCGAAGCTGCACAGTTGCTATTTAATGTGGTTTTTGTAAGAGACCTCTACTGCAGATAATAGAACAGGTACAGTAATTAAACTTTTCAAATTAGCTCGTTTGTATTTCATTTTATTCTTTTTAAATAATTTCTTTAGGCGATTCAAAAAAAAAGTTTCATGTGCGCCGACAAAGAAAAAAGTTTTCCGAAAAAACTGGAGAATAGTTTTTTTTTTTTTTTTTTAAACTATACTAAATAATAATACCGTTTTTTTTCTTTTCTTTTTTTTTTTTTTGCTTCTCAACTGCAGTCATTACCCCGGCATGAGTAAAATTTTTCCACATTTTGGCAGTGAAATCCGTAGCAGGTTCTAACGAACTAAAAATACTGGTGCCGACACAAAAAACAGGTAAAGATGGCTTTAACCGCAGGCTGTAATTTATTTAAAAATATATGGCTGGATTAGAAAATTTTTCTCTGTTCTACGACCTAATGCCAGTCCATATGCAACAGGTTTCACAAATGTCGGTTTAGTGTTTCATGATAAAACCACTATAAACACACTTGAATGAAGAACTTCTCTCGTATTCGCGGTTACACATCCGTACATTTTGAGCCGTCTTAAAGTTAGGAAAGTGCAGACGATGCGATACCCTAGCAGCGGTGAGATTAATTACTGAACGAAAATTATGCAATTACCGCGATAATATTTATCGCCCGATATAGTAATCTATTTAGTTTCGGTTCGTATAACTCTTTTTCCCTTTAAATTCCTGATAACTGTACCATTTTTATCTGCTACAATCATTACAGTATACAGAGTCACCAGGGTGAGGACATTATTTCGAATTTTTCCTAGAAAGTTGAAACTAAGTCAAATTCATATTCGATTTGGACCATTTGAGAGAAGTGTTGACAGTGGGACACCGGTGAAGACGCACATAATGTAAGTATTCTACGGAGGGGTAGGAAGAACCAGAGAAAAAATGGCGTTGGGTGGACGGAGGTTCTTTCAAATATATATGGCTATGACAGACAGCCGTATGACCAACTCGCGGACGATTTGAAGCAGTATATTCTTTATTGCCAAGGGAAAGAGACAAGGGAGCTATGAATCAGTTGCTAGTTTTATATTTTTCATAAAATACGGTTTCATATGCAATTGACCAATCCAGATAGCCATTTTACCATCTTAGAAATAAGCTTTCGTTTCACAAATTGGTGCAGCTGTAAATGACATATTGGTGCGAGCAGTGCTGACTTGGACGCCAGTCGACCACCCATTCATTTCCTCTCGGATTCCCATGTGATTGTGCGCCTATAAAAGTGTTACTTGAGTTTTTGCATAATGGATCTGTTTCAAAGTATAATTAACCTTCAGCCTGTCAAGAGATATCCTTGTTGTATTCCGTAATGAAATAGTTTTTCGGCACGCCAAGGAATCGGTTATTAATAGTATGTTTCTATTTGAGCACAGACATGATATACAGAGCATCGAACAATAATTATTTAGACGAACTTTAAGAATTTCACTATCGAATTCGTATGCGTATGCGGTTGGAGATGGGCTAATTATTACGCGACTCTGCTTTCCAAGCATCGCGGTATAAATATGCGGAGAGTTAAACTGTTAATTTTCTCGATGACGAATATGACCACATCAGCCAATACGAGAGATAAATCGAAAAGGTTGTTAGATTACGATGATTTCCAATCTCCGTTGATGATCCGTCGTTAACTAAACGCGAGTTAGAATTAGACATTAATTCAAGTATACTCACTGCTTTATTATTATTTTAACTGCAATCGCAACATCCGTGCAATGCATTCTAGTATGACGGTTTTATTATCCAAGGTATCCGAAGTTTCTAAAAAGGTGTTAATATCTATAACATGCTTGGGGGGAAGGTGAATAATAAGATATAAATAACCCGGGAAATTTCGCAATAATTCCGGAAACACTAATATTAGATCTGGTATTATTATACATAGTTATTAAAAATCTAAATCGATAATTCGGTGTTCAATTCCGTAACTAATCAGAAGTGCCAATCCAGCGTAACCGTCTTCCCTGTCATCAGCCGTCAAAGTTTTATATTTCAAATGTTTTTTGATTAGGTGGCCATGTAAATAAAATTAGCATTTTAATTACACGATGACAAAAAGACTTCTCTAATTAACATTTACTAGAAATAGTGCTCTTCGCATTCTACTAAAGTATCTGTGTATCATAAGAAATTTAAGAAAGAAAAAAAAAGAAAAAGAATTTAAAAAAATCTTTGACTAAAATACTACATTAAAAAAATTTAAAAAAAAATGAAAAAAAAATCACGGTTAACACAATAAAAACAACTACAAAGTCGAATTAATGTAAATCGAATCTTTTTCTTAGAGTTTTTGATTTAATTTCTTTAATATTTTTTTCATTTTTAATTGCTATATTATCTGCTGCCGTTTTAGACGACGGTGCGGGCTTGGCTGATGTTCCAGAAACAGGAGAATTTGAGCCTTTAACTGTCGCACTTTGACCATTATCTTTTTTGTTATGTGTTTCCGTTCTGTACTATTCCTACGTTGTCTGAAGAGAAAATAGGATACCGGCATGGGCGTCGCAAGCGGGAGGCAGGGAGGGGCAGCCCCCCCCCTGGAGCCTTGAAACTTGTTAATCAACTGGCACTGATGAATATTCATAGGCTCGTAATCATGGATAATTTGGAAAACTTATGTTTTAATTAATATTTTATTCTTGTTTAATAAAATATTAAGCCTTTACAACTTACAAATTTTATTTTTCCTATAACTCATATCCTCTTTCTATCATCTTGCCCCCCCCCCTGATGGCTGGCAACTCATCTTGCCCTTCCCTGGCTCATCGGCTGGCGACGCCCTTGGATATCGGCAAGATCATTTTTGGGTATTAGTTGATTTTTATCGTAAAATCCTGTTTTCTTAGAAATAGGTAGGAATTTGTATGTAGGTATGCTCCGTATATCTCTCTTTTATCTTTATTAAATGGAAGAGTTGAAAAATCCTCATAGTTGGTTAATAACGCAAGTCTGCTGCTAACTTCATCAGAAAATAGATCCTTTTAACTGTATGTTTTGGGAATTTCCAGTGAAGCTTCCTGACAACCTAGATTGTGAGAAGTCATCGATTTATTGATGTTCTGCTGTCTCTTCCTCTTGAGATAAGATGCGTCCGTAGATTTATGGTTGTCACCACAGAGTTGACAAAGAGTCATTTGACTAACTGTGCTTCCGTATGGTATTTTGCTTCACATCAAGTACACCTCAGATTGCTTTTACACTGACTTGCTATATATCATCCATATCGCATGTAATGGTAATATTGTCCAGTTTTTCGGACAAATGGTTCGCATAGAAAACGCACGTTCTAGATAAAAACATAGGACTGGAGGGCTTTGCCCCTTGAAAGATACTAACGCAGAAGAACTACGGACTTAACTTCGTCACTTACAGTTTATTGAGTCTTCTGATATAATTAATAAAATACGATTCGCAATCGATCATTTCCAATATTTGCTGTTTACCATACTCCCCCTATTAGCGCCCTTAATAATTCCCGCCCGGCGAAATTAAATATGATGAAATATGCGCATTATAGCGGTAGGATGAAAAGCAGTTATTTTCAGTTAATTTATTTGCCGAATTAGGAGAGGAAAAATCAATTATTACTCCATTTCGATTAACCTTCTCAATTTCATTAACGTCTTTACACAAGTTAGCTTAATGTCTCGGTAATTTTAAGCACACTGATAGAAAATTTTTCACGATTATTAGTATTTAATTTTTCAATAAAAACTTTAAAATGTTCAGAATTATTAATATCATTAAATGGATTATATTTATTTATAATTCTGATCATATAATTATCTGTGTTAACTTCATTATCTTTACTATTATTATTATTATTATTATTATTATTATTTATTTATTTATTTACATGGCCCCTTTGCTTTTTAATTCCTTACCAGCATTATTAAAACAGAGGTTGAATAATTACAAGAATCATCGATATTTTACATATGATTTTTGTTATCGATTATTTCAATTTACAAAAACGACCTTACTGAAAACCACCACTTTATATGCACTGCTTTAATTTACTTTGTTTTCATGGAATATTTTTATTTGAATTTTAAGAAGTATCATCTAAGAAGTTTTTTGATATTTTGTTTATTTCCGTACATGTATATATATATATATTTATTGTCATATGTTTATTTCTACACACCACTACTTCTGTGGTATTATAGAAATTAATTGAAATTTAATTGAATTGAATTATTGTTCATGTTAATTGTATCGGTATGATCAGAGTTGCTATTATCCTTAATATTACAACTATTATTACTATTATACAGCCAAACACAACTCTCTTCACAAATAGATTTTTTGAATAACAGAGTGACGATTAAGCTTATTAGCGGTAATAAAGTACGGCAAGTCAGCCACAGTCTCTTAAAAATGTTAGTCTATTATATAAGATTCGGATACACTATTGTTTATGTTAAGTAGAAGTGGAGATTTTAAATGAATAATTAAAGATGGTATGGTGCACAGAATTAGCGGTTTTACCAAAATTTGACAAAATTTCACTCGAGGATACTTTACATGGCCCCCCTAAAGTATATTATAATTCACTTCCACATTATGTGAAATTGAAAAACTACAAAAAAATGCGTAAATGTTTACTAAATTACCTGATAACGGACACCAGTACTGCGCAATGATTGTTAATTTAGTGATCCACTAATGTTTATTTAATCTGACCTAATCTCGTATCTCTTCACCGTTTCGGTTCAAAATTGTAGTCATCTGTCTGTTTTCAACTGCTTCGGAGATTAAAAATAATTTTACCTGTCACATGTATGGCAACTAACCGCCCTCTGATAAACTGTCTAATTATCATTCGCGCTCATTAAAAAATTCTTACTTCAGATAAACATACTCGACTTGCAAAATTTCCTGCGGGCCATCTTATCTCTTCGTTTCCTATCGCTGCACTGACTATACAATTCTTCTAATACGTTCTCTGCTTCATAATCTTTTCCTTCGTCATTCTGTCCAAATAGATTTCTTATGGATAATACTCAGGGATCGACTGACCTGACAGATTGGTTAACTCGTTTGGCTTCTTTTACCGGAAAATTTCTTAGTATTTTTTAATCCAGCAACATCTCATTTCTCTCTGCAGCTTCTATATTCCTTTTTATTTTCTAATCCTGATTCTATTTATTTATTGAACCGAATCTTGGCTCATCTTTGATTTCTCACCTTTTTTTTTTTTCTTTGCTACATTCACCTTTCACTGTAATCTGTCGTCTATGCTTCGGACGCAGATATTTCTCTCATTACTTTTTTGTTTCTCACTTATATGTCCTCTCTTCTCTTTATGTGTGATGCGGATCATATCTTTTTTGAATACTCTTCTGTAATGCCGAACATTCTTCTTCGTCTCCCTACTACTTATTCTTCGACCTCTGTTTTCCTTCTCCTTCTGTTATACTTGTATCCTTTCTGTCTTTGTTACACTTTTTTTTTCTACACCATTTTTTGGGTCAATGTCTGTGTCGACCCTCTAACAAAAGAAAAAAAAAAATACTCAAATTAGAAATTTAACCGATAACTATAACACCGTTAGCTCGCAGAAAACTCAAATATATATATAAAAGGGGCGTAGATTAATATTTTGTTACCCACGGGTATTCATCTATGGGTTCGAACGAGCACTTTTATTAATGCTGGTCAATGTTACGAAAAAAAGGTAGTCTAAGATGTTATCTTTAACTGAGCCAGCTACCGTGGCGCGTATTTGATTAGTTGTGTTTCGCTTAATTAGGACCAGCTCCGAATCCCATTGCCGTACATTGACATTTTAGCAATATCACGTATACTGGATTATTATGATGTTCACAGTTGACGCGACTAAAAAAAAAACAAATCTTGAACTACGTTCGTTCAGACAGACCTGATGATATTTTCTTTAAAACAAAGCGATATTTTACTAATATATATATGTAGAATTTTAATGTAAGAAAAATCCTTACGAAAGCTACTTTTTCTTTTTCCTCTCGTTAATTAAAATCATTGTGTATATTATTAAATAAGAAAATTACTTCGACCGCACAATCGGCCATCTTAAATGATATGTTTTTTTTTATCGGACTTGATGGATTTTATTACTTAAATTTTCATTATGTGAACTCCTTGTTTTCTTACATGTGCGTAATTGTTTGAACTTTTTAAACAAGCGTTTTCCTAAAAAATACACTCGGATATGACTTTGTGTATAGCCGAGGAGCTCCCCTCCCTGAGAAAATAATGTCTAATTATTTTATTCGATTTTTAATATTCTTCATTAATTTTCTGTAACATTTTTCGCTTCTTCATTTACTTTACCAATTTTAAATGGATGCAGCTCAAGTTACCGTAGTCGTACAAACACGGAAATAGTGTCCCCGCGGCAATTGTGCTATATGTGACGCTGGTGTACACACGCACGACTTGGAACTGATTGTAGAGGTTTGATTTGTCGCGATACAAATGCAATCCGCCGTGTGTGTGTGTCTATCTACTATGTACCAACTAGCACGCACGTGGTGATATGTTTGTCACCGTCTTCCTCCACGTGGATATTATTAGCTCGCTTATTTAATTATTTTTGTAATAATTTCTGCGATCGTGTTGGGATCAAACACAGGACCTCCGTGACGGAAGTCAAATGCTCTATAGGCTGTTGCGACAGAATAATGCCAATGATTAATGATAGAAATTATACAAAAAGCTGCTTAATTGCAGTTTAGTAAGCCGTTTTTGTTTTTTTTAAAAAAAAAGGGACCTTTATCCGAAAACGATTAAAAGGAAAAAGAGTCAAATTTAATGAGTAAAAGATTTTCTAAACCATGTATGATATTTAAAAGTAATTTTTATCGACCGCGTAAGGTAAAGAGGCAAATTTTGTGACTATAATAGATAATCTTTTCTTCGCTTTTACTGGTGATGCGCTTTTTGGTCATAGAGATCAGTTGAAGCGGCACGTATTCACCGCGTGGTGGTAACTAAATGTTACGCATCACTAACGTCGAAGAATATTACCTTACGTCAATATTACATGCAGGTTAAAATCTAACAAGTTTCACTGTACCGTTGACGGATGTCGCGTTTCACTAGAGAAATGTTTACCCGGGATTCAGACAATTATCTAACGACCAATATTAATTTTCTCCGGTTGATGAAATTTCAATCCTTCTTCGCAAATACTAATAACAGAAAAAAAAAAAAGAAGAAAGATAAAATAAAATAGAGAAAACCAAACAAAAATTTATAAAACAATTTTCTAAAAGGAGGCGGTTTTTAAGAGATAATTGAAACAGATTAAAAACTCTGGAATTTACTGTCTTATGACTTCATTTTTCTCGTATTAAGCGTAGAGCACCAAAACATAGTAGATTTTCTTTTCAAAAGCCTAGCGCAAAAGAATGACACCGTCATTAATAAAACACGGTCGTTCGAATTTCGTCAGGGCTTTGAGCGCCCATTTAGAATTGGGACTATTTGTTATTTTTTGGTTTTTACATATAATCGGTTCGGAACCGTTACGTAATTATCGTCGCGCTAGTTGAAAGGAATCGAAAAATACATATACAAACTGAATAAAGCTGGGGGAGAAGCTACTTCAGACGGACGTTGATAATCTTAGTAAATGGGCGCATGACAGGAGGTTAGCAGTGAACATAAATAAATCAAAGATAATGCATATTCGAAACATATCCAAACATGCTACCCATGAACCGCGAATTATCATCCACAGTTCGCGAATGTGTCCATGATTTATATTTAAGGAACAACAGTCCAGTTTGCGCATGTAAACCATTAGAAAAGGTGCAGGATTTTAAATATTTAGGGGTTTTTATAGATAGCAAAATATGAATTGGAAAAAACATATACAAAATTTAAGTGTAAAAATCAATCAGACCATTCCAGCATTATACTCGTATAAGATGAAACAAGTACACTTCCATATGAAACACTAAAAATCTTTTTTAACGCAATGATAATGTCTAGGATATTATATGGTATTCAAATATGGGGAGAAGCGAAGAAATCACAACTTGACAAGGTAGCGAAATTGCAGAAAAGATGTTTAAAATTACTGCTTCCTCATGGGGGGCATAATAATTCAACATCATCATGGTGGAAGGTAAACAATGTGATGTCGCCAAAAATGTATTATTATTATTATAGATTATTTGAGCTCAAAACCAATAATATCAGAATACCATCAAGACCTAAAAATAGAGTTACGAGAGATCGAAATAAAAAATACTTTATTCAACCAAGATTTAAGGATTGATAATACACAGCAGACAGTACTAATTTAATTACTACGGGAAATTCCAGGTAATATATTAAAGGAGAAAAGATTAGGTGCGTGGAAGGAAGACGTAAAAAAATGGCTGACAGATTGGTGTGCAGATTAAGAAACTATCGAGGATTCTTCTATTTGTACTACCATATCGGTGACTCGTCTTTATTTCGTAAATTAGCTTTCTAAATTTCTCCTTGCTCAGCACAGGAACTACAACAGGGGCATGTAGATGATTTTCAATAATGTAGCGGAAAAGATCTTCTTTCTTTTACATTAGTGGGAATGATTATTTTGAATGTGACTGGTTGGTGATGTATAGATGCTAAGTGTGTAGTCATAAGAAGTTACTGTACTAAATTAATTAAATTACTATAGTGATAAGAAATATTATTTTAGATGTATTGAAATGTTATTAGTAAATTGAAAAATTTATGTCAAATAAACGATAATGAGGGTGACGGGAACACACGAAACGGGCAAAATTGCCTTGTGAGACCCTCAACTTTCTTATTTAAAAATAAAAAAAAAAAAAAAAAAAAATTGAAATGTGAAACTTTAATATGATAATACCCCTGATTTGCACAAGTATAGCATCCGGAAGATTTGATGCGCATAAATATACGATAAAGTCGGTTAAGAATTCTACAAAAGAAACTTCCGTAGAAGAATTTTAAGTACTACTAGGTTATTTATTGAATTCTAGATTCAATGAATTCTTTCGAAGGCACCAGCAGAGATCGTAGATTTTTTTATAGCATATTTAAACAGCTAAACCGAACAATAGCGATCAGCCGATGACAACCCGTTTCTCACTTAGTTTCTGTACGTAGCATTGAATGGAATTACCATCCGGCCTATCTGTGATAAGCCAGACCCGCTGGGCTACTGCTGTCCAACAATTTTTCGCTGCAATAAATAATTCCGTTCTAAAATAAACGTGCAACTAACTAATTGTGTCATCGACTCGGTATGCAATTTTCCAATAACGGTTGCAGTGTAAGGTCTACTGTCCGTGTACCGTATAATTTCACGTATTTTAGTAGGGAAGGGGAATTTATTATTTCAAGAAAGACGGAATGAATGCATACATTTAGAAAATATTATGTCCGTATATAAGTTTGAAACGGATTTCGGAATGTAGCCAGGCAGAGTATTTTGTTGAGAATATGAAGTAGTGGAATATATGGTCTTCCAGCCATACTGGAAACCACCCAGAGCAGCTGAGTAGATGACTTGCCGAGCTATGTGTACAGTACTTCCCGTTTAATCGGTCTGCTGCTAAATCGCGCGTAAAAATACAGAGATCGCAAAGGTAGATCGGAGAAAAACGGACCTGTAAAATGCACTTGCCGACTAATAAAAGAGACCGGTGTGAGACATTGGTCAATTCTGCTGGGTAAAGAGAAATATTCGCATCGTATTTTTTCGATTAGAAAAAGGATTTTAAAATCGGGATAATTTAAAAAATACTTATTGGTACGGAAAAATCGAACAATTAAAAAACTTGGCAATTTGATCGACCGTGCCTGGAGAATTTTTAAAGTTAAGGAAATATATCGAGTGGTTTAGAGACCTCCGCCTGCTCTTTAAATGTACAGTAAATTATCACGTTCGAAAACGAGATCATTGTCGCCGGTAGACTTCGTTACGTTTTCCATAGGTAATTTGTGTGTCAGAACGGAAGCGGAAGAAATGTTTAGTTTTTTTAAGGAGTCAGCAGTAAAGCAAGGAGAATGCTTAGAGAATGGAGTTTAATTATTATTGCGAAGAAGGAGCAATCTGTAGGTGAAAAGAGCTATAGAGCGCCGAGGAGAGCTAGCGCACGCAAAGAAGCTAAAATTGTAAAGAAGAAATGTCGCGAAGCTTAAAATTCGAGCGGGCGGATTCATTCAAAAATCTCCCACAAGTATGACAAAGCAAAGGATTCTAACCGATATTTTAAATGCAGAAATTAAGCGGTATATTTTTCAACATCGACCCTTTCAATTCCTGCTTTATAATAACTTCGGATCTAAAGAAGAAGCTGATTTGAGTGTGAGATCAAAAAAAAAAAAAAAAAAAGATTTGAATAATGTAAAGATGATGGAATCAAAAATAAGAAAGTGAAAATGAGATTTTTTACCAGCAGAGATAATAAACAGTTTCCTACTAATTGCGGATACGAAAAGAATGGCGTGTCGCATTGCAACAGACTCACCGTTAACGAAAAATTGAGCACACAACGAAATAAGCCGGAGAAGGTTTAAAACGTTTAAAGTAGTTGTTGCGCGGGTAGCGGATAGGTAATCCATTTTCTCTACGTCGTTATAACTTTCGCCGTCCAACTGGGCGTCAATGTTATAAATCGACCTTTGTTTTTTTGTTGTTGTTGTTTTTTTTTTTGAACTCATCAAGCACGAAACGAACTCGTCCACAGGTTCCAGGAAGTAGTGTACAAATCGTTGAAAGAAAAGTTTCGGCTACGGGCGATCTAGGAACTGTTCTCTTCAGTTTATCCGAATTGATTTCTTATCTATAGATATATTTGGACACTTTGGGATCGAAGGACTTTACACTAACTCGTTTAGCCCTTTTTTTTTTTTTTACTAGGAAATTTCTTGGCGTTTTTGAATCCCACAACATCACATTTCTCTCCGCAGCTGCTCATTCTAAATTATACTTCTGTTTTTGTTCATTTTCAAATCCCGATATCTGTCTATTCCATTCGATTGGATCTTCATCCTTTTGGTTTCTCAACTTTCCTTCTTTGCAATGTCTCCGTGTCTATATTGTGTTTTCCACATTGCGTTTCTTTCTCCATTTTGCCCTTTCTATTTCTTCTTTTATATGTGGTGCTGATTACATATATATTTTTTTTTATGGCTCTTTCGTCGCTACTGAATGTTTCTTTCTCTACTTGTACTTTTACTCACGGATCTCCGCTCCTTTTAGTACGTCCTTCATCCTCTCCTTCCTCCTCGTCTATCGTATCGATTCTTGTATATTTTCTGTCTGCTATCTTTGATCGCGTAAAGATCTGATTACACCTTCCTTTCTTCCTCTAGTTCGTAGGCAAATTTTTTGATTTTACCGATGCTTGCCCTGATTTTTTTGTCGTTTTCAATTAATTATGCACTCTGTAAGACTTTAAAAACATATTTTTTCTTAAACTAAATTCACCTATTTCACATGTGTTATTCTGCGCATTTTCAGATACCGGACGCCACTATTAGGTGAAGACTCATTTTTCGACACACTAGCCCCTTTTAATTTGGCAAATGTTTGAACAATATTACTCTTTTTTTTCTTTTCCTTTTTTTGGCCTGGCACCTAAACGATATTGCTACTTTTAACACAAACGAAACTCTAACCTGAGCCTAATCTTCTTATTTTAAACATAAAATATAAAACTAAAATAAATAAATAAATAAATAAAATGAAAATAAATAAATAAATAAAATTAAAATAAATAAATAAAATGAAAATAAATAAATAAATAAAATTAAAATAAATAAATAAATAAAATGAAAATAAATAAATAAATAAAATTAAAATAAATAAAATGAAAATAAATAAATAAATAAAAAAATAACTCTAAACAATTACCATATTTAAACACCGCACAATGTTACAATCGACTATGAACCTAAATAAGTCAACTAAAGCTTGGTCCTCACAACAAAGCAAACAGTTATTAGTATTACAAATTTGACTCCGTGCAAGAGTTTTGCAAGCATAATAAACACAATAATAAAAAAAATAAAATAAAAAAAAAACAGATACGGTTTTTTTCAGACGAATTTTATTTTAAAGGTTAAAATGAAGTCATATGAATTTTCTATGATTTTTATTATTTTTTTTATTAGCATACTTCTGTAAGTAAAAATGTTAAAATACGACGATGAATTTATTTTTTTTTAAATTTTTTTTAGAATTATTTTTTAATCAGTATTTGCGCGTATAGATGATATTCACGTACTTTGGAATTGGAGTTGAAATACTTTTTTCTCGGATTTTTACTGTGCGATTCGATAATTTATTAAATGTTACGTGACTAATATTACTTATGGGGTTATACTTTCTAAGGGTTGATATATTTTCATTTCAGTTCTTTCCATTCTCTATTTCGTACTTTTTAATTGCCTAAAATTTCATTATTACATAATTCCATAATTCTTATCAAAAAAAAAAAAAAAAAAAAAAAAAAGGTACAAGAATTGTTGATTTTTCGATAAAATTTAAATTTAAAATGGTACGCGCTATTAAAATTAATATCGATTTATTAGAAGTACTCTTCAATCGTTTTTTTTTTTGAGTACTTTTGTACCCGCGCATATTCTCAAAAAAGACTCCTGTCAAACGGCGAATTGTTGCGAAAAGTTGTGTTTGCGCAGTTCGCGACAAGTCCTAATGATTGTTTAAGAAGAGAAGGAAAATTCTCTCTTGGCGAGAACTCGTAAAACTGTGCAGAAATGTACGTACGCATACGGTCTCCTGCATTACGGAGATCCACGATCTGTATCCTCTGTTGCGTACAAAGATGAATCACATCGATAACAGTGCAACAACTCGAAATCAGAGTCCCACCATTGCGGAAAAATTTCAGAGCTCCGACTGTTGGCCAGAACGAGATAAATAATATTGAACAAGTGTCGCAGGTGTCTCGAAAAAATTATTTCATTAGCCAAATAGGTCGGTCATGGGATTTTATTTTCTGTACGAATAAGAAGTACGATGATTAATTGTGGTACCTGTTCTCATTCGGGCCGATAATAAAAGCATCCTATCAAAACCGGCCGCCGGTTTTGATTTAACGTTTTTTCGTTTGTTTTCGCTTTCACTTAATGATAAGAGTCCCCACATTCTGACGGTTATACCGAATAATAAAACATTCGCGGTTAATTGCAATAATGAGATTCTTCAATAAAATCAGTTTCTTTTCAACCTTACCCAATGTTTTTTTTTTATACAGTTTCATACGTTTGTGAACATGCATATAAACAGCAGCCAAATTTCGAATTTGAAGTTTTGTTTGCTATTTATTTTACGTTTGTTTTTCAATCGGTATGTCTGCTTTAAATATATATAGAAATTTACGTACATTGAAATTTGGGCCGATGTCGCTGAATTTCAAGATTCTAGCGGAAATCGATTTGAGGAGGTTGGGCTTGGAAATTCACACCCAACAATAAACAAATTTAAAAATGCACGTGGGGATCCCTTTACGCTTCCATTTTTTTTGTTGTTTTTTTTTTTGAAGTGCTACATTGTATATAATTATATATCGAATAAACGGAAAAAGTAGAAAATAATCGATAACAGGATAGTTGATTGAATTGATATTAGTATCATTTTCGTTAGTTGGTGCGATATAGCCGGTATACTTATTTCGTCCGAAAGTGGTAGCACATAGTTAAGTTTATTGTTACGTGTGTATACACCCTTGTTATAGCGACCACATCAACGCAGAGAAATATCAATAGCACATTTCCAGAGGATTCCTTCGCACTTTATATGATCTCACTGGAAATGAAATCCGCGTCACACCAACGAGCCAAACACACTTTTACCGGGTCTAAAGTAAAGCAAAGAAAACAAACCGAACTCCTCTCCGATTTTAAAAAAGTAATTGCGCCAAATTTCCAAACGTACTTATATTTGGTGAAAGATAAAGTCATCCGAGTGTTTTTGCCCATGTAGTGAAATATGAAATAAAAATAAAAGTAATTTTACCCGGCATTTTCGTAATATTTTTGTCTGCAGAGATGAAAAATTTTTGTTGGCGAAAAATATTGCACAGTTTTATTTACAAATAAAGGGGTTACTTGAAAAACAAAAAAAAAAAAAACAACAAAATAACAACTGAAAGCGTTATTTTCGAAATATTTCAAATCGTCGATCGTGTTACGTCACTCTTTTTTTTAAAAAAGATTGTCGAGTCTTAAAAAATATTGCGTATATATTCTCATTTTTGTTCTTTTTATAAACATCCGCCTAATTCAAGTATACTAAGAAGACTAATTTATATATATCATACGTAAATAAATGCACACGATAAAAATAATAAATAACTATAGTCAAAAGTATACCATTTAATTACAAAAAAAAACAAAACAAACTATACCAACATATTTCGTGATATTCGTGGTATTATTGTTGGCATAGTTTATAGTTTTTTTTTTTTCTTTTTTGTAATTAAATAATATATTTCTAATTATCGTTATTTATTCTTTATTTATTTTCATTTTATATATTTTTATTATTATTATTATTATTATTAGTTTTATGATCGTACAGATAGGCGATGAGGTTTTAAATTTTATATTACAAAAAACATTCCACTCCAATTTTTCTTTATCGATCGGCCGCTGAAAAGGCACATTTAGTAAATTATATATATATATATATAAACTCGGTCATTTTGGCCTCGCAAGGGGCTGTACCCCTTGACCCCTCTTGCTTTCATTTCTGTCTCTTTCTCTTCTATACTTTGTATAAAATGATCAAAATTTACAACGTAATTCTTACTGGCATCAACACACACAAAAAATAACATAACCATAAAAATCCTATTCTAACATTTAACTTCCGTTATATAAAATTAAGACATTTTTTCGTTACATTTTTTGTTACATATTTCGTTACATATTTCATTACATAAAATTGTGACATTTTTTAAATAACAATAACAAAAATCCTACAAAATATAACAAACGTTACATAAAATTGGGACATTTTTCTGGGACATTTTTTTGGGACATTTAGCGTTACATAAAGTTGGGACATTTAGCGTTACATAAAGTTGGGACATTTAGCGTTACATAAAATTGGGACATTTTTTCGAATGGGGGGTAGCCTAAGAATTACGTTGTAATTAATATATGTGTGTGTGGAAATATAAAAACACAGTGTTATAAAATTAAATTCCGCGCCCAAAGGGAAAAAAAAACAAAAAAAAATTAAATTAAATTCTGACTAGCAATAACATACCCGAGAAGTATTCAAACCTATTAAATCACTAAGAGAACAAAGGATAACTCCGTTTGTCTGTACAATCGGTGACTCCTATTAAGTCACAAATATTAGAGAAGCATCCAATTATTAACTTGAAGGGAGGTAAAAATTCAAATTAACTTCCTTCCAACCAAAAAATCCTCTAGCCGTGTCTACTCCTAAATCGTTTCTTTCCTTCCAATCCCGTTACCGATCACAAACATTTTTAGAAAAAATGGTATGTATTTCGCTCAACGTCGACACAAGCATCTCACATACACGCTAATTTTCTCTCTCACACCATATGCGCAATCTCCATTTTCTGACCTACGATATTTTAGCCCATAATGTAATGCACACATTGCAGTACTGTAAGAATAAAATAAAAAAATAAATAAAAAAATAAAATAATGAAATAATAAAATATCCCCGTAATAAAATAAAAATAAAAATAATTCGATAAAATCCAGCGGTCATGGAGCGGAAAGGAAGAAGAATTGAGTAATGGTCGAACGCTGATTTTTTAGTTAAAGTTAGTCGCGCTTTACCTCTAGTTAAAGAAATCGTCTTCTTAAAAGGAGTCTGAAATTCGCCGTCTTACTAAACGAAACAGATTTTTTTTTTGTTTTTCTTTGTTCTTTTTTTTTTTTTTTTTTTTAGTAAGCAATAACGCCTGCAGTGCGAAATAGAGAAAATAACAGAATAGTTATCCCTTAAATCGATCGTGAATTTGTAAACTTATTACGTGACGAAAAGTTAAACCAAAGTCGTCTTCGAAATTACTGACCACCGATTGTATACCTAAAACCCGTCATTGCAGCGTTTCAGTACTGTTTATTTAATAATTTAATAATTTTATAATCACTGCTTTGCGTCGAATTTATAATTAATAATTGTTTTTCAACGGTCGACCGTAAACGAAAGTTTTGTGTAGGGTATCATTAAATATATAGATACGCAGATAAAAAGTCAAATTGATTATTTAGACTTAACAATAATAATAATAATAATAATAATAATAATAATAATAATAATAATAATAATAATAATTAAACCAAAATAAATAAGTAGAATCCACGACATTAAGATTTAGTGGTTAACATCGATGAGGGTCTAATAAACGACTGTAACGTTACAAATATATGATCAAGTAAATAAGTAAGTCAGGAAAAAAAAAAGACAGCTTGATTTAGCAATAAGCGCAAACACTCAATTAAATATTAATTTTCGTTTAACTTCTTCAAAGTTGATGTATTAAAAATTACAAGTCACATTTCCGAATGTAAATAAATCAATCAGTTGAAAGGAAATAATCGATTAGCTAAAAATATTGATCGAATGAAAACCATCGATCGGATAAAAACGACTGATCAAATAAAAATAATCGATTGAGCCAAAAAAAAACAAAAAAACAAAAAAAAACAAACAAACAAAACCAAAAAAACAACAGACTGAATAATGAAAACAATAGTTGCATGAAAAAAATTAATGATTAAAAATAGAAAAACCAATTGAACACATGAAAATAATCAGTTAGCTAAAAATAATAATCGATCAAATAAGAATAACGGATCAGACGAAAACAATCAGTTGGATGAAGATAATTTTGATTGGAAGAAAGAGTAATTAATCGAATGGAAATAATCGATCGTGGAGTAAAAATAATAATGTTTAATCAGATGAAAAAAAAATATTTATCAAAAATTTTCAAAAGAACATCAACAGTTCCGATAATTTTCGAAGATGTGTAAGTTTGGATGACACGCGTATTCATTAATTGTGAATAGCTCAAGAGGCACAACTTGATGCGAAGCAACTGAAAAAAAGCAAATCGCGACGGAGGAAAATGGCAGGCGGTGTATTGAAAAAGACCTATTTAGAAAGAAGAGAAATGGATGAGATAGGGATGGATGAAAAACGCTTTCTGTAGTAACTTCGATGTTTTCAGTTAAAATTCCAACTTCTCTTGGCCAACTATTCTAATGGCATGTTCGGGTTTATCAGAGTCGAGCCGTCTGAGGGCGTTGGAAGGTTTTATGTGTAAATTATGTTACGACAAGGTTCGGCAAAGCCTTACGACTTTTAATCGAGAACACACTATCGCGGCTTACTGCGCTAATCGTCTGACCGACAGAGAAAGTAACAGTTTCTAATCTCTAACATTACTGCCATTTCCTTTTTCCTCGTACATTTCCTCATTAATTACCCGATCCATCAGACGGGCAGCTATAGGTAGGCCAGGTAGTTCGCATCAGTCAGAGAAAAAAAACAAAAAAAACAAATCAAAACAAGAAGGACCCCCCCACATCAATTATTCGACTTACCTGAAAACCTATTAAAACATACGGCTGCTACTGTGTGTGTGTGTGTGTGTGTGTGTGTGTAAGTGTGTGTGTGTATATATGGCCGCCACCTAGCCGATTCGAATTAGTTTCTGCGAAAATTAAATACACCGCGCCGCCGTCAGCTATGGAAAAGAACATCGAACACTATCCGCTTACCTGAAATCACGTTCGAATCGATCGTCTTTCCAGCAGGCCGCTTCTTAATAATAAAGCGAACTAATGATGGGCTCCGGTATAGTTCGGAGAAAGTCGCAACACCTCCGCGGTAAACTGCGTGTCCATGAATCGCCGTGAATTCGTATAATATTTCACCATTAAGCTCGCATGCAACTCTGTAGACGGAGCATGGTTTACGAACAGCCTAGATATAAAACGAGACCTACGAGAAAGATAAGTTTAGCAGCAAACTAATTTTTATCGCTCGCGTCTTATAAATCCATTCGAGCACCGTTAATATCGAAAGTGAGCGGTTACCCCGGTTATAGTTAAAAATGGTCTATATAACAATATAAATAGATAAAAGATATTAGAGAAATAGTAAGTTAATAATAATAACAAATATGTAATAAACGAATAAGATAACAAATTAATAAGATAAAATTTTCTTACTTGGTATAACGTTTTCGGGCATTATCAGCTAAACCATGATGTGTGATCAGAGACAAATTCTAAATTACACTGTATCTGTTCACATCATGGTTTAGCTGATAATGCCCGAAAACGTTATACTAAGTAAGAAAATTTCATCTTATTAATTTGTTATCTTATTCGTTTATTATATTTGTTATTATTAACTTACTTTTTTAAACATATTTAACAAACAGGATGAAAAAAGATTATTCAAGAAACAGATATTATATTGCCATATCGCGAAAGATGATCCTCCGTCCATCCTAGAGAAGGCATAGTATACATTTATTAATAAATCCAAATTTACGTATGATCGAGATTTATTCAATTAATATTATAGCGTCACATTACCATATATTTTACAGTATACAACTATTCTTGCAATATTGTAGTAGCACCTAATGATTGTTATATACATACTTTTACCTCGAGTATATATACCGTATTTCAATTTAATAAAGAATCTTTCAACATCCTGTTTGTTAATTATAAAAAAAATATAGTTATTTTATAACAAATATAAATATAACAAAGAGATTTAAAAGAATAAAAAGAATGTTTACTTGGAAACGTTTTCGGGCGCGTTCTTAGCTGACAACGAGTTATACCGGGAATTCTAAGTAAGCATTCTTTTTATTCTTAAATTTGTTTGTTTGTTTTTTTTTTTCTTTCCCCTATTCCCGAAATTTCGGGTAGGGTACATTTATTTAATAAAAATATTGATTTATTATAATAACGGAATTAATATAACCCATCCAATTAAGTATTTGGTATTATATTAATTACCATTTTACAGCTTTTTTTTTACAATATCTACACATATTTTTTTTTACTATTTACATTAAATATAAATGTACATTATTTTTTCGGAATTTTATTTCTTCTATTGTAAATTTATTAAATTCATTGAAATAATTTTGAACAAGTTGTTTTATATATCATAATTACAGAGTATATTATTATTAGGTATTATTATAATTGCAACCTTGTAGTATATGAAAAACATCATCTCTAAAATTACATATTACACAGTTGTCAGACTCAGATATCTTAAATTTATATAAATATACCTTATTAAATAGATAGACCGCGTGCCCTGTTATAAATTGAACATTAAAAAAATTCGGCGTATATTGATTATTTTTAAATCTATCTATTATATACTCGGGAAAAATTGATATACGTTGTTTCATTATAATTATTCCATGAAATTTATTTATATAAAATTTATCCATAAATTTATTCATTTGTTTTACTTTGATTAGTTTATTCTCATATTTAAAAAATTGGGGTGTCTTAGTTTGTTATATTTGTATTTATTATAAATTAATACATTATTTCAATTGCCACGAATTTATTTCATTTACCGAACTATTCATATCCATCAGTTCACGTGTTCCTTATGTAATCTCTTGTAAATTGTATATTACAATATCTGTTTAAATTTGAAGTTCTAAATTTTTTAGTAGCCTTAATTATATATAGGACGACTTGACGCAAAATACTATTAAAGAAGGGGTGTCGTCGTCACCTTAATATATTGTCAATTATTAATCCTGTTGCCACTGGAAAAAATTGAAATGCTAAAATTTTGTTAATGTTCAAGTATTACTTTTTTTTTTTAAACTGCTTCAAATTTAATAAAAAGTTTTCGATTTTTTTCTTTCTTTCTCGTTGATAATGCATGGCGTTAATATTATTTCTGATGGTGAATGTTAAGTTCACATTTCGGTATTTTTTTATCTCTAATATTGCCGGCTATAATATAGATGTATAATAATTATTTTAGTTGAAGTTATGTAATTTCTTTTTGATTTTTTCAGAATCTTTTACGGTTATAAGCACGTTTCTGCGTATACCAGCGCATTTATTAGGTAAATGATAGATATAATTCCTTTTCTATAATTTACTATCACTATTATCATCGCGTTTGTCTGTAATAAACTTTAAAAGTACACTTAATAACATCTAGTAAAGAATCGGAAAATATGAATATGTCAGAAATGAGAGGAGATGTTGGTTTTGTTGCTCACTGCTGTGTTCGGTTCTGGGTTCTCGGATTCCATTTGGCCGCTGTTACAGCTTTTGAGATTAATGTTGCTGGAGAAGCCGTTCATCACGAAATTGATTCCAATTAATTTCTCGCAAGCCAACGAAAATATAAGAATCTAATTCTGCATTGGTCTCGAAACAGGTGTTGATGAATATTCTTACGTCATAACTCTTGTATAAGATTTCGATAAATTTCAACAATTGCCAATGAATACATAACGAACGTACATAGCGTACGAAGATTAAAACAAAAGGAAAATTATCTTTCTAGTTAATATTATTGTTCAGATTTCCATGAACTTTTATTATTAGACTCTGTTGTGGTCTAATGTTAAAACAGGTAATCTGTACTGCGAATCAGAACATTAATCATAATAATAACCGATGATGGGCAAATAGAATAATAATAATAATAAAAGAAAAAAAAATGAACAGGGGCCTAATAACTAGATGGTGTTAAATTGTTTTTAAAATTTCATTCTCAACAAAAACCAAAAAAAGTAACATAGCAATTACATAAAAGGAGAGAGCACATGCTATATTATATTATAATGTGTTATATGTATAGAATTCGGTCCTTTAGATTGCGGAGGGGTGTAACCTGCAGATACTAGTTCGGGTTTTATTTTAAATTGTTGACGTAGAGAAAATAATCATTTTACTGTTTTCGAAATGTGTTTTTTATTGTACATTTTCGACGAAAAAGAGATAACAAAAGTCGCTGACCTTTTTTTTTCTTTTTTCTCTCTTCACAGCGATCGAAAAAGTGCTCAGAAACGGTAAAAAAGCTGAATGTACAAAAAAAATAAATGCATATAAACGTAAAAGCGGAACGGGTTCCGCAACAAGATTTCTAAATAACGTAAGACAGGATTTTCTTCTTATTATCCTTAGCCACCTATGTGCCATGTATATTATTTATTCCAATGATTAATGTTGCAATTTTGAAAAAAATATATCGATTATTTATAAACCGAAAAAAATTAGAATAGTGAACATTTTTTCTATTTAGAAAAATAGTTTTCTTTTTGTAAACGATTTTTTTACGTTTTCAATTGATTAACGTTAACAAAAAGGAACAAATTTTTATTCGGAAAAATAAAATATTCACTTCTTACATAAATTCTGAAAAGCTATATAAATTAAAACGGATAAATAATTATTTTTCTATTTAATAACTACTAATTTGAAATTTATTTATTTTTTAACTCTTTCCACGTAAAGAATATGTGTAACTTTTCATTAACTCGACATCCGTTAAATTGGAGATGATAATAAATAAGCGTTTTCTACGATATATAATTAATTTAGAATAATTTTTTGATGAAAACTTTTTTTTGCAAGCGAATTTACATGCACACGCACAGACACACATATATATATATATATATATTACTTTATTTCAATCACGCAATATAATAACGTTTAATTTTATATATTTTTGATTGGAATTATTAATATCGGTATTACGATTATAATAAAATCAGAGAGTTCGGTTACTTTTTTTCTGGAATATATTAATTGAATTTAAATAAATATTTCTATGCCGGTCGACCGCTACTTAGAGAAACAATGTCTGCATTAGTATAGTTAATTAGAGGTAAATTATAATCTTTTTTTTTTTTTTTATTATTTATTTCACAAGCTTAACTAAATAGTTCAATAATTGTTAAATATAATAAACTGTAAAGTAAAAACAAAAAAAAAAAAAACAAACATATGTGAGGTCATTTAATAGCCCCAAAGCCTCTATAAATAAACAATAGAAGCTACAATGCAAGGTGTTGCGGCTTAAACCGCTTTAGGCGACGTATATCATTGCCAGTTTCCAGAAGTTTAAGGGCTTCAACGTTGACGTGTTGGTGAAATCTCTTCTGGTGGGCAATTGAAAAGTCTTTTATCACTTTGTTGATCATTTTCACTTCAAGGTCTCGATGAATGTCATCATTACGACAGTTAATGCATCAATAATAGCTCGGAGGATGAGATACTTTGTTGTACCGGTACCTTGTTACGATTGGACTTTTCCGTGCGATCCCCATTGTGCAATTCTCCATATGTCCAAATGGGTGGTTTAATTATCTGCAGGTAGAAAAATAAAATAAACCATACGTATCACTAATTCTAGTGTGTTCTGACAATAAGTTCACTGATGGTCCAAATTTGTGAATCTTTGGTAGCGGAAAACATGAAGTATTTATAATAATTAATTTAGACGAATTAAGCGGCAAAAATATTTTTTTCGTGACATTAAAACTTTTACATAGAGATACCCCGTGTTAATACAAGAATAGCAGAGAAAATGTTCTGGGGATAGTTGACCGAAGGATTCAATTCTAATCGACTCTGAATTTTTTTTTTTACCTGTCACTTTTTTTTATGAAGAGGTCATGCGTCAACACGGGACATTTATTCAACGCAAAGAACTAGCAGATTGAAAAGAAAAAAAACGGTAAG
Organism: Icerya purchasi; assembly: GCA_039619475.1. NCBI lineage: Eukaryota > Metazoa > Arthropoda > Insecta > Hemiptera > Monophlebidae > Icerya > Icerya purchasi. Next base: position 543,692,709 of record CM077115.1, read on the forward strand.
AAGTGACCGGTTATATCTATTAGGTTGGCTAACACAGGAACAATAAAAGCAAATGGAAGGGTAAGAATTTAGCGGGCACAGTAAGGGGAGTCGTCGGGAAGCCAAGGCCAAGCAAATAGCAATAAAGGACGGCGCGTTCCGAGGAAATAAAAGAGCATTCGAATAGAACGTGATTTGCATCACGGGTCAAATTTAAGATCATGAAAGGGACACAAAAAGGGGGAGACTGAACAATAACGAAAGAGAGAAACAGGAAGCTGACTACGATTAAAGCGAATTACGGAAAAAATAACGGAACGGCTGATTCAGGGAAAATTATTAAACCCGGAGAAGGGTATGGAGAGGGTTGCACAGCAAGGTAAGAGGAGTGTTAGGATTGGAGAAAAGACGAGACGGATCTCTACCAGTGCAAAAGTCACGCTGGAAACGATAAGAGATTTTGGATCTGCCTATGAAAATTGACTGCAGCGAAACATACCAAAGGGTCGGCAAGATAGCGGATACTGATCGATAATTAGAAAAAAAATGATCAAAATCAACCCCGGCCGAAAGTTGAACTGGACTTTTTGGAACTTTTCTATTCAGCATGAAACGGGTAAAAGAAGATTAGCCCCCCCCACCCCCCACCCCTCCGGTACGTAATAAACTGCAATGCATTATCGAAAACGAATCGATTCTTATTGCAATTGTTTGATGGCGCGCGTCTCGCTATCCGTTTTATTCTCGTTCTACAGATGTAGGTAGCACGGACGGCAAAGATATTTCGTGCGCGACCGAGATGCATGCTTGACTACACATCTGAGGCTAACAGTTTAATCATGCGATACAAGTGCATTCCCAGTGCGCATACATCGATGTCCGCGCCTATGTGCACGTCTGCTTGTTTTTGCCGTTGTCTTTCTCAAGCGACTGAATTCGCTTTTAATAATTTTCACCTGGTCGCCGCTAGATCTCGAATTCGGAGTCACGTGATCGCTATGTAATACTACATATATTTCTTAAAAAGCTAACACCGGTATAAGTGTCATAGTAAAAACTATTCGCCTGCGATGAAAGAACTAACACGCATTAACTAAATTGTCGATATTCTTCGCCTAAATCCCATTAAAATATCTTCTTGATACTCTCGAGTAAAAGGTTGTCAATTAGTAGAGTTCTTCAAATTACAGAATAACTGATTTAAACGGTTTCTTCATTTATTCGGTCGGATTTGGTTTTATTCGATTTGGTTTTAATCGATTTGATCGGGGATCCGTTCAGTAAGTGCATCCTTATCGGCTCCAGAACAAGAAATCAAAAGAGTTATATGTCGAGTTATCAGCGAGTTGCGTGACGTAAACGAAATTTTCTGCTTAATTGAGTAAAATTTTCGTTTCTATTCCATTCACTTGTTTCATTCAACTCTAACAAATATTGCCAAAGAAACCGGTTGTTACGTGACGTGATATCGTTACTCTAAACGTCGACTTGTTTACTTTAATCTCTTGTAAACCGCAATCGAATTTGACAGTGTTCCTTTCTCCCGAGCTCGCCATTACTTCTATGAACGCTCTGGTTTCTACTCTCGACTTTTAAATTTCGATCTCCCTACTTCCTGTTGCGCCATATACAATAACATTTTTGTTCTACCATTAATCGCTCCACGTTTACACTGATATTAAACTCATTAACTCATTTTTAACACGATCCTTCGAGTCTTTGGTTGGTTCTCCCGCTTTTGAAAAAACAAAAAACCCAATAAATAAAATCTAACATTTTTCTTTTACGCGTTATTTACTTTCTACAACGATCAACAGAAGGCGTACAAAAAGATTCGACAAACAACTTAAGTTATCTAGAGCATGCGCAATATAAGGGGTGTATTCGGAACTGTAATTAATGAACTTTATAATAAAAAAATGAAAAAAAGGAAAGATGTATACGTTCATTACACTATTTTACGTTACAAACGAATGAATGTATTCGTATAAATTAAGAAGCCGAAAACTCACATCAATTCAACTGTCTCTAATAACACTAAACTCGGAGGATCTTCGAAAAACTTGGATTGACGTTTATACTTTTTCACAATACTTTTGCCATTTCGACAACGAAATTCTAAAATTTTACGGTGAGTTATTTTATTAACATCGCTTTAATCGGTCAAATCGAACAACTTTTTTCTTAAGTTGTGTTGTTGCTGTTCGGAATTCTGGATTTATTATTCGACAATATAATTTAGATGTAGTCTAGCTGGTCAAAAACAAGTTCAAATTGAAACTTTTCTGCCAAAAGGATTAACTAAACTCTAATTACGATTGTGTCTTTTGAGACGTGGGATCGAATCTGCCGCTAAGATCAACGACATCATCCGCAGATTTAGCTGAAGGAGGATCTCCCTCCGAATACATTGCATTATGTCGAAAATGATGTATGTCTATTGTTTTCGATAAAAGTGGGGTACTCCCTATTCGAAGTGTTAACAATACTAATGGAAATATTTTTAAAAAAAAGTTTCGATCTTTTTAATATCGCTAAGGTTGAATTTCTGAAAATACTATCGATCACTATTTTAGGTTATGGTTGGAAATCGATCTTTAATGAAAGATAATTTGCAACATAATATTTAACTCAAAATATCGGAATGTCTATATAATCAAATTTTGTATTACCACTTCCGCGGTAGATGCCAAAGTCATCTTACATTTCAGCAATATTGCTATACATATATATACATACATATATATATATATATACATACATATATATATATATACATATATATATATATATATATATATATATATATATATATATATATATATATATATATATATGTATATATGTATATATGTATATATATTAACTCGGCCATTTTTTGACCCCTCTTGCTTTCATTTCTGTCTCTTTCTCTTTTATACTTTGTAAAAAGTGATCAAAATTTACAACGTAATTCTTACTGGCATGAACACACAAAAAAAAAAAAAACGTAACCATAAAAGTCCTATTCTAACATTTAACTTCCGTTATATAAAACTAAGACATTTTTTCGTTACATTTTTCGTTACATATTTCATTACATAAAATTGTAATATTTTTTAAATAACAATAACAAAAATCCTATAATATATAACAAACGTTACATAAAATTGGGACATTTTTTTGGGACATTTTGCGTTACATAAAATTGGGACATTTTTCTGGGACATTTTTTTGGGACATTTTTTCGAACGGGGGGTAGCCTAAGAATTACGTTGTAATTAATATATATAGTGTATAAATAACTTGGTCCTTCTAACTTACGGCAACAGAACTCCCGAATGATGGTCTACTCTAGTTCTTATAATTCTTATAAAAGAATTCGTTTTAATTGACTGTGCGCAAGTTTTAAACATTACGTGACACCTAATTAATACAACACTGATGCAACACTGTGTAATTTTTTAATTTTTCATATTGTTCCTGTCGTAAAAGTGACGTAGTCATACGTACAACGAATATACACCGCGAAGGTATAATAACAAAATTCTGTAACGAAATCTGTGTAACGTTTTTACGTGTCATTCGTACGTCGAGAATCATAAGGAAATCTTGTAACAAAGAGTCCGTAAATTTTTTACGCCACGCATATAACACATTTATTTCATTTCGCAAACAATGACATAGGCAATGCGCACTCTTCCGTAAGAATTATAGAGGGTTAGGATGCAATAGGTCTCCTTAATCCATGATCCAAAAGATCCAGTTTTTATATGTCTATACGGAATTGAATGCTTCGACCTTAGCATAGGAGCACCCTCTTCTGCATCTCTATATGATAGTTATTTTCCAATACGTATAAAAGGGTACGTCATTCTTAAAAAAAAAAAAAAAAAGATAAGTAATAATGGTTTTGCGCAGCAATTTATTTTAAAACGGTTTTCTTATTACCCTCGACGTAAAAAGATTCCTGAACACAACGTACTCCCTTTCTCCAAAAAAATTCATGCCAGGCTTTGGTCATATCTTCGCTCCTTTTCTACTCCTAACTCATTTTACCTTTCTACCTTCCTGTTCTTGATTACTTTCCTACCCTCAAACGTTTTCTCATTATTGCTATATGCCGTTTGCGGTTTAATCACATTTTGCTCCCATCCTCTCGGTGTCCCCCCATTGTCCATTGCACTCTAGTGACCTTACTTTCGTTATCCTGACCACGTGCTGTTTGAATGTTCCAATCTTTCCTCCGAAAGTGTAATATCCTATACGCTCACCTACTGAAAACTGAATTTTCCTACTCCTTATAAACGCTTCCTGTATCTTAACTTCTCCAAAGGTAGTTCCTATTTTTGCCTCTTTTCTTTCATCGATTTCTGACCCCGAATTAAAATTTAATTTCTAACATAGTCCAATAGTTTTGGGAAGCTGCCCTCGGCTCGCCGAACCCAAAACAAAAAAAAAACCCTCGACGCAAACGTCATTAATATATATATAAATTTTATTCTGCGGACCTACGAGGCTGCATCCAGCATTCCGTAATTATTAAAGATGAGTCGGTTTTAGCTGGCAACGTCGTTTTTTAACGGTTGCGTCGCGATTATCTCTAAATTTCGCTCACAACTTGTTACAATTTATAAAAATGCGCTGTTTTACAAATTTTAATACGATTAATGTAAGTGCATGTGATACGATATAATTAACTATACTACCAAACCGGATTATCCGTCGTAGTTATCATTTTTTAGCTGAAGACACTATAGAATTACTGGGAATACATTTATAGTTCTAGTTTTCAAAACATTTTAATAAACGAAACGTACACTTACACCGGACGAATTCGTAACAAAATATCACCGGCAGATGTTAAAAGATCTCTGTACCCTTTCGGTATTATTTATTCTATAAAATGACACAGCACATTTAAAACATTCGTGTTTTTATAAGAAATAAACGAACGGAGTAGATTATATAATGGAATGTTTAAAAACATCCAATCGGAATATTTTCGCATTATCTATCAATAGTGGTAATATAAGCTCGATCCTTCTTTGCCCTATTTTTAATTTTATTTACTTAACATTAAGGTACAGTAAAGTAAGTCCCATATATCCTTGATAAAGGGTATCATGGGCTGTGAAGCTTTTCATAATCCTACTTAAGGTTTTAATGGATCTGATGAGGAAATATTAGGATCCGTTCCTTTCTATTTTCGGATTATCCGCCTTTACTTTCCCCCAGATAATTCTCTGGTATAACCAATATTCAATTTCAGGTATAAACTTGCGAGCGATTCGGATCTGGAACGAGACAAGTCTCGTATGGCACTTCCAATTTTGGTAGCCAAGCACCTTAACCACTGGTAGGCTACCACGCTGCCTATTTATTTAATTATTGTTTTTTTTTCATAAATGCGATCGTGTGGCATCAGAAATCGTATAAAAATATGTGCCAAAGAAAATTACCAGCGGTATATTTTTATGCCGCGAGGGAATAATTTCCTGTATCGATATTTTATCGCTTCCAAATTTATGTTTTCGGATATATCGAAATTTGCAGAATTTATTAATATAAAATCTTCCAAGTAAATTTCGGAACTAATCAAAGAAACTTTGACCTTCAATGGGGGGGGGGGCTTTTCTTAGTTGTCTTTTTTTGTGTGTGTGGAAGTATTTATTTTCTCCGTAGGGGCTCTATTTTAATGTGTTGGTGAGTTGTAAATTCTTTTTTGGCATAACTGTAATTAACATTGAATATTTTAAAAAATTACATCGAATCAGCGGCAGTTTATTGCTATTTTTCGAGAACAAATTTGCTATTTCTCTATTTCATTTTCACTGCATCGAATTAACACGGCGTATTTTTTATTAAACTCTAGCGCACTCGGTAACAACTTGGTCATTGCAAATTGCAAATTGCATAAATGTGTGTCGGGAACGATTGGAATGTGTAAAATTATACCGGTATAATAATTATATAAACAGGTAGGCTAAAACGAATTATTGTTCGATTAATGTATTCGTTTTCTACATTTGATTGTTTTTTTTTGCTTTTTTTTTTTTTTTCTAATTTCACGCAACGAGAAAAAAAAAATCATAATTACTCGATATTACCGAGCGCGTATGAAGTAGAAAATGAAGCGGTCGTTTTAAACAGAATTTAAAATATGTTTATTGGGAATGTAAAGTTACAAATAATAAAAAAAGCGCATTACGATGTTCCGAGATATAATAATTATAAGCAAATTATAATGACTGAAAGATTATTTTGGCGGGAAAAAAAAAAAAAGGAAACTAATAAAAATCTGATCAGTTTGTTTATCCTTAGTAAACATCGATTTTTTACATTATAAGGAAATTTTTTGCGAAAAACTTTAACTTGCTGGAATATCGGTGTTGCATACTTTTTTTTTTTTTATTTTTTCAAATCCATATAAAAGGGAAAGAGTATCGATGGTAATGTTTTTTTTTTATTTTCATTTTTTCTCCCTCTCTGAGTGGTTCTCTTATACTTCATTTTCTCCGTAAAATTACATCGAAATAGTACAAACTTCGAACTCTTCTCAACAAGCTCTATATATCCGGCGTTAATGAAATATATATATATATATATATATGTATGCATGTATATGTACATGTACGATACGAAAACATTGAGTATAATTGTAAAATTTAATTACGGTCGCTTTCATCATCGCCTTGCTTCAACCAGTCGTAGTAACTGAACACCGCTAAGATGGTATAGATTGCGACAATTCCGAACACTGCCCACAAGATGGTCTGTAGGATAAATTCGAGTTCGCTAATTTTGTCCGTTTCCTTCAAAAATATCAACGATACGATGTTGGCCACAGCGTTCGCCATGTACGAGGACTGTACAATGATTAACGGTACCAGAAGTTTTGGTATACCCGCTATCGTTCCGTACAGCGCCACCAGGCACATCAGAATGCAGACTACGTACGCAATTAACACCATAAAGAACGATAGGCTGACTACAGACTGCTGCACATCCTGACCATATCGTCGCGATTGCGTTTCCGTACCGAAACCGATACTAAACATTCCGAACAGAATGGAACAGTCGTAGATCATGATCGAAGTGCAAATCGTTAACCACAAGTAAGCCGAGCATAGTGTACCCGTTCGTAGACTCAGGAAAAATAGAAATTTGTTCAGCTTACACATAATAATACTGCGTTCGTGGTCGGATCGGTTCAACATCAACGGCGCATACTACTGCGCGGTGTCGTAAGCGCTATCGTATTTGTAAACATTACGGCAGATGTTTCATCCGTCGCTATTGTCGTTATTTCTAATACATTTCGTGTAAACTTCAAATTTGTAATGAATTTCTGTTGCTGCATTGGTTTTTGTCGACTTCGGCAGAGGACGCTAACACACACACACACAAAACGGTGATAGCGAAGAAACGAAATGGCACGGATCGCATAAAAATTTCACACTCCATCATCCTCCGTGACTGGCCAATTGCTGCAACGGCAATCCAGTCCGGATGACCAACTCTACTTGTTGAGTATATCGCATCCCCGAAGGATTGACGAATGCAAATTTGAATAGTCACTTCGTACTCTTTTTGGACATATCTTCGTAGTGTAAAAACTAGGAATAATATCGAGCACTGCTATTGTTATCAATCTCGGCGCAGATCCAAGAAAGGTGAGAATATCTGTAGCAGTAATGAAGCGGTAACACTAAAGAAAGCTAGAGCTGCGACAACGATGACGCTAGCTACTAGGAACTCGGTGGATGATGATCGAAGCTGGATCTATGACGGAGATAGCACTGGTCGGTAAGAAACCGCCGACCAGAATGAACGGTATAAGCATCTATGCAGCAGCCCCTTTGCGTTTCCCGAAATGGTCTGCTAGATCTGCTTACAATGCGTACGTTGCAAAATGAGCGCGGCGACTACACGTAACCAGTTGACCAGACTACTACGATGTGCGCTGGTTGACAACGAGTCATGCTTAGAAATGGTCTAAAGAGTTTTGATCTGCAGCATTGCGGCATTGCTTGGGTAGAGTGGTACCTCCTGGACTAACGTTGCTGGAATAGGAAAGTCGGATAATCGCCGACTGCTATTGTCCCGAAAACGCGAATAATGCGTGCAAAATTCGTTACTTACGCGATGAATGAAAATCCAGAAATATAAATATCGACGAGGGCTAGAGCCTTGCAGCGTGATTGGTTATGAGCTGTATCCGGAACAACCAAAAAAAAAACAAAAAAAAAAAACAAAAAAAAAAAAAAACAGTTTTTGATTTTATTCTAGTAACATTTAAAATTAACATTTATTTATTTTACAGAAAATTCTAAATAATCAAAGTCGATATTTGTGAACTCGCGTGACGCGAGATGTGGCGTTCAAGTTGCGCTAAAAAACCGAAATGTCGAGATAAAAGGTAAACCGCCTAAATGAAATCGAACTTCGATGTCACGTGAAACAAATTAATCAAAGACGATAAAACGGATTAAAATAAAATTATACATTAAAGTTCTTCGAAGATTTTATAAATCTACCTAACTACTATACACATCAAACAAAAAACCCTACGATGTAATTTTATCAATTACTAATAGTCAATATTTAAATGATTGTACGAAATCAAACGTAAAATGTATAGCTCTGCTTTCAAAAGCTCGAAACTGCTCGAGTCGGAACAATTTTTTTCTTCTACAGTTACAACGAAACATTTGAAAGAATTGACTTTTTCCTTAGTTACTAAAAGAAACCTCAACTTTTTTTATAAGTGGGAAGGAAGAAAAAAATAGGCCATTTTGCTTTTTGTCTGTTTTTTTCCAAAGTATTTCACCTATCCATATAGTTTTGTTTCAAAAAACTACGCAACTCAAATTAATAAGTTATTTGAAATCGAGATAAAACAAAATTTTTGATAAATTTATAACTCTATATTTACAAAAACAAAAAAAATTGATTTTATTATTATTACACCTACACAGAAGGGAGTGAGCGATTTATTCGACATACTTCAGTGTCGGCAAGTATAATTTTTTGAACACTTAAGAAAAGTGTGAGAGCTACATTTCGAATTGAAACATCGTATTCTTCATAGAAATTAGAGTTATGTTTTGATTGGTACTGACGGAATTATGAGTATTTATTATACTATAGTATGAAAGATTTTTTAGGCTTACACGAGACACTTTGTAAATAAAATCCAGTGGGGTAATAAAAAAAGTAAAGTAGGTCCCATACCCTTGACAGGGCGTTGGAATTGTGAAGTTAAGCTTTTCATAATGGTATTTAAGGTTCTCTAATGCATCTAAGGAGAATATTAGGGCCAGTTCCTTTCTACTTTTGGATTATCCGCCTTTACTTTCCCCCAGATAATTCTCCGGTACCCAATTATTTCAGGCTGGGTAAGCTTGGGAGCGACTTGGATCCGGGACGAGACAAGTCTCGGTAACCTATGACACCTCTGGTTTAGTAGCCAAGCACCTTAACTACTAGGCTACCACGCAGTGAGGTAATACTAGTTAAAAACTGAATTTTCTAATCTAAACTGCGCTTCTACAATCTCCGGACAACTAAATACCCGATGATGAGATAAACTTTCGAGTCCCTCGCTCCGAATTACACGATTAAAGAAGAAAGAATCGATGGCGATCTACATAGTCATGACAACGATTTATGTATATATCTGTTTTTTCTTTCCTTTAAAATTGTTTACCGACCAGCGCTGCTACCATTAAAATTACTAAGAATTTTAGGAATAATTGATCTTGTTGTTTTTTGTTTTTTTACAGTAAGCAAAGTAAAGTGAGTTCCCTATACCCTTGATAAGGGGTATCATGGATTGTGAAGTTAAGCTTTTCATAATGGTACTTAAGGTTCTAATGCATCTAAGGAGAATATTACGGCCAGTTCCTTTTCGTACAGTAATATCACGATTTTGTCACGATAGTCGTTAGAACGATCGGAAAGTGTTGGAAATCTGAATGTTCTAGATCTAGCGGCAACGAGTAAAAGTTATTAAACGGAAAATAATCATTAGTGATCGTATTAATGCACAGTATAAGTGTACCTGTGTATGTATAATTTTAATCGGTTAGTGTAATTTTACTTATAATCACGTCGCATACGGAATATCGTCATGATTTCTGTAGAACCGGAATGTAAAGCGCTAGTCACGAGACAAGAAACTTACACTTAAGGCAACATAAGCGTGAGTCTCACTTAGGGGACCGTTTCAAAGTCCATATTACGAGTCCCATTTCCGAGCTACGCGGCAAGGTTAGGCACTTGTAAAATAGTTACAGCGTGATTAACGGATCATGACCCGGCTGTGACTGTACGATGCTTAGATAATAGTACTGTTTTCAGCACCAAAATTTGAACGAATTTTGCGCAGTTCTGCATCAAGAGAACTTGTCGGAGCACCGCGATTACTTTCGCCTGTTATTTTTCCATATTAGCCGTCTGCAAGTAGAATTGCACAGTGAGGAGCCGATCGCAACGTAATCTATACGATCAATCGGGTTTTTAGGGTTCGCAAAGCTCGAAGTAAACTGCGTTCTGATCCAAAGTGTTTGTGAAAGAAAACATAACGCACTTCAGAAAAAGCCCGGTCTTCTGAAAACAAATAACTACCGCGCTTTAGCAAAGAACCATTTGAAAATGTCTTCACATCGGCAATACAGTTGAATTTTACCGTGCAAAAATACCATCTGGTTGACCAAAAAATCTGAAAACGTTTTGGGGAAAAATTCATAGTTTCAATAAGCCAAAGCAGAGATTTCAGGTGCAAAACAGGATCTCGCGCCAATGCTTTGTGCTCTTTTACTTCAGGAAAATCAAATCGCTCCTCAGAGATCTAGCCGATTTAAAATCCAACAATTGAATAGTAAAGAAATTTGTGAAAGCAAAAGTGCGTACGAAATCGACATAACAAACATTTGGGCCGACACCCTTAAGTATGAATTTTAAAAATAAAAGATTTGATTGTTTCACTGTTGTCTCGAGATCAATTCCGAAATAAAATTAAAATCGCCGATATATTGAGCGATATTGAAATAATAATAATAATAATAATAATAATAATAAAAGAAAAAGTAGAAACCTAAAATTACGTTTTTAAACTTAAGGTTATTGTTGTTGTCTACCATAGAGTTGGGTGTTTTGTAATTCATCGCGGTTATACTGTAATATCTCCATTCTGGAGCAGAGTTGGGCGTTACTTTTTCTTTGGGGTAATTAATTACAAAAATAATAATTGCGACTATTTAGTAATGGTAATTTAATTATAGTAATCGTATTTGTCAAAGAATGGCCAATTACTCTTCACCGAGATTAATAACCCTTTAATATTCAAATATCCGGATTTTATCAATTTTCATAGGCTCATACGGTTGCAGATGGACCAATGCACGGGATTGCTTTTTTTATTTTGATTGTTAACTTTTTCAGTGACGCAGCGGGTTACATTTTCAATCATTGTGCGGGTGTTACATTTAACAGAAAGTTTATCTATGCTGGAATATATTTCTAAGGAGGAAGTTTATAGAAAGGTTTAACACTTGCATGACGCAGTCAACTGGATCATTAGCACAAAATTATTAGAACAACTCTTATTTTCCGATGGTGAAGGTTTACCGGTGAAATTAATCACGAGCGATATTGAAAGAACGAATTTAAGACGGCGGTATTTTTGCAGGGAAATAAGCACTTGCCGAGGGGAGGAATCCGGTGCAAGACGTAAAGACTAGACCTAAAAATTTTACACTGCTGGAGAAACGAAGAGTAGAATTATTAAGAAGAAGAGTAATTTCCTAGCTCACTCCATGTCGACGACGACAAGTTCCATAGAATCTACCAATATCAAATTCCACAAGAGTCGTCGGTATAGAGTTAACCAAAAAATTACTCTAAAAAAATCAAAAAAAAAAAAAAAAAACAAGAAAAACTCCGTAATAATTACAAGATGTAGCAAAATTCCTAGTAGAAACCGTTTTTTTTTTTTGTTTTCTTTTTTTATAGGTTTGTCGACATTAGCCCAAGAAGTGGAAAGGAGGAGAAAATAAATTTATATTCTTATGCGCTGAAGGACAGAGGATAAAAATAATTCAAGGACAGGAATAATTGAGGCAGAAGGAAACGAGAGAATGAAAGCAGTATTGGAAGGAGTAAAATCAAGTTTTAGTAGCAAAGGATAAAAGAACGCCTGCTCAGTAAAGAAGACCACGCATTCAAATAAAATGTGATCAGCATCACAAGAAAAATATGTGGATGGTGGATGACAGATATAAATGAAAATCGAAAAAGTGATGCAAGAAAGAAACTATTATGGTTAAAACAAAGAGCGACAAGCAGCGATGAGTGTAAAGCGTTTAAGAGAAAGGAAGTCAAAGAACCATGGGAGAGGAGAAAGAGATGGCTGAATAGAGAGGTGTAAAAGGAGACAGGGTTAGAAAATGAAGAAGAAGAATATTTGAGTCATAATCTGGAATGAGCGACTGAGGAGAGATGCGGAATAAAAATAATGCGTCCCTGGAAATAAAAGAATGGGCTATAGAATCGACCATCTCTGGTTGCCTTCAATACCGGAATGACCAGGAATCCACGAAGGATCGATTTCGATCGAGCGGAGGATTCAAAGATCATGAATAAGAGAGCGTATGAGAGGTGTTACGTAATCAGAAGAGGGAGCAGGAAGAGGGGATAGACTTACAGGACACTTTTAGAATCTGAAATTACGAGCACGGAAAACCAGTGATGAAGAAACAGCAAAGAGAACAGTGCGTAGAATTGCAATTCGCGAAAAAAAATTGAACAAAAGGAGGGAAGCCTAAAAGATTCAGAATAATTGAAAGTAGGTAGAGATGGTCAATATTGGATGAATAAATGAACAGAGCTTTTTTTGTATTGGCTTGGCGATAATGATCAATAAAAAAAAAAAAAAAAAGAAAAAGAAAATTGTGTGCGGCTGTGCCGGGGCACAGGGCCGTTGATTTAATGTGAAACGCCTCTATATCGGTTTAAGTATTTATATATATTTATATATTAATTACAACGTAATTTTTAGGCTACCTCCTATTCGAAAAAATGTCACAATATTATGTAACGAAATATGTAACGAAAAATGTAATGAAACAATACCTTAATTTTTAACCAACTTCAAAAAAGAAGGAGGTATTCATTTTGTTTGTTTTTTTATTTTTATTTATTTTTTTTTGTTATGTGTGTTACCACAGATCTTTCTTCTGGGTGAACCGATTTTGATGATTCTTCTTTTATTTGAAAGGCGGTGTTTCTCATGTGGTCCCATTTAAATTTGATCAAGATCTGACCGGTGGAGTTTTTAAGTTATCCTTAATAGTAGTGCGGGAGATTGAAGCTTTTTGGATGCTTTTCATTCATGATTAGTTTCAACATCAAGTTAGATTTATTGACTTACAATATTATAAATTTGCCAAAAAATTACCATGGAAATTGATGCTTTTGATGTTTTCACACCGTCGAAATATCTGTTCTTATTAAAATGTTTTTTAATTTAATTGAATAAAAATGCACTAAAAAGTACCAAAATAAAATGCTTTTTTACAAAAAAATAAATACCGATACTTGAAGATTTATTATGAGAAATTTAAAAATGCACTAAAAAGTAAAAAATAATTACTCCCGATAAAATATATATATATATATATATATATCAGAGTGATATAACACTTTAAGGGTGATATCGTAATTCTTATACAACATTAATTTTTTGGAGTTGGCATCAAATTCATATTAAAATAATAATTAAAAACTGCATTAAATGTTGATTAAATTGTTCCAGGATATAGTAACATGAATTTAATTCCAACTCTAATTAAGATTTTAATGTTGTATAAGAATTACGATAATATCACCACTTAAGGTGTTATGTCACTCTGATATATATATATTTTTTCCAATCGGGAGTAATTATTTTTTACTTTTTTTAGTGCATTTTTATTAAATTTTTATAATAAATCTTCAAGTATCGGTATTTATTTTTTGTAAAAAAGCATTTTATATATAATGAAAGTTAAATGTTAGAATAGGATTTTTGTGGTTATGTTATTTTTTTTTTGTGTTGATGCCAGTAAGAATTACGTTGTAAATTTTGAAGAAATGAAAGCAAGAGGGGTCAAGAGGCACAGCCCCTTGCGAGGCCAAAATGGCCGAGTTTATATATATATTTATATATATATATAAATATGTACAGATATATATAAACATATACAGAAATATATATAAATATATGCGGTGAAAAGTAATACTCGTGTTGCGCGATTTCGTTTCACAATTTCGTTTCACTATTTCGTTTCACTATTTCGTTTCACAAGCGATTTTTAAGACGTTTCATATCAAAAAAAGTAGTTTGTTAACACGTTCTCACTTAAATTCGTAAATTTATTTTACTCTCTCGTAGACCAAGAGGATAAATTCACTCTCGTTATTTTGGAAATTTTTTTGAACGCTTTTAATTTGTGTCTCTTTTCACTGAAAACAAAACCTTTCAGTTTACAATAAAAAAAAAAAAAAAAAAAAAAAAAAAAATGAGCTATCGAAGAAATGTGTTATTCATATACTAATTTTTACGGTTTGGTTTCAGTTTCTGGACAGATAGCGGTGTGCTAAATTCATCAATTGCGTGTCAAATGGGAGAAAAAAGTAAGTTGTCTGATGTTTTGTTATTATTATTAGTAACTGCCAGCCAGAATAACAATTATTTCTGGTTATTCTATTAGCCAGTTACATCGATTCTATATGTACATACACCTATATATATATATATATATATATATTTGTTTAACAACCAATCTTCGCACAGACTTGCTCATGCCAAACGAAAAATCACGTTTTTACGTCTATGTTGTCGTTCAAGCGTCATTCAAATTGGTATCGTCATTCGCCGCATGTTTATTCACTGCAGACTAACCTAATGACCGATATTGTCTTCTACACGACAGCAGCGAACCCTTTCACTCAGCGAACCAGAAATGGATGTGTTCGGTTTGTGCCAGTTGATTATTTTAGCTCGTCGCTAATAATGACCCGACGAGTTACTGGTTTCTTTCGGTGAAGCGGTAGATTTGTGGTCATCTAAACCGCAACTGTTCAAAGACTGCACCGCCGCGCTATTGCCGATACCTCGCGCGCAGACCTAACTAACTAATTTTACACTTTCATTAATTACACGCTTCCCCCCACGTTGGAAAGGAAAACTTTTATTACTTTTCGTTTTTTTCGTTTTTTTTTTTTTTTATTTCTTCTTATTTTAATTCGTACGATGATGCAGGCAAACTGAAAAGTTTCAAATTGGCGCGATGGAACGCGTTTAAAAATGGAATATTGGAAAAGACTCGTACGACGGCATATTAACATTACTATAATGCACGTTGTATAAGTTCACTTTCTAATTCGTAACTAGCGACAGGGGAAGTAGTTTGCGCGCTGTTCCCTTCCGATATTAATTAGTCGCATTCTCTCCGCAAATACGCAATGTACCCTAACAACGAAACGCGTTACATTCTTTTCTTCATCCGTAATTTTAAAAAAATATAAAATAAATAAAGAATTAAGTTTTTCAAATTGTTGTTTTAGAAAAAATTCTTCTTTTGAAACTTTATTGTTTCCGTGGTATTTTTCTAGGCAATTATGATAAAATCCGGTTACTTCTAATTGACCGAAACGAAGACGACATATAGCGGCGATCAGGGGACGACAAAGGGAAGGAAACATGTCGAACCATCTGGTCAGAAAAGATATAGACTGAACGGAAAGATAAAAGGAATTCGGATTTGAGAAAAGGGAAAAATAAATATCCTTCCATAATGTAATATGGAACTGCTTGCAAATATGATTAATATTGTGAGCAGGAAATTTATGAAGAGGATGTCCGTTGGAAGCTCCTGAGCGAGCCAAGGAATCAGCCATTACCCTCAATTCCAGCATGGCTAGGAATCCACAATAAATCAATTTGGATCGAACGGAACAGGAATAATTCGTGAATTAGATTGCGAATAAGGAGAATGAAAGGATCAAAAGAGGGCAACGGTAAGGGAGAAGAGACCGCCTGCAAGATACTTTCAGAGTCAGCTATTAAAAGAAATTTATCCGAGAGGATAGAAGAGGAAGAGATAAAAAGAATTGCACGAAGTATGGCAGCAGATTCAGCAATAAATATAGAGGAGAAGGAAGGAAATTTAAAGGATTCGGAGTAGTTGTGAGAAGGAAAAACAAAGGCGGCACCAACCCCATCAGCACTCTTAGAACCATCAGTGAAAATAACGGAATGATTAGGATATAAAGAGCTTAAAACCACGTGAAATTCAGATCTAACTATAGAGTGAGGAAGGAACTTGGCGGAACTTGACAAATGAAATACGTGAGGAGGATGTAAGAGACTAAAATAATTAAGAGAAAAGTACGGAGATTTATCATAGGAGAAAATATAGGGAGAAAAATTGGCAAGACGAACAGAAATGAAAGATTTGTCTTCGTTTCGGTCATACCTTTCTTCCTTCGTCACTTTATCGTTTTTCCCTCGTCTCTTCTCCGCGGTGCCCTCTTCACCCAGAGGACTCTTTTTTTCTGTGTGATATCAATCACGTCTTCTTCGAATGTTCCTCACTCTCTTCAGAACGTTCTCTCTTTTATTCTCGGCTTTTGGATCTTCATCTTCCTACTCCATACAATGATTCTTATGTTCTCTCATTTCCTTCCTTGTCAGTTGTTCCTATTCTAGCTTCTTTTATTCATTCAATCTCGCACCAGATTGAAATCTAATATGTTATTCTCCTTTTGAACTCTATTACTTAGATTCCTTGGCTGATTGGGCTGTTGCTCTTCGTTGGCGTACCCATAAAAAAAAAAAAAAAAAAATACTTCTAATTCCGAGATGTTATGGCTATTTCCTGTCTATAGGCTAAATATCTGGTCGTTATTAATATTTCACGTTGCTTGATGGATCTAACTGCTTTTTAAACATCCCGTGTTTCTTCTTCCTTAATTATTTATAGCCAGATTCCTTTATTCGTACTGTGGGCTCTGTAATTGCAGATGTGACCATGGTATGGGACAGCTAACTCCTTTTTCTCTTACCTTCGTCATTCCTTTTCTTTTCAGGATGCATACGTTTGGCATTTTTCGACGTTGATTGTTATTGTTTCTCCATCCTTGGTGTATAGGGTTCTTTGTCAAATGCCATTCCTTGTTACTCCTAATTGCTGCTATGTACACGTGTTGATGGGTAATCGTCTATTATTGGCAAGCCCAGGGAAAAACTCAAACAAGAAAAAAAAAAACAGAAAAAAAATTTCACGTTCCGGTTCTGTCGAAACATCTTTCTTTAATAAACTATTATTCAAGTTTTTTTTTTTTTTACTATTACATACTTAGTTAAATATTACTTTAGAAAAATGATTGTTATTATAATTTATTATATAAAGTCAGTGGTAGAATTAAGAGTGCGATCTGGACTTCCTTAATCAGGAAGTATTTCATTCATACATACAAGTATATTAATTAAAAATACATGTATATTTTTTTTTTTTTTTTTTTTTTGCTAATTTACAACTAGCACTATGGGCTATTTAGTAAATTTAATATTTTAGTAAAATGGCTTGCTGAAGAGCCCTGTCCAGTGACAGGGCCTCACTTAACATATGTACCAGATACAGTTTATATTAGGTCCATCACTATTGTCCTCTTCAGTCTGCGAGTATCAGCAGAATTATTTAACAATGCGGCTGCCATAGCATTGGGATGTGACCCCAGTCTTGCAGCGTACTGTTTTGCTGCTCGTACTATTTCGTCCTTTACGTAATTTATTTTTAGGTCCTTATGTAGAGCTTCATTGGTTATGTACCATGGTGCGTTTACCATTATTCTTAGGAGTTTGTTTTGCAGCCTTTGGATGATTGCTACGTTACTCTTCTTCGAACAGCCCCACAGTTGACAACCGTATTGCCAGACTGGTTTAATAACTTGGTTGTACAGCAGTAGCTTGTTTTCCAATGCTAGTTCCGACTTCTTCCCTAAGAGCCATAACATCTGCCTGGTTTTAATGCGTATTGCGTTACGCTTTACCATTATATGTTTTTTCCACGTTAACCGTTTATCCAGGTATAAACCCAGATATTTGGCTTCATCTTTGAGTGGTATTATTCTGCCGTTCATTGATACGTTAAGTTCGTTTACTCTCCGATTTGTGAAGGTTACGTGCGTCGATTTACTTTCATTTACCTTGATACGCCATTCCATAAACCAGTTAGACAGCCTATCGATCGACCGTTGTAGAGACTCATTTGCCTTTACTGGGCACTCCTCTGAGCACAAAATAGCCGTATCGTCAGCAAAGGTAGCAACTTCGACGTCTGTCAGGGTAGGAATATCAGCAGTGTATATGAGGTACAGCAACGGCCCCAGTATACTGCCCTGAGGCACTCCTGCTTCTATCGGATATATTTGCGATTCTTCATTACCGTATTTGACCGAAAAGAATCTTTCACTAAGATAAGATTCGAGGATATTGAATACCTGAAGAGGAAATTGGCATTTTATTTTGTAAAGTAGTCCATCGTGCCAAACTTTATCGAATGCCTGGCTAACATCCAAGAATATGGCGTCACAGACTTTTTTCTGATCTAGAGATGTTACTATCTTATCAGTAATACGGTGTACTTGTTCGATGGTTCCGTGTTTAGCTCTAAAACCAAATTGGTGGTCTGGTATTATTTTTTTCCCTTCAACTATAGGCATTAGTCGCTTGAGCATTATTTTTTCGAATATCTTAGAGAGTATCGGTAACAAGGAGATTGGTCTGTACGACGTCAGTTCGGTTGGCGGTTTGGATGGTTTCTTGACAATTATAATTTGCGAGAATTTTAACTGAATGGGAACATATTGAAGTCGTATTATGGCATTAATAATGTAGGTTAATAATACCAATCCTTTTTTTGGCAGTTCTTTTAATACTTTCGCTGAGATTAAATCATAGCCAGGAGATTTGCGAGAATTAATCAAGTTTATGACCTTTTTGATTTCTGCAGGGGATGTTAGCCTGATTGGTTGAGACATATCGGTATTGTCTGTCCTAGGAGGGGAACTCATATTGCCGCAGTTCGGTTTGAAAGTATTGGCTAAGTGTTTACCAAAATCTTCAGCTTTCTCAAGGTCAGATCGAGCCCAGCTTCCGTTTGGTTTTCTAATTGGATGTGCTGTTTCTTTAGGTTTCTTCAAATTGCGTACTGCTTTCCATAGAGAATAGTCATTATGCGGTAAGGGAGACAGAGTAGATAAGTGCTCTTTAAAGGATTTATTTTTTAAGTTTTGCAATAACTTTTTAACTCTTTTTGTTTGGTAGTTCAGTGCTGCTTTGTCAGAAGGAAATCGATATCTTTGCCATCTTTTTTTTAGCTGTCTCTTGAGATTTACTTCACGTTTTATTTCTGCAGGATAGTAAACAGATGGTTTGTATACACTTTTATCTTTATTTGGTGTAGCCAGCCAAGCCGCCTGTTGCAGGAGATTATTGAAGTATTCAATAGAGCTTTCAATATGCTTCTTGCATTTTAACGGTATTTTTAAATTGATTTTTTCCTCCAGCTGGTTACGAAATAAATCCCAATTTGTATGCTTTGTAAAGATCTTTGGTCTACAGGGTTTCCTAATAATGTTACTGCTTAGTGTTAGTCGCACTGGTGAGTGATCGGAAGATAAGTCATTGTCTGATTTTATATCAATGAAGTTTCCTGGTAGTCCTCTGGTTATGAAGAAGTCCAGCAAGTCTGGTACTTTCATTGGATCAGTTGGCCAATAAGTTGGAGTGCCAGGAGATATAACCGTGCTGTTATTACTATCTATTGCCAGTTTTAATTGCTTACCTCTTGGCAAAGTATGCCTAGATCCCCAATACGTGTTCTTGGCATTGAAATCGCCACCAGCTATATAGGTAGGCTCGAGGGTGCTTAAAAAAGCACTGAACTGTCTTTGTGTTATGCGATGCTTCGGTGGACAATAAACTGCTGATACGACGAAAGGTTTATTTAGTATACAATTTAGCGCCACACTAGTTGCTTGTAGATGGTTTTGTGCGTATTTCTCTAATTCGTGATGTTTTATATTTCTTTTTATGATGACTCCAGTTCCTCCATGGGCCGTACCATCAGGATGATTGGTGTAGTACGACTCGTAGATGTATATGTACGCATAAATATTTTAACGGGAATGCTAACAAAGAAAATATTAATTCGGAGACTAAGGATATGTTGTATATAAAAATGTAGCGCACATTTAAAAAAAAAAAAAAAAAAGAATCGACATAAATTGTTTAGACTCCCCCCCCCCCCCCCCCATTACTGGCCGCTTCGCTGTATCAAAAAGAGAATCGTTTCTCCATCCTTGGAATGGTTCCATTCCTTGTGACCCCTAATTGCTGCTATTTATACGTGTTGATGGGTAATTATCCGTTACTGACGAGCCCAGGGAAAAACCCAAACAAGTGATAAAACAGAAGAGATTAGGGGCGACGTGTTGTTACATAATTAGTATCCCGCTGACAAGTTCTTGTCGGGGCTTGTAATCATTAAATTTTAAAATTTGTCAGGTTATGCGTTAAATCATTCTTTTAATAGATCTATCTGCATTGGCTAGAGTTATTCTTTGATAAAAGTTTTCCCTTTTTTTATGAATGTTTCTAAACTGACCGTTGCTATGGATTTTTAATCGTTCCGACGTCGAAGATAGCGGAGCAGCTGATTTTTGGGTTGCTGTAGTGCCACTTCTTTTTTTAAAATATAGACTATGCTCCGGACCTCGCGTTCCATACAAAGTAGATTCCACCCGAGATTCCGGACTTTCCTCTCTATTTTGTTAAAATAGCTCTTCTTATATTTCTCTATTCAATGCCGTTAGATTTTTAGTACAATTTAAAACTTTACAATTCTCTACACTCTGCAAAGAGTACGCGAAGTATCTTTCTTCCAATGATTTCTTGCGTTTTCTTTATTTCGCCGCGTTCTATTATAGTTTTCATTTTCCTCCTCTTCTTTGCACCTTTGTTTTCAACTCCCAAATTGTTTAGTTGTCTTTCTTTTATTGCTTCATTCTGTATGCTATCATTTACGCGTGTAAACAAATATATACTTTCTACTCCTCGCTGATGTCCAGCCTTTTTGCTCTTCTATTTACCATTTCGGTTATTTAATTACCTGGACGAATCAAAATTTAACTGAAACTTTCTATCTTGTATTATTACACCGGGCAACACCGAATTTTAATTACAAGCTCAAACAATCTGTACACAATATCTTGGATATACTTAATTTTTTGTAATTATCTAAGAGGACGGATTATAATTCGATATACACCCTGTCAAGAAAGTATCGGGAATTGTCAATTTAAATCTCCCGGGTAATAGCTAGGCAGATAATTTTTTTTTTCCAGGTTGGTACAACTGTTTTGTATTATGATGCCTATTTTTAGCGCGATCTGTCAACCAGTGTGTTTACAGCAGCTGTTAAAATCAGTCGACCTTGAAGGTTTTGTCGAAGTTTTACAATGAGTGAAAATATTGAACAACGTACTTGTGTTAAATTCTGTGTTTCGAACGAAATTTCTTGTGCCGATACACTGAAAATGTTACAGAAGGCTTTTGGTGAATCTGCTTTATCAAAAACGCGGGTTTACGAGTAGTACAGAGCGTTCAAGGATGGTCGGGAGACGGTCGAAGACATGCCTCGCTCTGGACGGCCTTCAACGAGTGTGACCGATGATAACGTCGATAAAATCAAGGAAATCGTTGTTGAAAATTGTCATGTGAGCTTGAGAGAGATGGCTCATGGATTGGGCATGTCACACGAGAGCGTACGTACGATTGTGCACGAAAAATTGGGTATGCAACGCGTTGCGGCTCGGCTTGTTCCGAAAGACCTGAATTTCTTTCAAAAAAAGTACCGAGAACAGGTAGCTGCAGACATGCTGGATCGAGCCAATTTGGATCCTACCTTCTTGGAAAAGATAATTACTGGTGACGAGACATGGGTGTACGAGTACGACACGCTTACGAACCAGCAATCGTCCGAATGGCGGCCAATTGGCGCGCCAAAGCCGAAAAAACCTCGCCAAAGCCGATCGAAAGTGAAGATCATGTTGATTGTTTTCTTCGATATTCGAGGCGTGGTACACTATGAATATGTGCCAGCCGGACAGACAGTCACCAAAGAGTTTTACTTAAGTGTTTTGAGACGTTTGAGAGAGGCTATCCGTCGTAAACGTAACGATTTGTGGGTCGACAATTCTTGGATTCTCCATCACGATAATGCGCCGTCTCACAAAGCCATAATTGTGAATGAGTTTTTGGCCAAACACTCGGTAAATATCATCGAACAACCGCCGTATTCACCAGATTTAGCACCCTGCGACTTCTTCCTATTCTCAAAACTCAAATTTCCGCTACGGGGAATGCGCTTCGAATCGATTGATGACATCAAGACGAATGCGACGCGAGAGCTAAAGGCCATCCCGGAAACCGCCTATCAGAAGTGCTTTGCCGAGTGGAAAAAGCGTTGGCATATGTGCATCGCTTCGAATGGATGTTATTTTGAAGGTGACAAAATAAATTTGGATGAAAATTAAAAATTGTTCGTTTTATTTAACAATTCCCGATACTTTCTTGACAGGGTGTATATATATATATATATATGTATGTACATATTATATGCGTGTAAACTCAATCCTTCGACCTTCAGCATGGCGGCATCCCCCCCTTTATATGTAGTTGATACTATAATTCTTACGGAATAGTTGGTGTTTTAATGGACTATGCAATTTTTTCGAAAAATAAACGTCTCATAAGCTTGATAAAATTATAGATTAAACGTTGCAAAAAATATTCGATACAAAAACATTACGTATTAGAAGGGATTTTCATATTATTATCCCCTGCATAAAAATGAGCATAGTCTTTCATATTACCTTCAGGGGGATATTTCGATGACTCGAAAAACGTGTAAAAATTCAATTTTAATTAACGGTTCTTGAATGTACGTTCCACATTACTTCTGGTAACTAGGAAATAATGGATTTCAGTACTGACCAGTGTAGACCAGCATCTTGGCGGTACCACCGGCGTAATAATTCAAGGTGATACAAAATCGTTTGGCCAGCGTTACGGCCGCTTCGTGATCAATTGAAATCGTGATTACTCCCTTAGTCCTGTACGAAATAATGATAAAGAACAAAAAAAACATAATAATAATAATAAAGTATACCCGTTAAAATTAGATTAAAAGTGAAAGCACGTGTAATGCTACGCATACGCATACATATATATATATATATATATTTTGTTAGAATCTACCTTCTAAATCGTCGAAGGAGCAAGAAAAAAACTATACAAAACTGACGTAATTGTAACATAATCCAATCGAAAACTACGTCTTCAACATATAAAAGATACAATCGCTTGTCTGCTACCGGCAGATGAAAACGAATTGTATTATGCACATTAGAAACGGGTAGCGCCGCAGCCTATATCATCGTGCCAGCAGTCCTCTTTCGAACAAGCCCCTTAGTGCCGGTCTGCGTCGCCACGTCTTCCCTATGTGGCAGTCGAACAGACGCATATATAGTAATAATAATGATGTGATAATGACGATGATAGTGTATAGTATATAGGATATTGATAAATGGGTGAGGTAACAACGCGTAACTGGAATTAAAAAGACTCTCGAGAAGACGCGATGTAGTTATCGATGGATCTGATCTTTCGGATGTTGAGTACACATTAGTCACCATCACGTAGCACGAGGATCGCTTTCACTTAATCGTCGTCACCTACAGTCTTCGGAGAAAGTACAGTCGGATGCTGTGAACTTGTACTGCTGCTCTCTCTCTGTCTCTCGGTAATCGGCGATAGTTATGTTCCGTCGTCGATCACGCATGCGATTCTTAAGAGGCATTCGCACGCGTGATTTTTTATTTTTTCGGCGTATTATCGTTATAATTTGTTGCCGGTAGGTCGTCGAAAATTCGATTGTCGACGGTTTTAGTTTAATTGAATAAAATTAGGACAAGCCGGTGAATGCTAACAGTTGTCGTCATTTAGCTGTCGAATCGGCTTCGGCAGACCTTCCGTCTTTCTGATCGCTCATTTTCGCACGCAAATATAATTTTATCTCCTGGCCGCATTGAATAGATAATTTTCGATCAATAATAAGATAACCTAAATTCTCCGAGAAAGATAATTGATAATTACGGCAGCGTTATTCCTTTGACTGCACAGTTTGTTTTCGAATTGCAGCATATTACATATATTCGAACGAGAATCGCACAACCCGTGAGGATGAAGAGAACTAAAAGACACGAATTTGGTGACGCCTGCGTGGAATTCGAGCCGTTTCCAGAATTAATTACGTATATCTATATATATAGAAGAATTGCTCATATAATAATAGATGTATGTCAGGCGAGATACGGATCGATTCTGAACAATCAGCGCATTGATTAGCACCGAAAATTGCAATAGGAATTTTACGTAAATGTAAATTAAATTTATCGGTTCTGATTTTTCTTTTTGATTGTAACGGACATGCGTTATTATTCTAAAAGGAATAACACACTCGATGGAAACCGACAGGGGTGGTTTAGGGAAGATGTCTCTTGAAAATTACACATATATTTACTGGGATTTACTTGAGAGCTATTTCTATCCTTTGAATTTTAATTGGTCAGGGAATTATTATAACGAAATTTTTTTGAATTTTCTACAAAATAAAACTTTATTTTATTAATATTGTTATTTATTTTTTTTAAATTTATTTTTGGTTCGACTATTACGGAATGGATAAGGAAAACAAGGGTCTTTTTTAACTGAAAGGTGAACCATCATTTTTCCATAAAATGAGGATATACTATGTAATGTGTCCATTACATGTGATGAATAAAATTTTCGTAAATTATAAAAAATAACATAAACATAATTTAGAATAAATGGTACGAGTGCAATTGTGCGCGTGCTTGAAACTGTTGTCGGTTGGTGTAACCAATCACCGATCATCGAGGAAGAAAGGATCGATCTGATTCGGTCAGCTCCAGCGGTCACGGGCGGAAAGGCGGGAAAAATTTAGTAGGGACAGAAAAAGGGGATTTTTTACGACAATCAGTCAGTTTACGTTTACCTTTGAGTTAGTCTTCGTTTTTTTTTTTTTTTTTACCTTAGAGTCGAGTTGCTTTTTATTACTCTTTGAGTCGTGTTGTTTTTTTATACCTTTGAACATTGGTTTTACTACACCTCTTGTCGAGTAAAGAAAAATCTTCCGGAAGAAACAAATTTTTTAACTATCGTCCGACCAAGTGTATTCGGCCTCGTACGTAACAACAGTGATCTGAAATCGTCAATTATCAAATTTGTCAAGTTCGGTAAATTCTTAAGAATCGCGGAAACCCAATTATTCGAACGCATCAACAAACCGCCAATCCACCGGAACACGGATCACCCCTCCGGTAACAGTGTTACGTAGAATTTAACTTTCATTTTTTAATATTTGTACATAATCTTTTATCGTCGTCATATTCGTAATATTGTGTTTTTCAGCGGTGGTCGACCGGTAACGAAAGATAGGTGTCACACAGGGTTTATATAATATATTGTTTTTAAAATTCAAAAAGTTAAATTATTCTAATCATTGTCATTGGTAAATAATGAAATAAAATAACCCTTAATTAATAAAATCCAGGAGACTAAAACCTCGTGGTTGGCATTCCTTTGGACATAAGAAATTAACGATATAACATTACAACTAATATTACGTATACGTAAGTGTTTGAAAGATTTTAAAGCGAAGCAAAAAAAAACAAACATGGTTGAAGAAAGATCACTGCAATTACATTGTATATATTATAGATAACCGGATTTATTGTACATAAAATTCGCCATATTTATATTGAGGCAGGTGTACCTCAGGGAACTCTTGGTTCTCTCTTATATTTATTGTTCACTTATGATATGCCAGAAACAAGCGATGAACTACTAGCAACTTTCGCTGACGACATGACAATTATGGCAATGGACGAGAACCCAAGAAAAGTCCACAGAAATTTACAAGGTATGCTAAATAAAATCATTGATTGATTGGATAAATGAAAATAAAAGTAACCACATTATTTTTGCAAAGAGAAAAATCGTACGTAACAAATACCATATATCTGTAAATATCAAATAAATACATATTCATCTGTAAAATATCCTGGAGTACACCTAGATGAAACACTTACGTGGCTCTTCATTATATCTGGTCTATGAAAACCGGGCTAATGTGTCAAAAAATCATTTTTCACTTTTTTGGCTGTTCTTATAAAGAAAAAAGCAAGCTCTTTTCAATGAAAAAAAAACCCAGATTTCTATCTCTATTAAATTCTTCACAAATCGTGTTTTAAAAGAAAACAAGAACTTCAAAAAAACATACAAGAAGTGAAAAACTACAGTAGAAAAAACATAATGAATTTTTTTTTAAAAATTAGTACAAACTACTGCTTGCGAATTTTTTTCTTCGATGTTGAGGTTTCCGGATAGGGTTTATCGTATTTTTCATCGGTTTTCTTCCTTTTCTTTGCCACGGCCCCTTCAGTCTTCTTGTTTTTTTTGATTTTAAGTTAAAATTTTTATCTTGTTTTTCGGTTTTTTGGTTTTATTTTTTCATCTTGCAAATTTTCATTTTCGTTTCGGTTCTTCAATTAAGGGTTTTTCAGATAATGGCGCTACAATATCAGCTTTAGTGATATCAGAAACCAAACTTCTTATGTTATTGTAAAGGTACCATTTTGGCGTTCTAAATCTAAACCTCCTGGAGTGTGATTTTCTACATCTTATCATTAATAGGTTGTAGCAATAATTGAAATTTGTTTATATCGTCACTATTCGCATACATATTTTCTGCTACACCATCTGAGGAAATTTTGAAGTGGTGGAAACTTGTGATTCCTACTAAAGGTTTATAAAACTGCTTCAGATAGCTCTGGTCCAATCATACCAGGACCTCTCTTTTCTTTTTCCATATTTTTTTCATCCGTAGATCTCCTCATAAGCTTTATTTAAAACATTACTTGTTCTACCTGATTCAATTCGGCTCAATATGACACTAAATCTTGCTGTTCTTTATCTAATTCAAAAAAGTTCTTTCTCGATTTTTCGATCATGTCTCATGTGGTATTGAAACATTACATTTTCGATTACAACAAGGTTCTTCAAAAAATGTTGAAACTATTTTTCCATCCTCTAAATCTAGGAGAGGTAATTCCGAATTATTCGAAGAGTTGAGGGTACGAATTTCATTTGGATCTTCCTTATCACTGTTATGAGCAACGAGTTGATAAGTTATCAGAGTTTCTCTGCATTACTAAAAGCTAAGTTCAACTTCTTCCGAACACATTTTTCATTTTATTGAAATTAAAACAGCTTCATCAGGAGACAGTTAATTAATATTCAGGATACAAAACCATTTCGCGTAATTAAACACCTCGCGATTCCAAAATGATTTGATAACGAGCTGTTAATATCATTACATCTCTTTCACGGATAAAGAAATTAGCAACACTAGAGGGAAATTTGTTCGATTTAGCTGGGGTAATATTTCTTATTAAAACCTTAACTGCATACAAAAGGTCACAAAACATCTGACAGATGCGCTGAGACATAAGGAGTGGAACGCTGTCGTTAAACGTGTTTATCTCGAAAACTCTTTTTTTCGCACACCAGCTCGGTTTTCGTAGACCAGGTCGTCACATATCAAGACAAAAATAACAGAACTAAATCTGAAAACGAGAAAATTCATTGATTATTTGGACCGCGTTTCCAATTACATATTGCAAATAAAATATTGCTATACCACACGGTACTAGAACTGATACAATTGTACGCAGCTAAATTAGGGGCATGCGCTTCCAAAAGTATAGTGTGAACAGAATAAAACGCTATCAAAATATAGCGCTACGATCCAATGATCAGGAGCACCATGGTATGCGTGTCCAACCAAACACGACATCAAGATTTACAAGTGAAATACAGAACAGTTAAAAATCACTGTTGTCGAAGTTAAAATGAAAGCGCTCTTGTGCAACGAATTTACTACAACAACCAGCAGCAAGTTGCAACAGGTTGAAAAGAAGGAACGTTATCGACCCCTACTAGTGTGGTTATTCAAAATAAATTTGAGACCGACTGATAATCTTGAAATTCACGATCTTATTAACATTAAAATCTAGTCACTAACTATATTATGATCAGTTCTAGATGTAAAGGAAAGAGAAACATAACATACACATCGCCATAAAAGTAAATATATATATTCGACATAAATACCACAGATGATGTTTGTCAAATTTCTGTAGACGAACAAATGAACGCGTAATGTAGTGTGTACCACTTTTCTCCAGTACTTTGATTATTTCATTTTCCGTGTGTGTTCATTGTTAATACAGATCAAAAATCACTAAAATTAGGTTCATTTCATAGTGTCAGAATGTCAAGTAACTTTTTGTAAAATGGTCATTGTAAAACCGCGGAACAAAGCAGTTTTATAACGACAACAATATAAAAGTTCGTTCAGATTATTTTCTCCGAACACCATTTCATAATTAATAATGGGAACACGAGAGAAAGCATGCCGCACCCTCTGTTGCTTACGATGCCCTCAGTAATAGTTTACTGGCAGTTTATATTATCAGTAGATAGAGGTGATCAGAAAATGTTATTAAGAACGATAATAAAAAAAAAAAAAAAAAAAAAAAAAAAGATAAAAAAATAAAACCCTACAAGAATTACCAGTTTCGTTCATATTTAGAATAGTTCGTTAGACTGTGTCTTCACCTTCTGAACTATATGGAATAAAATGAACGAAGGCAATTTTGATAAATGATAACACGGTCGGTGGTAGGTTTACAAGCTCCACATCGTAACCCATTACATTGTCGTGTGATTCTTCGAAATATGTGTATTCTATACAATCCCTAATCCTAAAATTAAGATCATCCTCCCACCAAATTACTTTCTTGTGAGTGCCAAGCCACACCGGACTTAGGGGTAATTACTTAGCTGACATCGCTGCTAAGTCAACACTGTCGCGCCCCATGCCCTGCTCCCCTCCTCTTCCCGCCGACATAGTAAAATCCATAAAAATTCTTGTGCAATCCCAATGGAAGCAAGATTGACTCACTAGACAATCTTGCTTTCTAAGAGAGATAAAACACGGAATTGACCCTTGATTCCCTCCTTCTGACCTCCCTAGAACCCACTTTGTGGCTATGGCAAGACTCCGCATTGGACATATTTCGCTGACTCATGATCATCTCTTACTTAATTGCGAGCCCCCTTTCGAATGCCCCTTTTGCTCCCTTCCCCCCGCTCCTACAGTAAAACACCCGCTCCTGGAGCGCCCCTCCTTCGCGCTCCAGCGCGCCAAGCACCGGATAGCGTCTTTGCAGTCGTCTTTGGCCAACTCGCCTTTGAACATTGCAGACACTATTCGGTTTCTTTATGCATCTAACTTATTTCGAACCTAAATGGTTGCCATGGTGTTGTAATAGCCCCGGCGGCAGCTGTACACGGCACTCAAAAAAAAAAAAAAAAAAAAAAAAAAAGTTGATCGCATGATCTTAAACTAGTCGCGGTTTCTTTTTCAGCTTTTCCGTTAACATCAACAGCCCTTCTTTTTGAGAATTTCCATTTTACTTTATTCTCGGACGAATTTACGACTTTTCCGGCATCTTTGTCGTTCCGTTCCTCCTCCTTTTAATTATCGTCTATTTCCAACCGGTTTTGGTTGCTTGTTTTACCTGGCCAGTCTTTTTCGAATGCTCTTTTAAACCTCCGTTTTCCGACATATAATTAAAATTCTTTGTTCTTTTTCTACTACTAGTCTCTATCCTCTTCATTATAATTGAAATTTAATTGTTTCTATTTTTCCTTTTTTATTACTACTACATGAATCGGGTGAGATTCTCCGTCCAAACAAAAAAAAAAACAACGGGACAATGAAATATAATATATATAAAAATCGAATGTATAATAATATCTGCACGCAAAAATAACGAGACATAAGACTACTAAGATACTATATACACATTATCAATAATTTTGTAGGGAGTGGACTCGTGCACATTAAAAAACCATGTCCAAAAAGCTAAATGCTTTTGAGATATGGTTATGTATCGTCGTATCTTGAAAATTACCTGGACAGAGAAGAGAAGTAATAAAGAAGTATATTATCGACAGTAAACAAAGAACTTGATGAAATCTTGAACAAGGTAAAATCCAGAAAATTTAAATATTTGGGCTATATACTAATGAGAAATGAACAAAGATATGAGCTACACTACTACAGAGAATACTTCGAGGCAAGGTAAAGGGAATTCATCTTGGCTAAAAAAATCTAAGAACATAGTTTGCACCACAACAACTACAAAACCCTTCGGAGCAGCAGCAGGAGACAAAGATAGCCAATTTGATCGCGAACATCCCCGTTAATATGCACCGAAAGAAGAAGATGAGTAACACTTTAATATAATAATTTAAAAATTAAGTAACATCTTTAAAGCTAGGGCCGTTTAAGGAAAAATAATTACTAGCTGAAGTATTATGAAGTACTCTAGTCTACAAATTACCTTCGACAAACGTCCACTTTTTCCCGCGAAAAATTTTTTTCTAACGTTTCGCAAACAGATAAAATCAGAGCATTGCCGGTAATTGTCGCCATATTTCCGCTTACGCTGCAACAACCGAAAATATGCCATTTTTCGCATATTCGGCATTGACCTCGTTAGCAAGCGCCGATAATAAAAAGGAACAGAATCGGGCACTTTTTTTCCCGCCTTTTTTCTTCACAACGAGACGACGGAGGTCCAGCAATGCCGAATGGAATCGGTGGCAAGTTTAATATCAAGGTTGAAGCATAAATTAAACGTAATAATTACAGGAACTTTTACGCTCTGATTGCAGAATATTTATTACGTTTCGGTATTCCGACATTTTAGCTCGTAATAAAAATACTCGAGCGCATATTCAGCCAGCCAGCCAGCAGAGATGATAACGCGATAAATTACTGTTATTAGTTTCACGGCAGTACTATTCGTAAGAATGTGTGTAACTGTTGCGAGCGATCTTCCAAACGAATGATTCCGAGCACCTCTAAATTCCTTTTGGTCTAATCTTTACATTCGAATAAATCTGTCTGCCGAGATAATCCGCTCTTTCGATAGCGACCTTATACAGCAATTGTCCTAAAACAGGTGATTTTCTTCGCAACGGACAATATGCAGAGCTCTCTAAGAGATTAAATCCTTTTTGTCATTCCGTTATACCGGAAGAACCGTTTGTAAGCTCGTTTAATGGACTTGATCAATTAATTTGCAAACCATCGATGATCGCCTTTTTTATTTTCTCTAAGATTTCAATTACACCGAGGAGCAAGTTCACGATTTGTGCAACACTTCCCTTTTACAAACAATAAATTTCACAATTAATAACACGTATACATGGAAAAAACATGCACATTATATATATATATATATATATATATATATATATATATATATATATATATATATTATGATAATTGAAAAACAAATATCATAAAGCACCGGTTAATTTCGAACTACATCGTTCATGATCACAGTGCGTAATGGCACACGCTCTGTGATCACCAATGATGTAACTAGTCGTCAGTGTTTTATATTTTTTTTATATTTGATCATAATTAGGCTTTTTTTTGTGTTTTCTAATAATACGTATAAAATATTAAAAAGACCAATGTCAAAAAAAAAAAAATAGAGGAAAGTGTGTAAATTTATAATTAGGCATGGAATATATTTGAACCATAAATATTCGGTCGAGCAGAATTGCTCCCCCCTAGGGCTATCTGCTGAGGATTGACTGGGAAAGCTAGTTAAATTAATTGCGACAACCGCGATCGACCGGAAAAATACGAACAAAATGCAGAAACGTAACAAAATCTTTGAACATGTTCGAATGAGTCGTGCGTAATTGAACATTAAACAATTTCAAACTGTCTGATTCTCTACTCTGAGTAATCTCAAATGAAATTAAAATTTTCGGTAAAAACCACCGGGTCGCTGTTTTTGAAATACCATTTAACATTTTAAGCGCGTACACGCGGTTCATCGCCAGATAAGTAACGCGCGTTGGAAACGTCATAAATAGTTTTTTTTTATAATGACGTAATTTTTGCGGAAAATTTTAATTTTAATGACGTAAACCGTAAAACCTCGTTGTTGCGAATTATTAACCCCAATCAATGGTCTTGCTTTTCCGTAGCAGCAAGAACGCACTCCACAACACAAAAAAAGTTCTACGAAATTCATTGCTTTAAATGGTACTTCAAAAACAGCGACCTGGTTTTAATTTTATTTGAGCAAACTCAGAGTAGAATCAGACAGTTTGGAATTTTTTAATGTTCAATTATGCACGGCTTATTCGAAAATGTTTAGAGATTTTGTTATGTTTCTGCATTTTGTTCGTATTTTTGAGGAGTCGATAGCGGGATTTTGGTTTTCTTTTCCGTTTCCCTTGTTTCCTGCCGAGTTCCTCTCGAGTTTATTATTCCCTTCTTATTGTTCTTATTTTCGACTTGTCCTTTTAATAAACCGGTTGAAGATATCGGTAGATGGAAATCAGATTTGCTCTTTTCTATTGTATTTTGCGGTATCTGCTTCGTTTTGTTTAGTAATTTTGTAGTTATTATTTCATAAGGCTAGATTTTCACAGTTGTTTTTGTGATCAAATTCATCAATCGCTGCACAGAGTTCTGGATGTGCGTGGGCATATATCGCGATTCTTTGTGTTACAACCGCTAACCGGGCTACATACCGTACCATAATAAACAATAGAATTTTTCCCTTTCATCATTTTTTCTCAATATTAACATATACTCCCCTGGTAGGCAATCCAAACATTCCCATCGTTCTCCTAAACCAAAAGACTTTTTTCAAATTCCCCTCACTTTTCTCTTTTACCGTTTGCCAATGGATGGAGCTTGAACAACTATCCCAGTCAAAATCAGGGGAATCTTTTTCTCCTCAATTTCCAGATAATTACAATATTAAAAGTTCTTCTCTCCCCTCTTCCCTTCTTCAAATACAATAGCCTCTTTCCCTTAACTTTGAAAAAACTCTCTGTACAATTTTTTGCGGAACAGTTTCCGCGCGATTTTAATTAATTTGCTTCTTTTCGAAATTCCTAACTTTTCCCCTGGTCCTTTTCTTTCTTGTTTTTCTATTATTTTTTTTTTTTTCGTGTATTTATGTTTTGCGCTGCAAAGTGTTTCGGTCATCACATGACTAAACTCATATCCATAAACCTATACACACTGTTTTGTATTTTCTCTTCTTTCCTTTTACCTGCATTCCAGCACCTATTTTTCCTTATCCATTTAATGTCTTTTTTTTTTTTTTTTCATATACATATATATAAATTACTCATTCTGGACCTTTTCCTTTTTTTTCTTTCCGCTCACTAACACTCACGTTCTAATCGTTTTCTTCCCAGCTCAATTCTAATGCTTTCCGAACTTAATATGCTACAGTCGAACTGCCATAGAATAACGGTCGACAAAAGTGCTCCCGAAGATCACTTCGATCTTCATGTGTTGCTTTATTCTCTTGAAGCTCCGAAAAAATGGCTACGGCAGTGTAGACTTTTCATTAAGAAACGATGTTCAATTTATTTTTCTCTTTCTTAATAGACAGTTTCACCTCACAATATCCTAATATCCGTTTCTATACTCAATATCCTAATATCCGTCTCTATACTCAATATCCTAATATCCGTTTCTATACTCAATATCCTAATATCCGTCTCTATACTCAATATCCTAATATCCGTCTCTATACTCAATATCCTAATATCCGTCTCTATACTCAATATCCCCCCTCATCCATTCAACTTCCTGACCACATATATATATATATATATATTCCTCTGGATTTTCGATTTCAACAATTTTTCCCTCCCCGCATTTCTTAATTTCCGCCAAAATTCATTAAAACCGTCGGTTGGAATTCTTACGGCTGTTCAGGCTACAACAACAAAAGCGGAGTTATCCTCGAAAACTTTACTCCTTACAACAATGCGATCGTACTGCTATCGTTATATATCTTTTAATGGATTCTCCTACCTCCTACAATTTCCGCCCATTTAACGATTCTTCCGGTTTTTTCCGTAAAACAGACTGGTCGAAATTCCGCTCGATCGTTAATTCTTCTCTTTCTAATATTCCGACGGATTCTAATCCAACTTCACGGAACAACTTTTTTATCAATTCTAGTGATCCAAAAAAACTTGCGGAAAAATGTTTGTACTTCTTTCTCTCGACTTCATCTCCGGGAAAATGAAGAGAGCTTTTAAAAATAACTTTTATCGCAATCTACCAGACGAAATCCTCGTCCTCTTTACCAGTTCTAATATTCCTCCCCTCCAGGAAAACTTGTCCGCTTCACTCATCTTCTACCGATACTTTTCATTTATCATCGTCTCGATCCGCCTTCATGGAGTGTGCCTTTATCATTATCCCTATTACTAAAAAGGAATTTCTCCTTCCCTTCAAACAATTTTTCTTGCTTCTGCTTGGTTTGCAGGTGTTTGGAACATAATCATCTCGGTAATATGTTTGACTTTCGTATTAGGTGCGGTCGACCTGATGCAGCCAGTTCTTTTCTATGCGATATCGTATAAATCCTTCATTGATAATAAATTTACGTTTGCTTCCCTTATTGTTCTATCCAATTTAATGAATGCTCTCTTTCAATATTCCTCTGCAATTTTCTTCACTAATTTTTAGTATCTTTGCAAATACAAAAATATTCATCTATCTACTTCTTTCTCTGCCGCAAGAAAGACGTTTTTGGGGGCTTCTCGTTAACCCCCCGCTCTGTTTAATGTTTACATAACGTCGTTCAACTTTCTTCAAGTTTCTCCTCTTTTTTCTTTACAGATGAGATGATTCTGTTATATTTGACTACAGTTTTCAGTGGTTAATTAGCAACTTATCGCTTCCTCGGCAGTTTAGAAACAGCCTGCTCCAACGTTCATCTTCCAGTAGTTTATCCCTTCATTCGTGCATAATCTTCACCTTACGACTGCATAAACTTCCTCGATAAATTTATCTTTAAATAATTGTACCATTTCGCTGGTCTCGTTCTTTCGGTATCTCGCGATTCTTTTTAGTAGCCCTTTTTTTTTCTTTTTTTACGATCATATATAAACGATCTTTACTACTAGCCCTAGTTCAATGTACACTAGCTCAAAAAGTAGAAATAAAAAGACCCTAATGACCACCTTTTATTGTTCATTCAAGCCTTGTTTTGCAGTGATAAGTGACGAGAGCGCTGATTTTAAATTTCAGGCATACACGTGAAGTTCTGATGTTTGTCGGACGTCGTCAAACGCTACAACGATTCGCTGTACGTAGTCGTCTCTTGTGATGATTGGTGTACGATACATCTTTTTTTTTTTTACTACAAACCTACAAGAAAAATTAATTATTGAAAAAACAGCTTGCGTACAAGTCCGCAACACAGTGAGACATTTTCATGTTTTCCCGTAAAAGTAGGTTTTGTATAGCCATTCAGGCATCCGCCGACATTAAAACGTCGTTCGCTTTGCGGCCTCCGTCGATATGAGAATGTCGCCGTGTAACCTCTAAATGCCTTGTACATATTATATCGCAACGTATTATTTCGAGATTAAACCTACCTACTGTACCTCTACTAAATGCTTTGTACATATTATATTTCAATGTATTTGCAGAAATATATATTTAACAACTACTACCGATGGTACAAGGTTCCTTATTTACATCATTATCGTTAGGGGTAGTAATAGTGAGCAATGGCCGATGGTGAGAAAAGACGACACATAAGCTAACATTTGTACGTTCGATACGTTTCGAGTAAAGATTCCGCCGATGCACGTCATATTTCGCATTGTCGAAAGGCCCACCGAATTATTCATCTCACAACCGAACGTTTCACTCATGAATTGACGGAATCGCAATCCATCGTCCAAGCGGAAATCGATGTTTAAATCACCACAGACTATGATCGGTAAATCGTACAGCTTTATTTCATCGATAAAGAGAAACAGACCTTTCAGCTTGATCGAGTACGGCAGTAGGTAACGCTCGAAGAAATTGATCTTATCGTTCAATGTTGTCCTGTTTGAGAGGTACATCGCTACGAGTAACACACGCTGTGTCCATCGATCGTCGTTTCGGCTTTGCATATATCACCGACGTCCATCGATATCACGTTACATTCTTCGAGACCATTTTTTTCTTAATTGATACGAATCAGCGGCCGACTGCGGTTCTTCAGAGCGTCCGAATCCAATTTCCTTTCGTAAATCGCTATACCACCAGCCATGTTGCCGTTGTCGCGTTTGTGTCGATTTACGAGCGAGTAACTTTCAAGTTCAAATTTATCGCAATTGGCGTTTGATAACCACGTTTCAGAGAGAGCGAGTAAACTGCACGAAGGTATAACAAAGTCACACGTTATATCGAGCGAGTGTGAGCGCAACGACTGAACGTTGAATGAACATGTCCGATTTCGCTGTTTGTTTACAAGGATTGTCATTCCTCGTTTGTTGAAATTGCACAAATTTTTCGGAAACAGTAGTTCGCGAAGAGGACGGTGTATCGCGTACGAAACTATAAAACTCTTCGGAATCCATAACACTTTTTGTGGGAAAGCAACGGTTTACACGAGACTAAAGGTACATTTAATTTATAATTACTACAGGTAATTGTGTTTTGTGCGCTCAGAAAATGGAGAACCAGGGGAAATGAAGTGTGAAATACACAACCCTACGGATTTTCATAAGAATTCGAAAACACTTCTCCTTTTTGTGACGCTTTTCGAGTTTATGTGACAAAGTAAAGAGACATGAAAATATTAGTAATCAGTCGCATCCAAGTAATGGCATGAAGTGTTCGTAACGATTTTCCGTGACGGTCCATTTCGTGACGCTTTTCAAGTTTATGTGCCAAAGCAAAGACATAAAAATGACAAAAACGAAAATGTAATTTACATTTCACGTCTTCAAAGCTTATCCTTGCCAAATTAAAATTTCCAACTGGCATAAGGACTGCCGGAAAAAGACGACAATAATACCGGCAAGGATTATTTCGAGTGTCTCCGCAGTCAGCGTAATTTGCATGCATTGTGTCTGTGATTGAATATGCAATAGCAATTGTTGACATCTAACGGAATCCGCTCCGCCCAGCTTAATTAATAAAACTGTTGGTCAATTGTTCGATGACGGAAGATGTTGTTGTCCGCGATTTTGGATAATACGCGACCGTCTGTACTTTTCCGGCACCGGTAGACATGCAGGTCCGCCACAGAGACAATGAACCGCAACATTCTTCCTAACCATGAACGTAAGACGCGACACGAAGTAAAATTATCGCTGCATAGTTTAACGGTATTCGAGAGAACAATGCAGATACAATTCAAAAAATTAATCTTATCGTAATCGTATAAGTCGATGTGAAACCTCTTAACTCTGTTTTCTTTTCCTTGCCAACTTTTTTCTCATCTTCCAGTGTGTGAATCACGAAAATTCGTAG
Source organism: Icerya purchasi (assembly GCA_039619475.1). NCBI lineage: Eukaryota > Metazoa > Arthropoda > Insecta > Hemiptera > Monophlebidae > Icerya > Icerya purchasi. The sequence goes on from CM077115.1 coordinate 543,730,316, forward strand.
TGATTCGTACATTGCAACGTAAACAATGGTGCTGTCAGTCTCGCTAGATCATATATGAATGATTAAATCACAGAAATAATAAAAGTATACTTTTGGAAGGAAATAAATTATTTACAAAAATATTTTCTTTTTCCAAGTGAACTTGCAGAAATCGTAAAAATGCTCACTCCACATACGTGACGATAATTCTCTACCCTGCTTCAAAAAAAAAAAAAAAAAAAAAAAAAGGCCGAAATACACATTCGATAACCAAAATAATCCTAATTATCGAATGAAATTAATCAGTATTTAATCGCTGCTTAATTTCGTTCATTGTTGTTTCTCATTGTCATTTGCCTCTGGCGTGTTTATATATTCGGTTACCTAATTTTAGTTCTCTAGTAGCTGATGAAACTACCCCCTTTTATTCCACTAACTTGTAAATTGTTACATAATAAATTCACACTCTCCTTCCTTTATCCGTGTTCTTTCCCGAGGTAGAGGCCGAATTTCTGCCAAATCCTTTCTGTCTAATTCTTAATTTTATAAAGGCCTACTTCCAATAGCGTCTTGTGTGCAGAATGAGCACCATTTTAAATGTCTACCCTACATTCCAAGAGGACGATATTACAGAGAGGATTGGAGTCATTAACTCCCATGGTGTATCCATTCTCCGCATATGTCATTCCCCCTTCGAGGGAGTAAAAATCCTCTCTATGTGATCAGCAGTGCGAACCTAACATCGGAAGGCAGAAAATTAAATATAGACATTTTAGGGATTAGTGAAACGAGATGAATTGGAAGCAGAAGAATAAGTAAAGAACAACGAGGTGATGACATATGCTGGAAAAGACAAGCACGAACATGGAGTAGAGCAGTCCTAGTAAACGAAAAAAGTCAGGAATAAAATTAGCTTCGAAGTCAGCAAGAATAATTTTCATCAAATTTGTATTGGCACCAACGGCCGAAAGCGATTTAGCGGAAGTAGGAAAATTTTATAATAATTTGGAAAAGGTCATGAAATGTCGGAAAAACAACGATGCATTTGCAATAGGGGGGATTTCAGAACGAAAGTTGGAGCGAACCATGAGAGCCCCTAGTGGCCGGGAAGTTTTCACTTAGTGAACAGAATGAAAGAGTTCCAGGTTTATTATAAAATTCTCTAAAAGTCTTTTGGAAAAATCTATGCACTTTTTTTTCAAGAATTACTCGCCTATATTTAGGAATTAGGTAGAATACCACCGAACGTTTCTCTATCTACAACCTTTTCGTTGATAGCCTATCACCATTTGTTGATTTTATCGCTGCCGTTTATGATCCTCTTCTCGTTTCTAGAAGACCCCGCTAGAACTTCTTTCTTCAATATTAATTAATTGAAGTTTGTTCTCATTAACTCTTTGAAAATTCGAAGTGCTAGAGAGAGATTATAAACGCGGTATTCCAAAAAGTACATAAAATATCGGAAAAAATTAAGTTTATAATATAATAATTTTGCGTCGAGATGTCTTTTTTCATTTGTCCTAGAAGTTTGCAATTTCTTTTAAAACTTCATAATTTTAAGGGTGGAGAAGGGTTGTACTCTACTCTTAGCAGAACTCAATATTCCATCATATTGAGCTTCGATTTACGTTTTGATACATAAGTAGTTCAGGAACTGCAACAATTTAAAGTCCAAATAGTCAATTAGTAGTGATAAAAGGAAAAATCGTTATCACTCTGTGAAACCTTCTGCACTCTCTAACTTTTCCAATTATTTGACTTTTTTGGTAGAGTTATTGTAAATGTATTAAGAAGCGTGTCGATTTAGTCGGAACGATGTTTTTACTAACGGAAAGATAATATTCTGATAGTTGTGGCTAGAGCAAAATTGAAGTTATCAAATAAATAAAGTCTGGATTTGGAAGTAAAATTTCAGTTTAAAAAAAAAGTAAAATAGTAATAGTAGCCTCTTTAAAATAAAAAAAAAAAAATAAAAAAAAAAATAGAAAAAATAGTTTCTTAATTAAAATATAGAGACCGCGGAATTTCTTCTTTTTTTTAAAACAAGTTGGGGGTCCCACAAGGCATACTGTCCGTCTGCGGGTACCCAACACGTTTATCATCGTTTATATCAAAAATTTGTTGCAATATTTCTTTGCAATTATACTATTAATTTTCATAATTATAAATAGAGAGTAAACAAATAAATAAATAAATAAAGATAAAACAATAATAAAACAAAACCTAAAAAAAGAATACAATTTTATACTATATATGTTCGACAAATAAAATAGAAGAATAATAAAAATATTATACGAAAAACAAATAGCAATAATAAAAAGTAAAGAAAACGAACTTCGAAAGTGTAACAATAGGAAAAGGAGTTAGACAAGTATGTTACATGTCACCAGGGCTTGTTCAATGTATATATGGAAAAAATTATCCAGGAAGTTAAAGAAGAAAGAGAATCAGGAATTAAAGTGGGAGGTGTAAGAATATTGATGTTCCGCTTCGCCGATGACGTAGCAATCGTAGGGAACAATGAAAAAGAATTTCGGAAAAAACAATTCAATATTTTACAAAAGTAATTAAAAATAAACGAAGAGAAAACTGTGGTGGTGATGAAATGTGACAAAAAAAAACAGGGAACAGTAAACATAAAAATTAATGGAAAAACGCTAAAATAAGTTAGAAGTCACAGATATCTTGGAAGCATAATAACATAGGACACGGGAGAAGCGATAGAGAGATAGTAACGAGAATTAATGCTAGCAAAGACAGCGTTCAGTAAAAAGAAATCGTTACTGACGTCGAAAAGTATAAGCTTGCAAACTAAGAAGCGTTTCGTGAAAACATATACATTCCAGTATATTGCTGGACGGGTCAGAAACATGGACGATAAACAAGCGAAGGCTTCGAAATGTGGTGCTGGCGAAGGATACAAAAAATTAGCTGGATGGAGAAAATAACAAAATGAAAAAGTACTAGAAGAAATACACGAATCGAGAACCCGAATGAACACATTAGAAAGATTAAGTGGATAGGGAATTTATTCCGGCTTAATAAGACGCTAGTAGAAATATTGGAAGACAAAATTGAAGAGGCAAGCGATGCAGAGGAAGACCCAGAAAAACATACATCGAGCAAATAATAAAAGATATAGGAGAGCAACAAATTATAGAAAATTTAAGAAGAAAGGTCGAATTAAGGGAATTCTAATGCTTCAATTAACAGGATCAAATATTATAAAAGGTTATCCACCAATCTACGGATTGAGGACAAAAAGAGAGTTCGACCAATATTCGTATTGGTCGCGATCACAGCCAATTCCTAATTTATCTAACCTAATGTCACGCATTAATGTTATCAACCAACCATTGTTTAATTAATACTTTCCAAGTTCTTATTTCTTTTTGCATTGTATTTTTCTGGGATTAGTTCTAGCAGCTTAATACAAAAAAAAAAAAAAAAAAAACAAAAAAAACAACAAAAAAAAAGCGGTTTATGGATTAATGCACAGAGTTCACTTTCAAGAATATTATAATATTTTTGGAAAATTCTCGTTTATCGCAGAAGTAGAATAAATTATAACAACGATTTTAAACGATCATTTTTATGCAATAAAAATTATCGTTCTTTATTATCGACTTTTATTGAATACGAGAAAATTTATTCGTAGCTCTGCCATAGATCGGACCATTAATTATATAACATTGTACGAATCTTTCCTTCTTCTCTTCGGCAGACGTTGTTTAGTCACACAAATCTCGATTTAATCAGAGCATCGATGTAAAAATTTCAAATATACATTTTGATAATTCTCTAATCTTTACGTTATTACAATTACCCGCGATACTGTATAACCAGTTTTTTCTGTCGCTGTGCTTTTTGCATATTCTTTAGCAAATAAGCAAACAAAATGTTTATAATTCAGCTGATTTTCCCATTACTAAAACTTTGTACGGGAACAATAACAACCCCCCTTATATGTATTATAGCGGTAATGAATAAATTTTTACGCGTAAAATCATTCATTATTTCATTAAGTTTGTCGGGAATAGAGCGGCAATGCGAACGGACAAAAATATAAACAAACCAGTAAGAGCAGGTACAAGTTTCCATTACTCTTTTCCTTCATAATATTCTCGTTTAATTAATTACATTTTACCCATTTTGGAATAGTCTACCGGTTATGAAACTGTGCGTACACCCACCTGAACGATGATATCGTCCGCTAACGAGAACACGTTGTAACGCATTTATAGCAGGTAGAGTTAGAAGTAACCCTGCCCACACGCGAACAACAGGTGTCTAATTAACACTCGTAACATTCACGCTTTCATCTAATGTGCGTATGTTTAAATGCTAATCCGTTATCTTCCCGAACGAAAAAAGAAAAGAAAAAACTTTTCAAGGTGTTCATATTTTCCCGAACTTTCCAGCTACGGTGTAAGTAATATTCTCCAACACGCGTTTGATAACACTGATACATTTTAACTGGACAATTTTTTTGAACTCTATTGGAACTTATTTAGTGTTCGCTTTTTGTTTTTGCTACTAAACGCTGACTGTCGCGTTAACGTCACCACCATAACAGCCCCCCAGATTTCAGAAAGCATTTTCAACGCCATCCAATCGATTTCGAATAATTGTTCATACGCTATTAAAACAGTGTGATCTCTGAATATCATATAATTAACGACAATGTTTCAGCTTATTATATAATGTCCCATTCAAATATTACCGTTACTGTCCGTCGTTCACAGTGCTGAACAGATGCGTATTACAACACTTCAGTGATTTGGAACGAGTGTAAATGTATGCATCTAAAGCGGAGGCTGTCAGAAAAATCTACACGCGGATACGATTATTTATTGTATTATTAGTTGAATGCTCGATTACGTAACAAATGATTATTCTGTAAAATTACTATTTATCTCTATTAAACTTAACTAGATAGAGGAAACTTAACTCAGAGGCATCTTTTAAGCGGAGTACTGGATTCCATATTCTTTTAAATACACACACACACACACACACACACACACTTCTGTAGTGCGCTTGGTATTTCTCGGAGAAAATATAATACACTATCGTGAGTTAGAACCATATTTATGCCAACAAGAGAATGTGCCACGTTGCAAAATTGAATACCCTCCCTAAACGGCGCAGTGTTAGAGACTAAAGTGGAGCCCTATATATTGCAAAGTTAAAAGATTTACACGGTGTAAAATAAGCTCGCGACGGTACTGAAAGATCAGGTATCTTTCCTTTCGATCTGTCTTATACTCCCGAGTTATTTTAGCTGAATAAAAGAAGGGTTATGAATTTTCTTCATAATGATCGGAATCCCGGCTGGTCCTAAACATTAATGGTCACCCTTAACAAGAATTGTCGCGTTTCGACGCGCTGGCGTAAACTTATTTCCTTTACATTATGCACAGAACACATACGTGTATTACCGAAGTAATAAACAGGAAACAAAAATAAAAAACCAAGGAAGAGTTGGTAAAAGACAGCACAGTCGTCAACAGTTATACATAAAGAAGGCGCGTTCTTGGTTCTATGAGTTTCTCAGTTTGCGTCGGTCCATAATTACTAAATTATCTCGCCTCCGTTTCTCGCATAGTCTCCTTCCTTCTTCATTAAATCGCTTTTCTTTGGCTCCATCTCATAATTATCCATTGGATCATCCTGAAGGTTCCCCCATGTATGTTTGTGATGCGAATCACGTGCTCTTCGAGTGTTCATCTCGCGAACGTGAGTTACTTTATTATCATCTTTTAAAGCTTGGTATTCCTGCTCCTTTCCGAACGCCTCTTATGTTCTTTCTCTACCTATTCTCTCTGTTGTTCCTGTCCTAGGAGGGGTGTTCCTTGATTCCATTGTCGACAGAATAAAAAAATATAATTTCTATTCTATTCCATATATATGTATCTATTCCTTTTTGTTGGGCTAATGCTCTTTGGTAGCAAACCCAAGGGGGGTAAAAAAAAAAAAAAAAAAAAAGGGAAAATTACGCATCGTCAAACGAAAGTACACTAAAAATATACAAGTAATACTCGGAAAATCATAAAACAACTTTTTTCCGCGAACCTATTAAAATTCTTAAGCAATTAAAATAAACGAGAATAAAAATATCTCGGCTGGTCAACGGTTAACTGCTTTAAAATATCCGGCTGATGTACTAATTATGAAATATTCGCAGCTTAACAATTTTCACGCAAAACTAATACACGTACGACATCGTTTCACGATGGTTTTTTATTTTTCGCCATATTTATCTGTTATTCTTCGATGTTTTTCGTGTATATCCCCCCCACTACTTGATTGTGTCTTATATATTAGTCAACTTTACCGATAACAATAGGGAACGTAATAACTATTTTCAGGGTACATACGAAAATAGTTTTAAGCTGCTGATGAGAGAGTGGTAGTTGTATAAAAAATATATACATATATTGTATTATTGTAATATATATAAGTGTTATCATATTAAGGTATTGTGTAATAGGAAATATTATTTTAGATGATGGTTAATACAAAAGGTTAAATAATGGGAGTGTGGATTTTGTAGTATAGTAATACATATAAGTTAACACTTTTTTTATGTTGCAACAGAAAGCATTAACTTAATGTCATATTGTACAAATAAATGATATATAATTATGTTGGGAACCCACAGACGGGCTGGTGCCCCCTTGTGGGACCCGCAAATCATTATTATTATTAAAAAAAAAGAAAATTAACCAACTAGTAACTGGAACTTATATACTACTAGAGTGAAATAGCCACTAATAACCGATACTTTCGATAATATTCTTATAAAAATGAATATAGAAATATTTTAGACATTCTCACATTTATCTCTACCGTACAATATGCAACGGCGAAAGTTCTTAAAAAATTTTTTATCTCCGGGGGCCTCGGAAAAAACTATCAACGTAGTGCAACCTCGCGTTTCCTCTATCAAAAACCACGAATTACTTACTTTTACAGAAAAATATTAAATGATTAAGAGTGCCGCTGCTACGGTCTTATTTATATCGATTTATATACATACATGTAGAGCGTTTATATAGCGGAACATTTGAAAATTTAATTTATCGATGAAAAATAAAGCGGTAAGACATTGAAATAAATTAGCCACTTGAATATAATAAAAGCAAGTGGTCACATACGTTGCGGATTCTGCGTAATGAAAGATAACCATAATATTTCAATTCATTCAAAAGAAAGATTTACAGTTCCAAAAATTATAACAGTATCGTATCAATTTTTCATGCAGCATTCCTGTGCCGATGAATTTGTATTTATATTTATACACACACACACACACACACATATGGGTGTTGAAAAATTTTAAAGTTTTCCTCCATTTGTTAACAAACATATCCTTTTTTTTTAAAAAAAAAGAAACTCCTTTCGTTGTATCCGTTTAAAAAGACAAAGTTAAAAACCGTGTATGGTTTATCTGAACATTTTGTACAGCTAATAAGATTATACCTTTACTCGCGTAAATATTATGTCAGTTACAATGGTTACAATTCATTTAATTATATAGCCCCTTCGGGAGTGCTTCGAATTTAGGTCCGCCATTATTTTTAATTTTTATTAATGATGTCGACGATACGCTTAAATCGAGATTTCTATTATTTGTGCGGCCGACGATTTAAAGATGATATATTTACCAATTAAATCTGAATCTGACTGCATTACATTACCGAATGATTTAGATAAACTCTAGTAGAGTGGAGTCGTCAGCGGAATAATTTGCGTTCAATTATTCAGTAAATGTGTGTACGTATAAAATTTTCCCGTAAAAGAAACATACGCATGCATAATTATATTATTAATAGACCTAGTATGAAAAATGTTAATTGTGTACGGAATCTTGGGCTAATTGACAGTAAGGTAGATTTCTCAGAGCACATCAAACCCACATCACTAATCTTGCGTATAAAACTACTACATATATAGGTTCGTTATTAGAAATTCAACAATGTGTTTATTAATACAAACACTATTCGTATTCTTTATAAGGTACACTTTTACGTCCTCTCAGAATATTGTTCAGTAATACGGGGGACAATCCCTTTCTTTGATAATTATAATAAAATTATTGAAAATGTTCAATCAAAATTTTTAAGAGATATCTTTACTTCCGCATAGTTAACATTTACCCACACTGTATATGAATCATCTTGAATAGATTATTACGTTTTAATACCTTACATACGAGACGGAAACATGCCTGAATTAAAATTTATACAACGCGTGAATCAGAGATGAATATCTATTGTCGAAAATACTTTTCAAAGTACCAACAACGTTGATTAGTACAGGAAGAATCGCTTATTTGTTGAAATTCCGGCACGTGTACAAATATTGCGTTAAGTTCTCCGATTCGGTCTGCAGTCCATCTGTTACATTACTCACCTGAATATCTCCAGAAATCGCGATATACACTTCGATAACAGAATTAAGTACACTTGCAATTAATTTAAGTATTATTTCCAATATCAAATACAACGAAGGTGGTATACTTATATTCATATTTACACCTAGAAGATTTGTAATTGGTGGCACGGAGGATGAATGTATTCTTTAAGCACTCTGTGCATGCGAGAATATTTTTAATTAACATTAAGAACCATTATTGTTATAGATATTTTATTAATAACGTGATATGTTACTTTTGGGTAGTATGCTCTATGTGACCGGACTAACGCCTGTATGGAGCATAACAATATTTAAATTAATTAATTAATTAATTAATTAAATAAATAAATAAATAAAAATTCTCCACCACCATGTGTATGAATAGAGTTTATTTTTGTATTTGTAACATATTTCGAATTACTTTAGTTTTGAGACTGCCGCCTTATTTTATTTTTAGCGTCTAAAAAAAAAAAAATAAATAAAAAATAAAATAATTGATAAATGTTATTACGCTTGCTAATGGAAGCTGGAAGAACCCTATATAATTTTTGATCGTTGCTAGCGTTAACTCCCCTCCTGTTTCTAGCTTTCACGATCACTTCTCGTAAAATATAATGCAGTTAAAGCGATACGGAATAGTTCATATATGTGTATACGTAGGTTGTTTCCCTGGTAGATTGATTTTTGAACGGTAATATGAGATATTTTCTATTTCGACTTGATTTTATTCGATATAAAATTCGTGCCATGCAAAGCAATTATCTATCGGCTGTAATAGTAAAAGTGAAATGGACTTCGGTACATTTGGTGACACGTGACGAACCGATTACTTTTCGCGAACACGCCGTGCTAAACTTTGCTTTCGTATTTCCCATAACACCCGGTGGTGTCCTACACACGCATTGTTGATCATCCGCGATTTGTTTCCAATTACGTAATTACACGTAAGTACCGTTATATTCGCTATTCGTTTTTTCACTATTTTAACTTATTCGCTGTTGAAATGTAAATTTGTTCGTCTTTGACCAGCATGATAAACAAGTAATGTCCAATAATTTCATTAGAACTAATCCGTTTTGGTGTAATAACTGTAATATGTGATTTCTACGGCTGGGCAAGCGCGTCACTTCTGCTTGCCATTGCTACCGAGGACAACAGTTGTTTTTTGTTTATGTGACAGGCAGTTTAGACGAAGGTGCCACAGAGTAACGAAACACTTAGTGACTAACCCACACCGGCTGCCACATGGCTAAATGCGAACAATTAAAATCGTTACTACCATTAAGTCGATACGCGGAAGCGACTACTGTTGCCATCGCCTGTTACACGAACTAGAATTAGTATACCTAAGCCGGTGCATCTAACGACATAGATTATGCCCATCTTATTGTTAGTCAACACCGGCTTAAGTTAATACTGCTCGTCGACTCGCTCGGTGAATTTTCAGTTGCAGCAGACGGCGTTTGGTCTGTAACAATCAATCCAAGCTATAGGAAGGCCCGATTTGACATCTTTACGCGCTAACAAGAATAAGTCCGATCCGAGCAAAAATTTGTCGCGACACTGAATCGGTTTAAAAGTTTTAATGTAGGCAATTAAATCGTTGTTCACAATCATCGAGATGAAGTATAAAACCAATGAAGAAATGCGTTGGTATCACACCAAATTCGAAAGCGTCAAAATGCTTCTTGCAAATATATACAACACTGAGCAAGTCTTGTCACTGAAAGAGTCCATCTCTCATTCAACTGCAAAAGCGTTATTTCTCACCGATCGTAATAGCTGGCGAAAATTTTTAATCGCGAAATGCTCGACGTAACGCCGTAATAATAAAGGAAGAAACGGACGCCAATCAACTGCAGACACCATTAACTGCTGCTAACAGACCAATTACATAGGCATCCTGTGCGCTAACTACTAGCATGCTGCTTTGAATTAGTGATTTTTTAAGCTGTGTGGGTTTCGCTGAGCAATACTGCCCGTAGTCTGAGTGCCTGACATGATTGTGCCGATCATCCATATCTTTGTAGATGACACATATACATATACACATAATAATCGGACTTAAGTCGCAAGTTTATATAGATTATATTAGTCCAGAAGCGGGGAAATTGATTACTTGTCTGTGGAATCGTGCAAATAAGTTATTAGATGTTTTCGTAGTAGCAAGGGGGAATACGGGAAAGATTTTAGATGAGGAGGCAACAAGTTGAATTTCATCGGAGCCTGGTAAAAATAATCTGCATTCTCACGTGATATTTTTTATATTTTGGAACGCTTGCATACACAAATTATAAGATATTCTAGTTACTCCTCCATTGAACGAAATGTAAAATCTATTTTTATATTTATGAACAAACTTAAGAATTAGAAGATCATAAATTGTTTTAAAATCTAGTACACACTTTTCCGACCCATATGTACCTTTAGAGCTAATAGTTTTTATTACTGATTTTTGTAAAAGTTTTATTCTATTATCGCGACATTATGAACTACCCTCCCAGAAAATTATACCGTAAGTCAATATTGGCTGATAAAGCGCCAAATAAATCCGAACTAAATATGTTGATGGAAAATATTGCGATACATGGTAAAACAAATAATTTAATTTGAGAGACATACAAAGTATGTGATGACTAATTTAGTCTACATATACAATCGAACATAATACCAAGATATTTAATTTCAGGAATATTTTGTATTTCATTATTATTGGCTAAGTAAAGTCTAATGTTATTCAAAAGTGGGCGAAAGCACATACTATATATGACATATTTGATTTTAAATAAGTTCAGCACCAATCTGTTTTTATTTACCCGTTTCTTCTATTAAATTTATTTCATCTTGCGGCAACTTTTGTAAAATATGTGGATCGCGTGCACTCACCAGCAATACCGTATCATCTGCATAAACCGAAAGTTTCCCGATAGGTTTTAATAGACACAGATCATTTATCAAATATTAAAAATAGAATTGGGCCTAAAATACTTGTCTTCCTACTCCGTATTGCGCCTCTTATGTTCTATCTCTTCCCTCTCCACAGATTGTTCCTATGTATTTTTGTTCCTTTCTCCTAACAATATCTGACCGTATCAAGATATAAGTGATTCCTTCCTATTCTAATTTTTTCTCGGTAAAGGTCCCCGGTTGACAAGCCCAAAAAAAAAAAAAAAAAAAAAAAAAAAAATCCTTGGGGAACTCCAATATTTTATATCTGTTCGGAACTATATACATTATTTATTTTAGTAACATATCGTCTGTCAAATAGATAAGACTTAAACCGGTCTAAAAGAAACCCACACCTTTTTCTTCAGTGCACGATTTCCAAAAGTTTAATTTTTTAATAATAGATTCAATTTCCTCTAATATACTAAAGATTGTGTTAACGAGAGAAACTTATTTGTCGAATGATACCCCTGATAAATATACAAGCGATTGAAAATGCTTTATATTGTACATTTTATTTATCCCAAGAAAAGCCCATCTTACTTTAGTATACATATAAAAGTAATATGAAATGAAAAATCACGCAATCTTTGTACAAAGCTTTGAAATGTTACTTACTAAAATTTACTCGTATGTGTAAAGTTTACCGGCGAACAATTTGTAATTCATGCTAACACAGTGACGAGCTTATAGTAGAACCCATATGAATCGGAAAAAAGACCGTGCATAGATTTTGGAATAGCAGTACGCAATCCGCAAACCAAATTACTTTTTTTTGAAATATGTATTAGCGGCATTATATATGTATATTTTCAGTTCTTGCATTCGTTCTAACGAAGGGTAGCAAAGTAAACTGTTTTCGTACTTACGTTATTTTGGAAATATCTTGCAATAACAACAAATGACAAAATTCGTAACCTCTATCCTTTCATCAGTTTAATTAGCGAAAAAAAATTTTTCCGCTTTTAATTCTTTTCACTAGTACCATTTTAATTCCATCAGACACACACACACACACACACCATGAATTCTTCAGGTATTACATTATTTGAAAAAGGCATTATAGAGCACCTATTTCATAAATATATTCAGCATCGAGCATACAGTAAACAACATCTTTTATACAAAGAACAGAACGGTTATCGTTAACTTATGATTTTTACCACTCTTTTTCAATTTTTCCATATACCATTTTCATGATGTTTATTATCCGAGTCAATCAAACGTTCGATTGATTCGGATTTCGTGCTAAACATTAAAAAAAACCCACTATTATCCCTATTTTTATATATATATATATATATATATATATATATATATATATAATTTATTTATTTAAAGTCGCTCGGCAGCTGGGGCCATTTACGACGTCCAGGAGTTACATCTTATAAGTAATAGATGCTAATAAATGAAAAGTACAAAAAAGAAAATTAAAATAAACAAAAGAAAGAGAAAAAAGAAAAGAGAAATTAATAGAAAGGAGACGAACGCTGATGATGTACATCAAAACTATATGATAGGAAAAGTCTGGTAAGCTTCAAAAATTTTAAGAAATGTTTCCACACGCCGTTTCATTGTACGCCATAATTTCGGCCAAACCAGCATCCTCCTCGAAACACGCGGCTCTCTCTTGCCGAAATTAGCGGCACGAGGATTATCATAATTGGGATGTTTCGTATATAGATATACCGAAGAAGCAGCAGGCTCCATGCTACCCACATTATAGCATTTCCCGGAATAAAACAAATTCGTTTACGTAGGAAACGCCAAATTTTATATATTTATAACAGTATTCCTTTTTCCATTTTTCTTTCTTTCTGAAAACCAAACATCGGCATTTGTTTCCCATAACTTTTTTCTTTTTGTACTGGTTTTTAAGGAAATCAACTGAAGAAAACGAAAAGCATACCTTACAAATAATAATTTTTAAATAAGCAATTGAACGTATTAAAAATAATATATACATACATATATAATTCCCTATAAATAATTACATTATATTTCACTATTTCTGTTAAAAAAGAGAATTATAAATCAATAAGGACGTTTCTTAAAGTAAAAATCAAAATTACAATAACTAGTAGGTCCGAATCGCTCCCAAGTTTACCCAGCCTGAAATAATTCGGTACCAGAGAAATCTCATCAGTACCCATTAGGCTTAGTACACTGTGAACCTTAACTTCACAATCCCCGACGCCCTTTTAAAGGTATGGGACTTGCTTTTTTTTTCTTTTTTTTTCATCGAGTTAACTGGCACAAAGCAATGTTGGGTTATATTTTAAAATTACAATAATTCGGAAATGACGAAATAAATTCGTAAAAACAATTGAGATTACCTCAGATGGGGTGGTACACAATGCACGTCCAAACAGCATGGATGAAATGGAGGCAGCTAACTGGGGTATTATGTGACAAGAGAATACCGATACGTCTCAAAAGGAGGATTTATAAGACGATTATCAGACCTGCAATGCCATACGGAGCTGAATGTTGGGCGACAACCACAAAAATGCAACAAAAAATTCATGTGGCTGAAATGAAAATGTTACGCTGGTCTCTCGGGCACACACTCCTCGACCATATTAAAAACGAGGATGTAAGGGAGCGTATAGGAGTTGCACCTGTACGTTTGAAATTACGAGAAGCGAGACTCCGATGGTATGGTCACACATCATGAGAAAAACAGACAATAGCCCTGTGAGGATGTTAATGGATTATAACCCCCTGGAGGAAAGCGACCACGAGGAAAACCGAGAAGACGGTGGATAGACTCTGTCAACAACGACATGGTGGAAGTCGGTGTTGGGATAGAGGACGCCGAGGACCGTAGAAAATGGAGAAGACAGTACCACCAAACGGAAATCGTTAGGAAAGAAGAAATTGAGTGAAATAGCAACTCTGTATATGATATGTAAAAGTTAAACTTCTTTTCAAAACTTTTTCCATTTATAATGAATAGCGTACAAAATTTAAATTCGAATTATATTTAAATATAATTTGTAGTTATTAGTTTTATTTTTATCATATTTCGATGAATAAAATATATCTCTTTATTTCACTTAATGTTTATATATTTATTGTATAGTAAGTAATTTTATTCATCGTATAGTAAGTCATTTTTTACACGAATTTAAACAATCATTTAATTTTTATTAAATAGTTGTTTAAATTTTTGTAAAAAATTACCTACTATACACGATGAATAAAATTCGTAAAACCGCTAAAAATCGTTATTTTAAAAAATTTTGTCGACATTTATCCAATTTTTATTACAAACTAAAGGATCAACTATATATATTTCATTAAACAGAAGGTCTAAAGAAAAGAAACAGGTGAAAATTAAACAGTTAAATAAGATTCCAATACGTTTTTTTAACAAAATTATGAAAAAATACCTGAAATAGCCATTTCGAGATCTTTTGTTAGGGTTAAAAATAGTTTCTAAAACAATTTCCAAATAGGAAGCCTAATATTTTGTCTTGAATTACGAAATTTTCACTCCGGTTAAAAAAACAAAATGTTGGATCCACACTTTTATTTTTATACATATATAGGTTAATATTACGAGAAAATTTCACACACATATATAATATATGTGTGTGTGAAATTTTCTCGCAATATTAACCTTTTTTATTTCATATTTAAGTTTCATCAGTTTTCATTAAATCCGTGATGGCCGACCAAACAGGCAATATAATTCAGAAGAAAAGAATTACCGATAAATGGGTTAAAGACAGTTATTTTAAAAAGAATGGCCGCGTACTGAATCGAATAAATACGAATTCGAAGATACATTTTACCGTTATCCGATTCGTAACCAATTAGCAATTGCTCTCTTTATCGGCGTCGAAGAAGCAAGTTTCCAAATAAAAATCCGAAATGGACCGATTTCCACTCGGATTTCCTTCTCCGGACCGCTTTTCCGCTTAATTAACTGCCTGCATCCAATTTCATCTATCAGAGAAAGCTCATTTAATTCTGACCCGATTCCGCTACCATCATGCCCGACATCTCGTAATGATGACCGGATCGTTGTATTAATCACACTCAACATATACAACTATTTAGTTGTCATTACACACGCTATGGATTATATTTAATCGGAAATATCTATAAGCCATTTAATAAAGAGAGCGAATTAAATTGTTCAATTTTCATTAAAAGCGGGATTACAGACGAAATCCTGATTTCATCGTACAGATTCATATTTCTACATTATAATTTTTTTACAATAAAATAACATCAAAACTACTAATAGCTGAACATCCCTACAACTTTCCGAGAATGAAATTATAACAACCGAAGAGTATAAATATAAAAAATTATCCAAGAATTTACAATGCTTCATACACGTTTGACAAAATTATAAATAATAAAATGAAATATACCAATGATAGACGATTAGTAAATATATGTCAACAATTTAGTATCGTTATTGGTTTATTTAAGTTTCTCGTTATTTATAATTCAAAAATGTTAGTTACATAAACTGAAATGAATAATAGGCATTTTTAATAATTGAAATGCGTTTTAAGTATTGCTATTTTAATTAAAGTGGTAGCAAGTCTATTCGAATACACCACGCACGATTTACTATGCCATTTTTCCGTATCTGTGATGGGACACTATTTTTTTCTTCTATAATTAGTAGTTTTGACTATTTCTCGCTTAGGTTATTATTTGTTTCATCCATCTCTATTTCGACTGCTAAAATGTAAACATTTAGTTAATATCATCATTCGGTGGTGTACATTTAGAACGTTATAAAGATTAATCTTCTATTTGTATTTATATCGACATAAAATTGTTATTGTAATTCTAGAACATATAATATATCAGGGAGGTTTTACCTCAATCTATAATTCTAACCTACACACAAGGCATTCACTAAATTTTATAATAAATGGCTATCTATTAAATCTAAGAACATAGTGCCCCTGTTTATAATATTTCATTCAAAAAAAAAAAAAGCAGATCGTGTCACATTAAAAACCCGGAAAAATGAGGTAGCGGATTAATCCACCAAATATTAGTTTGTAGGTTGTTCGCTGTTCCCCTCGTCAGATATTGTCGCGTTTTGTTTATTTCAGCTTCAAATTGAATCATATCTGGCGGCCAGTGACTCTAATCATTAACTCTTCATAGTTTGTTTTAATTTTAAAATATTGTGAAAAAATTAAAAATCGTGATCGCATTTTTACCGTAGACCTTTAAACCATAAGTCAATTTCATACTCTTTCAACCTAATCCGGGTATATTTCAGATTGCAACCTAGGCAGCGTTCCGTTTTATTCGTACAAGACGATAAAATTTACGAATAGCGCGAATTTATTATCGTGTAAACATTTTTGTCTATTTAAGAAATACGCAGAAATCTGAAAAGTCTTATATATATATATATATATATATATATATATATATATATATATATATATATATATATGTGTTACGCGTATGCATATTTTACGACTATGCCACACCGTTTTCATATCGTAACTGAAATTTAATGATGTCTCGGTATTACGGCCGTTGTGTTTCCTACGCCTTTATTGTTGCACGTAATGCGGGTGGTAGGTATTTACAAATGATGAGAGTACACTTTACTCAGAACATATCACGTGTCCGCATTGCAATTCGGTCCTGTTATCACACATATTTGTGCAACTTCTTCTTACAAACGGGTTCCAGGAAGGCGAATTGTGCCGTTTAAAATCACCGCTACACGAACAATCGTGACGCCGATGAACTTCTAATGGGCGATGACACGTAAGAACGAAGCATCAGTTTGCACTGCTAGAATTCTATAATGACGGCTATAGAGTATAAACTGTCGTGTAAAGTCCGGTATCCATGCATTTTTCAACGGTACACCAAAAGACGACGGAGTTTGCCGTAAATCCGACGGTCGAGTTAAATGTCAATAATGGCTACACAATCACCGAGACACCCGGAAAATTTTGACACTTTGAGTGGATCTCGCCAGTTAACCACGGGGCATAAACTCGATGACCGGGATTCACTTCTGTATATACAGACGTTATAAGATCAAAAAGTTTATTAAGATCAGTGTGGTGTGCTAACGTTTCACAACCAGGGAGAGCAAAAACATAAATCACCCCTGCATACAGAGAGGCCTATATATATATATATATATATATATATATATATATATATTAATAAAAGAAGAATGTAGTTTTTTTCGTCGCCATTGATAGTCATCATTATCTGCTCAACCATTTGGTTGGTGGGCAACCTATTCGTACATATTTAGCTGTACAGATATAGGTTGTGTACCAGGCAATTGTCTATATGCAGTACGAATGTGTACACAGGCAAAACTTCACTTATAATAGATTAATATTGTGATTATCACTGTATTTATTATTAAGACACATTGTTTAAGTATATTTGAGCGGTAAAATAAATTTTTAACACTTCATTAAACAATTAAATGTATAATTTTTATAAAATCCCCGACGCGTTTCGATGCAAACACTTCATGAATTATAAAGATAAATAATGAAGACGATATTTAAAATTAACTGAAAAAGGTCGATATTAAAAGTCGATTATTGAATAAATATGAAATGTATAAAATTTTAAAATGAAGTATAAAAATATAAAAAAAAATATAAAAAATGACTAATAAAATTTAACAAGGAAAATGGTGTAACAATTGAAATGAAAAATGAAGTTTTAAAAAATTTCAAAATTTCAAAATAAATATCAAAAATAAATAAATTATACATATGAAAAATTATCTAAAATGGTCGTTGTATAGTAATAATGTGTACATAAGGAAATGAACTCTATATTAAAATTTATTTAAACATTAAACAGAGTGGGTTATCTACATATACATGGGATATAAAAATTATACATTTAATTGTTTAATGAAATGTTAAAAATTTATTTTACCGTGATATTATAATTGTTTGATTTATCGCGCTACAAGTGCAGTCCCCCGTGTATGTCTGCCGTGTACTGACCTAGCGCGCATATGATGTTTTTCGCCATTGCTTTCCATGTGATTATTAGCGTGAGTATTTTTATTTAATTTTTGGGATAAATAACTTCTGTCGTCGCCCACGATCGAACCCGAGACTTCCTTAATGGAAGCCAAGCGCTCTAGTAGATAGCCTATAATATCGTGACGACACTAGAGATAATACTTTATATAGATAAATAAAAAGAGGCTTTAATTACAAACTGACATACGTGCTATAAACGCTTTTATTTTTTACTTTAAATGATTTTCTTTCATCGAATTTTTATTTTTCCTAGTGTATCCGAAATTTCTGGTTTTTGTTTTCCCGGTTCGATGGCCACCTTTTTTTTTATTTTTGTGACAACGATCTAGTTATTTAATATGGTTAAATAATATGGTTAAATAATATGGTTAAAAAATTGAATTTTATTAATTCAAACGATCTCTCTTTGCATTTGTATTTAGCTTTTCGTTTAATTTTCTAGAATTTTTATTAAATAACTGCTATATATAAATATATACTGGTATAATGTATATTTTTGTAAGGAGGCGTCGCCCCTGCTGTTTTTCTTCGGCGGTGCGACTACCCCTGTGCCCCCCCCCCGTTTGGCACGCTCCTGGATAAGATAAAATGGTGAATAATTATAACCATAACTATCCTTGCGCCGGGCGTTGCACCTTATTTTTAATGTTACTTTGTCGTACTGTGTTTGGTTTTGATTAGGATAGATTATGTCAGAATACCCGGAGAGACTAATGGTTATTTAGTGTGTTCGTCAATGGGGGAATCTAAAAAAAATAAAAAAAAAAAAAAAAAAAAGATAACTTTTATTCATTAAATTCTCGGTCCAAATTTTCCCGATCCCCCCCCCCCCCCCCCCCGGGGTTACTAGAATTGTACAAGAGCTTACGCGAACCTACTTCCGCTCGTACTTTGACCAATCCGATAAATGAAGCGAAGGCAAATAAAATATCGGTAGAAATAAAAAAAAATCCAAATTAATTTTAGTTTCTCGAAATTGTTTTATTCACATTTTAAATGATTTGTTGTTACAATGGCACCAGTAACGAACTCAAGCAATATGATTACTTTTTTACCCCCTTCGCCATTTAAATAGTTTCGACTTATAAAATTTATTTGACGTGTAATATTCACCTTCTATCGCTTTAAGCGAGTACAACGGAGCTTTGAGATCTCTATTTCCTTCTTCGTCTGTCCTCTTTACGGATGGTTCGAAAAGCGATGAGGCGGTCGGAGCTTCCTTTCTTATTTCTTCCCTTCCACACTACGAACTTTATAAACTTCCCTCCTTCTGTTCCATTTTCACTGCAGAATCGTATGCAATACTCCGTGCAGTTCTCTTCATTGCACTTTCCTCCTATAATAATAAATACCTTATTTGTTCTGACTCCATGAGCGTCTTGCAAGCTATATCCTCCGCCTTTTCCATCCTCTTCATGCGACTACATTATCCTTTCTGTTCGTTCCTTAATTTTGCTAATCTCTTCTTGGTTCGTTCCATTCAAATCGATCTTCTTTGGATTCCCAGTCATAGCGGCATCGCAGGCAACACAACCTAGTTGACTCGTTTGCTCGCTCTGCTTCCTATAACGGCAAATTTGTGTCAATAAATTTCCTGCCAATAATATTTCCATCCAAACAAGCACAAAATCATGGTCGGATACCTCTACATTACCTCCTTTTCCAATCCTCATTCCTTTTACAAACTCTTGCAACCTCTTCCTTTGTTACGGTCTTGGTTTTCCGATTTTCCTCGGTCTCAATCACTTCATCATTTCCTCCATAACGCGTCTTCGTTTCAACCATAATTGTTTTCCTTCCACTCTCTTTCGTTTTTCTATTGTTTCTTCCCCATACTGTAATTTTCATCCCTCGCATCATGACTGTGTTTGCGATGCAAATCATATCCTTTTTGAATGCTCTCTTCTTGTACAGCAGCGTTCCCTCCTCTACACTAAGAGTTCTTGCATCTTAAACTGCCTACTCATTTTTGTGCTCTTCCTACATTACATACTTTCCTTCGCCAGATGTTGTTCCAATCTTAGCGCAATTCATTTCTTTTATTTCTTTATATATTAAAATTTAATCCTGTTTTCATAATTCTTTGATGATGGGTCACATTGCCCTTGGTTGGCGTTCCCAAAAAAGAAAAAAAACAAACTTTGAACGGTTTATCCTGTGTAATTAAGGTGCGCCAAAGGAGTTTTTAGTGACTTTAGCTAAATGAATTTTCCGAATTAATGGCAACTACTGACAATGTAGACTTCAAGGTCAATAAGAAATTCCTAAACTTTATAAAATTAGATTTATTTTTTACCATTATTGGCAATGAGATCGGTAAGATTGTTCTTACTCAGTTGCGTTGCTTTACTATTCTCCTTGTTAGACTGGAACTCTCATTATCTACTAGCGTTGTATTATTGCCATCATCGTCAGTAAGAAACTGACAAATATGTTACGTTTAGTTTTTAGGACTGGCGGTGTGCCTTCTTCTTCTTCTTCTTCTTCTTCTTCTTCTTCTTCTTCTTCTCAGTGCCTTACGTCAGTGACGGGTTGGCTGCTCTCAATGCTTTGGTCTAATTGATATATAATGCTGTCGCCAAGGGGGGGAACTAAATTCCATTTTTGTTTTTTTTTTTAATAAAGTGATTTATGAATCGGAGAAATTGTTATTAATTTGATTAAGCGAAGCGGAATTGGACGACTCGATAGATTGTTTATCAGTCGGATCATTTTGTAAATGAAGTCTTTCACGGCACTGCTGTAGAAAAAACCAAACCCTTACGCCACCAAGAAGCTCACGGCGCGGATAGATACACTCACATGACTCGTACAGAACGCAAAATGCATTGTTTTAAATAACATACATACTGCTTATCGTAGACGAATTATTAAAAGTAATATTATTAAGATAAGAAACTTACTACATACGATAATTTAACGCAAAATACGATTAGAACACGTTTCAACCAATAACTTAGAGATTTTTTCAGTGACATAATTGATTTTTTAAACATAATGTTAAATCTGAAAAGTACTTCAATGGTAATCTTGTTGTTACCTTCGTATAATTTACTTTCAGGGTTTTGTTCCGCTAGCCGGAAGGTACAGAGTTACAAGATGCTGGAGGGTCGACTTCTACGGTGACATTTATTAATCCGACTGATGATGTCACGAGGGAGTTGCGGGGACAGTCTATTTTGTTTTGTAATTGCTGTAAAATGCTTAATGATATTTATCGGTAGGAACACCTTCGAAAAGTGAATTACCCTCCCTTTTTCTCTCAGCATCTTATTGTGAGTTCCGATTTATCTCTAGTCAGCGCTAAGCTCGCCGAAATAGAAAATCTCTGCCGGACGCGGATTACAGAACTCACGCGGTTATTGTTTCGTTTCTCCGTCAGTGAGGGGCTGACATTACACGACACGGTCGAGGAACCACTTACAATATATATGTATGTATGTATGCATGTGTATATTTCTTTTTTTCTGCCTGTACTTAATGTTTTAGGGGGATGCCTATTACTCGGTGTTAATATTCAGAACATTAACACTATCGATCATTTCGCGGTTATGATCAAAAAACATCGCCAAGAACTTTCAGGTTACATATCACAGTGATGATAGCTGTGCTCAGTTTGTACAATGCCGGGTCTACTTCCCCGATCAGAGTTAGGACGATATATATTGTTAGCGTTGCGTAACATCACACATAATGGTCACACTCTGAGCAGACAATAATCCGAGTATGTCTCAGGTATACGACCCCCCACACGTCTAGTCTCGGCAAGCAAACTTTACTCAAACGAGTATAGAGGACAAATATGCTCGGCCGTGTTGATCGACTATACAAGTTGAGGACCCAAATACGGTTGTCAATTACGTTAATTTAAATTCTGATATCCATTTTTTAGTATCGTTCAAACGATATACATAAATTCTCTTCTCGTTCTTTTTTTCTTCTATTTTTGCATAAAATGAATTTTCAAAATAAGCGTCGTAGTGTAGTTCTACTGTAATTTATTTATTTTCAAGAATTTCTATCGGTTTTGACAATTTTTTTTTTTCTTCATTGTCATCATATGTCGTCTCTCATTTCTCACACGTTTCATGAACACACAAATGGCGCAAATCGCCAGCATTTTTGTTCCGTTTCATATAGGAAAGAAATCATAATTTAATTAAATTCTATCCGGCACGGACCGCTTTTATCAGAGCATACATGATGATGGTCGCCGACTCTGGACGGAATAACATCGAGATTTAAATATCGGTAACAACGAATAGACAGAGGAGACGCGTGAACAGAAGATACACAACAGTGTGGGCCTTTTTGAGGTAAACCGGTCGATCGCAAAGCGATAATAAAATAAATTTTTCAGAGAAACGCGCGTGTAAACGAAGTTCAAGAATGTCACAATGGACGTAATGAAAAAATTCTCCATTTTCATTGCCAAGTTCTCTCGTAGCACTTGCCGACACGACTGCATTCGGAAAATACCTCGCGTTATCGGAATTTTCGTGTCCCATCAAGTTACACATTTCGTAGTTACAGATCGACGGCAGAGTTGAGATGCATCTTGTGGGAAAATCTGGTATCCGGCCGACACAAAAAAATGGGTTAATTAAATGTGTCAGCACGATGATGCTTAACATTCCAATTCGATAAAACTATCCGCTCGTTTACATACGGCCGAAGTACACGAACAGCGGCCAGGTATCAGGGAGAGAGAAAGAGAGCAAGAGACGGGGCAAGGAATACGGTGCGATTTCGGCGACACATTAGAATGGCGTTGGCAACGGGAGTCTTGCGATCGAGGGCGTTGACGAACCGAAGAATAGTTATGATATTCCGGAACACGTACGCGATGAAATTTCCCCCAATTGATTATATATTATGTGGACTTTTCTTCGATTTGATTCGATCACGTCCGGAGCCGATATCGTAGCTGGTGCCCTAGTGTACACTGTAATAAACTTTCGCATTGTTGTATCTCTGCAAGCGGTATAGGCTGGCCTATTCGTTGTACCGCATAAAATTCGTTTCTAACGCGCATCCTTAACACTTGAATTTCCCCCTGTCCAAGTGGCAAAAAGTTGAATTGCGATAGTTCGTCAGAACGCGGAATATGTCTATCGGTAAAAACCGAGAGCTATGAAGAACATCTTTTCAACTAACTAGCTTGATATAGTTTTAGCAAAACGTCGGGTTGATGACCACGCAATTTGTATTCGATAGAATGCGCGTGTTTTTGTCATTCATCAGGTGAAGAAGAATTAGAGATTACGAGTAAATGTGCCTCCCTCGAATCTCAGATTCCGAAAGTACCAGTACATATGTACTGGAGTTTATGGAAAAATATTTTGACACATGTACCGATGACAAAAAATTGCACTTGGCATCCTAGCTAATTCAAAAAGTATCTTATAACTGGTTTGTCCAATTTCGGAAACCTCGCATTGGTAAAATATCGCGCTATATATGTTATTCCGTATTTCCCCCTTTTTTATTTTTCAGTCAAACGCGTTTGCCACACTGCTAAGTTATTTCCTTTATAATTCTTCAATGTGTGATGTACGACGCTAATATTTAATTTGTTGATTTTCTATCGCCCTAGCGTATTATTTTTCAAAAATAACTCTCGATCTAAGCAACTGGTTGGAATCAGTCCAATTAAGGCGGATGCCCTCTCCCCTAGGGGAAACCTGAAAAAGGGTTATTTAAAGCGGTTAAGTGTGATTGAAATGTTACATCTAATGGTTTAAGAAGATTTAAAAATTGCGACGAGGTAGGCGATATGATGGAAAACCATTTTAAACGAGAGATTAAATTACGCTAGTAGTATTATTATTCCCCCGACATCGACTTACATTTTCTTTTCTTCGGATTTCCTACCGATAAATTATTTATTTCGATCGCTTGAACTCTGATACGAATTATTTCTCAGAGTCCTAAACAATCGCGCATTAATTTTAATTTTTTTTTTCTCCGAGTTTTAGCCGATATAAATTTTTTCGGTATATGGTAAGATGAATAAAATCAACATTTTTCGTTTAAATTCAAAGAGAAAAAAAAAAAAAGAAGTTCACTAACTATCCATAGCTGATTATGAATAAAATTCACAAAATCGGTAAATCACACATGTAACAAAAGAGAGAAATTTCTTTAAGAAAAAAAAAAAGAAAAAAAATCAAGAACATCATATTATCAATAGCCGCGGAACTATTCATTCCGCCGTCGCGACGATTAACATTCACGAAGTAACTACCTATCTCTCTCATGTATTTTAATGATGAATACGTAATGTTCGCGGAAATCCAGTTTAAGATAAGTTTTTACCTTTCTCTATGTACACGTTTTCTCGCGCTGTGAATGATAAATTTAACTTTTGTTAAAAATATTTTTTCCCTATATAAATGAAAGTCTATAAAGATTCTTTAGTTGATAAATTGATTTTGAAAACATAATACCGCATTTTAAAAATCCAACTGAATGAATAATATCGAAATATGATATTACGATAGATCCAATTATGAAAAACTAACAGAATAAAACATATATTAAATTAAAGGTAAACATTGAAGAATTATAGAAAATGAAATCAAAAGTTTGTAATTTATTCTCGAATAATTTCATCAAGATTGTGTATATTCCTTTATTAGGTTCTGCTTCGAGATTAAGGTTTGATATAAAAAATCATCAAGATCATAATTATTTGAATTTCTGTTGCGATAATAATTTTCTATATCCGAATAATAATCAGAGTCAGAATTCTTATCATCAAGATCAGGATTATTGTTAAATTCTAATCGTTAATTATATACTATTTACATATTCTGTTGCTTACAGCGCCATCTGTTGCTGAAATTTCGAACTATTTTTTTTATTTGCCACCCGCTTTCTCCCTTCTTCAACAATATTCCGTTCAAATTTGGCGTCATTCTGATCAGTGTTTTTTTTTTTTTTTTTATGGCGTTTTGAAACTTAAACTTTAATTACAATCACCCTGTATATAGTATACATGAGCGTCGCCAGCGGGGGAAGGGGGAGCTCCCCCCGCTGGAACCTTGAAACTTTTTAATCAACTGGCCATAATGAGTATTCAAAGGCGCGTAATCATGAATAATTTGCCAGAAACCCAAGAAAATTATGTTTTAATTAAGATTCTTTATTCTTGTTTAATAAAATATTAAGCCTTTACAATTTATAAATTTTATTTTTCCTATAACTCATATCATTTTTCTATCATCTTGCCCCACCCCTGGCGGCTGGCAACTCATCTTGCCCCCCTGGCCCATCGGCTGGCGACGCCCTTCTATGTATATATATATATTTTACAGTTATTTACTCGCAATAATATGCCAAACAAAAATTATAAAATGTAATATTAAAATTATATATTAAAAATATTAAAAAATATCGACTAGTTTCGTCATTATCAAGATTAATGTTTATAACAAAATAATATTATTAAAACGATCTTACGAAACTTAATGTGATAATCAGTTACCATTTTATCAAGAACTCGGATAAAATTACTTATGGAAACGGAAGTATCTAATATTAACATTGCATGTATTTTGGATCCATATAAATTCCAAAAAAAATAATCAATGGTATGATTATTATAATAATATAATCAGTTTTAATGATCGAATAATGAATTTTTTATTAGTGTAAAAAGTGCAACCTTAAACGATCTTTTTCTTATTTCGAACGACATAAGCGAACAATGGTCATAGAAATGTAGGTGACTACATGCCTGTTTGTTATAAACTGTATAATCAAAACCAACTTCAATAACAAACAAATATAAGGGTAAAAATAATTTATAACAATAAATTAAATAAATACCTTATATTTATTTACTTTATTGTTATAAATTATTCTTACCCTTATATTTATAAGGGTAAAAATAATTTATAACAATAAATTAAATAAATACCTTATATTTATTTACTTTATTGTTATAAATTATTTTTACCCTTATATTTGTTTGTTATTGAAGTTGGTTTTTATTAATGGTCATATACTTCGATAGTGTCCTCAACTTCACTTTACATATTTTTATCTAAAATACCGGATGAAGGCAAATGTATCACAAGTACATATCGTTAAATTTTTCGAGATTGCAATTTTATCAAAAATACTCGTAAAAGCTTCGAATTACCTGATCCTGTTTTATCTTTGATGTTCCAATGTCGACGATGTGATGCAGCAATCATGCGATTACTATCATCCGGTCGT
Organism: Icerya purchasi; assembly: GCA_039619475.1. Classification (NCBI taxonomy): domain Eukaryota; kingdom Metazoa; phylum Arthropoda; class Insecta; order Hemiptera; family Monophlebidae; genus Icerya; species Icerya purchasi. The sequence goes on from CM077115.1 coordinate 543,756,919, forward strand.
GTAACTAATGAATTCCTATGCAAAAAAAGATCCTCTTCGTATCTTCCTATCGTGTCATTATTCTATCACTATACCCTACACTTTCTTGCAGACAAAAAATTATTTTAAATTTAAATATTTTTTATTTTGTGTTATTCATTAATTTCCTTTTAAATTGTTGTTTATTTTTTAGTTGATTTAATTTATATTATAAATTAAATTATTACTCAAAAGAGAGGAAATTGACTGAACTTGTTGAAAACTATAAATTTTTTGTATAATAAAAAGAACATTCCTTGTGGTATCTTGGTAAAAGTACAGCGAGAAAGAATTAAAATTTATAAAATACATTTTACTTGTCGTCATAGTCCGCGCTCAAACGGACAACGGTTCCAATATCCACGTTCGACTCCTGCAGAGCTGGTCACGAGATTTTGCAACACGTGTTTTTACACCATACCATAGTTTTTTTACTGTAATTTTTTTTTTTTTATAAGAAACTGTTACCCAAAAATGAATATACATACATACATATATAATCACTATTACGACCGGAAATGTGAATTTTATCCGAACGTCTCACATTTATTAATCGGTTAATAAAATAAAATAATAAATAATTACAAAAACTAACAAATTTTAAATAAATATATTTTTGGTTTGTCACTTACTCGTTATAAATTAGGTCACGAGATCATCGAATAATCGTAGTTTATCAGGAGCCAGTTCCTAAAACACTATAGCTACCGAATCTGAATTATAATTTTTAAAAGTTCTTAATTTTTATCCTAATACCTAGTTTGATCAGTGAATGCGCCTGTTATCACTACTGAGAACATCAAAAGCGCCGTTAAAGTCTTGAAGTAGTAAATATTGAAAAATGAAGTTCAACCGTTTTCTCGCAGTCGGTCGATCTCCGGTATAAATGTAGTCTTCGTCCGGTAGAGAAGTGCTTTCATAGAACCGTCCGTTAATATGTCCGCTTTGATTTCAGTTTTTACGAGATATCTTCCTTTTTCGTTTTTTCTTTATTTGAAACCCGGATCTACACTTTTTTCGATAAACCTCGTAATTTTCGAATTTTGCAACCCCTCTCTCACGGTGTGACAAAATGTAATTCGATAAAATCCTCTGAGCAAAATGATCCCCCTCATGCCATTCTCGGCAACAACTTTCAGAAATGAACCTTTTCGAATATTGCTTCTTCATTAAAATGTTATTCAACCGTATCCAGATAAAACTAAATTTTCGATTGTCCGGCTGCGCTAATTTGGGCAAACATTTGAACACTCTTACCGCGACGTTAACAGTCTCTAAATAACTTCCGAAAACCGGTCCCCTCGAAAGCAGCTGCGACCATCGAAGCGAAATTCCTTTTGCCGTGTTCCATTCTTTTTGTCAGTGGCGAAGGTTTTGTTCTCGCCTTCGACCTTCCTATTCTTCTTTCTAATCGCGCGTTTCCGTTTTATTAAACCGCGATGACTGTGCTTCACAGTCTTTTGTTTATGCTAGCAGCGTACGTTTCCGTTAAACTATTCGCTGCGGGAACAAGCAGATCGAACGACTAAACCGATGTGTATAGAATTACCAGAAGCTGCGGTTCTAACTGAAACCCTATCTCATTCTTCACCGCTCTGAGGAGTTCCCGTGCCCCAGAATAAACATAAGCCTAAACACACCACTACCTACTTGAAAATGTTACTACTCCAATTTATTCCTTACGATTGTCCTCGTTGCTTTTTAGGTGATCAACTTGTTGGCATCTGAAGAGGCAACAAGCGAGCGATACCAAGAGATTATATAATTATTAAGATGTAACTATTGAGCGAACATTTGGGACTATCAATAAGAAAGTTGCATTATATATACATGTATATATATATTCATATATATCTTTATATATATATATATATATATATATATATATATGTATATGGGTTAGTAAATATAAATGTAGACGGGACGAACAAAATTTGTCAGACGGTGAATAAACATGTCAGCGACGAGAGGTAATCAACTGCGGTATGTGGAAGACAAGACATGACAGCGCATGCGACACTTGTGATTTTAAAATTGAAGCGAATTACAAGGCCCGCGCCGGTTGATGTAACGTCACGCCGATTGCCATCGTATTCAATCAATTGATATATTCGATGATTCATTCAAACATAAAAAGTACGTTATACGTGTACGTATGTATTAGTCGGCGCATTGCTGTAAAAATTATAACAAGGCTGTTACCGACATAATGGTGAAATACAAACGTGAGAAGGAAGGTTTATTGTTTACATCGCGTGTGTCATGTATAAAAAATAAATACAGTCATAAAAAGTAACGGATGATGAAGCCGGTTCGAATGCAGAAAATTATTAGACGTCTATTATACTAGAGCACGTGACGAGTGCAACGCGGCTAATCAGCCTGGTCACATAAACGCCTTTTCTTACCGTTCCAATTATTAACCTGCAAACATGCCATTATTCTACCTGTCAGTCACACTATTAAAGAAAGAAAAAAAAACAAAAAAGGAAAAGGAAGAGAATACAAATGCAATGAACACGGAAAAATAAAAACAACAATTAAAAAAGACGAAAATACTCGAATACTGTTAGAGAGTCCGACAAAAATGTTAGCAGACGAATTATTAACACCTCTATAAACAGTGTAAGAAGAGAAGAAGGAGTCGTTAGTTCAATTTTCATTCGGTCAGATTTTCATCATACAAAAAACCGCTTTAGTTCGAAATTGGCACTGTTGATACCTTCCTTTATTCTTAAAGTCTTCAACTTGTTTCCGAATCCTTTGTATTTCATCTCTCTTGAACTAGTGACTCTGTGTATCTTTGTTCCTTATATTTCTTCTAAATGGTTTTTCTTTCCGATTCCTCACGGAGAGGAGCCCCTTATACTCTTTCCATTAATCGTTTTCCTTTAACTTCATCATTTTCCGTATACATTAATTTTATCGTATTCTCTAAACTCTTAGCGTTCTATTTACATTGATTTACTATCCTGAAAGAAATTAACTGATAATTTTATGATTTTAAAATAATTCTCTCATCCGATTTCTTTATTCGTTTTTCTTAAAATTTTTAGCTGCAAAGGGAACTCTACATCGTATTTTCATACGATTGAAAATAAAAGAGACAATTGAATTTAATGAAAGAATTGCCAAGATAGAAATGGAAAGGAAAGTGTTGAACGATCATTTGTACAATTTGTATGCGAGTGCTGTCGAGAAGTTGTAACTGATCGTCGACATTTCTTTCCTCCGTGCGCTTTATCGCTTTTGTTTGTCTATTATTGCCCGTCAAAATAGTCAAGTTTTATGACGGTTGTTCGCTCGTTTTGTTTTGTTCCTCGTTTTTTAGCGGTTTATCGCGCATTTTTGTTTTTATTTCCGTTTCGCCGGTCCGTTCTTTTTTCACGTTAGCTGAAAGCGATTAATTCGAAATAGCCCCCCCCCCCTTTCAGGGCTAGGAACAACAACTCGTTTAAATAATGCAATAAATCTACATCGCGATCCGCGTCGTATTTTTATTCAACTCGCGTAAATTGCGTAAAGCAAAAAGAATATTCGAATCGTTTTATAATAAATAGGAAGAGAGCCGGAAAACTAATGATAAACGAATAGTCAAAGAGCTCGGCAGTTCAGGAGAACATGATTTCAGAGTCGCACTGTGGAAAGTAATAATGAAATGTCGAAAATAGAAATTGAAATCAAGGATATGTGGAGCAGTCTGGTGAAACTCTTGAGCAGAGATTTAATCCAAAACCTGACCATTGAAAACGACCGAGTACTCAAAAGAAAATACGCAGCGTCATTGCGTTCAATATTGAAATGATTAGAAATCCAGAGAAGGGGAATAATGAGATAAAGCAAAAGGAAAATAAATTGTAGATAACAGAAAGAGAATTGAAAGAATTATACTGTTGACGGACAGAGGAAATAAAATGACGCTTGTAGGAGACTTCTAAAATGAGAAACCACGTTGCAGATTCTATTCGTAGAGGAAATGAAAGAGAAAATCCCCATCAGAAAATGGGACGATCGATTCAGTTGTGAATATAGCAACAATAGAAAGGAAGTCTGAAGAATTTAGAACGATGAAGAGAGCAGTTAAATTAATAGCGCTGCGTACACTCTCGTCGTATTTAGACCCATTAGTAAAGATTTACTATATTGTAAAAAACCGAGCTCCAGACTTTTTTTTTTTTTTTTCCTACCTTGGGCGTGCCAGAGGCCTTGACCCAACAACATGAAAAATTAAAAGTTATAACTAAATAGCCAAGCGGTCAGAAATGGAAAAGACAAAGGACAGCAGCAATGGGAAGGAAAGAATATAGGTAGCGTTAAAGGGAGTAGGAAGACCCAAAACTAGAAGTTGGGCGTAAAGAAAGGAGCGTTCGTTAGAGAGTGCAGAACATTCGAATAGGATATGATTTGAGTGTCACAAATACAAGAAGGCTCACAGAAGCGTGAAGAGAGCAGAAAGGAGAAAGAGCTAAAGAAAAAAACAAATACGAGAAGAGGGGAGTAGAGAATGATTGATTCTAAGCCTAATTAAGGAAACAACAGTGGAACGACGACAGGTAGGAATAGATTGAAACCAAGGCAAGAAACTAGGAACCGATTGAATAAGACAGTAGTATGAATAATGATTTGAGAATAAAGATGGATAAATGTCAGACCAAAGTCTAGAATGATTAGAGCGTGCTAGGGAAAGAATGTCTGAGGAAGGGAAAGAGTCGAGGAAAGGACCAATGCGGGCGGCTGAGCGAGCTAAAGAGTCAGCTGCGTCATTGCCTTCTATATTTCGAAATGACTAGGAACCCATAGAAAGTCTATGAGAATGGAGCGGAACGAGAACAAAGAGGAGACACGAGAGATCGAATAGAGAGGATGATACCGTCAGAAGTATGAGAAGGAGGAGAGGAAATGGTTTGAAGAACGCCTTTGGAATCAGAAACAATCAGGAATTTGTGAACCCCACTCGTAGAGGATATGAATTGAATGGCAGACTTTGGTTGGATGTGTTTATGTTTCATCATTTTCCAATAATCGATTCTACTGCCAGCCTATTCGGCCTAATCGACTTCTCTAAAAAAAAAAAAAAAAAAAAAAATGTTAATTCTTTGAATTTTCCTTTTTTCCCTGTTTGCCTATAATAACCGTTTTTTCATATTTTTTTTTAAAAGGTCCTTTGTTCCGTTTCCCAAGCAAGAATCTCATTTAAGGAATAAAGACGGAATAAATGAGTAAGGAGCGATATTTTAACAAATAAGATTTTTTTTCTTGTTGCAGAAGAGCCTCTTCTGGGAGGCCAGAAAAGTTAACGGGGTTTCAATTCGGTCGGATATAGAATGAAATAGGGAACAACATAATATATAGGAAGAGCAATAGGAAATTGAAAGATTCCAGCAAACGGAAATATATAAGAAAGGAGGGGATATTCAAATAATAAGTGATACAAACCGAAATATATAGGAAAGGAAGAAATATTCAAATAATAAATGATCAGTGCAACAAAGAACCGCATTATTGAAGCGCAGAGGTTAAAATGGGAAAACGGAAGAGAATCGAAAACAAAACCAAGGTAATAATGAATAAAAATACGAATGAATGTATGATGAGGACTACAAGAGAGCGGACAAGCGAGGAAAATTTAATAGAAGGAAAATAAAGCCTGATAGACAGATATAAGGAACGACTATTGAAAAAGAAACAAAAATATTCGATCAAAATCTGATGTGAAAAAAAAAAACAAAAATAAAAAACACCTCAGCAACGGTTTTAATCGGAAAATTGTGTCGCTTCCTTACAAAACCATATAACTAGGATCCGTTACGATGGATCAGTAGAATAGTGGAAGTCAAAGAATATGAAAATCAGGAAATGTATACGAGAAGAATGATGAAGACGTAGGGAGAAGTAAAAAATTGGAAAAGCATAAGCATCGAATTAGAATAGAAAAAAGTAACAGTACAGAACAAGGGGTAAGCTTTTCAAAAAAATAAAAAAGGAAGAGCATGCAAAAGGCCAAGAATGAGCAGGGAAAGAAGAGTAGGTTAAACTTTAAGAATGTGTTGGTCAGAAATAATGAAATAATTGCAAGAAAGTTGATTGAAGAAAGTGAAAACGACGAAATGTAAGATAATAAGCACGAGCTTGTCTGTAAAAAGATCCCGAAAAGTTGGAGTTTAAAAGGATCAGCTTCGAATACTACCAGCTCACCTCGAAACATTAGTGAGAGCAGGCCACTGATCCGAATAAAGTTATCGTCTGGAATGAACTGGTAAGATTTTGATAATGTAGACAAAACTAGTCGACTTATAAATAATAATAATAATAATAATAATAATAATAATAATAATAATAATAATAATAATTATAATAATAATAATAATAATAATAATAATAATTATAATAATAATAATAATAATAATAATAATAATATTAATAACAAAAAATAAAAAATATAATATAATGAATTAAAAGCCGTTTAAAAAATAAACAAAAAAAATTCGCGTAGATACAAACGAAATAAATATTGAAACTCACAGAAGAACACTTAGTAGAGGATGATACTTTATGCGGACAATCGGCACGAGAAGTACCAGCCGAGGATATTTAGCAGCTAATTCAAATGGTTTTTTTTTTCCAGATACCGTAGGAAAACAGACACTGTAAGGGACTAGAAATAACGAAATTCCCCATACGAAGGAAAAGATAATTTCGTAATAAAGAATAATAATAATAATAAAAAAAAAAGTAGTTATAATCGATAAATGATGAATACAAACGCAATTAATAACTGTATAAAAGTTCGCCGACCAGCACTAAACTATAATCGTGGCATTAAATTAAAACAGTTAATATTACTTAAATGTTGATTGTTTTTAGTTTTATTTTTTTTTTTATGTAAATAACTTGTGGGTCTCCTCACTGGGCAAGTATTTGCGTGGGTGCCCAACACTCTTGTTAATTCTAGTAATCAAATTTACAATTAATCATTCTTACTAGAAACCGAAACTAGTCGACGAATTTATTGTTTTTAAAATTATATCTCCGAATACTGGCAAAATTAAACACGATAATGGATCAACGCATAAAATAAATAATATAATATAAATAATAAAATAAATAATATAATATATATTTTTTTCCTAGTATATTGCATCAACAATATTTTAAGTTCGCCATCTAATTAAGTGTTTATCGGTAAATACTGCTTTACGAAATCTGATTATATACATATAATTGCATTAACTATAATTACAATTTAGTTAACATAATAAATATAGGTACACATATTACCTTTTTTGCAATAATTTATTTCTTGTATTAACACGGCTGATTTTATTTATTATTAAAAATAGGAACGGTGAAAATGATTTTAGTAATGTAAAATTCACGTGTAAAAATATTTTCAACTAATGAGCATAAAAATACGAATATTAGAGAATTATTAGGTAAATAAATAAATTACGAAACAAATACAGAATAATTAAACGGCGCATCGGGAGCAAAATTAAATAGTAACATTTTTGCTTGCAATTTTTTCAATGTACAATTCGTAACATGGAATCTTTAAAGTGTATTCGTACAAAAATTAGCATGGCGCAATCGGAAAATTGTTTTCAGCGCAGCCTTTATCATATATATTAATGATACTTCTGAAGTGTATTTGTGATTGTAATTTCGAGTAATTAATAACAGATAAATTTGTCTTTATACTTTTAAATTTTATTTCGTTTTTTTTACATCTTAAGCTTTTCCATGTCTTCTCCAAATTTACTTTTGTAATTATGGCGTAATCGTTTACTGTCTTATTGCAAAGTACGAAGCAAAAACAAAGAGCAAACATATGTTTACGCGTGATTATTCAACATAAATTTACACGAGTTGAATACCTGATTGCGTTGTTTTCTTTCGTTTTTCGTGTGTTCCATTACTCGTATTTAAAAAAATATGACAAATGTTCTCTTTCGTTGTATAGGTGAGACGATTTAGAACGTATTGTGTGTGCTTCCCCGGTCATGGAACATTAAAAACGGGCCAAAGTATGGTAGTAACCGACATGAAGAATAAGTACGGACGGGCTGCTGAAGACAACTCCAATTCCAAGGTAAGTGTATCTCAACATAGTGCATGCGTAATGTATGCGCCGCATAAATACGCATTCTAGTGCATACGGCGAAAGGCATAAATTTACACTTGCCAACATCTTCAGACTTATCGAAAGTGTGTATTCCCCTAGTTCTTTTCTGTCATTCGCTATGCGTACACATATTCTCGCCAGTACACCTTCACCGACCTTGGCACGTCAGCCGACAGCAGTAGTGTTATTTAACAGTGTACAGGTAGAGAATCTGGAAAAAATTAACAACGATCATTTTCAACAAAAAAAGGAAGGGTTTTTTTTTTTTTTTGGAAACCTGTCCAATTCTCATACGAAAGAGTGCGTGTCGAGGGTTCACAATCTTTTTAAATTATCGATTAAGAGGGTGGAATGATTTAAATTAGAATGTTTAACGAGCGCAAAAATATTCGAGATCAAAATCTCCAACGTGAAATCGATTAAAACGGAATTTCCGCTACTCGTGCACATATGCAGCTTCGAAAACCTCCGGTAAATCTAAAAATAGATTAGTATGAAAAAAGAGTATACGAGAATAAAGTGCCGTACGAATAAGTGGAGAAACAAGTGGGGCGCGAAAGATGCACACGCGTTGAGTGAAAAATAATCAAATATGAAAACAACCGAACGTAGCTAAAGATAGGTAGACGTTTGATAAACTATTTTTATTGATTGTTTGTTCGATGTTAGAGAGCTTTCTCTATCCTTCCGTACAAGCGATTCGATTAACGTCCAAACAAAAACCGTAGTGCATAGTCTGTTTAAAGGCGTCTCTTGTTTGTTTTTCTTTCCTTTTTTGAAATACATAAGAAAACGGTTTTTGTGACTTTAAATAAATCTAGACACCCAACTGACACTTTACAACTATTTATTTTGAAATATCTTATATTTAAAACTTTCGCAATGATTAATCATGGATTGAAATAAATTTACGGATAACTGCGTAAAAAATTTAATCTATTTAATACTCAATAATACAGCGCTTAATGATGGTCAGTGCTTATACTGACCATCATCAGATGAGACACTCGAACGCAAGCATCGGTCCACAATAACGCCAAAATTAAAAAAACCAACCAATAGAAATAATGTAACGAAAATACAAAATAATTCCGAAACAAAGACACAAAAAGCGTGAAAATACATAAAAAATATACAAGGGAGCCTGGGAAAGTAAATAGAAAAAATTATAAATAACCGCCGAGGATATATAAAAAAAGGAACATAAAAACCGATTAAAAAAAACGGAACAAAAACAATAAATCGCTAAAAAAAATATTCTTAGCGGTTACTATTAATATTTTGTTTTTGCTGGGTTTCCCTTATCCCCTCGAAATTTTTTTTTTTTGTATTTTCTCGGTTTTTGCGTGCTTTAGTTTCTTTGCTTCGGAATTTTCTTTCGGCGGAGTTTTGTTTTCCGTTGCAGGTTCGTGTCTTTCTATTGAATTTACTTTTTTTTTTTTTTTTTTTTTTTTTTTTTTTTGGGCTCGACAACCAAGAAGGACCTTTACCCAGAAACAAAAGGTACGGAAAGAAGTCGGTTATATTTTGATCCGATCAGAAATTTTATCTAAAAAGCAATCAATATAACAGGAATAATAATTAGTGGGGAAGGAAAGGACAGGATATAGGAAGCACAATAAGGAGTAGGAAGTTCAAGCTTCTTCAGCAAATCAGAATATACAAGACAGAACGCTCTATAGAAAGATATGAACACTGGGAAAATTTTTGATCGGCGTTGCAAATAACTGCATCATCCGGCTGATGGAGAGGACAGTGTGGGGAAGAAATCGAGGAAAAACGAAATTTAGATAATGGCAGCAAAGAATGGCCAAAGCGCAGTCTTTCTATTAATTTTCTGTTGTGTTTTCCTAGGTTTTCAGGTTAATTTGATTTTTTTCTTTTTAGCAATTTATTGTTTTTGTTCCGTTTTTTTTTTTAATCGGTTTTTACGTTCCTTTTTTTATATATCCTCGGGGGTTATTTATAATTTTTTCTATTTACTTTCCCAGGCTCCCTTGTATATTTTTTATGTATTTTCACGCTTTTTGTGTCTTTGTTTCGGAATTTTTTTGTATTTTCGTTACATTATTTCTATTGGTTAGTTTTTTTAATTTTGTCGTTATTGTGAGCCGATGTGTTTGCGTTCGAGTGTCTCATCTGATGATGGTCAGTATAAGCACTGACCATCATTAAGCGCTGTATTATTGAGTATTAAATGCATTAAATCTTCTCCGTAAATTTATTTCACTATATGTTATAACCGTTAATTAGAGTTATTAGACACGTTCGGTTGTTAATAAGAGGCTATCGAAAATAATGCTTTCTTTGTTTTTATTTTCTCGTTACATTTTAAAAGATATCACTGCAAGATGGCAACATCGGATACGACACGATTATGTCGAACGGCAATAAACATTTCAGAACACACTCGTCAATGTACGGCAGATCAAACACTCCGAGCTCGATCGTGTCCATCGACAGCGACATTCGATTTACGAGGAAGTTTAATTACCAGTATAAAAGCGGATGCTGCATTTTGGCCACCATCTTGACAACTATCCTGTTCGTATCGGTACTTTTGTATATAGCATGTAAGTATACAACTATTAAAAATGGTAATAAAAATTAAACGCGCATTTTTATCGGTTTTTATTTATTTTGTTTATTTATTTATTTATTTATTTATTTATTTATTTATTTATTTATTTATTTTTTAAATTAAAATATCAGTTAAGCGCGTCGGTACAATTCTCCCGTAAATCTCTATCCGATGCGTTTCCCCCCGGCCCGCGTATATCCTGTAAACTAGTACAAATTTTATTTTTGAATCCTTATCAAATAATGCATCTTTCCCACTCGTATCACGATCTCTCTCCTGCAGACATATAGTAGGTGTGTAAGACAAAATCAACTCGAGAAAATGTTAGAACTCGTGCATTCGTCTTTTAGCTAGACTTCATTTTATACGTTTTTTGTAATGTGCATTTGCTGTTTTCTATTTACGACATACATTCACTAAGTGTCGCGTCTCCGCGAGATAAATTGCAGCCAAAGAACTAAATGTATCATGCAATACTGCTATTCTTCGCACAAGTCCCGTTGATAATGTCTTCATTGTGATTTGGATGTCAGCATTAAGAAAATTATTTCTTCAAAATATTTTAGCATTCGTCGCTTCACACCACTTCGGGGGATTATGCTACTTTTTCGGTTTCACCAATCCGCTGCTTAATTTTTGATACAATTTTTAACATACGATGCGCACTTTCAAATTAACGCCGATACATTAACAAATCTAACGAGACATCAACAGTAGCAGATCAAACCAAAAATGCGGCAATAAATACGAAAAAACGAAAACCATAAAAAAACATACGCAGATTAAATACAATAAATGCTTTGGATGAAATGCGATCACGTAGAGAAAGTCATGCGCCACAGTTTACCAACTTGCTATTCAGTTGACTCGGCATAAGTTTCACGACGCAATGATGAACAATAATGGATATTTTGGTTTCTACAAATTACAGCAGACTCCTAATGTGTTCTGATTCGTTCAACTTAATTGAATCCTTCACTAATAATAATCCTACATCATTCTATCCTGTTACTGTTCACGTCGTAAATCTTTTGTTCCAGAATTCTTCGTTAGAAATAATGTTATTCATACTATTTTGGATACCGGCGCACATACAAGATATCCCCTTAAATGAATCCACAGAAGCCTCATCGAAACATTGATAGCAGATCTGAAATTCATAGTTAAAAAGAAAATATTAATAGCTGCCGGATCTAAGCTCCACAAATTAATCCTTTCCGTACAATCCGGGAAAATAGTGGTCTATCGATATCATACGCACTCTCTAGAAGAAATGTTATAGGCCGACTTCGTATATTCCGAGACACATGAGCGTCTTATAAAAACAAATCGATTTTATTGCGCCTACTGTAATACTGCATTACCAGGCAGCGAAAAAGTTACGTCCAAGCAACCTCGACCAGTAAACATTACGAGAAATTCGACGATCAAACGATGCCTTTATGCTTGAACTGATCTTAACTACTTAACACCTTGTAGAAGTTTTTAAACATTTTTGGCTTAAAACTTGATTTTCACATTTTTCAAAATTTGGGCACTTTGAAAAATTTTTGCCGGTGTCGTATTTTTCCTATATTGTAGTGATATTGATATACAGATATACATAATTTTAAAACATGAGCGACCCTCCAGCTACTACGGAAAGGGCTGTGGACTTTTTTTTTTTTTAGTTTCCAGTCTTGACACACGTTATGCGTGTATTTTCTTCAATATTAAAATTTTTCCTGTATTTTATATTTTTCCTGTATTCTGAAGATCTTAGTATGGTAGGATAAGAAGAAAGTCAATACCGTAACTCATATAGAACTGGCTGTGGATTTTTTTTTTTTTTTAAATTTTCCTAAAACTTGATTTTCGCATTTTTTTAAAGTTGGGTCTTTTAAAAATTTCGAGGGTTTTATAATTTTTTTATGATCTCCGGAAGATAATTCGTCGATTAAAAAAAAAGGATTAACCCTCGTATCTACTATAGAACGCTGTACGACGACTTTTGTTTTTCTTGCAGCTTTATTAAGATAAATATACATATTTCCTTCCCATACAGTTATCTACTACACGGATGGGGTTCGAAGTCTGATGTTGGCGTCGGGGCTGTGTTCATTATCCCCGCGCTTACCTATTCCGAATCCCCTTTCGGTTGACCTCCTTTTCCTACCTATTTTTCTTGCCGAATCCCCATGGCTATCCTGCAGGCAGTCCTTTTCATATCCTCGACAAGCAACATGTCTCTAGATTCCTCCTATCCTCGGACTACTCGAAAAGTGTTTTATCGGCTATCTCCTCTCCTTTTTCTTCTACTCATGTATCCCATTATTCTCCAAATTCGCTCCCCTTAATTTCGAATTTATTCCCATCCCGCTCCTCTGTCGTAATCGATCTACTATGCATTCCTCTGGTTATTATTCCTGGCAACGAGTTGATTAACACTCATTAGCACGTTCGGCGGCGACCAATAGTCTATTCTCATTAGTAGATTTCCTGCTCAAACTCTCTACTGTCCTTCTTATCGTTCCCATCACAATTTCTGGACCGGATTCTATCCTTCATTCTTTACCAATCCTCGATCTTTTTACCTTTCTGTTCAACCGTTCCCTCTTCCTCTCTTCCCCTTGGTTTAATCTTTTTACCTTAGCCGTTCAATTATTTCCTCTATAGTTCGCCTGCGGTTCAATCAGAGTTTGCTTCCGGCTTCTCTTTTCCGTTTTCCTATTTTGTTCAATCTCCTTTGTGTCCTTATGATCACCCTCCACCAAGCTCAATTATACCTGTAAAGCGAATCACGTCTTGTTCGAATACCCCTTTATTTCCTTCGAATGTGCTACTCTGTATTCTAATCTTCTGCACCTTTTCCTACTCCTTATAGTGTCCATTCCATATTCTTGCATTCCCCTCTCTCAATAGAGAGCTCTTTTGTTGGCCTTGCTTATCTCCTCAATTTCTAATCTTTTCCCCTTATATGATATACAATTCTTTGCGTTTGGTAAGTTCCACTGTTGACAAAAAAAAAAAAAAAAAATATACATATGAAAAACCGGATTAATTAGAGTCGTCTCATGACTCAAGTCCTCCTTACTTTAATATCGAGTGGATAAATGATGATAATGATATTGATCAAATTAAGATTAATGAAATGATTTTCAAAATTACAAAACACGTATAAACACGGTACCGACTTACATTGCGCGGTTAAAGTAGCGGAAACATTTGACTGTTGCTGAAATCAAATTAAATTAATAATTGAAAATTTAATATAACTGAAAATGACTAATTTTGCTGTAATTCAGCATGGTTGTGTATATATTTTATTTAATTTATTTCAACGATAGGTTAAATAGTTTAATTACTTTAATTACCGATATATACTTTATATTCAGTCAACACGTTTGTAATTTTTAAAATCATTTCACATTAATCTTAATTTGATCATCTGTGTTATTAGTTACAGATATATATATATATATATATGTTTAAATGTTTTGTTTATTCCAGATAATTATTTTAAAATCGAACCTGGTGGAGAGCAACAATTCCGCGGAATGTTCACCATCATCGAAGGAGATATCTACAGCAAAGATTTATCCGATTCGTCGAGCGGTGCTTTCAAATTACATGCTAGTCAATACGTTAAAATGATAAATAATGTTATTTATAACAGTAGATATAGGTTTTCTTTCCTAAATGCGGAAGTGCTGGCGTTCGACGGGTAAGCAAAATGCGTTCTCTTAAACTCTTTCCGACCAGTTCTACCGTTAAAAACAATTCACTCGTTATTATTCAAATTTGCATCTATGTATACACACCCATATAATATGGGTAAACAATATGGACCCGCCGCCAATATATACTTCCGGGAAGTATCAAATTTAACCATAAAATGTACATCTAACGTTCAGCCTCTATCCGGAATGCATACTTTATTATTATGATTGTGAGTGCCAAAAATTAATTGTTACAAGTTTTTAAATTTCTTTCCATAAACAAATTACTGACGCGCACTGGATTAAACAGGATAGGAAATTACAGAGGAATTGTGTGGCAGATAGCAATGGCAAAATATATAGGCGCGAGTGAAGAAAAATTTAAATGAGAAGGTGGGGGGTGACAAGGAAAGAAAATTACGGAACCGATATAGAGTAAGTGAGATTTGTCTACACGGATTTGAAACAGGGCGCAGAAGTAAATGTCAAAAAAGGAAAAGCAAAGAAATAGCCACCCTATTCGAGGGACAGTGGAGGCATTTCTGTCTAAAGGCAGGCAGCAGTTTATTCGAAACTTCTCATCAGTAGTTACCTGTTTTTCACCTGTTATGATTTGCACGTTCTTGATAGATTTTTTGAATTTTAATTGCAACTACTAATGGAAATTTTAAGTACATCGACAGGTACGATAATTGTATATTATTACTTAATCATCATTTGCTAATAAAAGTATTATATTTTGTTAATTAAATGCAGTTCTGGTTGCATGGGGACACACTATTCCAAACGGCCAAAAAGAAAACAAGCAGTAGTAAGCCGCCTATATAAAATATCGAAGCGTACGCGTGTTAAATATTTAATGAAATGCAAACAAACAGAACATTTAAATGCAACCGGTTAAGTTCCGATAAAATAAATAAGAAACTTTAAAATGAATGTTAAACGATAATTGATTAGAATTTTTGACTGTTTTCAAAAATAATTTAACGCACTCTGTACAATATCAAGAAAACACTTATACATTGCGCGATGTCAATGGAAAATCTTTAAAAATTAATGTAACAATTTAATGATCGTTCGCCAATAGTATCTTGATACTAATATGAATAATCCTTCACTCCGAGTATTATTTAATCTGTGCACCCGAGACATTCATTGTACCCTCCTTCCTGTTCTACGGAAAAAATTGCTTCGCAGATAAACTCGATCGTATTGTAATTTTTAGGATTCCGTACATCCGACCAATCTCCCTCGCCTCTTGTCTTTGAAAACTTTTCGAAGGCTTAAGCCAAAAAATGGTTTAGTCTGGTGGCTGGGCCATAACAATCTCCTCCCTCCCAATATGTTTGGCTTTCGCCCTGGTCTTGGCCCAGTCGACTGCATTAGTACCTTTCTCTCGGACATCTACAAATCGTTCCTAGATAGAAAGTTTACTATTGCCACATTCGTCGACGTCGCATCTACGTTTGATAATGTTCATCTTCCTTCACTGGCTTCTAAGCTCGCTTCCCCCTCAATATTCCTTGTTACCATTATTCTTAATCTGTTCCAAAATAGATCTCTTTTTCTTTCTGTTCCCTCCTTTTCAACAATCAGACGTTGTTATCGCGGCTTGCCTCATGTCTTAGTCCTACTCTTTTTAATATTTATCTCCTTGATATCGCTACTCTTTGCATTCCTTCTTCTTCTCTCCTTTTTGCAGATGCTTATCTACTCCACTTCAGACGAGCTAGCTAGACGGTCAGTGAGGAGATTAATTACTCTCTATCAGTCCTCAGTAGTTCCCTCTCCAGTGCTTTTCTCTCTCTTTCTTCTTCCAAGTCTTCTTCTATGATTTTCTCCCTCCGCCCATATAATCGTGCTCTGGTGAACATCATCTCTTCCAGCTATACTAATCTTGGTCTTTTCCTAAATAGTCGACTCTCTTTCCAAGAACATATCGAGTACCTCTTTATATCTCTTGTCTTAAAAGACTGAATCTCTTGAAAGCCTTATGTCCTCTCAAGTGGGACGGTGATCCATATATTCTCCTAATTCTTTACAAATCCATCATTCGTTCCAAACTAGACTACCGTTCCTTCTTATACGGCAATGCCTCAAACTCTCTCCTGCGAAAAACTTGATAGAATCCAAAAATTCCTGTCTTCGGCTCTGCATTGGAGCCCTAAAGTCTTCTCCCATTCCTGCTATTTTGTCCGAATCTAATATTAAACCCCCTTGTTTATCCGTAGATCTCTGTTTGGTTATCGTTTTCTAATTAAACGCCTACCGCGATCTCTTCATCTAAACTTATTTCTTCCTATCTGTATATATCAATGACCACTGGCGCTTCGTTCCTCACAAAATCCCGGTTCTTACGCACATCTCGGGTCTCGAAATTTTCTCCTTATGTATTTTCCCCGCAATAAGCTTCCTTTTCTTTTGATTTCAATAGTATATGTCTCTCCATCTCATTCTCCTCTCTTCCTCTTCGCGCTAACTCCACTCCCCAGAGTACAGTGGTCAGTGAATATGTCCGCATCTTAAATTATTCATTTCCCCGTCATGTAAAAATTTTCACTGATGGGGTTACACTTATAAACTTCAAAATTGCATCATAAATTACAATTAAACCTCCCCGTCTATGTCGGTCTGTAACTAAAAGATAATGGAGATTACATTAGGCAGGAAAAAACCCAAACAAACGTCAAGAATATGTAATGTGAAATTTAAAACGATCTCAAAAATCACCCTTAAATAATTCATCTCATCACCAGAGATAACCTTTTAAAAGTAAAATTCAAAGTAAAAAAAAAAGAGTAGTAAAAAATACGGTTAAAAATTAATTTAAACCCCGACCGACCCCCCTTTTGGGCAAAAATGGCGAAAAACATGCTGTTCACGTAAGTAATAGCCCGAGTAAAAAAGTTCGGTTTATCTCAGACATATGCGTGAAGGACCGTTTTATAAGAAAAACGTAGCCGAACTTACAACTTCACAGTCACGCCATCGGGGCGCCGAAAGCTCGAAATAATTTTTGGAAATGTTTTTCCGAGCCTGCGATATATCGTTGGAAAGATTGCGACTTGTCGGAAACGAAGTCGTATTTCATTTCATTAAAGGAACTTGCGAAGTTGGCGAAAAGTTCAAAAGAGCACGAAAAATTGCGTGTCCCCTCCATTTGCGCCTTCGAAAAGTAAATTACAGTTATCGGTAACTTAACGTATCGAATCCTCAGTATATGAAACATCATGCTTAACTAAATTTAAGTATGATCTTTCTCGAGACATTGCACTCTCTATTCTAATAATGCACTTATTTGCGACGCTGATCATGTGTTCATTAAGTGTTCATTTCGTCCTGCTGAGCGTTCCGTTATTTATCCCATTTGGCTAAAACCCGATTCTAATACTTCTTATCACCCGCCTACATCCTATCTTTTCCTTTTCCACGTGTTATTTCTGATGTTTGTTCTTTCTTATCAACAACGTCCAATATCGGTTTAAAATGTAACCAATTCCTTTTCCTTTTAGTCGTTTCTGAGTAAAAGTCTCCCTGACACTAATTGGATCATTTCAAAATGTTTTGGCAGCAACTTTTGACATAACTGTGTAAATAAAGTCAATAAAAAGAATTTTATTTCCAATGAAATTGCCGCATTCTTAAACAGCTTGTATTGAGCTCTGGTGGGGGGGGCAATTTTAGAGTTCTGGGAGGGCATTGCCCCCCCCCCCAAAAAAAACCCACTGGATTCATCCATGGTCTACACGTACGTTTCGAATATAACAGTTGCCATGAACACTATGCCTATATCTGTACAACTAGAGTATACGAAAATAGAGGTAGTCGCCGACCTCAGAGTATAACGCTATAATGATGATGATGATGATGATGATGATGATGAGCATTGCAGTCACTCTACATAATGGCGAAGATTTCCCCTCCGGTTATGAGCTGGTAAATGGCACTATGGCGGTTGAAATTTGTTTCCTTTATTCGAATCTATATTTATTTATCCCCGTTGTAATTAAAACACTGATAATATTTTAATTTTTCATTAAAATTTTTTTTTTTTCTAATTTATATTTTCACGGTAAACTGATCATTTTTAAATATTACTAAAAACGCTTCGAATTAGGAACGACATTTTTCACATATTATGAGTGAGTTTCTGTTGAACGATATTCATTGAAATATTACCGACTGGTACACTCTGCAGTGAATAACAAAATGGGTCCACAAAGTTATGCGTTAACATAAAAAAAAAAAAAAGAAAGAAAAGGCATACGCGACGAATGTATAACCTGTTTCTTTTTGAAATTAGTAAAAACGAAGTAATTTTAATTTATCGGCAAATAAATGAACTTTTAAATTACCAAAAAAACCGATATCATAGACGGCCGTTGGCAATTCTATTACACGTTAGTCTCGCCTTTTCGCAAAAATCATTACAAGCGCTCTAACAACGCACACGCGTCACCGACTTTTTTTGTTTGCAGAGAGGAATTCGGGAACTTAACCGTGTTCTTCAGCTTAAAGTTTAATCCGCGATGGCAGAACATTAAAACGGACGATATATCGGCGATTCTTCGACGTCAACCGTTCCCCGGCAATCAAACGGTAGACGAGAATAGTGTGTTCGTCGAGGAGAGTACCTCGCTAAAGTCGAAAATAAATATTACACGCTTGTCTTCATCGGATGGATACGATAAAGCTGAATTCTACTTCATCAATCAAAATTCACATCCACCGCCGCGATGCGTCAACACCGAACTACCGTACTGTTTCGGCGTTACTCAGTCCAACTACACCTCTTATCCGAATTTGATGGGACATCAAACCATTCAAGACGTTAACGACGACCTAATAGCTTACAGGTTAGTTAACTACCATTTTTATATTCATCGTTAAATTTTCAAGCTAACATAAGAGTCCAAAAATCGGTTCGAAAGCGAGTATGATCTAAAGAGAAATACTTTTTAAATAGCTGCCTGTACATTATACCTGCGTGTCTATATGTGTATACATGCAACAACAACAAAGGCATATTGACTGGTCCGCAACATCGTCATAATTTCATTTGAGCATAACCAAAGCACTTAAATAAATAAAATAATCGCTAATAGTCACGTGGAAGGCAATGGCAAACCACCACATTCAACATCATATGCGCGCTAGGTCAGTACACAGCAGACATAAATAGGACTGCACTTGTATATCGACAGATCAAACGATTACTAATCAGTTGCGAATGTAGTCTTGCGTGTGTACACATTCGTATTGCATATAAACAATTGCTATGAACACTAATACTTATGTCTGTACGGCTAAAAATGTACGAATAGGTTGCGCCAACGCGCTATGTAGCGTACGGCACCTGTAGAAGAAGAAAGCACTGCTGCCGAGGGGAGGGGGGGGGTTCTAAATAAATCGGACAACAAAGAAATGTGTAATGAAAATTTATTTTATAAAAAAATAAAAGTTGTATGAATAAATAAGAAATCGTTGAATTGCGGAATTTTATAACAGATGGTGTAAAGTAGTAGAACGCTTAAATTATTATGGAGAATAATTAAAAATTTTTCTCCAAACAATTAAAGAAAAATTCGATAACTATACACCAAACTTCTACAACACACAGTTTATATGAGGGCATGGGAATTTTAAAAGCTACCTCAAAAGGTTTAATACAGCGAAGACGGAAAATTGTACTAGATGTAATGAGCAGGACAATATACTGCATAATACTTTGAACGGATGGAACATGTTAAATATATACGGGAATAAAGAAAAATTACCGAGAACTGGTACAGGAAAAATGAGCATGTTCAATGAACTTGTCAAGAAGGAATTGGAACATCGCTAAACTAATATTAACTTAAAATAAAAAAAAAAAAAAATTAGATTAACATAAAATACTAAATATTGTAAAAAATTAATTGGACGGTCTTCACCCATTGACCACATTAAATTTCTATTTAATAAAGAACCTTTTAACATCCTGTTTGTTAATTATAGAATATAGAAAGTTATAACAAATACAGATATAACAAACATAAAATGATTGCTTACATAAAAAAACCTTTTAACGGGTAGTAGTATAACCCATCATCAGCTAACAAACACAATATATGTGTGATCACATTCGATTTAGAAATTTGTGTTTCTGATCACACATATATTGTGTTTGTTAGCTGATGATGGGTTATACTACTACCCGTTAAAAGGTTTCTATGTAAGCAATCATTTTATACTTTGAATTTGTTCGTTACATTAGGTATTTGTTGTAACTTGGTAAATTTCTGTTTGTACTTAAATAAATAAATAAATAAATAAATAAATAACCCTACCCATGGAATACGTAGTTAACGGGAAGAAGTAAAGTCTCTTTTTAAGGTGTTCAAAACACAATTAGTAGCTGATGACGTAATCGAGAAATTAAGCGTTTATTTAAAAAATAAAAGAAATATGTTTTTAGAAGTACGCAAAAGAACGGTGAAAACTAACGTTGCAGGACGGAAATCTTAATCACAGGGGAAACGAGAATTGAAACATAATAATTAGACGATTGCTTAAGATATCTTTAGACAGACAAGATGCAGAAAAAAAAAAGAAAAAAAGTAAATAAATAAAGTTTTCACTGGAACGCTTCTAGCGCGAATACTTAGACAATTAAATTAGACAAGTTGGATAGGACAGGTGATTAGACATCATAAATGTATGTTAGCAGACGCGGTAAAAATTATAGGAAGAAGACCATAAAGAGGACGTCTAAAAATAGATTTTATGGATGCAGTTAAAAAACAAAAACTATCTAGTCATATGTAGAACTGAACTGAAACAGTAGCATATAGGAAAGTGTAAAGGCGTAGGCTCTCTCTTCTTTCATTTATATATGTATTTACTTTTTTTGGTAAAATGTATTAGTTATAAACATTTACATTTTTATCAAATATTAATTTTTACTGTCAAAAATGTTGCCATTATTACTCCTTGGGGGAGCTGCAGCCCCCTAACACCCCCCTTGGGTGCGCTAATGAATACTAATAACATACTGAAAATTATGTAAAAAAATTCTCCACGATTTGAAGAGCGGAAACGATATATTCCAAATACTGATATACAAGTTTATAATGTAATAACTTACAACTTTTACTGCGAAAATGTTTGCAGCGGAAACAATAACGTTGAAAATTTCGGAAGGTATATCTGATTTAAGGTATATCTGATTTATAAAGTACATGGCCACATCTTCAGATCTTCTTGCTTACACTGATATACAGGCATGGAGGGAAAACCGATCTAATTCATTCTCATGTAGACAAGTCTCTGTGAATATGTTCTATACAAAATTAACCAGGGAGCGATCCGGAACGAAACAAGTGTCTCGGACCCGTGACCTGTAGAAAAATTAATTAATATTTAATAAAACAATTTATTCGTTAATTTAGTGATTATACCCGAAACCCGATTCTTCGGGCTGAGCCCTCAGATGATGGTCTCTGTATAAATCATATAGAAGAGTCGGTATTTCAACTAAGCGTCATTCCTCGTAAAATAATAATGTTTTTTTTCATAGTACGAAAAAAAAAGGTTTAGAATCGATAAATTAAACTTAAAGTTGCGCATTGCAACTTCCGTCACACAAAAAAAGCATTATACGATTTTCAAGTAATGTAAAAATATAACTCGGGATTTCTACGCAACTTACGGAATTTCTTATTATCCCCAGAGTGACATTAATATATTATGTGTACATATCAGTTATTATTATATATATATATATATATATATATATACATATATATATATATATATTGATTATGCAAATCATATACATATCACGAAATGGATATTTTCTTCGCAAATTCTGAAATTGTCAACGCAAGCTATCGTTGTGTAAATCAAAAATGTGATTGCTAACTCGCAGGTACATTTTCCTTAGACTACTTTAAAGGAACGTTTAAACGAATGATAACGGAGGATTTCGCATCACTGTATTCAGATATATAGTTTTTAAATGTCATTAAAACGGAAATTCTTAAATGCGGGTTAACTCTATAATTAACGTATAATGACTGTTTTCGAATTGTGTTCCATTTATTATCCGTACATGTACACGCGACGACTCGCAACTAGAGTAAAAATTATTATTGTTGTATTTCTCCTATTAATTGTTGTATGTATCCTATTAATTGTTGTATATATCCTATTAATTGTTGTATTTCTCCTCCATTTGCTTATAAATTGCGACAGCCGTACGCGAAATTACAAAACTTTAAACAAATAATCGAAAAACCGAACACACTACGCATCGAGAGCAAACTGGGGATGCTGCAGCCAAACTTCTCGATAAAGAAGAAAAAGAACAACAGACTAGTCACTAGACTAAAAGTACAACGACGGTGTTCGGCAAACGAACCGAAACCCGACATACAAAATTTTCCCCAAATCATAAAAAGATACCGCGCTATCAACGAACCCGAATACACTTTAATGTAGCTACGTGCCACAGAATAGCAAATTACGTTAACTAAACGCAACGATAAGATGTATAAAGTACAGCCGTCGTACATATCAACACAATCTCTTCTTGTTGCCACATACAAATAAAAAAAAACAGCTGATTAAATTTACGATACCTGTTTCCGAACGAATATTTAAATCGAGAGGAAACTTCCGCCATAAATAAAGTTACGTTACGTTAATAAAATTCCGAAATACGTATAAAAATAATAATTTTCCAAGCTAATATAATAAATATTGAAATGAGTTCTAATTTACGTTAGAACTCATTTCAATATTTGAATAATGAATATTTTTATAATAGATACAGTAGTCTAGGCACTAACTAAATTCCGGTACTCGAGGGGTTCACCACATTATTAACGTTAATTTCATTTCAAATACAATTTTCCATACTACTTACTTATCCTTCGTCGCGAAACTTTGTTATCATTTATTAATTTTGTATTCTCGAGCTGATTCTGTTTTTTTCTCGTTCTTTTCTCAGCGAAGGATGGTGTTAACCATAGTGTATTCTTTGTCTGAAAACAATCGGAAAAGGAAATTGTCAAATTCTGATTCGGTTTTGATAATATGAAGAAAACTGATACTAAAAAAAAAAAAAGGATGTATCCAAAATACATAATAAAGAGCAGTGAACTCGTAATAACATATATTCCATTATAATCTCTTAATTATTTTTTAAACCTTGCAATGAACAATTTTGTATAACATACATACATGCAGATTTATATATGTTATTCAGATATGTTGATCATTTTTTTTTTTTTTAGATCTTTAATTTTACTTTAAATAACAATCGATAAAAAAGGGGATTTAATGAAAGCAGATTTTTTTATTAAGGTGGCTAAGTTTGTCGTTAAAATTATTTCATATTACGTATACTGATATTAACAAGAAGAAAAAAAAAAAAGTTCAACACCTGCAAATAGACACGAAATTTCTCCAAAATTTTTGCAACCTTGAACCCCGGTTTTCTACAGTATTTTCTTACTACCTGTAAGATTTACATTCTGTAGGCGGTGGTTCCTTTCAAATCACAAAAATACCCATCAAATTTGATCCTATCTATTTCAAACTGTGACACACTCTCCTTGGTTAAACGTATTATTTACTGTGTCGTGTACTTTAATCATGAACGCGTTAACCCGGCGCAATAATAATTTTCTCTAGTTTTCAATGCGTGACGACAAAGCGAGATTCGAACCGGCTTCTAGTCGGACGAAACATGCCTAAGCAATCTACACACGGTAACTGGGGCTAATTAATTTGTCAAGAACATTTTTAAAACAAGTTCGTTAATAATGAATACAACGAGTGTTTGTATTAAATCCGCAAAATTACCACTCTGCATTTTAATTCATTTTCCAATGATTAATCCCATTTCACTTCTACTAAATCAGAGAAATGAACTTTTTTTTTTTTTTTTTTTTGGAGGGGGGACTAAGATCCATTGCAGACGGGAGCCAAAAATAAAAAAAGAAAAAAAGAAAAAAAGAAAAAAAGAAAAAAAGAAAAAAGAACTTTCGTTAAAATTCAATTTCGGCTAAAATCTATCTAGGTTGAAACAATAAGATTATACAGGAAAGCAAGCGGAATAAAATACAGTCGACTCGCGTTTATCCGGACCCAGTGTATTATCCGGATCGATTTTTCAAAAAAAAAAATAAAAAATAAAAAAAGAAGAAAAAGCCAAAGCGCTTTTATAAAATTCACAGCTATATGCAGTACGTATAGTTGAATATTTGTTTACATTCGTTGTAAATGAAGATGCCGTGAAATTTTTAAAACTTGGTTTCATAAAGAGTTTGTGCCCACAATTGCGAAACATTTGTCCGACAAACAGTTATCGAGAAAAGCAATCCTTATTCTCGACAATCCTCCAATCCGGCAACTGAGGAGTTACAAGATGGTGATATAAAGGCAATGTTTCTTCTAGTAAATTGTCGTTGGGAATCCTAGAGATCTTAAAAAAAAAAATATCGACGCCACCTTCTTACCAAACTAATATCAAGCGTTGAAAATTATGAGCACTGTGTCATGTTGCCTTAAAATCAGTTGATACGCTTGATGTTATCACACTTGGGTTTATCTGAGGGATGGGAAGAGATTAGTTCTATAGCATTAGTGCGGTCGTGGAAAATATTATTTAGAGTCAG
This sequence comes from Icerya purchasi, assembly GCA_039619475.1. Lineage (NCBI taxonomy): Eukaryota > Metazoa > Arthropoda > Insecta > Hemiptera > Monophlebidae > Icerya > Icerya purchasi. Next base: position 543,782,002 of record CM077115.1, read on the forward strand.
TGATAAATGGAATGAATAAACAATGTGATTTGGACAGTGTTCAAAAGACAACGAAGAGCTTGTGTTTCTGTAATAAAAAAGTATTCCAGGATGTGAAACGGGTGGTGATAATACGGATGATGCTATAAAATAGATGGACAGCGACGAGATCGAAGAAACGACAAGTGAGGATATCATGGTACTCAACGAGGATCACCCAGTTGAATAAAATATGGATAACGAACCCCTTTAAAGTGTTATACTATACGATGGAGGACTGAGAAGGCGATCGAAGTAGCGCTGGAGTAACTCAACAGGAAGAAGCGTCACCGGCTGATATCATTTGTGTACGCAAGTGGCGAAATATATCGACAAGGAAGAGAATGCAGCGAAAGACACTGACCTTAATCACAAACTTCTTTAAAAACTAGTTACTGTAGCGTAAGTTAATTTGCATGTTTACCTTTTTTATAGGATAAGCTAATTTTCATTTAATTTGCAGTATATAACCTTGAACTCCGGCGTACCCGGATTTTTTTGCTATTCGGACCGGCTGGCCGCCCAATTAATCTGGATAATCGCGAGTCGACTGTAATTTATATTTCAGTTTAAAAAAAAAAAAAAAGGGCTTTCTATTTTCTAACAACGGTGCCGCAAAGTTAATCTTTTTTTTATTGTTTTTTATATTTATCTTTTTCCATTAATCACGTAATCATATAAATAATGCTGAGCACATATCTGATTGCTCTTTTAGCGCTTTTTTTTTTTTAAGCCGCCGATTTTTAATAGAATAACGGCAATTATCGAATACGGTTAATATCCAATAATGTGCTTAAGAATTTAGCCGAAACCGAGCAGTAGTCGAATTGTTGGGACAGTTGGTAAGAGAGTTTTGAGGACAAACCCTGGAATCTGAAAAATATGCTCTAAGAGTAAATAACGTGTTTCTCCTCAATCCCACTTTTTTGATAATTGATCTCTTTTAATTTTTAAAACTAATTTACGGTGGATGGGGGAGGAGGGGGGGATTACAGATATATTTAACAACACTGGGTCGAACGAGCCCGGTATTTGATCAGATTTAAAGAATTTTCCAACCTTCACAGCTTCAGCTACAATTTCACCCTACTTGCGCTTTCCGAATGTTGAGCAATTTGAAACGACATTCTCGAATATTTATTTTTATTTTTTAACAAATAGCGATTACCAGTTCAGTTGTACGAGTGTTATTTAATAGATTTTTATAACTGTATCGTAGCTTCAATTTTAGCCTTAATTTCATCTCGGCATGCCGTCACGAATTAAAATATACTAGCGCGCCATCTGTTAACGAACCGGAGAAATAGCTTCGTACAAAGTCAAAAATTGTCCATAACGGGCGCTTTCAAAAAAAAAACAAAACCAAAACGTTCAAGAACGCACAGACAGACAAAATATACCGCACAAACACACGAAAAAATCATCCATGGCTTCAACAGTTTTCGAAGCATTTTTATAAGCATAAGCAGAAATATAAATGCACTTTGATTCCGCTTAGCTTTCGCCTATTATAATTTTCGTTATTTTCTTTTTAATACTATACCGAATTTAAAACTAATTTGTTTTTTTCTTTGAAATCTTAAAATATTTTAAACGTGGAAATTTTTTTCTTAATGTACGTAAAATTTAAACTAATTTGTGTAATGAAAATAAGGAAATAATGATTACACGTTAAGTTTTAAGACATTTTAAGAGTTATAATATTACTAGTAATTAATAAAGAAAAAACAAAAGGTAAACTTTTTGTTATTTGATCAGAAATTATCATCAAAGATACTTTTTTCATTTACGACTTATTTGTTTTACTTTTAAATAAAAGGTACACGAACACTAGTTTCACAATTATTAAAATGTATAGTATTTTTTATGATATCCAGATTTCTAATTTCTTTCCGTCGATAAAGTTGAAAATCCTGACAGACGGTTAACAAAATACGGCAAATAGATACAATAATTTTCCTATATATAAATATAATACTAACAATAATAATTTAGAACTTGGAAGATTTATGCGTAAATGTTTGTTACAAATTGTTTCTCGATTATATTGGGATTATAAATAGTGCCCGATTCCTGTTTTAAAAAATAAAATGCAAAAACCAACAAAACAAAAATCAAACACACAAATAATGTTTACTAGAAATGAACTATGCACACTATAACAATGTTAAGAGTTGGAAGTTCACTTATTCAAAGGAGCGCAATAAGCACGTGATTTATAAAAAATTATATATGAACTTATGTTCCATTGCGAAAATATGTACATATGTATTATCATCCGAAATACACGTTAGGTATATTTATGTAGTTATTTATTTATCAAATATGTGTGTACACAACAACTTTGTATCTATTATAGTGTGGTGGTAAGCTATCAAGTAATACGCCAAGGCTTCCCACACAAATTCCGTCACTAACTATAATAAAACCGGACAGAAATGTGTTGACAAATGCAAAAAGAAAAAATAATTACTAATTTTAAAGAACAAAATTTTATGGGTAGGCTTAATTTATTTTGCGTTATTATTTTAGTGATGAACAGTTTTAACTGGCTGATAAAAAATATTAAAATCGTTTTTTAAGTTCTTCGAGAGTTGATTTTTTCCCAACGATTTTTGTGACTGCATCAATTTTATCCTTTCTATCACTGCCTTGCGAAATTTCCCAAATTCTGAGAACAGTTTTCCGAATGATCCTGTGTGCGGTAGACATTTTGATAGGAGATAGTTTAAAAAATGTTCTCCATTCAAGTTAACGTTCCGATTGCAAATTAATTTAAATGTAATGCACCTATACGTCCAATTTGTTAATTAGTTATAATACGATAAAATAATAAATTGGACCATCTATGCATAACAATAAAGAAACATAACATTAAATAAAATATACAAAAATAACAGTTAATATTTATAAACAAAGTATTTATATTTTTTCATATTCTTTATTTATTTGTAATATATATATATATATATATTAATTGTATTTTTATATTTTATTTAACTGGCTACAGACATTGAATATATGATATCTCGAAAGATAACACATCTCATTGTTACTAACTCTCAGGGCACTACTTCTCCTGTTCTTATACAGTTAGTGGATTTTTTTTTCGCCGCGATGTCTTTTAAAAGACAATCGTATAGTTAAACGTATTACTTTCAAAAGCGGTTCACAAGTTTCGGAGAGAGTTTAAATATATCTGCAATTATTTTTAACTACTTATGGAATATATTCTGCAAACTAAGGAACACTAATACAATATTTGGTTTGAATCTATTAATTAAGCCACAACTAATTACCAAAAGATGGAATTAAAGGAAAAAACCTTATTTGTTCTAAGGATATTTTTTTTAATTATGGGGGGGGTGCATTTCAAAATCGTCCACGGCTACACTCCTGTTATTTGTGTTTCATATTACCCATTTTCAAATTTATTTTTTCGTTTCTGAACTAAATTTTTCCACTCCGCGACTTTAATTGTAATTTAATTTTTTTTTAAATTATAAAATATTTTTACTTTTTATATTTAAATTTTAACTAGATAATTATTTTCACATAATCTTTAAAGTTCCTTTTTGAATACATAGTTTGTCCCGCAGAAACATTATATTGATATGACTCGATCATTAAATGACATTTTTGAGTGATTCTCCCGCGCCCTCAACTTATGCATCAGTTCTACGAGTGCACGTATACACATATATATAGGTCACTCGAGTTAACAATGCCGCTAGTCTTTACTCATCATTTTAGTAGATAGATATGTATATATAATGATGAGTAAAGACTAGCGGCATTGTTAACTCGAGTGACCTATATATATGTGTATACGTGCACTCGTAGAACTGATGCATAAGTTAAGGGCGCGGGAGAATCACTCAAAAATGTCATTTAATGATCGAGTCATATCAATATAATGTTTCTGCGGGAAAAACTATGTATTCAAAAAGGAACTTTAAAGATTATGTGAAAATAATTATCTAATTAAAATTTGAATATTATTAGTTTTCGTCTATGAGCAACTCTTGTGTACTGGTTATTTATTAGTATATGTTGAATAGTTTTTACGATATTTGAGTTTTTTCACTTATAATCTCAAAACATTATGAACTACTAAAATTATACACAAAAAATTCCTAAAATTTCTTTTTGGAATAGATAGTCGCGACTACACATAATTACAAATAACCTCATACAATCGGCTAGCAATAAACGGCAAATATGAAGAAACTGATGGCCTCAATAAAAACGGGAGAAAAAAATTAGTAGTTTCAAATGCTCATTAGACGTGTGTATATCTTCTTTTGACCTATCCGATGTAGCGCCGAAAAAGTTTTTTACTTTTTGAGAATGCACATTTTTAACTGATTTTAAAGTTACGTTATTACGATAGTTTTTCTTTGGACAGCGTAACGTTTGAGAAAACTTTAACACTAGAAAACCAGTGTGTTGCTCGCAAAATTATAATTAGATAACAATCGAAATTTTCTGATCTAACAACCTGTTAATATTAAATTCTTCAAGGGAAATTACAATTACATCAGTGTCTAAATTAATCGAGATAGATTAGATGATTATGATCGGAAGCCAAACGGCTCCCCTTAGGGGGGCATGGAATTTTTTCAAGAGATTATGAAAAATAAGAATTTAAAGTGAGAAGTTAACAAAAGTATATTACAATGAAATCCTCATAACTTAAAAATTTCAACATTTCTTAATATTCTTGAATGCAATATTTTTTTGTAAGGAACGAATCTAAAGGCAAACTTGATGAAATTGAGATAATTCTAATCGAATGTTAAGTAGAAAAGTGTATATTTAATAGGTCTTAACAAACAATTTTATTCAGCTACGTATAAACAGAAGTTTAGTCGGCATATCGGTTTGAAATGGAAAGAAAAAGAAACTGTACGACGAAATGAAAATCCGCCGGTTTTGCAATATTTTCGGAAATAAACGTTGTAGATAACAGATTCCCGTTAGCAGTACATGTATCCTCAGTGTATTAATACTGCTACTCTTCGTGAAGAAATTATCGAATTACAAAATTATATTCTCGTCGAGTTATATATTTGAAAATAATAAAGATTGTTTTTTAGATCAGTTCTAAACTCGTAAACAAAACTTTGTAAACAGGCTCAATTCTATCACAACTTGTTTTAACATTACATTTGGTTAATTCTCTAAAATTATTATTTTGTATTTTTTTAAAGACTTATAACTGCATAATTTTAGAGTTGTGCTTGTGGAAAATAATTTGTAACATGTACAAAAATTTAAAAATAAAGAAAAATTTGGAAATTTGGTAATAAATATAGCTGCAAAATGACAAGTTTATCTGGGAAACTACAAATAACCAAACGGGGCTAAAAACAAAAAAATACTGAGAATCACTGGGATAGGTAACAGTAAACCTTCTTTACAATACATTGCAAAAGTTCCTTCGATAAATATCACTAGCGTTGTACAAACAGCAGATCGAGAGTACTTAAATGATTGGAATAGCAACCACTCCATTACTGAAAAATTGTAGTCCAAGGTCTACATAGTCGATGTAAAATCACAGTATCTCTCGACGTACTAATGCGAATATAAATATCGACAATACAATATCGACACTTAACTTTATCGATTAATTTCAATTATTTATTCTACCTATTTACTAGTGAGACTTATTTTAATGCACTTTCGCCTGTTTTCCTATTAATCAGAAATTATAGCCAAGTTGAACTTTGTTTTAAAAGGGAACTAATCGATGCGGAATGCTTTCAACATGCGTTGGAGTTTATATGCTACATTCTACAACCGGTATGTATGCTCGGCGGTGTAAACCAAACGGACGACGAAGTAATTTTACCGTGTAAAGCGTTTTGTCAAGAATTTTGGTCTGGATGCGGAAGCAGAATGCCAGAGCGATTTCAAAATATTTTAAATTGCGATCGATTTCCAGACCAGAGCGATGTAGGAGTCGGCTGCAATAAAATGCCTGGTAAAAAATAGAGTTTAATGACAGTTGTATTTCTAAGATAATCCCAACTTTTTATATATATACTTATTTATATATATATATATATATATATATAATTTATGTTTATGAATATATGTATATGTATGTGTGTGTGTATAAGTGTGAGGTGGAAGAGAGGTAAATAGAGGAAGAAAGAAAAATGTCAGGAAGGAAGATTAAGGAAAAGATGAAAAATGAAGATAAAATATAATAAAGGAAGGTAAATGGATGAGGAAAAAGGAATATATATATAAGCCCGTTGATACAAACTTATCAATAAATACATATACGGCATGTTTGGGGAATTGGTCAACTGGTAACTAAACATCAAAGGTAATTAAGGGAGACACGCCAACTCGTAAACGGAAAAAATCAGGTAATTTCTTTGCGACCCTAACACAGACCAACTCATCACCGATGACGGTCTATTCATTTCTCCAGACCACAGTGTTTTCAACATTTCTTTTATCATGCTTCGGCTATGAGCAGTAAAAACATGGATCATTTTACTCCTCCGTTATCTCCTCTCCACTATTCAATGCGGATTAACCAGTTTATCAACGATTTTATTTTAGTAATTTTTCCCTTCTATGCTACCTTTTCCGTTCTTATGTTTGAATATATTGATTCTGTTTTCAATAATCTTGGAGAAAATTATAAACCCAATTTAGGCTTAAGTATTATTGACTTGACGTCAGCTAACAGTGATGATTTATTTTGATATAATCCCAAATTTCGTCATAGATTTATTAAAATCCGAAGCAAAATTACCAGATTAATTAATTTATGAATTAAATTGAATTAATAACATAGTTTAATAATTTAAATTGTAGGAGGAACTAAAAACACAAAAGCTAAATTATCCATATTATCAGTTTTGCCATTATATTATTAATAAATAAAAAAAAGTTATGCATATATAATTTGTTTATCATGTTTACGTTCATCAATGTTTTTATTTTAGAATTATGTAATTTCTATAAATGCAGCAAGATTTACCGTGGTAGTACGAAAATAAATATTTCACTCTTCATACGGGGGAACATCATTTAATTTTTTTATTAGTTAATCTATTTTTAAACGCGTGTTTCTAAAGTCTAAAAATGGAGATAAAAAACAAAAGAAAAAAAAAGTTACAGCATTGAATTCATGGTCCTAAGCCTAGAAATTCTTTTCCACTTGCATTTTTTTTTTATTTCGGTTAAAAGTTATTTTTATTTAGCTTCCATCGGCTCCGAAGGCAACGTATCTTTATTCTTTATTTACAAAATCAAAATGTCGAAAATATTCTTATTAATACTATTAGACTGCGAGGTCGACGACACATGTCTTTGTGATTAATTTAAAACGGATTTACAAATTATAATTTCGCTTTTTTAACTTTTAAAAACTATTTCGATGAGTGTCTTTTTTGTACTTTACTAGTAATAAATAGTCTGCAGTCTGCTGAAATATAAATGGAATTTTTGGATTTCTTCCGTTACAATACGCATAATTAAATGAAAAAGAAAATTCCTTCGATCTATTTAAATCTAAATTTTCTGATAGGTCGTATACATTAAATAGCTATCTTCGTTTGCGTAAACGGTTCGTCTAAACTTTAATGTTTCATACTCCGAAATTTATTTAAACTTTTAAAATATTCATCAACCACGTTTGTCATTAAATTTAGCAGCCACTTGCCACGAAGGATTAGCAAATAAAGGTTTTTCTTGGAGGATTTGCGACGGTATTGTAGACTGTACGGATATGGCCGATGAAATTTCCTGTCCTTACTGTCATCCCGGTTATTTACATTGCGGAATCGGAAAAAAATGTATCAGCATTTCAAGTTATTGCGACGGAATTAACGACTGTCCAGATGCAAGCGATGAAAGAAATTGTCGTAAGTTTTAACTTTTTAAGTAAACAATTTATCTATCATGATACATTCTGTATTTGATACGTTCCACTTCTTGAGAGGAGGTTGTTGTAAGAATTAGTGTAAATTCGGGCGCCAGGTCACCAGAAACGACTCAAAAAGAAAATAAATAAATAAAATTACTTATAAAAAACTTTATTTTTTTTGGGAAAAACTGTAAATTTAGCAACAAAGTTTTTTCATACGACATGAATGGGCGTCAAAACGTGTGTGCCGTAAAGTATTCCACTGATCTTCGTTCTAAAAAAATAATTTTTGCAAGTAACCTTCCGTCAGAAAAAATCATTTTTCTTACAATGATTTTGTTCTTTTGATTTGGTACAATAAAGTTCTGTTTTCATCGATTTTTACGGAACTTCATCCGACCTCCCCATTCTTCCCATGGTATAGGGGAATTGGAAAATGTTTAAGTCCTCTGGGGGGGGAGCTTAAAAGAGGTTGAGGCATGGAAGCGATACGCTATTTTCATCGTGTCTATCCGCAGGCATCGTTAATAGTCATTTTGCGCCAATTTACACGGAATAGAGCCACCATCAATCGGTACTAGTATCATGGTTTACAGAAGCTGGTCTCGGCAGTCTACCCAGATATTACACGCGACAAAATGGATGTACCACATCGTTGAAAAATCTGTTTAACTGCGATTTATAACTTTTCTTAATTTTAGCATTTATCATCATCATTGTCAAACATTATTTCGATAATTCAGTGAACGACAGTGTACGTTATACATACATACATACATACATACATATATGTATATGTATACGTATATATATATATATATATATATATATATATATATATATATATATATATATATATATAGATATGTATTTGTATATGTATATGTATATATACACACACACACACACACACACACATATATATAATGTAAACTTGAGAACAATTAGTAGCAATAAATTTCAATGGCTTTTTTACAGCAAATTAACCAGTGTAAAAAAGTAACTTTCTCCGAGATTGGTTAATTAATTTTTTTTCTTTTGATTTTAGCGTTTTTTATGTTTATCTCCGAAATATCGGATATTTTATTCATTTTCGATTAAGAGTTTATCACACTATAATTAAAACGAAAGAATGTTCGATGCGAAATTGTCCAGAAAAAAAGTCATCACAAAATGATATGGTAATTTGCAAAAGTAAGTCCAAAAATTGTTTTCAACACTGCGAGAAGAAGAGTTTTCTTTACAGTAAGTTTTTCCAAATTCTAATATAGAGAATAAAAGCGATCCTTCTAGTCAAATCCTTGATTTTTTCCTTCTATTTACATTATAGTTCCTTAGGCGACGGTGTTTCATTCGAATAGAGTTCAAATCCGACTGCCATATAAAATATTATAGTCGGGGAGCTGAGCGACAAAAAAGTGCAACAGTTTTAGAAAGGCCGGTTGTTCGATACAATGTAGTATTTAAGGTGTTTTAGAATAGCCTATCGTCAATCGGCCGTAAAAATACCTAGCATGTCACAACTACTTCAGAAAATCTAAAAATTGGTTTTTTGGTAGTAAAATAACTAAAAAATAATGTGGATATAGTCAGTCTTAAAAATAATGTAACGGGTCGCGTCAGTAGCGCGTCAAACTCATAAAAAAAAAAACACCTAGTGTATGTCGCAACTGTTAAAATCTGAAATTTGGTTTATTGATAACAGGTAATAATATAAAAAATCAAAAAAACATAATCAGTCCGAATTTTTATTTAACAAACGCCGTCAGCTGCTGATATAAGAGCACGGGCCGCGCGCCTCATTTATATTACAACGAGCTCGATGGCGCGGGCTTATTATATTATGTTAAATAATGAAATAAATATTTATAATAAAAACATATATTTATAATATAGAGAAGATATTCTTTTTATTAATGTTACAAAACAAGACGTGTTCGCTCGCTGTCGCTACTATAATTGTATATCTCTTCGGACTCGGTTTCGAGGTCTGTTACGTCGGACTCAGCATCTGTAAATAAGGAAAACTACAATGCGTTAAATTTGTCTATTAATTCTTAAGTCTGATAAACACGTTTCCTTATTTCTTACCTGAAGCATCATTAGTCTGAATTACGACGTCTTTAACAAATGTCGGAATTTGCTACCCTTCAAACCAGTCAATCTCGTAACGTCCTTCTAATTCCTGTCAACCATTTTCCACTGGTGACACTTACGGTTGGTATGTTCTGATGTGCCCATATATATATATTAACTATATATACAGTACGATGGATTTTTTTGAGAAGCTCAGATCTACATGGTAGAAGATTAGACGCATCGTAATTCTTCGTCTATGTATTTTAAAAGTTTCGTCGTTATCTTTGAAGTTGTAGCTTTTCGAAAATATTGCGACACGAGCTTGATTGACACGTTTGCTTTTTTTTTCCCCGATTATATAATCCACGGACGAATTCCTCGATCTTTTCGATATCATCTGTTCGATTGTTATCATTCAGGTCACTTAAACTTGCAAAAGCTTCTTGCAATTCTTTTGACCGTGCCAAGAGATGATACGACCGCTTCTTTCCTTTTCAGAAAAAAGCGGGATTTTGATTACAGCCCCAGTAGTAATACATAGCTGGAAGAAGAGCACCTAATCACTTTCCCAATTCAGTTACATTGATAAGACGTAAAGAATTTCCAACGCCGACTTTCATCCAAATTTTTACATCGCTCTCTTTAACCCGCTGCTATTACGTGGCGTAATTATTAAAATATCTGTATCAGAGCACCTGATACAGACACGTTGGCATCATATTCTAAATTACAAATATGTTGAATTATTTTTATGTCCGCTTCTTCACGCGCGATGGACATGAAAGAAAACATCCACGACGCTCCCGACAACTAATAATATTCAGGTACACAGTGTTATTTGAAGAAGAAAAAAAAATGAGCCAACTCAGCCTTTTCTCAATTCTGTATTAAAAATCCTATCAGAGCTTTATTGAACTTGATGTTTTTCAGTTCCTTCGTAAAATCTGCAGATCGGCTATGCTCTTCCCCCCGGTGATGTGATAATCTCATGTTTTTCACTTGTGTCACGAAGAGCACACGCTCATTATTTATGATAGAGGGCGATTGATAATTATCAAAAATTATTTGCAATATTTCCACCCTATTGTTTTGTTACAGCTTGCAAAATTTTTTTTGAAATATTTCCAAAAGGTAGTCTTAATAAAAAGGAAAAAAAAGATCCATCTATCACAGTAAGGTCAATGTGAGAAGGAAGTTTTTGATCAACGTCGATTACTTGATTTTCTAAGTACTTTAATAATGCTGATTTATCCGTTTTGCTCATAGTGCAATATAAATGACACTTAGAGATCAGGGCACGGGTGTTAACGGAAAAGGCAGCACTTTTACAATATCTATTTTTTGTTCCAAAGATACAGCAAGTAGCCGTCCGAAAAGATCTCGCTGCATTCGTATCTCTTGCTCTTTGCCATTCATAGTCTATTTTTTTTTTTTTTTTTTTTAAAGTATTTTTATGAACATTAATATTTTATTTTTTTTTTATTCAAACCGATTTAAATCTTCTTCACATTCCGTTATAAAATTTCCTCAGAATTTATTTCCACCGTTTTCTATGTTCAATAAACAGTTTTCTATATCTATGCTTGCGGGGCTTGTGTCCGCTTGAAGTATTAAAAAGTTTTTCTTTATCGATATCTTCATCGAACGGATTCATATTCCGCATAATTCCGTCAATCAGAAAATTGTTAAATTGTGTTGTGTTTTTCTCGATTTTACTTTTTTCCAAATCTGGGCTGTGATATCTTGATTTTTCGACAAACCTGCTTGCTGTACGACGTGTGAAATTATATTGTTGATCGTATGCTGTAACTCTTGCATCACCTTTGACACACTGCAGTAGAATTCGTGAAATGCAAGACACATGTGTGAGCGTATTTGCTGCGTCTGCATTTATCGTTTGCTCCAAAGTCAGATCAATAGGTTGCCTAGAAAAAAATCTTTTTTGATCCCCTTGGTTCCAAATGAACCTTTCTCAAATAATTCTCGAAGATCTGAATGCGTCTCGTCAACTTGACATAAATTATTATGATATCGAACAAGCCATCGAGCATAGTTCGGTTGGTTTAGAGCAAAAAGTAAACTACTTATTTTTGGCAACACGTATTTGAAAATTTTAAAAAACCGCACTTCTAATACTCGAATTAAACAACAAGTAATAGTTAACAAGATTTACATTAATCAAGCAGTACTGAGCTGTTTTTCTGCGCTTACCGTTAATTGTTTGCTTTAAATAATTCTCATATTTACCAATGACTTCTACAGGTAGTTGATGCTCAATCATAGCAGATGCTGATTTAGTATTATTATAATTTGCAATATAATCTTTCATTTCTTCTGTTATTTCGATGTTATTTTCTTTTAAAAATTGTTCAAAGTGCAAAATAGAAAATGCTAAATTGACAATAGCCGTTTACACCTGTTAAAATGTTTTCCACTGACAAAGCCATTTACAGAATCACCCGCTATTAATTCCGTATCGATCGTAATATTCGTTATACCGCAGGTATGAATAAATTTACCTCTATAGCTTTAAAAAAAGCCATCATTACATGAAACCCACCGATAAGTATGAAAATATTTTTAAATTCGTCTCTCTGCGATTGAATTTGGAGAGCTATTTTTGCGGTCGCCAAATCATATGTCACTGAATATATATGTATCATTGTACTTCGCTGCAATTTTCAGAGACTGAACCATAGTTTCCTTTACACCAGCATTATTTGTCGGTGATTGATTAATTGTTGTCAAGTATGATATTCGTTGTTTAATTGATTCATCTAGACAAATCTTGCTGTTAAAGCCTACCCACATAGAAGCTTTTGGAATTGCAAGGGCGTGCGAGAACATCCTTATATGATTTATTCTCTGTTGTATTTTCAAACTGCTTGGCTCGACGTAGATTTTCGGAGATAATGGTTTCAAAACTTGCACAAGCCTTGGTCATTTAGGATACGGATCTAAGTTCGGAGTAATCGCATCGAAGGTTCGTCTTCTCTTCTTATTACCGCTGATTTCCTAGTATAGAAGAGAAAGAGACAGAAATATAAGCAAGCAAGGGGCACAGTGCCTTACGAGGTCAAAATGGCCGATTTATATATATATATATATATATATTTATGTATGTATGTATGTATATGTTAAGCACGCTTAAGTATTCGAAATCCGGAACTGACGAATGGTGGTTCGGTCTGGATGACCAAACTAATGCCGAAGAACCACATCAAATGAATAGACGAATTATGTTGAACGCAATGTATTTCGAAACTTTAATATAATAAAATATAGAATAGGAATATCACTTCGTTCGGATGCCTCTAAAACTGGTAATGGCGCTGCCGAACAGGAACTGGCTAAGCGACTGGTGAGAATGTATTCTGTTTATATGTTGCTGAACAGCGAGGTTTGCACCGAAATATCAATCAAAAACAAACTTCTACCGTACAAACACTTAAGCACCGATTTGGTGATAGGGATTCCTCAGCTTTGGAGCCGTGCTAAGAAAGCAAGATAGAAATAATCGAACGATAGCAAAATAAATTCCTTCCTGATAATTGCTCCCGTGGTATATCAGGAATCCGGAATTACACGAAAACCCCTAAATACATTACATCGGTTAATTAAAATATGCTAAAATATACAATTTTACGTTTGATAAACGTTTAAACAACCTAACAATCAATCTTTTTGGACAGTTCAACAGAGGTTTGAAAACTGAATTAAACTAATATAATGTCTATGTCTCTGTAAACACCTCATTATAGAATTGGATATTTCCTCAAAATATACTCGTAATTTGTCATTAAAAATTTTGCTAGATGGCTTTTTGCTAGTTATAAACAAAAAAAAAAAAAAAGAAAAAAAAAGTAAAACTTTCAGCGTCATTTTTTACTTTTGTGCTTCATGAAATTTATTCTCTCAATTCGTTCTCTTACCTCCATTTTGCAGTCATCCCGCTCTATTCTTATTGATTTTTTATGGATCCCCGTCATTCCGGAATTGACGGCAATGTTGCAGCTGATTCTTTAGCTCGCTCTGCTGCCCGCCTTGATTCATTCCTGAACTATTTCCCTTCTTCAGATATCCTCTCCTTATCCACCTCCAATCACGCCAGACTTTGGCGGGACATTTATCCTTCCCAGCCTAGTGGTTAAGGTGCTTGGCTACCAAGTCAGAGGTGTCATAGGTTATCGAGACTTGTCTCGTCCCGGATCCAAGTCGCTCCCAAGCTTACCCAGCCTGAAATAATTGGGTACCAGAGAATTATCTGGGGGAAAGTAAAGGCGGATCCCAAGTAGAAAGGAACTGCCCCCCCCCCTATTCTCATCAAATTCATTAGGCTTAGTACATTGTGAACTTTAACTTCACAATCCCGACGCCCTGTCAAGGGTATGGAACTCACTTTACCTTACTTTATTTTCTCTGATGGTCATTCGCATTACCGCGCTTTATTCGGCCGATTCTTCGCTCCCTGTCTTGATTCCATTCTCTTCCTTTCGGTCGTCACTCCTCTATTGCCTCTCTAATTCGTCTCCGAATCAATCATTCTCTCCTTCCCTCCTCTCGCTTTCGATTTGCTCTGTCGCCGTCTCTTTATTGTTCTCTTCACAATTGTGATCCTCCCTTTGTTATCTGATCACATTTTCTTCGAGTGTCCTGCTCTTCTTAATGAATGCTCCCTTTTGTACGACCAGCTCTTGACATTAGATCTCCCTGCTACCTATAGCGCTTCCTTAATCATCTCCTTCCCTTTATCTGCTGTGATGCCTGCATTGCTGTCCCTGTGTTGCGTCTATTTCTGACCGCCTAACTATTTACATTTACAGCTTAACTTTTCCTGTTGTTGGGTCAATGCCGCTAGCGCACTCATACAATAAATAAAAAAAAAAAAAAGAAAAGAAAGAAATTTCTAATAAATTTTTCGGATTGATTTTGCCGATTTTCAGAGAAAATTACTTCATACAACCCGCGTTGTCCTTATTACCTGAAATATAAAAACTATCATCATCCGGATGCTTATTAAAACGATTACGAAAAAAATAACGGAGAAAAACAGCTCGTACCAAATCATCGGTTTTTAGATTTAAGATAAAACATTCAATCATTCTACAAATACGTAGAATTTTCCAGAAAATGGAAAGTAATAACGAAGGGAAAGAAATCTACGATTCACTATTTCTTCATGTTAGCCGGGATTTCGATAAAGTCTGCCACAAGGGGCTTTGATATAAAATCAGATTCCAATTTCGCTATTAATGCTACACAACTTAATTAAGGCATATTTTTAAAGGAAACGTATTTTCAATTGAAATGTGATGAAGACATAACTGCCATACATCCAATAAATGTAGGGGAGCGAGCGTTTTGGAGCCTCTGTTATAAATAATTCAATTCGTAAATGTATCAGAACCGAAAAAAGGATTATTTGATACACATCTACAGACGGTTAATGTATACTTTCGATATGGCGAAAATTAATGAAAACGAATCAATGCACATTGTAACAGCTGATGACATAATTAAATTGAACGAAAAAAAAAAAAAAAAAAGCTGAATATTTACGTCTACATTTAGACCAGAAACGAAAATGACGTGATATTGACGGAAAAAGGTGAGCGAAAGATCGAAACAAAGGTAAGAAGACCGTTATAATAAGTAGGCATTCGCAGCTATCTTTGGAAAATAAACTTCTGTTATATAAATAATTAACGATAGCAGTATGGAAGTATGGCGGTTAACTGCAGGGATGCAATACGAAAGCAATGTGTAACAAAAAAACACGAAGAATTCGGAAAAAAATCTTAAAAACAGTATTTAATACCCTCTAGTTTATAAGCACCGAAACGGTACACCGAGACTCTCAAATTCTCTATTCGTAAAAGAGGATACGACTAAAAAGCATGCAGACAGTTCGTACAACTATAAGACTTAATTAGCTGCCGATTTACTGGACAATTCAATAGGTATTTTCAAGAAAACTGAGAAAGAAAACTATTCGACTCAATTAATTCAATTACAACGAGTGGATGGATAAATCTTTCATATAATCTATAGCCAATGACATAGAGAATAGAAAGAGAGAAAAAAAAACAACATTTGTACTATGTATTCTAATGGTATCTAAAGCACAGCTTAGTCCGGTAATATCTCTGCGCGTTACATTCACGAATCATTGAATTTTATAAAAGGAAAAATATAAATGTAACAACTTTAGCTTTTGTTTTAACTTTTATTTTCACCGTGAAAAGAAATTATATCGGGGAAGAGAAGAGCATCGAACAAAAAATCTGTCAGATAGAACTGAATTCACATTGATGAAAACTGGCCGAAAACTACAGAGCAAGCTCTGAACCTATTGAGGTAACTAAATGTAGGTGAATACACACATGCCTGTTTGTTAAAACTTTATAATAAAAACAAACTTTAATAACAAACAATATAATAGGGGGGTAAAAATAATTTATAGCAATAAATTAGATAAATACCCCTTATTTAGGAACGTTTTCTCAGGTATGATAATCAGCTAAAACTAACTTAATCGAAACTTAAAACACACTGGAATGAATATAAGGGGAATACATGTGTATATAATATAGTAGATGTATAGGAGGAACACAAACATAGAAGGTATAAAAATCAATAGGGTGAAATTACTAATATACTTAATACAAAATATAAAATAAAATAGAACAACCTAAAATTAAAAACTTTTATATTAAAAAGTGGATTATTATTATTGTGGTAATTGATCATTTAAAATATGATTTTTACACCTTCTATGTTTGTTCCTAACTGTTCCATTCATTGTGTATATTTATTGCAAGGATGCTATGCTTCGCCGAGAACATTATAAATCAATAACAACTATCGATATTAAGTTATTCGAAGAAAACAAATCACTAATGCTAAAATTTCGCTTCAAATTAAATTATTAAGTAGCATATAATCATTGGAAATTTTGCAGTATTCCTAATTCCGAACTCGTCGCTTTTGGATGGACTGCAGTCAACTCATAGTAGTTATACGTTTCAGCAAGGTTACGTGATGTTCACAGAACACGGAATTACCAGAAAAGTGTGCGCCTCCAACATAACGGGAAATTCAAAAACCGAAGATGATCTCCGACGCACGCTATACACGTTGGGAAATTCATTTTGTCAAAGTTCAAATTACAAGTCAGTAACATTCGTTTGTTTCGATTAGATTTAGCTATAAGTGAATCTTTTTCGATTTACCATTAATTAATTACCTTTCAGCGTGTGCGCTTCTATTATTTAAATATGATTTTTGTTCATTTAGCTGTCGCTAATTAGATAGCCTTTTTTTTCCCTTGAACAACGTATTTTGCGAGAAAAGAAGCGAAAGAAACATTAAAAGATTTCCGAATTCTTTAAAATCCGACCAACTTTTAAATAATGTTACGCGTTTATATTGTAAAGTAAATTTCTCGCAAATATAAAAAGTTTAAATATTAAAAAAGTTGCATTATAAAATTTTACTCGACAATTGCGTAAAACGAAAAATATTTCTTTTGTGGAATGTGTTAGGTTTTTGTGTGCAAATCCTCTTTATTCACTGTGTTCGTCAATGTTATAAATGCCTATAATACAGTCATCTAGCTGCATAGTGCAAACTAGGTGTCCTCGTTTTGGACACGTTAACCAAGAATCTTTAACCAGTTAAATTTTTTATTCCATCAGATATTGACAATACAAAGGATCGCGATTAGCTGTTATGATGGAAGACGAAGGAAAGAACAGGATGTGTGTAGGAAGCCTGAGCTTCAGCAGATGAAAATATAGAACACAACGTTTAGAAGAAAAGGATGGACATAGAAAAAGGACGTGATGAGCGTCGTGAAAAAATTAATTCGTTCGAATGGAGAGGGAAATATGGAGAAGAAACTAAGGGAAGACGGTAATATAGGAAAGAATGATTAAAACGTAGACGAATAATAGAAACAACAACAGAACGGGGAAATGAAGGAAACTCGAGCAATCATCGAATAGAAGGAAGATTAGGTTGTGTACAGATAGATGGAAGGAACGATCGTGACAGAAAGAAGTGTAAACATCTGACTGAAATTTAAGACGTAATTTTTCACATAGTGACAGAATATGTTTTGAAAAAAATTTTTATTACAAAAGCTATTTTAATTTTTTCTATATTGAAAAGAAAATATGTGTTATCCGTTTTTGTAAAAATAAAAGTCTTTTTGCAAAAAAAAAAATAAAATAAAAACCCTTTGCAAAACTCATACACTATAATCATAAACAAAATACGCGCTTGATAAAGTTTTAATTAGAAATACAAAATGGTATTAAACAAACCGCGTTTAACAGGAAAGTGGTAAATATAACAATCACAGAGGATGAAGAAGAGACGATAAATTACGTTAATATTCAAAACCCGACATCTGCTGATTTTTCACTCGTCCAATCAGAATGCCCGAATAGAGAAGTTCTTTATATTACATGTTCTGAGAACCGTAAGTATATCTATCTATATATATATATATATATATATATATATATATATATATATATATATATATATATATGAACGCATAATACAAACTAAAATAAAAAGTTATTATACAATAAACGTAAAAATTAATAAATACCCGGAATTATTTGATTTATTTACTGACTTTTTATTTTTCAAATGCAATAACCGATCGTGTTTGCATACACATGCACATTATTTCAATGTATGATTACCAAAATACTCCATTTTATATTTTTATTAAATTGCATGTTTTACGCTGATAATAAACACTAATATACACATTATAATTGTTTGCGATTTATCCTAATTTATACTTTACGCTTCGATAATAATTGAAAGTATCGTAATTTAGCCCCGTAAGCGAAAAATATTTTCTTTTTTTTAATAAAATTATGTTTCCGTAATCCGGCTGATGTTCATTAGCTGAGATGTTTATACGTGCAAAGCACAATTATTTTTATTCCTTACCGAGTGACAGTAAACTGTTTATCTTGTCTCTCATTTCTCTTGTTTGCCATAATTCCACAAATTAATGCACAGTTGAGCGTCTATTTAGTCACTGAAGTCAAAGTGGATAAAAACACTTCTAAAAGTAGGGGTGGATAGCAGTTGACATTATAAAGCTCTGGAAGTTAATTTCTGGCACCACTAATGCATAAATTCATTGCTGAGCAGTTATATAAAACTACTAAATAGGGTATCACATCCTTAAATGATCCTGTCGTCGACAGAGCCAATCTGTGACATATTATTGATAACAGACTCATTAGTGGCGGCTAAGATGATAGGAGGTAGAGTCCCGGGGAGGGAGTTAACAAACCAAGTCCTGACACTCATCATGGAGCTGCAGTTAGAGGGCTATAATTTAATCGTGTCGTAGGTCCCAAGTTATGCTGGAACCGCCGGAGAATGAATGGACGGGCACAGCAACTCACTCAACCATTATAGCCCTCAGTCCACAAAACATCCTTGGGCTCTCTCAAATATCAGATGCGATACGAAGTCAAATAATGGAACTATGGAACCAAGAGCACATCTCCACTCCGTCCCATTTCCAGAATATTAAAAAGTCTGTAGAGCCATAGTGCCCCCGCTCCCCCAGGGGACCTTACGAGCATATTATCGTACGTCCAATCGTTTACGCATCAGCCACACGCGACTATCCCACGACCATTTGTTGGAGGGCAGTTACCCTCCAACCACTTGTCCTTTCCGCCACGCACAAGAGCCACCAGCGGTTGATCATATTTTCATAAATTTCCCTACATTCCAACCCTCCAGAACGAGACACGGATTTGATCATCTCAGCCATGTCCTCTCGAATTCGGAAGTGAACCAGAACGCAGGTTTTCAATTCGTCAGGGACAATGGATTAAGGGCAGTCCTGTAACCAGAGACTCTTGGGCCGTAATAGTCTAGATATTATACACGGCCCGGAGTCTAATCAAGGTTAAGAGGTAAAAAAAAAAAAACAAAACAAAAAAAACATCCATTTATTTCTCTCTAAAATAAAAACTTTTTTTAAAACTGAAAATAGTAAAATTTAAATCCCGTTAAGGTTGCTGCAAAAGTGTACAGGAGTTAAGTAATCTAAAAGATCAATCAATTCTAACTAAAAATACCGGTATAAGCAATGTTGAATTTACTATTTATAACGTCACTTTTAAGAAGTTAGAAAAACACATTCACCGAAATGATTTCTTTATTTTTCTTCTTCTTCTTTGATTAGCGTGCCGTGTACTGCCGCCTAGGCCAGAGGCGCAGATAAGATAACAGTTAGATGGAGTGGAATACGTTAGTGGTCTTGAGAAAACGTAGGAAGCGTTCAATTTTGTCGTGGCGATCAGACAGGATTTCGGAAAGGTTGGGCGACTGGAGAATTTGTGCTCGGTATGAATTATAGGTGGGACAGCTGACGAGTAAATGTTAGATTGTGACGGGAGAATTGCAATTATTGGAACACAGTGGAATAGGTTGTCTGGACAAAAGGTAACTATGAGTGATTTTGGAATGTCCTAGGCGGAGTCTTGTGACAGCGATTTCATTCTTCCAATTATTGGTGAATAATGAGGTTTTCCATGGTCGAATAGTATCTCGATTGAGCGCAGCTTGTTCGTGTTTGGGATGTTGGTCCACTGTTTTTGTCATGTTTGAAGTGATTTTTGCACTATATAAGCCTTCAGATCCCTTGACGGAATTTCGATGTTTGGTATCGGAAAGAACAATGAACCTTCTTCTGCCGCAGTATCCGCGTATGAATTCCCCTGGATCCCAACGTGTGATGGGATCCATGCGAACGAAACACGGATACTTGTACTACAAAGAGTGCGAATAATTTCCTCGGCTATTGGATGTTGGTGAAGAGGGTTGTATTTCTGAATTGATGTGATCGCATTTAATGTGTGTCTGTACATATGAGGTGTGTGAGGATCGGAAATTGTCACATTTTCTATTGCAAGTTTTATAGTAAATAGTTCCGCCAAAGGAATAGCGAGTAGTGCCGGAAGAGAGTAACGGAGAATAATTTTTTTTTTGTCAGATGCTATTCCACAACCTGTTCCTCGAGGTGTTTTAGAGCCGTCAGTAAAAACTATTTTGCAACTATCATATTTGCTGATCATGCATTGATATGCGGAACATGAAATGCTCGGACATGTTTCTCTTTTTGAGAATTGCTGGAGTTGAAGATCTCTGTCGAGATGCAGGTTTACCCATGGAGGTGTTGGTGCAACGGTTAGTTGATATGTCGGCGCTAAAGTGAATTGCATCGAATCTAAGATTGAAGCGAGTTCAGCGAAGGAAGGTTGACCGACGACTTAAGATGAATCCACGTGTTTAAAATGCACCGGTCTCTGTAAATATTGAGAGCAGGCATACCAGCTTCACAAAGAATGCTAACAGATGGAGAAGTAGGAAAAATAGCGAGTCTCGCAGCAGTATGATGTATTGTATTAAGTGAGTTGATGATATTTTGATTAGCCGAAGAGTAGATTACAGCGCCATAGTTGAGCCTCGATTTAATCAGTGCTTGGAAGAGATTTTCAATAAGGAGGAATGATCTGAGCCATACAACGTGCTAGCCAGTTTACGAATTAAATTTAGTTTTTTCGTGCAGCTTGTTTTTAATTGGTTGATGTACAGTTTCCATGTAAGTTTTTCATCCAAAATGATTCCTAAATATTTTACGGTATCTGATGATGGAATGGTTACGTTGTTTAGTTGGACTAAAATTTCATGGCTGCAGTGGCAAACTCTGCAAAAATGAATAGCGGTAGTTTTCGTGTTGGAGAAATTGAAGCCGTTGTGAACTGACCAAGCTTATAATCTGTCGATTGTTTCCTGTAGTATTGATATTCTGAGGGACAGGTCCGAACAGGAGATGAATATAGAGCTAGATCGTCTACAAATAAGGAACATTGGACAGGCGGGTGTATTCGTTCCGGAATGTCGTTTATGGCTATGTTGAAGAGGGTAGGGCTGAGAACGGAGCCCTGAGGCACACCGTTCTGCAGCTCATGGGGAGTTGATTTAACTGAGCATAGTTGGATATGAAATTTGCGACTCGATAGGAAATTTTCGACGAAGTATACTAGGGGACTGCGAATTCCCCAGCCATGAAGAGTTTTTAGAATTTTTTCTTTCCAAGTATTGTCGAAGGCTTTGGATATGTCAAAGAATACTTCCAGTAGATGAATAAATAATCCGTTCGTTGTAACAAAAAATAATCTCTATACAAAAATATTGCACAAATTTTTTGAAAAACTTTCATATCGCCCAACTTTTTTTCTCAGCATACTGCAGATATTGGTAAATTAGTTATACCTTTTAATGCTAAATAAATAAATAAATAAATATATATATATATATATATATATATATATATTACACATCAGCTTAATTTAAAACGGGTTAAAATTATTAATAAATATTTTTATCATAAATAAAAAAACAAATTAAATACAAAATTTCAATTTTAACATTACTGAGTAAATCAAAAAATGAAGTTTTGCAATTTTTTCTGTATTGTCCCAGAAATGTTTCTACAATAAAGTCCTGTCAGCGGTAATAGCCTATTTTTTCTGATTTATGATGTTTATAAAAAAAAAAAAAAAAAAAAAGGAAATATAACGAGACGCACTTATTACATCATTCAGCAATTTATTCGTGACGGCGTTTTCACATTTTGTGTAGCAATGAATGTTCTTGGTGTATATCATTCAGTAGTAGGTAGTAGAATACACACGTTCATACGTCACAAATTCGCTGTTTTTAATAATTTACTCATTTAATATAACAGCTCATCAAAAATCTTAGAATTCATTTAACATAAATTTGCTAATTTCCTAAATCTGTAGATTAACATTAAATCTGTAGATTTTAACACATACTTGTTCATTACGAAGCCATGGGATTTAACGAAAATTAAACAAATAAACTATTCCCATTTTTCGAAGGAGAAATGTTCCCTATTTTACTTATAAGAATTTTTCTATCATAAGCGAAAGAAAAACTGATCTTGCTTTTATTATTAACATAATTTAGACAAGTTGCACGATCTAATAAATGTTTTCACAAATGGAACGCAGAAATATACAACACAGACCTACGACGTTTTTACCCTAATTTGTATTCATGTTTTCTTTATTAATCTTATCTGTAAGATAGTAAAACCCTTGTGAAAAAAATTCTGGGGCTACGCAATCGTTTGCAGAGAAGAATGGAAAGAAGCTTGACTGTTGAATTGTAACTTAGTTTCATCTTTTTTCCGTAGACATTTTTATTATTTCGATGATATATCGAACAGATCACGGTTATCCGTTTTATTTGAAACGTACGTGTAGCGAAGGTGTAATCAAAATTCAGAGAATTTGCAAGAATTGCAATAATAAAAAATTCAGAAAAAATAATAACAATAAAATTATAACTTAATAACATAAATGAAATATACCAAATAAATAATTAGCTCTAGAAAGTTCTCAGCACTATCCATCACCCTTAGCCGAAGCACATGTTAATGTACAGCGAAGATTTAAAATATTCTTTGACTAATGCAATACCGAAAACAATTCCGAGCTAAGTATTTTTCTTATATGTTTTAATTGTTATTACATTAGAGTGTAATTATTTTAAAAAATCAAGATGCACAAAAATTGATTATTCGCTTCAATATAAAAATATCGGTGGATATTTAAATAACGCATGCTAGCAGCTCCTCTGTTTGCTAAAGTTTCAGTGCAAAAAGAACAAAAAAGAACAGAAAAGAACAGAAAAAAAAAAACGGTTATAATTTAAATATCAGACAGGAAAAAAATACACTCGCAAGATTTACTTTAATACGTGTTCGTTCAGGTAATATTATACAATTTTGTTACTAAAAAAAAAAATTCAATTTTTAAAATATAATCCACCCGCTTTTCACGTAATCCCAGTAAAATGTATTAATCACATTCCTCTCGTTTAATGATCACATACACACACCCACACATACACGTACAAAACCGAGAAACACTAAACTATATTATAAATACCCTACACAAATCTATATAAAAAATAAGTGCCACGCAAACTTCATATAACGCATGTGAATTAAGTTTTCGATAATGCACTTAAGAGTCTGATGTATCTGAAGAGAATCAGTATCGGTTCCTTTCTTCTTTTGCGATTATGCACTTTTAACTTCAATTAGGTGGCCTCTTCCTGTTATACATAATATTCAGATTCAAGACATCTAAGAACTACTTGAGTGTGGAATAGAACAACTCTCGATCTGGTTTAGTAGACTTTAATTACCAGTTTACCATATCGCCCATACAAACTGGAGTACCAATAATTATAAATCAAAGAAAAATTAGCGATTCAGGGTTGTTTAGTTAGTAAAGCCAACTTCGTGATGTAAAATTCTGATGAGTATAATTCTAGAAGCAATAAAAAAAAGTAAATTTCACCGAGCATAACTGTATAGAACACACATAGTTAACTCGTTATACATACTGCAGCATTTAGGGCAACCGATGTTTCATAAAAATACGTAATTAAGAAATTGATTTTTTTCCTTTTTTAAATTTAAAGAACTTTTTCTTCTTTGAACGAAGTACGTTAATGTTTCTCGCCGTTTAAAATTTTATTTGCAAAGAATGCGGAAAACAGTTGACAAGAAATAGCGGGAACCTGATTGACGGTCTAAATAAAATGGCTACACCGGGTGACTGGCCGTGGCACGCAGCCTTATTCAGAGATGGAGTTCACGTGTGCGACGCTACTTTAATATCGCAAGATTGGCTGTTAACGACGATATCCTGTTTCCAAGGGTAAAATAAATTTTTCCGTTATTTTACTGAAAAAATTTCTTTCTAAATCGCTAAAAAGTTTTATGAATATTTTAAAATAATATTCTCCGGTATTTATATAAAAACAGATATACACTATATCTCGGTCGAATGTTATTTTCAAGAATAATTTTATTTTCTGCTCGAGAATCGTATAGAAAATGTATAATATTGTTACAAATATCTTATACACGGAATTGTTACAACTTTTACGAAGTATTTTAATTTTTTATAATTTTAATATTCAGTTTCGACGCCAGAGCACTGCTTATAATCAAGTACAGAACATCAAAGTAAATAAATAAGAAAAAAGAAAAGATTTCTTCTTATTTCAAAGCAGTGTTCGTCGAATTCTCTTAAAAAGAATTTATAAAAAAAAAACGAAATTGGCTGAATTGATTAAAAACATTATTCCGTTATTAATTGACATTACAAGCGGACTAGAAAAAGTTAAAAAAGCTAGAAACAAAATTTAATTGTATTCCGAGACTGGAGAAATATTCGCGACTCGCGTACATAACAAAAACGAGCGAAGAACCGATCTGATGAAGATGACTTCCAGTCCGACACATAACGACAAAAATCAAATTATTCAAATCATCTCGTTAGCTACACCGCGAAATTAATCAATCAACTAGTCTCAAAACTAGCCTGAAAACGCGCGATTTATTCACATTTTCCCTTCTCTGTTGATCATTACTTTTGAAAAGGTCAATGCAGACATATGCTGACAAGGTTACTCTATAGCGGAACCTCTACTTCGGCACGCAACATATCGGAATTTCGGTTTCAGCCAAAACGGCTTATCTGTGATTTCGGCCGACTGCAACTCGAACAAAGGTAAACCAAAACTAAATGAAAATACCTGTTGAACGATGATAAACATGTTTCCTAAAGAGAGGAAGAACCTTTACATAAATACAATTCCAGATAAAACAAACATTTTTTTATGAATTTCCAGGTACAGATTTAAACGGGTATTAATATACGGGCGAAGCCGTGGGGCACAGCTAGTAAATACATATATATATCTATATATATAACTCGGCCATTTTGACCTCGCTAGGGGCTGTGTTCCTTGACCCCTCTTGCTTTCATTTCTGTCTCTCTTCTATACTTTGTATGAAATGATCAAAATTTACAACGTAATTCTTACCAGCGTCAACACAAAAAAATAACATGATCTCAAAAATCCTATCCTAACATTTAACTTTCATTATATAAAATTAAGACATTTTTTGGTTACATTTTTCGCTACATATTTCGTTATATAAAATTGTGACACTTTTTAAATAATAATAACAAAGATCCTATAAAATATAACAAACGTTACATAAAATTGGGACATTTTTTCTAATGGGGGGTAGCCTAAGAATTACGTTGTAATTAATATATATACATATATATACATGGTGTGTCCAGAAATCCATGAAACATGTTTTTTTGTCGCGCCCCTTTTGCCTGTAGCATGCTCGAATCGGTTTAGTTATGTGGTGCTGACTCTCAGCTTCACAGCGCATCGTAGCTCAGTCTGTTCCGAACATCGGTAGCGTCAGCATCGGGGTGAATTAGTGCACCTCTGTTTGCAGACCTTGTCATGACGTACGATGGCTGATTCATGGAACTCTGTCGCTTCGTTTCCGGGCCGTACTGGAACGTCCACGTTTCGTCACCGGTAACAACGTTGTCCAAATAATCCGGTTCAATTTCCATGCGTTTCTTCAGTTCACTCGCGAGTACTCGATTGGCTTTACACCTTCCGCATGTGCAAGTCTTCCGTAACAATGATGTACATAGAACTTTTAGAATAATCAGGGTGTCAGCTAACAACCGAACACTCATATTCGGTGATCAGAATTCAACAGTTCAAGAACACGGTTCATATTTTCTTCGTTTCTACTTGTTGTCGGTCCTCCAGAGTAAAGGTTATCGTCCATCCTTCCCTGGCAATCCTTATTCACCCACCTCATGACTTGCACACAACTCATAGCAGATTTTCCGTAGGCTTCCTTCAGCATTGTGTAAGTTTCGGCAGCTTCTTTGTTGAGCTTTGTGCAAAACTTGATCACCCAACGTTGTTCGATTGAATCAGCCAACGTGCGTCGTGACGAGGTCTCCAAACAGAGGTGCACTAATTTACCCCGATGCTGACGCTACCGACACTCGAAATCGACTGAACTGCGATGCGCTATGAAGCTGAGAGTCAGCTCCACCTAACCAAATCGGTTTGAGCGCGCTGCCGACAAGAGGGGAACAACAAAAAAACATATAGTAACAGCTAAAGCTTTAGTTCTTATTAGAATCACTGCCTCACCAATTACTCCGAAAGTATCTCCGCAAGAGCTAAAATAAAAAGCTGGTTGTTCGCTGGAGCTTGTATGCTTCCTCAGATTAATTACGTAACGGAAAATTTTTATTTGTTTATATATATTTTTTTCATATTTTACAATCTATCCTAAGGTGGAGAGTTCCGGAACTTAACGTAAGCAGAGGTACTGTAACAACACTCCTTGAAGAAAACGTTTAATTGTAAATAGCTTTAGATCTGTACTATATGCCAGTATTACTACTTCGTATGACAACTATTAACGGATTGATTCAGATAAAATTCCAAGTTTTTCAGCATAATCCAAATTATAAAGATGGGCTATCTTTTTTACTTCCCGTATATATTAACATCCCGAGATAAATGGCTTTATTTGAGACAAACCAAAGAACGCAGCACAATACACTAGTCTCTGTATATATTACTGATTTATCAGTGTCTGCAATACAAACTCACAATCAGACATAACTTTATACACTATTTCTTTTTCTTTTTTCCTTTTCCTACCCTGGGCGCGCCAGCGGCCTTGACCCGACAACATGAAAAATTAAGAGATATAACTAAATAGCCAGGCGGTCAAAAATGAAGGACAGCAGCAACGGAATAACTGAAGGCAATGGGAAGCAAAGGATATAGGTAGCGTTAAAGGGAGTTGGAATATCCAAAACTAAAAGTTGAGCGTAATGAAAGAAGTGTTCGTTAGAGAACGCAAAACATTCGAATAGGATATGATTTGAGTGTCACAAATACAAGAAGGCTCAGAAGCGTGAAGAGAGCAGAAAGGAGAAAGAGCTAAAGAAAAACGAAAGCGTGAAGAGGGGAGTAGAGAATGATTGATTCTAAGCCTAATTAAGGAAACAACAGTGGAACGACGACAGATAGGAATAGATTGAAACCAACGCAAGAAACTAGTATTAGCTCCGACTCTACTAAAAATTTTTAGAATTTCAATTATTATTGATATGCACTCTCCAAATTAATCTTCTACCAACTAATATGGGGAGGTATTCTGCTAACGTAAATAATTATAGACGCAAAAACATTTTTCTAAAACTACCGAAGAACATACTTTTTTTTATACAGTCTCATGACCTAAAATATTAACTGACGATTTCCAACCAGCTCATGCATATAACTTTTTCCATTACCGATTTTAACCAAAAACTCAACAATACCCACCGGTTATTCACCGAACTCGTGCTCGTTTGTAAAACATAAAGAACTATATGTATACATATATTATATATATATATATTGTAAGGTTTTTGCAAGTATTTCAGAATCAGTCCCAGAGCCGGTTTAAGGTTTCCGCAATTGCTCCGAAGTCCTTTTTCGCTGGTTTTAACTTGATTCAATTCTTAATGATTTGCCTTCAAGAATAAATTCGATTCCGAACGTTAAGCACTGCTTCGCGATATGAATAATATGGTTGTCGTTAGATCAGTATTTCTTAACCTCGGGTCGCGACCCAAATTCGGGTCGCGGGCGGTATTAGGATGGGTCGTGGGAATTCCATAAATGACGTTGTGAGCGCCATGGCGAAACGGATGTTAACTTATAAACAAAATGTTTTAGCATTAGGATTTTGTTTGTTCCGCGTCCACAATGCGTGGTCTGTATGTAACTTCTTTCAAATGAATCGCTAAAACTCAACAAATTAAGAGACACCTTGAAAAAGTCCTTCTGACTTACCTTAATTAAACAGCTTGCCTTTTGGCAAGAAAAAGAAACACAAGCAAAGCGTATAAAACTGGATGCACCATCAAGTTCGGCAACAGTTTCGTTACAAAAAACTACCTATGCTTCTTTTCAAGTAGCTTTAAAAGTTGCTCAATGTAAAAAACAGCATAGTATTGCTGATGAGTTAATTAAACCAGCTGCGATAGCCAAGACGAGAACTGTCTGTAGAGAAGAAATAGCGAAGAGGCTGGGAACGGCACCAATTTCGAACGATACCGTAAAAAAGAGAACAAATTTAATATCATTAGATATTTTAGAACAGTTAATAATGGATCTCAAAGCAGCAATACAATTTTCCATTCAAATCGACGAATCAGTAGATATTGTTTTAGACTTTTCACGGCTGTTATTAGTGTATGTAAGATACAAAACTCCAAAATTTTAATAAAATTTTTTTTTTTTTTGTGAAAACTCTTTGTAACTTCAGACATCTTTTTTTTCCTTTTTTTAGTTGACATGTTTTTTGAAAATCACCAATTGTAGTGGCAAAATTGTGTCGCAGCCTGTACGGATGGAACACCAACAATGATAGGAAGTCGCATAGGGTTTTGTGCCAAGTCAAGGAATAAAATTCAGAGGTTGTTACACAATACACTGCTTTTTACATCGAGAAGAAAACTTGGCTACACGGAATATGCAGCCAGATCTACACCGGGTAGTAAAGGACGTAATCCAAATTATAAACTTCATAAAGGAGCGCGCTTTGAACACCCGGGATATTTCGATTGATGTGCGAAGAAACGGGTTCGGATCACGGTGCAATTTATTGTACCATTCAGATATCTGTTAGTTATCCCGCGGAAGGATTTTAGCCAAATAGAAATATTTTCGACTGATAAAAAACACGAATGTGCTGCTGATCGCTTCATTGACAACAAGTGGATGGCCAAAAAATTTTGGACAGAATTACCTGGAAAGCCGATTCCGAGCAATGAAGCCGAAAAGGCTTTGCTCTACCATTTCCAACTACTTATTTGTGTGAAGCAGGATTTTTGTGTCTTGCTGTCTTAAAAAAACGAGTACAGAAATGGACTGGGTTCTCAGCATGACATGTAGTATGCACTTTCCATAAACTTAACTACACGTATAAATATGTTCTTTGTTCAAAAATACAACATCAGGTAGTCACTAATAATGTGTATTTTTTTATGTTTTACTTTGTTGATGAAAAAATGAAAAACGCCGATATATTGCCAATTTATGCTTGTTTAACTTCGATTTGAATAAAGAAAAAATTAATAATGTCGGTTTTTTTTAATATTTCACAATGACATAAATTTTAGCAAACCACGCGGGCTTTTAGTTAATCCTATTATTTTATTATCACCGGAAGATAAATAAAACATTAGGGTCGCGGGCTTCAAATATATTTATACTTTGGGTCGCCAGCCAAAAAGGTTAAGAGAACCGCTGCGCTTTAGATAAATGTATAAGATTTTTTTTTCTTTATGAAACGTAATGAAAAACTTTTAAAACGTTTTCTCCCACTTGAAGAGTAAACGAAATTTAACAAAATTCAATCATTGAGATTTTTTCTTTTTTTCCGTAATGGCTATAGGGCCAACAGGGGCGCGACTATCCAGACTGAGTTAATTAGACTACTGTATGTTGACATAAGAAGGGAAGAAAAGATTGGAATAATTAACGCAGGAGAAAAGGTTAAAGTGTAGGGAGCATTGCAGGGAGTAGGAAGTCCAAGTCTCGACAGGCGAGTATAAAAAATATTCTCGGAGAATAGAACCGTCAAAAAAAATACGATCGGGATCGTTAATAAAGAAAAAATTGGAGACATGCAGTAGACGGTATGAAGTTGGAACAAGAGAAAAATAATAGCGGAAAGATGGGTGCAATGTGCAGCCAAAAACGCAAATGACACATTATCGAGATTAAAGAGCATCTGAGGAAAAAGGAGTCGTAGAACCGTCGGAAGAATGGAAATTTAAGCTAGACTGTCGGGTAATGAGAGTTACGATTTGACAAGGACTCACTGCACAGATATTCAACCAGAATCTGAAATAATATTTCTTGGAGAGAGAAAGAAAGTTATTTGCAAGTATCTTTTTAATGAAGTGGACTGCACAAATCAAATAACGTACATATGAGTCTGCCATATGATTTTCTCCCGGTCCCACATGGTTTAGAATCTCCAAGAGATCTAAAAAAGAGACAATGAATTACGATGAAAAATTAAGTCGTAAGACGAAGAAGGAAAGGGTGAAGGGGACAGCCTGAAATGCACCTCTCTAATGGAAAATAAATTAAGTACTTATTTAAGTGGTAGGCGGAGGAAATGAACGTTACAGCTTGGAGAATGGCTAATAATTCAGCAGTATATATCGGGCAGAAGTTTGGAAGTCAGAAGGATTCTGAATATAATTGCTTGTGAAAAAAGTACAAGCGGCGCCAACAGATCTTCTACTTCTGGAACTGTTAGTAAATAATAAAGAACAGGAAGAGGAGAAAGAAGTAAACGCATGGTTCTAGCTTAATAATTAGAGGACAAATGGTGAAAGAAGAATAAACAGTTTTTTTTTTCTTTTTTATTTTTTTGCTTAAACGGA
This sequence comes from Icerya purchasi, assembly GCA_039619475.1. Taxonomy (NCBI): domain Eukaryota; kingdom Metazoa; phylum Arthropoda; class Insecta; order Hemiptera; family Monophlebidae; genus Icerya; species Icerya purchasi. The sequence continues at coordinate 543,813,451 of CM077115.1, forward strand.
GGAAATAAAAACCCGCAGCAGTTAATAAGAGAATGTTGTGAAGAAAAAATCGTCAAGACGATGGGAAACAAGAAAAATGACGAGCGTTTTATTTGAGGAGAACCGTTAATTTTAGAGAATAGAGAGGTAGAAAATATTATGACTGGGAGAAAAAACCAAAAATCGTTTGATAAGAAAACGCTAACCTATATAGAATTGGCAGATAAAGAAGGAAGAAATGTTTGATTCAGCGAGAATGAGATAGATCTAAAAGAAAAACCAAGACAAGAATTCTGAATAATGTTTAATTTAAAGAGAATGGATTTGGATGCGCGCTCATATAGGAAGGAAAAATAATCAAATTCTGAGAGCACGATAGATGTATATAGTGAAATAAAGCCGTACGCTCCCCCCTACCCACTGAATTCGAATGTGAAAGAGATTTTAGTAGGTTAATTATTTTTCAGTCCGAAATGCAAAGAAAGTTGATGTGTTTGAAGAAAGATAATCGGCTGTTTAAGAATACTCCTAGATAATAAAACTGGTTACTTAGAAGAACAAAGCAATCATCTCTAAAGGTATATGTTAAGTAATAGACGGAGAGTGACTTGGTAGGCGGGATAGAGAGATGCACAAGAAAAAAGCGTGTTCTAATTTAGTGTGAACAATGAAGTTGAGATCGTTGACAACTGAAATGTTCGCATCCGCGGCATAGAGAAGAATATTATGCTCGCAAAGAATAATGCCGTAGAGTTGATGAGAAGGGTAGCAGCGCTGAGGGTGTAAATATTCAAAAGAGAATAGACTGAGGCAGGAGCCCTGAAGAAGGCCTTGAAACACTCTCCTTCCAGCAGAATAAGCTGGGGAAGAAAGATATTTAGAACGAATTAGTACCATGTTTGTGATAAGATAGACAAAGAAAGGAGGGATGTTGACGGACAACATCTCATCTTCTAAAGTAGGGATGTAAATCATAAGCAGCGGTAACGTCGATAAGGGCCGTTATTTTTTGCCGATAAAGGATTTTCAAATATCCGAGACAAAAAGGCTTGTCAGCGGGACCAAAACAAAAACCAAACATACGTTTTGGAAGAATATTACTGGTTTCTAATCACCAAACGAACCGTTATCTAATCACCAAACGAACCGTTATCTAATCACCAAATGAACCGTTATCTAATCACCAAACGAACCGTTATCTAATCACCAAACGAACCGTTATCTAATCACCAAACGAACCGTTATCTAATCACCAAACGAACTGTTATCTAATCACCAAACGAACCGTTATCTAATCACCAAACGAACCGTTATCTAATCACCAAACGAACCGTTATCTAATCACCAAACGAACCATTATAAAAATTTTATCGATAAATAGATGCGACCCCAACCATATCCTTTTTGAATGCCCTGCTCTTTTTCCCGAGTGCTCCCTCATCTATATGCCGAACTCTTGGCGTTGGATCTTCCTACCCCTTTCAATGCTTCCTTTATCCTTTCCTTCGCATCTCTAGCCGTTATTCCCATCCTACTTTCCTCTTTATACTCTCTATCTCCGATCGCCTCAGAATTTGAGTAGATGATCTAAGCTCATGTAGTTGGGTCAGTGCTGACACCGAACCCATATAAAAAAAAAAAAAAACACTACATCGGAAGCCTGTGCACAGAATACAGTACATACACTATAGCACTGCTCTAAAAAAAAAAAAAAGAAATATAGTTCAATAAACTATCTGTTGAAATATACAAATAGACATAAAACATGAACTATTATTGTTACCCCTCATTTTTCGTCCTCGATATTTTTGTAAATAATGTTACTATGATATAGTGTAGCGCTGGTGAATTAAGCTGATTGAAATGAAAATATTTCAATAAAATTTTTTTATTAATTATTTACATTTTTTTATTTGAGAAAAATATTTTAAGATCTAAAAGCTTAAAAAATCAGAAATTTTTAATCGGACAACGAAAACCGTGAAAAAGATGAGAATAAAAATGACAAGTATGGCGTGAGCAGATTTTGTAGCTGTACAAGAGTAATTTAAAAAAATTAAGTTCACATTCACACTTGCTCGTACTTCTGAAACAATCCATGTCTGAAATATTTTAGTAAGATTTTTTTTTCTTTTGAATTTAAAAAATTTCTAGTCATAAATGGAACCTTACTTCGCAGTTAATATTCTGCTGATGATTGTTCATTAGCCGATGTTGGTTAAATTACGCCCTGCCAATATGTGACATGTAACTGATTCGAAGTGCTTCTGTAAACCTTTGCAAACAAAGTATTCCTAAAATTTTTGATTTTTTAGGCTTTTAGATCTTAAAATATTTTTCTCAAATAAAAATGTGAAATATTTCAATAAAAAAGTTTATTGAAATATTTTCATTTCAATCAACTTAATTCACCAGCGCTACTATATCGTATTAATACATTTTTTACAAAAACATCGAGGACGAAAAATGAGGGGTAACAATAATCAGTTTCAAAATGCAGAACTGAATTAAATTATATTCAGAGTGAGAAGGTGCAAAAAAGACAGCCGAATGAAAGAAACAATAGAAAAAACGGAATAACTAGTATTGAACTAGATAAAAAGAGATCTGAAGACAAACCAAAGCGTTTTTGAAGACGTATTCTTAATTATAACATTTATTAAAGTATTTCGCGTTACAATTAAATTGGTCGCTAATAAAAAACAATTAATAATAGGGATTTTGATTAATTAAATCTGTTTCAAAAACCGTTGAATGCTTCACCGGCCGAATTGAAACTCTTAATATTTTCACATTACACTGCGACTATAGGAAAATGTAGATTTTTTAGAAATAATAACAATTAAAGATGAAAAGCGAAATTTTCACCTAACTGATAAACAGAGTTAAAATCTGCGACAATAAAATCGCTTTTTAAATAATATGTCAATAAGAAAATTTTTAACGATATTTATTATAAACAATACTTCTTAGCTACTTTTATTACTTTACAATGGTAACAAAGTTATCTCAATGGTATTATTCTATTACAACCGAAATATTTCAAATTAATTCGTACTCGTAAAAAAGTGAATTATCATATACGAGAAATTGAGCGATTCGATGTTTCTCTGTCAATTAACTTTTGTTTCGTACATTACACGTAATTATAGTCAAAATAAAGCTGAATGGATTGCTAAGTTTGGCGTAATAAGATTGAACAGCAAAATACCGTGGCAACAGCAAAAGCACATAATCGGAATGGTTAAATCGCCGGTTGAAGGCAGTATGTTGGCCATGGTGAAATTGAGCGAATCGATCGAATTTTCTGATTTTGTATGGCCCATCTGTTTACCGACAAATAATTTCTCCATGAAACAAGTCCTCTACTGCAATACTCTTGGATGGGCTGAAAATCGTAAGTACTACATATTTATAATAGGTTAATAGTAGTAAATGAGAAGCACTTTTTCGTTTTTTAAAATATATTGGAACGTGCGGAATATAAGTCACAACTTGCTTCCATGTGGAATTAGAAAATGTTAAAATCCGTTTTCATGTCCACAAGGAAAAAGTAAAATAAAAAACGAACATTAATTAAAAATAATAATCAGTATCATAGAGCAAAAGGAAATTAAAAACACATCCTGAAAGCAAATAACATCTCCGTTGACGTTGTTAATGTGATTTTCTATCATACCGTTGTGATATTTTATAAGATTTTCAAATAAATATAACACGCATTTTAAATACACAATACTATCATTATTTTCTTTAATAAAACAACACTGACCAGTTTCAGATAATTGTATCCATCTTCATAGTGATAGGTATATAATGACAACTAAAATTAAAAACAAAACAAATAAATAGATCCGTCAACATAAAATAAATTTCACCATTAACTAATAAAATTGAAACAATTTAATAAAATCACAATTAAAATATGAAAATTGATAAAATATAAAGTTTAAAAATTTTTATAATCTAAAATGATATAACAAAGAATTTTTAAATCAATGAAGTTAAACAGTAAAATTAAATTTAAATTTAAATTACCGAGATGTGATCTTAAACGTGTTAAATAATGGATTTTTATCAGGGGTAAGTTATTATTAATAATTTTATCTTTATGCTTATAAATGTAATAGTTTTCAGCAAAATCCAAAAATTTGATGTTTTTAATATGATTTTTAAAATAGTCATGTCTTCCTCTATGCTATTATTTATTGTATGTTTCTCTAAGATTAAGTGTTTGGCAAAGGTGGATTTTTCAATATAGCCATATTTTAACGCATACATATGCTCCTTATATCCGATCGTGAAGGATCCCTTTGTTTGCCGAATATATACACCTTTTTGCAAGTTCTGCTTGTTAACATATATATTCCAGAATTATCAAATTTAATTTAAATTTAATTTTACTGTTTAACTTCATTGATTTAAAAATTCTTTGTTATATCATTTTAGATTATAAAAATTTTTAAACTTTATATTTTATCAATTTTCATATTTTAATTGTGATTTTATTAAATTGTTTCAATTTTATTAGTTAATGGTGAAATTTATTTTATGTTGACGGATCTATTTATTTGTTTTGTTTTTAATTTTAGTTGTCATTATATATCACTATGAATACGGATACAATTATCTGAAACTGGTCAGTGTTGTTTTATTAAATAAATAATGATAGTATTGTGTATTTAAAGTGTGTGTTATATTTGTTTCAAAATAACATCTCCCCTTTTCAATTCCATTTTTGCCAATTAATTGTCGTTCAATTAATACACATATTTATATTCCTCATAAAGTAATAAAAAACACATTAAGAGGAAGAATGAAAAGGAAAATACCTATTGGCCACATCGAAATTGAGCATGCATTGCGCGGGGCAAGAGTGTACCCACATAGCGGTATAAGGTATCAGAAGGTGCCCATCGATGATTTTTTTCGACGAGGATTTTTAGAAATTCACTTCTGCCGAAAATTTTGGCTTTGGCCATAACATTTACTAGATATAAGATCTGATTAAATTTTCAAGTACTTTTAATTTGATTTTTGAATTTTGTCCCTCTGATAAATTATACAATTCTTCATCGTTTTGAGAATTTAAGTAATACAAGTAATAATACAAAGCCGGGAAATTACGATAAAAAAAAAAAAAAAATCAATATTTGTAAACAATATTATTAATGTGTGAAACATTAAATACTCTTTTTACTCTAGGAGAAACACTACAACGAATCGAAGTGAAAGAAGTGTCAATGGAAAATTGTGCCAACGTCAGCATTATGATGAAAAATGGACTATGCGCTGATTCAGTTTATGGCCAAAATGACTGCGAGGTGCGTATATCTTTTAAGACAAGTAAAACAAAAAACTTCCGCCCAAAATCCTTGGGAACAGTCAGTGGGTGAAGGAGAGATGGACTGCAGCAGTATATGTATGGATGGTTGTGCATGAGTATGTGTGAAAATAATTGGCGAGATAATTTTGAATGATTGGTTCGTATATTTAGGATAAATTTTGAATAACGATTGTTGGAGATTATCATAGTGGTGCAGTGGGATGAGTAGCAGTGATTGCAGTTGTTTGTTTGTTACTGAAGTGGCATATTTAGATTTCATTTTAAAAAATGGACATCAAATTTATACTCCGAGGGAAAAGAAGGGATTGTTAATTTTCGCAATGTAATAGTATACTTTAGAGTTATTCGCGCAGCAAGAATGAGCGTGAGTGCGCACACCTTGAAAGACCGGTTAATTAATTTTGGATAATAAAATAGTGTACTTGTCAAATTTGAATACTTGCACACAAATTTTGTTCCCTTACAATTCGAGTGGAATGGGGTTTGGGTTAATTTTTAGTATTCGAATAATAGTATAGCTTTGATCAAAATTGAATACTTACATTCAAACTTGAACGCCAAGAATATTACTTTGCAGAACTGGTATTCGAAATTCTTGGGTTATTGCGTCAAACCAACAAACTGCTAAAATATCAGTATAAAATTTGATCATCGTCATTGTGGGCAGCTTCTTTTGTCTTCTTGATTGCTTCGCTAATGACCTGCAGTTACTTCTTTTGAGTATCAGTATTTTTTAATTAACAACAATAAACAGTTATAAATTTGGTGTATATAAAGCCAAACGTAGCGCATGTAACAAAATTAAGTTGGTTTTAAATGAATCTTTATCTCGTGTGCGTTTGCGTTCCTGTTATCAGCTCGGTAATCAGTTGTTTCGGCAGACCGCTGAGATCGCTTCATTGTTATCTATTTAGACAAATAATTTCGGTTTCTTCGCTGTCGCATTTAACTTTTGCTTAGTAACTATTATTATCGATCTATTTTACGTTAATTTTTCGCCTTTACATTTTAATATTTCAGTTTGTCTTTCGCTACTTTAAATGCAATTTGCTGTTTTTTTTGTTTTTTTTGACATATATATGTCTTTAGGCTGGGGGTCAACCTAAAATCGTGTAACGCAACGCAAAACGCAACGAAACGCAACGTTCTCCTTCTAAATTCGCAAAACATTTTAACATTCCGCAGATAATTTCGTAAAATTTTTTCTTGCTGTCTGAAGGTTTTGCGCGACAATTCTCGAAATTTAGAATTAAAAACCCAGCACTTGGCATTGGTACGTGGTGATTTAATTTTTGCTAGGCAATTCGATACGTAAATTTCACGTAATTGCCTGTTCACTCGATTTAATTTATATGTAAATTATATTCAACTTCGTGACTCGTAAAAAATAAAAAAAAATAATAGAAAACCAAAATCAACGGCTGATTCGACACAGGAATCACGTGAACGCAAGAGGGACGAGGAATTTCAGAACAGCCATGAATTCCTTCAGTTCATGAAGAGGAAACACCTTTCGGTTCCAATACTACCGAAAATGAGAAGTTTGAAGCGTTTCTTTCGATTCATCGATTTGAATAAACCTGCTTTGAAGAGTGGTGCCGAACGAAGCCGTGAGTGGCGACAACGGCAAATGAATAAAAAACAAAAAGTTTGCAATGTAGAACCAAAATCAATGGCCGATTCGCCGCAGGAATCACATAAACGCAAGATCGTTCGCCTTTAAATTGGTAAACCGTATATGATCAGAGCGAATATTAACGTGCTAGATGGTCTCGTCAACGGCGCAATCGGCACTTTACGCTACATCGAACGCAACATCGAAACAAGTGTGATAAAACGATTCTGGCTGTCTTTCGACCATTCAAAAATCGGCCGTTTACTGCTCTCAAAAGCCCAGGGGCACGTACTTGCAAATCCGAACATCGATCATTCGTGGACACCGATAACTCAACGTACTTGCATCATGCAAACAAACAGTAAAATCGTGTAAAAGTCCCCCTTGTTGAAGCTTGTGCAGTTACTATACACAAATCACAAGGCGCTACACTGGATCATTTACAAGTACAGTAAGTGTCCTGGACAGCAGCTCGTTTATGTAGCCCTTTCTCGCATCTCTTTGCTGGACTATTCCTAACGAATCACGATGGTGTGATCACACATTTTATCACCATCGCGGAGAGCTAAATCGAGATCCTTAAAGGCACTTCGTCTCGAACGCCTTACAAACGGTAGGCGATCAGTGCCGGAATTTTCTGAATCGTTCTACGCAGACGGATTCCACGTCGTTCTCGTTGTGTACATTCAACACTCAATCGCTAAACGCACACTTGCTCGATTTAACTAGCGATTAATCCGCGATGTAAATTTCTTGCCTTGTCTGAAACGTGGATTGAAAACGATTGTTCTATTGAAATGCTAGGATTTCGCACTCAATTTAAAAGGAATGCGATTCGTTCTGGTGGTGTCGCCATTTGCAAAAATATAACTGTTTCCGAATAAATTGCAGTCTAACAATATCAAAAACGATTTGCGGGAGTTTGATCAAAATAATATGAGCGTGGATCAGCTCGCGACATGTCACGACGGTGTTGGCGACTTTTGCTCGGTCAAGACAACAATCAATGCTAAAAGAACTATACTCGCATCAGTTTATATCTCACCGAATACATCGTTTGAGAAAATTCAGCAATTCATCGTCTTAAATCTTATAGCGTACAGTCCTAAATTAAAGGTACCTGAAAAACATAATTATCACGATATACCGATGCTCGTTAGTGGAGACTTTAATTTGGATTTAAGAGGACCGCACAGACCGGAATTTATTGGATTTATGCACACCGAGTTAGGATTACAACTAAACAACGATCTCGCCATATCTACTTCACGAAGAAGCAGAAAAATAATTGATGCTGTAATCGATCATCTCGAAACACGTGAATACATAGCATACTGCAGCAGCCATCGTCCATTATAATCTATAACTTGCAATTCTGTTAATTCGAATGTTGTAAATGATGATAGATAATACAGAATAAAAATAAAATTTAAAAATTAACGGGACGTTTTGAGATTTATTCTTTTTTACTTACAAAAACAATTCTACACGGTAGCTATTTTCTTTTTGAATATATCAAATCTCAAAGACATATATATGTACTGATACTTCTGCGAGTAACGTGGAAATTTGAAGGTTTTTTTTCTTTTTCTTTTCCTCTCCCTTTTTTAAGCCAGTTGATCGATGAGCTTGTTTAGTGGGGCCGCCCGGCGGTCGCCTCCAAAGATTTAAAAGCGAAACCGAATGTATCACTAAACTTAATGGAGGTTGACGCTGTCGGCAAGCGCAAACCTTCCGGCCCTCTCTAGCCGTTCACGATTTTGCCAAACAAGGATCTGCGGCTATCTCAACCCGATTTACCTAATCTCGCCACTTTAAATAATTCTAACAACAGTGCTATTACGGCTGTCGAGAATTTTATTATCGATAAAAGTAAAAATAATAATAATAATAAAAACAACAATAACATTTTACCACTCCCACCACCACCAATAACAATAATAATAATAATAATATTACTAATGACAGTAATAATAAAAATAATGATAATGATAATGATAATAGTAATATTAATAATAACAGCAATTATAATAATAGTAACAATAACGATAATAACAGTAACACTAATAATAACAACAATAGTACAAATAATTATAATAATAGTAAAGATACTCTATTGTTCTCGGCCTATCATCCAGGGCCTTTCACTGTTCACGTCGAAAGCTGAGCCAATAAAAACTCATTAGATGGGTTATTGGATCTCCGTAATGTCAATGTTGCTTCTCTCTCTGAAACGTGGCTTCGGTCGGGCATAAATTTCAATATTAGAGGTTTCAGGGTAGTTAGATGTGATCGCGATGACGGTTATGGTGGTTCTGCAATCCGGATTAGAAATGGCATTCCATTCTACTCTGATGATGTCTCCCTTAATCTTCCTTCTTGTCCCAATTTACCTAACATTGTTCACATCTCCATTCAGCCTCCCTCTGTACGTCCTATTAGCATTGTTTTTATCTATGTTCCTCCTAGTTTTGATCTTCGCCTTTTCCCCTTTTCATCGTTTTTTATCATCGGTGGTGGCTGGAATGCGCATTCTCCTTTATGGGGCTGTGCATCCTATTCCTTCAGAATGCCAACCTCTTTGATAATCTAGTACTCCTCAACGATCTCTCCCCCACATACTACAAGAATGCTTCCATTTCTAGTTCCCTCGATCTAACCTTTTCCTCTTCGTCTATTGGTCTTAATTATAATTGGAAGACCCTTATGGGCTCTTACGGCAGTGACCATGTTCCTATCCTAATAACTCCTGTCAGTTTTCCTCCTCCATCTGATTCCAATTATACCAATTCTCCTGGATGGAATCTTCTCAAAACTAGCTGGCCTCTATTCCGCTCCCTGGTTGACTCGTCTCTTCCTCTCCTTCAACCGGATCACGATCCGGTACCTCTCTATAATTCCTTTTTATATTCCTTAACTTCTGCTTTTTCTTTATTTTCTCCGCCTCGCCATACGTAATCTTCTGTACATCGCAGTAAGGCTTCTTCACTTTGGTGGAACAAGGAATGCGACACTGCCTTTAATATCAGTCGCGCCACCTTTAAAACCTTCCGTTCTAACCCTATGACTGAAAATTTTCTCGCTCACAAACGGGCAAATGCGAGAGTTAGGTTTATATTGAAATCCACAAAGAAATCCTCTTGGAAAAATTTCTGTGCTAAGTTCTCTAGAACTACTCCTCTTTCGCAGATTTGGAAAATGGCCAGAGCCTTCAAATTCCCATCCTCTTCTCGCTTTTCCAACTTCAGTATCGTCGACGATGCCTTTTTCCTTTTATTGATTCCGTCGCTCCAGCTTATGTTCCTTCTTTTGATGAATTGTATTCTACTTTTCCGGAAAATTCTCCTCCTCACTTCCTAACTTCGGCTTTCAATTTTAAGTTCTCTCCAAATCGTCCAGCCCTACTCCAGGACTTGACGGTATACACTATCTCGTTCTTAAAAACCTTTCTGAACAATCCCTCAGTTTTCTTCTTAGTCTTTTCAATTCCTTCTTTTCAAAAGGTATAACTCCTTCCTCCTGGAATTCTTCTATTGTCATTCCCATTCCTATTGAAAATTCTTCCCTACATCCTATTTCCCTGGCATCCTGTATTAGAAAACTATTTGGGGGTATGCTCAACAAGCTCGTTGTTTGGTGGCTGGAGCATAATAATATATTTCCTATTAATATGTTCGGCTTTCGGCCTGGTATTGGTCCTTCTGATTGTGTTAGTATTTTCGTTTCTCACTTATACAAGTCTTTTATCCAGCAACATTTCACCCTAGCTTCCTTTATTGATGTCTCCTCTGCTTTTGATAATGTTCATTTTCCCACTTTAAGAGATAAAATGACGGCAATTAACAGTTCTATCCACTTCACCTCTCCATCTCTTAACGCTTCAAGAAAGGTTTTCCAAGGTCTTCCTCAGGGTTCCTCCCTCAGTCCTACTGTTTTTAACATCCATACTATCAGTATAGCTTCTCTTCGTTTAAATTCCTATTCTGTATTCTTTGCGCTCGACATCCTCCTTTTTTCCTCGTTTGAAGATGTTTTAGCAGCCTATGAAGCCCTCAGTTCGTCGCTCATTGTGCTGGAACATTCTCTCTCCTTAATTAATCTTTCAATTTCTCTCTCTAAGTCTTCTTATACTTTTTTTACCCTCCGTCCCTATAACCCTGCTTTGGTCAATCTATCCTTATACAATGTATCTCTTTCTCGTGTTAATTGCTTCTGTTATCTCGGTGTCTTTCTTGATAGTCGTTTGTCCTTCCCCAAATATCTTTCTGCTTCCACTATTAAAAGGTTAAACTTGCTGAAAGCCCTGTCGCCAACTAAATGGGGTGGTGATCCCTATATTCTTATTTCTCTTTGCAAATCTATTATCCGTTCCAAATTTGATTATTGTTCTTTTATTTATGGTAGTGCGTCCAAGACACGTCTTTCCAAACTAGATGTAATTCAAAAATTCTTGCCTTCGTCTCTGTCTTGGCACTCTTAAATCCTCTCCAACCCCTGCTATGCTGAATTCAATTCGTCACCCCTATCCATTCGTTGACCTTATTTAGGCTATCGTTTCCTCGTTAAACGTCTTCCTCTCGCATCCTCTACTCTTGTTCCGTCTTACCTTTCGATTTATAACAGCTGGCGCTTCACTCCCAGCAAAACCCCTATTCTGGCTTTTATTTCACGCCGTCTCGGTTAATTTTGGCCATATATTATTTCTTTCAATAATCTCCCTTATTTTTCCTTCGACTTCGCTGATATCTGTCATCATCTTAAGGTATTTATCCTCCCCTCATTTGCAAAAAATCTCCCCCAAACCGTAATTAAACAGGTATTCTACAGCACTATCAATTCCCTATTTCCCTCTCATCTTACCATTTATATGGATGGTTCGAGGGGGCCTGGTGATGTTGGTGCTTCCTTCATCTTTCCTGATTTTAACCCCTCAGAATTTTTTCGCCTTCCTTATTTCTGTTCCATATTCATAAACGAATTATCGACTATCCTACGTTCTATTATTTTCATTTCCTCGAATCAGTTTTTCTCTAAATTTTTAATTATCTCCGACTCTTTGGGCGCCCTTCAGGCCATATCCTCTCCCCTTCCTGATCATTCGTGTGACTTTGTTATCCTCCGTATACGTTCACTGATTCACAATGTTTCCTATCTCCATTCAATCAATATTGATTTGCTGTGGGTATCTAGCCGCTCGGGCATATTTGGTCATGAGGCGATTAGTTCCTTGGCTCGGGCTGCTGCTGCTTCCTTTCGTCTTTTTTTAAAAAAAAACATCCATCCGATAACCTTCTATCAATTTGTAAAAGCTTTCATATTCGATTTTGGTCGGACACTTATGTTTCCTCTTTTTTCAACAGTTGTTCCTTTTAAATGTCAGTTCAACCTACTCTTCCTGCCTATATTCATGGTTTCTTTTGCATCTCTCTCTTCTTCAATATTCTGATGTTGTTTTCATTGTTCGTATGCGCTATTGGCCATTCTTTGCTGCCATTATCTAAATTTCGTTTTTCCTTGATTTCTTCCCCACACTGTCCTCTCCATCAGCCGGATGATGCAGTTATTTGCAACGCCGATCACAAGTTTTCCCAGTGTTCATATCTTTCTTGTATATTCTGATTTGCTGAAGCTTGAACTTCCTACTCCTTATTGTGCTTCTTATATTCTGTCCTTTTCTTCCCCACTAATTATTCCTGTTATTTGTTCCTTTTATTTCTGATCGGATCAAAATATAACCGACCTCTTTCCTTACCTTTTATTTCTGGGTAAAGGTCCTTGGTTGACGAGCCCCCCCCCCCCCCCAAAACAATAAAAAACAACAAAATATACATTGGACAAACGTGCAGAACCTTCTGTATATGTTATAAAGAGTTTACTACCATAATTAGGCATGATCGCATAGAAAAGTCATCAGTGGCAAAACATATAATTATGGATAAACGTAAATTAAACTTTAATATTGTGGTACTGATTTAGACGCTGTAAAATATATATTTATAACTGATAAATATGTTTATTAAACTATGCAGGAATCTATTATATTAATAAATTGAAAAATAATTTAATTGACAATAAGCTAGTCTTAAAAAATAACCCATTATTTAATATCGATAATTAACTTTAGATCGTTGTTGTATCGTAATTAATTACTGTCGTAATCGGTTTTGTATTTTACACCATATTCCTTTAACTTTATTCATGAAACCACTATTGTTGAGTACATGATTTCTAAACATATCAGTTTTCTTAAATTTATTAATTTCACAACGTACATTTTGTGAATTATTATATTTTCAGTTTCTTGTGTTTTATACTTATTTGTATTCATTAGCAACGAACGAGACATTTTTAGCTGGAAGAAAACAGGTAAATGCACCTTTTTAGGTGCCAACTCTTTTTTTCATTTAATGTAGCGTTTTTTTTTGGTCTTAAAAACTTTGCAATAACTTGCTGTTGTGAAATATGTTCATGTGTCAGTATGTTTTTTCAAAAAGTACAATAATGTTATTTTGGATAATTTAATTTTAAAAACAGGAAGAAGAATTGGCCGGCAGTCCAATGGCATGCATATTAAATGATACGAAAGCGTGGACATTGGTCGGAATTAGTAATTGGAGAATAGCCTGCTCCATGATAGGAATGCAAAGACCGCGTTTGTACGATCAAATTACATCCAATATAAGATGGATTAAAAATACAATGGCTAGATAAAACTTGGATTACATGCTTCGAAATTTTATCTGTTCTCCTCACTATATTAAAAATGCTTTTTAAAGAACAATGCAAATCGACAATGAATTTTATATTATTAACAAAAAGACTTAAATTATTTTATTTAAAAAAAAAAAATAAGAAATTATTTTAATAAAATTTTTATTTTATCAATTTAACCTGTTTGTGTTAAATCATTTTAAGTTATAAAATACCTTTCGATACAACTTGCTAAATGTGAATACCACATATATCTTGGACGCAGTAAGATTAACCGTTTCCAAGATAAAAACCTGGAGAAATTAGAAAAAGATTTCAAAGTCAAGCGGCACACACAATTTTATAATTAGCAGTTATATATTGACGATTAATCATCATTCTTCCGCCACAAGTAAGACAAAATGAACAGTTACGAAATTCCCATTGTCATTTCATAACGTTCTTTTATGCCGTGTTTATCAGACATGTTAGATCGCTGTTATAACGCATATTTTAATAAAAATAATTTTCAGTATAGCCAGTTTTCAAAAAGATATTATTACTAACTATTACTGGTTTAAAAACAGGCAATAATGACGTAGTGAATGGAGACAATTTATCTACAAGAACTAGGAGGAAGCTTGCCTCTTGACAAGGTGCGAAAAACTGGGTAATATGTATCTTTGCTTACATAACAGAATGAGTTTCTTTTGTTAAGCTGTGCCATATTTCTGATTATCTTTTTTTTTTTTTTTTAGGGGGGCTCGTCAACCAAGCAAGGGGACCTTTACCCAGAAAAACAAAAGGTAAGGAAAGAAGTCGGTTATATTTTGATCCGATCAGAAATTTCATCTAAAAAGAAACAAATAGCAGGAATAATTTGTGGGAAAGGAAAAGACATAATATAGGAAGCACAATAAGGAGTAGGAAGTTCAAGCTTCAGCAAATCAGAATATACAAGGCAGAACGCTCTATAGAAAGATATGAACACTGGGAAAACTTGTGATCGGCGTTGCAAATAACTGCATCATCCGGCTGATGGAGAGGACAGTGTGGGGAAGAAATCAAGGAAAAACGAAATTTAGATAATGGCAGCAAAGAATGGCCAATAGCGCATACGAACAATGAAAACAACATCAGAATATTGAAGAAGAGAGAGATGCAAAAGAAACCATGAATATAGGCAGGAAGAGTAGGTTGAACTGACATTTAAAAGGAGCAACTGTTGAAAAAAGAGGAAACATAAGTGTCCGACCAAAATCGAATATGAAAGCTTTTACAAATTGATAGAAGGTTATCGGATGGATGTTTTTTTTTAAAAAAAGACGAAAGGAAGCAGCAGCAGCCCGAGCCAAGGAACTAATCGCCTCATGACCAAATATGCCCGAGCAGATCGACGGGCGACCACTTATTAACTCTGCAACGGCAAACAGTAACACAAGCTTCCACCGCCATCAACATACGTCTTTTTCGATTTAGAAAAAGTACTCGATCGCATTTGGCGTCATGGATTACGGCTAAAGCTCAAAGCCGCTGAAATAAATGGCCACATTTGCAAATGTATCGCTAGCTTTTTAAACAACCGAACGGTCCGGGTTAAGATCGCTACATCATTATCAGCACACATTCCAACTGAGAATGGCGTGCCACTAGGCTCTGCTCTGAGTTCAACCTTATTCATAATATACGTCAATGGCGCAGCCGATTGCATCTCGCCGCCTATAACCCCTATCGTCAAATTTTCCTCTTATCGCTCAAAAAAAATCCTGTCGAAAACTATCGATAAAATACAGAGTTGGTCTGGAAACAACGGCCTAGCCATCTCGGCGAGTAAATCCGTATATGTTGATTTTTGTAGAGGGCGCCGTTCCTCTCGCAAATCTAAACAATCTTCCTCTTCACCAGAAAGCCACCGCCAAATTCCTCCGATTAATCTTTAATTCTAGGCTTACTTCGAAGCCTCGTATTGCCAACTTAAAACATAGCTGCACCAATTCTTTCCCCATATTGAAAAATCTGACTAGCCCCCCAGATGTAATATTAATCCTAAATTCCTCTTCAACATCTACAGATCGCTGATCTTATCGAAAATCCACTACGGGTGGCAGGTGTACTCATCAGCCAGCAAATCTATATTAAAATCCCTTGATCCAATACATCACTCCGCATTGGGAACCATTTTGGGAGTGCATCGAATTTCTTCAGCTGCCAGCAAGTGCGTTCAATCCCCGGATCCGCTTTCGTATTTCCAAAAATATTTCGTACTACGAAATATGTACCATAATTTCAGCCACACACGAAAACTCCCCTTAAAGTTGGAACATTGTGCTCTTGAACCAAACTTTCCCGGCGACCCACTAATAGAATTACTGGTCGGCCTGCAACACGTCTGCACAGAGGTCAACACCCAACCCTAATACCCTTATTCCCCCTTGAATCGCTTTCCAGATAAATATTGATCTGTCGCTGAAACAACTTCCAAACACAACAAATCCCCTCTATAGAGCGGAAGTGGCAGTTAGGGCAATTAATAAGTACTCGGACACCTAATTTACTACACTGATGGAGCTAAAAGACAGTTGGCGAAGCAGGCCCGCTACCCGTAGCCTGTTCACCTAGAGGTCACGACATCTCATGCGAAATTCAACTCAATGATACCGCATAAAAAAATTGCACACTGCTTCCACCACATCGTTACAACTCACACCAGAGCCAGCGATTTCCTCCTAGTTACTGATTACAGTCTTTAAAACTGATTAAGGGCTAAAAATACAACAACCCGCTTGTTCTAAAAATATATAGCGCTACTTATACGAATTGCATCTAATGGATAGTCACGTGTCGCTGCTGTGGGTTCCTGGATAAAATTGGAGTGCTTGGTAATGAGAGTGTCGACGGAGCAGCACGTTCTGCCTTGCTCTCGCCAAGCCAGAGCACGTGGAGCTACCCTCAACAATTGTATATACATTATTAAAGGCGTGCGAAAACCAGTGGAGAACTGAATGGGCAACTGCTACAACATTCCCCTAAGAACCATTTAAATCACGGTGACTATCGGAAGGAACCTCCCGATACGATTTTAAGATCCTCAGCCTGCTGCGAATCGGCCGCATCGCTATTTCCACACAAACATATAATCTATAAAACGCCGCATTCGTCTACGTGCCTCTCATAGAGCAGATCCTTTCAAATGAGGTAATTTCCATCACCGGGGCTATTGCCTTCATTAAAATGAGCGGCTTAACTGAGCATATTTAAATGGGCCCCTGCCACTTGTGCGCGCTGTAATGACCATAGTAGCTACACACACAGCACATACAATTAAGGGGGACGGGGGAGAAGATACAAAATGATGAATAATATCAAGTTAATTTTTCCTATTCTTTTTTCGCTATAAATGTTCATTGTATCGAATCCAAGGGGAAAAAATTAAATGGTAAGGATTAGGTATCATATAAATGTTTGAGGTTAATTTTTATTTGTTCCCTACTGCACATGCATTTTTACTTTTTCGAACGTTTACAGTTAGCCATTAATAAGACAGGATTACAGTGTTCTGCAAACAGTGTAATGATAGAAATTTAATTCGCCCATTATTAATTTAAAATTAGTACATTCGTTCGTATTTCATGTTGTAAAGCTCTAACGGTACTGCACAATTTTTAAAAAAAGTTTAATTTGTGAAAAAAAATCTTGTACAAATCAAAAGAATTCTAAGTTTAAAATTAATTTCATGCTTAATACTTCTCCGATTTTATTATGTTTACTGGTAATTTTTGAAATACTGGCCACTGGGGCACTTTGGAAGAAACATCGGCGAAAAGCTAAATTTAGATAATGGTAACGATGATCGTTTATTTCCGTTTGGCAGATTATTCGTGAAAAACAACGAAAGTATTTCTGACCGCTTTCAATTCGCATTAAACTGTGCGAGCACTTCAACAGTGTTAAAAAAAAGAATAAGCACAATAATGAAAATTAGTTTTATTTTTTTCACTTCACTTTTCACTTATTTTTGGTTTTCACTGTACAGAAGCAAATAAAGAAATATTAAACGGTAAGGAAAAATGATGTACCATATGTGAATGTTTGAGGATAAATTTTATTTGTTCATTACCCTCACGTGCATTTTTGCTTCTCCAAACGTTCTCTTTTATACTTCCCAGTCCTTACACATCACTCCAAAAATAAAATAGGACAAATTCAGATTGTGACCTTTGCAAAATATGGTCGTTTGTTCTTTAATAACTGTTTAAGTTGTCTTTTAAATGTTCCATTTCTAAAGTGTCTGTATCACCGGATTTAAAAAAATAATGAATACCGTGGAAAAGGGCAGAATAATAAATTATTGCTACATCACAATAACACGAATCAGTGGCATGGCCAAAAATTTATCAGCTTTCAGGTCTTTTTAGATTACCCAATGAATCTAATTACAATATTAATATGCAGAATTAATTTTCCGGAATTTATTAAATAAAAATTCTATTTGATACACCTTCCTGGTTACTTTTTCTGATTACATCACAAATTACAAGATAAAATGAAACACAAAATCATTTTGGTATATTGTTAACACTTTTAATCTGATTTTAAGAAACTCATTCGTTTCTAAATACAACATTTAACCGTGCAATTAAATACATAAAAATGAAAGTCACAAAATATGTCTATCGTTCCGGTTTTCATCATTGAATAGACTGATTCCCGCAGAAGGATTCATGCATAATTTATTAGCTTCTAATGTGATTTAGCCGACCTATGAGGAGGGTTCTTTTGTCAACGAAACGAAGAAGATAGAAAAGTGAAATACACTTAAAATAAAAATTTGAACAAAAATTTTACAATAGAGTGTATAAATTCAAAACTTTCAGCCTAGGTGAAAAAAAAAAAAAGAAGATTCTTCTTAGTTTTTGATTATAAATTTTATATATTCATTAACATTAACAACTTTAGGGGTAAAAGTTAAAACATTAGAGAGTAATGCTTTTTTAAAGATTATAGAAATGAGGAACGTAGAAAAAGAGGGCATGAGTGAGGATGAAAGAGAAGTATGTTCAGCTAATGACAATGAGATCGAATCCTTACAAACAAGAAATCTGTAATTGAACTAAACTCTTGGCTATTGTTAGATCCGCAGCAAATATAAGTTGCAGAGAAGCTGAGAATCTCCATCCGAACGTGTGAACCTGAACCGTGCTGATATTTTTTGCGCAGAGGGAGAAGGAATCTTTACATAAATTTGTCAATTAAAAAACAACAAAGAATAAAAATTGTTCATATTTGAACCCGAAGGAAGCGGATGGGTAAGTAGATGGACTGCTTGTAGTATACATAAATAATGGAATGGTGAAGAAGGTATAATTAACATATAATAGTGTATTTATGAATGCAATGAGACCCCCGTAAATGATACTCATTTAAGCTCCTAATAAGTGTTTCGACAAAAAAGGTATAAATTTACAAGTAAAGCCGTGGGAAGCAGATTTATATTATGGACATGGTATTAAATCAGTGCATAATCGTATTAGTTATGGAAAAATATTATATCACAATTTATTTTTTATTAATAATATTTACGTTTTTTTTTAAATTTTATAGGTAATTGAGTGAACATGCGATTTATTCGTCGTGTTTTATAAAAAAAACAAAAAATAACTTTCATTAGAATATTTTATGAGTTAAAATTATAACGAAATTATTGGTTAATCCTGCAACAGTACTTAATTTCAGTAATTGATGTTGAAAATATAACTTACATCAAATCTTTAACTCTCGCTAAATATTGTAGTTTACTGCCACGGTCTGAGCTTAAAGTATATTTTAATTACTATTTTAGTTATATGGACCTAAAAGAAATAAATCAGGAGGGAAATATACACTTCATTATATAAAAGAGAGATAAAATTAAAATGAATTGCGAGAAAAATAGTGTAAAAGAAAATAAATATTTTAAAAACATGTTTATTATAATATAAATTCTAGTTGAACTTTTTTTTTTATTAATTTCTACATATAGATTTAAACGGATGGGTGAAACGGTAGATAATATCTTAAATATTAATTACAACGTAATTCTTAGGCTACCCCCATTCGAAAAAATGTAACCAAAAAAATGTCCCAATTTTATGTAACGCTAAATGTCCCAAAAAAATGTCCCAATTTTATGTAACGCTAAATGTCCCAAAAAAATGTCACAGAAAAATGTCCCAATTTTATGTAACGTTTGTTATATTTTGTAGGATTTTTGTTATTGTTATTTAAAAAATATCACAATTTTATGTAATGAAATATGTAACGACAAATGTAACAAAAAAATGTCTTAATTTTACATAACGGAAGTTAAATGTTAGAATAGGATTTTTGTGGTTATGTTATTTTTTGTGTGTGTTGATGCCAGTAAGAATTACGTTGTAAATTTTGATCATTTTATACAAAGTATAGAAGAGAAAGAGACCAAAATGAAAGCAAGAGGGGTCAAGGGGCACAGCCCCTTACGAGGCCAAAATGGCCGAGTTTATATATATATATATATATATATATATATATATATATATATTCACGGATTCGGTATTTTATCTAGTGGGGATGTCGGGCTAGAAATTATTCGCTGGTTAAAATCGTTAATTTTCGGTCTCTCGGCATCATAGTATTATTCGTTGTGGCAGAGAATACGGCCGCGACATTTACATGGCTGAATATATGATTTCCGATTTTTGTCGAATTCTCGGCGTGTAATGTTGGCGGCTGTGTAAGTGGCCTGGTGTATGCGGTCTGCGACAACAGGATAGCGTCTGTCGGCCACGTGATAAGATCAGTAATGTAGCGGCTATATGTGTGTGATTGATAAGGATTTTGATAATGTACCGTTAATTTGATAAAAGTTTTGAGCCGATCTGGCTAGGTAAAATGTCCAGTTAGTTACCGCTTGATTTAACTGTAGTCGATGTGGTCGCCGATATACTTCGGTCATCGTCGTTGTTCCGTTTTTATGCTAGCCAACGCAACGCCGCGTGTCGCATTCTTAGCTATTCTAGTCCGCATCGCCGTATCGCCGGGCATAGCGCGATTTCGAAGCCAGACCGTTTGGCTAATCGTATTTTTATCTTTTTCTGATTTTGTATATAAAAAAGAATTAGTGATCTAGTTGGGATCTGTGTTTTGCTAATGCTTTGTTTTCGTGTCATATATGTAATATATACATTTGTGTATTTTATCGTTTATTTTCTCTTGTATGAACCTGTGGTGATCCACCGTGAGGTCTCCATTGCGGAGAGCTGCTTGCGCACCAGTGAATCTTCTGTTTTTATTTCTGTGTTTTAAGTGATCGTGTTACCTCAACTGACATACCGAATAAAAAAAAAATAAAAAAAACAATAAATAGTTTGTAGTCTCAAAAAAACCTAAGCTCGACTGAGAGCTGGTAAGATCGTGACACGTTGTGACACTGGCGTCCGCGGGTTAGTCTTTCGCGAGGAGGAAAATCTAGTGGTTTACGCGAAGGTTTTTTTGGTTTTTTTCCCCTTCCTGGAAGAATTTTTTTTCATTCAATTTTTTTTTTTTTTTTTTGCTATTTTTGCGGGAGGATGGATTGGTAAAGAAGTAGAAAACAATCGACTGCAGCCGCGAATCAACAATTTCTAGCGGAAGGTCAAAATTCATAACATCGGCACCTAGAAGCAGGACCCTAAATTATAACATTAGCTTCCGTAAAAGGGACCCGGAAGTCAGAATCTATTACATGAGGTACCCATATGATAACGAATTATAACCAGGCGGCGTAAGGCGTGGGCGACCCTGTGTCTCAAAGATTTATTCATTAGGTACTTGAAAGCTGCGATCACGACCAAAAAATTTTACTCATAAGGCGATAAATATATTTAGCAACTCTCCGAACTGTCAAACTTTTTTTTCAATTATTTCAATTTCAATTTTTATTACGTATGCACATTTTGTGAAACATAAAATTATAACCAGGGCCGGCGTAAATTGTGGGCTCGCGTGCAAACTGGCATTTAGAGGTCACAGAAAATCTCTCAAGACAGACGACGACACCAGAAATTCTCCTAACTTCATAGACTTATTTAAATTGATATTCAAATTTGATCCTACGTTACGGGAATACATGAAACGCATCAGTGACAAACAACTTGCACACCATTATTTAAGCCACGATATTCAGAAAATGAATTGATTATATTAACGTCAAAAATAGTTATCGATAAAGTGATTCGTAGGGCAAAATTAATCTTTTTTGCTTGACTGCACTAGAGACTGTAGCGGAATTGAACAAATGTCAGTTATCTTAAGATTTTGTAATACATCAACCGGCACAATAGAAGAAAACTTTATTGGATTTCTTGACGTCTAGAGAATATTTATGCAATACTCGGAGCGCTCCAAAAAAAATGGCTTAAATATTCAAAACTGTCGTGGTCAAGGGGATACGACAATGGTGCAAATATGACAGGCGTAAATGGTAGAGTTAAAACTCGAATATTAAACATTAATCTCAGGGCATTTTTTCACCCTGCGGTTGCCATAGCTGGAATCTGCTGCTGTTGATAGACGTAGCTAATTCTTCTGTGGCAGCAAAAATATTTTTTTTGGTTTTATTCAGAAAATTTCTTCGCTATTTTCAAGTTCCAGCAGACGATGAAAATTAATCAAAAAGAAAAATTAAAGCTTTCTATGAAGCCTTTGTCAGATACGAGGTGGAAGGCTGTATTATTCCAATTTGATGACATTATTGAATGCATCAAAAGTTTAAAAAATCAAACTGAACAATCTGACGCACCCAGTGATTGTGATTCAGTTTTAAATAAAATGCTCAGTTTAGAATTTATATATCATTACATGTATGGTATGAGAAATCTGTACAAGTCCATTTAAGCATTGCTCTTGGACATTTGTGTACATTTTGTAACTGGGTCAAAGAATACCGACAAACTGGATTCAAAAAGTGCTTGTCTATGCTCGTCAATTTATTGAGAAGAGCACAGTTATGATCTGCCAAAAGACTTTAAAAATAAAAGAGTAGCCAAAAAGAAGAAAATAATGTTCGATTATGAATGCAGCGATCAACCTGTACAGTCTCACGAAAGCTGGTATGGAACAGACTTTTTAACGCCATGATTGATTCTATAATAAGCAATATGGATATAAGATTTATTTTTTTTAATCGACATTTTGAAAATTTTGGTTTCCTCTGTGATCTAAATAAGTTAAAAAGTCTATTCTCAAAGAGCAATTATAAAAAAACTGTCAAGATTTATACACTGTCCTGCGAGTAGGTGAGAGCAGCGACTTCCAACCTTAAGAATTGTATGAAAAATTAATAACAATGCTCTCCCAAATTTACCCAACTTTATTAAAGATGTGAAACATCTGCTGCAATACATAACAGAAAATAGTTTGCAAGAAATTTACCCAAATAAATTTATATAGTCATTCGAATTTTGCTAACAATGCCGGTAAGTATAGCGTCCGCTGAAAGAAGCCTTTGAAATTTTAAATTAATTAAAAATTATTTAAGAAGTACAACGGGTCAGGAAAGACTTTCAGCTTTGGCAGTCTTATCTATTTAAGGAGATTACTATTATTAACGAATTCAGTAAGGCTAACAGTAGGAAATTTCTGTTTTTCGTTAATTCATTTTTTTTATTTTTTTGTCAAAAAATATAGTTTGCATTTTTGTGAATAAAAATTGGACAGTTGCAACTGTTTTTTATTTTATAAAATCTGTCTTTTTGCGCCACTAAAGGGCTTCGCAAAATGTACCTTGCCCACATCAAATTTAGGTCTTGCCTCGCCACTAATTATAACTATATATATGTATATATATATATATAAACTCGGCCATTTTGGCCTCGCAATGGGCTGTGCCCCTTGACCCCTCTTGCTTTCATTTTGGCCTCTTTCTCTTCTATACTTTGTATAAAATGATCAAAATTTACAACGTAATTCTTACTGGCATCAACACTAGTTTAATATATCATTGGTTTTTTTTGTTTTTTTTTATTATTATTTCATCACAACTGACCAATTTTAGTGGTCATTTAGCGATTAATTGAATACGATAAAAAATGTTTTGTGGAGGGGTAGGACTCAGTAGTACTCCCTTTGAACTTTGTAATGGCTGCACAAGGTCTAAAGGCTTATTTCGCCACAGTCTGCGTATTTTACCGGAGTTATCTAGCAAATTGTTAGCAAGTGAATTCATATGAATGTTAAGTTGGGCGACATGTTTATTTGCTTGTTTTTTGATTTCATCCTCCACAAACATGACGGTTAAGTGTCATTATAGAGTGTATAATTTGAGATGTCCCAGGAGGCTACAGTAATGGTTCTCAGTACCCTTTTTTAAAATCGCTGTATTTTCTGTAAGTTCGATGTTTTTGCGCAGCCCCACAGCTGCATACGGTACAGTCAGGTCGGTTTTAGAGCTACTATTCTATATAATGGAGTTTTATTTTCTAACGACAAGCCCGATCTCTTATTTTATTTATTTATTTGGTGAATAATAACATAAATACATAGTAATTGATACATAGCCATGAGTATCTCAGTTGAACGAACACCTCATGGATTGGAAACAATAAAAAGAAAATGAAAGAGACAAAAATTAACTAATATAAAAATTAAAATAAAATTATTCATTAAATGAAAAATCTTCAACATCCGAATATTTGAAAGCCATGATAAAATTCGCCGCGTGCAGGAATTTTGATAAATTATCGTTGTTTAATGGAAAACATTTTACGTCTTTAAACAAGAATTTCCATTTGGCGCACTCATTAACGATATGGGTGACAGTTTCAGGAGCATCTCCACAAGAACACAAATCGGTGTCTGCTATAGATGGAAACGGTGCAGACAACTTTGGAATCTACCATGTCCAGTAAGAAATTGAGTCACATACGTATTAATATTATTAATTTTGATTGGATTGGTTTTAACCTCGGGGACAAAACTAAATGTTAATCTTCCAGTTGAGCTATTGTTCCAGCTATTTTGCATTTCAATAAATCTATTGTTTAGATCAAACTCCAAATTGAGATTATTCAAACCCTTTGAAATACACAATTTTATGCTGCAGTACGGAATACAGTGGCAATTGTTCTGCTATTGTTCGCAACGCATCAGCGGAAGTAGTTCTATGCGATGGAGAATAAACAAAAGAAATTTCCTTTGGGATTTAACTAATACTTCCTGAATACTTTTACGCTTTAAAGCCTCTTCAAACATAAATACGCAGTACGTGAGTAATGGAACAACTAGCATATTAACGAATTATTCACACGGTGTTTAGTGTTCCTGCCTATTCTGTACTGCTAGTGTACAAATAGGCAGTCACGATGCTCGAAATCGAGCAATACGACTCATATGATGAGATGAGTGTTCATCCCATATGTACGTCCAGACATGGAGTGCAATTTATTTAGAACCGTTGTAGCTTTACTGGACAAATTTTTGAAATGTTGATTAAAACTGTAGCAGCGACAGTCTAATATAATAGCAAGATATTTCAGTGATTCGACGATATTAATTTTAAAGTTCGGTATAGAGAGATGTACCGAATTGTAGTAGTTTCTTTTTCGTTTCCTATACATGATTAATAAATTAGTCTTGCTTTCGTCCAACTGTAGAAGATGTTTTTCCATATAGGTTAAAATATTGTTGATTGTAATCTTGAAGTATTTACAAATGGAGGGACGATGGTTAGAAGTGACCGCGAATGCTAGATCATCTGCATAGAAATATCTGGTTACAGCCAAAGGAATCTCCATCAACGATAAGTCTGAAGTATACAAATTCCAAAAAATCGGGCCCAAAATCGATCTTTGCGAGCATCCGCGAGTAACATTTCGAAAATATGTTTGATGTTCGTAAATAAATTTAATAGTTCTGGAATCTAAGTATTGTCTTAAAATTGAGATTATTCTATAGTCGAGCCTGAGTGCTCTAATTTTGTGGAATAAGACTGGCCACAAACAGTTATCAAAGACGCTTTTAATATCCAACGTCAGCAGGCCGATCGCATACTCAATCTGCTTAGTTAATTCGCCAAAAAGCGTTGTCGTGGAACGGGACTTAGTAAATCCAAATTGCCGATCATCGTGAGGTAAAACCGGCAGTATACGATTCAACAAAACATATTCAAACACCTTGGCTAAAGCGCTTAACAAGACAATCAGTCTGTACGAGGATGGAAGATTAGGACTGCGTCCGGGTTTTAGCACAAAAACTGTCCTTCCTGCTCGCCAGGCTTCTGAGAAGACTCCGAACCTGAACAGAGCGATGAATAAGCTCTGAAGTAAATTAGGATAGTAGAAATTCAAGATCTTCAAACATTTATTCGTCGGCTAAGCCAGGAGCTTTATTTTTAGTCCGGCAAAGAATGTCCTTAATTTCCGCTTTGGAAATAAATAGTTCGCTGTTAAAACTAAAGCCGCTAAGGTTAAATCTCTGATATTTTTGCAACTTGTATGAGAAGGTTTCGTCTCCATTTTTGTTTGAGTTTACTTGATAAAAATAATCAAGAAGGGCCTTTATCTTTGAATCCTTATCGAAAATTTTTTGATTATTCTGGTCTAAAAAATTCGAAAGAATCTGTAACTGACGTTTATTTTTGAAAATAGTCTTGTAAGGAAGGCCCCATAGTTTCGAATCGGAACAAAATTTTTTACAATTTTCAGTTTTCGCGTTTCGAATTTCTTTATTAAAAATTTTTCGAACCAAATTCATAACCAGGCGTGCATTGTGATCATTAGTTCCTCACTTGTGTGAACGTTGAACCCGTTTGCGCGATTTTCTTAGAATTATTCGTAAAATCTCTAAATTAATATTCCACTACGAATTCCTATTTAATTGAACTGTTTCAGTGCTGCTGCTAATAATATCGTGAAGTGCGTTATGGAAATTTTCTAACATTATTTTCAGTTAGCGGAAATCATTAGCAGTCTTAAAATCGTAGTTTAAGTGCGAATGTTCTGCAACGATTTTATTAAATTTCTTATAATTTATAATGCGGTGCGTTAAGCTATTAATAATATTCATTTATACTGATAATTTAAACTGAATCGGACTGCGGTCTGAATAAATTGCTTTATTATCTACCTTCCAGTCACTGATTACGTTAGGTCGACCGTTGATCAAAGTTAAGTCAATAACGCTGAAACCATTGGCGTTAGAAAAAGTAATTTCATCTCGTACATTAGCGACAAAAAGATGATTACTAAGAATAAATTGTTCAAAAATTAGATCTCTTCGAGTGAAAAGCCCGACTGTCCTAGATCTTATTTCGGACATTAAAGTCACCGCATAAGATAATCGATTTCTTCTGGTGGAAAGTAATAAATTTCGATAAGAAATCTAAGAAGTTAGTTAGATCTTGTGAAGGCGGAAAGTAACAGGAGATAATAAAAATTTCTTCCAATTGAACTGCCACGATATATTCGCAACCTTCGAAGAATTCTACCTCATTAAATGGTAATGCTGAGTTAACTAAAATTGACACGAACTGCTTTGTAGTTTGAGTATAAACATTGGTAATATCTGGGATTACCTGTTGAATAAGATACGGTTCTGAGATACACGCAATATCTTTATTATCCTTTAATAAATCAAACTGTAGAAGATTATTACCAGAACGTGAATGATGGAGGTTTAATTGCATTACTGAGAGGAAATCGAAATTATTGTTCTCCATAACGAGTGTTGTTATCTAAAATTGAATGACTTCTTTTCGCAGTTTCGCATTTGTAATGCTGGTAATACTTATGGTCCAGACTGAAGTTCGTTTTTCTTTCTACATTTCAAAAAAATAACAATTCGGACAGTGTCCACGATTAATAATTGCCTTAATTTTACCTCTTTCTTCATTATTCAGTTTGTAATGCTGAGCTCCATGCCCGAAGCCTCTACATGAATAACATTGGATAATATCAATATGTTTGTAAACACAACATAAGCGCCATTCTACAGGAACAAATACATCCTTATTTAGATAATTATATACATCCGGTGATACCTGAACAATCGTTTCCAAGAAAGTATTTCTTTCCTTTGCTTCTGGATAATTTTGATGTAAGCGTTCCGATCGATTGCAAGGTTTGTATACTGGTGAATCGAAGTAAGAATTTCGTTTTTTACTCGGTCAGAATCATAAGAACGAAAGGAAAAAGGTAACCCTGTTATTTTAATGTAAGGCATTCTTTTTGCCGGTTCTGAAAAGGTAAATGTATATTTATCAACAAAATTATTCAGGCGCTTGTCTTCGTTAGTGGTTTTTATTATTAAACTAGCCTTCTTACGTGTGAAAATAGACATGTCTTTAAGATCTTTAGGCTTGATAGCTTGCTTAAACACATTTTCTACTAGTTCAGAAGAGTTTTACTATCCGGAGCGATATTATTAAGTTTATCTAATTTCTTAGAATCATCGGAAATGGAGATTTTAATAGTTTTGTCCTTTCTGAATTAAAGTAATATTTTTTTGGTATCATTTTTAGTTATTTGTGAATAACTCGGTTTATTTTTTGATTCGAACCTATTTATGGCGCGATAAATTGTTTCATGAATTACTTTAGTAATTTCATTTATGTCTATGCTCGAACTAACTGGGTTAACGTCTTAATGAAGTGTTAATTTCTGACACAAGGTCCGTAATCGTTTTCTTAATTCCATCATATCTTGTGCCTTTAGCTCCAAGTTTAGGTCTTAAGTCTACCAAAAAAGGTAAAATAGTGGAAAATAATAACTGTCGGATAGCCATTGAAAACCGTATCCTAGCCAGTTACGATAGAGGTTCGATAATTTAACATTTCCTAATTGGTAACACCGTTAAATACAACTACTAAGAATTTAGTTCCATTCGGAGACGATTAGTGTTAGGCTTATATTAGAGAATAGTGTAAATACTCACTCTGTAAATAGCGTAAAAACCTGATGTTGTAAATAGCGTAAAAACCCGGTGTTGTAAATAGCGTGAAAACCCGGTTACCGTCTTTAGGCCGAAACTAGCATAAAAAACCGGTTACCGCTTATCTTATCGCAATATATTTGTTATATTCAGCTCTCGAATGCATTTACGCTTTTAGTTTCTGTTTGTACGTTGTTCGTCGTAGTTCTACCAAGTCGTGTTAATATTTCAATAAATTACATTTTTATACTTCTCGTTTTGTATCAATCATTTAAAATACAGTCCACTCAAATCACTCGTAACAGTTTTTGGTCCTCCGGGCCGGATTCTGATGTAGATTCCGGTAACCTAGTTTTTCGCGATTTCTCGTTAAGTTTCTCGTCAGTGCGTGAAAGTGTTCTCTCGTATACCTTATGGATTTCACCGTCTCAAATCGTAAGTACATTCCCGTTATCTCGCTCGACTAGCTTCCGTTCGGCCATTGCAGCCGATAGCTACGTTCTCGCAACCTTTCGCGCACTCTATTCTCGCAACCTTTCGCGCACTCTATTCTCGATACTCTCGAAGCCCGGAGTTATCACGTTATCTTCGTGTTATCGCGTTCCCGTAATCCGATTTGGATTATTGTTATTTACGTCTACTGTAAACATTGTACCCGAAATCTCACAAGATGCCCACGCAAGTGCAGCCATCTCTCGAATTAGTGGAGTCAAAGTTACATCGGAGCAAGCGACTCGCGATCCGGTCTTTGACCCAAATTCAGGCCGATGTCAAAGAGGCATTAGAGGAAAACCCGTCGTCCGAACTCGTCCAGCAAATTCAATCCTATCTCGAAACATGGAAGGAAGATATGGCGAAACTGGACGAGATCGACCTAAAGCTTCTCGATCTGTTAGACCGGAAAGACGATCTAACACCCGATCAAGTATTAAAACTTGAGCAAGATATCTCAAAAGATATGCTCGAAATAAGAAGATTGTACTCGCAAGCTCGCGGAAGCATGTATGCCATGAAGGAGCGACTAAATCAATCGGGTGTACTCCGGCAATCGTTAAACGCTTCGATCACCACTGTGGATTCGAACTATCAAACCGGTGCAAAGTTACCGGACATTCCTGTGCCGAAATTCGACGGTCAACTAACAGGCTTCACGGAATGGTTCGCCATGTTCAACGCGACCATTCACAACAACCCGAAACTCAGCGACGTACAGAAGCTTTATTTTCTTCGCCAAGCCATGATCGGTCGAGCCTCGGAAGTGCTCAAAGATTATCCGGTAAGCGAAGAAGTGTATCCCGAAGCATACAAACACGTAGAAGAAAGATTCTTCAACAAACGAATAATCATCTCGACCCATTTCGCAGAAATAGTAGACCTACCTACTATCACGTACTCGACAATTCGCGAATCTCAGGATAAAGTCAACGCCATTATTCGCGGATTAAAGGTTTGTGGCATTGGAGCGCAAAAAATGTCACCAATCTTCACGTTCCTCGTCGTCAGGAAATTACCCGATCGGTTAAGAACGGAATGGGAAACTACGAATAAGGATTATTCGACCTATCCGTCCTTTGAGCCGCTGTCAACGTTTTTAAGCAATCGATGCTTCGCATACGAGACGTCGCCGAAAGCAGTTTCAACCCCAAAAAACTCGTCAGCATCGATCTCGAACGCAAACAGATCGAGAGAAAAGTCAGCTCTCACTGTCACAATCCCGCCGCGGAATTCCAGCGGTTATCATAACCCGAAGTGTACACTGTGTAATCAAGGACATTACCTGTCTCAATGCCTGTCGTTTGTCGCAATACCCGTTGCCGATCGAATGGACTTCGTCAGGAGCAAAAACCTCTGCTCGAATTGTCTTCGTGTCGGACATCTGCGCAATGCTTGCCGATCCTCGAAATGTCGTAAGTGTGGCATCGATCACAACACTTTGCTGCATCGCAAAACTCCCGCTCATCAAGAAGCTGCTCAAAAGAGCACATCGCCCGAAGAAAAAGTCGTAATGGCTGCGACTAAGCGCGAAACTGGTACAGTGCTGCTGCCAAGTGCGGTAGTGAAAGTCCGTATCGGAAAAAAGTGCGTCCTCGCTCGAGCACTTATCGATTCCTGCTCGCAAGTCAACCTCGTAACAGTCGTTCGCGACTCGCAATCGTCTCGCAAAGCGTCCGTCCGCATCCAGCATCCAAGGTGTTACGTCGTCTAGTGTTAGAACAGGCCACACAGTGTCGATGCTAATCGAATCCCGATTTAATACTAGTCAACTTCGCGTGTGCGCGGATGTAATCGGTTCGTTACCGTACGAAATAAATCCAAGTACGATCAAGTACGTCAATTCACTCGATCCCCGTCTCGAACTCGCGGACAACGGTTCGCAAACCGGAAGTGTTGATATTTTGCTCGGCGCAGAATTCTATGGCAAAATCATCACCGGTCAGAAGAAATTTTACGGCGGTTTGTGCCTCGCAAACTCAATTTTCGGTTGGCTTACAATCGGCCCATTGCCTGGAATCAAGCCTATCGATACCCGCTATTGCTGCTTAAGTGTCGTCGTCCAAGACATGCTTCACAAATTTTGGCAAATAGAAGTCACCCCGCCCAAAATTTCTCTCCATGAACACGAATTATGCGTTAGTCATTTTCAAAAAACGCATACCCGACTACCCGACGGTCGATTTCAGGTTCGACTGCCGTTCAAGACATTCACCGATAAATTGTCAAACACATACCAGCAAGCGTACGCTGCTCTCTTGCGATACGAGAGGTCGAATCATGACCTTCGTTCCCGATATATAGAATTCATGGAAGAATACAAAGCGCTCGAAGTGGCCGACCCGAAATCTCGCTCGATGCGGTATTATATTCCACATCTACCCGTACTCCGAGAAGATAGCTCGACAACAAAATTACGCGTCGTCTTCAACGCTTCCGCCGAATCAAAAAACGGAATATCGCTCAACAAAGCACTGTTGGCTGGCCTGATACATCAACCAGACCTCTTCGATCTTCTGGTGAACTTCAGAACATACGCAATCGCGTTCTCAGCCGACGTGACGAAGATGTATCGTTGCATAGATATACATCCCGAAGACCGTCCGTTCCAATCAATCCTGTGGCGTGAAAAACCTACGGATAGATTTTCGAACTGACAACGCTCACATACGGAACCGGTCCCGCAACATTTATTGCAACAGAATGCTTGCAAGTTATCGCTCGACAAATCTCGGAAACTCGTCCAGAAATAGCAAACGCAATCGCGAATGAGTTCTATATGGACGATCTACTATCCGGAGCGGATGAAAACGAGCTCGAACACGAAGAACTCGCAAAAGCGAAATTCCCGCTACGAAAATACGTCTCGAACTCGGACGAATTTCTCAACGCGGAAGATCCGAGCTTAATTGAATTGCGGGCTGTTTCATTTTCGTCCACTGGAGCAGCAAAAATTCTCGGCCTAAGTTGGCACCCGGATGAAGATTCGTTCAGAATCAACGTAAAAACAGCCGACATCACGGCTAAAAAGCTCGCGAAACGCGTCGTATCGTCATTGATAGCAAGCGTATACGACCCGCTCGGATTCATTGGCCCGGTCTTAATCCGTGGTAAAATCTTACTGCAAGATTTATGGCGGGAGGAATTGTCGTGGGACGACCCACTATCCGAACATCTGGAAAAAAGCTTCAGAGTATTACTCAACGCTTGAAGACACGAAACTCGTTCGAATTCCTCGCGCATATTCCCTGACCAAAGCGTGCCGAATCAGTCTCGTCGGAGTTAGCGACGCTAGCGAAAGAGCTTACGGAGCAGTCGTCTACATCCGGTCTGAAACCAGATCCAAAACCGACGTAACACTGGTATGCTCCAAATCAAAAGTTGCACCAATAAAGGCTGTGACAATACCCCGATTGGAATTGCTCGGAGCAGTTCTGTTAGCCCGGCTCATGGAGCGGGTGGCAAGGACATTAAAACTCGACCTCAGCGAAGCTCTCGCGTACTGCGACTCGACCATAGTCCTGGCATGGCTGAAAGGACCGTCGGTAAAGTACGAAGTGTTCGTGAGAAACCGGATCGATTTCGTCAAGTCGATCCTCCCGGTTAAATGCTGGAACTATGTAAATACAAAGCGAGGCATCGAAGCGCGATCTCTCGCAGAAAACGGGATATGGAACCATGGCCCCCCCTGGCTGCAGCTCGGACACTGCCCAGACTATCCAGACAAAAATATCGATCTACCGGATAATCTGCCGGAAATCAGAAAACTTCGCGTCGCATTACTCACCAGCCCGATCTCGGACGAGTCGATTATAGCCCGGTACTCAGCGTACCACAAACTCGTCCGATCAATGACGCTTGTCAGAGACACTGCCCAGACTATCCAGACAAAAATATCGATCTACCGGATAATCTGCCGGAAATCAGAAAACTTCGCGTCGCATTACTCACCAGCCCGATCTCGGACGAGTCGATTATAGCCCGGTACTCAGCGTACCACAAACTCGTCCGATCAATGACGCTTGTCAGAACATTCATCTCACGTGTACAAAATTCGGCTCAACAAGCGATCAACGACGTTCTTCGTATATCGCAATTAACCTGGTTCCATTCCGAAATCAACGCCGCCCGCCAAGGCTTTCCCGTGCAATCTCAAAGCTCCATACGCAACAGTAACTTCTCATACGACGTGAAGCATCCCGCCATCCTTCACGCCAAATCGATTTTGGCAAAGCTGCTAGTACGACACGTACACGAAAAGTACTATCACGCAAGCATTCACCCCTCGCTCGTTCTTGCTTCGAAAACATTGGTTCGTAACTGGATTACGATCCCGCTCGTTCTTGCTTCGAAAACATTGGTTCGTAACTGGATTACGATCCCTCGTCAGGAAGACGATCCAAGAGTGCGTATGGTGTACCCGAATGCGAGCCGAACGAATATCGCAAATCATGGGCGACCTACCCGCCGAAAGAACCGAAATCGCCCGGCCATTCACAAATTCCGGCGTGGACCTCGCCGGCCCGTTTACGGTGAAATGCACCAATCACCGGTCTCCAAAACACATAAAGCACTACGCGGTATTCTTCATCTGCCTCGTCACCCGTGCTGTACACATTGAAACAGCAGCTGATCCATCCACGGAAGCATTTCTCGCCGCGTTTCAAAGATTTATCGCACGGAGTCTCCGCCATAATGTGGTCCGATAACGGAACTAACTTTGTCGGCGCCAAAAACGAGTTGGAACGCAAACACAGCTCGGTCCCGATCGTGTGGAAGTTCATTCCACCCCGATCTCCGCATCACGGAGGAATCTGGGAAGCAGCGGTAAAAGCCGGTAAAAAGCTCTTGCTTGCCGCCTCCAAAGGAGCTATATACACCGAAGACCAGCTCAAGACCGTTTTAGCGATTGTGGAATCGATCTTAAACTCCCGACCACTATACCAGCAGCGAAATATCTCGAACGTCGACCACATCGACGTATTAACTCCCGGACACTTTCTCGTCGGATCGCACCTGCTGGAACCAAATCATCCGGACACGATACCGCTACTCGACCGAATACCGGCTCAACGGCAAATCATCGCGTCATTTTGGTTAAAATGGAAAGCCGTTTATCTCGCCCAACTCCAGACGCGAACTAAATGGAAAAGGAAATGCCCGAATCTCGAAATCGGCGATATGATTCTCATAAAAGAAGCTACGTCGCCGGCAAATTGGTCTATCGGCAGGATAGTCGGTGGCAACCCGGATCACGAAGGCCGACTTCGGATCGTCACAATCCGGTCAAACGGGTCGGAGTACTTACGCTCAGTTCAGCAACTGGTGAAGCTCTCGGTACAAGCTCCGGCATCTGCCGGATCCGCATCAGCGGTGTAACTCTTAAGACCTGTGGTCTTGCGGGGGGGGAGCACTGTTAGGCTCATATTAGAGAATAGTGTAAATACTCACTCTGTGTAAAAACCCGATGTTGTAAATAGCGTAAAAACCCGGTGTTGTAAATAGCGTGAAAACCCGGTTACCGTCTTTAGGCCGAAACTAGCATAAAAAACCGGTTACCACTTATCTTATCGCAATATATTTGTTATATTCAGCTCTCGAATGCATTTACGCTTTTAGTTTCTGTTTGTACGTTGTTCGTCGTAGTTCTACCAAGTCGTGTTAATATTTCATTAAATTACATTTTTATACTTCTCGTTTTGTATCAATCATTTAAAATACAGTCCACTCAAATCACTCTAACAATTAGTGTCACAAAAATCGAAGATAAAAAAAGAAGGCAAACTAACCAGTGTGACAATTATTATCGGATCCTTATCAGTGAACGAGTGATAACGCATGCTGTACAACTAGACACTTTATTCACTACAAATAAAGCCGCATCTCTTAGCTAACAGCCACACTATGGTTCTAGTTTTAAACCTCAAATGTTCGATTTTTTTCTGAATGTGAGTAGCCCCCTGCCAGCCTAGCGTCCAAGTGCATACCTAAATATTTTATGTTATTGGCATTTGGTATTACGACGTTATTTATTTTGATCGGCAAGCGTTCAATTTTTTTTGATTTGTTAATGAAATATGCATCAACTTACTTTCATTGACTACTATTCGCCATCGTTTTAGCCAAGTCTCCACATAACCAAATGACTCCTGCAGTTTTTCTGTGGCTTTATTTTCACACCTATCCACAGCTAATCCGCGCACAAAGCTACTTCTAGATTATCCAGGATCGGGAAGTCGGACGCGTAGATTAAGTATAATTTTTTTTTTTTTTTACCCCCTTGGGTTTGCTGCTAAAGAGCATTATTAGCCCAGCAAAAAAGAAAGATGCATGGAATAGAATAGAAATTATATTTTTTTATTCTGTCGACAATGGAATCAAGAAACACCCCTAGGACAGGAACAACAGAGAGAATAGGTAGAGAAAGAACATTAAGTATAATATTGGACCCAGAACGAATATATGGCATTGATGATAGTTCTCATATTATTAAGCATTCTTCAAAGAAGAAAAAATATATTAATGAAATAACTATTCGAAAAAATTCTTTGACTAGAAAACCCGAATAAACGACTGCAATAACCTGATTGAGTTAACAATGAAAAAATGCGCAACACAGACGTTTGTTGATCAATTTTTTTTTTTTATGCATGTGCATTATATTCAAGGATCCCGCCAAGCCATGCAGCTTGTCTGGAAAGTTCTACAAATTTTTTATTTGGTAATATATACAATAAAAAACTATAACGAATCTGAGATATACCAGTTATCGGCGATTCTTACAATATATATGTATATGAACTTACATACCAATTAACTATTCCCATTTACATATGCAGCATATAATTTAAATAAAGATAATTTTCTCATTCCAATCCATGTGCTCTCCCTTTGTTCATTACATATAGTTATTTGATAACGTAGCTTTAAATTCGATGAGCGGTAACCATGATTAATTATTTACTTTTCGAATTTATTTTCCATTTTTTTACTTCTAATTTAGCTGTTTTTTCCGATTACCGGTAATTTTTTTTTTATTTAAAAATAATTTGCGGGTCCCACAAGGCAATGGGCAATTGTCTGTGGGTTCCCTACATAATTATATCGTTTATTCATCATATACATCTTAAATCTAATACATCATATTCGTCTTCTATACATTACTCTTAATTCAACGTAACTTCTATTTTTACTATTCTATGCCTAATTTTAATTGATTCAAATTGCATTCGTCTCTTGATTCCTTCGGTAAGTTACCTAATAAATGACTCATAACTTACTCTTCAACATTATCAATTTTATTATTAATCCCTTTAGGTCTTATGTAACACAAATTGTCATAGTTCCTAGTCCGATACACCTTTTCTCTTGTCGGTAATCTTATTTTTTCTGTTTTATACTTTAAAAGTTTACTGTAATAAAGAAAACTTTTTTGGAAACATTTCTTTATTATTGTCCCACCAAGTAGAATTCGTTACAAGATTCGCACTTCACCAATTCGATAACAAAATTATTTTTAAACATCTTTTCTGAAGCCTACTAATTTGGCTTAATTCCGTTTTTTTTTGCCCCCCCCCCCAAATTTCGATTCCGTATCTAATTCTAGTCATTATTAATGAGTGTCAAAATATGCAGTCTCGTAGTTTTGTAATTCATAACTTGTTTTAATTTGTACCCTAGCAACTCTCCAAATTAACGCCTCATCGAATGTTATTCCCAGGTAATTGAAATTATCAGCCGTTTCTAATGGCTCACAACGGCATACTTCCGCTACATGAAGGCAATCTACATTGTGCAACACTATTTTAGGCACGAACTTGCTAAATCTACTCGGTGTTCTTACATTGATCACTTTTGATTTTTTGGCATTTATTAATAATTTTTTATCATCGTTTAATATGTTCCTCGGTAGTGTGGTTACTTATTTTCAGGGGCATAACGCCGCTTCCTCTAAGAAATTAGTACGAAATTGTTTTTTAGTATTTGCGAAAAAGGGAATACGAGCCTCAAAAAGAAAATTAAGTAATTTGTTGAATTTAAGTGCCAAAACTAAAAGTTACTAGAATGAAAAAAGCGTCAGATGAAAGAGCTTCTGCAAGAATGAGTGACAGAAATAATTACTGCTGTCTAAAGTTGTCTCTGAACGACGATCTGCTGCATATCGATGATGGAAAAAGGTTCCGCACGCATATTCGGATGCGCTGGCTGTGTCGCTTCAAGATCATGTAATTTTTGCGAATTTTTATCTATGAAATTCCAGACTGACATGTATCGAAGTGAAGAAAAAATGCGCCCGCATATTCAGTCTGAAAGCCCTGAGTCAAATCGCTTTACACTCGCGTGCACTGATCAATAGCACGATTTTTATGCATGTCAGTGTGTGTGTGTGTGTAAGTATAGGGTAGTGTGTGGTATTTCAGTGTACATTTTCTTTGGACCGTTTTTCATATGCTGTCGTTTACTAACAGTGGAACTAGAAGCGATGATCGGTTGCGCTTTTCAGTCTGCAGTAGAAGCTAGACCGGCTCGTTTACACTTATAAAATAGCCTTTTTCCTTGCCAAAATATCAGGAAAATCAGTGTATGAATTAGCTCTTAGAGTATCATACTTATTTGTGTTAATTCTAAAACTATCAATTGATCTTAAAAACCTACTGAATAACCTCTAAGTTATCAGATATAGTTCCTGGTCTTCCTAATATACAGTTAATAACATTTTCATACATGTCCTTTAAGTCACATTTGGGAGGATTGTTTAGCTTTCTGTGCATTGACTCTGTCTGAATAATATCTGTATGTCATACTCTTTTATAACAGGAACATCTAACAAACTATGAACAAAAGTTGTCTCTGGCCAAAACAGAAATAACAGAACTAAAAAAGACGCTGGAAAGTAATTGTGATTTGTGTTTTATTATTTCACTAACTGATTAATTTATAAAATAATTCGATTCATCTTTATAAACCCGTTTGTTTTTGTAGATATTAGTATTACATAGTAAAATTGTAAAAATGGGAAACTAATATTAAAAAAACATATTTTTAAAAATACTTCAATTTTTTGGAACGGACACAAATTTTTTTAAATCACATAATAAATTATTGTCTAATCTGTGTGTTACTGTGCCTTAAAATAGGGCTTCAAATAATTTAGTGTTATTTTTCATTAAATTTTCAATGCAATTCGAATGATGAATAAATTCAGAATAAGTTTAATAATAGTGTGACACCTAATATTTAATATAAAATAAACTATAATTTTTATATAATCCAAAATTATATTAACTTAATATTTTAATGTAAGTAATATCGCATTTAGCGTATTTTATTTTTATTATTAAGAAGTTTTAAAGGTGTTCTTTATCAGAAAATAATTTTTTTTTTTTTTTTTTTTTTTTTTTTATGAAATACCGTTTTTAACTACTGAGGTTATCACGGTGAGAGCTGCCCAGGCTACCTAAAGACCGCCCAACAGTCCGCCATCCTGAATGAACTTCTTCAAGGTGTTATATGATTTGTCGCTTAAAATTTCTGATAACGTTGTGAAAGTGCTTGGACGGACTGCATTAAAAGTGCGACATTCAATTATGATGTGTTGTACTGACGGGTATTTTAATTCACCGCAGTATGGACATGTATTAGGGATAGTTATTCTTTGCAGTATGTGGTCATGACTTTTCGCTGTATGCCCTATTCTTAGCCGATTGATCGTTTTGTATTCGGCACGCGTGCTATCAGTCGGCGGCCACCATGGATCGATCGTCGGCTTAATTTGGCGCAATAACGTAGTCTTTGACATCCATTCTTTGCTCCACTGCTCATTTAGTCTTTCGCGTAGGAAAATATCGAGTGTTGTTGGGCCTCCTGATTTACGCGGCATTGGAGATAACATAGCAGACCGAGCTTCTAGATTCGCGCGCTCATTCCCTGGGATCTGAGTATGTGCAGGGACCCATAGGAACTCAAACCGGAAGCTCTTCTGGTCTAGCAACAGCAGAGTCCCTTGGATTTTTTGCGCGATTGATTCTTCTGCATTATTATTTTGTAGATTTTTCATGGTGGTCAGAGAATCAGTAATTATCAGAATCTTTTTCGGTTGAGCTTTGGAACTGTCGTACTCCTGGAGACAGAGCAGAACTGCAAGCATTTCTGCATCCAGTGCCGAACAAGCATCATTTAAACGGACCCCTACTAGTACTCCATCAATTTCGTAGGCACACGCTTCTGGTGACAATATACCTGTACACGCCTTAGATCCGTCTGTATACACCTTTGTGAAATCTTCGTATCTGTTAATCACCTCAATTGCCTTCTTTTTGAGATCTTCTATAGCTGTTTGTGAGTTATTGTACTCTAATAGTGATAGATTTATTTTTACTGGGTACTGGTCCCATGGTGGAAGCAGTGGTAACCTCTTAGCTTCCACCAGGCACGGAAGGGGTACATTATGTTTACGCAGCAATTTATTTACTTTTGGTAGTAAATCGTTGGGGAAAGCAGGTTTGAAGGGGCAAACTATTTTGTTTTCAGTCGACCACTTTAATAAACTACGATAACTATGTAACGAGCGACTGTATTTTAGGGGTAATATCCCCGTTAAGGAACACAAACTGGATGAAGATGAAGTACGGTGTGCTCCCAGGATAATGCGAAGCGCAGAGTTTTGTATTGGATCAAGTATCTTTAATACTGACTTCTTTGCTGATGAGTACACCTGACATGCATAATTGATTTTATTGAGTATTAATGTTTTGTATATGTTTAGTAGTAGCTTTGGGTGGATATTGAATTTTCGGTTGGATAAACATTTCATTATATTCAAGGAATGATAGCATTTTGACTTTAAATTAGTTATGTGGTATCTCCATGTCAATGAGGGATCTAGTGACACTCCCAGGAAGGTTGCTGATGATTTAAACTGGAGTTGCGATTCTTTTAGGAATAGTTGTATTTGGTTTTGAGGTTGGCGTTTTCGATGGAAATCAACACATATAGATTTTTGACTGGAAAACATTAATCCGTTGTTCTCAGACCATTTACTTAATTTATTGATTGTTTTTTGTAATATGGATTTAGCTAGAGAAGGATTATCAGAGGAAACAGATATATTGAGATCATCAATGTATAATCTACCTACTACTGGAGGTTTTATGCAGTCAGCGATATCATTAATATATAATATAAATAGGGTTGCACTTAATGCAGAGCCCTGCGGAATTCCATTCTCAATAGAGATGGGTTCTGAGATTGCTGAACCGATTCTTATTTGTATTAATCGTTCGGTTAGAAAGCTTTGAATGTATCGCCCCAGCTTACCGTCCACTCCGACCGATTTTAATTTCTGAAGCAATAAAAACCTCGGAACACGGTCGAATGCCTTCTCTATATCGAAGAACACTGAGTACAAGTGAGATCGGCGATGAAAGGCTGATACAATTTGTCTTTGTAAACCTATCAAATGGTTGATAGTTGACTTCGACCTGCGTCCTCCAGCTTGCATAGGCGATAGGATGGAGTTAGATTCTAAGAAATATAGGAGGCGTCTGTTGACCATTTTTTCTAGTATTTTGGATAACGTTATTATTAAGGAAATTGGTCTGTAACCCTGTGTCGAACACGGATCCTTATTAGGTTTTAAGACTGGGACAATCATAGCAACCTTCCAATTCTTTGGTATATCACCGGTATCCCATATTTGATTGTATATTTCTAATAGTAATTCTTTAGCGGACTGCGACGCGTATTTGATCATATAGGGGTGGATTTGATCTATGCCAGGTGCACTATTTTTTGTATGAAATTGAAGTTAGAATTCGAGTTCATCATAAGTGAACGGGCGGTTGAAAGGTTCATCATCATCGGTTTTGAATTCCACCTTATTTTGCTCTATATGCGCTTTTAGTTCCTGAAACTCTTCCGTATATTTGTCCATAGATGATTCTGCGGAGAAGAACTTCGCAAACTGATTGGCCACTTGCTGGTGATCGGTAATTAATGTTCCATTATCATTTATTGTTGGATTTTTAAGGGTATTTGGCGTTCCATTTATAGATTTGATTTTCTTCCACATATTGTGATTATTTGTCGTTTGCATTATAGACTCTACCAATTTTTGCCATACTTCCTGCTTTCTGGCTCGAATCAGGTCTCTTGCAGCTGCACGCTATTTTTTAAACTCAAT
Organism: Icerya purchasi; assembly: GCA_039619475.1. Taxonomy (NCBI): domain Eukaryota; kingdom Metazoa; phylum Arthropoda; class Insecta; order Hemiptera; family Monophlebidae; genus Icerya; species Icerya purchasi. Next base: position 543,854,677 of record CM077115.1, read on the forward strand.
TAGGTGTTCTTGAAGTCTGGTTATTTTATATTTTCTCAGAGCTTGTTTCCTCTGCACTATAGCAACTCTGATCTCTTTACACCACCACGGTAACCTAAGCTTAGATTTCTTTGAAGTCGTTTTTGGAATTGTTGTCAGTAGTCGGAAAAAGCCGATTCATAGACAAAGGATGCCGCCACCGTTGATTTAGGCCTTCGAGGACCGTTTCCGGAGCGTCTCGGACCGCGGAACCGCATTCCATTTGATTATCGATCCCTTAATTAACACACACACATGTAAATGTACGTGTATATACGTCTACACACACATGTAAAAATCACCATCATCATCACTATCGCGGTAAATTCGTACGCGTGCCATCGCAAGTGACCTTGTACCTGTCAATCATTTGGCCGATGCATGCCTTTACTTGTACGTAAATTACCGTTATTCGGTAGCGACTGGTTTTGGAGGATTATGCGCACACACACAATGATGTATATACGGTTACGAGTGTCTGTACACATATGTAAAATTAGTTATTATCATTATTGGATTTTGTTGTTATCAATGTTATCAGTGGTCAGTCTGCAGGAATCGCGGTAAAATACAGGTTTTCGCCGTTCCGGTATTTCTAGGAATCGCGAAGATTTTCGTTCGGTCAGTTGCGTAAAACTCTTCTTTGTCCGAAACATTATGTACGGGGGTAAGTCTATCTCACACATCGCAAAAGCGAAAATGCTTCTCTCATAGCGCTACACGTAAATGCTAACGCAACCGTTGAAACCGGATCTTAACATTCTTATACTTTCTATTACAGTCTATGTCATATTGCAGATCCACACCCTACATGTACACACTAACACAAAAACATACTCATACTCAAAGCCCATGACTACTTTATTCAATGCGCATATGTAACCAACTATTCCTGACGGAATGACATTTTTCTGACGTAATATTTCCACTGCCACAACTGATTTAAACCAAGTAAAAGCGCATGCATCGTTCTCGCACACATGTCGATCGTTAGCGATATCGTAATTTTTTTTTAAATTAACCAAAGTATAATATTTAAAGCATAAAACTAACCTGAGCCCCCCCCCATTCCCCGCTTTATACCATTCAAATGTATTTTTTAATTTTTTTATTTTTTCCATGCCTAAGCATTATAAAAATTGGTCTAAGTATATTTCTCATTTTCTACGGTTCCAAAAATTTTTTCTTTATTCTCCGATCGTTACAAAAGCGTACTGACTAGTGATGGGAAACTTCGAAATGTTTCATTCGAATTATTCGATTGTTCGATAACTTCGAATGCATTCGATTGTTCCACAGTTGCATTCGAAATGTTATTTCATTCGTATAATTCATTCGTATTCACATCAATCATTCGAATTAAAATCATTCGAATCAAAATCATTCGAATTAAAATCATTCGAATCAAAAATCATTCGAATCAAAATCATTCGAATTAAAATCATTCGAATCAAAATCATTCAAATTAAAATCATTTGAATCAAAATCATTCGATTGTTTTTTGTTTTTTTTTTTTGACGATTGTTGATTGTTTCGATTGTAAAAACATTTCGAAATCGCACATCACTAGCACTGACAGATCACACGCTTATATCTACCATAGTGTTAGCCACCACGAAAGCGAACCATTAGATCCCGTGCACACTCTGCTCTCGATAGTTTCCCTATCATTCATAATAATTTTTCAAAGCCTAAGTATCATAGAATTAGTGCAAGTATATTTATTATTTTTTCTCACTTACGATTATTTTTCCGTCCGTAAGTATTATAAAATTAGTCTAAGTATATTTCTCATTTTCTACGGTTCCAAAAATTTTTCCTTATTCTCCGATCGTTACAAAAGCGCACTGACTAGTGATGGGCAACTTCGAAATGATTCATTCGAATTATTCGATTGTTCGATAACTTCGAATACATTCGATTATTCCACAGTTACATTCGAAATGTTATTTCATTCGAATAATTCATTTGTATTCACAACAATCATTCGAATTAAAATCATTCGAATCAAAATCATTCGAATCAAAATCATTTGAATTAAAATCATTCAAATTAAAATCATTCGAATCAAATCATTCGAATGAAAATCATTTGATTGTTTTTTTTTTTTTTGACGATTGTTGATTATTTCGATTGTAAAAACATTTCGACGCACATCACTAGCACTGGCAGATCACATACTTATATCCACCATAGTGTTAGCCACCGCGAAAGCGAACCATTCGATCCCGTGCACACTCTACTCTCAATAGTTTCCCTATCGTTCATAATAATTTTTCCAAGCCTAAGTATTATAGAATTAGTCTAAGTATATTTATTATTTTTTCTCACTTACGATTACTTTTCCATCCGTAAGTATTTATGTATGTTTTCCCTGGTTCTAAAAATAAATCTATCGATGTCTCGCCTCTCAATGAATGCGCACGCATCATTCTCGCGCATGTGTCATTCATTCGTGTTACCACTTTTTTTTCAAAATTAGTCCAAGTATATTTATTATTTTTTCTCACTTACGATTACTTTTCCATCCGTAAGTATTTATGTATGTTTTCCCTGGTTCTAAAAATAAATCTATCGATGTCTCGCCTCTCAATGAATGCGCACGCATCATTCTCGCGCATGTGTCATTCATTCGTGTTACCACTTTTTTTTCAAAATTAGTCCAAGTATATTTTATTATTTTTCTCATTACGATTATTTTCAGTCCGTAAGTATTTCTGTATGTTTTCCGAGGTTTTAAAAATTAATCCGAACAGACATCCAGACTGTTGTGAAAGCATACTATCTATCCACCGCACAGATTCTACATTATACGTTACTCTATTACGAGTTCTTCAAAAAATTGATTCGAATATGTTTTTCATTTTTTTTTTTTTTCAATCCTAAAAATTCATTCTTTCTACCCCCGCCCCCTCACATCTAAAATTGCTGATCTTTCGTAATCTTTATTTATTTTATCGATTCTAAAAATTAATCAATGGTTCACTCGAAAGCATACCGTACATTCCCACACACATATCTTTTATCACGAATTTCCCTATTGATCATGAACTTTTTTCAGCGTTAGCCACAATAGCATATCACATTGGTCTCGCATACACACCACATGCAGTTCTATATGTCTAATTTTTATTAACGATCTTTATTTTTTTTTGTATTGGTATTACTTTTTCCTACACAGTCATGTCATCATATACACTTAACATTGTCAAAAATAATTTTAACCTTTCGAGAAAGAAAAATCTCCGATCAATAAAAAATATTTATTAACATCACAATTATTTTTAATATTATTCGTTTCGCTATAAACATATTTTTTTATTTAATAAACTCATCCGCATCATCAATCGTTTCAAGACATTATTGTTTCGAACGTCAATACCTGTTTTCCAAGAATCGATAACCTCTGCAGGTATATATGTATCTCGTCGTCGCAACAACCTTTACCTGCATGACTCACATACCTTCAAGACCACTTGTACATTGCTCGCACGCTATTTACCATTATTCGGTACAAGAATATTTTTCACACTCCCTCACATATGCGCATACACTCAAAGTCCTCGATTACTTTGTTTGTATACAAATATATTCAGCTTTCTCTGACGGAACAACATTTTTCTGACGTAACATTTCCACTGCCACAACCGATTCAAAGGTAGCTAATGAGATAGACTATCGAACGGAATCATTCAAGCGGTCAGTATTAGTTTTATGTTAAACATGTGTATTTTGTCGAATCTGTGTTCACGCATTATTAAAAAATTTACGTCAACGTTAAAGAAAATAATTTCCTATGTTTTTTCTCTTTTTTTCTCTATCATTTATTTTTGTCTTTTATCTTTCCTTTTTCTCTTTCTTTTTATCTGTATTTTTTTTAGTGAAAAGTTTGAAATACATATTATTCAATCATGAACGCTAATATAGTTAACATTAGCAGCAACTCAAAATCAATTAAGGACGCCGAATTTATTCAGAATTTATTTGCGAGTGATAGCGACTCGCATACGTCTTCGTCACTTCAATTACCACAATCAGATGGTGGTTATTCTTCAACAGAATCAACATCTTCTACACATAAAATCGTTGGTCCAGTATTATTGTCAGATCAGATGGATATAGCGGAATATTTTGTAGATTTCAGCTTCCATAAGGATTCTGATTATGGTTTTCTAGTAACCGAACTAGCGATGATTGATATGTCTGGCGGGAGGTGTTTACATACGCTATACAAGCCAAGCAGAGCATGGTCTGCATCAAAAATGCCTCATTTACAATGCTCTTCCGTGAGTCATTACTTGAAAACCCCCTCATTATTTCCCTGTCGGGAAGAAATATTCATGGCACGTGATGTATTCACAATACTGTCTGAAAAACCGAAGGTTCGCGTATATATTTTAACCACTTATGCAAAACTTATATTATGGGAACTTAACGAAAAGTCTGAATTGTTGCGTGACTTGGACTACGAACTCGTTAATATGGAGAAAGTCTTTCGAGTACCTAGTATTGATGATTTATATCAAGAATACTCTGGTATAAGCAATCTGGTAACTTGTAAGCACCATTATGAGAATGATATTTTTCATTGTGCGATGAAAAATGTTATGGTGATGAATACGTGGCACGATCACGTTATCCGCCCGCTGAAGCTTATGAACAATCTCAATATAAATGATTTAAGCCAGTTATTCATTACAGCCACCAAAGAAATGATAATTACATTATTTCCAAGTTGCATCGGGGACATTTATATATTTTTACCGGACAGATTAAAACAGGATGATACGATAAAATCATTTCTACCATGCTACGATCACGAACATGATAAAGAATATTATATCGACGGTGATACATTACGCAGGAGTACTCGAAATTGTGTCAAAGTAAAAGATTGCGACGACTGTCAACATTCAATTCATACGGATTAAAAATTCAATAAAAGACGTGGAATTTGAAAGCTGGAGTTGTCTAGATCCTACGAAAGTTGAATATGAACATAACAATTACCTTTCAATGTACCAAAGTCAATTGTCGCGTAGTATGTATAATATGTGAAATAAAACCATATTTTTTTCTTTTACTCGCATTTTTTATTTTTATTATTTCAAAATCTTTTACATTGTTTCACATAAATTATAATGTATGTATGTATATATGTATGGAATTTTAATATGTAATAATATACATTTCATACATTTTATTTTATTTCATGGTCATATAATTACTTTAAAATTATTTAGATACACCGCAGATATTATAGTACCGAACACATCATTTATTATTTCATTCTATTTCAATTAATATGTTGTATGGATGAAATCGAATCAATTTATGTAACTGTTTATTTAAATTTAAATAATCTTTTTCTTTTTCTTTTTTTTTTTTTTTTATCTCTCAGCATATGCATGCGTGTATATGCTTACATATACAAGTATGAAAAAAATTTTTTTTTTTATTTTTTCCTCGATATGAATGGTAAATCTACGACTTTATTTGAAAAAACGGTCAAAACCTGATACATAGATTTCAAACTTTGATGGAAATTTTCGTAACGTGTTCAGTTTACACTTATTATTTTAAAAAAAAAAAATATTTTTCATTATTATTCGTATCGCTTAAATAGACTGATACAACAGAGAGAGAAAATAAAAAGCTAAATTTTTACATGTGAGGGAGGGAGTTGATGAAAACGTACGAGTCTTATTATTTGGAATACAGATTACGAAGGAAATTTTTATACAACGTTTCGTTCTAAGATTTTTCATTTTTTACATTTAAAATTTTTCAATACGAAAATATTTAGAAATCTACAGGAACGTCTACGAATAGTCTTCGTCATTATAGAAGCACCTGCAGATCATGTATCGATACTGCATGCGCGTAAGGATGAGTAAATATGTGTGAATATGTGTGAACATGTGTGTATGTATGCTTGAAATGTGCGAAATGGCTAATAAGAAACAACCGTTGAATCGCAACGACAGGTAGAGATCCGCTTATAGAATAAGAGAGTGAGAGTGAGATAAATTATGTACCTTTATTATTGCAGAACTGCACTGCAGTGGCAGACATGAAATATCCGTTAGCATCCTTTTCGAGGCAGTTTTATAAAAAAGGCCGAAAATTAGCTTTAAAACGCGATGAATGAGATAGTTGATAATAAACATACCATTAAGACCGGTATACATGTATGTGGGCATGTGTGTGCGCGCACGGTTAAATGAATGACAAAAGATTATTAACTGCATAGGCATTGTTAAATACAACTATACTGATTTATCCGTAAAACTAACAAATTTTACCGTTGTTTTCTTTCCTTTTTTTTTCTTTCGCGTTTTACAAAAAATTCATGTTAGTTCTAAAAATATTGCTAAATTCAAATTAAATCGATCACGTTATTTTATTTTTTATTTTTGTTTCTTTAAACAATGTGTTACGATCGTATTTATCTTACTCAATCTTTTACCTAATATTCTAACGGTTTTAGACAACAGCAGAAATATGCAAGTTACCTTGGATGTATTATATTTTATTCGTGTATATGTGTATACACGCTTTCTATACAAGCACATGCAAACATCGGATGCCTGAAATGTATGATAATATAATTTTTAAATCAATGATTAACGTATTATTATTATTATTTTTTTTTCACCCTGTGATATACAAAATAACATCATACTTGCTTTTACAACAATATTTAAATTCTACAAAAATAAATGTCCCCAGGGTGGGGAGTAAAAATATCATGAAGAATCACTGTTTTTTGTTTTTTTTCTTTCTTTGCTTCACAATCTTTTTTCTTTATATTATTTTTTATTTCAGAGATTTTTTAAAATAGTTTTCTTTACACTCCAATATGGAATCTGTTAATTTATTGTACATGTCATATAATATGATAAATGCTAAAATTCGGAAAATTTTTTTAAAGAAGTAATTGACAGAAGAGTATACTTTTGAAAACAAGAGAGTGAAGAGGCTATACATAAAAAGCAATATGATGCATTAAACATAACGAAAAAAAAACAAAAAAAAAAAACAGAAGAAACGTAAACACAAAGACTATTATGTTTTTTCATTAATCTATTCAATTACAACTTTTTTTTCATTCATCTATATTCTAAGTTCCATCATAAGTTTTAATTTTTTATATGATGCCTACTAATTTCTATGTTTACTTAATTTATTTACTTTTCCACGAATGTTTTTAGAATTAAATTTTGAAAAAATTAAACATATTTTTGCACCTGCGTCAACTATCACATTAAATACATGTAGAAATTTTCATTTCAAACACCGCCGGAAAATAACATGGGTTTTTTTTTGATATTTTTTAAAAATTTATTCATACTCTCTCTAATTATAGCTATTTTTACTCATTTTTATATTCTACATACAATGCTTGAGGTATTAGATGATGCAAATTCTAAATACACCATATTGCTATCACTCTGTTTATTATTTTTTTATTTGTTACTCGTTTTTTTTATTATTTTCTTATGTATATGTATTAGAATTAGTGATGTGCGATTTCGAAATGTTTTTACAATCGAAACAACCGATAATCGTCAAAAAAAACAAAAAACAATTGAATGATTTTTGTGAATACGAATGAATTATTCGAATAAAAACCGGAACCATCCGAACACAAACGAATGAAGTATTCGTTAAACATCGCCTAGATTCTTTCGAGAGAAATAACATTTCGAATGATTGTTGCAAATAGGAATGAATTATTCAAATAAAAACCGAAACTATCCGAACACAAACGAATGAAGTATTCGTTAAACATTGACTAGATTCTTCCGAGAGAAATAGCATTTCAAATGATTGTTGTGAATACGAATGAATTATTCGAATGAAATAACATTTCGAATGCAACCACAGAACAATCGAATGCATTCAAAGTCATCGAACAATCAAATAATTCGAATGAATCATTTCGAAGTTGCCCATCACTAATTAGAACCCATATGATTTTACAATAAAAAAAGTGTTTATACTCATTATTGAAGTTGAATATAGATAATATTTACATTTAAAGGAAAAAGAAAAAGTTATTTTTATTATTCCATTCGCACGCGAAAAAAATTATGAAATGTAAAATATATATATAATTCATGTAATATATTTACAAACGATTAACAAGAATAAAAGAAAATTAATTTAAAAAATAAATAAATATCACAAAAAATTGAAAGATGGAAAAATTACAAGATTATGATTCGTACAATGCTCACAAATTGGCTCCTTTGATCGGGTTATGTTGGAATTCGAACAAACTTGCATGGTTGCATTGTGGGCAATCTTTGATTAAGGTGGGATGTACTGCACTGAGTGGAAAAGAATCTGGAATATCATAGCTATGATGTTTAAAACACGGTAAGAAGCGTTTGATACGTCGATCATTCTTCAGTGCTACAGGTAATTTATTGTAAAAATCGCAAATTTTTTGAGGGCATACATTAATTAATATCTCTGCAGTAATATTTTGCATCAAGTCGCACGTAGAATATTTTACTAATGATAATATAGGTCTAACATTTACATCATACCATTTCATCATCACATATACATTCTGCAATGAACACCTATGTATGTTTTTATCCGTGTGTGCATCACATTTTACAACTCTTGATATTCCTTTATACATATTATTTAATTTCCTTAAATTGGGTATACCGAATTCTTTTTCTAAATTAATAATCTTGAATCTTGAAAGTGATGTTTCAAATAGTTTTATCCATATAGTGGTAATTTTTTCATTTCCTTCAACGTAAATATTCAATGGTTCCAAATCTTCCAACACATTTTCTATATCACCAGCAATAGATTCGTAATTGTAATCTCCTGCATTCCACAGAATTGAATGACAGTTTTGAATTATCCTCATGTTTTCTTGTTTTTTATTATTGGATAATACATCCCATTCGAATGGAGGCTTGTAAATTCTATGAAATTGAATTTCACCATCGATACTTATTATTGAAAGTTCCTTAATGATGTATGTATCATTATCATATTTAAAACATTGAATATCAATAATTACCTCACATGCTACTATCATTGTTACAGTTGTTATTAAAGAGAAAAGAAAAAAAAAACTAAAACTTTTAATAGTAACTAAAATTTAAACGTGTGAAGAACACTAATTCGTGAAACTAATAACAAGCGAGCAAATACAGTTATTCAGAGAGTTGACATAATGTCTACCTTTGAATTAGATGCATTCGATGAAATGTTGCATCAGAAAAATACCCTTCAAACGGAGAAAGTTGATTGCATACATTGATGAATGAAGTTGTTAAGAACTTGTACATACATATACATTTTGTTTGTGGTAGTGTATGCATGTACATATGAGATCTTACATATAAGTAAGGGTCAAGATCCAGTTTTAACAGCTGTATCAGACGATCTTAACGTGCAGCTATGTACATGCAGGGATAGACTTTAATATAATCATTATCGATGGTAAACGAGAACATTAATTCATTTTTAAATTTTAATATATCGTCTTCCATCACTAATAAGATAACATAAAAAACTACTAACTTAACTGAATACATCCTTCTTCAACCAACTTTTCCTCAATCATTCGAATTTCATCATCTACACCAGCATTTCACACTTTTTTAGATGTATGCGATAACAATAATCACTCAACCAATTCATTAGGATCGTCTGAATAATCGATTGGTGTATCTTCATGATGTACTCCGCCATCAGCACAATGCTTAGTCTTTGCTCCATCATAGTAAATTTTTACACTTGATCCATTAGACTGAAACATCGGAGTATTATTTTTCTATATTTAGGAAATGTAGTACCCTTTAATACACCAGTAGCATGTAAATGAGCTCTAGTACATTCAAATATTTATTTATATAGATCTAAATCATTATTTTGTATATTTATTCTCATCTATATGTGATACCATTAGTAAATGAAAGAGTCCGGGTGTGTAAGGAAATTTTATTTGCTTACTTCCTTTTCCTAAATAAATTTCACCATATTTACAGTCCCAAGAAATCAATGTCGATCCTATCAGATACTCATCAATGTTTGTATCATAGTGTATTCCATATACTTGATCATTCGGAACAAGTTCATCAAAATCTGTATGAAATGAATCTACTTCACTTATGTTAAACGACTTAGCTTTGAGTTTGTTTTTTAATATTTTCATCTTTAATTTCAGACTCAGCGTCACTTCTCTGTTTACTATTAGACCGTTTTTGACGTTTTTACCATTGATGGATCATTTATTCCATAAGAATCCATTTTAATCTTTCAGATTTTTGTAATTCTTCCTGAATTTCCAATAATGGTTTCATAATAGGTTCCAACATGGCGGCTGAAGTACTTGTAATTGGTTTCCACTCGGATTTCAATTTTTTTTTTTTACATTCTACACTAAATTACTCTACAACACTAGACATTAAATAATTTTATCAAAAATTATATATTTTTTATATTACATATTATTTTAAATACTTAAAATATACTTCATGTTATATATAAGTTATTAAAAATTCAATATAAGTAGATGGAGCAGATTTTCTCTAAACATAACATTGGCCCGACAAATTTCTGGACTGAAAGTAAATCTAACCCAATACTCCTGCTACAGTTGTTATGCCAACAAAGGAGAATAAAATATCGAGATTTCAACAACATAAACAGCAAGAATTTGTATCATTTGTTATATTTGATGATTTCGAGTGTATCCTACAGCCTCTTAACAATTAATCATGCACTGAAAGATTAAAATGGATTCTTATGGAATAAATGATCCATCAATGGTAAAAACGTCAAAAACGGTCTAATAGTAAACAGAGAAGTGACGCTGAGTCTGAAATTAAAGATGAAAATATTAAAAAACAAACTCAAAGCTAAGTCGTTTAACATAAGTGAAGTAGATTCATTTCATACAGATTTTGATGAACTTGTTCCGAATGATCAAGTATATGGAATACACTATGATACAAACATTGATGAGTATCTGATAGGATCGACATTGATTTCTTGGGACTGTAAATATGGTGAAATTTATTTAGGAAAAGGAAGTAAGCAAATAAAATTTCCTTACACACCCGGACTCTTTCATTTACTAATGGTATCACATATAGATGAGAATAAATATACAAAATAATGATTTAGATCTATATAAATAAATATTTGAATGTACTAGAGCTCATTTACATGCTACTGGTGTATTAAAGGGTACTACATTTCCTAAATATAGAAAAATAATACTCCGATGTTTCAGTCTAATGGATCAAGTATAAAAATTTACTATGATGGAGCAAAGACTAAGCATTGTGCTGATGGCGGAGTACGTCATGAAGATACACCAATCGATTATTCAGACGATCCTAATGAATTGGTTGAGTGATTATTGTTATCGCATACATCTAAAAAAGTGTGAAATGCTGGTGTAGATGATGAAATTCGAATGATTGAGGAAAAGTTGGTTGAAGAAGGATGTATTCAGTTAAGTTAGTAGTTTTTTATGTTATCTTATTAGTGATGGAAGACGATATATTAAAATTTAAAAATGAATTAATGTTCTCGTTTACCATCGATAATGATTATATTAAAGTCTATCCCTGCATGTACATAGCTGCACGTTAAGATCGTCTGATACAGCTGTTAAAACCGGATCTTGACCCTTACTTATATGTAAGATCTCATATGTACATGCATACACTACCACAAACAAAATGTATATGTATGTACAAGTTCTTAACAACTTCATTCATCAATGTATGCAATCAACTTTCTCCGTTTGAAGGGTATTTTTCTGATGCAACATTTCATCGAATGCATCTAATTCAAAGGTAGACATTATGTCAACTCTCTGAATAACTGTATTTGCTCGCTTGTTATTAGTTTCACGAATTAGTGTTCTTCACACGTTTAAATTTTAGTTACTATTAAAAGTTTTAGTTTTTTTTTTCTTTTCTCTTTAATAACAACTGTAACAATGATAGTAGCATGTGAGGTAATTATTGATATTCAATGTTTTAAATATGATAATGATACATACATCATTAAGGAACTTTCAATAATAAGTATCGATGGTGAAATTCAATTTCATAGAATTTACAAGCCTCCATTCGAATGGGATGTATTATCCAATAATAAAAAACAAGAAAACATGAGGATAATTCAAAACTGTCATTCAATTCTGTGGAATGCAGGAGATTACAATTACGAATCTATTGCTGGTGATATAGAAAATGTGTTGGAAGATTTGGAACCATTGAATATTTACGTTGAAGGAAATGAAAAAATTACCACTATATGGATAAAACTATTTGAAACATCACTTTCAAGATTCAAGATTATTAATTTAGAAAAAGAATTCGGTATACCCAATTTAAGGAAATTAAATAATATGTATAAAGGAATATCAAGAGTTGTAAAATGTGATGCACACACGGATAAAAACATACATAGGTGTTCATTGCAGAATGTATATGTGATGATGAAATGGTATGATGTAAATGTTAGACCTATATTATCATTAGTAAAATATTCTACGTGCGACTTGATGCAAAATATTACTGCAGAGATATTAATTAATGTATGCCCTCAAAAAATTTGCGATTTTTACAATAAATTACCTGTAGCACTGAAGAATGATCGACGTATCAAACGCTTCTTACCGTGTTTTAAACATCATAGCTATGATATTCCAGATTCTTTTCCACTCAGTGCAGTACATCCCACCTTAATCAAAGATTGCCCACAATGCAACCATGCAAGTTTGTTCGAATTCCAACATAACCCGATCAAAGGAGCCAATTTGTGAGCATTGTACGAATCATAATCTTGTAATTTTTCCATCTTTCAATTTTTTGTGATATTTATTTATTTTTTAAATTAATTTTCTTTTATTCTTGTTAATCGTTTGTAAATATATTACATGAATTATATATATATTTTACATTTCATAATTTTTTTCGCGTGCGAATGGAATAATAAAAATAACTTTTTCTTTTTCCTTTAAATGTAAATATTATCTATATTCAACTTCAATAATGAGTATAAACACTTTTTTTATTGTAAAATCATATGGGTTCTAATTAGTGATGGGCAACTTCGAAATGATTCATTCGAATTATTTGATTGTTCGATGACTTTGAATGCATTCGATTGTTCTGTGGTTGCATTCGAAATGTTATTTCATTCGAATAATTCATTCGTATTCACAACAATCATTTGAAATGCTATTTCTCTCGGAAGAATCTAGTCAATGTTTAACGAATACTTCATTCGTTTGTGTTCGGATAGTTTCGGTTTTTATTTGAATAATTCATTCCTATTTGCAACAATCATTCGAAATGTTATTTCTCTCGAAAGAATCTAGGCGATGTTTAACGAATACTTCATTCGTTTGTGTTCGGATGGTTCCGGTTTTTATTCGAATAATTCATTCGTATTCACAAAAATCATTCAATTGTTTTTTGTTTTTTTTGACGATTATCGGTTGTTTCGATTGTAAAAACATTTCGAAATCGCACATCACTAATTCTAATACATATACATAAGAAAATAATAAAAAAAACGAGTAACAAATAAAAAAATAATAAACAGAGTGATAGCAATATGGTGTATTTAGAATTTGCATCATCTAATACCTCAAGCATTGTATGTAGAATATAAAAATGAGTAAAAATAGCTATAATTAGAGAGAGTATGAATAAATTTTTAAAAAATATCAAAAAAAAACCCATGTTATTTTCCGGCGGTGTTTGAAATGAAAATTTCTACATGTATTTAATGTGATAGTTGACGCAGGTGCAAAAATATGTTTAATTTTTTCAAAATTTAATTCTAAAAACATTCGTGGAAAAGTAAATAAATTAAGTAAACATAGAAATTAGTAGGCATCATATAAAAAATTAAAACTTATGATGGAACTTAGAATATAGATGAATGAAAAAAAAGTTGTAATTGAATAGATTAATGAAAAAACATAATAGTCTTTGTGTTTACGTTTCTTCTGTTTTTTTTTTTTGTTTTTTTTTCGTTATGTTTAATGCATCATATTGCTTTTTATGTATAGCCTCTTCACTCTCTTGTTTTCAAAAGTATACTCTTCTGTCAATTACTTCTTTAAAAAAATTTTCCGAATTTTAGCATTTATCATATTATATGACATGTACAATAAATTAACAGATTCCATATTGGAGTGTAAAGAAAACTATTTTAAAAAATCTCTGAAATAAAAAATAATATAAAGAAAAAAGATTGTGAAGCAAAGAAAGAAAAAAAACAAAAAACAGTGATTCTTCATGATATTTTTACTCCCCACCCTGGGGACATTTATTTTTGTAGAATTTAAATATTGTTGTAAAAGCAAGTATGATGTTATTTTGTATATCACAGGGTGAAAAAAAAATAATAATAATAATACGTTAATCATTGATTTAAAAATTATATTATCATACATTTCAGGCATCCGATGTTTGCATGTGCTTGTATAGAAAGCGTGTATACACATATACACGAATAAAATATAATACATCCAAGGTAACTTGCATATTTCTGCTGTTGTCTAAAACCGTTAGAATATTAGGTAAAAGATTGAGTAAGATAAATACGATCGTAACACATTGTTTAAAGAAACAAAAATAAAAAATAAAATAACGTGATCGATTTAATTTGAATTTAGCAATATTTTTAGAACTAACATGAATTTTTTGTAAAACGCGAAAGAAAAAAAAAGGAAAGAAAACAACGGTAAAATTTGTTAGTTTTACGGATAAATCAGTATAGTTGTATTTAACAATGCCTATGCAGTTAATAATCTTTTGTCATTCATTTAACCGTGCGCGCACACACATGCCCACATACATGTATACCGGTCTTAATGGTATGTTTATTATCAACTATCTCATTCATCGCGTTTTAAAGCTAATTTTCGGCCTTTTTTATAAAACTGCCTCGAAAAGGATGCTAACGGATATTTCATGTCTGCCACTGCAGTGCAGTTCTGCAATAATAAAGGTACATAATTTATCTCACTCTCACTCTCTTATTCTATAAGCGGATCTCTACCTGTCGTTGCGATTCAACGGTTGTTTCTTATTAGCCATTTCGCACATTTCAAGCATACATACACACATGTTCACACATATTCACACATATTTACTCATCCTTACGCGCATGCAGTATCGATACATGATCTGCAGGTGCTTCTATAATGACGAAGACTATTCGTAGACGTTCCTGTAGATTTCTAAATATTTTCGTATTGAAAAATTTTAAATGTAAAAAATGAAAAATCTTAGAACGAAACGTTGTATAAAAATTTCCTTCGTAATCTGTATTCCAAATAATAAGACTCGTACGTTTTCATCAACTCCCTCCCTCACATGTAAAAATTTAGCTTTTTATTTTCTCTCTCTGTTGTATCAGTCTATTTAAGCGATACGAATAATAATGAAAAATATTTTTTTTTTTTAAAATAATAAGTGTAAACTGAACACGTTACGAAAATTTCCATCAAAGTTTGAAATCTATGTATCAGGTTTTGACCGTTTTTTCAAATAAAGTCGTAGATTTACCATTCATATCGAGGAAAAAATAAAAAAAAAAATTTTTTTCATACTTGTATATGTAAGCACACGCATGCATATGCTGAGAGATAAAAAAAAAAATAAAAAGAAAAAGATTATTTAAATTTAAATAAACAGTTACATAAATTGATTCGATTTCATCCATACAACATATTAATTGAAATAGAATGAAATAATAAATGATGTGTTCGGTACTATAATGTCTGCGGTGTATCTAAATAATTTTAAAGTAATTATATGACCATGAAATAAAATAAAATGTATGAAATGTATATTATTACATATTAAAATTCCATACATATATACATACATACATTATAATGTATGTGAAACAATGTAAAAGATTTTGAAATGATAAAAATAAAAATGCGAGTAAAAGAAAAAAATATGGTTTTATTTCACATATTATACATACTGCGCGAAAGCTGACTTTGGTACATTGAAAGGTAATTGTTATGTTCATGTTCAACTTTCGTAGGATCTAGACAACTCCATCTTTCAAATTCCGCGCCTTTTATTGAATTTTTAATCCGTATGAATTGAATGTTGACAGTCGTCGCAATCTTTTACTTTGACACAATTTCGAGTACTCCTGCGTAATGTATCACCGTCGATATAATATTCTTTATCATGTTCGTGATCGTAGCATGGTAGAAATGATTTTATCGTATCATCCTGTTTTAATCTGTCCGGTAAAAATATATAAATGTCCCCGATGCAACTTGGAAATAATGTAATTATCATTTCTTTGGTGGCTGTAATGAATAACTGGCTTAAATCATTTATATTGAGATTGTTCATAAGCTTCAGCGGGCGGATAACGTGATCGTGCCACGTATTCATCACCATAACATTTTTCATCGCACAATGAAAAATATCATTCTCATAATGGTGCTTACAAGTTACCAGATTGCTTATACCAGAGTATTCTTGATATAAATCATCAATACTAGGTACTCGAAAGACTTTCTCCATATTAACGAGTTCGTAGTCCAAGTCACGCAACAATTCAGACTTTTCGTTAAGTTCCCATAATATAAGTTTTGCATAAGTGGTTAAAATATATACGCGAACCTTCGGTTTTTCAGACAGTATTGTGAATACATCACGTGCCATGAATATTTCTTCCCGACAGGGAAATAATGAGGGGGTTTTCAAGTAATGACTCACGGAAGAGCATTGTAAATGAGGCATTTTTGATGCAGACCATGCTCTGCTTGGCTTGTATAGCGTATGTAAACACCTCCCGCCAGACATATCAATCATCGCTAGTTCGGTTACTAGAAAACCATAATCAGAATCCTTATGGAAGCTGAAATCTACAAAATATTCCGCTATATCCATCTGATCTGACAATAATACTGGACCAACGATTTTATGTGTAGAAGATGTTGATTCTGTTGAAGAATAACCACCATCTGATTGTGGTAATTGAAGTGACGAAGACGTATGCGAGTCGCTATCACTCGCAAATAAATTCTGAATAAATTCGGCGTCCTTAATTGATTTTGAGTTGCTGCTTATGTTAACTATATTAGCGTTCATGATTGAATAATATGTATTTCAAACTTTTCACTAAAAAAAATACAGATAAAAAGAAAGAGAAAAAGGAAAGATAAAAGACAAAAATAAATGATAGAGAAAAAAAGAGAAAAAACATAGGAAATTATTTTCTTTAACGTTGACGTAAATTTTTTAATAATGCGTGAACACAGATTCGACAAAATACACATGTTTAACATAAAACTAATACTGACCGCTTGAATGATTCCGTTCGATAGTCTATCTCATTAGCTACCTTTGAATCGGTTGTGGCAGTGGAAATGTTACGTCAGAAAAATGTTGTTCCGTCAGAGAAAGCTGAATATATTTGTATACAAACAAAGTAATCGAGGACTTTGAGTGTATGCGCATATGTGAGGGAGTGTGAAAAATATTCTTGTACCGAATAATGGTAAATAGCGTGCGAGCAATGTACAAGTGGTTTTGAAGGTATGTGAGTCATGCAGGTAAAGGTTGTTGCGACGACGAGATACATATATACCTGCAGAGGTTATCGATTCTTGGAAAACAGGTATTGACGTTCGAAACAATAATGTCTTGAAACGATTGATGATGCGGATGAGTTTATTAAATAAAAAAATATGTTTATAGCGAAACGAATAATATTAAAAATAATTGTGATGTTAATAAATATTTTTTATTGATCGGAGATTTTTCTTTCTCGAAAGGTTAAAATTATTTTTGACAATGTTAAGTGTATATGATGACATGACTGTGTAGGAAAAAGTAATACCAATACAAAAAAAAATAAAGATCGTTAATAAAAATTAGACATATAGAACTGCATGTGGTGTGTATGCGAGACCAATGTGATATGCTATTGTGGCTAACGCTGAAAAAAGTTCATGATCAATAGGGAAATTCGTGATAAAAGATATGTGTGTGGGAATGTACGGTATGCTTTCGAGTGAACCATTGATTAATTTTTAGAATCGATAAAATAAATAAAGATTACGAAAGATCAGCAATTTTAGATGTGAGGGGGCGGGGGTAGAAAGAATGAATTTTTAGGATTGAAAAAAAAAAAAAATGAAAAACATATTCGAATCAATTTTTTGAAGAACTCGTAATAGAGTAACGTATAATGTAGAATCTGTGCGGTGGATAGATAGTATGCTTTCACAACAGTCTGGATGTCTGTTCGGATTAATTTTTAAAACCTCGGAAAACATACAGAAATACTTACGGACTGAAAATAATCGTAATGAGAAAAATAATAAAATATACTTGGACTAATTTTGAAAAAAAAGTGGTAACACGAATGAATGACACATGCGCGAGAATGATGCGTGCGCATTCATTGAGAGGCGAGACATCGATAGATTTATTTTTAGAACCAGGGAAAACATACATAAATACTTACGGATGGAAAAGTAATCGTAAGTGAGAAAAAATAATAAATATACTTAGACTAATTCTATAATACTTAGGCTTGGAAAAATTATTATGAACGATAGGGAAACTATTGAGAGTAGAGTGTGCACGGGATCGAATGGTTCGCTTTCGCGGTGGCTAACGCTATGGTGGATATAAGCATGTGATCTGCCAGTGCTAGTGATGTGCGTCGAAATGTTTTTACAATCGAAATAATCAACAATCGTCAAAAAAAAAAAAAAACAATCAAATGATTTTCATTCGAATGATTTGATTCGAATGATTTTAATTTGAATGATTTTAATTCAAATGATTTTGATTCGAATGATTTTGATTCGAATGATTTTAATTCGAATGATTGTTGTGAATACAAATGAATTATTCGAATGAAATAACATTTCGAATGTAACTGTGGAATAATCGAATGTATTCGAAGTTATCGAACAATCGAATAATTCGAATGAATCATTTCGAAGTTGCCCATCACTAGTCAGTGCGCTTTTGTAACGATCGGAGAATAAGGAAAAATTTTTGGAACCGTAGAAAATGAGAAATATACTTAGACTAATTTTATAATACTTACGGACGGAAAAATAATCGTAAGTGAGAAAAAATAATAAATATACTTGCACTAATTCTATGATACTTAGGCTTTGAAAAATTATTATGAATGATAGGGAAACTATCGAGAGCAGAGTGTGCACGGGATCTAATGGTTCGCTTTCGTGGTGGCTAACACTATGGTAGATATAAGCGTGTGATCTGTCAGTGCTAGTGATGTGCGATTTCGAAATGTTTTTACAATCGAAACAATCAACAATCGTCAAAAAAAAAAACAAAAAACAATCGAATGATTTTGATTCAAATGATTTTAATTTGAATGATTTTGATTCGAATGATTTTTGATTCCAATGATTTTAATTCGAATGATTTTGATTCGAATGATTTTAATTCGAATGATTTTGATTCGAATGATTTTAATTCGAATGATTGATGTGAATACGAATGAATTATACGAATGAAATAACATTTCGAATGCAACTGTGGAACAATCGAATGCATTCGAAGTTATCGAACAATCGAATAATTCGAATGAAACATTTCGAAGTTTCCCATCACTAGTCAGTACGCTTTTGTAACGATCGGAGAATAAAGAAAAAATTTTTGGAACCGTAGAAAATGAGAAATATACTTAGACCAATTTTTATAATGCTTAGGCATGGAAAAAATAAAAAAATTAAAAAATACATTTGAATGGTATAAAGCGGGGAATGGGGGGGGGCTCAGGTTAGTTTTATGCTTTAAATATTATACTTTGGTTAATTTAAAAAAAAATTACGATATCGCTAACGATCGACATGTGTGCGAGAACGATGCATGCGCTTTTACTTGGTTTAAATCAGTTGTGGCAGTGGAAATATTACGTCAGAAAAATGTCATTCCGTCAGGAATAGTTGGTTACATATGCGCATTGAATAAAGTAGTCATGGGCTTTGAGTATGAGTATGTTTTTGTGTTAGTGTGTACATGTAGGGTGTGGATCTGCAATATGACATAGACTGTAATAGAAAGTATAAGAATGTTAAGATCCGGTTTCAACGGTTGCGTTAGCATTTACGTGTAGCGCTATGAGAGAAGCATTTTCGCTTTTGCGATGTGTGAGATAGACTTACCCCCGTACATAATGTTTCGGACAAAGAAGAGTTTTACGCAACTGACCGAACGAAAATCTTCGCGATTCCTAGAAATACCGGAACGGCGAAAACCTGTATTTTACCGCGATTCCTGCAGACTGACCACTGATAACATTGATAACAACAAAATCCAATAATGATAATAACTAATTTTACATATGTGTACAGACACTCGTAACCGTATATACATCATTGTGTGTGTGCGCATAATCCTCCAAAACCAGTCGCTACCGAATAACGGTAATTTACGTACAAGTAAAGGCATGCATCGGCCAAATGATTGACAGGTACAAGGTCACTTGCGATGGCACGCGTACGAATTTACCGCGATAGTGATGATGATGGTGATTTTTACATGTGTGTGTAGACGTATATACACGTACATTTACATGTGTGTGTGTTAATTAAGGGATCGATAATCAAATGGAATGCGGTTCCGCGGTCCGAGACGCTCCGGAAACGGTCCGAGACGCTCCGGAAACGGTCCTCGAAGGCCTAAATCAACGGTGGCGGCATCCTTTGTCTATGAATCGGCTTTTTCCCTCTACTGTTGTCTCGGCAGCTTCTAGGATTATTTTTATCAGTGTATCTATCTTGGATTCTAAAAATGTGGGAATCTGGGTGGGAACTTTTATTTTTGATGAATAAGTTACCCAGTCTGCTTTGTGATATTGAAATTTTAACTCCCTCTCCTCGTTATTTTTATACACTTGTTTTTGGAAATTTATTATTATTGGATAATGGTCACTAGAACATAAGTCTTCAGACACTGTTACATTAAATTTTGGGGCGAGTACACTGGAACAGAAAAATAGATCTAGTGTTGAAAAGGTGTTATAAGTAAAATTGAAATGGGTTGGCGCGTTTGGTGGAAGTAATACTAGGTCCTTATCTAACATACTTTTTGATATTACTGATCCATGTCGGTTTTCTGATGCTGATCCCCATGCTGGGCAGTGAGCGTTGAAGTCGCCTAGTATTATATGTTGGTGTCCTAACTGCTCTATAAGAGAGTCAAACTGTGTTTTTGACACATTGCTATTGGGTGGTAAATAACAATTGCATACTACAATTTCAACAGATGACAGAGAGGGGATCTTAACTGACACGGTCACTACTTGAAAAGATGACGATATTGTTATTTTCTTCACTGGGTAGTTCATGTGTACCAAAGTGGCTACACCGCCACTCGCTCTGTTATTGAGAGTGTGATCATGTCGAAAGATGTTGTAATCTTTGATCGATATGTAATCTGATGGTCTTAGACGGGTTTCTTGTAGGCAAATGATTACAGGATTTAGTGTATTAATCATTTGCTCTAACTCATCGCTGTTTCTTCGGTAGCTTCGGCAATTCCATTGTATTATATTACTCTTATTCATCATTGCGGTCGTATAAATCTTTTATCAAGGTGTAGGTAACATGGACTTTTAGTCTGAGTTTAGTTCACTCTGTTCGTCGGTTGAATAGTCTTCTAGGGAAGTTGACAGCCCATTAATAATACGCGTACACCTATTTTTTATGCTTTTCCCATTTAGATATGGTTTTATTGTCATAATTGTATGGATCAGCCCCTCTTTATTCTCTGTGTAATCCGAGGCAAAGTTAATGTAATCGGTATTATTGATGATGTTGTTGACAAAGTTTTTAAACTCCTCGTATCCCATAATCAATGATGGTTGATTCTCTATAATAAATGGTTTTGCACGTTCTAATATCCTTTCAAGGTCATTCTGTAATTGCTTTTTCTGATTCACTTTAGTTCGGGTATTATGTTCTGTGTCGACTTGGTCTGTCTTACTCACATTACACTTCGGTTTACTACTCGCCTGAGGTTCTTCCATATGTTTTGTCCTAGGCTGGGGTGCCTGTTCTGGTTGGTCTGTACATAGACTAAAGTCTTCATCTTTTTTATCATTACTGTTTCCTTCTTTAAGGCCATTTGATAACTGTTCGATCTCTTGTCTAGGGGAGATCAAATTTATTTTCTTCGTCGCAGGTTTTATGCTTAACGGGTGATCGTCATTATTTTTCGGCTCATCAGGTGTAGTCGGGTGAGGGCGTTTTGTGGTACATGATGGATGGTCGGTCTTTATTTCAGCAAGTGATGCGCACGTTAAGAGAGTAGGAGCAGTAATCTTTATCGTAGTTTCATTTTGTTTATCAGTCTGTTCATTTGTGAGCTCCGTCGGTCGGTTTTCGAGAGTTACTTGTTTCGACAATTTAATTTCTTTTTAAAACATTTTTAATTGAAATTTGCCAATAGTTTCTGTAGGATAAGTAATACATTACCATAAAAATACAATTTTAACAAATATAAACTATAAAAATATATGTTACTTTAAATCCTTAATAATTTGAACATAACATTACTGTAATTTAAAGCAATGAAAATTAAGTAATGATAGCAATATGCATTGAAATTAAAACTATTGAAATGTAATTATTTTGTGTAAAATATTGGAAAAAAATTAATTTTTTTTTTTCGAGGGAGGGGGGTTGCTTGGCCGATTAAGGGCAACTACCCAGGACAATTGGACTAGATTAGAGATTAAAAAAATTGAAGACATAATAGTAGTCAGTAAACCAGGCTACTGGCATGTTCGCTAATCCGAACTCCAATTTCTGTCCCGGAGGCGAAAAGTCACCCCAGACTGGTAATCCGAACACGAAAGTCACCCCAATTCATGTCCAGGTGGTCAAAATTCACCCAAGTTTCCCCCGATTCCTCCGAGTTTCCCCGGACGGTTCCCGCTCGTTCCCGATAAACCGAACATTCAAACAGTGTCCCGAGGTCAATAAACTGTCCAAAGTGTTATTCGGGGGCGCAAGTAACCCCAATTAGTGTCCAGGTGCTAAAAGTTCCCCCAAGTTCCCCAAATTTCTCCGAAATTCTCACGTACACGTCACACTCGTCTCTGATAAACCGAACCGATTATTAATTAACATAAGTATATTAATTAATGTCCGAAAGTAACCCAAGTCCCCACTGACCCTGCCATCCCACTGCTATGTTACCGCAATTTTTTTTCAAAATTCCAAGGCATAAGTATGAAAATTCCAAAATGTAACCCAAGTATATTATTTAAAGCTAAAATCTAACCTATAACTCCAGTCCACACCTCTCACACGCATATTTCGTTCCCGCTCACGCTCTGGTCGCAGTCGCAAAAGTGCACGCGCCGATCCCACGCATACACCGATCTCCGCCGCGATATCCCTGCGCACACACGCGCTCCCTTTCCGATACCGCGATTATTTCTTTAATATTTCAAAGTCTAAGTATACATAATATAAAATTAGCCGAAGTATATTTTTTTATTTTCCTGATTCTCCGATCTTACTGCCATATGCGAAAGCCCTCGTACCGATCTCGCGCATATATCTAACATAACGTTCTCCGCCGCGATATCCGTGCGCACACGCCGATCCCCCGCACGTGTCGTCCGTTTACACTGCTCCAATTTTTTTAATTAGTACTTTTTTCACATAATAACCCAATCCCTGCTCTGTTGACTAAACCTAACCGGTTATCCAAAACATTTACAAATTAACAAATCAATTATTTCTATAGTCTAAAATAGCCTTAGTCTCCTTTACCCCTTCCACCCTCTTTTCCGATCGATTCCGTTGTTTTAATATCGAATATATCGCATTCTATTTACTTTTACTACGACCATTAAACCCCCGATCGACGCTCCCGACGCCTCCGTCATTTCATATTGAGAGGTAATTATTTTTTTATGTGACCGCTATGAATGCACACCGTCCATTCCCGCACATCCATCTGCTGTCGTTAGTTCCCATATCGTTCATAATAACTTTTATTCAACTCCAAGTATTATGGAATTATTCCAATTATATATTTTCTTCACCTCCGATCATTTCTCCAGACCGTTCATACTATTTTTATTTTCCTCCGGTTCTAAAAATAAATCCTACAATGTCTTCAACGCGATGAATGCGCACACATCTTCTGCAGTTAGTTCCCATATCGCTCTTAATAATTTTTCGAGCCTAAATATTATAGAAATAGTCGAAGTATATTTTTTTCGTTTCTGATCATCTCTTCCGACCGTTCATAATATTTTTATTTTTCTCCGGTTCTAAAAATAAATCCTACAATGTCTTCAATGCGCACATACCTGCCGTCGTTAGTTCCCATACCGTTCATAATAAATGAGGTAAAAAGTAGCAAAGATGTACACATTAAATAATTTGGGGTTTTTACTCGAGGTCTGATATAATTCTAAACCTGCTAGTTTGGATCATTGATTGAAAAAACATATGCAATTTCATATATAATATGATTCTTAAGTTTTATTAAAATTTCTAAGCAAATTTGTTGTTTACTTCTATTTGTAAAGATTTGTATTATGTTGAGTGTGTTTAAGATATATTGCTTTATTTGTGTGTAAAGACTGTTGAAATAATTAAAATTACTTTACATTATGAACTTTGTACCATGAATATTATCAAAAAACATTATAAGAGTCGTTCAAAACATAAAAAAAAAAAAAATGGTGATTACAAATTAGTGAAAAATAGTGTAATGACTGCATGGATCTTGATGTTGACGAGTCCATCGCGTCTCTCAGTGTGATCGTTTAATGTAAAATCCTGAACGAGATACAACAACTAATTTTGACTTAACATATTATAACTGTCTTGCAATGTGTTTAAATGATAGAGTTAATTATCAAACAGTACTCTCCTTGCTTGATGTGGTACACTCCACCTCTTACCCCTATTTATTATTCCCATCCAAACACCATCAACTCACTAACACACAACAACTATTATACTATAATCGATGCATCAGAAAAGTTCGGAAACTTCCCACAACCAGACACAAACCCTTCAAAGCATAGCTTCACAATGAATGGAATATCACATCAAGAAGTATATAGGTCAGTCTAAAAAGTACCATTCACGCAAAAATTACTCTATTTAGGACAAAAAATAGCCACATTTAGAAAAAACATCAAATTTTATATGAAAAAAGACCGTTTAACTCCTCAAATAATCTCACTTTAGGTGTAAAACAACGATTTTAGTGTAAAATACCCCATCTTCAGCTAAAATCTCATCAATTTTATTATATTCGCCATCTTAGACATAAAATTTAACCTCTTAGGAAAAATCCTCTCATTTTTTACTATGGACGCAACATTTTAGTTAAATTTGGTGACATACATGTGATGTAATATCGCTAATGATGTTTCCATGTATGTACCCATGTTCCTCTTCTAATGTAACGGTTCACTATCTACCTCCAAACATTCCCGTCCTTAACAGAGTTGATGTGGTCGTTGTAATACATACATGCTTAGTGTATAATATAATTATAAAAATCGTAATGGTTCATATGATGACGACACCCTTACACCTCTCAGTGTGCACATTTAATGACTAACATGAATGATATATAACAACTAATTTTTGCTCAAACATATCATAACTACCTTGCAAAGTGTGCAATGCCAGAGTTAATTACCACGCATTACACACCCTGCTTGATGGTGGATGCAGTCTGCTTCTTACCAGAGTTTATTATTCTGCACACACAATCATACTCCCAGGAAAGGAAATTTGTAATATACATTACATTCTTTCTTAATTATAACAAATTAGATATACACTCACTTTTAGGGTAAAACAGCAGTTCAAAGGGGTACAATAACGAAAATATTGTTGAATGAAGGTAAAATTCGATGAAGACTTCGTAAAAGGTGATACAACATAAAAAAATATACTGATGAACAGTGAAAAATTGTCGAAAAACTGTATATGAGGCGTTCAAACATTAGAAATGAAGCGAAATATCATAAATTTGTGAAAAATAGTGTAAAAAGCGTTAAAACATATGAATATTGTGAGGAATGGTGATAATTATCGAAAAACTTCTTAAGTAGCGTTCAGTCATATGAAACGCTTCGAAATAGTATAAATTGGTGAAAAAAATAGCGCAAAAAGTCCTAAAACATAAGAACATGTTACGAAATAGTGGGAAAATGGTTACAATTAGTTAGAAAATGATGAAAAATGTTGTAATAGTGATAAAGCATAAGAAAATTGTAAAAGAAGAAAACGTTTACACTATCAAATGAAAAAAAGAATCTATCATATATCTTTAAAGTTAAGCAAGATAAAAAGACTCTGCATACTTAACGGAACAGTTAAATAATATTGATTCGTCTGTTCAACATAAGGAGCGAGAGGATTTAATACAAACTGGAGTTTGGAATATATTAACACCGATTGTAAAATTGAAATCTTAAGTTTATGGAAAATAAAAATAAAAATGTATACATATGAAAATATTTATTATATTATATAGATTACATTAATTTGCATGAAACAAAGTAAAAATATTTTTTTGAAAAATAAAAATACATCTATGAATACGAAAAATACGTCTTTATTTAATTACATATAGTGCATATTACGCCAACTGACTGCGTCACATCTGTGAGTATTATTATGTTCGTAATCGGTATTCATGGGATCGAGACATGACCAGCATACAAATTTCGCTTTCGGCGACTGGATCCGCAACAATCGACTGAATTTTTTTATCCATGCGAATTGATAATTTCCATTAGATCCCCAATATAATATGTTTGTGTGATGTTTATGATTTAACAAACTGTGATTTTTTCGGAAGGCGTACACGACTTTTATTTTGTAGTTGAATGTACTTTGATCTGTATAGTCGGTTTCTATCAGCTTGTATAAGTTGATTGATACAGCGTTTATTCTTTCAAACGTTTCAATATCAGCCAGCGATTGGATCGGTAAGTGAATAAAGCTGAAATCGTATACTTTCTGTAGAATATTGTACTGCCACATCGATGACGGTTTTGATGTAAATTTTGCTAAAACCGCATACATGAAACTATTTTTATTTTCTGGATCGTTAGGGTCTTTAACATAGACGACTGCTTTTCGGTTAAATATTTCTTTGGGTAATTCCAACATTGTTGTGCTATATTCTTTTTCATCATGTACCAAAGGTACTTGTGTTAACGACGGAGTTTGCAAATCTTGTGACATTACCGGTGATGCTAAAGGTGTTGATGTAGCCAATGGAATGAAATCTGAGAATGAATGTAGCAAAGGCCCTTGTAATGATGTTTCTTCTGCTGGTGGTGGTGGTGGCGGCATATGTATATTTGGAAAATCGTCCGGAAACATTGCATTATCATTATCATTTACGAAAAAATTTTGAATGAAATCCGCGACATTATCGACATTCAATTCGGTATTGTTATTCATATTCGATTATTATTGCAATATGTATACTAAAAAAATGAGAGAAAATAAGAGCGAAAAGAATAACGTGCAATAAGAGAGAAAAAAGACAGAAAATAAAGAGCGAACGAAAAAGAGAAAAGACGTAGGAAATTACAGACTTTATCGTTCTTGAGAATATTTTAATAACGCGTGAAGAACACAGCTTCAACAAATTCCACACGTTTAACATAACACTAATACTGCCTGCACGATCAGATCCGTTCGACATTCGAGCTCGAAGCATGCCTTTGAAAAGGGAGGGTTGCACCAGAAAAAACCACATTCCTTTGGTGAAAGTTGGATGCAGGTGTGTCTGAACGAAGTTTGCAGGTGTTCTTTGGGTTATATGTGTGTGTATGTGTGTGTAGGTGTGTACATGTGAGTCTGTTTCTACAAAAGATATGAAAGGGAAGAACCTGTTTCAGCAGACTCTATAACATTGTCGCACGATCTAATACAACGGTATGGCAACATGCATGTAAGGTTATGAGCGACGCACATTTACGCTACGATAGTGAGCATACATATTGGAGAAAAAATACAAAATTATGAACAGTCGGAAGAAATGGACAGAAACGAAAAAAATATACTTCGGCTATTTCTATAATATTTAGGTTCAAAAAAAAAATATTTAGAGAACATTTAGAGTCAGAGGTTGTATCTTACAAACAGATGAAAACTCTCACAGCTGCGGAAATACGTGATGTACGTGAAAAAGTATAACAGTTAAATTCGCTTATTACACACAAAAAAAAATAAAAAAATGGTGTATTACAGACAAAAATCTAATTTTTTAATCTAAATAGATATGAACAAATTATGTGGAAATATATTCGAATATTAAATAATTATATATACATTATACTCGACTGGTTCAGATTTTTGAAAATTTCGTCATTACCAGTACTTTAAGTTAAGAGGGGGAGAGAAGGATAGATCGCTAAATAAATTAAATAAACGGAAATCGGAAAGGATCGGAAAAAGATTAAAAATAATTAGGAAAAAAATATATACAATATGAGAATGAATAGATATTGAGGGGAAAAATATATACAAAATATATACAAAACAATGTGAAGAGTTATCTGAAAGTTCAGTGACTTTCTCCACCACTATAAAGCAAAGCTTATAATTCTTAATTATGAAAATTGAATAATAATTATAGCGACGACTGCAAAAACAGCGCCTACCATCCTGTCAAAGTGAAATGAGTAGAATTTACGCACAAAACACTATGGCCACACTGCAACAGCAGCGCCCGCAGTGCCGGCTGACAAAGATTTCACTATCTAACGTTAAGGACGCAAGTGCGACAGCGGGCCCGCAATATTAACTGCGAGCTGTGCATGTTTATAACTGTAACTGTAACATCGCTGCGTGTTCTTCGTTTAGAGAGGAGTTCATTAAAAGTAACTGGACACAATAAGATAGGAATGCCAAAGTGAAAAAGAACTGCTGAAGGGATTAGATCTTAATATGATGAAATATAGAAGATAGGAATTGTGCTACAATTGGGATGATCAACGTTGACTGCAGAGAGAGAATAAAAGATACACCATATGGAGTTGGAACAGAGTGGCTCTTTCAGATGATAAAAAGGAGCACTCAAAGAAGACATGATCATTGTCACATCCAATTGCGTTATCGATACACAGCGGACAAATAGGAGAGGATACTACGGGGAAACGATACAACGAAGTAGGAAGTCAATTGTGACCAGATCGAAGACGACAGATAGCAGACATGATGAAACGTATCGTCTAAGAAGTTTTTCATATTTTGTTAATTTCTGTACATGTATATATGTTCTTTTTGTCGTATGTTTATTTTTACACACTACTACTCGAGAAATTAAGCGCATCTGTGGTATTATAGAAATATATTGAAATTGAAATAATAATTATTATTATTATTACTCTTTTTTTATTTTATTATTTTTTTTTTGTTTGGGTTTTTCCCTGGGCTTTCCAATAATAGACAATTACCCATCTACACGTGTAAATAGCAGCAATTAGGAGTCACAAGTAATAAAATCTGACAAAGAACGCTATACCAAGGATAGAGAAACAACGACAATCAACGTCGATAAATGCCAAACATATGCACCCTGAAAAGAGAAGGAATGACATTACCGAAGGTTAAAAGGAGTTAGCTGTCTCATACCATGGCCACATCTCCAATTACAGAGCCCACAGCACCAACGGACAAAGGAATCAGCCTAAAAATAATTTAAGGAAGAAGAAACACGGGATGTTTAAAAAACAGTTAGAGCCATCAAGCACCGAAGCTATATAGAACACATAGCGTGCCGTGAAGAGTTATCTGAAAGTTCAGTGACTTTCTCCACCACCATAAACCAAAGTTCATAATTCTTAATTATGAAAAATAAATAATAATTATGGCGACGACTGCGAAAAAAGGGTCTACCATCCTGTCAAAAGGAAATGAGTTGAATTTACACACAAAACACTACGGCCACACTGCAACAGCAGAGCCCGCGGTGCCGGCTGGCAAGGAGTTCACTATCTAACGTTAAGGCCGCAAATGCGACAAGATAGCAGACATGATGAAACGTATCGTCTAAGAAGTTTTTCATATTTTGTTTATTTCCGTACATGTATATATATTTTTTTTGTGATATGTTTATTTGTACACACCACTACTCGCGAAATTATGCGCACCTGTGGTTTTATAGAAATATATTGAAATTGAAATTGAAATTATTATTATTATTATTATTATTATTATATTATTTACAGAATAACAACTTTATTTCAGTTTTTGGAATTTATAGATTTTGTGATTTGGCATATTCGGAGTTTTTAAACAATCTATTAATTAATGCTTCAGATAGGGCAGCTTTTGTTCGTGATTTAGATTGTAATAATTTAGACTCAGATGTAAAATATGATATACTTCATGTCGGATTTTCTGATTATTGTGCAATGAGTGTACAGTTAATTACAGAAGATTATATACCAGTTAATCCTTCCATGTCCGAAAGTTTTATTGATAAAAAACTATTTCAAACTAGGCTATTGAATATTAATACTGATTTTGTATATAATTCGCATGAGTCGGTTGATACCAAATTTGATAAATTTGTTCAGATGATCACTACTATTGTTCACGATAGTAGACGTACTAGAAAGTTAAATGCATGTAAAGGGACACCGTAGGTTACTCGTGACATTATCGATTTATCTAACAAAAAGAATAATCTGTATAAATTACTGAAATCGTCTAATTACCGTGAATAGGTACTCTCAGATTATAAAGAAATATCAAAACGAGTTAAAAAATTATCATGAGTAGCAATAAAAGAGTATCATAGTGAATTATTAAAAAATTGTAAACAGAATCAGAAGAAATATTGACAAAAGGTTAAAAAGTTATTGGGAAGCAAAAATCATCAAATACATGAGCTAGTCATTGATAATAAGAGAATAACCATAGATAATAATGAGTATGAGGTTGCTTGCTAGTTTAATAATTATTTTCCCAGCTCCGTTTCCAAACTTCTACAATCTAAAAATTTTAAAACCTACTCGACGAATTGTTTATCAATTTCTGACACCTTCGGATTCATAGACTTTTTATATGATGAGATAAGGATATTATAATGACTTTTCCCAATAAAACATTCTTCGGATCAGATGGTTTGTCCATAGTACCAATAAAAGAGAATTTGTGATTTTTTATCAAGCCACTTACACATTTATTTAACGAATCTATAAAAAGTGGAAAATTTCCGAATGTACTAAAAATGGGTATAATCACACCGATACATAAAGAGGGTGATGAATGTGACATGACAAACTATAAACCAATATATATATGTATATAACCAATTATTTCAAAAATTTTTGAAAAATTCATTAAGAGGAGAATAATGGGTTTCTTATATAGCAAAAACTTTTTTAGTATAAATCGATATGGATTTCTAGAAGGTAAAGGGACTGACATGGCGTTTTTTAAGCACTTATCATATATATTATTGAAAATTTAGAAAAAAGCGCAATTCTTGTTTATTTATGTAAAGCGCATTTGATGTAGTTGATCGCAAACTTCTTCCAGCTAAACTTTATACCTCGGGTTTTCGGGGATTTATTTATAGTTAGTTTGAGTCATACCTGACAGATAGAAAATGTGTTACAAAGATAAATAATGTGCACAACGACTTTATCATGCAGCAGTATGGGGTCCCACAAGGTAACACATATTAGGGTCTATTCTACTCCTCATGTACATTAATGAGTTATGTAATTTAAGCATATCTGGTAAAATTTATACGCAGATGACACAGTAATCGTTATGAGCTCCCAGTATGATCATTTTCTAAAACAACTGGCACAGAGAGATGTGGGAATTTTAGTAGATTGGTTCGTGGCAAATAAACTCATTGTAAATGCTAAGAAAACTAAATTTATGATTTATAGCAACAAACCACAAAATCGGATAGAGTATAATCAGATCTGTTTAAACAGTGATATTGAAATATAAAGGTTTTTTAATATGAAAATATTTGGGTTTGAAGTTGGATTGTAGACTGCGGTAGAACAAGCACAGTGATTTTTTTTCAGCTTGAAAATTGGGAAAATTGAACTACATTTTTTATTATATGAGTGAATTTTTTAGGGAAGATCATTTTGATAAGAATAAGTTTTTTCTTTATCATTCTAAAAATATTAATCGGTGAATAGTTAATTCTTATTAATTGTAATCGCTATTGAAGTTTATTCCATGTGAAAGACCAATGGTAAGTTTTGTACTTTTGCACGGCGTGTTGTGTATTTTAAATTTAGATTACGTTTTTATTTATTTTTATTTTTTGGCCTCGAAACTAACAATTTGGCCACTATTACGATACAGCTATATGAAAAAAATCTAAAAAGTCCAAAGCCCCTGGGGATCGACTGCCGGAATGCTGTTAGCAGTCTTCAATGGACGACGACGGCTCATCAGCATATGGCTGAAGCCCCTCCGTGGAACTCCAGTATACAGCAATTAAGAAAATTTAGAGGCCAGAATAAGAAAAACAGCCAACATCTGAAGTCCAAATTAAAAAAACATGTATACTCCGCGTCTGGCAACACGAATGAAAACAAAACTGTCGCTCCTCTCAGAAACTGTTCAAAGTCAAGTTCGGCGATGGAGCACCTGATACAGACAGGACCGACATGAGGAAACAACACTAGCTCGCCTGCGCATAGGCCACTGCCTCTACACACGAAGCCACCTGTTTCAAAAACTACCGCAACCGACATGTGAAATTTGTGGAGTGCCGGTTACAGTCGAACATCTCCTTACCTCGTGCCGCAAATTTCGGCAAGAGAGAGCCGCCTGCTTCAAGGAGGATGCTGGTCTTGCCGAAATTCTGGCGGACAATGAAAAGGCCTGCGGAAACATCTTCAAATTTTTAAAGTTTACCCGACTTTTTCCTTTTATATAGTTTTATTATTCGGCATAATTTATCTCCTTTCTTTTCCTTTCCTTTATTTTCTTTCTTTCTTTTTTCTCTTTCTATTCTTTATTTTGATTTCTTTTTTGTTCTTTTCATTTATTAATCTATACTCGTAAGATGTAACTTCTCGGCGTCACAAATGGCCTTAGATGCCGAGCGACTTTAAATAAATAAATTATTATTATTATTATTATAGATCTAAATTAAAACAAAATTGACTTTTTGTTTCTCTCCGTTGCTATTTCCTTTTTCCTTTATCTTTTCTTTTTTTCTCTCTTTTTTTTTTATGTGAAGCGTTAAGGAAAGGAGGAATAATGGATATACAACAGCAGGGACATTTCGTCAACCATCTATCGAAGCTATTTGAACAAGATAAATATTACTCTTATCAAAATACAAATTATTAGACAACCGTGGCCGTAAATGTTTTAACACTACCCACCTCTGCCTGTATAGAGTCATTAGAAGAAAAGAGCTGGCCAGACCGCATTCCCGGGAAAGTAAATTCCCGAATTTGTCTGGACATCAAAAATTTGAATATAAATTGATATTATGCTCGTTTTATTAAGGCAGTACAACCTGTACAACGTCCTTAGCTTTGTGGTCGGAGTTGATCACATCCTCTAGTTGATCTCTATCAACATAGAACGAAGTTGCGGTAATTAAAGATAATGGAAAACAATAGATGTATGAGAATAAAAAAATTATACGGAATTACAAAGGACCTGAATAAAAGGATTGAAGTGCCTTCGGGAAAAATAAATTAAGTAAATTTATCATAAATTTTGCACATTACAGCAAAGAAGAAAAAGAAATCCACCGAATCAAAATAATCCTCCGCGCATACAAGATATTTATATAGAAATATTATTTTGTAAAATAAACCTAAAAATCAAAAATTGTACTTTCTCCTCGCATCCTAGCAGGCAATGTAGGTAATACACGGTGAATACTTATCAAGGGATATCAGTTTATTGAAAAAACTATGTCTATTACCTTTAAATTTGACGCAATTAAACAAAAGATCCAATAATTTAGAAATACAGGTTACCAGGTATTTATGAAATTTTGTTCTTTTTCGATCATGCTGGGATGTCATATGTTTTCGATATCTAATTCTTATCATTAGTATTGTTTGACTATATAACATCGCATAGCAAAAGATTTTATCTCTTTTTTGACCTAAAACTCTGTGGATCTATTACTCATTTTTCCATAAATTGAAATATTTTTTCATCAATTATTCTCATAAAAATATTATTGATGATTTTGGAAATTTTCGTTTTAAAAATTTTTCCTCAATTTTTTTTTCTGGACGACCTACTAATTAAATAATCGTAATAAATAATTTTTTAATAAAAAAAAAAAAATCAACGTATTAATAGATACATGCAGTTGTTGGATTTCGGTAGACACTAAAAATACGATCAAGGTCTTAATTTTTCTTTTTACCCGAGCGCCGTTTTTCTCTTTGGATTTAATAGTTTGTCGAATGCTGGCAATTTAAAAAAAAAAAAAAAAAAAACGAACTTGGTTGACTACAATCCTTATAAGTTTAAACAATAAATAATAAAAGTTTAAGTAAACCACTGCTTAGTAGATTGTGCTTAGATAATTTTTTTAGATTTTAGAAGTTATTTGATGATTCTTAATCTATAAAATTAGTTCTGAGTTCACTTCCCCGTTCTGTTGTCACTTCTATGATTCGCTTGCGTTTTGGCTATTGTGCTCTCCCTTTCTTTCGTTTTCGCTATTCCCTTGTCTCCTCTCCAAATTGTCCTCTCCACCATAACGAAGCGGTGGTTTGTGACGCCAATTACAACTTTTTTGAATGTCCATTCCTTTCTGTCGAACGTTGTATTCTATATTCTTGTTTACTGAAACTCAAACTCCCTACTCCTTATTGTGCATCTTATATTTTGTCCTTCCCCTCGCCATCCATAATTTCATCCATTGGTTCCTTTATACTGTCTATATCTGACCATATCAAAATCTAACTGACGGCTCTTTTCTTTCTTGTTGGTTCTGGATGTAGAGGTCCTTAGCTGGCATGCCCAAGGGGAAAAAAAAAAGTTCTGAGGAATAGAATAATTATTTTTTTGGTTCAACAAAATCTAACATATTTAATATTTATTGTAGGATTTTTTTTTTTTTTTTTCATGAATCCTTATAACTTAAAACAATGTTTATTACTGCATCTGCATTTTAAAATATGGATGCAATAACTATGATCCATTTTCCCCCCTTCTTGTGGCGATAATCAATAAGTAAAGCATTCTGAAAAATACCGATTAACATACTTCTAAACATAATTCTAGAATAAACTTTATACCCAACATGAATGTTTGAATTTAGTTGTGGAAAATTCTAAAGGTAATATAATTAAAAATTGACTTGAATTAATACAATTTTTACTGTTTAATTAAATAGATAATTGAAAAATGAATAACTGCAGTAACCATAATAACTATAATAACATTAATAACTGTCGTTATCAATTTTTCGTTTTACTAGTTTTAGGTTTAAAACTTTTATCAAGAGTACAGAATTTGAATTTTACAATCATCTATCATCAAAATTAACTTATATGTCCCTCTTTATAATTTATTTAATTTATGATTTATTTGAACTCTTTTATTGTTTTTTTTTTTTTTTTTTTTTCACCACTCCTGTCTTAGAACCACAATTGGCGTTGCTGTTTGGTTAACTAAATCTTGACTTTTCTATGTTAAGCAATTACTTCCTCATATCTCTTCTCATTAGAAAAAGACATGATTTTTAACTAACATACTAATAACTTACTATTAGTTTACGTTACACACAGTTTATCACTGTAAAAAAAAAAAAAAAACTTTTACAAATTAAGTCCATTTTATGACATTGTTCAACACAAATTAGGTTTGAGCGAGTGAAATTAATTCCGTAGATGCTGTTGTAATTTTCTCGGGGTTATCCGGGTAATGCGTCTCTACACCAGTATCTCTTGAGTCTTCTCCGCGGATTCCCAGGGAGAGATGAACAGAACATGCTGGACGCTTCTATGTTTTCACTGAGTTCAAGTTTACTAAAGAACGTACCATATCGAAGTTTGTAATAGTCTTGCACGAATGGGATCTTCAGATCGTGATGGAGTGTTCTATTGGACACGAAATAAGGAGCGTTGGCAACTTGTCTGAGTATTTTAGATTGAAGCTGTTGTATTCTGTTGATATTGCTCTTGGATGTTGCGCCATATACTTCGATGCCATACCGCCATACTGGCGCCAGTACGGATAGATAGATTAGTCTTTTGCAAGACATGCTCACGGCAGACTTCCTTCCCATAAGGCTATTTAAGATTTGAAGTCTCGAGCGAATTTTTTGCCTTGTGTACGCGACGTGGGTCCTCCATGTTAGACGTCGGTCCATTGTTAATCCTAAGTATTTAGCGCTGTTGCTTTGCGGAAGAACATTTTTATTTATTTCTACCTGGGGACAGGACTGTTGGTTTAGCGTAAACGTCACCTGTAAACTTTTGGAATGGTTTATTTTAATCTTCCATTTCTCTGCCCATGCTTCAATCTTGTTCAAGTGCTCCTGCAACAGTAGTGAAGCACGCGAAGGATCACTATTTGCCGCTAAGATGCAGGTGTCATCAGCGAAAGTCGCTGTTACCGTGGTTTTTAGCACTGGAAAATCCGCCGAGTACAAGGAATATAACAGTGGCGCAAGTATACTTCCCTGCGGGACGGATGCATTTATCCCGTATTTTCCGGATATTGATGAATTTATCTTCACTACAAAACTCCTTCTTGACAAGAAGCATTGTATTACCGCATAAATATCATTTGGCAGAATGTTCTTCAGTTTGTACAGGAGGCCTTGATGCCACACCCGATCGAATGCCTGCTCGACATCAAGAAAGACCGCGCTACAATATTGTCCCCTTTCCAGTGTCGAAGCTATTTTATCGGTAATCCGATGAATTTGTTGTACGGCCGAATGTTTTGCACGAAATCCAAACTGGTGATTGGGCAAGATCTTGTTTTTCGAAATTACTTTTATAATTCGATCCTGTATTAACATCTCAAATATCTTTGACAGTACACTAAGCAAACTAATTGGCCTATATGATGAAGGAGCTGATAAGTCTTTATGAGGTTTTGGTATAATTTGGATAATGGATTCTTTCCAGGTTTCGGGGAAATATCCTGTTCTTAAGATAGCGTTATAAATATACATATGTCAATAATATTAGGCTTTTATTCGGTAGATTTTTAGCTATTTCAGCGGTTATAAGATCTTTGCCTGGAGCTTTTTTGTTTTTTAAGCGTTTAATTTTATTTTGTACCTCCTTCGGCGATATGTATTTAGTTGGCCATGTTAATTGCAAAGGTGCCAAAAGATATTTTTTAACTGATACTTCGTGTTGCAGCTGACCCTTTATTTCAAACGGTTTAAATGTATTGAACAGGTGCTTCCCAAACGTCTCAGCTTTGTCCTCATCGGTTTTAGCCCAATCCCCATTAGGTTTCCTAATGGATTGGGGTTTGGGAAGTTTATTGATAAAGGACTTTGTAGATTTCCATATCGATCCGTCTTCCGGATTTAGTTGTGCAAAAAACTGTGAGTATCTGAAATTTTTATATCGAATTATTTTATTCCGTAACTGTTTTTGTAGCCCGTTATAGAATCTTTTAAGTGATGGGATTCTGTTTTGCTGCCATTGAACTCTTGCGTTTCTCGTTAATTGAATTAGTTCCTTTATTTTAAACGGAGTATAAAATAAATGAGTTTCCGTCAATCTATCCTCTTTGGGATAGGAAGTATTTGTTTTACGCGCCTCATGGATACTGCTTACCAAATTGATCACTGCATTTTCTATTTCACTTGAAGTTTTTAGAGGAATATTTAAATTGTTATTATGTTCAACTTGTTTAGCGAATCCACTCCAGTTTGTGCTATTATTTGTTAAATAACTTCGCCTTGGTTTGGGAATCGTTTGGATGGTGATGCATGCTAGGACTGGTGAGTGGTCTGAACTGAGCAGAGGCAGGGATTTGCAGTTCCAATAGACCTGATGTAAATTTTTTGTTATAAAGAAGTCAAGTATGTTCGGAATTCTGTTTTGGTGCTTAGGCCAATAGGTCGGCTCATCTGGTCCTACTACCTGCAAGTTGTGCTGTCGAATTAAATTAACCAGCATTCTACCTCTGGAATTGTCCTTCCGACATTTCCATAAAGTGCTGGTGGCATTAAAATCTCCTCCTAATATTACCCTGGTTCCTAGGCTTTGGAAAATTGCTCTTATTCTCTCCTTGGGTAGGATTATGTTTGGACGACAATATATTGCTGCAATAGTAAATTCTGATTCCACAGCCCTGATGCTGACTGCCATCAGTTGATAAGCGAAGGAGGCTTCTGAATTTACTTGAACTTTAATTATGTTTAGAAGGATCCTATTCTGAAAAGTAATATTCAAAAAATGAAAAGTTTTTAGAATCACTTACATGTTTACAGTTTAAATAATTTGCCATAGAAATTAGAATTTTTACTAATCATTACGTTCAATATACGAGTATGTAACAGATCAATAAGGTTTGACAGTGATCGGTCTAGGGATGAGATCTAATAATAATTTTTATTCGATAAAATGACCAGTATACATTGTTTCTCGTCTATAGTCAACAATAAGTTGCACTTTTTATTTTATTTTTTTAATATTTGGTATAGAAAAATTTTGTAAAAAAAAAGATGGAGCGTTAAAACTATCATGGTGTTGGAATTTTCAAGAAGATAGATATATTTTTCAATAAGATATCCAAA
Source organism: Icerya purchasi (assembly GCA_039619475.1). Lineage (NCBI taxonomy): Eukaryota > Metazoa > Arthropoda > Insecta > Hemiptera > Monophlebidae > Icerya > Icerya purchasi. The sequence goes on from CM077115.1 coordinate 543,893,487, forward strand.
CTTGAAACAGTTATGCGAATATTAATACGTGACTAATTGGAAAATAATAAATATTGTATGCGTTGGCTTACAATATTAGTATGAATAAAATATGTTACGTATATTTAATTTATGTGCATTTTAATTATCAAAATATATGAATACGTTAAATAACTTGTTATGCGGATTTTGATAGGCTATACTAATGTGGAAGTTATAAATTTCTTCGAGTATTAAAATTTTACGAAACGAGCTGTAAAATTGTATGCAATATATACATAATTCTGAATGTAAATCTTTGAAGTTAAGTAAAAAATTTTTGTCAAACGATGATAGTTCATTTTCGGAATTTTATTTACAAAATATCCGCTTTCAGCATTCTGTAATAATTGAATTTGAGAAATACGTAAAAAGGCTCTCCTCCGGATACAGTTATTTAAATTCATCTTTGATTTTTTGTGAAACTTGCCCATAAATATCAAATTATATTATTAAAACATTATTTAATATGGTAAGAGGGAAAATTAAAAATGAAATTCACTCAATCCCATTGTTTCAATACTGCTAGATAAAACATCTGGTATTATGAATAAATCGTAACTGTTGACAGTTGTTTAATGTGTAAAGAAGAAAAATGTTTGTGAGCGACTTTTAGGCCTTACAGATATTTATAAGAAACAAAATTGTATCCCTCATATCATCATCAAATCGTTTCACCCCATGCAGGGGTATCGTGACCATGATCTGTCACCCGATTGATCAGGCTGCGCCAATGCGTATGCTAATGCGGATGCAGATGTTATGTTTTGTTTAAAGAGATGTTTAATTTAGGTGCGAATAAATGAATTACAATGGTTATTTTAATAATTTAAATTTTATAATCATACTTTTAGTAATGCTTATTTTATAATCACACTTTTAGTAATCTTTATTTTATAATAAAAATTTTAGTAGGTAAATTTAAAAATTGGGGTATTATATTTAATAAAGAGCAATGCCGTTGCCTTTTCAGGTTCTAACCTGTTTCGCAGAGGTTCATAAATTAATCCCGCGCTACTAAATAATTGTTCAGCTTGTCAGAGGACCAATAATACACCGTCAGTCCTTGTAAAGTGAGCGACAAGACGGGAGTGGGGGCGAAAAATATGAGACACATTAGTTTCAACTGTGGGAGCACGTAAATAATTTTTCGACCAGCTCTCAAACAGATCTCATCATTGCCCTATTATTAAACTGAAAAAATGAAAACTATCGGATCGACATTTTTCAAATGTAGTTAGTTGACATATCAGATTCATTTGGCAACAGTTAAGCCATATTCATAAAACAAGACTAATAAATGAACATTATTAAAACTTACCTTGTTAATCTTTTTTTTTTGCAATTGTTTTTCATTACCTGAGCTTTGGAACTCACGAAATTGTTCTGGATGCATCGATTTCGGATGATTCTTTAAAGATGTAGTTGTACGACACTTGCGTGAGTTTTGTTGCACATTTTACACCTGCGATTTATCTCGGTCATGTTCATCTGGTTTAAAATAAGTCCAAATTAAACATTGCGCCAATGGTGGCATTGTGGGCTCGCTTATAAATTACCACCTTACATTATAAGTAACCCGTAATAATTTATTTTAAATAATTCAGCAAATTGTTACTACTTTTATTCAATTTATTACACATACCTCATTATTGTTGCAATAACATTAAAAAACATTATATATATATATATATATATATATATATATGCAAGGCTGTATCTCAGAAATATCCCCAGTTTTCCTCCCCTTATCCTACAAAATATTCCCCCTGACTCTCAAAGTAATATCCAAAACCTTCTAACATTCCTCAAAGCAACTAACTTGTATCCACTGATCTAATTGATTTTCAAACACGTACTCCTGGTCTAAGCTCAGTACATGGTACACAAAACGACATGTTAATGTCAGCTGTAAGCTTTTAAATGTCACTCTACGGCGGTTTAAACTTCATTTTCTTCATTCAGAGCTACATTTCCATTATAATTAACAATTTAACGTTTTCAAATAACGTTTTTAAATCAAACGTGTCCGTTATATTAATAATAAATTAAAGGGATCACATTTTTTACGTTCTTTGATGACTACTCCGTTTATCTTCACCGATTTTCATCGGTACTCACATGCAAGGGCGTCGCCAGCCGATGAGCCGGGGGGGGGGCAAGATGATAGAAAGAGGATACGAGTTACAGGAAAAATAAAATGTATAATTTGTAAAGGCTTAATATTTCATTAAACAAGAATAAAATCTTAATTAAAACATAATTTTCTTGTGTTTCTGGCAAATTGTTCTACTACTTTATTATAAAAGTCTTCCAAATTGTCCATGATTACGCGCCTGTGAATATTCATCATGGCCAGTTGATTAAAAAGTTCCAAGGCTCCAAGAGGGGGGGGGCTGCCCCCTGCTCCCCGCTGGCGACGCCCACGCTCACATGATACCACCGCTGAATAATATACTTCTGAATAGACAAAAAATTATTAAAATCACTCTACATTTATTGATGTTCATCTTCCCACGCTTTGAGATAGAATGACAGCAATCAATATTCCAATGCAACCTACTTGATTCATTATTAATCTTATGCTGAATCGTTCTGCCTATTTCTTCTCTGCTATGTTCCGGACCGTTGTAAAAACTAAATTAATAAAAAATACTACTGTTTTTTTTTAAATCTCTAAGCTGGGTACAGCAGCTAGGAGGATAGGAGCGCGACTTGTATGTTTTGAACCTGTCAAGGAGGTTTAATGATTTCAGTAAAGCAAAAAGAGAAGTAAAGAAATTAATAAAATGTTATCTAAAGTTTATTATTTACCCGGGTGATTATTTTATATAAATTTTTACATTTAATTTATATTTACTGTGGTAATCATTTTATTTGAAATTTCATAAAAACAAATGTTTGTATTCCTGTATACGTATCGCTGGTCGCACCATAATTCAATGTTTAACTATTCAAAACCTCATATTTCGTGAAAGAGAGGGACTAGAAAACTTAGCCATAGCTTAAAAGCTTTGTTGAAAAAACACGAATATACCCTGAAAATTTCAACATGATTTGTCCAACGGTACAGGAACGCATACGAAATAAACATTCATTTTTATATATAGACTTCACACAAAAATACCATTCAAATTTCCGACTTTTCCGGTGGATTTTCGCAAAATTTTCTTTCATACAAACCTTATCTCGACAATTACGAACACAATGGGGAAAAAATCAGCCAAATTGGCCGAGCCGTTCTTAAGTAATATGGCCCTCCTCTTCGTACATGCGGTAATTTATTTTTAACTATATAGATAAAACAACTCTCTGGTTTTGCTGGTATAACACATCAGTTAAAAGATTTTTGATTTCACTTAAAAATTATTGAAATAAGGGGTAATATCGCCATTATTGATTAAATTACTTGACCTTGTAGTTGCTGCAATTTCTGTTTATAAATCTGAACATATGTAGGTGTACTGCACTGCAACTGTTGCAGTTTGATATTTTTATTATTCATTTGCGGTTGTAGGTTTATTGAATGTCAATAATCAGATATCGTTTAAGTACTTAAATCCCGTTTAATGATTATTTTAGCATCCGAGCAGCCTTTACATCTAATTTGCTGCAGTTTCCTGTACATTTCGCAACGTTTGTATTTTGATGCGTGATTTTCACCACAGTTAGAATATATTGGAGGTTCTGTTGCTTTTTTATTGCAGTTAATTTAATTAAAAGTTTCACCACATAGTTTACACACACGTACTCTCCTCTAGTATAGCACACTTTTGTGTACCAATACCTCTGATATCTGTAACATTGTGAAATAATATTATTTTTTCCGGTTACGTCTATTTTAACTTTCACACATAACACAAATTATCTATTTTGCATTGGCGTTGTTATCATGCAGCTCTAAGTTGCCGTAGAACAAGGGAGAGGTGCTTCGCTGACTTTACTTGTCTAACTCCGGCTATGTGTTTAATACTATGTGCACGCTCTTCAAGCTACCATCATAAAACCGGATGTGGACTTTTGTTTCGCGCCTCTTCAATTTCAACTATACAGAGCACAAAACATTCTCGTTCTTAAAGGAAAAATAGTTTTACCGCTAGATTTTTATATGGCAACAGTGTCGGCTGCCACATTGTCTCAGATAGTCTACATACGGCCGCCACTTAATACTATTTCTATATCGGCTGCCATTTGTACATAAATCTCTATGTAATATACGCGATGTACATAGGCGGCTGCCACTTCATCATGCTACAAATAGGTATATATATATATATGTATATGTATGTTTTTTTTTTCTTTTTTAAGTTGTACAACTCTGTCTTTCAATTTATTTTCAGTTCAGCTCAAATTTAGCTTCAATGTTCAAGAAACGTAGACGGACGTACCACAGTTTTTTGAAAATAAATCATTTTGAGCGTTAATTTTAATTTTTGTATGTAAAATGGATAAAAAAAAAAAAAAAAGGTGCAAGAGGAAGTATTTCACATCCAGATCGGGAAAAGAAAAAAGGATTTAGAGACAATCAACACACCATCGAAGAAGACACGAGTTTTACTAGTGCATCAGCCGTAAAATTAAGAAGAACGGAAGACGAAGGGGGAAGTTATTACTGAAAACAATTACGTGTATTTCAGAGCTTTTTTTTTTGTTTTTCCAACGTTTGCTTTATTAGTTTTATGCGCTCGATGCAAGCAAAAAATTAAATTTTCGCGAGCGCTGCTCGTGAATTAGGATTCAAAAGTACATTAGAATGCAGTTGTGACGATATGCGGTATATTCAATCACGTCCAATCATTAATAAAGCCTTCAAAATAAATCGCAGACTTTTAACAGATATGAGACTTTTAAAAGTCGGAAGAGAAGACATAAGTATATTTTGCAGCATATTGGATATATTTGTCAAGGTTCGTCAACCTATACATACTACAGTTTTCTCGAAAATTTACATTCGGCAATTATTTCAAAAGCTGTTGAAGAAAAAGAAAAAATTAATATTAGCATTTGATCCCGGTGATGATTCAATACATTTGACGATTTCTGGAGATGGTACTTGTAAAAGAGAAGATTCAATTTACTACTGTTTAGAGTTATAGGGTGAGAAAGTGGACGATACAGTAGTGAAATCAAGTTTTTGCCAAAATTGAAATGGATTGAAAAATAAAACGAAATTCTGATACCGATGCCTACGAATATTGGTATTATAATAGTTTTACTGGGCGTGCAGACTGCTACAAATAAGTTGTAAGCTGCCTATATTCGAATTCGATGGTCGCTAATTTATCACGTACCCAGCTAGATGAGGTGGCTAGTTATGCGATAACTAAATTTACTAGATGGGTCTGCGACGAAATAATTCAAAGATCTGAGCTAAGAAAATTCTCGGGTAACGTAAAAATTTTTTATTTACTTATTTATTTATTTCTTATCCGTTAACGCAATAGAGCCGAAAGTATAGCCAACACTTTCCCGGGATCACACTCTAACAATATGGCCCGCAGCTCTCCAAACACATTTGCACTACATACAACAAAATCTATCGCACGATTAAATTGTATCGTTATGTTTTTCAGTACGTAATTCAATTTTTTCTATAACAGAGCGCGTAGAAAATGCAATTGTACGAAAACCGAGTTACGACGATAACTACAAAACAGACAATTCACAATCGATTATTCAAAATGCATTAAATGAAAAATTGAGCATATCTGACCTGTTCGGTTTTCAGTTCACGAAATACGGATTCCTCGTCTCAGCTTCTGCGACGGTAGGCCCGATGATGTCGATTCCGGTCACTTCCTCTCGAAATGTTAGGTCAACTCGGTGTCCTCATTTTTCTCTTTCCTGTTCTTTTACAGCTAATTTACGAAAGTCCGTTAAATTTCTGTTTTCCCTTTCGTTTTTTGGATTCAGTTTTTTGTTTATATTATTTTTTTTTAATTTCAACGGTGTCGGAATTACACTATAACGAACTAGACGAACGAAGACTAGATCGCGATTAAACTTCTAAACGATTAACCACGGACTAGCAAAAGAATACTGTTGTAGTGGTCTAGTGTAATACATAGACGCTGTGCTGTGTCGATTACCGCTCAACGTCGTAGCAAACACACAGTTGGTCGGTAAGATAATGATCAATGTTATATTTTAAATTACAAATGACGTCGTTAAAAATAATTAAAAAAATGATAAAATATGTTACGAATGTGAAAAGAAATTGCCCACAAATGAACAGTGTTGTGATATGCAAAGTTGCTTATAATAAAGCTTATCATTTTGGCTCTACTAATATCTCTCAATTGAAATATAATAAGAAATCGAATAAAGATAAAAGAATGCTTGGCGTTGTCTGTACTGCCATGACGACGAAAACAAAGAAACTAGTGTTCTTACAATACAAGAGATTTCGCTAAGAATTAAAGAAATAAAAAGAGATACGAGACGAAACCGTGAAACACATTAAGAAAAGAAATACTAAAGGACAAAAAAATAGACCTATTAATAAGAAATGGTAAAGAGACAAGGATGAAAAAATCAAGCGACTAGAAATAGGAGTAAACGAATTAGTACAATAAATGAGGGGCGTGATACATTTGAAATATATGGGGTAAAAGAGGGGAAAAACGAATATCTCACAAGTATAGTGTAAAAAAAATTGCAAAAAAGAGGATAATGGAAATAAAAAAAGAAGATATACACGTGTACACGGGGAAATGGAATGAATAAAGAAGGAAAAATTTGCCAAATAATTGTAAAATTAATAAGAAGGAAGGTGGAGGAAATGACGGAAGCGAAAAAAAAGGAAATTATAAGAAATAATAACGTATTTCAAAATAACGATGCAACAAAAATTTATATAAATGAAGCAATGTTTCCGTACTACAAGGAATTATTCTGGAACACAAGGAAAAAAGAATTAAACTATCAACTTTATATGATTTAAAAGAGGGAAATTGTTAATGAGAAAAAGCGAAGAAAGCCGATCCGTCAGAATAGCCACAGAAGAGGATGATATTTATAAGCTCTCTCCGTAATATGTAGATTATTTTTTTACTTTTTTAAAGTTAATATAAATGTAGAAATAAGAAAATCATGTACTAAAGTATGAATACGAGTATTTAACAGTGGCATGCCAGAGTTAAAGTTAAAAATAAAAATCAAATGCTCAAGAATTACACATGTAAATGAACGATCTATAAGGAAGAAGTAGGGAAAGATAGAAATTTATGGTGAAGTGAATAAATTAAATATACTAATTCTAGGGGAAGCTAATATACCTAAAAATACAAAATTAATATATACGAGTATATATATATTGTAAGGGATTCGATAATCGCAAATCGTCGGACGAGTAGACAAAATCGGGAAAATTAGCAAAATTTCACCTAACAGTAGGCAGGGTTAGGGAATATCGTCGGACAATAACAAAAAATCGCAAATCGCACAACGAAAATCGGAAAATCGCAAATCGTCAGACGACAAACAGAAAAATCGGAAATCGTCGGCCGAACAACGAAATTTGAAAACGCCGACAACATCAAAAAACATAACCAAACGCCAGGCGCAAAGACACATCCAGGTTATTTCAATAAAGGTCGGACAGCGGGAGAAATCACGCGTCGCATAACCATAGAAAAGTCGCAGATCGTCGGACGACAAGCGAAAATCGGAAATCGTCATCCGAACCGCGCACGCAAACGAGAACGTGTTTCCTCCGTGACATAACACATCGGCACGAAATAAATTAAGTATACGCCGTAATTGTTACCTCGTCGCGTAGTCCTGCCTACCTCCGAATTGACGCACGAGCGCACTATGGCTCATAATCGGATATTTCGACTAGACCAATCGCGCAAGAACAGTATTCACGAACCGTTATTCACCCGAACGATGAGCCAATATTCATCGGACACGCGGGAAAACCATATCGCTAACCGTTTCGTTTTTTCCGCGTTACGTATATTCAATTATGAAACAAATCGCATCACGGCATATGTCGTCCACACATCGTCCGTCGCATGCCTAAATCGTCGAGTTCATCGAAATAACGGATACCGAGAAAAATGATAGAAAGAATAAATAAGCGAATAAATATGCAATACGCCGAATAATCTCGTAGTTAGAGTGCAGGCCGAAGGTCGACAATGTTCCGGACTCTAGGTAAACTATTTAAACTTACTCGTTCAGTAGGGTTATTCTTATAATACATTTAAACATTTTTACACGACTAGAATCTTATTTTATATTTATTTGTTTTACGGACGAGTTTAGACTAGAATTTATTTCGCGTTAATTTCCGTACAATGGAGCGACGAATCCAGAAAAACGGCTAATCTCTTGATTTCTTGGCGTTACTTCCGACGATACCTCCAGCACCGGAAACCGCAACGAGAGCCGTGTCCCTCTTGACGAGAATTATTTACCTTAAAATATCTTCTTACCTTAACGGGCATCGAGTTATTAAATTCGGTTTTAGTTTTTTGCTTAGTTTTGGGTTTATTTTTTAGTTTTTTACTCGTAGTTTTTTCTTTTTATTTGTTTCGGTACATTTTTTTCTTATCCATTTTAATCTTTTATTTACTTTTCTATCCGGTTTGCCTGCTTTGTTTTTTCGATGCCTCTTGCGACGTGTCTTGGTTTTGTTCTTTAATTTTTTTACGTTGTTTATTTCAATTTCGTTTGTAAGATCTTCATTATTAATTAATATTATTATTTTTTATAACCTCGTTATCGTTAACAGTGTCACTATTATTATTATCACTATTCCTATTAATTACATCATTGTTATTATTATCGTTTTTTATTTCTTCTTTTTTAATTCATTGACTTTTTTATTTAAGTTTTCATTCTGTTTATTTAAGTTTCCATTCTGCTTATCGAATAATCTATTTAATTTTTCATACCGCTCGAGTTTTTTTTTTTCGAATTTATCGAATTTCTTATTCAGAATTTTGAACCATTCTAAAAAGGACGGTGTAGCGGGGTCACGACACTGTCGCTGTTGCATTGTGATCCCTGCCAATTGGTCTCTTTCCATTTTTTATTTTAATTTACTAAAATTTTTGAACGGACAAGTAATAAATAACGTAAAAAAAAACACAAATTAAAATAATGCCAAGACGAACAACGACTGACTGACGAATACACATATAAGAGAATAGATAGGATACGTAAAAGAAATATAAAATGTAATGACTTATCGATTTTTTTTTTTTCCCAACTTTTCCAGGATCCGCGCACGATGTCTTCTAATTCGTGACCTCGGTTCGGGCCGCCATTCGATACGAATTCAGGCTTTCGTGTGAATTATGACTTCTTCGATTGGTTAGGGAGCCAATTAGTATAAATTGAGTCTATTGGTCCCTCTTTCGGAGCGCCATTTAATATGGATTCACTTTTCGAGTCCCTTTTTCGGTATTCCTTTTACGGGCATTATTTGTTATGAATTCGATCTTTGATATCAATTTTCCAATATAATTGAATAAATAAAATATATATATATATATATATATAAACAAAGAAAGAAAAAAAATAATAAACAAAATAACGGGCGCCAGTGACAAGAGCGGCTTGCCACCACCGGATAGACACTCTGCCGAGCAGAGCTCTAGGCTTTTAACGAGGTAAAAAAGAAAAAAAAAATATATGAAAAAATTCGCGAAATCCGCCGTTCGAAGGCGTAGTCTCCCCGGTGGAGATGTCACGGGTCCACCACGTGTCCAAATGATGAAACCTTTTGTAAAAAAAAAACGTATATATATTCAAAGAAAAAATCACAAATAAAGCGACGGGACCGCGTAATAAATGTGTAAGCGAAAAAGAAATGCGCTATAGACCAGTAAAAATTACATAAAAAGAACGAAATTTCGGTCAAACTATGCCGAATACACGCGGAAATTAACAATGACTAGGGTATAACAGTGTTGTGCTCCAAACTTCCGTCGATTTCACAATTGCTGTACACGCGCTTCGCTAAGATATTATTCGCTGACATAATCGCGGTGTTGCGAACCAAAAGTCCCGGTTTATGACGCAATTGTTTACGTTTCGCCTAACAATGGTGCATACGCTATTCAATAAGCTCTATTCGCTGACGCCTTTAAATTCGTTAAGCCTTTTCTCTCTTTTTTTATTCATGCTTTTGTTGCGAATAACGCAATTTTAATCAGGTGGTCAGTCGACCAGTCCGATATACATATATACGGGACCGTTTTTCGATGTTTTCTTCAGATTTAGTTTGATTCTGGTTCTAGAGCTCGGCCGGAATAAGTCTCCGCGGAGGTATCGGGGATTAACCGATAAATCGAACAAGTCTGTCCGATTAGTTTTTCGCCTTTCGTAGCGCTAATCGTGTATTCGCAGGCTAACGAATCGTTATATATCTATATCCGTTACTACCGTGTAATTTGATCACCACTTTCGTCTTACGTGAAATAAACGCGAAATCAAATTAGATCGTTCTTTGTTACTTTTTCACCGAAAAATGTAGTTGATCAGTGTTCCCGTATTCATCCGGGATCACAACAATAGATACACGCGACGACATGATCTTACGACCAAATTAAACGAACGACCATTATTGACTGAACAACGAATTAATTCTCTCTCGGATTATAGTGCAATGCACACACGAAGATTATACGATGGGCTATTCCAAGCGACATAGTCGAATCGCTGAAATTACCCGGTACCTTATCTAATTCGAATGCCGCCGAATTTTCTAGAATATTTCTATCTAACAGGTATCTTAAAGCGACTACTACGGATCTCATAAACTTCCCTCAGCTCAATGTTCTCGGCTCAGCCGCTACCCGACACGTACTCGCCCCGGACTCGTAGAGTACTCTCCGCTATACACACGCACACAGTCTCACCTGACGCAACATTCGACTGTGCCCGGGAATTTCGGTTTTAGTCGATAAGCATCTCCGATATACCCACTACGATCCGCGATTACGTCGAATAGAACGCGGTGTTCGATAAATCAAGAAAAATAAATGATTTTAATCAACGAAATATATTTTTATAATTCGAACATCGCTAAAAGGTAGGTATCGAATCCGTTACAATATAAACGGAATAGAATATATAAATACGAGCCGCTTAAATTCAAAAACAATGATGTACACAGGAAACATAAATATAAGTACAACAAACATAAAATTATCACTGTCGAGTGCAGCTGTCGTATCTAGAATTATACTCTACGGACCACAAATTGTGATGATTTTAGTTTCGTGATTACTGTGCAATTAATTACTTCTTTTTGAAGTCTTTTACTTTGCCATTCTCTGGTTTCAATACAAAATCATGAAATATGTTCCATCAAATTAATCATCATACAACATAATAATACATAATATTCTTCAATTTTCACATTTCGTAAGATTTATATAACTTTTAATTAACGAATTTGAATTGAAGCTAAGACTTTAGAATAGCAAACGATTGAGATAGAAAACCGTCAAAACTGAAAATTTTTTCTATTGCGAACCAGAAGCATAATTAAACCAAATTTTAATTTCAAATTATTTACGTTCAACTCTACACGTCGCCGTATATGTTTACTTAATCATCAGTGTGACGTGAAATGATGATTCTATCTTACGTTACATTATTAACACAGTCTTGACCGATAATTTTTATGATGTTCAACGCTTTCTCGAATGATACGTTTTAAATGCATTTCTTACGAGTCGTCAAACGATTGAAAAAGTGCTCGCCAGTTCGAATTAAGCTAGATCTATTCGAATGTATATGAGCTGAGCCGATTTGTCCGGAATTACTTTATTTGCTGAATTTTTCAACAGTGACCCAACATTATTCCTAAAAGTATCATACATGTTTTCAAAGTATTTTCTCCCGTAGAATCCGATCTCGTTATCAATTTTACTGTATAAATAATCTACGAAGAGTTAGTGACTAAAAACCATAAAAACACTCAAAAAGTCGGTTTTTTGAATAATTCAATTTTCTCATTAAACCATTGTATGTGCCATCAAAAAAAAAAAAAAAAAAAAAAAAATGTAATTTAAAAATAAGAAATTACTTGCAGCCCTTTTAATAACCAAACTTTTTGCATTTTAACTACTTTGGAAGTGTTTTAAAAGTAGACAAACTGCATATTAGGACTTAAAAAAAGTCACACATAATAGTTCTGACATGTTATATGAGCCAGATTTTTTTTCATAAAGATATCATTTTTATTTCCAAAGAAGAAAATAACGTTTAAAAATGACGGTTTTCAGTTATACACAGGTTATCATACCAAGGCGTCGGAAGCTACTAATATAGTCAAACCTTTTATCTTAAATACTTCAAAAACGTTAGCCTAAGTTAATTTTAAAATTCCGAAATTTTCACCTATCTTGACGGTTTTTTTTTTTTTTTTATTATGTGATATAACACTTTGAAGGGGCTTGTTATCCACACTTTCTTCAACTGGATCCTCGTTGAGTACCATGATTACTACCCGTTTCACATGCTGGAATATTTTTTATTACAGAAACACAAGCTCCTCGTTGTCTTTTGAACACTGTCCAAATCACATTGTTTGTCAATTTCATCTCATTTATTACTGACTTTATGATCTAATAATATTTTCCACGACCGCACTAATGCTATATAACTAATCTCTTCCCATCCCTTATATAGCCCCAAGTGTGGTAACATCAAGCATATCAACTGATTTTAAGGGGTTATATCACCCAGTAATTTTTTTTTTTCTATTTTTTTTTTTTTTTTATTGGCTTAAATGATGCATAAACTATTTAAAAATGATATTTAAGAATTATCTTTTGGAGACAAGCACCGATAAACAATTTTTTTTTTTAGCTTATTTTCCGAGGAGACGCCTCTGAGCGCTCCGAAACGTTTGAAAGGGCCGCTCCGCCACACACAGCATTTTGAGTGTATTTACAGCTCTCTGTTGATAGCTTTTGCTCGTTACAAATCAGTTGCATTTCTTCGAAATCTATACAGATAACGTTAATAAATCTTATCAAAGCCATAAAAGGTCACATAAAACGCCACAATAACTGTTAGACTGACGCCGCTTTACACATGCAGTAGACAGTTCGGCGTGCTACTCCGAGTTCCGCGCCCATTTGTTGTATGTTAGTGTTTTTTAAGTAGTTTTTTATATCAAAAAATGAGTGAGAAATTTTATTCTGATTAAGAAGGAAATAAATCATCATCAGTTCGTGCCATTCGGAGCAAAATTGTTAACAGAAAGCCGTCCAACCGACTCATCTTTGAAGGCGACATTGAACATTTTTTTTAGGGTAACAAAAAAAAATGAAAATTGCACACATTAGGAGATGATACTGTAGGCTACCGAATCGTGAATTTTATTTCTGTTTTTATTACCATGCTGACGCTAATTCTAGTGTGTAAAGAATGCGCAAGTAGTGTAATTTGCAAACTTGGCCATGGATTTAAGTTCGTTGTAACGTAAAAAAAATGTAGAAGTACTTCTATTGACAGTAGCCCTCTCATTAATGGCCATGCTAATGATTTAAACAGACGTTTAACTTTCGCCATCAGATTAATCGGTATTGGGATTAATGGAGTAAATAAATTCTGTACGGTTCATGTGTCTCCCAAAACCAGTGTTTCAAAATGACCTATAGGAGCAGATTCTTGGTACACTTGGCGAAAAGCAGCCATGCACATTATAGAAATGTATACTCATAAATCAGCTATGCCAATGGCATATTTGACGCTGTTCGAAAGATTTATGAAGATCTAACGAGAGAAGATCTTCTCTCTAGTTGCCTTGCAGGATTCAACAAAACGCGAATGAATGTTTGAATACCGTCATTTGGACAATAATTCCGAAAGTGATATTTAGCGGCAAAAGTGTGGTTAATATTACAACTAATATCGCTGTAATTATGTACAATGACGGTTTTCGAAGACTTCTAGATGTTATGAGCAAATTTCGACTAAAAGTTAATATAGAATTGTACCATTTTACAATTGAAGTTGATTAACGTCAAGTTGAAGCTGCAATCCACTTAGCATTGAAACATCAACAAAGCCCTCGGGAAGATCTTACGTCGCTCAGAAAGGGGGCTGAAGAGGAGCAAAATGCATGCTTGGAAGGGCAATTACATGGTACTGGCAGAGTAAAAATAAAAAAATCGGCAAGCCTATATTTTCGATATTTCATATAGTAAATACGTTTCAAAACTTTAAACGCTTTTTTCACGATACTATGTTTTTCAAATTGGCGGGCATCATAATTCGTTCAATTTTTATCCAATTGACTTCAAATTTTAACTGTAACTTCTTAGATAGATTATCTATGGAAGTACACGCGATTTTTATGATTGACAAATAATTACATTTGCAATAAATAATTTAAGATTTTTTTTTTTACCGAAAAAAACAAAAAAAATTAAAACGTCCGCCAATTCGTGAATTTAAAAAAAAATTAAAATCTTGCGTACTTCCAAAGAAATACTCATGTAGATTAAGAAAAAAAAACAAAAAAAAAACTATCTAAGTTGTGTAGGGAGACTGCTACCCTGCCCGCCATTTTCCTCCGCCAAAAAAACATTCGTTTAAATTAACTTTGGTCCAGGACGCCATTTTGTACGTTAAATGTTAATAAGAAATGTTTTTGTATGCCTTAAGACACATACAATAAAGTCCCAAAATCTTATTTTGATCCATTAATTAGTAATCGAGAAATAAATTTCTAAAAATTGATCCATTTTTCGGCATGCCTGAGCAGTATAACCCCTTAAAGCAACCTGACAGTCCTTATTATTTTCAACACGCTTGATAATAGTCTAGTGAGAAGGCGGCATCGATATTTTTTTTTTAAGGTTTCTGGGATTCCTTAGGCAAACCGATGTAACGTTTGCTGGAAGAAAAATCGCTTTTATATCACCATCTTGTAACTCCTCGATTGCCGGGTTGGAGCATTGTCGAGAATAAGGATTGCTTTTCTCAGTAACTTTTTGTCGGACAAACGTTTCGCAACTGCGGACACAAACAACTCTTTGTAAAAGCAAGTTTTAAAAATTTAAGAGCGTCTTCATTTGCAGCGAATGTAAACAAACATTCAGATACATACTACATATAGCTGTGGATTGTATAAAAGCTTTTTGGCTTTTTCTTCTTTTTTTATTTATTTATTTAACCTTTTTTTTTTGAAAAATCGATCCGTATAATACGGAGTCCGGATAATGTCGACTGTATATATTTAAAAAGTGACTTTGAAAATTTTAATGATATACATGTCGTCGTTAGTAATAACCGTTGTTATACCATGACTGTTTAAAATTAAGTGATCTGCAAATGTTGAGTTATTCATTTTTGTTCATTTAAAAATGAGTATAGTTGGTCTTTAAATCTGATTCTAACGGATCATTTTTTATTTGCTGCGTAATTTTTCGCAAGTGTTATATTTTTAAACCATAAATCCCGAAGTTATCGTATTTATCATATTTCTCACTTATTTTTATGGCCTGTTATATTCGAAGAACTCATATTGTTTATGATACGTGATCTCTTATAGAAATTATGATTTGTTAAATGTAATTCCGAAATTAACCATAAAAAAATTTCATTCGCGCTATTTTTAAAAAACTATTTTTTTTTTTTCAATCTCGCGAAACCGTAGCCTGATTTATCAATTAACAAGTAATTTTAACGGTAACTTCACTACGTAACTAGCCGCAGTGCTTTTTTAACCCAGTAATAAATCTCGATTTTTTAATTTCCGTCAATCATTTTCATTCGATTGAAAAACGATAAGGATGAACGGAAAAAAAAAACAACAAAACATCCGATTGTCCTATATTTTAAAATTATCACAGTACGTCTCAAGTCTGCTAGGAAGACAGATAATCTTATTTCAAGTGTTTCTTTGGATAAAAGAGTAAAGAATGTAATAGTCACCGTTAAAGAAATTAGAAATTAACCCGCGGTCCGGGATCTAAATATTTCCATCGTAAATAAAATAATTAATTATACATTTATTTATTTAGTAATTCAAAAGTAATCGTTTGAAAAACTACGGTCTCACATATAATATCGTCTTTAGTACATTTAATTTAAAAGAAAAACAAAATGGCATACAAAGGAAAAGTATCAGTAGAAAAAATGTATTTATTACTTCGGTGACACAAGAGCAAAGATTATAATCGGCCATATTAAATATACGCTTATTTTGTAATTACATTATGGACAGAATTATTATTTCTAAATTACACATAAAAGGTGAGCATAATCATATAAATATATTAAAAATCACGGACAAATATGTAGTGTAGCAATCAAAATACATTTCCACGAAAGACAAAAGTTAAACTGTACATATTAATTGTATATATACATGCGTACATACATACCTACATACATACATACATACATACATACATATATACATACATACATACATACATACATAAATATATATATATATATATATACATATTCGATCGTACGGGTCAATGAGACTTTTTGGTATTATTATTTTAAGAGCCATTTTCGTTTTGTTGCACATAATTTGGTCCGTATTCATTTGTTACGGAACAACAGTTACCGGTTGAATTGTTCGTGTCGTAACCGTAATTGTTTCCTTCAGTTTGAGAAAAAGAAACCTATAAAATTCCATTATATTTGTAAACATTTCTTTTTTTTGTTGCTTTTTTCGAAACATTTAAAGTTATAAAAAACGTTCTTACTTCTGATATTTATCGGGTATTATTATTTTATTCGATAATATTCGGAACAAAAAATAGGACTGGAAACTCTACATAAATAATAGCGCACGCATAATTTTTAACGGTTAAAAAATTTTAAATGTAAAACTGCGAAGAACTACGAAAAATGTTCAATCTTTCCATTCTGATCGATACGTAGAAAGATAAAGGACGATTTCGTTGTTTCACGGATTATTAAAAATTTTTAAAAAATCGACATAAAATGCAAACAAGAGAAAGTAGCTACTTCGGTATTTACTATTACGATAAAAAAACCGAAGATTCTGTGAGAAGCAAGTGTATTATCTAATTTCCGTGACCTTTACTGGTAAAATCCATAAAATGTCGTTAACAAAACTTTTATATCAATAACAGTAATAATAATTATAATAATGACAACAGAGGACTATTTTATAAATAACAAGAAACAAAAAATAATATACATAGCTACCTCCATTGTCTACAAAATAACTTTTCATCATATATATATATATATATATATATATATAGAGACAACAACGAAGCACAAACGAATAACCATTGGCGCACGTACAAATACGGTAACTCCAGACTATTTTCGAGATCGTTAAATGACATATTTATATATATATATATATATATATATATATAAAGTAAAGCAAGTCCCATACCCTTGACAAGTTATCATGGATTGTGAAGTTAAGCTTTCCATAATGATACTAAGCTCAACAGCACTAATGAGAATATTATTATGGCCAGTTCCTTTCTGCTTGGAATCCGCCTTTACTTTCCCAGATTTCTCTGGTACCCAATTCAATTTCAGATTAGGTACAAACTTGGGAGAAATTCGGATCGGGAACGAGACAAGTCTCGATAACCTATGGCAGCTCTGGTTTGGCAGCCAAGTACCTTAACCACTAGACTAGCGCGCTGCCTATATACATATATACATATATATATATATATATAAAAATAAAATTTACATAAAACACATTTACGCAATATTGAAATAGCCAACGAAATAAATTCAATTTCATCAAGTTTAAAGTTGAAATTTCATTAAACAGCTACAGAAATATATGTTCTGAAACGTTTACTGACTTTGTTAGCAGATTTCCAGCTGATCTTAAAAAGGGTGGCGCCCGAACTCTTTCTCCTTGTTCATTGACATAAAGCGCGCAGAACGAATTTTCCATACTTATTTAATTAGCGCAGTTAGTTTAAATATGCCGTAGTAAATATTGGAAATCACACAGAAAACAACGCGTTGAAATATGGCAAACGGGCATGCTTTTTTTCCCAGCTTCGTGCCATTCTATGTCGGGCAGTTGTATAGCGTCTAATATTAAAAGAACATTCCCGTTTTTGCATCAAAACGAAATGGACAAATAGTAATCACCTACGAACAGTTTTTTAACCTTCAACGTTCAAGCTCAATGTAACACTAGCGATTTTTACACCTTAATCGATTTCGCTTGTGCGGTAGCCATCACCGCTTGTTGCAATAAAATTTCTCGATACTTTCTAGAAAAGAAAAATACTTAGAATAAAGTAATTCGCCAAATATAACATTTTCCACAAAAAAAAAAAAAAAAAAAAAAAAAAAAACAAAAAACAAATAAGAATATTTAAAATAGAAAATGATGCATGATTTGTCGAGTTTCAGAAACAAACACGCAATAAAAATCCGCAGCCTTTTTTCTCACATCACAAGCAATCTCTAATATTACTCATCATGCCCATTTGACAGCTTTCTTCAATGGACCAGCGTTTTAAATTTAATGCTATATGTTATGCACGATGCTATAACACTCGTATGTCTAAACGACTAAAATTGCTTATTTATTGTTATATTTCAACGTCACCTGGGCTCTGTTACCTATCCACCCAAGCACCCAATTATATTTCTCAAATATGCACATTTTCCACACAATTTTATCGCAGATTGAATTGTATTTGCATTTGCATTTTCACTAGCATCTACTACAGCGGCATCGAATTATCATGGGCGCTTTCCAGCAACCTGATTAATAACGTTAAATCTCCTTCACTTTCTGCCGTTGATTCACCGCATCGACATAATAACGCTATTTGTGCTTTTTTTCATTCATTTTTACTTCGTCCTACTCTTAAGATCTGTGCGGTGTAAATCATCTGAAAAATATCAGGTCAAACATACAATTTTGCCCAACTTCAGCTACATCAATAGTTTTCCATCGGATTCTCTGGCACACCGAGAAAGAAAACGTCCGATTTCCCGATTTTAATTTGTCTCTCGCACTCTCGAACTAGCTGTACTAACCTATTTTTTTGTTTACAATATCTGAAAACTATGAATTATTGTGATCTAGTAAAAAATTTTCACTCGCTAAAAACTCACACTAAGTGTATCCGACAAGGAACGTCAAAAGTTCACACCAGACTAAGCTAGTGTGTCGCAAATTTCGTTCATACCAATATGGTTTACAACGAGCAAAGCGCCTGTTCGTATCGCGTTAATGTTTTTTTTTTTTTTTTTGTATTATTCATAATTTTCCTTTTATTAATACAAAAATGTGTAACCTCTTATTTGAGATTTATATCTTCCAACCTCATCATTTTTCGCTTTTTATTAAATTTGTTTCAATTAATAAAATTCTACAAATAAACAAAACAACAACAGAGATTGATTCGTCAGCGAATTTCAACTTCAGAGATAATATAGAATCTCAAACTAGGTATAAAAAGCAAAATTTCCCCGTAAAATTAAACGCGAAAACTGAATTCGATCAAGAAACAAAAAAAAAAAAACCAATCTGTAATAAATGTTTTACCTCTCTAGGCAAAGTTACCAGCTGTATCTGTTCCGAAGTGGACAATTTAGGTGATGAGCTTCCTGATGTTAATGGAGAACTCCAATCGGATCCGTTACTGTCATCTGAAATTATTAAATATTAATAATGAGGTATATTTTACAATAATTTTTAAACTATTAATTTTACTCTTTTATAATTGGTGTATATTAATATGCTGAGTATAATGCGCTTGTGGAATGCAAATTAAATTTTCTGGACTAAATATAAAATGAGTGTCTAAAAACCTTGTCACAAGGCCCCCTTAGATTTTAAAAGTTCACAATATACTGAGCTCAACGATATTGAAAAAAATTAGGAGAGTTTGAAACCTCTGTTTACTTCCAAGAAATCGTTTTGATACTCGATTCAATTTCAGATTAAGTAGACTTGAAAGCGCCTCATGTCTGACAACGTAGACTCGAGAACACGAGTAAGTTTTATAGCCAAGTACCACACTAGGCCACCGAACTTAATCCAACGTATCAGGATCTCTAAATTCCGGGAATTTAAAACAGAAATAAATTCAGAATAAAAAAAAAAAAAAAAAATGATCTCTCGGTAATATTTAATAATTATAAAGCATCTACTAATCGGAAGACAATGGTACAATAATCTAGATATTCTCTACATAATTTACTATATACCCGGTTTTATGAAATACATAACTTTTTCTGATCCGTTTTATATAATATTAAGAATTCTATAGAATGAAATAATGAAACGATTCTTTCCGAAACATGAAATTTACTTCTGCTATAAACCTGAAATTTAGCACGCTTACAACAACTCAGATTTTGCCAATGAATGAAATACTAAAAAATGGGAAAATTTAGAAAATTCACAACAAATCACAAACAGCTGTATAAAAACACAAGGATTCAAAAGTTTAAAAATTTGAAATCTAACACATCGCAAGTAATTCCGACTTTCTTTCTTCAACAATACTCTATGATTTGCAAGTCGCACGTCTACACTACGTCCATGTAATATAGAAAATTAATGATGAAAATATGTATTATATTGTCATTGTGACCTAAGTTTTCTTCATAGTTTTATTCCAAATTTAACGAAAATGTTTCCAATAGGATGACTGTTTACCATTCGCTTATTAACTACTTAACATTCGACGCCAAAAAAAAAAAAAATACTTGACAGTTAAATACATATGTATATATTACATAAATAAATAAAAAAAATAATAATAATAATAATTTTTTGAATATTACAGGAAAACAACAAAATTAGAATTTCCAAAAAGCTCTCTATACACGTACGGTTTAGAAAATTTCTTGAAATTTTTACAAAGTCTAGTGTGAAATTAGATAAAATAGATAACGTAAATATAAGTGCTGATTAGCGAACGGTGACATAAGAAAACCTGAATGAAGCGGAAGGGACGGACAAAAGCAGTAGAAACTTCTTTTTGCCTGAATATTACAAGACCTAAAGAAAATTCTGTTTTCTTCCGCCGTTTGTAAGAAAATCTACAATTTTCTTGTATTTCGCTAAACTGGTTATTATTCAAAAAAAATTAATTTTTTGACGACTTTTATTGTATTCTTATTTATATTTAGTACAAACATAAGCTTACTAACCAAAATTGTAACCAGGAAATAACCTGACGGAATTCACCACATTTATACCGCTTATTGGTGATTGTCTATAACAAGAACCATCTATAATAATAACAACCGTAATATCGCGATAATTTATTGTTAACAAAAAAGAACATACAAATCGTATTATAAACAGAATCGCGTCGTTACTAAAAATTGCTCGCAATTTTACAAACGACAATCGCGCAAATTAATACGAGTAAAATCAATTTATGAAAAAAAAATTATTAGTAAAATTAAAATTACGACGAGTTCCGTATAAATGCCAAGCCAAGTTGCAGCATTTCTTTTTTTAAGAGTTCGCGCCATCAGGCAGTCTATTTTTGCTTTGTTGACAATATTCACATTTTATTTTGTTCGAATCATTTTTTCACAACAGTGTGCAAAAATTCATTGAATAATCTTAAGTAATCGGTGTAAGAATTAAGTTAAATGAGTACTCTTTAAGTATTTCTAAGGTCCCTGAAAAGGAGTTTCTCGACGGTTTCTTAAGTTCACTACATACAGAACACGGTACATCGCGGCCATAAATGAATTTCATATCACTTCTCACACAAAGCGTTACGTTATTTACGCTGTGTATTGCGTGTGTATTTTTTAAATTGCTAAAACGAAGAAAAAGATTACTTTAAAATTGCTTCATTTTATGTTGACCAACATTATCACATTCATTTTTATCCGTCCATATTAGAATTATTCAGCGTACCAGATGTAATGAGTTAAATTTAAAAAATGGAATCTTTTTTTCTTTTCCGTTATATTTGTAGAGTAATTTTATCCGTTCATTCACGAAATTATTTGATCAAATTAACACACTGAATAAATGTCGTCGTTTTTATTATTTTAATTTCTCGAGCGACAAATCATTCACAAACTATTCCCGCTTCAACTAATTATTTCGTTCTATCCGACATTTTAAAACATAGTATGGAACGCATACAACAAAACTAACTAAAAATAAATCAGACAAAAAATGTTTTTTTTGTTGTTTTTTTGAGGGGGGGGGGGGGATTCCGATATAGAAATACTACAATTCGCCATTTTCTTTCACTTCGGTAATAGAAGCACGCGCAGGAAAGTATGAAAAAACTGTACAACTGTATCGCATCATGTCGCAGTACAGATTTTCCAGCTGCGATAAATCACTTTTTTTGTGATTTTCACCGCGTTCAATATAATACGTAATACAGTTTAGCCGCTATACCGTGCGATACAAATAATAATGCGTCGATCATCCATTAATCTATTTTCTCCGATTTATATCGTTTCCTCTGGCTTTTTTCGCTTTTCCAAGCGACATAATAATAAGTATTTCAAGTACACGCTAAACGAATTCGGGCTCCTACCGAGGATATTTATTAAATTACGTTACAGCGAATAGCTGATTTCTTTAATATATCTTTATACTATTTTTAAAATATTATCCGGGTCGCGGAACAAAGTAATTAATGAACAGATTTAATTTCATTACTAATTACACTGTAGCCACTTAACTACTATTAAACTGTTCCTATTTTATTTTATTTTTTTTATTCGAATTATCTATTATTCCCCCTGTGCAGATCATTAACATTATATATAAAAACAAGGAAATATATAAAATTAGAAAATTATTAAAATGTTCGCATTCATTTTCTTCAACAATCCATAATTCTGATTACGATATTTATAAATAGGATTAAAACGATTTCACATACAAAGTAACGAGGACGCAGACTGATGTCTAGCAGATAGGGAACTGTATGAAGACGGCCGAACTGCTGCCGGCAGATCCAATAGTTTGGCTAACTGAATCATTTTCTTCTTTCTCGCTTTACTACGACCTTTCATTAACCTATGATAAAGTAAATACACAATTTACGAAAGTTACAAAAAATTTTAAATCAACGCGATAGTGTCCGTAAGACATCGTTCAAAAATACCAACTTTTGTTTAGCTGCCATACAACGAATATGATCATCGAATAAAAATTTTGCCGAATAAGGAGATCCTGTATTGGTATGATGCATGGAAACGTGTAAACACTTGGACTCTTCTTTATCACCAACGACCTGTAATAATAACTCGAATTAATTCATCGTGTTATATTTAAAGCACTACATATTCGTATGATGCAAAAATATATTTCTGTGCAATAACGGAGAAAAATGTGAAGGAAAATCACTTTACAAAATATCGCTAACATACACGCAAAGGTAAGTTTTACCATCTATCCATTCGAATCACCGAGAAATTCTTCATTTAGACTAGAGGTTGATGAATTTTGAATGTCTGATCGGTGGCGCAAAATATTTTTAAAGTAATATTAATTTTTCACCAGACTTGTTTTAAAAATAACTTAACGAGATGACAAAAGTAAACTTTATCAAAACGTTAACTTTAGCTTATAATCAATCTCTCTCAGTTATATAAGATTTGTAAATATCTGTTTTGCTTTAACCGCTCCAGTTCAATACGTGAAAGAAAACAAAAATTTTACAATTTCTTCATCTACATTTGTGTTTAGCCGTTTCTCGCAATTCAATTTTAGTTTCGATATTAATATACTCGTACTTCCACGTGCGTTCATATATAAATTACAACTTAACTCTTAGGTCGGCCCCCATTAAATTTTTGATAACGAAAAAATGTTCCAATTTCATGTAACAAAAATTAAACGGGATTTCTGTGATTATGTTTTGTTTTTTTTTGTATCGATGCCGGTATCATTTTTATTATTCTTACTTTTCGTGTTGTTTTCTTACTCGCAGGTTTCCTTTCTAGCGCATTTTCTTTGGTAACATCTGGTTCGGCCATTTTATAAATTCGTCTGCTTTTGTGGAACCGATACATAAATGCTGTCATAGGTCGCAGAACAGAGACGGTTGTTTTTTTAATAAGAGACCTTTTGGCATAATTTGCTATAGTTGTTTTGTAATCTCAAAATCAGCGTACTACTCGCAACCCACCTGTTGTTATCATAACCGTTTATGCGAGAAAAGTATTTTATCACTCCATAAATCTATTCCAATCACACTAAAATGTCGCTTCGATATTGGATGATAACTTGAGTGGGACGCTATCCCTAACATCGCATCTACTACGCGATAAATAAAGTCTCTTAGAAAGTACAAGCCATTTCATCTCCATTTCTATCCTCCTTCTCGTACGTTCTCTCATCCACGACATTTTTCTTTCGTATTCTATTAAAATTGACTTATTATGGATTTCAGGACACTCTGAAATCGAAGGTAATCATTCAGCCGGTATACTCTAGCTCATTAATTCTCTTCTACCGGTAGATTCTCAACGTTTTTTTTTATCTCACAATATTAACCTCCTCTCCACAGCTGCTCATTTTTTAAACTGTGATTGATCTCGTATTCTTTCTCATTCTCAAATCCGAATTACTTTCATCTCTTTATCCAGCCTAATCTATCATCTTCCCCCAGGGTTTTCAATTCCCTCTCTATGCGGCGTTTAACTCTCTCTGCAATCTGTCGTCTACGCTTTGAACACAGTTTGTTTCCTGTATCTCTTTTTCGCTTTTATCTATCGCCTCTCCACACTGCCCCTTCATCCTTTCTCTTAAAACTTTATAGGTTACGTTGATTACATTTTATTTGAGTACACCTGTATCGCTTCCGCACGTTCCTTTTTCTATTCTTCGCTTCTATTAATTAGTCTTCCAACTCCGTATTGTGCGTCTTTTGTTTTCATCTTGCCATCTCCTTCGGTTATTCCGGCACTTAAGTATTTTCTAATCGTCGCGATAGCCTAGTTGCTAGAGCGCTTGACTTCCGTTAGAGCGACGACAGAACTTATTACAAGAATTAAATAAATAATCGCTAATAATCACGTGGAAGGCAATAATGGCAAACCACCACGGTCAACATCATATGCGCGCTAGGTCAGTACACAGCAGACATAAATAGGACTGCACTTGTATATCGACAGATCAAATGATTACTAATCAGTTGCGAATGTAGTCTTGCGTGTGTACACATTCGTATTGCATATAATAATTGCCTGGTACACATGTACGAATAGGTAGTCGCCGACGCTCAGAAGCTGAGTATGGCACTATAAAGAAGAAGAGTCTTCTCTATCTTCCATATCTGATCGTGCAAATATCTGATTTCACCTCTCACCCTTTCCTTTATCTTCTTAGCCAACGTCTATTTTGAAGAACCCAATTTATAAAAAGAAAGAAAAAAAAAGTGTTTATATTGCACTTGGAGTAACGGAGCTCCATTTGGTCAAAAACACGGTTATGAAAGAATTTTGGGAGTAGGTATGTTGTACTTTTCCACCTTTGTTATTAACTGCGAGTGCTTTAAAATAAATGGTACTAGAAGCATAAGCGGATGATGGATAATTTATTGTCTGCGCTTAATTAAGGGATAGCACCAATACTGCTGATTTTTTCCATCTCGTTCTACTCCAGTCGATAAAAGTATATTTTCACTCTCTGTAAAAAGTCTGTGGCTGCTGCCGTTGCTGCTGGTTTTTTACTAACTTTATGAACAGTATTCTGCAACATACGAACAGTATCCATATTCTTACACGCATCTTTTCAACAAAAGAGTGAAGAAATGTTTCAACATTTTTGTTATCAGTTACTCCATTTACGTTCAAAATAATGATTTGAAAGTTTACTCCGCGCTTACCCTTCATACCACGCAGTAAAATAGTATTTTAGTAGTCAAATACTTGGTAGCACTTGATAGTGTAACATTACACTGAGTCTATGTATGTACATTAAAGTTCAATAT
Source organism: Icerya purchasi (assembly GCA_039619475.1). Classification (NCBI taxonomy): domain Eukaryota; kingdom Metazoa; phylum Arthropoda; class Insecta; order Hemiptera; family Monophlebidae; genus Icerya; species Icerya purchasi. Next base: position 543,919,406 of record CM077115.1, read on the forward strand.
GTTTGTTTACAAGTTTTCATGCTTAAACAGGATTACCGGAACAGTGGACAATTTTAAAAACTTATTGAAATAATTAAAATACAAAAAACAAAATTCATTCGTTAATATATATATATAATAAAATAAAAACGGCATATTTCAGAGCTCTAAATCACGGTTAAATTAAATTAACAAAACAACAGTGGTAACTTTTTTTTCCATCGTTGTTTTATTTTATAATTAATTTAACCGCGATTATGAAGCTAAGACCTTTTAAACAAGTCGATCCTAGTTTATTATATACTAACGAATTAATTTTGTTTCATGATAATTAAATTATTTCAACAAACTTTTACAACATACAGGAATAAATCATAATCCGATTTAGCTGTGACATGCTTCATGACACGCAAAGGAAATTAAAATTTTTTACTTTCAAGCGATTTATTTTTCAAAGAATACAACGTGAAAAAATAATTAGAATCAAAATTTCTCTCCTTCATCTTCATCAGAGAACCCTAGCATCGAGTGCAAGTGAAGAAATATTTATCTAGATTCGTGCATGAACTATCTGCACTTTTATAACAACTTCGCCTCGGAAGAACATTATTGCAGATCAATAAAGTGTTACTTTTAGATTAATATAAATTAATTCAGTTTTCCTAAGCGGAAACCATTTCTGCCGTGGTGAGGTTAACGTCTCTGAAAGTATTATCTTTCCTATCATTAGAAACAAACTAACACAACTCAGAACATTTGCGATAATTGAAAATATAATCTTTTCTTTTTTATCTACCTGTAGCATTTCGCCAAAAAAATATCATGAAATATAATGATTTAATTACGTAATGGTTTAGTTATTATTTGAATATTGAAATTTTTTCAATCAACGAAAATTTCCGAAATGTGCAGAAAATCACGTTCCTTTACCTATTTCACGTGACTAACTGATCTGAAAAAAATAAACTAAACGTCCCCAGAGAATGGCTATATTGTCACGTTTTTTTTTTTTTTTTTTTTTTTTTTAATTTGCTGTAAATGAAGGAACAAAATGTTTTGCATTTCCAAAAAAAAATCTTAACAGATTTATAAAATGTTTGAAATAGGGGAAAAAAAATGTTTGTTACTAATTTAGGGACGTGGATAATTCATGCATCTCCTCGTTAACATATATATATATATATATATATATATATATATATATAACAGCGTTTACAGGATAAAATTACAATAATAATGGAAATAATTTGACAAAGATCGTACATAATAATAGTTACTAGGCTACGACAAAGCTTCAAATGAGCTGAAACCTTAAAACGACACTAGGGCTAATTTAATTCATACTTAAAAATACGATTCAAATAAACATGTAAACGCTGTTTAAAATTAAATTTTCAAATAAATTACTTCGATATCTTGAAGGAATCCAGCAAGTTTGGTAACACCCCAACCCAAAAGTCTAGGATGCGGTTCCACCAATATCAACTGATTACAATCCATCGCCAAAAATCTTCGAGTATTACTACTTCCATCTTTACTTATCACCTTACACGTTATCAAATCACTGTTATCTAAATAACCAATGTTAAATTTTAAAATATTGAAAACAAAACACTGTCTTTTATAAACAAATAAAGGAATAAATAACAACGACTAAATTACTATTTGCCAAATTTATTTAAATTAAAATTAAAATTTTCTTAACGTTTTGACGTAGATCGTAAAATTCTACCATTTTGTAATAGGCGTGATAATAAAACAATTTTTTACGATATAAAAGTTACTAAACTAAGAGCATTTTAGAAAGCGATAATTTGTGCGCCTTAAATATATTAATTATAAAAATTTTTCGTATGTCCATTTTCATAGTGTAAACCAGTTTTTTTTTTTTTTTCCCTTTTACACCACTCCAGCCCTTAGGCCACTATTGGCGACGCTACAGTTCTTTTTAAACAATACTTAAATATAAATCAATAACTCTATACTGATCACCCCCATCGAGGTGTGACAGCATTGACAGAAGTAATTATAATATTATTACTTTAACTATGTATAACTCTTAACCTAATCTTAATATCTATTTCTACCGTAAATGATCTCGCCGTTACCGATAATCCCACTCTACTCCACACACATGGGTCAGATGAGGAGAGCGCAGGACCTGGTCCTTTTTTTTTTTTTTTTTCTCAGTTTACTATTTACGAACACGGCGCTTATTACTTACCTCCACTGCATTGTTCAGTATCATTGATACCCCTACCTTACACCATGTGCGTTGTTGAGGTAGGGAGAGCCTGCTTGCACTATTTCTGCAACAGCTCTGGTATGTACTCCATCGTTAGCTATGATTTAATACATCCCGGCACCACTTCCTTCTTAGCCTTCTTTGTGGAACGCCTGGAAGATCCTGGTGATACATGCTGACCACGTTGATATTACCGCTGTCTGGCAGCTTTTCAAAGAATTTTCTATACTGCTCAGCATAGTACTCATGAACATAAGGAACATGCAGATCATTATGTAATGTGTCATTAGAAACAAAGTATGGAGCTCCAACTATTCTACGGAGAATCTTCGACTGCAGCTGTTGGATTTTATTGATGTTACTTCTAGCTGCCGATCCGTACACCTCAATACCATACCTCCATATGGGAGCTATAACCGCCAAGTATATGAGACGCCTGCAGGACAGCCTCACAGTCGATCGTGCATCGAAAAATCTTTTTAGTATGGCCATTCTTGTTGCTATCTTATTTCTCACGTGTGTTATGTGAGGCTGCCATGTTAGTCGCTGGTCCATAATTACTCCTAAGTATTTAATACTCTGAACTGGAGGTAAGAAATGATCATTTATCTTCACGGGTGGACAAGTACCCTTGTTTAATGTAAAGGTAATTTGCTGACTTTTATCATGATTTATCTTAATTTTCCATTTATTTGCCCATACAACTATTTTATCTAAGCGTTCTTGTATGAGCGCTGATGCATAAACTGGATTTTCATGCTTAGCCAATATGCAAGTATCATCAGCAAATGTTCCAAGTACCGTTGAATTCATTACCGGGATATCTGCGGTATATATAGTATACAAAAGCGGTCCTAATATACTTCCCTGTGGAACTGACGCTCGTACTTTAAACCTATCTGACAATGTAGTATTAATTTTAATTCGGAAGATTCTATTTGCTAGATATGACTGGAGTACTGAGTATACATCATTATTTATGTTCCCTCTGAGTTTGAATAGAAGGCCATCATGCCAGACTCTATCGAATGCCTGCTCTACATCCAGGAGAACTGCGTTGCAGTACTGCTTCTTTTCGAATGCCGCCGATATACGATCAACTATTCGATGAATCTGTTGAATTGTTGAATGTTTTGCCCGAAATCCAAACTGGTGGTTCGGAATTAATTTACTAGTAGTTATTGATGTGAGTATGCGGTCCTTCAATAGCATCTCGAATACTTTCGATAGAACAGACAGCAGACTTATAGGTCTGTAAGAAGAGGGCTTTGCTGGATCTTTGTTTGGTTTTGGTATCATCAGAATAATGGATTCTTTCCATGCTTCCGGATAATACCCAAGTCGTAAAATCGAATTGTATATGTAGGTTAACAATACTATGCTTTTGGGTGGTAACCGCTTTACTATTTCACTCGTTATTTCATCCTTTCCTGGAGTTTTTCTTGGCCGTAGCTGGGCAATCTTTCTTTGAACTTCCCTTGGAGTTACATGTTTGGTTGGTAACGTAAGTTGAGCCGGCGCCTCTAAGTACTGTTGGACTATGGAACTGTTGTAATCGTCCTTTAAGTCCCCGTGTGTCTGAAGGGTATTATAAATATGTTCGGCGAAAGTAGCAGCCCTTTCCTTTTCTGTCTTGGCCCACTCTCCATTTGATTTTCTTATCGGTACTTGTCTTGGCTTTTTCTTTAAGTATGCCTTAGTTGTTGTCCAAACTGATAAATCCTCAGCATTTAATGAAGAGAAAAATTTGATATATTTATTATTATTATATTGAATGATAGTCTGGCGTAGTTGCCTATGAATTAGATTATATTCATATCTTCGTGACGGAACTTTATTATATTGCCATCTTCGTCTTGCTTTTCGTGCGGCTTGTATTAGTCTTCTAATTTCTATGGGTACAGTATCAGTATGATTGTAGTGGATTTTGGATTTGTGCTGAGTAGTGGCTAGTTTACAAGCATTATGAATATTATTTGTAAATAGTTCAACTGCGCTATTTAAGTCCTCTTCCTTTTTTAACCGTATGTCCAGCGATGTACTATCTTCCATGTAATCTGCAAATTTAGACCAGTTGGTATGTTTGTTAACTAGTGGTTGTTTATAATCTTTGAAGATAGGAGCAACACTGAAACATGCCAGCACTGGTATATGGTCTGAGCTTAACTCCGGAATTGCTTTACAGCTAGTTTTTACCTTATGTATATTTTTAGTGATGAAAAAATCCAAGACGCTAGGTATGCGATTTGTGTGCGCCGGCCAATAGGTTGGACTATCCGATGAAATCACATTTAGATCACCTTGATTTACTATTTTGAAAATTATTCTCCCCCTTGCATTTGTTGTGCTGCAATTCCATGCATAGTGCTTGGCATTGTAATCACCACCCATAATTACTCTGCTACCCAGCCCGTTAATTATTACTTTTAACCTTTCCTTAGGTATCATAATGTTGGGATGGCAATATATAGCGGCCACCGTGTAATCATCATTGTCCACCTTTAAATTGACCGCTACTATTTGGTATCCAAACGTAGCTTCGTCATAGCTTTTAACATGAGTTAAGTTAGATCTGATTAGTATTGCTACTCCTCCATGAGCTCTCTGAGCAGGGTGCGTTATGCAATAACTATTATAGCCTTTAATGCTAAAACTATTATTGTAAGTTAAATGAGTCTCGGTGATGAGTGCCACGTCCACTCTGTTCATATTCAGGAATATTTCCAGTTCATACCTTTTATTAATTGCTCCATTACAGTTCCATAACATGATCACTAATGAACTTTTGGTGGGTGCAGCCAAACTCATAGTGCAAGTTTATCTAACAGTTTATTTAATATTGTGACCAATGGTGAAATCAGTGATTGGAAGTTATTAATTAACTTATCTATTGTTTCAGTGAGTTGCGACGAAAACTTTTCCATAATTTTTAAACTACTGTAATCATCGACATTAACCTCATTTATATGAGTGTTATTTTCTTTTCGTTTATTTCCAGAATTTCCTACTCTTTCTGCCCAGGTTTGTTTAGTTATCTCATGATCATTCTCCAGAGGAGGGAAATCCTGGTATCGTCTTGAGTAATTTCTATTTATAGTTTTATTTGTAGACTGAGTTCGATACTGTATTAATCTCCTGTACTCAGGGCAACCTCTATAGTTAGCAGGGTGATCCCCTTGACACAGCGCGCAAACTGGTTTAAGTTCCTTAGCTTGATTGCATTTTTTAGTATCATGTTTATTGCCACATCTTACGCAACGAAATGGCAGATTGCAATAATTTTGAGAATGACCATATAACTGGCATCTTTTGCACTGTATTATTTGTTTATTTAATCTCATTTCCTGAACTTCTACCTTAGTATATAATAGTGAATTCAATAAAAATATATTTTCATTCAGAGGTGACGGGTACAGAACCAGTTTAAATTTACTTATCAATATTTCAGAAAAATACACACACCACAACATTACACGAAATATACATGTTACGCGTTAATATTATCATTACACAATTCATTTAAAATTCAGATACAAGTCGAAAAATACATACAATGATTTCTGCTTATTTCATGAACTATATGAAATACTGAATATTTCATACATAATTCAAAAACAAGCATAAATACTCATACTTGCGTATATAACATATGCATATATATATATATATATTAGTACAGATTCTTTGACTTAACTCGACCAAAAAATACTGTTTCGAGAAACCAATTGATATAAATTTGGTTGATTTTAGTCCTATTCCGCGGTTCCGATTGTTTTAAAATTTCTAATTATTGTACCGCTTCTATTTGTTTAATGCTGTTTATGTTTCGTATTTAAAGAGTTTATTTGTGATTGTATATTATTTTAAATACAAAAGATAACGTTAATATTTCAAGCAGGTAAGGAATAACATGACCAATTGAGTCATACAACATGATTTGAAAAGCAACATGGCAACGCTGTTTAAAAATCTCCTCATCTTAAACCACCTTTTCATGTATGATACTTTAATTGATTTTTCGCAAATGTTAAACAGAAATAATTTATGAACACGTGAAAAGAAATTTTTAATTATCCCGCATTTTCGCAATTTAGCCACAAAACAGCAAGTTCAACAAAAATATTTAAATCCGCTGTTAAGAATACCTTTATCAAAAATATACATTTTACAAAGAAATCATTCAAGAGATGTGCACATTTTCACAGTGAATTACTGATGGTCTTCTTTTTATGTACTTTTTTTTAATTAATAGTATCGAATTATTAGTTTTTAAGTTTTAAAACATAAACAAATAAACGCGTGTATTAATTAAAACCACCACTGTTGTCCGAGTAAAAAATATATTCTTCTACATGTACAATGATGTTAGCGATAATAAAAAAAAAATGAATAGTTAATATTTAAAAAAAATAATAATAGTAATAGTACATGAACAAATTAAACAATTGGTAACTGAATTTTTTAATTAAACCCTAATTTTTTATGAAATCAAGCATAGTCCATTGCCAATAGCTTTTTGCCTGTATATTAATATACGTTTAAATTTTTACCTTTTCTTTCTTCTCTTTTTATGGAAAAAAGTTACCTGAAACCTCGTAATAGTGATTCCTTACTTTGAAATTTTTAAAACCGAAGTAAATCCGTTCAGGAGGCAGACATTACGATCCAACAATAAACGTTCTTCATATTCAACTGAAAATTTTCAGCCTCGCTATAACTTACGCCTACCACGATCTAACGAAAGTCAAGAATTCCGTTCAACTAAAGATTCTCATGTTTTTTATAAAGAATGAGTCTCTCGGTCATTTTCTAAATAAACATTTCTATCATTTTCATTATTTCTTATTAAACGCTTTTTTTTTTTTAGCTGTTGGCGTGTACTGTGCTCTATACTTGAACCTCGTCGTGACAAAGTTAAATTTATTTATATAAAAATATATATAAAAATAAAGGTTAATTTTATAAATTCTTCCTGTAAAATTATTAATGTAATCAGTGGCGGCTCGTTCTCGTGTTCACATTCGCACGTGAACATCCTGGATTCAACTTTAAAAATAAAATACAATACTTTTATTTATATTTATTATTTACATAGCACTATTAGTAAAATTAATATCAAAATTGATCTATATTGTTTGTTATTAAAGTTTATTTTATTATACCATTTTAACAAACAGGATGTATTCACCTACATTAAATTAATTTTATATTTTCGAAAAGATATTAAAACTTGTGTCCAGAATTCTATTTTAGCGTGAACGCTGCTTGTAGCACGTGCGATCGAAAAGCATATAAATATAATGTAGTAGTGTGTCAAAAGGATAAAAATAATGTTGTGTTGGTGCATTTGTTACATCGGCTAGACGGAGCACACTCAAATTGTTAACCAAATGATAGACACTTTTTTTGGCAAAATGACATATAATATTGTAGGTAAGCGATAATTAATATTTACTATCGTGAACATTTTATTACAGTTTTTTTTTTTAATTTTATCAAATGTATTTTTATCTCTTTTTTTCGATTTTTTTAAAAGAATTTTCATAAAGAAACATAATGTTTTTATGAAAATAAAATATAGCCTACAATCATTCAAAGTAAAATAGTTTCCAAATAATGAAAGAATTTGTAAAATTTATCCAATAGTTTTGCATGAATCCCTGAAAAAACCAAACAAACATATTCTTCTCCTTCATTACACTAACATGATATACAAATTCTAATTTTTGTTAATTTCTTAAAATTTTAATCAAGTTTTCACAAATTAAAACTTACTATTTCTATTTATTAAAATACAAATGCGAAATACAATTTTTAACCAATCTTTCTTTAATTATGATCCACCCCGAACATTTAAAAAAAGTTGAGCACCAAAGTTGATACAAATACATTGCGTGTAATTTTTGATAAAGTGATAAAACTGAGGCAAACTTTATGGTTCTTAATTTAACGATTACTATGGATCAATAGTAGAATCCTAAGAAGACATATAAAATCGCGCACGCCGTTCCAATAAAATACATCAACAAAAAAATAGGACATTAGATTAAAATAATGCCTAATTTTTCACATTTTTTTAAAGATTAATAATCTTTAAAAATATATTTGTGCATAACGAATATACAATTTTTATTTAAGTAATTAAAAATACTTACTTAAATCCAAAGAAGTTCCGACGGATATACATGTACTTCGATCAGTTAACGGTAACTGTTTTTCAATATCCGCTGAGAGAGATAAAGAAAGTTCCCTTATCAATAGAAAGACTCGAATGGCACGCCTAGCTCTCTCTTCCTAAAAAAGCAAGAACATAATTTTTTCGGCGATCATTTTCGAATAAACAAATATTAAGCATTCGGTATAAAATAGGTTTAATACATGTACATATACATATACATATACATATATATATATATATATATATATATATATATATATATATATATATACACACATATATATATATATATACACACATATATATATATATATATTACTAAATCAAATCTGATGGATGGCGTCGTTTAAGGCGCCTTACGCCTTCTTTGGTGTTAAGAAGTGGAATCATTTCTACGTTAACATGTCGATGAATCCGTTTTCCATGTTTAATGGCCATTTGCTTAATAACATCATTGACTTATGTTATATGCAGGTCAGTCCCTATGGATATCATCATTACGAGAATAGCGATATGCATCGACTATTGTCCGAAAAATGATACTCTGCCTCGCCTGAATTTTTGCACGATTTGAATTACTAGTACAACCCCAGAGCTGTATTCCGTATGTCCATATCGGCATAATAATCTGACGGTACAGAATGCATTTATATCGAACATCCCGTGGCGATCTCCGACCTATCAACCATTGTAATTGTTTCGCTATGTGCTTAATTTGTTGGCACTTCATTTTAACGTGCACATTCCACGTGAGACGCCTGTCCAAGTGCATACCTAAATACTTGGCAGAATTTATCTGTGGTACAGGTTTATTTCCCAAATATACTTGGTAATTTGTCTTTGTTTGGCGGTATGTGAACATAAGATATGCTGATTTATCTTCATTCAGTTTGACTTTCAAATCCGTCGCCCACTTCTGTACACGTGAAAAATTAAGCACAGTAAACCAATAGTAACAAGTTTCTAAAAACTTGATACCGAATTAAACTGTGTATCTTCATTGGAAATTGCAGTAATTATTACATTTTACTAGAAACTAAATACAGAAAAGCAATTTTTAAATATCAGGCGAGGATTTAAAAAAAAAATAGTTCAGCGAAGCATGATTTTCATGCGCTGAGGATTCCGTATGTTAAGTTAACGATAACTATAATTTACATTTACATAATGCTAAATTCATTTTTTCACGCCGCAAAGAAGGAGAGACACGTCATTTTTTGTGATTTTTTGAAATTGTCGCCATCTTCAAAAATTTCGTTAAGGAAAAGAAATACAGTTTCATTCTCGACAAATAGCGATCTTTCAATCGATATCACACACACACATACAGGAAAATATTTTTTTTTCAATAATTTCGAATTTTCGGCGCTCTCAGAGCTTAATTTTAATGTTGGAAACCCGGATGTTCCAAACTAGAGAAGTATACGGGGCTACGCATATTTTTAACTTTATTTAAAATTTTGAACTATAATTCTCGCGTTCCCAAGAGGGAGGGGTACGTCATTTTTCGGGTTTTTTTACTTTTAGTCAACTTCAAAAGTTTCGTTAAGGAAATGAAGTATGGTTTCGTTCCCGACAAGTAGCGATCTTCCCAACAATAATATCACATGCTCGGGGGGGAAAATATTTTTTTCAAAAATTTCGAACTTTCGGCGCCCCGAGGGGCTACTTTTAAAGTTGGAAATCTCGATGGTCCAAACTAGATAAATATACGGGGACGCGCATATTTTTAACCTTGTTCAAAATTTTCAGCTATAATACTCGCGGCGCTGTGGGGGAGGGACGCGTAATTTTTCGCGGTTTTTTGAACTTTTCGTCAACTTCGAAAGTTCGTTAAGAAAATGAAGCACGGTTTCGTTCCGACAATTAAAGATCTTTTCAGCGATATATCACATACCGGAAAAAAAAAAAAAATTCAAAACTTTCGAGTGTTTAGTGTTTAAGGGTTTGAATATAAAGTTGTAAGCTCGGCTATATTTCTCCTATATAGCGGTCCTTTATGCATATGTTTGAGATAAGTTTTGGTTTCCCCAACGTTTTAACTCGGGCTATTATTTAAGTAAACTTCCTTTTTTTTCCCTGTTTTTGGCCCAAAAAAGAGGGATTAAATAATTTTTTAACCTTAATTTTTTGATTTCGTGAAACGACTTCTGCATTTTGTTTTATAATTTGAATTTCAATCTTAAAGGGTTATCTGATGATGAGTTATAAATTTTTAAGTGATTTTTAAGGTTGCTTTAGATTCCATATCACGTATTCTTGACGGGTTTTTGGATTTTTTTCCGCCCAGGATAGTATAAAAATAATTCATTAAATTTGGAATTTTAATTTCACTATGACATAAAAAATGTGTTTTCGTTTAACTAAAAATTTTTAAGTATTTTAATCGCAATAAATTGAGCAAGTTGGGTATAGTGAATGTAAGAAACCAATAAAGATGTTTATATCGACAATATCTATTACAATTATTAAACAATCACAAATGGTAAATATATATAAATTTGTTTACATTTATAAATTATACGAGTATATCTCTTTCTTCAACTAAAATTCTATCTGTTTGCTAAATGATTTTATAGACCGTTTATACTTAGTCTGAATATTTTTTATAAAAAAGATCAGATAAAAATAGTTCACTTTTTATTTAGATCCATAATTTGCACAAATAATTTTACTTATTTAATTTGCCAAACTACAACAATATATAAATTTTAAAGCAGTTCAAAAAGAAAAAGTTAAAATTTTGTAGATTTCGTTTAATATTTACAAAAAACTTTGTTCATACTGTCATCAGTTTCTAATAAATAACAAATTAAAAACAGATTAATAGACGAAAAGTAAATAGTACCATTAGTAGGACAGTAAAGTATAAGAATACTAAAAAAATAATTAACGGTATTTTCAATATATAAATATATATATATATATATATACATATATATACTCGGTCATTTTGGCCTCGCAAGGGACTGTGCTGCTTACATTTCTGTCTCTTTCATTTCTATACTTTGTATAAAATGGTCAAAATTTACAACGTAATTCTTAGGCTGGCCCCCATTAGATCTTATACCGAAAAAATGTCCCAATTTTATATAATAAAAAAAAAAAAACAACTAATAATTTATACCATAAATTTTATTAATCTACCGAAACAACATAACATACTACAACACATATAAATAATACTCTTTTTTGCGTTTCCATGGTATTATTAAATTAGCAATATAGTCTTTACATGCTTCTCCCTATGTGGGACTTCTTATTCATCAACCTGTACATTAATAAGAAGTGTATTCATTATGATTCCAAAAACGAAAACCGCCACCGAACGCAAAGGTGAACTGCAAAACGAAAACGGGACGACGAACTGTGGAATAGCGAAGAATTTGTCACATTTATACGTGATATGCCTTTGGTTCGAAAACGACAGATGTAGAAACGTTTGAAGCATTTGATAGCATTTTAAGTCAACCTCCTCTCTGTTATGTCAGTAAAAAATAATAAAAAAAAAAATTATCCAAAGGGACCACATTTTTTCACGTTTTTTGACGAATACTCAATTTATGTTCACCGATTTTCATCATTATTCACACGGTACTTAAATTGAATGGTACTCTTTCTAATGAGTAAAGAATCAGTAAAATCGGTCTATGTAAATATGAGTTAGGCACGAACAAAAAAAAGAACAAAAAACATACGCGACGAACGTAAACCTCCCTATTTTTGGAAGTCGGTAAAAATTAAAATATAAAAACGTTACATAAAATTGGGACATTTTTTCTAATGGGAGTCGGATTAAGAATTACGTTATAATTAATATATATATATATATATTAATTACAACGTAATTCTTAGGCTACCCCCCATTCGAAAAAATGTCCCAAAAAAATGTCCCAATTTTATGTAACGTTTGTTATATTTTGTAGGATTTTTGTTATTGTTATTTAAAAAATGTCACAATTTTATGTAATGAAATATGTAACGAAAAATGTAACGAAAAAATGTCTTAATTTTATATAACGGAAGGTAAATGTTAGAATAGGATTTTTGTGGTTATGTTATTTTTTGTGTGTGTTGATGCCAGTAAGAATTACGTTGTAAATTTTGATCATTTTATACAAAGTATAGAAGAGAAAGAGACAGGAATGAAAGCAGGAGGGGTCAAGGGGCACAGCCCCTTGCGAGGCCAAAGTGGCCGAGTTTATATATATAAATATATATATTCAATGAAAAACGTTCAAATAATTACCTCAGAACACGGTAAACGTTTCGTAAACTCAACGCCAGTCATTGGAGTGCCGGCTGGTTTGAGTAAAATATTCGAATCCATTAGCAGCCATTCAACATTTAACGGACGTTTTTTCATCCCGTAATATTCATCTTCAAACATATCCAAGAAAATGTCTTCACTCTATTCATAAAACGATGTTGTAATAAACGAAATATTAATTTAAATAGCATTTGATTTTTCATAATAAAAGTTACCAAACAATTACTAGAATGTTGATGTATTTAAAAAATAAATAAACGAAAAGATGAAATTATAAAATTTCTGTACTAGACCATTTATTTGCTTTAGAACAAAGGGTGCCAATTGTTAAAGATTTCCAATTCTTCACAGTTTATTCAAAATTATTTAGCTCACAGTTAACTATACGTTTACTTTCTTTTACATTACGTCAATATGAAATTTCTTTTTCGACACTTCTTTTTTCCTTCAAATAATTTTTTCCCTACAACCTCCCGATCAGGCAACATTACCTAGTTCAACTGAGACATTTACCTTCGAAAATTACAATTAAATAAATTCGGAGTTGGCGTTTTAGTTCAAATGTTTTCGTTACAACTTTGAAACATACAAAATTTTAACGTAAGCGATTAACACCAATAACTGGAAAAAAATTTAGTTTACTATTCAACGCACAACAATATATATATATATATATATATATATATATATATATATATATATTTGTATTTTTTTTCCCCGTATGTTATTATTATACGAGTAAATGACAAGACTAATAAAAAATGTAATTAATGAAAAATGAAAATTTACAAGCCTCATAAACGGATATTTAATAACTATCTGTGACCACACAACGTCGGCAAAGTTCCAAAAATATATAAATTACACATTCTCGCCATCTATACAAAAGAAAAAATATCAAAGACCTAACTATCCCATCTGTTTTTTTCTTCGCCGTCATTAGTAAATAATATCCTTTAGCCAATTATAAGGAAAAAAGGCAAATTATTTAGTACAATTTATGTTATCACTTCTGTAATATGTTGCATGATAAATAAGGTTAAATAAGTTGCTGATTTTTACCATCTGATCAACTCATAGGATATAGATATTGCGGTAAACCCACTTTGACTGGCGAGTAATGCAATAGAAAATTTTCATACTTATTGAATATATTTTGGCTTTACTATATCGTGGGAAATTAAAATTATATAACGTAAACTGGTACCACCGGGTTTTTATTAATTGTATTTAGGAAACGGCGTAATTCTTCATATGTTTTTATATGGCAAAACGCGAGCAGTGAATAATGTAACATATTTTAAATTAAAGTGCTCGGGTAGCGATAATTTAGTAAACTAAACTTCATGCCAAAAGGTGAGTGCACGCGCGAAGGGGTTGCCAGGTAGGAATAGATGTATGCAGTAAGATTAACGGTATATGAGTAATGCCGGCGCAATGTGAGTGCGACTTCTTCAGGTAGCGTCCTCAGCTGACCGCTATAAGGGGATTTACACACATTCGGTAAGATCGATGTGCGGTTTCAATCAAATAACGTCGTCACTGTTTTGCGTTAAAAAAATTAAGGAATTTAAAAATATTTTAGAAGAAAAAAGTATGAATGGGTTTGATAATCTTTGAAAGGAGATGAATGACGTTAATCTTGAAATAGAAGAAAAAATGTAAACTTTAATTCCAGAAGAACACTTATAACGATGTTTATATTTTTAAATTATCGATCATATTAAACGTTTTGATTCGATAAAAAACTTACTTTTTTTTTCAGTTAATTATGTCAATTAAGAACGATCAAAAATGTAAAGAAACTTCATCCATAAATGAAGAAGTTTTTAGCAGCCTATTGCATTTATAAAGCGATTTTTTTTTCGACTTAGTGCAGTTGAAAAATGAATTTACTAAATTTATTTTTAGTAACGATCTTGGATTAATAAATTGGCAACTGATATTATGAATCTATTAGAAGATCTGAATTTAGCGATCAGAAAAATTTCAATAACTGTATAAATCTCTATATATATATATATAAAAAAAATTTTTTTTCGATTTATTTTACATTATTCCCTTTTGTTGTTCACGTAAATTATTTTTAGTACAATTAGATTTGTTAATTTTCTTAATCTAAATTTAAATATTAATTTTCTCTTAAATAAATTTAGTTCTTAATTTTTTTTATTTCTTTAAAAAAAGTAGCTTCTTTGTGTAATTGTACTTCGAGGAAATTCCATTTCAACTTTCTTTTGTTTCAGGGAAGTATCGGAGAAAAAATTAGAATTCTCCACTAATAGCAGAAATGATCAAATTGAGATTAATCAAATTATTTAAAAAAAATTAGAAACATATATTTAAGAAACAAGTAATTGAACATAAAGTTTATATTGCGCAAATAAAGTAATAAAAACATCTGACTATTGCTGAAACTAAATTAAGAAAATTAAATAAAAATGAAAATGATTAGTTTCGATGCCTTGTAGCATAGCGGAATATAAAATATAAATCACTCGTTTCGTCGTCTTACATAATAGTAAATTTTCATTTATATATATGTATATATGATTACGAGTACGCTACAATACGTCGAATTTATTCATTTTCATTTTTATTCAATTTTCAATTTAATTTAGTTTCGACAATAGTCACACGTTTTTATTACTTCATTCCTGCAAGATAAACTTTATGTTCAATGTCGTGTTATTTAAATATGATTTTAATTTTTAAAATCATTACATTAATTTTGTAATTTGATCATTTGTACTATTATATACATGAATAGAGCGACTTACAAGCTATATAGATAAATTTAATTTAAAAAATACACGTTGGTCTGTTTTTTAAATTAAATATTTATTTCTCTTTTCGTTCGACTGAAAAAAAAAAAAAAAAAATACAAATATAAACATGTCGAGACTAAGCCACGTTGGAAATTCCGGTTTTCTATATTTTTTTTTTAGTAGATTAATTTAGTTATTTGGTTTTATACATTTATATAAAATTACAATCTATCACAGATATGCAACAATATGCACAACAATACGCATTTATTCATGAAATGTTTGCATCAAACTTCACCTGTATAAAGCGATACTGACAGCAAAAAAAAAAACACAACTGTTCCTAACATCGCTAACCTAGTTTTGGTTAACTAATAATTCATTATGAAAAATTTACTCCTCAACTTTCCAAAGAACACATCGATGTTGACTCGAGGTACTCGCAAGTGTGTGTTCGTGATAAAATTAACTAAACTGTGCCTAATCAACGGTAACAATAGCGCGCTTTTTTTTTTTTTTTTTTAAATAATCTTTGTTTTAAACTTTCATAAAAAAACAGTGAAATAACGTCAACAATAACAGGCACGGACTCAAATGTATTCTCTGCACTTTTTGGGTTAATTCCATTTTATATTTTCTCGATTTCCAGAGATATTTCAATTTTATTCAAATTTATCACAAAATCAAATAAATACTTTCGCCAAAAAAGTGACATTGAAAATCAGTGTTAAAAAAAAAAAAAAAAAAAAGTAGATATTTAATGAGACATACGACGCACATGTTCAAAATAAATATACGAAACTAAACCAATTATGTCTCACATCACGACAAAAAAAAAAAATAGCGGTCTATCAACGGAATTACTGGAACTAGCAGTCGCCGCCAACGCTATTTTATATAGAAGCTTACGAAGCTTTTAACAGCGTAGTACAAACCGTATAGAATCGTCCGATGAATATTATTAACTCTTCTCTATAATTTATTATTACCGCTGAACACTTCGATGAAAGACTAGAATTATTTTCAAAAATCGTACATCGATAAATAACCGGTTTTCGTAAATGCTACAGAAAAATAGGTAAAAGAAATCATCGTGGAAACATTTTACAATAGAAAAAATGAAACAAAAACCAAAAAAAAAACAAACCTTGTAAAAATTTCTTAAAAGAGATGTACTTTCTTCCTTCGCTCCGAATATAATAGCAAAGTGTTCATCGAGCAGAATACTTTTTCCTTCCACCGTAACTAATCGTTTCAATAACGCAATTGTAAGTTCCAGCGTTATCAATCTGACACGGGAGCCTGTGATACAAACACAGGTTAGAAAACCTAAGTAATAATCAAACGGAACATTTCGTTTACGCGTAGGCGGTCCAAAAAGTAACACAAGACGACATAATCATTCATGTATTGTACATAATTTAGGCAGAACCTCTTATTCCAAGAATGTCCACGTTTCTTAATATTCCCTACGGTACAATATACTAGGGATGTTGCGGATATGGGCATCCGCATTCGCAATTTCTGGTCTTCCGCATGAATTTTCACATCTGCATCCGCATCCGCAATAATCAATGCGGATATTAATGCGGATGTATCGATTTAGAGTTGCTAAAAGAATGAGAATGACAGATCACTCGGATAAAGATAGGAACTTCCGGTATGGTTAGAAAGGCTAGCTTAAAAAAACGATCTTGCCATGATGCTAGAGATTCATCAAGTGAAGATGGGGGGGGTCAAGAATCGTCAGAAAATGGTAGCGCCGACGCTGTACTCAAGAAGGGATTGTGCTATCATCTTACGGCAATAAGAAAAGGATATCAATATAAATGAAAATCCACTTAAATGATGGATCGTTCACCGAGGGAAGAACTGAAAATATTCACTAGAATAGTGCGCAGATTTTTATCACGTTCCAGCAGCCATTAGTGAACAGTTGTTCAGCAGCGCGGGTTTAATTTATAATCCTCTGCAAAACAGACTGGAATGCGAAAAGGCGGCTACATTACTCTTTATCCAATTTTTAACTTTAATTACGAAGTATATAATTATTTAATAAAAATGTTGTAAAAGATTACAAGCTTTTTGTTATATTATATATGCGCCAAGATGAAATTTCTTTTAAAAAAAAATCTTAAGATCCGCATCCGCGGATGTCAAAAAATCTGCAACCGCAACATCCCTACTATATACTACTGCTTTCAGTAGTATCATTTTTTAAGCACGCAATTCGGATTTTCTTTTTAAAAAAGGCACCCTAATCGACAGTTTTACCAGTTATCAGCTTACATGATTTAACAAAAATGAATCCTCGAGCTTCTACTTCTTCTTATTAGAATATCGAGCGCCATCGTATTAATTTTCTGTTTTATTTAAAAACTAACCAGTGCGTTTATGATACGATAAATTCCTTCAATCCTGCCTCGATGTTTTTTTATTTGTTTTTTTTTTTAAACAAGTTAGCAATAACTTCGGTACACTGTTTTACCGGAGAGCAAATTTACCTCTGCAGCTGATTTCCATTCAAACTTTGTTGTTTTCTCTCCGCATTATAGTAGAATATCTATAGGACTTCAGATTGCGTGAAAAACATGTGTAGACAATAATTCATCAGGGACAAGGTAAAAAGAATTCAAGTGAGCGGATAATATAGTGTTCGCACTATATTTAAAATATTCCGAATTTTTCCTACGCCCCAGAATTCAGGTTTCTTTTCAGATGATAATACCGCCTGAATTTACCGTAACAATAATCGAGATGCTTGATATTTCACTTTTGCCGCTCTTTCGACGTCCTAAAAATTACGATTATGAACGAAAATATGTTGTCCATTACCTTCAAATACTTAACCTTTTTCAGGGAACAAAACTGGACCGCATGAATCGTAATTAGTGAATACAAAACGACGGACACTCACTAACTGCGCCGACTAGTGCGAAATTTGAACCGCGTCTTTTAAATTTTTCTACGTTTTCTATTACTTTATGGAAGACCGCCTCATGCTAATAAAAACACAGTTGTTCGTCGATAGAAAATACCTAAATTTACCTGGCTGACAACTACACGAAATAATATCGATTAAATTGCACACCAGCGGAATGTTATAGGTAAAATTATTATCGAGTTGTTTGCCCGGAATTAAAGTACCATCCAAAAGTTCTCGTCCGATACCTGTCGTAACATTAAACATTTTTAAAAACATTAAAATAATAAAATAATTCCGAATTACAATGCGCGCTAGATAAACGATACGTACTCCACTATTCCACAAAACTACTTAAAAAGTATAAATATATTGTCTACCGGATTATTAAAAGAACTGTTTACTTTTTTTTTGCTTTTACCAATTTAAAGGAAATCAATATAATGTAAGACTAGACCGGGATTTTCTAACCGAAGATTATACAAGTCTAAAAATTTTTATTAGATACTTAATTTTTTATATTTAGTAAATATGCGCCCCCTTTACATTTAAACGTAATTTTACAATTAAACATTCTTTTATTAACCGGGTAGTTTTAAAAAACATCAAAAAACCAATTAAAAGACTCTTAAACATAAGCATTTTAAAAGTAAAATACTCTATCAAACATTTCGAAACTTAAATTTCGAACAGAAAATCTAAGGATAAAAATAAGTCAATATTCCTCAAATATTATAATATTCAGAGAAAAAAAACAACAAACCGCTGCTGTTCGTCGATGAAAAGATACATTTTTAATAATTAAAAACTACGCAAATTTTAAACAAAAATTACTCAATGTTCTACTTTAGTTTTCTTGTTTTGCTACATGATGGTGCCTGCAATTTCAATTTAATCTTGGCACATACTGAAATTGGTAACGGAAGTAACTAGTCTAACTCCTACATTATTTCAGATCTCACACTTCTCCCCGAAAACATTCCTTTTAATTCGATTCTTCATTACAAATACTAATTAGGACACGCTATCTTTTAAATTAGTCGTTCAAAGATGCGCTCCTTTCGTTATACTTTCTATTAACTGCGACGAAGGATATTTGTAATTTTAAGATTATATTCATTTCTTGTCTTGCTCTGTCGACTTTTCTCTCTTCTTTCTCCCTCTTTGCTTCCTCCTAAGGTTTTCTTGTTTATGAGGAACCGCCTATAAACAGAACACACTATCACGACGAATATAGATTATACTTACACTACTCGATTTCAACTCTAACTAAATAATTTGTCATCATGTAACCACAACTTCGTAAGAGAAAACAACGTTTTAAATATTACTTTCTGAACTATTCGACCGCATTAGTTGGCATTTCATATGATTTTTCCTATACATTGTTCAATTTTAAGCGAACAAAATACTTTAGACGAATTTTTTTAATCACCCGGTTAGTTTTACGCTAAATATGGAATATTTAAATATACTTTAAAAAAAAAAAAGAAGCGAACCGGAAGTATTCAATTTCATATTGAAACATTCAAATATCTCGCCTCAAGAATAATAAATAAAAATTTATGTGTATATATATATATATATATATATATATATATATATTTGCATATACCTGAATTTGTAGAAATGGCGTGCAACAAGCATAATGCAAATAACGTCGAATAATCATTTTCATGGCAAGGTAAATTTGATACTATAATATCCAAGAAAGTCATTGATAATGAAACAACTAAAAACAAATAAACATAATAGATTTTAAATAACAAAAAAAAAAAAAAAAAAAGAAAAAAAGATATGTGTTTTATAAAAATTTTAAAAAGTAAAATGACCTATTCGTGTTGGAAGTAACAAAATACTTTTACGAGGCTACTGAAATATAATTTCATTAAAGGCTCTTTTCGAGATATTACACATTGCTCCCACCGACTGTGATGCTATGATCAGGCAGGCAACAAGAAACCACCTGATTAGTTTTCAGTGAGAGGAACAAGCATAGCAAGAATGTGTTGCCATGCGATCTAGTTGCCAACCGGCGCTGCATTAGGTCCAAGCCACACAATATCAAATGGAGTACCGGACATAGAACTGCGGTTAATCAGGCTTCCCTTGCGAAATGGACTACTGGCAATCAATGGAAATACTGACTAAAACAACGAATTATTGGTAGCACATATCAGAGGGTTTAATGAAGTAGGAAAATTTTTTAGAAAACATTCAGGTCTACGGATTGCCATAAACACATTAGAAACAGTCTCCGGGCACTTCAGTACAACATGATCATGATTTACATGTTCCTTGATCGGATAATAAATCACATAAATGGGTTGCAATCGTGACCAGTAAATATGTAGCGAAATTTGTTAAAATACATTTACCGGTAAGTGACCGTATAATCCAAATAACGTTTGATTACAGACTACACAATCTGCGCATAGAATGTGAATCAGACAATCTATAAAGCTGAAAGCTGCATAATAGAAAATACCAAAATGCATCCACAAGGTTAATAATCCCTAATCGCAGGATAATGCAGGAAAATATAAAACACGAAAAATTTCTACAGATTAACAATGCCGACGCGTAAACAAAGTACAGCAAGAAAAAAAAATCGATTCTATCTTATAGCCAAAGAATTAGATAAACTTAGTAAACCAAAAAAAAATAAAGAAACAAGGATAGCATGCAAGGAAGACAAGAACAAATTCAACAACAATATATGCTCCGATATAGAAAGACATGCGCAGATTAATGAACTTAGAAAGATTTATATAATAATAATGTTAAATTCCGTAGTATCAAATAATTCAAACCAAGTACACAAATAATGCAAAGAGCAGGTGATGGTATTATGATGGATTGAGTGGAAAACGCTGAAGTGTAGAAGCTATTCTGAGTGGATATAAGCGATATGGTGGATAACGGTGAGATCTAGAACTGAAGCCTACAATACTAAGAGCGTGAGTAGAAAAGGTTGTAAGGAAAATTAGAAAAGCCGTAGAACCAAATTACAATTGAGATCATTAATTCAATGAGAGAAATAGCTATCGACATTATCCACAAACTCGGTTGCGAAATATGGAAGACGGAAAGATGACTGGAGTTACCGGTGGGGTCACTTTATTTTCATACTTACACATAAAAAAGGGACCAACAGTAGAATGAAGCATCTACAGACGAATAGTGTTAATGTCTAACTCTAATAAAGTTATTCTGGCAATAATTAATAATGGGTTAAAAACATACTGATTAAAAGAAATTTCGCAGAAGCAAACAAACTCTATACATCATGAAGTTATACTAGAAAGCAGTAATCTAGTATAAAAAACACGTTAATTTAATATAGTGACGTGTATGTGTCGTCGCGATAGCCTAGTTTCTAGAGCGCTTGACTTCCGTTACGGAGGTTTCGATCCCGAGCGACGACAGAACTTCTTATTATAAGAACTAAATTAAAAATACTCGCTAATAATCATGTGGAAGGCTAGCAAACATGCACATCATCATATGCGCGCTAGGTCAGTACACAGCAGACACACACGGGACTGCACTTGAATAACGATGTAAATCAAACAATCACTATCAGTTCCGAATAAAGTCTTGCGCGTATACACATTCGTATTGCATATAATAATTGCTATGAACACTATGTGCTTATGTCTGTACAGCTGAGATGTACGAATAGGGTAGTCGCCGACGCTCAGGAATTAAGTATGTCACTATAAAGAAGAAAACGTGGATGTGCTTCATAGATATTTACAGTTCTTGAATCTATTAAATGGATAAAGCCATGCGATATTTTATAAAGTATGGAAACACTTAACATCTTACATAGCTAATTAAATAATTATACGAAGGCAGCTCGGCCACAGTTTGAACGGATAACGTATTATCATCGGATACAAAGTAAAAAGCGGAGTAAGACAGGGCTATCTCCTTTCATCTTTATCATTTAACATATAAACAGAATTTATTAGAAAGCGGATGTAGAAAGATTGGGAAGATAGAATCTCGATAGAAGCTAAAGCAATCAAAAACGTGCGATACGTTGATGATACCATTATAATAAGCAATTAAGCAATTCTAAGGAAAAGCTAAAAACAATCATGCAAAAATTGTAAAACAAATACAGAGAGTGCGGACTAATTATAAATCTAAATAAAAGAAAGGTCACATGATAACAGACAAAATGAAAATAAAAAACATAAAGAAGTTGATGGCTTTGAATTGCTAGTTTCATTTATCTCTAGTCAGCTATCGCCAATATGGAACAAGCTTATTGGAAATAAAGCGTAGATTAGCCATAGTACGAAGCGCAGTTATCAGATTATCAAGAATTTGGAAAGACCGCGAGTCTTTGAATATAAAATGAAATCCGTTGAAGAGTCTTCTCAATCGTAACATACGCATGAGAAACTTGTTACTCATTGCAGTAGACCTGAGCAGGATAAATGCGTTCGAAATGTGGACACGCAGAAGAATGCTAAGAATATCCCGGACAGATTGAATAACAAACAGTTATACAATCGACAAATTAAACATACAGACGCGTTTATCAAAAAAGATAAGAAGAAGGTCGTTTAGTTTTTCCGACCGTAAAGTAAAGTACGAAATGTAAATTCGCTCGAGTGTCAAATAATACCTGGGAACATTAAGGGAGGAAACCACATTAGACACTTCCAAAAAATCGATTTTTTATAATTGCACACATCGTCAGCATAACTATTCAAAGGTGTATGCCCAAGAAATTTCAAAGCGAAATTCGAAGTCATTCGTACGCTACGGGAATGTAGCGGAGCATGTTCAAGCCCTCGGCCAGTCGCTTATTTCATCATTATGTGTATTCGTTCTTCTATTTATTTAAACAGCGTGATCCATTAATACACACATATTGTGCACATTCAGCGATAAATTTCTGCACTTGCAACTTCTTCAACTATCAGAAATTTGATGATTGTACGCATCTCGCAACTCGCTGGATTGGAAACATTCACTGACATGTTTCACACGTGCTTACAGAAGTTCCACTACCTCCTACATAAATTTCACACAGTTTTACCAAATAGCGGGTTTGAAACAAACTGTGTCACGTTACTTATTGGACAGCGTTGGTTAGCGTCAGTTTGCTTTTGTTTCTCGGCTCGTCTAGTCTCACATGTATAAGCAAAATTTATTGGAAAAAAAAATGTCTTCGTATCGTAAAGGTGATAAATTTACACAATATCAACAAAGTAGACTACGTAAAAGATCTTATGATAACAATCAATCCACTAAAGATGTTGAAGAAAGTAAAAATTACCTTTCTCTGTTAATTTCTTTGTTCTATTCTTTTGACAGCCTTTGCAGCATTTTCTTTTTTTTTCTTTTTTTGAAAAATTTAAGGGAAGCTACGTAATTTTTTACATTTATAATACAGACGAGTTAGAAGATATAAAATTTTAAATCATTTTTTTTTATTTATTCCACGATAATCCAAAAATCAACATAATTTTAACGAAAAAGAAACAAACAAAAAACTATTTGTGCTTAAAAATTAGATTAGGTGACACAAATTCTGTGTACAAAAAAAAAAAAAAAAAAAAAAAAAAACTAGCACTAAAAAAGTACGCCTACTATAAAGTATTTAAATATTTGTTTATAACCAAAAGAATATATACTTCTAGTATAAGCTATAATTTTATAATTTTTTTTTGCGAAATACCTATAGCCAATCTTTGTTCTTTTTCTTCATCGGTTATATTTAAATCTTTAGGAACTGGACTTTCGTTTTCGAGTGGCTGATTTATACCTAAAATTAAACAAATTTCTATCGAATTAAAAATAATTGGAAACCAAAACAATAATTGAAGACAAACATAAAATGAAATTTCAACATAAATAGTTTTTTTTTTTGGTTTCTTTTTAATTTAATATGTCATCGTCGCCAAATCGTAAATACTTTTCATTAAGTTTATTAACTCTCAACAGACTTTATTTCGAAAATATTACGTTTGCTTCATTTATTATCGCTTTTCACAATAAATACCGAAATTAATTTGAAGGACGAAAAGTTGAAAGTGAACGGAAATCGGGAAACTTCGTTTAAAATTTGACGAAAAAATTTAAATACTAACGGACTATCTAAAAAAACTAGACGGTGTACTGAGAAACATTAACTCGATGGCAAAAAGTAAAACTGAACAAGTTAAAATTTCATACGAATTAGTTCACAAGAAATTTATCAAGTATCTATTTCGGTAGTCGAAAAAATACAGTTTTATAAGTTAGTATATATTCTAGGTAACAAAGGAATACAACGCAGGAAACTACTATCAAATCGATGAACATCGAAAGCTATCAAGTGCTGACACAAATTAAATTATTGCAGTTTTAAGCAAACGGATTACACCGATTCGTGCATAAGAACAGCGAAATCTAAAACTTACACTTTCTAATTCACTACCTCTCAAGAAAAACAAAAATCACACAACACGTTTAAAAATTTTAATTGAACAATACTATTCGTAATGATTATTTTAGAATAAAACTCATTCTCGCATTTGCCTGAACCAAAAATTAATAATAAATTAAGATCGGGGTCTAATGGGGAGGAACATAGATGTTTCGTATACTACAAATTTCACACGAACATATAAGAAAGGCATTGCATAAAAAATTAACTAAAATCATTTATTATTTTTCATTTTCTTCGCTCTCCTTCTTTGTCTCTCTCAGTCCATTTCTCAATAATTCAGTTTCCATAAAGTAAAAAATTGGAATAAATTAAATATATAATAGTGTTTTATCTATATCTTTATCCAGATGAAACTGAAGAACACGATCGTAAAATGTTTCGTTCAAAGCGTTCTATCATACGAAGACGATAAAAATACAAAAGAAGGATGCAGGATAAAAAAAATTAGTAATTCGGGTAAAGAATAAATTCCCTAAAGTTTTGATAAGAAGTTTTACACAAGAAATTTGTAAGGAAAGAAATAAATAAAATAAAAATGAAAATGGCATCAACAGATAATGAAAAGAGAAAGCAAAAAAATAATCAAGTCCCAAAAATGAGCAATTAGTTCCCGGCAAAAAAATAGGATATTTCAAACGAAAGAAGATAAACAAGAGAAGGAAAGAGGAACCCTAAAAATGACAAAATAATACCGAAAAGAATAACTTTGCAATGATTAATCAGAAAGTCGCAAAACACGAAGTTATACATTTACACAATGATGGAAATATTTTTTTCTTTTTCTTTTTTTTTTTATTATTATTATTCATCGATTAGATTCAAATAAGTTACCGAAAATTGTCGTTACTGCTAAAGAAAATTATGGAAATAGATTTGCAGCTTCATTTAATACATTTAAGAGGGACTAAACGATTTTTTAAATGTTATTGAATTTTGTTATTTTTAATTGTTATATTTAAAAGTTAAAAAATTATGTATTTTGTTATATTATTGTGAAGTTCGAAGACGCTAAAGGCCCAAGATGCCGGGCGTCTTTAAATAAAAACTTTTGAATTGAAATTAATAATATACAATTAAACATTTACCGGAAAATATATATTGAAAATTAATTGCCGACATGTTTCGAGAACACAGTGTTTCATATTCGCCGGTGTATTACAAAATTAAAAAGTTGATTAATATTTAATTTTTGTAATATACCAGAAATATTGAAAACACATTGTTAAATTAATTTTTAATACATATTTTCCGATAAATTTTCAGTTGTGTGTTTGTTCAAATTCGAATCATCGAAAAAAGTTATAGACGATTATCTAGACTTCTTAAATTGTTAATATCAATAATATTAACAATATCCAGTAATATATTGTTCCGCAAATATCGCAATTTCGAAATTTTTTAAAAACATCAAATTCGATTCTTCGTAATCTTTATTAAGGGTAAATTTTGTATTTTGTAAACATATAAAATAGTTTCAAATCATCGGTATGCTATATAAAAGCGTCGAATATACAATTCAGAAAAATCTAAAACAATCCTGATTGATCGCTCTACCATTCTTTTCACTGTTCGTTGTTCAAGAACAATGCCATTCCTAAAATATTAAATTAAACACCGTGTACAATTAACACAAAATTACTTAATGCGTTAAGCTCTAGTTCGGTGGCTTCTAAAGATTGCTCTAACGGTTTAACTGGAAATTGAAATGCGGAACCGCCAGTATTGCAATACGACTGAAACAAAAAATCGGATAAGTTGATCAAAATACATTCGTGGTAAAACATTATTAAATAAATCGCAAACAGTATCGACAAACATGCTAAATCAAAAAAATAAAACTGATAATACAAGATTATTTGACGTATGTCGAATTATTAGCGAAAAATGAAATTTACCATTTAAAGTTTAGATAATTAGATTTTAAAAATAATATGTATAAATTATATAAAATTCACAAGTGACAAAAACAAACAACGGATCAAAATGGCGATTTAATAATTCATTTTTAAATTATGCACTTCAAAACGTCGAGTGAAAAAAAAAAAAGAAAAAAAAAAGAAAACACACATTTTAAATTAATAAATTTACATTTACATTTTTTAAGCGTGCCTATTTCGTTCGATATTAAATTTTAAAACATTTGCAAAGCGGAACGTCATCAAATTATAAACTAACGAAAGGTTAAAGGTATAAAAAAAAAAGCAAACAGAAGTGACGAATGGACGTATGGATATAAAACTGAGCAAAAGGGTGATGATAAGATGTTTTATTTCCAGTGTTCCTTGCATATTTCAGACAAGCGGAGAATAAAACACATAAGGAATGTAAGAAATTAAAAGCGCTAAAAAAGGCGAATATTGAAGATTTAATGAACGACAAAAAAATTACAAATAAATCATTGCTGCGAAGAATAAATTAGAAGAAAGCACTTATATAAGGGAAATACGAAAAAACAAAGAGACAGAGAGAGAGAGAGAGAAAAAAAACAGAAAGGTCAAGCATGAAAAATAATAATTCACAGAAAAAAGTTTTATAAAGAAGTATAAAAGGAACTCGAAGATAAAAACGAAATGACGATGTTACATGAGACTTGAAGGAAGAAATCGAATAGAAAAAATTGAAAATGTCTATAAAGGAAAGATAAAAATGGAGAATATGTATATATATATTATATTATATATATATATATATATATATATATATACATATAAGAAAAGCTGGAATTCATTTGTGATGGAAGATAATAATGAAAATATATCAGCATATTATATTTACAGAATGATCAAACTAACGAATTAGGGTCGTCCGAATAGGATCGAGTTTTAGCGGTAATAAATGAAAATTATTAAAAGTAAATAATCGTTAATAGTTGCGTGAAAGGTAATGAAAAACAATCAAATATATCACAAAATACACGGGAGCAAATTGGCGTAGAGGACATCGGCATTGCAACAATAAGCGATTGCAATTAATTTCAAGCGTACTCCCGCGTACCCTGTATATGAACAGGTAGTGACAGGCTTCGTTATGTATATATATATATATATACACGTATATATGCGTTTTTATGTATAATTAAGAACCCCATCGATAAAAACTCATCTAGAGTTATAGGTTAAGAAATTGTAATTTATAAAAAAACTTACTTTACGGGAATTTGGCGAATTATTAAGTTCGTTAGTATAATTGTCTGGTGAATCTTTCAATATAGTTTCAGCTAACCGATGTACCAGTTGTTGTTGACTAATTATTAAAAATACTTGCGATAAAAGAAATAACGATAATGGGGTACTGATCCGAATTGGTTTTTCAATCTAATAAAGCAACAGATACAAAAAAGTAAAAACGCAATTAGTTAAAAATAACAAAATTATATCAATAAAGAAACAAAATATATTTATTTTCAAGATATACGCTAATCAAATGCAATCTGACCGTTTCAAATTTCAATCACAACGGGAAAATTTCGTAGTTACTCATTAGCAATAGTGCAAAAAAAAAATAAAAAAACAACCAAACCAATTCAGAATAAATAGAAAGTTCATTTTCACTAACAGAATAAAATAAACTACTTTATTTAATTTCAATAAAAAAAATTAAGATAATAAATTACGGCAAAAATTTTAAGGAAAAAGAAAACGAAATTGGAAAATTTAAAAATAATTACGAACAATAACTCAGTTGAGCTGAAAAACATTTTGCTAAAATTGCAGCCGTTTAAAGTATCCTCGTTTCTTGATAAATGCAGTCATCTCTAACATTTTACGACGCAAAATATTTTTTACAAGTTCTTAAATATTTTTATTACTATTGACTTTTTAACAGTACGTAGACTCCAAAAAATCAATGTTTTTTTTTTATTACGGAATATTAAATCCACATTAACGGAATAAAATAATTCCGTAATTATATTTATCTTATACGTAATATAAAATCAAAGATAATGTGGTGATGAGGGTACTCTACGGCTTTCTCTTAAATTACAATTTTTATTTAACACCGCCTTAATGGTTGTAAATTTTGAGTATTTTTTGCGTGGAAGTATGAAAAGAGTAAACAATAATTCTCTTCTGGTCTTTTTTTATACAAACTTAATCTTACATAAAACTTACGTAAGAATTTTTCACTCTGCTGATATCACTAAAATTAAATTTCCCAGTAGAAAACAAAAAATTACCAGATCATTTTTAATATTTCGATCTTTTTAGAAACAATGCAGATATTCCCTAAAACGTTCAAATTTAATGAAAAAATTCTGTTTTTTCGTGTATATATATATATATATATATTAATTACAACGTAATTCCTAAGCTAAATGTCCCAAAAAAATGTCCCAATTTTATGTAACGAAAAATGTAACGAAGCAGTGTCTTAATATTATATAATGAAAGTTAAATGTTAGGATAGGATTTTTGTGATTATGTTATTTTTTGCGTGTGTTGATGCCAGTAAGAATTACGTTGTAAATCTTGATCATTTTATACGAAGTATAGAAGAGAAAGAGACAGAAATGAAAGCAAGAGGGATCAAGGGGCACAGCCCCTTGCGAGGCCAAAATAACCGAGTTATATATATATATATATATATATATATATATATATATATATATATATATATATATATATACATATATATATGTATATGTATATATATATATATATATATATATGTGGATAAGTTTTCAGTCAATCGAAAAATCCTTAAGTATTTACTTGAGATAAGTATCTTTAAAAATACGCATCATCAATTTTTATTTGTAAATCAGTTAATATAGCAGTTTTCGGAAAAACGAGACAAACTTTTAAATACCTTCCTTTCGTATATAAAAACAGTAAATTTACATACAGCCCAAGTTTTTATTCCTGCCTCATATAGCATTGTTCATTTTCTTCTTTCTTTTTTTTCTTGGTTAAGTGAAAACGAGTTTCTTTCGCTTTCTCCAACAATAAGCGCGACTCCACACGAGAGTTATAACAATTAATACCTATTTTTTAATTCTAATACCAGCGTAACTTACACCAAAGTAATTATTCGATCATTACAGAAACACTACTACATACAATACTTCTTCCCACTTAAATTAACTTTTGACCCAATGGAACAGTAAAATTGAAGCTTTCGCGGCTGTTCTGCGAATATGCTGTTAAATTGCAATTAGGATCATCTTTAATTAAATAAAGTTCAAGTGCATTGAAAATTTCACATGACATAGTTACATTCTTCTTCTTTTGTTGTTCGCTGCCGAACGAAACGCACAATTATCGAACGTCGACCTACAGATTTTTCCCTCCGTTTTATTCGGTCCCCGGGCATTCTATAGCAAACATATTTAGCCGTTTCTTAAATTGATCAATATACGATCGATCTCCTGCAGGCCTCTTTCGTTTTCCTCCCTCGTATCCAGCGTTATTAATTTATCCGGCCCATTGCTTTTAATTATATGACCGTAAAATTTTAATATCTACTTCACTAGTGAAGGAAAATATCCGAAGCTATTTCAAGCTTCTCTAGTACTGATTTATTCATTCTGCGTGCTATGTAGGGAACAACCTTTAGGAGCCTTCTGAAGGGAAGAACATTTCAAAGGCGTTTACTTTACAACTAAATGCATTAATCGTCCAGAATTCAAATCCTTAATAGGCAATAGGGAAAAGTTAGGCAGTCTCATTTCAGTTTTCTTACGACACTCTTCCAGATTTTTATTATTTTTACTATAAATATCTCTGCTGCAGCGACTCTTCGCTTCTTTTCTCAATTACAAACCTTGATACCATTGCTCTGCCAGGTAGATTACTTTTTTTCCGTTCACATATCGCATGATACATAAAACCTGTCCGCTAGTTAGTCTCCTCTATGACCATTACTCCGCATTTCGACTTATTTAAATAGAGATCAACTGTTCGATTATTAATTTCGATTATTCGTACCGATGATGCCATTTCGGCTTCTGATTTTTCCACTAGAACAGTATCATCTACATAATTAGTATATTTAAAATTATACTGACACCGATTGAAATGCCTCATTTCCTCTGCAGTGTAGCCTTTCTGATTATTCATTCAGTACGTATGTTTAATAAGATTGGTAACGGAATGTATCATACACTAGGCAAAGAAGTATAAAATGAAGAAAAAATAACTATATAAAATTGACAATTTTTTTATTTTATACTGTCGTTACTTACAACGCACCAGCTAGCTGAAAAAATCACATTACCTACACAGCTCCAAAATATCTATCTGCTCACTCGAGGCGCTAAAAGCGCTGCAGTAGTTTTCGAAAGTAGAAAGAAAAAAATTATTTTATATATATGGACTAATTCTAAGAAGGAGAGCGTCGGACCCGTAGAATTTCAGTTTGAAAACGTAGCCTGATAAAAGTTGTTCATTGCTATACATTAGCATACTACAATACACAATGCCTAATAAAAAAACAAAAATCATTTTAAATTTAGGGCGTTCTTTATATGAGATTTGAACTTTAGCGTACCCTGAATAGAAAAAACCCATTCTACATCTTAAACTACGAATAATCAACGAAAAATGAAAGAAAAACATACTTTAAAAAAAAAAAAAACAAAAGTAAATTACGTACTTTATACACTGTAGTCATAAGATTAGGTTGAAACGCGCAAAAAAAAAAAAAAATATTACATATTCACGAAAATTTACATTACACAAAAGTAGTTGAATTAAGAAAAAAAGTGCAACAGATATAACCATAAATTCTGTCGTACTTTCAACGCATGTAACTATCAAAGTAAAAATACGGAAAAACTCAAACTACAAATATATTCTTAAAAAGCACAGAATATTACAAAATAAATATACTCTATCTAATCATTTGGTTTGTTACTCTATTAGTCTAACCTTTTGCCATGCCTGCTTTTGTACGCAACTAAAAAAATTAAATGGAATGTACACAAAATTGTGCATATTTAATTGAAAATTACCGAGAAATAGATTCCTGTGGAAATTATGTTACAATGTATTTGATTGTACACCACCAATTATCATCACTGATTTTCGGTAAAACTATTCGGTATGTGTTTAAACGTTTTGCGAAATGATAGTGACAGTATTACTTTTAATTAGTTTATTTTTAATAATAAACTTTTTACCAAAAGGAACTCAACGCTAAATTGACTTCAAAAACTTAAATTAAACTATGCTTTTAAACGTTACTTCAAATTACATAACAAGAAAGAACATAAAGAGATCGGATGATGCATCATTAGAACGGGAACTTACTAAAACTATGGAAATAAGATAAAATCGCAAAGCCAACAAAAAAAAAGACTACTTTACCATACATAAGAACTTACAACTTCCTTTAATAAAAATGTTAACGTAAAAAAAAACAAAAAAAAATCGAGGTAAAATAGAAGAAATCATAGTGGATCACAAGTAAAAAGAGTACATAAAACTATCAAAAGCAAATAGCTTTAACCGTTATATTAATTACATTTTAAATAAACGCGTTTTAGTTAATTAAAAGTCGTAACAGTGTACTTTTCTAAACTATCATAAGAACAAAAATCTTCGAGACGTTGATGAAAAGATCAGTTAAAAATAAAATTATGAAAAATCATCATTTATCAGCTACATTTAGATCTGAAACGGTTTATTATTTTTCTTGTTTTCATAATTATCATTGATAAAATCCTAATATGAAATTTAAATAAATTAAAACTACGTTTTTTAAATAAATAGATAAATATCGGTATTATAATTATTAAATTTATTGTCATTTAAAAAAACTGATACCTGTCGTACAGTATATAACGGAATAATGCTAAAAATTTTATTTTTTCCGAATACAAGCATTTTTTTTTTCAAGTTAATAACTAAAATTTTTGTCGATTTATATTTTTTTTCACGTATAACTTTATAACTATAAAAAGTCACGGCCTTTTTCTTGGTATTTCTATTTCAGGTAATTTTTATGTTTCTTTTCGATCGCGCTTATCTTCAGTTTTTAATCAATGTCTGGTCTGAAATAAGCTAAAATAATCGAAACACATAGTACAGAAGAGAGATATAGATCCCATTTTTTAATATTTGCATCAAAATCGTAGAATAGTTTTCTTCCCTACAAAATGCACCCTACCAACCTTACAATCCCATCTAAAGTACGCCGTAAATTTCAAGTGCCTCCTTTTTTCGCGAATTATCGGGCATTACGATTTAATATTGTAGCGTGTTATTAATAATCAAAAAACCTCTTTTGTTAGATTGGATTTCATAGTAAACTAAAATTCCGCGATCTGTGACATTCTTCTCGATAAAACATTTTAAGCGGGAAAAAAATAAATTTTTTAAAACCAGCAACGAAATGATACGAATTAAATTGGCGTAGATAAATAAAATGTGAAACTCATTAAAAATGATTTTTTTTTCTTTTTTGAAAACATCTTCAAAAATAATTTTATAATTATTAGGATTCCGTATACATATAATGTACGGAATCCTTATAAGATGGTACACGAATGTCAAAAATATCAAATAAAAATCAATAATTCACGAACGGCTTGAATTATAAACTTGAAATTTGGAATATAAATTAAAATTAAAATTATCTTTAAAACGATCTATAACTTGAAGATGACTGATTACCCTGGGCGGCAAAAAACCCAAAAAACCGTCAAAAATATATAATATGGTACATAAAACGACCTCAAAAATCACTTAAAAAATCATAACTCGTCACTAGATAAACCTATAACGCTGAAATTCAAAATATAAACTACAAAGCAGGAGTACTTTCATAAAATCAAAAAATTACGGTACAAAAGTTATGTAAAGTTGTCCAAAAGTTCAAAAAACCGCAAAAAATGACGTGTCCCCCCCCTATCACCGCGAATATTCTAGTTAAAAATTTTGAACGCGGCTAAAAATACGCGCATCCCCGTATATTTCTCTAGTTTGAAACATCCGGATTTCCAACTTTAAAACTGGACCCTCGGGGCGACGAAAGCTCGAAATTTTGTAAAAAAATATTTTTCTTTCGGGCATGCGATATATCGATGGAAAGATCGCTATTTGTCGGGAACGAAACCGTATTTCATTTCCTTAACGAAACTTTCAAAGTTGCCGTAAAGTTCAAAAAAGCAAAAAAAATGACGTGTCTCCCCCCCTAGCGCAGCGAATATTACCGATAAAAATTTTGAATACGGTTAAAAATATGCGCTTCCACGTATATTTCTCTAGTTCGGAACATTCGAGTTTCCAGCTTTAAAATCGGACCCTCGGGGCGCAGAAAGCTCAAAATTTTGAAAAAAAATATTATTTTTCTTGGGCTTGTGATATATTATTAGAAAGATCTCTATTTGCCGGGAACGAAACCGTATTTCATTTTCTTAACCAAACTTTCAAAGTTGCCGTAAATTTCACAAAAGCGTGAGCTCTAATTTGCAGCCCCTCTTTGCGATATGAGTATTATAGCTATACATTTGGAACATGGTAGAAAATACATGACTCCACGTATATTTCTCTGATTTGAAACAACCGGTTCCCCAATTTTAGAATGAGACCCGCGGGGCACTGAAAATTACAAATTTTGAAAAAAAATATTCTTTTTCTTGGGTTTGTGATATATCATTAGAAAGATTGGTATTTTTCGGGAACGAAACCGTATTTCACTTTCTTAACGAAACAGTCAAAGCTGCCGAAAAGTTCAAAAAAGCGCGAAAAATGAGGTGTTAGCCCCCTAGCGAAGCGAATATTATAGCTAAAAATTGTGAACACGGTTAAAAATATGCGCTTCTTCGTATATTTCTCTAGTTTGAAACGTCCAGGTTTCCAGTTGTAAAAATAGACCCCCCCCCAAGGCGCCGAAAGCTCAAAATTTTGAAAAAAAATGTTTTTTTCTTGGGGTTGTGATCTATCATTAGAAGGATCGTTATTCGTCGTGAACGAAACGTATTTCCTTTTCTTAATGAAATTTTCAACGTTATCGAAAAGTTCAAAAAAGCTCGAGCTCTAATTTGTAGCCCCCTCTTTTCGACGCGAGTATTATAACTATTAATTTGGAACAAGGTAGAAAATACGCAACTTCGCTTATATTTCTCTAGTTTTGAAAATCCAGGTTTCCAGCTTTAAAATTAAACTTTCGTGGCGCCGAAAGCTCGATATTTTTTAAAAATAAATTTTTTTGCAATAGCTTGTGATATATCTTTAGAAAGATCGCCATTTGTCGGGAACGGAACCATATTTCATTTTCTTAACGAAACTTTCAATGTTGCCGAAAAGTTCAAAAAAACCAAAAAAATTACGTGTCTCCCCCTTGGCTCCATGAATATTACAGCTAAAAATTTTGAACGCGGCTAAAAACGTGCGCATCCCCTTATATTTCTCAATTTTTAACATCCAGGTTTCCAGTTTTAAAATTCGACCCTTGGGGCACCAAAAGTTCAAAATTTTGAAAAAAAAAAATTTTTTCTTCTAAGGCATGTTATACACCGTTGGAAGGTTCGCTATCCTTCGGGAAGGAAACCGTATTTCATTTTCTTAACGGAACTTTCAAAGTTTGCCGAAAAGTTCGAAAAAGCGCGAGAATTGATTTGTGACGCGAGTATTATAGCTAATAATTTTTAGGAAAGTAGAAAATATGGACATCCATGTATATTTCTCTGGCTTGAAACATTTAAGTTTCCAAGTTTAAAATTAATGTCTTGGGGCTCTGAAAGCTCGAAATTTTGTAAAAAAAAATTTTTTTTCAAGCGTATCATTATTGGAAAGAACGCTATTTTTCGGGAACGGACCCGTATTTCATTTTCTTAACGAAACTGTTTGAAATTTACTAAAAGTTCATAAAATTGTGAAAAATAACGTGTAGCCCCGCTTGTAATTTATGTATTGTAGTTCAAGATTTTGAACAAGGTTAAAAAAATGTGCGTCCCTGTTTATTTATTTACTTTGGAACACCTGGGTTTCCATCTTAAAATTCGGAACCTTAAGCGCTGAAAGCTCGAAAGTTTCATAAATATTTTTTTTCCGGTCACGATCGATGGAAAGATCGCTACTTGTCGAGAACGAAACCTTAAGTTATTTCCTTAACGAAAATTTCAAACCTTGATGTTCCAAATTTGAGAAATATATGTCGAAAAGCATATGTTTAACCGTGTTCAAAATGTTTAGCTGTAATACTCGCGACGCTAGAGGGAAGGGTTTGAATTTTTTGGCAACTTTAAATGTTTCTAAATACGGTGCGGAATTATGTTTAGAGACTCCCGTGGAGCTGGCGTACGAATTTCGACTGTTACTGGTTGAATATTGAATGGTAACATTATCTGTTGAAAGTTAATATCCACACGAACGGCTAATATTATTCCCCGATGCGCACAACTAGCAAGCACGGGATTTGATTCGAGAACTTTATAGTTTTTTAGTTTTAAATGTTGGTTTTGTTTTAAGTGGGTTTCTTGAATGCACGGAATAAACGGGTTTGTTAATTGGTGTTATTTTTCTTTTGGCTTTATCGAAATACGAGACTGCAGCGGTTTTTAGAATTTGGTTCGCATTGTTATAATTTGCGTTAGTAGTGTTAGTACGAGGGCTAAGAAACAGAACGGGATCGCAGGTTTCGATTTGGTTATTTTCATTACGGCTTGTGTTAGTGTTGTTATGAACAGTAATGAAAGGAACGGACTCATCGCATCATTGTTTAGGTGGTACGTCCGCCTGATGAAAAACAGATGCGAATAGTATTTCGATTTGTTAAACAATTTAACGCACTATGCTAGTAAATAAATAAAAAAAAAAAAAATTAATAATGTTCTAACGTATTGAAAGAGTCGAAAGAAAAAACCGAATTGTAAAAAAATCATCTCAGTAGAACGACAGTCTTTGTCACATCGCGGAACTATATCGACCTTTTTTAGTAAAGTAACCAGTTCGTCTTGCAACCGAAAGAAGTTTGATAACAAAGTAACCAGATCGCCTCGAAATTCGGTTTTCAAATTAGTGACATTTACAAAATTCGTAAACTATAATTTCGATTACTGTCTCTCCCTCCCATTCACAGAGAATCCAGGACGCAATTACCAACGTACACCAACCTGCCAGCAGGGAGTACCAGCATTCTAGCAGTCGCAGCAGAGTGATACGTAGCATTAATATTATTTCCAATTAATATTTTTTATGTGTTTTCGTTTATATATTTATTAAATGTCTTTAATGGTCGGCTATTCAAGAAAGATAGGTGTAGGGATTAACAAAATTATACATTTAAAAAAATCATAAAACCTTAATAATAGTATTATTAAATCTAAACTAATAAGTTAAAAAAATAAATAAAAAGGATTTAATTAATTTTTCTTCATAACCATTAAATTGCACTTCAAATTAGTCTAAGTCTTCGATTCAAATTACTATTTTGCTTTACTGTTTTAAATTATTATTAGAAAAGATCTCTGAAATTTATTAATATATTAAATTAAAATAATAAAATAAAAATGGAAGTTTATTCAAACAAATTTTCTTACATACTAAATAATTATAGTTGTTGTTAACTTTCATACGGAATCCTCAGCGCATGAAACCTCATGCTTGACTGAACTTGTTTTTATTAATAGATTAGAAGTACGTAAACATACCTGAGCGGAAGGACTAGAGACGGTTTTTGATGATGATAAAGACATCACGTACAACGGAATAAGAAGTTTATCTAATAAATGCTCCGTTAGAACGGTATTCAAGTGTTCGATATTCAAGCACAATATATCATTCAGATAATGCAAATGATCCAAATGTTCAGCGACCAAATCGGACAAACGTGTTTGTTCTTGACGGCTGATTGAAATAATCGAATATTAAGGTAATTTTAATAAATAATCATTTATTTGTAACTTTATCGCTTAAAAAATCCGTTCTTATAAAAAATATAAGTTGCATTTACTACTTCTTTTTTTTTTTTTAAAAAAAAAAAAATTACAATGACAGGTGACAATGAAATAAACCAGAAAAAAAAAGTTGAAAATACTTTCAAGAACACAATTGCATTATCTATATAAAGTTTAGAAACGGGCGAATTAGTTGAAAATTAAAAATTCTCAAAGAAAAAAAAAAAATTATAGCAAAGCGATTTTAGTTAAACTGGGCCTCAATATTAATGCAGCACAAAGACGCGTTAAAGTGAAATTAACATAATTATAAAATAATTTTCATTAACTGTGGTCTCCCCGTTTTATTTTAATATTTTTGATTTATACAAAACGACATTCCTTTTAATAATATTATAATACTTTGAACATATTCGATCAGTTCAGTCATCGCATCCGTAAGGGTTCTTTTAATACAATGAAGTGTTTAAACGAAACGGTTATTTAAGATTACATTAAATAAATTTACTCGAAATCGAAGAATCAGTACAATTATAAGAGAAAAAAAAGGGGAAAAAATCATAGAAAATCATTCGTTTTCTAAAAAAATATGAAACAAATAGAAGCAAACTTTTACAATCCACACAATTCAGTCACTATTAACTTTAAATTTTGAAATTAATAAGTTTTAAAATGAAATTCCAAGCGGTTTTATATTTTATTTATATTAAAAATTGATTCTTTTTAAAGGGTAAATAAAAATTACCTGGGGTCGTTATGTATGCACATATCCAATTCCAAAACATGGTTGCCGATGAACCAGACTAAATTTGAAAAGTAGGGAGCGGCAGTTTTGTTTCGAATAAAATTCAGCATTGATTTATCGTCTACTTTATAAACGTTTAATGTTAAGGTACGTACAGCAATCCTTACCATTGATTCCGGATGATTGAAGAATTTAATCGCTTCCGTATACAGCGGAAAATCGTTCGTATGCTGAAATTTATTAATGTGTACAATAATTTTTTATCATCGACAAATGTTATACAAACACATAATCGCTGACTTATTCACATGAAATCTGCTAATAAATCTCTTAGTCTGCGAAAACAGAATGTGTATGTTCCTTTCGAATTATAAGTAATGATCGATTTTTTTTTAATCGATTTTTTTTAATCGATTTTTTTTAATCGATTTTTTCTAACGTTTCAATAAACCTGCCCGTATACTGTCATTTTTAACTTTTTTTTTTCGCTCTATCGATTTGTTTTCTCTCTCATATTAAAAAACTGCTAAAAATTGATTCCAAATTTTGATTATGAAACCGTCAGTGAACTACTAGAAGCAACTTTACACCATTCCCCCTTGTATTTGTAAAAGAAGTCGTGTAATTTTTATTGCAATAGCGTCCATATTGTAAAAAGTGAAATGACAAATATGAGAAGAAAATCAGTAGTTAGCAAACACGTATTGTTCAAATTCTCGAAATGAAAAAAATATAATTTTAATGAACTTTGCGAAATCAAGTGGACGTCTTTCGAGAAGTAGTATGTAACGAACGTTTAAATAATATATTCTTGCAGTTCGTTATATCCAACATCCTTCAATTATCACGAGTATTTGTAACGAGTACAAAAAATTTCTCCTTTTTCCATTAGTGAAAATAAGGTGCTTTTCTGAGTACCGCGGTAAACACGAACCGGCTTCTTTCACGCGTCAGATGTAAAGTTGCCTTCGGGTTTAGCTGTAGCAGAAGACAAGAGTATTCGACACTATAACAAAAACGTTACTTTTATCTTTCATCGCTGCAGAAATATTAATGTATAGTATCAATTACAGTGAACTTGA
Source organism: Icerya purchasi (assembly GCA_039619475.1). Classification (NCBI taxonomy): domain Eukaryota; kingdom Metazoa; phylum Arthropoda; class Insecta; order Hemiptera; family Monophlebidae; genus Icerya; species Icerya purchasi. The sequence goes on from CM077115.1 coordinate 543,958,891, forward strand.
TTTTTGTTTTCCGAAATCAGATACAGATTCAGAACCAAAAGTATACTCGTGTAACACTGATCCTGAACAAAACACATATTAAATGAAGAGAAAACTAATTTTAATTAGTATTTTAATTAGTATTTAAACACAATTGTGTGCGTGTATAAAACTTACTTTTTTTTTTTTTTTTAACAAAGGTAATTTTACACTCAACATGAGCATATTTACAGACACAGTTCAGAACATTGAAATTTATCGCATTGGTAATTCGAGAAGGAACTAGCCCAATCGTTCGACTTAATACTTAAAAACAAGTCATTGGATATATGAGATGCAAACAACAAAACCTTGCTCTTCGAGCGAAAATTCTAATCGTAAACAGCTCATGTCACAATTATTTTCAGATAGAAAAATAATGCTACAATTCTCTAGTGGCTGCTTAACACATGCATTCTAACAATTCATAATTTGCCATAGCATACTGCGAGTTTTAACGCGCTGATGTACAAATGTAAGAGTTCCGTAACAACCCGTGTTTAGTGTAATTAGGACGATAGTTTTAGGGGAAAAAATTAAATTTTATTAAATTTTTCCCCAAAAGTAGAAGCTTTCGCGCCTTTTTCATAATGACTGTTATAAGATTATTTTGAAAAAACCGAAAATGCTCCGTTCAACGCATAATAAATGTATGAAAAATTCATGTGCAGCAACGGGATTGCCGGATTCAAGCCGATTTCTACTCGAACGAAACGTTATTCGTTAATCAAGTACGCTACGGTAGCTGTCTTTTTACAAATATTTATATCCAGTAAAAAGAAAAATTTAATACTCATTGTAAATATAACACAGTCTTTATCACAATTAAAACTGTCCAAATAGATAAACTTCGGGCATACAGAAAAAGAAATCCAAAAACAAAAAAAAAAAAACATCAGAATATACCAACAACTATTACGCTGGATGAATCCTAAAATGTTTAATAAATTAATATTTAAATTAACGCTTCCTCAACTAAATTATAAAAGTACATTGATCTGCGCTCCTACTTTATAGAACAAATTGGTACCTTTTCAGAAATTAATTAATGCGTAGTTTGTATCACTCGGTAAAAAAAAAAAAAAAAAAGAAATATCTTTTGTTTATATCAACAATTAAGTGAAACGCCGAACTTTTAATAGTGCATAAACGTGATCGTTTTATTATTGAAATGAATTTCTCTCTTATATTTTCTATTCTTCTTCTTCTGACAATTCTGCTTCTATGAGAGGACTTGATTTTCATATAAGATCAACACACAGGAAAACTTATCAAAATAATTGCGAATCCGCCTCTCCGCACCACGAGTTCAATTAAAAAGACAGCTTGTCTCAAAAAACGCGTATATTCGGTAAAATAACATTAATTCACATAAAAATTGACTGTGGTCGCGCGTACCCGAAAAATAAATGAGTTTTATAAGAAATTCGGCCAAAATTGCTCCACACAAAAAATTACAATACGGCGACTAGGTTAACGTACTTTTGACTAGTATTAACTGATGTTGAACGACGACTCGTTTCGTACTCAATTAAAACGGTAACTCACGGTACATTTATTTCGCTAAATCGGCTCGTTAATAGTTTAACCAAACTAACGGTACATTGCCGAAATCCTTATCACTTAATAATACATAGCCGTTGCAACACTCATCTCACACGGCTCACGCGGCCGACAGACGCTATCCTGTTGTCACATATATACCAGGACACTTACACAACCCCTTAACACTTCCCGAGCCGAGAAATTCGACAGAAATCGGAAATTACTTATTCGGTCGTGTAAATATCCCGGCCGTATTCTCGGACGACGATGTATAATAGAATTGATGCCGAGAGATCGAAAATTAATGATTTTAATCGGAGAATAATTTCTAGCTCGACATCATCGCTAGATAGCGCCGTAAATACCGAATTCGTATCATTATTAACCGTCTAAAGCTTAAAAAAACATATCTTCAATAAACCGAAGCATGGCGTAACTTACAAAAATATATAATCCTCATACGTAATTGTATTTCTATAACGAACCTATTAGTAAACATGAAAAGTTTTATATTATTCAACACTTTAACACGGAATTAATGTTTATTTATTTTTTTTAACTCCGCTTTATTGTTAGTAAAATTATTGATGTTACACATATACCGGCAAATAAACCGTTTCCCTGTTGTAAATATATATATTCATCTTAATAAAATTATTAAATTAAGAATTATAAGCAAAAGACCGGTGAATACTTCTTGTTCATCGTGATTATCAAAAAAAGGACAAGAACAGATACAGCACATGATAGTATTGCATTGTGAAAAGTAAACTTGAAATTATTACTCCTTTACAGGTCCGTAACTTATTATCGAATTTTTCCGACATAAACCCATCATGCACACGTTTTTAACAGCAATGGTGTGCGACTTTAATGATTGCTAGTTTTTGTGAAACATGCAATGAAAAATTTTAACGACAACTAAATAACAGTTTGCCGGCTCAGTTCAGTTATTTTATTATGGCAAACAATCGACTAGATAGTACAAAATCAAACTGTGTACTACTATCATCCTAAATACGACAACGGAATGTATCGTCAATTCGTAACTATTCGGCGTAATTAGCGTTCTATTTAATCGTCACAATATGATAACTTTTTTCCTTTCCTTTAAGTTATGTATGTATGTAGTTTTATCAGTCCTATCTTTTGACCTTCTGCTTAAGGATTCTATTTTTGATCTTTAAACACTTCACTATAAAAAAAAAAAAAAAAAAAAAAAAAAAACTTTTCACTGAATTTACACGTCTATATTTGAAATCACCCTTTTACCTTTTGGTTCTTACTGTCGCTGGTAAATTAAAAACTTACTCGACGCTATCGTATTTAGGCATAAAAATTAAAACAAAAAAGAGAAAAATATTTAAAAAGCTAGTATAAAAATTATTTAATTACTTCGTTGTAAAAAAAGTGTATCGTATGCGAATTCAGCTTAAGCGATAAGGTTTTTAAGAAAGAAATGTAATACGCCATCACTTCTTCATCGGAAAAATCGAATTTGTGCACGATAATGGAATTAACATGATTGTTACTCAACAAATAATCTGAAAATAATAAATTAAATTGAATTATTAAAACGCATTTACATGAACTACATTTTATATCACCTACAGATGTTTACGATACACTTATATTATCAAGAAATATTTTCAAATTCCGTTTTTTATTATCATTTTTCACATTATTTATTCAATTAAAACCGTACGAATTAATGTGTTGATTCCTTAATACTAATAAAGTTAAATGTTTTTGTTTTTTGTTTTTTGTTTTTTTTTTTAGTAGGATGTTATATTAAAAATAAAAAAATCACACGCGATGATTAAGTAACGATAAACCTTTATAATTTATTGCTTCTAACATATTTCATTGTAAACAAAATAAAACTCAACTTGATCGGTTTATTTTTTAATGTATACATTTATAAATACACTTTGTGTACGCGAATGCGGCTATTAACTTTATTTAATTATCAAATGTTAATAATATTAATTCATATTTATGTTGATTTATGTACGGTTACTATTGTGTTAATACGATAAGTGTATACACACTGTAATTGAATTACACCCGTTCAATACACGTCACATGGTAAATAAATATACATACTAAAATCACTCTACTCATCCATTCGTATGAAACAGGTAGTACTTAAAAAGACACACTAGAATAAACACTAGTGTCAAATAAATTTGTCGTAAACGCACTTGATACCATAGAAGTTAGTTTAGCCATGACGTACTACTTCAATGCACATCGAAGCTGAAATTTTGCTCAAAGGTTTTTTATTTTAAATTATTTTTTTTTATTTTATTTTTTTTTTAATTTCTATGGTTTAAACTCTATTCCTTTATACCTTACGTATGATATATTAAATTTCAAAGTGAATAATGAAATAAATTTATTCTGACAATTCTACATCTCGTGTAACGTTTTATTTATTCAGTTTATTCGTTTTTTGTATCTTTTTTATAATTTATTGTAAGCATTCCACGATACATTCGTATCCTATAACAAGTTTCTTACTCTCGACAGAACTTAAAAAGGTTAGCAACGTACTAAGCGCAATGAGGAGACGCAAGCAGAGAAATAGCACATATTAACTTTCTGCATAATGATGTTTGCGTTACTTACGATATCGAATGACTTCGCACTCTATACAAGTTTATTATCAAAAAAAAAAATTATACCAGAATTAATTAAGTCTATTCTTAACATCAAAGAACAACAATTTAATACACCTTTATATGTACACACTTTTAGCGTAAAATTTGGACGTCAAAGGAGCACACGTGTGCTAAATAAAGTATTGAAATTATTACTGATTAGAGTTTTGTTTTTATTTTTCTAATTCAACAGTTATTCTTACTAGAAATACCTATAGCGTACAACTATTTATTTCGTCCGCTATATAGAGGAAATAGCTGTAAAAATCGAATTATAAAATTTTCTGAATACTGTAAAATACACGGAAAAAAAAAAAAAAAAAAATGAAGAATGGTCACAGATTCATTAATATAATCTTGTTTTTACATGTAATAAGTTAATTTTTATGAGAAATGCTTTAACTTCAAATAAATGTTCTTCCTGCTAATACGAAATAGTTCTTTTTTTTTAATTTCACAGCTTTTCAGAAGGGCAACATTTTAATTCAGGAAAATTGCTCTCATCATCAGATAGTTATTTCCGTTCGTTTCTGTTTTCATTACTAAAATGATGAATTAAAACATCTAGTAATCTAATTATATTCTAATATTATTTGTATATTAAATAAAATATTACTAACATAATGAAGTTTCATTACGAATATTTTCAAACAAAATATTTAACGTTTGTAGTAATTGAACGCAAACATAACTCCCACATTTCTGCTTCAATATTTTCAGGAAAAAAGATAGCATATTTTTCTCCAAAAAAAAACTGAAATAAATTATTAAAAATAAATTATTAAAAATAAATTAAATAACATCGATTCAATATATGTGTGAGTGGGTGTGTGTGTACATATATATATATATATATATATATATGCATAAAATTAAACATAATGTCGATTCGTTTTATTTAATCCTGCTAAATTCAAAAGGAAATGGTATTTGCAGTAAATAACGTAAACATACACAACTAATTATTTATTTGAAAAAGCATATTTAAAGTACTGAGAAAAGGAATTCTGGTGTTTCTTCCTTCCAATTCATAAAACTTCTCAATTGTAACGTTACAGTTTAATTTATTTTACTTGCCAGGAATGCCAAAGGAAACATTAGTTTTGTTTATCTTTCACGCGCCGGGAAATATCATCATGGTATTTAAATGCCACGGATGCATATCATTCGACTTGTTTTACTAGTTATTGTGTTATTACATTATTAGAATTATCATTATTATTATTTTTATTTGCGATTTAGTAAACATACAAACAATTCCCCTTTAAAATTGTATTAATCAGAAAAATTTACATTTATTTTTCTTTACCGTTCGACTGTTCAAAAAAAAAATCCTACAAATGAAATAATATATAAACTATTATAAAAATTATAAATAAAATGCTATGCATCACTCTGCTGCGGCTGGGTGTGATCTAATTTGCAATGAATTGTTATTATTCCAACTTTGGTTATTTCGGAAGCTGAGAGGGGATACTTTAAACGCGAATCAATATCTTGATTGCAAGTTAAAGCCATAAAATACAATACACTTTAAACGAACACGAATCTTTCATAATATTTCAATGAACGCGAACATCAGGTGGCTTTTTGATTGATGGACTCAAATTAATACCGTTCCCTAGAAAGAGAGAGGGATAACTCTGAACTTGAACAAAAAAGAAAAGCGACTAACGTACTCGGCAGTCAAAATCTTTAGCCGTGTCTTTTCTTTTCGATTCGTATCTCTTTTCACTCCTTTCGACCGAAATCAATCAATTTCAATCCAAATGTCCAATTCTATCAAAATGCGCAACTCGGGACTTCAGTAAATGGTCCATTCGTCCTTAGCCTATACACTTCAAATACACACTCACATTCATCCATTCAAAAATCGAACGTTCTTCTTAATGTACAATGTTTTTTTCATTTCTTTTCTATATTAGTCTAATTTTTAACATCTGTACGTTCAATGTAATTATACGCATTACACAATTATCGAACACTTCCTAGATTTACACTATCAAATGAAAATTATTTAATTTTTTACCTGTAACTAAGTTTTTTTCGTTTATTTTTAATTTTTCTTTTGCAACGCAATTGATCATTAACTATTTTAAGTTTCCTAAATAACGGTGCATTCCAATAGATGACACCGCTTCTTATACATTAGGATTTCATTATTTGATTATTTATACGAGTATATTGTTATTATTAGTGTTTTACTATCTTCATTATTATTAGTGGCAGTAAGCGCATCTCTACGTTGCTTTTTCTTTAGTCTTCTGATAGGATTGTCAGGAAGTCCGGTAATTTTCATACACGATATTATTAATAGGTTTAAATTATATGACTGAATGCAACGTGCATTTTGTTATATTGCTGTTTATGTAGGAACGATGAGGATTTTCAAGTGTATAATTACGAACGTAATATGGTGCATTGATCATTATTCTCAATATCTTCGATTGGAACGACTGTATTTTTTTAAGGTGTGTTTTTGCGGCTAATCCACATATTTCTAAGCCATATTTCCAGATAGGAGCTATAGTGGTGTTATACGATAACTTTTTATTTTCTAGATTGAGTTTAGTTTTTTTTCCTATCAGTAAATATAATTGCCTCAGTAACGGCTTCAATTTTTTCGTTGTATTAATTACATGCAGATTCCATACTAGGTGTCTGTTAACAGTTAATCCGAGATATTTTACTGATTGTGTACTTGCGGTAGTTTACAGCTGTTGTAAGTAACTGCTGGACATGCTTTACGTTTATTTGTGAACGTGATGATTTCTGTTCGTTAATTTTGATTCCCCAATTGAAAGCCCAATTCTGGAGTAAAGATAAGTAATGTTGAATGTATCTTGAAGCTTCGTGACGATCTTCATGCTTGGCTAGTACAGCAGTGTCATCCGCAAATGTAGCTTTCAAAATAAACATTGTAGTCGGTATGTCAGCCGTATCTATGTTATAAAGAAGCGGGCCAAGAACGCTACCTTGAAGTACCGACGCCAATATCTAACGCTCGCTAGACATGACGCCGTTTTTTTTACTTGAAACGATTTATCGCCTAAATAAGGTCTCAGCAGATAGTATATTTTAACTGGGAAAATCTTCCGGATTTTATCTAGCAAACCGTCGTGCCAAACACGATCAAATGCTTTAGCTACGTCGAGGAACAATGCCGAGCAATACATTCCACGCTATAAGTCCGATTCTATTGCATCAACGAGTCTATGACACTAATGAATAGCTGAATGTTTCGGTCTAAATCCAAACTGATGGTTAGGATATGCATTAAGAAGCGGTTGAATTAGTTTTTCGAAGACTTTTCCAAACGTATCCAGTAAACGTATCGGTCTATAGGATGAAACATCTGTAACTGGCTTCCCGGAATTATAGATAAGTATAGTTATCGATTTTTTTCATCTACTCGGAAAGTATGATAGCCAAAACATAGAATTGTATATGTAAAAAAGTAGTAGGAGTCCTTTTTTTGGCAGACGTTTCAAGATATCATATTTGTTAATCCATCTTCCTCGGGGGCCTTATTGTTTCGCAAGCTTTTAATACACATACGAAGCTTGTTTGGTGTAATGTACGTGTAATTTTGACAAAACTGTATGACGCTACTGTTACGCTGTACAACTTTCAGGGTGTGTTGTGGGTTCTCCACATCAGGAGGTTGAAATATATTTTCAAAGTAGTCGGCAAAAGTACAAACTTTTTCGTTATCGGTTTTGGCCCATGTTGTATCAGATTTTTTAATATTACAGAATGGAACACATCTCTTTGTTAGTATTTTCGCTGCTTTCCAGATTGAAACGTCAGTATTAGTTAGAGTGGAAAGATAATGAGTATAACGCTCATTATTGTTGTATGCTATGGTTTCCGATAGTTGCCTACAAAATGTACGTTTGGTAATTAGATGGGGATCTGTTGCGTTGCCATTTTTTGCACGGTTTTCTTCTGTTGGCAATTAACTCGCGTATCGCAATGGGTAATAATAATGCTATTATTCGTAGTCAGCTTCGCAGGTCGTGTTGACTGTTTAGCGCAATCCTGTATTATATTTGTTAAATAATCAACAGCTATATCAATATCGTGCTGATATTAATTTTACCTTTAAGTTTACAAATTTATTCCAGTCAGTAGATTTATTTGCTAATCGGTTGTCTACTTTGTATATGTAGTGGAATTGTGTCTAGGATTTGTAAGACCAGTACGTGATCGGATGACAAGGACCGTACAGCAGTTGCTGTGTATGTTGTTTAACCCTTTAGTGAAACAGAAAAGTCTAACACGTCTGCTAGCCGGTTGGTATGATTTCGCCAGTAGTTAGGTATAAATGGCGAAACAAAATCTAGGCGCAGTTTCTTATGAGTTGAAAAAGTTGCGCTCCAAGTTTACTTTCAACTCTTGATTCCCAGTGAGGATGCTTTGCATTGTAGTCACACCTCTACATATAAATTAGCTGTCTTGATGATGAAATAGTTCTGCAAATTCATCATTCGGTATGTAACGCCTCGGATGGCATTAAACCAATGTGACAGTTACTTTCTCGTTGTCAAATGTTTTTATTTTAACCGCAACAGCTTGGTAAGCTTCCGTTTGGCGAATAACATGAAGATGATGATCAATGCTTTTTTTGACGAGTATAGCAACACCTCCGATTGCTGTACCAGAAGGGTGTGTTCCATGGTAGCATCTGTAATTTGGTAAATCAAAGCTCGCCGGATTCTGTTAGTAGGGCAATATCAATTCGTTTTGTTTTTAAACAGCACTGAAGGCTTTATATTTCTATTCCAATATAAGTACACTGATGAATAAGTAAAGCAAAATTTTATAAACGAAAGTTCAATTGGTTCTTATCAAATATAGTGACCTTTCCATTGATATTTCATGTGCTCGAAAAAAAATTATATTTTGCTGAAATTTCGAATATTCGACGCCCCAAAAATCGAATTTTGAATTTAGAAATCCAGATGCTACAAATTAGAAAACTACCCCGGTATGTGCGTATTTATAACCTTGATCATCGCGCCGCGGGAAGGGGCACGTCGGTTTTCGTGCTTTTTAAAACTCTTCACCAACTTAGAAAGTTTTGTTAAGAAAATGAAATATGGTTTTGTTTCCGTTAAATAGTAATCGTTTCATCATAATATCACACGCCCAGGAAAAAGAAATATATTTTTTTCAAAATTTCGAAATTTTGACGTCCCGAGGTTTGAACGTGAAGTTGTGTAAGTTCAGCTATATTTTTCCAGTAAAACGCTCTTTTATGCACATATTTGAGATATATTTTTGACTCTCCGAATGTGAGTATAAAATATTAGGTTTTGTATTAGTCCTTACTTCGTGGACTACAAGTAGATTTATTAATATTTGTCTCCTTCAAAAATTTTAAATAAATTTAAAGCATAAAAAAAAATTAATACGAATAATCCTTGAATTTTAACAGCAATAACAAGCAAACATCATATAAGTAAATATTAAACTAATCAGTTACTACCAATAATAGAACTAGGATTAATAATTATTACGGCGGTAAGTTTCAATCGGTGAATTCCATTAAACGATGAAATTTGACAACACCCGATATTTTTTAAATAAAAAAATTACTACAAAATATTAAAAATATTTCTGAGAAACTTAATTGTGTTAATAATCGAAAAATAATGTTATCTTTAACTAGAAAAAAAAAAAAAATCTTCTACGAAGTAAGTTTATCAGATTAAAAATAAAACTATTTTTAAGAGAACAACTTTCACACAAAGAGTTACACTTGATTTAACGGCTTCAACGATTACAAATTAATATTTAATTTTGTACAGAGGCGTATTTTGCATTTTAATCCTCGTGTAAACTGAACATATTAATTCATATAAATATGCGGTTACAAAAAAAAAATTAATATAACGAAATTTACATTAATTTTTTTAAAACTTCCTTTTATAACAGAACCTAATATGATACCAATCGAACACATCCTTCGCACTGAATAACCTACTAGACACTGTAGGAAACAGATTTGATACCTTCTAATCATTATTTACTTTTTTTCACAACTTTGTAATGAGTGAACTATCGAGTGAAAATAAGAGATAAATATCAAATTTATAAAGATTTCTTCATCTCGATGTACAATAACGGTGAAAAGGGTAATTGAAAGAATACGTTTTTTTTTTGTTTTTTTTTTTTTTTTTTTGGAATTTGTTATATTGTTCCTTTAATTTTTCTTTAATAAAACATCTATTGTTTTTCGCAGGCGCAGATGGAAAAGTGTTTCGTAAAAGTTCAGAATATGTAAAACATGTAAAAATTGAATAAAATATAAAAAAAAAGTGAAAATGAATTCTAAAAAATTTCGATGTTCAAGTAATTAGGTATTCTCAATAATTAAAAGTTCTAGATCAAATATTAAACAATTCACTAAAATCATTTTCACTTTTTTACGAATCAAAGATTTTTATAAAATCACTAAAATTTTAATATTTTCTTCCAAATTATCAAATTATATTTTACAAATTCTTTAATTTTTAATAATATTAAAAAGAAAAAAAAAACAGTTCAAATAATAAATACAGATTTCATTTGTATTCTTACTCAAATACACTGCTGTCATTTTGATCGCCCCATATTAGTATTTCCGCTATAGATCTTAACGTTTCTACCAATAATCCTCTGTTATTTTCGGATACCGTCTGATTTTTAGACAATACATTATATAAGTACCTACAGAAAAAAGAAAAAATTAGAATTTAAAGAACTAAAAATATAAAGACATTAATGTACGCGTGAATATTGCATTTATTATACACAGTAATATATTTATGCACTCACTTTAAATGATCTAAAGAATGTAAATTCTTCGGTTTCCATATGTTTCTTCCAAATAAATTCATAATTCGGGACATCTGGGCACAATATAATAACTAAAAATATCAATTAAACTACAAAGAAATTAAATTAACATCAAATATATTTTTTAATTTGGCAATAACACTATCATTTTGAGATAGTAAACTAAACTCCTAACAGCGAAAACAAAATACAAAGTAAACATTGTTTGTTGAGTTTAGGTATAAGATTAAAGATAGTATAAAAAAGTTAAAAATCGAAGAACATCTGATTCATAATGAATATTTTTATCTTATAAATATCGCATAGTATGTTGAAAAAAATAGTAAGTTTTCAATTAAATTAACAATCAAAAGTTTTTTATATGTACGCTCAGTTAAAATTTATTTAAGTCCCTATTATTTTTTAAAATGTTTAATACTTCTAATTAAACGAATTCATTGACAAACTTTTAAGAAAATAAAATTTTCTGCAATTTGTTAATTAAAAAATAAATAAAATAAAATAAAGTAAAATATAATATAATTTTAACATATTATATTGTTCGTTTATTGTTGATACTGTCATTTAGTACTGCTTGAAAAAGATATAATTTTAATTTAATTTTCAGTAGAAGTCGTGTTTGAAGAACGAATGTTGCGATTTGTTTGATTAAGGCATTTATTTAACTGGCGGTAAGGTTGTTGGTTTAGAACTAAGAATGTCTCACATAATTTGTCGTAATTTACGCAATCCGCTAATGAAGTCGGTTTTAAAAATCCAGAACGAACGATCATTATCATTATTTGTTCCAAGTACCTGTGCTTTTTCTATTAGTCAAAAACGGCATTATAATTTTATATTTTCACCTTCGAAGGTAATACTATATTCCATTTCTTAATGCATAATTTTTCTTTTAAAACGAATTCTGTTTTCTTTTTTAAACATAATTTTATGTTCTGTACGAAAAAATTATTGCAAAATGTTTAATTGTGCGTTTAATTTTTTGTTGTTTTTCTATTTCAATACACCTTCTACCACAATATTCGCTATAATCCGAAAATATTTTGAAATTTGTAATATAATTGGTTTAGCTAATTGGTAATTATCATCGTAAAACTTACGGTAATCATTGTTTCTGTCACTACGTCAAAATTTATATCGGCTTTTACTGTTCGTGTACAATTTTTATAGTTATTTTATAAATTAAACTTATAAGTTTTATTAATTCCAGTGTTAATTGAGAATATTTTGTTGTACTTTGAATGAATTATGAATACTCGTAAGTTTATCGACAAATTATTGTTTCCGGTGTTTTTCGAATTCGCAGCGGAATTTAGTTCTTTGCAACTGTTTAAAATTTGAAACAACGTTAGACACTTCAGCATTATTCGTAAAATTTTTTATATTTACCAACAGAATCGTTAAATACGTAAATTACAGAATTTTTCATTTTAATCTGAAAAATATGAAGATATTTCAAAGGATAATGTTTTACATTTTTCCTAGAAATCTATAGTATAAGTTAAAAATAAATTTCGATTTTTAGAGTTTTTATTTTAATTGCTGGCCTTAACTTCACGACTTTACTTTTTATCAATTTTGCCAATAAAATATTTAAGCAGTCAAGATTAACAGTTTTCTGTTTTCGGAAATCATATTTTTAAAAAAAATCTTTTCCGAAAGAATTATTTTCTTTTTTTAACCGTTTAGAACGGAACCAGAATATTTAGATTTTTTTTTTTCTTTTACTTTAATAATAAATATGCTTTGATCATTATGTAATTTTTCTACAAATGGAATATAAATTGAAGTAAGGGTTTATTTTTTTTTGTAATGTCAAAACATTTAAGAGTATAAAATACCCATCGCACATACGGTTTCTATTAAACAGCACGTTACAATACGATTGTATAATATAACGAAGAATGTGGCGATATCGATTCCGTACTTCTTACAAAACTGAATATATACTTAAAACCAGTAAATAAAAGTTTAATTACAAAGTTAAATTTTATATCGTTTTTCTTCGACAAATTCAAAAAAGAGTCAGTTAACCGTTATTCACATATTTTAAATTTTGATAAGATTTCTCCTAAGTAATTTTTTACCATCTGTGCGTTATTGGGAACTCGTACAACCAATGTGTGACATTCTGTTGGTCGAGCAATAGATAAATATATTGCCTAACTTACATCCGCTATATTTTTCAATTAAAAATGGCTGATATATTATAAATAGTTAATTTATCAGTGTGTTAATGAATTGATAATGTGGTTCAGTTTGATTTTTATATGTTTTAGTAGTATTTGTGTTCTGTTACATCTCTTTAGTATTTTTTATTCATGCAGCCTTTAAAGAACTTTGTGCGAAACTGAGATCTTTATTGCTGTTTGATTAACAACTCCGATGCACTATTTAGGACAAAAAAAGGGTCTTTTTCTCTGATTTGTGAATGCTATATTTTTAATATTTTTCAATGCCTCATTTTCTTCTTAGTTAAAACTTGAATATACAAAAAATTAAAATAAATTAGTTTCTATCGTATCATGAAAGGAAGCAGTTTTTACGCATTTTTCAAATTGTTTTCTGAATCGACCGGTTTTGAATTTTAATAACAAAATATTTTTGTATAAGTATATAGCGCAAACAATGAAATGCATTGTTAAAGATAAGTTGATGAGTGACCATAAATTTAATGCTTTAAAAGAACTTTGGGAACTTTTTTCGAATGTTTTCTAAAAGTAAAATGGTGCGCACGCATTTTTGAATAAAACCATTTTTATTCATTTATTTCATTTTCCTTCCGTTTTTGTTTTAAATTGATGTAGTCTCGATTCTGTAGGCTAGTTTTATTCATTCTCCATAAGAGATACTAAAAATAATTACTGCCGATTATTTATACTGTTCTATGCGTGTTTATTTTTACATATATTTCATTTTTGGACAGTGGTTTTGCATGCATGAACAAAGAAGATGGAGTAATTTGGATAGGCCGCCTTGGGAAAGGTTAACCATTAAGTCCGTTGAGGAAAAAGTGGTGTCTGCGTGCAAAGCATATGATAAAATAAATGCTGACAAGGTATTTACTTTTTAGTTACATACGTAATACTTGGGTTTTCTGTTACAGACAAAATGCCCAAATAATATCACGAAACGATGTTACTCACTTAAACTGCCACTGACAATTGATTTTGCTGAACAGAGGGTCTTGCTTGTACTACAGTTATATGATAAAGTAGATCCTGAAAAGGTATTCAAAGCAGATATTTGTTTTTTCTCTTATGAATTAATAAAGTAAAAATACGTAATAGACCTTTACAACTGGTCGCGATAAATTAGTCTTCGATATTAGAGTTTAACTAGTAACATCTGTCAGCAGTTAAAATGAGCGTTCAGTTTGCAATATTAATTACATTACTAATTATGTACTGATTGATCTGATTAAATGTATATTATTTTTAATTTATTAGTTAACTCTGGATACACATTTTGTAAATGACCTCGGATTAGATTCACTAGATCATGTTGAAGTTATAATGGCGATGGAAGATGAATTTGGTATGTAAAATTTAATATTTGTGATATTTAAAGAAACGATTCTCTTAATTTAGCATTGTGTAACATTCAAAGCATGGTTTTTACATTGCGTCTATTTGTATCATTTTTGTTGCTTCGCTTACATTATATATATATATATATATATATATATATATATATATATATATATATATACTAGCTGACCCAGCCACGCGTTGCTGTGGCTTAGTAGTTATAATAGATTAAATTAATTTTTTACTTATTATTTTGATGCAACCAAATTAATTTTTACTAATAAACCTGAAATTATTTAGCCGATTTTGAATCATATGTAGAGAATGAAATTATCCAACTAATATACACTTATTGAATTTACATTTTATTTATCTAATCTTGAACTTTAATCTGTAATCAATGACTTATTTACACAATATACTAAATAAATTAGTTACATAAAAATTACATTTTGTAAATGAGGCAGATAACATTGGTTTCGAACTATTAGTTATATTATTTTATAAAATTGAAAATTATCTAAGCACTAATTTATGCACAATGTTCTTGGTCAACCTGTCCTTTGCTAACACGAATAGACTTGATGGTGTTCCCCCACACGTGAGCAGGCCACATGCGTTTATTCTTGCAATTTCTTCTTCCGATTCAGTAGCTCTTATAACACGCATACGCCATGCATTTCTGCTACGCGTATTGTTGAAGTTCGATTGTCTCCGCGGCATTATCTTATACTGAAATATAAAGCAACTTAGATGCCCAACAATGTCAGAACGCTTATTGTTGTGGGAATATTAAAATAATTTTTTTTTTTTTTTTTTATCAAGGCAGGACGTTTATTAAATACACTGAAATATAAATAAATTAAATGCCGCACAATATCGCACAATATTTTTTTTTTTTTCCATAAACAACAACTCCGTAATAACACGAACTTTTTTGTAAACAACAGCGAAAAAACGTTTATTTTATCATTTATCGATAAAAACGGCATGCGCCAGCGATAAACATGGTTGCATTTCATACACAAAAGTCGCCACGAAAAGTAATTGGTGCTTAAAAAATAATAAAATTGTCAAAATTTGTTTTATTTAATATAACAAATATTTATGTAAATAATTAAAGCAAAAAGTAATAGCCAACAATTAAATTTGTTTTTTTTTTAATTGATTGATTAAATTATTTAATATAACAAATATTTATGTAAATAATTAAAACAAAAAGTATTCTATCTCTTAAGAGTTGGATTAAATTGCATGTACTTTCAAAATTTTATAAAAATCGGTTAAGTAAATTCCAAGTTTATCCTGCACAAACATAAAGACACGGGATTTTTATATATATATAGATATATATGCAGGGTCGTTCTGTATCGTAATAAGAGAATTTAATTGTGTTAGATATGATAAAAGCGCCCGAATAACGTAGAAAAAAGTATAGTGATTTTTAATACCGCTCTGAAAACAAACGGATAAAATGAGCAATACAGAAATTTCGAAGTTTGCAAGTAATGTATGAACCACGCCACTTCTACTTGAATTTTAGAGGAATACTAATGATTACACATATGTGTCACACTTGGAGTCACGAGCACTAAAATTACTTCATCATATTTAACTACGAAATCAGAATATAGGCAAAAAATATTAACGAGCGAGAAACAATTAATTGTTTTAATTATGTAGTAGTACGCCTATAAATATGTTAGTCACTAAAGTAGTTTAAATATGAAAGAACTGCATTATAATACTACCTTGTAATGTGTACATTACATAATGTACTATTAAAAATAAATACATCGAGTAATGAGTGCGGCCGTGAGTGTGTGTACGCGTGTGATCCAGATATTGGCCGGGGATAAAGGGAACAGTGTCTCGTCATACGCGGATAATGATTGGTTAAGGCGATGATACGTCACGGAGCGACGCTAAGACGACAGGAGGTGACGAAACCCGGAGCTGTGATCGACGATGGAGAGCGAGAAAAATTTTAGTCATATCTGAAAAAGAAATGGGCTCAATTCGAGCTAGAGCACCGATCAAAATGATTACACGGGCTTAGGGCCATCGGTATTACGTTAAAAAGATAATAAGTAAGTTTGATTAAAAAGTTCGTTCCGGAACATTAATCGTAAGGTAAAATTGCGAAAAATAAATCGAATCTCCGGTTAAGCCATCGAAAATCGAGGACCTACTCGCGGTACATCGGCTTCGAAGGACCAGCAACATTGCGAAGACAATACCACCGGCCAATACGAGATATGTAAAAGTTTTATGTAAAAATTTTTTATTCAAATGTTATGAAATGTATTTATAATTTACGCGGTTGTCTTTTGTACAGTCAACCGTTTCAGGAAAATTGGTGTAGGAATTATTTAAAATAAAATTTGAAAACGAATACCTACTCTCCCGATACTCAGTAATAATAATAAAAAATATAATAGTAATAAAAATGAAAAGAGCAGTAATAATAATAATGATAATAATAATGCTTATAATATTCAAATAATAATAGTAATATGGAAGTAAAATGCAATATTTTCCTTCCGCGGTAATAATCGCCGCAGTGGCTCCCTGAGTAGAACTAAAACTAAGGTAGTAAATAAAAAGCGAACTGCTTCAACCTTAATTAACCATTTTACTCCTTTCCATTGGTTTTTTTATACATACATTGAATAAGTATGGCGAGAAAGGCCTCGCCTAACTGCTTTCCTTAGTTTAGCTTCTAGCTTGTATCCATTAATATCTGCTACCGTTCTTTGCAGTTTAATATTAACCTTTTATTTTTCCAGTCTACATTCTTTACTTTTACTATTCTAAATAATATTTTCCAATTGACGTTGTCAAAGGTTTTTTCAGAATCTATAAAATTTATGTACGTTTCTCGATTTACGCGCAATCTTATTTCTCGTACGAGTTTTAAAGATAGTTTCTCTTGTTATTTTCGTTTTTTCGCAAGTTTAATCTATTTCGGCTTTATTTGATGACACCTTTCGTTCAGATAATTTTTTTTTTCACCGTACATTTCTTTTTCGTGCTTATACTTCACAATAGTTATTTTTTTAAATTTCATTCTTTGATCTGTTAGTTCTCTGAATTTCCTTATTTATCCGCGATTCTTTTAGTTTAAATTTTCGATTGACCGCTATTTTTTCATTGAATTTACTAGAATATTTTTTCTTTCTTCGTGCATTTCGATTTCTATGTCTAGTTCAAGTTCTGTTTCGGGTTCTATGAGTTTCTCTAAAAGGCATTTTTTCTGCTTAGTTAGTTGAACTTACCGTTAACTTCAAATCAAATTTTGTAATCACTGCATTATGATCACTCGTTGTTTTACTATTATATTTTGCTACTGTAGAGTCACAGAGTTCTTTTTAAGTGTATTTTCTACGTTTAGAAACCTGAAAGCGTGTATTTTTATTAATATCACTCCATGTTGTTCACAAAAATCTAAAAGTATTTTTTCTCGAAGGTTTTCCTAAGTCGAATTTGCCACAACTTCTTTTACTACTATTACATTCTTCTGTCGAATTAAGATCATTCATTATCATTAAATTATATCCTTGTTATCACGCAGCAAGATTAATTCATCAGTTTGTTCGTATAATTTTTCTACTTTTTCATGTTTATTCTTTGTTGTTAAAAAGTATACTTGTGTGCTTTAACCGTTGGTAACCTTTCATTATCATGTAATAAATTGTTTATTATGATTTTTTTCTATCTTCCTTTTAAAATACCACCAGCTCCATCTTTCTCGGATTTTTCATAGTTGCTTTAAATAATTCTGAAGTTTTTCCATGTCCTTGCCATCTCATTTCCTTGTCTTTGTCTACTTTTTTAGCTGTTTAAGCTCTTCCAGTTGTCGACATCGCCTGCGTTGCCTAGTGTTCACACCGGCTCGCGCAGTCATATATTTCATGCCAAGAGATCTGGAATATCTAATTAGCTTCGTTTTCTAGCCGAATCACATAACACAAATATAAGTTTTATTATTACGACGCTGTACATTTATATTCTTGAGACAATTATGCGCCGGTTTCCAATAATCTTGCACGCCGCTATGACGTAAGCGGTTGTAGCAGATTCCGCTACGCCCAATGTTACTCTTTTAAGACCTCGTTAATCTATCTAATTTTCGCTTTTGGAAAATACTGGTAAGTTGACTGCCACTTATTAGGGCAAACGCTTATGCCGACTTTAACTTGCCTTGTCACAATGCCGTTATAAAAATTACTTTCCCAAAATTAGCTCACCACCACTCAGAAGAAAAGGAGTACTACATAAAACTATGATACGAGCAACACGGGTTATATGAAAACCCGTTACTCGAAACAATTTTGCACTTTTATATTTATTTATATTTCTTTTGATGGAGTAGTGCTGGTAACTTTTTTTTTATCCGATTATATTTCCAATCTTATTGCTTTTGCTGCATACGATTTCCGGTGTATGACTTACGTGTGTAACGTCATTCCTATTATAAGTGTATTAGCTATTTTAGAAACTAAGATGGAAAATTTGTACGTATTTTTAAATGTTATAACTAAATAATTTTTTAATCGTATTTTTTTTTTTTTTTTGCTTTTATGAAAGGCTCCTGTATTTTATTTTATATTTTGAATTTCACTTTTAAAGGTTTATCTGGTGATAAGTTATGAATTTTTTGAGGTTTTTTTATATTCCGTATTATCTATTCTTGGCAGTTTTTTGGCGCCCAGGATAATCGGTTAGCTTAAATTTATGATTATTTTGAAGAGAATTTTAATTGTAATTTGTGATCCAATTTCGAAGTTTATAAGTCAACCCGTTCATGGGATTTTAATTGAATATTTTTGTCATTTCTGAACCATCTTATTAGGATTCCGTACTTTTTATGCCTACGGAATCCTAAAAATTAGAAGCAATACAAGAATTATAATTATACACTCCGATTGAGCGTAAAAAGCTTTTACTGTACGGGTCGTATATTGTTGTAAAAATCTGTTCAAAAATCGTGTTGACTGGAGTTTCGTAATTAACTCGAACAGATGTCGTTATATTTGGTTTATTCGCGTAAAGCTTTTCATCGCTCCGTAAACGAATTTTATTAATTTATTAATTTATTATTTCTGCGCTGTGTTTTAGGATTCGAAATTCCAGACAGAGACGCCGAAAGATTGTTAACCCCAAGAGCCATAGTGCAATACGTATGCGATCGGGAAGATGTATATGAATAAAGCGAAAATTTTCGATAGTGTAACTAGTGATTTTTACTGTTTGTATTTAAGTTTGCTTTTAAACTGTAATGTTTATATGCATACAATAATTGTAATATAAATTAGTACAAGACTATTCAGTTATTTATTATGCTGTTGGTTACTACTTTTGCTTCTGTAGAATATTTTTAATAAGACATAAGTTAATCACGTATATTTTGTTGTTTCGGAAATTAAATAAATTTAATTTGTTTAAAAATTTTTTTATTGTTTAGTTGTATGTTCTGAATAATTCTTTTAGTAGAACTACTTACATCATCGCATTTTTATATTATTTTGATAAATCTTTAAATGTACATTTTTGTAAATTCAGTGTTGTAAGTGTTGTACACCTGAACGAGTAATGTTAAAGTAAAGTAAATAAATGAATGGGAAATCAATCTTCTCTAAAAATTGTATTACTTTATTTTAAAACGACGATTAGTTTTGATTATATGGAAAACGAATAATGTTGCAGACTATATACTTTCTTTTCTCTTTCTTACTTATTTCCGCACGATACCACGTTTATGATTTAAATAAAAATCGCAATTAGTTTCTGTTTTTCAAATTTCTAGCTAATATGTGGTAGTTTTTAAACGTTAAATTAATTTTATTTATCTATAATAAATACTCTAAACGTTTCAGTTACATGCCTGCAACGCCCGTTCTAATTGACATATCAACCTAAATTTTTTTTTTTTTTCTAAATATAAGAGGAAGGCGCGAAACTACGTTTAAAATTTATATGAATACATTTTCTCAGGTAAAATCGCCTTTATTCGCATAGCGCATTCTGATATATGTCAGACGACTCAATGCTCGCACGCTATTATTGGTTCAAAAATAAAATGTTAAAATAACTCGATAAAAAAATCGGATAAAATATTTACTATGATAAATGATTATAAATGATCAGACGTCTCTTCTGTTTATTAACTAACTAGCTGTTACCCGTAGCTTCGCCTGTGTTTTAATACTTGTTTAAATCTGTACTTGAAAGTTCATAAAAAAATGTATTGTTTTGTCTGAAATGATATTTATGTAAAGATTCTTTCTTTCTTTTGGGGGAAACATGTTTACCACCGTGTTCAAAAAAGAAATTGTCTTCCACGTTTCACGTTGAGCTAAAGATTATCAATCTTTCTATAACTTGTCTGTCATAATCTAATAAAAAGTTCCGTTCAACTAAACGGTACTTAAAGCCATCATTTTGAGGAAGCTTAGTTGTTCACACGGGGATCTTCTATAATTATATATTTAAGAGAACATCTTCACTCATATCTTTCGAACTATTTCATTCAAATTAATTTATTACTACAACAGCAAACTACGGTAGAGTTAAGTAAGGATTTCAAATTTGAGTATAAATAACATTCTCGGTAGTAAATATTAAAAATACAGTTACCTATCTTGCTTCCCGTTGCTTATTTGTTTTAGACGAACGGACTTGAGCGGTTAACGGTTTCTATTTTTACTTTCCATTGCTTGTCTGCTTCAGATAAACGGACTTGAACATTGCGTATTCAAACGTTTTCCAGTCTTGCTTCCTGTTAATCGCGACTTCGCCCGTGTATTATTAATACTTGTTGTTTAAATCTGTACTTTGAAGTTAATAAAAAAAAATTTGTTTTATCTGAAATTATATTTAATTATATTTTGGGTAAAGATTCTTTCTCTTTGGGGGGGGGGAGATGTTTATCACCGTCCAACAAAAACTGGTCTTCATATTTCAGTTT
This sequence comes from Icerya purchasi, assembly GCA_039619475.1. NCBI lineage: Eukaryota > Metazoa > Arthropoda > Insecta > Hemiptera > Monophlebidae > Icerya > Icerya purchasi. The sequence goes on from CM077115.1 coordinate 543,980,460, forward strand.
TAAATGAAGATTATCGATATGTCATGATCTAACAAAAAGTTTCGCTCAATTAAACAGCACAAACAGCCATCATTTTGAAGGAGTTGAGTTATTCACGCTATAATTACACATTTAAGAGAACATTTTCTTCACTCATACCTGTCAATCTTTACGTCTTGAACATTTCGGTAAAATGAATTTATTACTACAACAGCCAACTACAGTAGTTGAGTAAGGATTTCAAATTTGAGTATAAATAGCATTCCCGGTAGCAAGTATTAAAAGTTTCGTTACAGGACTTTTTATTTCTCTGTAAAAAAAATAATAGAAAACACTACCCTTTTTTAACACGCTTTTATTAGCTTGACCTGTATGTAAGTAAGTAATAAAATTTTACAAATCAATTTTCACTGACTTCCCGGCGTTTGAATAATTTGAAAATTTACATACGTATTCATTTTGGATGACAATTCAATAATTTCATCATTTTTTCCTAATGTCCTGACCAGGATCATCAGGATAAAAACGAAAAGCAATAACCCCTTCTACAGGTTACAAACATGATGGTAAAACGCGCCACTTTTTTTCTACTAAATTTTTTAGAGAAATAATAAAAGAAAATCGAAATAAAACTGCGAAAAGGGAAGAAACATATAGGATCTAGAGTATGTTATTTCGATTTTCTGTTATTATTTCTTCAAAAAATTCAGTAGAAAAAAAAGTGGCGCATTTTAAAAAAGGAAGTTATGACGCCACACCCGGTGAAGAGAAATCCCAAGTTCCACTGGGGGTAGTACAAGCCAGTATTCGTATGCGTTGTTGACTTCATGGGAGGTATGTCGGCACAATGAAAAGAGGGTGTTACTACGACTTTGGCGACGAGTGTTGAAAGAAATTATAAATCGGTCATAGTGTTCGGAACCAAAAATAATAAAGCCAAAGAACTTTAGGTGGGCTACAAAGATAAAAACCGTTCGGCGGATGAAAGATTTCCATGAGAAAGGTCGATATATTGCAGGGTATAAAAGCAGATAGTCGGACCGTGGACGGAGAAATTGCAAGTCGAACATAAAAAGGCTATATATTTGTGTGTGTTTTTACATAGGAGAGAAGGAAACAACCATCAAATAGCCGGGTGAAAACAATTAGAGATTTTGCGGCACTTTAGTGAGAATAAATGTTAAATAAAATTATAGTTCAAAAAAACTAAAAAAAACAGGCTTGTATAGCAGTATGAACTAAAAAGTAAAAAACAAAATTATAGTTGAAAAAAAACTAAAAAAACACGCTTTTATAGCAATGCGAACTAAAAAGTAAAAAATAATTTTTAAATATAAAGATAATATTCAACAGTGATGAAAATCTCCCAAGTCACTATATATTTTAAGTTTTTCTAATAAGCTCAAAATAAGAATAAAGTAATTCGCAACAAATGTTAACTTTAATGTAAAAGAAAGCGTGGGGTGCTTACTATAATGGAATCATTGAACAGAGAACTCAGTAATATGTGTTTGATGTTATGCAACTAATTCGAAGTACGGTAAAAATATTTCAAAAAATGAATAATGATGAACAAATTACTGCAATGATCAACTTTCTGGTTCATTTTGTAAAAAATATTCATAATCCCGAAACTGATTTTTCAAGTACAAAGTGCACTGTGCGCTAAAAAGTTGTGATGAAGCCCTGGGGAGACTACACTATGATGTAGAGTTTATAACATTTCATTATAAAAAAACAGAGCTGTTTTTGAAGTCTTTACTTCTTGTATTCATGATAACTTATTTAAAAATCTTTCAATTTTTTAACCTTTTCAAAAAATATTTACAATTCCAGTAAAAAGAATAATTCTTGAATCAAATTAATAATAAATATAATAGATGTAACTTTGAATTTTTGAAGGAACATATAGAACGTTTACATTACTGATGTGCAAATGCTTCTCAATTCTTGCGAAGTTTTACAAGTTTTTTAAAAGCATTTGAAAAATTGCATTTAAATCATAAAATATACTGCCTTTTGCATTCAAATCTGGTCATTTTATTTTATCATTTTTTTTATTATCACCGTCTTGTGAGCGATCATTTGTGGGCTGAAATTAATTTACAGATTATTCGCATATAACGATGAGCGAAAACCGTTTGTTTTCATTAATGTTACTTTTTTCTTGATAAAATGTAGTAAATGAAATAAATACTCATAAAACAGTCAAACTGTAATCAAAGTTGAACTTTAAAAAATAAAAACGTAAATCGAAATTTACTTCACAATTAATTTCTACTATAAAATATAACGTTTATGCTTCATATAATTCAATGCATATAGTCCTTTTCAGAGTCGATCAAAATTAGAAAGAATTTTTCAAGTTTAAATAAAATACATATTTTTAAAATCGGACTCATTAAATTTGGAGATTTTATATTTCAATTAAAGATTATATAATATCCTTATTGCTGTTTTCAAATTCGGCCTATTTTAAAAAAATGTTATTAATTTCAATAAAACATATATTTTAAAATTAAGTACATTAAATCTTATATATGAAATAAGAATTTTATAACGAAAACATCATGATTTCGCCAAATGATTAATGTTTTTTTATCCGCCTTAAAATATTTTGCCCACAAAATTGTAAGTATTTCTGCTGTAATACTTTTAATTCCTTTTCTTCTATACATCTTTTACCTACGTTTATGAACCACTTATTGGCTACTCCCCGTCAACCACACTCACCACAAAACATAATAATAAATTTCTCCAACGAACGGCATTTCCAGATAATACATACAGCAATAAATTTATGCAATAACAATAGATAATAATAAAGCAAAGAAACGTTTTGTTTAGAATTCTTAGTAAAAATAATTTTAAATTATTAAAATAACAGAGGATTTCGGCTCCTGCTTGTTTTATTTTAAAAAATTAAATTTTCCCATATTATTAAAAATTAAAAATTATGAAATTTAAACGGAGATAAATTTTAGCTGAAAGTACTAAATTTGATTATTTTAAGTAATAAGTAAATCAAACATAATGTTCTTAACCGATTCTTTTCTCAACTCTACATGAAACTCTTTCACAACTTCGCCATAATTTAAATTTTCGAAGTATTTTATTGAAATATATATTTTAGATTTTTTTTGTGTACGTCTTTGATCCCTCAGCATCAAAATATTAATATAGCAACAAGGAAGTGCAAATATATTTAATTTATGTATCTGTCTGCAACTATGGTTGAATTGCGAACTTCTTGACAACAGCCAAGAATCGTACAATTTAGGTCACTACAACAGACTTGTAGAAATTTTAAGATATATGCAATAGAATCCGCTCAATGAACAGCGAACTCTGTTCAGAATTAAATCATTCAATCATTATATTTATATGTTATATTCTGATCATATTAAAATGAAAGTAAGTAAAATTCCCTTGATACAAAAGTTTGAAGTATTGCGAAATAAAAACAGAGTTCAAGTTTTTCTCAATATTAGAATGACGAGAGAGGAATTTTATTATCGAACGAATAATTAAACGCTGGCAAAAATATTGCAACAGTTGTTTTAATCAGCAATGAAAATGCAAGCAAAGTGTCAAATAAGTAACAGCGATGAAAACGATGAAGAAGAAATAAGCAAACAACCGGTTAACGATATAGAAGTGTCCAATATGACCAAAACTTTTACCAAGTTAACAAAGAGTTGTGGATTTTTTGATACTAATTTAAAAGCAAAAATTTTTAAGAAAATTCAGACCAGTTGAAACAATTTGTGAAGAAACGGTTAGTATACAACACAGTGTAAAATAAAAGTCACCTTCACTGTTTGAAAAAATAAAGCATTGTTACAAAGTCTTACAGAATCAACATTAAAAGGTCAGATTTCTTTTAATAAAACTATTTAAAAAATATTTTTAGTTCTCACAGTTCGATCTAAATCAGTTTTGTCTGCAGAAGTAAAAAATACAATACTCACATTGTGAAAGTTTAAAAAAAATCATTAAAAAACATCATACAACATTTTGTTATATAAGTTATATAGTATAAAAAATAATTATTTTTAAATTATATGAATTCATGAATCGGCATTTTGAGTAATACACCCTTTCCACAACTTGGTATGCTTGAGACGCCCCTGAATACATTATTGATATAAATTTTATTTTTTATATACGGTAACTTCCTAGCGGTCATAGTCAATAGACACAATGATTATTAATAAACAAATACACATATAAGAACAAAAAAAAATAAATAAAAAGCACAGCAAGATGACTAGTAAATCATACAAAAAATTGCATTATTTTTACTCTGTTTTCGCTGATTACCAATAATGTTTTTGAATTTTAAATTCTTTGCGGGGCAACTGTCCAGCTTTGCCTTTTCAAAAATGATATTTATTAAATAAGGGTCATTGAACCGAGAAAGGATCCTTTTCTTTAAAAATAAATACATATTAAACAGGTAAAAAGTTAAATAGATTTATTTTTTTATGGAAAGGGCAAATTATCAGCCGTGGATATTAACCTAGCGCGTATACTCCTTTTTTTTTTTTATATTTTCAGTAAGCAATAGAGGAAGCGAATCTCTTTGAATGAAAAAGATTAAAAACAAAGATGAAAGGAATTAAGCTAATTTTAATATGAAAAGCTCCAGGAGGATAGGATAGATTGGCTATGCTGGATATCTATCTAACTCCAATTCAATTTAATTTAATTTCAATGATGTAAACAGCGTACTGTTGACGATCTGCAATATATACAAAAGCCACTAAATCAATTAATCAAGGATGACCGTTATCACCTACGTCACCCATAACTATTCTCTCACCAGCATAATTGTAAAATAAATAAATTAAAAAAAAAAAAAAAAAATATTTTTTTAAAGGTAAAAACTTGCTGTGTATTCGTTTTTAATGTGTGTTCGATATTTTCGCAACTTTCGGTAACACTGCATGAAAATATTCACATTTGTGCGGTAAGTGACAATTTTATATTTCAGTCGTAATTGCGATTTATTATTTATCTTAGCAAGAAAAAATAAATTTTAAATTTTGTAAAAAGGCTATACATAAAAGGACGCTAATCACATCGATTGTTAAATGCCCGTTGCTTTTTAGACCTAAATTAACAGTGGAACGCGTAAGGAAATATAGAAAACAACAAAGTATCGTTTTAAAAAACTATCTTATAATGCTGCAAGAAAAAAAATCGTACAGCCCATTCTGTAGTAGCTAGAGAGTTCATTTTTTTTCTCAATTGGACGTATTTTCTTCGTGAGATCAAAGAAAATTATAAAACCCTCAAAATTTAAAAAAATATAAAAATCAAATTTAAAAAATTCCATAATTAGTTCTGTATAGATTATGATATTGATTTAATTTTTAACCAGCGCACTAAGGCCTCTAGAATACGGCGAAAATATAAAATTTGAAAATTTTTGATCTTTAGAGACTGAAATTTGAAAAAATAGACCCTTAAAGCGGAAAGGCTGGAAATTAAAAAAAAGTGTACAGTTCTTTCCATGATAGCTAGAAGATCGCTATTTTTTTTTAAATGACCTATTTCCATCACTGGAGAATAGAAAACATACGAGATTCCCAAAGTTTTAATATTAAAGGGCCCAAATTTTGGAAAATAATTTAAGCGTACGCATTATGAAATGTTTAGAGTAATGGTCAACAGTAACTTTAGATTCTGATAAAAAAAAAAAAAAAAAAAAAATCATCCTACCATTTAAAAAAATAAATATTGCTAATATCTTACTTTTTAAAATTAATTAAATTTAACATTGTAGTGTGTCCATTACGTGGGATGTATAAAATTTTTAGAAAAATAAACGAAAAAATAATATAAAATAAAATTCGTAAATCAGGAGGCCCAACAACACTCGATATTTTCCTACGCGAAAGACTAACTGAGCAGTGGAGCAAAGAATGGATGTCAAAGACTACGTTATTGCGCCAAATTAAGCCGATGATCGATCCATGGTGGCCGCCGACTGATAGCACGCGTGTCGAATACACAACGATCAATCGGCTAAGAATAGGGCATACAGCTAAAAGTCATGACCACATACTGCAAAGAATAACTATCCCTAATACATGTCCATACTGTGGTGAATTAAAATACCCGTCAGTACAACACATCATAATTGAATGTCGCACTTTTAATGCAGTCCGTCCAAGCACTTTCACAACGTTAACAGAAATATTAAGCGACAAATCATATAACACCTTGAAGAAGTTCATTCAGGATGGCGGACTGTTGAGTGGTCTTTAGGTAGCCTGGACAGCTCTCACCGTGATAACCTTAGTAGTTAAAAACGGTATTTCATTAAAAAAAAAAAAAAAAAAAAAATTAAAACATAAAAATAATTTAGAATATTTAGTGCGAATGCGAATGCGCGCGTGCCTGGAACTATTGTCGGTTAGGCAGCCAATCATCGTCCAGCAAAAACCAAAAGGATCTACCCGATTAGATCAGTTCTAACGGTCACGGCAGAAAGGCGGGAGAAATTTAGAATTACAGAAGAAACGATTTTTTTTTACAAAAATCAGTTCCGTTTTTACCGTGAAAGAAGTTGTTTCTTTTTTACTTTCAGGGGAGTTTATGTTCTACCTTCGCTAAGGTACCCGTGTTTATTGAAGTGACGCCAGTTAAAATTTTTGATGTTCATTATAGTTCAAAAATTAAGTTCGCGATCAATCGTCAACAAAAGTGTTCGATATTCACCAGAATAATAAAACAAATTCGAAACTATCGTACCTTGATCAATCTGAATAATACCGAGTCCGATTTTTATCAACGGACCACCGAATGGCCAACCTACGGATAACCACCGCCAATAATGATACGTAGCGTTTTGTGATTATATTTGTATATATTGATTTTTATCCTTTTAATCGTTATTTGCGGAATTAATTATTGTGTTTTTCAGTGGTCATACCGAAAGATAGGTGCGAGTATTAGTTTTTCTAATACATTGTCTCTTATACAAATTTCAACTAAATATTTTTATCTATATTAATAATAATCACTATCTTGAATAATTTAATTAAAAATCTAAATAAATAAAATCCACGACGAGCAAAAAACCTCGTGGTTGGCATCCCTGTGGACGTAAGCGAACGGCTAATACCGTTAGAACATATTCCTGTCATATATATTACTCTTACAGCGGTTTTAGGTTTTCAGATAATATAATCTGAATTTCATTCATTCTCTTTGATTGATGTGTTCGTGTACTCTTTTTTTTTTTTTTTTTTTTTAATAAATATATGTGAATGCTGCAGTCGTTATGGGAATTTAAAAAGTGAAATAATTTAAATTCCGAAAGAACGAGCCGTGAAACGCAAAGGGGAATACGGAAAACTAAACAATTTGTCTTAGGATGGAATGAAATTATATTTTGTGACGAAATGATACAAAATTAAAGCGTTAAAGAAGAATTGCCTTGACCGATTGCGTATACTCAAAATTTTCGCCAACAAACAGTGGGAAAGTAGCACGAAAGCGCTATTAAAAGTCTACCGCAGTCTTATCCGATCCGTGCTCGATTACGGTGCCATTATATATGATGCAGCCAAGAAATCACTCTTGGACACTCTGCAACCGGTTGTCAATTCCGCATGCCGTATCTGCTTAGGAGCGTTCAGAACGAGTCCAGTCAATAGTTTGCTCGCAGAAGCCAACGAACTGCCACAGGTTATCAGAAGAAAAGAGCTCTGCTTAAAATATGCGGTGACAATCTCCTCGACACCGGACAATCCAGCGTATGACAGTATCTTCAAGGTCCCTGTGCACAATATCGACTCCGACTATTCGGCAGCAGAACCACTCAGATCGCGGATAGCCAGATACACAGCAGAACTCGAAATAATACTACCAACGGTTTATGAACGACCGCTAGGGTTCCTACCCCCGTGGTGCCAACCCAATCTGACAATAAATGTTGATCTAAGTGAGCACGAGAAAGTAATCACAAGCTCAGAGACGTTTAGATTACTTTTCCTTGAAATACGCGAAAAATTTCAGCCATGCACGGAATACTATACAGACGGCTCAATTCTCAACGGCAAAACAGGTTACGCTATAGTCTCTGACTCTATCACGTTAGCAGCACAACGAACGCACGACAATAATTCAATCTTCACCTGTGAGGCTAAGGCGATTCTAAATTGGACCAGCTCCAATCAAAGCATATACAGGTCAGCCTTGTGTGGACACCGGCGCATACAGAAATCCAAGGAAATGAATTGGCGGACCAAGCTGCAAGAACCGCGACGACACAAGATTGCCCGCCTGAAGTACTTATGACACCTCATGAAGCTAAAATGGTGATAAGCAACACAGTCAAAAACTACTGGAACACCCTTTGGCTCCAAACGCCGAGCAAACTCCACGAGTTTAGAAAATATACCTACGAAAACATGCCAACTCTCAGTAGACACGAGCAGTGTGTCCTAACTCGTATCCGCATTGGACACACAAACTTGACCCATTCGTTCCTCATATCTAAAAAACCGCCCAACCTGTGTCAACGCTGCAACATGCCTATATCGGCAAGGTATCTTTTGATCGAGTGTAATCACTACCAGCAGGCCAGACAACAAGCGGGTATTACCAACGGCCTTCCAGAGATGTTTTCGGACGCCGAGAAGTGTAAAAAAGTCGTAGCCTTCCTCAAAGATATTTCAGTATTCCAACTTATCTAACTTCCTCAGCCTTTAGCTGACTTTTTTGATTATTTTGTTGTTTCGCGCATTTTCAAATATTCAATATAAAATTTTATAATTATCTGTAAAACCGTAGTCGCTAATGACCTTGTAGTCCAAAAGCGACTTGTAAATATAATAAACAAATAAATAAATAACCTACAAAATTATATTTGTATTTTATCATAACAAGTTTTCTTGAACTTCCTTTTCTCTGAGATCGTAGAATTTTACTAATAAACATGACAGCATCAACTAAGCGATATCTCCGTTATTATTTTTGTGCTTTCACATTATCTCTAACTAACGATGATCAGTTTATCATATTTAATTGACGGTTGTAGCAGACCGCCACAATTAGCAAAAAAAAATGACCGCCCGCCATCTATTACTATCATCTATCTGTTATTATATGGCACTCGTTCAAATTCCAGCTGTAATGGATGTTACATATCCCCGCATCGTGAAAAAATAAAAATTTTTATTTAATTTTTTACTCTAATTTTAATTTATTTACATTTATCCAGATTGATTTATAATTGAAGGCGCTTGTTTGATAGTTTATTTATTATCCTTGATTTATTTACAAGCCCGATGGTCGCTTTATTTCTTCTTCATTTAATTTGTTAACATGCCGATCTATTTCTGCTCATATTCTTTAAGGATTTGACTAACTATGCCTTCTTAACCCAAACTACTTTTCTGTTATTTGTCAACTCGCTTTTTATCGCTCACCGATTTCTTTTAACCTACCCTCATCATCGCTTTATCTGCTCGGGCTTTTGCCGATATGATGGACACGGTATATATTTTGTATCTAAAATCTTTCATTTCTTTCCGACGCTCTTCTGAGTGTTTTTTCCTAAGAATCTCTGACCATTAAGCTTTTACCTGGTTTTCTTTCTTTTGATAATATTCCGGTATTGTTTGTCCGGGCCTACACCGATATTTTACACCATCGACTTTTTTGTTTTACCGATCTTATGAATAGAAGATCAACATGTATCCTCTTTCTAAAAAATCATCTGTCCCTTAATTGTTTTCGGTCATGGCCGATCGCCGTTTAACCTGCCCAGCGACATTCATTAACCGGTTTTCGTTGTTTACGGTATAAAGTCATTCAAATTGTTCGCCTCGGCATTCCATTTACATGCCCTTTTGTTAAATACGGCACATGTACTGGGAGACGAACTAGATGATGTTCTACCTTTGCCAGAGAACCGCTTCTCTCGTCGTAAAAATACTCGGAAATATTCTTACTCCGTAGGAAAGGCTTGTATAGTTTTTTATTCTTTTGATTAATTTATGGCCCGCGGTTGAAACCGTTCGACCGCATTAGTGATCTTTTGAATTTTTGTTTCCTTTTATATTAACGAGAACCATTTGCCAGTTTGTAAAAATTTACTTATTACCGTTAACAATGTAAAAGCGCATTAACAGAAATTCCCCTTATTGCCCTCTTCATCCTGACGACGAAGCCGTCTGTGATCCTGACCATATCCTCTTTGAATGTCCATCCCTCGTGAACGAACGCACCTCTTTGTATTCAATCTGCTGTCACTCAAACTCCCTACTCCTTATTGTGCCTCGTATATCTTATCGTTTCCGTCAATCTCAGTTGTCCCTATCCTCAGTTCCTTTATCTTATCAATAGCTGACCGAATCTACATTTAACTGATCCTTCTCCTTTCTTTGGTTTCTGGGCGAAGATCCTTTGTTGACATGCCCAAAGAAAAAAAATAAATAAATAAAAAAAAAAAAAATGATTTGAAATTACATTATAAACGACTGGCAGAAACGTAAAAATGATAAATTTTCAATAAGACATCGAAAAACTTTTTTTTTTACTAAAACCGGATCACAATTTACAAGCTCAAGCAGTAAGAACTATCTACGTTTTGATAACAACTATCAAATTAAAAGAGTAGACTTTGGTCAAACTAAAATTTTGACTAATATGTATATACTGCTGTGTTTTTTAATATACATACATAGTCTGATTTTTACATTTCGCGGCAACGCTAGATTATTTATTTCTAATTATTAATCAACGGGAATCGTTTGACGTAAATTGCTGTTGGTTCAATGTGTAATAATTTAAAAAGTATTTTGATTTTTTCTCATACACGAAAGGGAAATAATTTGAAAATTCAACCAAACTTAACATAGACGACGTTAAGCCTTTCATTGGGAATCAGTATGAGGAAATTAATTGTAAACATTAATAAGTCATTGCCAGACGAAATAAGAAGCTTAAAAGATGAGCTAGTTAAGAAGCATCGGCAGATCACTGAGTTGTACAGTATCGTACATAACGTTGAACAATACGGTCGCCGCCGAGACAACATCGAATTGCACGCTGTTTCGGAATACCCCGATGTATAATTACCGGATATTGTTATTACAGCGATTAGCGAAAAGTTGAATGTAAATATTACACGTGGTAACATAGTGGCAGCGCACCGTTTACCGACGCGTAATGCCCAGTTACCGAAACCGATTATTGTTGAAGTTGGACGTACTTTAGCAGATCGATTTTTAAAAATGAGGAAAAAAAACGGTAATGTACGATGAAGACATAACAAAAAACGAAAATAGTGCCCTAAAAATTTACTTTAATGAAAATTTATCAAGATTTTACAGAAATCTTCTATATGGAGCAAAACAAAAAGCAAAAATACTCAATTATAAATTTGTTTGGGTCAACAGAGGTAAAATCTTCATCAGGAAAGAAGAAAAGGAGCGTGTTATAAACGTAAGAAGCAATGAGGATTTGCAGCGTGTATGTTAATATGAGATTTAAGTGCGCTTATATACGTATATATTTAATTTTAGTCATTTATAAATACTATAAAGCAATTTGTATTCTAAAACCTTACGATGGCGGGTCATGAATTTGATTTTGTTGAATGCAAAAAATATAAAGATTTGGATGAATGGGACTTGAACTGTAAAAATAATCTTTAAAATTGTAGACAGGCAATAACAAACAGTAATTACAATAGTCAACCGATGAAATTTATGCACTTAAATATTAAAAGTGTTCGTAAAAATTGGGATGAATTTGAGGCTATACTAGGTAATTGTAAGTTTGATGTGATAGTAAATATATCGGATTATGAACTGCACTTATATAACATACAAGGTTTTGATAAATTCGCATTAGGTAAACCTAGGAAATATAACGGAGGAATACTCTTATTTGTGAATCAAAAATTTAAGTATGCATTAGGTAAATCTGACAAAGAATGTTTTGACTATATATCTGGATCGATTCGCTTTAATGATGGGAAAATAATGTACCTCATTGCGGTGTATCGATCGCCAAGCAAGCAAAGCAAGAATTTCATTAGAGAATTTGACAAGTTATTAAAATCCATCGATGTAGATACTGATCTGATAGTAGTCGTGGGGGACTTCAATTTTGATACGTTACGTCCCGCTGGAGCGACTGCAAAATTTTTAAACACTATTGCGAGTTATGGAGGCTTCGGATTAATTAACCTACCAACCAGAGAGCAGATTAGGAAAAGTAAATTAGTAAGTATATGTATCGACAACTACTTCATTAGATTAAAATGCAATTATATACTTGGGGATGTGGTTAATTCAGCATTATCTGACCATTATATTATATGCTGTGCTTTTGAAACTCAGTATAGCTCTTGGGATTGTTGTAACAGAAATACTAATATGAAAATTAACGAGAAACTTTTATACAATAAAATAAGCAATTTTAGATGATCCTGACGAGATATATATACGACTTAATATATAAAACACTGACGGAATTTTATAGGGATTCGTTGTCTATATTTATTGAGAGAAATAAAACACGGGAGTTGCCAACAAAAAAATGGATGAATATGCAGATATTAAAAAGAATTAAGGAGAAAGATATAGGTATTATAAAAAGTGGAAGAATCAAAGATCTAATAATAAATATATAACTCGATATGTTAAATACAGGAATTATGTTAAAAAAGAAATTAGAAAGGCGAAAGGTAAGTATCATAAGTCACTTATTCTGCATGACGCTACAAACACTAAGAAAACATGGAAAGTAATAAATGCTATTATTAAAGGTTGTAATAGTAGTACAATAGATGACATCATCAATAAACATTTTGGTAAGTCGAAAAACATTCCAGATAAATTCTTAACCCAATATATATCGAATCCTGTTACATGCTGTTGTAGATGTAACTTAATAACAAATGAGATACAAGCGAACTATTTAAACAAGGTGACCTTTTTTATTCCGAAAATTAGTGAAAACGAGATTAGAGAAGTAGTAAATAAAATAAAAGACAATAAAGCACCGGGATACGATGGGATTAGGATTGTAGATATTAAAAGGCATATTGGATCGATAGAACCTTTATTAGTTAATTTAATAAATCAATCAGTTAAAAGAGGGAAAGTGCCAGACTTGCATAAAGTAGGCATAGTGCGGCCAATGTACAAAAAAGGGAACTGTATTGATTGCTCTAACTATAGGCCAATTACTATCATCTCGGTAATTGCTAAAATAGTGGAACACTATATTGCCAACCATTTAAGAGATTACCTAGAGAGAAATGAAATTCTATACCCACTGCAATTTGGCTTCAGGAGAAAGAAATCGACAGCAGAGTTGCTAAAAATTTTCGTTAACAATATATACGAAGGTCTAGCTAAAGGTAATCAATTTCTAGTGATTTTCATCGATCTAAATAAAGCTTTTGATACTGTCAGCCATGATAAATTAATAAGTGAACTGCGGAACATCGGCATTGCAAACAATCAAAACAAGTGGTTTGCGGACTATTTAAAAAATCGGAAGTTAAGGGTAAAAATAAATGATAATTTCAGTACCGAGGAGGATTTAACGGCGGGTGTAGGGCAAGGAACAATACTGGCACCTTTATTATTTCTGATATATACAAATTCACTCTATAGATATATAAAATACGCGAAAGTATTTGCTTTCGCTGATGATATTGCGTTGGTGATGGAAAATTCTGATATACAAGTTCAGTCAAGAATGAGGTTTCATGTGCTGAGGATTCCGTATGAAAGTTAACAATGACTATAATTATTTAGTATATCAGAAAATTTGTTTGAATAAACTTCTATTTGTATTTTACTATTTTAATTTAATATCTTAATAAATTTCAGAGATCTTTTCTAATAATAATTTAAAACAGTAAAGCAAAATACTAATTTGAATCGAACACTTAGACTAATTTGAAATGCAATGTAACTGTTATGAAGAAAAATTAATTAAATCCTTTTTTTATTTATTTCATTTTTATTTATTTTTTTAAATTATTGGTTTAGATTTAATAATACTAATATTAAGGTTTTATGATTTTTTTTTAAAATGTGTAATTTTGTTAATCCCTACAGCTATCTTTCTTGGATAGCCGACCGTTAAAGACATTTAATAAATATATAAACGAAAACACACAAATAATATTAACTAGAAATAATATTGATGCTACGTATCACTCTGCTGCGGCTGCTAGAATGTTGGTGCTCCCTGCTGGCAGGTTGGTGTACGTTGATGATTGGATCCCGGATTCTCGGCGAATGGGAGGGAGAGACGCGGTAATCGAAATTATAGTTTACGAATTTTTTTAAATGTCACTAATTTGAAAACCGAATTTCGAGGCGATTTGTTCATTTTGTTATCAGAAACTTCTTTCGGTTGCAAGACGAACAGGTTACTTTACTAAAAAAAGGTCGATACAGTTCTGCGATGTGACAAAGACTGTCGTTCTACTGAGATGATTTTTAAACAATTCGGTTTTGTCTTTCGACTATCTTAATACGTTAGACCATTATTAAATTTTTATTTTTATTTATTTACTATCATAGTATGTTAAATTGTTTAACAAATCGAAATACTATTTGCATCTGTTTTTCATCAGGCGGACGTACCACCTAAACAATTATGCGGTGAGTCCGTTCCTTTCATTACAGTTAGTAGTGTCTTTTTATTGCTTATTACTCAGCGGGCGGGAGGGGGTGTTGTTATGCGGGGGGAAATATGCATTCGGTACTGCGATTCGGTTAGTTAATTAGGGTGGCGCGGTTCGCAGGGTTGAATTCCAGGCATTTTTTCGATGTTTTATTTTTATTTTTATTTGTTAACGGAAATATTTGAACGTTACGGAACCGAACGAACCGTGATTATTATAATTATTATTATTATTATTATAATTATAATTATTAATTATTATTATTATTATTTTTAACGGAAATATTTGAACGTTCCAGCAACAGGTTGCTGGCGGCGCGGCGTGCAGCGCCTTCTACCATTATGTGTATGTATTATACAGGAGTCTATTTGTAATATATGTAGCGTAATTTTTAATTTTAATTTTCGGGGGTTGGGAGGGATAAAATTTTGGCGGAGTGTTAAAAACGTTCGAAACTCAACACTTAGAACCCAAATTTTGAAGGAATTTTCCGTATCGTGCTCCGTTCCGGCATTTTTTTTTAAAAAAAATTTAATTTTTAAGAAGAATATCTGATCGTTTCATCAATCGAATGAGGGCAGGCGGGTGTGCTGCTACGAGGGGTGTAATGTAAACGCGAGCGCACGGTTGTAACGGAAAAATATTTGAACGTTCCAGCGATCAACTGATGGCGGTGCGGGGCGCAGGGGGTGAATTCTAGACGTTCGTTCGATGTTTTAACGGAAATTTTTTGAATGTTCTAGAACCGAACGATCGTGATTTTTCATTGTTTTATTTTTAACGGAAATATTTGAATGTTCCAGCAACCGGTTGACGGCGGCGCGGATGCAGGGGGTGAATTCTAGACGTTCGTTCGAAATTAACTACCCGATTATCTTCGCACACCCTGACACACCACCGATGGATTCCTGATCGCGATCGCTACGCTTTCACACACACACACACACGTCTAATATTTTTATTTCCAACGAATATTTTTAAATGCCACCCCCGAGAAATGGCGACTTTTAAGTGATGGTCAATTGCATCATCCAGACGGAAGATAGTTACATCGATCGTTTGTTCACGGCCAAATCTAGACGTGTATTATTTCAACCTGTTCGACTATCTCATTCATTTATACCCCTCGTTTTGTTCGGAGCGGCTGTGTTTGAGCGACATTGCTAAATACATTGTGATAGCAGGTGTTCGAGAGCCATTTTGAACAGTATGTCTGAGAAAGTCTATATTCCCGCGATGTATAACGCTAATCACTATCATTAACTTTTTTTGTTATTTTCGAGAGTTTACATCAAAGAATAGAATACTAGCTGTGCACTACACCACCACATTTAATTTAGATTCAAACATCGTTCATGCTACATCGTTTTTCAAATTCGAAGCCTAAGTATAGAAATTTCAAAATTTACCCTAAGTATAATATTTAAACGCCTGAATCTAACCTAAGCACCGTTCACAACCTACACCTATAGACGACCCTGCATACATTTAAATCGACACCGCTGCGATAGAGTACAAGTCGTTCCATTGCACACTCTGCCATTAGTTTCCACCTCATTCATAATATTATTTTCCACGTCTAAGTATTATAGAATTAGCTTAAGTATTTTTATATTTTTCCGTATTCTCCGATCCCATTGCAAAAGTGCACCGCCCATTCCTACACTTATATTTAATATAACGTTAGCCACCGTGAAAGCGCACACACCGTTCCCGCGCACGACTCATTTGTTTAAACTACCATGTTTTTTCTTTCTTTCTTTTTTTTTTTTAATATTTAGAAGTCTAAGTATAATATTTAAAGCTTGAATCAAACATAAGTCCCCGCTCGTCCTTTCCCACCTATAGTTTGATCCCACACATATATCCAACATAGCGTTAGCATCCGCGAAAACGCACGCATCGTTCATTCACGCTACCGCGATT
Source organism: Icerya purchasi (assembly GCA_039619475.1). Taxonomy (NCBI): domain Eukaryota; kingdom Metazoa; phylum Arthropoda; class Insecta; order Hemiptera; family Monophlebidae; genus Icerya; species Icerya purchasi. The sequence continues at coordinate 543,997,042 of CM077115.1, forward strand.
TTTTTTTTTTTTTTTTTTTTAATATTTCGAAGCCTAAGTCTAATTATTTTAAAGCCAGCAGCCTAAGTACATATTTTACACTTCCAAACATTTCTTCCGACCGTTCATAATTTTTAATTTATTTTTTTCTGACTCTGAAAATAAATCTATTGAAGTCTTCACCGCTATGAATGCACACAGCATGTTGCCGCACACTCGTCTGCTGACGATAGTTTTCCTATCCATTCGTAATAATTTTTCAAGTCTAAGTATTATAGAATTAGCCTAAGTATATTTTTATTTTCTTTCGTTATACAAACATTTTTTTCGAGATCTTTCGTGCTATATTTTTTCTCAGATATATTTACACACATGCAGGCAAATTGCCTTGCCGTTGATTTCGATCGTGCAACGCTGTCATTAAGTCTGCTGGGATCTTACCCTTCGCATCTTCTTTTTGTAGAATCCATTTCGCATGTACACACTTACACAATCATACTTAAGTCAAAGAACACCTGACACGTCATTCATGTGTATATATAACCAACTATCACCAAAGGAATGTGGTTTCTCTAGTGCACCCCTCCCATTTCAAAGGCCTCCATCGAGCTAGAAAATCGAACGGATCTGTTCAGGCAATCAGTATTAGTGTTATGTTAAACGTGTGGAATTTGTTGAAGCTGTGCGCTTCACGCGTTATTAAAAAATTGACAAGAACGTTAAAGTCAATAATTTCATACGTTTTTTCTCTTTTTCTTTCTTTCTCTATTTTTTGTCTTTTTTCTCTCATTTTCATCTTTATTTTTTTCTCTCTTTTTTTCGCTCTTTTTTTTTTAGTAAAAATATTAAAATAATAATCAAATATGAATAACAATACCGAATCGATTGATATTAAAGCCGACGAATTTATTCAGAATTCATTTTCGAGTGATAGTGGCTCGCATACGATTTCGTCACCTCCGACACCGCAATATGATGGTTATACATCAGAAGAATCCACATCTTTTGTGCGTAAAGTCGTTGGTCCTGTATTATTATCAGAACAAGTGGATATAACGGAATATTTTTTAGATATCAGCATCCATATAGATTGTGATTATAGTTTTCCAGTAACCGAACTAGCAATGATTGATATGTCTGGCAGGAAGTGTTTGCATACACTGTATAAGCCAAGCAGAGCATGGCATGCATCAAAAATGCCACATTTGCGATGTTCTTCGGTGAGGCATTACTTGAAAAACCCTTCATTATTTCCCTGTCGGGAAGAAATATTCATGGCACGCGATATATTCACGATATTATCTCAAAAACCGAGAGCTCGCATATATATTTTAACGGTATATGCTAAACTTACACTAATGGAACTTAACGAAAAGTCTGAATTGTTGCATGACTTGGACTATGAAATCGTTAATATGGATCAAGTTTTTCGAGTACCTAGTGTTGATGATCTACATGAAGAATACTTTGGTATAAGCAATTTGATAACCTGTAAACATCATAATGAGAATGATAGTTTTCATTGTGCAGCGAAAAACGTTATGATGATGAAGGCCTGGTACGATCATGTTATCCATCCGCTGAAGCTTATGAATAATCTCAATATAAATGATTTAAGACAGTTGTTCATTACGGCCACCAAAGAAATGATAATTACATTATTTCCCAGTTGCGTTGGAGACATTTATGCATTTCTACCAGATAGATTAAAACAGGATGATACGATAAAATCACTTCTACCATGTTACGAGCATCAGCATGATGAAGAATATTATATCGATGATGGTACATTGCGACAGATTACTCGAAATTGTATAAAAGTAAAAGATTGTATCGATTGTCAATGTAAAATTTTCACAGATTAGAAATTCATTATTTCGATCGTTTAACAATTTTGCGTATATATATTTTGTATATTAATGTATATATTTTTCCCCAATCATCCGCTCGTTCGTTTTTTATGTTTTATTAATCATTTGTAAATATATTTTTATACATATGAAAATTTTGTTTGTATATATTTGTGTATATTTTTTTCCCTCGATATGTTTCGTTCTATTATATATATATTTTTCTTAATTATTTTTCATCTTTTTCCACTCCTTTTCAATTCCGTTTATTTAATTATTTCTCTATCTCTCTTTCCCCCTCTTAACTTAAAGTACTGGTAATGATGAATATTGCAAAAATCTGAACCAGTTGTGTAAAGTGTACATATAATTATTGTCTAATTTTCGAATATAATCCCACATAATTTGTTCATATCTTTTTAGATTAAAAAATTATATTTTTTATTCTTTCTATAACAAACGAATCTAACTGTTCAACTTTTTCAGGTACATCACGTGCATCAAGTATTTTCCGCAACTGCGTGAATTTTCATTAATTTGTAAGATACAGCTTCAGACTCTGAGTGTTCTCTCAAAATTTTTAAAATCTTTCATAATCACAGTTTTATAAAAATACGTGTTCAGTTTTAATATTTTTTTTATTTCATAAATATTTTTCGCATTATATATGAGTTCGTCTATGAAGTGTTGGTCACTGTATAGAGAGAGAAGGAGAAAATCTGGTAGTTCACAAGGCATAGCATGTTCGAAGAAAAAACGCGATAGCGGGAGCAGATCAGGAATTGCATCCGCCGACACTAGAGTCCCTATAGTTCACAATATTTTTTCTCTCTGTATTATAAAATTAGCTCAAGTATATTTTTATTATTTCGTTATGCAAAAATTTTTTCAAATCTTTTGTAATATGCATTGCACACAAATGTACTCTGCAGACAGCTGTTGCTTCATTACCACGAATATATCTCACAGTTTTTCTGGAAATTGTAGAGAAATTCTCTTCGCTCAATTCTTCCAAGGTGATCCATTTTCAAAATTCAAATCGTGCGTAATTATTTTTTTCCAAAATTAATCATCACTTTACAAATTATTAACACACCGATCGTACATAATATTTTTTTATTATTATTTTATTATGTTTCCGTAAAAATTCTGGATATTATTTGCATTAATCATTGAATTTCACATTATACCATATATCCCCCATCAAACAATTTATTTTTAATCTATCATACCTATTATTTTATCGCTTAAATTTTCCTCAATTTGCAAATGTATTATTCTATACATGTAATACGACTCCACTCCTTATAAGTACATTATTAAATAATTTTTCTTTATTTCCCATACATGGCAAAGACAATGAAATCACAGCATCTATAAATGTGTACTCTGTACGCCTCCACTAACCTATCATGAATTTTTTAAATTAGCCCAAATGTACTATTCTTCAATATCAAAAATTATCTATTTACTTTTACCACTTTCCCGATCATCTCTATAATTTATTTTCTATATAATAACTAACCGACGAAAACGCTTCATTCATTTTTTACTCATACCGATACAATCACTTCTTTTCCCTCATGCTATCGATCTTCAAATTTATTAGTACGACACGAAATTAATCTAAATATATGTTCATGCTAGTAAAATTGATATATCAAAGCCCCTTTCTATTCCTTTATACATTTATGAAAAAAGCCTGCAAAATGTTTTAAAATTAGTCAAAGTATACTATTTTATTACCAAAAAATCAGCTATTCCCTTATACAGTTTTACCGATCATACATAATTTTTTCTTCTATATTATCATTATAGCAAAGTTGTACAAAACCACAACATAATTTAATCATATTGAAACATTCAGTTCAACGATGCGAAAATAGTCTAAATATACATCCATACTAGCAGATTATTATATCACCCCTTTTTCTACTCAACTGTATGTTTCTGAAAAAAAATCTTGTGATATATTTTCAAAATTAAGTGTAGTAGTATACGCTACATCGATACCTAAAAATTAACTCAGGCCCGCATATTTATTTTTATGTTTCATTCATTTACAATTTTTTTAATCACATCTGTTACAAGACTCTATAAAAGAATACAATAAGTTCCAGCATACATTAATACAGTTCTTAGGCATTCATTTACTTTATATTTTTAACATATACTTTGTAAGTTCATAATGATCGATCTTCATAACCGTTTAACAGTCATTTTAGATGCAGAGACATACGACTTTTAGTGAAGCAAACAATTCTTTGCTAGACTAATGATTGAAGACATCCTTTTTTTCCAAAAACATGGAATAGCGAAGATTTTTACTCACTCAAAATAGAACGAGATAATTGTAACATTTAATCACATCTTTCCTTCATTCATCGATTTCAAACTGTGAAGGAACTTTCTACACCATGCATTCCTGTTGTCGATAAAATTTTTTATTTTCTTCACTCGTGTGTAAATATGTTCCGTATTATTTTTAGTTATTAAATTCGTGCACTAGCGCCACTAAACGATCGGCCATTTTTCTAAGGGATGGCGTCGGTCTTTGTTTAGACGGCATGGCGATTTTTTTGTTTGGGTCAGGCAGTCTACTGCAGGTAGTTGCGGATGTTGCGCGTGTGAGATTCTAGCGACGGCCTTTGTGCGTGTTTTGGTCGCGTAGATGTGTATGCACGTGGTGCGACATTTTCCGTTTTCTATTTTGTAAACTAAATTGTGTGAACGTGTAGTTAAAGTCGTTTTGGTATTATTTGTTCGTTATTTTCGTGATTTCTTGTTTATGTTTCTCCGTATCCATATTTTGTTTTGTGACCCGGCGCGCATCGACGGTCTTTACAAATTATTTTTGAGATTGACTATTTTCGAATATATCGCGTAAAAACTATTCGAGTTTAATCATTTCGGTTTTATTTTTTTTATTTGAATTTTACTTACAAAGATATATATATTTTTTTTTAATTATTTTATTTACAACAATTCCTAAATCCAATCGCTTGAATAGCCTATTATATGTCTGGGAGATAGTAAAGAATTTGATTTTGTATGTGAAGAATGGATGAAGCAGCTCAGAATCCGATGTAAATGTACGAGTCTAATTATTGAAATATAAAATTGAAGGAAATTTCTGTATTATGCATCATTTTAAAATGTTTATTTTTACATTTTTTTTTTTTTAAATTTCCCTCACACTGGTATTTTCTTAAATACATACTGATGTCTATGATTAGTATTCGTGATTAGAGAGAAAGAGAGTAAGATCGTATTATGATTGCATATGCGAGACTGTGTGAACATGTGTGACTATGCATGTATGTAAAATATAAGAATGCACTAATAGAAAACATCAGCTCAAGCGAGAACACAGGTACACATCAAGTTATAAAACAAGAGAGATAAAAATATGTATTTTGTAATGATTGGCGTGTGTGTATGATAAAGAGGTTAACAACATAGACATTGAGTTTACCTTTGTAGTATTTTAAATGTAAAAGCAGTGTACATACTGACACATTTTTATTACTAGAAGAGACTTTTCATTTTTGTTTAACTTCAAATATATAGGTTAGATTCTTTTATTCATTTGGCAGTGAAACGTTTTATTTTTCTTTGACTTATTCACAAGGATTCAAATGTATAACACGCACTTCACTCAATATATCACTCTTACATGATATTCAATTGACTTACTTAATAGTGGAAATAAACTCACTAGGACAAGTATATTATATTTTATTTCTACATATATACGTATATACAAAGCACATGAAACTATTAGATGCTAAGAATGTGTGATAATATAATTTCAATTATTAATTTTTTTTTTGTTTTGTACAATCTGTAGCAAAATCAGAAGCATGCACAGCTTTTCATTTAAGTTTAAATATTATTTTTCAAATGTATCATGACTTTGAAGATTAAATGTTATTACAAATATTTGAATAGTTTCCCTAGCTCAGATTAAAATGATTCTTCAGTGACCTCGTATAATAGAAAATTGTTTCATTTGCTACCATTATTAGTTTCATCCACATCATACATTATACGTCTGAATGTGTCGATTAACCATCCTTTAAGTATATTTAATAATTTGATATGATCGTAGATAATAACGAAGGAACTAATTCAATATTGTGTACAATTTATTCAATAAATTTTATTACATTCATCATAATCAATAAAAATAAACATTGTTTCAGTGTTAAATTCTAATATATCAGCTGTTAATAATATACAGCATAAAACAGCTAATTTAACTGAATATATCCTTCTTCAACCAACTTTTCTTCTATCATACAAATTTCAGTATCTACACTAGCATTTCCCGATTGTTTAGATGTGTGTAGTATCAATAATCGTTCAACCAGTTCATTAGGGTCGTCAGAATAATTGATATGAGGATCTTCAAGATATACATTGCGGCCAGTACTAAATGTACGTTTTTTTTATTTTACCAGAATAAACTTTTACACTCTGTATGTTAGATTGAAACAGCGGTCGTATTATTTTTCTGTATTTAGGAAGCGGAGTACCCTTTAATACACCAGTAGCACGTAAATGAGCTCTAGTATACCCAAGTATTTGTTTATATAGATCTAAATCATTATTTGTATATTTATTCTCATCAACATTCGTTTCCATTAGTAAATGAATCAGTCCAGACGTGTAGGGGAATTTTATTTGCTTACTTCCTTTTCCTAAATAAATTTCACCGCATTTGCAATCCCAAGAAATCGGTGTTGATCCCAACATGTACTCACAAGTGCTAGCATTATATCGTATTCCATAAACTTGATCATTTGGTACAGGTTCATCACTATCTATTTGAAATGGATCTATTTCACATGAATTAATCGAGTTATATCCAAGCTTATTATCAATATTTTCATAATATTCCTCACTTTTAACATCAGTCTCATCATCATCTTTCATACTGTCACTAGGAAGTTTCTACTGTTTTACCATTACCATATCACTTATTCCATCATAATCCTTTTTCGTTCTTTTATGTTTTTGTAATGCTCCCTGAATACTCAATAACTGTTTTGTAATAGGTTCAAGCACAACAGCTGAAGTATTTGTACAAGATTTCCACTCGGACTGTAATGCATTATATTTTTTCAATATATCATTGCATATCCTTTCCAGTTCACTTTTAAGATTTACTTCTTCATTTATTCTGTTATTACTATCATTAGCCATTGCTTTATTCATTGATATCATTATTACAGATAATTAAAAATTCATCAAAACTCACATGTGAATTTTCTCTGTGTGTACATTTCAACATTTATATTGATCACAGAGATTTCATGTTTATTCATCAACAGTAATTTATAGAAAGTTTTAAAGGTTTAAAGGAATATACAGTGCTAACATGCTCATTATATACATACTGTATTTCAAACTAATCCTTTATAATTACACTATTCATGAAACAAATTCTTGTTGGAAATTTTAATGAAATTTAAGAAACACATTATTTATTTTTTAATATATGTACTAATATCTCAAATATGTGATATCATCTAAACGTTTACCAAATGACATTACAAATTTAGTTCAGTGTAATTTACACATAGGATATATACATCTACATATATCTCTCTATATATATATAACTACATATATATCTATATATATATCTACACACATATATCTACATATATATATCTACATATCTATATATATCTACATACTTCTCTACATATATGGGTAGGACAGTTTGCACACAAGTTGGCGTATTTGCACAAATTGCTACTAGGAGCGCATAAAAATCGTTAAAGCAAAAAGCTGAAACTTTACTTTTTCGATTCTTTATTGAAGTGAAGTATACAAATTGTACATTTAAAATGGATATATTAAAAAATTTAATTAATAAATATAATTTAAAATTTTGTGATGGTTTTTACAAAGGTTATATAGAAGGAAGAGAAAATTACAAAAATTTTATTGCAGCTATGAAATCAGTAGGAATTTCTTTTGTTGTAAGAACAAGTGTTTATTATAAAGGTACCTTTTTTTTTTATTTTTTTATAGGTTCAGAAAAACAAAACCATTTCATTTAAGTTTTTAAAAAGTATAGTTACATACATATATTTAATAAAATCATTACATGTTTTAATAAAACATTATAGTTAAGAAATACATATTTTCTTGCACAACAGCTAGTGTTTGTTATTATATAAACGTGTAAATCTTGTAATGAAATTTATTTAAATAAAAATTAATTGCATTTTTAAACAAAATAATAACACACTATAACTTGTAGAGCCATAATAATACCTATCCATTTATGTATATATTTATCAAAAAATTCTTTTTACTTCATATATACATACATATTGCCTCAAATGATAATAATTTCCGTTTATCTGGAAATTAATAATAATTAAAATTATTTTTATAAACTTCTTGCAGTTAATATAAATATAAGTACGATCTATTAAATAAAAACACAGAATTTGTTAAGTTAGAGTTATAATAATCATGTTTCACGAATTCTTTCCTCACTACTTTAATCCTGGAAATCTAAAATTGGTAGTCGCTTAGTTTACAGCTTAAATAAAATGTTTCGTACAATATAAACTTTTGAATAGATTATTTTTCATAACTGCGAAGATCACGATCTGGAAACTTTTAAGAAATTTTCGTTATAATATGATTCATAATAAAAAAAATAATAAACAAAGTAATATCATTACTAACACTTTTTTTTTTGATATTTCATTTATAAAATAAAGATATTAAAATATTCTCCGATATATACAATGTTTTTTTAATTTTGTAATAAGAAGTATAGCATAGAAAAAGAATCTTAATTGCATCATTAATACATTATAAACGACATATTTGTTACTAGAAACCTATGTTATGTTTTATTCTAAATGGATTTAATTTCTTTTAGATCATAAATTATTTTTAAAGAAAAATAATCAGAGTGGATATTTAAGTATTGATTTTTTCAAGCATCCATTTTCTTTGGTTTCGAGAAAATATTTAGAATGCTCCCGTGGTCCAGGGCGACATGAAAATTCATCAAAATATGTGGTACATTTATTTACAATTCTAATAAAATATATATGTACTTACCATAGGCGTACCCAGGGGGGGATCTGGGGGTTCAAACCCCTCCCGAAATGGATTTTTACGTTGTTGTATTATCGTTTTAGGGTCGTAAGATGTCTTGGTACCAGGCATTCTGACAGTACAACTAACTATGTATTAGTGTAAATTATTCTCAAAATGAAAACGAACAGAAGTTTTACGCATTTAGAACTATTATACAAGAGATTATTGATAAAATATAATTACTAAGTAAAATCCTTTTATCTGACAAGTGTTTTTTTTTTAATGGATCGACCCCCCCCCCCCCCCCCCCGAAAATCTTGCCTGGGTACGCCTATGATACTTACCTACAGGTTGAGTGCATTATTTTGATGAAAAAATTATTATTTTAGCATGATGATCATCCATCTACACAAAAAAAGAGGTTTTGCATACAGCCATCAATAAAAAATTTTTGCGAAGCTAAAATGTATTCAACAGAGATTAGAGTCTACTCTCAGTACACGATTGATGAATACAATGCTAATGGTTCATTACAACAAACTAAGGTACATGTTACAGTAGATTACACAAACCAATAATAAAATGCATCTTAATAATCAAATATAGCGCTTTAAATTAAAATTGTTATTTTTTAGATTTTAAAAGAAGTTGAACAAAAATTGTCAATGAATGAAGATTTATCAACAACCGTGAGAATATATTTTAAAATTTCTTTAAATCACAACCATTCTATCGGTGAATCGGCATTTACACAACGTTTGCATCCATCTTTAGCAAACGAAATAAAGAAATTGGTAGAGAACAATTTGTTATCAATAAAATATATTTGATTGCATTTAAAGGAATTTGTAAATCTGATATTTCAGGACCAACAATTTAGGCCTGAATCGTTTAATTCTTGTTATTTCCCATCGGATAAAATTATCCGATATTACGTATATAGAAATTTATTCAATATAAAAAAACATAAAATAGACCAAGAAGCTCTAATCCTTTATATTGCTCAAAGTAAACAATTAAGTTCTAAAGAGGAATGGTTTTTCCGGCCCTATAAAGAAGAAATACAGTCGGTTACAACATTACTTCTATGCTATCAAACAGAATGGCAAAAGGAATTAATAAAAAGGTATGGAAACAATATCTGTTTACTTGATGCAACATATAAGACAAGTAAATATGATTTACCACTGTTTTTAATTGTTGTAAAAACAAATGTTGGATATTGTCCCGTTGCAATGTTCATTATTCAAAAAGAATCTGTGTATCACATTACAGAAGCCTTATTAAAATTTAAAGAGTGGAACCCGAACTGGCAACCCAAATACTTTATGACTGATTATTGTATGGCAGAAGTAAATGCATTAGAATCAGTTTTTGGTTGTTCAGCGTTTTTTTGTGCCTTTCACAGATTACAGTCGTGGAACAGGTGGCTACAAAAAACAGGTAATGTAAACGGAACAGATAGAAAAGAAATAAAAAGGTCGTGGAAAAAAATAGCCTCATCTAGTTGTAAAGAAGAATTTGAACGGAATGTACAATGTATGAAAGAGTCAGAAACTTTTAAAAATAATATTCGAGCGGTACAGTATTTTGAAAGAGAATGGCTCAGTCAAACTTTCCGATGGGTGCAAGCTTTTCATGCGCCAGACTTTTTATCAAATGTGGAAACGAATAACGGCATTGAAAGTCAAAACAGGATATTAAAACACAGTTATCTAAAGACTAGTATTGACAAAAGTTTATCAGGAATCATAAAAATATCGGTTGAAAGTTATTTTCCAGAAACATATATGAAATATAAAAAGCAAAATATACAACTTTATTCAAAAAATTTTAATACAGAAATACCTACTTATTTACATGGAAGGCCGACATCATTAATAAAACACATAATGCCACGACTCACTTCTGCTTCTTCTGAATATACACCAAATGACATCATTCAAAAAAATGGTATTTATTATGTTCGAAGTGAACAGAATCATAAAAAATACTACGCTGTTGATTTAGGAGTACCTTACTGTAAATGCCTTGACTTCAGAAAATGGCGGTTTCCATGTAAGCATATGTGTGTTTTAATTACACATTGTAAAGAAGTTTCGTTTGAAACTTTACCTGAATCATACTGGAACAACCCTTATTTTAATGTAGACATGAATGTTATAGAAACATTAAGTTCAATTTCAGCAAACAGTAATATCAATTACAGACATGATGATAATGTTACCTTTAACACTGGAAACAGTTCTTCTCAGAGTTAATGAACCATCACTAGTTGTAGATGATTTTTCTTATAAAATTCAACAAGCAAGAGGGCTTATAAAAGACATCCAAAATAGCTTATATTTAAAATTATCCCGGGAGTTTAATGTTGACGAATGTATTTGTCAATTAGCATCGATAAAAAGTCAGCTGGAAAAGTGTACCGAAAAATCACCTGAAGGTCTTCCTTTATTGCAACAAACTTCAAAAATTCCAATAAAGAGAAGGAAGCACAAATAGATGTGTTTATTATATTTTTCTTGTAAATAGTTTAATTTTTTCTTTTTTTTTTTTTTGTAAAATAATTCGTTTTACAAGACCGTTAGTACTGTACATTACCTACTTTTTCGTCTTCATTTTTTTATTATTTGGTCTATTACTTTCATTAATTTTTTGTTATCAATCACACTTTTTGTATATAGACTAATTGTAATACTACTGACATAAGTTCTTACGCTTGAATAGACGGTAAATATTCGATTACGAGGCACCAGTTCATTGTGCGTCTTTACAATTTGTACCGATACGCACATCATCATTACTATTTAGTTCATCTCAATTTTTTTCATATTTTATTGAAAATTGTCCGTTACTAACATATTCTCTTTCCATTATTTCATTTTCCGCACTATTTCTGTATGATCGTTACGTTACTTCCTTTTTTTTCACATCATATTCATTTTTGGTCATAATTTTAATTCGCTCATTTTCGCTGTTATTCATAGTGTGTGTTAGCTCATACACCATGAATAACAGCGAAAATTAACAAACTAAAATTAGGACTAAAAATAAACTGGTGCCCCGTAATCGAATGCTTACCAAATAGACTTTTTATTCCGTTTTTTATAATTTAGTAGTTTATAGTAACAATAGTATGACATTTTCACGATATTTCATTATTTTTTTATACTCTTATAGTAATAGAATTGTTTTAAATAGTTTTTATTGATTTTAATTTCACTGTTTTCGTCTCATTTTGTAATTTCGGATCAAAACAAATTTTATGTATAACATTATTTTATTCTTTTCATAAATTCATTTTTTTTTTTAAATTTTATATCAATGTATGTATCGAAATTTTATTATACATTTTGTATGCAAAATATTACTATATTTCATTAAAATAAAGCGGATCAATATCAAACAAATAAAAATTATATTAAAATATTCGTTTTTTACAGACACAAAGTTTATATTTTGTAATAACTAAAACTTGAAATTTATTTAGAAAATTGAATAAAGTTTCAAGCGTTTTTCCTTTTACTGAGTTTTATATAACGATTTTTACAAAGCGACACTATAAATTATAATTAATTGGATTTGTTTACATTGAATAAAATAAATTAACTTTTCGGAATCAATATATTTTCTAAAACAATGTGAAAATTTTTAAAAATAAGTTTTTGGTTTACAATCCAACAGTAAAATTATTGTTACATAGAAACAGTAGAAGTATAATATATATAAATGTGCGAGAATTCTAAATATTTTATATTTGCATAAAGGATGAAAATTTAAAAATGCCGACTAAAATTGAAATTTGCTAACTTAAGTTTTTTAATGCATTGCAATATCTAAATTAATTTTTTATTGCAATCTGTACTAACGCAATTATTAAAACACATATATTTTCATATCTAAAATTGTTTAAATTGTTATTCCTAAACAGTTCGTGATTCTTTTTTGTTCTAGAGGAAGACAATTTTGAATAATAAAGGCAAATAAAGCTTTAGTGCGCGGTATACATTTCAGAAAAAGAGTTTTATTTTTTTTTTCATTCTTAATGGTATTTGAATTATAGTTGAAATCAATTAAAACGATAGCGAGCAAAATATTTATTATATTAACCAGATTTCGTATTAACTCTCACTCAACAGTAGTGTTTTCCAAAAAATTAATACTATATACGGTTACACAAGTTTTGAAATAAAGCAGATAAGTAAAATTAAGATATTTATTATATATGCTTACAAAATTCCAGGATGCATTGCTCCGATTTTTACAAAACAAAAAACAATTATTTTCTTTTGTACATTATTCCATATTGACTTACTATTTTATACGAGTTGTTCCAATTGATTTAAATTGTTTTTAAAAACTTCAGCATTCAGAACAGCACCAAAAATCGTAATCTTTGTTAACATAGAACAAGTTTCCATTACTTTCCGCACAATTATATGTGACAATCCCACTGTTAGCTCGTTTCTTCTTCGTCTCCATTATTGTTATTCATTTGATGTATTCTTATACAATTTCTACGCGACTTCGTTATTGATTAGAGCAGCAGTCCTCGTAATATTTTTTCACCAATATTAAAGTATTCATTTAATCATCACAATTGCCCGGCGATCAGTCCAATTTTTTAAACAATATAAATTCTTTTTTTGTTTCACAAAACATTAAATTTTCATAATAGCAAACTTTGTTGATTTTCATTTTTAAATTATCAGAATAAAATATAGATATATATACGGTTTTAATTCCAGACCAAATTCGCGTTTCGTATTAAGTGGTTACATTGTATTTTATTTTTTAAAATAGTCGTTTAACATTAAACATTTAACACCTATAAATAATACACTTCAACAAATTTTGAATCCTACATGTTTATATACTTAGCGAATAATATATGAAACAAAACGTAAACATAACAGTTTAAGTTCAAAAACTGATCACCTGTGGCGTTGTTTGACATGAATAAGAAAATTTGCTTTTCGCTTTCGATTTTCATGCGCACCTAGCGGAAATTTACGCAAGTACGCCAACTTGTGTGCAAACTGTCAATCATCTAAAATATGCCGAACGGAGCTAGACTTCATTACAAGCGTCTATCGACAGAGACGGGGCACCTTTTCCGGATCTATTGGGGTGTGATCGGAATGAAACGAACTTGTACAGCCCGCAATGTTTACATTTGCATTAGTTTGTTTCTTTGTTGCTTATACTTCATTTGTTTAGATGTTTTAGCATTAAAGGAGTTTTAAAGAGTTTTTTCATGTAAAAAATTGTTTTTGTTTAATAACCTTAACATGTCTAACGATTTATTTAATAAGTAATTGAAATAATGTGTTCATAAAATTTTAATGTCTTGTAAGTGTTGTATACCTGGATGTGATAGCAATTATAAGAGTAGCAATAAGAAAGTCACTGTCTTTTCTTTTTCTGAAGATGAAAAATTAGCCGAAAAATAGTAAACTGCAGTACATAGAAAGGATTGCTACAACTAAATCTTCTAGGGTAAGTACAAAATTATTTAATAAATTTGATACAATTCGTTTTATAAGTGTTCTAAATTTTTATATTTGTAAAATATTTATTAAAAGAATTGCTTACTTTGCTATTATTCGAAAAAACAAGATGTTAAAGTGCAAAAAATTTTATTTATTTTATAATAAGTAAAAATTTAAAGTGATTTAAGATTCAATTGTATTAGGGTATGATAAAAAGTATAGTACGAAATATTTAGAAATTGTGTACTGTCTTTTCTGTACAGCTATTGTTTTCCAAGTCGGGGAAAAGTAAGAAAAATTATAGGAAATAGAAAAGTCGGGAATTTGCAAGATTTTTATATTATTTATTCTATGTAGTACAAAATAATATATTGTCTTTTTCTGAATCACATTGTAAACAATTAGAGTTGATGATCAATTAGCATATTTTCATAAGCAGTAATATTTATTATTCAGTGCGTTTTCTAATTCTTTAATTGATAATTTAGAAACATGTCAAAACAACTTAGTAGGTTTTGAGTGAATTTAGATAAAATATATTAATAATTAAAATAAATCTATGTGTTATATTAAATTATTGAAATAATTACCCTAAGAAAATATAATTAAAAAATACTTTTATAAAATATTTCAGATGTTACTCCATCTCAAATACCAAGATGTTCGCAATATTAATCAAAACTTGTAGTAGATAAGAAAAACTGGAAATGAAGCACTACATATAGCTTTCGAAAACAGCAGAGAAGAATTAAAGAATAATATTTATTTTCAGTAAATCTGACCAGTAAAATATATATTTCAAAATGTGGAAACGAAATTGTTATGTAATTCCATTGTAATATGTTAGTGTTTTTTCCTACTATTATTTTTTTCTCTCATTGCTTCATTTTATTTTTAGTTTTAGAAACAGCCCTTTTCATGGCTACGGTAGTTGTTTAAATTGTAAATTTCTTCAATTGTAATATATGTTTTAAGTTATTTCAGATTGTGTTTTTTTTTTCTTTTCAATTTCAAAAAGGCTTCTGATATATCTGTTATTATATATGTGTTTTAATTTCAGTAACAATGTTGAATGTAATGTAAAATATACTTCTTCTCTATATCTAAATATGATCATTTCTTTTTTTTTTTTTATTTTTTTCGTAGACAAGTAAAATTAGTCTACAAGTTATATTGAAGTAAGTTAATTTTGGTAATAAGTGTTTGAAAAAGATTGTGTAATTTGTATGTACTTAATATATAATCAGAGAGAAAAGCGCATTTTTAAAATGTTAATGAGAAATCTAATATTTTTTTAAATCAAACAGTGCAATACACTTTTGGGCTACCAGTTTAGCGGCAAAAATTTCATAAATATTGGTTTAGTAATTTATGAGATTTCTTATAAAAAAAATATTTACAGACATTATCGAGTAAAAAAGTTGTATTTTAAATAAATAAGAATTACAAAATAAAGTATGCTCACAAAGTATTGTTTTTTACTTCTTTTACCTTAATAGCGTCTCAGATATTAAAAGGTGGTTGAATAAATTTAATGTAAAATACATAAAATAGACGGCAATAAAGTTTTTCAGGCTGCGAACGGTTTCAAAATAATGTGAAAATGAAAATAATGTAATTTTATAAATTCTGAAATTCATTTTTTGTAATGTGAAATATATTGTATTCCAAAATTATTGTCTCGCTGTAATACATTTTATGATAAAGTAAAGTCTATATTTTTTTCTCTGTATTACTGAAGCACACTTGTTGAGGTAAAAAATGATGGTATCTGTTAATATGTATCGTGTTTTATTATATTGAACTTCGAATCATCGCCACGCTCTTAAAATTATTTGCTTAAAAATAAAAAAGAAATCTTCACAATATTGTATATGAATATTTTGTTTGTTTTACAATGATCCCCTGAGTTCGTAAAGTTATAAATTGCCATCTTTTGTTTTTCAATTTGTTGTGCTCATTCCTGGTTGAATGGAAACGAATAAAAGAACAAAAAGATCAACATTAAGAATAGTCCTTTTTTATTTCGAAAGTGGTCCATAGTTCTTTATTTATCATTAAACAAAGTAATAACAACTACATGTTATACAAGACGAACTTAAAACTAGCCAACGACACGGTTGAAAAGTACGACTTTGAACTGCCGAGAGTAGCAGAAGAATTATGAAGGTCGAGGAAAACCGCGAAGACCGGAACCAAATTGAATGGAGATACAGACTCGACTAATTTTAGGAGAAAATACGAATTCGACTTCGCCGTTTTAGCGATGATAACGAGAGCAAGTCACTTCAAGTAGCTTAATAAGGGTGATAATTGGCAAACAACAATGAACAGAACAGAAACATAAAATAGAAGGTTATAAAAATGAGAACTACATTAATTGAATCGTTTATCGATAAACGGAAAAAGTCCTTTTGAGTATATCAGCCCGGCCGTCCATGAAAAATCACGTGGTATACACGAATTAGTAAATAGGGAACGAAAAAGCTAGACATAAATTAAGGGAAGATGGACGTAAGACAGCGGTGGAAAAATTGACTTTGGTTTAGAGTTAAATAATTAGGCAACGGACAGCGTTAAAATTGATAAAGGAACAAATAATAAATATAAAATTATCGGAATTGGTGATGGAAATAAGGCAGCGATAGCGAGACAAAAATGGTATAGATAATGTTCGGACATAGCCTAATAATAATAATAAGAAGAAGAATAATATAATAATAATAGTAAGAACTAATAACATAAAAGAAAAAATAGGTAGAAGTACAAGTTCTACAAAAAGAGAAATATAATTTTTTTTTTTTGCACATAGTCTCCTTGAAGAGACAATTAGTAGAAAATAAGTATGGTTAACCACATACTGGTGATCAATGCTAACGAGATGTACAATTAATTAGTCAGTAATGGTTATGGTCTATGTTATAACTTAATCTGGTTAAATCTTTTAATGCGCTTTAAGCGGATACAGTAAGACAACTGACAAATTCTACTTTTGTTAACCAGTGTTTTATACTTATGTACACCTTGTCAAAGATATGGGACTTACTTTACTTTACTTTATCAATAGACGTGTATACTGATGAATGCTTATAACTAAGTTTTAGAAACAAAAAATATCCCGCTAAAAATTTTGAATTAGAAATTCTGGCTTAATAGGCGCAGTTAGTAAATACTAAAATATTAAAACAAAAATATTTATTTTCAATATGTTTGCATATAATTCACACTAAATTATTCTAAAAAATGCTTTTTTACAAAAAATAAATACCGACTTCAAGGTTTATTATAAAAATTTAAAAATGCACTAAAAAGTAAAAAATAATTACTCCCGATAAAATATATATATCAGAGTGATATAACTTAAGGTGATAACGTAATTCTTATACAACATTAACTTTTTTGAGTTGGAATTAAATTCATGTTAGGAACAATTTAATCAACATTTAATGCAGTTTTTAATTATTCTTTTAATATGAATTTGATGCCAACTCCAAAAAGTTAATGTTGTATAAGAATTACGATATCACCACTTAAGTGTTATATCACTCTGATATATATATTTTATCGGGAGTAATTATTTTTTACTTTTTAGTGCATTTTTAAATTTTTATAATAAACCTTGAAGTCGGTATTTATTTTTTGTAAAAAAGCATTTTATTTTTTACTTTTTAGTGCATTTTTATTCAATTAAATTAAAACATTTATTTCCACGGTAAAAACACCAAAAGCTACATTTCCATGGTAATTTGGCAAATTTATAGTATTTTAAGTCAAAAATCTAATCCGACGGTGAAAACAATCATGAATGAAGAGCATCCAAAAAGCTTCAATCTCCCGCATTATTAAGGATAACTCAAAAACTATCGGTCGGACCTTCATCAAATTTAAATGGGACCACATGACAAACGCCACCTTTCAAATAAAAGAAGAATCATCAAAATCGGTTCATCTAGAAGAAAGTTCTGTGGTAACACACATAAAAAAAAAAAAAATAAATAAAAAAAAAAAAAAAAAAAATACAGTCGAATTGAATACCTCCTCCTTTTTTGAAGTCGGTTAAAAATGTTAGCAGTTAAAAGTTAAACACTAAAAGCTTATCTGTGGTAATTATAAAACATCAATGAATCTATCCAAAACATATTGTATTGCTATGTTATTTTCAAAACTTCTAGATTTTCGTAGCTCCCAAAGTCTCATTAGGAAGTTTAAACCTAAAGCAATATTCGTGAAGTATTTGTAAGCTAATTCAAAATTCTTGACCAATAATCAAGTCGCAAAAGGTGAGGAATGTAATTTCTTGCAGTTTTCTAAAAAAAAACCTATTAGAAAAAAGGAAATATAGTTTCATTACTCCCAAATAACCAGCTTTCCATCGATACATCAAGTACTCAAAAAAAAAATGCTTTTTTTCATTTTTGGTAGTTTTCAGTACCCCGATAGACTAATTTCGAAGGTGAAAATCCAGATGATTCAAACCAGAAAAATAGAACATGCGTGTATTTTAATCTGGTTCAAAATTTTTAACTATAACATTCACGATGCAAAGGAGTGACACGTCATTTTTTGCATATTTTTTACTTTTCGCGAACTTTAGAAGTTTGGTTAAGAAAATGAAATACGTTTTTGCCCTCTTGAAATAGCGATCTTTCCATCAATATATCACATGACTGAAAAAAAAAGTTTTCTAACGTCCGAGACTTTGGCATTTTTTTTTTTTAGGTGCTTTAAACTTTTCTTTT
Organism: Icerya purchasi; assembly: GCA_039619475.1. Classification (NCBI taxonomy): domain Eukaryota; kingdom Metazoa; phylum Arthropoda; class Insecta; order Hemiptera; family Monophlebidae; genus Icerya; species Icerya purchasi. Next base: position 544,016,179 of record CM077115.1, read on the forward strand.
TAATAAATATACATATAAATCTTTAAACGGAAGAGTGTACAGAAAGTTTCAAACTTTTCAAAACATATACTACATTTAAAATTTCCATATACATATATATGGCGATGTAATTCAATGAACATTCCAACATGACGAAGCATGTTTTTTTACATGTAAATTGCGTACCAAAAATATTACAAATTACTTTTCCATCGATTTTAGACAATCAAAAAATCAATAAAAAAATTGTATTACATTAATGTAGTCATTTCCAGTTATATGTTAAGAAACTTTAAAAGAAAAGAAAATTTACTTATAACGATTAGAGGAGCTGTTACCAGGGAACCTGACCTGTCTACAGCAGCTCATTGGAATGCATAGTTAAACTTGTTGTTTACATATCTTTTTAAATTGATTATTTTTTTATAGATTTTACGATATTTTCTGTCTTTATTTGATATATTTCAATTATATTTTTATTATGGGGCCGAGAAAAGACGTTTGGTTTACCTGTGATATTTGTAAAACTATATTTAGTAGGAAATATCATCTAAGTCGACATATGAAAACTCATTTTGTTGAAAATAAAAATGTACAATCTACAATGAAACAGAAGAGGAAAATTACATGCGCTTTTGATTTTTGCGGCTGTACTTTTTTCACTTGTGCTTCATATGATTCTCATTTAAGAATGAAGCATAATGTGGAAATAGAAAACAAATCTTGTACTTTCTCAACAGAAAATGGTAAGTTAATGATTTTATTCTGCATCAACTGTACAAAGGTATATTTATTTTATATTAAATTTTCATTTTAATGCGAATGTATAGAATTTCATCAATGGAAGGAAAATGAAGAAAAATTATCAAAATCGCAATTTTGTCACCAAACGCGTTCTTCGAAAACTTCTCAAGGAAAAACTATTTACTATTATTGTAACAGACGAGGAACATATCGGGATAAGAATCATGGAAAACGAATGTTCCGGGCTAAAGGGACTGCTAAAATAGGTTGGTACATTGTGAATTAGTTTTGTTTATAATTCGTTCAATTTTTGTTAGTACAATGACTAAAATTTAAAAGCAAAATGTAGTGGGCTGTACCTAAAACAAAAATATTATCATAGGGTTATGCTGCTCAGCTCGAATGGTTGCTGTGTGTTTGAATAATGGACACGTAAGGGTTAATTATTTTCCTACACATACTGGACATGAACTTCAGTTTCGTTTCTTAAAGTTACCTGAAAATCAAGAGCGTCTAATAGCTGGTAAGATGATATTGCATTTACTATTTTCTTTCTCATGATAAATATAAATCAGTGCTGTAAAAATTAGAAAATATATAGGGTATTATTTATTAATTTATAATTCTGTGTTCATTTGTTGCAGCAAAAATTGAGAAAGGCGTTCGGTTGGACCATATTCTTGATGAAATCAGAAATGAAGTAATTTCGTCCACCAATCTTGAAAAGAAACACTTTTTAAATAAAAAAAAACTTTTCAATATTATGCAAAAGTATAGTATTTCGCAAGGCGGCAAATACCATAAAATTGATGAAGTTAGTGTGGATGTTTTAGTAAAAGAATGCGAAAGTCTGAAGCATAACCCGATTTTGTTATTCAAGAAACAAGGGGAAGCGCACAATGTTTTAGATAATAACGGATGTATGATGATAATCATGACAGAAGCGCAGAAAGAAATTTTGAAAAAGTTTGGTATAGGCACTATCTGTATCGATTCCACACATGGCACAAACCAGTACTCATTTCAATTAACAACAATCATTACTCTTGATGAATATGGAGAAGGAGTTCCTGCTTGTTTTTGTATTAGCGATCGTGTCAACAGCAGCTATATGACGGTGTTCTTTGAGGCTATTAAAAATGAGACTGGAATTCTAAAATCCGACATATTCATGTCTGATGATGCTAGTTGTTATTATAATGCTTGGAAAATAGTCATGTGTGATGTGAACCACCGTTTGCTATGTAAGTGGCATGTGGATAGAAATTGGAAAAAAAATCTTTCTTTAATTCCAGGTAAGCAAATGAAGTGTGAGGTTTATGCAACTCTACGTACCTTACTGGAAGAACCTGATCAAAAAAAATTTACTTCTCTGTTGGAACTTTTTTAAAAAAAATTAAAACAAGAAAATTATATTGATTTTTTGAATATTTTAGTTCAACTTATGCGTTCAGAACAGAAATGTGGGCTCCCTGTTATCGAACCAAAACTTTTATCAACACTAACATGTGTTTAGAAGCTTTCCATCGTGTACTGAAGCATGTCTATCTTGCATCCAGAAAAAATCATCGGCTAGACATTCTAATCAACGCTTTATTCAAAATCATCCGAAATAAAGGTTATGATAGACTAATTAAACTCGAAGAAGGTCATGTTAACCACCATATTAATAACGTTAATAAAAGGCATCGTTTAAGCAAAGATGTGAGTGAAATCTCACAAATTTCAGATAATGAGTAGCATGTTATAGCAGCTAATACAAAAAATACATTTTACTCCATACTCAAAGAAGTCGAGTTCTGCGATTGCAAGAGAAAATGTATAGCATGCCAAGTGTGTGTTCACATGTTTTCTTGCACATGCCCAGATTATCTGATAAAAAATAATTTATGTAAGCATATTCATGCTGTAGTTGGAGTAGAAAGGACTATGGAGATTAAAACAAAAAAGTCTATGGAGATTGAAACAGAAAAGCCCATGGAGACTGAAGCCGAAAAACTTATAGAAGGTGGACAAGCTAAAGCACAAGTGGTGTCAGATGAAATTTTATGTCACATTTTCAATGATGAAGATGGAAAACAATTGCCTATTCAGAGAACAACAAGAAATCAAATTTTCGTAGAAAAATTAAAAATATTAACAAATATGGTAGAAAACGCTGATAGCAAATTTGTCGAAGAGTTTTTGAAAGGAGGCGAACATGAGAACACGCTGGACAAGTGGACATCTACTTTTTTTTCAAGTACCAACAAAACAGCAGTAAAAACGAATGAACCTGCGAATAAAAAGGTAGAAAAAAAGTTTCGTTTCCATGCGACTACAATGAAACCAGGCAAGAAAAAATCATCTTCTGAAATTTTTTCTCTGCCAACTGCGGCTCAAAAATTAAGTCACAAAGAAATTCTTATGAACTGTACTGACATTTTAAATATACATACCACAACAGATCATCAATATTAATTTTGTTGTTTTTTTTTTGTGGTTTTTAAAGTAAAATTTTTAATTAAATAATAAAGTAATTTTAGTGTTTTGACTGATTTTTTTAAACATTTGTTTCGTAAATTGTTAATTTTCTAATAACATCTGAATGATGGTTCATTCTGGCAACATCTGAATAACGATTCGTTCTGGCAACATACAAAAGTGCCCTTTCACTGTGGATGTGCTTTATTATAGAGAAAATGCCACTGCGTGTGGGATGTGCTTTATTATAGAGAAAATGCAAAAGCAACTAAAACGCTGGAAGTGAGCAGCCAAAATGGAAAAATCTCCTCCTACGTCATCGTTGTATAATATGATTGCAAAATTGTTAAACTATATCGATTTCTTATAACAATTATCGACTTTTTTGAATTTTTAATGCTGTCTTCAGCAATTAAATCAATTCTCAGATGCCATTTAGTCCTATTATCGGTTTTTGCTGTTCTGCTCTTTTCATGAATTTTATGCATTTATTTATACATAAATTGTAATTATTCAACATAAAAGAATAATAATTCATGAAGTGATGAAATGCGTGTTTAGAACACTTTGTGTATATAGTAATTTTAAATTTTTATTACGGAAAAATGTAATGGTGGAAAAGGAAGTATAAGTAGTAATCATGGTCAGTAGATGAATTAAGAAAAATATAATTTATCTTTTTCTTATCGTCGGATATTATAATACATTTTGAGAAGAAAATTATGTGAAAATGTTAATACTCAACGATTTACATAAAACTTTTTTAGAATTTAATGTGTGGAAACGAAAACAGGAATTAAGTAAAATAGAACAGTGAACCGTGCAATGCAGTAAAGGAAAAAAAAAGAATGGAGCTGTTTATTTGTAATTTTGTTGGCCAAGTAAAAAATAAAATACACAGACGTCGTATTTATCGTAGAAAGAAGCTTTATAGGATTGGTGAGTTATATATAATCTGTATTGTTAATAACTAAAAGATTTAGTAAAATGAAAAGAGTGCTTTTGATATATAATTAATAGATTGTACTGCACAATTATAAATAGGTGTAATATGTGTCGAGACCATATCATAGTAGTAATTGTGGATGGAAAAGTTTTTATTGAAAATTTTGCAACACTGGATTTGTAAAAAATAGTTAAGCTGTATACCAATGAACACGGAAGAAAAAAGGAAATATGTGGTAACCATTACATAGTTTTCAATAGGATATTCACATTAACATTTACACCTTTCAAATATTTATTATAAGTATATATATATATATTCCGGAAATGAAAGATTGCAATAACTAAAATTCATATGTTGATATTGTTTTGTAAAACTTCATTCGGCATATATTCATATGTGATGCAAAGTATTTATGATGAATATGGTATCTAATAAAACATAAACTTTTCAATATTTAAAAACCCACTGAACTTAACTAAAATTTTATTGTAAATCCTTTTTAAACAATATAATTGAGTTTTTTGCAGTTCTAAAAACATATAAAAATAAATCTTGTTGAAATTAAATAGAATGGTATTTGTAAAAGTGTATTGGTTTTAAAAAATTAATATGGTGGATGGTGTAACAATTTCTGAATATAGAAAATATTAAGAATATATTATTTAAGACAAATTTGAAATAAGCGAAAGTGGACATGTATTTAAATACTAAGGTGGAAAAAAATTATATAGATGTTAATTTATGTACATTTCATGTTTGTTTATTTGTTTTTATTGCTTTCGTTCACACATTTTATTCAGTTTTAAAAAATTAATATTTATTCATAGATGAAATTATAGGTGTTTCATGAAAATTTTATCTCAACTGCTCTTGTTTTTTAAGATGCAGGTTGCAACCAGTTTTTAACGCTTTGATTAAGAGAAACTGAAAAAAACATTCAAAGTATATTTTTAAAAAACGTTATTTTAAAATACTCAATAAAATTAATATATAAAACTATTAATAATTTTTGTATAATTAAGGAACAATTACAAAATATCCTATAAATGTAAACTTATGAATGTTTTGGAACAAAAGGGAGGGAATTTATTTTATAAAATACATTTAGATTCCTTTTTTATTTAAAAATTATGAAAAATTTTATCATTAAAGTTAAATTAATATATAGAAAAACTATAAAAAAGTAATTCAGAATATATTATAAATCACTACCCTAAATGTAGAGGAATATATTTTGGTAACTTTCAACTTTGATTTTATTGTTAATTGATGAAATTATCTATTTCTATTTATTAACATAATATATATTTTATTTAGTAAATATGATTCAAAATATAATTTAAAGTGTATTGTTTAATATATTTTTTTCTATTTATTTACATTTATGTTTCATTTGCAGATTTCATATGGTCTGACCACACTTATTTGGATCAACATATAAAATAAATTTTTGTGATTTGAATTGCTGTTGTTTATAGTTAAATTAGACATTATATTGTATGTTATTTTAATTTTAAGTCACAGTTGTAATTTACTATAACCCAAACATCTTACATTTGCTGAATGTGTGATTTATTTTTTCTGCAGATTTTTACTAAAAGAATTATTTATGTACTGTAATTTACATTATTGTAACAACTGAAAGTATTACAAAAACTTTTTTACAATACATATTTTATTCACTTTTGAAAATTCTTATTCTTTGATTAATTTCATAGTGTAGATCTTTTAATTTTATTAAATTTCAGAATGTGTTATTTAAATTTATTCCATATTTTGTTAATAACTTTTATAAGTCTGCTATATTTTTTAATAGAAAAGATGTGTGTACTACAAATCTCCAGTTTATTCATGTGATTCAACTGCGTATTATATATCTTTAAAACAAGGTCAATCAAGCATGATGCTCTGTGGGCTGAGGATTCTGTATATTAAGTTAAAGATAATTTACATTTATATAAAATTAAATTCGAAAAAAAGAAATCTCTGATTTTTTGTACTGCAAAAGGGGAGAAACACTATTTTTGGTGCTTTTTTGAACTTTTTTCTAATTTTGAAAGTTTCAGTAAGAAAATGGAATATAGTTTCATTCTTAACAAGTAGCAATCTTCCCATCAATATTTCACATGCAAGGAATGGAAGGATATATTTTTTTGAAAATTCAAGTTTAAGTGCCTTGAAGGCATAAATATAAAGCTGTAAGCTCGGCTATAGTTTTCTTATAAGGCAGGCTTTTATTGCATATATTTGAGATATGTTTTGGTTTCCCTAACTATTATATTTTAACTATTACTTAGGGGAACATCCTTTTTGTTTGTTTGTTGTTTTTTCTCCAAATAGAAGGGGTTTAAATTATTTTTTAGCCATAACTTTTTGGTTTTATGAAAAAACTTTTGCGCTTCATTTTATATTTTGAATTTCATTGAGTTTTTTGCTATCTGGAGTAATCAATTACCTTGAAATTGTAGATTGTCTAAAGAATATTTTAATTGTAATTTTTGATCTAACGTTTGTGAGGTATTGATTTTTATTTGATATTTTTATTGTTTCTGAACCATTTTATTAGGGTTCCAAAAACATCATATGTGTATAGAATTCTAAAAATTGAACAGTCTCAACAAAAATTATCTATTACAATTTTTAACACAATTATTACTGATATTCAAATTTATTGACATAAAACAAATTAATTGTTGGTGTGTTTTTAAAATTTTATAAACTATTTAAAACTAATTCTGATTACAATCTTTAAGAGCAAATTATATTTTATTTTGATCTAATAATTGAAATGTTACTACAAAATGTATAACTAATATCTCTGAATTAATTTTAGTAATAATTTCTTTCAAATTTATTTCACAAATATAAATAAATCTTAGCCATATTGGGAATGTTTAGTATGATATATAAAAATCATCTGAATTTTCACCTGTCTATTTATTATGAATATGATAAATAGGAAGAAAACACTGGTCTAAACGAAAAAGTTGTGATTTATATTTTTCTTCACAATGATGTCCCTGTAACAGAATGGCCATTTTCAATTCACTGCAGAATAATTTACTTGCTGACTTTGGAGTTTTAGTTTTGGAGGTTAAAATAAAAAAAAATTCCAAGGGGTTGCTACTGAATTCAACTTACAACAAAGCATGCATAATGAATTGAACGATTATTACAGAATATGAATAAAAAAAATTCCTGTAATTCAGATACTGACCAGTGAATTTTTACTTCCTTCAAACTCAAATTAATTCTTGAGCAGATGAGTAAATAAAAAAACAATCTAAAATAATTGAACATTTGAAGGATGGGGAGGTAATATTTAATAACAGATTTAATCTAAATATAAATATCTAAAATTTTTTTGTACACTGTTTTAAGTAATAACTGTAAAACTTCATGCAATGTATTGTAAGACATTATTCCTTAAATAAGAAGTTGTCAGATTGACAATAACTACTCTAATTTGTTCCATTAGTGTTCTGAACAATGATCCTAAATATTTACAATCCTTTAATTATTTTGAATCGAAACACACTTAAATTTTGGTAATCAATGTGTAAGAAATGAATCTTAAAGTGAAGAAACTAGCACACAAATTGATATAAATAAAATTATGCCATTGCTTTTTTTTTTTTTAATGGACAATTTGTGCAGTTTGCCTAACAGATACTTAAATAAATGTTACGAAAATGGAACTCAGAAATAAGAGAAAAGTAAATAAAATGTTAAAAGTTAAATCTTTTTTTTTATTTCACAGTCTATTTTTTGATAGAAAATGTTAATTACTTTCATGTATTTATTTTGCAAAGCTATATATCTTCATTGGGTATAATTTGATTTTAAAATATCGATTTATAGTGTAAAATAAGAAATCTGCAATTAAGACTCATTCCATTTCATATATTAGTCCCTACACAAAGTTAAAACAAGACTTTCTGATGTATGTCCTCTGTTCTGCATTTTCTTAAGAAAAATAATTGTTCTCAGTCCTTGAAATCATTTATAATAATGTGTAGGAATTCATTTTTATATAATGGTTAATCTTTTTATAGTATAAAATGCCCATGTATTATGTGCAATTATAAATTCTATCTGTTACATACACATATGATTAGAGAAAAAAAAAAAAATTGTTTGATATATTGCCTCAAAAATTTGGTGTTACAGTGAACAGTTACAGTGAATAATAGCAGCATGCAGGTTATAGAAATGAGTATTGCTGTAAGTGGAAGAAATGCATAATTTTTATGCAATATTGCAACCAAAATTTGTTATTCATGTAATGAATTATGGCTTATAATGATAGCTGAATATATAGTTTTAAAAGTTTTTATAGATGAATTTAACTAACATTGTCACTCGATATGTTTTTTTCTTAAAAAATAAAAAAGATGACAAAAGACTGCTACTAGTATCAAATAAGTCACTAGTCAGTTTTTGTTGAAATATAGTCAGCCATATTAATATTTCGTCACAGCATTGTGAAATAAATTAACGCACCAAACTTTTTTAATGGAATAACACAAAGAAAACCCGCCTAAATATATACATGCAAAAAAAAATCATAAACGAAAAAGTACCACAGCTCTGGTAACAGCAAACACAAAAAGTTAAAATTGGTGTGCCACAATAATATTTAGTCAATGACGGACCAACGCATGAGCAGCAGTCCTGGGTTTTCCCCAACATGAGAAATTACATTAATGTAGGGAGGGCAGTACATTGCCTGCATATCAGTCATTAATAAATATTAAGTTGCAGTTACTATGCAAATAATGTAAGTACAGTTGTAGTGGAAAAAGTGTTGTGTGAGATCAAAAAAAGCTCAATTGAGACTTGTGAATTTGTAATTTTTCATAACAAAAAATAATGTACTGGACAGTGAGATAAGTTGATTACTAAATATATTTGTGAATCACCGTAAATGTAATTTTTCGGCAGTATCAAAAGGAAGTTGAATCCATTTCATTCTGCAAAAAAAGAAGCCGAAAAAAATGGGCGCTCTTGATGTATAGTTTATTAAGCGACTAGTATCAACAGATAGAAAAGTAAGTGTTCAGAAATTAGTAACAGCCTTACAGGAATACTGGATAAATGGTTTCAGGTGGCTGACAGTATATGGAATCTTTCTTCTCTTAAAAATCATTAAATTTTTTTATTAGATTAACTTAGATTGTTATATCTTTCTTACTATTATAATAAAATACATGAATAGACTGATTCAATTCCAGACTAAATTTGCATTTCATATTAAGTAATTTCACCTATATTAGTATTTTTTATTTTATATATACATATATGGCTAGTATGAAGGTCATAAACATATTTTATTTCTATTCCATCATTAAGGCGAATTTTTAGCATGAATCAGTAAGTTTGTTCTGTAAAAAATATTTTTGCAATATTTATAAATGTAAGATAATTATTCATTAAAGAGAAAAACTTATATTACTTTATGTTAAGAAAATGGGAAGTCCATTAAAAGTTAACAAAATAGTTTAGTGTTTTTCATACAACAATTTTAAAATTGAAAAGGAAAAGTAAAACAGAATAAAGGAAAAATGGTTGAAGTAAATGTACTAAATTTAAAAAAAATTTGACATGGTTTAAATTTCAATAAAACATTAATGTTCATATTAGTGAACCAAATTTTATAGAACAAACCAACAAATTTGCTGAAAAACTTAGTGTACATAATTTTTAGTATCCATCTTCATAAATACAGCAGTTTTGTGATTGCCATTGTACTGCATCTTCAAAAACCGTTGCAGAAGCACTTAATTTTTTGAATGAAATTTTAGAAAACTCATTAGTGTTCGGGCTCAGTTTATTTTGAAATGTTATGCAGAAACAATTCAGTCTTAGAAACAAAATAATAATTCAGTAGATTATAATTATTTCTTGTTGTACAAAACTTTTATTTATCTCTACATAGTTTTCTTTTTAAAAATAATATAACATTACTGAATTTGATATTTTACATTAAATATAAATTCATTACATGTTTAAAAATTACTTGTAAAATTTTTATTCGGCATAATAAAATTATTACTTCACTTTTTTATTTTATATAATTCCTTTTTCTACCTAAAACATTTGGTATTGAAAATAGTTTATTATGTATATTTCGAGGTATTTTTCATTTAGTATTATTTTATTAAGTTATGTCATTTTCAGTCTTACTACTTTAAGTAATTCATAATATATTTAATTGAAATCAATGCTTTTAAAAAATTTACACAGTATTGAGGAACTTATGTTCAAAATTATCCAATAATATAGATACATAATTTTCTTTAAAAATTTCATTTCATTTTCTATTCCCATTTAATAGATAATTTTTCTAAATAGTACTGCATAAAATAAAATCCCGCATTATAGTTTCATTATACAATAAATAATATATTTTTTAAATTTATTCTACACATTACTGTTAATTATTTTAAAATGTTTTACAGTGTACGAAAATCCATATACATATTCAAAAAACTAAAATTTATTTTATGGATTAATATTTTGCCGTCAGCTTTTATGTTTTTTAAAAACAAAATCAATTTAAAACATTTATTTGATTACCAATTTTATTGCATCTAATAACTGTTAAAAACATTAAATTGTATATATATATATATATATATATACATACATATATAAAAATAATTAGTAAATATAAAATATTAATTACTAATTGTAAAAATAATATTTTTTATTACATTTTAAGTATTTTTTAAATATTTAACACTTATTATGATGAAAAAAAACTAATTTTTTGTAAATTTTCATTAAAAGCCTATAAAATTTAGGAATATTATCAAATAATGACGTAAGAGGTTTTTCTTTCATTTCGGCTGCTCACTTCCATCGTTTTAGACGATTGTAGAAAATGCCACTGCGTGTGACGTAGGTTAACAAATTTTTTGGCCGATATCGATATAGGAATTTTCTGATCAAAGGTTATAAATTTATTTTAATTTTAAATTTATTTTAATTTTAAAATGATAAAATGATAATGTTGTTGCATTTAATATATTTTAATAAAAATTTTAGAATATATTAAATTATTTAATTTGATATTTTAATGTTTCAATTGAGACATGAATAAGTTTAGTTAAAAGACAAATGTAAAAAACAATTAATTTAAATTATTTAGTGCATATTTAATTTAATAGAACATATTAATATAATTTCAAATGTAATACATAATTTATTTCGATATATTATTCAAAATTTGTTAATTAGTTTAAGTTATAAATATTTAATTTGATATTGTTAATGTTTCAATTGAAATATGATGAAGTTTAGTTAAAAGACCAACGTAAAAAACAATTAATTTAAATTATTTAGTGCATATTGACCATCCAGTAAATTTATTTTAATTATGTATTAATCGATTTTAACTATCTATCAATCGATTTAATTAATTCTGTAAATCGATACAAATAAAGGCGCGGAACTGAAAAGCCGGCTGGGTAGATTTGTGATCAGTTGCATTGAGGCTTTATTGGATCGATGCGGTTTGTGGTGCTGGCGTTCACTTTTTGAAACAAAAATTTTTAAAAATTTAAGCATTCAAGAAATATTGTTTAATGATAGTAAAGATGGATAGGCTTAATATGCAACGGGTTTGTGGTGAATCCACCAACGTTACTGGTAAATATATTGAATACGGTAAAAAATGTAATGTATGTAATAAGATAATTAAAAATCGTCATTTTACTAACCACAGTCGATATTGTGGTATATGTAAAATTTGTAATTCTAAATTTTCGATTAAGACTGAATTTCTGGCGCATAAAAAAATATGTAACCATTTAATTGCATACCCAAGAATGTGCGATACGTGTAAAAAAACATTTAAAAGTAGATTCTCATTCTGTAATCACAAAGATCTATGTAATGGTATTAATATTCGTAATATTACTAATAATTTGACACGGAATGATGAATTGAAATTAAATGAAAATAAACATGTCACTGATGGCATTGAAAATTGCAGTAGTGTTAATAAAAATTCTAAATTAATAGAGCATAATTATACAAAAAGACACGTTATATTGACGCATTTAAGAGACCATGATTATTGTAAAATTAACGTAAATGAAATTAAATGTAATGATTGTAATTTAACATTTAACAACAGAAAAATAGTATTACAACATACATGCAAAGATAAAGTCTTGAAACGTAACTTCGATTCATCTTTCCGTGTAAAATTGTTAGTTATGTTACGAATATTAATACCATTACATAGATCTTTGTGATTACAGAATGAGAATCTACTTTTAAATGTTTTTTTACACGTATCGCACATTCTTGGGTATGCAATTAAATGGTTACATATTTTTTTATGCGCCAGAAATTCAGTCTTAATCGAAAATTTAGAATTACAAATTTTACATATACCACAATATCGACTGTGGTTAGTAAAATGACGATTTTTAATTATTTTATTACATACATTACATTTTGTACTGTATTCAATATATTTCCCAGTAACGTTGGTGGATTCACCACAAAAGCAAAAATATAGCTAAGCTTCCAACTTTATATTCAAACCTTTGGGGCGCCGAAAGCTCAAAAAATTTGAAAAATATATTTTTTTCCCCGGCTTATGATATATTGTTGAAAAGATCGCTATTTGTCGGAAACAAAACCACATTTCATTTCCTTAACGGAACTCTCAAAGTTTGCCTAAAAGTTCGAGTAAGCGCAAAAAATTATGTGTCCCCCCCTTAGTGCAGCCAGTATTATAGCTAAACGGAGTAACCCTGAGCGCATGAAACATCATGCTTGACTGAACTTGTTTTATTTATTTATTTATTTATTTTGTATTTGATTACGCATAACTATGCAGATTGATTTCAATGATTCTTCGTTCATGCAGAAGTATACCACCAGTAAAAAAGCGATATCGACTTTAAAGTTTGTTGTAAAAGTTAAAAAAGGCAAACGCGCTGAAAGTAAAAAATAATTAGATAAAAGGTATAATACATTTCAGAGTAATGTATTATCAATCGTATGATTGTTCTTCAGCAACATTAACTTTTCAAAACCGGCAACAAATCAAAGTGGAGTAAATGTTCATTATTCAACTTACAGAAAGTGAACAATTATTTATGTACTCGTTAATTAGTTTTTAATTATTGTTGCAATTTGAATTCGATGCTGACTGCAAAAAATTGATGTTAAGTGTTTACTTTTTTGTGCATGATTTTAATGTGTATATTTGTACCGCGAGCGGAACAAAGTATTTACAAAACGGGCACAATTCGTTTAGTTGAATTTGATTTTAAAATTCCATAATGGGGGGCTGACTTGACGCTGCTCATATTTCCGTTCGTTTTTTTATATTTCATACCGGCAAACTTCCGGTGCACAATTCCAGTGTTTAAATTATGCCTCTGGCCGACACACATACGTTTCTCTCTTCAATCGTGAAGATAGTATTCTGTACTGGAATCGTTTTTTAACAAAGAAATTGCATTTTCACGGGCCAGTTGTTTGTTATTGTCGGGTGGCGTAGGTTTCTATCACATTCTGTACCTGATCGAACCCTGTTTTGTGTGACCTTTCACGTGCAGCAAAAGGCCATTTTCTTTTTTAATTAACCGCTAGCTGTTCCGTTCGAACACCATCTTCTCACTATTATTAATTTTTTTATGGTTTCTTGAAAAAACGATGACGGTATTTTGTTGCTTTTACAGGGGTCTCGATTTTGAAATTTCACACGTTTGAATATTGGTGAACTCCGATGACCTCTCTTCGTTCTTTTAAATCTTTTATTTATCTTGCTCACAAACTCTTTGGACTGCCTTCATTTTTTATCTTATCCGGTATCTGGAATTCTATATGTACAAATTAGGTATTTTATGTAAAAAAACATTTAGAGTTCTAACGGAAGAAAATAAATACTATAACATTTTTATTGGTGATGTTCTATTAAAAACATTTTGAAATCAATAGATCGATAACACTGAACAAAAGAAAACAAAAACGAGAACTTTTCAAAAGAAACAACTGACTTAAAAATAAGACAGGAAGATAAAACGTATATACTTAAATGGAAAAGAATATATTGAAATATATAAAATGATTTTAGTTTTATTGTAAAACAGTTGTTATTATTTCGGCGGAAAAAGAATTAGTAGCAAAATAAAGAAAACATGATCTCATTGTTAAAAATAATCCCTTCCTAACAATATCCTGTTCGTAGGTAGTTCGTTAAAAACATCCTCTCTCTAAATTTTTTCCGGAAACGTTACTTATTATAATAGCCAGTCATGGATTTACACCGCGGATTTAAATGGGCTACAGCCCACAGCGGCAAAATTCGAAAGGCGGCAAATTTACATGAGATTGAAAAGTTTTTTCTTTTGAAAAATACTAAAAATTTCCAAAATATTATTACATATTATGGCGTTTTAGTCATGAGAGGAATGTGATAAAATCATTTTTTAACTTGCATTAATGTACAGAAAAGTTAAAATGGGAATATATTGATTTAGGTAAAATTTCCAAATGATTATAGAGACAAGTGACTTGTAAGCAGGGGAATCGAGAAATGAATTTAAAATTAACGAAGTGTAAACCGAGACGTTTCTTTATTATTAGGCAAAACGGTTGTAATATTAGCAGTTAGAGGAAATTCTCGAAGTATGCACGAGACAATGGCTGGTCGGCATGATAAGAGGTCAAACAAGACTGGAAGAAGAACTGAAAATTCACAAATGTAGTAGCGCTACTTCTTTGATACGACAAAAGTTAGAAGATTTTTCGAAGAGTTATTTATAGTATTTCTTGCCGTAAAAAACAATGAAAAGTGCTCAAAGCAGTGTGGCAATGGAGCACTGCGGGAAGCGTGCTGGTCCCATAACCTGTTGAAACTATTCTGAATACT
The DNA here is from genome assembly GCA_039619475.1 of Icerya purchasi. Taxonomy (NCBI): domain Eukaryota; kingdom Metazoa; phylum Arthropoda; class Insecta; order Hemiptera; family Monophlebidae; genus Icerya; species Icerya purchasi. The sequence continues at coordinate 544,031,214 of CM077115.1, forward strand.
GAATCTGATGAATGAACACGCTAACGGCAAAAATAGTATATTATGGATAAATATACTTTATTTAGTTTGTAATCATTTAACAAACAAAAGTAAAAACTCAATGTAACTGGAAAAATCAACTCTAACAATACTACAAAAAACACAATTACAATAACGTGATAACATGATGGAAAAAAACACAAGGAAAGATTAACACTGAATAAAATTTGCTCAGCAAGACGCTCCTTTCCTACAATGAAAAGAATTAAAATTTTTTTCAGATCAACAATGTCTCACTAAAAGTTAAACGATTTATCTGTTTTATTTGTTGAAGAACAGTTAGTAAAGAATTTCAATTTTGATGATATAATAAATGAATTTGCATCTTTAATATAACGTCGTAAGCGTGTTAGAGTGTGGCACAAAAATTTTTATTCGCGGCAAAAAACGGCAAATTTTTAAGTAAAATTTATAATTTTTTTTCAAAACTCCTCCAATTTTTTTTTCTATCTTGGGTCATTCAAGTTTAACGTTTTTTTTTTCAATTTCAGTCACTGTGAACGGCACAATCACTGCAGCAGTGGGGCAACTTTTTTTTTTTTTAGAAGCTGGGGAAATAACCAATAACTAACGAAAAACTAAAAATTTTTATTCTAAAATAATTGTAATGTTAACTTCAAATATGTATAGATATAGCCTGAAAATTTCAAAACAATCGAAGCAGTAGTTTTCTTTTAAAAAATTACCCTCTTTTTTAGCCGGTCGCACTAGTGGTGCTGCGTAATAAAGTTCAAGATTAAAACACTAATAGGTAGTCGAGATTAGTTGCATCTTTTATTTCATATGTTCCGACGTTTTAACTACGACCTTCAATTGCACCGACATTGTTAAAGAACTTAATCTGATTTGGTAAATCAAGTAAGGAAATAAAGTGATTAAAAATCATTTTTCAATGGAAAACCATTTCTATCATATCACGTTGTATTACCTTTTGTTTTTTAATAAACAGTAACAATATAGTAAAGAAATAAAATCAAGTTTTTTAAAAATTAAAACCCGGAATTGATACATTTCATTTATTTGAACTGAAAATAAAGTGGTTAAAAAATTTTTGCGCCTTTTTTTGTCTTTTCTGATATTTCTTTGAAACCCAGCTAGATTCGTCACAAAATTAAATATACAATTAAAATCATAGATAACAGAAGAAACTTCAATGAGCGTATCCTCAAATAAACTTGCTAGATACGAATGAAAAAGATAGATAATATAACGAATACATATTAGAAGCAAATTCAATCCAGCTATGTTACACTTTAAATGACGTAGAGTTGATAATTTGTAATTTTTCAAATACGTCTGACTATACATTAAAAGAAAAAAAAATTAAAAGAACCGATAATAAACTTGACCGATTAATTATTAATCATCTTCGTCCGTTTTGTATCACTATTGCTAACCGAACTCTTAAATTTACATCGCAAAAGTCTGTTTATCTGTATTTCACGCTGAAGTGGTTAATTCGAAAAAATAGAAAATATTTTAAAAAAGTAAATAACCCAATAAAACGATGTAAAATATGTGTTTTGTGATTATATATATGCTTGCATATATAACATGCTACCCGCGCAGAAAAACTAAATCGTTAACGAAGAACGGTATTTTTTGAGTGTAATTTCTGGTTCCGTCAATGACTATCGACCGGGTGAGTGTCACGTGTACCGTTTTCTCATATTACACAACGGACCATTTTTTCTGGTGTTCCGGAATGGTTCTTTCTTACTGCCGACAACCTTTGTCCATTTATTATTAAGAATCTTTTAGTCGGAACGTAACAACCTTTTTGGTAGTATGGTTACAATTTTAACACAACCGGTTTTTTTATTCATACATTTCTTCTTTTGCTCTTTCGACTCGGCTATTGATTTCATTTGTTTTGCTCACGTACCCCATCGGCGATTTACAACCGTTTTTTTCCACTTTATATGTACCAATAATTTTCACGACCGTTTACACCAGCGTTTGTTGGCGGTGTTCTCCGTCGATCTGCCAATCGTTTCGGTCAAAGTACACTACCAGCTTTTTTCTTATATGGTCCTCCGACATTGTCTTTCTATCCAACACGCCGACTTTCTAATAACAATTATCACTTCCTAATGTTTATTAGTGATATATTTATAACATCTCTGCCGACTGGAAACTGTAAATATTTTTTTTAAAACGAGAATAAATTTAAAAAAATTATATAATAGAAAATAAATAATTAAAAAATGTAAGTAAAATTAACAAAAAACAAATTAATAATGAAACGAGCAAAATGAACGGTACTATGCACCAATATACTACATATCAAGTATTGGAAATAAGATGAAAAAGACGAAATAAATGAAATGAATAACAAAAACAAAAAAATATGTTGGTTGGCTCTACGTTTGTTTCCAAATTCTCACCACAATTGCTTGTGGTACATGTCTATTTCATAACTGTTACGTTATTTTTGTTATCACGATTTTTTTATTTGTAATTACACTAGTACTAAATTCATATTCCCCCTACGGCTTAAAATAATATTTAAATTAATTTAACTTATTTAATTAATCTAATATTAACCAATAACATTAACAGTGTAAAAAGTGCACGGTCAAGTTATCAACGAATATATACAACCAAATGGAATAAATAGATCTTTATCTGGATATCGCGAGAGATTTCGCCGTGAATTTAAAAAAGTATATACGTATTTACGAAGCGATAGTAATTTTGCTCCAAGTCAGATAGATGAGAGAATATCGATGTGTGAAAGTATTATGTTTATGTGTAGTATGCCGTTTGTTCGGGGCGAAACCCGAACTCCTTTCGATTTGTAATATGCTGAATAATCATTTCCTAAAATTGCTCGCTAGTTTCCTATTTCATCTACGATTTCGTATAGCGGTAAGATGCGTTGTTGCCAGAGAAAAATTTACTTCTTGTTCGTAAAATCATTTTCGTCATTTAAAGTCATCATTCATGTGAAAATAAGTAATTTGGCTCGCAAAACCGGTACGCCCTGTCGAATTATTTATCGGAGAAATAAAAAAATAACCGGAAATTTGTTCGTACGCATTTTTAAGTGTGCTACGGCTGGAGGTGCAACAAAAAAACAGAACAGCCTATTCTTAGAATTATAAAATAAGCCAGATCGATCGTTGCTTTGCTTATCATGTTATTTAACCCGGACTGCTGATGTCGCTTGTAAGTTATTTAGTTCTTCTCGATTACTAGATATTTCTCCCTTTTTTTTTTTTTTTATCTGTTAACATTTCGAACCGTCTTCGGGGGGGAAAAAAACTATTCTTTCTGTCGGCTTGGTGTCTTTTTGTCAGTGCGTGTGTTGTATGTCTGTTTTAGTTTCCCCTTTTTTAGAAAGAAATAAAAAATATTTATTATTAGTAGATGAACGTCTTGTCTTAAACAGGAAATTTCGATGGCATTAATCTTAATGAAAATTGTTGTTAGCACGTCGTTAAAAAAAAAATCCAAATGTGTGTAGGCGTCGTAATTACGTCGCACATTTCGCGCCAAATTTATCGGAATCGATCGAACATCTTTTGTCTTTACAAAGTGAAATCTTTTCGGGCTTATTGTAATGATGTGCGATTTCGAAATGTTTTTACAATCGAAACAATCGACAATTGTCAAAAAAACAATCGAATGATTTTCATTCGAATGATTGTTGTGAATCCGAATGAATTATTCGAATAAAAACTGAAACTATCCGAACATAAACGATTGAAGTATTCGTTAAACATCGACTAGATTCTTCCGGGAGAAATAGCATTTCGAATGATGGTTGTGAATACGAATGAATTATTCGAATGCAACTACGGAACAATCGAATGCATTCGAATGAAACATTTCGAAGTTGCCCATCACTAGCTTATTGTCGACAGATTTATGGACAACTGCTGTTTGCAAGAAACCCCCTTCTCTTTGGCGTTAGTTAAAGGGATGGATCTGCTGGAACATGTATAGATAAAGGACGAAAAAAAACACATTGGCAAATAAGACCGAGAAAACACTATTTTGTTGTTCGTTCAGTAATTTCACACACGTGTTCTTTTCTCGAATCGGTTTCTAACATGTTTGTTCGAAATTTATGGGCACCAGATGAAATGGTGTGTATTTTAAACAGAGTAGAAATATTGTCGTCATTTTTGACAAAAACAACCAGTTCAGATTATCATTTCGTAAAGAACAAAATCGTGAGAAATCATCCACAAATGAACGTCTTGTCGTAAACAGGCAATTTCGATGGTATTTTGCATAATATGAAAATGTGTTATAGGAAAACAGCAATTGTTTTACGTAATAAGATGATTCTTTTTTACTCCTAAAAATTTGGTTCCTTTTCTAAAGCAAATAAATAAATGAATAAATAAGTTTACTGGATAGTACATATTATAAATTACGTCAATAAAACTGCCCAAAAGGTAATTTGTCAGGTTATTAAAAAATAAATAAACAAGCTATAATAAATTTTTATACAACCAAAAAGCTCATTCCATGTGACAAAGGTAACAATTCTATACAGTTATAATTTTATGGTGAACAAATTAGACTAGAATACTTCGATAAATTAGCCATTGTATTTACTTACAATTAGTAATATTTTTCTTCTTTCAGTTCCGTACTTATTTCTAACCGCCATCAGGCAGCTTTAATTAATTTGAATGGTTTTATCCTCGCAACATTCTAATTACGACGCAATTACAGAATTAAGTATAAAGAAAATTTCAGCAGAACATAAATATAATCGTTCACGTCTAATTTATTCACGAAGTTATCATGGTAGCGGTTTTCGAATACACTACACCCAGTAATTCAATGCTAAAGCAGCAATCATATATTTCAACACCATAAATAAGCAGTTAACATTTATCAATATCGCCGAAAATTTGAATAACGTTTTAAAATGTGTGTAGAATTGTAATTCAGATATAACCGACTGACGAATATAACTTGATTCCGGATGTATAAAATAACTTAATTAAAAATATGAACTATAATTACTAGGCGATTCAAAAATTACCTACACCGATTTAGATTATTTAATAATTTGTATGTTCTCAAGAAAATCTGTACTGTAAATGAATATACAAAAAAAGTCAGGGGAAGATTCCTGATCTATGATATCGATTACTTTCCTTCTATTGCCCACATGCAGCGAATGCAAAAATCGAATAAAAATATTTAAATTCCGAAAAATGACGTTATTTTTAATTTTCTCAGTTCTTCAAAAAATGAAATTTTTTTACTCCCATTTTTAGTTCAGTTACCCATGTCAAGAACAACGTCAAACCGACAAATATTTACATGATTCACTTTCGCATTACACCCCTAATGAATTTATTAAAGAAGTATTATTTTTAAATTGCTATTTTTCAAAATAGTTAATCGGACAACAATTGGTCATAATATAGATTTTATAATTTTTGATTTACTTCCAATTTCCAGATATGTAGGGAAAATTTATACAGAATTATTCGCAATTGCTAATGATTTTTTTTCCTTTCCTTCCGGCGATTTAAATAATTTTTAAAGAGAAGCGTAAATGAAATATTTGGTTTTACAATATAAACAAGACTATATTGACCACGAGATACAATTAATACGGTTTTTAAAGATATTATTATATTAAGAAACAACAGAAAACGTACGTTTGTATTTATTATCAACTATTAACAATAAACGGACCAAGACGAAAACGACGAAAACAGAATTATATATTTTCGGCAAATCCCAGATAAAATCATTCAGAATGATGGCAAAAAAGTCTTCCACTTTCATTAATCTGCAACCGCTTTTTCTTCTGTCAATTATTTATTGTTTCCAGGTTACGAGATTTTCTTTTTCGAGTACACACACATTAAATTACTAGCATACTTCTTGCTTCTAAAATCATCAAATGTTTCTCTTTTTCCTCTTTTAAAGTGATCAATCGTGTGAAAATCGTGTTTATAACGAAATGTTTATTATTAAATCATAAATAAAAAATTGTTTTTTTTAATAATTTTGAATTACGTTTGTAACTCGCTTTATACTAATATTTAGTGGTAGAAACCAAACACATATGTATGTAGCTGCGGTGAGTTTACTCTAGAAGAAATTCATTGTTTAAAAAAAAGCCTAATGCTGATCGGGTTACCTAACAATTTATATAATATTTTTTTCAATTTAATGATTATTTACTGAGAAAGGATTTATGTGGAGTGCAGGATTTGTTGTATAGAATTTTTTGAACTGTCTAAAAAATTTGAAAGTTTCATAAAAGAATCGATATTAAGCTTTTTATCAGTAAACATTCCGTATTCACAAATATTTTTTTGCCTTTTTAGAGTTTGTAGCGTCTTGCAATTTTAATTTCTGAATATAAAATTTCACTTAGCGTAAGTAGAGAATTTTTTTAAAATGTGGTTCATTATAAGTTGTTTTTTAATTTTTAACCGCAATATTCCCGTTGTAATATACAGATACATTCTTTAGGTTTGTTTTAACGTTTCATTAAGTTTACCGACTTTGTAAAGGAACCGTAATGCGGTTTTGGAGCCTCAAATAGCGTCCTTTCCATTGATGTACAGCATGCCTAGTAAAAAAATTATAATTTTGTTAAGAAAATGGAATATGGCTTCGTTACCGACAAATCGCGATTTTCCCATCATAATATTACATGCCCGGAAAGAAAAATATATTTTTCACAAATTTCGTTCGTTTAGCGCCCCGAAGACTTAAATATAAAGTTGTAAGTTCGATTACAGTTTTCCTACAAAATGGTCCTGTACACGTATGTTTGGCATAAGTTTTAGTTTTCTCAACTTACATGGACATAACTTTTTTGTTATTTTTGATATAAAAGGAGTGATTTAAATAATTTATAATCACAATTTTTGGAGTTTATAAAAGAGCTTCTGCGTTTTATTATACATTTGGAATTTCACTTTTAGAGGATTATTTTGTGACGAGTTATGAATTTTTAAGTGATTTTTGAGGTCGTTTAAAATTACATATTATATATTCTTGACGGATTTTGCGTTTCTTACCGCCCAGGGTAATCAGTTAGCTTCAAGTAACAGTTAAAAATTTTAATTGTAATTTATGATCCAAGTTTGAAGTTTATAAGACAAACCATTCGCGTGAGTTATTGATTTTTATTTGATATTTTTGTCGTTTCTGAACCATTTTATTACAATTTGATAAATTATATGTGTACGGAATCTTAGAAACGAATTTAGTCGCTTAAAAATTAAAAAAAAAAAATACAAGAAATTAGGAACAAAGACGCACATATTTCACAAAGTTGCATTATTTTTAACTGTTTTATTTATGCTGTAAAATATGATTTTTTTTTTTGGCACTTTTTTGAATAGATCACGTAATCCGAATGTTTTATAAAGAAATCGAAATATGGGTTCATTACCTTCAAACAACCAGCTTTCAAACGATACACAACTTCTCAGAAAAATAGTTATTTCTAAATTTATAAACTTTGCGCCAGCTCAAAATTCGAAAATTTTTAGTTGCAATATCGGTTACATGTTTCGTTTAAAATCATTTTTTTGCACATTTGCTGAGTATATGGCTCGAATTTTCTAATTTCTATACTGCAGTTAGCTCATACCGAAATTTCCTTTTTGTTGCAGTATTTCTGCTGAACATAAGATTACGTTAAATGATTATCACGTTTTCATTACATAGTAAATTTTCGATCTTAGTTATACATTTTAAATCTAATGCTTAACGACCTAACGAGTTATTTGGTGCTGGGTTGTGAATTTTAAAGTAATTTTTAAATAGTTTTAAATTTTACATTATCTTTTTTCACACATTTGCCTGGTGTTATTATCCAAAGTAATCGGTTGTCTCGAAGTTCACTACATTTTAAGTGGTGTACATAATTTTTAGTTGATTCAATGCAAGATTATTTTGTCTATTATACAAATTGATGCTCTTTTATATTACATTTCTAACGGCTATTTCAAACTTGTTTGTTTTCTTACAATACCAAATTACGAGATATTAGGCTTTTATTATTCTATAAAACATAAATAAAATAAAAAAACAAATGAAACTTTACTAAATATTTCATTTTTCTTCCTATGTAAATATTAATCAATTAAAATATGCAAGCGGCCACTTTCTAGCGGAGCAATGATAATCACGGATAGGAATAAAAAGTTTACTATATACCTTGTGCTGCCATCTATACGATTTCTTAGCAAAAAAATATACGCTAAACACCATTCGGTAAATTAAAAGTAAAAATATATATTGCTTTGGATTTTTACTTTTGCTTTTTCTAATTAGATTTAGCTTTTGTTTGATACCTATAGACTAATATTTTTACCATATCGATATCGGCCAAAAAATTTGTTAACCTACGTCACACGCAGTGGCATTTTCTCTATAATAAAGCACGTCCTGCGAATGGAGTCTAGCGAATAACTTTCAGACTTTTTTTTTTTTTGGCTGTATGTCTATTAAAGCAGCTAGTATTAGTACTGGAACGTTAATTTACCGTCGTTTTATCAGAAATATAAATGAACAGTTTCGATTAAATCGATATAAAATATATATACATATATAGTTAACAATAACATTATTTCAGACAAATGGAGTATGCAAGATGTAAATATAATTTTTATTTTGCGAACTGATTAATTTTTAAAAGTGCAAAACAAGATATTTTTAAAAGAAGTGGAATGATATTATACTGTAAAATCAAAGAAGTAGAGTAAGTTGTTATCATTACTTAATTTAATGGTTATGGTACAGATTCTTCATATTCGTTGTATGGTAATTTTTCACAAATTTTTTGAAACATATATTGTGCTAACGTCTGTTATGAATGAAAATGTTAATGTTAATTAGACTTATGTATGTGTACATGGAATTTAAAAAAAAGTAATACTGTACGAAAATACAAAATGTACGACAAAATCATTAACATATAAATGTAAAATCGTTTTTGAAGAGTAAACTTACATTTAATATATCGTTGTTTCAGCTGCAATGCTACGAGAAATAATTATTTTATTTTATTAATGTAACTTAAATTAAGTTGCATTTTTACATATTATATTCATGTATGTAAGTTTATTAGAATAGATATTTCTTTTGCATATTTAGGTGAACCAAGTTCGTAATATATAGTTCCCAAATAAATTATTCGGGTGTAAGAAGTATTATGATTATGTTGATCCGAAATTAACAGAAACCTATAAATGAAAAGTGAGTTGGCTTTTAGTTTTTATGTAAAATTAATTTTTTTTTTTAGTTTGATGGTTTTTTTGCTGAACAAAAGTTCATATCATACAAAAAAACTTAATACATTTTTGTATTTTGCATTTTTAGGGTATGGTTTACTATTCGAAATGGAAATTATTTTTAATGGAGTTCACACTGTGATGAAATTAGCGAAAAACAAATTGGATTGTAATCTATTGTTTAAAAAATTACCCTAGTTATTGTAACAAGTGGATTAACTAACGTTTTTGGAAAAAAATGAATGTATAAGTGTTAAATTGTTTACGAACTACGAAAAGTTCCATTTATGTACTTTTATACTTAAATTTGTGCATTTATATTTTAATGAAAATAAATTTTTGTGTAATACAATGCTTATTTATGTCTAATAACGTTTAAAAATTAGGTCACCGAGTATCTGTACCGTTATATTTGTAAAGAGTACGTTTCAATTTTGATAGATCTTGAGATAATAAATTTATAAAAAATGAATAAGTATTTGTATAGAGTATATTAATTTGATTTACTTTAATTTATATAATTGTTTTTGAAAGCAGTTATTCAGATATACGATTATATAAAATGAGTGTAATATCAATTTTATAAAATGTGTTTAGTGTTGTGAAACAAAAAGTAACAAAACTATATCATTTTAGAATAATCGTTATGTCAGTTATATAACTTTTTTCTTTACTTATATCATAGCTGGAATTATAAATGTTTTAAAACCAAATTGTAAACTAACATAATGGATTACAATATGTTAATTGCGATTGTACCATATTTTATTATCATTTAGAAACGGACACAGTTAAATTTATAAAGTTCATTTTATAGAAGTAACGAAATTATATTTAATTTCGTAATGAATTTTTCAAAGTTATGGAAGGATAGTTGACCATTGATAGTGTGCATATTTTTCTTGAAAAATTTTTAGTTACATGCAAGTAATTATACATGGTTAAGAGAATTCTGTATAAATAATAATATTAAAACTTCGAAAAAAATATCCATTCTGAATGTGGTGTTTTATAAATATAAATGATGATATTTTACTCAAGCATACAGAACCCTCACTGCATGATGTGTAATGTTCGAAATTTTAGGGAAATTTATCAAAGGTAAATTTCTTTACATAATTAATGATCAAATATAAATGTAAAATATAGAAATTGGTAGTAAATTAAATTATGTAATTGCTATACTTTATTAAATAAGGAATATTATTTGAATATATATGCTAATGAGAGAAAAATGTTCTCACTGACCTACCTATTTCTAAAATATTTTGAACCAAATTTTATGTCTTCTTCTTTTTGTGTAAGGGGACTAGAATTTAATGTATTCGTTTATAATTAAGGAAAAAATCACATGCAGTAGATTTCTATAAAATGTTTGTTTTATAAACTTCCCCTTTTAAAAATGTTTTTTTTAAGGTAAGGAAAAAACTAAAGATCTATAAAACAAAGATATCTCGGAAGTTTTATTAAAAAATAAACCAAATAGTTTTTCTTCTGTTAAACTCATTTTGTAAGAAAAATTTATTACAGGTTATCAGAATATACTATCAATTTATCAGTTATGTGATATGAGTAAGTAATGAACAGGAAATTGTTAAATTTTGATTTTTTTTCTCATAAAATTGTATAATTTGGAAGATCGAATTTTATAAAAGTAGTTACTTTGTGAAACGATACATATGCGTAGTTCAATTCTCTAAGTGAGAATATCATTAGTAGTTCTGTGTTTATCGCGTTTAAATAATTTATAGTGTGTATATTATCGTAATTATCGTTCTTGTGCCGATTCATGTCGGCGACTAAGAAACTTCCCCCCACACGCGCACAAGGCAGCACAGCGCGCAGCCTCAACGCAACCAGCCCCTCATCATCACCACCACTACGACGCTTCGACAATGCGACCAGTGCGACAAAAACTACCCGTAACATCATTAACAGCAGCAATGCAGGTAAGACGAACATTGTTAATTTAACTCAACACGTACAACCGACCGCCACCACTAACACACTGCCGCAGTCAGCCCCGAATTCAAGTACAGCTGCATCTACTACTGATAACAATACGAACAGCCCGTTATCTCTCGATCTTTCCGAAAGCGACGCGTCGATAATTGATAACGACCAATTCCCAGCACTACCCGGCATATCGCGTGATATTTCTCAGCCCGGCAAAACAGAGCCGCTCTTATCATCCTTCTCGGAAAAGTTAAAATCGACAAAACAGGACACCATTTCTCGCTGCTAAAAGAATAGTCCCAATAACGAATGTTCAACCAATAACTGACGAGCAGGGAATCATATTCCCATACATCGCTCCACACACCATAAGAGAGTATTTAGTAGCGCTGAAGGAGCAGATAGGTAGCGCATCAAATATTCTGGCCGGATCAAGAATCAGCCAAGACAGGGTAATGATGTTCTTAAGTTCCACCGAAGTAACTAACTTGCTGTTTGCCAAAGGGGCAACGATTTATCTCGGAGGGAAACCAGTCGCCGTGTGTAGATTACAGAACCCAACAAATAAGTTGGTGTTGTCAAATGTATCCCCCACCATTCCGAATGACAAACTTTTGCAGTACTTGAGCAGTAACCTGGCAATAAAACCCCTGTCACAGATAGCAATCCTCTGGGTAAATCCAATGGATGCTGAATTTGGTCACGTCTTAAGCTGGCGATGACAGCTTCACATCGAACACACCAGCTGTACAAACATACCGGAGTCATTTCTGATAAGCTATAATGGAAGAGATCACCGAATTTTCGTCCTCTTGGAGAACCATATGTGCCCTGCATGCAATAAGGACACAGACCCCCCTAGTGTAGTTCAAACAGAAAGCCCTCTTCTGGAGGTGCCTATCAATCCCTCCAAAAATAGGCCCCATCAAGATACACAAAAAGAGAATCCCCCTCCTCACGATATCCAAAAACAACAAACAAGTGACCCCATAACAAGCCAGATAGGCATGACTGGTCCTCACCAAGCACCGGGACAGCGGCCGGATAGCCAAATCATTACCCCAGCAAACCAAACCAACTGCCAACAGGAGGACAGCGAGAGAGCAAACCCACTCTTCAAACGGCCGCATCCCAAAACTCCTGAATGTCAAGCAGGAGCAGAAGAGCCTACATATCCTACACATTATATTCCAAAACGGATCATTCTAGACAACCACAATTACAACCCTGAGGGACGCCCAGTACAGACTGCTGACACAGCCAACGCAGAAGTACCAATGGAACACCTACCCGCTGATGCGCACACAGAAACAGCTGAAGGACCAACGGCGCAAAAGAAGAGAGCAGATATTGAGGAAATCGTAGCAGGAGCAAAACATCTTTTCGAAGAAAACCAAGTGCCCTTCATTCTCAATTACAACGACTTCCAAAAGTTCATAAAGCGTATCAGCACATCGTCCAGTTATCTTAAGTACACCCAACAATTCACACAGGACACAGACGGATTATTGCACATGTTATCCCAGGTAAAGCCATTCCTTGGGAGTAGGAGCGTCAAAAATAGATGCTCGAGTATTATAAAGAATTTGAAACTTAGACCCTCTGAATCGGAGAACACAACAGACGACGATCGCAGTTCCCAGACTAACTAATGGGAGGTTCAGCAATCTGCATACAAGGCACGATCACGGGGTGATAAGAATTCAAATGATGTCTTCAGGAATGCGAAGTAAGTGCACCATACTCCAGTGGAACTGCAGAGGCCTCCACAACAATAAAACGGAACTAGAATATCTAATCGCAACCCACAACCCTGCGGTTATCTGTTTGCAAGAAACACATCTCACTTCCCCCCTAGACCCTATTTTTCCCAACTATATCACCTTCCAGAGAGACTACACTTTGGGTGACCGAGCTTGCGGGGGCGTGGCAACGCTCTTGCATGTCTCAATCCCAGCTCATTTGATAACGATAACGACGCATCTTCAAGCACTAGCGATATCTGTCTTAATACCCGGATTTTCTGGTAGTGCAATATCCATATGCAATTTCTATTTACCCCCTTGCAGCAACGTCAGCTACCCACAGCTATGCGCTACCACAAATCAGCTGACCTCCCCGTCAATAATTCTAGGAGATTTTAATGCCCACTCCCCGATTTGGGGATCAGCTTCAACAAATCACCATGGCTCGGTCATAACGGATATTCTCGTCAGTAACGACTATGCTCTCCTTTCGTTAAAAGGTCCTACTCATTTCGACTCCACGGCGAAGACGTTTTCAACAATTGACCTAGCCCTCTGCACCGCCACACTTTACCCAATAATTTCGTCTCGCGTCTTGGATGACCTCCACTCCAGTGACCACTTTCCCATTATAATCTCACCTGACATAGGTAGTTGTCGGTCGGTTCCTCGAAATCAATCGACCGTGCAAAGGTACATGTTTCACAAAGCGGACTGGAAAGGCTACAAGGAGAGCCTAGTCATAAATTCTGAGCCCGGCCCATCTATTGAAGAGAATTTAAAGACATTTACACAGGATCTATTCAGAGCAGCAGTAGCAACAATCCCGAAGTCATCCGCGGCTGTACACCCACACAGGGTCCCCTGGTGGTGTGACGAAGTGAGAGAGGCAATAACGAACAGGAAGCGAGCCTTAAGAAAGTATAAATCGACAAAAGCTGACCAGGATCTAATAGTATTTAAGAAGCATAGATCTTTAGCCTGTCACATTATCAGGGCGAAAAAACATGAAGCCTGGCTTTCCTTCATGTCGTCAATTAATGACGCGTCTACCTGGCAGAAAATAAAATCCCTTAACAGAAGACAGCGGCCATCAACCCCAATCTATATCAAGTCCAATAACAACATCATATCAGATACGGCATCAGTTGCGTCCATACTAGCAAAGCATTTCTCCGATGCTTCCTCAACCAATTCCTACTCATCATCCTTTTTGTCCCACGCAAATAAGAAAGATGTCATTCCTCTCCTACCACCCAACAGCATGGATCGGTACGATCGAGCGTTCTCCTTGTCCGAGTTAAATTTTGTCTTAGACAATAAGCTGAAGGCAAGTGCACCTGGCGCAGATTCCATCCATCCTTTCATGCTAAAGCTCCTTCCCACGGCGGCAAGACTATATCTGCTAAACATCTATAACCAGATCTGGGAACAAGGTAACATTCCGATCTCATAGAAAGAGGCAATCGTTATTCCGATTTTAAAACAGAATAAGGATCCTTCACTACCCAGTAGCTACTGTCCTATCTCACTGATGAGTACCTTATCCAAAACCCTGGATAAAATGGTCAACAGACGTCTCCTCTCCTTTTGTGAATCCAAAAATATCCTCTCCACAATACAAGCCGGAGGCCGTAAGGCTAAATCAACGTCGAATCATCTGGTGAGCCTTCAAAGGCAGATTTTATCTGCGTTCAAAAGTCGACAGCACCTGATAACCATATTCTTCGATATTGAAAAAGCCTATGACCGCCTATGGCGGCAAGGCCTAATAAACAAACTACAAAGATGGCAGGTGACAGGTAGAATGATAAGATTCATTCAAAACTACTTGTCAGACCGAACTATACGGGTCAGAATCGACTCTCAAGTCTCTGATGCAATGAGCATCGAGAACGGCATACCTCAAGGCTCTGCACTTAGCGTAACCTTGTTCATAATGTACATCAATGACATTGCTGATTGTGTTCAGCCACCAGTAACGGCCCGGCTCTTCATTGACGACCTTAGCATTTCCCTAGCGTCTCGTGATCCACACATATCTCACACAATCCTTCAGAAAACTATCTCCAAACTCCAAAAATGGTCAGAAGTCAATGGTCTAAACTTTTCCTCCACAAAGACGGTATGTGTCGATTTCTATAGGGGACGGCCTGTGACCAACAGGATTCCTTTCCAAATAAACAACACCATAATTCCGAACTGTACTTCAGCCAGGTTCCTAGGCCTGGAGTTTGATAGCAGATTAACTTGGCGCCTACACATTAATAAGCTAAAATCCGAATGTATAAAGTTACTGTCAATAATCTGATACCTCTCCAATCCCCAACTCAATATTCATCCCAAATTAATCTCTAATGTTTACAAAGCCTTGATCCTAAGTAAAATAAATTATGGGTGCCAGGTGTACTCCTCAGCGCCTCTAAGTAACCTGAAAAAACTGGACGCAATTCACCACTCTGCACTACGAATCATCACCGGAGCCCATTATACAACACCGTGTAGGAGTATCTGTGCACTAACGGGCTCTCCCCCACTGAAATTCTAGCGCTCCCTGCATACCCTGCGGTGCAATATTCCATTCCTAAAGCTGCCTTATATCCATCCCGAAACCCCCTTACTCGCAGCGTTCACTAACGATCCACTACCAATTCTCACCAAGCTACTTCAGAATGTCAATGTCAACGACTCCACAGAGTGCCAGGCAGCAGCTACCGGCTCGTTACATCTGTGGCAACTTGAGCCTGTAGCAGTTAACCTATCGGTTCTGCAAAAGTATAAGTCCTACGGCATGTCAGAGCAACTTACTCAAGACGCGTGCGAAACAATAAGACAGTACAGCAACGCTATCCAATGTTATACAGATGGGGCCAAAGCAGCACCCGTCGAGGGGATGTCACCAACTGTGTGCGCTTTCGAAGTGAAGGGAGCAATGACAACCATCTGTCTGAACGATTACTGCTCAATCCTAGATGCCGAATTATATGCAATACGCTTATGTCTGGAAATGATCCTGGCATCCACAGAGCCAATCCATGACATCCTATTGATAACAGATTCATTAGTGGCGGCTAAGATGTTAGGAGGGGGAGCCCCGGGGAGGGGGTTAATAAACCACGTCTTGGCACTCATCATGGGGCTACAATCGAAGGGATATAAGCTAGTAGTGTTGTGGGTCCCAAGTCACGCGGGAATCCCAGGAAATGAAAGGGTTAACACAGCAGCTCAATCAACCATTACAGCTCCTAGTCCGCAAAGCATACTTGGGCCCCCTCAAATATCAGAAGCTGTAAAAATACAAATAATGGAACAGTGGAAACAAGAACACATCTCCACCCCATCCCACCTCCAGAATATAAAGAAATCCGTAGAGCCATGGTGGCCCCCCCAGGGGACCTTACTTTACACCTGGGCCACACGCGACTATCCCACGACTACCTGTTGGAAGGCGCTCACCCTCCAACCGCGTGTCCTTTCTGTCGCGCACAAGAGCCACCGGCGGTTGAGCACATTCTCATAAACTGCCCTGCATTCCAATCCTCCAGAACGAGACACGGATTTGATAACCTCAGCCATGTTCTCTCAAACTCAGAAGCGAACCAAAGTGCAGTCTTCCAGTTCGTCAGGGACAATGGATTAGGGGCATTCCTGTAACCAGAGACTCTCGGGCCGTAATAGTCTAGATATTATACACGGCCCGGGGTCTAACCACTGTTTGAAAATTTTAATAAAAAAAAAATAAATAAATAAAAATTAGTAAAATGTAAAAATGATTATTTGATTAACATTAATAAATGGCATTTAAAATTAAAAAAATAACCAGAAAAAAAAGTTGATCATACAACTTAAAGTATAAAAAAACCATCTGATAATAAAAACATTAAACTGTAAATTCGAAAAGGAAGTTTATATTTAGTGCAGATTAATGAAGTACTTTCAACAAATGTTCTGGAGTTTACGAAAACCTATAATAAACAATATTTAAATGACGTAAATGACAAATGGGTAAATGTGTAAAAAATTAAAAATGGAGCGCTAAAAAATTCAACTTAAACACAAATTATTTTCAGTTCTACCTATCCATTAGATTAATTTGATTTCAAGACTGAAGAAATGTACAGATTCAAATTCTAAATTATTGGTAATCAAGGAGTAATTTTGTTACATTGATTTTATTATTCAAGCATAGATATTCAAAATATGCACATATTTCTTTAATGCAAGGAGCTGAAATGTATTAAATTAGTTATGTTCAACAATTGTTGATACTTTTAACAAAAAGTATTATTTTTTTTAGCATGAGATAAATATTTGGAATTTGCAAATTTACGGTTTTCTGAAAAATCATGAATACATTTACTTTTAAACAATTTATTAGCCTGAAATATATATGTATATGGTATAGAAAATGTTTCTAAACATTTAGATATACATAATTAACAAATGAATTTCCTGTAATGTGATTAAAATACGTTTCTGCGGTGTATAAATGTTCTAAAATTGGTGTTCTTTTTTACAATTTTTGGTCAATTTTCTCTACTAACCAATTAAACGTTTCCTTATTCATTCCATAAAAACTTTAGAACTTTTCCGAGTATATATTCAGTTTTTTATAAACATTAAAGCGTTTATTTTGTTACTCTTTTGAAAAAATGGATGTACTCAATAACGTTGTTTTCTTTTTTGATTTAAATTGTTAAGATTTACTAACGATACATTGCTTCTTCACTAAAAAAAGAACAGGAAAACGAAGAAAAACATGACATTTTGTGCATTATCACACCACATCATAAATTAAGTTGCTTCTCCAGCGGATAAATCGCGTTGCTTCAGTGGGCGTTACGTCGTATCGGAATCGTGTTGCTATCGCTTACGATTTAAAATCGCTGTCGTATCGGAATCGTATCGCTTAGATGGGCGCTCTCCCTTAGACGTCGCAGCGTTCTCCCTAGATGCTTCTATTCGTAGCTGTTATTTAAATGAATATGAAAATAGGAAATAATTTTAAATGAATGAAGAATTATTTTATTTTATACTTTGTTGAAATATCATTTAATATTTTATAAAGTAATTAGGCGGTATATGTAATTGGAAAAAAAAATATTTATTACTTTTATAAATCACTTAGAATTATACACACGCATCGAATGCCTACTTTTTCTATAAAATTACTGGATTATGAGTTTTGTGGATAATATATGTATAACTTTTAGATTATTTAAATTAATTTACATCAGTCTACAAAAAACAAACAAAAAAAAGAAAAACATAAAATATTACGAGCCTTTCGGAAACACACTTGTGCAAGTACAAAAATACTCAAAAAGCATCGAAAAGTACTTAAGAAGAATCGATTATCGTTTGTAGTATTCATCACTTTAAATTTCAATTTTATTGAAAATTTAATAATTATTTTACTTTTCTTAATAAAAACTACACAATATTTTTTTTCATTAACTTTTTAATAATAATAAATCATTTTTCTGTTGTTTATTTACATTTTATGCACTACAATATTTAACTTTTAGTTTATTTCAAATCAAAGTACATTTATTTCACAAATTGTCCGATCTCTTTTGAACATTATAAATGACTAGACATTATATAGAAATTTTCTCTTATTAAAGACTTTATTTCAGTCATTAAATAAAGGATCATATCATTATAATGTATTTCACATTTTACTAAAAGCTTTTTCTTATTTTTCAAGTAAATACATTCTCGAAATAATATGTATTAATCCTGAAATTATTATTTAATTAGTTATCATAAGAATATATCATTTTATTTGTTATAGTTTAAATTTACTTAAATTCTGTTAAACAAAGCTTTATTTGTTGCCTCATTGAACTTAATTCCAGGTACACTTTAGTTGCTGCAAAAGCTCTGCAAGTGCGATTTGGCTGATACTGTGAGCTACTTCACGTTACAACTTGTTCTTAACAATTCAGAACTGAAATTTTTAAAGGCCTTCTTAAAAATTTACATTATACATTCATAGTTATACTATTATATTCAGCGAGCATTACCTGTCTATATGGTATTAGTAATTAAAAGCTGAATAAAAGATTATTTAAAGCAAAATAAACCGTGGCATTTAGTAGCACTGTTTACAATTAACTTAAAACATAAAAGCATGTTTTTCAGAATTTATGTTTACCTGTCTGTTTGTTTATTATACATTATATTTTAAATCAAAGAGCACTAAATCAGAAATAATAAAAAGTAGGTACAGCTTATATAAATTGACTGATTTTATTTTAATGCTACAGATTATACCAATTACAATTTAAAAATTTTAAATCATTTCGAGTATACGAACCTTAATATTCGCAAGGGATACCTTTCAAAATTTGTTTGAGAACGTTCAATGTACTTGTTATGATAGGGATGAGATAACAAAAAAATAATTTTTTTAACCAACATTATAAGAACTTGAAGTTAATTTTAAAAAAGAAAAAGAATATCGAATTCCTGAGCTTTCTTTTATAATATGGGTGACAAATTGACTAAAAATATGCATAAGATTATAGGAAAATAGTAGGCTGACATTTTTTATGCCGCTGTGCAAAAAAATTAAGACATTGATTAAATATTTCATTATATCATTAACAGTAAGTAAACTATGAATTTTAAAGAAGTTCAGAAACCATAAAAATAACAAACATTGTAGTATAAAAGTAAATGGAAAATATATTAATTATAATTCGAAAAAAATTGAAATGCAACCGCATAACTTTTGATGTTTTTCAACTGAAAATATAATTATTTATAAAAGTAATTACAGGTGGCACTAGTAAAATATGCGCAACTGAACAATAATAATCATCAAAATATAACAAAAACGTTAAATAATTGAAAAATTAAATGTGAAACCGAAGCGGCGAAAGCTTGTATAAAGGAATTCAGTTTTTTCCCTTTTTTTGGCTTCCATAGCATAACGTATTGGGTAATTCAGTTATGCGATGTATGAACAAAATATCTAGGAAAAATTATTTCGATTCAATTCCAATTCCGATTCTTCCTTAATACTTCGCCACGTATCGTTATCACTTTAATGAGTATTATTGTACTTGCACAAGTGTGTTCCCGAAAGGCTCGTTAAAATATTACAGTACTGCTCCAATATCAACCCAATTTGAAATATATTCCAAAAAAAAAAAATAGTTGGTGATAACAACAATCGATTTCCAAGTTTTTGGAGTTGCTAAGGTTTATACCGGTTTTTTTCTTTTTTAAGTTACTTTTCGTGTATTTATAATAATTTTGTTTTATTAAGTTCATAAATGAAGAACCTCGAATTAGATCTTTATTTGAAATTTTCACTTTGAAGGTATGTCTAATTGTATTTTTTCGTTTTACGTTATAAACATACATATTGTTAAATTTTCGAAAAGCTTATAGGAGTTAAGCTTCAAGAGGAATGATTGGAAAAGAACATGTAAATAATAGTTCCAGTCTTATAATTATATTAATGTTAAATTTACAATTTACAATTATTTATATTTTTTATTTTTTGTGAACGTTAAACTCGACGAAATGGATAATAGTAATAATAATAATGATGATGATGAGAGTATAAGTTAAATTTAATTGTTATGGGTAATTGTAGACGTACAAATGCTTTTGTTTATATTTATAAATTATGCGATAACATTTACGGTTCGGGAAATTTTACATAGCTTATTTTTATCTCAGATTAATTCTCTCTTATTTTAATTGTAAAAATATCTATGATAGTATCATAAAAATTAGGAAATTTTTTCGCCGACCTGTACAACTTCTTGATATGTATTGATCCTAAGCTGCGAAGATGATCTTGTGAAGTAGTGTATTTCTATTATATGATTAATACGTTTCAATGCTGAAAAATTTCTTTTTGTCAACACAATTGTTGCAGTAATGTTAAAAAATAATTTTGTAAGCTTTGATGGAAATTTGCTACAGTACTTTTTGAATTTAAGAAGAGCGAAAGGGTTTAATTTTGGTAAGTTTGAAAATCCTTTTTTTATATATGTATAAAGAAATTATCTAAAATTTATAATTTTCTTATTTCGTGTAAAAATGATTAGAGTTTTTCGCTATAAGAACTTCCTTTTTTACTCGTAAGGTACAAAAAGTTGTTAAAACTTTGAATTTATACAAAATATAATATCACATGTTTTACATCGTAAAATTTTGAATAATATTTATATTCTAGGAAATAATAAATTTGATAGTTTTAAAATAAAATTCAATTCAAAATTTAAAAAGTTTTTATTGGAACTTTTTGCAAAATAACGCGTTTCGATACAGAGTTCCGTATTATTTTTTAAAATGAAATCAAATACAGTAGAGCGTCGATTATTCGAACAAATTGGGACCGAGGCTAGTTCGGATAATCAAATGTTCGGTTATTCAAACAGTAATATTAAGTAAGTGCATCAGTTGTAAATTCTTTAAAATGAAATATAATACGGACGTAAAATAAAACTCTAGGTTTAAATAACACAATTTCCATAAAATACTGTTTTGTAAACTTTATTTTACACAAATTATAAACAGAAATGAGTACCAAAATGTACAGGTCGCCCACCTTCCACACGATGCCTACGTGAGTCAGACGAGCAGCGCTAAAATATTAGAAAATTTTATTTTTTTATAAAAATAGGGAGGGTTCGGATAATCGACGCTCCACTGTAATTATTCTTTATTTCTCTTTACGATCGTAAACCATTCTATTGAGGCAGTTATTGTACAAAACTCTGGTAGATGCTGCCGAATGAAAGCGACTTTTCAAAGTTTTATAAAAAAAAACGAGATTTTTTTGATGAGTTAAAAAATAAACAACGTTGTTAAAAATGCTTTACACTGTTTAATATTTTTTTTACACCGAGTTCTGTAAAATCAGATTTAATTTATATGCACAACTTAGTGCAAGTAATGTTTGTAGATATTTCGATTTAATTTTGACAGAAATTTCACTTCTTTACTCTGCATTAGCAGATGCGCCACGATCCGTTTTGTTGTTACTACGGTTAAATTCATCTAAACTGTCAAAAATACATTTTGAAATTCGATCATCATTAATATCTAAAACCTAATAAAATTTTCTTGAATATCACTATTTGCATTGTTAAGATAATGAAAAGAGTTACAGAAGTCTGTGATTTTTTAGAAATATCCATTAATTCATCAATAATAACAGTAACAAATTTTGGCTTTAGAAGTTAATTTGCATTAGATGTTTACTGCGAGCTTCGATTAAATCGTTTCGGATTATTATCGATTTTCTGCCAAAAACAACATGGTTTTTTAAATTAATTTATAATTGTTCATCATTTTCTGTAAATAAGTGCAACGATTTCCTATAATTTCCTCTACTTATCGGATTTGCAAATTAATTACGTTCGTGAAATAATAATTCTTGGACTGCTAGAAAACGAATTATATCTAACTTTTGAAGTACAAAAGATTACTCTTAATCATTTCAATATGTTTTTCTCTATTTTCTTTATAGGCTTTACGAAAGAGAAAAATTATTCTATTTTTTTTTTTTTTATTTTTTATTTCCAGTTGATGTAAAGTGTTTATAAGTTGTTCAGTAGAGTTCCTTCGAATACTGATGTCATTTGCGTAATACATTCCTCAAGCTAGTTAAATTTGTTGCTCCATCTTTATTCCATATATTTGCATGAGTCGAAAATAATAAGCAGTGCTGACAAAAGAATTTTAAGCGGTTTTTGTATCCGCACAACGAAGAAATTTCATTGTATTTACTAACGTAAAATATGTTTTACTATTTTACCATCAGTTTTTCGTTCTTAGATTAAATTAGGTAATGAAGGAGTAGCTTTACTTTTTGAAATTCGATTTGGTCTAGATACGGCCCTGGCTTCAATCATATTAATTTTCTACATTATATGAAATACTACAACAAATAATACTTCAGCGATACCATTAAATCGCGCGTGAAGTATAAACAACATATAAAACCCGGACATGCACAAGGATTCGTGTTTCCATCCTCAGATTAAGAAAAAGAAAACAATGTAATAGCGGCTAACATTGCACGTGCATCTTTCAGCTAGTTCATATGTAACCGTGCTAAGATAATCTTACAAATGGAATTGCTGCCTTCCAGGGATGAATTTAGGAATCTGTTTCCGGCGGCCGGGGGGAAATTTATGTTCTGGGGAGAGGGATTTATTTTTTATTTTTAGTAAAAAAATTTTTTTCGGATATTCCCGAATAAGGCCAAATATGTAAAAAATGATGTTTATTATGTAATTTAAAATAATGAGACAAAGCAAGTATGAACAATAATAAATTTCAAGTAAAATAATCGATTATAAACAACAATGTTTTTTTAATTAGTTTTAAAATTATCAATTCTAATTGTATCATTAAAGAACATTTATTGTAAAAACATTCTAACGGGTTCATTATCTTTTTATAATAAACGAATGCACCGTGGTCATGGGCGCTGCTAGAAGGGGGCAAGGGTGGCCAGTGCCCACCCTAGAAAACTAGTTGCCCCCTCTAAAAGAATCGTCTAAATGTCATATGGAGAAAAATTTGAAAAGTGTAAAAATACAATGTACTTCTAAATTGATACCGTGATTATCACAATTGATAGTTCCCGTTTACGCTGACAGAAAATACTAATTGCAGCTATTTTTTTCAGCTCGTGAGTATTTTACATCTTTCGCACATTTGCAACAAAAGCATATCAGTTTACATAAAAATTTTAAATGATCATTTTTTTTTTTTTTTTTATTGTTATTTTATGAAGTTTCACTTTTTTCGTCAAAAATAAATCTCGTAATTTTGAAATTTAAAAATAAACGACACTAATTGAACCATATCGAAAATGTTTTGGCAGCAACTTTTGACATAACTGTAAACAAAGCGAATAAAAATAATTTTATTTCCTATTAAATTGCTGCATTCTTAAACAGTTTGTATTAAGTTCTGGGGAGGTGGGGGGATTTTAGAGCTCTCGAGGGCATTGCCCCCAAAACCCCGTCTGGATTCATCTCTGCTGTCTTCGTTATTCAATCAGCATTGGTAAATACTTTACACACGCAATTTCCGTCTGTTCTGTGACTTCTTACAGAAGAAAAAGGCACCGATTAGTGATTACATTCTATGCAACGTTCATAGAGCGTTTTGGTGCAATTAAATATTACGTTAATCGATTTATTTGTTAAAATTCACATAATTTCATTCCAGAAAATTATTTAATTTGATTTTTATTGTTTTTAAAGTGTAGGGATGATTTTTATTTCCTATGTGGAGCAATCGTCATTGCCGCAATATATAGTAATATGATTAATACTTATTACAAATCCTTAAAATATTAATCTAATTGCATGCCGTCTGTTTTCCCCCTTTTTCAATAATATTCCGTTCACTTTTTTATGGCGTTTTGAAACTTGAACTTTAATTATAATCGCCCTTTATATCTTTCTAAAATTTCGAATTTATTAATATTCCTCTTAAATGTTATTCATATGCACGCATAAAATTATTATAATAGTATCATTTTTACACATTTCATTAAAAAGATTGAGCGAACTGCTGTTATATTTTTATTACATTAATCTCTGTTAATATTGTTATACTTTGGTTATTTTCGACGTCTTTCTCCTGAAGCTTCTTAACCTTTAAACATTTTTTAAAGATTTAATCTTCTGTTATAAACATTTGCCTATCTCCGTTATGTACATATCTAAATTACTTTATTAATTTTGTAAATTTGAAAGTTAAGCAAGTTAATAAAGTTTTTCTTGTTGTTATTTACTTTTTTTTTCTTTTACCAGCGTTTTCTGCATTGTTATTTACAAAGAGGACTTGTTGGTGCATTTATAAAATAAATCATTGGGATGTTATAGGTGCTTACGAATGAGATATAATATTTGCTATCGTTTTTGAAAAAAGTTTTAGATAATTAATGTTTTTGTTTTTATTAATTTTTTTCTGCTAACTTAATTTTACTAATGCAACTATTGCTTTACAATGAGAAAAACATATATAACTCTAAATATCGTGCCAAATAGTTGTTTAATACGTAATTTCATAAAAATATTAACCGCTTATTGAATTGTAATGCATAGTGAAGTTTTTTAAATCATGAAATCGTTTTACTGCATGTCATCGTTTGAACGCGTTTGTAATCGATAGTTTCGCCGATTTTAATATGAGTAAATTGTTATCGGATGAGAATTAATTTACCTTGCCATATTATGGGTGCTGTTTTTTAGTCGTTCATTAGAATTTTTTACACTTGTTTTTAGCAGCTTATTAATGCTAAAGTAATTTAATTAATCTCTTCGGCTGGGTTCGATTGACGTGATAGTACACATTTAAATTGCAATTAAAATATTGTGAACTTCAAATTGTAACTATATAGCTAAACATTACTGGTAAATAACTTACTTCTGTAATAAGTAATTTACAAATGAATAGGACCAAATGCTTGTTGGTAGGTGTACATGTTTAGCCGGTTTTTTATTAATTACATATGTAAAATAATATAAATATTGTGACAATAATGATAATTTTAAATTTTCTTATTTAAAATATCAAATGAAAAAGCCTTTTTAATCATATTAAATTTTAAAACTGAAAAGTACTAAACAAATTTGTTCTGCAACGGTAATTATGATTAATTACGTTAGTTAAAAAATATTTTTGTATTTTTATATTGCTGTTTATGTGTTTATTTTTAAAAAAAAAGGAAGTGGCGCCTGCTCGACATTAATTATTTTATTTGAACAATTTCGTTGCTGAATTATAATATATTAAGGTAAATTAATATGGCTCTGAAATCGACTACGTACATGTTTTTACTTTTGAGATGCATACCAAGTTTCATCATTATGTATTGTCTATGAAATTTTAGTACCCTTCGTTAGATTCGATTAATTTACCGATTGTTGAGCTAGTGCGGAAAGCTCCAATTGCTAGTCGAATAGCTGAATGATGAATGGGATCTAGAATACGCGGAATCGATGATAAATTGGAGCATCGTAATTTCAACAGGGACGTATATCATTGCTCGATAGATTTTTTGTAGAACAGCTCTGTCGGTTCCAAATGAACAGTGAGATATTGTTCTTATTAAATTCAATTTATTCAGCCACGATTGTTTTAATTCGTTTATGTGGTGCCTCTAGGAGAGTGTACCGTCGAGTATCAAGCCGAGATATTTAATGATTTGAGTCAGAGGAATTGGTATGTTATTTAGTGTAACGGTTAAAGTTTTTTTACAGTTTTTTAATTTGCAGAAGTTAATTCCTTTCCTTTTTTGATACAGAGAATTCTAGACTGTTTTGTGTTGTCCTCTCGTGCGTTTTTTATCGATTGCGTTTTGTAATCTCCGGATACCCGATTGTTGATCTTTACATCCGATGCAAATTGTGAAGTCAACTGCGAACGCTGTAGAAGATATGGATACAAGAATTTATGTTATTTGATAATTTATTGCAATAATGAATAATGTTGGACTTGGCACGCGGAGCCTTGCGGAAACTTCGTTTTTGGTGCTGTTAATATATGGATACAGTTCGATCGATTGGAACTCGGCAGCTGTACGCTCAGATAGGAAATTTTTCGGATGCCCCATTTGTGCAGCGTTAGAATTGCTTTTTTCTTCCAGATCCGATCAAAAGTTTCCGTACTATCGGCAAAAAGGCTGATATTGGTATTATGTTTTGTGAAATTGTTCTAAATAATTGTTCGTAAGGTGGTCGGTTGTTGAGCATGATGGTCGGAAGCCACACTGTTTTGGCGATGACAATTTTCTATTTTCTAGTTCGCCGATTAGTATGTTTTTCCCGAAAATTTTACACAAGACTGAGGGGTTATTGGTCTGAAATTATCTAATTGTGTCGGGTTCTTGTTCGGTTTTTGTATCGATATAATTACGGCTTCTCACCATTGCCTCGGGAATGATTTCCAGAATGCATAGTACTGACGGGCTATAGGTTGCTACGATAATTTTAAGATCTTCTAGGTGAGTGATGATACCATTAAAATTCTACTTTATGATAGAAATGTTTTAGTTTTTTAATGCCATATTTGTATTGTTTAATTTAATGTGTATGAAGTTGTTACTCTGTGGTGTTTTCCGCTTTTAGATTTTTATTAATTTTGGTAAATCTTATTTTCATGATCGTTTTTTTTTTTTTTTTTTTTTTTCAATAGGTTATAATTGTCTTGTAATATGTTTAGTTTTTATGTTTCTGAAGTGAATTTCACTGCTAATTCAGGAGTCTTTGGATAGTCCGATAAATGCGCAAAAATTTGAATATGTAGGCGGATAGCTTTTTTCGTTATTTTAATATTTCTTTCGAGAGGTTTTTAGTAATCTTGCGTGCCGGTTTAGATCATTATCACTTTCCGGGTCTGATACTATTATGATTAAATTTAAACCTGTTTCTAAGATCATATCTTTTACTTCATCGTCTGGCTGTGCTTTTGTTTCAGTCTCTTCAGTATTCGAATTTACGGAGTCTCGTTTTGGTTTGTGTTTGATTTTTGGCCGACTCGATTGTGTTTTCTGTTTCAGATTTGGTTGTGGAAGTGTTAATAGATAATTTAGATTTTCTGCACGTGTTATGTTAGAACTACCGTTTTGGTTTATTCGTTGTGGAATGCTTGTGAGAATTTGTTGAGTAATTGTTTGAGTGTAGCGATCTGTTTCGTCCAACATTCTGAAAGAAGAGGAAATTCGTTTGGTGACATTTTTTGTGGTTGTTGTTTAAGAGGCGGCGATTTCGGGTTGCTATTCGATTTCTGAATTTTCTGAGTTTTTTGATGTCATATTTCCGTTACAATTATCAGTTTTGTGGTCGGAAAGATTGTATTTGAAGCGGATTAAGTCATGCGCTGGTAGAAATATATACGGTAACTTTTATCGTTTGAATGTAACGTAACGGAGCTTGGCAATTTTAGTTCTTTAAGAAGTTGGTTATGTCATGTGGCACCAACTAGCGGCTTAATTCTAAAAATTGATACATTTCATACCAGTTTCATATTTAAATTGGATACTAGGTAACGTTTTAGAATTGCTTTGAAAGTGTTATTTTAGTAGTTTGGCGATTTCGGTTTGCGCGCTTTAATAAAGCCATTTCGAGGCCGTTATGTTCGGTTGTAAACACACCTGTACTAAGTGTGCAGCTTTTAGGAATACTATGACGCGCGCTTTCCGCTTACGAGAGAAGCTGCTACGATATTTTTTGCTGCTTGTGCGAGGTTTTTTAGGCATGATAAGTAATTTAATATAGGGTGGGCCAAAAGAACATCCCGAATTTCAAACGCTCGTCAAAATCATACACTGTGAGTTAGCGTGGCGATTGCAACGCCATCTGACGCTAAATAATATGCCGTTTAATATAAATATAGTTGGTTAGTAGTCATGATGTCGTGGACGCGTAAACAACGCTCTTTCGTTGTCGAGTACTTTGTGAAAAACGGTGAAAGTGTAATCGCGGTACAACGCGCGTTTAAAAAACAATTTGATTTAAAACGTCATGACAATCCCCCCGACCGTAAAAGTATCCTCAAATGGGTAAAAAACTTCCGAGAATACGGTAGTGTGGTGGCGGTCAACCATCAAGGTCGCCGTCGATCGTCTAGAACCCCGACAAACATCGAAAAAATTTTCTGATACTTCTGTACTTTGCTGTTCAACGTGTTTCACATAAAAAAGAGGTGGTATGTTTGGGATTTTATTTCGTCGTAATGTATTCTCTCTAAAAAAATTTATGATGTCTTTTGTAGTTGTAGCAGTATTTCTTCCTTCACTGACTTCATATCATTGATATGGCAAGATATGAATTTTTTCATATGGGATTAAGGTAAAAATGGAAAACTCTGATGAGGAGGAGGACCTTCCTATTAATATTAAGAGCTCATATTTCGAAATAATTTTCTAGAGGTGCGTAGCAACCAATTTTTCGGTATCGTAAGTAAAAAAAAAAATAGTCGATTGTTTTGACTCCCCCTCCCCCTAGTGCAAATGCAGATGCACCTCCCTGAATGTAATCCTGGCGGCGCCCATGGTGTAGTATAAACTAAACTTACGTGTGTTTATATATTTTCTTTTCTCCTAGTACTGGAAAATTCTCGAAAACGTTTCTGGAATATTCGATTTATGTTTAATGTTTGTTAGCGGTAAATTTTATTAATTATTCTATAAACCGAATAATGCGCTGCCGACACAGTATTATTTAATACCTTATGAAAGAACGACAGAAATCTAAAAAAAAAAAAATGTACTGCAGAATATGCCAGCGATTGAATCGAAAATAATTGGATAACTGAAAGCGAATGGATAAAATAAGAATGGAAAAAATTAGATCTGTATAAAAAATGAACATGATACTTTCAGTCTGTGTAAGAAATTTCGATGCTTAACAGGAACAAATCTGCGTTTTGTTAAAGGGAAACGGGAAATTAGTTGCAGGCATAAGACTTATGAAGAAAATACGCTGAAAAGTTATATAGAGAGTGATAGTAGGAATGAGGATGTGGATAGGGGAATTTAACACTTACCAATTCGAGAATGTAAAGTACTACCGAGTGATGACAGCAAAAATGAAACAGAAAAAAACTAGTGCTTACGAATTCCTAATGAAATTATCACAAGTTGTGTTACTAGTTGATGGTAATGTAAGTGTAGATGTTAACGGAAATTTTCAATCAACCGGAAGTATAGTTAACTCCGATTTTTGTTACACTAATCACATCGGTGGTCAGATAGGACAGTAGGTGCAAAACTCGATTGCGCTATTTACTGCAAAAATATTTGTGCACAACGATTCCGAATAAAGTCATTCGAGCAAATTTTGCAGCTAAAAATCGTTTCTGCGATATCTCCGAGTGATGAGGCTAGCCGATTAAGAATTCAAAAGTTTCGTTAAGGAAATTAAATTCCCGAGAAAAAGCGATCTCTTTCCATCAATATATCACATGCCCAGAAAAAAAAAAAAAAATTTTTCAAAAAAAATTTCGAGTTTTTTGCGGACGTCCCGAGGAGGGTCTAAATATAAAGTTGTAAGAAGCTCGGCTATAGTTTTTCTATAGAGCGGTGGTGCTTTATACATATATTTGAGATACGTTTTGGTTTTCTCAATTTTTTTTCCTCGGGCTATTGCTTAAGTGAACATACCGCTTTTTTCATTATCTTTTTTGCTGTTTTGGGGTTGACATGTATAATTTTTTAGTCGAAATTTTTTGATTTTATGAAAAAACTTCTATGTTTTGTTTTATATTTTGAATTTCACTTTTAAAGGGTTATCATCTCTGGTGATGAGTTATGAATTTTTCAAGAGTGATTTCTGAGGTCGTTTTAAATTCCATATTATATATTTTCTTAGCTAGACTCCATTCGCAATGCTAAAATTGACACTTTGCAACGCGACACGATCGCACTGTTTTTATATACAATACTATATTACAATATTTTAGACCTGATCATCTAAGTGCGATAGTGGTCTAGGGGTAATAGAGGTGCAAGTCTAATGCTTAAGGCTTTCATCAACATATGCGTGTATTAAAGGTCAGAACCAACAGCGGGGTGAACTTTTTATTTTAAAATATTTAAAGAAATGTTACATATTTTATATTAGAAAAACATTTTCTTAATGTTGTAATAAATTACATAGAGAGTATTCGTAGTTATTTTATTTTTAAACGATGTGAAATATTTTTTAGATACTTACTACTAACTTGAACTCGAAATCATTTAATGATATAAATACGTGCAAAATAAAAATTGTAAAAATAAAACTAGTTTATTATAATTATGTGAAAAAAGCGAAGGTTACTACAAAAAAGATGTGAAGTGGAGGGAAAAGCAAAGCCTATAACATTTCAACTGAAGTGAGGATAAATTTAATAATTATTTTCGGAAGAAAATGATTTCTAAAAAAATTCATTTACGTGAACAATTTCCGCAGAGATTAGCCGTCGGAACTCACATAACATTTTATTAAAATTGTCAATGCTTTGCGAGTTTTTATTTACACTTGTTTATAAAAAAAAACGCGTCTTCCTTTTATCATAATTGTACATCAACTTACATTTGCACCATTCTGTTTTTATATTTGCATATCTGAATATGTATTTAATGATAATGGTTAAATAGACACAACTTTTAATTGAATGTAATTGTAAACATTATGTAAAAATCGTTTACCATTAAATTTTTTTAAAGCACCTTAATTACTTCAGAAATCCTGTAGGTCTCAGTTCATATTATATTTTTCGATGTACTATACAAAATAAGTTCATAAATAATAAACAACA
Source organism: Icerya purchasi (assembly GCA_039619475.1). Taxonomy (NCBI): domain Eukaryota; kingdom Metazoa; phylum Arthropoda; class Insecta; order Hemiptera; family Monophlebidae; genus Icerya; species Icerya purchasi. Next base: position 544,062,490 of record CM077115.1, read on the forward strand.
TTTTTTTTACGTTCGAAAGTATAATTATGGTTTCTGAGATTGTTGTTAGTTGAATTTTTTTCTGAACTTTATTTCCCTTTAATTCTTTATTTCATTTATTACCATTATTTCCATACATCATTATTATTACAAAATGCCTCTTAAAAAAATTCCTAACCATACGGGTATATTTAAATAATAGCTGTAATGTTTTAACTATGCATTTATAAATCGACAACTTTTTTTTTAACATTCAGACCCCTATGATGTTGGAACCATGATTTGGAAACCATTACATACTGCATATATTCAGAAGATAATTTCTCAAATGTTCATTGTCAGTCGCTTTTATAACTCTATTTTGTAAATATAATCTTTCGCTCGATGGATTAATATCGTGTAATATCCGAGCTTCTTCAAATTAAAGTTGAACCATAAAACTTTATTTTTATATCGATTACAATAGAAAGGGAGTAATGTAGTAGAATATATATCATACAGTATTCATAGTTGTGCTTTCGGATGCAATTAATATAACTATGCAGTACAAGTATGGGGTACATCATTCATACACTTTATAATATATTAGAACACTGAAATTCAAACTTATACAGTTACAGCAAAACCGGCTAAATGTTAATTGTTAACAGTTTTAGGACATCAAGCGTACAGCTAACATCTGCTGGCGCAATCTACTGGCGTGAATATGGAAAGAAGCAAAAAAAGTGGTACGATCGTGTCGCGTTGCAAAGTGTCAATTTTAGCATTGCAAATGGAGTCTAGCATTTTCTTGACGGGTATTTTTTTTTTTTTGTGGGGTTTTTGCTGCCCAGAGTGATAATCGGTTAATTTGAAGTTGTAGAGATTTTCTTAAAGAGAATTTTAATTTTAATTTATGTTCCAGTTTTGTATAAGTCAAAAAACCGTTCGTGAGTTATCGATTTTTTTTTTTTTTTTTTTTTTTTTTTTGATATTTTTGTCGTTTCTGAACCATCTTATTAAGGGTTGTTCCGTACATTATATATATATATATATATATGTATGGAATCCTAAACAGAGTCAAACTGAATGTAATTCACGAATAAGACAATTTAAACTGAAATACTTTTCCGCAGAAATATTTTTTGGCAGCTGATAAATTTTACAATGTTATCAGAAGAATAAACACGTGTTTTTACACGAGAAAAGGCTATTCCCCGAGTAAAAAAAATTATCTCGGAAGTTGATAGTGGCCGGTTAAAGATTAGAAAAAGATGTCAAAAGGAGAATCCGCCCAAGCCAAAAGTGCTTTTAACATACAAAAAAGAAAAAGAACACCCGCTTATATTAAAATATATTTCCCCCTACATGTTAGGAAATTTTTTTTAGGCCTATGTTTGGAGCGTTGCGCTTTTCCGATAGCGAAAAGTGGACTATCTTAGAAACGCGTTTGCTATGCTATCGTAGAATGATGAAAATAGCGATAAAATCGCGAACAGAAAAATATTCGAAAGAATAGAAGAATAGCCGGAAATATTAAGCATAAGTCGAAAAAAAAGAAGGAACATTACCTTCGAATGGTTGAAACATTAGTAGTGTATAAATAGGGCAGCTGGGGACTCTGACGTCACCAACCCCTATTTGTGCCCCCGGTGCTCAAAAATCACCCCAATTTGTCCCGCGGTGCTCAAAACTCACCCCAATTTGTGTCCAGCTGCTCAAAACTCACCCCAATTTGTGTCCAGATGTCCAAATTTCACCCAAATTTATGTCCAGGTGGTAAAAATTAACCCCAATTTCTCTTTTAGAGCCCAAAGTTACCCCAAGTTTCCCCTGATTTCACGGATTTCCTTCGAGTTTTCCCTGTTTACCCCTGATTCCCCTGGACAGTTCCGTTAATTCGATCCCTAATTTCCATCAAGGTAGACAAAATTCACCCCCCAATTAGTGTACAGGTGCTGAAAGTTCACCCCAATTTGTATCCATATGGTTAAAATTCACCCAAGTTTCCCCAAAATTTCTTCAAATTTTTCCGATGCCCCGTTCATACTGTTATCTATAAATGCGCTCGCACCGTTTCCACGCATATATTCAACATAGCCTTAGCAGTGTACTCGCTTTCCCATACCCGCGCCTTCTATCATCATGTGTATGTATTATATATGACTCTGTGTGTAATATATGTAGCATACTTTTTAATTTTAATTTTTCGAGGTTGGGAGGGGTAAAATTTTGCCGGAGTGATAAAAACGTTTGAATCTCAACACTTACAACCCAAAATTTAAAGGAATTTTCCGAGTCGTGCTCCGTTCCAGCATTTTTTTTTTCAAAAAATTTTATTTTTAAAGAAAATATTCGATTGTTCAATCAGTCGAATGAGAGCGGGCGAGTGTGCTGCTACGGGATGTATTATGTAAGCGCGAGCGCGGCTGTAATGGAAATATTTAAATGTTCAAGCAACTAGTTGAAACTGTCACCAGGTGAGGTGAATTTCAGTCGTTCGTTCGAAATTAACTAGCCGATCATCTATGCTCACTCTCACACGCCACCGATAGAAACCTGTTCACGATCGCTACACGTTCACACACGCACACATATACACCGCCACCTGATATATATTTTTCGTCTTTTTCCGCTTCCGATCTTATACTTAATCCGTTGATACTTTTTTATTTTTATTTTTACGTATTCTCTGTTCATTGCAAAAGCACACCGTCCATTCCTGCACACATATCAAGCATTGAGTTAACCTGTACAAAGGTACACTGTACTATTCCATGCACGCTCCGTCGCCACCGAAATAAACACCGCGATATCACACACACACACACATACACACCATCACTTCGTACATATTTTATTTTCGAGTCAAAATATTATAGAATTAGCCTAACTATATTTTTCTTTTACGCTTCTGTTTATTTCTTCTGTTTTGTTTCTCCGATTCTAAAAATTAATCTGTCAATGTATTAGCCACTCTTTCATTCGCACATAATGTTCCCTCGCACTCATCTGCTACCAGTAGTTCTCTTGTCGTTCATAATAACTTTTTCAAGTCTAATATTATAGAATCAGCCTAATTATATTTTTTTTCGCTTCCAATCATTTCCTCCGTCCGTTGATAATTTTCTTATTTTATTTTTTCTCAGGTTCTAAAAATAAATCCATTGATATCTTCACTAGTATGATTGCGTAAACATCTTCTAACGGTATTCCTCATATTGTTCATAATAATTTTTCATGTCTATGTATTATGGAATTAGTCTAAAATATATTTTTTCCCCTCTAAAGTCTTTTTCCAATCGTAAGTATTCAAAAATTAATTCGAGTATATTTTTATTTAACGCTGTTTCATATTTTCCCTCTCCCCTATCCACCCTACACAAATTTAAATTCTTTTCTATTATTTTTCATGAGTACACCCCCCCCCCCCCCCCGAAACTACAGTGAAACCATACCATTCATTCCCACGCATCCATCTGCTAACAATGATTTTCTCATCATTCATAATAATTTTTTTCGAATCTGTTAGTTTAAGATTATTTCATTTTTTTCAAACACTAAATATTTTTTTTTTTTTTTTCAATATCTTCCATATTTTCCCCCAATATGTCCGCATACGCTCATAATTCAAAGGTACTCTGCTTATTTCCTTGCATGAATGTTGCTATGTCGTTGATTTCGATCTTGTGTCAAGGTCATCGAGTCTGCCCGGATCTTCTCCTTCATATCTTTTGTAGAAAAACCGGTTGACATGTACACACCTACACACAAACACCCATAACCTAAAGATCACCTGTAAATTTCGTTCATTTGCGTATGCAACCAGCTTTCACCAAAGGAATGTGGTTTTTCTGGTGCAACCCGCCCTCTTCAAAGACATGCATCGAGCTAGAATCTCGAAAGGATCTGTTCAGGCAGTCAGTATTAGTGTTACATTAAACGTGTAGAATTTGTTGAAGCTGTGTTCTTCACGCATTAATAAAAGTTTGCTCTAACATTAAAAGTAATAATTTTCTACATTCTTAGTAAAAAGTTAAAAATATTATTCAAACATGAATAACAATACCGATTCGATTGATATTAAAGTCGACGAATTTATTCAGAATTAATTTTCGAGTGATAGTGTCTCGCATACAACTTCATCACCTCAATCACAGCAATCAGATGATGGTTATACAGCAGAAGGATCAACATCTTCTGTACATAATATCATTGGTCCTGTATTATTATCAGAACAAGCAGATATAGCGGAATATTTTGTAGATATCAGCATCCATATAGATTGTGATTATGGTTTTCGAGTAACCGAACTAGCAATGATTGATATGTCTGGCAGAAAGTGTATGCATACACTGTAAAAGCCAAGCAGAGCATGGCATTCATCAAAAACGCCACATTTACAATGTTCTTCGATGAGTCATCACTTGAAAAATCCTTCATTATTTCCCTGTCGGGAAGAAACATTTATGGCACGCGATATATTCACGATAATATCTCAAAAACCGAGAGCTCGCATATATATTTTAACGGTATATGCTAAACTTACACTAATGGAACTTAACGAAAAGTCTGAATTGTTGAGTGATTTAGACTATGAAATCGTTAATATGGATAAAGTCTTTCGACTACATAGTATTGAGAATCTACATGAAGAGTATTTTGATATAAGCAATTTGATAACCTGTAAACATCATAATGAGAATGATAGTTTTCATTGTGCAGCGAAAAACGTTATGGTAATGAAGGCCTGGTACGATCATGTTATCCATCCGCTGAAGCTTATGAATAATCTCAATATAAATGATTTAAGTCAGTTGTTCATTACAGCCACCAAAGAAATGATAATTACATTATTTCCAAGTTGTGTTGGAGACATTTATGCATTTCTACAGATAGATTAAAACCGGATGATATGATAAAATCACTTCTACCATGTTACGAGCATGAGCATGATGAAGAATTCGTCTATGAGGTGTGTTGATCAATAGAGCAACAGGTAGAAAACCTAGTAGTTTACGAGACACAGCATGTTCAAAGAAAAAAAACGAACTAGCACAAGCAGATCAGAGTTGCAACATACGAGTGGGAGATATATTCTCGAGAACAACAGCTTGATTATAAAAAACGTCGAAGATACATGTATCTATCTGTGAACAATTATCACATCAAACATAAAAAGGTTGACTAAAAGATTATTATTTTCTTTTTTCGTTCATTCTCGCCACTATTACCACTGGCGCCCCCATTGTCAAGACCTCTAAACATACATTACTAACCTCGCCAACACTATAATATTTTTTCTCTGTGTTACTAAATTAACCCAAGTATATTTTTATTCATTTGTTACACAAACATTTGTTCAAATCTTTTGTAATATATCGTACACACATTTATAGCCCACAGACACTACTTGCTTCATTACCACGAATACATCTCTTTCATGGTCACTTATCGTAACATAGTTTTTCCTGAAATTGTAAAAAAATTCTCTTCGTTCCATTCTTCCAAGTTTTCCAAATTTCAAATCATGCATAATTATTTAAGAATCAAATTAAGTATATTTTATCATTTCCAAAAAATTAATCATCTCTGTACAAGGCATTAACTCATTTTTCAAAACAAACATATTATTTTTTTAATCTATCATACATATCATTTTTATCATTCAAATTTTTTTCTGAATTCACAAATAGTTAACCTATAGAAAACATATTATTGTAAACATACATGACGAAGTCACTCCTCATAATTACATCATGAATTCATTTTTTTTTCATTTTTTTTTTTTTTACCATCATGAAATTGTAGTAGTGTTTTTAATTTTTTTATTTTCCATACATGACAAAAGCAATAAAATCACGACATCTATGAATACACACCATATGCTTCCAATAACCTATCATGCATTTTTTTAAATTAGTCCAAGCATACTATTTTTTCAATAACAAAGCCGATCATACATAATTTTTTCTTCTATATAATCACTAATCTATTTTAATATTATATAATTATATACATATATATGCAGCAAAAGGAACAACGGGGTTCTTAGTCAGGGTCTGATATAATTCTGAAACTGCAAGTTTGGAGTGTTGATTTAAAGAATATATTCATTTTCATATACACTATGCTTCTTGAATTTCATTAAAATTTCTGAGCAATTTCATTGTTTATTTCTATTTGTAATGATTTGTTTCATGTTGAGTGTGTTAATGGTATAGTATTTTATTTGTGTGTAAAGACTGTCGAAATAATTCAAATTATTTCGCATTACGAACTTTGTACCTGTGAAAATGTGCTGAAATACATCATAAGAGCCGTTCAAAACATTAAAAAATAGTATGAAACGTCACAAATTGTTGAAAAAAAGTGTAATGATCGCATGGACCTTGATGTCGAAGAGTCCAGTTCGTTTCTCAGTGTGAATGTTTAATGTATAACATGAACGATATACATATAACAAGTAATTTTGACCAAACTGATTATAATTGTATTGCAATGTGTGCAAATAATTGAGTTAATTCCCAAACAATACTCTCACATGCTTGATTGGGATGCACTCCACCTCTTACCCATATTTATTATTCCTAACCAAATACCTTCATCTCACTAGCATATAAAAACTATTATACTATAACTGATGCAGCAGAAAAGTTCTGTAAACTTCCCCCCCAACCATTTACAAAGCTGTTCAAACATAGCTTCAGAATGAATTGAATACCACATCAAGAAGTATACATGTCAGTCCAAAAAGTACTCCTCATGCAGAAATTACTCCATGTAGGAGTAAAATAGCCACATTTATAAAAAAACATCAAATTTTGTGTGAAAAATGCCGTTTAACCTCCAGAATATTCACCATTTAGGTGCAAAACAGCGTTTTTACTGTAAAATACTCCCATTTCCATCTAAAATCGCATCAATTTTATTATAGTCGCCCTCTTAGGGAAAAACCCTCATTTCTTTTTTTTACTATAGACGCAACATTTTAGTTAATTTGATGACATACATGTGATGTAACAACACTTTGTATACACATTCATGTTCTAATGAACGTTTCACTATCTATCCTCAAACATTACCATCTGTAACAGAGTTGATGGGTTCGTTGTAATACATACATGCTCAGTGCAGATTACAATTATAAAAATCGAAATGATAGCATGGATCCATCTGTCGATGAGCCCATTGCATCTCTCAGTGTGAACATTTAATGAATAACATGAACACCATGCGAGTACAGCGACTAATTTTTGCTCGAGCATATTATAACTGCCATGCAATGCGTGCAATACCCAAGTTAATTACGAAGCATCACTCCCCCCTGCTTGATGGGGCGCACTCCTTCTCTTTCCCATGTTTATTATTCCCCACAAAACACCATCATCTCACTAGCACACAAGAACCATTATACTATAAGCAATGCAACAGAAAGTTCTGTAAACCTCCAACAACCGACCACAAACCTGTTGAAACATAGATTAATAATGAATTGAATGTCATATCACGAAGTATACATGTCGACCTGAAAAGTACTCCTCACTTATATCGAATTAAAAAAATGTACTTAAAAGGATAGCTAATCGTCACATTCGGAGATATAATGTATGAGATAAATGAAAAAAAAATCTTCAAAGATGGGGAAAAATTGAGTAAAATTGTGTGAAAGGTAGTAAAACACTAGAAAAACGATGTGAAATAACATAAATTGATGAAAAAATAGTGCAAAAAGGACCTAAAACAGAAGAACATGTTAAGAAATAGTCGAAAATAATTAGTAAAATTGTGTGAAAGGCACTAAAATCACCAGAAAAACGATGTGAAATAACATAAATTGATGAAAAAATAGTGCAAAAAGGACCTAAAACAGAAGAACATGTTAAGAAATAGTCGAAAATAATTAGTAAAATTGTGTGAAAGGCACTAAAATCACCAGAAAAACGATGTGAAATAACATAAATTGATGAAAAAATAGCGCAAAAGGTCCTAAACAGAAGAACATGCTAAGAAATAATGGAAAACTGGTTACAATTAGTTAGAAACGAGGAAAAATGATGTAATAGTGTTATAGCATAAGAAAATTGTAAAAGAAGAAAATGTTTATTACATGTCTGTGCAACGGCGAGTGAAACCAGGGCGATGAACGATGAAGTGCTGATTGATAAACGTTTATAGGAGTTCCTTGCTCCCGCCAGCTTAAAAGGAATGGTTACAGAGATGTTTAAAGATTTCCTTAGTGTACAGGGTATGTCTGTAAATGTGTTGGGAAAACGTTAAGTAAATGTCTCGGGTCTTACAGATTCTCTTATTAAACGACTGTATGATAGTCTGTTGAGAATATTAAGTGGAACCTCCAGCAGCGGGTGGGCGAATACAAAAAAAAAAATCATGTTGATGCATTAGATCAAGCGTTCAAAGATGTGACTTTTAAATCCCAATAATCAAATGGAGATCACGATTGCAGTCCTACAACGTTCAATGGCTGCGGCGATTGCTAAGCTGTATGTGTGCATTGCTGAAGTGGAAGGATTGAAAGCATAAATAATGATGGTTATCACTAGCAACGATCGAAATGTTAAAGAGTTGTAAGAAAAAACCTAACAAAGATGATGAAAGAATGATGAAAATTGTGAGAAAGGTGGTAAAAACACTGGAAAAAATGGCATTAAATAGCAAAAATTGACTGAAACGGTGTAAAAGTATTAAAATGTAGGAAAAACGAAGAGAAATGTTGGAAAATTGGTTATAATTAGTCAAAAGTGATGAAAACGTTTACCACATGTCAATGTCACTGCTTTTACATCTAAAATATTGCAAAGGTAAAACTCAATGTCTAAGTTGTGAGGGTAATGTGATTATTCTTTGTTAACCTCTTTATCATGCACATATCAAACATAACAAAATATATATTTTTACCACTCTCATTCTATAACTGTATCTGTACCTGTGTTCACGCATGAACGGATGTTTTCTACTAACACACTCATATATTTTACATGCAACCATACTCACCCACAAACACACATCATCTCGCATATAATGACAATACAATTTCACCATGCATCTCTCTCTTCATAATCATGAATTCTAATCATAGTCATCATCCTACATTTCAAAAATAATAGTATGAGGGAAATTTAAAGAAAAAATGTCAAATAAATCATCTTGGAACAATGCAAAGGGTGAGATAATAACTTTTCTAGCATGAATGTATCTTTAGACTAATTTCATAACGTTGAATTGAATGATAATGGTATATAGCATGAACGGAATGGAATGAAGGATTCATTATGATTAAAAATGTGTTGTTGTTTTGTATGACTTTGTAATAATGACAATACAGAAAAAACATTATGGATGATTGGAAAAAACTGTATGAGAGAATAATTGATTTTAGGTAATAAAATAGTATACTTCGATTAATTTTAAAACATATTGTAGGATTTTTTCAGAAATGTACAAAAGGAATGTAAAGATTGATATATTAATTTTAATAGCATGAACAGATATTTAGATTAATTTCGTGTTATATTATTAAATTTTGAAGTTTGTTAGCATGAGGGAAAAGGAGTGGTTGCTACAGTATGAGTAAAACGAATCAAGTGTTTTCATAGATTAGTGATTATATAGAAGAAAAAATTATGTATGATCGGCTTTGTTATTGAAAAAATAGTATGCTTGGACTAATTTAAAAAAATGCATGATAGGTTATTGGAAGCATATGGTGTGTATTCATAGATGTCGTGATTTTATTGCTTTTGTCATGTATGGAAAATAAAAAAATTAAAAACACTACTACAATTTCATGATGGTAAAAAAAAAAAAAATGAAAAAAAAATGAATTCATGATGTAATTATGAGGAGTGACTTCGTCATGTATGTTTACAATAATATGTTTTCTATAGGTTAACTATTTGTGAATTCAGAAAAAAATTTGAATGATAAAAATGATATGTATGATAGATTAAAAAAATAATATGTTTGTTTTGAAAAATGAGTTAATGCCTTGTACAGAGATGATTAATTTTTTGGAAATGATAAAATATACTTAATTTGATTCTTAAATAATTATGCATGATTTGAAATTTGGAAAACTTGGAAGAATGGAACGAAGAGAATTTTTTTACAATTTCAGGAAAAACTATGTTACGATAAGTGACCATGAAAGAGATGTATTCGTGGTAATGAAGCAAGTAGTGTCTGTGGGCTATAAATGTGTGTACGATATATTACAAAAGATTTGAACAAATGTTTGTGTAACAAATGAATAAAAATATACTTGGGTTAATTTAGTAACACAGAGAAAAAATATTATAGTGTTGGCGAGGTTAGTAATGTATGTTTAGAGGTCTTGACAATGGGGGCGCCAGTGGTAATAGTGGCGAGAATGAACGAAAAAAGAAAATAATAATCTTTTAGTCAACCTTTTTATGTTTGATGTGATAATTGTTCACAGATAGATACATGTATCTTCGACGTTTTTTATAATCAAGCTGTTGTTCTCGAGAATATATCTCCCACTCGTATGTTGCAACTCTGATCTGCTTGTGCTAGTTCGTTTTTTTTCTTTGAACATGCTGTGTCTCGTAAACTACTAGGTTTTCTACCTGTTGCTCTATTGATCAACACACCTCATAGACGAATTCTTCATCATGCTCATGCTCGTAACATGGTAGAAGTGATTTTATCATATCATCCGGTTTTAATCTATCTGTAGAAATGCATAAATGTCTCCAACACAACTTGGAAATAATGTAATTATCATTTCTTTGGTGGCTGTAATGAACAACTGACTTAAATCATTTATATTGAGATTATTCATAAGCTTCAGCGGATGGATAACATGATCGTACCAGGCCTTCATTACCATAACGTTTTTCGCTGCACAATGAAAACTATCATTCTCATTATGATGTTTACAGGTTATCAAATTGCTTATATCAAAATACTCTTCATGTAGATTCTCAATACTATGTAGTCGAAAGACTTTATCCATATTAACGATTTCATAGTCTAAATCACTCAACAATTCAGACTTTTCGTTAAGTTCCATTAGTGTAAGTTTAGCATATACCGTTAAAATATATATGCGAGCTCTCGGTTTTTGAGATATTATCGTGAATATATCGCGTGCCATAAATGTTTCTTCCCGACAAGGAAATAATGAAGGATTTTTCAAGTGATGACTCATCGAAGAACATTGTAAATGTGGCGTTTTTGATGAATGCCATGCTCTGCTTGGCTTTTACAGTGTATGCATACACTTTCTGCCAGACATATCAATCATTGCTAGTTCGGTTACTCGAAAACCATAATCACAATCTATATGGATGCTGATATCTACAAAATATTCCGCTATATCTGCTTGTTCTGATAATAATACAGGACCAATGATATTATGTACAGAAGATGTTGATCCTTCTGCTGTATAACCATCATCTGATTGCTGTGATTGAGGTGATGAAGTTGTATGCGAGACACTATCACTCGAAAATTAATTCTGAATAAATTCGTCGACTTTAATATCAATCGAATCGGTATTGTTATTCATGTTTGAATAATATTTTTAACTTTTTACTAAGAATGTAGAAAATTATTACTTTTAATGTTAGAGCAAACTTTTATTAATGCGTGAAGAACACAGCTTCAACAAATTCTACACGTTTAATGTAACACTAATACTGACTGCCTGAACAGATCCTTTCGAGATTCTAGCTCGATGCATGTCTTTGAAGAGGGCGGGTTGCACCAGAAAAACCACATTCCTTTGGTGAAAGCTGGTTGCATACGCAAATGAACGAAATTTACAGGTGATCTTTAGGTTATGGGTGTTTGTGTGTAGGTGTGTACATGTCAACCGGTTTTTCTACAAAAGATATGAAGGAGAAGATCCGGGCAGACTCGATGACCTTGACACAAGATCGAAATCAACGACATAGCAACATTCATGCAAGGAAATAAGCAGAGTACCTTTGAATTATGAGCGTATGCGGACATATTGGGGGAAAATATGGAAGATATTGAAAAAAAAAAAAAAAATATTTAGTGTTTGAAAAAAATGAAATAATCTTAAACTAACAGATTCGAAAAAAATTATTATGAATGATGAGAAAATCATTGTTAGCAGATGGATGCGTGGGAATGAATGGTATGGTTTCACTGTAGTTTCGGGGGGGGGGGGGGTGTACTCATGAAAAATAATAGAAAAGAATTTAAATTTGTGTAGGGTGGATAGGGGAGAGGGAAAATATGAAACAGCGTTAAATAAAAATATACTCGAATTAATTTTTGAATACTTACGATTGGAAAAAGACTTTAGAGGGGAAAAAATATATTTTAGACTAATTCCATAATACATAGACATGAAAAATTATTATGAACAATATGAGGAATACCGTTAGAAGATGTTTACGCAATCATACTAGTGAAGATATCAATGGATTTATTTTTAGAACCTGAGAAAAAATAAAATAAGAAAATTATCAACGGACGGAGGAAATGATTGGAAGCGAAAAAAAATATAATTAGGCTGATTCTATAATATTAGACTTGAAAAAGTTATTATGAACGACAAGAGAACTACTGGTAGCAGATGAGTGCGAGGGAACATTATGTGCGAATGAAAGAGTGGCTAATACATTGACAGATTAATTTTTAGAATCGGAGAAACAAAACAGAAGAAATAAACAGAAGCGTAAAAGAAAAATATAGTTAGGCTAATTCTATAATATTTTGACTCGAAAATAAAATATGTACGAAGTGATGGTGTGTATGTGTGTGTGTGTGTGATATCGCGGTGTTTATTTCGGTGGCGACGGAGCGTGCATGGAATAGTACAGTGTACCTTTGTACAGGTTAACTCAATGCTTGATATGTGTGCAGGAATGGACGGTGTGCTTTTGCAATGAACAGAGAATACGTAAAAATAAAAATAAAAAAGTATCAACGGATTAAGTATAAGATCGGAAGCGGAAAAAGACGAAAAATATATATCAGGTGGCGGTGTATATGTGTGCGTGTGTGAACGTGTAGCGATCGTGAACAGGTTTCTATCGGTGGCGTGTGAGAGTGAGCATAGATGATCGGCTAGTTAATTTCGAACGAACGACTGAAATTCACCTCACCTGGTGACAGTTTCAACTAGTTGCTTGAACATTTAAATATTTCCATTACAGCCGCGCTCGCGCTTACATAATACATCCCGTAGCAGCACACTCGCCCGCTCTCATTCGACTGATTGAACAATCGAATATTTTCTTTAAAAATAAAATTTTTTGAAAAAAAAAATGCTGGAACGGAGCACGACTCGGAAAATTCCTTTAAATTTTGGGTTGTAAGTGTTGAGATTCAAACGTTTTTATCACTCCGGCAAAATTTTACCCCTCCCAACCTCGAAAAATTAAAATTAAAAAGTATGCTACATATATTACACACAGAGTCATATATAATACATACACATGATGATAGAAGGCGCGGGTATGGGAAAGCGAGTACACTGCTAAGGCTATGTTGAATATATGCGTGGAAACGGTGCGAGCGCATTTATAGATAACAGTATGAACGGGGCATCGGAAAAATTTGAAGAAATTTTGGGGAAACTTGGGTGAATTTTAACCATATGGATACAAATTGGGGTAAATTTTGTCTACCTTGATGGAAATTAGGGATCGAATTAACGGAACTGTCCAGGGGAATCAGGGGTAAACAGGGAAAACTCGAAGGAAATCCGTGAAATCAGGGGAAACTTGGGGTAACTTTGGGCTCTAAAAGAGAAATTGGGGTTAATTTCTACCACCTGGACATAAATTTGGGTGAAATTTGGACATCTGGACACAAATTGGGGTGAGTTTTGAGCAGCTGGACACAAATTGGGGTGAGTTTTGAGCACCGGGGGCACAAATAGGGGTTGGTGACGTCAGAGTCCCCAGCTGCCCTATTTATACACTACTAACATTTGATAGAAGGAAAATACGAATGGGCAAAGACTACGAATACGAGATTTATCGATGCGATAACGGAAAATTTACGTGCAGATCAAAAAAATTCCGCTGATTACATGCCCCGCAATACCTATTTACAATTAAGGTCTGTTTAAAAATAAAATTATTTTACAGGGCCTAGTAGTGTATTTACCTGATGCGTGGTGTCATTTTTTTAATAAGATTTTTTCTATGATTATTTTTACTATGTTAATTGTTCGTTCTACTATCCTTCGTTCAGTTTCTGATATAATGGTTTGTTTATCGTTACTCGTTAGATGCGAATTCTGCATCTTTATTCTCTCTCTCTCTGCGTTGGGTAATTTGTGATGTTCCGATTAAATGGCGCAGCGCTGGTATTATTATTACTCGTTCATGTTTGCTACTAATTTTATAAGCGCTGCATTATCGGAAATCTTTCGTAGTTCTGCTTTTTTCCGTTTTTTAAGACAATTTTTTGTTTTTGTCAGTACTGTTAATAATTATTATTTTTTTTTTTTTTTCGATATCACGTATACAAAGAGCTTTTCGTTCAAGGATTTCTCTTTGTTTTTTTGTTTTTTTTTTATCGGTATGAATTTTACTCTTACATCGAACAGAGAATGATCAACCAACTTTTTTCTCCGAAAATTCTACTTGGAAATATGTCAATTTTTAAAAAAATTCACAGCCTCTTTTTTATTTCTATTTTCCTCTCGCTCAACTGTTCTCAGCAACCGTGTTGTTTACTTTTTCAATAAAGTTCGATGAGGTTAGACACTCCGCCGGAGCGTTTGTAGTGCTCGGCCAACGTCCTTTGCCGATGAACCTTCCCCGTCCATAAGTGGTCATATTAATTAATGGCTTTTTTCAAATAATTCGATAATTTTTTTTCTCATAAAATTTAAAGAATTTTCTCGGAACTGGACAGATCTTTTTATTAAGCTTATTATTATCGTCGCAATAAATTTTGGAACGCCTACAGAGAGTTGTCGGCAAAGTTCGCGCGCTATTTCCAAGCGAGACCACGACGACGATGATGTGTGCAAGTTCGGAGCGATCGCGCCGCGTTTTGGAAGTATTTACAGAGTTGTTGGCGTGTAATTGTGCGTATGTCGGAGGTCTGTTGCGCTCGTGTAAATAATGAAGTCGTAAAAAGCGAGCATGGAGCCCAGATATATATGAAAATAAAGCGATATATCGCGGCGTCTGTGGCTTGCTAGCAGAGCGACACGCGAGTTGACATAAATGTTTACAATAAACAGAGTGGCGAGCGAACGTGTACGCGATTATTTTCGGCGGTACCCCGAGATCGCTGATAAAGCGTTAAAGTGGTCATTGAATTATTATCTTCTCGTTTAAATTTCCGCTTTCTAGATCGTCGGCTTCTTTTTCCCTCGTTTTATTACCCGATTATAGACGGAATTAGGTCAGTTTTGGTTCCGCTTCGTGCCTCACCACCTCAATGACAAATTATGAAATATTCCCGCCATTTCCGGCCAACTTTAATGCTTTTCGGGAACTGGCGAACCGCTGTACAACCGTTTAGCTTGCACACATGTGTGCGTTGATGCTTTCGCATGTACAAATTTCAGCGCGAATTATTGCATTTAATTGTTTTTAATCTGAAGTTTCGTCTAGTCGCGTTTTTTGTTTTTTTGTTTTTTTTTGCTTCTAATTGATATTATTCGCTTGTATTTTTTCAAATTTGTAATTTTTCATTTTCGCTTATCTTCAGTGTTGTTTTCGATTTCGTAAACGCGTTTTATATCTCCAGCCGATCAGGATTTTCAGTTAATTTACTTAGTTATTTGGCACAGGATAAGAGACGGAAATTAGTCAAAAAACAGACTCGAAATGTTTCCATTCACGTTAATTTACACCGTTTTGTTAGTTTCTACAGAATATTCAGTAAAAGTTCATTTTGATTATAAATTTATTTAGTAAAATCTCAAAGGAGAAATTATGGCGCACCTTTTTATCGTTTGAAGGAACATCAGTAATTGTCACATGAGCGTACTTGTAGTAGAAAAATTCTTTTACTGTTAGAAACGTGTTCTAGGTATTTCATTACAAAAGAAAATGACCGAAAAATAGTTAATATAAATTTGAAAAAAAATATGCGTGCATTTTAAAAATAATGTTAGTAATATTATATATATATATATATATATATATATATTGGCGCAGTCTGATCAACAGGGTGACAGGTCATGGTCACGATACCCCTACGTGGGGTGAAACGATTCGATAATAATAATATATATATATATATATATATATATATATATATATATATATATGTATATCTCTCTTCCCAGTCGTATTGCTCCATTCCAAGCGTCGTGATTATACATTCTAGCTGTATGGAATAGGTAGAACTCATAGCAATTGTTATATACGCAACGCTCGCGTACTTGTAGCCGCTTGTTATCACGCTACAAGTGCAATTCCGTGCCTGTCTTTTGCGTAATAACTAACGAGCATGTGATGGCATACCTGGTGGTTTGCCATCGGCTTACACGTGAAATAGCGAGCATTTTATTTAATTTTTCGTAATAATTTCTGTTGTCGCCCGGGATCGAAACCGAAACTTCCGTAACGGAACCAAGCGCTCTAGCAACTAGATTATCGCGACGATAGTATATGTACAATAATATATATACAGGGTGTCCGGTGGGAAAGTTCAAAAAAGTGAATTACGCGGCAATGGTTTGCGCGAGAAAGTGGGGATGGGTCTCAATCGACGCGTCCGGCGTGCCGGTTTAGCAGTTACGATGGAGCGTTGAACCGGAGCGTACCGTGCTTTTGCTATCGAAGCTTATTTTAGGAATGGTGATTCGTACGCAGTTGCCTTTCGAAAATTTTGCTTGCACTACAATATTCGCCGGCCCAGAGGTGCCCCAAGTGTTAACCTCTTAAAACAATGGATAAAGAAGTTTCGTGAAACAGGTTCTGCTCCCATCTCTGGCCCCGCGCCTACTGTATCAACTGAAAAAAATGTGCGTCGACCAAGTGATTCGGTCCTTTCCATTCCGCGGCGTTCTTTACGGAAGCACTCGGCTGTTTTGGGAATCTCAAAGTCAACCAGTTCATGTTTTAATCAGGAAAAAAATGCGTTTTCATCCCTACAAAATCCAATTGGTGCAAGCTTTGAAAGAAAGCGATTACGTTTTATAGAAATTTTGTGCTGAAAGGATGTTGGAAATTTCTCCTAGGCAGCGCAGACTCAGTAACGTTGTTTTCAGTGATGAGACCCATGTTTACCTAGAAGGTTACGTAAACAAGAAATTTGAAATTTGAACTTTCCCACTAATACCCTGTATATATATATATATATATATATATATATATGCATGTATATACACATATATGTATATATATGCACACACGCATATATATATATATATAAATTTCGACATTTATCTGTAGCTAAACTCAAGTCGTTCCTATAGAACGGCTGTGTACCAGAGAAATTTTGGAAAGCAAAGGTGATTGTGAGAAGAGAATTGGGCTTTTTGCTCTGATGTTGGGTTTGATGCATTATGAATTTTAACTTCATAATCCCCGACATCTTGCTCTTGCGGAAACTTTTTTTTTTTTTTTAAATATTTAGGTACGTCCGCAAAAGACATATACGCACAGAATCACAAAAATAATGAGTCATACGGAGCGACAGATTATATTAAGAAGCGATTAGAAATAAAGAAATGAAAGCAGATAACGAAGGAACAACAGATGGAGATGGAAGAACATAAATGAAATAGGCATTATAGGGATTAGGGAGACCAAGGCTAAGCAGAGCTCACTTTATATGTGTATATTTTTATTTATATATATATTATATGTACGTTTTAATTAACTATGTATTTTTTACGTCGAGAATAATATGAAAATTTTAAATCGATTAGATGCAATGCTATGACAAATGTTAAAAATTACTACATAAACACCGTAAATGAAAATTAAAAATTGATTTAATTAGTTAAAATTAATTTTTCTATAATCTGGTAGTTCCCCATGGTGGATAAGAAAGGATCGAGTTTTACACTCGCATATATAATGTTTTTTCTTTCATTCTCCCAGCAAGGCTTGGGTTTTGACGATGAAAAAATTACTGAGGTCTTCGACGGTATAAATAGTGTGCAGAGTTTTTAATGCGATCTAATATGAGCAAGGTAAAAGAGGCAAGGCCTGGAATTGCTGGAAAGCAGAAGAAAACAGGGGAGGAGTTCAGAGTAAAAAGGAAGGGCATGCAATTGTACCGCTGTGGGGAGTGGACATCCGGACGAAGTAGACAAAAAATTTATAACGATATCGAAACGGAGGTAATTTACGGTATTTAAATTAAAATGAGGAAAGGAAGAAAATTTAAATAGAAATTTAGGCTCAGGATTAATTGGAAAGTAGACATTACATTCGCTAGTGACGAAATTTGTGAAAGGATTTATCTGGATTTAAGTGGCAGTTATAAATAATATGAAAAATATAAAATTTATTTACTTGAAATTGAAAGAGAAAATATAGGGTCTCTCTTTTATAATAAGCAGCATGGATATTTTAGATTTATCCATTTTTAACAGAAAATTACGGTTTGGAAATCGTCTCGTTTCGGACTGAAGTCGCAATTTCGGGAAAGTAAAAGTGGTCGATGGAAAAGAACTGGCTGGGGCTCTTCAGGTTCATTAGACTTGTCACATCGTGAACCTGTTACCATTCCCGCATATGTGTTGGACTCATTTTACTTTTATCGAATAGTATATTAAACTACTGTTTCCGGGTAAACGCACGATGTGCGATGATTAAACTCGAATCCAGTAGGAAGTTTTCAATTTTTTAATTTTAAACGAATGCGTTACTACACATGTTTTACATATTACATAATTCGTGACCAAATTGGAGCTTCCTAGCTTTGTAGCGATTATAAATTTTTTGTCTTTGTTATTTATTGATCCTTATATTTTTGGTTTTATTACCTGCTATATAAAAACAAATTTTAACCTAGAATCGCCTTAATAATCGAAACAATTACACGTGGCACGATGTGAAAAACAGCGAAACTGTTCAGTATTGCAAACTGATAAATCTAAGATACACAGTGTTTACCACTTAGCAGGTTTCATGAAGAATGCTTGAATTTTATTGGCATACAGTAATTCACATCCGGGGGAATATTCTTGAAGGAGACAAACGATTACTGAAAAATCAGAGAAATGTATAGAGTACTATTTGGTTTCCAGCGATATTCTGTTTCATCCTCGTGAGTGGAAAATATTCATAGTAATTGTACGATATTAATGAATTTTACGACACTCTGCGGAGCAGAAAGTTTCTTCAGAATCTTTTTGGATTAGCAAGAGTCAGGAAGTACACACACGTAAGCATATTTTATGATTCTCGCGCGGATGTTTAATTTATATTTTTTAGAAGTAGTAAGTTTCATGGGCTCGCGAGTAATTACTGTGACCCCGGTGTCGTGTAGGTGCGAGAACACATTGAAAAAGTTAATTTCCAACTTTGTAGTGTAACACGCATGTTTTTTTGTTTTTTTTTTGTTTTTTTTTTTTTGGTTTTTTAATTAACATCGGTAAGTTTCTAGATAAGTTTTTGAGGATTGCAACGAAGTAATTTATAGCGTGAACGAATTTTTTCAAAGTTCGACCTTCACAATGTGCATGCAAAACAGAGCGAGTACATGCGCTGTAATGCGGCCAAAAAAGTAGTCATAAATAAAGCTGTACAGGTGTCATACGCTGTGTGTGTACTCTGCAATAAATTGCATCTTTACGGTACATTTAACGAGTAAAATGCTAGGACGCCGCCGATGTTCACGCGTCATCACACGACCGGCGCACTTCGAGAAGGGGTAACTATTTCAACATTTTCCCCGTTTTTTATTGTGATACTAAACAAATTCTTAATTAAATATAACAAAAACGCGGTTCACCTTTCTATGCTTGAACGAGCAGCGTGTAAAAATAGCAAACGTAATCCGAATAAGCGAAATAATAAGGGTAGCCGTGGCATTTTTCACTAACGTAATTAAACAAGGTGTTATTGTCGTGTCTAGTGCGACCATTGTATACAGCGTAAAATAACGCAAAGGTGGAACAGTTACTGATCGGTCACCGCTATTTAAAGCGGCTAATATCGACATTGTCAAAGGCTTGACGCGCAGCAGGCTTCGTCTGCGTATATATGATGTTTTTTTCTATGTCCCAGTGAATTTTTGTTTTTGAAACGTTTCGAAATCGGGTCCGACCTTTTGAAATTTCTTTTGATAGAATCGCAAGTGGAAATGTGTTATATTTATCTAAACATAATCGAACGTTTGTTTGCGCTCGGAGTCTGAACAATTCCATTCGGAACTGAAGCTGGTTTGGTGCTAACTTTGGATTGGTTTGAATGATGATTTGCGAAAATTCGCCGACGCTTTACTTTGTTCCATTGTTTAGAATACAACGCGGCTGATCACCGTTCGAAGGACAGAATCTCTAACTGGTGACCCATTTTGAAGGAGTAATGTGTGGGGTAACTCATAACCGTTTAACTGGTTAAACTGGTAACCTTAATACTTGAAGCGATAGCGGCCAACTGGTGCTTAAGAACCAACCACTTAAACACTTCTTGTTAAATTTTAAGACACCGGTGTGCCTAAATTTTCTTTCTGCTGCATATTTCTAAACCTAACTGTGCAGCCGTGGTAAATTTGCTTGGTTTACTCCAAAAAACCTTTTCGAGAACTTAAAGATGATCATTTTTCGCGTTTCATCGGACTATGCCTAAAATCACAAAGCGTTCGCTTTTTTAAAGCATTTTAAATTGTTAATGGTACATCAGTTGTAGTTTAATTTCGTAATTACATATACATATATTGTAACTTTTTATATAGGAAAATTTGTATAATTTTCTGTTGGAACGTGTAAAGAGGTATTAAAATAAACGAGCCAATTAAATGCAACAAAAAGACAAACCCCGTTAGAATTTTATTTTTATTTTATTTTTTTGTGGGTCTCACAGATATGCCCGTTATGTGCACTCAACACTCTTATCAACGTTTATTATAATAGATATATAGTACACAAATTATTGAATTACTTTCCATTATTCGCGCTTTTAGTGCATCTGTGTGGACCTTGTATAACAATAATAATTCTTTTGGTCGATATTACGATGTTCCGTTGATGTAGGAGCAGAAGGAGTGGGAGGAGGATTACACTGAGAAGGGGGAGTTTACGAGCTCTGCGGAATGTTTATTTTTTAAATCCTCAACCAGTAAAGGAAAATCATATGCAACTTGTAGCCTCCTTAGGAGCATGGTTATGGTATCAACTATTTTATTCCTCCGGGGGGCTTCATCGCGGGCACATGAAATATTATCCGTTACTACTATCGAAATTTAAGAAGAACAGTAGAGAAGAAAAATAAAAAAATTACAATGAAACGAGAAAGTAATAAACTGATGAATAGAGTAAATTGAAATTAAAGAAAAAATAAAATTAAAATTAGCTTTCAGCGAACGAAATGAATGAATGATAATTGGAACGAGCCTTTGACAGAGATGAAACCCGAACAAAAGACATAATCGCTAATAACGAGCAATGTGATATTGTACTTACGTATATTTTCACGCAACATCCCCCTTATGATTTTTTTTTTTTTATGGGGCAGGGGGTACACTCGTTATAGCACTTTTATTGGTGTTTTTTTAGATTTCTGAAGTTTCGTGATTTTGATATCAGTACAGCGAGGATCCAAATTCAAAATATCGGCTGTATCTTTCTTTAAAGCCTCTTTTTATATACATTCTTAAGCTGTGTTTTAGTTTTCTCATCTGTACTCGAGCTAACCATATTTACTTATAACACGGTATTTTCGTTGCATTTTGTCGCAAAGGGAAATCGGATGGAAGGGGTTAATTATACTACTGTGTTTATCGATAATTTTATTTAAAAAAAAAAAAAAAAATCAATTTTTCTTATATATTTTTAGTTTTACGTTTAATGGAAGTTATTTGACGGCGGGATTTTTAAGGGTCGTTTTATTATATTAATTACAACGTAATTCTTAGGCCGGCCTTCGTTAGATTTTGTAATAAAAAAAATGTCGTCCCACAAAATGTCTCAATTTTATGTAACGAAAGTTAAAAATGTTAAACGATGACGCCGTTCATTTTCATATAAAAGTACAAATTCTTAGAAATATTTCCCCAAAACCTCAGGTCATTTAGTGTAAAACTCATTAAGATAGTAAACTGCGCTCAACCCCTTTTGAGCCGGCTGAGAGCGGCAGGTAGGTAACCGGAGCAGCTGCTTCCTTCTCTTTCGAAAGGCCTAGCCGGTGTTGGTACCTGGAGAAAGCGAGGTTTCTCTTCGACATATGGTGTTTCTTCATTAATAGGAGATATTACACTGGAAAAGTTATAGATATTTTTTGGTTAAAAATGGGCACTATTAAAGGTGTAAAATTCGGGAGAAAAAATTAAATATAATGGAATTTGAAGAATGGCCCCAAGAAGCACGTGGAACGTGGTGAATGTGAAACAAATCACATTGGACCTGCAGGAAACATGGAAGTATCACAACCTTATACAATTGCCGTTACAAAATGAAGAAATTGGATTAGCTACCTCGCCCGAAAAGTAAATTAAAACAAACAGCTAATATACAAAGAGGTCATCATCGTGTCTTTCTGGAGATATATATGGTACTATCCAGCTATGGGGCACAACAGCCAATTCTAACCTTAAGAAATTCGGGCGTTTCGTAACAAATCTCTCCGACGTCGAATTCACCATGGTTATCATCCAAAACGATCGACGAACATACACAGTAGTGATTGAGGAAATGAAATTCCACAGTAGTCGATATTATGATAGCTTGATTGGACATATCAATCCTTTTGCTGCTGTCTCTTTGACAAATAACACTCTATACAACGTCGGCTAAAACGTCTACACCCCAACGACGTGCTTCTTCGGACAACTACTTAAAATTAATGCGTACCGTAACTCTTTAGGCTCATAGCCTTAACGTCATTATCTATATGATCATAAGAATAATTTATAGTATGTGAACTCTTAACTTCACAATCCCCAACGCCCTGTCAAGGGTATGGAACTTACTTTACTTTAATATTGATTATTATTTTAAACAATGTTGTAATGATATACATAAAAAAAAAAAATAATAATAATAATTGTTTAAGGGAAATAAGGATAGGATTTTTGTGATTATGTTATTTTTTTTTTTTTGGATCGATGCCCCAGTAAGAAAGATGTAAATTTTGATCATTTTATACAAAGTATAGAAGAAAAAGAGACAGAAATGTAAGCAAGGGGGTCAAGGGGCAGAGCCCCTTGCGAGGCTAAAATAACCGAGTTTTATATATACAGTGAGTCACAAAAGTTATAGGACATCTACGGAATTTCGAGTTTTTGCCCTGTGGGGGCTAGGAAATGAGCGGAAAAAATTCAAAAAAAATTCATTAGCTTCAGGTAACACAGACTAGAAATAATTCATCAATATTTAAACGAAAAAACGAAAAATAACACTCCCGCAATAAAGTAAAAACAAAAAAATACATCACAAAAGTTATAGGACAG
Organism: Icerya purchasi; assembly: GCA_039619475.1. Taxonomy (NCBI): domain Eukaryota; kingdom Metazoa; phylum Arthropoda; class Insecta; order Hemiptera; family Monophlebidae; genus Icerya; species Icerya purchasi. The sequence goes on from CM077115.1 coordinate 544,086,013, forward strand.
CCTTATAAAAAAGTAAAAATGGTCGAGTAGATGAGAAAATAATACCGAAAAATATTTCCCATTATTATTTAAGACACATCGTAGGCGATTCGGCATATTAATAACTACTTTGGAAGTGTAGTCAGCGGAGATATTTGACCATTCCTCCTGGAGCCGCTTTCGGAGATCAGTTTTGGAAGTAATTGGATGTTTTCGAATTCTTCTGTCCAGTTCCTCCCAAACATTTTCAATTGGGTTAAGGTCCGGGCTTTGTGCTGGCGTTTTAATGACCTGTGGGCAGTTATAAAGCAGCCATTCGCGTACTGTGTGCGCTGTATATTTGAGGTCATTGTCTTGATAAAAGTGATATGTTGATGCTAGGCCTAGTTTTTCAGCGCTACTTTTCAAATTATTTTTCAAAATTTCCAAGTAACCCTTTGCATCCATTTTGGTATTGATAAACACTAAATTACCGCCCCCACCCGCCGATATGCAACCCCACACCGTTTGATTACCGCCACCATGTTTAACAGTTGATTTTACCATGCCCAGTTTGAACTCTTCGTTCGGTTTTCTCCAGACCATGACTCGCCCATCAGAACCAAAGATGTTGAATTTTGATTTGTCCGTAAATATTACATTGCTCCAAAAGCTTGAATCCCGGTCAATATTTTCTTTTGCTAACTTTAATCTACTTTTTTGGTTTTTTTCGGAAATGAATGGTTTCTTACGTGAAACGCGCCCATTATACCCCTCCTTCCTAATAACTCGTCTTATTGTTTCTGCGTTAACTTTTTTCTTCGTTTCTTGCAAATATTCTCTGGCAAGGGTAGGAGCGCTTACTGTTGGAGTTTTCTTTATTTTTCGTAAGATAACTCGTTTTTCGTGAGGTGTTAATTTTTTTGGACGGCCACTTCTTGGTCTAGACTCGAATGTATCCGCATGTTTAAACCGCTGGATGATACCCGCGATGGTTTTTCGGTTAACTCGCAATAGTGTAGCAATTTCTGTATAGGACTTACCCATTCCGTGATGGTAGATCGCTAGTTGCCTCACCTCCGACGATATTTCCTTTCTTACTTTCATACACGACATTTTTTTAAAAAAAACACGTCCCGATACAGTAAAAACACAGTATACACGTACTTCACGTTTGGTAGGATGACTCGATAATGCATTACACGTACCTTTGCACACTCACTGCACTCTTATCAGTGACTCATTACGGTAATATGCCTGAGTCACTCAACTGTCCTATGACTTTTGTGATGTATTTTTTCGTTCATATGTATATACTTAATTCGATTACGAGAGGCTTATCTCTTGTTTTTTCGTGCAAACATTGATGAATTATTTCTAGTCTGTGTTACCTGAGGCTAATAAGATTTTTTTGAATTTTTTCCGCTCGTTTCCTAGCCCCCATAGTGCAAAAACTCGAAATTCCGTAGGTGTCCTATAACTTTTGTGACTCACTGTATATATATACAGTGGCGGAATTATAACATGCAAAAATCATCCGTCTTCGCTGGAAAATATCGTCATCTAGGAAAAAATGTCGTGTAAGGCAATCTAAGATGTTAATGTTACGAATAACAACAAAGGATCTATAACTTTTTCCTGAAATTAGAAATATGGAAGCGGAGATAGTAAATTCGTAAAATAAATAAGGAAATGAACGACATTTTCTTGTTCGGATCGCGGAAAAAAAAAACCAAAAAAAAAACCAAGCATAGTCTGCACCACCGATCCTATCTGAATGTTTGCAGCACGAATTATGCCGAAACACAGAATTATTTTTATGTAATGATTTTTTGCGTAGAAAATGAACTGTCGAAATAAGACCCCGCGTGACGTAATAAGACTCTGTGTCCAAATAAGACATGGCCCATGCTGCTATTAGATTACGAGTTGTTTTGCCGTTTTATTATTACTTTTGGAATTTAGAGTTAGCTTCATTGAGCGGCGGCTACGTTTGTCGCTGGTTCGATTTGTTGCAATAATCATCGAAGAACTTTCAGAACCGATTACAATGACGCGAAATTATTTTTACTTGTATTTATTTATTCACTCTTGTTCTACCTTTTAAGTCGTCGCGATAGCCTAGAGTTGCTAGAGCGCTTGACTTCCGATATGGTGGTCACGGGTTCGATCCCGAGCGACGACAGAAATTTTATTACAAAAATTAAATTAAATAAAAATAAATAATCGTTAATAGTAGTCACGTGGAAGGCAATGACACAAACCACACCACGTACTACAACATCATATGCTCGCTAGGTCAGTACATAGCAGATCCACACGCAGGACTGCACTTGTAAAATGATGTAAATCAAACGATTACCAATAATCAGTTCCGGGTGTGGTCTTGCGTGTGTACACCACATTCGTACTGCATATAATCAATTGCCTATACTAACGTCAGGCCCCCGGGCCAGACCGGGGTTGGTTCATTCACTTGTCGCATCTACTACTAAAAATGTAGCAGACCCCGCTCCAGCGGGAAAATGCTCAAGAAAAAGAAGAAGACCCTCGTATCCTACCTTTTCCGACTAAATTATATATACACAATAATGATTCGAACGCAGTTAATGAATAAAAAATGTAAGCCGAGAAGATTTTGGGTTCACTTGTTCAGCGACAACTTCTCTGATTGTGTGTCTACTCGTATTTGTGCCGCGTTAATGATTAGGCGAATATGTGTGTGTGTGTGTGTAGCTACGGGGCAAAGTTTTTTTGCAATAATTTTGCTTTCACGATAACAGCGGCCGTGATTGTTGGCGGAACTCTGGGTGAACTGCGAATAAATGATTCACAATTCGTGAAAAGAAAAAGGCTCGTACTAGCTCGGTGGAAAATTACGAAGTGAAAGAACATGCCGTGGGCCCGGAGGATGGTCGATTAATTTGTCAAGTGCGCTTGTCGTCACGATCTGGAATCGGTCGCGGAAACGGGCATTTGGCGGACTTTCCCGCGCAGTTTTTTGCAAGCTAATTGGATTATTAGACGACGACGAGGGTAGGGGGTCTGTCCGGTTTCGTTTGTACAGACCCCGGGCTACGTACGGCAATCGGGGTTTATCGTGACGTGCATAAAAAATTGCGTGTCGTTCGTAGTGGTCGCCGGCACGTGTTTATCAACGCGTCCGACACTTCAGAATTTATCACCGATTCTGTTGCGCGTGCGCGCGCACACACGCACACACATGCATCTATCGTTCGAAATTCGTACTGTCGCCGTGTGGGCGTAGACTGATGAGCGTTTATGTAAATCGGTGGCCGATGTTAATTTCATAATGGTCGTCTTCGTCCTCGTCGTCGTCGCTGGTATTAAGTTTATGTGTGCACTGCGAACGGTTTTCTGTGGGACTGAGACGCGCTCGAATTCCAAGCGGCTTCTTCCAGCGATGTTCGAGCCGTCTAGATTGTAAAATTAAAAATTACCGTATTTTTTCGAGCTTATTAGCCTCTGTCGCCGTTCCGGCCATATCGCCGCTAATTTATAATTATTTCTTGAGCGGATTTTTCTTTCGTCCTCTTGCAACGGTTACAGTTGTTGCTGCGACTTAGTCAGCAGCTGTTTTCGTGTGGATATCATCCGCCGCTGCTGCCGCCGTTGGTCGGCTCGAAATAGACCGAAAGTATGTCAGTCTCGCACGGAACGAGGCGTACACTTTTTGACAGTGTGTTTGTACGCGTCTGGCAAAAGTCTTGCAGCGAAACTTTTTCGTAAACACGTCTGTGTCGTATTTCGTGGAAAGCTCAACCAAAGAAAAGCGCTCTAATCCGTTTATAATATTTCCCCCCGGCTACTGCTGGAATTAATTATATAATGCCGATGATAAATGTCGCAAACCTTTTACTCGCATCGTAGGCGTGTTTTTGATTTGCCAGACAAGAAAAAAGGTCGTTTGCGAATTTTGTTTCTTCTAGACCGATTTTTTTACACATCTTCGATGTTCACTTCGAAAAAGTTGAGCTTGTCGCTGCACTAAGACGGCAAAGTGTTGAATAGCTGAAATTGCGTCATTCGGAGTACAAATCTGCTCTATCTCGTTTAGCAGCTGTATCGTGTTTTTTCGCTGATTAAAAATAAACAGTTTTTCGTGGTAGTTTTTCTTTTCATATTCTTCTTCTCTTACTTCGTCGAAAGTTTTCAAAACACTTTGGCTGACTTTTGTTTTCTATTCGCACAGGTTGCGGTATACATGTATTGGAATCGCTTGATCGCTGATCAGCTTTTATCTGCAGCTTCGAAAATGAAATAGTGTGCTTGTTTGCGTGTGTGGCAACTAAAATTTGATAGCATCGTTTTAATTCATCAAATTACGAAAATCATTTTATTGTTTTTGTTAATTTCTAAGTGATAACGACGTTGAGTAGTTTGAATAGTTTTGTTTACGGAAACAAAAAGGTTTTATATTTCTTCTCGGAGATTAAACTTGAAAGTAGATAATACAGAAGACACATCATCATTTGACCAAAAAAAACATTACAAATAATCTTTGAACATGCATTTAAAGAGGAAATTATGGCAGAAAGAATGGACGGAACAACAAAATCCATCTCACCTACCATGCAGTCAAACCACATCAGTACGCGATTGGAAATTTCAGCCAGAAGGTCGAAAGGATCAAGTGGTGCTGTGCCGCCTACGTATCGGCCATTCCATCCTCACACATGCACATATATTTCAGAAGCTTGCTCCACCAATATGCGACAGATGTGAAGAGTTCCTGTCACCATTCCCCCCACCTTCTATCCGAATGTCCAAAGATCCTAAACCTATGCTCCAGCTTCCCGCCGCAATATCTTCCTTTGTCTCTCCTATCGCAGGATTCGCGCCATCCGTCGCACCCCTTCTCGATCTTTTCAAATCCCTAAATTTATTTAATAAAATATAATAAACTTGCAGGCCGCGCTCCTAGCCTAGTTGCTGTACACAGCGCGGGAGGAAAAAAAAAAAAAAAGAAAAAAAAAAAATTGATACATTGAAAGAGAAAATAAAAAAGGGCTAAAATAGTAATGCATGGAATAAAAAGGAAGTCGCATTCCTAAATAATCTTTTCTCCATTCCGGTTACTTCCTGTATAATTTAAAGAAGAAAAAAAAAAGGGATTTTAGAATACTTTATATTATTCATAATTTTAAATCCTTAAGCATTGCAACCGATGTATGAGGACAAAGAAAAAACCCCTAGATGTATCCTTGTCTAATCACCCAGACCAGGTTAGATCAGTCATGGCTTTCGTGGCTGCCAGCCATCTAATAAATAGATTTTTTTTTTTTTGGAGGGGGGCAAACGTGCAGAATTGTTAGTTACATTAGGAAAAGATTAGAAATTGAGAAAATAAAAGAGAGTGTAAGGATGACGTAGTTTCTATAAGGAGTGGAGAGGATAAGGCTCTTAGAAGACTGGAAGAAAGGGTCGCATGTTCTGAGAGAATAAAGTGTTTAAATAGTGTGTGATTCGCATCACAAGTATGGTTGAACTATGGAGAAATACAAAGGCGACTCAACAAGAGAAAAATGGAAAAGTGAATTGAAGCAGTCTATGATTGAACCGAAGGGGAACTATGAAGGAAATAAACCAGTATTAGGAAAGAGATTGAACTAGCGTAAAGGGGGGAGAAGAAGGTAGAGTACTCAAAGGTATACGAGAATTATTAGAAAAAAATGAGTGATAGAAATACGTCCAGAAATCATAATGGGAATGATAGAGAGCTAATAAAGAACCGAGCAAAACATCTATTTACGAATTGACCAATAATTGCGGTTAAACGTGTCAACAAGTCAACTAAATCGTTGTGTCAGAAATGCCGCAATCAAAATCCATAGTAAATTAGTTAAAATGGGGCGAAATGCAAATAAATTGTATATCGAGGAGCGAATGTGAAGAAAACTTGGTTCAATGGAAGATGTTAGGAAAGGAAGAAGAGATAGGTAATAAAACACTGTTGGCAGATGCTTCACCCAATTTTCGGTTTTGTGACACATTTTTGCAGCTTTCAGTTGTTTGTATAATCGTTCTATAATACCGTTTGCTTCCGGGTGTCTAGCTGCTGTATGGAGGTGTCGCGATCCGATGAGAGTGGAAAATGCACGAGAAATTTCACTATCAAATTGTCGTCCTTGGTTGCTCGTTATTCTCAGTGGAACACCGTAGCGAGTTATCCAGTCGCTGTTGATCGAACATGGTTTCTTCTGTTATGTACTCCATGAGAAATGCTTCTGGCCAACGGGAAAAAGCGGTCGATGCATGTTAAGACGTGACGACAATTTCGCGAATTGGAAAGCGGTCTGATGATGGTTCGAGTGCTCAAATCTTGCACTAGTGAGGTCGTAATTCCCAAACGGCGCGTGCACATGCCGGTGTATTTTGTTGCGTTGGCATGGAATGTATTCTCGGGTCTATCTTTTGTAGTTGATATTAAGTTTAGGCCAGATGAAACGCTGTGCAATCAGTCCGCTGATGCTTGTGTACCAGGATGCGAATGTCCATTTGTCGAAACGCTGTATTTTCGTCGGGTAGAGTGAGTTTCCGAGTAAAAAATGCCGACAGGTTGCCAACCCTGTTCGCTCTTTTACTGCAGTACTCCACCGGTGGTAAAATTCGAGGTATCGGTGATGCTAACGGTGGCGATGGATCCGGGCGAACAAAAAGCGCGGCATTAGCAAGTGCTTGTTTACAAGCTTCAAATGCTCGTTTACCTTCATGGGTCCCTTGCACGGGTTTCTTTTTTCGTGCGTCTGGTCCTTTGCGGAAGTCGCGTAGAGCAGTGTCCCGAATTTCGGCTGCTTTGGGAATGAATCGTCGGAAAAAATTAATCATCCTGAGAAATCTGTGTAGTTCTCTGATTGTCATAGGCTCCTGGAAATCGAGGATCGCTTGCAATGTTGCTGGAAGGGGCTTGATTCTATCTGTTGACACTTTGTAGCTAAGGAACTGTACCGTCTGCGCTCCAAAAACACACTTAGAAGCGTTGATAACAAGGCCGTAGTCGTCAAGACGTTTTGTAAACTTCTAAAAGATTTTTTTTGTGCTGCTCCTCGTTCTGTGATGCAACGATGATGTCGTCATGTAGTTGTACGCGCAATCGAGTTCTCTTAGGGCCTCATCCAGGAACCGGTGGAAAGTTTGCGCCATAGCCCGAAACTCAAAGGAACAAATCAAAAATCCCGAATGGAGTTGTAATAGCTGTTTTTTGAATGTCTCCTCCTCCGTCACAAGGAATTTGGTGATAAGCCCGTACCAGATTTATTTTCGAGAAAATTTTCTTGCCCGCGAGACTTTGCGAAAAGTCTTCAATATGCGGTAGCGGGTACGCCGCAATGACGTTATTCGTCGCCCACACTAAATGTAAAATGACCAGCTGCTCGAACCATTGTTTCAAATTTTTTTTTGGCAATTTCGAGTTTATCGGGTGCTAAATGCCGTAGCTTACATACAACAGGCCACGTGTTGTTTTAATATGATGTGTACCGTGTTATGCTTAACGTTGCTGTGCACTCCGCTGGGTCGTGTGAGATTGGGAAAATTGCATAAAAGTCGATGAAAATTCGACTCTCCAATGATCATTAACTTGAGGTATTGTGCAATTCCGAACTGGTTGGCCGTATGTGGATTGGCTGGTAATTGTGTCTCAGAGACTCTCGGAGGTCAACTAAAAGTCTGTAATGAGTCAGGAGGTCGGCTTCGACACGGCGGCGATGGCGAAACGCCACGGGAAGTCCCTGCGAAGTCCTCCCAGATTAAGCGTTAAGTTTATAATATCATACGTTGCATTTGCTGCGCACAGTTCGTACGAAGAACGTGGAAGTCGTCGGTTAACGCGAATTCTGGGAAATACACATAAATCAGCTCCGGTATCGACTAGAAATTTCAGTTTTGATTGCAGATTAGTAACGAAGAGTCGACTCAACTAGCGACTGGCCTTGACGTTTTCCGACTGGAAAGTACAAGGTTTACGGCTTTTTCGGGTATTTGTACCATAATTCGCATGGTACGAGCAATGCTCATTCTCATTGGGCCGATCTCTTGACTTTGAGCGGACGCGGAATTTCCTACCTTGGGAGAAACTTCGTCTTTGTGAGTCTGTGGAATCGGCGGCTATCTCCTTATGAAATTTTACCGTGAGTTGAGCTAATTTTTCTTCGAGCATTGTACAATGCTCCTGGATGTGTTGCTCGATGTGTTGAGAGCGATGGCTTTGTAGATGCTTGGAGAGGATCTCATGGCGTCGGCTGCAGCATCGGCGAGGTCGGCTAATTGATCTAATTTCATGTCCTTCTGCGTTGCGAGGACCACTTGCATATTTTTTGGTAGACGCCGAATCCAAATAGTGCGTAACATTGTGTCACTGACTGCGCTACTAGGACTCTTTTAGGTATCGCAAGAATTGCGACGGTTTCCTATCACTGAGTTGCTTATGTTCGAGCAGTGATTTTTTCTTCTTGCGAAGCTGACAGGCGCTTGATAAGCTCGTGTTTGATCGTTGTATACGGATTCCTTATTTTGATTAAATGTCTTTTAGCTCTGCGCCATATTTAGAATCCAACGCGCTTGCGACGTAGTCGATTGCGTATCCTCTCTGACGTAATTCTAGACAGCGAAAAGTTTCTCTCGTTCGGGACAAACCAAAGCTTGGGGGTGTTAAACGGTGGAATCTCGTCGGCCCGTTTATCATCTTGTGCATTAGCGGAAAAATTATGCGCTCGCGGGCGACACTGAAAGTAATTGGCCTGGAATATTAATAGAGAGCATTTTGTTCTGTAGGGAAGGTAAATCTCAAAAGCGGAGGTGACATCAACGAACGCAGAAATAGTAAATTCTTTTTGTGGATAAGGGATGTTTGCAAGAAATAAGAGCGTATAGGTCGCGTCGTATCATCTGCACATCGCAAATTTGAAATTTTGTGTCCTTCCATTGATGATTCTGCCTGACCTTTAATTAAATTCCTTCTGATCTGTTCGGAATATATATGTAAATTAAACATTAGCAATAAAATTCTTTAGTTGTAAATTCCGGTCTATCTTAACAATGTTACCTGATACCTTCATATGGTGCTCTTATTTGTCTGAATATCGCAACTTTTTTCCCCATACGATATCAAATTCTTTATTCAAATCGGCGGGGAAAGTGTTAATCTCATGTTCACGAGCCTTATCTATTATTATCTATTATTAGTCCTCAATTCATTATCTGTTCTCATGTGCCACATTCTCACGAGTTTAATCGCTCATTAATCCGTATAAACGTCTATTTTTGTTATATACGACACTATCTTGCTTGCTTGCGAGATGAGAGAAATTGTTCTAGTCATTTTTGTACTGCATTCTCTTCCCTTTTTTTCGGACAGTAGTACGTATGAAGATCTACTCCATTCTTCTGGCTATTTCTCAGTGCATAATAAGTGTATTATATACAATTCCAGATTTTCGTATCAACTTTATAAACTCCATCCGGATCTCATTTGCACCAATTGCATTGTTATTCTTTATTGCCTTTGTGGCGGTCTCTTCTATTTTCGGTTTTAAGATTTCCCATTCCCGCTTCATGGGTAGACTTACTGTGCTATCTTACGCGTGTCTTTATAATTATATAAATCTTGACGGTCCCATATTATCTTCTCGTTTTATCCGGTGCCGTTTTATAAATACATTCTTATTTTTCTGATTAGATGTATGTTTTTTTTTGTTTTTTTTATGCACATTCATTTTTCATAATAATACGCCATAACGTATCCACAGTAACCGATAGAGATTACTGCGTGTATTTTGTAGAAATTATTTTAGGATACTTTTATTCTTTTTAAAATTGTATTGCACATACTCTAGATTATTAGTTATACCCAAGAACAAAGAAATGAGAACACTGCAGATGTTTTGCCATAGTTTTTTTTTTTTTTTTTTTTTTAAAAACAATTACATATTTGTCAGCCAGCTTTTCCTTATTGTATCTTATTGAAGAGATGGTTGTTGATGGTCAAATGGTTGGACTTAGAGACTGGATAGAAAAAAAAAAAAAAAGGTTGATGCAGGTTTTAATGTTACAGTTGCCGTAAAGCCTTACTTACTCTGAGCCTTACTTCTATAGAGATGAATGCCTTTTTTATGAGCGGTTGAAGGATGAAAAATAGAAAAAAGATATCAATAAAACAACGACCATTTTTGATATCTTCTTGTTTCGTTCTTTGGGTGCTACCGATAATTACCGATTGATAAAAAAAATCATCGTGTTGTATCCTATATTTTTTGTCTTTTTTTTTTTTTTTTTTTGGTCTTAATTAATGGAAAACGTTATCAGTACCATACAAATGAATGAAACAGTAGTAACAGACAGACCGCGACTGATGAAGGTTTTTCCGGGTGCTTTATTATACGTATGTACACCGTTTACAATTATTCGGTATTCGATGCTAATCTAGTTTTTTGGCAACTTTGTTCGCCAATCACAGAATATTTTTAGGGCCAACTTATTTCGCCGCGGTGCGACATATTTCGGTATACATATATGCGTGTTTTTTTTTTCAATCGTAACTCGGCACTGCTCTTTCTTACCTTTTTTTTTTCTACGTCTCTGTTATGTTTATGGAGACGACTTTGTAGATGTATAATTTTAATTTTTTTTTTTTTTACGGTATATTAATTAATCACTGTCTGGGTACGATTATCAGCGATATTTTAATATTAGGTCAAGAAAATTTATCTGAACAGAGATTGCATTTTATTATTGCCGAGGTAAAAGCTAGGAATGTTCTGCGAGATTTTATCATCGCAGAGTTGTTTTCAGTAAAGAAATCTGATTTAATTTGCTTTTTTTCTTTTTCACTTCTTTCTTCGCGCATTACAGTTAGCACGATTAATTAAAAATTTCTTTAAATGCGAACGTAAGAGAAATATTGTTTTTGAAAGTAAAAAAGCAGATATAGAACCATCAGCGACCTGTAAATGTTACGAAATATGTCATCCGCCAAGTTGTAATAGTATCCGGAAATATGAAGAACACATTTGAAGCAGTCCTGGGAATCGAAGTGATGCAATTTTTTAGAATGTATGCTTGTAGAAATGCGGCGTAGGTGACATTTTATACGGTTGTTCGATATCGAAAAGAACGTAGGATATGGAACTGGTAACTCTCTCTTTGGGTCCCCATAAAATGTGGATTACGCGTACGATGAATTTGATGCTATCTGAAATCTAATTGTTGATAACGTACTGATCGCAGCTGGTTGCCGAAGGCAGCTCTTCAATTATAAGATCATTGTACGTAGCGAAAATGAGATGGCTCGGTAGCAGTTATGATCAGAATCGAGTAGCCGTTGACCGTATGGAAGACGACCGAAGAAGAGATGAACAGACTGTGTGGTAGGAGAAAGAAGTACAAAAAATGGTAACCGAAGAGCATGGTATCTGGTGAAAGATGTGGCCCGAAGCAAAAGGTTGGAAGTTATTGAGAAACAGTAAGAGGTGGTAGAATGGTCCAAGAATGCTACCATGGGACACTTTTGCCTGTGCTAATCAGCTGGGTATTAATTAACTTTAATGCCAAGCAGTGATGAAAGGCTTTTCCTATCAATAGTCCAATATATATTTGTTTTCTTTAAATATGCCAATTATATGTTCAGTTAATTTACGTAGACGAATTCTCTAAATAAAACCAAATTGGTTGTGTTACAATGAACTTTTAATAGTTTCTTTAAATCGGTCTTTTCGCGATTTTTTTCAAGTCAATAATTTATCGCTAGAGTAGAATCCGTTTATAGTTTACACTGAAATTATTATTAATCCTTTTCATATTTTGGAATAGTATTCGAGTCTAATATTAAATTAATGAGAACTGTAATTTTATGGGGGTTTTATTAGGAATATTCTTAAATATTGATATGACGTAGTGTTTTTTGGGAGGGTGTATTGTTTTCATTTATTTTTGCAACATCATGGGGGCGGAAAAAAATATTGCAAAATATTTGTTGGATACGTTGATTTTAAAGTATCTTTGGATTTTTTTTTTTTTTTTTGATTTTATTCTTATAATGTTATTTACTAATAAAACTTTTAGTAGAAAGACCTATTTTGTTTTCGGGGATATACCAAGCAAGATATTAGTTAGGAGTTCAACCCTTTTCGCCATATTCTGTATTGTTGAAGTATGTGTAAGTTGTCGGAGGAATAATCGAATGCGAGTTATTATTGAGCTTAATAGTTTTCTGTTTAGCTTTAATCTTTATTTTAACATTCAACATTCAATTTGAAATTGTAACATTTTTCGTTTAATTTATTTATTTTAAAACAGATTTGAAAGTTTTAAGTGTCAGTATAAGCGTTTGATATTTTTTTTGGGAAATAATTTTTTATTTCTTTTTTTAAAATCGTAATAAGGCCTATGTGTTTTAATTTTACCGATAATATCACGTTTAGAGGAATAAATAAATCTGACGCCTAGTTCGGTAAATTTAGTGGCAGATAATCTTTAGATAAATTAATGTTGTTATCGCGATAAATGATCGAAGTTCATTTCGGTTGGTCTTGCTGAAATCAAAAATTATAAAGGAACAAGGAAGGGGGGGTTATATGTTGATCCGATTTTAAAATCGGATTATGGCTGGGGGAGACAAGAAAAGAGAAATGTTCTTGCATTAAATCAAAATCAAAGTTTTATAGTAAGCCTAAATTCGATTTATGCCACTGTTGTTCTATGTGTTACACAATTTTTCATGTCGTCGAGGATGGTAACTGTACTTAAAAAATGCTGCTTTCTTCCAGTAAATTTCTAACCTGGTAGCGGTAACTTGTAAAAAAAAAATGTGTTTAGGCGTAATAATTCTTTCTTTATCTCGCGGGCAGTACTCAGCTTGTTACCGAAAGTAATTCGAAATATAAAAATTTACCACTGCTGCCAGAATAAATTTTAAGACGTACTCGGCGGTAACCGAGTACTTGAAGTGACGAATGATTCATTTTTAGTTAATACTAAAATTTCAAAAATCGTTCGTTAACCTTGCAAATTTCGCCAAATATCTGTCTTTGGTTTTGAGATCCGTGCATAATTTGCTTCTTCCTGTAGTGAAACTTTTTAAAATTACACAGAGTACGTGTTTCTTAGTATTCTCAGTGTAAGATTAACTATGTGTGCGTGAGTGCTAATGCGAACGTTACTTACTTTGCCCGGTAAAATAAGGTTAGAACGGCTGGTTGTACATTTGTCTTCATTGATATATATTTTCGTATTTCATTGTTAGTGTCCTATTATTATCATTATTATTATTATTATTACTACTACTACTATTACTAATATTGTTATTATTATTATTATTATTATTATTTACTTTTCTATTTTTCATTATTTTTATTGTTATACTACGTCTTAGTTATTTAAAAAAATAAAAAATTTCACCTTGTTGTTTATTACTGATGGGGGGACGGGGATGGAGTTGTTGTTTTTAGTTTAGAAGAATATTTGTAAATTCTCCATTCGACGTCGTCCAGTTTATGTATTTATTTTTACCGGCCTTTCACAAATAAGTAAAAAATGTCATAACGCGCGATAATTGTCTCACATTCTCTCTGTCCAATCGTGTTTCTTTCACGGATGTCTCACATTCGTGGTTTGTGTCTAATGGAATTGTCTTATTGCCAAATTCGAGGTCTACAAAGGTAAAATCTTTCACTGTTTTTCACGTTAGTTTGTCTCTTCCATTCTTCACCACATTAAACCTATTCTTCTTTTCCGTTGTAAACATTACATTTTTCTCTATCCTAATAATAATATGTTTCGCATTTTTACATTTTTTCTTTGACTTCGCTGTAAAAGAAAGCCGATACAAATACAGTAGATTTTCGGCTAGCTTAGAAACAACGGCCCGTTAGAATTAGGACGCAGATATATTAATAAATGCTTCTTATCCAGTCGTCGAGCGTTATTAAAAAATATTGGCAAACGTGAATTTTTTTCATCGTTGCAAATTTAACATATTGCTAACTACCGTCTTTACTCTATTAATGTTTTTCGGGCTAGTCGATTATTATCGTACTTTTTTTTATCTCTGCCTTTGTTAGCTAAGTGTACGTGTATTTTAGAATATTACAGGCTGTGCCAAACATAGTGTTTTCCGTAGAGTCTCGTCCTCACCATTAAGAAGTTTTTTTTCACCTATAGAATGTTCTGTTTTTTTTCCTGATGCTCCAGTCTAGATATAGTCTCTGTAACACACGGGGCACATTTAGTTAGCAAAAAATAAAATCTCTAGCATCATTTCTTCCTAGGCTTATCGGCGGCCTTGCGATCTTCGCAGCTAAAAATGAATATAAATAAATATAATTATTACAGTTTACGAAATTACATTTTTGCAGTCATTATAAATAATGAGTTGTTGCTCATATTTAGCTTATTTTATTACGTTTCGATTTTATTTTTCATTATTTCTCTTTTGAAGTTTACTATATTGAATTCGTCTTTTTGAACTAACCATCTTTTTTTTATTCATTATTTTGAACTTTGTATTTAATCGAAAAAATTAAAAAAAAATATTTTTCCCTTTAGAAAAGGCTTGTCGCCTGTGGTATATCTACAACTTCTTTTTTGCGGTTTATGCTGTTTTCGTTTCCACTTGTTTTAAATCTTAGTTGTTTTTCTAAATGTTGTTGATGTGTGTTCTACATGGTTATTTTTTTTTTTCCAGGACTATATCATCATCTGCGTGATTTATTACACGTTGGTGTTATTTTTGAATATGTTTATTTGGTTTTTGTCAAAATCTATTGTGAAATCACTAATGCCAACATTTCGAAAACTAAAACGAATATTTACTGCGTCGATCTTTTGCAAGTTTTTCGAACTTCATCCATTTTGTGCGATGCAATAAAAAAGGTCCATGTCATCTCCGGTGTTAACTGTGTTGTACGAAAAAAACTTTCGTTCATTTTCTATCTAATTCTTCCGTACTATCCTTCGCTATATTCTATTCAGTTCTTATCAGTCGTACAGCTAGGAATTTTACGCTCAAATGCGAAATATTCCATCTAATTTAAAAGTAGATTTACCTACTTTTTTTTTTTTTTTTTTTTTTTTATCATTAGCAACAGTACCAGTACCTGCATAGACTTACACTTCTCTAATTGATACTAATCAATTTCCAAAAAAAAAAAAAAAAAAATCATCCTAACACTCTCTGTTTATGTAAACTGAAAGACGATTTTCTATGATGAATCGAAATCTCAGTGATGGCTGTTGAGTTAAGCGTTATTCTTATGTTACCCGCTTTTGTCGTATTTTACTGTTCCGACGGTTAATTGCTGTAAATTTGGCTATCGGTACGTTTATTACTGGTTCATCACCATATCGTGTTTGCAGCTACTACTCGCTGAATGCTCTTCAATGTCTCAGCTACAGGTTCACTGTATCCGTCAACATTTTATATAGCGAAAAACATCAACCATTTTATTGCCTCACAGGTTCTAGTGTAATTTAATATAGATTTCTGCTCATATTGTGATATTTGCGGCATTCAGTACTAAATATTAGTATTCCCGTAAGTGATCGTAAGTCTTACATATTGGCAGCTGTCTCGAAGTCTTGAAAAGAATAATTCGGCAAAAAGCATCCTTTTTCTAACGAGCTGCTTTCGACCATATGTTGCTGCGTATTTGCTTGGCTTATATTATACAATAAAAACCGCGAAGAAGAATGGTCACTACCTCTTAAGCGGTGATGAACACTTCGAGGGAAAAAAGAGAGGTAAAATATTGTAAATAAATAAAAAAAAAACAGTTGAATAAATTGTAAATTTCTAGCGTGGGTAATTTTTTTTTTTTTGTTTTTTTTTTTTTTGTTTTTAATTATTTACAGGTAAAATTGATTAGGTAAAAAATAACCGGAATCACGCTTCACTCTTATTTCCTATATTTGGAGATTTCCGTTCCGAGCTTTAATGAATCGTATCGTATTTCGACTTCTCCCGTCATCACGATTTCCTTTCTTATCCCTTCAATACCTTCATTGCTCTCCTAATAAATCTTCCTCACGCAATCCGATCTCTCTTGCTTTTTCCGGAAGTTTGGTCAATAGACGTTTCGTATTGGAACACTTTAATCTAACATGTTTGATTTCCGCCCTGGGTAGGGCTCTGTTGATTTCATTAGTGCTTTTTTTTTCATACGGGTTTACACATCATTTATCGACAAAAATTCCCTCATTTCCTCCTTTGTTGTTAACATTTTTTTGAGGCCTTTTTGCAAACTTTTTCAGTATAATAGCTTCTTTTAATGTTCCGCATCACTTTTTGTCTGTCGTTATTAATGTTTCCTATTGTAAAATCGCTGTTCCTTCTGTCTGCTCCCTACTCTTTACATTATTATTAGGTTTATCATTCGTAGATTACTGGCTACCCGATATTATTGGAAAACGATTTATCACAGTAGAGATGCGTAAATCAACTCCGCTTAAGATGAGTCAGACGCGTGTGTATGTGTTCTTTCTGACTGCGGGTGTAGGTTTGCTTCTCAAATCCAACTGATCTCGTAGCTAGTATATGTATAATCGCAACCATTTTTGGTTGCGTATTCAACCCCAACTCCGCGTAGCACTCCGACCGTACAAAGCAGCAGAACGTCCTTGAGCTAACGCCTTTCGCGGTCAAGATATATATTATATCATCTTGAGGTAAATCCGACTGCGTTCTGAATGACAACATTTGTTCGTTGTGTGACGTTTCTCAGAGTTGAGATACATTAAATCACATCGTGTCAGAGGTATATCCGGCTTTGTCCGAACGCGGATATATTTTCGAGGATATAACTGTGCCCGCAGTTACCCATCAAGTATACCCACCTTTTTATCTTCCATACTGCATTCCATTTTACTCTTCGCCCATTTGATTTTTCTTTAATTTTTCCCGTATTAAATAATGGTCCAATTCCTGTTATTTCCGTTTTTTCGTTATTCAGTGATTACTTTGAGTAGACACGTCTTTCATTCCATTATCACATCAACCATCTATACTTGTCATCTTTCAAAAGTCTCAATTTGATCAAGTCTCTCACATTAATTGCGGAGATGACCCTTGCATCTGCTCATGTTTTATAAATCCTTCTTGATTGCTGCTGTTTTATTTGTGGAAATTTTCCTAGATTTCATTTATTCAAGCTCGATCGTGTCCCACATATATATTTTCGCCTCTGCCGTGAAGCTCGAAAAACTACTTTGATCGCTGATCGTTTTACATGCGGACTCCCCCATATTCCTCTTTTCATTCAAAGGTCTGTCTAGACATTTTTTATTAAACGTCATCTATTTTCTCATCTATTCTTATTTCTTCTAATTCTTCTATCCATCATAAATTTGGTACTTTTTCGACAACAAAACTCATCCTTCAGTTTACACTGTTCCTTCATTTTGTTAATTGCTTTTTTGCAATTATACTATCGAAACGGACCGCACAACGTATTGTTAGATTGTAATTTTTCCAGCCATGATAACTTAAAGGATTCGGTGGAGTTGGTTCAGCCGTTTTTTGAGCTACAAATCATTCCAAATCTTTTAAATTCCCTTCGACTCAATTTTCTACGCCGAGGTCTACGTCTCTCTTACGTCCATTCTTCTTATCCCCTCTTCTGTCTATCAGAATGTCCTTATATCAGATTCTCAAAGTGTATTTCATCTTATTTTCACTTCTGCAATTCTTCAAATACCACTACATTGTTTTTTTATAAGTTATTCGTATTATTATATTTTTATAATTATTTGTCCCGCGTCTTGTTACGAATACATAAAACACCGATGAAGAAATAGCATGGCGGCCACTGAAATATAATTTTTAAATTCCCGGTTTTCCCGATCCAAATCCTCCCAGTTTTCCCAGTCCCAAATCCTCCCGATTTCTTGATTATTAGAATTGTACAAAAAAAAGAATGGACTTTTTTTGTTACGATTGCGCAGTATATTTATATAAATAAAACAGAGCTTCGTAATTTATTCTTGAGTGTAAAGTACAGTAAAAAATGCACTTATTTTTCGCTTCAAGTGATTTTTTCTTATTAAAAATATCGTTTTTGTTTATTTTTACTTTTTTTCCCGGTTTTCCCGATTTCCCAGTTGGGTGGCCACTCTGAATAGTTTCATAAAGATTTTTAAAAATCTTTAGCAACCATTTATGTAACAAGAATTTTTAAATATCTACGTAAAATATAGATTTCTTCTAATTTTTTTGGTATTTTTTTCATAATTTTTAAATGTCTGAACGATTATTTTCGAAGGCATGTCATATTATTTATTGAACGCCCCTCGTCCGATGTTTAATTTACGCGTTAAATTAATTTTTCTTTCGAAAATGCAAACTTACTGCGTTCCCTTGACATCTCTCTGTGCCCCCCTGGGGAGGGGGCGCCCCCTGGTTGCGAATTCCTGCTCTAAAGAGTTCCTTGGGATAAGTTGTTTTTTTTCTCTTCCAAAAAAAATCCTCAAAAAAGAGCTTTTTTAGGTCTTCTAAAGCAGCATTTGAAGATTTATTTGATGAAAAACATTTCAAAATTTCGTTTTTTAAAGAACCAATTTTTTTTAGAACTTTTATTTATATTACCGATTTTTATGTACATACTAATCTTATATACACAGTTAAGTTTAGAGAGGTTATTTTTAATATATGTTTTATTATTAAATAGCTGCACTTTTTGAACTGAAATTAGAGATGGCCTTTTCGACAGAGTTGAAATAAGAAAATAATTCAAACTAGAAGAAGAAAAAAATGAATTGCAAAGAGAGCTTCTCGGTGAGTCTGTAAGTGAAAAATTAAAAAATATCTCGGTTGATCAACTTTTTTAA
Organism: Icerya purchasi; assembly: GCA_039619475.1. Lineage (NCBI taxonomy): Eukaryota > Metazoa > Arthropoda > Insecta > Hemiptera > Monophlebidae > Icerya > Icerya purchasi. Next base: position 544,104,805 of record CM077115.1, read on the forward strand.
TGGCTTATAGAAGTATGATATATTTTCTTTTATTATGGATATGTTTTTGTTTTGTACAGTAAAAGAAAAAAGAAAAAAAAAACGTAGACAAAAAGACTGTTACGATGACGTCGTCGATTTTTTTTTAAATAATCAAGAAATTTTACTGAAACTAAAAAATTTTTCATTTATTTTGCGTTTTTTTTGTTGTTGTTGTTTTTTTTCTTCTCATTTGCATATTTTAAAATAATTACAGATATTATAGCGTAATATTCTGAATACAAGAAAAATTATAATCCTCAAAAAACACATATTTTATGATTCAATGTTTCTGCGAATAGTGTTAAAAATGGTACTAAATTTTTAACACTGACATTGAATACGAAAACATTTTCGCGAATTTCATGATCAAGGATCGAAATTTTATGGCAATCTTCAATCTATATGTAGGATTTTAGTATCGTACTCGCAAAAAATAATTTCCGCTAACTTTGTTCCCTAAAAATTGTTAGAAAACTTAGAAAGTAAATGCTATATAAAACATTATTAAATCTTTTTTAGCGTTTGTTTTTTCATATAACTGTTCAGTCGTCATTTGATTTGCTTAATATATCGTACGAGTTAATGTTTTTTTTCAGTTCACAGCGATGCGTGTTATTAGTTTATAACTCAAAAACACTTTTAAAAAATAATTACGAAATCGCCATCGTAATTCCCGGAATATACACATACGTTACTCTCTCGTCATTTCTGCATCAGCGAAGTATATTGTTCTGCTGCTTCAAATCCGTTATTATTATTATTATTATTATTATTATTATTATATAAACATAAAACTTTTGTTTGGGACAAGTAAACTAAACTTGCTATCCCCCGATGACACATGGTCACGAATTCGTAAAGGACTGCTAATAGTGTTGCGTTAGTCGCCTTCATTTCGTTTAAATGTGTCCGTTCGTACGATACACGAATTGAATTCGTCGTTGCTGAGATAGCCGGTTTCGCATCCGATTTCAAATTCGTTTAGTACTAGCATTGGTGATTACAAGGCGGTTTTTCTTTTTCTGATTGAAGAAAATTTTCGAACGTCTTTTTTAAATTCATTATAATATGTTCTATCGTCGTAAATGTTTGGCGTGTCCCCCCCCCCCCCCCCAACCACCAACCACCACCACCACCATTCAGGAAGCAATAAGGAAGGGAAAGAGTCAGTTAGATAGAGATTCTGTCATCGGGTAAATTGTGTACCATTTGCAATACAGTATCTTGTATGGTCTGTCCAGTGAAAGAAGTCCGTTCGAGTTTTGTTGCCGAGCGTCAGTGTTGCTCAAAGTGTGATATGTACCAGAGCCATATTAACACTTGACGCGTAGTTCAATATTACCGAAAAAAATTACATAACCATATTCTCGCTATTCAAATGGTAACCCTTTGTTTTTGTTCCATTTTTGTACGTTTAGGCGTTCTTTTTTGCCAACCTGTTTACATCTAGACGGACCACCTGCTGTTAAGTGTCTGTCGATACGCGATAGATTGAAAAAAGTACAGAAGTTAATTATTGGTGGAGATTTCAGTTCTATATAGTTACACAAGAAGCTGCAAGATCAAGTATAAATAATATAGAATTAAGCGACAAACAAACTTGGATCAATCTGGAAACTGATAAGTAGATGTGTAGATAATAATATATTTTTCATCGATACACCGGTGACGACGATTTTGATATTTTCAGCGACACAGCAGAATGTAGTTTAGACTGTAGTAGGTTTTTGGTTCTTTTTCTATTAACTGTCTTATTTATATGTTTTTATTTATTATATTTTTATTTATGGTCGCTATATGACATCTTGGCCTTCAGCGACCTCGAAATTTACATTCGGTTCTTAAAGATTACGTATAATGTACATCGTTTACATTTACAAAAGTTATTTCAGTATTACTTAACAAGCAAAGAAAAGAAAAGGAAAAAGAAAAGGAAAAGGAAAAGGAAAAGAAAAGAAAACAAAAGGGTCACGCGGTGTGTGACAAGCGTAGTTGAACATGAAAATTTAAATCAATTTAAAAAGTGAAACGTTTTTTAAAAAATCTATTACTTCTTTACACATATTGTGGTTTATTGTCAAACCTGGATGAATATTATTGAGTCCAGCTCGGACTCTGTCTGGCTGGTAGGCGTTACAATCGAACAGGAGATGTGTTTGATCGTCACTGCGTTGTCACACCGTTGGCACAAAGTTTGCGGTTCCTTGGAAATTAGATAGGAGTGAGTGAGGTGCGGATGCCTAATACGTATTCGAGTGATCACTTGTTGTTCCCACCTGCTGTAGAGCGACAGATGTACTGTGTCAGATACAGTATTTCTCACGTTGTGAAGCTTACCGGGTGTTTGCAGCTAAATAGAGTTCCAGTAGCTGATTGACGCCTTACGGATCATCTCAGAAGCTTCAGTAAGTGTTAGAGCCTATTGTCTGGCGAGAATTCGGCCGTGGTTGCAGATTTGGCCGCCTGGTCAGCTAATTCGTTTCCTTCGATACCAATATGGGCTGGTATTCAGACGAAGTTGACGGTTTTATTGGAGGTCTTTAGCTGTTCTAGGATTTTGTGAACACACTTTGTATGATAGGATTCGCAATGAAACGGTTTCCGATGGCATTTAGGCAGGACATCATAGAGTCTGAGTAAATGGTGCTGTTCATGTTATCTTGTCTGTTACTTATTAATTCCAGAGTGTGGAGGATCGCGCCCTGGCTTCACATGTGAAGACGGAGTTTTGGTCATGTGTCCGTCGGGCCGTCAGCGTGTTGGTGTCAGAGATTACTGCATATCCGGTTTTATTGTTGATTGCTGAGCCATCGGTGTAATACTCGATACTTGAGAGATACTTATCCCGTAGTTCGTGGAACCGCAGTCTAAGGATTTCAGGAGGCGTGGTTCGACAGTCTTGGTCGTTAAGCTGCAGATCAATCGTCAAGTCCAGTGAATGCCATGGAGGATAATAACCGAGCGATCGTTCATAGATCTTGGGAAGCGTAATCCCTAGCTGTGCAGCATAATAGAGTACCCGAATCCTCAATGGGTTCGGCGAGTTTAGTTCACGGTGCCGGTCGAGAGCTGGATTTTTGTATATACACTGGTACGCCGGATTGTTGGTTGTTGAGGCGATAGCTGCGGCGTATTTGAGAGCGAGCTTTTTGCGTCGGATGGTGAGGGGTAGTTCACCAGCCTCTACCAGCAGGCTATTAACAGGGCTTGTTCTAAACGCGCCTAGGCAAATGCGACATGCAGAGTTAGCAATCGTTTGGAGAGAGTTCAAGAGTGAATCTTTAGCTGAGTCATACAAGATAGCGCCGTAATCAAGTTTTGATCTTATGAGACTACGATAGATCCGTAATAACGCCGTTGTACTGGCAATTTTTTTTCAGTAACTTGATGTGAGTTTTCCAGGTTAGTTTCCGGTCGATTGTGAGCCCGAGGATTTTGATTTCTTCTCTCTTTTGTAGTGGTTGTTCATTGATAGACAGTTGTAAGTTTTGATTTTTATAGTGATTTTTACGCGAGATAATCATGAACTGCGACTTGGCTGCTGAGAATTGGAATCATCCGCAGTTATCAGCCCAGGCTTGGATATTATTGAGGGCCTCTTGGACGATGTGAAACGTAAACTCGATGTTTTTCCCCCAACAGGTAATCGGAGTAATCGTCAACGAATAGGCGTCCTCGGAGAGGGGATTTAACAATATGTAGAGCATGATTAATTGTTGCAATGAATAAGATTACGCTAAGCACCGATCCTTGAGGAAGTCCATTGGTGGTAACTGGCTCAGACAGGATTCCTTTTACACGAACTTTCATGGTGCGCTGCGTTAAGAAGTTGATCACGAAGGCCATAAGATTCCCCGTGAGCTTAAGATTCACCATTACCTCAATAACTTTATGGATCCTGGTTTTTTCGTATGCCTTCTCCATATCTAGGGAGACCATGAGGAGGTGTGCATTATCTGCCAGCGCGTTACACATGTCATCTTCAAGACCTACTAGGTAGTCACTGGTAGATCTGCAGTTGCGAGATCCGAACTGGTATGGGAAAAGCAATTCATGTTTCTCCAATGTGTATATTCATTAATTTAGTTATGTGGTAAGACTCGTTTCGGTACACATATTAACAACTATGTCATGAGTGCAATGCTATTGTTTTTATGCAAATAAATCTTTCTTCTTCTAGAATATGTGAATTATTGTCATAATTATTTATCCTTGATAGCGTCGTAATGTGAAGACCTCTGATGTCATGACGTCAGCGTGTTTCGGTTGTTTTACCAACGGGGACTTCTTTTGTTGCACAGACTGTGTATGTATACCAACGCTCACGTGGCACAGTGGATGGACAGTGGTGTTTCGTTTGGGTTTACAATGTCGGTAGTTGACGCATCCAAAAAAAAAAAAAAAAAAAAAAGAAAGAAAAGAAAATATAACTCTTAGCACAGCATGTAAGAACCGCAAACAAGTGCACAGGAAACCTCCGCTAGCAATTTCACTTTATTTGACTACGTAGGTTGCTACTTATATATATATCTGGCCTTGGCAACAGTGAATGATTTAGGCGCCATCTGACGTTTCCATTAGAAAATTTGACTCTTTTTAACATAATAGCTTCTTTTTTTTCTTTTTTTTGTTAAATTGAAAAAAAAAATCTCGGCAAAAAATGGAATTAACTCGTGAACATTTTCGTGCGATTATTTTTCATAACTTTCGACGTGGATTATCACGAAACACAAGAGTGTGAACTTAATTCTTTATATGCCGAAATAGTACCATCCTACAGTACTGTAAAAAACTGGCATAACGAATTTAATCGTGGCCGACGTTCGCTCCGGGACGATTTCCGTGAAGGTCGTCCAAAATCGGTTGTTGTGCCAAAAAACATCGATGCTGTGTGTGAACTACTAATAAAGCAAGATTATCATGTGACATAATGTACGGTTGAGGCATCGTTGGAGATTAGTATGACTAGAATCAATAAGATATTGCATGATCATTATTTGGCTGTAAAGAAGATTTGTTCGGGTTGGATCACGCATAATTTGACAAACGCTCGAAAGAAGGATCGAGTCAATTTTTGCAAGGAGAAATGTTGAAAAAATACGTCCAAGATGCATCAAAGTCTGTGTACAACATCTGCATACGTCAATCATGGATCTATGCATAGGAGCCTGAAACAAAACAGCAATTGACTGTCCAAGATGAGCCTAATCCAACAAAAGTTGTTCACGGAAAAATCACACATCGAAGCAAATGATTGCCTGTTTCTTCGGCATTACTGGTGTCCGGTAGCAACAGTGCCGTTAGAGTAGCGTAGGACGGTCAATTCGTATACAACGATTATTTTTATCAGAAGTCTTCGGTGAAATAAGGAAAAGGGGCAAGTGCCGTTAGATCATTCTCCATCGTGCTAATGCGAGTTCACATACATCGGTTCAAACAAAGGATTATTTGACCGGCCAAGACGTCGAATTGATGGGTCACCCGCCGTACAGCCCTGATTCAGCCCCCGACGATACCCTTTTTGTATTTCCGTACAGAAAAATAAATTACGTGGTCAACGATTTTCGACGCCCAATGCATTCAAAACGCATATTTTGGAGCTACCTCAATCGGAATGTGAAAAGTGCTTCGAAAATAGGTTCAAATGCATGAAAAAGTGTATTGATCTTCATGGAGAATATTTTAAAAAACAATAAACCGATTTCGATCATCAATATTTGTTTCCTTTTCATTATTAGGCCAGAAATATATGAGTAACATCCTACGTAATGATATGGGATATTCGCAGAATCGTTTCTAAGCTTTATATTAATTTTTGACAAACAGGGGGGATATTGAAAAGTTTAAGCCCGTAACTTGAGTTTACGGAGTGCCATATTGCCCGATGAAAATGTACTCACTTGTAAGTTACCTTTTCTTTTTTTTTTTTTTCGGCCCCACCAAATAACCCCTGGAGGGACAAATATATTATTTTTCAATTGTATATAAAGGACCAGGAAGTAAGTATTGTGTAAGTACAAATTTAACTCATGGTGTGGAATAAAAAATAAATAAAAAGTGTAATAAAAAGCTTAAAATAAATAATGTGTGTGAAAACTCCCTGCAAAGTGTACTAAGAGTATAAACAATAACAGGGATGAAAAACATAGTCCCTGATACTGTAAATAGGTGAGGTTCTATACGCATAATAAGTTGAAATAATAGGGCTCTATAGCTTAGGCGGAAAAAAAGAAAATTATTATTTCACAAAAAGAGGGGAAAAAATGAATAAATAAATAAAAATAAAAACAGGAAAGTATCAATGTCGCAGATTACGAAATAAATTGTGTGTGATCAGTGTTAGTCAGTGATATGTGTATCCTTATAGTTAATGATAAATTTGTGGGCGAAGCTCTCCGGCAGCACAGAATTGATTAACTTTAAGTTTTCGATAATTTGGATTCACGGTTGGCTTTGATAATATGCCGAATAAATAATTAATTATCAGCTAATCGAAAATTTCAACTTTATGAAAATAAAAGAAAGCTCTCTCTAGATTACCATCAGGTGTTAGTGTAAGTTCGGAAGAAGAGGAAATGCGATACAAGCTACGTAAAGTACTGAAAGCCGGGCAGTCGTACATAAGGTGCTTAATATCATCGGAGTAGTGCTACAAAGCGTACACTCCGGTCCACTAGTAAGATGAAATCTATACAGATATTCACCAAACTTGCCGTGAATATCTGTATAGATTTCTGTAAGTTACTCTTAGGAAATTATCGTACGTAGTGTTCTTTAACATCGTAATAACATCCGTTAGTGATAGATTATCAGTTTTCGTCGGTTAATCGCCGTGTCAGTTCGTATCCGGCGAAGAACCTATTACCTAATTTTTCCAGGGAACCGTTTTACCGAGCCCACGTTTTGAATTTAGTAATATTTTGTAAATTTGATTGAAACTGCAGTGAACGTCATTTGTTCGAGAGCTTTTTTGTAACCGCTTGGACAGGTTTTAATGATCATATTCATTCGAATGCGTACCAGTCACCGGTAATATTGAAACGTTACCGTATTATTTTTACGCCCTCAGGGATGCTACACAGACGGTATATGGCTCCACGGAACCTAGTTTAATACGCGTTATTTTTACTTTTTATTTATTAATTGTGATTTAATTCGACGGTTAGGTTTTTCAAGAAAATATATTAACCCGGCGTTAGTGTGGTGTGGGGTATGACATACCCCAGTCAACAAATAAGACTAATGTGCATTTTCTTAATGTTGCTACTAGCGGGCATCTGGTGGGGCTAGTAGCTTTATATCTTGGCGGGGTTACGACAACTGAATGTCCAACTGCTACCGTTCTTCGCTGTTACGCCAGAGTTGGTGAAAGTCGGACTGGATATGTTATACCTGATCGCGGGCAATCGTGCGACTTTTTGTCTATTCTTATTCATATGTCTTTCATGATGAAACTTTTAATAACGCATGAATTAACATCAGTAGGAACAGTAAGGAAAAATAAAACTCAAATCCCAAACAAGTTTTTGAACATTCGAGGCAGAGAGCTCCGAAGTTCTATGTTTGCTGCTCTAGAGCAAATCACTGCCGTGTCCCCTACGTCCCTAAAAAGTCTAATGTCATACTATTTTCCACGCTACTTCGTGACGATACGATTGTCGAAGAAACTGGTGAAAAGTAGCTACCGAAAATCATCATTTTTTATAATGCAACCAAAGTCGGAGTTGATGTATTGGACACGAGTTATCTGCTAATTATTCTGTGGCTAGAAACAGTCGTTGCTGGTCCGTTACACTGTTTTTTTCCTTTTTAAATACCGCAGGTGTGAACTCGCAGTGGTGATTTACATAAACCAGTATATGACCTGAAACGACGACTATACTTGAAGCAACTTGGAATTCAGCTAATAACTGAATTCAAAAATGAAACATTGACAAATCCGAAACTACCACGCGAAATGCGTCCTCTGGCATCTTACGCTGTCCAAATCCTTCTAAAAGACAGAAGACACTCGTAGAAGATGTTTCGCTTGACCAAGAAATAAAGACCGCAATTCTATTGTTGTTCGAGCTGCAGTTCGCCGATTTGCTTAGAACATGCAAATTTGTTATGTGAAAATTGTACCGAAATTAAAGATTTGTAATTTTTTTGTATAACCAAATGATTTTTTTTTTTTTTTTTATTTGGTTAACAATTTATTTATCTGAATGAGCTATTATAGAAACCCGTTTGGACATGTAACAGAAAGAAAGAAAAACCCAACAAACAAGAGGAACTGTATTTTTTGTATTGTCAAAAAATTTGTTTGTTCTGAATAAATTAAAATCAGATTGGCAATACCTTTTTTTTCTTATCAAGTGTGTGATAATCATTCAATGTATATATAGTTGTCAAAAGATGTATTCTAGAAAGAATCACAGTGCTACACCAAAAAAATCTGTTGGGGTATCAGGTACCCCCCACCACAGTACCGCTGTGATTATTATCCACCATAATAATGCCGGGTTAAATAATTCCCTATGCCCGTAACAACGAACGGTGGAGGACTGCTGCAAAGGCAACAGTAATAAACAAATGCTCTATATAATAAACATTATACACTGGTTAGTGAAAAATGTAAAATTAAAACAAAATTGTACGTATTACTGTTGTCGCGGATGATCAGGTGAACTTTGAATTGGTGGTTCCGATATTTCCGTTGTAGGCTCGGGCTATTGACATTAACGGCAAAATTTTCATTTTTTTCAAATATCTCTAATCGCGTAATTCAATTAATTTTTTTTGACGAATGACTCGCGACAATTTTGCATTGTGGACTCTTGGACCTGCTCTTTAATGCGCGGAAAATATTCTGATGGGTGACCGATTTTTGATTAGGGAAAAAGCCCCGACTAATTCTGTGAAAAAAATCTCGATTGGTCTTTCTGATTTTCTTATCCTCTTTGCAAGCTCTGCCTATCGGAATCGACCCCATGGTCCTTGATGGGGCTTATTCACCCGCGACCGACAACGGCATTTCTCATTTTCTCACACAGCTTATTTACCGTTATTTGCTATTTTATTTTATGTATTTATTTTACACTTTTTCACTTTAATGTGTACATATTATTACAAGAGATGTTCCCGGTTATGGGCTTTGAACCCATATTTTACAAACTGCTGGGGGGCTTCCTACCATTAATCTTTGAGGCCCTAACACTGAAATATGCTTAATCCGGTCTCGAAGCAACGATGGCCTTATACAGTAATTCCAGAATGGATCTGGCAATGTATACAGTCTGAATCTGAGTCTTCCAAGACGTCGATCAAAGTACAGTAGTCCTAAATGCGTTATTTCAATAAGGTAGAAATGGTTATTTAAGACGACTTATTTTTGTATTACATGGTCTTCTTAGAGTAAACATAACAGATGTGGAGGCTCTTTTAGCGTGTGATATCCAGCCCGATGTTATTAGAACTTTTATTGCTTAAACTATATCGATTTTCTCCTATTACACTTGCAATCTTACCATTTCTTTAGAAAAGAAATCAACAATATTGCACGACTCTGAATTCACTAAACAAGTCAAGTTTCACCGTATTCTCTTTGCTCTAATGATGGAGATACAAGCAGCACTGTTTGAAAAGTTAGCTGCGAGTAATTGTAGTTTAGTTTATATCTAAATTTATAAAACTACGTTTCTCATATTGATTCTTTTTCATAATTTGTGATGAATTTCAAAAGGTTACACTTTAACTATAAACAAATTCATTTCATCATGGGATAAATATTTTTACAGTATAATAATATGCACGAAATTCGCATTTAATAACGAAATTAGATCATTACTTTTGAACCATATATAATACCGAAAGCTACATTATATCACTTTAGATTGGTGGTCTATATTTGTATTATCTCTCAAAAATTTAAAAATTTTTAAGAATTTCTAAAAAAAATTAAGAATGTAATAAAGAGTAAAAAATGATTGCTCGATAAAAAATAATGCGTTTTTTTGTAAAATTATAAACATTTTTAAATACTTATTGGAGTGTCGGTACGAAATTCAAATTGCAAGAATTATTAAATATTTGGCTTATAGAAAACGTATTTTTGCTATGCTCATTTAATGTGTTTTTTTTTGTTTTTTTTTTATGTTGCAATTTGAATTTTATGTACCTGTGCGCTAATAAGTATCAATTTTACTTAAGAATAATCATAACTCCATTTAAGGGTGTATTTTACTGGTTTTTTTTTTTTATAACCAACTCTCCTTTGGGCATGTCAACAAAGGATCTTCGCCCAGAAACGAAACGAGGGAGAAGGATCAGTTAGATGTAAAGTCGGTGTCAAATATTGACAAGATAAAAGAACTGAGGATAGGAACAACGGAGGAGAGTATTTTACTGTAAAATATTCACATCGTTAATACATTTTTACTAAAATTTTAGAGTTTGAACTTTAATTCTTTCTTTTTTATTATTTATCGCCTTTTTAAAAATTATGAAACGTAAAAAATATACAGTTATTATATTATTTATTTACTTAGGTAGTGCTGCTTATATTGTACGTATATATGTAATATATATGTGTGAAATGCAAAAAGATATAGTTTGTATATTTTATAAAGGATATTGATCTAGACGGTACACTCTCTATTGCGGAATAGTGTTTGGGAAATATTTCGTTGTGATTGACTAGAAGAGTTGTTACTATTTCGGTTAATTAGGGGGTTGACTATCGATGGATCGTAAAACGAAATGTGAACATGAGTTAGTCCCGAGGGACCGTCTTGTCTTTCGAAGTGCGTACCGTTTATTTGCTTTTTTTTTTTCATCGTTTTAGCGTAAATTTTGCCGAAGAGGGGGAGGGGTGTTGTTTTTCTGTTTGTTATTGTTATTGCGGTGAAATGCATAAATAGGGCCTTAATTTAAAAAATCGCATTTGTGTTTTATGACAATAGAAGAAGAAGAAATGTAATTAGACCTAATTACAATGGAAATGTTGATCGCTGTCCGGTTTTGCCCGTGAATATCTAGAGGCACATTTAGCCAGTCAGCTAGAAGCGAATATAACGCGACGCAGTTTGTCACTTTCGGATATCCGCGAAAGAAATTATTTTTATATACTCTCTCTATTGTGACCGAATCGAAATCGGAGTAGGAAATGTTCTCGTATTAGAAGAACAGATTATTCAGGACGACGACAATGATCGAGCACTGGTATAAAAGTAACGCCAAAAATGCGACCTTTTAACCACTACGACATGCACAATGCTGCTCTGTTGCGTGTATATGTGTCGAAGTGTATTGTACGTATGTGTGTTGTGCGATTTGTATATAATGGTGCATATTTTCTGTCTGCTCAGGTATAAATACGTGTAGGTAAATGCAAGCGCACATTAATTGACGTTGTTGCGCGCGTATGCAGCGTGTACGCGAGCAATTTAAAAAATAAAAATTGTTGGATAATTTCCGACTGGATGATCGTTCTGCTGCCAAATCCTTTCCGACAGTGAAGGTTGTTTCTCTTTTACGGGAAATACTGTTGGTCGCCTTATGCGTGAAACTTTTTCGATTTCTTATTGTATCAACCGCGATGATTATTACTGTTATTATATTACTATTTCGCATTGTTATTCTTATCGTTATTATTATTATTATTATTATTATTATTATTATTATTATTATTATTATTGTTATTTTTTGTTTTGGCAGCACCGAATAATATGGGAAATTTAAGTATTTTTATTGTGAAATTTAAAATTGCGGAGGAGTCTTCGGTGTGCCGAATATGATTGCGGATTCCGAAAATTATCTGGACTTTAAACATTTACGCTCTGGGCATAGTCTTACCTTACGTTCGTTTTGATTTTAAAGTAGTGTTCAGTGTTGCCGAAGTTGTACTACGTTTTTTTTTAATGTGGCGCCATATGCGCCGAAAATAAGGTCCAAACACTGTGTATAATGGGGGCTTTGACTAAGAATACTCGATGCGTAATAATTCCGACAAGAAATTCGAGTCTACGGTAACGTATTAAATTCGGGTACACGATATGCGTAAAAAAAAAAAAAAATACACATTAATAAATAAATGAGGAAGTGATGAGAAGGGCGTCGATAGCGAAAAAAAAAAGGAATCCGTATACAAATTAGTAAGACTGTTTTTCTAATAAAACCACTATCTTATGTAACATTTAAAAAAAAGAAAAAAACAACACTAGCTTTCTGTATACACAGAGTATGTGACTTTAATTTAGAGTAATTTATAATTATTTTAAATTTATTTTAAAGCGCTTTAAGATGTATCCATGGATCGTTAACCGTTAAGACTCGAATTTTCCGTACTGTACTCATTCGATTTTTTGTTATTACCGTACTTTTTCAAATGTCTTAATTTTATAATCTAATAAAGTTATTTGTGCCCACCGATGCTTATAAACTAAATTTGAATATACCTTACGCGCTAAATCTTCCTTTTTCCATAGTCGTATTGCTCCAGATTCCGAGCGTCGTGACTACCTGTTTGTACACATTCTAGCTGTACAGATTAGTGCTCATGGCAATTGTTTATATGCAGTACTAATCTGTACACACGGCAAGATTACATTCGGGACTGATATTGTGAATGTTTGAATTATCGATGTTCAAATGTAGCTCCGTGTGTGTCTGCTGTGTACTGCCTAGTGTGCATAATGTGACGGTATGCATGTTTGCCATTGCCTTCCAACGTAATTATTAGCGAGTATTTTAATTTAATTTTTAGTAATAATTTCTGCCGTCGCCCGAGATCGAACCCGAGACAAGGAAAAGCCAAGCGCTCTAGCAACTAGGCTATCGCGACCTACGCTAAATACACATCTTTAATCTGGCAAACAAATTCCTTAACTCTTGATATATGTCCTGCATTGGCAGCTTTAACACACATTACATTAAATTATAAATAAAAGAAAAAGAAACATATATATATATATATGTATAAATGACAGGGTAGACAGGCACATATCGATCGTTGCTGGTGATGGATGTGTGTGATGATTGATCTGCGAATACGCGATTGGTGTGGGTAAAGAGATACGAAAATTTCGGAAAAAAGGAGAAACTGGGGTAGAGTTCCGTTCTGAAAGGAGTCTCATTTCTTGTGGAGTCTTGTCTTGATCTCGTAGAGTCCTTGTCGGACAAAGGTTCAAAGAGTTGCAATATCTCCAAAGAATAGGCAACAAATGCCAAAAATAATATCTGCTGAGAGAATATTCGAAGGAAGACAATTGATAACCAGATCGTTTAAAATTCCGAATTGGCAATTTACAAAGTCCCCGTGTTAATTCAAGGTGTGTATCAATTACCGCGTCGTTCCCCAATATTTGTTGGAAATCACCAACGTACGTCCACCTGCCTATCTGATTATTAGATGACAGCTGGTTTTGGATGACGACGAAAGAATAAGAAGTAGCGGAGGGTATGGAATTATGGAAGTTTGTTGTGAGATATTGTGAAAGAATAAAATTTGTCGAGTTAATAAAAGAAAGGATAGACGTTTTACTTTAGCAGAAGTGAAAGTTTTGAACGATAGAGAGGTAAAAAGGGTGAAGAAACTAGAGGAGAAGCGGTAACTTAAGAGGAATCGATGGATAAACAGAGGAGAGAAGTTGGATTCAGCGAGAATGGCTGATGTAGGATTGAATCTGATAGCTCCAAGGCAAAGGCAGAGATAGGAATTCTGAGGGGCAAGTGTTTTTTGTTTTTTTTTTTGGCTTAACTCCTCTTCCGTCTTTTGTCAGTTTCTACGATGCGTGACAAGGTTGAACCAATTATTCGTAAAACTACCACTTTGCCGTAATTGTTTTCAATTCAGCCGTTACAATTCTTCATGTTGGAGCAAACCTATCTGTTGCCACTTTCGTTCTGATAGTGATTCTCTTTCTAAATACATTATCCCCCAACAAAATAACCCAACTAGTTTTCATTATGTTCGTTGTAGCGAGGAAGCTTTTCGGAAGTTTAATTAATAGCCGTCTCATTTGGCGGCTTGAGCGCATGAGCCTGTTACTTCGGAATATGTTCGTCCTGAACGTGGATTGTATCAGCATGTTTCTATCGGACGTTTATACGCTATTTATCGATATAAAACGTCTTAAATGCTGCTTCCGTTAACGTGTTAGCTGCATTTGAGAACGTTCACCTTGCCACACACTCTTTGATACAATGTTCTCATTTAACAGTTCTGTCCACTTTGTTTATCTTATTCTACTCCGCTAAAAGGTTAATTTTTTCCATCTTTGGTAATGAGGCGTCTGATTATTTGGGTTGGATTGTTGCTTTTTCTTCAATAAAAAATACTATCTCTTAACATTTCCACTTCAAAGTTTGGTCGGATGTATATGCTTTTTCCCGTTCTAACAATCGCTCTTTCTATTTGTCAGTTTAACTTAGTCTTCCTTCCAATCTGTGGTTCCTACTATTTCCTTCTCTTCTACGTTCTGCTGTTGACTCCCCGTTATTCGCCTGCGCTTTAGTTATTTTCTACTGCTTGCTTTTCGCGTTCTTTTTTTGTTGGCTTTTTCGTCACTTTGTCTTCTCTCCGTTCGAATGATGCAGTTATTTGCGACACTGATCATTTTTAAGTGTTCATTTCTCTTCCGGTGGAACGTTCGACTGTGTATTCTTATTTGCTTAGTCCTTATTTTGGATCCGTCATGCCCTATCCGCTCCTTTCCCACACCCCACTCCTGCTATTAGTTTCTTTTTATTAACGCTATCCGATCAGCTCATTATGTAACTTTTTCCGTTCGGTTCTAAATGTTTCTGAGTAAAGAAGCTCGGTTGAACTAAAAAAAAAGCTGGTAAGCCATATGACGTTGAAATAATTAATGAGTTATGTCTTTGTCGTATATATATATATTGTCATTGTAAATCAGTCACTATTACCGCGGTAACAGAAATACATTTTTGAAAAATGAATCATAAATAACCGCGATAAACCTCTTTACGCATATAAATTATAACAATACATTTATGTGTAAATAAAACTTTTTAAAATTTATGTTCCACTTTGTAAAAGTAACTTATGCGAACGTATCTTTTAAGAGGGAATTTAATTAAACATGTTATAAGGAAAATGTAGGTTGTAATAGAAAATGATGTAACAATATAAATGTGTCTTGAAAATGAAGCTTAAGCGGAAAATGTTTGTCATGCGGCATAGACTTAATGTCAATTGTTTTTTGTTTTTTTTTTTTTCCCGCATTAATTTGGTAACATATTGAAAACTGGTACCAAAATTGTAGCGTGGAAATAGCAAAATAATGAATACCAACTAAAAAGTATAAAAAGTTTGAGATATGATTTTTATAAAACTAGATTCTTCCTTAATTCTCGCGAATCATATTTGTGAAAATGAAAAAGATAAAATGGAAAATATTGTAACTACTCGACAAGGTCTTTGGTAATGAGAATTGTTTATATTTGTTAGTAAGCGGGCACAATGCCATAATCTGATAAGCCAGAATGAAAATGCCCTAGTAGATATGTTAGTTTACTGATGATGAAGGCGCCAAAAATAATATTGGAGAAATGGATGCTGTTTCGCCTATATACGTGTTTGTCCGATATTTGTAAAATTACAGACCACCGAAGTTCGGGACATATTATTTTAATTACTCTTTACCTGTACACTTAGTTTTTATCATTAATTTTTATCTTGCATTTTTTAATTGTTATCAAAAGGGTCGTGGTGATTCTACGGTAATTAAATAGCATTTATAAATTTAAATTGTCAATATTTTCAATTAAATTTTTGCGAAATGAATATTAAATCCGCGTTCAGTGACATTTTTAACGTTCAGAACTGTTTGAATTTATATCGATGGATGATGAAGATTGTGAAGATTGAATCATTGCTAGAAAAATGGTCGTCAAAGAGGTAAAGGCAAATTTTTGTAAATGACGATGATTCGTTCAAGCGTGTTGTGTAACGAACTGAATTTACTTTTGAAATGAAATGAATATTAGAAATTTCCGGGGGGTGGGGGGGATATACGTTGAATTCTGTAATGCGAAAAGTTCACTAATGAGAATTTAAATAAGCATTACAACTATACAAATGTTTAGGGTGGATTCCATTTGAATTATTGAGTAGTCGTGAAAATTATATTACTAACCAAAATTCAATAGCCATGTTCACCTCCCCTCACTTATCGACGTGCACACGCGTACGCACACATGCATACATAAATACGTATATAATTAGCACCTGCGGCTGTATCGACCAATTTTTTTACTTCAACTCCCTTCCCCTTCACGTTCAATCAGTATCCAGCAGATTTTTGGTCTGCCGTGGCTGGGAAGTCGCGCCGATGGCTGCAGCGTCCGTCTACCGGGTGATTTTCAGGGCAGCGTTGTCTCAATCAACGTACTGAGATCTATCCGCAAGCATGTAGAGCGGCTAGCAAAGACTTACAAATTTTCCTTTCTTCTGCTGTGTTTCTCTTACAAAGTTTTTCAATTCCCTCAGTAGTTCTTGCCATCTCTTTTTTCTCTGAATAATAATTCCCCTAGCGATCTCTTTTTCTTTCCTTTCTGTATTTCTCCTTTTGACGGGTAATCATCTGCCGTTGATAATACATTCATCATCATCCTACAGTGCCATATGCTCGTCGGAGAGCGTAGGCGATCTTTAATCTGTTGATCAGATTTACGCTATCTTGCCTCTGTCAATAATCGTTGTTGCAGGGAAGACGACGTGTTGGTCCAATTTTTAATATTTTGTAGCCAATCTGTCCTCCTTCTTCCAAGAGTTCTCCTCCCTTCCATCTGTTCCCGTATGATAATCCGGAGTATTTCATATTTTCTACCTCTTACCATGGACGTAGTAAAGGGGAAGGTTAGGGGGTCTTAACCCCCCCCCTTAATTGTCAAAAAGAGACAAAAGTCTGGCTATAAGGAACGCACTAATGTTTTTTTTTTAATTTTTCCAAATTCAAAGAATTGCCGTTAAATCTCTGCATATTACTTATTTATATTGACTAATAATAACTTCAAACCTAAACCTTTCCCCCTCCGCCGAAAACAAAGGAAGAAACACACATTATGATAAAATGCTGCAGTGACAGTGAGTAGATAGTACTAAGACAGATTATTGTTGTTGAAAAATTATTTTCCCAGTCTCCGGATAACAGCACTCTTTGCTCTTTTTTTTTTTTTGTATAAAAACCACCTGGTTTTGCAATGCACCATTTACACAGTTTGTAAGACCGATAAGCAATGATGAAAAAACGTTTAAGAGTAGGAAAATGATAGTCATCATTGCCATCTGCGGTTCAATCATACTCTTTACTATCATCCTCACGGCATCGTTTTGCTCTTTCCCCGTCAGACCTTATTGTCCTTTGCATTTTAATGACTGTTGTTTCGTTTGTGATCCTGACCACGTGCTGTTTGAATGTTCCAGTCTTTCCTCCGAACGTAATATCCTGTACGTTTAATTATTAAAGCTGAATTTTCCTACTCCATATAGTGCTTCCTATATCTTAGCCTTGCCCCGTCTTCAAAGGTGGTTCCTATTCTTGTCTCTTTTCTATCATCGAATTTTGACCGGATTAAAATTTAATCTCTAATCTAGTCCAATTGTCCTGGGTAGCTGCCCTTGGTCGGCCAAGCCCATAAAAAAAAAAAAAAGAAGACCGATAAGGCTGATTGTTTTAAATTAATGAGGCAAAGAATTATTTACGAGGCAGTTTTTGATGATGATTGCTGACGAGCGCTGGCGATATTGAATAGCAGGCGATCAATCAAGTGATCTAATAAGCTGAAGTTTTTGTAGTATATTTTCGGGTTTCATTTCATAGGACGTCTCCTTCTTTGGGTTTCTTTGGGCTTGGTTTTCTTTGCATGATATTTTGCATGATTTAAGGATAAATTTTCCTTCGGTACTATCTTGGTACTGAGGTTTGTGGCAAATTGTGGCCTTCCTATGCGGCCACACACAATTAATATTAATAAAATTCAATAAAAACCAATAAATGATGAATTTATCTTAACAATTTAAAATCAACATAAAATATTTAAAATGTATTTATAAAATATTTAATTTAATAAATAATTAAATCATAATTTATATTTGAAATAATTTTTTAATAAATAACTCATTTATTTTATAAATTATTTAGATAAAATTGCGGCTCCCTTCATTTATTCTTTTCCACTTAAAACAAAAAATGGCTCAATGTTATCCTCTTTTTTCCATCATATGGAGAGAAAGGAAAATCGATCGGTTCTCAACTGGAATAGCCGTTCCGAGAACAACTGGAAAGCAAAGGGAAGAGACTGCCGGAATACATTATCTTCAAAAAATTGTTGTTTACCCTTTTGTCGATCATGTGATCAATTGGATGACCGTTTCAAGCCACATCATGAATCAATCCAGAGAATACAAATGCTCCTATACCAGGAAAAACACAGATGACGACCCGAAAACCATAGACTGTGCAAAATTGCAAATACTTTTTTTTTGGGTGAAAGTGATGCGAAGGAGTTTTCAAATGAATATGAAGTATGGCGCAAAGTATAACAATCTGCAGCGGAGAAACCGACCACTGTTCTAGAAGCTCTCGACCAATGCGATGAAACTTTTTTTCCATTGATAAAAAAACTTATCATCATTTCGGTCACACTTTCAGTATCGACTGCGACTCCTGAAAGGTCTTTTTCGAGTCTGAAAAGATTAAAAACCTATTTAAAAAAGAAAATGGGCAATGAACGACATGAGCGTTGATCGCTCAGTTCCAGTGAAATCACGGAATTGTTAGTGCGAAAACACAAACACAACATGTTTTAACAAATTCAAATAAATACATTGAAAATATGTAAATTCGACCCTATTTCATTGAGGACAGAGCTTGCAGCAGGTTTAGACTTTTGATAGCAGAAGAGGAAGGATAATCAGTATATTTAGAGAATGTCGGCCGAATATTGAGAAAAACTCCAAGATAACAGAAACAGTTAACGCAAGGAAGCGGTATATTGTTTTGTCGGATAGATTAAATAATGCAAGATTGTAAGGGCGAAGTGAAAAGACAATAGACGATGACGTAGAAGGGTAAATAGAAAGGTGAATTGAGGGGATAGGGAGTGAAGCAGTGCAGTAAGAGACGAACCAAGAGCCTCACTTTTGATGTATTATTTATTTATTACAAACTGTATCAGTCAGTGATGGTCCCCGTATGAGTATGGGTGAGGAGTACTGGCAGTCCGCTTTTCATGGATAAATTTAATTTTTGGCAGAGACCAAACAATGTATTTCAGAGGTAACTTCGCATCTGCAACCCAGCAGCAAGGCGTGTTTTACCAACCGAACGAGGAGACCCACATTTCATTTCATTAATGATTTTCACAATTCGGTCATAACAATTTTGTGCACGTAAGCTTTTTATTTCGGCTTGTTTCGCGGTATTGATGAATATTGAAATTCGTAGCAATCGATTAGTAACATGACCACAGTCATCATTTTCGTATTATTTTTCGTTTCTACACTGCCCATTAATGTTGCGCAAGCATTTAATTATTGACTGCGTACCTATTTTTAAAATATTGTCAATATTTTAGATCCGCAAACAATTAAAACATTTAATATCTATGCTTATAATTAAATTTGGAGTTTCCTCTGAGATAAAAAAAAAAAAAAAATTAAAACATTTTTATGCTTTTTATTTATTTATTTATTTTTCCCCCCCTTTTCCCGAAACTTCGGGTAGGGCACATTTATTTACTAAAAAATATGAATTTATTATAATAACGGTATTAATATAACCTATCCAATTAAGTATTTGGTATTATATTAATTACCATTTTACAGTTTTTTTTACAATATCTACTATATTTTACTATTTACATTAAATATAAATGTACATTATTTTTCCGGAATTTTATTTCTTTAGTTGCAAATTGGTTAAATTCATTAAAATAATTTTGTACAAGTTATTTTATATTATAATTACAGATTGCCTATTATTATTATTATTATTATTATTATTTTTATTATTTTTATTATTTTTATTATTATTATTATTATTATTATTATTATTATTATTATTATAATTGTAGTATATGAAAAACATCATCTCTAAAAGAATCAGATATCTTAAATTTATATAAATATACCTTAAATAGACCGTGCCCTGTTATAAATTGGACATTAAAAAAATTCAGTATGTATTGATTATTTTTAAATCTATCTGCTTTTTATTAAATGATTTTATTCAACTTGACTGTTCTGTCGCGTTCTCTATCACGTTTTTTCAAATCTTGAGATCGATGATTTATCCAAATTTAGTTACAGCTTCGAAATTTAGCACTGTAACGGGGTTTCCCGATGACAATATAATATTACGCAAAAAAATTTGAACTTATACCTATTTTAATCTTAATAAAATGATATTAACAATTTTAGTCCGGTATAATAGATGCATCATAAATACGCAGTTTTTTTTTTTTTTTTTTTTTTTTTTCCGGGCTTGTCAACCAGGGACCTTTACCCAGAAACAATTAGAATAGGAAGGAATCACTTATATCCTGATACGATCAGATATTGTTAGGAGAAAGGAACAAATAATAGGAACAATTTGTGGAGAGGAAAGAGATAGAACATAAGAGGCGCAGTACGGAGTAGGAAGACCAAGTCCCAGCAAACTAAAGTAGAAAGCCGAGCACTCAGCAGAAAGAGATGAACACTCAAAGAACACATGGTCCGCATCGCAAACATGCTCTTCGTTCGAGTGGAGAGGACAATATGGAGAGGAAACCAAGGAAAAACGAAAACGGGAGGAAGGCAACAGAGAATGGTTAAAGCGCAAGCGAATAACGGAGACAACAACAGAACGACGAAGTGAAGGAAACAAAGAGAACCACGGATTGGCAGGAAGACTAGGTTGGACAGACAGATAGAAAGAACGATTGTTAGAGAAAGAGGAAACGTACATATCCGACCAAAACCTAAGATGAAAATGTTTGCACAGAGGAAGGATATTGGACGAAGGGACTTTTTTAAAAAAGAAGTGAGAATAGGCAGCAGCCCGAGCCAATGAGTCCGCCGCTTCATTACCGCAGATGCCCGAATGGCTAGGAACCCACAGCAAATCAATTTGAATAGAATGAAGGGAAGAAAGAGCGTGGATAAGTGAGCGAATGCGGAGTATAATGAAATCACAGGAATAATCAGGAAGGGGAGAGCAAATGGCCTGAAGGGCGGTTATGGAGTCCGATATAATCAAGAATTTGGAGGAAATGTGATTAGAGGAAATGAAAATAATGGAACGTAGGATAGCCATCATTTCGGCTGTGAATATGGAGCAGAAAGAAGGTAAGCAGAAAGATTCTGAAAAGCCAAAATCTGGGAGGATAAACGAAGCACCGACACCATCCGGTTTCTTCGAGCCATCTGTAAACACAGTTAAATACGCAGTGTTACGGTGTGTACTGTATAATACATATAAAATCAACAAGTCAGAACAATTGGAAATAATTTTTTTTTGGTAATTGGAAGTAATTAAAATACTCCTGTCACGAGCGAATATACTGAATGATGAATTCTCTAACAATGAAATAAATAACATTTTTGGCTTATGTATTTTTAGTTTTATTTCGTTTATCGGGAGAATATGTCAATTCTGGTTTTAAAACCACCGAATAATTTTATCCGTAGGAAAATCTTTATAAACAAATTGGTGAGATCTGATCTTTTATTTTATTTCTTTACAATAGAATTTTCTGTTTTCATCATGTTGTCTAATCGAAATTTTCGCGTTACTACTCAATTGGGGTTTTACAAGAAAATTAAATATACCTTCATCGAAATTAATAAAGATTTCTTTATCTGTAAGATATGGCGTGGATTTAAACGGTCACCACCTATGGATGGGGGCGGCGGTTATGAAAAACAAGATAAAATATCGCGAAAAAACTATGGAAATGGGGAAAAAAAAGAAAATAAAACGATTGATAAAC
Organism: Icerya purchasi; assembly: GCA_039619475.1. NCBI lineage: Eukaryota > Metazoa > Arthropoda > Insecta > Hemiptera > Monophlebidae > Icerya > Icerya purchasi. The sequence goes on from CM077115.1 coordinate 544,126,804, forward strand.
GTGAAGGGTGTTTAAAAAGTAAGCAAATTTTGCAAGAAACGTGAAAATAAAGTTTAAGTCGATTCTATTTTCCAGTGTTTATATCGCTTCAGAAATATATACGGTTCGACGTTTCATATTTAAGATCGTACACATTTTTATCCTATAAACTTACCTATTGTGTATGATTCCGAATTATTAATTGGATCTTCTCTGTAGAGACCTGTATTTGGCCATTTTGCACTTGTGCAGGGAACACTTTGATGGAACGTACAATCATTGCGCGATTTACATAGACAAATGCCCTGCCACGAGCTTTTTGCCTAGACCTAGTACATTGTGGTCATTACAAGCTGTCTGCGATACACCTATGAGTCGCCTCCATTATTCCCATTGCGCTACAATGCGCGGGTTTTTCCATCTTTCATCGAGGTGCGGATTTTTTCCATTTTTCTTACAAAAGTTCCTTTTTTTTTTTTTGTGATATTTTTCTCGCAATCTTTTTTTTTATTACGTGATCTGTGTGGCTGTGATATATTATTAATAGAAGTCTTTTGTCATTTTTCATTGCGTTTTTTATTGCCTCTACAGTAACAAAAAAACAAAATTCCTTGTATGGATCTTTTTGGGAGTCTTTTATTTTTTGTGCGCGTGTGGAAATGGAAATTAAAGTAGAGCAATGCTGTGTGATCAAATTCTGCGTATGATTGAAAAAAGTGGCCGTAAAGACTGCGGAAATGTCGAAAGAAGCCAACAGCGAGCGCCGAACATTTAGGTAAATTAACAATTTTTCGTTGGCACATACATGTCGTGAATCCCAGCACTTTTTTCACCGAGCTTTCGTCCTGCTGCGGCACGTTCCGAAGAAAATTATGATATCGGTGTTTATTGGTGAAAATTGGCATTTATCATATAGGAAACTTTCGGGGGTAACTGATATTTCAAAAATGTCAGTACATCGAATTTTGGACGAGTATGAACCGCTTGTGTTCAACTTGATGAATCCCTTATTTAATTTTTACAAAAGGGCTTCTTTGTCTTGATAGTGTTAAATAGTATTGCCTTAAGGTAGCTGCTCTTCCTTACCACATTTTACATTTTAATTTGAGGTTTAATGATTATATATGTTTTATTCCCAACAACCTTCCCATATCGCAGAATATTTCTTGAATAATGTGATGTATGCGCCTTTGGATATTAACCGAAGCACACGTGAATGTGACGAAAGCATGAAACATAGTTTATTTTAGGTCTCTGTCACATTCATATGTATTTTCTCTAATAATGAAATGATCCTGAAAACATGTTCCTGGGAGCTAAGTATTTAATATAGATAGGGGGTTTATATATTTCAGTTGTTTGCTAATAACGTTATAATATTGTTATTAAATTATTTTTTATTAAGCAGCGCCATTAGTTCTTAGTTTCTCGAAAGGAATATAGCAGTTTTACAGTAATAATGTACCGCCAGAGACTGGCTCAGCGCTATAGCGCGTACCTTTTTATCTGATCGCATTATAAAATCGAAAATTATAAATTTTTTTAAAAATAAGGAAAAATTGAATTCTTGATACATAGTGTTTTTTTTTTTTTTTTTGTTTTTATATTTATTTTATATTGATTTAAGTTCTATTTATTTATGATTGTACTTTCTCATGTATAAAGAAAAAAATTGGAGTTTGTACTTTCGAATTAATTAAAATCATGCGCAGCAGAGTTTATATAAATAAATGATTATTTGTTTAATCGGTGGAAAAAGTTATCCGACAAAATATTTTATGAAATTTTACAATTAAGGAGTAGATAAAATATCAGCTTTATGTGTCAAGTTTTGCAATTTTAGAGATTTTGTTAGTCAAAATTTTCTCTAATTTTATTTCTGTTTCTTCTTACATATTAGTGTATTAGTCAATGCTATTATTTTTTATGTATTTTCTCTCATTCGCCTCTATATTCCTGTTCTGTGCTTATATATTTCGGATTTTTACCGCTTTCAATATTTTCGTTTGCTCTTTTTCGCGTCTTTCCTTGCCTTCCATTGTTTGTTTATATGAAAATTATCTATATATGACTGTTAATAGAGTCCGCCTCTTCAGTACGAACAATGATTCCATAATCGGTTTTTACTACATCTGTCAGCGCTTTCTCTTGGTGTTGCTTGCCTCCTCCAGTTAGGTTGATTGATAGCATATCACCGCTCATACGCAATGATTTATTCGATTTAAAAATTCTGCTAAAAGAGTACTTTTCTTTCTTTACTTATATTCTTTCCGTGATTTATCTTCAAGTTGCAATGTGCGGACAGTTATACCGTAATCTTTCTAATTCCGTATTTACGTTCTCGTCCTATCGGTTTTCTGTTTTATTCCACTCTTACCCTGCCATCCCACGTTTGTTTTCTTTTACTTTACTTCTTTTTTTTTATAATTAACGTTTCTTCCTTCATGAAGTTTAATCAACCTAAAATTTAATATTTTTTTTTTTTTTTTTTTTTTTTAATAAAATAATAGTGAGGATTTCCATGCGCTGTGTTTAACTACTGAGGCTATTACAGCACATGGAGCCTACTTAGGAAGGTTAAACTCTATGGTATAGGCCGCTGCTACGCACGAAAGCCAACATAGCTGCGACCGCAGACGGAACGTTCGATAAGATCTTAGAGATAGAAGTGAAATAGGTGGATCTTGGTGCCGCAAAAGAGAAACATTCGAGAAGGAGGTGAGATGTAGACGGGGCGCTTGGTTGACCACAGAAGAAGCAGACATTTGGGGGTGCTTGTCCCGTGAAGATATACCCGTGCGAAAGGGTTGTGTGACCTGTTCGGAGGCGATTCAAGACAGAAAAATCTCTGCGAGAAACTATGGGCCACCAGGGTTCTGTGGTTGATTTTATGCTTCGGAGGAATGTACTTGCGGATTTCCATTCCCGCTGCCATTCTTCTCCAGTTTGGTGCATAAATAAATGGGCCATTGTGGGGGGAAGAGGGGGATTACATGGCATTGGAGAGAATAGTGTCGCCTTAGCTGCTCGATTGACGCGCTCATTACCTGGGACTCCTACATGGGCCGGCACCCATAGGAAGGATATTTCAGAGTTTAGGAGGGATAGTCTGTATAGTAGGTAGTGGACTTTTCTTATCAGGTGGTTTTGGGTTTTATTTCTGAAATAAGTTGAAGGGAATTTAAGGAGTCAGTTATAAGTAGGGTCTTTTGGGACTGGGGGTTAGTATCAGTATAGTGTTGAATGCAGAAAACAATCGCATATATTTCAGCGTCCAGTGCTTTGAATTAGCCTTAAAGGGAACAAAAAAGGGTAAGCTAAAATATTCCCCTGGCATTAATATACTCGTGTGGTTTTTCTTTAATTAATTTCAATCTCAGTAACGTATATAGATAGCGGTTCAGCTCCGAATATTTTGATCAGAAGTTTTTCTAACTTATAACATCAATCTTCCTGATTTATCTAATCTGTTTAATTCAAGTTTGTCCATATCTCAATTACAACTCTCGAAACCATTTAACCTCATCGCAGCTTACCGTCCAACTATGATTTATTTAACTTCCCTTTCCAAATTTTATCTTGCAAAACGACTTAATTATCCTTAATGGTGGTTCATCTACTTTCATTAAAAGTCCTTTATCATTCAATTATTCCTTTTCTTAATTTTAGTCGTATGCATTCGTGGTTAACTCAAAAAAATCCATGCAATGGAAAATAAAGGATCTTATCTGTTGCCGCAGACAATCCAAACCAACGGTCGCTGTCTTTCGAATCCATTAGAAATACCCGAAGCCTTCGCCGATGTCTTCGTCGAATCTTCCACAAAAACATACCCTCCGGTCACAAATAATCCCCCATCATGCCATGAAGATGCTGAGAAGTATAACGCAGACATCACCCTCAAGGAGGTACAGGACGCGATCTCGAAATCGCACGCAGCCAGCCCTGGTCCGGATGAGGTGCACATATCGATGCTCAAAAATGCGCCTCCCGAAATAACTCAATACATAGCTGAACTCTTTAATCGGTTATGGAAATCAGGAACTATCCCAGAAACTTGGCGGCAAGCAACTGTCATTCCCATTCTCAAACCACTCAAACCAATGCACCAACCACAGAGCTACCGTCCTATATCACTCACATCGGTTTTATGTAAAGTAATGGAAAGAATAATTAACGCCAGACTCCAACGGATCCTACATGACCAAAAACTACTCCCTCGAGAACAAGCCGGCTTCCAAGCACGACGATCAACGGAAGAGCAGCTGGCGTTTCTCTCAGATTCCATCCTCAAATCATTCTCTAATCAACAACACGTACTGGCAGTATTCTTCGATCTAAAAAACGCTTTTGACACAATATGGAAGAACGAAATTATTTCCCAACTCATACAATGGGGTATTACCGGCCGACTGCTGTCGTTCATTAATCAATTTCTCAGCGACAGAAGTTTCGTGGTGCGATTTGGATCCGTCGTTTCCAGTCGTCGTCAATTGATAAACGGAGTCCCACAAGGATCAGTCGTAAGTCCTACATTATTCAACATAGCGTTTAGCAGCGTGGTCAACGAAATCTCGCTCCCAGTACGATCGGCCCTGTTCGCAGATGACCTCGTAATTTTTATATCATGCAACACCGTCTCCCTAGGAGAGCAGGTCTTACAAGAAACAGTCAACCGCGTAGTGACCTGGGCACATAAACGTGGCCTACAATTCTCCGAGACCAAAACCCAAGCTATGCACTTCTGCAAGCATAAAAAGTGTAACCAACAACTAAAAATCACCATCAATGGCTCTACCGTTCCTAACCAACAAACAGCGAAGTACCTGGGGCTTACATTTGACCGGAAGCTAAACTGGAAAAATCACATCAGCACTCTGAAAAAATCGTGCCTACCAAGAATAAACTTAATGAAAAAACTAGCCCACACAACATACGGGGCAGACTTCAAATCGTTGTTGCTGCTCTATCGCGCTCTTATCAGATCCAAATGCGACTATGCCATAGCCGTCTATTCCTCAGCATCGAGCTCTACGCTTTCATCACTCAACACAATACACCACACTGCTTTACGATTAGCAAGTGGAGCCTTCCGCACAACGCCATGTTCCAACCTATACTTCTTGTGTAACGAGCTTCCTCCGGATCTCCACCGGGCAGCGCGGCTTCTACAATTTGTAGCGCGTACTCAATCGTTACAACATACGCTCCTAAATCCGCCGATAAGCATACAACCTCCACGTCCGTATTCCACAAAGTGCGTTGAAGACCGCAGTCAGCTTCTGCTCTCATCGCTAAGACTAAGCCGCACGGAACTCTCCAGCCGGTTAATAAAAGAAGCCGTGGTCGCAGAATGGTGCCGCCGATGGGCAGAACTACCCATTACAAACCAGCTTCGATCGATATTCGAGACTCCAAGTTATGTCAGCGTGTCTACCGGTCAACGGAAGACTGATGTTCTACTCATACGCCTTCTTACAGGACACACTTCCTTCACTCATCGACATCTTCTCTCTAAGGATCCTATTCCCGTATGCTCCCTTTGCCACTATCCCTATACCATCCCCCATATTCTCCTTGAATGTCCAGTACCTCTCTCGCTCCGAAATTCCCTCCCTTCCTCACCAACACTACGAACTATCCTTCTCTGTACCCCATATCATACTCTTTTTGATCTCCTAAAGGACGTCGGCCTCATAACCAGATTATAGTAAATTCTTTCATTTTTTATTTTTCTTTGCCAAATCCATTTGTATATATTAAGTTATTCCCGTACTACTGGCCATTGTAGCAGTTTATAGTACGGGCTATTATTGTAATGAAATAAATAAAATAATCGTGGTTAACTCTAAATGGTACCTTTAGAAATGATCATACTCCTAATTTCTTTTAGCGACCTTTCTTCGTTAGCTTTCTATAAACCTCTTCACTCTATCAAACGGATCTTCACTAAAGCAGACCGGGCAATCTTCCGCCTTTTCGATAACTCCTCGCCCTCTTCAACTCCTACTAATTTAAACTCATCTTCTCGATTAGACTTCTTTGTTGAACCAATCTCCTCTTCCTTAACTCATTCTTTCCCTCCTATCCGATCGACCCTCCACAAAAAACTCAGAACGTGTCCGTTCAATGTGGCAGAATAAGGACTGTATGAATTTAAGTATGTCTACGTATAGAACTTTTCGCTCTTGTTCATCCTTTCCAACTTACTGGCTCGTAAAAAATGCCAATGTTGAAACCAGATTTGTTTTTAAAATAACAAAGAAAAACTCATGGAAAAGCTTCTGCTTCTCTTTTTCTTTGTTCTCTTCTATCTCTCTCATGTATGGAAAATGGCTGAAGGTTTTGAATCCTTTCTGTCCCAACGTCTTTCCAATCATAATTTTTCTCCTGAAATTGTAATCTCGTTTATTGATTCTATAACTCTTAGTTACGTTCTTAGATTCAAGGAATCCTATCTTTCCCGCCTTTTCCTAGCTCTTCAACTTTATCCGAACCGAATTTATCTTTAATCAATTACTCGTAATTCTTCTCCCAGCTTAGATGGGATGATCTTCTCTGTTCTAATCATCGTTCTGTCGTTTCTTTCCAGATACATTTAGGTATTTTCAATTACTTTCTTGGTTCCGGTTGTACTCCTCCTTTATCCTTATTTATGTTCGTCTCCTTCAATTTTCACCGTATATTTATAGTCGTAAAATTTCTTTATTTTTCTTTCAGTTTTCCCAGTCACCTTTGTCCTATTAAATGTGTCATTCTTTACACCGATCTGTTCTAAATCTTTTTTTTAGCTTGTTGCCAGAATTGTTCAATGCTCTAAGCTCTCTCTCTTTCCTGTCCATGTCACTATCTCTTTACTGATGGTTCTGACAAGTTAAATGAAGTTGATTTTGATTTTTTCCTTTCTCCGCCTTAAATTATTCTGAGTCTTTTCTTCTCAATTTTCTATGCAGAAGCTATTGCTGTTCTACGCGCTGTTCTCATTATCTCCTTATCACTTGTTTCCCATAAAGTTCTCACAATCAAAAATATTATGCAAGCTTTCACGTCGTCTCTTCCTTTCCCTTCTTCCGATTATGTAAGTCTATTCTTCTTCATTTTTGAATTCTGTCTCCGTTTACGTCTCTATTGAACTAGCTCTTTCTCCTCACTCGCGGTTCTTACACTTCTTCCCCCTTAAACGCTCTACAATCTCTCGGTTATTTTGCCACCTCCGTTTTAATCGTAGTTTCCTTCCCGCATCATTTTTTCGGTTTTCATCTACACATCTTCATTTTGTCCTTTTCCATCTCTCGTCCACATGAGCTCCTTGCGATTTTGGTTATATTTTGTTCGAATGTGCGACGTTTTTTTCTGAATAATCGTCTTTCTACTCTTCTCTACCAAAACTTGATCTACTCGTTATAGTGTTATACTTATATATTCTCTCACTGTTCCTGTCCTCGAATTATTTTTATTCTGTACTCTTAATCGTTTAGGAATGTAACTTTATTTTTTTCTTCTTCCATGTCCGGGACTAACCGTTCTCCTTGGCGAACCCATTAAAAAACAAAAAAATCTTGAACTTTTAAACGATCGATTAAGTTTTGAATTTTAAGGAAGTATACACTATGAAGTTAATAGTGATTCTGGTATAAATTTTTTTTCCTGATTTTTTATCGTCACGAGGAGTCAGATATGAAATGAAAATGAAATTACTGCTAGTACCAGCGATGTAAGTATTGACGCATTATTCGCAGCGTGGTTATGGTTCGAACCGGAAAATGTTTTTCGATTGTAGATATTTCAGCGTGTTTTTTCACTTCTAGAAATAAATTTTTTTTTAGGATTACACATTGCGATATATTTTCATTTTAGAGTTTGTTTCGAGTTCGATCAGATGCGACTGTTTTCATTTATTGTGTCACATTCTTTCGTACTATCGTCTAGATTTCGTTTTTATCTTTGAAATAGCGATCGTTGTTTTTTTTTCTTTTTATACAACATTATAAATTTTCATTTGGGTTTATCAATTTTATTTCTAAAATTATATCAGCTGATGAAATGAATGATCATCGTTTATCAGTTTATTTAATTTCTATTTTATAAATTTAGTACCGGAAGTGTACACTTGTAACCTATTTATGAGCTTTTTACACACGTTTGTTACTTTTAGCGAGGAATCACTGTATTTAACATGAACTGTTTAAAAACGCGTATATGCAAGTACAAATAAAACAATTATTAAGAAGTACTTATAAAGAACGATATTCATTTGGTATTAAATGTTGAATGGCTAGAGGGTGAAAGCTAGGCACAGAAGGAGGAGGGGAAAAAGATCATTTGGTAGTATTTTATCACTTTCATTTTTTTTTTTTTTACACCACACGGTCTTACAAGGGGAGGTCACGATCTGCGGGTCACCGATTTTGATGAAACTTTGCAGACCGCGATAGAAGACCATGAGTATATAAACTGCCGTGTAAAATACTATTAGAGTGCAACGTTTTGATTTACGCGAGAAATTTAAATTTTCAGACACCGAATTTAACACGGATGATATACATAGCCGTTTAGAGAAAAATATGTAATAAATTCCAGATTATGTTTATATTTATTTTATGCAAATGGTTAGGAAGACTGATTATATTCTAAAATGAAGTATATTAAACAAAGGAAAATTATTAAAAAACAATAAAATAATTTAAAAAATTCAATTTTTAATTTAATAAAAATTTAAACATGTAACTTATTACATTTATATACCATAAAAACTCAAACTCTAAAGTATGTGTTTTGTGGTGTAGCGGTAAAAGTGGCGTCTATTTGTACATACTTGGAAGTAAGGTATCCGGGTTCGAATCCCCCCGCCATGTTTCCGTAAAATTTTTGATTCTTATATTTTAAATTACTAATTTTTAACTAACTATTACAATTCTTTATACATAACTACATAAATATAATAAAGCGTAAGATAAATATGTTTTATACACAACGAATTCATTATATACATATGTATATAAATACAAATAAAAAAATATACTTAACTACATATAAAATAAGAGAGTTGATGAATATCATTTGTAATTAAAATGCTACAAACTTAATTTTTATTTACATAATTTGGGGTGACATAGATCATAAAAACAAATAAAACAGCAATTCCTGCGACATTTACTGCAACATATAAATGAATTATTACCACAAGAAGTGTAAAGTTCTTTTAATTTTTCATTTGGAAAACAAATTTTATTTACATTTAAAAATATTTCACGTTTATTTGAATGTTTAAAGGGAAACCGTGCACAAAAACAGTCGTTAAATAATTTAAATGTTTAAAAATTGTTATTATATTTATATAGTTATGTATAAAGAATTGAAATAATTAGTTAAAAATTAGTAATTTAAAATATAAGAATCAAAAATTTTACGGGACACCACCGCCGCGCGGGTATTCGAACCCTGATGATACTTTATTTCCAAGTGTATACAAATAGACGTCACTTTTACCGCTACACCACAAAACATACACACTGTAATTTGTGTTTTTATAGTATATAAATGTAATAAATGACATGTTTAAATTTTTATTAAATTAAAAATTGAATTTTTTAAATTATTTTATTGTTTTTTAATAATTTTTTTGTTTAATATACTTCATTTTGGAATAACCAGTCTTCCGAATTATTTGCATAAAATAAATATAAACATAATCTGGAATTTATTACATATTTTTGTCTAAACGGCTATGTATATCATCCGTTAAATTCGGTGTCTAAAAATTTAAATTTCTCGCGTAAATCAAAACGTTGCACTCTAATAGTATTTTACACGGCAGTTTATATACTCATGGTCTTCTATCGATCTGCAAAGTTTCATCAAAATCGGTGACCCGCAGATCGTGACCTCTCCTTGTTAGACGGTCGTTATTGGCGACGCTTTCTCTATTACCTTTTCTCACGTTACTCCTCTACTCATCAGCGGGTGCGCATCAGCTGTCCTATTTATACAATGAACCCTGATTTATTTTATTTATTAAACATTTATTTACGATTTGCGATGCATATTTAGTTATTATAGATCACTGCTCTCTCATCTATCGTTCCACACATCCCTGCACCACTCCCACTACCTTTTTATTGCGAATTTCCAAAAAGTCAGTCGCAATGTATACTAACTATATCCGGATTAGAATTTTAATTTAGTAGAGCGGGATGAGAGTAGATTGGATATGAGAAAACGAATTGAGAGAATAATGGAGTTGGAGGAATGAGAAGGAGGAGAAGAAATAGCTTGAAGAACACTTTTGGAATCGGAGACAATGAGACATTTACTGATCCCTCTTATGGCAAAATGGAGATAAACTCCACTGTGAAGATAGAACAGAAGGAAGGGAGCTTGAAGGATTCAAAGTGATGCAGTGAGAGGGAGGTAAACACGCGCCGCCCATTCCGTTCTCATTTTTAGAACCGTCAGTGAAGAATGTTAGATGAGAAGGAAAAGATGTATCAAGTAAGTGGAGGAATTCGGCTTGGATTGTAGAATGCGCGATGGAGCTGGTCTGGAGAGGGAGAGAGAAGAGATTAATAGTCTGCCAAATGCTGGTGAAGTCATGGGAAAAGTAGGGAAGCTTGGAATAAGAAAAGACATGAGGCGAAAAATTGGAGACTCAAGCTACTATAAGAGGAAAGATCGGGATTTTATGAGGAACAAAACACCATTGATTTTTAATACCAAGATAGGAGGAGATGAGATTAGATGAGGACACAGAAAGACGTTTAATTAGAAAATTGTAACCAAGCTGCGATCTGCGGATAAAAAGTGGTTGTATCACAGATTCAGAGAGGATAGCGGGGACAGGCGAAGATTTTAGCGCTTCAATGCACAACCGAATGCAGCAGTTTTGAATTGTCCAGTTTGGCGAGGAGAGATTTAGAGCAATTTCCTTAGATGAAGGAGCAGCAATCAACCCTGGAACAAATTATAGCTTTGTAGATTAGGAGAATAGAAGGGTCGCCATCCTATTTGGATGAAGATAGGGCTTTCAGGAGATTGAGTCTTTTGAGGGAGGAATTATAGGGATAGTTAATGTGTTCATGGAAAGTGAGTCGGCTGTTGAGAATAACACCAAGGGGGAGCAGAAGGAGCTAACGAGCGGAATCGGAATGTTAGATGAAATAATACTTACCAAAGCTTGATTGTAGGGGCGAAGGGAAAACACCATAGAGGAAGACTTTGAAGGAGAGACAGAGAGGTGAATTGAGGAGAGGGAGATGATACTAAGGATAGATAAAGAGTTATTGATCTCTTCGTTGGCGGCAGCCACATCATTACAACTGGAGTAGATAAGGATATCATCTGCGCAAAGGATGGAGGAGGAAATCATAGGGAGAGAAGCAATATTAAGAAGATAGATATTGAAAAGTGTGGGGCTAAGACAAGATCCCTGAGGAAGTCCCCGGTAGATGCATCTGGAAATATCACGAGAGTGAGTGGAGAGAAAGAGGGATCTATTTTGGAACAGGTTTAGAATAAGAAAGATGAAAGTAGATGGAATATTAAGCCCAAGAAGCTTGACGTATAGAGGAAAAAGGTGGACATTATCAAACGCAGAGGAGACATCAACAAACGTAGCAACAGCGAATTTCCTTTCTAGGAAAGCTTTGTAGACACGTCTGATAGGAAAAGACTGATGCAGTCGACCGGACCCAACCCCGGGCGAAAACCAAACATATTAGAAGGTATTAGATCATTGTGTTCCAGCCACCAGACGAGTCGATTGTTCACCATACCTTCGAACAGTTTACGAAGACAAGAAGCCAAAGAAATAGGACGGACAACGTGAATTGATTTCTTTTAGGTATAGGGGTGATAGTAAAGTCATTCCAGGATTTAGGTGTGGATCCGGAGAGTAAGAAGGAGTTAAAGATATTCAGAAGAGAATGCAATGAAAGCGTGGAGAGATTTTTAAAACCTGATGAGGAGTTGGAGGATTTATTAAGGATAGATAGTAGCTCATCGTAACGGAAAGAAAGAGGTAAAAAGTAAGACTCTGAGTTGAGTGGAAGGACGGGAAGTGAAGTTTTCTCGAGAGAAGGAGCGTAGGCAGGCGCGATAGGATCTAGAAAGGAACGGAGTTGTTGCAGTTTGGGAGAGGAATGTACTGGGCGCTTGGAAAGGGGAGATGTAGATGCCCTAGCTATCTTCCAAATCTGCGAAAAGGGCGTGTCTTTAGAAAAAGCGGAACAAAATTGTTTCCAAGAATTTCTCTTAGCCGTTTTAAAAACAACGTGAGCCCTCGCATTGGCTTCTTTGTGTGCCACAAAGTTGAACATTGAAGACCGCGAACGAAATGATTTGAATGTAACAGTGTACTTTGTTTGAAAGCCTGTTTACACTATTTGTTCCACCAGAGTGAGGAAGCAGAAGGGGCTTTTCGGTGATGATGATTTCTGGGAACGAGCGGGGCGGATGAAGAAAGGGACGAATGAAGGGATTGAATAAACAAATTGTATTGGGCTATAGGATGAGGATTCGCCAGTATAGGAGGGAGAGTGAACGAAATTTGGTCCAATCAGTCCTAGAAAGAATTCAGCGAGGGGAATGGAGAGGCCTGGATTGAATAGGAGGAGAGACATCATTAAGGGATAGGAGAATGGGAGTATGATCACTACCAAAAGTGCCGTCAAGTGATCTCCAGGAGCGTTTAGGAGCTATATCGGGAGAGGTAAAGGAGAAGTCCACTGAATTTAAGGAGAAAGTGTTTTTGAAGTAGGTGGGAGAATGGTCGTTGAGGAGGAAGAGATTATGATTCAGGATAAAGTCTTCCAGCACTGATCCGTTGGAGTTGTAACGAGTGCAGCCCCAAAAGGGGAGAATGAGCGTTCCAGTCTCCACCAATGACGTATGGTTCTGATAGAGTTGTAAGGAATGCGGAAAGCGGAATATAAGAAGGCTAGAGGAGGGAGGGTTGTAGACACAAGCGATATGGATAGGCTTTGGGGCCACAGATTTAGAAGGGAAATATGGATCATATTGGGGGAGTTAGGATAGGGAGGTGGAAGGAAAGGGATAGCGTGCGATTAAATTATAGTTGGGACTTAAGTCCTTTAGATAAGAGAAGGTGAAAACGTCAACTTGCGGGGTGAAGAAATTATGACCATAGGGCCATGGAGCAATATGTGTTAAAGAAGAATCATTAAGAGTATCCAATGCACAGTCCTGCAGTCTTAGAGCCGACAAAGCCAACTGAGGAATTTTTTTTTTCGAATGAAATCTCCAACTAACGTTGATTTCTTTGAACTTGCTAATTAGATTATAGTGGTCTATGCCGGATTGTGTTTTAATGAGAATTTTTGTCTCGCAGAATAAAAAACCTAATCTCCAACGGTAATGTATTGGTTTTAGCCTCCATGGCATCTACCACCTCCAGGTAAGCCTCGAATCCATCACACACCCTAAGTACTTATATTCTGAACATGAAGGAATAACACCACTCTATCTATTACAATATTACTTAAACCCGGTTGGTCGATAGTTCTATAAGCGAAAACCATATTAACGCATTTTTCTGCCGAGATAGTAAGATTCAACTTTGTTAAGATATTATGAACCCCCGTCAAACCATCGTTTATCATCTAGGAAGCCTCTAATTAAATTCCGATGACAATTAAGCAGCACCATATCATCTGCAAATGACAAGATTCGGAATTACCAGTATTAACTTTTATAAGTTTCAATACATAAATATTAAAAAGCACAAGACTCAGTAAAAAACGTTAGCACAACTTTGAGAAAATCGTTCGGGACATATCTTCTTGTATAGGACGGGAAAAGATGATTTTGCTATCGAAGAACAAATTAAAAATTAATCTGGCAAATAATATAGGAATCCCCAATTCCATTAAAAAGTCGCTAGGTGAACACTATCAAAAGCATTAGAAATATTTAGAAAGCAGGAGATCAGATATTTTTTCTGAATAAACGATAGATAAATATCGCCTACTAATGTAGCTACGCAGTCCATACTGCCTACTCCGTTCTTGAACCCAAACATATTGGGTGGAAAAACATTGCGATGTTCCAACCACCAGGTGAGTCTATTCTTTATAATCCTCTCAAATGATTTTCGGAGGCGAGAGACCAACGAGATTGGCCGATATGACTCTGCTTCATTCAACGGTTTATTAGGAACAGCTATAACCTTAAATTCTTTCCAATCACTAGGCACATCATAAGACCATTATTTTTTTGTATATTTGATAGCTGATTTCCATGCCGTGACTTGCTATAGCTACGCGAGATTTTTTTATATATAGTGTATTCCTCCGATGCTCCTTCAAAACAATAATTATCCAACAAGTGCTTTCTGTTGATATTTTGTTTTTAGGACTTATTACTTATTTCTGTTTCTCTTCTCTGCTTTACATCGTTTTACGAGTGAGATTAGAAGAGGTTCCTTATTATTTCCAATATGTGTGTTGAAATCTCCTATAAGGAACATTATTTCCGCAGTTGGAAAATTCCATCTAAGATTTTATGTAGATCATCTCAAAAGGACTCTTTTTCACGTACTGTTGCATAAGTACAAATTATATGATTGATGTATTGCCAGTTAAATTTAACGAAAGCTAAGCCGGTATTATTTGTATATATTTCGGTAATAGTGTTTTTTTTTTTTTGTTTTAAATACATTATCAAATAAATTTCACTTGATGTTTCGAAATAAATTTAATAAAGCAGTATAATTAAACAATTTAATCGCTAGTAATATATAAAAATTAGGAAATGAATTTATTTCAAATATTTCATTAGAAAATATCTTGGAAAGTTCGAAATATTAAGGAATTATTAACGCAGTCTGTCACTCCCCGTTCTCCTTATATTTCATTTTTGTCACTTTTATGATTGTTTCTATAATCGACCTAGGTGACTGCATATAATAAATCTACAACCGTGCCTCGATTTAACTAGTTTGACTATAAGAATTATATAATTTAACTAGAACTGTTACTATTTTTAAAAGATAAACGGGGTTATTCTGTATAAAAATCTACTATAGTCTGCGATCATTTAATGAAATTGTTACATGTTTTTTAGTTTTGTGTGGTAGTTTCTACTAATGGGACGTTTTTAATATTTCTGATTATTTCTTTAGTTTAAACTTTGATAAACTGTTACGTGTCGTTCGAATAAAGTATCTAAGAAGGAATTCTCATTAAAATTGTTTTCTATTTATAAACTATTTCAAAACCAGGAGCTGCGAATTACACGTATCGTGTTGTAACCACAGATGTTTGTAACATTTTCCTACGTTAAATTGTGTGACGGCTGGCTGTTTTTTCTGGTTCGGTTGTTGGCTTATACCGTCTTATTATTATTATTTTTTATTTATTATTTATTCCAAAAAGAAAAGAAAGAAAAGAAAGAAAAAAAAATAGCGGCGAAAAACAAGCAATATATAAAGTGTTAATGTCATTTTGAAATCATTCCGTTGTTAATTCGTTCATTAAAAACGAAAGATTTATTTTGCTGCAGGGCGTAACGACCGCTATTTTCACTTCATATTTATTGTTGAAGAAAGACATAAGACAATCCTCATTTTTTTCGTTTTCTTTTTTAAGTTATTAGTTTGTTGTAATGACTTCTAGATTAAGTTTTTTTTTTTAAATTTTGAAACAATTCCTTTCCTTCTATTTTTGTTCACATTTTTTAAATCGTTTTTTGCATTCATTAAACTTTATTTGAATTTTTATAAAAAAAAAAAAACAAAAAAAAAACGTGCAATTAATGGGTTACTTTTAACGTGATTTTTACGACAGTAAAAATAAATTTCATACAGAAGGTTTTGGGTATATACATATGCTTTTTATATGTATATATGTATGTATGTATGTATTAAAATAAAATGGTAATGCGATAGCCTAGTAGTTAAGGTGCCTGGCTATCAAATCGGAGGTCACGAGATTATCTCTTGTTTTCGACTTAAGCCACTCCCAGATTTACCTAGCCTGAAATAATTACAATAAATTGGTATTGCAGAAATTTTTCGAAAAATAAAGGTAGTTGAGAGAAAACAATTGGCCCGCAATATTCTCTTCAGTTCACATTATGAAATTTAACTTTACAGTCTCCGCGACATTCTGCCAAGGGTATGGAACTCAATTTTTCTTTGTAATATACACAGCAGGGTGCGGTAGCATAACTTCCTTTTTTTTTTAAAGGAGCCACTTTTTTTCTACTAAATTTTGTTAAAGAGAAATAATAAAGCAGAAAATCGAAATAAAACCGCGAGAAGGGAAGAAGCATACATATTGCCCTCCAATTTGGGGGGATCTAGAGTATATGTTATTTTGATTTTCTGCTTTATTATTTCTCTTTAACAAAATTTAGTAGAAAAAAAGTAGTCCCTTTAAAGTAATAATAAGAAGTTATGCTGCCGCATCCTGTATATGAAGCAGTTAGAAATAACGATGTTGCTGGAAAGTTACACTAATTAATTAATGGCTACTTTTATTTTGTTTAACTCTAAAATATATAGTTGAGATGTGAAAGATGTGAAATTCATATAATAATTTGAAACAAAATAAAATACAAATGTAACAAACAAATATAATATCTGTGTATATACTACTCTGGAACGTTTTCAGGCAAAGTCCATCTTCAGTTGAAAAATTTGAATTTAGTACATGAAATAAAAAACCGAATAAGTGTTGCAAATAAATTACAAATATTTAAAACGCAAACATGAAATTGAAAAAGTGTCACAAAGGAAACACAAAAGCAAAATTGATTTTTTTTTTTTTTTTTTTTTTTTGCATACGCAGATTATGTTTGTTATACTTGTATTTTATCTTGTTCTAAATTGATAGGTGTGTTCACATTTAACGAACAGTATGGTAAATAATTCTATATTTCAAAAACCAATAAGAATTTTATGGTAAACATAAGTACAAGTAAAAAATATCTTTATAAATTGCGTTTAAAAGAATCGAAATAGGTGACGGCGCAACTGCATGCATTTTAAAAAATAAAAAATAAATTTTACATTCTAATTTATACATTTCGACATATTTTTAATTTAAAATATTCACAGTTTTAGATGTTGTAGAGAAAGTTTTTTTTTTTTTTTTTTTTTTTGTGGCCTGAACAATATAAATTTATTTGGCCAGCAAGCTAACGTTTAGATCATACTAAATTCACGGAAACAAAACAAAATAAAGAAAATAAAAAAAAGAAAAGAAAAAGTAAGAAGACATTTTCTTGTTTTTATCTAATTATTTAAACCTTACTTATACTACTGGCTAGTCAGTATAAAGGAAGCAACTTCGTCCTGCAATATGGCCGCATGCCCACAATGCTCAGAGAAATTTAAGAAAACAGAAAGAAAAGGAAAATACAAATTAACAATGATCACATCTCGCAATATGGCCACAACTGCAGAGCAGCGCCCACAATGCTCGATGAAATAAGCTCGATAATCAACAATAACGCCAATAGAAATGGAGTAATCACTCCGCCCGGAGTAGACAAAATAAAATTAAAAAAAAAAAAAAAAAAAAAAAAAAAAGATTGGATTTTTAAATTGCAATTCCATTTCTTTTGATAAATGAGAAAAGAATAAACAATGTGCGATCACCACAAACAAGTAATTGAAAAATGCAGAATGGAGGATATAAACCACAGCACATCAGCTGATCAAAAAGGAGAACTCTATCCGTAGATAGGGCCTCACAACTGAATAACAAGTGGTTGATATCCTCGCGATACGCTGTGCTTACATGATCGCTACAATTTGAATGAAAATGGTTACCATCGAAAAAATTAAGCCGCACTCTAGAGTATGACCTGAAAGAAGTCTGCAGATAGTAGTGACAAAACGTCGAATTAAGTTAGGTGGGATAGAAGTAATATTATTATACCAAGGCATACTTGGTAGACGACGATTGGACATTTTCGTATGTCTTGCCTAAACTAGGCGAACTATTAACGAAGTTCTTCCAATCGGTACAGTTGTGTTCTTTTCAATCATGTCCAAAAGGTCCGTAGATGGTATAAGGGGGTATACTACCCCGTTTAATGCCGCTTCCTTAGCCGCTTGATCAGCTAAATCATTAAGAATGATTCCGTGATGACCAGGAATCCAACAGAATTTTACGGTACCTCCTTTATCTATAATTTGTGTGTATTTAAACTTAATATCGTAGATTAGAGAAAGTATAAACTAAATAAAGTAGGAAAAAAATTAAAAAAGATACAACAACATAAAGTGTATAATATTATGACACGATAAAAATAAGATAAATTACGTCCCGACCAGAAGGGGCCAACTAAATTGCAATTAAATTGCAATAGAGTCTATTGCGTCTCCTTGTGCTTTAAATTATACTAATACATATAAGTTACTCCTTCGTAAAACCTTAAGCTCTAACAACATGTCGGGAAATGTGTATTTAGAAAACGAGCAAAGAGATTACTTTTCAACGGGAAATATACGACAGGTAGAGTTGAAAAATCACCGAAAACAATTCTCGCCGGGTTTTCTGATCTGTGCAACTCTGATGAATTCGCGAAAACAATACCTTACCACGAAGTTTCCCATTATTATGCGTGGACTAATAATAAATTATCACGACGAAGAAGGCGAGGTCAAGATGTTGACTGGCATCCTGGTGTAAAAAAAATGCTAGTTTAGGAGTGTACGACGTGTTTATCCTTCTCTCGGTTAGAGTGTTTCTGTCTCATAATATTGGGCTCCATCATGTTCGCGGTCCCAACTCATTTCAGCACTTATAAACTACGGTCGAAATCTTCAAAGAAACATATTAAGCAGCGTATATCGGGATGGAGGTTTATTGATGAAAAAGTGATGACCATTTTATTCGGAAAACACTTTAAGAGAAGCTTCGATTTCCCCGTGCTCGTTAAAGCTGAGGGAGTTGTAGTGATATTATTTAATTACCCCTCTGAACCACTCACAAACTGTGAGATAATTTCAAAGACAATTTACCTGAAGATATTAATCACTGGATTCGACAGCAAAATCAGGACTTTACTTTACCTTTCAATGATGACGTTTACACGATGAAGGTTTGATACATATAGAAAACAAACTTTTAGAACGGAACGAGTATAGCTTATGCGACTTTGGTTTACCTTCATTCTCTAACTGATCATGTAACGATTAGGCACAGCACTGTATGGTGCAAAGTTTAAGGAATTTTGCTGCATCCTCTTTTCCCTTTATTTTTATTGCTGCATTTTTTAGGGCTCTTTTAGACCATCTATTTACCAGTTTCCTTTTCTTTTTTCTTTCCTGTACATTAATGTATGCAATGTCCAATATATAAGCGGCTCCTGTGTATGGGTGTATTATTGTGTAATTCATATATATATATATATATTTGCGTCGATTGATATATTTTATTTTTATTTATTTATTTTTTTTTTTTTTTTTGGTTTAATACGTTCGATCTAAGTAGTAAGAATGATTAATTGTAATTTTGTTTACTAGAATAAACGATAATAAGAGTGTTGGGCATTCACACAACGGGCAAAATTAACCGTGTGTGAGACCCACAACTTATTTATTAAAAAAAAAAAAAAAAAAAAAAAAAAAAATGTATACTTACGATATTGATATATTGTTCATTTTTGTTGATGAAAATTTACCGAAATTAGTTATAGATCAAAATTAAGCTTAGTATGCAATAATTGATAGCGTAGAAAATAAAGAAGGTAAATTGTTTTTTTTTGGACGCCTCAGAAGACATTGAGAAGGAAACATTATGTACGGGCAAAATCGCTTCTTCTGGAATTGCGCGACTCTATTAAAAAAATTGGAAAACTGCGTTACTCCCCATCTTTTTAGACTACCAGTAACTGTCTATCTTTGGAGCAACAGTCAGTATGTTCTATATATAAAAATGGACCGCTTGGAAAATTGTTACAAATTATCCGGGATGAATATACTATGGGCTTTTTGTTGAAGCAGTGAACTGAATGCTGAACAACGATCTCAATAATTCAAGTCCATCACGAGTGGGGTTTAGTCAGCTTAAAACAGTTCTGCACGACGTGCAATACATGCAGTATTTTTTGCACAACTACGCACCTTGTCGTCCGGGATATGAAATTGACTTAATGTATCGTTTATAGAAAATGTATAACAGTAGGGTTCTAAACTGAAGTTTAATATTGCAAATAGATTACATTAAAACAGTGATAAGGTTGCGCACGGTGCATATGTTGCCTCTAAAAAAATTAAAAGAACTTCATATAATTAACCCAAATTTTTGTGGACGTACAAAATAGGAAGGATCTGTTGTGATTTGGGACTGCCAAAAAGATATAGGGAAAGAGAAGAATTACGTAAGGAAATCATTCGAACATAAAATACGTTAACGATTCGTATTAGTCAGATGATTGGTGAACTGACTTCAAGGATGGCTGAGGAGGATTTATGTCGATTTGTAAATATTAATTGTATTATAATATATAAATTTAATTCTTTGAAGTAGACTTGGTTTAACTGGCTGAAATATTTTGATTTCGAAAAAATTAGCGTGATAAAACGTTTGTTATCCGTAAAATCATTCAAAGGAAGAGCTTGAATGTAAAATTTCTTTATATTTATTCGCCGCTAATTAAGTTTTTTTTTTTTTTTCTTTTTGCACGGTTATTAATAATAAGTTTATTAAATAATTTTTTCCTCGAATATTTTATATGAAGTTTGATTTTCATTTTTCCGCACAATTTTAAATTTATATTATTATTTTTTTGTAGATGTTAGTCTATTGCAGAGGAGCCAGCGGAGATAGATCGATGCCGGTAACTTAATTAAAATGTTTCTTTTTTATTGCGAATAATTAAACACGTTGCTTTTAAATTTTATTATCTACTTCGATAATATTCAATAATACACTTTGATTTTTTTCTTCTTCTTTGGGGTTTTCCCTTGGCTTGCCAATAATTGACAATTACCCATTAACACGTGTAAATAGCAACAATTAGGAGTCACAAGGGGAATGGAATTTGACAAAGAACGCTATACCAAGGATGGAGAAACACAATAACAATCAACGTTGAAAAATGCCAAACATATGCATCCTGAAAAGAGAAGGAATGACATTGCCAAAGGTTAAAAGGAGTTAGCTGTCCCATATCATGGCCACATCTGCAATTACATAACCCACTGTACCAACGGACAAAGGAATCGGCCTACAAATAATTAAGGAAGAATAAATACGGGATTTTTAAAAAGCAGTTAGAGCCATCAAGCACCAACGCTATATAAAACACATAGCGCCTAGCGTGCCGTAAACTGCTGCGGCTGTTTACGAGGATGCGCGATTTGTTCCTTTCCGAAAAATGATCGGGACAAATCTTTCATTGGCGAGCAAAGCAGAGAATTTAAAATTGATTTGTTTTCGTCTCTGCATTGCTTTCATTCCATTCCACATTTTTTCTTCACATACCAAAATTCGATTATCACCGCAACACTTTGACGCGTGTACCAAATGAGAACAATTCCCTAAAATCCGATAAATAATCGTGCATATTCTTGGAAGGCATGCTCATCTAACCCCATTTCTATTACATCTTTAATTTATATCTATCGACCGCGAATACTAATGCGCCGTCTGAAACGCTTTTCCGATTCCTCTTCGTTATGTTTCAGACTTCACTATGTGTCGTCAACATTCTCTAATCGACGCTATACTCCCCTTTTTGTTAGGTTTGTTTACTTACACCACAGCTCTCCTCGTTGTGTCACTATGTGTTTAGCCCCTTATACATGCACTTAATACTGACCTAATTTTCTTTTGACCAGCTCGTAACTTAACATAAATACCTTCTATCGATATCTGTTGATATATTAGATCTGTTGATATATTAGGGAAGTTATAAATCAGAAAGCAAGACATTAGGGTGGTGGTACCTTTTGAGCAAATATTTACATAAGATGACGGTCGCAGCAGGGGTAAGCATTTTGAAGCAGCCTGCGGAGCTCAGGAAGGAGCGTGAAATTTTAAGGAAATTATTTTTTTCCAGGTAAAAAACATATTTCCTCGTATTCAAAAAGGCTCAAAGTATATTTTAAGCCAATAAAAAAAAAAAAAAAAAAAAAGCGATTTTTCGAAAAATTTACAATAGGAATTTATAAAACATTTAACTTTAAAGTTAGATATGCGAGGACGCTAAGTTAGCTTACACGGTCAAACAGTAGTTCAAGGAAAGTAGCAGTAGGATGGAAATGAAGTGAAGAGTTTTCTAGATTGAAACGGATTCTATAGGGGAGTTTTGACGTCCCCTATAGAAATAAATACAAATAGAGACTTAGGTGGAGAAAACACAAGAAGACTGCCGTTGTTAAACCAGAATTGTAGGATTTTTTGTAGGATTTTTTGTAGGATTTTTTGTAGGATTTTTTGTATGATTTTTTGTATGATTTTTTGTAGGATTTTTTTGTAGGATTTTTTGTAGGATTTACTGGAAAACTGGAAGACATGGAAATGTTCAAGTCATCAAAGTAGAGGCGGCCGTTAACAGGCGGATCGAGACATTCATTTATATCTTCCGAATAAGCAAGCTAGAATTATTCACAGTTAACACATTTCGAACAGTGCTACTTGTATTCATCATTAGAGCAAAGAACACGCTGAGGCTTGACACTTGTTTAGTATTCAGAGTGGTGGTGCACACTCAGCGTCCTATATTGTTGGTTGATTTCTTAGAAACTATATACGATCGAGAAAGAATCAATATTTAAATATAGTCTGAGCAATAAAAGTTCTAATAACATCGGGCTGGATATCGCAACCGAAAACTTTCCACATCTGTTATATTTACTCTAAAAAGACCATATGAAAGAAGAATTATATCAAAACATAATCATTTTTACTTTCTTGAAGATGGCGCGCCCATTTAGGCGACTATATTTAGACAGTCGTCGTGAAAGTCACCGATACTCTGGCTATATTCATTGTCAGGTTTTAAACACATATTAAACCCATTATTAACGACTTTGCGACATTCGTATATTCAGATCCATTCTGGAATTACTGTATAAGGCCATCATTGTTTCCAGACCGGATTATGCGCGTTTCACTGTTCGGCCTCAAAGATTAATCGTAGGAAGCTGGTCAGTTTGTAAAATATGGACCCAAGGCCCATGAACATTACGACTCTTGCAATAATGTGCACATTACTGTTGTTAAACGTGTAAAATACAAAAACATGAAATAAAATAACGAATAACGGTAAATGGAGCCGTGTGAGGGAATGTGAGTGAGCCTGAGAAATGCGTGAATAGCCCCCATCAGGGTCCATGGGATCGATTCCGATAGACAGGGGGGGCTCAGGAAGAGAATAAGAAAACCAGAAAGAGCCGATCGAGATTTTTTTCACAGAGTTAGTTGTTTTTTTTTTTTTTGTTTTTTTTGCCTAATCGAAAATCGCCTATCCATCGGAATATTTTCCGCACAGTAAGCAGGTACACCAAACGGGGGGGGGGGCGTACAGCTCGAAACAGTAAAGTTACCCGTCAAAACAGTTTCCACCTTATCATCATCGTATGCAACTTTTTTAATCTGCTTTTTATTATTAATTTATTTCTCATTTTACGAAATCCGTTAACATTTGGCGTGTAAATATACATATATTCTAGGTTACATATCTATTATTCGGTACTAAACACTTTTGTGAACGAGGGGGGGTTCATTCGTAAAGAGAAAAGTTAATTTATAAAGTGTAATTATTTTGTTAATTTAATGTTACAATAATAGTAGTGTAAATATAACGATAAAGTACGAAAAAGTAAAAAACAAACAAGAATTTATATTTCAAAAAAATAAAATAAAAAAATGAAATTAGTATATTTTTGAATGTGTAATTTTTTTAAGGGGATGGTAAAATCTAAATTTACCTACTGTGGAAAAATACGTGTAGACGCGCCACTGGTAAGAGTAGAAAAACGCGTGGTTCTATATAACCGGGAGCGCTTATAAGTTGGCTATCTTTGTTATTTATTTATTTATTTATTTTTTTTTTTAATTTGTTTTTCTGTTTGTTTCAAATACTGCATTCATTTTTTTCCTCTCAAAATTCGCGAAATTTTATCATACACAGTTTCTATGTTCGGCGGGGTAACGTGCGTGCTAAGGTTCTTCATTATTTAATTTTTTTTTAAAACTTTTTAATCATTTTTATCGTTTCCTTTTTTTTTTTTTTTTTTATTATATCTGTTTTTTACGATTGCATTTTTTTGGTATGTATCATCTCAAATTTGATTTTTTTTCTTCGTAGTATATTTTTCCGTCCTTCAAACCACGTTCTAATAAATGGCCTTGCGAACCTTTGTGTAAATATTTGTTTCCGTGAATAGATTTCCGAAACACCGAAGTACTTATTCTCCCAGCCGTGTTTCTTTTTGCGCTAGAACTAAAGTGTACCGTATTTAGTTCTTCCACGGTGAAATTCTGGTGAAATTACGGGGTTTTTCAAATTTAGCGTGATAATATTGTCTGTTGTCTTCCATAGGAGATCTTATTCAAATTTAGCCAACCGACAGTTATACTTCTTAAGGACCGCTATCACTCCCCTCGGATTATATATTTTTACCTGAACTGGGTGGGGGGTTTTTCTCAACTGAATCTTATTTGCAGCATTTACTGCACAGTGCAACTGAGTTTCCGTAAATACCATTTTGGCTAGATATTGTGTAAACGTTTTCGTTTAGATATTTATCTACAGAGCACGTATGCTAAAACGTAAAAGCAGAATCATACTGTAGGGGAGTTGTGTAAATTTATAGTCGTTATTATATGGTTGGAAGTGGAGCTAAGAGATATGTTAAAGGAAACTTTCAAAAAGAATCCTGTCTTTCCGGTTTTTTGAAAATACAACCCATATACATTTCCCCAACGTAAATGTGTACGGAAGGGAACTGGGGAAAAAAAACTGGTTGAAATGTTAGACCATTAGCAGAAGAAAGTGCTGGCGTGCCCATTTAAAAAAAAAAAAAAAAAAAAAAATAGCAGAAGAAAGAAAGAACAAAGAATACCGCTGTTTAAGTAGAAAAACGGTGGGCTATTATCCGTGGGAAAGCGAACGGTTAATTTTTTTGTCTTGTGACAGCAGTGTATTTGTAAATAGTAGGAATGATTTGAGGTGTAAGAGGAGTCTTTGGATCAAAGAGAAATTATCTATACTTCTTCTCTTATTGTGCTGATTCGGAGCGTCTTGAATCAATCACATGTTTTTATGACCAGAGAACTGAGTCCTGCCATTTGTCTCGACCTGCGATTTCCTGGATACGTCTCATTTTTCTCTTTACGGTGAATTCCGAGATCCGATTGGTATATCTGTTTGGTGGTCGACACAGCGGCTTTTTCTTCGGCGACTTTTCCCTGCATTACAATTTTGTCAAGGCAGTTTGGTCCACGGTACGTAACATGTCCAAAGAAACTTAATATATGTCGTTAAATTTTCGTAGCGATCGTTTTCGCCATTTCGATTCTCAGATTGATTAATATGTAGACGTGCTAGAGCGTGTTTCACCGTACATGGAATCCGTAGCATCCGGCGCCAACAGAACAAAAGCGTAAATTTTTTTACGTAGCTTCTACATTTATTATCGTGTTGTTGTTACAGAGGGCGGGATATTACCGTTCTGACTATCCTTATTATCTTGGTATAAGATTGGATATGTGCCTGTCCTTTCATATGCCTGTTAGCCGAGCTTCGCATTCCTCCTAGCGTTTGCTGGTCCGCTTTTAATTTCGATATTACGGTCCTCCTTATTCGAGATAAACGTTCTTAGGTAAACAAGTTAATCTTTCATTTTGATTCCGTCCAACGCCTTCGGATCAATTAAAGACGATATAATTCATTTCTTCTGTCCGCAATTAGCATTTGGCTTTTCCTTTTTGTTGAGCAGAAAGTAGTAATTTTCTTCGTTTGTTTTCTCTACCATCTCTATTAAATCTTCCATTTTTAGGATTCCCCGTACACATATTGACAAAAATATCAAATACAAATCGATAACTCATGAATGGGGTTTGACTTATTAATTACGAAATTGGTTCGTAAATTACAATTAAAATTCTTCTTAAAACCATATCTATAACTTCAAGCTAACCGATTACCCTGGGCGCCGAAAAATCCAAAAAATCGTCGAGAATATATATATGTATATATATATAATGTGGAATACAAAAAAAGACCTCAGAAATGACTCTTAAAAAATTCGTAACTCATCACGAGATAAATCTTTAAAAGGGAAATTCATAAAATCAAAAAATTCCGGTTAAAAAAGTTATTTATACCTCTTCCTCCTTTCGACCTAAAAACAGAAAAAAATTATGTTGACATAAACAATAACTGGAGTAAAAAAGTAGAATAAACCAAAACGTATCTCAAACATATGCGCAAAGGACCGCTTTATAGGAAAACTATAAGAGCGAGGTCGAAAGTTTTGAAAGAAATATTTTTTCTTCCGGCCATGTGATATTATGTCGTTCGAAAGTTGTCGGAAACGATAGCACATTTCATTTCCTTAGCCAGACGTTCGTAGTTATAAACATACGGAAGACATTTCTGCTGAATGAACTTGTTTATAAATATAAAATAAATTAGTACCCCTTATTAACAAACAAAAATAAGTATACATTTATATTTAAATAAATTAAAATTAAAATACCTAAATTTAAGGAAACGGTTTTGGGGCCACAGCCTATTTCAACAGCTAATAATATAGAGTGCATTCGAGTAAAACTAAAAAATTTTCATACGAGGACGCTGTTGATATCGCATACCGCAAGTTGTAATATCGGAAGCAATAGATTGAACATTGTTTTGTACAACTAGGAATATAAGTGAAACCAGATGGACAGGGAATGGAATAATAAAAGCGGATAACAATAACTAAATGGTATAAGTTGGCAAAGATAGACACAAACACGAAATAAGAATACCGAGAAGCACCGAAATAACAGATAAAATCAGCGCAAGTATCTCGAAATTGGAGAAGATAATTTTCGTAAAATTTCAAATCAAGCATAAACCAATTGTAATAAATCAAGAGGCTTCTGCGCCAACTATAGCCAACGATGCTGATGAAATGGAATGATTTTACAGTGGGGTAATCTTGAAGACGTCAACAAGTATACGACTGATTGCGACTACTCCCTTCTAGCCATCGGTCGATCGTCGGATTATTTACTCCTTGCATATGTTATAGAGTAAGAGTGACGTTATACACCCTTGTTGTACGCCTTTTCCAGTCTTAAAAGGTGTTACTCGTTTTCTAAGCGAACGCTAGTCTGTCAGCATATACAAATTGCAGCAATGGAACTAGGTGATTTGTTCATCTCATTGAGTGTCATTCAAATTATACGCCATCGAAATGCGCCGAACGTTTTTTAATATCCCAGAAAGCAGATATTTTAAATTCGCAATTTTTTTCGATGATCCGACTCTTGTTCCTTTGCTGGGCATAAATCAACCCCCCTCTTTTTTGGTGTATCTATCGCAATAATATATTTTGCAGGCGTTCCAGAATTCTATACAGCATAATTTTGCTCAAATTAGGAATTGACGTGATCGTTCTGTGTAGTTTTTATAGTTTTTACGTTTGCCTTTTTTTTTTTTATTGTTATGAAAGCGAATATATATATATATATATATATATATATGCAGTTAACTCAATCTTTTGACCATACACATCTGTTGTTCATATCGTGTGTCATGGTTCGGATTCTTTAGCATTCAAGAACATTCCTGTTGTACATGGTCTACCTCACTTGCTTTGCGAGGTTTATGTTTTTTTGCTGCTTTTTTCACCTCTTCGAAGAGTATCGATAGTTTTGGATTTCCAGGTATTAATCTGTTTGATGTGTTCACTGAAAGCCTAGCTGATTGAACACGAAGTTTTCGCAAGTATTTTTTACATCTGTACATAATTCCTTCTTTGTCTATTATAATTTTTCCAGTTTCATCCGTTACGTTTCTAAAGCGAGGTTCGACATGCTTAATGTTGCGGTAGAAGTCTCGTGGTTCACTTTTTTCTCTTTATTTTTCAATCTTTTCACATATTTCCATTAAGCAATTTTCTCTTTGCTTGCATGGTCTCATTCTTAATTGCTCTATCTGATTTCTTCCTTTTCTTCGTGCGAGGTTAAACCTGCTGCTTTCCGTTCTCTTTCCTTTGTTTGAGGAACTCTATTTAGCAGTAATCCATAATTTTTCTCGCCTCCTTATTCTCCTCAATCTCCTCAGCGGCTGTCATCATTGCGTTCTCGACCTGCAACTCATAATTCTCCCAACTTCATTTCTTTTGTAATATAATGGGATTACGTGCCGTTCTGTACGACTTTGCAGTATTGCTCTTTTGATTCCAGTTGCCATCGAGTTTTACTACTAGTTGTGGTTGTTGTTAATCTTCTTAGTTGTTTAAGTTTATTTATTTATTTTATTTAAGTTGTATTTTGATTTCCACCACTTCAGATTCACGATCGAATCCGTTTTTATATGTTTTATCGTTGAGCGTTATTTTCTTGGCACAGTCATCTTTTATGATTGCTGGTATGCAGCTGATTTTCGCTGGACAGTTCGATTCTGCTTTCTCCTCTCTCATTTCGTCTTCCCATACCGTATTCGCCGAACACCTTTCTCAGATCGTCTTCGGCGTTTCGGCTACTTTCCTGACTTTTGTGTTGAAATCCACCCACAACAAGGTAACATTGTTGGAAACTCTTGACCCCGTATCTTTCGATTTATAGTAAAAATCGTTGATTTTTGCTTTTGATACGCTCATGATCGTAGAATAGCACAAAGTTCGTTTTTACTAGGAGAGTGTTTATAATTAGCGTGGTCGGTGATTGGTCGATATCTCACAATATTTAAAACTACATCCTTCCGGACCGTGAAGACTACTCAATTTTTGCCAAAGTCTCCTCCTAAGCAGCATAATATATAATTGTTCGTCGATGATTTTTACTCTAGTTCTTTGTTTCTGTCTCGGTGTTGGATAATTTCGCGAGGGATGCCTTAAAGGCTTTTCAACAATTGAAGAACTTTCACCAAAAATTCAAGCTAGCGCGTACCAATGCCTGCCGAAACCCGGACCACGACTCGGTCCGAAAATAATTTTTGGAGTCAAGCGAAGAGAAGTCTCTACGGACACGAAGAAAGAAAAAAAGGCGCATATTTTCCATAGGGGGTTCGGGGTTCCACACCTCTGTGGTCGGGGTTACACCCATTTAACATATATAAAGGGCCCGGATCTGTAGTGCTGGTAGTTGCCAACCAAATCGTCTGGGAGCAGTGTACGTACCGCCTGTGCTATTTGTAATCACGGTGTTACTCTTGGGGCAATGTATTAACTCGATGAGATCCCTTTGAACTAGAGCTTGGAATTCCATCGTACGTTTCCTTCCTGAGTGTCTTCTACCGCCGTCTGTAAGATGATAGCTGCCGTGTCCGTATTCAGTTTAGACCTTTCGTCGGTCGCACCGAAAATCTACCTTTGCTAGGTCCCCGTACACTCTAATAGAGTTGGCCGACCTTACTTCCCGCTGCGATGAGCACTACACAATCTTTCGTCATACATATTACTCGACGTAGGCGAGTGTGTGGCTTCGGAGTGAAGTAGCTATAAATAATCTTGATCATATATTCGTGTTACACTCCGTATGGGAAATGATGATGAGCAACGAATTAAGGAAAGACAGTGAAGCCTTGCAATGAGTGAAATTGTGTGGTCTCTTTTTGCGAAAAATATGTTGCATATTAGCGGGGAAGTTTACTGGAAACTAAGGAAGCGTTACGTGCGATGCAAGAAAGGTGTGATTTTCATGTATCGAATGAAGGAGATATTTTTTCAGGTAACATTTATAGAGGAAGGATTACTAAGGCCGTGAATTTTTAACAGTTAAATTAAAACTAATCGTTAAGTTTGTGTGTACAACTGTTATTTTATTTGCGCGTACTTGATTTGTAATTTTCGTAATTACGCTTGTGTGAACTCTCTGGCCGGGGAAAGGTTCACAAAGGTATAAAAAAGTGAAGCAACACCCATCATACTCTCTAGATAATGAACATCGTGGAATATTTGTGCTTCACGCAAAAGAAGAATATTAACTCTGCCATCACGTTTCATCTCCCATTATCGATGGTTAAAAACACGCACATTCTCATCTTTTCAGTTTTCACACTGTAATCTTTATTGTGAAGACAGGATATACTTTTTAATGGTCTGTTATTTTTTATTTTCATTTATTACTCAGTGCAAGCAAACGGTGAAATTACTCTTGCGTTTGCTGATACACTGACACCAAGAATTAATCGTTTGCTATGTAGTTATTTTTTAATTCGCTTATTTCCGTGCTTCCATATTATTCTTTTTATAATTTCTCTTCTCGTTGTCGGGGCCCTTTTACGTAATCGCTGATTTCTTTTGTTACGCTTCTTAAATTGTGGCGAAGTATTTTTATTTGAAGGATTTACCTACGCTATTATACAGACCCCCGGGGTACCCCCGAGTACCTCTATGGATTTTATTGTTTTTTTTTTTTAAATTTTTAAACAACAATAAGAAGTTTTTATTCACATCTGTATTTTATATTAGATATTTATAAATGTAATTAACACGTTTTCAGTTATAAAAATGAGTACCGGTAAAAAATTAGGTTAGGTATACACACGAGTGGAGGTAGTAAATGGTTTTCGATCGCTACTTCGTTTGTCAACAACGCTTGCACGAGGAAAAACGTAGCTCCTATTTGAGATATCATGTGGAACATGCTTAATAAAAATCTCTCGTCAATGTACAAATCCACCGAAAATCTGACGATCGACGAGCAGCCTTTTCCTTTTCGTGGTAGAACCAAATTCCCGCGGTATATTCCATCGAAGCCGGCCAAGTATCGGATGATAAAAGTATGGTGGATATGCGACGCGGCGAATGCCTATCCTCTTTACAAGGCATTTTGTACAGGGAGGGAATGTTCACGAAATAGTAAATCAGGATGAAAGAGTCGTGAAGGATCTCGCGATAATGTATAAGAACTTTAGGAGAAATATCTCTCGAGGGATAACTTTTTTACTTCGTTGCCGCTTGCTAAACATCTAATCTCGTGGAATTTGACTATGATAGGCATATTGGGGGGAAAAAAAAAAAAAAATCGTACATTTCACAAGCTTCTTTCGCGCCCTCAAAATGAAAAGAATTTTTGTCGTTGTTTGAATTTCGTGAAAAAGTGACACTTTATGTTCGTACGTTTGGGGGAAAAGGTAGTAAAGCTGTGATATTATTGTCTACGATGTACACAGATAAGGCAGTAGCCAACGACGCGAAAAAAAAAATCGGGCACGATTTTATTTTACAAGTGTAAGGGTAGATTTGGATATCGAAATAAAAATGAGATATAACTATGCCAGGACAGCCTTCAATGACATGAACAATTTACTCTGCGATAGATCTTTATGCCTAGGTATATGCAATCTTACATTTTTCCAATTTTGTTGTACGGTATAGAATCAAAATACAAATTGAGCGACTAGAAGCAGTGAAGATGTGGCTACATAGGAGAATATTGAAGATTTCGTGGATAACCAAAACATCCAATAAACGAGTACTAGAAATGGCAAAGACCGAAAGAATGCTGGTTATTAAATGGATAACAGATAGAAAAGTTAAATATTTTGGCCACATCATAAGAGGACAACAATTTGAGATTCTACAGCTTATTATCCAGGGGAAAATAGAGGGAAAAAAGTGCAGGAAGACGGGGAGAACAGACTGGATACAAAACATTAAGAACTGAACTGGCACCAGCTGAATCCATGATCTCTCATCCAAGGAGCAAGAGAACGCAAGTTTTAGCTGTCACTTGATCGCCAACGCTCTGGAAAGAGTACAGCACGTCAAGAATAAGAAGAAGAACGGTAGGGTCGACGACACGGTGGACCAGATGGTTGGTCGCGGTACACGTATCACCGACGTACTAACCGTTGGTCACTGTTTTTTTTTTTTTCTTCAATATTGTTGATACAGCTTGTGTCTAGTTTCGTACGTAATTTATTACGAAAATAATAGAATGGTACAAAAAAAAAAAAAAAAAAAACTCATGAATCTAGGCTGTTTATAAGACAGCTGAATGAAGGAAGAGCTCGCTGTGCCTTTAGTTGAAGATAGATCTTACAAGTAGACAAGTTATGCGGAATATCATTCGTCGGAGTTGGGCATAGTGCTTTAGACAGGCAAGTTTTACCTGCGACTGAGTTTCTGGCTGGGCCTCAATCTGCGCAAGACCCAACAGGCCGGATAAAAGTGACTGGACCGACACGGTACACATCTGTGTTATAAATAAGCAATACAAAAAAAGGGCGGATAAACTAGAAAAAAAGAAGTTGTGCTAATTGTGAAAAGGCAGTATGCGATGAACATGCGCGATAGCAGTAACGAAATGTAAAGAATGTGCGGAATAAGTAATGATCTATTTTTTTCAATCTATACACGTATAAATAAATAAACTTGACATTATTTATTTAATAATTATATATGTGTATTTATTAATTGTATAAGTCGTTGCGATAGCCTAGTTGCTAGAGTGCTTGACTTCCGATATGGCGGTCACGGGTTCGATCCCGAGCGACGACGAACTTATTACAAGAATTAAATTAAATCAAATATTCGCTAATAATCACGTGGAAGGCAATGGCAAACCACCACGTATAATATGCGCGCTAGGTCAGTACACAGCAAACATAAATAGGACTCTGCACTTGTATATGCCGATATAAATCAAACGATTACTAATCCGTTCCGAATGTAGTCTTGCTTGTGTACACCTGCGTTGCATATAACAATTGCCTAGTACCACTAATACTTATGTCTGTACTGCTGAGATGTACGAATAGGTAGTCGCCGACGCTCAGGAATTAAGTATGGCACTATATAAAGAATTAATTGTACAATGAATAATTTAATAGCATGATATCTATGTAACAATGAAATTCCACTAAAATCACATATGTTTTTATGGGGGGGGGGTAGCCGGGTGTGTCTAGCGTGTTGTTTTCTTCAGAATTGAAATTTTCATTGTTAAAAATTGAAACAAAATTTGTTGGGTGAAAAAAAGGATCAAATCACGGGGATCCGGGAGGATTTGGAAAAATATCGAGGGGGTCATCATAAAAAATTTTCACAAAATGTCCGCCGCTATAGGGTAGTGCACGGTACATTTAGTACACGCGTACAAATACGCATATAAAAATATGTTTTTAATGTTTCATAAAAAATTTTACTGAACGAATCAAGCTCTGCTTCCGGTATTTTGCGGTATACCGTTATTATCTTTGGCGGCTTCTTAAGCTCCTCATATTTCAGTTCAAGCCCGTTGTTTTAAATAGCGCTTTTTTAACCCCCACCTACACACTCCCCTCCAACAAAAAAAAAAAAAAAAAAAACCAAAAAAAAAACAACCAGCGAAACAAAACAAAACAACAAAAACGGAGAATTACACAAATGTCTTTGCATTTGGCCGATGACGACTAATTTGATTTGGGTCGCGCTTTCACACAGATCATTGACTATCGTTGAAGCTCGGTGCAAACTGCGTGGATGACGATCGGTGGTTCGTACCAGCAGCGAGTGTGTGGCGGATGTTTTTGAATTTTTCGCGCTTGATCACGTGACGATGAAGAAAGTGGTGTCGCCAGTTACAAACGGAACAGAACTTTTCTCGGAATAGCGAAATAATTTATATTCACTGGAAATTTCTACGAATTTCGTAGAGTCCACTGTTGCAATATGAATTTTTTGATAGCTTTCTCGGCGCTGTCACGTTCGAATGGCTCCTCATCGGAATTATTTATTTTATTTTATTTTTTTGGGTCACGGCGGCTCTTACGCTGGCCGGTCGACGGAACCGCTGCATCTCGGAGGCGATGACGAGTCGGCCGGTTCGTTGATTGCAGTCGAACGTCGGACGTTTAACTTATAACCGCATAGGCGGGATGGAGGGGGGGCAGCGGGGTTCCGATTTCGCGCGCGCCTAATCTAACTATTAAACAGTTGCCGTTCGTTTGAGAAAAATTTTTTGGCACCCGTTCGAGCGGCCAAACAAAATAAAACGTTCGATAAAAGTCATTTTCGGATGACGAGGCGTCGTCATCGTAATGGCTAGAAGTTGTTTTTATTTTTCCCGAATAGCCCGAAATTAATGCTAGACATCATCCGAGCTGTCGCACTTGTTTTACCATTAATTCTTCGCGCCCTGCTCTGCCCCCCCCCCGTTCGCCCGATCTCGTGTTCGCCGCGATTTGTTTGTCTGTCTGTACCGTTCGCCGGCCTCCTACAAATTGAGCAATCGAAAATTAAGCCCGGTCGATCACACGCACACACCCGGGCCTACTCCTCCGGTTAATTACGTCGGCTTTGTCAGTGTAAAAATATTTCGGAAATACCGACTTTAGCGGAAAACAGCCCGAGAAAAGATCGGCCGCGTAAAAAACAAATGTTCCCGAAACATTATTAATAAAACCAATATGCACAATTCTAAATGAATAACATCGAAATGGGACGCTTTTAGGTGCTAATAGGACGCTTCAGAAATTTTATCACTTTACGAAATGGTGCTGCTCTCTGGGACTGTTGTGTTTTTATTTAGAAACAAAAAAAAAAAAAAAAAAAAAAAAAAAGGGAGATAGTTACGAACCGATTGCAATTATGAAGCAGCAGGGCGGGAATGTGATGTATTTTCATTGTACGGAAAAGTTCAAACGCTTTATCAGAGTTTAGTGTGCGGTCACTAGGCTCTCAATTATTTTCGGGATTTATAGGCATATTTAGATGTAAGAAAACTCGTCGATAATATACATAGCTTGACGTGGAAATGTATAAATATTAATAAATATCGATATATTTTCAAAAAAAAAAATTATGAATCTAAACGGTAATATTATATTTGAAATTACGTAAAGCGTTATGACTTATCGAGATATCATGGAAAGATTCGATTGTGTGAAATTAATTTACGCTTTTAAACAGAAAAAAAAAAAAAAAAACTATAAGAGAAATTTTGTAATTTTCCTACAATAAAAAAAATATTCGAATTTTGCAAAAAATTTTGTTTCGAAATTTGAAAAACAATAATTAAAAATTATAATTAAAATGGTTCGTATTACCATTGCTGCCGGTGGCGAATCCGATAGCGGCAGGATACAGTTCGGTAGTAGATGCGATACTTTTTCTTTTTTACGAGAGAGTTTAAGCGACCAGCGCGAACAATACCGTTAACTTTTTAATAATCGCGATTTAAAAAGTTGGGCAGTTTCCGACTTGGTTCAAAACGGACTATTATCCACGGGAGAAAGGTAAAAACAGGCGAAGAACCGAGAAACTGTTTCTTCGATTATAAACAGGGACTGACTTTTTTTTTTTCTTTCTTTCTTTTTTATATATATGTTTTTTTATTGGGCTCGTCAACCAAGGATTTTTATCCAGGAACAAAAGGTAAGCAGAGAAGTCGGTTGTATTTTGACCCGATCAGAAATTTTATCTAAAAAGGAACAAATAGCAGGAATAATTAGTGGGGAAGGAAAGGACAGGATATCGGAAGCACAATAAGAATATACAAGGCAGAACGGTCCACAGAAAAAGATAAACACTGTGGAAGAACACATGATCGGCGTCGCAGCATCATCCGGATGATAGAGAGGACAGTGTGGAGAAGAAATCAAGGAGAAACGAAATTTAGATAATGACAGCAGAGAATGGCCAAAGCGCACACGAACAATGGAAACAACATCAGAATGTCGAAGAAGAGAGGGATGCGAAAGAAACACCATGATGAATAATATAGGCAGGAAGAGTAGGCTGAACAGATACAGATGAAATGAATAACTATTTAGAAAAGGAGGAAGCGTAATTATCCGATATATCATGATCTCTGATAGAGAAGCTTTTACAAATTGATAAGTTATCGGATGGATTTTTTTTTAAAAAAAAAGACGAAAGGAAGCAGCAGCAGCCCGAGTACCAAAGAATTCCTGACTTCAAGGTGAGTATTTATTTAACCGAAGACAAAAACGCGATTAACTGGCCGGTCAAAATCTTCATTCGATCTTTAGCTATTTCTTCTTCCTTTCCGTCCTCTGACCGCTGGCTGTTTTTGAATCACAGGTACACGCTTCTTCTTGCCACGGTCGATGATTGGTTAAACACGACCGACAACAGGATTTCAGGAACACGCATGTTTATACTCGTACCACCTATTACAAACTATTCTTATTTTTATTTCTTATTTTCCATTCCCTTTATCTTATAATGTGGACACATTCCTATTCCCAACAATGTGTCGCATAGTCTCACTGGAACAGTTCCTCTCTTCCCTTTCTACCGACTAATTATTTTCATACATTCCGTAATTCATAATTTTTTTCTTCGTCACGTTGTCTATTTTAATTGCTTATGGATATTATACAAGCGCACTAGAGGATCGAAGGCAATAATCCGGCGAATCTGCTAACTAATCCCGCAAAATCACGTTTCTCTCTGCTACTGCTGCTTATTTTAAATTATGGACTAACTATTCTCCATTGTCAAGCCCCGAGTCCTATTATCTATTCGCGACCGGAGATCCCCCGCCTCATTTTTCAACTTCCCTTCTTTACAACGTTCATGCTATTTCTCCTCTTCATGGTTCTACACACTTCCGTTTTTATATGCGATGCTGATCATATCTTTTTTGAATTCTCTTCCATCATCGCTGAACGTTTTCCTCTGTTCGTCGATTTCGGTAATGAATCTCCCTAGTCTTTATAGCGTATCCTTTATCCTTTTCCTACTTTTTCATTCTGTTATCCTTGTATTCTTTCTATCTGCTATCTTTTATCGCATAAAATTCTAATTACACTAATGTAGGCGAACCAAAAATAAAAATAAAATAAATAAATAAAAATAAAATAAATAAATAAAAATAAAAATAAAAATAAAACAAACGAATGTCGTTCTGGGTTTAAAAATTTGTAAAGACTCTTTGTTTTTTCTAAGAAACCATAAAGAGCTTAACAAATGTCCGAGTAGAATAAACACGAGACACAAACCGATCTCGTTTTACGATCAAGTAAGATATTGTAAACGGAAGTCGTAGTAATACTTGCACGAAATCTACATAAATTAACAGCCGAGCATAACTCTCACGGATGTCTAAACAGCAATACCGTCAAAATTAGACATATGCGAAAAGTAGTACCGATGATATGTGATAAAAGCCGAAAACGGCGATGACTGTCCCCACTGCCGAAGTCACACTGTAACTCTATACGGTTAACATTATTGATCGGTCCTGCTCGGTCGCATTTGATTAGAAACTTCAATCAGTAAGGGCGCACTGCATAGTAACTAATTTTCCGAAAATTTCTGCTCGCTAAATCGCTTTTATTTTATATTTATACCATTTTAGCGCCCTTGTTGGATAAATGAGTACTACGAATTGAATTAGCTACTGCTAAACGATTAAACGCAGATAAAATTATCTTCAGGTCCATTATGTGAGTAGTAGGTTACGGAAGAAGTATTTTTATTAGTTGCGACCGCTGATTGCAACTTCTTTACAACTAGCATAAGAAGAGAGCGGAAAAAAAACGAAGAAAAACGAAGAAAAACGAAGAAAAACGAAGAAAAACGAAGAAAAAGCATGTATACAAGTTGCGTTTTTATTTAGCGACGGTTAGTGAACGATAGTTTACAAGAGAGAATAGGTGTATGACAATTGCCAGTTGTATAGTACCAAAAAAGGTCGCAGTGAATTCATTGTCCGCTTTGATTTACCGTGAAATTGTGTTGCATCTTTTTTTCCGGTAGGTTTTATTCGTCGTAGTTTGTCAATGTCGCCACCGTTACAAGGAACGAACAGCGAGCTGGTTTTCATTGTGATATTCGTTCGTTTTTTCCATGCAATCGATGTCAATCGTGCACAAACGTAATTTATAAAAAACAAACTGACTTTTATGATGTCTCTGAATTAACATTTCTATACTATTACGATTATTAATGCATTTAATAATTTTGTTTTTGTTTGACGATTTACACACCTGTATTCTCTTTTTATTCGAAATATAATATCCGATTGCGCCGGGGTAAGTAGTATTATCGAGTTTTTATCATGGTTTTCAATTAGATCGGTTTCTTTTTTTTCCCCCCAGAAGGATGCTTAGCGTTAGTGGCCCGGCAGTTCAGAATTAAAGAAAACTATGTATAGAAGAAAAGAGATTAGATTTTAATATATGCGGAAATAGAGTAAATGAACTCGACCGAAGCAGGAACAACATTTCAGGAAGGAAGCGAAAGAATGCAAAATGCACGATAGGGGGAAGGAAAGGTAAGATGTAAGACTTCGGATTAGAAATAGAGCGCTGCTGTCCAAGAAAAGAATATTCAAAGGTAAAATACGATATCACAAGTCTTGGAAGGATTAAGGATGACATGAGAGTAAGAGACAGTAGAAAGTTGAAAAAGAGATGATGGAAGGCGGCTGCGATTAAAGAGACAAATTACAGGGGAAATACCGGAGCGATTAAGAAAAATTTGTGAACTAACGCCGAGATGAGTGAAACGGCTGAATTAGACGATAATTGGATGAGATTATAAATGGATTATAAGTATATCAGACACCGTGATTTGGAATGCGCGCGATTTTAAGGAAAAACGATATTACGAGTATATTAATTAATTTAATTAAGGGGGGAAGTAAAGGGAACAAACTAGTCAACTAAATTATTCGCGAAATGGTAATGACTGGGAATTCGAAGGAATCTAATTTGAGCAGAACGAGCTAGGGGCAGATTGGCAATTAGAGAGAAGTATTCTAGTAGATATCGATTCACACTGTGAAAACACATTATTCGATTTAAAATAGCATACTTTGTGTTGCTGTGGCTATGCTGTGGAATGAAAGGAAAGAAAGGAAAAAATGTTTTGTCACTGAAAATCGTTTCTTATTGTAAAGCTAATGAATGTGTACTATGCTTTTTTCTTTTTTGTCCGTTGTCTGCAAATAAAGATCATCAGAAGATGGTTTACCTACTCGGGAGCGTGCGACATATAATTGCTCATGAGAGAAGCATCGATTTTATAAATTCAACCGCACACTTGCAAAGATTGTCCTTGCGCTCTTCTATTAATAGTCATAGCGAACGCAAGGCGTATTAGAAATTGAACTCGAATGCCATATCTGTCGGAATAAATGGTATTTGTGGAAGTAGTACATCTTCACCTTTATGAGGTCCGATCAGAATTGTCGCTACCATTGCATAACTGTGGCTGCCCCTGATGTTTCGGAATTATATTAATTGGTACTCCAATTTTCAAATTCAGAATGTGTAACGGTAATCCCGGAATACCGAGTGAATTAAGAAATTCCATTGAAAAATTCAGAGCATTTCACTTTTTTGGTCCATCACGGAGTCAATACAAATTTTTTGTACGTCACTACTGTTTCGCCTGCGATTCTGTTTAGAATGATGTTCATATCGTGTACGTCAACATTTTTAGCCGCTAGAATGGCTCTTCCACTCAACCGTGTGTGATTTTGATAATTTGTTTTCCGATGCTTTGGAATACACCTTGTCTACTTTAATTCTTCTTTTGAATTTGCACGATGTTGCAGAAATTAAAGGGGAAGATGATTTTTCCTGCTTTTCTATAGGTACACAGTGCCGTTATCGACTTCGAATAATTGTCTTGAAAATATGGCAGCTGTTGGATCGTTTTAAAGTTGAACTCTCATATTCGTTGTTAAATGATTTTTTTTTATTATGTTCCAAAAAGTTGAATATTTTAAGAATTCATCAGCTGGTGTTCAATGAGGTATCATTAGAAGAGTTTGCCTGAAGTCACCGGATAGTAACAGCAATGCTATGGAACCTGATTATTTCGCAAGTCTTTCAATGTGTGCTCTAATGCTTCCAATTTTGAGACATTGTACACTCACCTATATACATATACGTTTACACATACAATTTACGAAACTGAATTCTAAAATTAATTACAATCTATTTTTTGATTTTTGCTTATTTCAGAAACACTTAAAAGCAATCGCGTTGAAATTAAAAAAAAAAAATTACATGTTTATATTTTTAGCCATATATTATGTTACTTCATCTGAATGTGTATCCCTTCAATTAATTACAGTCTATAGGCAGAGTATACACATCTGTACAAATATCATTTAAATAGATACATGCAGATACAAAGGTGAATAATTTATTTATATCGACAACTTCACCGGCATTTTCAATGTACTTGGTAAAAATGAAGGTGTAACCGTATATTAATCTTTTAATTAGTAATTATATTTCAAAAAAAAAAAAAAAAAAAAAAAACTAACAAAGAGGAAAAAAAGATGATAAAAGGTTAGAATTGATCATATGTCGTTTTCATTTCTTACATTCTCTGATAATTTCAATTAGGCTTATTTATTTACGTCACAATTTTATTTCTTCATCTCCATTTTGATTTTATTTTTTCATCTCTATTTTGATTTTATTTTTTCATCTCTATTTTGATTTTATTTTTTCATTTCAGTCGTTGAGCGATCACGTTTTTTTTTCAATTACTTTTTTCTTTCCGCGGTACATTTCCTCCGTGATTTATTTTTTTCATAGAAATTTATTAACCTGATTTTTCAAACATGGTGTATTTTATTCATTTAATTTATTATTGATGTTAAAAAATTAATTTTACTATGCGAATTTAAATAGAAAAACTGACGAATACTTTAGAAAAAGACAATGTACATAGTGCAAATCACAGTTTCAAATGTCATGCGGTTCAACCTTCCCCCGCACTCTACCCTTTGAAATTACGAATTTTATTAGCTACCGCGTCTCCTTTCCTTGAATCCCCTCTTCCTGCCATATTATTATTCTTTATATTCGTTCTTTGATTTACAATTTATTAACTACCCGTTCTGTCCAAATTG
The DNA here is from genome assembly GCA_039619475.1 of Icerya purchasi. Taxonomy (NCBI): domain Eukaryota; kingdom Metazoa; phylum Arthropoda; class Insecta; order Hemiptera; family Monophlebidae; genus Icerya; species Icerya purchasi. Next base: position 544,167,750 of record CM077115.1, read on the forward strand.
ACCTGCTTTGGATCCCTGTCCACCGTGGTATTAACGATCTTGCTGACTCATTAGCATGCTCAGCCGCAGTGAATGGTCGTTTCATAGGCAGATTTCCCACCCCAAAGTCTTTACTCTATCTCTCTCTCTCTCTCTCTCTCTCTCTCTTGTCGTTCTCACCGTGACTTTTGGACTGACCTCTATCCGTCTCTTTTCTCCAACCGTGACTCCTTTTACCTTGCTTTACAGCCTTCCCCATCCTCTTCTGCTTGGTTTAACAATTTTCCCAGTATTAGCCGTTCTGTCACTTCTTCCATAGTTCGCCCTCGTTTTAATCATCGTCCTAGTTTTTTCTCTTGTTCAATCTCCTTTATGCTCCTTTCACCTTAAATGTCATCTGTGACGCAAACCACGTTCTATTCGAATGTTGCTTCATTTCCTCAGAACGCGCGATCTTTTATTCTTATTTGTTTAGCCTTGGCCTTCCTACTCCTTACAGTGCCCTCTACATTCTGGTTTTTACATCTCCGTCTGGTGTTCCCTTGTTCATTTCTTCTGTCTCTAATTGTTTTTTGATATAACCTGTCACTTCATATGTCTTTCTATTCTTCTAAACTTTTGTGTTGGGTGAATGTCCTGTGCTGACGTGTCCATAAAATAAAATCAAATAAAAAAAAAATAATCACGAATAGTGTCGTAAAGAACAGGTTTTTTTTATAGCATCGTCATCAATCTGTTTGCTTGCTCGACGATGACGATCGTTTCCTTGTAACGAATCTGTTGCAGCGCACCCTCTTCCTCACCCATATAGATTCTTTCTCACTCATCTCACCCTGTTCGGAGACTGTTGCCACGTATTTGTATTTACACACAAGTATGCAATTATACACATCCTTCCGCTTATACAGTCACGATATGTTTCTCTGCAATTCCCCTCTATAATGCCGAAAGCAAATCATAGATCGCGCCACTTAAATTATTTTTTGAAACGCTTAGAATTTCCCGTTTCCAGAGGAACTTAGAGATAAAACGTATACATAAACACTCTTATATAGAAATGCAACGTTGTGTAAACAATGTGGGGTCAATCCATCCACTACTTTTCGAGTTTTGCGGTTACAAGCATATATGTTGGCTTCATTTTTATATATACATATATATATATATATATATATATAAGAAAAAATATTATTAAACTTTCGATTCTTTATCAAATATTTTATACCGATGGATATAAAAAATTTGCAACAGCATTTTGTGACAGTAACCCTAACATATGCCTGTTTTCTATTCACGGTGGAAATAATTGTCGTATTGAAATGCTTAAAATACACTGCAAAAATTCCCCAGTCACATATTTAGATATTCCTTCGTTCTATTATTTATACTGGCCACACATAAATAACAAACGCATGTAAAAAGAGGAACATATTTAAATTACGGGCAAAATTCGCATCGACGATAATAAAATAAAACGAATGTTATGAAAGAACCATAACACCTGGAATAACTAAGTGTGGAGTAAAACCGGAGGAATTTTATGTCTAATTTCCCCCTATTTTTTTTTCACGTTATTTTTAAGCATTATTATTCTGCCTTTTTGCTAAATTAGTTTATTATACTTTTATTTTAAATATGACTTGTTATCTCTCGGAAAATTTCTTTTCGTTGCTTCCTTTACTTTTATTAGCTGAATATTCTTAATTTTTCAAGTATAAGACCATAAAAAAATTCGCATGATTCGTATTTTATCTTTCTTATAATACTAGGGAGCTTCGCGCGCCAACTCCCATAGTGTGTTATATGAAACTTAAATAAAATAGTTTCAACAATCTCTACTTTATACCATCCTAAAAAATGTATTTCGTGTTTCTGCACTTTCCACAACAAAGTGCTCGTTTTTATTAATTTTGTTTTTTGTTTTTATTTTAGCGTGAAATATGTTTTCAGACTGACGGTAAATATTTAATATTTTTGCGTGCTACTAATTTATATTTCGTAAAATTATTGTAAAACTTCTTCAATGCAATATTACGATTTTTCTTTTCTTCTGACCTGGCAAGAAACCATTTGTCCATTATTACGATTACTTTATTATATCACCATCTAGGAAAAATTATATGTACGCAATTAAGAGTGTTTTATTGTAAAAAATTATTCTATATAATCGAGAGATACTTTTTTTTTTTTTTAATATTTTTTATTTTATTTATTTTATAATAATTACACGCTCACGTGTCGTTTTTAACTGCAGTAATTATTACGTCTCGCTGAGAAAATGAAACCTTGTCTGTATTTCAGTTTGGTATAGTCTCATTGTACTGCTGTTCTTATATTCCATACTAAAGGACCTGTTACGGTAAATTGATAAAGTGAAGAAAATCCAGAAAATTTATAATAATTAAATATCGTTTATAACTGGATTCACACAATAAACATGTTTTGCAAACCAAGAGAATTCCATATAATTCAGCTTCAAGCACTGAGCGGTAATCATGTAGCCGTACAATTTGGACTTTAATTGATTTTTTTTTTTCTTTTTTTATGGCTCGGACCAAATTACAATCAACAACACCAAAAAAACAACATAAAATGAAAATCTAAAAAAAAAATTGATAATAATCAGTCAATGGATAAAGAATAGAATAAAATAAAATTAGCCACTTACACAAACAAAATACACTCTAATTAATTAGCGAGAGAAGAAAAAAGAAAAAAAAAAAAAACCAAATCAAATAGCACTAAAATTGAATAACAATTCTGTTTCCTTCAATAAACCTAAAAAGAAAACTCTCTTGTTGTCAAACTGAGCGTAATTAAATAACAGGTGGTTAATGTCTTCTCTTATCCAGCGGTCTTCCAACATCATGAAAACCTGATGGCAAACGACCCTTAGGATGACTGAGAATACGATGGACAGATGAAATTTGAAAATTCAGAGCAAACTGGCAGGAAGAAACAAAGATCGCACCGTTTAGAAAAAATTAAGGAAGGCCTTCGTCCAGCAGTGGGCTGATAATGGCTAACGAAGAAGAAGAAGAAGAAGAAAAAGAATGTCTTCTCTAAAATTTTGTCGACAATAGGTATTGCAGCCCTGTACGATGATGTCCTGTGTTTGAGAAGTTTAAACCCAATCGGCAACTACGGGTCACATACTAACTGGGACAAAAATAAGGTATGGAGGGCAGAGATGGTTGGACCATATGCAAAAATATTTACCAGGCTCTTGTTCACTGCAAATAAGACTCACCCAATCCGCGTAATTATCTCTTTTAGCTTTGTCTAGAAGATCGAAGGATGGGATGAATGGAACCTTATAATACCTAATCTAACACACCTTCTTTAGCAATTGAATCCACTCGGTCACTTTGTAATACCCCGCAGTGACCTGTGGGATTTAGCAAAATTGAATAACTCCTCCCCCAGTTCTGAGATATTAAAATACTTTTCCTTAATTCCGTAAACGGAGCGAATGGCAATTATATTCAAAGTTACTGTTCTGCAGCGACAAGGGAAAACTAAGGCTGTCCGAAAATACCACAAACTTCTCTAATGCTTTTTCAATTGCAAGAAGCTTGGCCGTAAAAATCGAAGTCTCTGGAGGTAAAATTAAATAGGCGCTGTCTCCTATGGTACATATATTTACTTTAGTTCCATCGGTGTACACGTTTAATTTGTATTACTTGCATAATGATTTGATTTTTCTGGTTTTACATTCGCGTAAGTTATTTCAGTTAACAGCGAAACGTTGTTTACATAAATACATTTTGCGCGAATGTAAATAATTACCGACGCTGGGCTGATTTTTTTTTTTTTTTTTTCAATAAGAATATCTGCTTATTTTGCGTTGGTATAAAAATATATAGGCCTTCGAGTAGTCTCGAAAGAGAATTGCTTGACCATCAATATGTTTTCTTCTACAATTCTTTCAGAATAATCTTTATTCTTTCCTGTCTTTTATTTAAAAAAAAAAAAAAAAATCTTAGCAATTGTATAACACATCATTTATGCCCCGTCCTGTTCTCTAAAATCTTAGCACTGGGTCTTCTCATGTTCCTTACAATTCTTCCTTTATCCTTTCCTTTCTTTTCTATCTCCAGCTATAATCCCCCTGTACTTCAATCTTTCCTATTCTCTATCTGTAATCGTCTGTTGACTCTTACCCTTTTATTTTAACTCTCCTAGTTGTTGGGTCGCTTACTCAGGATACCGTAGACCAAAAAGAAGACAGACAATGAGAAAAGAAAAGGAGCTGATTGACACTGTCAAAAGAAGAAAAATAGAATACTTCGGTCATGTGATACTGAAGTACACATTATTGCAGAATATATTGATATGGGAAAGGTGGAAGGTAAAAGAAGAGTTGGACGAACAAGATTATCTTGGTTCAAGAACCTACAGAGACATGAACAGGTTGCAGTGTTGAAGAACTGTTCCACACAGCAAAGGATAGGGGTCCCTATAAAGGGAATTAATCAAGCTTGCCATCAGATGAGCCTAAGATCGAGAACGGTCATGACACCGAAAGAAGAAGAAGAAGAGTTGTCGGGTCAAAGCCGCTGATGCGCCCAAAAGGTCAAAAGAAACCTTCGTTTTCTTATATAAAGTAACGGAACATAATCATGGGACAAAAAAGTGTAGTGTACTCCGGGCTAAGAATGACGTAGTCATTGATACACATATTTACACCTACATATATATATACGCACGCGCGCACACACACATATATATATATATATGTATATATGTATATATGTTTAGTGTGTGTGTATGCGTATGCGTTATTAAAAATAGTTAAGAGATAATGAAGTGAGCTCTTGATAAATGTATAATGCAACGGAAAGTGCCTGCAGTTAAAAGTACCAGATAATTTGACGTTCTCGTTAATTCTGGATATAAATTTTACGAAAGAACCTGGCAAACAATCAGAGATGAAACCGAAAGTTTGATATTTGAAAAAATGAATGCACGACTGTTTCTTACAAGGCCATTACACACCACCGACTACTATCAGCGGCGGTACACATTAATTATGTTTATAAATATTTTAAAAAGTTCGTAATTCGACTTTTTAAACAACGTTAACTTCGTATTCTTGTGCCATTTAGTATATAAAAACAGCGAATAAAAATGTCTTTGTTTAACTTTCGCCGTTTTAATGTTTCGTCTATTCTGGAAGTTGGTGATTAAGGCGAATATCGTTGTTGTTCACAATGAACGTTGAACGTTCCATATATATATATAACAATTTTGGATTATGTAACGGTGTAAACATTCATGCTGTTGGCATCGTTTAAAATTACTTTCGGAATATATATATATTGTGAATTATATTTTTAGTATTTTTTTCTTTTTTTTTATAAATTACGCCTTGTGTGCTCTTTTTGTATTTAAGACTTTTTAACATTAATTAATTTTTCTTATATTATCTTCATGCATGGTGTAGTAGACTTCATTGCGGATATTCGAAAAGAAGTTGGTGCTTAATTTTCGGGTTTTTGTTAACTCAATAAAAGCACACGGTTATGTATTTAAATGATTTATCTGGATTCATTGGTACTTCCTGACCTTTAAGATAGACGATTAACGACAGACTAACACACTCATAAGCAGTAAGCAGAGTAGGAGTCGCAAATTTTTCTATTCCGTGCAATATTGCCGGAAAGGTTATATATACACATGATAAAATGCAACAATAAAGTACGCTTTTCAAACTGAAGTAAATACTTTTGCCAAATGTCTCCTGCTTGCGTTATGCCTTACATGAGATATGTGAAAAACGGAGAATATCAGCTTTGTTCTGTAGGCAAATCAGTTGGGTTCAATAGTGCGCTCGACATGCATTAATTACCTGTCTCTAATCAAACCGTATTGGCTACATTTGCGAAAATTTGCCTCAAATGAAAATACAAAGTATGCGAATATAGTAGTTCAATTACAAAAAAAAAAAATGATCTATATAAACTATTAATAATAGACACACACTGTTCATATGCAAAGTTAAAAATAAACAACTCCGACGGAGGAGTTATTATAAGATATAAATTTAAATTTAACAAAGACTCTAAAGTATATAAATAACGAATTTGAGTTGATTATAAAAGTCGATTATTGCACGATTAAATAAGTGCTTTCAATATTTACGGATTAAAATCTGATCTTTCCAAATCTTCTAGCTCTACTCCAGGTCTTGACAGTGTAACATATACCTCTTTTCTGGTCCTTGAAAACCTGTCCCCGAACAGTCCGTTATCTTTCTCCTGGATATTTTTAATCGTTTCCTCTCCGGGCTCTTGGAATCCTCACTTTGCTTCATGATCACCTTAATTCGTCTCTTACTGTGCTGGAATATTCCCTTTCGTCAATAAACCTTTCTATTTCTCCTACTAAATCTCGTTACGCCTTATATTTACTCTACGACCTTATATAATCTTGCTTCTGTCTATCTATGCCTGGCAAATAATATATTCCTTTCTGGCGTTAATTTTTTTTTGTTATCTTGGTATCTCTTCCTTGATGTCGGTTATTCTTCTTCGAACCACATGAAATATCTTTCCTCTTCTGCAATCAAGAAGCTAAACCCGCTGAAGGCCCCATCTCCAACCAAATGGGGTGTGGTTATCCTTATGCCGTTATTATTTCTCTTTATAAATCCATCATTCGTCCTAAATTGAATACTCTATTCATTTATTTACGGTTGCGCCTCCAAGTATCCCGTTTCTCTAAATTAGATGTAACGCGTTCATGCCTTCCTCTCTATGCCCCTTGGTGTTCTTAAATCCTCTCCTATTCCAGCAGTTCTTGCTGAATCGAATACACCATCTCTTTCTATTCGCAAATCCTATTCTTGCTAAGCACATCCTCTACTCTTATCCATTCCTATCTTCCGATTTTTCTAGGAACTGGCGTTTCATACTCCTAGGAAAACCCCTATTTTATCCCTCACATTTCTTCGACTTGGTTCGGTTTTCTCTTATCCATAATTTCCTTTTCACAATCTCTCCTATTACTTATTTAATTTCACCGAACTCTGCCATCCTCCTAAAATGTTTGCTATACCCACGTTCTCCAAATTTCTTCCATAATTAGACCCGGAATTCCGCAGTGCTATCAATGCTTAATTTCCATCTCACGTAACCGTATTTATATAGATGGTTCGAAGAGGTTGGGTGCTGTCGATGCCTCTTTTATCCTCCCAAATTCGGATTTTCCAGAATCTTTTCGACTGCCACTTTACTGTTCCATAACCATAAACGAATTAATGACTATCATCTCCTACATTCCATTATTTTCATAACTTCTGAATTATATCAGATTCCATGTCCTCGATACCATCTTACTCGCTGGTGGGGAGGGATTTGTTTGTTCATTATGTATGTGTAGCAAAAATCGTCTGCTGTTAGCTTTCGTATGAAAAATGATCGTCTCGAGAATAATTGTAATTTAGTATGAGAATAATTGTAATTTAGTATGAGAATAATTGTAATTTTCAATTTTTGACTCAAAAAGTATATATTCTATTTTCGAAGTTGTAACAAGAAACGAAAATTAATATTATAACTCGGAGGCATACAGTGTAGGGTCCTAATTTATATCGAAGCTATTACGGTATTAAAATGTTAGGTTAAACGAGTAATTGTAGGTAATATTTTTTTATAATTTAGTTTAAATAAAAAAAAAAAAAAAGAAGTTTTACAAAGCAAAACTTAGAGTTGCCGATTAGAGGTTAGAAAATAAAATACATAAACGAGTGTACCGCTCTTAGCTGCTAGACACTGCCATTGTACAATAACCGTTTTGTAAAGATGTATACTCTCCAAAGTTAGGATTTTATTGACTCAACGCCGGGTTATCGGGAATGTAGAGTTATCCTTTTTTTTTTTTTTTTTTGCAGCTTTTTTCTTAGTGATTTTATTAGTCAAACTGTAAAAGTTAGCATGTGCATTGCCCAACCTACTGTGTAGATCATTGTCTTCTACATATATTGTCGTATGAGAAAATTGGAACTTTTTATAATGCACGACGATTTTTTTGCAGCGTTTCGGGCACTGCATTTACGGGAAAAGTGGAACAACAGTTTTTGTTCGAGAACAGCATCCGTCTTTATTGGATTTTTGCGATAGCCCAGTGGTTAAGGTGCTCGGCTACCAAACTAGCATAGGTTATCGAAATTTGACTCATTCCGAATCCGAGTCGCTCCCATGTTTATACCTAATTTGAAATTGAATATTGGTTATGCCAGAGAATTATTTTAAGGAAAGGCGGATCCCAAGTAGAAAGGACCTGGTCCCCAAGTTTTTAGGCTTAGTGTACCATTATGAAAAGCTTAACTTCATCAAGGATATATGGGACTTACTTTACTTTACTTATAATGTCCCGAAATACATTTTATTGTGATTCTTTCCAGTTCACGCCGCGTCCTATGGTGTATTTCTGCTCATTCGGTATAGATGTAAAAAGGCTTTTGGTCATAAAGTAGCAGATAAAGTCTAACCCCCCGGGGATCACCGGAAAAATAAGTGGGACGTTTTCATAAGCATCCAGCTGCACGGAATAAGTAGTCTCTCGAAGTGCATTTATAGGAAATTGTCTTTTCAGGAAGGAATGCAATTTTCATAAATCTACGACACAGTTTGCGAATAGTCGGGGCGCGTAGCTGCTGTGAAATCTATTCCAGCGTAGGACGCACTTTGCATGCTTGCGTTTGTCAAATCGTTTGTTTGCAGTACAGTGATAAAGTGAACCGCGACGACTTCACGGTCGGCTACCACCGGCATAGTTTTTATTCTATTCAACCTACAAGTGTCCGACGTACCGTTTAATATATATATATATATATATATATATACGAAAAAAAACAACAAAAAAACAAAAAAATTCCCGATCTAGAAGAAGAGTTCGAAGCGCTTTTATAAACAAACAGTTTTGGAAAATCTCATCGCCTTCAACTTGACAAGTTTCAAATTTCACCCAACGTCTCAGCTCGCCGCGCCTAAGAAAAACTTTATAAATAGCTTGGAATAATCGCGGATGGAGTGAAAACATTCAGAAGAAAGACAATGGCGAAAGTGAAATAATGCCACACCCGGAAGCCGGTACTATCGTGGACCGTTCGAACAGAATTCAATACACCGGTAAGTTGAACAGCTGCCGCCACGCTAAAAAGCTGCATGTCCAGCTCAGTGCCGTAGTGTGAGGCTAATCGCAGACATACTTACGGGGGTGATCAAAAAAAAAAAAGAAAAAAAAAGAGATAGAGCGGCACTTTAAAATGTCAAAACCGATTTCTAAACGATTGAGATAACCTCATTGCAGAGAACTAAAATGTCAAAACCAGTCTCCCTGAATGACTTAAATAACCTCATTGCAGAGAACTAAAATATCAAAACCAGTCCTTGAACGACTGAAATAACCTCATTGCAGAGAGCGTCTCTCAATGGTCCATTCCTTCCGCATTTTCCTGCCTCAGACATCCTTTTCCTCTCCGCAAGTCTCCATACCAGATTGTGGGTTGATATCTACCCTTCCTTTTTTGCCAATCGCTCCTCTTTCTACCTCCTCCTACAGCCTACTCCCAATTCACAGCCTTGGTACCAATTTTTTCCTTTTTCTCGGCGCTCGGCTATTGTTTCTTTAATCAGACTGAGACTTGGCCATTCCCTCCTTCCCTTTTCTCGTTTTTCTTTTTCTCTTTCACCTTCTCCCTTTTGCCCTCTCCACTCAACTGATCCTCCCTTTATATGTGACCCCAACCATATCCTTTTCGAATGCTCTGCTCTTTTTCCTCAGTGCTCTCATCTATACGCCGAACTTTTGGCGTTAGATCTTCCTACCCCTTTCAATGCTTCCTTTATCCTTTCCTTCCCATCTCCAGCCGTTGTTCCCCTCCTTCTTTCCTTTATACTTTCTATCTCCGATCGCCTCAGAATCTGAGTAGGTGATCTAGGTCCATGTAGTTGGGTCAGTGTTAACACCGAGCCCATTTAAAAAAAAAAAAAAAAAAAAAAAAAAAACTTCGAGAGTAACAGAAATGTCGAGTAATTAACCGGCGTAAAGTATGGCTGCGATTAAATCACGTTCGTACGTAAGTGTGATGTAACAAGCTGCTAACACTAACTGCATGGAAAATAAAAAAGTGTAATAACGTTGGCACTTCTTGCTCAGTTCTGAGCGTAAGCGACTTCCTATTTTCTACAGACGTGTAGACATAATGCCGTAGCAATTGTTATACGCAACGCTACTGTATACACCCAGGACTACACATTTGGACTATAAATATTTGATTTATCGGCATACAGAAATGCACATCCCCCCGAGTGGTATACATACTAATTAGCGCGCATGCGTAATGCTTTGCTACGACCTCTTCTGCACGTGATGACTATTAACGATTGTTCAGTATTATTTGTAATGAGCTATTAAGCCGTACTAGAAGGCAGAACTTTTAAATGTAATTATTCGGCAACTGCGCCGTATGCGAAACATTTGGATGAGTCACTGCAGTCAGTTAACAAGAATCTATGACGAGCGGAAGTGGATAGTTGAGACGGTCATACTAGTCGATTATCCTAGAGAGGCTTTAGAACCCGGCCCTGAAAGAATTAAAAATTGAATTCAATTCCAGGGAGAACATTAGTCTGTAGACATTGGTTCTTTTTAGCTTTTCGTTACACTGTATATACCATTTGTAGCGGCTTGACCTGGTCGCTGATTTCTTCGTTGCGCACAGAGAAATTTCAAGCTGGACGGTTCTGTGCACAAGATGAGGTACAGTTGCGCGGGGGGTTGTCTGTGGCATCAGCAGCACCGGCGGTCGGCGTCTTAAATTGTAAGCAGTTGGCCGTCCCTGCGTGTAGTACTGTGTGTGTGTTTTTTTATTTGTTTTTTTTTTTTTTTTTTTTTTTTTTTATTTTAGGCCGTTTTGTGTTTTTCCGGCCGATTTTCGTTTTCCTATCGGCTCTCTGCAAAAATACCTTCTGCGGGAAAGAAAGTAATGTAATTTTCGCTAGTTGCGACTGTGTTGGTAGAGCGCGCGGCGATTCATTATCGAGACACATGTCTGTACGTGTGTGCTGGTGACTTCCTCTTTGCCTCTTTGTTGTTCTGGGAGCAGCGTTAGCCAGCGAAATACTGAGGGCAGTTATTTTATTTCTCTGTTTATCCTCTGCTTTGTTGCATTTTTGGGCGCTCCCGTCGCGGAGGAAACACTGGTAAAGGCAACGTGCCAAGGAATGTGCCGCGCCGTTTCGGCTAGCTGCTTCATCTCGGTGAGATTTACTTCTCACCGATAAGACTACAGATGAACCGACATCCAGAATGATAGACCAGTTGCATTCGAACCAACGAGCGTTCGCCGTTGAAGCGGTCTCTCCGAATCGTCGAGCTTCCTGCCTTCCTGTTCCCCAATTCGCTTCTATACTTATTTGCTCTTTATTCGTTTTCTTTTTTTTGTTTTTTTTTGTTTTTTTTTTTTTTTTAAGCGATTATAATTAATTTTTTTCTCGTTACTTTTTTTTACCGCATTTACGGCACGCGCGCGCTCGCGCTATTTACTTAAAATTTGATTTGATTTTGTAATTTAATTAACTATATAAAAAAAAAATTATTCGATTCAAATCCAGTCGCGTTATATTTTATTATTTCGAAGACGCTCGTACCGGCGATATTCAAAACTCGCTAGCCGGCGGTCCGATGTTCAACCGCTGCGAACGACTCCAGCTGCCCCGTACACGTTTTTCGAGCCTCGTCGGCAGATACTGTAGTACCAGCGGACCGATTGCAATATCTGTCGAAACGTTATTATCAGTGCTACGTGCTGCCGACGTATCCGGTAGGTGTCGGTCGCGTGCATCATCCGAGGCAAACAGGTAAAGGAAAACGGAAAAAAAAGGAAGCGGAGGGTCGTAGCTGTCGAGGCGAATATCTAGATCCCTGTGACGGCCGAGCGCTAGATAAACGCGAATGGTGCAGCAGTTGGTGGCTGACGCATCATCACGATGTAACAGTTGCGGCGATGATCTTTGCGCGCAGATAGGCGTCGCCTTCCGATCTATGCAACGACAGGTTTTATCTCAGAAGAATGCCCGTCAGCACCGAACACCGGCCTACTCCTAAACGTTGTAAACATTGCGAAGGTAAGCTACCTGCAAAAAGACATTTTCACCGCAATTTAAAGAACCTCGCTAGAATTTAATCCGATCCAGCACACTAGTACGTCTGATCAGTGTGGTTTTTACTCTTCCGTAAGCCACGGTATCCTCACTACTGTCCATTTACATTCTACTGCTGCAATTCCTTTTGATGCTAACCCATATTTTCTTCTGTGTGCTCGTTTAAATTTGCAAACGCTCAATCTTTCCCCTATATATATATATATATATATTTTAACATCAAGCTTCCGCTTATAAAACGTGTCCGTAAAACTATTATTCTCTTACTATATTCGGATAAACTTTCATAATTTTACTCTGATCTTCACTCTCTTAAGAAAACTTACTCTGCGAAAGATATCTCTTTAACCCTCGAACCGTCTTGATTTCTTTCAAGTTGTCAATAAAGTACCCTATTTTGCTTCAAGTTGTAAGATGTTAGTGCGCGTTCTTTGTTTGACGCAGTTTGGTCGGAATTTAGCTCCGTTTTTTTCTTTGTTTTTTTTTTTTTTTTTTTGCTTTAATAATAAATTAAACGACCAGCCTCGCACAAAATGTATTTAGAATAATTTATATCGTGCTGTTACTTTTTTTTTTTTTGTAAAATGCTCTTATATATAATAATATTCATCATAGATTCTTAGTGTGAGTCCATTCTGCGTGTATGCTAGCAACTTTATTCTATAATATTTAGTACGTTTTATGCTGCTATGAACGATTTGATTTTTTTTCACCATTTGTTTTTCGTATTAGTCGTGGCTGTTTTGAAATGCGTACTGCGGAGGGGTAAGTGATCATTATGTAAAGCTTAACAACCTATGATACCTTATCAAGTACATATGGGGGACTTACTTTACTTTGCTTTATTGCGGGGCTATTGTTTTAGAGAAATAATTTTGTTCGATATTAAAATTGTCGATCCTTTGATATTTATTTATTGTTACGTGAATTTTCTCGATTTAAAAACCAGCACGCATCGCGTTATATTATTTCTACCCCGGTAGTGTGTAAGTACCTTAATTATTTTGAGCTACCACTCTGTACTCGAAAAATTGTACGGCTGTACTTTTATTATGCACATTAATAATATACGTTTTATGCTATCAATTCTGCAACCTATAGTATACATGAGTTTTAGCAAGCATTCGTTATTGTTTTGATTTGTTTCGTAATAATTAGATTAAATGAAAAATATTTATAATATTTGATTTTAAATTGGTGAAAAATTTAGTGATTATATTCAATAAGTTTTTTTTTTTTTTTGGTTTTTCCTGTTTCTATCGGGCTTCTTTTTTTTTTTTTTTTTTTTTGCTACGATTCAAATATTTAATTTTGTTTTAGTTAATCGATGATTAAAAAAATTGAAAAACATTTTGATGGTTTTAATTTTGTTTATATAAATATTTATTAGGTTTCTGTATTTTGATGCCCTGCGGATATAGTAAAAGTAGAGAATTCATTGCTTTCTTTTTTCTCTCTCTTTTTTTTTTTTTTTTTTTTTTTTTGAGCTCTTTGAAATATCACTTAGTGTTCTTGTTTTTTGATATAGTTCTACTCGTATTGGCATTTTACTTAAAGATTATAATTTTATTATATTCCGAATCCTACCCGAGACTACGTTGATAATTTTTTCGGAGCTTTTTTAATCGGATTATACATGAATAATTATTATTATAATATGTTGTTATTGCTACTTTCGCGCCTTTAATTATCATCCTTCGTAAAATTAGGACATCTAGCTAGTTTAGTAAGTTCAGTAAGCGGTCGCATATGTTAATGCTTTTAGTAAATTACTATTATTATTCGCGATCGTGTCAAATTTTATTGTCAACTAACGTTACGCACTAGCGCAGTATCGCTAAAATGAATTGTTAGAGCATATTAAATTATATTTAACTTTGTTAATACCGAAAAAGTGAGATTACCTCGACGTGGTATCTATTTTGTTGTTTTATGATTTCTATCTTCTCGGAGAGGAAAAATGTCTCGAAATTGTCGCTGTCCCGTCTACTGTACTTTATCGCAAATTAATTATGCAATTATTCACCCCTATTTTTTTTTTTGTTTTTAAAATTGTAGCTATTACGATTTTTATCAAGGACACGCCCGATGATAATAATCAATGACCACTCTTTATTTACGAAAACAAAATTATTCATATTATTATAAATGATCCCCACAACAAGTCTTTCTTAACTAGAGTAATATAAAAAGAAATCTATAAGGTATTGTGACTGCATTATTAGAAAATTAATGACGATATTGAAATTAAGTTTCTACAAATGCGGGTTAAATGAAAGAGAAAAACTGTAAGGAGAATGAATAGGAAAAATATGAAAAGATCGCGTTCTAGTGGTGTTTACTTATATGTATGTTAAAGAAGCACAAATCAAGTAAAAAAAAAAAAAAAAAACAATTTTTAGGACTTAAGATTTTACAGATGCGTTTAATATTACGGATCTTATGTATTTATTTGTACGAAAATGAGAAGTTTTACTATTGCATGGATAAAAAATAATTGTAATAGAACATAATAGCGTACGAATTCACTCGCAAAATAACGATCTACGAAATATAATAATAATAATAATAATAGGAACATATATTTATCCGTCGTACTGCGAGTTATTTATACGATTATAAATAAATAAATTTTATGTTTTAATGCTGCAATTATTACGGTGGTTACTTTCTACACTTGTCCAAGCATAAATTGCAGTAGCGGTAAAATCATTGATAAAATAAGATAGCAAATTATGTGTTAAACGGTGGTGTGTATATGCAGTTACCGCTGGATTTTGATATTTGTGAGACATGGAAATGTTGGGCATTGAATTGCCTGTTTTATGATTTTATATTTATGTATGTCCTTAAATATACCGATGACTAAACTGAGGGCCTGCGGAAGTATGCTTATTAAACGAATAAGTGTTATTTATACAAGGTTCGGTTATTAGACAGTGTACTGAAAAACAGCGTTTTTTAATAGTATTGTGATCTCTCGGTATATATTTGTTAAAAAATTGGTCAGACAGAGGAACATGTTGGGACTTTGCTCGCCCACTTTCGTAGAAGTAGTTTTCGTTTTATGACAGTTTGCGGGGGAGGGGGCGTCTGTCACACACGGCCGGCCATGTCACTCAATAGAGAGAGAGTAGACATTTTATTGTCAATGACGCAGGAAACTGGCCAAAGGAATGAAATAAAAGTGGCCGTAATACTCGAGTTGGGTAAATTTTTAGCGACCATATCCTAAAATGTCAATTGCAAATGTTGGATCTGTTGAAAAGATTTTAACTGAATTGAGTAATTTAGAAATTTCGTCTGAATTTACCCGTCAGCGTACTAGTTAGTTTTCAGTTAAAATTACCTGTTACGAATTCGCCAATTTTAGGGACCTGTTTGCATCACCACTATGTGCAATATAGTTGTAATCAAATGACTAGAGCGATGCGAAGTGTAAACGGTTATTGTTATCGGATTATTATGCCGTATTGAATTAACGCGATAACGTTGCTTCTTCAGTAATGAGTTTAAAGTTGATAATAGAAAGTAAACATCGCCTATCAACAAAAGATTATAAAAGTATAAGGATATAATAAATGGGCGGTCAGATCACTGTATCGGAAAACTTTATTTTATTTCCATCTCTGTTCAATGGTTAATCTTTTGTAATCTCTTAATGCAATGTTTATTCCGTTATTATCAACGGTAACGTAATTTTTCTTTACAATTAACAAATCACCAGTTCCATTAAATTTGAATAAATACTAATCACCATTATGAAACAGCGAAAGAAGATAACTAAAGAAAAAATAGGTATTTTTTCGATTTATGTTGTATTTTTTTCGGCAGTCCGTTCTGTCTTCTTTATAATACTACATGTTCTATTCTTCATTTGTTGCACCTTGATTTTTTATTATTTTTTTTCTTTTTAATTAATATTATATATACAACTTAAGGGGACTGCGTGTGCAATTGCTAAGACTATTACGGTCCTAAAGTCTGTTATACATTACAGAATCGATTTGAAATCATTTTCCCTAATAAAAAGTAGTAGGCCAGGATTAGAAAGGGCCGACTGTAGGTTAGAAATGCCGAATTTAGCTCGTGAGGACAGAAATACTGCTGGGCATTGCAGCAGGATATGCTCGGTAGATAGTGGTGTCTGGGTGTTGCAAAAGGGGCAAACGGTTGGTGGGTCGTTCCCACTCAACACGTGACTGTGCGACATCCGTGTGTGACCTAAGAGTATGCGGCTAAACACACAATGGCTCGACCGACCTCTTAATGGTTTGACGAAAAGACGGAGTGGAATGATATTTCGGGATCCACCGACATTTAATGGCAAGGGAATCCGCTATTTTTGACGGGCTAGGATGACTTTGTGGACTTGGGGCCAGCACGGTGGAATAAGCAGTCTCGTCCACTCCTTCGTTAGCGCGAATCTCAGCGTGACTGGGAATCCATAATATGATTAGATTACCACCCTCTCTGTGCAAGTTCATTATGAGCGCTAGACTTCTGTTCACCAAAGCACCTTCAGAAATTCCATCAGTTAATGCTCTCGGGGGCAGCCATTAATAAATCAGTAACTAAGAGAACAGCCCGGCCTGTTGTTACAGTGGCCAACAGGATCGCCTCCACGCAAAAACACATGCAGGATAGTACAGTAATCACAGAGACGAACTGTGAAGACTTCACCATTTATCTCAAAAGCGAACGCAGTGGGTGAGAGGACCCTTTGCTGAGCGCAATTTTCACTTCATCGGTATGACAGTAGTTGGGGTACTGCCTAATAACTTCAATGCTTCCTGTATAAGTTGCATCGATACAGATTGGGACTCATACTTTTGCAGTGTAGTAAAATTAACATTAACTGACTCGAACTGCCACAGGTAAAAAGGTTACTGCTGACGACTAACTGATAATCTTTCGGAACATCAGTGTTAGCCGAAGACAGCAGTCTGCGAGCACATGGAGCGGATCGTTGTTAAACGCAGGGAGAAGCAGACTGTTGCAGAAACCCTATTGACCCCAAAAAGGGAATACTGCTTCTTAACGTCAACGTGGATTGACCAGCTTTAAGTGAAGGGACGCCTGTTAACGCGCAAATACTGCCGTAAGTTAGGATACATTAGAATATGCTCAATAGGCGGTGGCTCTTGTGCGTGGTAAAATGAGCAAGTGGTTGGGGCTTCCAACAAGTAGTTTGAGACAGCCACGCATGACCGAGGTGCATGCGGTTAATCATACAATTATTATTTATTCTTGCGGGGGATCTTCTGAGGAGACCACTACGGCTTAACGGACTTCTTAATGATGTTGTAATAAATTTTATATTTGGGGCGGGCTCGGGTTCTGTAGACTGGAGCCTACAACGATTCAGTGAGCCGCTGATCCGTTTTTTCATTCCCCGCGATGACCCACAGCACTGTTAAATGATGGCCTTTTGTCTAATGATTTGGCTTGGTTCGAATTTTTATTTACATTCCGGTTTATTATCGATAATTTCCTCATTTTTCCGAAACGTTCGTGCACGATGATTTTGCGCGATTCAATTGTAAAGGAGCTAATTTGTATTTCCTAAATTTATTAAATAAATTTATTAAATGAATTTATTATAGCTTACCGAAAAGCTGGACGAAGAGTTCGTGGTAACAAGTTGACAACTGTTGCAGCTTATCTATACTAGATACTCGTGGTCAATATTGTTTCTTGTTGTGGTTCGCATTGTTCAACATTGGTGAACTGTCGAGTCACCTTATAGCTGACAGAATACTCAGGTGGTTGGCAACATTTATGTTTCGGCCACGGTTGGTGCGAAATTATTCACAGATTTCTTCCATTATCCGTAGGCGATTAATAATTTTCGTTTGTCGGGTCCTTAGGTGTCTCTTCGGTTTTCTCGTTTTAACCAATTTGCTTTAAATTCCACCTGGACGAGTTCCGTACACTTTTCCAGGAATGGATTGTTTAACCGTTTGTGCATGTGTATCTCTCTATATTTTGCATGCTGGAAACCCCGTATTTTACGGAGTTGATGAGTACATATCTAAATGTAATAATATCCCACTTTCAATCTTCGCTACGGTTAATTTTTTGTTTTTTAAACAGGTTACTAATTCTCGGGAACAATTTGTAAAAAATTATAGCCGTTTTCATTTTCACGATAATCATACCCCGCGTGACATTTCAAAAGATAAGGGAAACCAATTAAAATTTTTTATTTTTTACTTTTTTTTTTTTTTTTTTGGTTTTTGTAATTTATCTTTTGAACCATTCTATATTAAGTAGAACACTGGTAACGAATTTAGAATTCATCTAACGCGGGCCTGTTTTGATTTGTGTATTAGCTAAAATTTTGCAAAGTTAATATTTGACTGGCAACGCCTTGAAATTATTTTTATTAAATAGGTCAGCCCTGTAACTTTGCACAGACCGAAATGACAAGTCGTACGGCTCCTGTTGCCATCTGTTTTGAACATTTTCTGCGCTACTTGTAGTGTATAGGTCATGTAAGAGAGCGAATAGTGATTTTGAGAGGCGATTCCGCAGCATTTGGCAGATATTTTAGAGAACTGTCTTATTATTTTTTTTTTTCTATTTGCTTTTTTGTGACAAAAATCGAGGAAAGTAAAATTAGAGAGAAAAAGGTGAGATGCAAAGAAAATTAAAAGCGGGCAAATGTTGTAGCCCAGATGTAGCCCATTTATTTCGTCATTACTTCATTTGCCACTTTGTGTTTTGTCCGTTTGAAACGGAGAAAGAAAACAAAAACGAAATAAAGCACGCAGAAAAAGAGAAAACCATTATAAAAAGTATAAATTTACCTTTTTGGCAACACCGCTTGTGTAATTACCTGTACATTTTATAATGACAAGGATGTACTCTAACCTCGTCCTTCCTGACTCCGTCGTCATCCGGTAAAATTACTATTATTATTATTACTCGAACTGATCTTTATCTTTTAACTGTTACTTCGTGTTCTGTGCAATAGATTTTCCGAATTGCCTTATTTCATTATCGATAAGTTGACTAAGTAAAAATGAAAAACGTTATTTTTTCCTTCTTTTTTTTTTTTGATTAGAGAGAGATTTTCGAAACGGTAACATCGCTATGTAAATTATCAAAACGGGATAGTTGATCTGGTTTTCAACGTCCTTTATGCTGGGACTGGTATAGAGGCAGGATATGTATGCGATGAAGACAAAAAAATATTGTAATAGTAAGGAGCGCGTGTCTAAGTGAGATTTTTAATTTAGGAATGGATGAAATTTCAAAGATGAAATAATTATTAAAAAAAAAAAAAAAAAAAAAAATGTAGGGATGTATTTTTGTTTGGCGCAAGACGTTGTTGCAGAATCTAATCTAACGCTAAAGATATTGTTTTCTCTACGATAACAGAAAAAAAAATTGAATCACGGTAAAACCCATATATATAGAGAGAGAGAGAGAATGTTGCCTGTTCAATTTTCTTTTTCCAGCATTATAAAACAGATTAAAGACAATTATTTTAGGAAGTATAAATTTTACGCAATGATAGGGATACTAGTTGACATTAAGAAAACTAAACACGGATTTTTGAGCAAACATCTTATAATGGAAAGCGGGAAAAAAGTTGTGTTTTTCAAATAAAATGACGAAAAAAAAAAAACCAAAATGGAGGAATACAAAAAAAAAAAGAAAAGAAAAAAAACTAAGGTTTCCAATATTGAATACATTAATCTCGATCGTATGGAACCTCTTGAAAAATGGTCGAAAATAAAATGAAGACGGCTAAGAAGGGGCTAAAGGATGATGAGAACATTGATATATAAAAACAAAAATTGAAATGAACTATTGAACGCGTGGAAATCCAATAAAAAGGACTACAGATAGAATGTAATGGCTGTATTTATGAGCTTGCCTTTATAGCCTATTAATATGAATGATCCTAGTCTCGATTAAAACGTATTAATTGATCATGGGGGAATCATCTTCTTAGTGGCTTCTTGTTAAGTAGAACTAACCGCTTGCGATAACCTTTATATTATGATAAATAACAAAATTACACAATTCTCTATATAGATTATTACAAGCAGATCAATAACAAAACCAAAAACAAAAATTAAAAAATTAAAATTAACGTGTTTCGCAGCAAGATACTAACGTAGTATTTTTTTGCTAATGTTGGTTTTTATGTTTAAATAATTTAATATTTGGCTTATTATTGGTCGAATTATTATAATATTCATGTTATTATTACTCTTTTTTAACAGTATCACACCATATTTAAACTTCGTTGCAAATACTAACGTTACGTTTAATATTTTAATGGCCTTTTTTTTTTTTTTTTAATATATTTAATTATTGTCGCTCGACAATGGAGCCATTTGCGACGAATATATATATGTATATATTACATCTTAATAGTTAACTTATCTAGATACTATTATACATATTTACATTTTTTAGGTATGTTAGTATATTTTCACAATTTGATTTGTCGTTGTAAAGGAGTTCTGGTATAGGTTTTCCCACCATGTCGCAGGCTGCTCGCTGTGTTTCCCACTTTTTGCATGTGAAAAGGTGGTCTACCGAGAAAGTCTCTGCGCAGATTTCACAAATGGGCGCCGGCTCCTTGTCGAGGATGTACTTGTGGCTAAATGAGCATTTCGTCCTGTTTTTTGGCCAATAGTTGGTTTCCCAGTCGGCAATTTCGTTTTTGATGCGGCGTAGTTTGTTTTTGATTAGAGAGATTCGATTCCACTCTTTTTGCCAAGTTGAGCGAATCACCTTTCTGATATGTTTGGTTAAGGACGAGTCCATTTTTTCGCGTCGGTTTAAGTCTGCTATGGTTTCTTGAAAGGATGTGTGCCATGGTGGTAGTTCTCTTATGTCCTTTACGATGTCTGCCAAAGTTGATGTTTTTAATTGTATTTAGGCATCGTATTCCCAATGGCTTCGGAGTTTTTGGGTATTTCTCATATAGTTGAATAAAGTTTGGCGAAATAGTTTTTTTTTTCGGAAGTAGGTTTGGCTAAATTTGAAGTCATTTTTGCATAGTATTTCAGGAATGAGAAGATTCTTCCATGTTGTAATGGAAAGATGTTTGATTCTACGTGAAGGCTAGCAATTGGGCTGGTGTAAAATGCTCCGGTAATGAGTCTTATAGCTGAATTTTGAACGGTGTCCAGTTTTTTCAGAACATTTTCTTTGGCACTACTGTAAATCACGGAGCCGTAGTCCAACTTGGAAAGAGTCAGCGCCGAGTAAAGGGGTTTTTTAGAGATTTTCTATCTGCACCCCATTTGGTATGAGAAACCATTTTTATCACACTAAGAGATTTATGACACAGTTTGTTTTTAAGTCTTCTATGTGTTTTTCAAAAGATAATTTTCGATCTATTTCTAGTCCTAAAATTCTTATGTTATCGAAACTTTGAATTAGCGTATTATTACTTAGCTGGACGTTACACAATCTGGAGGTTTAATTCGTTTTTTACTGAACGTGATTGCTTTTGTTTTATTCGTTGAGAAGGAGGATAGTCCATTTGATGAAGCCCAATCAAGCAGTTTGTTCGTTGTAGATTGTAAAGGGCTATTTAGATTATCTAAGCTAAGCTTAATGGCCTTTATGTGTTAAAATGTTCACCAGTTTTTTCTGTAAATCCGAATATTTCAAGTAAAACGCGGAGTGCGTTTGTGCATCCGCGTGCATTCATAAAAGAAAATTAAATATAAAAAAAAAATAAATAAATAAAGATTATAACTGTAAATGAGGTGGATTCGTCATAAAATGAAGGGAATTCTACAATGAGCGTAGAGTCATGTTAAAGGTAACTGACAGGCTAGTTATCTTGGGTCGTCTTTTTTTTTTTTTTTTTTTAATTTTTCAGGTATTTCAGACCGGCTAGCTATTAGGCGATTTGAGTCTGAAACGGCGGATAATGAGAAAAAATATTTTGTCAGTCGGTGCTGGTTTAACAATTCCTTTTTTTTTTTAAAATGTGTTAGCATGCGAATAGATTTCGTACCGGTCCTTCATAGTTGATGCTTATCATCTTGCACCTCTCATGGTTATTTACGTTCTTTTAATTTGTTGAAAATTCAACTCTTGTAGAACTTTCTTACACCAACAAGCGTGACAGATTTCTTTAGATTTACCCCGGGATAGTTTGTTAAAATTTAACTTTTCCTTATTCCTTCATTTTGGCCTAGATGCCAGTGCACAGCACATTCAATAATAAGCAAAGCAACGGATTATGTCTAACGGATTTTTTTTTTTTTTTTTTTTCAATGCGGAATTACATATTTGGCAATTTTTTTTCGGCTTCTTTGTGTGTTTTCTTACTTGTAGAGAATAATTTGAGAACTTTGTCCATTTTTATACTGCATTATTTTTTTGTAGTTATCCTTAAAATCTTTAAGGTGCTCCGTCTATTTTTCATTTTCTTCTGTTCCCTAATTTCGTTATTTTTAATTAACATTTTACTTTCGGCTCGGAAATTGTCGGAGTATCTTTAAGAACCTGTTTAGTTCGAATTTTATGTGACATAAATGTTAATAATCTTGCGCGGCATTCTTACTTTGTTGACCGAAGGCGAACAGTTCCTCTTACGATTAAAAAAAAAAAAAAAAAAAAAAAAACAAACCGATATTGATAAACCGTAATTGCACTGTTGTTCTGAAAAGCAAGGTAACGCGTGTCGGTAAAAAATAGAGAAATCTATAGTTAAATCTTTTAACTTTTAGAACCTTGGTGGACAAACGAGAATTTTATTGTCTGTTATTAAGTGCATAGGTTAAGATTTAATTAATGCCGGTAGTTTGTAAAATAATTTTGTTGAAGTGTTTATCAGGTGGAATTGCATCTTTTTTAATTGACGTTTAATTTTTGACAACTATTAATTCTGTTTGGAATGCAGAAAAAGTATTATCAGAAGTGGGATTTATTTATTTATTTATTTTTATTTGCTATTTTTGAAATGTTTAAGAAACGATTAGGTGTGATTCATATTTTATCTAAAAATATTTTGTCACGATTATATTTAATGTTACATGTGGGTTGAATTTATTTAGAACATATGTATAGTAGTTATATATATCATATACTGCAAAAAGAAACATAAGAAATGTTTGATTGCATGTATCTGGTTTGATTGGATTTAAAAAAACCAATATTACCGGAAAAAGGATTTTTCTTCTCCCAAAAATTCTTCTTTGCTATGTTTTATTAATGAAGGCTTCAGTTAATATAATTTTTTATCTCATTTAATATTTTTAAATCAACATATTTTCTTTGCCATTATTAAATAGCGATAAGCTCAATCGCGGCGTAAAAATCTAATTGTGAGTTGTTGTTTTTTGTATGTACTTTAAAATATTTTAAAAAAATGTTACATACGCGCGGCTCCGATTCTGTTCACTCGCCGGCTTTTTGCCACGTTCAACTGTTAATTACAGTAGTTCGCCGCCTGAATGATGGATTTTTTAAAATTGAAGCTTATTAATGTTTTTCAAATTTTTTAGAAGCCTTATTCGGCCCGGAAAGCTCGTTTGATCAAATTGTGAATAAGCTGTAGAACAGGAACAGCGTGATGGAATCTTTGAACTTAAATAAAATTCCTCGCCATGTTTATGTGTAATGCAATTTTTTTTTTCTTTTTTTTTTTTCTTTTCTTTAAGAGTTATTCAATCAGATCTATCGCAAAAATCTTATGGCATACAAAAAATGTGCTTCTTAATTATAGGCACGAGGAAGGTAATAATTTTTTTAAGTTTCGATCACTGACGTTGATACTTTTCTTTTCCTAAGTACTCGTGCATTTTACAGTACTGACTTGTGACGACCAAATTACAGGTAACCGACACTTTTAATTCTAAGAGTTTACTGCTCGAATAGTACCCGTGGCATAGAAAAAAAAAAAATCTTTCAGCGGTGATTTTTAAAGAATTGCGAAGCGTTTTTTCAGTTGTTTAAATTGTTTTTTTAATTTTCTAGTATATTTTAATCTACGGGAATTTTGTAATTAACAACATCGAATACTTCAAAGCTATATAAATTTAAATGTATATTAATAATCTACCGATACCTGTCTAAAGTTTCACATTAACATATTTATTTTAAAATGGCGCCGGCTCGGAACAGTTTTGCATTAAGTGCAGCTCGGTATTTCTAAAATAGGGACCGCTCTTTCGGGCGCAGGCGAACTCAGTCCTTTTTACAGACTATCTGCGGTAATTTTCAAGTATCATCCGTTAAACGTTATCATCTGTGTTAGTGCGAATACACGATTCACCGAACACTGCTATCAGAAATTCCACCAACAAAAAATACCATTCTTCGTTAACAATTTAGTTTTACCGCGTGTATAGCATATTATATATGCATACATAAGTATATATAATCACAGAACGCATATTTTATATAATTTTATTGGTTTATTCACTTTTTTAAAATATTTTCTAATTTTTTGGAATAATGACTTCAGCGTGAAATACAGATAAACAGACTTTTGCGATGTAAATTTAAAAACGAACGAAAATGATTAATATTAATAAGCGGCCAAATGCATTATCGGATCTTTTCATTTTTTTTTTTTTTTTTTTCGTTAATGTGTATGATTGCCATATTTAAAAAATTACAAACTATCAACTTTACGTAATTTAAAGTGTAACATAACTGGATTTGCTTCTAATACATATTCGTTATATTATCTTTCTTTTTCATTCGTATCTTGCAAGTTTATTTGAGGATACGTCTATTGAAATTTCTTCCGTTATCTATGAACCTAATTATATATTTAATTCCTTGACGAATCTACCTAGGTTTTCTGATAAATATCGGAAAAGTCAAAGGCGCAAAAGTTTTTAACACATAAATAAATAAACACATTTATATTAATACTGGGCGAGAAATATATGATATTACAAATTAAAAATTAAATATTTTTGTTTTGAATTTAGTATTATGTAAATGTAAATTATGGTAATCTTTAAATTAACACACACAATGTTCAGTACATGAAACATTCTGTCTGGCTGACTTCTTTCTTTTTTTTAAATTCGTTTAGGAAAATTTTCGATTTTCAAAGCACTAGACTGATTATCTTATTTTCGTATAAATTGTAACAGAGACAGTAAAAAAGAAGCTTTCAAACCTCGTATTCAATATTACCGGGAAATTCTATTAAAAAAAAAAAATTTCTAATTTCAATTTTTTAAGAAAATCATAGAAACGATGTGACACCCAGATGCGTGAAAACAAACGATACAGTTAGTATCAGTTTCAATTATGGAACTATTTGATCTTAATAGTTTTCATCTTAATAGGAAGTAAAAAAGTAAAAAATCTTTATAAAATAAGAAATATCTAGGCACCATTAATAATATGGTTCAAGATTAACGAAGGGATAGTCGAGATTAGTTGCATCTTTTATTTCATATGCTCCGACGTTTTAACTACGAACTTGAATTGCACCTGCATTGTTAAAGAAGTTAATCTAATTTGGTAAATCAGGTAAGGAAATAAAGTGATTAAAAATCATCCGCGGAAAACCATTTCTATCATATCACGTTTTATCGCCTTTTGTTTTTTAATAAGCAGTAACAATGTAATAAAGAAATGATATAAATCGAGTTTTTTAAAAATTAAATATCGGAATTCATACATTTCGTTTATTTGAATTGGAAATGAAATGGTTAAAAATTTTTGCGCCTTTGTTTGTCTTTTTCGATATTTTTTTGAAACCCAGGTAGATTCGTCAAGGAATTAAATATATAATTAAGATCATAGAAAGCAGAAGAAACTTCAATGAACGTATCCTTAAATAAATTTGCCGGATACGAATGGAAAAGAAAGATAATATAACGAATATGTATTAGAAGCAAATCCAGTTATGTTACACTTTAAATGGCATAGAGTTGATAGTTTGTAATTTTTTAAATATACACTAACAAAAAAATGAAAAGCACCGATAATGCATTTGACTGCTTATTAATATTAATCATTTTCGTCCATTTTGCATCAATATTGCTAAGAGAACTCTTAAATTTACATCGCAAAAGTCTGTTTATCAGTATTTCACTCTGAAGTAGTTATTTCAAAAAAAAAAAAAAAATAGAAAATATTTTAAAAAAGCGAATAACCAAATAAAATCATGTAAAATATGTGTTTTGTGATTATATATATATATATATAGGTATATATAACATGTTATACGCGCGGAAAAACTAAATCGTTAACGAAGAACGGTATTTTTGGGTGGAATTTTTGATAGCAGTATTTGGCAACTCGGTTTTCTCACTAACACAGATGATAACGTTTAACGGATGATACTTGAAAATCACCGCAGAGGTCTGAGTTCGCTTGCGCCCGAAAGAGGGTGGACCCTTCTAAAATAACCTCTGGAAGGTCTCGTTGAAGTTTAAACTCATAATACTGCATTATCATCGAACTTTTTTGTGGTTTCAAGGCGACAATTGGAAGTTGGTTAAAAATTACATCACGCAAGATTTTAAGGTGACAACTATATGGACTTTTTCAAGAATTTTAATGCAATTACACAGTTTGTGTTTTCCGTATTCTGCGGTTGGTATTAATGGTTAAGCTGCTATATAATGAAATATTTTACCGCGCATGTTATTATATGCAGATTTTGATTCATCAAAAGAGCACCCTGGCTGATATTTTTGATTGCGGTACTTGCTGGTGTAAGTTTGCAAATTGATTAAATAAGAATAAAAATTAAATGACTATCATACGCAGAATGTTACGGAAAGATTCGGACAACTTAGATTCAGTGAATAGCGTTTTACCTGTGATTTTTTCATCGTTCTCTTATAACTTGGCATCGTAGGTCCCCAGATAGATCGTTAAGAGCACCTTCTTGTCGAACAATAGCCGACATCGATCGTCTACTGAACTAGACAGCGATCCACACTGTTACTTCTATG
The DNA here is from genome assembly GCA_039619475.1 of Icerya purchasi. Lineage (NCBI taxonomy): Eukaryota > Metazoa > Arthropoda > Insecta > Hemiptera > Monophlebidae > Icerya > Icerya purchasi. The sequence continues at coordinate 544,194,817 of CM077115.1, forward strand.
ATTTTTTCGTGTTTTTTTTGCCCTCTTCATATATCCACGCTTTTCCCATTAGCCAGCTTTATACAATCGGTTACGTGGCGTCCCCAACATAATCGCCCACATATGCTGAAATATTTGAAGGACGGCCTTGCTAAATGAACCGGCGATTTCTCGATGAGAATGTAATGCAGTTGTTTTTTTTGTTCCATTTATTTTTATTACCAAATGTCTAAAGAAATGTACGGGGATGATGCGTAAGAAAGTACCGCTTCAGATATCAGAAGATTAACGAATTATTATTATGAACCCCCCGGTTATTATCATAACTAAGGAGTTCTTTTAAGGAAGACGAAAGTGAAAGTGGTAGTATGGAACAACGAGTGGATCTAATGAAAAATGATATTCAGTGAAGAAGGTGAGATTAGAATAAGCACGAGAGGATCGGAAAGCAAAATTTTGAAAATCTTGTATTTTTAAACTTTAATAATCTTGTATTTTTAAACTTTAATCGTGCGGGGAGTATCGAATGAAAGTGACCGAGATGAATTCAGAGAAATTTTTTTTAAATAATTAAGTAATTTTTTACGTAATAATAGAAAATTTGTATTGCGACCGGATTTCAAAAAGTCATTTGTACGCAATTTTTTCAAAATTTGCTAAACAATAACGGTTACGCGTTTTATTCGTAGCGTAGTATAGTGGGCAAATGGTAAAGTGGCATGAAGTTCGAAATGCAAAAAAAAAAATTTTTGATTTTTGAAAATTACAAATTTTCAACGTCAGCAGCACTAAATTAAAATAATAAAAAGATGTCAAAAGACAAAAAAAAAAAAAAACACAAACAAACACGTTTAGCGGGCGAGTGTGGACAACGATTTTGAAATTAAAATCTTGCTTGTTTCCTTTAGTCGTTAAACAATTAATTTACTACTTGCCTCATGGCAGTTGTCAGTGAGAATTGGCAATTTCGTAAGCAAGTTATCACCATTTATTTAAAAAGTAATTTAAATTTTAAATAGAAATAAAATAAAATAATTATTATCTGTGTTTTTTAATGAAGATTTTGCAATAAATACCATTGTGAGTCATTAGCGTAAAAAAATATATTTTGATCTGCAAAATTAAAGAGAATATTAAATATTAATAGCGACTTAATAGTCTGAAATTATCTTGATGAAAGGTATTATAAATTTTATTTTGAAATGTGCTTCATAAAAACTGGAAAAAAGAGTTACAGATGTATAATAAAATATTTTATTGCTGGTCTTTAATTTTATTAGTTTGCGTCTAATTCCTTTTTTTAAATTTTGGATGGGGAAGATTTTTTTTTTTTTAATTTTTAACATTTATTTAGAGATGTAGAATTTTTGAAAATCGATCGTTAATAATTGCTTTAAAGAATACTTGCAGTAATGATAATAGTAATTTAATAATCTTCATTATTATTATTATTATTATTATTATTATTATTATTATTATTATTATTAATGGGGACATATTGTCTAATAATTATTATACATAAATATTTGATTTGATTATTGATATTAGTTTAGTGTTCCGTTGATAGTTGATATATATCTTGGTATAAAGGAGGAATAGATTTGTATTTTTACTCTTAAATAAAACCAAAAGGATCTTTATTTTTTCTAATTTTTTAAACTTGCGATTGAAGCGGTGGAGCATTATTCGTTCTTTTTCGTAACGGTATGCGTTGTCAGTGGCGTCTGTTGGACAAATGTAGGTGCACGATAGAACATGTCTGGGTCGTCGTAGTACGGGGTTTTTCTTCTGGACCGAACAACTACTTATTTATTTATTTTTGGCCCAGTTTATTGCAACAAAAAACACATGACGACATATCGCATATTACTAATGCTTTCTACTAATAACGTGTACAAATTATTACTATTACTGTTTGTTATTTATTATTATTATTATTATTATTATTATTATTATTGTTATTATTATTATTTTTATTTTTATTTTTATTATTATTGTGTATCTTTCTGCGTGTTGTTGAGAAATGAAGAGATAAAACAGAAAATCCGTTGTATTTCCGTCACCGATGCTTGGAGTTGACTAACGCTTTTGCTATTTCGTTAGCCGCAATAAGTTACGAGCCGCCCTCAAATTTTGAGCGACACCTACACCAAATTGTTTGTCATCTGGGTAAAATATCTTCTCGTTTTCTTTCTCTTTTTCTTTCTCCATTTCGTCGTGACTTTTAACTCCATTAAATTTTCAGCTTTCTTAATTTTTTCTTTTGCTCGCCGTTCAGTACGTTTCTTAACCTATTTAGTACGGTTGATTTACCGACGAAAAAATAAAAATAAAATACATCATCACACTTTAAGCTGGTCACTTCATAATTTAACATTTTATTAATGACTTGAATTTTTTACCAAAACGTTGATATCTATTTTAGTCTACTCCAAATTAAATTTTCATGTTTCCCTTTTTGATTTTAAATTCTAAACAGTTCGGCCGATTAATTGCTAGCCGGTATCCGGAATTTAAATAATAAAACAAAACGAAAATGAGCTGTAATAGTCTGAAAAATGAACGCGAAAGATTTAGGTCTCAACTGCTAGAACAAATTACAAAACCGGTTCGAACTGGTTACTGTTTTTGAAGATTTTGAGCATTTTCCTCGTTGATTATTTAAAACGGTACGTTTATTAAAAATTTATAAATATTAAAGAATTAAATGTCGCCGCCGATAGAAAACATCGCGCTCTCTTTACTTGTATTCAGAGCGCCGAAAAATTACGATTTGGAAAAAACTAAAAGCGTAATCTGTATTAAAAGCTTAAGATTTTATTATAAACCATAAAGGCAAGTACGGCAATTTTAAAGTGATTGTTCATATTGATCACAATTAAGAGTAAATTAGTATCACCGAACGTTGTAACAATTTTAACGGCGTTCATTGCATACTTTCATCAATCGTCGTAAAATATAAATATTTAAGTATAGGGATAGTCTTTCTTTTAATTTACTTGTTTAGATTTTTCCGCTAGTATCTGATTAACTGAAGTCGCTGAATGCAGGAAAAAAGCAGATGATGTAAATTCTTGTATGATTGTCCAAAATGTCCTAATTAAATATCTTAATTACTAGACCAGAACGCTTTTCACATTTCATTACGTATTACTTATTGTAGTATAGGCTGCACACGTTACTCTACACATGGTAAAGCTTATTAGGTTTTTCTTTTATTTTAGTGATTCTTTTTTGAGTTATTTCGATAGTTTGCTGGAACTTCACTTTCCGTGTATCGCTACCATTCTGTTCTACTAGAGTCGACGCGAGTGATTTACCTTTGTAGAAATATTTAAGCGTTCTTGTAAAATTCCTGAAATATAATAATAACAGTCCCTTCTCTTCAGAAACCTGTTCGAAGTTATATTTACCTAATGACTGCGAACATTAAATAAAATCCGATCGCTGAAATTGTATACATATTTAAATCGCGAAGAGTTAACTTCATTCTAATTTTGGAATATTGATAGATTACGACAATGGAAAGTGTAGTACTTGCTTTTTTTTTTTGCAATATGACATTTAGTTAGCCTAAGAAGCGGGAAGATGTGCCGCAGTCTAGTAGTTAAAGTACTTAGCTACTAAACCGCAGGTACCATGGATTTTCGGCAGTTGTCTTTCTTCGGATCCAAATCGCCTCCTCTCGGTATATATATCCTAATCTGAAACTGAATACTAGTTACAATAAAAAAATCTGGGAAGGTAAAAGGAACTGGTCTCGGTATTCTCTTCCGATCTATTTGACTTAGTGCATTGTGAATCTTAACTTCATAACATGTTTACTTAACGGTATGGGATTCATTTTACTTTACGAGGAGAAGGAGTTGCATAATTTTTCAAATAATTTTTTCGGTACAGTTATTGTTATATGCTACGATTCACCACAATCGAATACTAATATAGCTCATTTGTTTCATTAAGGGCAAGAACATCGCCGTTGTTATCTAATTGGTCGGCGAGAGAATCCGATTTTCAACTCAGCGTGATTTGTACACAGATTTCAGTATTACTTTTGTATTTTTTATTTATTTTTTATTAATTAATTGCGAATGAATTTTATTTACAACTGGATTAAACAGCTCAATAAATTTGATTGAATTCTATTACACGAGGCATAAAAAAAAAAGGGTAATAAAACCATTAGATATTTTTTTTAAAATAGAACTTATGTTTTCTATGTTTATTTTATTCAAGCGAATTATACAAAACATTTTCAACAATTAAAAAGTATTTTTTCTTTTTCGTTTTCTTCTTATTTCTCTTCTCCGTTTAAAAGAAAAAAAATAAAAACGAAAATAAAATTTCATGTTCCTTTTTTTTTTCTTCCATTATCCGTTATAATTTTTTTATATATTTTTAAAAGCGTTTTCAGATGGATGTCTCAGAATTATTCCTCCAGCGGGGGGTCACTTATCTTATTTCGGATATAACTTCGATAATTATTTATTTATTAACTTATTTAATGGGGGTATATACAATAACATGAAGCCAATTATACAGTGTATACATTTGACATATATATGTAAATATGATAAATGCATAACAATGCATACGATATAAGCAAAGCACACTTTAATATGCTACACGCACTTTCACATATTCACATACACATACATACACCAATCACATATAATACATATGTATATGCACAAACTCACTATGTAATGCATAAAAACACACATGTGTCATGTAACGAATTAATAAAATTTTAACAAATGATCGATACAAAAACAAATTTATTCCTTATGTACATAAAACACTTTCTCAGTAATTACTCATTGTATTGAGGTTGCACGCACGTTCACATACCGTACATACACACACCAATCACGCATACACCCATAGCATATACGGACGTACACATACTATATAACACATGAAGGGAATTAATATAAGTTATGTATTAAAATTATTCATATATCGCTAATATATATGGAAGAGGGTGGTGGACAGCGCATACTTTTAATTAGTCCATTGAGTAGTAAAATAATTCAACCATCTGCTTAAATTTATTCATGTTCGTAAAAACCATGCCAGCCCCCGATTTGTTCATTAAGAAGTAATTTATTTTTACCGTAATCAAAGAGAGGGAGAATTCGTGTATAGCTTTGCTCTTGGTACAGATGATTAACGATTTCCTTAATTACACTCTGACGATTCAGCATTTAATTATGAAGATAGTTCTAACTACCTTTGCCGGGTTTATGTTATCCTTGTTTTTTTTTATTTAGCACTTTTACTTTGTAATTATCTTCTCTACTATCATCTACTTTTGGAGTGGAGTATTGTTAAAGAAACGAAATCGTTCCGCCGTATTCAAAGATGTTAGAATTGTCGATTTTTCTAGTTTTCGGTACGCTCCGATTAAGATTAAGGGTTCGGCGATGATTTTCCCGCCACTGTATTACTGATTCCGAACGAACTTAAACCAATAAAGAAATTAAGTTTCTGTTTAAATGATGTAGGATGTATCGGGACATTTAAAATTTATCTTTGTTCGTTCTAAATGACATCATTTAATCTTAGATTTAATTTTCTAGCGGGAAGCTGTGATTAGTGGTCGGTAAAGTGGCAAACAATAACAACAAGGTTTAAAGAGAACGATTAGGCCGTAACTTCTTTTACTGCGAACGGGTTAATCCTTTTTGAAAATAAGAAAATTAGGTTGCGGCACTAATGCAAAATCTTTTGTGTAGATGGAAGTGAGAGGGTCAATTAGACAATTGGTTAGATGGGCAGCAGCGATTTTCCTGACTTCAGAATAAGCGATGCACAGGCTAACCGGGGGGGGGTCGATGTGCAAATAGTGAGCGAGCCAGATGAGCTGTGGCTCGTATAGATTCCAAGGCATTTGACGTAGGCGGTCCGTGGAAGTGTCTTTGTAGTTGAAATAGACGACGGAGGTACGTCGTCACGTCGTCTGCGGAAGAGCGTGTTTTTTGGTTTTTTCTCGGGTTCATCTGGATTTTCTAAAGAGATATATTTCCGGTTTCTTATGTTGTCTAGGGCTGCTTAAAGTCTTTTAGTGGCAAAAGATACGCTGAATGATATTGCATCGTCTGAATATCGGAAGACCTTTGTTTCCTAGAATTTGAGGATGTCGTCTGTGTATAGGTTATAAAGAGTAAAAGGCGGATACTGGGGGAGACTCTGGCTTCTTTAGTAGAGACCAAATGTTGACTTGTTGGTAAAACGATAAGTTTATTAGATATAATATCTGACAGTTTTGGTACAAATAATTTTAAAAAAGGTAGTATATAATCTACTCCGTTCGTTTATCTTTTGTAAAAGCACAAAAGTATATCATCTGCCATTCCATCTGCCTTACGGAAGGATAGAGATTTTCGAATTTCCAGCGATATTTTGTTATTAATTCTATCCGATACATTTTTTAAAATTTTTTTTCCCCCGTTTATTTTGTAAAAAGTTTCGAAAAAGAAGCTTTTCGGGGGGGGGGGGGGTTATTTTTCGCGGCTAGGAGTTACAGACCATGTAATTTTACAGTGGGATTGTTACGAAACGAAATTATTCTACAGCCTTAAGGAAAAACCAGTGCTTAGACCTGCAAAAACTTACGAAACGGTAGAATCGAAAACGTCCTATGTAAGGATACAGTCTGAAATCAGTACGGGGGCTACCGGAGTAGTAATGAAAAGCCGGGGATGTCAGGAGTTAAGCCGAAATACGATTTTCTCATCTATAGAACCTCACGTAAAAGTAAAATGTGGAGCAAGTCGCGTACCTTTTCATGGCGTCGGCAATTGTAAATTAAAATGCTTCACGATATTAAGGGCAACGGCACCCACCAATGCGTAGCACGTGCAATTCGGCAGCGACTCAAACATTGCACGATTATTTTTATCTGTATCGGACGGCGTCAGAGTTGATTTTTTAAATTTCACCAGCGTTTATATGAGAATTTCTGTTCATTTTACATTTTCCTTTTCGCGCGTTCGGTGTTATTTTTTGTCCGAGTTTAAAAATAATTTTACATTTGTTTCGGCTAATTTGCAAAACTCGTGTCCGCTTTTAAGCCTTCTAACTTGGCCCAAATTGAAACTTGGCCATCATTAAGCTTCGTCTAATTTCAAAAATTTGGATTAAGTTTTAGCGCCCGTAACAGTTTTTTCATCCCTTTTTTATTTTTCATTTTTATTTATCTTATTTTTTTATTGGCTGCATTTATTTCTTCTCGAGTTTTACTATTATTATCATTATTATTTATTACTGTGAAAGCATTAGCGGTGTGGCATCATCTTTAATGTCGGTTATATGGGAGCAGGCAATTTTACAAGTCGTTCTGCGGTGAATGTACGTGTAGAAAAAAGAGTAGACAAATGGTTTTTTTTCCCCCTCTAATTTTGAACTGACACACCGTTATTGTGTTTAATATTTCAGTTTCAGTTTAAATATTGTTTTCTATACCAAAGACGGGTTTAATATTTTTTAAATAATCGTCATAGAACAATATCTATTCTGCACAAATTAGGGGAAATATGCCATCGTAATACTTAGATTATGATATTATTGTCTCGTCGAGTTAGTTCTTAAAAATTCGTTAATTCATAGTTAGAAATTTATTGTCTATTGTAACTAAAAGATTTCGGTGGCTCGCCGCCCTCTGAATGCTATATAATTCTTGTCTTATGTAAAAATATTCGCGTTTTTTTTGAGTGTATGTGCTATGGGACTGAGCTATCGAAAATTGTTTTAACGATATTTTACTAGACAACTTTCTCAGGATTTTGTAATTATTTATGCAAAAATTTTATGGGCGAGTCGTTTCTTCATACTTTACACCTTGCTTTTTTTTTTTTTTAATTTGACGATTTTTTTTTTTTTTTGTAATTGAACAGCTCAGCATGCGAAAACGAATATTTGTAGATTTCTGGTTTACTTTAGAATAATCCAGATCGTATTTTATTTTTGATTTTCCTTAAAACTAAAATTTTTTAGCATAGAAATCGTAAAAAAGGCCCAAAATATATTTTGGAAATAAACCCGTTATATTACACCTCTTCCTTCGACATGCTCCGATAGTCGATTATTTACGGGTTCGCTACTGGGAATGTACGTTTGTCTATTCAATGGAACAAATCTGTTATATTTAATTAAAATATGTCGTGGTTCTTACAAATTGAAAATCCAGGAAATAGTCAATAGCATCATCGCTTTAGCTTCAAAACTCCAAAATTAACTTACGCATGGTGCCGTTTTATTTTCATAATTCTTTTGAAAAAAATCCCAAAACTTGCAGGCATCACACGTAAGTTGTTCTGCGCGAACGCACGAAAGTAATGCGATGCAATAGGACAAAATTAACAGCTTTATAATACACGCATGTGTACCACGTGTATAGTGGATTGTACCAGAGTCGTTCCAAAAGTAATAGCCGGTTTTTTCGAAATAAGTTGGCAACACTGCGACGTAAGCGCACGAAAATTGGAGGAATTTTAGATTTTTCATGTTGTGCTGGATGAAAGGAATCGGCGATATCTTCACTGGAACGCGTACTACGCGTCAGTAACCGTGGAAACACACTTGGAGAATACGTCTCTGTTTTCCAGCAGCGTGTGCTGTCATTCAGTTTTTGTTTTTTTGAAGGTGTCGAAAATACCCGGGAAACACTTAGTTTAGTGTATGAAGCACGTTGCATTGACGATTCGTCGGTTATCAAGGAGCGAAGATTGTCTAGCGATGACGAGTCGTGCAGCGGTCGGCCTAAAGACAGTCTTATCAAACAACATATTAAGCGTTGTTTAAACGAAGGGACTAAGGGAACCACGATCAATAGTGAGTCGTATTGACTAAAAAAACGCTCAAGTTGAGAAAAGTAATCTGGATTAAGCGAAGACCAGGTATTGTTGTTCCGCGATAAGCGCAGGCTGCTCGCGGCAAAAACGACGGAAGAATTACTCGAAAAGTTCAAGTGTGGGAAATATTTCAACACCAGCCGCCATACTCGTCCTGCTCGGTGCCGAGTGACTTTTATTTATTCCCCAACTTGAAAGGCCATTTCGAAGGGAATAAATTCAGAACGAACGAAGAGCTTGAAACCGAGGTTAAAGAGTATACCTAAAAAACTAGCCATCTGACATTTTAATAGATTAATATATTCCAAAAAGGTTTTTGAAGTGGAAAAGCGATTGTGTAGAAAAATTCGTATACAATCAAACTGAAAATAACACTGCTTTTTTACAATTTTTTTGCGTTCATTTTTTCGTGAGCTATGGAAAACTGGGGGGGGGGTAGTGTGATGGCTTCATTGCGAAGTTGAAGGTAAAAACTTGTTGAATATTTCCAAGCAAAACGTAGTGCTCAAGCACTCTCGATATAAGGTATCATGGATTTCAGAATTAAAAAATCTAATGAACCTACCTTTACATTCCCATATATATCTCTGGTATATAGTTATTTTAGGCCCGATAAGCGACTTGAGTTTGGAATGCACCATTTCCAGCTAAACACCTTCACTATGCGCTGTCATGCTACCCAAAAATATTTTCTTTTGGTAAAAAGCGTAAACCATTTCTATTAAGCGCTCGTTGTATTTGCATTAGTATTAGTATTAGTATTAGTATTAATATTAGTATTGGTATTGGTATTGGTATTGGTATTGGTATTGGTATTAGTATTAGTATTAGTATTGGTATTAGTATTAGTATTAGTATTAGTATTAGTATTGGTATTAGGATTAGTATTGGTATTAGTATTAGTATTAGTATTAGAATTAGTATTAGTATTAGTATTGTGCACTGCTTGTACTGTAAATTACTTCCTGAGATGGTTAATGAAATAATTTTCGATTAAAGGAGAATCCAAATCCTATTCATTCTAATTTTTCGGGTTTCCATATTGCAATTTGTGTATGTTTCCCCGTAAATGTTGAAAATGAACGTGATTCCCCTCCCTCGAAAAAATAAATAAATAAAAATTTATCCCTTGAAAACGTCTATTTTATATTTAAATGCGAATAAAAATTTAAGGTGGTTTTTGCTTCCTTTTTGATTTTTAATGAACTGACGACATATTTTTTGGAATAATTAAACGTCAGTACTTGTTTTACGGGCATACACTTATAAGCATTTAGACTAGTGTAATGAATACATCAATTTTCATAAACAGGAGGCTTTATTTCGCAGTCGAATTTTAATGAAATTTTAAGATCGTTTATTAAAAGTATACATATACATATATATATATATATATATATATATATACATACATATATATATATATATATATACATACATATATATATATATATATATATACATACATACATACATACATATATATATACATACACATATGTATATATATAATATATATTCATATATATTTTTTCTCGCTTCTTTGTGCCATCATCGAGTGAATCTGATTTGATGGATGATTTGATTTGTTCCAATAAGTGATATTTATTATCGTCGGCATTTTTAATTACTGCAGATCGATGGGGCATGATGGAATGGTATAGGGCGGTGATTGAATTTGAAGAGCGTTCGTTCGTGCTTTATTTTATTTTTTTTTATTACATCGACCTACATTTATCTTGAACGTATTGCCAAACAAACTTTATAGTGTTGCTGTCGTTTGGCAAACATGTCGAGTTCAAAGGCGATCATTCCTCGTACACTACGTCGTTCACTCAGTTACACGCGTGCGTTTCTACGTGTACACTCGAATACGTCTATGTATGTGGATATATTTATATAAAATATATCCACATACATAGACGTATATATATGTGTCCACTGCAATACGGAAGCCGCAATCTATTATTTGACTTCCTTTTTAACTCCCGGTAAAAAAATCAAACCATTATCTATCTATATTTTTTTACTACCTAGAAAAAACCTCGATCATACTGAAATACTCGTACAGTACACGAAGAAAATGAGTCTTTAACGAATCTGGGATGATGACATTTTTCGATAGTTCGAATAAGCTAACTCCGATTTAGTGTTAGTGATTTTTTGTGTCCCCCCCCCCCCCCCCATAAAGTCAAACGTTTGTATGTAAGGAAGAAGCTGTTTTAATTAAAATGCTGTACGCAGTGAATTATTGTGGGAGAGTTTACTGCGTTTTGTAGATTGATTAATGAGGAGAGTCGTCTTAAAAAGAAAAAGACGCGCTAAAACCAGCGATTTCCCGGGTAAATTCGCTATTAAACATTTCGAAATGTTGGCTAGCGGGGTAACTAAAAAGTGATCAGTTAAAATTATAAATCTGAAAAATCTTAAACAAAAACATTTAAAATCGTACTGACGATTTTTGCTCGAAAGAAACCTCGAAGATTCTCTCTGATCTATCGGTAGAGATTTGTTGCCGGAAATAAATTTAATAAATCAACGTGTTTCATTTAACACCTGTTTAACTCGTTAATTTTACCTACACAGCACGTGTTAATAATAATAATAATCTTCCCACCAAGTTTCAAAAACGATTAAAATAAAATATATACCGAATACAAAAAGTGGTTTCTTATATATTTATCAAGATTCTGCATAGGGGGAAGCAAGATTTTTCGGAAGATGCCCGTTGATGAGATTTAGTTTTTTCTTCTTCTATTTATTAATCAAATATCCTTAAATGTTTGCCACACTATCGGGTAACATAACGTTGTTGCAGGGAAATTCTCTTCGAACCCCCTAATTATTTTATCGTGCATGTTCTCCATTTAAGTGTGTATGTAGCGATCAAGAACGCGATAGTAATAATTGCCCCGGATGATGTCGCTGAGAAATTGTCACGCAAAATCCAACATTGTGGCCAGAGCTCCTCTCGGTGCGTTAAGAAGAGACGCTTTTTCTATTAATCAGGCCATATTGTACGCGAACTCTGCTGTGTTTTAAAGCGACTATCGGGCGCGGGAGGAAGGAGGCTTTAGAAAAATCGTCGCGTTGCCTATTCGAGAGAAGAAAATCATGTAATAACTTACGTAATGTGAGTGTATTTCGCATTTGCACAATCGGAAAAACGCGCGCAATGATATAGGTAGGTTCTACGGCGACAGGTTCTCTAAAAAAAGCGGCCTTCGATACGTTCTTTCTTCTAATCGGAACCAACCATCTCTCGAGTCACCTCCAGCGAACAATAGTGAAGAACAGCTGATGAACACACTGCTTGACCCTAACCTGGTTTTCACGCTGGCCGTGTCGCCGCGACCATTTGCTTCTTGATCCAGATGATCGAACGTAACGTAACGTTGCCGTCGGGCACGACATGGCCGCGCATCCGTTACGTCACGAGTTTGTTGTTTCCATTTGGTCGTGGCCGCAGATATCGATTTAATTTCATTATTGTGTGTGTCCCTTCTCTCATTGCCCACCAACCTATTTCCGATGCGCGCCGTTTCATTGGTCGATCGCGAAAAATCTATTGTTTCTCGCTTTTTATCATCGATAAAATTTTCTCACTCCGCGCGTATATTGTTCCCTCGTCGATCGCGGCTCCGCGTATACTGTTTTTCATCGCGTTTTTATCATCGGGCGCACTATCGCGACATCATATTGCCTGACCGTGTTTATTATTTGATAATACACATCATTGTGTAAGTAGTACCCTGCATCATCGTCCTCCATCGTTTCATAGCCCGCGGTGCGCTCGCGTTACTGTCCGTGCGAACCTGCTCTGTTTACCGGGCGCGAACAATATACTTTGACACTTGACGACGACAGCCGCTGAACAAAAAACCTAAAATTCAATTTCGCAGCGGGAGATGCGCTGCTGTTGGGCATTACGTTCGCCATCAGCAACAACAACAACCGGTTGCTGCAGATATATTGAAGAACTCGCCCGTTTAAACGTTCAGCACTTAACGACGTTTTGCCCGTACCCCGATCACAGTTGTTGTAGTTTTCCGACGGATCCTTGAACCGCGTTTTAAGCTACATTTATAGTCGTAATAATTAATAATCGACTCTAATTACGTCGTTACACATCGCTTCGAATGATGATGGCTTCGCACAAGTTGCGCTCTCGTCAGTTGTTTTGCGAAATTTCCAGAACATCTCGCACTGAACCGAAAAAGAGTTACCGATTATCAAGCGTTTTTTATTATAATCAAGCGACTGTACTGAAAATTTTCAGATTTTCTTTCGAGGCCTTTAAGAAGTTGATTACACGTTCTGGGAGTAATCAACAACCGATCGCTCCCCCCCCCCCCCCCCCCCAGTTGACAGCACATAGAATTTGAAACGCCGCAGTCACGAATTTGATCGATGCTTTACATTTCTTCGCTTGCCGCCGAAATAGCTCTTATTTCTTCCAAAAATATACCCTGAAGTCGTTCTCTTAAATTTCATCAGCGCTGTGTGGATGTTAATTTTATCGCGCATCCAATACGTTTCTTTTCACCAGTGCAGTGTAGACACGTATTGTATCCGTTATTGAAATCAATTCTCGCAGTAGGAAAATAGAGAGACCTTTAGTTGAGCGAAAGAGAATAGCTTTGAAAAAGTGTACCTCTGTTGTTGTTTTTCTTGCAATCATTAAGAGTCGGCTTAATGGCAATCGGCGGTCTTTCAATCCGAGCCTAGTCTGGCAAATTATTTTTAAGGCAATTTTCGGCAGTGAAGTTTTTTGTGTAGCTTTGTATTATTATCCGGTTTTGCAATAACGGAGTAATCCGATTATTTGTGCCTGTGGGGGCTGGTAAAGTCAGTGTCAGCTACTCGAACAGTCAACTTTATCCCCCCCCCCCCCCACAGAGGCCGTTGTTTGCAGAATAAAAACGTGTCCGAACAGCTCAGTCGGGAAGGTGAATTTTTTTCGAACATTTTTCTATCAATCATCATCGCGATCGTCATCGCCATATTCTTCTGGTGCAGAGTGGTGGACGCGTGCTCCGTATAAACAACAAATTACGAAATAACAGTCGCTCTGTGGGTGTGGTCGCAGGTATCTTTGTTCGTCTGCTCGAATATTATACATATATATACACGAGCGATAAAAACAGTACTAAAATTGCCGAAATTATTCGAATAGACGCATCATATCTTCACCCACATATTCTGTCTGTCTGCGAGTGCGCCTGTGTGCGCGCACGTGCTACTAGTGTGCGCTGTCGCCGCTACTTTTCCGTACTTCATTTATTTTTCGAAAGATTTCGGTGTCATTCTTTCGCTATGTACACTTTTTCTATTAATAATAATGCACGCAAACGATACAAATCGTCACAGTGAAGACGTAATAATTTTTGGCGCATTTGATGACGTCATTTAATATTCAGACCAGAGGAGTCTACAACCTACTCATTTTGGACTCTTTCCATCGCTGTTTACATTATGAAAATTTCTTCCCCAACTTTTCTTTCTCTCCTACCACATTTTATTGCTTCATCACTTCGAAAATATGCATCTTAATTTAATAATCGCCGTTTCGCCTATCTTTTCTTCATCCTCCGTTCGCGTCAAAAAAAGATGCAGCCACATACATAATAAGACCATTACGTGTACACTCGATCTTAGCATTGTTTTTAGTTTTCGTTACTTTTTAACGTGTAAAAACACCCAAAAATATTATTCTTCTAGCTGCTCGTGAATATCATTTTTTTTTTTTTTTGTTTTTTCTTTCAATAATGCATCGCGTGCGCAGCAAATACACAATTATGAACAACTTTTTTTTTTTTTTTCTTTTTCCTCAATACCGAACTATCACAAATATAATACAATTAGTCCCCTTATTCTTGAACTAATTTTATTTATTGCGTGAAAAAACACCTGTCCAATACGCTGGCCGCTTAATGACGAAAAAAGTGGTCTCGTTTTAATATTTTTAATACTCTTTCATTCGGAACCGGATGGTAGCGCTACTATGTCAACATATATAGTAGAGTTATTTCTAGTAAACAACAGATAGCGCCACTACGAGGATTATGGAATTTTTAGGACAATGATATAAAATTCTACTACTTTTATTTACAAGTAGTAAAAGTGTCTCTAATTGTTTTTTGATGATATTTCATATCGGCTAAATAATTATTTCATACTGTTAATATTATTATTTTATATTTTGTTTCTTTCAATTTTTCTAATCGTTCTCGTTGAAGCTGGTGTAATTACCTTTTTGCATTTAATGTAAATTACTTGTTTTTTTTACCCTGCTTTTAATGAAAATCGGCTTTATTTATGTTTTTTTCTTTTCATATTTCACAACGACGCTGAATGGTGTACAATAAGATTTAAAAATATTTCCGGGCGAATGATTAATTTAGTGAAATGACGAAAGTTTAAGTTAACGTTTGTGAAAACACAACTCTATGCATAGAGTAATACATATTTTTTGTGGAAAAACGGGTTTCTAGATTTTATACGGTTAGTATTGTTTCAATGCATCGTTGTGGAAAACGTGCTCTAGCACACTGTACTAATGCTAGCTAAGTGTGTACTCTTTGTGTACTATAATTTTCGAATCTCTTTTTTTTTTTTTTTTGTTTAATGGCCTTGTTAGCATCGAGCAGAGTTATCTGTCAAACATGTCATAGAGGAAAGTTTTTGCAAACGTCAGGGAATAACGGACGGGGAAAACAGAGAAGGAGTGTAAATGACCTCGAATGAAAATGAACGGACGATATAGGTAAAGAGACACAGAGATACTGATTTAAGGGGTTGGGGAAGAAGATGTGAAAGATATAAAAGTATGAGGAAATGTTGGAGTTGGTAATAGAAAACCGGAAAAAAAAAAAAAAAAAAAAAAACAAAGATAAGAAATTATCGAAGACGGTAAAAACTCACAACAAAATAAAAAAAAAAGATAGAAAAAATTACAGAATAATATGGAGTATAGCTGAAAAATGAGGCAGTGTGATGAAGCGAATTGTGTGAATTCGGAACGTATCAGGATGGGAAAAGTAAAATTCGTGTTTTTCAAGAAGTTATTATATATGCCCCTTCCGGTGTGCTTGAACAGCCCTACACACAGCTGAGCATTAACTGCAACAAGCGGAATGAAAACATTTTTAGGCTAATGCGATAATGTACTTTAGCACTGCGGGGCCTATACGTAGTCCGCAATGCATTAAAAATATAATAACAACGGGGGAAGTGATTAAGCGAGTAAACAGCATTGCCACTCTCTCTCTCTGCGGTATGATATGGCGTCCACACTATCACTTCTACAGCCGCATTTCTTGAACTTATTACTATCGCTTCGATCACTGAACCGGAGCAGAGCACGCATTATAGAAAAATTGTGAAATAACCGGAATAAAGATTGGCACCGATGAAGTTTGAATCCTAAAGAGTCTCGGAAAAAGTATAGCTAAATTTCAATATGAAAAGTACAAAAAAGTATACCGGAATAATAAAATTGTGAACAGAGAGAAGTTTCGGACAAACGATTCGTCTTTCGTTTTTCACAGGGAAGGCAACCAAAGAAAATATAATATTGCGCGAAGAAGAGCTATCAAGGCGGAAAAGAGCGAGAGAAGAGGTTACTATAGGATCTCGTAAAGTACAATGAAAACAAGCTGTAGTCAACACAGTAGTCGGAACCGGGGTTTTTTTTTTGTTTTTTTTGTTTTTTGAAATCTGATATCAAAAGAAACTTTTTTGGGGGCACAACAATAGAGGAAACAACAAATCCAGCAGCATATGAAATCGCTATTGGCTTTTAGTGTAATAGGCTGAATAACTTGTGACGATATAAACTGACCCAGCAAAGCATCGTGGGTGCTTTTAGATGCATCAGTGAAAAATCAGTTCGAAAATATTGAGATAACTCTGCGAGGTTAAATTTAGTAATGAGTGTCGATGATCGCGACGGAAAAAATTAGATAAAAAGCGCATTTTACGGTGTTAGCGTCTAAAATATTAGCAGTTGTAGAATAATTGCCAGCGAAAAATTGGAGGAATAGTAGGTAAAGAGGCAATGTTCGTTCACGGTATAACTATATAATAATAAAAACGGAGTCGCAGCTGTTTGCCTAGTTGCAGATCCCGGCAAAAACGGTAACTTGTTGCTAGTTTTTGATTACGTCACGTATCGATTGATAATCAATAGATCCGATAGGTCAGAATAAATGTTTTTATCATTAGGAATAGTAAAATAATTTTGGCAAGTCTCATTTTGAATTTAAGATCCACAGTGTACTAGGAGCCTCATTGATAGGCGAACTACGGACCAGTTTTTTATACCTTGAACAAGTTTCAAATTGGACCCGATAATAACTTAATTTCAGAATAATTTGGATCTTAAACTCCGAATACTTTAAGCTTCAAGCCCTAACTGTTTTCAATTGCGCAATATTAATTGTTAATTATTTAATTACTTTATTGTCGAACAGTTTGTCTACAGATCGAAAAGAGTTGCAACAAACGGACTACGTGAAATCAGCTAATGCCCCTTATTCGATTTTATGAATTTTGTTAAGAAAACATTCTTTTCAGATGTCACTTCAATTCATTCTTTAAAAATGCGATCTTCTGGATAATTTTTTATTACACAGTTATGTATGTATTCTGTTACATTTTTCGGAGGCTTCTTAAACCGTTGTCGGTGTGTAGTTTTTTTTTAGTTCTTATTTCGCGAAACTCCGTGCACAAAACTGATTCGAATTATATATCAAACGGAAACTCTAGCTTGATTTTTTTGTAAAATAATATCGACACGCTATATGTTCCTCATTATGGTTCATTAACAAAACAATGAGGTTAATTCAAATATTACTTTTTTTTTTTATTATTAACGTTATTACCTTTTATTAAAATTTAATCGATAAAAAATACTCTAATACGTGTATCAATTTTTGTAAATGTGTATATATAAGAAAGATAAGATATAAATATATATATATATGGTTTGCATGACAACAAACATTAAAGTGTATTTTATGGCGTCTGCGAGTCGTTGGTAGTTCACTTTACTAGTATGATGCGTGCATAATAATGATAAATATTCACCTCATCTTTACAAATGTCATTTTCATCGTACCAATCTATATTTTTTCTCGCTCTCTTTCTTTTTATTTAATTTATTATTATTTTTTCTTCTTATTTTCCCGTTTAACTTGTGTCGCTTATGTTATTGTTGCTTATACCTGACCTACTTCTTATTATTTGGTAAATAATTGTTACGTGTCGTGTCCGAACCTCCGTCGTGGTTTGTCTAACATACGGTTCTATGTCCTATATATTACAATAATGAGAAAATTCTTGAGCTGTAAAATTTAAATA
The DNA here is from genome assembly GCA_039619475.1 of Icerya purchasi. Classification (NCBI taxonomy): domain Eukaryota; kingdom Metazoa; phylum Arthropoda; class Insecta; order Hemiptera; family Monophlebidae; genus Icerya; species Icerya purchasi. The sequence goes on from CM077115.1 coordinate 544,213,014, forward strand.
TTCGACATTTTCTAGTATTATACGTATCAGATAAGTGTGGTCGGGGTAGGTGTTTATTTAAAAAAATGTAGCAGGTTTATTCATTCATACGCGCGAATCTTCCTGTCTCATGGAATGAAATTAAACGTTGCTCAGGAAATGTGTTCGCTAACTAGTGTTAAAATCGAACGTGTACACCACAGAGAACCGTTACTTCGGAGTATGCATCATTACGTCATATGTGAATGAGAATTGAATGTTTACAAAAAAATTTTTGTTTACTAATGGTTATTTTGTTCTTTAAATAATTGTATAAGTTCGCTCCTGCCGTGGAAGATAAGTAGGCAGAGAGAATTTTTGGATGTTGGATAAACCGTAAATTATTACTTTTTTTAACTCCTTCATATGTTTCCATAGCCGAGGTCCGAAGGATCATATACATATATTATGTATGAGTGTACATTTACGAACTGAAAATGTTAAAATTATGGAAATATTTTTGAAAAGGTAATGATTTTAAATTGGTTATAAAATTGATTAATTTAAAGCACTGACCGCATTCGGGTTTTGAGTTAACATTAAATCATTGTTATTTGTATTAGTTCTGTTTTAATAAGATCTGAAATTTCGTTCGTCGGATAATTTGTAATTTAATTTAGGAAATTGCACGCGTCGTAACCGATGTTATAGTATTATAATAATTATTAAAAAAAAAAGGGCACTGATTAAAATTTATTTATTACAAACTAACCTAACGGGGGGGGGGGCAAAAACGAAAAGAACTATGAATTGGAAGTGCTGTTCGAAGATGTTTGGAGATAATTTAAAAGAAGAAAAATGACGAAGGCGCGTGCATTATTTTTCACGGTACACAAATTGAAAAATCGAAACGAGAAATTACAAATTCGTTAATAATTATAGTCTAGTTGATGTTAATTTTAATTTTTTATCCCGTTCAGAAAATTATTTATTTCGTTACGCAGATTTTGTGTACGAAAACGTGATGATAGCGGTTTCTGATGCTTTGAGTACAAAAATTTGCCGGTAACGTTGTAGGTTATTAAACGTCCGGTCTGTCTGTTAATTTTTCGCGTGCAATTTTAAAAGGTCTTCCATTGTTTCGCGTACGAGTTGTTTTCGAGGGAAATGCAGCTGTGACGTAACGAAAGGAAATAGAATAAGATGAAGAGCGGCGAGAGATTTGTGAGGAGTTTATTTAGTGGTCACGTGGACGGCGACAGGTAAGAGAGGTGAGACTGCTTGAGGAATTGTGAATGAATGCCGGCACCACAAAACCGCCGAATCCAGTTTTATCGGTAGGCGATCGCATGTACGTACCACCGCTCGACCAGCTGATAAGACGAAAAAACAGGTTGATCGACGAGAGTTCTCAGCTTTGAAGAGGAAGATAGTAGCCGGCGGCTTTCGTTATTTTCTATTGGCGAACAAGCTGCTGGCTGCCAGCAGAGAACGACTGAGTGACTGTTGTGTATGTCAGTTCGATGTTTACTGTTGGAGTTATCGGTTGTGTGCCAGTTTATTGGTGCTGTTATTCAAGTAAAATCGAAATAAATCCATTTCTCTCCCCTTATTCGTAAATAAAAATACCAAGAATTTTCTTCACTGTTTTCCGAATAATAATTTCGCAAGTTTTCGTAAGTTATCGTAAAATTCGTAAAATTCGTAAATTTCGTACGTCTTCAATTATTATTTTACACTACTTTCGAGTATGTATATATATATATATGAATTGTCCGCGCGATTTACCGTGTGAATTGTTTGTTTTGGTCCGTTGTCGGTGATTTATAATGACGCTGCCTAGTAGTTCTCATGCACCGTTGCGAACTGCATTCTGTCGCTACGAATCTGCCGTCTCGGGTCATGATGATATACAGGTATAGAACATTAATGAATTTTTTAAACATCTTTAGCTTTATGTTAATTGTGTATACGCGCACCACTGTTCGGGGTCGATTACCTCCTTTATGTTTTATCTAGAAAAATACTCTTCCAAAACGCACACTTACACTGGGCTTTTTTCAATACATATATCTCTATGTACAGGCAAAGATAAAATATTTTCGCGAATAAAAAGATTTTCTTTCCTTCAATGTTACAAAAATTGATCACGTTGTATAATTATTAAATTATATTTATCAGCCGAGGTAACTCTCTATACTTCCTATTCTAATATTTATCCTATGTTTGCTTTTTTTTTTCTTTAAACAAATAGCGGTTTCTTCGTTAACTGTAAATAGCTGTAAAACGCGATACTGAGTGTTAATAAGAAAGAAAAAAAATAATTTACGTTTAATTACTGTAAATTAGCCGTAAGTGAATTGTGTCCAATTTTATGAGCCCCCGTTCAAATAATCACCGACGTTTGTGTTTAAAAATATATATTAATAATCGAATAATTTTTATTTTTAACAATATACTTTTTTTAAATTAAATAAATAATGAAAATGAAAGAAAACACATGCACCAAATACGAGAGTACATTTGCAAATTATATAATTAGAATTATAGAATAAAATTTTAATAAAGTAATATAAAAATGTATTAATGTAAGTTGGTGGCAACGGCGTAAACAATCAGACCGGTGAGGACTACTGTCATTTATTTTTTATTTTTTTATTTTTTTATTTTTTTATTTTTTGATAACACGTGACAGCGATGAAAAGATGGTAGCATCCTTGAACAAGAGTAGAGTTAAAAAAGTAAATTCTGAAAAAATTAACCGGTTTTTGGATAAACATCATCGATTCGTATTATTTGATATCGAATTGGATCATTTGGTGGCCATCATCTTATTCTTTCAACAAACGATTATAATCGACATGCGCCCGTACTAATAGCCAGCGTTCAGTTATCTCCGGTTACGAAAGAACGTATTTTATTTATAAATTTACACAGAACATTCATTTGTAAGCTACATCATCGGACTGAAGCATTTTTACATTGTTTTAAACTCATAATTACTATCTGAAAATATAAATTCGATTTAACCTCGTACCATTAATGAAAGTGTATAAGGGGATCAATAACCGCGAAACATGAGAGATATGTGACATATTGTAATTGCATGTTGAATAAAAAAAAAAACAAAAAAAAAACAACTTAAATATCAGTTAAAATGTTGATCTAGAAGGTTACGTGTTTCGACCACCGATACTTATTTTTACTATACATGAACTGTAGTTTATAAATTCCAGTAACTCAAAAGTTATCATAAAAATAATCAGCATTTTTTATTACATACATGAATGATTTTGGAAATGTAAGATATTCTGGAGAATAAAAACGATGCCTATTTAAGTGTATAAATCTGAGGCATTTGTTTTGTATTAATCGCAATTGTTTGTAATATGTCAGGGCCATCTCCAGACCCAAAATTTCGGGAGGGGCTACGAAAATTTATTATGTATATACATGTATGCGTGTTGTGTGTATTATCATGAAATTTATTTATTTATAAATAGTACACTAAAGCCTTGTAGTCAATTATTGTATATGCAATATTTGAACACTACAATAAAAACAAATAAAAATCATCCGTTTCCTTAGAATTCATAAAAATTTTAATTTTCTTTTCTTTTGTTAAAAATTGAAAAGAAATTTATTCTGAATTTCGGTCCATTTAATTCAAACGGTTATTATTTCGCAGACATTCGGGGGGGGGCTGTAAACCTCCTTTCAGATACGGCCCCGGTGTATGTTACTGATCCAGTACCACTCCCCGGAGAGGTTTAAGTTGAAGCAGGCTGAATTAGCATCTTATATGTAGCGTAATAGCCTGATTAAATGCGTTTAAATAAAACGAGTGCCAGAAAAACGGCTAAATTGCTTTGGTAAAAATATTATTAGTTTTGAAAAATTTAACCTTTCTTCCAGAAGTGACTTCAAGATATTTTTACGCAATATTATTACTAAATATTATAATATTTCATCTATATTGTGTTATTGTATTAGTAAAATGATGGAAAAAAAGCACGAACTACAGGAAACTTTTCAATTGCGGTTCAGAGTTTATTTCTAATATTTTATTAATTATTACTTGGTGAGACATTAATTTTAACTGGTAAGTGCCTAAGAGAAAAAAAAAAAAAAATAGTTTCTGATTTACGGGCATTTATTGAGATCTGCCGTTTGTTACACACACACAGTATCCAAGGAAACGATTAATAATACCTAGCCGTAACAAATCTAGTATGGTAAATGAGTGTAAGTGACTTAATAGAGAAGAAAGAAAAAAAAAAAAATTGTGACGTTAGTGTCAAAGAATTTTTATTTTCGCCGCGATGAAAAAAAGTTTAATAAAACGTGGGATATAAGTGATGTTTAAAATTAAGAAAAACCCCTTCGACATAGACCTTGACCTTATATAAAATGAGATATTTTGTGGATTTTATATTTTGTTTTTCTTGTAGCAGTTGATCGATTATTAAAAACTGGTGTTTCGATATTTTAATAAATTTTAATTGACCATCGATTTTTGTAATGGACAAACGAATGTTGAATTAATAAAATTAAAAAAAAACAATATAATCGTTTTCTTCGTGCTTAAATTGTAAATCATGATTATGGTTTGCTATGACGCTGAAACATGTTGTTTTGAATAATTTTTAACGTATAAATATTATATATATATATATGAAATGAAATAAATTTCTCATTATGGAGGTGTAGACCAAACTGTTCATTTTTCAGTGTCCCTAATGTGCGGAGACTCTATATAGGATTTGTTAAACTTCTATTGTTTCATTTTTATTATTCTCCGAATTTCGCGAATGATGCGCGCAGAACTAAAAGCAATCCTTATTACTGCCGGCGTGAATAAATGTACACGCGTATATTTATTTTATATACATTGTACGGATGTGTGTATACACCGAAATTGCTGGGGCTTTTTTTTTCTCTTTTCTTTTCAGCTTACAAATGTCTTATAACGCCTTTTGAATGTATGTTTATTCGCGCGAATTATTCCGAATGCTAGAAATGATCAGAACTTAAAAAATGTGTTCTATCGTGGTAAACGTCATGCTCGTACAAACGTCCTACGTAAATTTCGCAACCCGTTCGTTACGTTTTTATTACACAGTTGCCGCAAAATAAATTTACTGATGTCATCAACGAAATTAAAAACTGGTCTCCTCTGTTCAATATTGTCGCCTCTCCTAGGTTGTAAATTATTCCAGAGATCGATGAAGCAACCGAAACGTAAATAATTTTTTATGACTAGCAACTCTGAACAGACAGAAGAGCGAAATATAATATTTTTTTCTCGGCAATTTATGATTAATAGGCTGTAGATTGTGGATCGATAAATTCCGGATGAGGTTAATTATTTGAGAAAAGCAGATAAGGAATGAGAATTAAATTAACGATATGAAAAAACCATCGGGATCAAGTTAATCTAATTTTACAGCGGACTTGTATAATGTAGAAATATTTGCCAGTTCATAGAATTTTTCACTCATTTTTTTTTTTATTTTTTTTTTTTGCTTTTTATCGCGAAATTTATTCATTTTTATATTTTTATATATATATATATATATATATATATATATATATATATATATATATATATATATATAACAAAATTTATTACTTCAAAATGAAATGTGGTAATAATTTTTAAGCTAGACCAAGCAGTGTTCAAGTTCCGCGAACGCTTGCCATTTATTATAATTTAAAATATGAGCAGTTTTCTCGTTATTCCCCTTAAAGTTTCATTTTCATTTTATTCGATTTCAGTTTAAATTTAATTCATTTTAATGTGTTTACGTTTGCTGAAACAAATCACTTCATTTGATATTTTGGATTTATTTTAAATCGTTTGAATTAAGTCTATAGTGTGAAAGAAAGCTTACGGGCTCGACTTGTATATTTTTTGTTGGAGCGTCAAATTCCGCTCCAGAAATTCAGTTGCATTTACCTTCAGATTCTTGTTTTAAACTCTGGGGATTACGTAAATTATCGGGAATTATAGAACTGAAACAAAAAAGTAAAAATATGATACGGGAAAAAATAATTTTAAAGAAAAAAACGGAAAAACAGAAAAACGCGCTCCTTGTTAATGATGAAAAGTATTTTTTTTTATAGGCGATTTAAAATAATCAACATATATAGGAATGTTACACACACCTTGCTAATTTTTTTAGTCTTCTCTACGACCAGTGCAAATATTTAATAAAATTAAAAAAAAAGAAAAAGAAAAGAAAAAAAGTGTTTTAGCGTAAACTGTAATCGAGAAACAATAACATCTATTAAACGAAATAAATTAATATTAATGTGGAAATAAAAATGAATCATTGATCGAAGCTACAATAAAGTAATAGATAGAATCATACGCTATAACCGAAAACCAAATGGCTTTATTTAAAAGTAACCGAAAGGTAATATAGCCTGAACTGAAAGCGAATTAAACTTATAATGAACTTACGGAAAAGGCTTCTGGTTATTGATGCTTTGTGAAATTAACGGAAAACACAAAAAGAAGAAAAAAAATCGTATTTCGTATCGTTTACAATTTATATATTTTCTCAGCGAATGAAGCCGTGAAGTATAAATAATTCATTCGCTAAAAGTAACCATTCGGCTAAATTCGTAGATTCCGTGTTTGCCATGAGAGAGGTCAAAAATCCAGTCTCAATTTATAGTAATAAAGTGTTTATTGTTGCACATCAAACGTGTGATCAGTTATGGGGCACCAGAAAAACATTGTGATCTGGTCCAATTAGTTCTTCTTCTTCTAAGGTGCCGTACGCTACATAGCGCGTTGGCGTCATCTATTTATTCTTCGTACACTTTTAGCTGTACCGGTATAGGTTGTGTACCAGGCAATTATTATATGTAACGCAGGTGTACACATTCGGAACTGATATTGTGATTGATTTACATCGTTTTACAAAAGTGCAGTCCTACTTATGTCTGCTGTGTACTGACCTAGCGCGCTTACAATGGTATTGTACGTGGTGGTTCGCCATTGCCTTCCACGTGATTATTAATAGAGTATTTCTCATGTTAATTCTTTGTAACGAGTTCTGTCGTCGCCCGGGATCGAGACTTAACGGAAGTCAAGCGCTCTAGCAACTAGGCTATCGCGACGACTTTACGATAATTAAATGTTTGTGCCGTAAATTCTTTTTGATGCGGGAAGATTTCGTTTGATTGTTAGAATCACCGATTCCTCTGTCACAATTACACATTTCGTAGATCAACTTTTTGTTTTTCCTATTCTTAAATTTGATATCCGTCAACTATAATATCACCCCATAAGGATATTTAGTCTGCACTTTCTGTGCGCTTGCGATAAAAACACCCGATTATATCCATTCGACAGCATCCTCCCATATTCGTATGTAGTACAAGAGAGCCGAAATAGCTTAATTTTCTAATGTTATTCTGCTTAAATGAAAGAACTAATGATGCTTAACAAAGTAGTATTTTCCGAATAGTGTGGAAATCATTCTGATATTAGAAAAAAAAAAAAAATGCGTAGCATATGTGCCACTTTTTTTTTTACTTTTCCGAAAGAAATCTATTTATTTGTTTTTCTCCGTTTATGAAGTGGCCATTTGGCAGTTATAGAGCGTCTTAATTTAGGCCGATTTTGTGGAAGTCTAATGAAAAATTACTTCGGTGGTGACCGCTGATTCGCGAAATAATTTCATAAAAGCTACGAAAAATTTTATGAAAAATTCTACCTTTCAAATGAAGCCGAATTTATATATCTTGTTCCATATTCATCAGTACTGTTTGTTCAATGAAATCCATAAAAACATAAAACACAATAAATTATAAACATGCCGACTAGTCGTTCGGATACAAAGAATCGTAATTATAGCACTAAAATTAAAATCAGAATTAGCAGTTTTGCAATGACAAATAGTAAATAAACATTGATCGGATTTAACAGATGTCAATAAATGTAACATGATAATCTCATAAAATAAAAATAGGAATATTATATCAAAAATGAAATAAAATAAAAATATGCGAAACATAAATATAAATGAGTTGTACTTATTAAATAAAACGGAATTTGTATTACTTCTCCGGAAAAAAAAAACAAAAAAAAACAGAAATGTGATTTAAAAATAAACTACGATGTTGTTTTTTAAGAAAGAAATTTTGATTGAATTTTAAACGAGTTTTATATTAATTCTTTAGATTTTTTTTTTTTTTTTGTATTATAGAATTACTTGCTTACAAATTTTTATTGTTACGATTAGTTACGTTCGGCGTTTATTTGTCAAAAGCGTGTTCACTTAATTATTGTTTACCTAACTTTACGAGAACTTATCTGTGATGATTAATATGTAATTCGTAGAATTTCGTTTAAGAGAAAATGTTTTTAAACGTTTCGCTGCTTTAAAAAAGTACAATTAAAACATGTACACATATTAACACACACACTCTTTCACACGCATATATGCACACCTATATATACATACACACACACATGCATATATATATATATATATATATGTATATATGCAACTAATCCGAAGTTTTTCCCAGTACTTTTCGAAAATACAAAAAAAAGTTGAAATGCTATTAATCCGACGTATAATCGCACGCACTACTATACAAATAAAAAAATTAAGGGTCACTACTTTTAAAAAATTCCAAAAAGCTAGATGATTAGACAGTGTTGTTTCGTTCAGGTACGACTTTGCTCGAATTCTGCTGTCACACATTGGAACTTCCAAAAATTTCCCGATCAGTATCTTCAAAAAAAAAAAAAAAAAAAATATCAAAAATCGAAAATTACATTTATAAAAAAAAAACTGATATTTAAATTTTGACGAAAGAAATTATTTACGTAAACTACGAGAAGGAATAATGCAAAATGAATTCGGAAAAAAAGTTAATAGAGATTATTAACTTAAATTTAAAACTATAAAGTGAAATATACTCAGCGCCTTCGTCTAATAATAAATAAAACTGAAAATATTATGTAAGGGAAGAAGAACTACATTAAGAAATTTATTTAAAAGTAAACATGTCTGTCGCATTAACAAATTTTTCTCTAAATTGCCGATCTAATAATTATTAGATCGCTTCAATGCCGCTTCTGTGCTTTTCGTTTGTCACAGTCGACAGATTTTTCCTAGCGGTAGATTTCGCCAAGCGTATTTATAAATTAGGCGTGTGAATTTCGCTGTGATAAAAAATAGCAGTAGCAGCGTAGTCACGGTTTCGCAGCAAAAAATGTGTGCTATCGGGTGGTTCGGTCAAAGTAGCGAAGTTACCGGGTTCCCTAAACGCTCGACCTAATTGGCTATTTACACAGATCTAGTGTGTGTGTGTGTACGCTTTACGCTTCTCAATGCGTTCTAGTGATCAGCTAATGTCTGAAAAGTACTGACCCTAGCGAAAGCAGATCATCAATTCGGAATTCCACTACTACTGAATATCAACTGGCAGTTTACACATTAAGCATTTTTCTCCATAATTCTGAAATAGGACTTCTCAGATGAAAACTGGCTTTTTAACCAAATTAATCTCTGCTCCTAGAGAAATACTGTCAGATTTCTTTGTTTTTCAATTTGCTTTGATATTTCGCCATACCAGAAGTTTCGCGTGCACACACCCACCCACATACACACATAATATATTAAATTTTTTATTTATCCAAGGATGTCGCATCACAGTGTCGTATTTATCGTGGACGAAATTTAATTATTATTATTATTATTTAAATTAAAATTCTCAATGAAATTTTATGTAGTCCATTAAAGAGAATTATCTATACCGATGCTTCATCGGTCGACCGCTGTAAAAGACAATATTAAAATAAACAAATAGGTTAATTGAATATTATAAAATAAGAATACGTATCTCTGCGGTAGTACGGTTATTCCTTGATCTTCCCCGGACGCAATATTTTGTTAGGAGAACTGTTAATTAAAAAACGACTAACATTGGTCTGAGGTACAACATCGACTAATTGTTTTATAACGGAGAAATTACTTCCTTCGAAGGTACAACTTCGGGTAGTAATTATTTGAACCAAGGGTAAAACGCGACTGACTGACAAAAAATCTCTCTCGGATCCTTGGCCATTCGCCCCTGCCTTTCCACCCTGACCGCTGGAAATTGACCAAATCAGGTATGCGCTTTCTCTTGCGGTGATCGATGATTGGTTACCCCGACCGACAATAGGATCACACGTACACGCACATTTTACTCTCGAATTTTTGTTTTTTATTAATTTTTTTATTTCATTATTTTATTATTTTTGAATTTTACTTTTTAAACCATGTAATGGACACGTTACAATGTATATGTATATAGTGGTGGCGAAACCTCTGAATAATCGTTTGTAATTGGTACATCCGATGTAAAAAGTATATTTTCGAAAAGCTATGTTAATATCAGCTGGTGGCTAGGTAAGTGTGTATGGATACGAAATCTACGTATGCCCAAAGCTATCTATTTATAGCTGTTTCTAATATCGGCAAGTCGGCCGTATATGATAGGCTAGGTAGAATAGTAGTCATTTTTAATATCATCAAGAGTGTGTTTCATTTGCAACGAATACCCAAAAACATATTGATCGTTTACCGAGTCGGGCAGTAAAAGTCGTACAAAACAAATGAAAAGCGATCACAATTTTGCGATACATAATCCGAACCGGGACAGGATCTCTACAGCTTTGTAAGAAAACTACGATCGACAATTAAGGGAACCTTGTAAGTATTTTCGGATGCAGAAAGAAAATGTATCCTCTGCCAGGGGCGGATCCAGAGAGTCACTTTGCGGAGTCAAAGTTATATAATTAATTATGTAATATATTATGCGGTAGACAGTGTACCTTTGAGAAATACTTTGTTTCATGAAGAAAATCAAATACTTTAGAAAATTAATAATGTTTCAAAAATACACAATTATTACAATTTTTAATTTAACTTTCGTTTTATTTTTAGGGGTGAAAAAAATAAAACGAAATTATAAAATTGTAGTTAAAATGTTGATTCAGAATCTGAATAATAAATTACTAGAAAGATTAGAAAGGTAGTATTTTTATTAGGCTTTATTTTATTTTTATTAGTAATCCGATCAGAATTCTTTGTTTGTGAACAAGTTTAAATATATATATATATATATATTTCATGGATCTATTTTTATTTACATTACGAAATAAAAATTAAAAGAAACTAAAAAAAAAAGGCAATGATCGATGATAATTGCGTTTAAAATACAATGAAAACGTAACATTAATAGTTTTACTAGAAAACAGTATTAATTATAATTACATCCATAAGTAACATTTATATAAATCTGTTATAGTATAAATTAAATTTCTCTGTTGTAACCAATTTTTTTTCATATAGGTTTTGGTGTCCCCTATCCCGTGGATCCGCCACAATCTTCTGCTAACTTTGCAGCTTACCAATAACAACTGAATAAATCGTACAAAGACCGGGTAAAAAGTTTAAAAATACTGCAATAATACAATACAATACAGAAAATGAAACAATAGGGTAAATAAACAATAATCTTGTTGATAATAATGATCTCACGTGAAGAACAATAAAATTGGGCTATACGAGTACAGCGGAAATCAGACTATTATCAAAAGAAAGAAATCCGCCAATAAACTCAAACTTAATAGAGCATCAAGAATGTAACTCTGTTTTATATTATATGTATATATATATATATATATTATATATTCTTTTTCACATAAATAAAAATAGCTTTAAAAAATGTATTAAAGCTGGGACATTTGATATTTTCGGCGAACCGTCGCTTTCCAGTATAAATTAAATTCTGATCTTTTCTAATTTATTTGATGCTGCTTTATTCAAGTTCACGATCTGTAAACCTTCACTTGTTTATTAAGGTTGTCATTCAACCATTATCTTTTGGCTTATTTAAATTCATGACCGTTATTTTCCGCTTCTTCTGTTCCCTAGCGCAATCTCTCTTTTACTATGATTAGGCCCGAATTTAAAATTAGTTTTCCTCTTATTCCACTACCATTATTACTATCCAATATAGAGAGACAAAATTTGCGTTGGGTTTTGTCGTTTTTACGAAGTCAGCGCTAGTGCAGATAAACATTATTATCCGTTCGGCCTTCAAATTTAATTGAAAATTTAAAAAACGTTTTATAACTCTCAGGTGTAATCAATCAGATTGTTTATAAATTGCTCGTTTTGTCGGCATTGTTTTAACTTTTTTCTTTCTGATTAAACGGAAAATAACTTAAAATTTTTTTTTAGCGCCGAAAAATACTCTTCTATTCGATTTTTGCCCCGTGATGTGTATATCATTTTAACTTTCATCAAATGACACTTAAGCAAAAATCCGATATGAAAGACTACGCTATAGTGACAATGCGGGTTACAAAATTTATTTCCCTATTGCCAAGTACTACTGCTATAACTTACCGTATTCGCGTCTGCGAATTATTTCATTTTCACTTATTTAATATTGGCGGTCGGCGGCGTCATGGGCTAACGAAATGTGCAAATACCGGAATAAGCGCGGGGTAATTTATTGCTTTTCAGCGAAGCTATTGTTGTAAAAGGGAGAGAGGTGGTGATGTGCCGACTATCAGAAATTTCTAGTCGTTATACCGAAAAGAATCGTAATCGTTAGATATAATCATCGCGCCGGTAATGGACGTCAAAGTTAAGAAAGCCGAAGATTCGAGTTTGAAAAGAATCTCGTTGTTGATTTCGAGACGCGCGCTAGTTGAAGGAAATGGATTTTTGTAAATACGCGCGAAAGAAACAGTGTGCATGGTAAATATGCTCTCGAGATATTCAAGAAAAAAAATCTGGATTAAGCTTGCGATTTCTTTGTCAGCTGCCCGTTTAAAAGGTACCCCCTTTAGAAGAAAAAAAAATAAAAACAGTAAAAGAGAATAGGTCGAAGTGCATGGATGATTTGTGCGATGTAAAACTGAAATATCGATTAGCGAGTGGTGGGTGTGAATCGTGACGTACGACGTACATTTTACTTAAACATCAATACGCTCTGATTTGTACTAAAGACTACCCAGTTGAGGACTACAATGTAGAAGGAATTTTTAAATGGAAGTTGCGACGCAAATTCTGGATGATCGCGGAAATGTTTGAATTAAAGCAACGATTTGCCGTCGTTACGTTCGTACGATTAGGCATGCTCGTCGTGTTAATGTTGAAGGGTGAATTTCGAAATATGTAATTTTTAAAGACACCGGTTAGTAACCGGCTAGCGTGGATTAGTTGATTAATTTTAATTGTGTTCCGTTCGGGTATCCCCCCGCTGCTGCACATTGACATTTTTAAAAACACGATTCACTTACGCGGGATTTTAATGTTCATAGTTGACGGGCGCAAAAATAAATAAATAAATAAATACATAAATAAATAAATGCATAAATAAATAAATACATAAATAAATAAATACATAAATAAATAAATAAATAAATAAATAAATAAATAAATAATAAACACTGATCAAATAGTTTCGGATAAAAATGAATCTGGTGTCCGTGAATCTATCGAAGGAATCGGTGCTGAACAGTTTTTCTTTAGTCATTCTCTATATATAGTTCGGCAAAGGTCTCTTTTACTTTGACTCGCCTTCCTTTGTATTTTTCTCCGAATTCCTAAGTTTGTTTTCGGCTTCTTTTAATATCGTTCTGTCGTTGTCGTCCTTCGTTTCATGCGGTTCCCGCTAGGTTAATTTACAGCGCAGTCTTGCAGCTCCATTACTTTTTCGATATTTTTTCAGTCGGATCTCTAGCTGCAGTTCTTTACTCATCTACATCAGTTCTCATCGTGTCGATTACAATTAAGAACGCGTGGGGGGCAGCCTGCGGAATGCAGAACTGAGTGCAAACTTTGCGGAACAATCTATGCAGCTAAATAGTTCTGGTCCATCAGTATTGCGACTTGATTCCACTCGTCGACTCACTCGCCATAAGGATCCTGCGGGGAGTGAGACTGGTTTCTGCCGTGTTATCTTTGCGATTAATTTCGAGCGCTTTTTGTTTCTCATCCGAATGTGCAAGATTGATTTTTAAAACTTTTCTTTTTTTTTTTTAAATTTCTTACTACTCTTTCGATCGGTACTGTACTTTTATCCTTACTGATGCAGTAAGGAATTTAATTAGCTGACACTGTCGCCTTTAATCTACTTCTCTTGAATAATTTCGACGCGCCTCTCGACTTTGTGCTTCATATCTTATTCTATATTCTGTGCAGACAGGCCATCTCGTATCTATGAGTTAATCTTTGTCACGGCCGTGCTGTTACGGTGGCATATGTTTATTGCGAGGATAATGTTGTCGTTTTTATTGTTTCGTACAGTTGCTTTTTCGAAGATGTTCAATCAATTTTTGACTTTTCGGACGGTTCGCATTGTTTTCGTGTTCATTTTTTATTATCTAAGTTCTTCCGTTAACGATTTAAAGAAATAAATGAACAAAAAAAAACTCGACAAAAATAAAAGTCCGAGTGTTTAAAATTTCTAGCCTATAAAAGGAATGTTCTTATTGACGACCAAGAGTTGTGCATTAACTGATTCCTTAGAGTTGGAGTTCGTAAACATCACGTCTTAGATGCGTAATTATTAACAATAGAAAAACAAAAATAATATATATATATATGTATTCACTTTACTTCTTGAAATTGTTCAAACAAACTTGCCGTTACAGTTTGCACAATTGTGACTCCACTGAAATGCAGAAAAATAAATGAATATTAATTTGGATTATTTGCATGGGGGGAGAAACATTTGTCACTCATCTGGTTGGCAGATCGATTTAAGCGTTTCCGAATTGTGAAGTAATAGAAGATTTTTTTTTTTTTTTTTTTTTTTTTGGAGTGCTCAACTATAGACATTAACTCGGCGCAAGTTAAATTGTTGGAAGTTTCAGTATGTGGCAGCGGGATATCAGGGTGGTGGTCTACCTCTGAAAGAAACATCGTTACCTAACCAACTACGCCATGGTATCTGGGTAATGAAAGATAAATATATAACTATGCGTCCGATAAAATTGAAATCGCTTTTGCTATAATTGATTGAAAAGATTCGTCACTTCTATAGGTGTGTCTCTAATTATGTTGAAAAATAATTACTTCTGCAAAAAGAATTTCACGAGAGGATTTCTTTTCCTCTAAATTGGATAGGTGCGCGTGTGTTTTTTATCACTTATTTTAGGTTTATAAAGGTAAAAAGTGGTGTAACCTTGAAGTCGGCGCTAAATTATCGAAGGAACTTGTTAGATCCGCTTACTCCTACACCGCGAATAATGGTATAATAAAAAATATTCGTCCGGTTTTTTAGCTTTTTCTGACTTTTTATTTTAACGATGTATACATGTATAATTTGTGTGTGTGAGTGTGTGTTTGCGTGTGGAAATTTCGAGATAAAATATTCCGACAGTTACTCTAATTACTTTTGTTTTAATACCTTTCCTCGACTTTTTACGTTTGATAAAATACAGGTTATCGACGATGGAAGTATTTAATTTTCCGCGGTTATTTTTCTCACTTCGCTAATCATCGTCATATCAGATTTGAATCAGCTTGTAGAGTCGCTCTTTGCTAATATTTACATGTTGACTTTAATCTTGTCCGCATTTTTTGAAATTAGAAATAATCAATTTCGAAGGTGTGTAAATAATGTTTACTACCTACCTACCCCCTTCGGTAAAAAAAGTACGATATTAATGTATATATGTATGTATATGCATACGACGCCGTATACACTTTAAAGGATTATTCAATTGAAGTTTAATTTTTTGTTTCACTTTTTTTTTCTTTTTTTTTTTTTCTTTTGTATTTTACTGGTCAGCGATTATTTTTTCTTTGTTCCACGGTTATTAATTTTGAGAATCAATGTCCCGGTTGAAATTCATTTAAAAATTGCTAATTGTTAATAAAATCGATAATAAAATTTGAACTTTAACCATGTACAATTTTGCTTAAGTCGTTATTGAAATTTCGGGATTAAACGTACGCAGTTTTACGGTGCGCCTAATAAAATATGTATTTAACAAATATTACACGCTTGCAAATATTATAATCGTTAATTTTGTTTCAGAAGGAGAACTTAAACTTTCTTTTTTCTTCTAGGACTCGTCGTCAACTAGGAACCATCTCACCCAAAGACAATTGGAGGGGGGTGAAAAGCTAATTATATTTTACGAAATAACTAATAATAGAAATTTAACTTTCGTAGTTTTGTAAAGAACTCGTTGAAATAAAACGCAAAAAATTCTTTGAGTGTATTTCCCCGATTGCAGGTATTTAATATAATAATGCAGTCATCGGCAGCAGGTAGTGATTACCTAAAAAAATAAATGCATGTATAATTAATTAAGTATACGCGATAAATAGCGAATAATTAAAAAGTATTTTAAATTAATATGAGAAAGAAAAAGAAATACATTTATACAAATGAAAAATACGGAAAATAATTTTAGACTATTTAAGAAATTGAAGGATTCGATTCACCAGGAAATAAATTGTAATAGAATAATAACGGTGAAATTGAAAAAAATTAAATAAATTGCAATTATGTATAGAGAAATAGCAGCTTCAATATAACTGAAACGCACGGATTAAATTATAGTTGGTCAGCGGTAGAACCATCCGATTAAGTTTTGGATTCCTCCATTCTACATTTTACAATCTTTAATCTTTATCTTAAAATACTTTAATTCTAATATAAATTAAAACTCGTCTTCGTATATTCCAATTCCTTTTTGGCCAAGGCTTAGCCGAATAGCTTCTTTGATAGGCCTTGTACCATGGAAGATTTATGAAGTTACAACTCGGATTGTAACGTTCGTTCTTTGTAGCTGTTTTTTTGGCCCGATCAAAGTTTATCGGGTCATTTTAGATGAATAAAAGTAATATGGAATAATATATTTTTCATTATCGCTATAAAGTGAGCCTCTCTTATAAAACTTGTATTTTTACTTTTACGGTTTTAACCTTGCCTCGCGCCAATGAATAATGCTATATTTTACGAGGTTTTAATGGTAGAAATATTTTTTTTTTCATTTGCAATACGCAACAGTCTGCAAAAATTTCAACAAATTTCCTTTAAGTCATCAGGAAAATAATACAAAGATGAAAGTAGAAGTTAACAAGAATGTATTGACCTGTAACACGAGGTTAACGTGACATTGAAAAGTTCTTTTAGGTGGGTCTTGTTTATTTTATTTTTGATATTTAAAAACAAAGTGTAAAAAAGGGCAAACAAAATTCTGTTCTCAGCTGACTTTGGTTCGTTTTTTTTTGTTTTTTTTTTTGTCTGTTTTATTTTTGAGCAGGATTTTTCGATTATGACTAGTTTTGACCGAGAAATATGCTGATTTTATGTAGATTTTCGATACATTTGCATTTATTTACAAACATGCGCTGCTTCATTAAAGACCCTTATCGAGAAAATGTTATCTTTTCATTCGTTCTACTGGTTTATTTTCGTCTCGTTATTTCGCAATAAAGCCGAATAAGAAATTATCATCAGTGTTTATTTGTTGCGATATTAATAAGTTATATTTCGACGTGTACCAATATAATTGTTATGGTTGACGCGATTACTCGAACTTTAATTGCAATTACGAAAATTTTAATCCCCTATACCTTACCAAATCAAATATCGCTGCAGTTGCGATAATAATTTTTCGCTCCCAGCTAATTTAGATTTCTGCTATGCTCTAATTATTGAACATCTGTTTCATTTCTACATTTTATCAGTTATCAAGATAATGATAATTTCTCTTTGATGATCCGTTTTTCCATCAACATACCACTGTGTAAGTTTTTTAGTTTTCATCGAGGAGTAAAGGTCGTTTATGAAATATAGGCAAATTATTAATCCGGATCATTAAACGGATAATACAGACAAAAACGGACTTACGTTGATGTAATTTGCTTTTTTTTTTTTTTTTTAATTTTTCTCCAAACTAAGACTTTTTATACAAACTTTAATGTTATTTTTATAAATTAGAAAATAGTATTTTTATCATTATCAATATTATCATTACTATTATTATTATAGTTTATCAATTATGTACCATAGCATCTTTGCCTTATCAATGCACATTATGTCGATTACTACAATTCGTACCTCTAGATTCAGTATGCGTTCTTTTGTCCCGTAAACTTTAAAAATGCAATAAACGTTTGATCGGATATTGTTGTTATTATTATAGTTACTTTTCGCATTAATGTTTATAAATATAAGTTACAAGTAGCTACGAATTTATGTTAAGTTCGTTTTCCTTTAACATTTCATTTATGGGTTTACGACTGCTAATAATAATCTCGGTTCACAGCTGGCGCATATATATGCATTCGTGAGTTTGATTGTATTACAATTGGATAATTTGATTGCATAAATAGTGAATAAATTGATTTGAAATTGTGATTATTGTTATCTTTATTATTACTATTATCAGTTATTACTGTTAATAATGGTGTTTTAACGCCGGCATAATTATTATTACATTTGTACTTTCTAAAATTTAATACATATTTCTAATTTAACATGCAACACAAAAGTTATCCAGTATTTACTGATAATTATCATTAAATTATATATATATATATATATATATAAAAATTCTTTAATCGCATCGAACAGTAGTACTTACAATTAGTTTCGTGTGTATTATGTTGAAGTATATAAGAAATTAGAATTGATACTGTTCTTTTTTAATTTTTAAATATTTTGTGTGTTTTACCAAGCAATACTATCCACAGTGTGGATGTTCGACACGCTTATCGTCATTTATTTACAAGGATTAATTACAATAAACAAATAGAAATTCTGATTCGTAGTTAGGGGGTTAGCTATAGTTTATATCGTTAGTTTCCTAATATTCAAAAGAGGATGATACATACGGCAATAGTTTTATAAAGAGGAAGTATAAAAAAAAAACAAAAAACGATTAATTTTTGAGCGAAAATAAAATATCAGGAAGGGTAAATAGATTAACAAATAGTGGAAAGTACTTGTTGTCTATTACTTTCACTATTCAAATAGCTCATTTTTATATCACTCTTCCGCAATCCTAATGTATTTTCCTCTTGCAATTCTGTAAAATGATTTCTGTGAGGTTAATGAACGTCAATTCATCGTTATTTTCAATTTTTATTCAATTTTATCGTTTATACCCTTAGGCCAGATGAAATATTTATTTTTTGAATTTCTTGTTGATCATTCTTTATTTATATAGGGGTGTGCATTTTACGAATTTTACATTCGTCAAGTCTGGAATAAAAGAATATCGTTTTCGGTGATGACTCACTGTCTTCGCAGCAGGTAGAGTTCATTTTATCGCTCTCTCTCTCTCTTTCTCTTGAGTTAAGATCATGTATTTTACTTATTTTATTTAATCACTCCTTACTTAGACTAGTTATACAATTCAAACCATAAATATAAAATAATTTTAATAGGCAATTCATCAATATGGTTTTTCCATGTTACTTGTCTTTAATTAATTCGGCTTATTCAAATTTGGTAGCAGATTTTAAGTGGCTACGAGAACAACTTTGAGTAATTGCACAATTTTGATGTAAACATATAAGGTAAAATTGTAAATAGTGATAATAATAATAAAATTTGACTTGATTTGATTATTATTATGGTTATATCTTAAACTCGAAATAATTCCAGTCCTGTAAGTTAAGATGAACTTCAATCAGACCCTATTCTTTTAAGGAGGTTGTATGTTGTTGTTTTTTTTAAAGTTTGTTCGTGTGTGTAATCATGTGATCCGATTTCAATGAGTCTTTATGAAAGTGTGCTATTCGGCTGTGCAAGATGTGAGTACCAAAAGTTCATGGAAAGTTTGTTCGAGGTATAGAAAAAGCTATGAAGTGATTCCACCGCTATTTGATTCTGATCTTAACACGTATGTTTATAAGGATCAAGCAAAAGCGGAGTTGTTAGCCGAGTATTGCTCAAATATTCATAAAACGAGCAGCGTCGTGTCTACATATCAAAATAATTTAGTTACTAATACAGTAAAACGTTTATTAACTCTAGTTCCACTCTCAATAGCATTACATGTTCCCCTATTTCCCATTCTGAGTTTTGTCCTGCCTCGAGCCTGTCGAAATATTAATATACCTCAAGAAATCTAAAGCAAAAATTTCTTGTGATGATGATAAAATTCCGGCAATAATCTTAAATAAGATTCCACGGAAGAGGGTACTAGTACGCACATAATCAATGCTGAAATGTGGTTCGGCTGTTTCTCAAAGTTCTGGAAAGTAGCCAAAATCCAATGATATTACCTAAACCAGGGAAAGACTCTTCTTAAGTGAATAATATACGACCTATTAGTCTGCTTAGCAACTTAAGCAAAACAGCGGAAAAAGTCATGCTACATAGGCTCCGTAAATTCGCCGATAGTAATAACATACTTCCAGCGGGGCAATTTGGTTTCAGATCAGAGGTTATTCTACTACGTATCAAGTTGCTAGCGCTGATCATGTCACGCATAATTCTAATGTAAATAAACACACAGGATTAATTCTACTTGACATTGCAAAAAGATTCGACATGGCACGGCGGGATGATTTACAAAATGTTAAAATATAATTTTCCAAGATATTTAATCAAAAATTAATTAGAAGTTATTTTTACTCAACAGTACCTTCTACGTTTCACACTACAAGATACGCTAAATCAATGACTAGAACTGCCGTCGCAGGGGTTTCTCAAGGTAGTCTGCTGGGGCCGTTTTTCTTTTCAGTCTACTCGTCCAATCTCCCTAAGTTGCAATTCCCGATTATGGCTTTATATGCTAATGATACGGCTATATAATATTGTAGTTCATATAAAACATCTACTATATGTATAGTCGTCTGCAGTCGCACAATTCTCGGGTTTTAAAATTTTTGAAAAAACAGAAAATCGAAATTAATCCAACTAAAGCAGAAGCTACAACTTCTTACTCTCGTAGATATCCCATCCCCCCAAGGCAACTGAATATTAAAGGCACCAGAACTAGCTGATCTTGTTTGATATCTTGGTGTGTAATTCTAGATAAGAAATTATCTTCTTTTAAGGAACACTTAGAACACGCTGAAGCGAAAACAAGTAGAGCTATTATTGCAGCCTCGCACACAATTATTGATCGAAGAGCTTACTTAAACATTACAAACAAGCTTATTATCTATAAAAGCATTATAGACCACAATATTTTCGGTTATTCAGTTCCAGTTTGGTGCTCGATTTCAAACTCGGATTTTAATTAATTTAAATTACTTCAAAATAATAGGTGTTGTCGGTGTATTTTAAACGTTCCCCGCTGGACTAAACTTGATAATATGCATAATTAAATATAGAGTTTCCTTATGTAAAAGCGACTGTATAATTAACGCAGCAAAAACTTTTTTTTCATCGCTGTTCTTACCATAACAATGTGCTTGTCAGGAATGTAGGCGATTACAATTCCGAGCAGCTAGCCCCCGAATGTACATTAAATATAAGCATCGTCGGATTAAACACAATTTAGTTAGTCAGTGGTAAAACTATTAAGTAATGTTTTTAATAGTATAAATTGGCCGTAATTTTGGTTGTTTTCTTTTTGTTATAATTTTTGCCCTTTGTTTTTTGTATGGTATTTATGTTTTCTTTAACAGTATATGTAAGCGTTTTACTTTTTTTTATCACTAATGTAAAGCGGTTAAAAGTCTCTTTCGAGCTGGTACGTATTTTATGGTTATATATACTGTGTAACTCTCTGTACTTAGTTAAATATGCGTTCTGTTCTGTTCTGTTCAAAGAAATCGATGAACATAAATTGAGAGTAGTCATCAAAAAAAAAATACAAAAAAAAAAAAAAACAAAAAAGATACGTGAAAAAATGTGTGGTCTCTTTAGATAATTTTTTAAATTTATTAATATAACAGACGTGACTGACTTCAAGCATTATCAATATTAAGCGTGGAAATGTAATTTTAAAAAAATTTAAGTGTCATCAATGTTAAAAATTAACATATAAATTTAAATAAAGAAAACGATTTTAAACCACTATAGCGCAAATTAGAAAGCTCGTCGATTTTAAAAAAAAGTTGACTTTAGCAAGGCAAAAAATTCAAGCATTATGCCAAAAATTGTGAAATAAAATGTTAAAAAAAAATACCGACTTCAAGATTTACTACAAAAATTTAATGAAAATGTGCGAAAATGTAAAAAATAATTATTCGATAACATATATTTTTTTTTCTCGGTTATAGTTCTGGTTTCATTTTTTTTTTGCTAATGAAATTATATTATTTTTGTTTCATTTTCTTTTTTATAAATTACTAGGAGCTTCTCCACCTCAGAGATTATTGTTTCATTGGGCTTTCAACCCTGGCGTTTACAAATACAAATATATTGTAAAAAGTCGGCGATTAAAATAATTTTAGTACTGTTGCCATTAGTTTAGACACGTAAATGAATAGCCAAATTTTGAAAATCAATGAAATAATTAAATTTTAAAAAAAAAAAAAGTTTATTTGGTATGTAAAGAACTTATGTACCGAATTTTCTACGTTTTACTGTTACAACGTTTCTTAACAAACCATACCGGTAATATATAATTTAATTGAAAAAAAAAAAAAGAAAAGATAAAGAATCTCCATTACAAACATCAATCAACGCGAATGACGTAGTAAATATTGTTGATGAGAATTTTCTCTTTTTTTTATTATTATTATATAGCGAGGTTATCAAAATATTCATTTATTCATATTATTTTCACATAATTTTTCTCTATTACCTCTTTTAGTGTATACATTTGTAATATAATATTTGCATTGTTTTAGTTATTTTTTTAAATCTTTTTTTTCAATGGACCATTTTTAACATCTATGCGATCGTAATGATCGGATGGAGGTTAAGAATTAAAGGATTTAATTCGGGTTATTATTTTCCTTTAAAAAGTTCAGAGTTGACCTTATCGGTGATTTTGATAGAGTCGCATCTAAGCTAGACATTCCGTATTTATTTCAAGTGGTCTGTATCCCGCTCAAGTAAGAGGGTTACTAGCAGGTTATGAACTCGAAGGAGAAGACGTATTACGGAAAAAATAGGATCAAGTGAAAAATTTTGAAAGTTGTGTCAGAATTTCTCTGAAGAGATATTATTAGGGCTTACGAAGGATCTGCGATATTTTAACGGGAATGCATCAGTTACGGCACTCAGCTACGATCGCGTGGTGTTTTGCATAATGAACAGCTGAGATTTTTTGTAAAGCAGAATGGTGCAGCGCGTCCGATTTTTCTTTCGGGGGTTATGTTTATAGTAGCAGAATACACACTCCAGCCATAATTGATTCTATTAAGGATCAAGGATTTATAGGCCTTAATCAGTAATTTTGGATTAATATCTAAGGTTAGAAAGGTACTTTATAATTAAGTTAAGAGGCTTTTTTTTTTTTTTTTTTTTTTTTTTTTTTTTTTTTTAGGAAGGATACACATATTAGTTTTAAGTTAATCTCCCGTCAAAACATATGCCGAGGAGAAATCCCGCTGAAGACTAAAAATTATTACTTCCATAAATGAGACAGAATTGGTGACAGACCGTTGTCTGATTTCCATTACTGTTAAGATTATTATTATTACTAATACTGAAAGGCGTGAAATTTCAAGCTTAAAATTTTTCCATTTGGCGAAGATGCTTTAACTGTTAACTCCATTTTCATGAACAATTAGCAGTAGTCGTAGTAAACATTCCTTTGTTGTAAAAATTCCATAGTCTTTTATGATACTCGGGGGGGAGAGGGGGGATGGGGGGGGCATTCGAGTGGGTTCCAGCCTACGCAGTTGTTGTACCAAGTAATAAAAGAGTTGACATAGCCAGCTTGTTGAACGACTTACTCTGTTCGGTGCCACCTAATTTCGCTCCTGTTACCGCAGAATAGCGCCAACGGTGAAACTCTGAAATTTTTTAAACGGAATAAAAACTTCCATCGATCCCTGGTGGCCATCGGAAGTTTGTTTTTTTTGTTTTTTGTTTTGTTTGTTTTTTTTTTTTTTTTGGCCCGGGTACTCATTTAGCTGTCTAGCCGCATTAAAAATGGTACACATACTACTCTGATTGATGATTTTATATTTTTTTTTCCCCCGTCCACGCTACCAACGGAATGTTCTGTTTTTGCAGACAGTCTATTATCGAGCAATTTCAAATGCGCACCGTTCAATTTTAACCGAAGATGATGCAGCGCGTAGGTGATAGGCTGAAAGACAAGCCCCATTTAGTCATATCCGCCAAACTGGTATCTTGCATTTGTATTAAACACTATACTTTTATGTATCGCGTAATAAGCAAGGTAGTTAAAAATGTAAACGAAATAATGCCCAAGAATGTAAAAGAGCAAAAAAAAATCATTGCGTTAATAAAATTCCTTGGAGCTGCATTTTATTTTTATCGATATTCGATTTCGAGGAACTACACCTAATGATCGATTTCTAGAAAACAGTGGAACAGTGTTAAAATTTATAATTAGTGTAACGATAATCAATTACTTTCTCCTCGTCTTTGTTAAAGCGTTTTTAATTTCTTTCATCATTTACTCTTTGATTTAAACAAGTGTGTTAATAAATCATCTCTTTTTTTTTCCCGTTCTTGACCAACTATCAAACGAACGTTTTCAGAAATGTCTTTAACCGAGCGAAGGCCGATAATATTTAAGAGAATTTTTTGTACTTTTTCGGAGTCAATATTGATGATACAGTGTAGCGGTTGCTATTTTTCTTGAGCTTGTAGTTCAAAGACAAATGGTTAAAAATTTTAGTGATTTTTGATTTCTTTCCCCCCCCCCCCTTCAGTGTATATATATATATATATATATATATATATATATATATATATATATATATATATATAAATGTTCCTGCGCTTTGTCGCTAGATATTCAGCTTTTTCATCTCTTTGATTTATTCGTTGAAATTTTTGCCTATCTCATTCAAATACGTTCTGCCATTTAGACTTATGGGAAACTTACGGGAACTTTATTGTAATCAGTATCGTATAATATGCATATACATACATATATATATATATATATGTGTGTGTGTGTGTGTGTGTGTGTGTGTGTGGTAATCAATAAACAGGTTAATTGCCTTTTTAGTCTGTGCGTGTCTGTATTAATTTTACGCGATTATTGATAAATATATCTGGCCGCTACAGAGAGTAAACTCTGTTGTCTTCTAATCATAATATATCATGTGAAAACGGCAACAGGTCAACGAGCAACGGATGAGCGAATTAGTAAAACGTTTAGAAGACCTTCTCTTAATAACAAATGGACCCAGTTGGGCATTCAGATAGCGCCGGGGCCAGTGCCTCGATCGGAGCCAGACACGCTGACCATCTGTTCGCTGGCGAAGAGAAAAATACTGGCTAACCTCAACCCGTTAGTAAACAGAAATACGTGCCGACATATCGTTATTGCGATTATCTCTGCTGTTCCCTCTATTATCGAGTGTATTGAGCAGCGGCGTTTCGGTATGGTCGAGCAATGAAGCTGTTTCGTTCAATGTTGTCCATGTCGCGTTGCATAATCACGACAAAAGTCTTGTTTACACATTAGCAACAGGCTGCATTAAAAAAAAGAATACGCTTGATCACGATTAGCGCTCCGATGTTTGTGGTGAAACTTTAATCATGCATCATTTGACGACAAGCACTCGAACTCGACGAAGGAAATAATATATATTTTTCGTCTTTCTAAATACGGCCATTCTGGTCTACTTCTTATAGGACACCGTTGCGTAGCCTCCCAGTCGCCAGCTTTCGCTTTCCGCTGTTTAATTGATAAATTAATAAATTAGCTAGCGGTTGCCGTGCAAGCAGTTTCCCACTAAGCCCGTCAGATTGATCGCACAGCCGGCAGCCAACTGAGCAACCTTTTCCGAAAGAACTAAATTAGGAAAATGGCCCTTGTACCCAAAACTGCACCGATTATCGAAAGCCCCCGGCCAGACCGTCTAATCCCTACTCTATGAAACATTTACAATAATGCGCACACATCGTGTTTGCGAAGCGGTTTTCATGTTCGGAAATGTCTTGAAATTACAACACCACATTTGTAAAGTACAAACCTATTTGAATAAATATTTCGTTCTATTGAAATTACTCTGATTGCAAACCGTATTTTCTGATTTTTAAATGTTCGATTTTTTTTTTATCTCAACTCCTCCTGTGCCCATATTGTATGTGTGTGTGTGTGTGTGTAAATTTAATGTTTACGATAATAAACGGTTCTGTAAAGAATATTCTCGTCGGAGACGATGCCGATTTTACCTTCAAAATTACCGCAATGTATTTTTCATGTACGAGTGTCGTTGTTTGGTGCTGGCCAGCTAATAAGTTATTTCATTTTAAGGTAGCGCGTTTTTTAATTGCGACTTTTATTCGCCGATGTAACAGTTCCCTATGGAGATTAATGACATGTTTACCTTATTAAATATTTAAAGCTTTCACAGTGATTATTTATTATTATTAAAAATGTTTACCTATTAAATCTTTCTAATCTATATCAAAAAAGTCCACATTTTTCGGTATTTTATTTTTTCTTTTCGTCTTTTTCTGTCTTCTTTTATAATATAAATATAAGGTATTTCGATGTTAATCAAATAGCCCCCCGGAAATATAATTAATACGTAATCACTATTGTTGATGATCGTTTAACAAGTAATAGTGTTCGGTGGGTATGATTGAATCAAACAGATGGAGCGCCTGACTAATCCCCCTAGTGTGTGTGTGTGTGTATATATATATATATATATATATATATATATATATATATATATATATGTATATGTATATGTATATGTATATATGTATATGTATGTATGTGTGTGTGGTTATTTGCTGAGTTTAATAATTCTTGTAAATTCCTATATCGTTTGGTCCTGAGAAAAACTGAACATAGTGGTGACTAAAGCCAGTTAAACATTTGGCGAGAGTTGATATCGAGCGGGAGAATCTGCGTTCGACGGGCATCTTATGTGAGTAACGTACATCGTGTTTTGTTTTTATTACTTCTATTCTGACTCGTTCTGATCTTTTTATTGCATTGTATGCGATTAGTTTGTTAATAGTTTTCGTGTTTAATGTCTGAAATCGGTAAGTTAAAACCGGTAAAGCGCACAGACTAATAATAATAATCTGACTTAGTGGACCTTTAAATATTTTTCTAAAAAAATTTTTCTTTTTTTTTCATTTGATTTTAGAATTATATCTGCTCTTCACTCGTTAGATTTATTTGGTTACTTATCTACGTTATTTATCTACGTTAATAGCTTCTCATATTCTTGTAACACACTCATCTCAACTCATCTGAGAAAGAGGAAAGAGAAGTTTTTTTCGCCGACTAATTAATAATTCATATCTGAAACATGTATCACTTTGTTTTTCCAGTCTATCTTTATAAAAGTTTCCTTTATATTAATGCGCAAGCACCTTTTCGTTTGACGATGGTTCGATGTCCTCCTCATCTATCGGAAAGAAAAAAAAAAAAAAACAAGTACCTTTTAACGTCATATAAGAAAAGTCGTTAAAATATATTAGTCTTGTGCATTACGAAATGTGCAAAATAAAAAGAGAGTTTCGAAAATACGAAACCAAACCACGGCGCACAACCTATACCAAATATCGATCAGAATTTATATAAAAAAAAAGGAATTAATTTTACAAACTCTATGCGTATTTTTCTACGGAAGAAGAAAGTGTCGACGAATTGATCGAATCGCTTCCCTATCGTTTCTACGTTGGCGCGCTTCCTGCTGTAATTATCTCGGTTGGGCGAAAATCATGCTGAAGCAGATCAGTGATGTGGAAAGGACGAATAGTCAAGAGTTCAGTGGGAGAATATAGTAGTAATATTTTCAACGGGTTCGCGTCATCGCGAATGAAATTATAAACAATTTTAAGAGGAAATCGCTGTGGGTGTACGGGGCGGCTGCTGGTTCACGTACATTGTCGCTGCCGGCGATTGTTTAAATTACGAAGCCATCGTTTGCCTAATTATATGTAGGAAAAGTTAGTTCTCAACGGCCATATGGCTTGCGTTGTTTACGTTGCAGTGGTAACGCGATTCGCCTTATTTATTTTTTTGAACTACTGAATGTCGATTCGATTAAGTACTCTAAGTACACGCGGAACTGGAAGTCTATGTGGGACGATTTAGGTTATGGAACATGCGTGCATCGTCCAAGGTCGCGCTCGTTCTATCTGCCCATCATAAACAGAACCCGGCCGTCGTGTCTGTTTGGCGTGAGCTTTTATTCGTCCATCCCCCCCCCCCCTCCCTTAAATACCTTCGGTTCGCGCGCTTTTGCTGATTTTCCCTCGGTGGTTGCCTTTTCGATTTTTGCGAAGAGAATTTAATCAAACTTGTTAATCAACGCCGCGCTGGAAAATAAAAGTGCTAATGTGGCACTGGCTCTAATCGGCGATTGTGTCGTCCGACGAACATATGGCACTCGGCCGTGAGAGAGACGGCCACTATGAGTCAACGTGTTGTCTCATTAATTCCGTTTACACAGGACCGGAGAAGCTGGCCATTTTGCTTTCACCGCTCGTTTAGCACCGCGTCGTAATAGTGACTTACAGAGAGACAAGTTTTGCAGTCGCAGACTATGACCGAAAATTCGATCTGTTCTCGCCTACACCTACTGCAAAGCCCCGCTGCCTTTAAACAATTGCGTCTAGCGTTTCGTCCGCAATTGCGTAACGTACGCCGCTAATGCAATTCGCCGCAGACTGATTATCTTTTTCCCGACCCGAGGAGCGTGATTTCGATTATTTTATTATATAAACAACATGTGCGACGACACATCTGCCGTGTCTCCTCCGTTTGTTATGTGGCAAACAGTGCTCCTTTGACGAATTAACCCCGATAATAGAAATTACGTTCCTGCTACCGACAACGGAGTCGAGCAATAATTCGTCAATTTAAAAATAACACCTTTATTGCCGGCAGACCTGTCTCGAATAGTCGAACACACTTGTTCTTCTTAGGTGTATCGATGTTTAAGAATACTTTTACACTGCTCTCGCGTCCCGTAAACAGCACTGACTTGTATATTGTATTAATAAATAAAACGTATTGGATTTGTTTCCAATCTGGACAAAAAAGCTAATTACGCTCTCTCCCGTAATTCAATGTATGGAGAAACCGAAATGCAACAATCCTTTCTACAACACCGTTAATGTATACCATCTGAGTAAATGAACCTGTCGGGGAAGCTGTTTAAATTTTGCAAGCATGTTTAATGCTAGTAAACTAACAGTCCCGTAACATTTATCGTTCAAGCTTTTATTAACATCTCACGCAAAATTATTGAAAAAAAAAAAATAAATAAAAATCATCTATACTACGCGATAAAAAAAATGTATTAAAAAAAAAGTATTAAAAAAAATAAGCTCGTAATCCTGTAGAATCGTAACTTGGTTTTTTCATTACTGCGCCGCTCTCTTACCCATTCAATCAATCGTCTTTCTTTTTCTTTTTTTCTTCTTTTTCTTTTTTTTTCTTTTTTTCTTTTTTTTTTTTTTTCTTTTTAATTATAATTTTTTCTCTCTTCTATTACTTTAGTGCCCAGTCCGGAGTAAGAACTACAAAAGTTGATTCTAATGGAATCCGCTTTTATGGCTGATACCGATTTTCTTATTTGTTCATAAGTCGGTGGACAAATTATTAGAAAATGCTTTTTGTATTTTGTCTGTTTTCTATGAATTCCTTTTTTTTTTTCCGTAAAAATAAAGGGAAAGATACTAATAATAAATGCTGTTTACGTGAAAATTCTGTTGATTGCAGAGGTTCGAAGTTTGAAATTATTGTATTTTTATTTTTAAATTAACGTACAGAAAAAGAGGGAACTAGCAGTATTTTTCAAAAACTGAACTGGGCTACTGGTATAAATTTTATAATTGGTTTATTTTAGCCCACGCAAAACGCGAAAACGTCAGAGTAGTACTACTCTGTCCGTTTCCATTATTTTTACTCTTATTTTATATTTCTTCGTAGTGAAAATCGTAAACCGTTTATATATGTACAATGCATACATACATACATGTATATAGTATATATGTATATTTGTATGCATTATTTTTATTATATTAAGGTGATGCGTGAAATTCGAATTTATAACACTGCCGAAGCAAGTTATGATGAATAGAGGGCGACAAGATATTTTGTTTTTCTTTTTGCTGCTAAAGCTATGCGTGGAGGAAGTGTGGCGGAACGGAAGAGCCCCGTGCGCTTGGCATAACTTCAAAATAAGTAGAAAGGTGTGCGGGGGGTTAAGGATTAAAAGTTTAAAGTTGATTATTTGCTGATTTTTGATACCAATTATTTCGTGAAAAACTGAATCGATCATTAATTTACGAATTCTATGCGTCAGTTCCGGCGTAAGATTGTGTTTATATGCAATTCGCATAAATACACCCGCACGCGAAAACAACAAGTAGTTATAATAATAATAATAATGATGATGATGATGATGATGATGATGATGAGGATAAAGAAACAGTTTTTCCTTTTTTCTTCGGTAGACCTATTTGATGTGGGCGTAATTGGAAATTGTACTACCACCTCTTTGATATTAGCAGCTATCCGTTCATTGATGACGTGAGATATTTCTCATAATCTAATTCTGATATGCGTTCCATTACGGTACCATAGAGAGCTCTAGCAGATACTATGTGATGGCTAATAATCGTTCGTGGTTAAGTAGGAGTTTCGATCAATCTGGTTCTGCCGTTATCGTAATACGGGCTATATCGATTGTACAGCAGACCAGCCGTGCTTCTTCGGATGATCTCGGGCAGAATTTCGCTTCTGGTAAACAACGAGCGATTTTCGAGCGTAGGCCGGCCATCGTCAGCCAGACAAACTGCCCGTTCAGTCTTCTGCAGGGCAAATTCAAATTTCCCTGTAAATCTCGCCCACTATCCTCCGAAGTCAGCGATTGTGTCGCTTTTGCAGTCTTAGCCGGGCAATGTGTGTCGCCTTATCTACGACACCGTTCGCAATAAAACTCAACAATCGTAAATATTTGTATTCGCAAACACTGAGTACCTCACTCCCTTTCTGTTTCTCGGTTCTCGATCGACCTCTATCCCCGCTATGTCATTTTGCTAGATGTTCGCATATTCGATATATACACACACACACACATATATATATATATATATATATATATGTATAGTGTGCGATATTTAACGTATTCCGTAGGTGTGATAGATGACGGCCTGTGCTCCGAGCTGGAGTTTCATCTGTTTCGGCATTTTCTTTTACGGAAACGTTGTTCGATTAAAATTTCGGCGTTGGATTTTTTTTCCGTTTTTTTTTTTTTTTCTTTTCTTTTCCTTAAAGAAATGAATAAAAATGAAACCGACATAAATTAGAGAACTTTTGACCTTAAATTTATCTGCTAAAATTCCAGGTGTGGTTTTTCCAAAACGAAAAAGAAGAGGTAAGGGGGGGGGGGGCTATATTTCTTTTAGTGTAGGCTTTTATCACAAGAGGCGAGCTTATAAAAAAATTTTCTGAAAAAGATAATAGATGCGTATCGGCATTAAACGTGTTTTCCGCGAGATAGTGCAACTTGGCAACTAAATTATTCCCGTTACAGTGTAACCGTGTCGTAATACATAAATACGAAATCAAATATTTTTTGGAACAATATTAAACGCACTTGATGATACGTGTTTCGTGAATATTTTTCAATGTCAAATTAAAAAATTTTTGCAGAGCCTTAAAAAAGGTTTTGTATGATTTCGGTTTGTGAATCTTTTGATAAATTAGCGAGTTAAATTAAAATGTCAAAACTTAAAATTAATCCTAGTAAACTTTTTCGCCCCCCCCCCCCTCTTTTTTCCTCTAATTTATCCTAATTTTTTTATATATCTCTCATCAATTTTATATTGCAATTTCAAAAGGATTTTTTAACGTCTAATAATTAAATTGCATATAAAGAGATCTTCGTACATTCATCAAAAAAAAAAAAAAAAAAAGAGTGATTTGAAATTTCGTCATTTCCACCCAGTGATTAACAAAATACTCTAGTTTTTTAAAAAAAAATAAATATTTATATATGAAAATTCGGCCTACAACGATTTACATATATACATAATTTATTCAAATCGTAAATTAACGTATTTCTTAAATAAACGCGCATTGCAATCGAGCGATTCGAAATAACTCTTAATTAATATAAATAATTTCACTTGAATTTGATGGATCTTCTTTTTTTTCGCGGACTTATGGCAATTGGTAGCGACGGCTCAATCCAGGATTTAAGTTTTTCAGATTTTTAAAATTTCCATATGCGACAATTTGCAAACATAATTTCTCCAGGAAAGCATATCTCCTTAATTTAACAGCGGTGTTTATTATATTTAATCTTTTTATTTGTAATTGTCATACATTAGATGATGATGGCAACGTGGTAGCTTAGTGGTTAAGGTGCTTGGCTACCAAATTAGAGGTCACCAGTTCGAGACTTCGTCCCGAATGCAAGTCGCTCCCAAGCTTAGTCTGAAATAATTCGGTACCAGAGAAATTTGAGAGAGTAAAGGCGGCCGATAGAAAGAAACTGGACCCCCTACATTAATGCCGTTGGGTTTAGTTCCATTATGGAAAGCTTAACTTCACAATCCATGATGATACCTTATCAAGGGTATGGGACTTACACTTTTTTAATATGATAATAACAAATACCATGTATATATAGGAACTCCGCCATTTTGTTAATATGTGTTGTTGATTGCCATACATTCTAAATGTGTGGAAAAGTCGTAATCTTCTTAATTCCCGATGGAATCCATAGTTCTCGTAATATTTTCGGGAACACACGATCGTAACGTTTTTTTTTTCCCCTCCTTCGTTACGACATCTGTAAGTTAAGCACCGCATCTATAGAGCCGTTCAACCAAATTTTTGTCACATTAGTCAAATAGATGTTAAACGGTTTCAAACTGTTTCCTATTGTCTCGAAATTTTTAGCTTAATCGCCCTTGCGAATGATTATTAAATTGTTTAACGTGTAGAATATTTTAAATAATTTCTGATTGTTTTAGACGAAATTATTATCGAAGGGAAAAAGAAACAGGAAAAAGCCTGATTGAAAGCCCCAACATTGCTATACCGATAATCGGGGCAAAACGCTGATTTTAATTAATACATTTTACTAGTCATAAACCAAAATTGCATTGTGTCTGGTTGCAGATCTCCGAAAATGGTAGAACACCGGTGGATTTTATCAAGAACATCGTTCCCATCTCTCGTTGTTGCCGGATTTCTTTATTAGCCGCTATTTTAATCCAATTTTTCCGTCGCCATCTTTTTCATTATTTTATAACCTTTGTCAGCAAACATCTTTTCTGTCATTTAATGCATTGATAACGCAAAAAATTGTATTAATTAATTAAATTGCAAGCGAGTTTCGGATTATTTTTTTAAATATCGAAATTAGTCGGCAATTTAATAGTAGTTAATGTGTCTCATGCTTCTTTGTGTATACGTGTTTCG
This sequence comes from Icerya purchasi, assembly GCA_039619475.1. Classification (NCBI taxonomy): domain Eukaryota; kingdom Metazoa; phylum Arthropoda; class Insecta; order Hemiptera; family Monophlebidae; genus Icerya; species Icerya purchasi. Next base: position 544,246,501 of record CM077115.1, read on the forward strand.
TTTTATTATTTATCGCCTAATTGACCGAGCTTTGTGCTGATTTATTGCAAAGATTCATCGAAATATTCATGAATTTCACAAACGCTTGCGTACATTACCGTAATCTTTACACTTTCTTTGCGTAATATTTAAAATCGCCATATAACTGTCTCGTACAAATTTATTTCATCGCGAAGTTGCAATTGCTTATTTAACAAAATAAATCGGCGAATTATTATTTATTTACCTTTTATTAAACTCAAAATTTAATCGCTAACTGTAACACTGTTTGCCTACATTTCCCGGAACAGTCGATTTCTAAAACCTCTTATTTATCGAAATTTTCAGAACTAATTGCACATCTATACACGAAAATTGCTCGTTCAATGATATACATATTAACCGAATTTCGCCCTTTATCTATTTCTAAATTTTGCAAATCAATTAGTGTGGATAAATAAGTAAAAAATAAAAGTTTTGCAAGCGGTTAAACTTTTAGCACTAATAATATACACATGACATGAAATCTACATTTTCTCGTATACATTATGAATTACAGATTTTTATGTTGAAATATTCTCGCTTTACAAAAAATCAAAACGAATTAAGTCAGAAATATTATTACAAATTATTATCAACGAATGTTTTAACGATATCCCGCATATTTGAAATAGCGTAATATTGAGATACGTTATGTTAAGCGTAAATAAACATATTTTATCACGAAACAAAACTTATTATTATTCCTTTATCAGTGTACCACGGTAAATAACTGTACTGCTTTTTAATAAACTTCAAACAAAAAAAAACAATGATTACTAAAACGAACACGTTTGGCCTTTTTTTTTTTTTTTTAAATTGCTCGTTTCGTACTATTTTCTCGGCAATAAGACCTCGGCCGGTTGATTCTTAAACCCCAAAAATTCTAATTCGTGAATTTCATCGAAAACGTTAGAGCTGATTCTAAAAATCCGCTTACTTATTTACATACATAGATGTGCGTGTGCACACATATGCACATGCATATACCCATCTATCTCTCTATCTATATATATATATATATATTAATTACTCGAAAAAATGTCCCAAAAAAATGTCCCAATTTTATGTAACGTCCCAGAAAAATGTCCCAATTTTATGTAACATTTGTTATATTTTGTAGGATTTTTGTTATTGTTATTTAAAAAATGTCACAATTTTATGTAATGAAATATGTAACGAAAAATGTAACGAAAAAATGTCTTAATTTTATATAACGGAAGTTAAATGTTAGAATAGGATTTTTGTGGTTATGCTATTTTTTGTGTGTGTTGATGCCAGTAAGAATTACGTTGTAAATTTTGATCATTTTATACAAAGTATAGAAGAGAAAGAGACAGAAATGAAAGCAAGAGTGGTCAAGGGGCACAGCCCCTTGCGAGGCCAAAATGGCCGAGTTTATATATATATGTGATTTTTCTTATATTATAAGATTATTTATTCAAATTATCACTTCTTTCGTATTATAACAAAATGTGTGCGAATATATATTTCTTTAATAAAAATACGTGTTGCTGCGAATATTGCAATTTTATAAATTTTACTTTAATTTAAAAACCCGTTAGACAATAGTGTTTCCTTCGGGTAAAATTGCGTTGGAATCCCGCTGCCGTATGTTGTGATTTCCAAAAATGTCACTTGCGCTGGGAAATGTCCCTAGTTGACGTGCTCAAAAATTCAAAAAAGAAATACATACATCATACATGTATATCTTTATATATATATATATATATATATATGTACACATGTATGTATGTATATATAGAGTTATTGGGAACAACAATGTTTGAAATTACGTATGCACTATTGTTGAAAAGTAATGTAGGTCAATTTCGCTTTAAAATTGAGTTATTTGCTGTTGGAAGGGGTAGGGTTGTCGGTGTTCGTTGATGTTACATCGGTCGTCCATTATTATTATACATTCGTGTTTATAAATCAGTTATCACGTTAACGTAGTACCGTCGTTGTGTGAGAAATAGCGATATCACTTGAATCGTCTGAAAGCTAATCGGGAATTAAATGAAAGCGAACTTGTAACGATCAAGTCGGAAAGCAGTTCATTGCATACAGAGTTATACGGCGCAAATAGTTTTGCATTGGCTCAGTACCATTCTACATATCGTGAAGTCTTATTTTCATTTGCTGTAGCCGAATCTTTTTTGCAACGTACTTCCGACAAGGCCGTAAAAGCAAACCGTTCACGGTTCAGCTCGTTGCGTATCATTTAAACAATGTCGTAGAACATGCTCCGTCCGGATTAAATAATAGGAGTAATGCGCAACATGCTCGATTATATAAAAGCAAACAGACCAGGTCAAAATGTTTTTTACACACTTTGCCGGCGTTTTTATAGAAAAAATCGCGCAATCGTTGAGGTGAATTCTAAAAAGTTCCGGCTGTTCGAACTTTGGCGCTCCCTCTCTTTTAGCATTTAACCGAGAATATTAAGAGGGCTGGTTGGTCCCTCTAGGAGGGAACACAGTTCCCTCATGAATTGCTCTTCTTTGCCATCGAAACCTTCTAGCGTTCGGTAGCGAATCTTTCTAATTCGTTCTCTTTGACCGCTCTCGAGTTTCTTATTATATTTCTTATTGTGCTGGACGGTTAAATTGTCGTCAAAGTTTTTTATTCCCGACTTCGTATGAAGGGAGTGGAAAATTTCAGCTACTTGCAACCCGATATGGCGTTCGATTATTAAATTAATAGAAATGTAATTACTTTTTTTTTTTATCATTTCTATGTTCTATTTTAGATTAGAGTGTACCCCACCAGTGTGTCGGCATTTATTTTTCGTTTTATTGCCGAGACTCACGCTTGCTGTATTTAATTGAGCTGTTGCAATTCTCGTGACCTCGAGTTTAATGTGATAGACGCCATCTCCCACCACCACCATCGCAGTTTGGTTAGTTCTGATAAAACTTCTATATATTCTATATAGATAGCGCGTGATAAGGTTATTTTGAGGGAAAAGGCGTCGTCGTCCGAGTGTATTTTTCGATATATGTAATTTTTTTGACATTTTTCTATGATCTTTTGATATACTTCGTCGGTTCAATTGTTTCGTTACAGTTAAGTGTTTAAATGCTTTCGGTTTGTTTATATATTCCGTAGCTTTGGCTGGCTGGGTAGTGTCTTACATGTGGGGAAATTGTCACAACAAACGCGAGAAAATAAAAAAATATATAGGAATTTCCTCGTCAGCGAGTTTCTTTCGAAAAGTAGTTTTCATTTTTTCATGTAATTTGCTTTTTTGTAGTATTCGTTTTTTTCTTCTTCTTCTTCTTCTTTTTAGTCCATAAGGCGTATTCGACTTAAGAAGAAAGTAAAAAACAAAAAAAAAAGATAAGCAACAGAGCATTATTCTTTAAAACGAATTTGTGTACCTTTTTAAAGTAAAAAGATAATTTGAAAATGAAATTTTTTATTTTATCGATTGAATAACATTAAGGGAATCGTGTGGGTGGCGCGGGGGAAATTGTTGGAATGGCAGTTTACACATCTCGGGAGATTCTATTATTAATTTCGGTTTCGTCGTTATGTAATTTCGGAACTCCTCTCACAGACGTTTTCGATAATGATAAACTGATTTGCGAGTTTTCGATAACGATAAACTGATGTGCGAGTTTTCGATAGTGTTGTTCCATTTGTTTTTTCTAACCATATTTTAGCCAAAAGGAAACAACTTGAGCTCAAACTACGGAGTATGAACTGGTTAATGCATACAAATTCATTCTTATCAGTTAAAAACAAACTGTTAATATATAAAGTTATTTTGAAGCCTATATGGACATATGGAATAGAAATCTGGGGAACCGCCAGCAACTCCAGACTGAAAACTATCCAGCGTTTCCAGTCTAAGGTATTGCGCAACATCGTTGGAGCACCGTGGTATATCTGTAATACTGATTTACATAAGGATCTCCACATGCCTGATGTAAAAGAAACGGTCAGAACACACAGTGGTAGATATATGCAGCGACTCCAGAAACATGTCAATCGACTGGCTGCCAACCTCAAGCGAAATCCCACAGAATTCAAACGTTTAAAAAGATATGGTCAAATGGATCTACAACATCGTTATTAATTAATATATACAGAGAATGGCTGCTAATGGGCAGCATCTAATGATAATACCGTAAAACATTAGTGCTACTTATTGACCCGTTCAGGGACAGATTGTACGCAAAAATATAAAAAAAAAAAAAAAAAAAAAAATTTGTTTTTTCTTTTTCACAGATGAACCATTTGTTCGAATAAAAAATTTTCGCCAAAATATGCTACAGCAAGAGCACATAGTATTAGTTCTCGGTTGGGCAACGTTGTTTCGTCCGACGAGTGTGTTTACTGGCGCACACTGGAAATCGAGATAATTATCATCAACGAGATGTATATACATATATGTATGAAAAGCGATGTTAATTGTTAAAAACTACTCGAACGTTATTTTGTCTAGAATATAATCGTTCGATTTCAGAAACGAACGAAAATTTCGTATCGATCACGCACATATGCGCGCAAATAGAAAAAAAAAAAAATGTATCAGTGTGCGATTGTACGACGTGTATCTAGATGATATATTAACGCAAACGCAAACGCAACGAGCGGCTAAACTCACAGAGAAGAAGGGTCTTAACATGTTTTCGAACAACTGCTGCTCCCACATAGACTAGTTATCCGGGCGAAGGCGTTGTAATTTTCTCTGTGCTTTAATCACTTTATTATCGCAAAGATCCGCGTATCTCGATCTATCCGAAATATCTCTTCCACTTGCGATGATGGCCATCATCCTAGCTCGAACTGAATGTCATCCACAGACTCGTCCTGCCGCGCGCGCGAAATTGCACTACCTCTTCTTCGCTGCTGGCACCGGCGGCCGAACAGCCTTTATAATGCACGACTGACTGATGTTGTTCCACCGAGAATTAAACTAATCGCCCGACACACACAACCTACGCCAACAGAAGAAGAGGGCGCCCCTTTTTATAAAATTCGACGAACGCCTCCAGCTTCCGTCCAAAGTTTATTATAATTTTAGCTGATATAATTCCAACTTCGCTTCTTTGACCATCTTGTTCCAAGAAAGATAAAATAATACCAGCAATGTAAATAATTAAATGCAAGAAAAGACATTATAAATATACTCGTAATTAAAATGCGTTTACCCGCCCACTTTTGTCAAATTTCTATTTCGGACTGTGTGATATTACGAAGGAATGTTTTTAAGCGCATTCCTGACATTTTCCGTAAATTTTCCCGGTTGATCTCTAACGGGGAGACGGTTGATGAACGCACACAGGGTTTTCTTGTTATACGAACAATAATTTAAGCTTTCGCGCTATCTATCATCATGATTAAACTTCAGTACGGACGACGACGTCGGTATTAGGTGATTGTTTTACCCTTTACTCGTAGTAATCAAATTTTTGATTTTTTTGTGTTTGTTTTTTCAATGGCAATGACGACACCCTCCTAATAGTTAAGCGGAGGAAAATGTAGAGCTAAGCGATTCGGAACAAAATCTAGTAACAGAAGAATGTAAAATAACACAAATAACAGAGAGGGAGAGAGAGAGAGAATATTCTCAAGTAGAATATAGATGGCATCGTGAGAATAGGAATGCATGCAAAATTAGAGAGAATACGAGAGAGAAATGATAATATCGAGAGTAAGAAGAAAGAGCAAGATGAATTTAGCGCTAAAAAGGAAATAATTAAGCAGAGTTCGTATCAGTTAAAGCGTAACAAATGAAGATTATGTTTGACAAATTAAATACATTAATTCGATTTAAAAAGAAGTAGCAAATATGTGGTAATTTTTTGAAATATATACAGGTTATACAATGTGGAAAAAGTTGTTATATTGGACAAACAAACGGATCTTTTAAGGGTCAGATACAAACAGTGGTGTATCATTATTGACGCTCGACATTTGCCCAACATTTGAAAAACACAAAATTATACATTCACAAGATCCATGATACGCGGATATTAAGAATTTTAACACCACCGAACATCTTAATTTTGCTTAAAATTTTTATACGGAAAAAATACTAAGAAAACGTGTAATATATTTCAACTAGCATATTTGTTTAATATAAAATATAACGAAAAATAATTTAACATTTTAATCTTTAATTTTGGTTTAAAGCGCTGCTTAAATCTTTTTGATAGTCGAGTTATGTCGATTTTTTTTTTTTTTTTTTACAATATCATTATATTCTATTTATATATTTTATTATTATTTTGTTATTATTATACACTGTAACTATATGAACCTGGTATTGGAAACTGATCAGTTTTTTTTTGAATTTTATGTTTTACGTTATATTTCGCGAGTGAATAAGTTCACTATTTGTTTAAATTAGACTAAATATTTTTATCGAAAAATTTATTTAATTTCTCCATTTATTAATTTTCCAATGATAGGATTTGTTGTATTTTGTTCGTGTTTTTTTTTTTTTAAGTTGATTTAACAAAATAATTAAAAAAAAAAAAAAAAAAAACATATTTTTTTTCGTTGATTATGGAGCGAATTGAGGTGAAATGGACCACCTCTTTTATTTATTGTAATTGTAACCAAAAATTTGAAGTTTATAGGTGTCAAGCCGTTCGTGAGTTATTGATTTTTATTTGATATTTTTGTCATTTGTGTACCATCATCTTATTAGGATTATTCTGTACATTATTACGGAGTCCTAAAAAAAAGGATGTTTTTCCATTTATGTCGGTAGAACATTACATCAATAAATTACCGAAAAGTTACAATTATTAATCTAAATTTGTTAAACATTCGTATTCGGAAAAAAGAAAATAATAACAATACCATAGTTTTATCTCACCCGCGGAATGTTAACGGTCAGATGGACCGCGTTTAATCAGGAAGGAGAGAATAATCGCTATATAAAAGGTATGAAAACGTATTAAATTAAAACGGATCACTTCCAAATCCAAAAGAGATGACGTAATCATCACCACACTCCGATTGGGTCACACACGCCTCACCTACGAATACTTACTAAATGGAACTGAGGCTCCTCAGTGTACCAAGTGCAGTGTTTCCCTCACCATTCAATCCTCACCGAATGCCCATCATATTCTTTTGAAAAGAAATTTTTCAACCTACCTTCTTCTCCTCTTCCTCTCATCCTTAAAGACAACTCCTCTTCATTATCCAGTTTAATCCTTTTCCTTCATAAGTCCGGACTCTACTCACCGATCTAAACCTCCTTCTCCTCCCGTTTCTCTATGACCATAGTTGCTGCACATGGCACGTAAAACTATTAATATAATAATAAAAACGGAAAATTTTATTTTACCTCGCCAATAATAAAAACTGTACGTAATCAAATAAAAATCGGGAATTAACTGTTTGGTTCTAGTCGTTTTAAATAGTTTTATTATGTAATTATTTAAATTTTAACTTCTTCATTTAACATTGATTCCCTTCTACTGCGATATAATTTTAATCCAATGCCTCTTTGCTTCGGGTCCATATTCGACTTATTTCATTTTCATTACAGCGTTCTAATTCTTTTTTTCTTAACACATTATAAATTTGTTCAAAGTCAGTTTCGAAACTTCGTAGCTTTAATAATGTTGCTCTTTCTTTTTTTTTGTTTTTTCCTCTTCATTTTTTAAAGTTCTCTTTTATCTTTCCTTGGATTTTCCATGTTTCTTATCGTTTTCTCGCTTAAAAAAATATTTTCCGCCGCTTTATTCGGGGCGGCTACCATTTAATTTTCCTTCAAGTTTATTAATACATCGTTTAACTAGAGGCGTGTAAGAGACGATAATCGAAACATTTTTCCGAGAGTAAAATTTAAATAATCTTTATGCTTGATAAAAAATTAGATTCAAGCGCGTTTTTTTCTCTCTATCATCTGTGCCTTTAGCACGCACCGTGTTTTATAGGCTATTTAAAAGAGAAAAAAAAGCCGTCAAAAGGCGATATTATAGTAAATATTGTTATAGTATGTTTTAATTGTTTAACTTTATACATTTGGTGTGTACATCCGCAATGATTTACCCATCATGCAGAATTTTTGTTTTGTTTTGTTTTTTTTTATTTATTTTCCATCATTTTCCGTTGAAAGTGGTAAGAAAATTTATCACAGATCCGTAATCGAGCAAAGAAACCCTTTTTCGAATTTATAAATAATAATCTAGTTGTTTACCGGTCTAGATTTAATTTGAAATAACGCGAAAATTTTGTAGAAGAAAAATGAAATAATTCGATACAAATAAATTGTGTACACAAAAAGAGAAGCCACGCAAAATGAATAATTGCATATTTCAAAAATGCCGATTGATAACTTGATCATAGATAGCAGTGAATATTTAAAATGAAATACATAAAGTGTATCATCGATATATATATATATATATATATATATATATATATATATATATATGTATATAAATATATATAAAAATATGTATGTATCAAAAAATCAATTTTTCAGTAAGTTAAAAAATGTAATTATTTACTTTGTATGTTTGCTATATGTTCACAATTTATTGGTATCGGATTTGAAGTAGAGGTGCATAAGTATATTGTTAGTTGTTTTTTTTTCTCGGATGGTAGAGTAATAGTTTTGTGTCTTTGTATTTTCCAGAAGCTAATCACGGTGGTTCGGTGCATTGGAATATCCAATTGGACCAAGATCTGTTTAATACAATCGTCTCCATATACCCTGAGTGGTTTAAGGGGGCGATGAATAAGAGTAACAACGGTGCTTCCAATTCAGGTATGGCGGCAACGGATGGTTGTGCCGCGACATCAATTTCTTCAGCATCCACTTCAACTTCATCGACGACGGCACACAGTGGTGGAAATACGGACGGCGGAATTTCTATTTCTGATCAGCAAACACAATCGCAAACAGCCGGCAGTGGCTCTTATTGCGCTTCTTCTGCTCCATCTGCTGCCTCTTCGACGACAAACGGCGCTTCCTCGCAACTCCCATATCCTCGTTCGCCACCGAAGGCCGAGGTGGACGAATCACCGTTACAGAAATCCATGGATAGGAATAAGCAATGTAAGTTTTTTTTTTTTTTTTTTTTTTAAATTATAGAAAACTGCTCTGGATAAAGTTCGTTTTGACGTTTGAACTAAGAATTGGAAAAATCTCAACGTCGGAATTTGATAATGTGCGATAGAGAAGAGATTGCTCGATGTTATCTAACGATTTATTGTGGTAACAGAAGACTACGAAAAAAACCAAAAAAAAAACAACTAAAGATGAACGCATGCGCGTTCTTTCTTTTTTTGTAAAATTAGAAAAAAATATAAGTATATATTTTTTCTCGCGACTCTTAATTAATCCAACCTTTCTAGTTAATACCGAATTTTTCGGCTCGAAAAATAGATTTATTTCGCGGGTTACTAATTTTGGGGGAGAGGGCACATACACGTAACAAAAAATTTCGGTAAAATTCTATTCATTCTTAATTGTTTTTTTTATTTAGTAATTCAAAAGCGATTATTCGGTTGTAAGTAGGATTCGGACGTTACAAAAAGAAACTGCAAAATATACACTAAAAACTTCGTAACAGATAGTGTACATTAAAAGAAATAAAATTTTGCATTTTCCATTTCGATATATTAAAATACTTGGAAATTTTAAGTTCTCAATTTAAAACACTTAACAATAAGGAATTTTTCGGAATTTTCAACACGAAAATTATGTCTCCCGTATCCGAAAGAGTAGTCTTCAGTTGTAACAGGTAAATATTAAAATGTAGAAAATAAGGCGGATTTTATTCTTCCCAGATCTGGCGGTACCGCATCTTTTAAAGTTTTTGCTATTACTTAAAATAATTCCATCCTACGTTAAGTGTGTAAACTTGTGCATCATCCGCTAGAGATATACATGTCTAGTTTAAAAGGCTCAATCAGCTAATAAAAAGTACTCCCCCCCGAGTCAATCTCGACAACAAAAATAATTCTTTGCAGGGCATGATAAAAGAAATCTCTTATCTTTTTAATTCCTCATTGGGTGTACCAAGGAAATCTGGAAAAATAAAGGCGGCCAGGGAAGAGGCCGCAATCTATCTGGTTTCTTTAATTTCATTAGTGTGATTTGGTCTTAGTCCGTTGTGAATTTTAACTATTTCCCATATATGTATTTCCCAACGCGTGTTAATAAGATGTGTGATTTTTTTTGCTTACCGTCACAAGGAGCTGCTTTATGCCCCATCTTCAGTGATTTTTCGATTTTTCAAGGCGTCTCGATTCCGTTGTTTTTACCAGTCTTCACCTTTTTTCAAAATGTCTTTGTAATATACTTATTTATTTAGTTAAACAAAACACAGATATTTAATCACGAAATATAATAGATATATACGATACTGCGAGTTGTGTGTATCTTAGCAAAAATGAACTTTCGAAATTAGAAAGTGGTTATTTGTACACCTGTTTTCCGAAAATTAATAGAATAATATAAGCAATTCGCTGACTAGACTAGAAAATAATACACCGACATATTTCGGAAACACCATAATCATGGTGAATATACAATTTAGTTTATTCACCGTGTCGGTGTATTGTTTTCTAGTCTAGTCAGCGAATTGCTTATATTATTCTATTAATTTTCGGAAAACATTCGAATATTTCATTTTCATTACGGAGGGTATAGCAAATATTTAAAAAAAACGAAACAAAAAAAAACAAAACATTAATTATTGCGCGCGAAAAAATCGCCGCAATCTTTTCTACAAAAACGAAAAAAGAAGTTACATTTGTATGATGAAGTTCGAAGACCTGGTAAATTTCGCGTTTAATGCGAATCAGTATCATATTTACACGCATTTACATTGAGAAGATAGTATAATTTTTAGGGGAAAAAAAAAAAAAAAAAAAGACTAAAAGCAGTTTAATCTTGAATTTTTTCTGAAATCGGCAAATTTATTTGAAATAAAAATCGCGATTTATTTCATTTTTGTAGGGCAGTTTTCCCACGCTGTTGTCGATCCGGCATTCTGAACGTTCGTTAACTAAATCGCAACGTCTGGTGGTGACTTATTATAAAATTAATTAAAACGCGGCCGCGAACAAACATTAAAATAAATGCGTTAAAAAAGGAAAAGGAAGAAAAAATGAAAAAGAAAAACGAATCCGGTGTACTTGACGAAGAATTGGCATGATTATCGCGGTTAACGATTGATAAAGATCATCGAGTAGAATGTTTTGGCTTTTTTTTTTTTTTTTTTTTCGTTTTTATTTTTTTGGAATGAGGAAGAAGTTTTGAAAAGCCCTAACGTTCGCGAGTGCCGAGTGTTGCGGGCATCGGGATTGAACTTGAACCACTTAGCTTTTATTATCATTACCGGCGTGCATTGGATAGCGCCAGCTTTCTGACCGTAGACGAGCGACCTACCGCTCAAATTTGAACGCACTGGGCCGCTCTGTGTTTATTATTTGTCCGTTAAGTGCTCCCAGAGTAGTACCCTTTGCCAAACTGCCGATTCAGCGCCAAATCCGACACGTCATCATTCTCGCTGCAACCTTTCCTCTTCCCCTCATCCCTCGTCTTACATTACATTTATTGCCGTTACTTCTTTAATTCTGCTCTTTTGTTTTTCCTTCGTTCGGGTTTTCATTTTTGTTTCTGTTTCGATTTTTATTTATTCGTTTCGAAACTTTTTTTTTTTCTATTACCGTTACAATTTCATTGTCAATTTTATTGGCTTGCTTTTACGCTTTATGCGCGTGCAGACTCTGCAGCCGGGAACAACATTTTAATCGAATGCTGATGAATATACCACCACCACCACCACCACGACGGTACAAATTCATCTAAATCTGTCAAAAATGCATCTTTTAAACTTTACGTCTTTCTCCTCTGTGATTTATGCGCATTCGTTAAACTCGTCTGTACTAGTTCACAATAATTTTCCGTTATCGAAACAATTTGATTTGTTTTTTTTTTTTTTTGTTTTTTTTGAGGAGGGCTACTGTTGTTTTTTGTAATGCTTGAAAAATAGAAATTTATACTAACTTAGTAGTGTCATTCGTTTGACCCTTTTTTAACTTCCCGGAAAAGCCGTTTATTTTTTGCTTTTGTAAATTGTTAAGAGATTTCTTAAAATTTCGTATTACTAATAAATAATGAAATATTATAATTCGGCCGATTTCACTGAGAAAATGAATAATGGCGGGAATAAATTTTAATGATTAACTTCTATTTTAAATTTTTACTAAAACAGCTGATTATGTGTAAATACGAAATACTCAATATATAATATATATCCTAAATTAAATAAAACCTGCTTGATTTCGTCGTTTGTAACTTCTTCCTTCGCGAAGTTACCAAAGAAATAATATTCAGGAAGCGGTGTGTTTCGCTATTCGAATCCCACAATTGAAGGCATCGAAAACACTATCATTACCTACCACCTTGTAAGATTCGGTAAATAAAATTTATTTTTTTGATTACTAAAGAAGAAATTTTCTTGCTCAAAAAAAAAAAAATAAATAAAAATAAATAAATAAAGAGTACTCTCCTAACTTATATTTATTCGTTATATTTCAAGCGAATAATTCTGATTTTTGGTTTGTTTTTTTTTCCCCCATTTTTATTGATTTTACCAGAAATTATAATTTTTATCGTTTAGTAAAATAATCAAATTAATTGCGTAACTAGAAAATAACACAAACGCCATTTCTAAAAACGAGAGTTTTTGAAAGAAAAAAAAAGAAAGACCGACGTAATTAAACTATTTCCGTTTTCACTTGTGTGTGTATACACCCCTTCTTTACTTTATCCACTATTTCCCTTTTCTTCATTACTATCCTGTGACACTACTACTAGTGGCTAATTATAAAGTCTACTTTATTTAAAAATAATAGAGTAATATTAATATTTATAATAATAATAATGCAATTGACAGATTTAGCTAGCCAGCCCAAAAATAGTCTGAATACCGGAATGAAGATGACAGAGCGAAAGACTCTGGGGCCGAATATTCTGTGATCCGTTTGAACTTCGCAAACCCTAATATCCTATACGAAGAGATTTTTGACTCTTTTACTATCCGAATTTTCTGTATTTTTTTCTTTTCTTATCTTGCTCTATTTTCATCTATTAAAATTAGATGCTTAGTTTTCTTATTTACTTTTTCGTCATCTTTACACTGGCTTATATTTGATCGCGTTAAATATGATGATGGCACTAATTCCGGGGTACAATGGGCCGCATTTCACCATTTTCTAATTCAATCAAAGTGATTTTATCAAATAAGTAACCGTGAGCGAGAATGTGCAATGTCGAAATGCGAATTCTCATTCAAAAATAAAATTACACGAATGCCGTTGTCACCGCTTGGTGTGTGTTATTGTTCCACATTTCGAGGGCGATACATGTGTCGTTGCGCACTTTTATAATTGATTTAAGCGGCGATATTAGCTCTAGAGAGGAGACGTATGATGTTCGTGGTCATCGATGATTTTATTATATCCACATTGATCTTTTTATTTTTTTTTTGTCTTTTTTCGATCTCTTAAATTTGAACATTACTGATCCGAAAAAGCGTTTACGAGACTAGATTTTATTAAGACAAATGCGTAAAAACTGTTGTAGATATTTAAAGTTCCCATTTAAAAACGCGCAAGGGTACCGCTATACACAAACACAACTGGCTGCAAATAGCCAAGGTCCGTAATAATTAAGTAAAAAAAAAAAAACAGGTAAAGTAAGTCCCCCATATGATAAGATTGTGGAATTAAGCTTTTTGACAATGTACTAAACCAAACGACACTAATGACTACTTTTGGCGGATTTACTTTCCCAGATTTCACCGGTTTATTGTAGCAGCCGATTATTTTTATTTATTTTAAAATTTTTTAATTAATTCGTTTTTTTATCGAATTTTCTTATTTCGCGCAGAATTATTATTAGAAGAGGGGGCTGTTATAATGAATTTGAAAACATTTTCACTTGTGATTGCAGCAGAGTTGGGGGTTAAATTGTTGGCTAGTTTTAAAGACGGGGAGCCCACTTTGCTGAGCGAGTAGTTTGGAAATTTGAATTCGGAAAGAACGCGGTCAAGTCGAACTGGTCAGTGAGCTGACTTGGAACACACTGGCCACAGGTAAGGCAGAGTGAAAAACCGATTTCGTAGAAAACTTTCCGTCTATTTCAGTGCTAGACTGGAGAGAGCAGCATCGTGTCGGGTAGTTTTATCGGTTTTAACGAAATTTACTACGTTCACAGTTTACGTTGGCAGCCGTTCAATACGGCAGATCGTTGCTAATAGTTAATGGCGACTGTGACGTTAATTGAATGCGAAGCCGATTTCTTTGTTTCAGCCAGTGCTCGGGCCTGTTGCGCTGTCGATTTGCTCCGTTCAGATAAACGCGCATTTAGGCCAAATAAAGCATTCGAATAACGCCAATAAATCGCTAGAGTCCGCGCGCTACCGTAGACTATGCAGTCGGGGCAAGGTTGGCACACTCGTCGTCTTCGTCGTCGTCGACAGTGAAGAATTCCGAGTCTGCCTTTCCAGAATTTCGAATGCCGAATGCCGGATTACCGAGTCTGAAATTTAAATCGCCACCACCGGATAACGACTATGGCAAATGTTGCCAAATTCCGAAACGGCTGATTTGCCGTTACTATAAACAACATCCGCGGCCTCATCTTTTTCTGTTCACCATCTTTGTCTATCTTCTCGTGCTGCTAATTCTACTTTCGTTCCTTCTTCACTTTTCTTCTTTTTCTCGTTTCTTCTCCTCTCTGTTTCAGCTTCGCTTTCCTAATAAACTAGAAATCGGGGTAGTTCAACTGCGCGTGTGTGAATTTCTTTTTTCATTCCTTTTTGTTTAATTTTTCGTTTATTTATTGTCGTATTATTTTGGCAATTTTTCCGTACCATATGTTTTCTACGAACCCATTATCATCAGACTTCCTTTAACTCGCTTTTTTCCAACTTTTTTCACTTCTTTTTTTTTCTTTCTTTCTTTCTTTCTTTCTTTCTTTTTTAATTCGAATCTGAATTCGAATTCGAATTAAATACACGAATAAGAAGTATACAATATTATTATTCGTATGTTCTCTGTTGTCCTGATCGTAATTTTATGCGCATTGCTAACGGTTCCCATTTAGTGTCGTTAATCATATTTTTCGATAGAAGCGGGGGGAGGGTACTTAAAGGTACAAAACGTCAATTTGCCGTAGATGTTTCTGTCAACCGTTTGCTAGAGCTGCGCGAGGAAGAAAGGTGATTCTCTTGAACAATCCGTCGTCGTTATTAATTATGCACCGCTTTCGAGATCTAATCGGATTGGTCCGCAGTTTTTCGTCTCTGCTCTATCGTTAATAGTGCATCTACTCGTATATTATACAGATACCGAAATTAACATCGGGCTCTACAACTAACTTTATTCGTTTCTTTAGCCTTTTATTCGGTTATTATTTATCGTTGCTGTCGCCAATATTCTCCAACGATAATCACTTCTTGACGTGGAATTTTCCTGCGACAAACCTATTATTCCTGTTCTATATAGACCACTACTACAACTGTAGCGATGGACAATTTCTAGGGTAACGGTGTGTGTATATATATATATATATATATATAGATATATAGATATATAGATATATATACATATGTGTGTGTGTGTTGGAAGGGTTACTAATGATGTTATAAACTTGCGGAACCGAAAGGAATAATGCAGCTTTTCGAGTATGTTTTGCAAGTGCAGCGTCGCTGTTTTACACCTTTATAGAGCAGACGGTTTATGAAGTCATCTTGTGCGTAAATCATTATCATCGAATGTAAATTTTATGAAGTAGCCGTACGACAGCATCATCGTCATCATCATCATTATCATCAGTGACTCTTTTCCGATTAGCAGGACATCGTACTCCTTTTTCTTACACACTACTTATATCACAACCTTCTCCATATGTTTATTGCTTTTCTTCCTCTGTTCGCTACTCTTTCTGTCATTTCTTTTCGTGCAGTCTCTTTACATTTCCTCCTTAATTCCACCTGTGTACCTTCCCTGTCGATACTTTTACTTCTAAACTAACTTTCTGCGAAAGCTTTTTCTTCTTTTTTTCTAGTAATCTTCGAATTTTGAAACAACCGGGTCTGCGCTTGTTCCCTAACCGTTTCATATTTATATATATATATATATATATATATCCGTTCCATCGAATGATTAATAATATTACGCTACAAAAGGCAAAAAAAAAAGGGGGAAAAACGCAAGTCTTCTTCTTGTTTCCAAGTATTTTCTTACTTTTCAGCCAATTATTGATTTGTTTTCAAGAGCATACCTCGTCTGAAATCGAATATTTATCACGTCGGAAGAGTAATTTTCAGAAAGTAAAGGTGAATCCTAAGGGAAAAGAACTGGCCCCGATTAAAATTATTTCAGATCCGTTAGACTCTTCGAAATATTATTAGAAGTTTAATTCCGAAATTTTAGCTTAACAGAAGGAATATATTTTTACTTCATGCTAATTACGTTGGTAACTAAGAAAATACAAATTTAGTTTTAAGATGGGAGAGACAGACTTTTGAAAAAGTTACTTTTGTTAAAGTGTAGTTTATTTATTTACCGTTTTTTTTTTTTTTTTTTGTTTTTCACTTACGAAAATAGACTTTGATATAGCGGAATCGAAATGATTTTTTTCTTTTTCTGAAAATTGCTTCGGAAAAATCTGACCACGTATGTTAATTTAGTTTGATTTATTTATCACCCGGTGTCGATCGTACTTGCAGCTGGTTGCATCAGTTGCAAACAGTAAGGGCGCGATGTATTTTTACCGTTTTGCACAACCGAGAAGAAGTATGGTTGTTCTTCTCATAGCATTGTGTTCATAAGCGTAACGTGTTTTGTCTGTCGTCTGATAATAATCGTGTCGAAAGGTGAAAAACGATTTTTAATTAAAATACCATTTTCATTCCACTATTCATTCTACTGCACAAGGCGCAGTCTGAAATCGGCCGGCAAATTAAATATCGCGGCCTAGTGACGGTGGAGCGCGGTGGCATTGTGCATTATACCGGCAATGCGAAGTTCTCTGAACGGAGCGGATTGAACTCGTTGAACAAGTGTGTTACAGAAATGGCGAATGAACAAGAATGCATCCTCGTTGAAATTTACGCTGAACGTGTGTAGTTTAAATTCCAATCGCTCGGCTTCTTTAACAGTGAATAAATCTTTTATCCTTTACAAGATAATTAAGATAGAACACTGAAACCGGTTATCGGTTAATTTGTTGGAAGTAAATTAACCGAATTTCAAAAACTTCAGCTGAAATAAAAGGGGAAAAGTTTATATAAAAAGTTACTTTTTGCCGGAGTAAACTTAGCAGGGAGAGCAGTTTATTATTATTATTATTATTATTATTATTATTATTATTATTATTATTATTATACAAAGTTGCTTAAAATAATAATCAGTATTACACGCTATAAATTATTGCTACAATCGTAGATAGTGACGTCGTGGCTAGGATGCTAAAATAGATAGTGCGTGATAATTTTAAGTGGTTCTCTGAAACAAATAGTTTTAGTGTAGACGTTTTAGTCGCCGTCGAGTTGTTGTGTGGTTAATGAGACAGCGAAAGGATTGATGTCCCCAGTCGGGCGATTATAATATCCACCACACTGTGGACGTTTATTTCCTCAATCTGTATGTAATTGCAGATCCCATTGTACGATGCTATTGCGTGCGGACCATGGCGCATTAAAAGTCGAAGAGATTTGTTTACACGTGAATTTTTTTAAGGTTAAATTTCATTGTCGTACCCCATAGCTGGATATCATATCTCCAGGGAGACGCGCAACGACCTGTTTTTGTAGATTGATGGTGTTTGTTTCGAAGTCGGAATTTTTTGTTTTTAGAACACGAATCAAGTTTCTTCTTTTTACTTAAAGCAATCTTAATATATATATATATATATATATATATATATGTATATATTGTTGCGTCATTTACGTGTATAATGATGTAACGAATCTGACCCACTTGGAGGATGATTATCCTATATCTCTGTGCACATATCTCTTCTCAATGCGAGTAGGCAGAAAGAATAATTTTCTGAGTTTACTGATATGTTTCATCTTTTGGCCCACAGGAAAAATCGGTTAAAAGGCAAAGTTTTTTATGTCTTTCTACATGGACAAGTGTTGAGTTAACAAGAGAGTCCGTATTGTCTGCATTGGTTGCAAATTAAACTACTCTAATCAGTTAGTATACACATTAGCGGGGTATACAAAACGTAAGGTATTGAGCCAAGCACGCTACCTTGTGGAAAATCGAACGGATTGCGTAATCTTACAGGTATGATTAGAAGAGACGAGTAAATGCTGACGAGAGATAATCATCTTAAGTTTCTTTCATTCGTGTAATGTATAATTCTTTCAAATATTTTTGAGAAAAAGTGGGGGTAGCTTTTAGAAGATGATCTGATTTCCAGATTTAGCGATCATGACGATTAGCGCATAATTGAAATGTTTTTAGAATTACAGTTTGTACAGAAGGAAGTTATTTTTATCATCGGCAAGATATAACTTGGTTGGGCAGATATTCTTCCAACGGAGGAGGAAAGAACCATAACTATTTACGCTTGTGTCGTCACACAACTAATTATTAATCATACGGCCGCTTTGTTTTTTTTACATTGACTTCCACTGATATTGTAGTTTGATTTTTTCAACTTTTAATCATCCTTTCTATTTTTATTTCTCTCTGTCTAATATTGTTCTGCACTCGATAGAGCCGAAATTAAATTTGTTCTATTCTCCCTTTTTTGACAATATTCGCAAGAATTTCAATTTTTTTTGTGCATTGCGAAGCCCTCCTCAACCGGAAACATTCTGGAGAAAAGTAACTACGTTGAACAAGTGTTATTTATAAAAAAAAAAAAAGTAAGTTAATAAAAACAAATATAATAAACAATTATATAACAAACGAATAAGATAAATTTTCTTACTTAGTAACGTTTTCAGGCATTATCAGCTAAAACAATATGTGAACAGATACAGTGTGATTTAGAATTTGTCTCTGATCACACATATTGGTTTAGCTGATGATGGGTTATGCCCGAAAACGTTACTAAGTAAGAAAATTTATCTTATTAGTTTGTTATTATAATTGTTTATTATATTTGTTATTATTAACTTACTTTTTTTATATATTTTTAACAAACAGTATGAAAAAAAGATTCTTCATTAAGTGTTATTTAGACAGTTTATAATATAGTTTAACTGTTACTTTTTTGACTCATGTTTTCTTTTGCGAAGGTAATTATCAAAATTATTCCGCATTTCATTCAGCGAGTATTCTTGCTTTTTTTTTGTAGTGTTTTCTGAGATTAATATCGTCGCAGTATTTAAATTACCGATGGAGGCGATTCACAGCAGTTCCTAAAATAACAAAGAAGAATAAAAAAAGAAATTGGCCGATCGAAATTCACGGTCTATAACTATAATTTACCATGCTGCTGTTAAATATATATATATATATATATATATGTCTGTATATTATTATGTGTACGGTGCGATGGAAATTCGGTTCAGTTTCCAGCTTGACGTCGTTAATTTTTGCAACTGTTAATTTGCCGCTACAAAATAAGATGTTTGTTTAGATGGATTTGTTTCGACCGATAAACAATCAAAAATGGACTGTTTCCTTTTTCGGTTTAACGGTAGGTGTGTCTCTCCCTGATTGTTGCGAATAACATCTACTTTGAATAGTTCACACCGATAATCCAGATGGCGCGAAATTGTTTTTATTTACTGCCGCTAGGTAGATTATTTTAGACCTTTTCTTGTTCCGTTTAATACCGGAATAGCCTTGAAAATTAATGAATTTACACGTACTTGTTGCTGAATTAAATAGAACTTTTTGCCGGGCGTTCTATTTCTTCTCTGCCAAAGCTGAAACTAACTCTCTTTTCCGGCTTTCATTAAAATCCATTGAAAATTGTTTTCGTTGTTGATTTTTTTTTTTTTTTAGTCTCCGAATTTTCATACAAATTTTAATATTTTTATTATTGTTATTATTATTGTTGATACATCCGCCCGAGCAGAAATATATTGCCCCTCGCCTAGTAACAGCCTTCCTCCACCTTATCTCTCGAATATAATCTTCAATAATTTCACGTCCTTATGGAAAACCCATTGGTCCTCGTGTCAGACTTTCTCGAGGTTAATTAAACAATCAACGGAACCATGGTGGCCAGAAAAAAGCATTTCCCGCAGAGATTTCTGTGCATTTAGCCGCTTGCGCACAGGCCACACGGCCATGTCGCATAATTTTATTTTGCAAAGAACCCCCTCTCCTATGAATTGTCCTTTCTGTGGCCAAGATGTTGCTCTCTTAACTTCTCATATACTGTTGCGACTGTCCGGCACTATCACCCTACCGGGCCCCTTCAATTAATAACAAAACAGTCACCAACATTCTTGAGAATCCCCCCCCCCCCCAATGTAATCTTATCTGTAACAACACAATTTATCAGAACTAGCGGAATAAGCAGATATATCTATAAAAACAAACTGCGCACCCTCGTATACTGTAATAGCCACAGCAGTTAAACACGGTACAGGATGTTGCTTTCACAAGAAAAAAAAAAAAAAAAAAACAAAAAAAAAACTATTATTATTATTATTATTCAAAGTCGGACAAATCGAAATAAGAGAGGTGCTTTAATAAAATAGGTCGATATTTTAATATAGGGTAAAATTTGTATTCTGTAGCGCGACCTAGACTTCAGAAAGATTATTAAGAAGTAGTTAAACTAAAAGAGAGAATATTTATTTATAAACAGTTGACGGGGTAATAAAAAAAAGCGGGATTAATTTATAATATTAAAACGTTAGACAATGCGAGAGAAATTTTTGTAAAAATCTTCGAGTAAGAGACCAGAAGGACATTGATTTTTTTCGTTTTCTTTTTTATTAGCTGTTTTCCGGTAGTTGCTGAGTAATGTATAACACCTGTGTCTGTTATAAATTGTAGTTGATTATACAAATTTGTCTGGCTAAAGCGTCGTGTACGCGGCTTAACGGATTTCTCGATGATGGTTGATGTTCAGAGCCAGATTGATCCTGTATTAGACATAGAATTGCCGCATTAAGTTATTCGAAAGTTTAAAAGTTTTAGCTGGGTGATAATCTGACTGGCTCTTGAAATATATTCTGTTCCAACACGTTGGAACATTTTGATAGCAACTTGTCCAAAAATCTTTCGGATTTAACGTTGAATGTCTACGTTGAGATCGTTACATAATGTTAAATTATAAAAAAAAAAATCTCAATACAGTCGTATAATCGATTTTGAATCTTTACTGTATAATGCACTTTTACGCGTTAGCGGATACACGGGAGGGTGATAGGGGACATTTCCCCCAAACAACCAACGCCTCTATGAAAAAAATTGTTATAACAGAAAAACTTAATTTAGATTTGTATGAGAATTTTACGCACGGATTTTAATGATTAATATTTAATACTATTTTCTAGTAAAACTATTAATGTTCCTTTTTTATTCTATTTTAAATGTAATTATCATTGATCTTTTGCCATTTTTATTTATTTTTAATTTTTATTTTGAAATTTTAATTAAAAATAGAGTTCAATGAGAAATATGTATATTTAAACTTGCGCTCATAAGCAAAGATAATTCGGATCGGATTACTAACAAAAATAAAAAAGAAGTAAAGTATCTAATAAGAAATACTATCCTTCTAACTATTTCTAAACTACCACATTTAAGGTATAATTTCATAATTTCGTTTTATTCCCCCCCCCCCCCCCCCTAAATATAAGACAAAAGTTAAATTAAAAATTATAATAATTATGTATTTTTAAAACACATTTTTTAAACATTTCTATAGAAGTCGCTATTTGATTTTCTTTATGAAACAAGAATCTACTGCCTACCGTAGAAGATTTTTCGTAATTATATAATCCCTCTCCGAAATGTCCTTTTGGATCCGTTCCTGCTATAAACCTTATGTTTGGCGATATTGTGCCTACATGAAATGATTTACTTCTTAAGAACGGTTCTGATGATGCAAAAAAAAACTTTTGATCTCAAGCTATTTTCTTCTTATTAACCATGTATCACAATTGTGTTTTCAGATCGAATCACGAAATTCTGTCTTTCTGTTCCTATAAATGTTATATATTGACATTTTTGCTTTACCAATTCTACGTAAATGATGTGTGTGTGTGTAATATTGTAATATAGAAATGAAATAAATAAAAAACCAAATAAGGGACCTAGAAGAACGTGTTGCGAGCGCGAGTGTGTGTGTTTCTGAAACTGTTTGTCAGTCGGGGGTAAAAGGACTACCACCACTCGTCGGTCAGGAAGGTCGATGACTGGAGAAATGGCAATGATTGGTTCCCGTTGGAACAAAGGACAGATGAAATGACGAGGCATGGATAGAAAATGGAAGATAGCAGTGAGTCGTAGTTGAACCTTCTTATTAGAAGATTTTTTTTTGATCAGTTCCGTTCTTTGTAAAGAGTGGCGAAAACAATCTCTCTTAACAGAAAAATAGTTCTTTTTCGTTTTGATTAATCAAACCGTCTGCAGCGCGAAGTAGTAAATGATCGCTCGTCAGAATCGTTGTATGAAATTTAAATTACGCGGAGATTGATTATTAAATTAAATTGAGTTCACACCATCGTCCAGCAAGAAGAGAGCAACCGGTCGTATTCTTGGGATCTGTCGTCGCAGCGTTCCATCACCATTGCCGACTGACAGTGTTACGTACAAATCTTATATAATTTATAATTAATCGTTATTATGTTTTTCGTATATCATAATAATCATTGTTTTTTAGCGCTCAGCCGTTCCGGAAAAATAGGTGTAGGATTTGTTTTAATATAGACTAAAGAAAAACACATCGCCTCTTTAATAAATCCCCATATTAATAGTAATAATAATAATCAAAAAAATAGCTTTATTATTATTATTATTATTACATAAATACCATCTATGCGCAAATAATGCGCGAGTGATGGAATATTATTCTAATATCGGAAAATTAACATGTGTACAACTATTTACAAACAAAAGCACAAACCTTTATAAAATAACAGTATAAATATAATTTCTTATTAACTTCATCTAACATATTTGCAAGGTAATTGTAATATATAAGAAAACAGTAAAAAAAAAATAATAATAATAATTTTCACAAAGGCACAAAAAGAAAAGGAAATATTCGAAATTAACAAAATTCATAAATTTTAAATCCACCGGATTAAAACATCTTGTGGTTAGCATCCCTGGGAAATCAATCTGAAATCGATATTCACACTTCAATATATACACATATATGTATATATATATATGTATATATATATATGTATATATATGCACATGATTAATCTGGATTTTATGAACACGATCTCTGCTTCACTTAACAAACATTGAAGAAAATTACACGTGAAGCTCTATAATTGCCGTGTGAGAACGTGGTTTGGCTGAATTTCTGCGTTGTTGCGAATAAAGAATAGACTTGCTCGCGTAATTTTCCTTTCGTCAAATTATTGATACCGGTAAAATGAATTATATATAAATATGAAATATGAAAATCGAAGAAAAATGACTGAAGGAGGCATTTCTCTTTGGAGTATATAAATATGGATAAAGCGGTCAGACGTTTTCGGCCGCATTCGCTAATTGGCTAAAAGTTCGACTTATAATTCCGGTTTTCTTGAAATAATAACACGATTATTTTGTTTATTTACATCGCGCTTTCAGTTATGCCGTTAATCGTGGTAGCATACAGCAGAAGGTAATTAAGGTCTTTTTCAAGTTAAATTTTCTGACTTTCGCGTTATGTTCGGCTTAATTAACTCTGTTTTCCCTCGTGATTTATTACTTTTATGTAAATTAGGTTTGTGTAACGAATAATAACCCCATTATGATCCGCAGATTTACGATTGTCTCTTGTTACAACATCGACATCAGAGAAACCCCCAAATGTATTATTATTAATAATTCTTTTTTCTTTTTTCTTTTTTTTGTACTACAGTACAGAAGTTTGTGAAATATTGACTGCAGATTAGAAATCTATGTAGCCTATCGCTTAAAAATCGTTCTCGAATTAATTGTTGAAAATCATTTTTTTCATCTATGATCTGTCATCAAAAATGGAAAGGAATATTAGTTACGTATTTTTCCCGTCACGCTGGTTAAATCAAAAAGAAGTTATACCTGTATTGTGATTTCTCTAACGCAAATCGCTTTGGAAGGTAAAAAAAAATCTGTATAAATATGCGATAAGATATATCCTTACTTCGTTAATTGATCTTATTATTATTTAGGCCCTTACTTAAAGCGAAATAGCTGGCGAAAATTTGATTCACCATTATATTATCTAATCGTGTACACATCTTTTAATATTGATTCGAGTAGTCAAAAGGCAACGGAGTAGGTGATTGCAGTTTTGTCGATTACCAATGACAGTGCTCAAATTTGTATTTCGTAAGTTTGGCGTGTACTACTGTATGCCGTACTTCTGGCTAGCATAGCGGTGCTTGTATAAAAAGAGTAATAACGAATTCACCGTTTATTTTAGTTTTTTCTGCTTCTCCGTCTATCACACTTGAAGTAATTTTTAATTATTTAAGTACACATATGATGATCGTTTTTTATGTGATCATCAATAGTCATTTTTACCCCAGTGTGCGCGGTATACGTTTATCATCAAATTCTCGCAGTAACAGTTTTTTTTTTTTTTAGGAAAGTTGTAAACAAATCAGAAAGATAAAATTCGTATCATATTAAGCGACATAATATTAGTAAAATTCCCGTTTTAAAAGTATACAAGTATCTCTCTAAGTAATAAAACACGTGTACTAGAATATGTTAGATTACTCACCTTGTATGTAATAAATTTATTAATCGGTATTATTTGTGTACGTTGCCCTATGTTTTTTTACATATATATATATGAAAAACATACGAACAGCGTTTCATTTTTTTTTCTCTTTCGGCCCAGCGTTAAACTACTTAATTTAAAAAAATCATTCTGGGTGGTGGAACAAGCAAGTAGTAAGCAGGTTGCAATAGCGCGTCTGTAAATACAAAAATTAACGGTTACGCTAGGTAATAAAAGCAAGAAAAAAGAAAGACACTATTTTTTTTTTCTTTTTTTTTTATTTATTTTGGGGGGGGGGGGGGGGGGGGGGGCTGTCAACCAAGGGGACCTTTACCCAGAAACAAAAAGGGTAAGGAAAGAAGTCGGTTATATTTTGATCCGATCAGAAATTTTATCAACAAAGGAACAAATAACAGGAATAATTAATTTGGGAAGGAATGGGCAGGATACAGGAAGCACAAGAAGGGAGGGTGTACACACTACATTAGTAAAATATGTCCATTTAGTGTATATATAGTCAAAGTTGCTTGAATTGTTGTTTTCTGATCGACAAAGTAACTTTTTATTTTCGATAGATTGTAGTTTTCAGGTTTTTGGATAACACGATTTTATCTCCGTAATAGAGTCTTCTTCTTCTTAGGTTGCCGTGCACACTAGGCAGTGCGTCCGCTTATCTTCTTTCCCTTGCTGTCTTGAAAAGTCTTTCTATATTCCAGATGTGTTGGTCCATTCGTTTGATATTTCTTAGCCATGGATATTTTCTTCTTTTTTTTTTTTTTACCCCCCCCCCCCGGGCTTGCTAGCAAAGAGCATTAGCCCAGCAAAAAGGAATAGACACATGGAATAGAATAGAAATTATATTTTTATTCTGTCGACAATGGAATCAAGGAACACCCCTGGAACAGGAACAACAGAGATAGTAGGTAGAGAAAGAACATAAGAGGCGTTGAAAGGAGCAGGAAGACCAAGCTTTAAAAGATGACAATAAAGTAACTCACGCTCGCGAGATAAACCGGAGCACTCGAAGAGCACGTGATTCGCATCGCAAACATACTGGGAACCTTCAGGATCCAATGGATAATTACGGGATGGAGCCAAAGAAAAACGATTTAGTAAAGAAGGAAGGAGGCTATGCGAAAAACGGAGGCGAGATAATTTATTAATTATGTATGGACCGACGCAAACTGGGAAACTCATAGAACCAAGGACGAGAAGAAGGAATACAGAGTTAATCAAGAGATAAAAGGAATTAGGATTAGCGAAAAGAGATACACATAAACAGAATACCTAAGATGGCAGGATTTAGTTGGAAGAAGAATATTGTGTGCTGGAACCCTACTAATAAAATTCCCATTGGAAACAGCAGCTTTAGCAAGGAGGTCGACGGCTACATTTCCATCAATGCCTGCATGTCCTGGAATCCAAAGAAAGTCAATCTGGGTACACGTCGATGAGGATAGATCATGAAGAAGAGAACGAATAGAAAGGATAATAGCATCAGTGGAAGGAGAAAGGGAAGGTGGAGATAGCGCTAGAAGAACACTTAAAGAATCAGAAAAAATAAGGGGAATTTGGAAGAACTTGCAGAAGAGGAAATATAAATAATGGCTTGTAGAATGGCAACAGATTCTGCAGTAAAGACAGAACAAAAGGACGGAAGTCTAAAAGACCGAGAATGAAAGAACTGAGGGCACAAGAATGCCGCCCCAACTCCGATCGGGCTCTTCGATCCGTCAGTAAAAATTAAAGAGTGATCACGGAATAGAGAGTTTATTGTATTATTAAATTCCATACTGACGATATGAGAGGCAGAGGATTTAAGGAAGCATGGCATGAAGATGATATTTGGTGGCTTTAACAATTTGGAATAGACGTAAGAAAAAAATGGAAGCTTGTGATGAGGAATGACAAAAGGGGAAAATTTAGAAAGGCGAAACGATATATGAGATAGTATAGGAATTTTATTGGAGGAAAAACGCCAGTGACGAAGGATAAAAGAATAAGAGGTACTGATATTTGACGAGGAAGTGGAAAAACGTTTAATGAGAAAGCGATAACCCAAATAAGATCTTCGGATGAACAGAGGACAGATATTGGATTCCGATAGAATGGCTGGGATAGGAGATGACTTCAGAGCTCCGAGACAAAGCCGAAGGCAACTGTTTTGGAGACGATCTAATTTGTAGAGAACGGATTTGGAAGCGTTGCCATATAAGAAGCTGCAATAATCCAATCTAGAGCGTATGAGAGATTTATACAACATTATTAACACAGAAGGATCGCCTCCCCATCTCGTAGGTGAGAGAGCTTTAAGAAGGTTAAAGACTTTAAGCGAGGAAGCATATAAATGGCTGATATGATCATGGAAAGACAGACGAGGGGATAAAGTGATACCCAGATAACGAAAAGAACTGACTATTGGAATGGGATGATTTTTTAGATTTATTTCAAATGAGCCCGGGTTGTAAGGTCGAAGGGTGAAGACTACAGCTGCTGATTTTGGGGCGGAAATGAAGAGATGAATGTTAGAAAGGGCCTCTTCTAGAGTACTTAAGGAGCTGTTTAGTTCCTCATTGGCAACTAGAAGATTACGGGAAGAAGAGTAAACAAGGATATCATCTGCAAAAAATAAAGTTTTGGATTTTAAGGAGAGAAAACCAATTTTGGAAACATATAAATTAAATAAAGTAGGGCTAAGGCAAGAACCTTGCGGAAGGCCCTGGAAGACCTTCCTTGAGGCGAAAAAGGAAGGAGCAGAAAGGAGGAGAGTTTTACTTTGAAAAAGATTTATAATTAGGAAGGATATGGATGCAGGGATATTTAAAGACATCATAACGTTTTTGAGCGTGGGAAGATGGGCGCTTTCGTATGCACTGGCTACATCAATAAAAGCTGCAATTGTGAATTCTTTGGAAATAAATGATTTGTAAATGTCAGCAAGGAAAAGACTGATACAATCTGGAGGGCCTAAGCCAGGACGAAAACCAAACTGGTTGTCTGGAAGCAAGTTATTGTGTTCCAGCCACCAGACCAGCCGTTTGTTAAGCATGCTCTCAAAGAGTTTTCTCAGGCAAGAAGCTAAAGAAATGGGCCGAAAGGCAGAGGAATTATTCTTGGGAATTGGGATAACAACGAATGTGTTCCATGAATCAGGAATAGAACCAGATTGCAGGAGGAATTAAAAATTATTAAAAGAATTTGGAGAGACTTTACAGATAGGTTTTTGAGGATGGAGTAAGAAATTTTATCATGGCCCGGACAGGAGTTGGAGGAGTTTTTTTCCTTCAATTCTTCCCCCTGTAAGATCAGTCTAAAAATATGGCCAAGGTATGTTATCTTTCGTTTTTTGATGGTTGCCAAGAGCCATTTGTGTTCTTCTTAGTATTTTTGCATTCGATACTTTATCTGTCCAGGAAATCTTTAATAATCTTCCTAAGAACCATATTATCTCTGTAGCCTCTAGTCGTCTGATAGAACTGGCTTTAAAAGTGTCCAAGTTTCAACACCATAAATGGGGGGAGGGGAGTACAAATCAATATCTGCAATCGATGAATAAGGGTGATAATTGTTTTGAATTTTTTTTCTTCGCTCCGAGAGAAATCTTTATTTCTAAATTTAATCCAACTGCTTCGGGGACTGAATAAATTTGCAATCTCGAAGCGCCCGGCACTTTTTAAACAGGTAAAGCGAACAGTTAATTAATAATGAACAAAAACCTATTAAACATTAAACTAAACTACATTCGAGCTATACGACGGTTTTAGTGTGATTTTTCGATTATTTCTATTCGAGCAGTTATGTAGTCGGAGAGAAATTCACGCTGACAGTTGTTGAATTTAAAAACGGTTTGTTTACAATTTTCAAAATTTATTAATCGTGATTTTCTTTTTTTTAAAATATTAAATGGCTCGGGATAATCTTTCAACATAAAAAGGTTATTACGCGAAAATTTTATTAATGGTAATAAAAAAAAAAAAAAATATATATATATATACGAGTATATATGTATATGTATATGTGGTGTTTTGCAGAGAAACTTTACGCGAACCCTCTGGCGTGTGCCATTAATTTTAGAGAAGTATATACTGCGCGGCTGTCATAAATTATTCCGCCCATCTGTGTGGGGTATCACATAACAAATAACATCCTGTTCAAGAGTAAATATATTATATTCCTTCGGATACGATCAAGTGCAAAACTCCTAAAAGACACTACCACATTACCTGCCTTTATTATTATTATTATTATTATTATACGTGCCAGGCGGCTTTATATCGAGGCGTTTGTAGAACGGAAAAAAAAAAGGAGGAAAGAAAGAAAGAAAAAGGTATCCATTCTCCTATAGTTGAGCAGTGACACTGTTTGACCGCCCAAAAGAACGCGGTGTTGTTAATCTTATGCGTAATTTTTAAAAGTTTTAAACTTTCCCTCGTACTTTTATGTACTAAATTACGAAATAATTTTCTCCGTTTAACGGAATTTCTTTTAAAATCTTCTTTGAACGTTATCCAATTTTACTTATTAAAAAAACGTCCCGAAGTTTTCGCTATTAAATAAACCGCGTTTTATAGCTCGGCTAATCGAAAATGCGACTACTAGAACCGCCATTTCGACTGACATATTTTCATCCAGATTTGATACATGCACTGAAAATAGAACATTATTACAACATAGAAGCAGAGAGACAGAATAAATGAGCTAAGAAAAAGTTACTTAGAATAATGTTTATCCCCGGATTTTTCATAGTTCTTCTGTGAGTTACGCTTACCGATTTTCTCGAAATTTGTAGGTATGTCTATTCCAAAAAAATATTGAGAAATAAATAAAAGTATTTACTGATTATGATTTTTGTCATGGTCCGAGATTACTTTCAATGTACTTTTTGTAAAAAATTTTTATCGTTCGGTATACCTTTATTTTTCTCAATTTTTAGTTTTTTTTTTTTAAAAATTAGATGGCAGCATATTCATATTCGACTAAAAGTTGCAAAATAGTCTTGCAACAGTGACTAGATTTTTTTTTTTTTTTTTCTTTTTTAAGTTTCCACCGGCTGAAAATGAACTATTTTATTATATCCAACAATATTTAAATGCGCTGTTGCTTTAACAAATTTAAAGTAGACGTAATTATAATGATTTTTGAAATGAGAGTTTTAAGAATATTTGACCGTTCTCTATTTAACGGTTTATTCCGGAGAGATGCCTGTGTTTTTATTTCCGCAATAGTTTACGGGGAAAAAAGAAAAAATAGTGGAACAAAAGATTTTTCTCGATTATTCACGATTATTTATTTATTTAAATTTACGTGTCCAGCAACTATCGGCTGGAGGTACGGATAAATATAGATGTATATGTTACGAATTACGGAATTTATATTGCGTAGTATAGCTTTGCATGGTGCAGGAGACTGATTAGATTCAAAAGGATAGGTTATGACAGAGGATATTAGACAAGGAGGAGGGAAATGTGTTAATCTGAGGAAATTGATCTGAGAGAATATGGAGAATAGAAAGATCAGAATTACATATGCTGCAGATTGGGACCGGTGTCTAGTAGATAAGCATGTGTGAGTTACGTATGTCCCAGCCGGAATCTGGTAACAATTACATCATCTTTTCTTCGGCTCAGGTGAGTCTTGCAGCTTAATTTGGCCAAGTTTATTTGAACACGGTATGGCCAGCCGTCGTTGGTTCCATAGTGTACCCAAGTTTAGGTAACGAACGAAGTCTGAAGCCGGGGTACCCCGGGGTGTCTGGGAGAATCGCTGCCGTTTCTTTGGCTGCTCTGTCGGCCAACTTATTTCCAACAATATTCTCGATTATTCTCGACCGTTCTCGATTGTTCTCGATTATTCTTTCTGTCCTACAATTATACTAGATCGCAGATAATTTGTAATTATATGAAAGTTGTACATTTTTTTTTTTTTTCTTTTTGAACGATGTTTATTTTTAATTTTTAATTTTGACCGCGTAATCGCTGAATGAACTTTAGCCGGAAATTGAGATGTTTAAATGTAAAATTTTTTCCTTCCCCTATTTTTTTTTTTTTTTTTTTTTTACGAGTTCATCGGAAAAATTTTAATGTCTGCTTAATTCGCAATCATCCTTCCGCACGGGTATGGAAGAATAAGAATAGAACAGAATCTGAATTTCGAGGGGAGTTGTATCTGCAGTAACTCGAGCATGAAATATAAAGAAATTGGCACGGGAAGTTAAAATTATGTTCTGAGGAGACAGGCAGACAGAGCGTGTCCTTCGATTAGGCGTTTGCGACAATTTCAGCGACGCTAAATGACGAAGTTCCTCTAAAGTGGACGAATACGAATTTTCGGAAACTCCTAAGACAACGTAATCGATTTTTTTATTAAGTATTTCGAAGGGAAAAAGGGAAAAGATGATATTTTTCAGCACAATTATTTCAAGAATTGTGAGTATTCTCGTTTAAATCTCGCTCAACCGGTCTTTTTTGTTGTTTTCAACGCGCAGTGTGTATTGTGTGTGAGTCTTCCATTTAGATTTCTTTATTATTTTCACCTTCGACGGTGCGCGATAATTATGATTAATTACAGCGTTTTCGACAAAGCGTTTACACTTAAACGGTGATTTATTTGAAAAGCCCGAATTGGTTGCTGATCGATAATCGAACTCTGTCAGCGGTGCCGTTTTCGTCATCGTTATTAGTGATTAATATTAGAAATCTGGCCTATGTTTTGGGCTTTCTGTTGTTTTCCGCGTGCGGGGTACTTTTTGAAATCAGTATTAATGTCATCAGGATGACAGCTGATACTCTATCCGACAGTGGCGAAAAACCGTTTTTTTTTGCTTCCAAATTTGGCACTTATAAAAGTTAACTCTAAAAAAAATTATGTACGCTGTCAGGAAGAGCGTAAGGAGCTTCTTCCGGCACCACAACAACAACAAGTCGTCTGATCAAATGGAAAAACTTTAAGAATGACAACAATTTTCCGGGCAGCCCTTAATACCTGTAAAATGCGGGGGGGGGAGAGGTTAAATGTACAAAGATGTGCGCATGTATTATTCGAGGAGCTGACAGCGCTTCGCGCCGAACAGCATTTTTAATTTATTTAACAACCTACACGGCTATCCGTCTAAGAGGGGAAAGACGGGGGGGCCCGTGTATTTGTGTCTGCGCTGGAGTTTTGTCATCGGCTAATGAGAAAATCTAGCCTATCGCGAGAATGGTAAAAAAATAAAATATTAATAATGTCCTCATCGTTGGTTCTTCGACGTGAGCCACACCAGACTCGTTTGTTATTACGGTCCGTATTTTCTTTTGACGACGGAAATGATCATTTTTACATGTACGTCACGTGATCAATTCATTAATTTGCCGTCTGCGTACCATCGCCTATGGCAGCGATACCCAATTATCGCGTCGTACGGCAACGCCTACGATGTCTCATAATGTTCGTTCCATCGAGCGATAAATCTTACACCACCACCCTGTGTCTCGTCTTCTGCCCTAAAATGATGGTGGCGCGCGGGTAGCGATCGTCGATTATGCTCTCTACGATTCGAAAAGGATGATCATATATCGTGGAAGGTGAAATTCTCGATAGATCAAGCGGGTCACTAAAATATACTTTGACACACTGCTCGCGGTTAAGTTAAAAATTTAACAAATTAAAATACAGACGGAACAACACAGATTATGATTTTATATTTTTCAATATCTTCTAGGGCTTTGTAAATGAACTTCGTTCTGGGTAATTAATTTGCTAAAACCCTAGATACGGGGGGACTAATAAAAAATAGCTTCGATTATAGTTGCGGAGATAACTAAAAAAGTATAAACTAGTTTGTTCATTGACTGTGCAGTTTTTACTTTTTCTTTTTCTCGTTTTTTAGCGCATTATAATAATAACTCTACTTTTGTGGAAGGCAATGGAAAACTTTAGCCGACGAAAGGCAAAATTTCATATTTCCAGGAATAAAGTTTTAAATATTTATGTGTAATTGTACAGTTCGATACTTGGTATAGAGAATGAGAAAAGAGTAGGCGAAGTAAAAGAACAGGACCGAAGGGAGAATAATCACGAATGATTTTTAAAAAAATAAGAAAAGAAAAAGGCCTTTTTTAGGTACTAATATGTATCCTTCTTTTAGCTGCATACATTATTTTGGCTTACGCGTGTAAATGTTGTTTTAGGATGTGTGATGGAAATGTATTTGTTTAGAAACTAGACGTAGTTTAGTGAAAATAGAAAAAAAATTAAATGTAATTAAATAATATATATATATATATATATATATATATATATATATATATATATATATGCGATGAATATGATGCTATAAGATGTATAAAATTATTATATTGGGAACCCACAGACGGGCACTTGTGAGACCCGAAAATTATTTTAAAAAAAGGACAAAAAAAAAGGGGGAACGTCTCTCCAACCTATTTAAAAAATAAATGAAATGTTACAATAAAAATCGTATTATTGTCACCTCGAGCTTCCGTCAACACTATTGGATGATGCAGGAAAGTGCAGGTAACGCAATGAAATTCTTAGACGTTGATGTACTCTGTGGTGCGGGGTAGAAAAATTCGCGTGAATGACTAATTTTTAACAATTTCTCGCTTAAAGCTGAGATTTTGGGTTTTCTAGCGTAATTCAGTTTTACCGCTCGGTGTCTATTCTGAAAGAACTTCCCCTGTCTAAATCGGGGATAGCGCGAAAAGCCAATTAAAAATTTCGCTGGAATCGCTTGCACGTGTAAATTAGAGTGCGCCCGTTGTTTTGCTTATCGTAGGAGCACGTCCTCGCTGTAAAATGAAGCAGAAAAAAACAAAAAAATCCGGAGGACAAACCTCGTCGTCGTACGTCGTATGTCGTACGTCATACATAAATAACGCGATTAATATGTTATTGCGCTGCTGTTGTCGTACGACATAACCCGTACTAGTGCGCTATCCTGTGCGGGCTGCAGTTTTTGGCTGTAGTCACGTTTAATTTCCAGAACGTGTCTTTGAAAAGCGTTCGATTTCCTTATCATCGGACGAGTCGCTCGGACCAGCGCCAGCGTGCTTGTGCCACCGGGGCCTGACTTATCGTCAGATGCCGCTGCTCTGCTCTGACGTAGTCGATGTCCGGACTGCCTGGCAGGAACGTGGTTAAACGATTATTTAACGATTTACTGCGCGTCCGATGTGATATTAGCCCCGGAATAACTCTGCTCTCCTTACATTATTCGTCAATTCGCGTCGACTCTCTCTCGCGAATGTTGCCACTTGTTCGGAACCGAAGCTTAAATCGTTGTGTTCGCGAACGGATCACTGAAAGTTCTCTGTCTGAATTGTTTTTAGCACCTAAGAAAACAACAGGCTGCTCGTTTAGGCCGGTGATTTTTTCGCTTACAATCGCACTAAATCGGGTTTTTCGCGAAATGTATGATGAAACGAAAACGAAACAACCAAAAACATCTTATTTAGTACCTGTTTGTTTTTCACTGTTAGACACATCGTTTCGAAGTACCTTTTTTTCTTCCATCTTATGAATTTCTTTCTAGTACTTATTTCATAGCATTGCCGTTTAATTATTAAGTTTATCTTGTAAAATTCATAGCCTGCATATTTGCTAAACACGAAATAAACGTTGGAATGTTCACAGCGTCTAGTGTAAATGGTATTAAAACATTTGGGAAATAATATTGCAATTCTATAACATAACACGACGCAAGTTTTTTATTATTAAAACAATCTCTAATTTTATCTCAAAGCATGTTTCAAACGCTTCATATATTTTTTTTTTTTTTTTTTTTTTTTTTTTTTGTTTTGTTTGCGTTTAATTTTTAATCTTTATTATTAATTCCTTAAATAGTACGCGGATATTTTTATAGAAATAGAGAGGGCTTATTTCACAGATACTTCTTTTTGGGATGTACACATGCCTTTTTGGCTGACGATGACGGTAACAACACACATTTTCTCACCGCGATTAATTAAAGTATAAGATACCTTTAGTTGTATCGTGGACTATAAAGTTGAGGTTTACAATGTACTTAACGGGAGTCATGTAACGGGGAACATGGGCGAGGTCAGTTTCTTTCTTTCAGCTTTCCCAGATTTTTCTGGCAATAAAAAATAAATTTCAGACTGTATACCTACTAGGTGGATTTAGAACGAGACAGCTTCCGAAAACTGCTCGTACGATACTTCCCCAGTTGGTGGCCGAGCACCTTTACTAGACTTTAGCGCGCTACCTAAAATCTTTTAAATTATTTTCATTTTTATTATTAATTGTATATTTTAGCAAATTTATATATCGCTTTCGCTATGCGCGGATATATATTTGTAATCATATCTTCTCGCTCTAACGGTGTGATGGACAAATCGAGAATGCAATAAGAAATAAAGAAGATAAACATAAAATATTCACTAGTTTCAGAAGATAAACATAAAATATTCACTAGTTTCAGAAGATAAACATAAAATATTCACTAGTTTCAGAAGATAAACATAAAATATTCACTAGTTTCAGAAGATAAACATAAAATATTCACTAGTTTCCGGGCAGATCATGGGTGCATACTGAGTGAAAACTGAAAACTTAAAATCGAACAATAATGAATAATGGATGCATACTGAATGAAAACTGAAAACTTAAAATCGAACAATAATGAATAATGGGTGCATACTGAATGAAAACTGAAAACTTAAAATCGAACAATGATGATTAATGATTTTCTATCCACGCAGCTGCTCAAAAAAGTGTACAAATTGCCTTTTTTGCGCATAAAACGTTCTGCGGTGGTACACGGTTTTTTTAAAAGCAGTTATGAAGAGGAGAAGGTTCCACGAATAATCGAATAATCGAGTAACCGAATAATCAAATAATGGAATAACCGAATAACCGAATAACCGAATAATCGAATAATTGAATAACCGAATAATCGAATAACCGAATAATCGAAATACAAGTTATTTATCTCTGAAGTCGTATAAGAAAAAGAAGAAGAAGGTGCCATTTTTAATTTTTATTTTTTCGGAAGATATAAACGATATTTATAGAGTATATAAATATTAGTAGTGTCGCGCGTCACAGGCATCGCGAAAATTAAATATTTACCCGTTCGGCGGCGACGCTATGTATAATTGTTATTTTATATTATATATTGTATTATCAACGGCGGTTTTATTACGATTTTTTTTATTTTTAACCGTCCGCAATTAAATGAAAAAATTTTTGGCCCGAGTTTCCCCGAAATGAGCGGAGAAATTCTGAATTTAATAGCGCAAGTATCTTTTTTTCCTCCTGATTTTTGTTTATTTTATTTTATTTATTTATTTTTTTTTTCGGTATAAGTGTTGATTTATGTCGGCAACAAGAAACCGATGAGATTATTTTATTATCGTCACCGCGAGCACATTTTTATACACGTGTTTTCCATCATGTGCAAAAATTAAATGTGTGTAATTTTTATCCACCCACCGAGAAAGTGTCGTTAAACACTAACATTTTTTTGGTATACGAATTTATGTGCGTACGCGCTAACACGCTATACTATTAGTGTAAGTACGAGATGGCATACTAAAAATGTACAAATACGATATATTTTTCTTCAATTTTTCTTTTTCTTTTTGCTTTCCTTCCATACACATTTACGCAAATGAAGCGCAGTCCACTCTCTATTTGCATGTATTAATAACAATTACCCACACAACATTTGCTTTTTTTTCCCCACCATTTTAAATCGTATACAATTTTTACACTTTTTCTTACTTTTATGAAAACATACGGCATCGGCGCCGCTGGTGACGTTCAGTTTGACTTTTTAAAAACGTTGACATTGGTTATTTTAGTACCAGAATTTTTCACCGTTTTCAAAATTCCATAATTAAATGCGAACGAGAAACTAACGTATGCACGTTTTATTTAGTCATCCTCCCCTTTTTTTCTTCCATGCAATCTGCCATTTGAATGACAGTGGACGATTAACGTGCCCCATTTGTCTAATTCGCACTTGATAATGGAATTATTAGAGCGTTTTCGGTTGTCTCGACGCGATAATACTGTTTTCCGTACAGCAGCGTCTTTAAAATTTCATTTCAACGCTACCAGGATGAATTCTGCAACACCGAGGGATGGCCTGACAGACCTAAGCCGCCAGCGTAGTAGTAAGTGAAAATTCCGTTCCTACAAGTGAAACAACGGCCCTTGCAAGCCAAAAAAAAAAAAAGACGCATATCTTTCGACACGACTCTAATTCGGATGTCGAGAGTAGAAAGAACCGATTTGTAGAGGCGTCTATTTTTTTCCCCCCTCCTGGTATAGTTTGTCGTCCGCCAAGCCCCAACACACGGGTAGTGATAATTTTTGATATTTTCACTAGTGGGATTATTCGAATAATCTAGTTAAACCACTTCCAAAGATGGTTTAGGCGCAGTCAACTAGCGTTTGTCGTTCTTTTTAGTTTTTAGTTTTTTTTTTTTTTTGTAAACTAACTTTAACAAGCGGTACTGATTGGATATGCTTTACAACTTTACTGAAGTACTGGAAAATTATGTTAAACCTTAGACGAACTGAAAAAAAAAAAAACAACTTCGTATCCATTAAAAAAAATATTTGTTTTTTCCGAGGGACGTACTTCATGCTGCTCGTATTTATTTCATTATCGACATTTCATCATCATTAACAGTTCGAAGGTGCGTCCGTTTAATCTGCAAGACACACATACGTGTATTTGCTCTGGTCTGAGTCAAGCGTTTATATATTTATGTTCACTTATCCCGTTATTTTTATGGTATTTGAACGAACAGAAATTCGAAATTTAGTAACAGACTTCATCTCCTGTATAAGTAGTTAGTTGACTGGAAAAAAAAAAAAAAATGTAAATGCGGTAAATGCGGAATCAAAAGTTTGGAGTAACGCTGATTTTTAATATTTCGAGGAATTATAATAATAAATAAATGGAGAAAGAAAGAGAAGAAAAAATTTTCTAGTTATTATTTTTATCATCCGCCAGAAAGTACGAGTTTCCCGTTGAAAGCGGAAATTGAATTTCGCTACTCGTATTTAAGTGTGTACACGCGCGTTCTACCGTAGAGAGAATATCCGCGTTATCTAATTAGCTCTTTTTTTTCACGATGCAGGTAAGCTACGAGAAGAGATTACGGCTGTAGAATAATCGTAAGCCAGTTCGATACAGAATGAAATTGTTTCTTTGTAAGCAGCGAGAATAAACTAAAAAATGCGTCATCCGTGTATCGATGTACAGAACTGGCAATTATTTTGTGTAGGAGAATGCGCCCTTTCCTATAGTGTGTAGGAGAATTTTAAAGCTACTAATGAGCTACTATTTTAGGAACTAACTTGGCCGCTCTGTTTAGCTTTCCTTACTTTGGAATTATTTTTGCTTCTTCACTCGTCGTTCTCGAACTCCCCCCCCCATCCCCCCATCCCCGGGCTTTTTAATATTATACGCTAGCAACGAGGCAAATTTAATCAAGCCTAAAAAATTATTTATAAAACATATATTTAACCGGGCCTCTAGAGTGATACACGATATGAGGAAATTTCCCCAATTCGTCTGTCTTTACCAGAAGTGCATCGGATGTCATAGCGAATATTTTTCCATATGTCGTAGAAATATCCTGCAAATTTTTTATCCGAATAATTACTTTTTTCTGTTTTTTCGAACCTGTTTATTAAGTTCGTTAACTGCTACCGCGGTATAAAATTATCACCAATCAGGAAGCATATCCGTAAAATAAGAACGGAGCTGGTGTAAGAAATTACGGTCACCGATTGTTGACGATTTTTTTTTTTTTGTTTTAAATATTATTCGTCAAATATAAAAACCGATAATTATTTCTGTTTTTATACCGCGAATTTTATTTATAACTTTTAAGGCTATCACAATAATAGCAAACTGTATCGGGGCGTGATAGTCTATATTGCTGGAATCTGTTGCGGTTCATAGAGGTGGTGAACTTTGTGTGCTTTGCTCAGTGTCATTTCAGTTTTAGCTAAATTCGAAACAACGTTAGAAGGAAAAAATCCGAAAGAATCCGAAAGAATCCGAAAGAATCCTCTTTTCAAATAACGCCAAACGGATGTGGTCCAATTTATAATTATGATGTTTTCGATATTCTACCTAATTTTAACAGCTGAACCGGAGGGCTAATTTCACTGATATGTGCTTCTTTGTGCACCCATTATCGAGGCAAAGCGGCTTTTGCCCTAGCAGCTGGGTAAACTGATTCGTTCCTAGATGTACCGTAATAGCGCGCATTTTTTTTTCTACTACTTTTTAAGTGTTATATAAAATTAATTTTTCCGGATCACGTTATGCGATGATTAACTAACAAAAAATTCGATAACTAACCGTTTGCATTATGAACACGATATTTGGCACTTGCGTAGAAACATATTAAAAATTTTTCACAATGGAACGCTTAAAGGAACACAAAAAATGATACGCTAATTCAAAAGAAGAAAAAAAAAAAACTCGTTAGTTCATTTACAACTGAATAATTTGGGAACTAACCTATACTATGTGATTTCGAAACTTAAAATAATTTTTCCAAAATTTACACTTCTTTTTTTTTCTGTCTTAACCTTAAATAATAGTAATTTAGTGGGTTTTTTTTTTGTTATATTTTATGTTTTGTTTTTAATTTTAATCTAATTTCGGTACTCGTAAAGGTGACGCGATAAGGAAATATTGTTTATGGGACATAAGAAAGTTTTAATTTTTACATATTTGTTTAATTTTCCGATTAAGTAGGACTTTATTCGATAAACTTTTTAGAGAAAATCGAAATTCGCTAATACGGAGAAATAAAAACTAAAAATAATTTAATTAAATGAAAATTACGTTTTTGTAATAAGTTGCATTTTTTTCGCTTCGCCATTTTTCTGCGCAGTATAAGACGAACGATTATGGTGTGTTATTTCGCGCACAGAAACAGCTCATTTTATCTATTATAACAGGGCTATAATAATTATATATATATATATATATATATATATATATAATGTGTTTTTGAAAATACGCTTTAGTTTCTCCAACGTTTTTACTCGGTTTTCATCAGACCAAAACGAAGGGGCGTTTAAATAATTTTTTTACCGTAATTTTTTGATTTTACGAAAAAAAAAAAGACTCTCCTGCATTTTATTTTATATTTTGAATTTCACCTTTAATCTGGTGATGAGTTATACGATTTTTTAAGTGATTTTCGAGGTCGTTTTAAATACCACATAAGTATTATATCATTGAAATGTGGTGTTGGAGAAGATTACTCCGCATACCATGGACCGCGAAACGAACAAACGAATCCGTAGTACATGAGTTGAATCTCAGACAAAAATTGGCTGATATGGCAGTTCTTCGCATAGTGAAATATTTCGACCATAGTGAGCGGAAATCAGAAACGGCGGTGATGCAAGAAAGGGAGAAAACCAAAAGGCCGCCCTCCACAGCGCTGGACAGATATGATAGGAAAGCAAACTGGATTACCTTTGCGCGAATGTATACAACGAGCAAAAGATCGAGGGATATAGCGTGCAACAATCGGATTGCTACATGATCGCGATACCCCACATGGGTGAACGACGTAGAAGATGTATTATATGTTCTTAACGGTTTTTTGAGGTTTTTGCCGTCCAATATAATCGGTCATATTAAAGATCGGTTTAAAGAAAATTTTAATTGTAATGAACGT
Source organism: Icerya purchasi (assembly GCA_039619475.1). NCBI lineage: Eukaryota > Metazoa > Arthropoda > Insecta > Hemiptera > Monophlebidae > Icerya > Icerya purchasi. Next base: position 544,287,070 of record CM077115.1, read on the forward strand.
TCCAAATTTGAAGTTCATAAGCGTTCTTGGGTTATTGTATATTTTAATTGAATATTTTAATTGAATATTTTAATTGTATATTTTAATTGTATATTTTAATTGAATATTTTAATTGAATATTTTAATTGAATATTTTTGTCGTTTCTGAACCATGTTATTAGGATTTCGTACATTATATGTGTATGGAATCCTAAAAAAAATTACGAAGCTCGTTGCTCGCCGATGTGGTTCTGCCGTTTTGTTCGTTTTAATAAGAGAACGAAGGTGTCTGTTTTGCTGATAACGATAAATTTCCTATAGTACAAAACCCTGACGACGACTACGTGATTGTTATAGCATTTCCCCGATCGATCGAGAATATCTGAATTGTTTATATCTTGTTTTCCTATTTATCTAGAAGTCACAGATTAAAAGAGTAACTGGAATGTGAAAAAGAATGTTGCAGTTTTCCTGCTAATCTCTTTAGTTAAAAACAAAATAATGTAAGATAACTGCAGTCGACGTTACAATTTTAGTGTAAGCATTTATGATTCGCGCGTGTGTGTTCGGTAATTTATAATATTTCCGTTAACACTCCTTCGGGATTTATTATCGGCTTACTTATTAAAAATCAACGCGGTAGGTTAAAAAAGAATTTTATAGTTCGGTAGAATAGAAAGTAGCTTATATGGATGGTACTGTTCTCGGTCATCGCTTTTCCACCAATAAGATTAGTCTCATTCGTGCCCAAAGGGGGGATCTAAAAATAAAAAAAGAAATTGCGGTTCTATCATGAACACTTCCCCAGCTATGTTTCAATTTTTTTTTTTTTTTTTTTTAAATAATAATGACGAGGTGAATCTTTTTCCGGGCAAATATCGTCTGCGGGGGAAATTTTACAAGGATACTAAATATGAATTTCACGATCCGCCGTGGCTGAAATTATATCAACATCGGTGATAATTAATTACTTTTAATAATGAAATATATAGTACTTTTAAAAACTTATTTTGTTTACATTGAAAATCGTTTTTAATTTTGTGAATCAACTAATTCCTGTAAAAGTCTTCTTTAAACTTCCGAAAAATAAACGAAAAAAAGTTAATATTAGCGGATTAAATGTTGAATGTGAGAAATCTTTTTACCTGCCGGCTGAAATGGAGTTGATTACATGTTCCAACGACTTTCATTAGCACCCTTCCTACACAATTACTCTACGGATAGTACCGCAATTAGAAATAACGATTATTTAATTTATTTTAAATTCGATTCAGATTATTATTGAACGAATTTCGAAAATTTTCATTTTTATTTGTTTGACTTGCGTAAATTTCAATCTTTGAAAATTTTTACTGCGCCATAAACACAAGCGTAGAACGAAAAAATTTAAAAAATTACCCGAGATTTCAACGTTGGCGTTTGCTTTATTTCTTTTAGTTTTTAATATATGCCAAAACAAGGGAAGTTTATAAGAAAGGGGGGCGTAGATTGTAATTCGGGTTAAAAATCCGATAGTCGGAATAATGAGCAGATTCAAGGAAGACGACGCAATCAGCGAAACGAGCAACTGTCGCATTCGGAAGATTAGGGAGGCAATATTGCGTAAAGGAAACCGGAAAAAGAAAAAAGGCGTTCAGAGGATGATGGGTGTGGTTAAAACGTAGGCGATTAACAGAAAACGGCGAAATTTAAACTCAAATGAGAACCCGGAATTCTAGGTTAGCCAGACAGATGAAAAGAACGAACACGTTACAAAAGAAAGAAATGTACATTTCTAACGTAAAAATTGAATATTTTCGACCCAGAGCCACGCAGGAGATGATTAAACTTTTTTAATGGAGGAATAGAAAAAAGTCAGTTTTTTTGCAAAGGAATTTGTTACTTCATTTCAGCAGTTGTCAGGTAACTTGCGACGGTCAATTCAATTCCACCTTATAATGTTGCAATAAAAGGTGTTTACACAACTGCCGACTCGCGACGAAAATTACTTTTTACATAAATCTCACAGATTTTTCATTAAATTTTAACCGATATTAAAAACTTAATTTTTTATCTTATACGAATCCTTCCGTGAAATAGGTAAAATCAATTATACATTTCTCGTTAAGCCGAATTGTGAGAGGAATTATAAATAAATTACCCACAGTAGTGTTAAATCTTGTTCGGATTAGGCTAGAAATTTCTTTCAAGAAATTTAACTGATATTAATGATCTTTAGAAAGTTCTATGGCTGCTTTTGACCTCAATTTGCTGATCATCTGCAACTGCTACGAACTGTGATAGCATTATTAATATATAAGTTTGAATGATTTTCCTTGACGTAATTCTCTTCTCCTTCTATTATCCTTAATCTGAAACTTCGACCACCGCATGTTTAATAGACACCCCTTCTGTTCTTTATATTATCGCTCTGTTATTGCGATTTGAATATAACTTGGAACCACCGGCTAGTAATTGCGATGAAATAAGTAAATCCGCTAAGAAATGGGTTTATTTTCTTGCCGCATTTGATAATTGATTTTTAAAAAAAAAAAACGCCGTATTCGATTTATTTTAGAATTTTTACCTAATAACGTACTAATAGTCTCTAATGTGTATAATTCTTTTTATTCTCTGTTTCAGCTTTGAAGGTGAAATTAATGTTAAGAAGGCCGATTACTCAGCTTGTTGCTCAAGGCATTATGCCACGTAAGTATATGAATTTCTGTCTCGATCTTTATTGTATAGGTTTCACTGAATTATACAAAAAATTTCAATTAACGGTTATGTTTTTTAGAATTAAAAATTTCTCCTACAATTCACGAGCAGCGTCAAAAGCTAGAACGGGCGAAAATGGGCGATTTGTTAAAAGCGAAAATTCAACAAAGGCCCGATAGACAAGAGCTAGTCAGGCAGCACATTTTAGAAGGTAAAAATATCCAAACAACAACGGTTTTACAGTTTATTTTTATTTATTTATTTATTTATTTATTTATTATTATTATTATTATTATTATTATTATTTTACAATACTTAACGGCTTGTTTGCCGATTTCGTTTTTAATGTTTTACGATGAAACACATGAAAGGGTTCAAAAGAAGGAAATTAATTTTCCAGACAAAACATGAAAGTTCCTCGTATACTTGAAATACAAAAAGATCGTGGTTTTGGTTTTGCTTCAGAATAAAATAATTTTTGATATTCTACGGTAATTATTGGTAATTAATTGAAAAACAATAACTATGCAAGTTGCAAGAATATTTTTTTTTTTTGTATTGTAAATGCATTATAATAATATAATACGTATTTATATCGAGTAATGCGGCATTTTTCGTGTTTCTTATGTTTAATTGATCTTCTTAATCATTTTCACTGGTATATGTGAGCAAATAAACATATTATACATATCGACATGTTTTGGAGTTAATCACATTTATTCTTCCACGAATATAATATGGTCCGAATTAGGCCCGTATAATATTTTTGTTATAGATTTTTATATTTACTCCGATGATGTTTTTGTCTCACAAATTATAAGAACTAAATTTTAATTTTAACCTTTACGCTGTGTAGTAAACGTTTTAGAGTAAGAAAATTAAATATCTATGTATAATTGTAATAAATCAAAAAGTGCAACAGATTAAATATTTAGACGTTATCATCGATAGCAATCTAAAATTTTATAATCATTTCATCAAAGATAAGTTACACGTCTTTATTCATTTTCAACGAGTTATACAATAACAGCAATAAACGATATTATAGGAGGGCAATAATTTTGTATAAATCTATCATTTTGTCTAATATTAAATATTGAACCATAGTTTGTAGAGAAATGTTAAATTTTAAAAATCTGTTAAGATGTTACAAAGTTATCAAAAATGATATTAGAGCTATAAGAATGTGTAAAGCATATAGAACAATTAGTTACATGTGTCAGCATTAATATTATTAGCTGGTAAACAATCTTCGGAGTTTGAAATTAAATATAGACTTATTTTTCATTAAGGACAATTTTGATCATGATGTGGAGAGTTGGCACATGTAAAATATACTGATGGTAATTTGTATGTATATAATATAAGCTGAAATAAAATATATATATATATATATATACGAATTGTGCAATGAAAAATTTAACGTAAATTACCAGAACTTTAATAATACGTTATTAAATCTTTTTTCAAACGTATAGTATAGATTAAATAATAATATCTTTGTACCAAATTTTTTTTATTAACTCATGCTTAACCGGACATGGTGTTTCTAAAGATTATATATTTAGGTTTAAAATATCATTTCATTCATAGACTACGTAGCTCCTTCCTATGTTCCCAGCCTCGAAAAGCTTCAATCTCCTCCTATTAATTCTACTTCTCACTTCTTATCTTCTAACTTTAGTCTTAATGAACTTCGTGCTTCTTTAAGTAATTTCTCCTCCAAATCCTCCCCCGGTATTGGTATTGATGGTGTATCTTTTCGCATTATAAAAAACCTCTCTATTCAATCTCTTGAGACTCTTCTTAGTATATATATAATTCTTTTCTTCTTTCTTGTTCCACTCCTCCTTCTTGGAATGCCTTTATCGTTATACTTATACCAAAGAAAAACTCCTCTTCTTTTCGATTTATTTCTCTTGCTCCTTGTTTTAAGGAAAAGCTCTTTGAAAACATGTTAAATAAACGGCTTGTCTGGTTTCTCGAACACAATAACTTAATTCCTAACAACATGTTCGGTTTCCGTCGCTATCTTGGTCTTCCCGATTGCATTAGTGTTTTCCTTTCTGGCATTTATAATTCCTATATAAACAAAAATTTACTATCGCAGCCTTTATTGATGTTTCCAGTGCATTTGGCAATGTTCACCTCCCTACTCTCAGAAATATAATGCTGTCATTGCATCTTCCGGTCCATGTTGTTTCCTTTATTATTAGTCTCTTTTAAAACCAAACTGTGTACATCTATCCACTTCTTGTTATTCCACTTCAAGAAAAGTTTTTCATGGTCTTCCTCAGGGTTCCTGTCTTAGTCTTACTCTCTTCAACATCTATACTTCTCATACTGCTTCTCTTCTATTAAATTCATCGTCTCTATTCTATGCTGATGATATCCTTATTTACTCTTCTTCTCACACCATAACAGATGCTGTTTTAGAACTAAATAGTTCATTAGCCACTATAGAAGATGTTCTTTCCAACATTCATCTTTTCGTCTCTCCTCATAAATCCGCGGCCATGGTTTTACTTTCCGTTCGTATAATCCTTCCTCAATCGATCTAAATTTAAGTGTCATTATCCTGTCCCTCTTGTGGAGTGCTTCTGTTACTTGGGTGTGCTCCTTAACGGCCGTTTGTTCTTTCAGGAGCATATTAGTCGCCTGTATACTTCTTGTCTTAAAAGGATTAATCTTTTAAAATCGCTCTTATCGTACAGGTACCGGTGATCCTTACATTCTTCCCTTATTGTATAAGTCTCTCATTCTTTCTAAGTTTCCTATATATATTATATACGGCAACGCTTCTAAGTCTCTTCTGTTAAAGCTTGACCATATTCTAAATTCCTGTCTTCGTCTTTGTCTGGGTGCACGTAAATCTACTCCAATTCCTGCCATTCTCCCCGAATCAAAATCACTCCCTTTGTTTATCCGCAGTATCTAAGCTATCGTTTCTTAATTAAACGTTTTCACTCTTTTTCCTCTAGGATTATAGCTGCTTACTGCTCAATCTCTCATAATTAACGGTTTACTTTCAACAGAATTCCAATTTTATCTTTCATTTCTGTTCGTCTTGCCAATTTTTCTAACTATATTTTCTCTCCTATGATAAATCTCCGTACTTTTTTCTTAATTATTTCAGCCTCTTATATCCTCCTCACGTATTTCATTTGTCAAGTTCTCCTAAATTCCTTCCTCGCTCTATAGTTAGATCTGAATTTCACATGGTTTTAAGTTCTTTATATCCTAATCATTCCGTTATTTTTACTGATGGGTCTAAGAGGGATGATGGGGTTGGTGCCGCCTTTGTTTTTCCTTCTCATAATTACTCTGAATCCTTTAAACTTCCTTCCTGCTGTTCTATATTTACTGTTGAATCTGCTGCCATACTTCATGCAGTTCTTTTTATTATCTCTTCCTCTTCTTTCCTCTCGGATAAATTTCTTTTAATAGTTGACTCTGAAAGTGTCTTGCAGGCGATTTATTCTGCCTTATCGTTGCCCTCTTTTGAACAAAACCTTTCATTCTTCTTATTCGCAATCTAATTCACGAATTATTCCTGTTCCGTTCGATCCTAATTGATTTATTGTGGATTCCTAGCCATGCTGCAATTGAGGGTAATGAAGTGGCTGATTCTTTCGCTCGCTTAGCTAGTGGACATACTCTTCATAAATTTCCTGTTCGCAATATTAATCATATATCTAGACAGTTCCATATTACATTATCGAATGATATTTATTTTTCCCTTTTCTCCAATCCGATTTTATCTTTCCGTCCAGCCTTTACCTTCTTTGACCAGATGGTTTGACATGTTTCCTTCTCTTTGTTGTCCCTTGATCACATGTCGTCTTCGTTTCGGTAATACCTATCTTCGTCATTTTTTCGTTTTTCCCTCGTCTTTTCTCCGCGGTTTCACCCAGAAGATTCCTTTTTTTTGTGTGATATCAATCACATCCTCTTCGAATGTTCCTCACTTTCTTCAGAACGTTTTCTCTTCTATTCTCAGCTTTTGGATCTTGGTCTTTCTATACAATGACTCTTATGTTGTCTCATTTCCTTCCTTGTCAGTTGTTCCTATTCTAGCTTCTTTCATTCATTCAATCTCGTACCAGATTAAAATCTAATATGTTATTCTCCTTTTGGGCTATTACTTAGATTCCTTGGTTGATTGGGCTGTTGTTCTTTGTTAGCGTATCCATAAAAAAAAAAAAAAACAAAAAAACAAAAGGTTTAAAATATCACATGACAATTTGTACATTTCTTGTAATGAAATCGATAATTTAACTCATATATATATATATATAATGGACACAATCATAAAAGCCGACAAATAAGTTATACTAGTGGTCAATGATAATTTAAATTTTTTTTGCAAATTTTATTATATGGAAATGAAACAAAGAATAAATTACATAAATTTCATTATATAAATATTTTTGTATACACTATTGTAATCGAATATAATACAGGGTGCGGCAGCATAACTTCCTTTTTTAAAATTTTTTCTACTAAATTTTGTTAAAGAGAAATAATAACAGAAAATCGAAATAAAACTGCAACGAAAGAAGCATACATATTGCCCCAATGGGGGATCTAGAATAAGTATTTCGATTTTCTGTTATTATTTCTCTTAACAAAATTTAGTAGAAAAATTTTTTAAAAAAGGAAGTTATGCTGCCGCACCCTGCATATGCTGTATAATAAAAAACAAAAAAATAATAAAAAAATAGAGAAATAAGAAATATAAAAAATAATAAAATAAATAAATATAAAAAAAACAAAACATACATAGGTTTAAATGTAGGTTCAAGACTTCATTTTAGAAGTTACATTTTGTTTTTAATTTAACAATGAAATTTTGTTGATTTTTTGTCAATTAAAGTTTCAATATTGTTTCATTTATATTTAAATATATATATAGGGAAAAAAATGTCCTAAATCTTCGGAATAATATTTTATCCGTAATTTCTGCGCAAAATACAAAAGCGGGCTAGTTTCACTTTAATTTTTTTTTTTTTTTTTTGTATTAAATTTTAACAGTTTTATTAAGTAATTCGAAATTATCTTAACAGCGGACGTCGGTCATGTGGATCCTTCGTTAGCAGAACGACATCGTATGTTGAAGAAATGTCGTTTGGTTGATTCGTTAAACGATCAACTTTCTCATAGACCAGGTCCTTTAGAACTGATCAAGAAGAACATATTACATACCGAAGAACCGATTGAAAGGGCTGTAAAAGGTATGCACGTTAATGCTAAAACTATCGATTGTTGTTATTATTTTTAATTTACAGCATATAATAATAATTCCAATTGCTTTTTTTTTTTTTTTTTTTTTTGATAATTTATATTATATTATTTTGAATTCGAGCGGATCTTATGATTGGAAAATTCTAGCATACAGTTCTATCCGTTCGTCGCAATAAACACATATGTCAGAGCAATGCGTACTGTCAAAATGTAAAATTAACATCATTGCGGTAACAAATAAAAAGAGGGGGGGAAGCATGCCAGTATTACAGGTAGAGCAAAACATACAAAAGCGCATGGATTAGAAAACAGAAGTGATCGCGAAATAATAGTCTTAGTAGCGTGCCGGATAGAATCCGAAACGGAATGGAGTGGCCAGAGTTGTTTGTCTTTGACATTATGCGTTCATCTCTAGCCCAGTGATGTATAAGCGTTACATTGTTCATTGCAAGAAACTCGACATTATTTATAAGAGTAGTCCTATTGCAGGTTCGAAGTGTAATAGGCGAAAGTCGGTATTGTTCCCGAAATCGCTTCTTTTTTTTTTCGGAGCTACATACGTTTGTATGCATCTAATGTTTTAATAATAGTAAGTTGATCCGGTTTAAATCAGATGATAAAATTGATATTATCCCGCTATAATTTTAATTTAAACTTTATCACGATTAAGAAATTTAATGAGCTTGCTTCTGAAAGATTCCTATGCTGCAACCCCAAGTAAGAATTGATCTTTTAAAAGAATTCGAAATATTTATTAAAGAAAAGGTGAATTTAAACTGTCGCGGTATATAACGGAAAAATTTACTCCGACGTATTTTTCAAAGAGGAGCGCGTGACTTCAAACGACGTTATATTTCTCCTTAATTAATTTCTCTTCTGCAATCAATTTAAAATCCATCCTTTTAAGAAAAACTCGTACCGTTGTTGTGAATTTCACTGGCAGCATCCGGTGTTGCTTGCATTACTTTACCAGTCCGGCATTACGAATTAAACTAGGCAAATAAGGACAAATTTTACGTGACCACGCTACGAACGATAAAAATATTCCCTTTATTTTTATTATTATTATTTAATGTATAACATTGTAAATTGTTCCGGTTATTTATTGCAATTTTCAAAATTGATTTCATTCTGTTTTACGTTATACTAATAATTGATTACTGTGCTACACATTTATTAATGTAATTAATGTATTGTAATGTATACATTAAAACTATATTTGATTTTGTAAAACCACTACTAGCGCTTTGTAGCGCATTTGTGGATTCTTAATAATAATAATAATAAATTGAATTGAATTGAATTGAATTGAATTATTATTATTATTATTATTATTATTAAAGGACGGTAGAAAAAGTAGCATGTAATTTAAATCTAAATCTCCGTGTAATTTGATTGCAATAAAAATGGACGATTAAATAGCCGCATAGATACGCGGTAGTATTTATTACACAACGTACTTCGGTATCATCGTTTTGTATTGAAACAAAATGAAAAAAAAAGGTATCTCTAATGATCGTAGTAAAGCAGAGTGAAGGTGCTATATTTAACATTATTATTCGTATTATCTATTTTAACATCGGAACTCGCGAGAGGAAACAAAAAAAAACGATGCTGACAGACGCGGTTACTTGCAATTTACCGTTAAGTAGTCGGCGCGCTGATGAATTATTTAAAAAGACAAAAATTCAGTTGAAAAATGTTTTTGATTTTCTGCCTTTTAGAGGGTCACATCGAATTCCGAGCGACGTGCGAAGGTCAGAAAGTGAAACTGGAACCTCCGGATCATTACATGACGGTAGATGATGATTCGCAAAGCTCGGACGCTCAATCTCCGAGAGACAGTGGCAGTTTCATATCCGGAGCGGATTTATCGCCGCCGTCTTCGAACGGCTGTGCGGTAAGTCAATCGTCCGCGTCGACCGCGAATAATTCCGTTGCCGGAGCTGTAAGCTCGGATCACAACGTCTACTCGGAACTGTTTTCGCAAACTGCTTGCGACGTGCTGGAAACGGCGGCCAAGCAGGCTGGCATAGTCACCGTCGTAGTTCCGTCCGCTAATTTAGTGTCCTCCACCGCTCCTAGTCCCATTTCCATTGGCTCGTCCACGTCTAGTTTAAGTCCGCTAAGTTCCGTCGCCTCTCCGTCCTCTTCCATAAATCCCAATAATACTAATAATAGTAATAGTGCTAGTAGTAATAGTAGTGCATTTTCTTGTTCTTCACCGGCCCTCAGTGCTTCCAGAACGAATTCGTTTTCCAGCCACCAGTCTTCGTCGGCTCGGGACAAGAACCGGAAAAAGTCCAAGTCGAAGAGTCAACAGCAGAAGACGAGAACCATCAAATTTCACGAGTATAAAGTAAGTGTTCAATAATTAATAAATTAATATAGATGTAATAAATAACAAGCTTTTTAGTGTGTACTTACTACTAGGTGAATTTATTCGATTAATCTGCCGCGTTACTTTTATCATTGTTAGCATTATTAAATAAAAATACGTCGAAATTTGCGTCGACGCGATAGCCTAGTTGCTAGAGCGCTTGCCTTTCATTAAGAAAGTTCTATTCCAGGCAACGACCGAAATTATCGCCGATTATTAAATTAAATTAAATTAATCGCTAACAGAATCATATGGGGAAGGCCATGACAAACATGCATAAGTATGCGCGCCAATTGATGTATAGAAGGGCAATTTAGGACTGCATTTGTATCACGATAAATCAAAAATTTACTAATCAATGCAACGTGTGAAGTCTTTTGCGCGTCCGTACTCACGTTTTAAATATAGCAGCCACCGTGAACACTACATTATACAGCTCTAGAGGCTGAAAAACTGAGTATGGCATTGCAAAGAAGAAGAATCCGTGTTATTTTTATCCACGTTAACGAAAAAATTATTATAACGTTTCTGATTTGTATACGTCTTTAGTGACAGCGAAAAATCGCCGTGATAATGATAATTTTAGAAATATGCTTTTCCGAGTATACTTATACTTCCTACTCGTATCGTTGTTTTGTTTGGAGACACGATGTCTAATATAGTATTATCTGTATCTGTTTTTTTTTTTGTTTTTTTTGCTGCATTGGCCGGGCGTCTTCTCTGTATTACTTCAAAAACAAAACCATTCTTCTTCCACCTATTTTATCATCTTTTTATATCTTTTGCTCTCTCTTTTCCCACTGTATCTTCTTCCACCTATTTTATCATCTTTTTATATCTTTTGCTCTCTCTTTTCCCACTGTATGCGTGCATTTATAACTCTGCACTCCGCTATGTTTTCTTTTATCGCTATTTGATTTTATCTTTTTCGAGGTGACATCGGATTCTAATAATATTAGGCCGTAACTTCTACTTTTTGGTCTGTAGGGCATTCTGAACATGCATGGCTGAGTAACATTTTTATCTGCCATTTAGAGCGTACATAATTGATTGCCGGTGGAAATGTTTTTTATTATCATGAAATTCTTCGTTCTTTTTCGCATCTTGTATTGACGGCTATTTTCAAAATCGATTTTTTACCCCGTTTCTCGGCTGCAAATAGCGACACACCTTTTTGATATTTTTGCATCAAGATACCTGTAAGCTTTTTCTGAACCTGAAAACCGGTAATGGTGACCGCTCTAACTGTACCCTCAAACGATCAATCGATTATCGTAATCTTGCTTTGTTCCTTATTAATTTTTAATGCTGCTTCAATGCTTACTAAATACTTTTAACGCAGCACGATTACCGCTGACATGCACTTTTTTTTAAATAAACGTTTTTCTTCATAATATTTTCATGAGACTGATTTTAGATAATTTTTGTTGTATATATATATATATATATATATATATATAATATATATTCCTCTAACTGATATAATTCTCTACGTTCCGTTATCATTTTGTTCTTCTTTTTATTACTGTCTTTGTTAACTTTTCTATGTTGTTGCTGTTTTTTCCCGCGATAAGAAGTTGGTTTAAAATTTTCTACATATGTGAAATCTCGTTTGATGAGTGAAATAAGAATATGTATATTGAAACTGGATAGTGAAAGAATTTCTAGGGAACTCGAAGTGGACAGAGTTTTTACCGTGTTAAAATCAATTTTCGGCGCAATAAATAACTTCATTTTTTTACATGTTGCCAATATAATAATAGTTTGCGATAAAAAAAACATTCATTTCTTTTCGACAAAATTTACTACATCGAGGCAATAATTTACAATATGCCAAATTGAATAAGCTCGCTTTCATCGAACAATTCGATACAGCATTGCAATTTTGTAACTTTGGCGCTGTTGAGTGCTACAAAAAAATTCTCTTTGAAATAGCCAGAGCTTAACATTACGAAATAAACATAAAAAGTGCAAAGAGTATATCGAATAGAAACACGCTTAAAAAAAAACCGATATAGCTTAAGTGGAAAATTATAAATCACGATGCCCAAATGAATGTAAAAAATTATAATATTATATCATAGTAGAAGGAAAGTCAAAAAAAAAAAAAATTTCTCTCGCGTTATAAAAACGCTCGTTTTAATAATATATAAGTGTCGTTGCGATTACTGTGCCGTCGTTTCTGTTGGGGATAATTAGTACTGCAGTCTTCAAATAGCTCACGCGGCAATTAATGTACACCGTCATTGATAATATTAGTAGGTGTAAAATGTGATCAAATTTTGTATTTATTAATTATTCAAACCGGTTTTCGCGCCGGTAAATTATTGAAAGAAAACGCCTTCTGTTTGTAAAAAATAAATGCCGGTAAAAACGTTGGAATTCTTTTAAGTTTCGCGTCCGTATGTCTAAAATTCATACATTTCTCTGGATTTTCTTATCTAGCATCAAGCAAAATCAGCATAATCAACTAGTTGTAATAAGAAGATTTTTTTTTTTCTATTATAATTTTTCTTCTGCCCAATCAAAATGGTTGGTGGCTGTACTAATTGATTTTCTTTTCGGCCTGAACTCATTAGGAGGAATTATTTATAATAATTTACATGTATTGTGTACGTGTTTCCTTAACTTTTTCCCCTTTTTCCTTCTATCAGGATCTGAAATGCCAGAGCCTAGAGACTTTCTTCTCTTATCCATCATTTTCATAAGATTTTTCCTTTTTCTTCGTCCGCTCTTTGCTCTTCTGCTGTTGCTCGTATTCCTTTTATGATTTTTCTTCTTCGTTTTTTTTTAAATAAAGTTATTTTTACGTATTTCTTCTTTTCATTTACTTTATTGTTTCTCTTTGTGTGCGCGCAATTTTTAAGGCTAGTAAAGGTTTCGAATTATTATCAGGAAAAAAATATTTAAATTCAATATCAGGTAAGGAAATTAGGGGGGGATTTTTAAAAAGGAGTTAATATAATTCGAGTAAACTTTTACTTGAACGCGTGATATCGTTTAAATTTCGTTTTATTACAATTTCGGATGTTTTTATTATCGTAAATAGACGAATGTAAAATGTTAAAGACTGTGTTTAGTTTGTAATTAAACGTTTACGATGCGACAATGAAGTGAAGGCCGAACAAAACGTTGTTTTAATTGCAAGTTTCTCGTGAAATACCGAAAAGCGTTAACGAAAGTTGCCAGTCTGTGTTATATTAGAGTAACGAATTGAGTTTTCTGATTTTTCATTGTAGGGCCCTCCGAGCGCTCATAAAAATAATAATGCTTCGTTGAATTCGGCTAATTCGGAAACGTCGTACGACCTTTTATTGAAACAGCAACAACTTTTTCTTCAATGGCAATTGGAATGGCAGCAGAAGGTGAATAGTTTAACTGTTTTAATATTATAATTTAGTTAACTAACAATAACACGCGTTGTATATTTTTGTAATCGTAAACACCGAATAAGCGAATTTCGGTATATAAACACAACTTTGCAAATTTGGTGTTTTTTTTAAATTACTTATAACATCTAATAAACGTTGTTTTTACTCGCCATTCGATTGTGCATTATTAAATTTTTTTTTTAATATTTAACTGGCACGAGTTTTATCGTAATCGTTATTGTTTTTCATTTTTACAGATGCACGGTGAATTAATATAATTATCAGATTTCTTAATACTTTTTTTACGTTTCATTTTGAAATCGTATTTTTCTTACTACAATAATAAAGCTGTTCTTCTTATCATGCATATTTAGTTGTTACACTGAAAGTTACCAGTTTTGTAATTCCAAAAACTAAAATTTCAAGCTCGTTTATCATCACCGTACAAACTTGTATAACACTTTTGAGATTTTTTTTTTTGTTGTTTTTTTTTTTTATTATTATTATTATTATCAGTTTAAAAAACATCCAATGAAATAACACTAAGATGCTTTTTCATTTTCCTAATTTTTTGAACCGACCAAATATTTACAAAACGCAACAAAGGTTAATTCTTTTTTTTTTTTTTTTTTTCACATACACGAGTACATTTACGATCTATTTGTATAATAAAATGAATAATAAAGAATTCAAAGATTTCGAACGAATTTTTAAAAAAAAAAAATCTATAATCGTATAATTTTTTGCTGTTCTTGCGTGAAGAGGTGAAAATGTAAAGAAAACAGAGTTAGTAAAATTTGACAGCAATCAGTAAGTTAAAAGCAACTAGAAAGGGACTAAAAACGGTTAAATACCTTTAAATATTGATAAGGAGAGAGGAGGGACGAAAAAATTTCAATGACAAAAATTGGCATTTAGTAAGAAAAAAAGGTATTTGGAATAGTGAAATAGGTTCAATCGTAAGGAAAGAGAATTTGCATTAGTAGTATATTGCTATGTGAATTTAAAATACAAAGGAGCAAAACATAAAAAAAAAAAAAAAATAATATAGGATGAAAGAGATGTAACTTACATGTTAAACGGAAGAGGAACAAGATGAAACATTGCCGGAAATTATAACATACTTATTGGGAAGGTTTGTTGTGTTTAAAGTTATGTTTCTGGCAGGTGAAAGAGAAAAACGCAGGAATTTAGGGGATTTTAGTGAAGCGAAGAAGTGCAAAATAGAAGAAAATCAGAAGAAAAAAAAAAAATTATAGACTGCTAACTGATAAAAAATAACATAATTTTATTGTACAAACAGCTGAGAATAAAAAATTTACCCTCCGTTTATTTCATTTCCGTACAAAATCCTCCCGTAATTATAAACTACTACGATTTTGATTCTTTTCATTTTTCGCGAAATTTAGCGACTTTTTTAAATTATTAAGCTGGGATTACGCGTGAAAGTTTTTTAACGCTTTGGTGTACAGTTGTATAATGCGAATGATACACATTAACGGCTTTAATCAAAGTTAAAAATATGTTTTCTTGAAATTTTTGATATTATAATACTCATATAACATTCTTTTCGGATTTTGCTTTCGACTTTCCCGATCCACTATTATTGAAATTCTTAAATGTTCTTTGTGATTGGAGATTTCCCTAATAAATTTTACCCTCTCATAATTCGGTTTTTCTATTCGTATAAAACTTTCTTAATCGCGCTGAGCCTCTACCAATTTTTTTCGAATTCTAAATCGCTCAATTCCAATTCCAATCGTAGATCTTAAATCGCATCAGCCCCCCCCCCCATGTACAATATCTAACCTGGTTCGCCTTACACAAAAATAGCTTAATTTGTATCTGTATGCTGCTCGGGAATTCTATAATAACTGAAGGCATTGATTTTTGATAGGGTTCCCCCCGGGCGGCGGGT
Source organism: Icerya purchasi (assembly GCA_039619475.1). NCBI lineage: Eukaryota > Metazoa > Arthropoda > Insecta > Hemiptera > Monophlebidae > Icerya > Icerya purchasi. The sequence continues at coordinate 544,302,659 of CM077115.1, forward strand.
ACACGCAGGTTTTATCGGCAACGGTCTTTGTGATCAAGTTGCCAAAGTAATTTCAATTAGCGGCAAAATGTGGTGTCCCCACTCCATACCGAGAGGTAATCTACGCAGCAAAGTCAAAGGAAATGACGTGTATTCGAAATGGGCAATGTGCGCCATCAAAACAATTCCAGCATATTCTGTTTATCATGATATCCAGTCTTAAACGGAAGGAATAGAGTTGTTTTTTCTAAGCATCTATGCGTAGATTTCTGTTCGCTTAAATGATGGTGGTCATCATCACCAGGTTGCATCTGAATCTGTCGTCTGGCTGCGTACTTGTTCAAAGTTGGATTTTCAAATGTAACATGTTTGCATTCAGATGACGTCGATTTTACAAAAAGCGCAGATCACACATATTTTCGGTCGCTCATGAGCTTACTCGGAATTTTTTATATTGATAGGATATAATCCGCCTTTTATTTTAAGTTTTGAGGTTAAATTCTTCAAATATCGATATACATTTTTATCTATACTGATATATGTTGCAGTATTGATGTATAGTCGTTTTGCTTTTTTAGTCTAGCTTTACCGTTATGAGGGTCAATTATTTTTCCTGTCGAAGTCAAGAAACTTAATTTTTTCTTGTACTTATTCTCTATAATTTTATCTTTACCTTAGTTTATCTATGTTGGTGTTATTTTTTTGACTAGAAAGTTTTTCGTTTTAATAATCTCGTTTATTTGTTTATTTTGTTCCGGTGTTAACTCAAAGGCATTACTTAATGTTTTCGATTTTCTTACGTGACCTAAATTTTTATTACACACATTTTTTCCCGTCTGCTGCTGATTTGAAAATTATTTCGAATTTACAGAAATTCTGCCCATTGTTTGTTTGTTTTTGTTTAATTTTAAATGTAATGAATCTACAATGCCCACCGAACTTCACCGGTAGTAGAACTTTTTGTCTTTCTTTACCCTAAATGCGCGAGCTCTTATAGTGAGCAAAAATACCGAAAATACACAATGTTGAAATACGCAAATGTATTTCTTCGTTTTCTCGCAATAGTTCAGCCGTTTAGTTTGTTGATTACTGTAAATTTTAATTTTCCAGAGCAAGATTTGAACCAGCTCCGTTTAGAAATTAAAGACGGAAAATATATATGTAGTTTCATCTGTATTCGAAATAGCATTTCTACCCCATTCCTTTTTCTTTTTTCCTAGTATTATATAATAATGTTTCAATAAGGTTTCCTTGAAAAGATCTTTAGATTACGAGTTTACGTGTAATTTGTACATTTCGATAACTCACTGTCCATTAGTGCATAATCGCAATAAGTTCAAATCCTACTGCTACATACTGAATACATGAAAGCAATATTTAGAACATATTAACTTCTGTTCTTAATTAATGGTTTATTAATAAACATTTCAGTATAATGACTGTAGCATAGTTTTCCAAAGCAAAGTTAATTTGTATTCTACTAAAATGCGGTGTTGAGATTTCTACAACGTTAGAACGATGTTTAAGACGTAAACATTTTACACGTGATCCGTAATATTATTTCATAAATTTCGATTGAATCTTTAATGTCGATATTATTAATATTTCTCGAATCAATTGAAAATGTTTAAATTATAATCTATATTGTTTATGTTGGTCAGTATCCGCAATTGAAAATGCCGGTGAGTGCTAAAAATATGGATCATCCGATGTCTCCAGCATCTCCTCAAATTGTCGGTGTACCCTCACCGTCACCTGTCGGCGGAACGCAACAGCAAATTAAGCAAGAACAACAGTCCTCGACCGTTCCTACTATGTCGTCAACACCAACACCACCTCCCCTTCCGCCGCCGCCACCGCCACCATTGCCATCAAATGTTGGCATTAAATTACTAAGAAATTTAGAAGAAATGAAAGGTAAATAAAATACAACGGGATTATTTTGCGTTTTCTGATCCGAGCTTAATATTGTTGTGCTTAACTTATTAAAAGTAATTTGTATCACTATTTTTTTCTATTGAAACTTTCTAAAATAATTTTCTCGCGAAATAAGTCATTTCTGATTCGGACGAATTTGATTTAATATTGACAATTTTTTTTTGTTTTTTAAATTCTAACAACAGTTCAAATTTTCACTTTATTTCGAATTATTCTTTAATTGTTCGTTTTTTAACTTAATTTCGAAAATTCTATTTACAATCGCAGTTTTTATATTCGATTAGATTTGTTTGCTTATATGTCATGTACTTGTTAGTCTGCAAAATAGTGTATTTTGTACTACCTTAGACAGTAACTTAGCGCTTTTAATTAATTTTTAATAAATATAAATTATTAATCAACAGTTTTAAGAAAGTATGGAAATTTTCTTAAAAGAAAATTCAGTAAAGGTTGATATTCTTTCGAGAGATTAATCAAAGACTATAAAACCCTTTATTTCCCTTTCTAAATATGTCAAACATTGACATCCTAATTTATCCGGTTTAATATGTTACGTGTAATAATGAAATATTTGAATAATTTAAAAAATATTTGTTTGATCCTTAGCTAAGAAAAAAAATTTTCTTTGATGAAAAAAGGTTTATCTTTAACACTTTTAACAGAATCAAAGTTCGGAAGTAAATTTACAAGATTTAATTAAAAATTTATTTAGCTAAAGTTATTCCGCTCTTTTTTAGTGGGAAATTTGTAATTATACATGCGTATACAAATAAATAGATATGTCGCTTTAATCCGGTTTTTTTTTTCTTTTCGTTTCGCATTATTCAGCAAAATTTAATTTGCATATTCATATATATACATATATATATATATATATATATATAAATAAATAAAGATATCAAAGAAACTATAATATTTAAGAGGAAAAAAATAGTTTTATACTTGCACAAGTTTTAATTTTAACACGAGAATAATAATAGGTTTTTAGGCTGAAGATCCATCTAAATTTTGTGATGCTAACGCTTATTTACATAGCAATTTGGGGTACTTATTATGCTAAAAAAGATATCCTTATTATTTTATGTTTCTCCTTGTAGCGGAGAAAACGTTTTTGTTTCAAAATGTATTCGTACTTTAAAATCATCATTATAATTATTATTATTTTTTTGTTAATTTTAGTAAGTGACTTAAAAGCTGAACTGAAGAAAAGAAACTTGCCCATGTCCGGACCAAAGCCTAGCTTAATTTTACGCTTAAAATCGTTTACGGAGAATAACAGAGTAAATGGAATGAACTCGAACACCAGTAACAATATTAGTAATAACGGTAAAACGATTTTATCCGATTTCAACGGGAACATCGTTACCGTTAATAAGAATAATCATTCAAATTCAACTAACGAGAACAGCAATGTTCAGTCTAACCTCACCATTCCGTACACCGAAGATTCTTTACCGGGTTAGTTTAATATTTCGAAAATTGCATTTTCCAAAGAAAATTTCAATTGATTTTTTTTTTTTTTCATATTAAATAAAATACATTTTTTTAATTCGGAAAAAATTTGAATATTTCGTAAAATTTTTGCAGATTCTAGTGTACCTTCGCCGATGCAACATGTATCTTTGGGAAGTGTAGAACACATGGACATCACCAGAAATTCCCCGCAACCTCCCGATACGTCGGTTAACAAAGTTACATCTTCCGTCGAGTCATCAAGCATGAAAGAAATTACAGATGAAGAGATTATAAAGGAGCAGCAAAAAAAAATTGAAGAGTTGCAGAGACAGTTGTTAAATTCTCAGTTGCTGTTGCAACAGCAGCAACGTCAACAACAACATGCCAGATCTACCAAAACATTCCAGGTAAAATTTTTCCGTAATAAAATTGATCGTACGAACTTGATATACAACGTGATGATCGCGAAAGTGTGATAACTGATTAATTGCGCATAGCGTAAATGAGTATGCGAACGCGAGAGTGATTAAACTGTTTTGCGTTCCCTTCACATTTAAATAAGGGATTTTCCCCTTTGTTGACAAAAAAAAAAATCGGTTCAGTTTTCGAAAATTTAATTCGTGTCTGGCATTCTACAATTGAGAAACAGTTTCATGTCTTGCGAAAATTACAATTATCGACACGCAAATAATGTAAAGTTTAATAAATTTATTTTTCAAGTAACACTTTTAACAGATACGCGGAGAGGTTGTGAATTATTAGCCGGAAAAAAAAAAATCGTATTTTTTCCAAACGCAAAAATCTGTAAGATTGTGAGTATGAATTTAAAAATACCGACAGAAATTAAAATGTTAATAAATACGAAGAAAAACATTTCAATAATTTTCAATGCTGCCATTTTCTTTTGGTTGATTTATCGATAATTTATTCTTCATTAGAGCTTTTGCACGTGCTCTAATGTTTTAAATCATGGCTAATCTGTACTGTGAGAATCATGATTTTGTCAGAATAATAATATGAAATTATACGTGTGTCCGCTCATATTTCTCTTATGATGTTTACTAATCGCTGTTATTATATATGTTTATTAGCCTCAGCAGGCAATTAGTGCGAAAGCAAATTTGGCCGCGTTTCTGCAACAACAACAGTTAAACAATTTATTAATTCAGCAACAAAAGCTGCAGCAACAGAAGCAATCATTTAATCAGCAAGCAAATGCCAGCAACAACGTCACTAGTAACAGCAATACTACCACTGCTACTAGTAGTAATAATAATAGTAATAGTAATAATAATAATAATAATAATAGTAATAGTAATAATAGTAATAGTAATAATAGTAATAGTAATAGTAATAATAGTAATAGTAATAATAATAATAATAATAATAATCACAATAGTAATATTAACGGCTACAGTAAACAAAAGATAAGTACAGCAAATGTTCAAAATAAAAATGAAATTTCGACGGTAAAAAGCAACGCGCAAAGGCAGCGGAGTAATACGGTCATCTTAGGTCAACATCCGGTCACGTTAATGTTAAATCAAGTTAATCTCAAGTCACACAACAATCAACAAAGGTATGTGTGTATCTGTTTTCTTTTAATATTGTATAATTTTATTATTATCTGCTTGTTTTTTCGCGTGAAATAATTCAATCGACAAAACTTAACCGAATTATTATAAGAAGTAGTACATTGGCCCTTATCATGCATGGGTGATGATGATTAGTTTAAAATATTTCACGCCCGGTTTTTAAGTAAAAACTTAAAATCATCAAACGCCATTGAAAATATATTTCGTGCATCAACAATACGGAATTAAAATGATTAACTAAATGAAACAGAATATACATATGTAATAAATTACTACATAGAATTATTCGAAAATGAAATTGCTCTTTATTTTTCTTATCTAACACTTTAAACTTATTCCCATCGTTCCTAATATATGTATGTTTTTATTGTTCTACGTGATATTTAATAATGAATATTTTCGGTACACTGAATATTTTTCACATTTTTTCAAAACTCTCGCTAATTTAAATTTAAAATTAAAATTAAAATTATTTTAATGTATGTTAATATCAGTTATTAAAAACAAAATATGAAGCACCAGCCGAATAATTACAGTTGCTAAATACATGTATTTGACTGTGACAGTGCAAAACAGAAAGGGAGACAAAAAGCATTTTTTTTTTTATTACGTCACAATAAAAGTACATTTTTTCTCTCTTTATCTTTTGTTTTTAACTTCTAATAATTTTCCCATGAAATTATCAACTAGATATCGAAAAAAATGATCAAATTAAAATTATGATATCGCAACATGTAGTTTATATTTCATTACAAACTCTATTTTCCTTATTTATGTTATATATAAATTACTTGTTTAACAATGTCCAATAGGAAATGAAGTGAATCTCATTATATTATATATATATTTTTTTATTATTATCACGCTGCATTTTATAAATATTAATTTTACGAGAAAAAAAATTAAAACACCCGCGCGTATTTCAAAACGCAATATAGATGAATATTTCATAAGGACGGTAAATCGGTAAATTATACGTGTGACAAACAAAACTACGTAAAAACGTAATTGTGTAGCGATTAATGTCGTAATATTTTCGTACCGTAACAACCTCTGTATGAGTTACAATGTTTATTTACAATTGAAATATAGAAAACGGATAATAATGCGACAATCTCAGAAAGGAAAAAATATTTTTCATTTCAGTTTTATATTGATACTGTTAGATCATTTACTGATATGAACAGCACATCCCACGCTTAACTCTTATATAGAATAGCTAACCTCTGTTAACAAAGAAAAAAAAAAAGAAAAAAAGGACAGCCCGCACTAGTTTAACAATGCTACAAACGTAGAAATAACATTTTTTTCTTCCTATTTAGTATTGAAACTCATGCGCCGTATATAATTACAAAGCTATCGCGGCACATGATGCTCTATCGAATCCGTTTAACGTTTTAGTTAATGTATTCGATGAAGTTGGTCGAGGTTATTAATCGAGACATTGATTCAATGCCAATACATGAACACTGTCCAAGAGCATTGATCGCCGGTGCAGCGAGCTGTAAATAAAAGGGGGTGCAATTGGAGAAGACATAATCATAGGACAACACGGAATGATGCCCGATTCTCAGTCGGTTTAGAAATTTCCTGCGCGTGAAAAATGACGGTCACCAAGCCTCTGTAGTTGGGTTAGTAGCTCTCAACCGTGTTGATGAGGTAACCAAAGTTGCTGTCCCAGTTTTCCTGAAAAATACATACGAAGAGAAACTTGGATCCGGAGCATAGTGAGCGGGATTTGTGTTCGCAGCTGTGGACAAGATTGCTTTGGTAACGTTCCCGGTCATTTTTCAGCACTCAGCGCACTCGCGAAGACGATCGTCACCTTGCAAAACCCAAATCTGTTTTAAGATATGTTTTATTTTTGCTGCTAGACAATCTCAGACTCGATTGCCAACATGAATCCGTAACTAAAAGAGAACATTTTCTGTGATGAAGCTTAGATATTAACCATTTTTAAGGAATACGGGAATGCTAAGAACTGCATGGATTTCGCTATCGATTATATAGGCATACGAAGTAGGTGAAGACTGTGTGGCCTTGTTGTAGCATTTTGGCTACGCGTGCAAACGAATGAAATTGTTATATTTTTCTATTGTTTCGGTTGCTCTTACCATTTAACCAGAAACATATCGACTGATATTATGCTATATTCTTAAGGAGATGATGTGCTTATACGTGTCGCCTGTGGATTTAAATTTATACTATTGTTATCTGTGTAAGAAGAGAAATCACTCTTGGTAGTTGGTCATTCGAATAGGCTACCGAAGAATATAGATAATTTATAATAAAAGATCGGCGGTTTATAGTCGGGGGGGGGGGGGGGGGGGGGAGTTAAACCGATGTACTAAAAGTTCTCAAGAAGAAAACGTGATGGAGATAGATGATAGGTATTTAGTGATTTGTTAGGTCAAGGAGTATAAATTTATTAAGAATTATCAAATTGTAAATAATACTTTAAGATGAATAGAATGACTAGATAAACATTTTAATATGGAAAATGATTTTAATGTAATCGCTAAGGAAAGGGAAAGTATACCTCCGCGTTTTGGGATTTTAAATATGGCTCTTATGATATTCGACGCGGACAAATTTTGTTTGAGAGAAATTCAAATCATTATTATCAGTTCACGGATGATCTCCTATTCACGACAGTTATGAATTTAGCACTGGATTGGAATTGTTAAGAGAAAGATGTATTGAGATTATGAATAATTGAAATACAATAAAAACGGTATGTTGCACGCTCAAAGCAGATCCTTGCTCTATATACCACACTATCGATGGGAATACAACAACCAAAGAATCTAACTTTTAACTTAATCGTTCTGCTACTCGGGTAATTTATGATAAAATAATATTGCGCATTGCCGCTTATTCCGACGTTCGTCGGTTTTAATAGCGTGTTCCATGTCGAAAAAGAGGGGCCCGAAATTATTTTGCGTTTTGTTTTTCAAATTTACCAAGACCCGTGCCTCTGCCGGTGAAGATACTCCGTTCGAGCAATATACAGCAACCTGAATACTGCAATAGTTGATTTTTGGAAATTACGTTATAATACGAATGTGTAGCTGGAAGGGGTTAACAAATTGAATAAGTACAGTTATAAAAATGCATTAAATTCTACAGGCGAATGAAACATTTACCTTCCCGTCGTGGAAAAGAGAAACTATTGTAGGTATCGACACCGAAGTAACTTTTATGGTTAACGAAAAATAAAGCATACTTTAAAGTATGTTAGTTGTAAAGCGTCTTCCGTCTTTTTAATTGGTTAACTATTTTATTTTTATTTTTAGCAGATTTCAGTATTTTGTTTATTGTATTTTCTTCAATTACGTGTATAGCTTTATTGTATCCACTATTAGCGTTTTTGAGCGCATTTGTGGAATTCTACGATAATAATAATAAATTAAATTGAATTGAATTGAATTGAATTATATGTGTACGATTATTATTTTTCCAATAGGACCAATTCGCTTCCGAATTTTGTCGGTACTTTTGTACAGCCGCACCTGCTGTTGACGGATGGTAGCAATATTCAACAGCTAGTCATCGACAACGACGCTATTATACTTCCAGAGCAAACCAAGTTAGATAATTTCGTTAACATTACTAGCGCGTCGAGTGCGCCGAATAACACTAATTGCAATAGCAACGGTACCAACAGTAGCGGTAATAATGTTCCGACGATAAGTACACTGAATTCTGCCGCTGGTGGATTAAATCCGGTGTCTGATTCCCGAAAAATTGACCAGCATCTGTTACTCGGTAGCACGGTGAATGGAGTGCAGAACGGGCAGCAGATTGTATTGGAGAATGGCGAAGGAGGTCGTATTATATTGGAAAATGGAACGAATAGAATCATACTGAAAGACGGCAGTCAATTTGTGTTCACTAACAGCGGCTCTAACGAAAATCCAATCGGCAAGCTGGCGGTTAGCGCGAACCAACGAAATAATAACTTCGTTACGGTCGGCCCGTTCGAGAATAATAATTCAATCGTCGGCAGTATCGAGAAGACCGAACCGAAAACAGAGCCGGAATACATGGCTTCCGATGATAATAACGATATTTCGGACTTGTTTAAACATGTAAGCATACTAGCTTAATTACTCTTTTCAGAAAACCCGCTTTGCCCCCCTCGCAGAGCTTCTCATTTTTTTTTTCCAGTTGCTTTTTTCCTTCGTATTTTCATTTTCCCGTCGGAACGACAAATAGCACGTCCATTGCGTCCAGCTTAATGCACGCATAATAGTACTAATGAACGCACACCAGTATTAGCGGTTATCGAAAATTTAATTTTTTCAAAAAACAAACCGCGGGCATAGCTTCTTCCGCCGCTTAAAAGAGTCCGATGTGGATCTTGATGACAGGCCTAATCTTCATAGAGAGGTATTCTTAACGTGTGCTCGCGATTACATACTGCAATTACACACAGCTCTCTCATAATTATTTTATGTTTGAAGACATTTCCCCTACAATCGGAGCTGCTCCTACTATTTGTTAGTTTCTAGCGATTATGCTTGGCTACTAAATCACAGAGGTATCATAGGTGTCATCTCGTTCCGGATCCAAGTCGCTCGCAGGTGTTTATACTTAATCTGAAATTGAATATTGGTTATACCGGAGAAATGTGGGAAAGTAAAGGCGGATCCCAAGTAGAAAGGAACTCAGTGTTCTCTTTAGATCCATTGGGTGTTTAGTGTACCATTATGGAGAAAGCTTAACTTTACAATCCATTAATCGAGCTTACTTACTGCCGTTGTATACGTTGCAAAAGAATGCTAGAAACTTTCCCCAGTTAATCTGTTCCGTTCTTTCGTTCCGAATGGATGGTCGATCAGCGAGCGAAGCTTAACGACACTAAACTCAGGCTACTCGCTTCCATTAATTGTAGTGCCGGTGTTTCTAAATACGGACCTGCTTCCTGTAAGTCCGCTTACGTGAAAATACGGCATGACGTACGGAGCAATTCAAAAGGCTTGTCGCGAGAGAATTCGTCGCTGAATAGCCGGGTTCTTTGTTCGGCCTAGATGTGTATAATGAAAGTGCACATGCCAAAAAAACGCTTGTTTCGTATCGGTAAAAATCTACCACGCTATTTGTATTTCTGTTGATCGTGTTTTCTTTTACTAACACCGGGCCTGTCCCCAATTAGTAATTTTTTAAAGAAGTTTTTCCTGTCTGTTTTATTTAGTTGTTTTTTTCTTCTCATTTTGAAATTCTTCTTCTTAAGTAGATTTTTCTGTACATTAATATTCAATAGAGAGATACCTTTTTTTCCTGTAAAATACAAGGCCGACTTTTCGTAATCTAGGCGTGTTCCTTTTAAAATTTAAAACTGTTACTTAAGCATAGTTTTCTATTTATCGTCAATTCTTATAATCGCGTTTACTGTAATATTTTCAGGATTTTATTTATTTTATCTACTGCTCGATATATCCTGTAGTATCGTTATTTCAATTATTTTCGATTTGTCAGGAAAGTTCTGTTGTCCGTTGTAGCAAGTAAAATATGAAATGCGAAATGTTTCGTTTTTTTTTCTTTTTTTTTTTTTTTCTCTTTACTGCTATGAAACACTAATTTCTAATTAAATTATCGAATTATTTTTTATAAGCGTTGTTTAATATTAATTTATTTTTAAATATTTGTAAGGGTAATAAATGCAATTTAAATTCAGAAGATATTGTATATATGTATTTTTTTTTTAAAGTGAATCGGCACAAAATACTAAAAAAGTTGCATGAAATGCGTGAAACTGTTTTTTTTTTTGTTTTTTTTTTTTTTTTTTTTTTAAAGAATTCTTTCGACTCTTTCAACTACTTCTCGCTGCAACCAGCGCGTTGTATTTAATGTCGCATTCCTCGCTGCAATGGGCAACGCTTAATAGTCGCAGTCATAAACAAATAACGTCGTAACTCTATTCATTCATAGTTTTACTCTGTGTTCACTTGAATTACACTTTCTCTTTAGCTGTCGAAATTAGTGTTTTCGACTACAATAAAAAACTTAACTGTTGGTATGTGCGATTGCTGATTTTTCAGAGAGTTTATAACAGAATGATGCTCCTTCGCTACCCTGCTTCTGTCGTTGCTTATAGAATAATAACTCAGCTTAATTTTCGCCACATTGGAGTACCATGTAATTCGAGAATTATTCCAGTTTGGTCATCTTTTAGAATAATAATAATGTATTATTTTATATCAACATTAAGTTTTATCGTAATGTAAAATTGATTTCTTCCCTTCCCGTTCTATTTTTGATGACTTTTTATTTGTTCAAATTATCCTCCCCGCAGTGCCTGCATGCGATATGATTTGTGCTCGGTAAAAAATAGAAAAAGAAAAAAAAAGAAAAGGTATATGTAACCTAAAAATGTTTTTGATTAAGCAGGACGGGGAAAGATCGATAGCGGACGTGGACGATGTATTGGAGATGTTAATGGGCAGCGAAGAATTTTTATCGATGGGAACAACGACGAGCAATAGTGAACAGCCGACGATGCCGGATTTCGTCGTATCCAGCGCCGAACTTTCTAACGGTTCGTCCGGAATTTCGTTGACGCACAGTTTAGCTTCGTCGTCGCCGGTGATATCGTCGGTCGTCTCGTCGTCTTCGTCATCTCCTTTACTGTCCGCATCGCCTAATAATAGTAGCAGCAGTAGTAGCGCCGGTGCCGTTACAACCAGCTCCAACAACAATAGCGCTAACGTTCTTAACAACGGCAATAATAGCGGCAACAACATTACCACCAGTCTTTGCAATTCCATTTACGGATTCCGTACCGGCAGAAGCAGCGATCCGACGATGGATCAGAATCTGCCGAGTCAGCACGTCAGCTTAGAAGCTCTAGGCTTAGATGTAGAAACATTTCCGCCGATGGATTTGGTCGAAGAACCGACGTTGACGTCGGCCACGACCGGAGGCCTATCGTCGTCGTCGTCATCTTCGTTATCATCATTCATGAATAATAGCGAAAGTTCCAACAACAGAACCGAAATGATGGACGTAGATACAGATTGGCTGGATAGGTTAATATCCTCCGAGTTGGATCATTCGAATTTGGTCGCCAATATATCCTCTTCCAGTTCCAGTAATTACGAGCCGATGATGTCGGGCGATACCGATCCGCTGGATTTTTTCAGTATAGACGATAACGATTACAAAATGGCGGCCGAATTCTGTTGGGATCGAGTGGACTTCGCTACGTGATAGCGGAAATCAGAGCCAGAAAGAAAACACGCATATTGCAAGCGTAATACTGGCAACGGCTCAGCGTGGCAAATGTTGAAGTATTTCGCTCAAGATGATTTCGAAAAAAAATTAACGACGATGGTGGCGTCGCGTTTATTCAACGTTTTGTAATAGCCTGTTTTTCGCATTCGGTAACAGGCCCATTTAAAAACAAATTATCTTAAATCTCTCCCTAGATACCGCCACTTGCCTGCCTGCGCAATCAATACGTAAATTCGTTGTGCAAGGAAAAGTATCCATTATATGATGATATGCATTTTTAATATCAACCGAAACATGCTCGCTTTTACCGCTTATAAAATTGTTGCTACTTCTTTTTTTTTTTATTTTGCTAGAAATTGTGTTGTTAACACACTCAGTGTTTTTATTAAAATTTCGTAACTATTTGCGTAGTAAGATTAATTCCGACGATGATCACTCTAAATGTAGCCGGTTAAAACTGGATCGATATGTATTAGTTAATATCATTAAAGATGGCGGTTTTCGAACTGTATTTTACCATCTTTTTAGCTAATAGTTTTCCCCTTTTTTAGACTCTTTCAAAATTTTAGTTACAATGAGATCCTGCCAAAATATAGAATTCAGAAACGGCAACATAATGATTTTTATGCGTTAATTTTAAAAAATTAATTAGTACTGTTTATATATATATATATATATATATATATATATATTAATATTTATTTATTTATTATTAAGTATTTTTCCAGATGGATTGTATCTTTGTTCATGTTTAATCAGAGTCGCTACGAAAAATTCGCTATTTTCATTTCTTGCACATTCCTAGTTAACTGAAGTTTTATTTTCGTAAAGTTTTACATATAATTTTTGTGAATAAAACCAGAATAACGGATTATTTTTATTCTTTATATTATAACAATACTATCATATACATATACATTTTTTTTTTTTTTTTTTTAATAAGACATATACTGTTAATGTTGTATAAAGCGGATTTTTCCCGAGACCCGCCACTTATGTAATGGGGACCATTTTACTTTTTTTAAATCTATATATATATATATATATATATATATATATATATATTTGTATTTTCCGTACTTACGTGAAATAAAAACAAATCATTTTCACATTTTAATCGTTCATTTTTTCATTGTTATGATTATCATGTTAAAATTTTAGTAAAATTATTTTTCATTGTGCTAATTACCGTGCATTCCATTTTATTATCGGATGTTCTAGTAACTCTGGTTGTATGTAAAATAATGTTTACCGCAAACATTACTATAACACGGTTTTTAATATCTTTGAAAGCGAGTGTTTATTAATTAAATTACCTAGATTTCTATGTATTGCGTTATGCTGTCGTATATATATATATATGTGTATAATATCAGTATTAGGAGAATATCGTAATTTTATTGGACGTTTAGTTTTTATTTAATGTTTGCTTTTTTAACGATGATTGTGGCGGACTCTTTTCCAGTGATAAGCAATTTTTCTATTGGAAGGTAATGATTAAATTCGGATCTCTTTATTTTTTGACCAAGTTTAATCATAATAAATAATAGCGTATAAAATTATTAATTATTTGGAGCACGTAAAATTCTTTTTAATGATTTCGGAGTGGAAAAGAAAAAGGAAAAAGTCGTAAATTATTATTCAGTGATAAAATATTGTTTCTTATATATATATATATATATATATATATGTACAATGTGTACGGCCCAGTTACCAAAACAAAAGCTGATTTAAAACGACAAACCAAAGGGCCGTCGTGGTACTTGCAATAATTTGTTAGATTACACATCATTTCAGACTTTTAACTAAAATAATCAATAAATAAATTGATTTATACAACTACTGGAGGTAGCTAACAATTTTACGTAATGTATAAAAGTTTTTTAGTTCTGCTCAAAAAGTAATGCCGGAAACACCTTTTTTAATATTTATTAAGGATGTTCACGTAATTACTGTGTAAGTCGAGCGTTTAATTTAAATAGTGGTTTTGTAAAAATCTCTATTTCTATTATTAAAATAACTTTTACAGAATACTAAATATTGAACGGCTCTTTTAATTAAACAGTTTTAGTATAAAAGATAAAAATCAAAAAGAAAGGTTTTCAAAGTACTTGAAATTTGATTTTTTACACGTTCCTCATTTAAATTTATTCCAAAAATGAATTTTCCTTTATTTTCGTATTCTATTTGCTAGTAGCCTTTTTTCTAGAAAAAAAGAAAAAGACTTTTTAAAAGTTATTAGTACTCAAAAAATTGATAAATTTCATTCCTAAAATCTTTTTGCTTTTCCTTTATTAATTTACATAAACACGTGCAAAGTAAAAAATTCGAGTATTCTGTTTATTAATTTTTCTTTACACTATCTGTTACAAGTTCACGCTGAATTGGAGTTTGTATTATTTTTATTACGTTTTGAAAATTTCAACTCGACACTGCCTGTTTAGTTGTAGCCCCGGGAATTAATCTGTTCTTTTTTTCTTTTCTTTTTCTTTTCGATGCTTATCCAAGTTAGATATGTTTTCATTTTACCGAGTTTGGAATATTTATTTCATTCTTTCGATTCTTTTTGTTTGTGCCGCTTCCTGCGCCTCAATTGCCACCCGGTTTATTTTTAAAATGTTTCTTCTAGAAACTTTTTCCACCTAGCGTGCTGCTGTTCCTAGCCATAATTTTTGTGAAAGTGGTTGTTGCATATTTTGTTCCTGATTTTCTTATTTGGAAAAAAAACCTTTTATTGTTGGCGTAGAATTTATTCTTTCCTTATTATAAACTATTACTCTTTTTTTTTTTTTTTTTTTTGGTTCGTCTTTCTAAACGAAGCTGTAAAAATTTACCGGTTCATATTTTATTTGTAATTTTTGCACATTTGATTTATTTAATTTTTCTTTTTCGACCTTTTCAAATTATCAATTTCTCTTTTTCTTTAACCGAAAAGGCTCTCTCATCAAAACTTAAGGTATTACCAATTTTTTTTTATGTATTTTTTAAACTCTGTTACAAATTTAGAACTTTAATAGTAGATAAAAACGTTAGTTAATAACTGTAATTAAATTAGTTTCTAAATTCATACGTAGAAATATGCACAGCTATCTACGCTTTTTAAATTTATATAAGAAATCTTTTACAAGCGTGTATTTATTAAACAGCATTTGGTTTATGTCCTTTATATATATATTACATATTTATATATAGCGAGGAAAAATAAGTAAAAAATCGAAACAACTACTTTTATTTAATAATTTAGGTTTTTGTTTAACTGATTAACATATTCGATAGGTTAGAAGAGGGGAAACTTGTGTAACAATATTTAACAAAGGCTGTTTTCAAACAGCTGTTCAATTTTGCTAATTTTTAAATCTAATTGTTATCGATATATAACAATTTTTAGCGTTGTTTCTAATTCACTTTTAAACAAAACTAGAAATTTGAATTTTATAACAAATAAGAAATCTCTCTGCGAAATCAATAATAAGAATGACTAGTAGAGGATTTTACTTAAATTGATACTATACGTTTTTTATAAATCTGCCTACTTTCGTAATACTCACAAAGTAAATTATTGCTGATCTGCCTTTTAACAGGCAAGGTGATTGATGTAAAGTTTCCTTGAGCAAGTGCATTAATCAGTTGTGCGAACTGCCTCAAAATCCACGTGTAGTCGAGTGTAGTTTTAAAAAGAATTTCCTGCTTTTCTCCTGATATGTATCAAATTCAGAATTATCAAAAACTTTTTTAGAGGCATATGATGAGCAATCTGTGTAAACAGCATAGTTTTTGAATTTTAATTATGATAAATTAAGACTTCACCTTTTACACTAATTCTGTTAATAACTATTGAACGTGTTCGCATTCCAACAACAATTTTGTATATAATTTTTAGTATTTTTAGTTTTAATCATGTTGTTGTAGTCACTAATATTTTAATTGTATTTTGGTTAATTCCTGTTTTGCCCGTTTGAAAACATTAAAAATGTGATTATTGTAAAAGAATGAAAAATAAAACAAAAAGTTAGTATCAAATTGAAATAAGTAAAATATTAACTGTTTCTAATAAATTTCTTAATTTTAGCAGAGTTAATATAAGCAATATTTTAAATTTTCTTAAAGAAAAAATTAATCAACGTAAACAACTTTTTTTTTTTTAAATTAAATTTTATTCCAAAAAAATATTTATATAGTTTGCGAACTATAAATGCACACCGAAGAACTGTATTTTCATTATCAAAATCGCTAAATTCATATTATTTTTTACTGAAAAACCGTGTTTAATGAATACAAAAGTGGTATACAAATCTGAAGAAAAAAGAAACCACGCTAGTAATTCGCATTTTAACAATCATTTAATACGCTCGTACATTTTATACGGTTCGATAAATTTTAATAAAATTAACGCGTTTTTTTTTTTTTTTTTTTGGGCGTCGAAAATTTAATCTATCGAATTTATTAATTGAGTTTAGAATATGATTAAATGCTATTATTTTTCTTCTTTGTTTAACCATTCTTTCAAAATGAGAAAGTAATCTTGTATATCAAAATTGTTCATAGTTTGGTGATTTTAAATTGCGTAAAATTATTCTGAAAAAGAGTCTCCTATGCGGACGTATAAGTTGTATAATATATTTAACATTTGCCATGACCTTTTTATATAGCTTCTTATCTTTATTAGTAAGGAAAAGGCGCGTTTTATTATTTATTACGAGTAAATTTAAGATTTCGTGTTTTATATTTATAGAAATTTACATATAAGTTTGCTCAAAGAATATGTATACTATAAAACTATTTGTAGTTTAAAAAACAAATTTTTAGTTGTTCTTCCTTGTTCTTTTTAATGTATTATCTCGTTTTAGACACACGAATGTGCTTGTGTTCTTTGTTATATATTATGTATATGGATCTATTTATTTAATCAAAGAGATAATTTTCCATAATTGTATTTTATTTAAGAAAAATAATGTAGACAATTTTTTATTTATTGATTTTTATTTTTATTAATTTATTTTTTGTTTTTAATCTAAAAGCTTTAGCGAAATTACTTAGTATTGATTTTTGCATATATATATATATATATATACGAATAGAGTTCTCATATTGAATTTATATTACGTTTCGTCTTGTGTCTTAAGCATTTTCATTACTTAAAGTAAGAAAATTTTATCATCGAATATTAGTTTAAAAACCGTTATTTTTCATAGAAATTTTGAAAACTATACCTATAGTTAAACTTTAATTTGTATCTTTAAGGTCGCGTTGTTTATGCAAGAAAAAGAGAAAAAAAAGGAAATATTTGCACCTTCATACTATTCTTATTTATTCGTAGTGTAAGAAAATTATATATGGTTAAATACAAATACATTTCTTCTTTTTATATAAAAAAATAGAACTCGGAGCGTTCATTTCTTTAATATTGATTCGTTATTTTCCCATAGTGCTGCATTTAGCAGAGTTCCCGACTGATTTTAAATATCTTCTTTATAGAGTGCCATACTTAAAAATACCTGAGTGTCGGCGACTACCTATTCGTACCTTTCAGCTGTACAGACATATAAGTATTAGTGTTCACAGCCATTGTTTATATATGCAGTACGAATGTGTATACACGCGCAAGACTACATTCAGAACTGATTAGTAGTAATCGTGTTTGATTTACATCGTTATTCAAGTGCAGTCCCCTGTGTGTGTGTGTGTGTGTGTGCTGACCTAGCGCGCATATGATGTTGTACGTGGTGGTTTGCCATTACCTTCCACGTGACTATTAGCGATTATTTATTTAATTCGTTGTAATAAGAAGTTCTGCCGCCGTCGCTCCGGATCGAACCCGTGACCTCCGTAACGGAAGTCAAGCGCTCTAGCAACTAGGCTATCGCGACGACAGATTTTAAATATGCAACGTGAAAAAAAGTACATTCTTCACACTTTTCTACTTTCATCTGTATCTCCATCAATTATATAAATTATTGTAACCTTAGAGTAAGGATGGCATTTGTAGAATATCCAAATATAATCGGTTCTTTGCATTTAAATCGTTTAAATTCAATGTAAATAGTGAGAGTTATAACCGATAAAATTCGTTTTTAAATTTCACACTGTTAGAAATACCGCATTTTTATCAAAAATTGCTAATTAGGTAATAGAGTGTTTCGTTTTTGGCTGAAAAACATAGGTCCGAATTACTCATATTTACTTCTAATGAAATAATAAATTATATTTTACTTCTAATGTTTTGAATGTACTTTCGGCATTTATACCTTAATACGATTAATTTAGATGCGCTTTCAAAGATAAAATTTTACAGGTTGAGTCAATGTCTAAAAAGTGAATCATAATTAAGCACTTTTTTTTTAAAACTGTATCCCAATATAAACTTCATTCTGCCTCATTCATTACGCTATTCCAGTCCGAACATCGTGACAATGTGTAGTATGTGTTATTAAATCGTATCTTTTTTTTCTTTTTTTTCGCCATCCAACCCTGTCCTCTAACTATCGAGTACGTTTGTTTATTATTGACGATTCCCGCGCTAGAACTTTCGCCGGATCTGTCCTGTGTTTTGTTGGCTTTTCTAGCTCCTTCGCGATTATTCCCTGAATGTTGTTCCTTCTCGGCGTCACATGACTGAAGTATCTCAGAATCAATTTTTCTATCGTTCTACTCAGTCTATCGTCCACTTTCAATTCTGTAATTAAAGCGTTTTCGATCTTTCTGCAGTTTGCGGAGTTCTTAGCACGCAGCGCCCGGTCAAAAGCATCTGTTTTAATTCACTATCTTAAACGACCAAAAGTCTAGCGCGTGTGTTACTACTGGAACTATCAGAGATTTCACTGTCATCGTCTTGATAGTTTTAGTAATTTCAAACGCGCGTTAATTTAATAACTGCCGATTTCTCCATTGCTGTTATTTTTACTTGTTCCGTGCGGTCACCGTTATTTGGTTTTTTAACCGCTGATATATATATATATATACATATATATATATATATGCATTCTTTGACCACATGGAGAAGCCTTTAAGAGACTGTCTATTATTATATGTATTATAACTTCCTCTATTGATTCCTTCGTTTATTTTTAAATCAGCTTTCTGCTAACCATTTTAATTTCGCTTCATTATCTGTTGGAACTTATTTTCACGCTAACAGGGTTCTAGAGCATTATCGTAAGTATTTTTCTTCTCCCGACTGCTACTTCCTCTCTTCTAGCCATTAGTTGTTTTTTGCATCATCTGTTCACTGTAAAGGTTAAATAGAATCGGCAGTCCCCTTCCTTACTCCTTTTTATATCCTAAAAGGATCGGAGAATTCTTCACTGTTATTTGACCTATTGACGGCCTGTAAAAATTCACTACTGTCCGAAGCAGATATTTAGGTGCCCCCGCTTCAATCAATATTTTCGTTTACTTCATCAAAAATCAACGGAACATATGTATGTGCGCAGATATATTAAATTCTCTTACCTTTTTAATAATTTATATTAAATTCGAAATGTTAAGGTAAAGACCGAACTTGGTTTACCGAGAATTCCGTTTAGGAATAGCATTATAATCAGTCGTGTATTATATTATATTATATTATATGTAGCACTATTTTGAGTACGTGCGGCATAATTGCTACACCGTTCTAAAGCTCTTTTTATATGTATGTCGATATGAATATCGTTCTACTCGAATGTGATGGCTAACAATTTTCCGCCTTATATCTTATTATAGAATGTGCATGTAATGTATGATATTTATGACATTTTCATCATCCATATTTATCATTTCGGTATTTTTTTCTTTCTTGCACGTTGTAATATGTTGTTTTCAAAATTAATATGATGTCGCTAATAATTTGTGTCGGATCCACAATCTGTCCTTAGGGGTGGGTAAGTGCTTACATTTTTTTTTATCGTTCCGTTTCATCTCTACGATATCAGGACATAATAATCTGTTTAGTTTCTAACCTTTCCACCTGCGAGTGTTCGTGCTGATGATCTCTTTGGATGATACTTAAACATAATGAAGTTAATTTTAATGCATAATGTTAATAAACGTTCTCTGACATTTCTGGTTCCAACATCTCATTTTCCTATTATCTTTTCCAGCATGGTCACCGGAATAAGCCGGCAATTTCAAAAAGTATATTTCAGTAGCCATCATCATGTTTTCGTACCAGCCAATTTTTATTACGTTGAAGTCCGTTCAAACTAATATAATTTCTCCTTTTGGAATACTTTCTTTTGGCCGGTCAGGTTGCACGACTTTATTAAAGCTTAGTTTGACATATTCGCATCATTGTTTTCCCGAGAGAAATACATACATGAGTAGGTTTCCGCTGTCTTCTCCGTAAGCATTCTAGCTGGATTGCTTAATAACCGTCTGGAAGTGTTTGATAGACAACCGCTTCTGCTACATTTGCACGACGCTTGCGTTCAATAATAATTTGGCTGCTTATCACATTATACGAGCACCGTCACCGCCTTTCACCTGGATATCAGAGCTAACCAGTAATAAGCCGCTTCTAACATAGTGTTTCGCCGCTTCCAGATTTGAAGTTAGAATATGCCTTTTCTGGCATCTCTGTCGAGACCTGTCTAGCTCGGTTGTAGCCCTTCTGGTAGTTAAATTATCCCCCCCCCCGCATGGTTCTTGACTTCCTTAAGACATACAGGCCCATACACTACACGTTAGGGTGGTATCTCCCAGAAGGGCAATGTAAAAACTACGAACTGTTTATTTAAACTATTAGCGGACTTTACCTTCAATTCGCTTTGATCGCAATTGTTACACTATGAAAACATTGTCCTATACTCGATGCTGCTGACTGTTAGCCGAGAAATTGAGGAACTTATTGTAGCGGTCAATATATGCTTTTGCAACCTGATTTTAACTTTTTCCGAATGACAAATAATGAGGGAAAATTATTATAGAGGTCGAAATAAACGGAGGAAAACAACATAACAATTTATGGAAAAAAATTGTTATTATTGCTAATTGAAAAACGATTCTGACTACTAGTTACGTAAGGCTATAAAAATGTTCGGACACGGACGATTTTCGGCGTAAATACCCTCTGCGTGCCGAGGCAAGAGGAAACAATAATTAAAATCGTACATGAACTTAGCGAGTGTGTGTAAAATTCGCTTATAATGGCAGCTATGGACACGCTAACTAAAAAAATCGCATTACACATATACCGTCAATTGTACTACACCCGTCTATAATCACACTTTGATATTTTCTAAATTACCAGCACTTTAAGTTAAAAATACTTTCGTTACTTATTGCTCGACTTTTATATCAGACAAAAAATAAAGGAACTAATTAATAAAATCCCGATGGTGCCAGTTTACGTTAAATAATTTTAATTGCCCGCGACGTAGTAAAATCAGAATACATCCAATAAATATAAAAATTTTCTACTGCATTACACACAGAGGATGGAAGGCATGACGGAGAAATCAGGATAAGATATGGCACGGAGAGCGTTTAATAATTTAGAACGGATATTTCGGGACAGAGGAATGAGAAGATCCAACTCCGGCTAAAATTACTTTCATGTTACGTATGGTCTGTTGTATGTTACGCGATGGAATATTCCCCAAAAAACACAGAGAAAAAGCTAGAAGCGTGTGAAATGTGGACGTACCGTACGGATGCACAAAATAAGATGGACGGAAGAAATAAAAAACGCGGAAGTACTGCGTCGTTAACTAAACCGATTTTATTACCTGCCTTGAAGGAAAATAAGGAAACATATATAAAGCAAAGAATGCAGATCGACCCCATCTTTCGCTTAGTCGGCAATGGAAAAAATATTAGGAAAAGCACCACCGGGAAGAAAGCGGGGCCAACCTTATTAAGTGGTTTCGGATATACATAACAGCTGCTACAGATAACTCAATGCATGCGTGATGTAGCGAACATCAGTTATGGAAAAGCTTACCGAATAATAATAATAATAATTACGCACTGGCCAAAGTGAAGTCACCACAGCTGCTGCCCCTCTTTAATATGATTCAAGATTCTTTAGATTTAGCATCATATTAACTCAGAATCATACAGTAGCGTATCTTCTGAGGTATCTAGCTATTCTGAGAGAAGGACCAAAAGAAAAAAGGAACCCGCCGATGGAGAAAATGAAACGATTTGTAAAAAAATAACAAAATAAAAAACTGTCAAGTAGACAAGTATATAAGCACGGTTTAGTGTTCTGCTTATTAAGCGATATTCTGAATTCTCGGCTCGGCCGCCTGGTCTGTCTCTTATGTGTGTCCTTCATTACTGCTAATGTCAATCACAAACACACACATATGCACGGAATTGTTGAATTTGTGTTCATTGTGCGATTGTCTGGGGTATCTTTTTACGAAGCGATACCCCTCATCGACGATTTAAATACACTTAAAAGAAATACCGATAGGGGCGCTTCTTGGTTCAAATGTACAGAAAAATTTTGTCCAGGGTACTCTCTTACTTATGTGAACAGCAGGTTACCGTTTATGTGTCTTATGCATGCGCCTGTCACCGTGTGGCACGTAATCGTTGCGTCCAATTCGCGTTGCTTGTGCGCGCATCTATGCTCTATAAGAAAAATATATTGCCTAGGGCAATCTCTTGTAATACTGAATACCCGAAAATAGCAACAGCGTTTTTTACGTTTGCGCCGTTTGTTTATTAGGTTTCCGTACACATATAATGTACGGGTCTTAATAAGATGGTTCAGAAGCGACAAAAATATCAAATAAAAGTCAATAACTCATGGACAGTTCGACTTATAGACATCGGATCATAAATTACAATTAAAATTCTCTTTCGGAAAATCTATAACTTCGAGCTAATCGATTATTACCCCTGGTAGAAAAAAAAAAAACAAAAAACAAAAACCGTCAAGAATATATAATATTGAACTTAAAACACCTCAAAAATCACCTAAAAAATTCATAACTCATCACCAGAGACAACCTTTTAAAAGTGGAAATTCAAAATATTAAGACGCAGGAACTCCTTCATAAAATCAAAAAAATTACGGTAAAAAATTATGTAAACCACCCCGTTTTGAGGACCTTAAACAGCGAAAAAAAAAAAGGAGGATGTTCGTATAAGCAATAGCTCGAATAAAAAAGTTGAGGAAACCGAAACGTATCTCAGATATATGAGCATAAAGGATCGTTTTATAGGGAAACTATAGTCGAACTAGCAACTTTATATTTAAGCCCTCGGAGCGTTGAAAATTCGAAAATTTTGAAAAAAATTTTTTTTTTTTTTCAGGGCATATGATATATTGATGGGAAGATCGCCATTTGTCGGGAACCACCAACCCGCATTTTATTTCCTCAACGAAACTTTCAAAGTTGGCAAAAAATTCAAAATAAAGCGCGAAAAATGGCGTGTCCTCCGTGCGATGCAAAAATTAGATTTCTTTGTCTTGAATTTAGTATTATGTAAACATAAATATTATGATCATCTTTAACTTAACATTCGGAATCCTCAGCGCATGAAGCATCATACTAGACTGCATTTGTTTACAGTTCACCCGGTTCGATTCACTTCTCCGCGTGTTTTAAATACTAGCTGCGCATCCCCTATTCACCGGGAGTGCATTTTTAAAATTAAAATTCTTAATATGTTCACTGCATAATAAATATTAACTAAACCTTTTAGTAGCCGACCTTTCGAAGAAAAGAAAACTATTATTGAACAAAGAAGATCGTGCCCTTCCTTTGCCTTTACTTTATACGCACATACAGCAGAACTTTTCAGGAATCTAATTATGTATGATCAAACATTAAGGGTAACAGGTTGCCCCATTAGCAACCCCAGTTATATTGTTGGGGCCCTGCTTATTATTTTCCAAAGATATTAAATCACCCCTTGGGGGTTCGTAATGGATTCAACAATTTAAATTTGTCATCAAAAGCAATAGCTAAACATGGCCATAGTGATACCCGTTTAACATCTAGTCGATTGTTAACTACATTTGGAAAACACAGCTGCATTGACTGTATTCATTAAATCACCGAAAGGTGCTATCCGATCGGCTACATAACTCTAAAGTTCGAAGAAACAGAGAAATACTAAAACTTTTGTTGGATTGTATTTGTTTTCTAGGGAAACAGAAATTACACTTTGGAGGTCACGATAAAAGTGAATTCTCTTTGAACAAATGAAATTATATTGAGTATTTAACTGAACAAAGCAAATATGACCGAACATTAACACTAACCCTTTAAAGGAAAGTATCATCTTTCGTAGTACATCACCGGTAATACAAAATGATCTCATTAAAGCCATTAGTGAAATACTAAGAAGAGATATTAGTGGGGAAGTAAATGAAGCACCATTTGTGTCAATGATGTTGAATGAAACAAGTAACATTTCACATAAATCACAGTTATCTACAATGTGACTACTAATGGAGAAACAATGGAAGCTTTTCTTTTTTTCCCTGACGTGAATACTGATCGTTTTTCTAATGCGTTAATCACCATGTAATGAAATTCGTTTAAAAATTCGACATTGAAAATTCTACTGTTACGTAATAAATGAATTTATGAGCTACACTGAAAGAAGACTAAAATTTGTATACCATTAATTAATCTTTTCGTTATGTGTCAGGATGGTAAATATAAATCCATAATTTTAATTTATTTACCGTTCTCATATAAAACAGACAATTCTGTATACTTTTATCATAATTTTTAACTCTATGTGGTGTCGAAACGTGGACATTGACGTCCAGAACACTTCATAGATTAGAAGCATTCGCATTTTGGTGTTATAGACGCTTACTCAGGATCACCCCGCGGACCAAAAAGAAGACAAACGCTGAGGTACTACAGACGATGAGAAAAGAAAAGGAGCTAATCGACACTACCAAAAGAAGAAAAATAAAATACTTCGGTCATGTGATGTGTGGACCGAAGTATAAATTACTGCAGAATATATTGATGGGAAAGGTGAAAGGAAAAAGAAGAGTTGGACGAACAAGATTATCTTGGTTCAAGAACCTACAGAGACATGAACAGGTTGCAGTGTTGAAGAACTGTTTCACGCAGCAAAGGATAGGGGTCCCTATAAAGGGAATTAATCAAGCTTGCCATCAGATGAGCCTAAAAGATCGAGAACAGTCATGGCACCGAAAGAAGAGTATTATTATATGGCTGCGAAACATGGGTTATGACCGAACAAGATAAAAGGAAACTGAAGGCAATGGAAATGTGGATCTGGAGAAGAATATTACGCATTAGCTGGACGGAAAAAAAGAAAAACTCGGAAGTGCTTGAAAAAATAGGAACGAAGAAAACAATTTTGAACTCAATTAAAATAAGAAGTGGGAAAATGTTTGGTCACCTAATAAGAAATAATTCATTCATAACAAACATAATCGAAGGAAAAATCAGTGGCAAGAAAGGAAAAGGTCGTCCAAGGAAGACGATTATTGGACAAATGATAGAAATGGCTGGTTGCAACAAGTATTCAGATATGAAGAAGATAGCAATGGAAAGAGAAGAATGGAAGTTAAAATTCGCACCGACAAGGCTAAGCCTTTAGAACAAAGAAGAAGAAACAGCACATTCGTACTCAACATCGATTTCTTTAAAATTTTGTTATATTTATTTATTTATCTTATTACTAATCTGATATTTTTAAAATAAAATGTAACATCACTTACCCATTTATGCACAAATTGTCAATTCCATTGTAACTGTATGCGATCATAGCGCCATCTTACGTATTGAAATTTTATCATAAATTATTATTATGAAGAAAAGATTGCGCTATATACCAATTAACCATATATTCAGATACAATGCGACAAAATCGACCTAATTCTCTATGCAAATTTTTAATAAGCGGGGAAAGTGCCAAAGAAGTTATGGCTCATGTTTCCATTCAATCTATAGAAAAGTAGACGTGATACTTTATAAATTATATATGAAATATTCATTTTTGCGATTAAAGTACTTATTGACTGAACTTTGCTCGGATCTATTCCAAACTTGCGAATCATATTCATGAGTTTCATAAACAAACAAGAATATAGCAATTAACATAATAGTTATAATTGCATTACCTTACTTTTCAATTTTAAAAGTGTATTTTGGTTTGCATAATATTTAAATTCGTCGTGCAAAATTATAAAGAAATTCATTAAATTTTATTTCTAACGTGGTAAATTTATTTATTTTCATTTACCCCCCCCCCCCCCCCCCCCCCAAAAAAAAACAACAAAACACGTTTGATCACTAACACAAAGAACAATCGATTTCTAAACCTTAAAACTATCAAACTTCATCAAAATTGTTAGAGCCATATACAAGAATTGCTCACTTAATAATATATCTGACAATTAAGATTTACTCGGATATACACTGAACTTGCAAAACAGTCGGCGGATTAATGTTTCGTAAGAAGTCAAATATTTAATCGTAATATGCACATGATGCGAAAGCTACATTTTTCTATAGATTGCATTATATAATTTTATGTTCGAGTATTTTGCGTTATAAAAAATGAAAATAAATTCAAAATTCATAAACCAGATATATTATTACAAATTATTATCTGTATAATTTTTTTTTTTTCCATTTGTTTTATTAAAGCGCTAATTTGTTAAATAATTTCTAATTATAAGTAATATAACGAAAAAAATTACAAAAATGCGAAGTAATTTAGTCATATGACCGAAGCCTCTTGAATAAATAGGACAGATACCCGATTAATAAGATCAAGGATTGCGTTGTTAATAAAATCGAGTAGATCTTATAATGTATTTTCTTTTGTGTCTTTATTGGCTCACTATCAAAGCCCAAGATTTTTCCTGTTGTTTTAGTTGTTGTAACCGCTTGCATTTCATTGTAAGGCATTTCTTTTACTGTTTTGGGCGTAAGTTTTTCCCTGTTGCTTTGGTTGTATTAGGCGTGCCGTTACTTCTTTATCCTGCACTCGTTGTGTAACTGAGGAGCTGGCCTTAGCAAATGTTTTTGCTAAGTTACGATATACCTCGCAGCCTTTTTAGTTATCCGTATGGTTACCTTGGCGATTTTCACAGTTGAATAATTCAGGCTCTTCAATTTTACACTGAATTAATTCGTGTTTTTCTACACACTTAAAGCAGACATCCTGCCAAAAACAGTTTATTCTGGTGTAATTCTATTGTTGGCTATGTTTACATTGGAGAATTACTTTTCCTTTATTGGCGGTGCAACACCGATCTCGCAATGTAATATGTGACGTATATTATATATTTCTTTACTATTTGGTTTTTTCTCTGGCTCAGTATATAATAGAGGATAAACTCCCATCTGACGATTGTTCGCCTGATCGTTTTTATCCATAATGTTTATCGTTTTAGAGATTTTCTTGTTATATGCTCCTTTAAGGTGAGAGATTCAATTATTTCGTCTTGGTTTGTGTTAAAGGGTAGTGCTCTGACTACGAACTTACATGGTTTTGTTGACTTAACAGTGTATGTGCAAGTAGCCAATAGTTTTGTAGTAGACTTTGTATTTCGTTCAGAAATTTAATAACATTTCTGAAATTCATATAGTTTTTAATAATTATTCGAAAAACCAATTCCCGAATTTGAACATTACATAAATTTTATCAATAGTTATATTGATTATATCTTCCCTTACTCCTGTAAATGAAAAATCTCTATTTACGATAATTGGTGGGCATGCACATACAAGAGGATGTTATTTCTCATCCGGTAAAGCTGATACTAAATTTGTGATTACAATTAAATTAATCACAGTGATCTTTGATGGCACAAATAACAGGATCAGTCAATGGAGAGGACTGATTACTGACTATGTTTTCTCTTCTCCACTGATAAGAGTGTTTTTTATTTTTTTTGTTTTATTTTTTTTTTTAAATTTAGGCTCGCCAACCGGGGACCTTTAACCAGAAACAGTTAGAAAAGGAAGGATTCAATTATATCTTGATACGGTCAGATATTGTTAGAAGAAACGAACAATGTGTGAAGAAGGAAAAGATAAGGTACAAGAAGTACAATATGGCGAAGACCAAATCGTAGCAAACTGAAGTAGAAAGCAGAACACTCAGCACAAAGAGATGAACACTCAAAGACCACATGGTCCGCATCGCTAACACGCTCTTCGTTTGAGTGGAGAGGGCAATATGGAGAAGAAATCAGCGAAAACCGAAAACGGGAGGAAGGCAACAGAGGATAGTTGTACAATAACAGAGCAACGAAGTGAAGGAAACAGAGGGAACCACGGATTGGCAGGAAAACTAGGTTGAACAGACAGATAAAAAGAACGATCGTTAGAGAAAGAGGAAACGTACATAACCGACCAAAACCTAAGATGAAATCCTTTGCACATCAGAAGGAGATTAGACGATGGGACTTTTTTAAAAAAGAAGTCAGAAGAGACAGAAACCCATTAATTTGTTTATGGATATGGAACAGAAAGGAGGCAGACGAAAAGATTTTGAAAAGCCAAAATCCGGGAGGGTAAAAGAGGCACCGACACCACCCGGTCTTTTCGAACCATCTGTAAACACGGTTGCATGCGAAGGAAATTGAGAATTGATAAAACTGTGAAATTCCTGTCTAATTAGGACCGGCAGAGGAAACTTCGAGAGCGTAGGTATGGTAAACATATTTGGAGGCTGATGGAGATCGGCGAAATTAAAAGAGCAATAAGGGAGATTGACAAAGTATGTAAGGACAAAATAAACTGAGCCGAAGAGAGATGAAGGATAAGATAGCGGGTTTTCCTAGGTGTGAAACGCCAGTTCCTAGAAATGGAAAAATAAGAATGGATAAGAGTAGAGGACGTGAGTGGAAGACGCTTAGTAAGAAAACGATAGCCCAAATAGGATCTGCGAATAAAAAAGGGTGATGTATTAGATTCGACAAGAACTGCTGGAATTAGATATGATTTAAGAGTACCAAGGCATAGACGAAGGCAAGAATTTTGGATTACATCCAATTTAGAGACTTGGGATTTAGAAGCACCCCCATAGAGAAATGAACAGTAATCAAATTTTGGGCGGATGATGAATTTATATAGAGAAATAAGGATATAAGGATTACCACCCTATTTGGTTGGAGATGAGGCCTCCAGCAGGTTTAGCCTTTTGGTTGCCGAAGAGGAAAGATACTTGATGTGTTCGGAGAAGAATAGCTGACTGTCAAGAAAGATACCAAGATAACAAAAACAATTAACATGAGAAGGGCGTGTATTTGCTAAGGATAGATAGACAGAAGTAGGATTATATAGTTGCAGAGTAAATACAACATAACAAAATTTAGTAGGAGAAATAGAAAGGTTAATTGAGAAAAGGGAATGCTCCAGCACAGAAAGAGACGAGTTAAGTGTTTCACTGGCTGATACAATGTTATGAGATGAGGCAAAAAGTAGGATGTCATCAGCAAAGAATAAAGGTGAAGAATTTAGAGGAAGAGACGCCACACTGATAGTGTATATGTTGAAAAGAGTAGAACTGAGGGAGGCGCCTTGAGGAAGAGTTTGAAAAACCGTTCTTGAAGTTTCAAAATATGGAGCAGAGAGGTGGATAGAACGATTTAGCATGAGATTGATAATAAGGGAAGTAAACTGCACAGGAACGTTAATTGTTATTATCTTATCTTTTGGGGTCCAATAACAGGCGAAAAGCCAAACATATTGCTAGGAAATACATTATTATGCTCTAGCCACCAAACCAAGGCGTTTGTTTAACATACCTTCAAACAGTTTTCTGATGCAGGATGCCAAAGGAATAGGACGTAAGGAAGAATTTTTTTTTAGGAATGGGAGTGATGTTAAAAGAATTCCAATAGGAGGAGTTATACCTCCGGAGAGGAAACAATTTTTTAGATCAAGCAAAAAGGCAAGGGACTGTTCAGACAGGTTTTCAAGGACAAGAAATACCGTCAAGACCTGGTGAGGGGCTAGAAGATTTGGAAAGAACAGATTTTAATTCATAAATATTGAAAGCAGAAGTTAGGAAGTGTGTCGGGGAATTATGCGGAGATGGAATTAGATACAGCTCATCAACGTTAAGAACATAAACAGGAGCAATGGAATCGATAAATGATTCTAGGCTATCTTCAGAAAGGTTAAGATTGGAGGGACATTCAGAGAATGAAGAGCAGAAATTTTTCCAGGAGGACTTTTTTGAGACTTTCCTAGCTCTTACGTTCGCTCGCTTATGAGCAAGAAAGTTTTCAGTTGTAGGATCTAAACGGAAGTTTCTGAATGTGGAACGACTATGGTGGAATGCGCGATTGTATTTCTCATTCCACCAAAGTGATGAGGCTTTATTGTGGTTATTAGATAGCTGATCGAAAGTAGGTGAAGATAATTATGTAGAAGTATGAGATCGGAATCAAATTGAGTACTAAGGAGTGACAAATCAACACAAGAACGGAACAGAGTCCAATTTGGTCTGGAGAGGTTCGAACGAAGAAAATGAAGAGGCCAGAAGCTAGTCGGAGAAGTTTAATTTTTTATGACTACATCTGTAACATATTCCTTTAGATTGTTAAGGGATTTCGCAAGTCACTTTTGTATACCGCATTTTTAGAAACAATAGTAATAATATCATTGACAAAGTGATCAAATGTTTTACCATGTTTATCGATAGGCGAAATTTTAACGGAGCTCATATTAAAGACAATTTAGTAAAGTCCTAGATAAGCCGCTCCACAAGGCCGTGCCCACGGGGTGGGTTTTGGAGGTTAACCCCCCCCCCCCATGAGAACTGAAATAGTTATTATAAATTCACAAAAATCTGAAAAAAATCAAAAATCTAAAATAAATATTGATGATTTTTTAGCGTGTTCATACCTTTAAAAGAAAAAAGAAAAAATATGCTCCATATTTTTAGGTACTTCATTAATATTTTATGCAAAATATTTTATTACTAGTATAATCAATAACATATGTAATTTTTATTGATGTTCATAAACGGGGTAATTTATTTATGTAAATTATTAATATATAAATCAAAATGATGGAAATTATTAATAGTATGAATATTAGCGAAAAATGTATTGTTATTTATAAAATAAATACGTGAAGAAAATCCCTCCCCGCCCCCTTCCAAAATTTTGGGCACGGGCTTGCCGCTTCAGTTTAGTTCATATTACTATGTACAACTTTGTCATTGTTTAGTTGAATCGCTGTACAAAAAATTATCGATAAATTTATTTTATACCTTATTGAAAAATGGAAAAATATATAAATTTGTAATTTTTGAATGTTAAAATGCTTCAAATTTAAGAATAAATTTATTTTATATCTTATTAAAAAATGACAACATATACAAATTTGTAATTTTCCTGTTTTAAAATACTTCAAATTTAATGTAAGTAATTTTTATAATTAGTGAAATTCGGAAATAATCTTAATATATATGTATTCCTAGAAAATTGTTACAAAACAAGGGAAAAAAAAACGATTAAATGCATAAAGATAAGTACAAAAAGTGTGCAACGCTTTAAAATTTTATGTATCACCCTTGAGCAGGATTCAAGCTAATCTATATTATTCCAACATTAATATATGTATTTTTGAAAAATAATTGTAAAAATTTTAATTTAACTTTAAAATGTAAGATACAATTTTAAAATAATTATTTTAAGTGTTTACTGTTGTTTTTAAAAATGTTATAAATTTATAGTTAAATTATTTTACATTGAGTGATAAATTTATTTTTTTACTTTAAAAATTTTAGGTTACTGGTTCAAAAACATTTACAAAATTCTTTACTAACAAAAAATTTTATTTTAATTTAAATTTTAATTATAAATGTTAAAACTATGTGCCTGAATCTGTTAAAAGATCGTACGTTATGTCTGCAATAGACGAAGCTTTTTTTGGCGCCATTTGTTACTATTGGTCGGCCATTTGCATTATAATAGAGTACAACCCGTTTCAGCAGTTTCTATCTTGCTTTCGTCTGTTGCCTGTAGGGCAGTTTCCGGATTTTGTTCCTTCTTTTTTTTTTATACATTTTTTTTTTTTTTTTTTGGTTTCTTCTGCTTTCGTTTTTTTGTGTTTTCGCCCGATATTTTTAATTTTTCGCGATTATGTCCGCCGAAATTGAGTTATGCGACACGCCGTGTAATCCTACATTTTATCGACTGATTAGATTTACGGAAAAATAAATTATTCAGTTTTACATTCGCGGTCGTATTTTTCTGCATTTCAGCTAAATTTCATTTTTGCGAGTTTCTTTCAGGTACATATTCATTTTTCTTCAGTTTATTACCTGATTTAATTTTTTTTTGACAAAATACAGTTCGTTATATGCCTTCTCAAGGAATTTTAGTTCCTACAGCGAGTACCAAACTCTCGACAAATACATCAATTTTTTAATACCACCGCAGAAATGTATCTGGTTTACTAAAGTATGTAAATTTACTATATTTATTTAATGTGCTGTTTTCTTAAAATTACTAATTATTTTTATCTTATTTTAACATTATTTTCAAATTTCCTCTTCGTTAATTTACTTTTTTTTGCGCTTACTTAAAATCTTCGTTATTTTTTTTATGTTCGCTTCTTTTCGTGCCAATTTTATTTTTGGTCTTATTTGTAGTTTCTGTTAGTTCACACAGTATGAATAAGACCAAAAATGAACTAGAACGGCTTATCCAGGCATTTACCAGAAAAATCAATTACAATAGTGGCTACAACAGCAGAGTATGAAGCAAGCGCCGCCGTTTTATGCTTATTAATGAATGTGTATGTATACATCCGTCTTACAGTATTTTCATAAAAAGTCAGAATTGAATAATGCAAATTATTTTCTGTTTTGGTTTACACGTTTAAGATTTTTAATGGATATAAAATAAATCAGTTTTTGTAATTTTATGAGCCCACAATATAGAACAATTTATTTGACATATACATTATTTTAATTTATTAAAATAAATTATTTTATACTTATTTTTGTTTGTTATCGAGGTAATTATTTATCTTATTAAGTCGGATGTTCGTCAAGTGTAATAATATGATATGTGTCCTGTTTATAATGTAAATTAAGTATTAAGAAGTATTATAACTTTATTTATGAATAAACGACGATAAGAGTGTTGCCTTGTTGGACCCGCAGCTTATTTTTAAAAAAGGAAAAAAGAAGCCGATTTAAAAAACAAATTAGATTATGCAATCGTATCTTTCATTCGATTTATTCCTAACTATCTCAAAAACACTAACTCTCAAAAATAGAGCGAAATACTGTACAAACAAAAATTTGAAAAATAAAATTTCTCAATTTATTATATCATGAATCATTTATATTCAATGTTAATTCATTTATTTTGGTTTTAATGTTTCATTTTTCATTATTTTCATATATTTTATGAACAATGTTTTATTCCTTCACAAACAACATATTTTCCAAGTAATTCTTAAATAAATCATTTTATCGATATAACGTTTTATCTAAAGTAATTTAATTTAATTATTTCATTATTAGTTCAATCTATACCTCTGTTTCTTTTTAATTATAAATAAAAAGTGTACGTCAAATGGTGGGAGATCTGATTAGTTGTCAGTAGCATGGTTAAAAATTTCAAAATTTCATGGAATGCAGAACGGCTCCTAAGCATACATTTTTCTCTGTTTCGGCATTATTTAGTATAAATAAACCAATAAGCTAATAAATGTATACAATTTTACTCAGCTATACTAAATTTTATTTTTTAAATGAAAAATGTAGAAGTATTAAGCATCAGTTTAGTAATTGAAAAAATTTTCCACACATAAAAGAGAGTCTGGACTCCTCAAAATCTTTTGTCTTATATATGCCATTGAAATAGTACTATAAAAAATTTAAAAAGGTACCAAATTATTTGTCAAAAATATAGTGTCTGTTGTATAATGGCTTGAATGTTTAACGGTTTCATAGATAATTTAAAATTTTTATTTTAATACTTTAATTAAATATGTTTAATTTTAATTGGTTATAACAATATACTGGTTATAGAGATGAATATTGCTCATAAAACTATGTGTTTACCTTTGTTGGTATAATGTTCGCATTTACTCTTGTGTTATAAAAAAACACTGAAAGATTGTGAAAAGAAAACATTAATTATTTTATTGCACACTTGCTAACAATAAACAGTAACAGTAAAACTAAACTCCGTCATTCATAATTGGTCTTCATATATACAATCTTAAATATTTAGAAAAATCCAGAACCACAACATTATTCTTATTTTAGAAATAAATGGAATTTAACAGTGTTGCCAAACTTATTCTAACAGAAATAAATTGTAATAAGTAATATTAGTATTACCACAACCTATTATTTATGTTAAAAAAGAAAGTCATGTTAAAATGAAATCTTTCTGCCATGTTGGCTTCTGCTTATTGTGGACTAGACGTGGTAAAATGTTTTTGATTCTTTTTTTCTTTAATTAAATGGTGTATTTAGAAAAGAAAAGAAAAAATGTGTATAAAGGTGCAAGGAACTAGTGTACTTAAATCAGGAGTGAGTACATGTGCGTGTTTAGCTAAAATAACGTATTAATAGATATAGAATCTTGTGTGTGGTAGTTTCCTGCAAAATCTACTTAAACTAAGGTGGTAAAAGGATGAAAAACATAGTCCCTTCACTCACCAAGCGTGTATGTTGATAGATGAGTTTTTTAAAGTATAACTTAAAATAACTTAAAAATATTATGTGCAATGATTTAATTCTTTTTGGCTATTTACAGGAAGTGCTTAAGATAGAAAAACGCCATGGTACATTTGCAGTTTCATGATTGAATTTGAGTTTAGAGAGTTAACAGTGTATTAATTTCCATTTATGAACTTCCTGCGAATCGCAGACTCCATATACAACGGGGGATTTGTAGAATTTTCTCTAGCGATGATTAGAGATTGGGAGATATTAATGTTATATTTGGATCTAAGATCCTCAAATCTGGAACAGTAAAAAAGATGTTCAATGTTATCTTCAACACCAGAAGTGCACATGGTGCACCCAGGGCCACCAGAAAGATGGAACCTATGTAAGTAGGAGCCAAACTTTCTGTGCCCTGAAAGCACCTGCACATTGTAAAAATTAATGTTTAAGTTTTTTAATTTTGATCTGTCAAAAACTTTTGAGAAGAACATGTATGTCTTCCTTCCAGTTTAACAACTGTCCCAGCTCTGCTGCCATATTGCAAGGGGTGTGCCATTAATATGGTTTTTAAGAATTTTGAGACTTGGGAAAAGACCCAAACTGGAAAGATCGATATCTAGGAATTGGATATTCTCAACACGGGATATATCTCCAACAACCCTGTATTCAGAGATGATGGAGGCACCCGTGACAAAAAGATCCAATGGAAGAATGTTTGATGTGACATTAGCAGCAGACGTAGAGCAGGTTCTGTACAAAGAGAAAATATTTAGAAGAAATTTCCTCTGCTGTTTGCCAACAGCATTTAAGGTTTTGTTATTTATATAAATGATAGATTCATACATGTAAAGCGACTGAATCAGACCCTATAACCCTCTCCCCATATTTAAGTCCAAAGGTGTTCTGCAGGAGTCTTCTGAGCCTATTGTAAACGTTATCACATTTCTTGTATAAGTATTCAATATGTGGTAGAAATGTGAGCTGATAATCAATGATTATACCAAGATACTTTAATTGCCTGATGTGAGGAATGGACTGCCTAGAGATGAGATTGAGAGATCCAATTTTTTGAACAATTCTCTGATTAGTGGTGAAATGGTTATAGGTGTAACTTCACCTTTGGTTGCCTTAGGTAGTTGATCCACTTTGGGCTTTCCAATTTGCACTTCAGGAACCTTTATACAATTTAACTGGATTTTTATGTCATCTCAGCGAACGGGTAGGTGTATCAACTGAAAATGTGGGACGATCTACTAATGTAACAATTCCTGTGTCTCCTTCAAATTTGGGGTCTGCTTTCTGACGACTGAACGGTTTTTGACTAGAACTTTGTCTTTGTCCCCAACTTCATTGGTTTATTAGGAACAGAGTCGGATTTGAGTCTTTTTGCTAACAACGCCTTATTGTACGCATCACATTCTCAAACACCTGGGACTTCAACACATTCTTTCATTGTAGGAATTTTGTCTCAAAGTCTGTGATTGAACATAAGTTCTACTGGGCTAATCCCAGTGATAGAATGTGGTGTTGAATGATACATAAGGAGATAATTGTGTAATTCCTTTTTATACTCTTCATTCTTCAGCACTGCAATCTTGATAATCTTATTGATGCTGCGATTTAGTCTTTCTGCTTTTCTGTTACTGAGTGTATACTTCCAAGGCGCTTTTTCATTGTTACAATACTTTGATAGTCTTTATGTGCATTCTCCGGAATCTGTCTTTGCAGAGAGGCTGGAACGATAATGTGAGAACCACATAGAAGAATATTGTCAACAATGCATAACTTGTTGATTAATGCAGAATATGGCTTCTCAGTTATTCTGTGATTTGAACAAAGGATTTCAGAAACAGATTTTAAAACTGCATCGGTTTCTATTGCATTGTGAATCTCCTTCAAGGTAATAGCTCTTGGTACTAAGTTTATTACCAAGTTCTTCTCATAGATATCATTTTCTGTTGCAATGTTTGCATGTCGAAGTAGCCGTGACAAGAGGTCTGTTTTTGCCCGGAGTATGTATTATTCTGTACTTGTAAGCTTGAATTCATAGTAGCCACCGTCCAAGTCGTACACATGGTTTTGATCTTAGACCAAAAATAGTTTGTAATGCCTCATGACTCATAACTAGGTCAAATTTGTGACTCAGCAAATACATTTTTAATCTCTCCACTGTAGAAATCAAAGCTAGAGCTTCTTTTTCAGTTTGTGAGTACTGTCATTTAGTTGGTGAAAAAGAACAGATGACATAGCAAATGAATCGAATTTATCATTCTTTCTTTGTAACAGCACTGCTCTGAGACCAACTAGGCTTTCATCCGCCATGACAATTGTTGGCAACTCTGGATAAAATTAACTGAGGTGTGTATCCTTGAAAGCAAGGATTGCAAAAGAATGAATGTTTGCTCTGTTGCTGCTGTTCATTCAAAAGGATTGCTGTGAGCCACCTTTCATAATAGATCAAGTTTCATGAAGAAATGAGGAATAAATCGATCCAAGTATAATACAAGCCTAATGAAACTACACAACTCCTCTGTGATTTGCAGTGAGCGAAATTCTTTAATTGAATATTCCTTGTCCAGCATTGGTCGAATATAATTTCTTCTAATAATATGCCCAAGGAATGTAACTTCATTCTTATAAAACTGGAATTTTCTAGGGTTGATCACAAAACCAACATTTGAAAAATGCCAAAGAACCACATTGAGATTGGCACCGTGTTCCTCTAGAGTAGAGGTGGCCAACCCGCGGACCGCCTTGAACATTTTTGCAGCTCGCGAGGTGGCCAAAGTAGAACTAGTAAAATAAATATTTTTTAGTGATTTCATTTTTTATTATTTCATTTATATTTATATATTTCTTATATTTCATTTTTAGTGTTAGATATTTCTTTGCAATGTGCGTTTAGTATCATTATTATTATATTATCTATGTTTACATGTAAGGATAATAGTAAACGCAATAATAATAACTCATCGCATTTAATTTTTCACTATGAAAAAATGTCTATAGTAGGTCTAAATCTAATATGGGAATATATGATTTTATATGCGGCCCGCGGAGTTATGATGCATTTCCAAAGTGGCCCGCAAGGTCATTTGGATTGGCCACCCCTGCTCTAGAGTGCAACCAACACTGAGTAGATTGTCTAAGTAGTTGAAGACACCTTTCAACCTGGACAGAATGTTCTCTAAAATGCATTGGAACATCTCAGGAGCACATTTTAATCCGAACATTAGGTGCTTGTATTGAAATAGTCCCATGAGTACTGAAAGTTGTTTTTTCTCTAGAATCAGGTGCTAGTGTAATCTAATGATACATTTGTTTTAGGCCCAGCTTGCTGAAGATGGTAGCGTCCTTTAATAATGGCGCAACATCTTTGATCATGGGTACTTCTCATGCAGTACGTTCTCGTTTGCTCAATGCATGTCAATGCAGAAACAAATTCCTGTTGGTCTTCTTGGTGCCAGAACGATAGAGAAAACTTACGGCGATGCACCTTTGATGCGCTT
This sequence comes from Icerya purchasi, assembly GCA_039619475.1. Lineage (NCBI taxonomy): Eukaryota > Metazoa > Arthropoda > Insecta > Hemiptera > Monophlebidae > Icerya > Icerya purchasi. The sequence goes on from CM077115.1 coordinate 544,340,964, forward strand.
AATAATATCCAAGTGTAATAGCTCATTGATCAGCTCTTATATCTGAGAGTGTAAGGCAAAGGATATCCTGCACAGTGGCTGGATGACCAGAGGTATGGATTTGTCAAATGGAATCTGCAGTGGAAAATTTTTCAATTTGGATGAGATCTGTTTTGTTAGAGCTGAAACAACTCTGATATAGTCCTCAGTTGCATTCAGATCTATTCAAAGAAGTCAGAGAGCCTTAGCATTCATACAACCAAGAAGGGTGTAGATGTCTTCTTTGGCAATGATGAGTTTAGCAGTCTGGAAATTTAAACCAATTTGCAGTTCATTTTGAACACTATGTAGCATGGTATACTGTACTTAACCAGAATCATCAAATAAATTAACCTCTGGGTTTGGAGTGTAACTGAGGAACTAAACACCCTTACAATGTAACTTTCCCCATGTCTTCTTCAACATCATCATTCACTTTGTACCAGAGTCAATAGAGGACCTAATAGGAACTCCACCAAAATGGCATGTAACTAATTTGTCACTTGGTTCTGTGGAAGTATTTACATAGAAAACATGTTCACCATAGACTTCTTTGACAGAGAGTTATTATTCACTTTCTTGGACGCTGGTTTCCCTTTCTTCTTTTAATGATCTGTATGAGGAATGCAGCATACCTGCATCGATTGAGGATATGCATGATCTGTTATAGGACTGGACTGCTGAGTAATACTCTCCAACGTTCTGGTGAACATTTTCACTTGATTGAGCGTCATATTCTCCCTCTCAAGTAACTGATTATAAAGTTACGAAGGAAGGCGCTCTTCAATAATCTGCATGTGTACAGCCTCATTGAACATGGAGGAATCACAAAACGAGCAGTTCTTTGCTTGCTTACGAACCCATGTAAGAAAAGCAGAAAATTCTCTTGGCGAAGATGATTGAGCACATAACGTTCATACCATTCGATATTGTTTGGTATGATCTTGGCTTCCAGACATTCCACTGTATAGGAATATTCATTGCAGTTTTCTGGATATTCCGTCACCACTGGTAATGAAAAGTATAAGTCCTGTATTTCTAGACCACCAAGGAACAGTAATTTGGCCTGTTTTACCTTGGCATTGATAATTTTCTTGGCTGTAAAGTAAAACTCTAGTGTTTGCTTCCAGCAATTCCAATCGTCAGCAGACGCAGTATTCTATACAGAAAATGGGGGAATCGAAGATTTATAATTCTCCATGCCTTGAAAACACCAACGCATAATCAATAAAACTTATTACACAAAAACACTAAAACCGTGTTACTAATTACACTAAACTTTCACTTTTAATTCATCACCACTTGTAATATTTACTTTTGTGTCATGAAAAAACATTAAAGCATTGCGAAAAGAAAACATCAATTACTTTATTGTACACTTGCCAACAGTAAACAGTAACAGTAAAATAATAAAACTAAACTCCATCATTCATGATCGGTCTTTATATGTATATATATACAATCTTAAAAGTCTAGAAAAATCCAGAACCACAACATTATTCTTATTCTAGAAATAAATAGAATTTAACAGCGTTGCCAAATTTATTCTAACAGAAATAAATTGTAACATGTAATATTATTTTCATCACAACCTCTTATTTATGTTAAAAAAGAAAAACAAAAAAAAAAGAAAGAAAAGAAAGTATTTTATAAAAAATTAAGTTTTTATTCAAAGGAACAACAGATATGTTGTTACTTTTTGTTTTGTTTACGTTGCCAATCAACATGTTAAGTCATTATTACTATAATGAAACCGATGAAAATTTCCAGTATAGGTCATTATAAGAATATTTCAGCTAAGCATCACATGTTTCATGCGTTGAGGATTTTGTATGTTATGTTAAAGATAACTATAATTTACATTTGTGTAATACTAAATTCAAAACAAAGAAGTGTCATTTTTCACAGTGGAAAGAGGGAGCGCATGATTTTTTGCGCTTTTTCGAACTTTTCGTCAACATCGAAAATTTAGTTCAGGAAATGAAATATGGTTTCGTTCCTGACAAATAACAATTTTTCTAACGACATATTACATGTCCAGAAAAAAAAATATTTTCAAAAATTTCGAGCTTACAGCGGCGTCCCGAGGGCCTAATTTTAAAGTTGTAAATCTGGGGCATTCCAAATTAGAGAAATATACGGGGATATGTATATTTTTAACTATAATACTCGCGACGTAAAGGGGGGAACACATAATTTTTCGGGCTTTTTTGAACTTTTGGTCAACTTTGCAAGTTTCGTTAAGGAAACGAAATGCGGTTTCGTTCCCAACAAATAGCAATCTTTCCATCGATATATCACATGCTCTGAAAAAAACATTTTTTTCAAAATTTTTGAGCTTTCGGCGCCCGGAGGACTTAAATATAAAGTTGTAAGTTCGGATATAGTTTTTCTATAAAGCGATTCTTTATGCATATATATTTAAGATACGTTTTAGATTCCTGAACTTTTTTATTCGAGCTATTGTTTACATGAATTTTATTTTTTTTGCTTTTTTGACTCAAAAGAGGGGGTTTCAGTAATTTTTTACCTTAGTTTTTTGATTTTATGAAAGAGTTCCTGCGTCTTAATATTTTGAATTTCCGCTTTTAAAAGGTTATCTGATGATGAGTTATGAATTTTTTAGGTGATTTTTGAGGTGTTTTAAGTTCAATATTATATATTCTTGACGGTTTTGGGGGTTTTTTGCTACCCGGGGTAATAATCGATTAGCTCGAAGATATGGATTTCCCGAAAGAGAATTATTTGATATTTTTGTCGTTTCTGAATCATTTTATTACGATTCGCTACATTATATGTGCACTAGAGATGCGCAAATCAACTCCGCTTCAGGAGTTGGATATAGATGTGTCCTTTCCGACTCTTCTCAACTCCAACCCCGATGGAGTTGTCTCATATCCAGCGTATAATCACACTCTTCGCTGCGTATTCAACTCCAACTTCGCGTAGCACCCCGATCGCGCAAAGCAGCAAAACGTCCTTGAACACGGCGCGCATTTTCTTCGCGCAATTTTGATTTACCGACAACGGATTCTCACATATTCAATACGAGTTACTTTTAGACATTCTAACCGAAACGTTTTGCTTAGTTTTGTGCCCGAATTAAATATACCACCTTATAAATTAGCTAGAATGTTTTTTTGCTATTATTCCGCATCTTGTTAATTTTTTATATTTAATTTATTATTGTTTTCCAGTTGCTTAAAGAAAAATTAACAAAATCTCTCCATCTCCCGTTTTCTTTTCTCTTTTTTTTTATTTCCATTATTGCTGGTATTTAATAACATACCAGTAATGTTTCTAGTCAAATGATACGATTTTATTTGGTTTTTAATAAGGTCAGTAGCTATAATAAATTATAACGATACACTTTTTTAAAGACCATGAAATAAAACCTATTCATTACTTTAATTATATTTTTTCCTTTTGGATTCAATTTTAAACTTTGTGAGTCTAGTAATGCTAATTTAATACAACAATTCATGTCAGTTTTTGAGAGTTTATACTTTTCTGCTCTCTTGTGTAAATATTATGACTGAAAATTCAATTTATATCATTTAAAAAAAAGATTTCATTTGCTGCCGTTATCAGAAAAAATTAAAATAAAAATATTCGGTAGACTGACACCAAATTAAATTGTATTGCAAAAAAATTGGCATAGGCTACTCGTTATAATCATTTTAATTCAAATATCTGGATAATAAATTTTCTTAAATTTCTGATCGTGATGAAATAAATTGCCTATTTCGTTCTAACGCTACATCCGAAAGAGCTTGGTTCAGAATAGACTTTTCGGATTTGAAATATTTACATGAGAGATAAGAAAATCACGAACTTTCGTACTAAGTGGCATTAATGGACCAAAAGCTGAATTATACTGTGCATTTGTAAAAACGCGTACAATTTAATTAAAAGATAATGTGATCAGGTGATCACGAACAGATCTGAAAAAATAATTAACTCTATAAACTTTTGTGGAAATGCATTACAACAATATTAAGTTGTGTGTTACATTAAAAACTTTCAACGGTATTTGTCTTAGTATTGTTTTCATTTCATGGTATTTGAAAAATATTTATTCATAATTTATTATTGCAACTGACTTCATTAAAAAACCAAATAAAAACACAGATTGTCCAGAAGCATTATTGCTTTGTTATTAATTGCTTTTGAAGTTAGTTCACCGATTTTTTGTATATACATAAAATTTATATTTATTTTTATATTTTTTCGCATAAGTTTTCTAACCTGCGCAACTTTTTATACAACAAAAGAACACCATTAAACGATATTTTAACAAATCTATTGTTAAATGTATGTACTGGCAATAATATATACAAAAAAAAAACTATATAATTTGAATTACAATTTGTAGAAGTTATAAAAATGATTGAAAGATAGCATATTATTATTGAAGGAAGAAAAATTATAGAAGAATCATAAAACGAAAAATGAGAATAATGATAGCAAATTTTATAGTTAACAATAGTAAATGATATTATAGTCGAAATAATAACATCAATTTAATCATTAATAATTTTTAAAAAAAAAGGAAATTATCTGCTATTGATATTATTTTATATTAGAGTTTTTTTACCTAAAATTTCTACTCCAAATTCAAGTACACAATTTAAAAGGCCTGCATCCAGAATGTTACTGTTAACTAATATTTTCTTTATGTTTTCTCACCTGCAAGTGCTGGCTCATTCGCTGGTCGATCACCGTGCATATCTCTTGAGGGGCGAAGATCATTTTTTTTGGGTTCCGCTGAAAAACAAAACTTTCTTAAAAAAGTGCCAAGCTTGTAAATGACGGCACCGTGGTGGTTTCAAATTAATTTTCTTCATTTGAACATCTATATTTTACCACGATCGTTGATAAAATTTTTAAGTTTCACAAATTACCATGCTTAATATTGATACTTTTTTAATTAAATTTTGTATTAAAGGTAATTTTCCATTATATTTTTAAATATGGCCTTTTAATAATTTATAGTATATTATTACTTTTGATAAGCTGACGTTTATCGTAGCTGATTTCAGTAGTAATTTCGTAAAAAAAATTTTAATATCGGTAAGCACTCATTTATAATTTCCCAATCTTCTGTTCTTAAACATAAATCATTTTTAATTAAAGCTAATGTAGAAATTACGGCATCTTTAATCACAAGTATAATATTTAACATGTCATAAGTAGAATTCCACCTTGTGCAAACATTCTGCTTTAATTTCAGTGTGGGTAAATTCATCTTGTTTTGCATCTCTAATAATTTCGATTGTGCTTGAGGACTACGCTTAAAATACTCAACTATATTTTTTACTTTCATTACAGTACTGTTTATTTCTGTAATTCCATTTTGTACAATAATATTTAATGTATACGCAAAACAACTTATTGAATGCCAATCATCAATACGAATAGCTGCAACATAATTTGCTGCATTGTCACTGACGATCGCAGTTATCTTATTAGAAAGGTCCCATCGGACTATTTCATTTTTTAAAAATGCACTGATATTTTCGTTTGTATGACGCTCATTATAACTTATATAGCTTAATAAATCCGTGCATAACTTACAGTTTTCATCAATATAATGTGCAGTTAAAGCTATATAATGTTCATTTTTAATAGACGTCCATCCGTCTGTGGTCAAGCACACGGCTTGAGCTATAGAAATTCTCTCTTTTACCTCATGTTTTATTTTTGAATATAACTGTGGTAAAAGAACTTCTGGCAGAGTTTTTCTTGTAGGCAAAGAATACTGGGGACAAAGCATATTAACAAACTTTTTAAATTCTTTTCCCTCTACTAACGACAAAGCATGATGCTTTTTCGATATCATTTTAATTAATTGCTCATCCAGTTGCATATTCTTTTGAGTAGAAAGTGGTTTTGAGCATTGCATGTAGTTAATAATTTTAGCCGATAAACATTTACGTGGCTTACCTGACAAATAATCATTAGATGTTAATGACATAATTTCATTATTTTCTAAAAAAATGCTCTCATCAGTAATTTCACTTTATATTTGCTGCCGATCTACCCTTTCCGTGGAAATTGTAGGGTGTTTTCTTTTTAAGTGTCTAGTTAAGTTTCCAGCATTTCCATTACACATACTGATAATTTCTGAGCAGTAATTACATTTTGCCTTCTAGGAGCCAGACTGCGAGAAATGGTTCCAGATAGCACTTGTTTTTCTATTCGAGTTCATAATTAAATATTAATTTAGACACAGCACACAATTTCACTAAATAACTTAAGAAAAAAAAAGGCACCGAAACTTAAGTTTTTTTGTCAAGTCACTCTTTCATCAATTACTTGATAATATAAAAAATAAAAACATTAAAATCTATTCACTCTAAACTCAAAACCACAACAACGCAATCAATATGTTTCTTTTCAGTAGTACTGAAAAAAGTAACTAAACTTCATGTCTCGGTATATAAATTTTTCGGTTTATTTTACAAATAACGAATTATATGTCTGTATTTAGAAGTTATGTGCAGTAAATAAGCTAATGTGCTCCACTCACACATACATATTGTTTTCTAGCGAATAGGATATTTTTTACCCACAAGCATAAAATAGTCAGTTCGCATCGTGTTAAATAACACATAGCATTAAATTCGTATCGTATGTCTCACTCTAATTTGAACGTTTTAAATCACACCATCGCTATTACATCTCCGCACTGCAGTCTGTGAACACGATATAATACTATCAAACAGTAACTGACAGTTGCGTGCGCAGCTATCGCTTTTCGGAGTGGAGATATATCAAGTAACTCTGCCAGAGATGAATTCAACTGTGTCCGGAGTGATAATATTTGTTCGTTCTGTGACGTTTTTCGGAGTTGAGATATATAGTCGGATATATATCCGACTGTCGCCGGAGATATATACGACTGTGTCCAGCCGCGGATATGTTTCCGAAGATATAACTGTGTCCGGAGTTACCCATGCCTAAATTGTGTACGGAATCCTAATAATAAATGACTATGTGCAATGCTCCAATGTAAATTATTGAATGCCTTTAGAAAAAATTATACAGTACGGTAGCAAACATTGCAATATCTTGCTCGAATATTTCAAATAATAATTTGTGAATTAACCAACACAAGTATGAGTAATAATTGTTGTGTGTTATAATTAACAGTAAAGGTTAGTATTCTGAATGCGATTAAAAAAAAAAATCTTAAAGTAAAAATGAAATGTGTTAAGTATGCAAAATTTTATTTATTACGAATGTTCAGTATCAACTTTGAGGACTGCATCAAAAAATCGGAATTTTCCGGAAATAGAAAAATTATTGTGAAAAGGTAAAATTTTTTATTTAGAATACAGTAGATTTTTGAAACTTCTAAAATTATATTACAGTAAATCTATATTGTTTTTGTTAACCAATGGATAAAAAGTTAGAAAATATCTCTTCTTTATTTTCGCATTATGCAAATATTATATTGCTATGTATGTATGTAAATATATTTCAGTAAAAATTAGTTGAATAATTCTATCGGTTTTGTATGAATTATTTTTTTGCAATATGCGAATTTTTAATTGGGAAATCTATATAAAAAAATAAGATCAATGTAATGCATATATCGACTAATTTATACAAACAAATTGGAAAGTATCCTGCGCAACCTAGTCTGTTACTTTTTTCATACCACTTCTGTAATGCGGAGTTGTGTTTACTTGTATTGTTATCACTGTAATACTACTTTTTGCGAGAATTTTAAACTTGTATTTTTGTTGAAGATATACATATACATATGTATCAGTTTTTTTTTTAAATTTTATCTTTTAATTTGCCATCTGTTTTTTTTTCTTTTTTTGTATGTGTTATATTATTAATATATATATTTTTAAAGATATAAATGGAAATTTTTCCTCCATTTTGAAAAATGGTTTTTACATAGAGGATTTGGCGACGCGTTTGGTAGTAGCAGTAAAATTAGTTGTAATATTTTGTAATTCACAAACACAACGTGTGCAACGGATGTTGACTTTGATGGATGTATCTCTGTCGTCTTTCTATATTCTCCTTATCAAATATTTACCATTATTAAATTCTGCATGTGGTGTGAATACCTTTCGTCATCATACAGTAAGCACTTAAGCAGTAATCATTTTATTAGATAAATCTTTCTTACAGCACATTTATCAAAATTAATTTTTTAAATAAATTACGTTGTGAATCATTGAAGTGTTTTAATATACTTCCTTGCACAATTAATCGATAAAAATTTATTAATGAACTAATGTAATATTTATATGTGTATATTCATGCATTTATAAAAAAGGGAAAGCAGGGTTTGAATGATGTGGTTACGTTTATGACTAGATAAAAAATTTCTATAGAGAAAAATATGGAGAAAGAAAAGAAAAATAATTAAACGAGAACTTGAGAAAAGGTAATCAAGGAACTGTATTTAAAATGCGTTTATGTACATTCAGTATAATTTAACATTTTACTAAATATAAAACTTGCAAGTCATATTATTGTTGTCAAAAGCAACGCGTCAGATGTAGGGGAAAGTTTTCTTTGTCAGATTCCATTCCTTATTACTCCTAATTGCTGCTATGTACATGTGTTGATGAGTAATCGTCCGTTGCTGACAAACCCAGGGAAAAACGCAAACAAGAAGAAAAAAAAAAACCCTACTTATATGTGTTTTTTTGCAGCTTCAATTAATTGAATTTTTTTTTTTTTTTATTAGTTTTTCTGGTTTTGTTCCACAATTTTTAAAACATTTTCTCTTACGTTTCATTTCTCTTTTTCTTTCCTCGTCTTTCATTTAAAAGGTTATGAAGAACTCATGTAATAATAGGTTGTTACTATTCTTATTCTGTCTGCTTTATACCAACCAACATCACTGGGATAGTTACAAATTTTTTCAAAACCTCATATCAACTGTGAAAGTGAACAGCCCTGCGCTCTCGTGCTAATTAATACAGTTTTTTTCTTTCTTATCTTATCTTTTTCCTTTTTTTTCTTGTATGTGTTAAATTTACCTTTTTTTGTACTTTACCTTTTTTGTGATAATTTCGACGCAAACGGGAAGCTTCATTATCGCTAACCGTTGTATGGCGGAAAAATCCACCTGCTCCCAAATGTCTATAAACGGTAAACCCACTTTATCACATGCTTCTATTGCTCTATTCGATAAACCTCCTTTGCATGACCAAGCAATCGTCATCCAAGTTAACAAAGATGATAAACTAAAAGACTGTGTACAATGTATCGGCACCCTGATACCTTCGAAAGACATATTATTCGCATCTCATATATCAAATAACCATATATGCGTATACTTAGTTTCAATCAAAATAGCAGACAACCTAATTCAATCCTACTCACAAATCACTGTAAACTCTCACATCCTAAAACTATGTAAACTAATCAATCCCACTAAACGCCTAATAATATTTAACGCCTCTCCCCACATACCTCAATCCGTCATTGAACGCAAATTGGTGGACATTAATCTAAAACTAATAGCGCCCGTTAGCTACAAGAAAGCCAGTATTACCGAAGACCAATACCGCCATATCTACAGCTTTAGAAGATAAACTTATATAATTAACGACCCTAATGAACCTATTCCAATACCTGCCTCCATCCATATCGACTACAAAGACGAGAAATTCATTGTATACCTCCCGGACAACAATACCTACTGCAGTCTTTGCAAAATTAGTGAACACTCTACTGCAAGGTGTACTACCAAAGATCAAGGGAATAAAACCAGGACGACCACTCGCGATCAAACGCCAATTAAACATGTATTTGCACCAATGACATCATCAACCAGCCTACTTGTAGATCTGTTACTCACTACGAAGCTTTCACCAACTCTATTGAACCCCCCTCCCGCGGCCAAACAGACTGTAAAAAAAGAAATTATGGAAAATGCGACTGTGACTGTAGAAGATATTTAAGAAGAAGTTTCCATTGATCAACCTTCGACAAACATACAATAACTGAAAAACACAACGCCAGCAACAACAACTTTAACGAAGAGAGCATTATTCGCTAGCTCCTTTCCTGAAAGTACAGTTACTAATTTGAGTACTTCGAAACAGAAAATTAAGAAAATAAAATTGATCGACACTGATTCTGTACAAACTAGGAAAGCCTTACTCTCAGCATCGGATGCCACCGAAAGCCAACACAAGACACTTCCAAACGCCCTCAGCTTTGATCAACTACTACAACTAATCGTAATGAACAAACCAAACCTTCCAGCACAAGAAATCGTCAAAACAATCACCTCTGAAGAAGTTAACCTAGAAGCTGTATCAATCCAGCTCCATACGGCTCACTCCATTATGGCAGATATTGAAAATCTGTATTACCAAACTACTCATGAAATTGAAAACGACTCCGAATGGAGACGTCAATAACACAATGGAATATTAACGGATTCTATAATAACCATGAAGAACTCTGCCAACTACTCTCGCTCAAACAACCTATAATCACTTGCCTCCAAGAAACCCACCTCTTACGAAAACATAAACCGACGATAAGGGGCTACCAAATTTACTGTCAAGATTGCAGCAGAGGCCTCAAAGCATCTGGAGGTGTAGCTACCCTCATTTGAGACTCCGTTATTGTAAACCACTGCCCACGAACTCAATCAAACATCCATAATGTGACCATTCTTCTTCTTTCTTCTTCATCCTGCAGAAGAACAAGGAATCATTTTCGACCATGTAAATGATTATAAATCTATCCAATACTTATACGCGTTAAAAGATCTCGTTAAAGGCGAAAAAAATATAGCATCCTCAAAAATAGGTCGGCAAAGAATTGTAATTTTTCTTAAAAATAAACAACTCGTTGATGAATTCGTACAAAATCATGGAGGTATCACAATTAATTCTAACTTCATTAAGGCAAAAAAACGGAAACCAACTTCGTATAAAATTATCCTATCCAACGTCTCGCCAACCATACCAAAGGAAGTACTCGAGGAAATGTTACAAAACAAATTAGGAATCCATTTAGTATCTAAAATTTCATTGCTTAGAATGAATCCCGCAGACAAACTTTTCTCATGTAATAAGCTGGAGGCGACAACTATATATAAATACAGGTATTAATTAACTATCAATTCCAGGTTCTTTCGTATTTGTCCAAAATGGCAAAACACATCGCATTTTTATCACGCTAGACGAGTTCACTTGCTTTAAATGTGGCCTTCAGGGACATAAAGCCGATCATTGCGAAATAGACACACTTGAAATCTTCCACCCTGAAATGAATCAAAATATTGACGAATATTGTCATAACTTCCCAGAACTCAGCACTAATAAACCTACTTACCACCAAATAGTTAATTTACCGATAACAAGTCAACAAACGGACCTGGAAAATAAAAGCGCTCCCAATTCACAAGCCCCAATAGATGAAGAAATAATTCCTCCAAACGTTTTCCTTCCAGAACTCAATCGGCGTACAGGGGCAGAAATAACAGACACATCAACATCAAGCTCCCACTATTCGGATAAAAGCAGTAAGCAACTGCTAATTGAAAATAAAAAGTCAAAGAAAAAGAGGGAAAAGAGATCACCAAAAATCTCAGAATCAGAACTAGTAGAAGACATATCCCCTCCACTTATTGTTAGTGAAGTTGAAGAAACCCGCGACTTCAAAACATCTCCAACTCCAACACCGAAGGAGATTTTAAAACCACTGGAAAACTTATTCCGAGTCAATGAAACTAAATACCCACTATCACTAACAAATTTTATGCTTTTTATCGACATGTACAGTGGAAGCAAATCAGTAATAGAAAATGCGAAAGAGTGGACTAATGATTTAACAGGTTTCTGAAACATGATGACTGAATGGTACCCGTTTTTACAACAGAAAGGTACAAAAAACCGCTTCACAAGAATCGCACGCACCCTAGAGCAAGACACAAATAACATTACTTGACGGAATTAAATAATTCTCCAGTGGAATATAAACGGATTATCGCTACACTATGCAGAACTACAACAACTTGTCACTCTCCAAAAATCATTGCCTTGTAAGAGACCCATTTAAAACCATATCAAAGCTTTAACATATGGGAATACCAAACATTTCGCCTAGATGACTCTAGCCGCCTTGTTGCAGCGGGTGGAGTATCAATTCTAATTCACAGCTCCATTTCCTGTTATCAGAAAGTAAATATTAATATAGAATTGCAAGTTATATCAGTTCCAAATGTAGTCTTGCGTGTGTACACCTGCGTTGCATATAATAATTGCCTAGTACACTACCTATATCTGTACAGCAGAGATGTACGAATAGGTAGTACCCACCAACCATTAGGTTGAGGAGAGAAAGAGAAGAGAGCAATAACAGTGAAGTTCTCTGCAAAAATACATGCATCGAAAATCACTATATGCAACATTTATCTTTCCCCAGATTTATGATTAAGCAGAGATCACTTACAGACAATAGTTAAGCAACTCCCCAAACTATATATAATCCTAGGTGACTTCAATGCCCATAACAGAACATGGGACTCAACATACAATTCTAAAAGAGGATGCTTAATCGAAAAATTATTTCTAGTTGACAAGCATCTACTTTTATTAAACCCCAAAAAACATCCAACTCACTTTAAAGCGGCATCTAAAACCATGTCCACATTAGATCTAGTCTTCGCTACAGCATCTTTAGGTGAGAGAATTAAAACAGAAGTCCATCACGATCTATGCGACAGTGATCATTTTCCAGTAATCACCTCATCACTTGGCAATCTTATCACATGTCCTCAAATTTTTCTACCAAAATGGAGAATAGAAGATGCTAACTGGGAAAAATATTCAAAAATAATACGAAGATCACTTTCGACCACAAAGAAAAACTGTCAGAAGAAATTAAGAACTTCACACGTTTCATCCTATCTGCCGCAGCGAAGTCAATCCCAAAGACATCAGGAAAAATACGCCAAGAAACTGTTCCTTGGCGGTCAAAAGATTTGAATTTGGCTATACAGAAACGGAGAAAAGCATTTCATAAGTTCCGCAGATCAAAGTTAAAAGAAGACTTTGAAGCATTCAAAAAGCAAAGAGCTGAAACACGACAAGCAATTCGGAAAGCCAAAACGGAAAACTGGAATAAATTTATTTCTGAGATAAACTTCAAAAGTTCATTAAAATCAGCATGGGCAAATGTTCAAAAACTACAGGGTCGTAAACAATTATCTCTAATAACTTCGACAGACGACAACGACACGTCAATCGAAGAACCTATTCATATTGCAAACAGGTTCGCGGAATACTTCGCTTCGATATCATCTGATCATAACTACTCACAACAGTTTTTGAACATCAAAAAGTAATGCAGAAAAAACTTCAATCCCTTTCAATAATAATAACGAAGAAGCGTATAATATAAATCTGACATGGCAAGAACTAACGTCATGCATTAATAGCCACATTCATAATACGGCTCCCTGACCAGACAATATTCACCCATTAATGGTAAAGAATCTACACATTACGGCAGTAGAGTATCTTTTAGAAATTTACAACAAAACTTTTAAAAATTCGATATTCTAGGCTTGCTGGAAAATTGCTATCATAATCCCGATCCCCAAATCGAATAAGAACTCCTCTATTAAAAACTATAGACCAATAGCACTCACAAGCATACTGGGTAAAATATTAGAACAATTGTTAAACAAAAGGCTCTCATGGACACTTAAAACCAACAAGACACTATCTATCCACCAATATGGTTTTAGACAGCAACGATCAACACAGCTAGCGGTAAATGATCTTATCACGAACGTCAAAAGATCATTCATAAATTCGAATTCCACAGTCGCAGTTTTCTTTTAATTTTTCTAAGGCTTATGACCATGTATGGCGGTACCTCATCTTCAAAAACTATATCAAATCGGGATAGATGGTAATTTAGCAAACATAATCAAAAATTTCCTTACTGACAGAAGGATTCGCGTAAGAATAGGCAACATTCTATCAGAGGAAAAAACAATCTCCAACAGGGTACCTCAAGGATCATCCTTGAGTGCTACTTTATTCCTGCTTGCGATAAACAATATTACTTCAGTTGCCCAGAAGCCAGTTTCTATCAGAATGTTCGCCGATGATGTTATCATATCTCTTCAAGCATAGTCGCTTGATATCGCTAAACAAATAATGCAGCCAACGATAAACAACACCTGGAGCCACGGTCATGGTTTTCTAATATTCGCCGAGAAAACAAACTACATAATCTTCTCAAATAACAAAAGAAAACAACAAAATATAGTTTTGACACTGCGTTTCAAACCAATACCAGAAGTACAAACAGTTAAGTTTTTAGGAATCCTGCTTGATAAAAAACTATCATGGAAGGACCATATAACGTACATACGATCGAAATGCATCCGCTCTCCAGGAATTCTCAAGTTGCTCAACCATTCTGATGTAGGATGCAGCAGAAGAACATTGTTACATTTATATCGATCCCTCATCCGAACAAAATTGGAGTATGACGCTCAACTTTATAATTCAGCAAGCCGTACAACCTTAGGAAAACTAGATTTGCATTCATCACTAAGGAATTAGAGTAGAAGTCAACGAACCCCCTCTAAAATATCGAAGAATGATCCAAACCGCGGATCTCCTAATCGCTGCAGCAGCTATACCAGATTTACCAACAGGAAATCTTTTATTTAATAACTATTATCGAAATAAATATGTACAAGTCAACCCAAAAGGAGGATCAACATATTGCGTTAAAATTTGAGGAAAATATCCGAATCTCCTATACCCCGAAAACATACCGCTCGCTTCCCCAAATCGCCGTACGTCCTGCACCATGGTCAATATCGTCAATCCAAATCATTGACGAGCTGTTGAAGTTATCAAACAACTCCGCAAGTACCGTAGATATGCGGTCAAGATTAAATAGTATTTTAGGACGATATCCAAACAGAGTACACTGTTACGTCGATGGATCAAAAATAGCAATAGCGGCCGGAGCGGCTTTCTTCATTCCTAATACAATAAGCAAAGCTGAAAAATACCGTCATGGAGCTCAGCTAAAACTGTTGAACTATATGCAATATACCTTGCATTGCAAGAAATATTGCGAATACATACAGAGCACCAGTTCATAATACTAACTGACTCGGCTAGCGCCCTTGCAAATATTCGATTGATATATAACACCAACCCTACAGTGCAAAGAATCCAAGAAATAATAACAGAATTACTTTCCAATGGACTGGATATTCTATTTGTATGGATCCCAAGTCATAAAGGAATAAAGGGCAACGAAATCGTAGATAAATTAGCAAAGAGATCAAATTCGCTGTCCCTGAATACTAATACCGAAACCATAATAACCACAGATGATCTAAAGACCGCGTATAAAGAGAAAATTATAAGATTGTGGAATGCGAAATGGAGATCGACCTCATCTACAAACCATCTCAGAGGCATAAGAGAAAGGATCGAAGAATGGGAGTCATCTGATCGAAAATCACGAAAAGAAGAAATAATTTTAACTAGATTAAGACTCGACCATACCAATGTAACCCGTTCATACCTTTTCAATAATACACCACCTCCATCCTGTCCCTTTTGTAACACTCCTCAGCTTACTCTCCGACATATATCCTAACAAGTTGCAATAATTTATCCGAATTCTGCCAAAAATTTAATCTATCCTCAAACCTATCCCATTTACTACGTAATAATAGTCCACATATAAATGATCTCTTCCTATTCCTCAAAAACTATAATTTATATTATACTTTGTAATTAACAACATAAGCGCGGCTTGATAACCTCATAGTTGTGTTAAAGTCGCATAAAAAAAAAAAAGAAATTAGTTTATTTTTTCATTTATATTTCTCTCTGACCTCCTCTTTTAGATATTCTGTATAATTTTCTTCGTTTCCTTGATTCAGTTTTTTCTATCATTAATTATCAAGTTACTTGAAATCGTTGTTCTCTGATGGACGTCAATTGGGGTATATGATCAATTCTGGTTATAAACTTAAAGATATTTTACAAGTTTTATTATCTTAATGCATTAAACATAATAATAATTTATATTTCGTACTTTTGCTGCTGAGTTAGCTTATAAAATCACTTGAATTAATCCGCCTTAAGGTCCATCCTTGGGGCGCATCGAACATCTCCCACGCAGGGTGTCTGTGTGCTATCAGGAATTCCGCCATTATCCTATATATTTGACTTCTACACCTCCCGTGATCATCTATACTGGTACCAACAATATCACTTCTCTTCGAGGAGCACTGTCATTCCTCCTCCAGCCTTTCAAAATGATCCAATACCTAATATTCTAAATTTTTTGACTGAGAAAAACATCAAATACAATCCGGATCTCCTCCTGTTCCCAAAAGAACCACCATGGGAATACCCCCCATTGATGGTAGACTTATCACTCTTTATCCACCGTACATCTAACGAGGACCAATATACAGCTCGCCAAAAAAGTATCGAAAAAATACAAACTTACACACATGATACACACGTCTATACAGATGGAGCTAAAGCAAATGTCGCTGGCACACTGTCCACTCCCACAGCATGTGCCTACCTAATCTCAGGTGAAGCCGAAGCAGTGAGGCTACATGATGACAGCTCCGCATTAGAAGCCGAGCTATACGGAATTCTCTTTGGATTGGAAGCATGTGCGTGTTGTAAATCTGAGAACAAACAATACATAATTATCACAGATTCACTGGCCTCCCTTCAAACTATTCAGTCACTTACTATAACCAGTTCATTAGTCTATAAAATAAGATCTACAGCACATCGCCTTACCCAAGAGGGTATACAAGTAGGCTTCTTGTGGGTGCCGGCACATGTTGGAATACCTGGAAACAAATGTGTAGACCGGGCCGCCAAGTCAATGTTGTCTGTCCCTATGCCACCCAATGTCCCATCACCAGAAATCACTCTCCCTTCTTCCACAGAAATATGAAAGAACATTGGATCTCATCCTGGTCCCAACATGTAACTTTCCTAAGGAATATTAAACCAAATGTTGATCCTTGGTGGCCACCGATCCAAATGTCCAAAAAAGAATTCTCTGCCCTTAATAGGTTGAGACTGGGACACACATCGATATCTCACAACCATGTCCTCCAGGGAGCCCCTCCACCGATTTCCTGCCCATTCTGTAATGCAGCAGTGCTACCTTCGGTGGAGCACACCCTGAAACAATGTAAAAACTTAACAAGAATCAAGGACGAACCACTACACCTTCTTTTAAATAACCGTCCAGAACAGGTTCAGACAATGCTAATTTTCCTTAACAGAAATAATCTAATAAACAAATTATAATAAATCCGATACTCGTTGTGCCGTAATGACCCTGACAAGTTATACATGGCCAACGAGTAGTTTACAAAAAAAAAAAAAAAAAATATTGAGAATATATATTCCTCTTCAGACTCCCTTCTAATTATTTTATACATGCATTTGTGGGTTTTGCTGAAATATCTGCGGTTATATTTCTTTGATACTTTTATATCGTGATAGGAATAACATTCATTTTATTTGAATAGTTTCTTTGAGAGATGGATAGATTCTGCCCTTACTTATTCATTATTTTTCCATATCTTTGTATAAAAAAGGAAAAAAAAATCCCAAGCGCTCATAAAAATTGATGAAATCGTAGTTATACAAATGAAAGTAAATAAGCATTGTGGTTTGCAGAAAGGTATAGTTACCATACTACTATTCCCAGTTCAGAATTGTTGACAATTAACATTCCTTCTGAACGACTCGATAAGAAATTGGTGCTCTCTAAAATGCGAATTCACCTACGGCCGCGCACAATGTATGCTTCAACTAGGAGTTGCGCTAGGAAATTAGCTATAAACAACCTTTGTAACCCAATAATACTGAATAAAACCACGCACGAATTACATAGGGCAATCTCCCAAATAAGCCTGGAAGTCTAGAGAACAGTTGAAGACGATTGGAACATCACCAAGGGTTCTATTTACCAATGCTGCTCGTTATCGCTCAGAAAACAAATTAATGCAAAGAATGGATGGTTTTATGATAACCAGCTTGAGATTCAAAGACTCATAGTAGCCAAAAACAAGGCGCACAACAGATATCTGAGCAAGGAATCGGTCGAAAATAGAATAAAGCTCAAAGAGGCTAAAGTTACGTTACAAAGAACAACTAGGCAACTTAAAAACGAATGGTGGATGGAAAAAGCGAACCAAATCCAAAATTTTATTAATCAGAATGACCTAAGGATTTTTTACTCGGCACTCAAAAAGTTCTACGGGGCAACCTACGAGAGCATTACTCCAATTAAAGATAAAGAAGGTAATCGTTTAGTCAATCTAAAATTACATTACAAACAGGTGGCGGGAATACTACTGTGATCTACTAAATCATGAGCGTCCAACAATGGAAAATATAACGGACCTTCTTCCGCCGTACGATGAATATACCAACATGGATTATAAGCCAGAAGTATTCGAAATTAAGAAGGCAATAGACGGGCTTAAAAATATGAAAGCACCCAGTCCCGATGGTATTCCAGCAGAGATCTTGAAAATTGGCTGACTCAATCTTTGCAGAACGTCTAAGGAAAATGTTCGAAATGATCTGGGATCAAAAAACTGTACCCCTGGACTTTAGTTTATCAACGATTGTAAATATTTATAAGAAAAAAGGGGAAAAGGAAAATTGTTCAAATTACCGGGAAATAGCGCTACTATCCACAACAGGTAAGGTGCTGGCTAAGATCGTTTACAACCGAATCGCCCCAATTTTCGAAAGAATTATGCCCGAATAGCAAGCAGGTTTCCGCAACAACCGAAGCTGCATCGACATGATTTTCACAGTAAGACAATTACAGGAAAAGGTTGTTGAACAACAGACCGGACTCTGCATGGCACTTATAGACTTGACAAAAGCATTCGACTCCGTCAATCGCAGGACTCTTTTTAATATCCTGATCAAATTTGAATGTCCAAAAAAAAATTGTTCGTATAATAATCACCTTATACTCAAACAATAAAGTAGTAATTATGACAGGCGGTAAAATCTCTGACCAGTTTGGCATCGGTACGTTATTTTGGCTCCACTTTTGTTTAACATCTTCGTGGCAGCTTTCATGTTCGTCGTCGATCAACATCTCCATACTAGAGGCGTCGGCCTTAACTATAGGGCGGATGGAGGTTTACTTAATCTTGGTAGACTTAAAGCGAAAACTAAAGTGTCAAAGTTCAGAATCGTCGAATTGCAATATGCTGACGACTGTCTTATCGTGGCGGCACGTAATAAGGCCTATCTACAAATGATGCTTGAGGTACCGAATGAAACATATAAAGATTTTGACCTTGAAATAAACATCGATAAAACCAAATTACTCAGCAACGAAACCTCACCTACAAATAACTTTCAGATACGCGGAAATATATTAGAGCAGGTAGACACCTTTCAATATCTCGGTTCGTTCCTAAACCACAAGGGAACAATAGATGACGAAATACAAAATAGAATTAAGTGCGCCGCTTCAGCCTTCGGCCGGTGAAAGCGCAAGGTTTTCTATAATAAGGATTTGTCGATGGCCACCAAAGCAACAGTTTATTGTGCTATAATTATCCCGTCTTTGTTATACGGAGCCGAAACAAGGACGCTATACAGGCGCCACATCAAAAAATTGGAGCAGTTTCAACAACGGGTCCTGCGAGCGTTACTGAAAATCAGATTGGACGAATTTGTTACAAACGAAGAGGTATTGCGTCGGTTTAACGCAGAACGAATAGAATCGCTGATCACACGTGCTTAGCTAAGGTGGACGAGACATGTTATAAGAATGGAGGATTCCAGGTTATCAAAGCGAATGCTGTATGGCGAATTAGACGAAGGAGCTAGAAAACGGGGTGGACCTAGGAAGCGTTAAATGCAGCGCTGTTAAGGAATGCAAATTACTTAAAAGCTTGGGAAATCGCCGCCTGAGATCGTGTAAAGTGGAGAAGAGTAGTTAAAGCAGCGTCCTTAACTACTAGACCACTAAAAAGAAGAAGAACAGTCAACGATAGCTCTAGTCCACCTAACGTTTTCGAATGTCATCATTGTGGTCGCATTTGCTATTCCAGGATTGGAATCACCAGCCATCTTCGCACCCACCCTCAGCAGTAGCTACGAATGTGCAACCAGTTCACTCGGATACGAGTTTCAGCAGATGATGATGATTTTTCAGAAATTAAATGATGGTTCAATGCTTTTGCAATTCCTGTTAGAAATAACATTCGCTTTCTTTCTAACAATGTTTCCTTTAAACCTCAATCCTAATTAAAAAGCAAACGGTATTTGTATTCTGCCGTTTCTTTCTTTGTACGACCTCTTAATATTATTTTCATCTTTTCATTACTTTTTTTTCTCTCTATTTTTCACTTCTGTGTCATAACAGTGATTGGAATAGCCACATTCTCCCTTTCAGGTTTGTTTTAGCCACAATGTAATGGTTTTATTTTTGAGCAAGTGTGATTTTTCTCTAATGTATTTCAGATATTTTTGTATCTGTTTCCAGCTTTTTCAATATGACCTTGCGGTTAGACAAGCGTACCGACAACATACCGTTTATCTGCCAAAATTTTACGGTATTACAAAAACAATTTGACCTATTGCGAGACATAGAGCGTATCCTCTCAAAAGAGGCAATTACCATCACCAGGGTTATTATTGCCTTCGTTAAAATGAGCGGCTTAACTCAGCATATTCAAGTATGTACTGTAATGACCATAGTAGTTGTACGCAGCATATACAATTTAGGGGGGGGGGGATTGACCTTGTCTTTTCCCTTTAACTGGAGCATCCTATTGGCTTTTTGCTGTAGAAACCATCTTTCTGTTCTCATAATTCTTCTTAATTTTTTACACTGATTTATTGTTTTAGGCTTTTTTATGGCTTTCAATAGAATTTTTGTTTGAAACAAACGGTTTCTTCATTGAGCCGTTACTCTCTCACCTAATCTAGCTCTAATCTCGTTTTTTTTTTTTTATAATTCTTTTTTCATTTTATCACTCTGCTTTCGTCTTTTTGTCACTCTTCCAGTCTTTTAACTATTACAGAATTTGTTCATTTGGATGATAAATGCAACGTCGCATTTTGTTACAGGCATGTCTCTTGAAGTATTTTCCACTTAAATCCTTAATTCTTGTTCAAACGCAACTATGTATCTTGCTATTGAATTTTTTTAGCGAAATCGTTGAGAAATGTATATTAAATAAGTGTAAAAAGTTCATTCGCAAAGATAGCACAATTAATGATTAAAATAAAACTCTTAAAAACAGTTTGGCCGAATTTGTACTCAGTATATTATAAACTATTAAATGCTATAGACAAAAATCATAAATGTTTCAAAAAAAAGTTGTAAGAAGTTTTCAAAGAATCATTTAATTAAACCATATAAAACAGTAAGCTATCAAGCTTCTCATTATTGCTGGGGTTAACCCACTGCAGTTTGAAATTCGCAAACAAATAAATTTGTTTTTCTTTAATAATTTATCCGCGCGAATTTAGTACCGCGTACATCATGGAAACAATACATTTTGCTTATGGACGATAATCAAGAAGGTTAGTAGTCAGCAAAAGAAATGCTTAAAGATTACCTAATAAAGATCAGGTTAACATTAGCTGGTGGAGAGAGAAAAATGAAATGTCTCCAAGGATGTGCTACTTTTATCACTGATTACTTGAATATAAGACATCACAAATATATATCAATAGTTACAATGACAAAAAGCAGGGCAACGAGGAATAATAGGGAGAGGTATATTTTATTCGACCGAAAGGTATAAATAGTGAGATTTTGATAATACGGATGAAATAGTTTTAATTAGGCTGCTAGAACGAATCCCAGAAGATATTATGCCGAAAAAGAGATAATAGGAACTTGGAAAGTATTAATTAAGCAATGGGGTTGGTTGATAACATTAATGAGTGACATTAGGTTAGATAAATTAGGAACTGGCTGTGGCGGAGAATCGCGACCATTTGTATTTGTCGAACATGCAGTATAAAATTGTATAATGATAAGTAGTTCCTCTTTGTTTTTATCTTTTTTAGTTTTGTTTTATTATTATTATTTTATTTTTTCTCACTATTTATAAGTATGAAAATTAATTGTATAATTGTAATGAATTATGGTAACATATTTTCTTGAATAAACGATGATAAGCGTGTTGGGCACCTGCAGACAATCAGTATACCTTGCGGAGCCCACAACTTAATTTAAAAAAAAAAAAAAATACATTTGATGTAAATTATTTTAAAAAGTTATTAAATTAATATTAATACGTTATCGTACTGTTTAGGATAATTATAATAATACGACTTAAAGTTTCGTGCAAGCATATTAAGTAGAAAGAATAATATAATTTATAATATTTATATACCAATTTTTTAAAATTTTTATCACCAATTACGGATTTCCACATAGCATTTTTATCATATCTTACTTTTTTGGAACAGTAATATGATTCATCTGTTTGGTGACCTACACTTTAGTCTATTTAGGCAAATTTACATTTTGTAACTAAAAATTTTGTAAACAAGAAGAATTTTTATATCTTTCATGAATTTACCGTTTCGGAAATATTAATTTTCGCATGTAGCTAATCTAACTCATTCACTGTAAAGTATGGTCGATCTAGGACAACATAAACATGATTGCATGGGATGATTCTTATTGAAGTGTATACGTAGATACATTTATCTCATCAGTATCATTTAAATTGAAACAAAAAAAAAAAATAAATAAAATAAAACCCGCTCTACAATAATAATAACGATTTTGGGTTCAATTTTTTTGTACATTCTGCTTATATAACTTCACTCGGAGCGAAACCCGGAGCTAAAATAGTTGCAAATGTACTAAATTGCGAAGACCACATTAATTAAAATGTGTATGTTCAAACGAGTTTAAAGTTCGTGGAAAGTTCTTGTTAAATAACACTTGCAGCAAAAATCGCGTGTTTAGTTTGTACGATTTGCGTGCTGGTGCTTGCTCGTGGTCGAGTTTTGTTCGTTTCTGAAATTGGGTTCTTTCATCATTGAATGAATGTTTTTTATTTTTCATCACCCTCCTTGCGCAGGTTTTATATTCGTTTCCGCTACCCTTTTTCACCACTGCCAATTTAGCGTTATATCTCAGCATCTTTTATCTTTCCATTAAATAAATTTATTTTTTTTTTCATCAAACTTTTTCTTCAGTGCGAAGTTCACATTGTATAAGGGACATAATCATCTTTTTTAACATTTAGAAAGGAAAAAAGATAAATAATAAAATTATAGTTAAAAAAAATACTAAAAATACACGATTTTATAGCAATGTGAACTAAAAAGTAAAAAATAATTTTTAAATATAAAGATAATATTCAACACAGTGATGAAAATCGCCCAAGTCACTATGTATTTTAAGTTTTTCTAATAAGCTCAAAATGAGAATAAAATAATTCACAACAAATGTTAACACTTTAATGTAAAAGAAAGCGTGGGGTGTTTTTGATATCAATTGTTTATACTTTTTCTTTTATTTTTCAACTACCGTATTTACTCGCATAATTTATGCACTTTTTTTCCATTTTTAACCTGCCACAAAAGATGGTGCGTAAATTACGCGGGGAATCAGATCAACCTGTATTTTGCGGGTTATAGTACGTAATAGGTGTGTATTTCGAAATTACCTCTTACCTAAACAAATCACTCATTAAGTTGAACCTTTATTTCGAAAATATATTTATACAACAATAGACTTACCTATTACGATAATTTATAAATTCGAGTACCGATAACCTACTTCTAAGAAATTAGACATTGCCTAGTAATGTTGAACCTATTAATATATTTTAATAAGGCGAAAATATGTGGTTTATATTATTTGTCTAAAAAGATGCGTGTAAAAATTAGGTCGCGTAAATTATGCTAGGGCGTAAATTACGCGAGTAAATACGGTATTTGTAGGTCGATTTAATTTATTAAATATAGTAAGCACCCTACGCTTTTTTTTACATTAAAGTTAACATTTGTTGCGAATTACTTTATTCTCATTTTGAGCTTATTAGAAAAACTTAAAATATATATATTGACTTGGGAGATTTTCATCATTGTGTTGAATATTATCTTTATATTTAAAACTTGTTTTTTACTTTTTAGTTTACATTGCTATAAAAGCCTGTTTTTTTCGTTTTTTTTCAACTATAATTTTATTTAACATTTATTCTCACTAAAATGCCGCAAAATCTCTAATTGTTTCCAACCGGCTATTTGACGGCTGTTTCCTTCTCTCCTATGCATACACACAAATATATAGCCATGTTATGTTCGACTTGCAATTTCTCCGTCCTCAGTCCGACTATCTGCTTTTATACCCTGCAATATATCGACCTGTCTCATAGAAATCATTCATCCGCCGAACGGTTTTTATCATTGTGGCCCACCTAAAATTCTTTGGCTTTATTATTTTTGGTCCCGAACACTACGACCGATTTATAATTTCTTTCAATACTCGTCGCCAAAAAGTCGTTATTTTCTATCGTTAATTTTACCATTCTTATTAGCACTAACCTATTGCAAAGTAACACCCTCTTTTCATCGTGCCGACATAACTCCTATGATGAAGTCAACAACGCATACAAATACTGGTTTGTACTATCTCGGGTAGGACTTGGGATTTCTCTTCTCAAATTATATTTCGTGCTTTACATACACTACTTACATTTTCTGACTAGTTAGACGTAAGATTTGAGAACAATTTTCTTTCATTGCTTAAAGTTCCGTTATTTAATTACTTTACCGTGGTTCGTAAAAATCAGAAGCATTAGACTGTAATACATTTAACACCTAAGGTAAAGTTTAATAAAATAAAAAGCGCGTAAAGAAAATGACTTAGCGACATCTATGAAATCAGTTTTGAACCATATCAAGTTTTTGATAAACAAAGGACACTGCGCTTACCGATGATTTTTGT
This sequence comes from Icerya purchasi, assembly GCA_039619475.1. NCBI lineage: Eukaryota > Metazoa > Arthropoda > Insecta > Hemiptera > Monophlebidae > Icerya > Icerya purchasi. Next base: position 544,365,975 of record CM077115.1, read on the forward strand.
AACTTGTAGAAGGGGTCATTGTTTTCCATTTTTTTCTGATGATCCTAGTCAGGACATTAGGACAAAATTATGAAATTATTGAACTGTCATCCGAAACAGATATGTATGTAAATTTTCAAATTATTCAGACGTCGGGAAGTCAGTGAAAATTGATTTGTAAAGTTCCATTACTCACTTACATATTATTCACTTACATATTATTCACTTACATATTACTCACTTACATATTACTCATTTACATATTACTCATTTACATACAGGTTAAGCTAATAAAAGCGTGCTAAAAAGCTAAGTACAACACGATTTACGAATGAGATACCATTAAGACACTCGAACTTGTGGAAACATGTAATTTTCCAAAAAATCAACCAGAAACAAGTTGTTTATAATTTTTTTTGTCTTTTAAGTTCAAACGATTCGATCGCGCGGTCGTGTGTTTCGGAATTGTCTGTTTATATACATTACCGTAAGAATTTCAATCTGGGGGTGTATACAATTTCGATTAGGTAAGCTTTTCATTTTTGAGCTAAATAATTATCAGCCCATTGATGAAGTCAAAAAAAAAAAAAAATATATATATATCTTTCTTTTTTTTGAGCTCGTCAACTGTAGACATTAACTCAGCAAAGTGAAACTTTTATTAGAAGTTTCAATGTGCAACAGCAAAAGATTCGAATCAAGTCCTAATTAAGCGAAACACCATTACCTAATCAACTATGTCACCGTATCTGGTTCATTGTATAAGTATGTAGACACATTATTCGAATACTATACGCTTTTACACGCCTACAATTGCAGTCTTGGTATACTTTCTTTGATTTAACCGCGTTATTTTAAGTGTTGATGAGTTACAAAGATCCCTCCCCCCAATCCGGCGGAGGATATTTATTCTTACAATTCTTCAAATCATAAAATGTTTGGTAATGCTACCTTCGTCTGCTCTATGGATTATAGAATTGAAGATAAATAATGATATTTATTAATCAGCAAACTCTGATGAAATCGACAATTATGACGGTAGAAATTGTAATAATCGTAGTGATATAAATATGAATATAAATAATTCCAATAATGGTTCTAAAACTGTAAATACTGTCACTGATAAGGCGAATAATAACCGTAGCAGTATTCATAATAACGATAAAGAAAGTACTGCTAATGAAAATAATAATTATATACATAAGTAGTAATAGCAATGTTCCAATTATTGAAAGTAAACATTTCGAAGTGAATAAAAATGACACGTCATGGTAAGTTTAATGTTTTTACCGAAAGAATTAATACAGATCGACAAAGTAGATCTTCTATTAGTGCACTAAATTGAAATTGGAGAAAATCAGTTATAATTGTGTAACAGTACAATTTTTGACTTGGACGGCTGCTAACAACGTAGTCGACAAAACCTTTTATCATCATTAGTTTATAACGCATTACATTCTTTCTTATCCTGTTATTCCTCGAGCGGTAGTAATTAAAAGAGTTGATTTAGACTGCACAGACGATCAACTTTTTGATATGATGGATTGTAAGCACTTTATCGTTAACTACATGAAAAGATTAAACAGAAAAATTGTTATCAAAAATGAAGTAAAATATGTTCCTAGTACGTCGGTTCTTATTTCCTTTGAAGACAGAGTCTTCCTTCGTGTGTTTACTTATGGACGGTTAGATTTTTTTGCGAACCTTAGGTGTGAGGCTAGTCAGACAATGTTACCGACGTCAACGTTACGGGAATATATATATATATATATATATTTGAATTATAAATGTTCGTATCCATTTTCTGTTTTATCACGTTGTTAAATATATATATATACGAATTATAGCCTTTGTTAGAATGAGTGGCCTAACACAACAAATCTAAATAACCTCCCCTTGTGTGTGCTGTAATGACCACAGTAGTTATAAACAGCACACACAATTTAAAAAAGGGAAAGGAAAAAAAAATGTATATATATATATATAAAACACGTATTAAAGAAAAATAATAGTTATAAAAAATATAAAATATAGCCGACATGTTGGCAATAATAATAAATAAAGTTAATAGTAGAATAAACGATATTATATGTGTCAATCTTATAAACTAATACAATATATCGATATGTTATGATTGATTGTTAATTTTAAATAGCGGATTATTATTTATAATAAGATTATTATTAATTAAATTATCCTTAAATTTATTAATGTAATAAGTTTCGGCGCTATTAAATAAATTATTATTATTGATATTACAAGACGACTTAGAAATAATAAAATATATCAATAATAATAATTTACTTAAAAGCGCCAAAACGTATTATATTAATAAATATACGGATAATTAAATTAATAATAATCTTATTATAAATAATAATCCGCTATTTAAAATTAACAATCAATCATAACATATCGATATGTTGTATTAGTTTATAAGATTGACACATATGATCAGGCCTGGATTTAGGGGAGGGGTTTAGGAGAGGCTGCAACCCCGGACTCGGCCTTATAAAGGGGCCCCCAAGAGACACCCACTTCCGACATGTAATAAAAAATTAATCTATCATTTGTCATATACATCAACTTCTTTTTTTTTGATATAAATAGAATTAACTTTACAGGAGCAAGTGCATTTTTTAATACATTTATTTGTTAATAATTTTTGTATCCATTTATATGTAAAATTTAGAGTTTCGTAAAAACGTACTAGAAATTTGTTTTAAGGTATAATAACGAGTCGGAATCTACGTTTTTAGGAAATGTCTGTATGAATGTATGTGCGTGTGTACATAACACATGCATACATATTATACTTTTATGAAAATCTTTGGTTAAAATTTGTTGAAAAATTTATTGTTTAAAATTATATATATATATTTTTTTTTTTTTGGCGTCGAAAATTCTACCCATTGTCTATATGATATTTAGTTTTGTTTACATTAATAATTATACGTTAATTCGTGAATTCAAAATAATATAATTAAATTAAATTAAAGAAAATTTAGTTATTCTATAAAACTGATAATTTTGTCACTTCCGAAAAGGGCCCCTAAGATTTCCGTAGCCCCAGGCCTATCACAAACTTAATCCGGGCCTACATATGATATCGTTTAATTTACTATTAACTTTATTTTCTATTATTGCCATTATATTTATATGGAGTATGTAACTCCGAAACATGTCGTCGGCTACATTTTATACTTTTTATAACTATTATTATTCTCTGATACGTGTGTTTTTATGTATATTTAATAAAGGGAATATACATATATAAGCAGTGTAGTGTAAAGTGGTCTAAAGTGTTCCAACTGTGGAAGTAAAGAGCGCACACCAAGGATTTATGTAATGGCCAAGTTTCCATGACTATTTTCTGTAAAAATGAACACGGAGCTACCGATTCAGAAAAAAGCGACAAATAGATTCATTAACGAGCTAGTAGCATAACTTGAATTCATCCAGGAAATCTCTATGGAATTATCCAAAAATTATCAATCGGCCAACCTATATTCGAGAGTCTACTTAGTAATAGATTTACATTGTTAGCTGAATACAATAATGAGTTTCTTCCATATATTTCACAAAAAATTCCATCTAGAAAAAACAACTTATAGCATAACATAAGATCTAATACTGCATGTGTCTTATAGTTAATCGTAAAAATTTTATTGGGTATTTTATCTCATATTATTCCCCATCGACAAAAATAAAATAGATTTTTGAGTTTTTTTTTCAATAGTCATGGTAATCTATCCTCCTATTCTATTAAATGCGCTGAAGCGATTGTGGGGATACCGCTCTAACGGTAGCAAAAGGGAAGCTGTAATGCAAATACTTAATAATTCGCATTTAAGTCTATTGAATGAAAGTAGCAGTACTAGAATAAATAATGCACGTACAAATAATAATCATCTCGATCTTTTTACGGGATTCTCCGACATGTATATTTAGACTGCACTTGGAAAGCGGATTAATATTCTTTGGCAATAACCGCCTCCGCGTATTAATAGAAATCAGCAATGACGTAATTACAAAAGATGAGCAGCATAGGTTAAATAAGTTACCTACTAGGAAGAGACGGATGTTTAACGAGGCGATTGGAATAATTTTTCAGAAATAATCGAACAAGATGTCGATAGAGCGGCTAATTCGTTGTTCAAATATGGAACCTTTCGCAGCATTTGATCTCGGCATTAGACAGCTCCATGCCTCCGAAGTTACAGTATTTCGGTAAAAAATATAAGGAGATGATTTATGGAGGGATTTGAATTGCGGTGTTTATGACGAGTAGGAGATTTAAGACGAGGTGGAGAGGAAAGTGTGTGTTGAAGGAGGTTTAGAAGAAATATTCTGGAACGAGGTGAGAAATGACTCAGTTGGCGTGTGAGATAGCATAAGAGATTAAATTATTTTTATATTTTAATTATTCCAAAACTTTCAAACTCTTTTGCCTAAGTTCTCTATGTGGAATATGCTGCTATTTTACTCACTGGTTTCTGTTTCCTCATCGTTCGTTTTACATTAAGTGCTCATAATTTCCTATTGTAAAAATGTTTTGCAAAATAAGATATCTCCTCTTCCAATTATGTAATACTTCTTATATATTCTCTCGTCTATGACCTTTTCCTCCTTTACTTGATCGAGACCAAACTTCTGTGGATTCCTATTCACCTATTTATTGAGTGGACTCATTAGCCCATTGTTTCGTTTCCAATGTCAGATTTTTCAGTACATTTTCCGTTCATAGTATTGCTCTTCTTTCCTCAGTTGGTCATTTTAGATTATGGCTTAACTTCTGTTCTTCATTTTCTAATTTCGGCTTCATTTACCTCACTATTCAACACTATCTCTTCCTCCTCGCCCATGGTTCCTATACTCTTTTTTTCCTATTATTCTTTCCTTTAAATTATTTTCATCCTTTATCTTTAAACGTTTAAGAACGTACTTTTATTTACCTTTGTTGCCATTTCTTGGGCTAATGTCTTCTTTGACAAACTCATTAAAAAGAAACAATTGAGAGGCCTCTTGGAATGAGATATTCTTAAATGCCTTAAATATCTTTTTGCGTAATCCATTTAGGGCAAGATTGTTTAAAGACGCAGTGTGTGATGTTGTAATTACGGCAGACGGTAAGTTTCTGTAGGTTCTCGCATTCCGAGACTGAGTGTCTCAAAGTGCAATGCGAGGAGATAGTAAAAGAACAACGGCAGTATTTCGCGACGTGCCCGAAAAAAAAAACAAAAACATTTAGAGCGTTGCGTGGGTAAACGAATGCTGAGTGAAACAGAAAATCGAATGACAAATTCGAGAAACTCAGTATTATGAAACTTACAGAATCAGTCGGAATTTTAATATCGTCAGAGGAACGATATATATAAGCGGAAACAACAGTGATTGGTAGCTCGATCTCTTTTGAGATTTCATCTTCGGAGAAGAAGGAATGAACACTGGAGTTAACGACCATTTTAAATAAAACGCTACGAGAAGGTATGTTTTGATATTATGCGGCTCGAACAATTTGTAATGAACAAGAGAGAATTTTCAGAAAAAATAAAAGGAAACTTGACTGAGACGTCCCTTGCCTTGAGAGGCACAATGTTCGTAGGAGAAATAGAAACGGAATTGGTTAGTCTGGAAACGGTTAAGGAGTGGAGATTGTCTAAGTTTTTTGTCTGTGAAGCAACATTTAGCGTGATCGAAGGAAAACATTGAATTATTATCAGTTCTATTGTTATTATTATTATTATTATTATTATCGCGTACAGTCGTGTTGTGTATCTGGTAAAAGTGCTTATAAGTTTAAACAAGTTTGATAAATAATTAATAAATTAATTTTTAATCAACTTTTAAGTGACGTTTTCGGACTGTTTCTATCTGTTTTCAGTCGCGAGGTGTAACAACTTAATTATAATTATTTGAACGAATACTCCATCGCTCGCACAGGTAGAACTTGTATAATAATGATAGTAAACATAGTTGATTTGATTTGTCTTGATTTGAAATTCGTATTGCAACAATTTTCACTGCAACTATAAGAACACGGTGATTTTCTATTATTTTGTCTGTAAACAATGAATTCCTATTTTAAATGTGATGTGAGGAGTAATAGGGAGGTATATTTTATTCGACCGAGAGGCATAAATAGTAAGATTGATAATATTGATGAAATAGTTCTAATTAAGCTTCTAGAACGAATCCCAGAAGTTATAATGCAAAAAGAAATAGGAACTTGGAAATTATTAATTAAGCAATGGTTGATTGATAACACGGAGTGACATTAGAGTAGATAAACTGGGAACTGGCTGTGGCGGAGAATCGACCATTCCAATATATTTATCGAACTCGTGGTTATGAAATTGAATAACGATAAGTAGTTTTTTTCTTTGTTTTCATCTATTTTAGTCTTGTTTTAATATTATTATTCTATTTTTAGATTTTATAGTTTTCTCACTAATTGTAAGTACGAAAGTTAATAGTATAAGTAAAGAACTTTTGTTACACATTTTTCTTGAATAAACGATGATAAGCGTGTTGGGCACCCGCAGACGGGCAGTATGCCTTGCGGGACCCACAACTTATTTCTTTAAAAAAAAAAAAAAAACTATCGGTAATTGTCGATCATAGTATTTGTTCCCAGTGTAGTAATATATACATTTTAAATGCGATGGTATTACATCCTTTTTAGCACTTAGCGTCAGAAATCGAAAAAAGTGCGGCTGCTAAACTGGGTTTTTAAAAACGGTCATGACGAAAATACATTTCCCGCGAGTCCAATTAACAGTAGACAAAACTGGATGATGCTGTTAACAGCCATCAGGGACGATTTAGCCTCGTTGACGCGACAGGTAACGAATTTTAACAGTCGACTAGCAGAACTCGTGTAGGCGAATGACACCCTTCGCGCCAAAAACAAACAGCTCTAGTTGAGGCAAATACCGTTTTTAAGGCGCGAGTAGACGACCTTGAACAATATCCACAGAAAGCCAACGTAATAATAATTCCACTTATACAAAACGAAAATTTCCTCGAAATTGCCGAAAAAATTAGCGTGGCAACTGTGTAGCGGTTTCTAATATCGATATTAGCCATCGTCTGCTAAAAACACCGCAAACAACAGAGTTCCCTAATATAGTGGTAAAGTTCTGTAGTCGCATAGTGAAGCAAGATTTCTGGAAGAATAGCCACCAAGAGCATCCAACTGTTAATAAATCAAGTTTCAGTAACAGTAAAATGGCGGCTAGTCACCTATTCTTCATTAATGTCCAAAAAGAACAGGCTATCACGGCTGGAAATATGTGTGGATAAATGAGTGTAAAATTTTTTTTCAAGATAAAAGTAATAATACATAAACTTTGAAACAAATACAACACACTTTAAATACACAATACTATATTATTTATTTAATAAAACAACATTGACTAATTTCGGATAATTGTATCCATCATGATACAGGGTGGGCCAAAAGAACATCCCGAATTTTAAATGCTCGTCAAATAAAGACTAATATACTTATGGAAATGAAACAAACGTTGAAATACTTCAAAAAGAACGTCATTTATTGTACACTATTAGTTTTGAACAATACTCCGTATGAATAGTCACCATTTTGATTTTTACATTGTTGCAATCTTTCCTCAAAATTATGCATTACTTTTTTAAGAGTTGGTTTTTTAATCGCCGAAATTTCCTTCTGAATGGCCAATTTCATCTCGTCGGTTGTTGCTGGTTTACCCTCGTACACCTTGCTTTCCAAGTAGCCCCATAGGTAAAAATCTGTCGGTATTAAATCCGGACTGCGCGGCGGCCAAAACAGCTCACAGTTTCGCGAAATCAAGCGGTCCTGAAACTTCTCTCTTAATAACCGCAAAACATCGTTACGAATATGTGGTGTGGCGCCGTCTTGTTGAAACCACGTTTTAGATAATGCAATCCTCTTCCGTCTGAGCTCCGGTAGAAAAAATTCGTTTAACATTTGGATGTAGCGGTCGCCGTTCACAGTAACATTCGCTCCGTCCTCCTCGAAGAAGTAGGGACCGATTATCGCTTTCGCACTGACTGCGCACCATACCGTGATACGAGGGGAGTGCAAGGGTACCGGGTGAACGATTCGAGGGTTCTCAGTAGCATAATACCGCGTGTTTTGTTTATTAACGTTACCATTTAAATCGAAATGCATCTCGTCGCTAAAAAAAACGTAATCCAAATCAACGTCTTCTTCCTCCAGCATATCCAAAAATTTATTACAAAATTCTAACCTTCTTGGCTTATCTGTTGGTATCAATTCTTGGGTTAGTTGTATCTTGTATGGGTGCATATTGAGGTCGTTTCGAATTATTCTTCTGAGTGAAGTACGGGGAATTTTCAAGGCGGAAGCCTGGCGACGAACGGATCTGCGCGGACTTGGCGACAATGCTACGCGCACTTTTTCGATGTTTGTCGGGGTTCTAGACGATCGACGGCAACCTTGATGGTTGACCGCCACCACACTACCGTATTCTCGGAAGTTTTTTACCCATTTGAGGATACTTTTATGGTCGGGGGGATTGTCATGACGTTTTAAATCAAATTGTTTTTTAAACGCGCGTTGTACCGCGATTACACTTTCACCGTTTTTCACAAAGTACTCGACAACGAAAGAGCGTTGTTTACGCGTCCACGACATCATGACTACTAACCAACTATATTTATATTAAACGGCATATTATTTAGCGCCAGATGGCGTTACAATCGCCACGCTAACTCACAGTGTATGATTTTGACGAGCGTTTAAAATTCGGGATGTTCTTTTGGCCCACCCTATACAATTATCCGAAACTAGTCAGTGTTGTTTTATTAAATAAATAATATAGCATTGTGTATTTAAAGTGTGCTATATTTGTTTCAAAGTTTATAAAATATCACAGCGGTATGAAAGAAAATCACATTAATACTATACATTCATTCGCATCATATTGGAAGAATAAATAGTCAGACTAAAAAGTAATTATAACATGATTATTTATGTTATCCTTAATTCTTACTGTAACAATTTCTGATTATATTTTACACTTATCAGTCAGTTATCTCTCCCTAATGTTATATTATTATTTAACAAGATAAACGTTTAAGAAATAAAAAATTACAAATTATTAACATTTACAGGAACTTGGTTGTATGAGGAGGAAATAAATAGGTATAATATCCCCCGGGCTTTATTTTACATTTACTTTGTCACGATGAAAGAAAATCAGGTAGAGTAATTGTGCATATAGATAATAAATTTTCAAATAGCAGTACTAACTTAACAATTACTGTAGGAAATATAGCGGAACTAATTATAAGTGTTAAAAATAATAATCGCATAGCGCTCGTACCAATCTATAGTATTGTGACTCAAATTATAATGATTTTGTCTCAGGACTAATAAGCAAGATAATTAATAACTCTCTTATAAATTTGATAATGGCGATTTTAATATTAATTTAGTAGATAATGGAAACTCTGTTGAGTACGTAAATCTCTCACATTCAAGTAGTTTCACTGCTGTAAATAATCAACTTAATTTTAGACCTAATGGTGGTATACCACTACTTCCTGCATCGATTATATCTTTATTTGAGGATTAAAGATATACCCAAATTTTAATAATTTGACTTCACTGATAAGCTGCTCGGACTTATGATTTAAACCTTGTGAATTTTAAATATAAAAAACAGTGCAAAATTTCTTTGATAAAAAATTATTTAAACAAGAACCAATCTAGTGTGATTTTGATTGAGATTTTCTGAATAATTACGGTATATTTTCCTGACAGTACTCTACATGTGTTTCTTCACTGGTTAGTTATGATAGCCTTTTGTACTCTGCACGTTAAAACCACCGCGTCTTGAAACTAAATTGATTAGAAAAATATAATAGGTTGTTTAATATATTGAATAATAAGTGCAATTGCTCATAGGAAGTGGTTCACGCATAGTTCAGCCATTATTTGCATCTAAATATGCTTGACTACCCAGTGTTGCATTTAAATCAATTTCACTCTGACTATTTACTTGAAAATTGTAAAACTCACATGATACGAAGTCGTTTTTAAGAATTAAATAAATATATTAAAAATAAATAATTTTGTAAATATTATTTAGATCTAGTACTACAGAGTAATTCAATCTGAAGTCCTTCGGCCAAGAAGTTTTACATTACTCCGTATCTGCTTTTATCCGTTTCAGACTGAACTACCATATACGCGCATCTGCTAGTCAATGCCTACTCAACAAACTGGACAAAATTTAAAGTGCCGGACTTCGGATAGCAGTGAAAGCCTTTCCGACAACGCCGACGGCTAGCTTCGATTACTTCAGTGGCACTCGACCGGTTTGCTACAGGCGGAAATTACTTGCCATTAAATATGCAGTAACTGTTGCCAGCCACCAACTCCATCCAAATCAAGTCCACATCAATGAACTTGTAAAATCGTTCGGACTCCAGTTTCCATTAATAAAAAGATACCAATAGTCCTCCCGCTATGGAGCCAGTCCGGACCCGATGTTTGTTGGGACCTTTCTTCACCAGAAATCAAAAGTAAACCAAACCACGAGATACAAGAGATCTTACGAAAGGTATTACACCGGATGCTAGAATCGATTAAATGTTACATAGATGCATCCAAAACAGCATCACATGTAGGCGGAGCTTATTCCATCCAAAACAAAATTTAGTCCTTCAACCTTCCGTCCATGCTGTCAGTCCTTTCGGCTGAGCTAGTGGCTTTGCTTCAGTGTCGTCTACTCCAGATCGCTGATCTTCCGTCTAATCACTATGTAATTTGCTCAGACTCATCGTTGGCTTTAAAACATATAGAGACTTTAAACTCCAAAGTAGCAGTTGTTGACCATATCTTGTATTCCATGCTGCGGTTATATAAATTCTAATACGAAAATTACCTTTGTCTGGATTCCAAGCCATCGAAGTATTTCTTCCCATGACGTTGTTCACCGTGCGGCCCGATGGCCATCGCAGACTTGCTTGCCGATAACTATAGGAATGGTTTACGTACAGTACTCTGTTCAGAATATTTTAAGCTCGTGGAGTCGATCATTTCATGCGCGACTAAGTATTCTGGGAAACACCAAAAAAGACCATTCAGCATGGCCCAAAACTCATTGGCAAAGCCAGCTTACCAAGATTGGAAACAGCTGTAAATAGGAGTATCACTTGGACATACTCTTACCACGCATTCGTACTTACTCAGCAATCAGCTACCACCAGTATTCGACATATGTCATGCTCCGCTAACAGTCCACCATATTGTCACAGCTTGTCAAAAGTACGCTCAACATCGTTCAAAGGAGACAAATGCGGCTGATGTTTACAACCTGAAAGGCCTTACAGACTTTCTTATTAAAATTACGATTATTAATAGTATTTAGTAATTAGTGTTTAATTAAGCATCGAGTAATAGTCGCAAGGCATTAAATCCTGGATAAAAAAAAAAAAAAAAAAATCTAGAAGCTAAAAAGAGTCAATAAAATTTGTAATTTTAATAACATGTAACAACTTATCCCATCCAAAAATCACACTCATGCAACACTACTGTGATTTGATAGATTTTTGTATTGTACTCATTCCTCCATAAAGTAGAAAGTTAAGTAAAAGTAATAAAATAATGTATTGTCTATTCCTCGAAAGAAAAAATATATTTACATGAATGAATCCACTTTTACTTTTTTGAATCCACAAAAAAAAAAGGCACGCAAAAAAACAGAACATCGACACAACAATGTCTATAGAAGTATCTAAAGGAATGTAACGATACGTATTTTGATGAAAAAATAACAATAGATTATTTATTTAAATTCTTATTAAATCACTTCTGGCGACAATGAAGGAGCCAAGAGGGGGTCAACAGAAGGCGATGTAAGTGAAAGAACTGTTGCGGCACACTATAAGGAGTAGGAATATTAAGTTTAAGAAGTTGAGAGTAAAGAGAGAGATGTTCAGAAAGCAAAGCAGAACATGTCTGAATATGGCGAATATAAATTCGGAGAATGATAAAATCACGAGAAAGATGAGGAAATGAAGATGGGATTGTTTGTAAAACACTTTTAGTATCAGAGGTAATTAGAAATTTATTATTTTCTCGAACTGGAGGATATGAAAAGGATGGTTTTTCAGGAATGATGCTCCAACGCCATGAGAGTCCTCGGAAGCTGAGAAGGTATTGATAATATTCTTTGTCAACTGCTTCACTTCACACATTGTACATAACAATATGCACATTAACGTCCTTCCATCTCATTCCTTCATTTTTAGACTAATTTCATAATTTCTAAAAACAATATAAGGCTTGTTATATGTTAAAAATCGATTATTAATAGTTTCTTTCGACCATCATTGCTGTAGATATATTCTATAAAAAATATACCTATCTATATATATATATCTATATTTACGGTTGGTACAAAAAGTTCCCGGACTACCGCTAAAAAAAACGAAAATAAAGAGAGAGGAGATTGAAACATATTTACTTTTCAATGTACAACCCTTTACGATCTACACATCGTTTCGCACGTTCGTATAAGTTGTCAAACGCGCTATCTATCGAAATGTTCCGCTAGTATCAAACCCTCGGTTACTGCACGTTGGATGTCCTCAGTGCTGTCAAATCAAGTCCCTTTCATAGAAGTTTTCAGTTTAGAGAAGAGGAAATGATCAGTCGGAGCGAGATCAGGCGAGTAAGGGGAGTGAAGAAGCTCAGTGACCTGATGTTTCGCAAAAAATTGCTTCACGATAATCGATTGGTGCGATGGCGCATTATCATGAAGCAATGCCCACTGTTTCGACGAGTACAGCTCGGGCCTAACTTGTCGAATGCATTTCAAAAGTCGATGGTACTCACGTTTAGTTCATTTGCGATTAACCGACACGTCGCTCGCCGATTTTTAGCAAGTACAGCTTGCACACGAGCCACGTTTCCATACAAAACACGTTGTACGGCTTACAGCCTTGTATGCGTTTTTCATTAAATTGTACACGTTTCTGATGTACACAAAAAACAAAATTTAATCGCGGCTTTTTGTTCCATTATCGCAAACGTGACAAAGTCACAAAGTTGTTCATTCACAACTGGCGGTCTCATGAGTGTAAACCAATGCAGGTCGCGACCTGAAATTTTCGTCGTAAGTTAAAGTAAACGTTGAAACGGTAGAAAATTATAAAAAATTAGAAAAGAATCTATCTGAAAATAACTTTGAATATCAAACTTACTTATTAGATAGTGTGAAACCGATTGAAGTGGTAATTAAAGGATTGCCATCAAATATGGAAGAAAACACCAGAAGAGAAGACTTATTAAATCAAGGGTTTAAGGTATTAAAAATCAGCAATATATGGAACATAGTAACTAGTGATGCTGAAACAAGGACATAAAAACCAGAGTACCAACACAGAGATGTTTGTGATTAATTTTGATGCCAAGTGTGACGTTGAAAAAACTAAAAATATTAAAAAAATATGCTATATTCTTGTTCAAAATGAACCATGGAGAAATCCCAAAGGCATGCCACAATGTAAGAGATGTCAGGCCTATGGCCATGTAAAAAATAGATATCGTAAACCTAGATGCGTCAAATGTGCAGGCTCCCATTTAACAGGAGAATGTACAAAAAAATCAGGAGAAGAGTGCAAGTGTGCATTGTGTGGGAAACGACATCCTGCTAGTTATGGAGGATGCGAAGTAGCAGTTGCTCTCCAAAAGAGAAATAAACTGCCCATTGTTAATAAAGAACAAAATACATTACCACAAAGAAATAAGGTAAATCCCCCCCCCCCCCTTTTTTTTTATCTGCATACAATCTGTTCAGTTGAACAATAAGTAGCAATGTTATTTTATGTAAACTATGATGGAACGCTTCCCAGTGGTCGCTATTCCTTATTTGTATGTACGTTATTTATTGGAATATGTTAAGCTATACAAATTAATATCTACGGATGAAATTCCAGTTCAATTTGGCTATGCCGTTTCAATCGTCTGAATCGTACGCTATTCTGCGAAAGATTAGCTGCTAGTGGATTGATGTGGTTTCCATGTCGATGAAAGTATCTTCTAGCAAAGGTCGTAATTACTTCTTTAACCGTTGGAATGCAGAGGTCTTTATCTATATCATCATTGCGGACAAACCAGACTTTGGACTGAAATATTTGTATAATTTTAAGATTTGAAATATTCGTCGTTCTCCGATTTGAATACCGTATGTCCACACAGGTTTTTTTTTTTTTTTTTTTTTTTAATAATAATTTGCGGGTCCCACAAGGCACTAGCCCGTCTGTGGGTTCCCAACATAATTATATCATTTATTAGTACAATAGTTACAGCATAAAAAGTATTAACTTATATATTACTATACTATAAAATCCACACTCTCATCATTTATCATTTATATTAACCATCATCTAAAATAATATTTCCTACTACAATACCTTAATATGATAACTTATATATTACAATAATACAATATAATTTTTATACAACTACCACTCTCTCATTATTAGCAGCTTAAACTGGAGATAGTAACGAGTCTCATGTCAACGTAGTCAATGTTATAAGTGGTTATTACTAGTATTACGATACCTTTTTTTTTTTTTTTTTTTTTTTTTGTTACTATTTCTATTGCTCTTTACACCATGCTATCAACCAAATTTTAACCTTGTTTTCCCATCTCTCCAGATTTTTTTCATTTCGAATTTCCTTTGGTATGTTTCCCATTAATTTTATTAATACATCTTCCTCTACATTGTCTATTTTACTGTTAATCCCCCTAGATCGTACATAGCAAGGTTTATCGAAATTTCTAGTCCTGTAGGTTCTTGTTCTAGTTGGTAACTGTCTATCTTCTAGTTTAGCACTGAGTAATTTGCTGTAATAATATAACATTTTTGGTAACATTTCGTTATTTTTGTTCCACCAAGTGATGTTAGCTAATGCGTTTTTCTCTCGTTGTGTGCGACTAGTTTTAAACATTTTTTTTTGCAATTTGTTGATTTTCCTCATTTCTGTAATTTTCGCCTCACCCCAAATTCCGATTCTGTATTTAATTCTGGACATTATTACAGCTTCGAAATATTAAGCTTTTGTATGTCACACCTTGTTTTAATTTATATATAGTGCAAGAATATAGTTTACCTGACTTTCCCTGTAATATTGTCAATATGGTTTCTCCATGTTAAACTTTTATCTAATGTTATCCAAGATATTTAAATTCATTCACATTTTCTAACTTTTCACAATCACATATTTCCTTTCTATGTAAACACTTTGTATTGTGTAAAATTAATTTGGGGACGAACGTTCAAAACCGGCTTGGCGTTCTTATATGCATCACTTTTGTTTTTTTTTAGCATTAATTAATAATTTTTTGTCATGATTTGCATACATTATTGAGATCTTCTTGTAACATTTTTTCAGCACTTTCAATGTCAGAGTGTTCAATAACTAGTGCGATATCATCTGCATAAACATACACTTTAGAGTTCTTTACGTATCGATGGAGCGAATTCGTATATATCAAAAATAGTATAGGTGCCAATATTGTCCCTTGTCCAACTCCATAATTCATTATTTCTTTTCTACTGTGTTCATTCCCGATCTTTACTAAAAATTCTCTTCCTCTTACGTAACTCCAAAACCATTTTAGATACCTCCTTTTTACACCGATTTTTCTTATGTTCTCAATTAGTATTTCTTGGTCCACTAGATCAAAAACCATAGTATAAGGTCTAAAAAAACTAACAGAAATTGTTTACCCACCGCTCATCCTTTATTTATATTTGATGTTGAGTGTTCTAAGTAGTAATATCGTTGATTTTCCCTCTCTAAAGCCAAATTGATCACTATTTATCAACTTATTTCCCTCCAAGTAATTTTTCAAATATTTTCCTACGTACTGCTCAATTATTTTTGCTATGACTGAAATTAATGTGATCGGTCTGTAGTTTTCACCCTGTTTTCTATCTCTACTTTTGTAAATTAGCCGTACCATACCGATTTTTAACTCTCTGGGGGAAATATTCCTTCTTTCAACGAGTAATTAATCATTTTC
The DNA here is from genome assembly GCA_039619475.1 of Icerya purchasi. Lineage (NCBI taxonomy): Eukaryota > Metazoa > Arthropoda > Insecta > Hemiptera > Monophlebidae > Icerya > Icerya purchasi. The sequence goes on from CM077115.1 coordinate 544,382,027, forward strand.
GTTAGTAATGGGGTTAGTAGTTTTGAGTGTCTTCTGATATCCTTCACTTTTATTCCGTCGTATCCTTGGACTTTATCCGGATTAAGTTTTTTTTATTATGGATTCTATTATGACCTTTGTAGCTCTTGGAATGTATAAGGATATACTAGTTTCATCATCTATTTCAGTATTCAAGAATTTATTATCACAGAAGTGTTTCATTTTCCCCGTTATGTACAAGTGTAATAATTTAGAAATGCGTTAACTGCATTGTCATAACTAGCAAAATTCCTGAGTATATCCTCGTCTATTATTGCTTTTTTCTTTTTGCAGACTATTTTATTTATTATTCTTCAAGTTTTCTTCATGTCGTTGCCTGCTTCTTTTTGTAATTCCTATATGTAATATTTTTCTTTTGCTTGTCTTATTTCCTAATTAAAATAGATTTCTGTATCTCTTATATAATTCTTTATATCGTCTATTTGAGTTATTTCCTTTACGTCTTTTATAATATAAATCTCTTACATGAATGTAATTTAATATTTTCCTGTTCATCCATTCATTCCCCTAGGGGGTAATTCCTCGTTTTTACAGTTGTTTGTTTTATGTACCTACATTACTCGTAGCAATTTTTGAAAGCGTTCGCTATGTTTATTAAAATTTGCTCCGCACCTGCATTCTCATGCATGCTCTGCCAATCATATTTTTTTACTTTATCATTTAACATAATTTCATTTAAATAACTATAGTTTGTTAATCTGTCTGCCATACATTTGTTACTATTAATCTTAAACGCACAGTTAACCGGGTAGTGGTCTGAGATTTTTGTCTTTATAATACCCCAGCTACCACTTCATCAGCTGTATATTTTATAAAAATATCGTCAATACAAGATTTTGTAAGATTATTTCCGTTAGATTGCCCTGTATAGTAGCACTTTATTTTCAACCGATAAAGATGAATTTTTGTTCATTAACCAACGCAGGCTGCGGTATTTGATATCTAGTTGCTTTCGTTTTGTAATAATATGATTCTTGAAGGTGAGCCGTTGGTCAAGATGTAACCCGAGATATTTCACAACACATGAGTTGAGAATTGTCGGTCCATTCAGCTGGATCGGCAAATTTTGCCCTTTGTTTAAGGTAAACAAAACCCGTTTTGACTTTGATTCATTAACTGCAACTCTCCATTGTTTAAACCATTTCTCCACAAGGTAAATGATCGAAAAAATAGTGATGTGATTAGAGATCGTTCTAATAAAGACAATCAAAAAGAGCACAAGAATCATGAGATAATTAACGCTGATGATAATGATGAAAAGGATAAATCGTCAGAAAACCTTATTAAAAGATTAGGGAGATGATCTTAGAAAAACAGGAAAAGAGAATAAATAGAATTTTTGATAGATTAAATTCAATAGAAAGGAAGTTGAATAAAACTTAACAATAAATAGAACTTGATAAAGATGGCAACATTTAATGTAAATGCGCTCAAACATAGATGCCAGGAAGTTGAAATATTCTTATTAAAAGAAAAAATCGATGTATTATTAATATCTGAACGGAATATTGCGGAAAATACTTTTATGAAATTCAATGGCTATCGTTTGTACAATACTATGCATCCTGATGGGGGTGGGCGCAGAAGTGCAGCAATACTAATTAAAAATAGCATAAAGGTACTAGGAGAAATAAGTACAAATCAAATTCAAGCTACTAATGTTAAAATATGTACTAGACTATAATAATGGAGAAGAAAGTTGTGAATGGAAAACAAAATGAAAACATTTTCACCGAATGATTATTCGGCCATTTAATAAGAAACTGTAAATGACAGTAAAAAAGGTAATTGAATAAAGCCCTTTTTTAACGGCTAATTTGAGAAAGCATTATGATTTCGAGTAAGAAGGGGGGAAACAAATTAGAATGTAGCCTATTGTAGTTACTTTTAAGCTGGTTTTTGCGAGATCGAGAATCGCTTACAGAAATGAAAAGAAACTGACAGATACGCTCCTCGAATAAAAATAATAAAAAAGAAAAATAGGACAGCGCTGAAAACGGAGTAAAAGAGTATAAACGCTTTTAAAAACGCTTCCAGCGCAGCTTTATAAATTATCTTTTTCTTTTGTCATTTCTTATTTCGAAAGTTAACGTCTCTCTGTCCGCTCTTGATCGAGGTGCCTTTAAAGACCTTTTGCTTTCAGCTGCCGTTGTCCTTCTTTCACATAATTAAAACCGAATGCCTCGTTACGATTTCCTTTACTTTTTCTAAATTTTTTCTCTAATTTACTTTGCAACTGTGTTTAATTCGATATTAATTATTAGAATCTGCATCTAAGGAAGTATTGTCGAAGAACTGCGGGTTACCGATTTTGATGAAATTTTGCAGATTGATAGAAGAACATTAGTGTATGAACTGTGTAAAATGCTAATGCACCTTTTTGATCTACTCGAGAAATTTAAATTTTCGGAAGACGCATTTAACGGATAAGATACATAGCCGTTTAGACAAAAATATGAAATAAATACCGCATTATGTTTATGTATATTTATTTTGTGCAAATGGTTCGTTAGACTGATTATTCCAAAATTAAGTATATTAAACAAAAACATTAATAAAAAACAATAAAATAATTTAAAAAAAATCAATTTTTAATTTAATAAAAAATTAAACACGTATTATTTATTACATTTATATGATATAAAAACACAAATTATAACAAATTTGTTTCGTGGTGTTGTGGTAAAAGCGATGTCTACATTTATACAACCTAAGTAAAAGGGTTGGATTCATAATCCCCGGATGTCGCGTAAAATTTTTGTCTTATATTTTTAACTATCAATTCTTATTATCTAATTATTTTAATTCTCTATACATAACTATATAAATATAATGAAAATTTTTAAACATTTTAATTATTTAATGACTGTTTTTTAATTTTTTCATTAACTACACACGCACGCGATAATATAAAAAGTTATTAACAAACGTTAAATTCAACTGTGCCTTTAATAATATCCCTAGTGATGATTTGCAGCAAAATCTTATTGCAGGATAGGAAAACTAACTGTAATTTCGGCAGAAGCAAAATTAATAGGAAAGAATCTTTTTAACTAATCCATTCTCTTGGATACCATCCTAATTATCATCATCTACCCTCTCTGCGATGCTAAACTACGCGTGGTTTTCCTCTAGACTTTCAGATAAACGTGAAATATTTTCCAGATGTAAACAACATTTGTTTTTCAAATGAAAAATTAAAAAAACTTTGCACTTGTGGTAATAATTTATTTATATGTTGTAGTAAATGTCGCAGGAGTTTGTTTTTATATCACCCCAAATTATGAAAGTAAAGATTAAGTTTGTAGCATTTTAATTAATATTTATTAACCCTCTTATTTTATATATAGATGAGTATATTTGTTTTTATACATGTTTTTTTACTTATATTTATATACATACGTATATATATATATATACACACACACACATCCACACCACATGTTTATCGTTTACAAAAATGTAAATAATAAAAAATTGAAAATATTTATTGTATTTATATATTTTTTATTTTATTGACCTGCCTTTCGCCTTATTAAATTTATATAGTTATGTATAAAGAATTAAAATAATTAGATAATAAGAATTAATAATTAAAAATATAAGATCAAAAATTTCACGTGTCATCGTGGGGGGGGGGGGGGAGGGGGATTCGAACCTAAACGTTATTTTCAAATTGTACAAATAAACATCACTTTTATAACTACACTACGAAATAAGTTAGTTATAATTTGTGTTTTTATACTATATAAATGTAATAAATAAGACGTGTTTAATTTTTTATTAAATTAAAAATTGATTTTTTTAAAATTATTTTATTGTTTTTTATTAATGTTTTTGTTTAATATATTTCATTTTGGAATAATCAGTCTTTCGAACCACATGCACAAGGTAAATAGACATAATCCGAAATCTATAGCACATTTTTGTCTAAAAAACGGCTATGTATATTATCCGTTAAATGCGGCTTCTAAAAATTTTAATTTCTCGCGTAAATCAAAAAGGTGCATTCTAATAGTATTTTACACAGTTCATATACTAATGGTCTTCTATCAATCTGCAAAATTTCATCAAAATCGGTAACCTGCAGGTCTTGATCTCTCCTTGTAAGTATCGATTTAATTCCGTTTAACAAGAAAATTTCCTGCATACTAAAGAAAAAAAAATTGTTCGGTCTTCAAAAAAGTGCACGAGTTCCATACTAAAAACAAGATAAATTGTACCTTTTATCATAACTAGGTGTACAGATAGAACACTCGCTTTTCATGAAGTCACATTGAGGTAAAAGGAAATAACGACTAGTTTCACAACATAAACTTACATTATCGTAGTGTGTTTATATTAACTAAAAGGATGATTATTAAAATAAAAATAATCATTAATAGTCACGCAAAAACTAACCAGAAGAGTTACACGCAACCATCACGTACCTGCAGGACGCGTAAGTATGCGCACATTTGCGTACACGTGAATTTGAAATAAATTTGTTGAATGTAAATAGAATCCAACTCAGAATTTTTAATCGAATTTTGCGCAGGATTTATCTAATTGCGAAAAAAATTCTCTTTAACTGTTTTAGGATAAATGTGGAATTATTTTTTAAATTAAACGCTTCAGATGATAGATTAGGAAATCAAAACACCAAATATTATTACAAAAAATCGACTGCTCTATAAACAGCGTTTGACAGTTTCTTTAAGGCGAGGCAGATTACAACGGGTATGTTAAATTTGAGATACACACTTAAAACATAGATTTCCATATTCATGAGGAAATGGATTTTCCTTTTCCACTTCCTAACTTCTACCTTTAATATTAACGAACTCCATTATGCTGTACAATAGTCTAGCCTCCGTGGGAAAAGATTTTAACACAAAATGGCGAATGGAATCTGCACGGGGTGCGCACTTGATTTCAGCTTGTTATTTAAAGGAAAATTTAACTCGGGCAAGTAGAATGGAACGTCATAATAATCTACGCTATTGGAAGGTAAGGGAACTGCACTTAAAAGGGAAGATTGATCGGAATTTTTAGAAAAAACTTTGGGGAAATACTTATCAAATATAGATGCAACTGAGCAGTGTCTTTGTTACGATGCTATGATGTTATGACTGGTCTTAATACAGATTAAGCGTTAATGGATGGTTTAGCACTTCATTGAGGGAATTTATTTTCCTCTAGGTTGATGCGCTGGTGGAAGAAGTATTAATTGATGAGATGAAAGAGGCTATGCTTTTTTTCAGCTAAATAAGGCGGCGATGAGCTAAAGATTTACACTACTTGAACAGATCTCGTCGATTTATACCTTTTCAGAACGTGTTTTCTATTTCTTATTGCTTCCCTCGCTTCGTTATATCCGTGCGAGAATGATTTCGGCATTGATAAATCTGCTGCTCTAAATATCGCGTGTGCAGATGTACTTTTAATGAATAGGCCTGGCTTAGAAGTTGTCTTTCCGTTTAGTGTTCCCGGTTCGCTTTATGCAACATGTACCAATGCGTATCATTGGCTAGTCTCAGCGAGGCGACTGACCATTGGCTCTCGTGAAATGATGATGGAAAAATGATCACTAGAATGGAGGTCATGCAATACACGGGAAGAAATTATGGGGTAAAGTGAGGCGGTACAAAGAGTAGTGAGCGCAATAGCCGTAAACGGTTCATTATGAATATGTGCTAAGAATTCATCTCAGTTTCGTCTCAGGCTTCTAATATTCAAGGGGCGTTATATTAAAAATATCGTTATTAATTCCTCCTACTCTGTTCCAAGTCTTCGCAATCTCTGCTGTCCATTCTGTCATGCGTTCGTAGGCGCTACAACTAATTTTGTGGCAGAATTGTATTAACGACGTCATGCGGTTTTTTTAGTTGTTTTCTTCATTGTTTAATTATCCGATGCATACAATATGTAATTTGTAATCTACATTTTAACTATGTCATATTGTGCACCGATCTCGTCTATTTAAGTTGCTATTAATGCAATAGAGATTTGCGTAATTAGACGATACCTATATACATTAAATTCGCACTTATACACATACTTATTATCTAAAACCGAGATAGTGCTATCAACACGGAAGAAAGAAACAATGATTATAACAAATTACCATCACCAGAAGAATCCTCTTAACCTGAGAGTTTCCGGCCAGCCTTTACACATGCAGGATGTGTTGTACACTTCCTCTCACCTTTCGTATTCCGTTGCATTCTGACTTAATTTTCCTCACCTCGTTCCTAAGAATTCGTAATAGAACCTCCTTACTGTCGAGGTAAATTTGCACCTATGTATTTTATTATTTCCTATTTCTTGGTTCGGAGATTAATAATAAACTATGACAATAATTTCTTCTATTCTGGCTATGATCATTGAATTTGTAATTGCACGTTTAATTTATTTTCGAAAATAACTGCTATATTTGTCAATAGTAAATTATCAATTTATTTCTAAACCTAATAATATATTATATCTTATCATTTTCATTTAAAATTTTTGGCTGTTAAGCCTTATATTTCCGCCTTCATTTAGGCATTTAAAATTAATTCCGTTGCTCATAAGCTAAAAATAGTACGTTAAAACAGAGAATGAGATTTAGAAGTAATCTGTAAATTTGCAGAAGGAATTTGTATGATCCAGTGGATGGCATTTTCTGCATTTACGAACTGTAATAAATTTTTTATAACGCAGCGAGCTCTAATTATGTATAATTCTATTCGGTAATTATAATCTTACTTTCTTAGTTGTATATAAGCTGTTCTTTTATATTCATCTACGCTATTACTGATCGTAATCAATTCAGGTTCCCTTCCGGTTACGCCCGCTATTGCTTCTGCTAACTTTTTTTTCTCTGTACCCCGTGTATTCCGATGACCCTTATTAGCAGGGATAGTTTAAGTACACTTTTGACAGTTGCTTTGGTTAATTTTAATTTTTCAATATTTTCTTTAATTCTGCCGCGTCTTTCTTCACCTTTTATTTGGAAACTGGAAAATAATAAAAATTAAATTTCAAACTAACAAAACGAGATTCATTTCAGAACGTCTATACGTTGGATCAATTATTATTCTTCCAAAATGAATAAGCCATTGTTTCACTGTAGAGCATCATTTATTGGTAATCTTAGTCTTTGACAAGGCACGGGGTTTTCAAATCTTAGAAAAACTTCATAAATTTGGATTTTGTGTTTGTCCGACCAGTTTTCATCCGCAACTTCTTGAACAATCGTTATTAGAGAGTACACTTAGCATATCGATACTCAAATTTATTTAATCTTGCAAACAATATTCCTCAAGGTTTAGTGTTCAGCTTCACTTCGTTTAATCTGGTCATAAACGATGTCATTGATAATATGCATATTTTAGTTAAATGTGCTGTACTCATACTTTTTTTTTTTTTTTTTTTTTTTTTATATATATATACGACCGTGATGCCTATTGGCTTAGTCACGGTATACGTAAAGTATAATCGACTTAACGTCAGGTATATTTTATATAGGCAGCGTGGTAGCCTAGTGGTTAAGGTGCTTGGCTACCAAGTCGGAGGTGTCATAGGTTACATCGAGACTTATCTCATCCCGGATCCAAGTCGCTCCCAAGCTTACCCAGCCTGAAATAATTGGGTACCAGAGAAATTTGGGAAAGTAAAGGCGGCCGAGAAAAAGGAACTGGCCCCAGTATTCTCCTTAGATCCATTAGGCTTAGTACCATTATGAAAAGCTTAACTTCACAATCCATGAAACCTTATCAAGGGTATGGAACTCACTTATATTTTATATAGTAATGCGTTTCCTCAAAGCGAGATTACAATAATTTACGAATGCGCAACAGTTCGACACGTTTAAGCCGTTAACATTATTTACAATAATTCGATTATCGATGCAGTAACCATTTAAATTATATTTCAAACGTTCTTCCTTAGTGAAGAGGCGCATTCAAATAGAAAATGACCGACTGTATCCGGAACACCAAGTTGACAAAAATGACAAATGTGTCAGAAGGTGTAATTTTAAGTCGTTCCAAGTAAGTACCAAAACTGCCGTGTCCCGTCAACGCTTGACTTATAAAAAAATTAATTCTTAGTAATTTCTTTAGCCTAAATCTTACATTTATATCATATAAAAATTTGTACGTTAGTCTGCCATTATTGTGGTTATTCCATCTTTCTTGACAAATATTTAAAATAATTATTTTCGTGTGTTTATTAAAATTATTAATGTTTAGAAAATTATCATATTGTAAGTTTACGTTAAAATTGTTGTTGAAAAGTTGTAGCGATCTATAGGAAGTAATGGTAAGTGATATTCGGAACATTTTGTGTTCTGCTAATAAGGCAGCATGGTGTACATGCTCAAGTCAGCCGGAAGGATTCCAGTGACAACGGGAGCCGCAGCCATCGACACCGTTCTATATAACGAGTCTACACTCAGAGGAAGCTTCCTTTGAATTTTTAAAATTTTATTCATAGCACAGAAACAGAGTTATTTAATCATATAAATACTTGAGCAGTAATTAAAAATCGCACGAATAACACACCATTATACATTATATCATTCTGTTGTTATAGTTAACACCACCTACTAAGTTAGGCTGAATTTTTAATAGAATATAAAAGATTTTGTTCGCCTTATCTGTTATGTAGTTTACATGTTGTATTAAATTTAAACTAATGATCTATTATTGACTCCTAGGTATTGAAAATTCTTTACAATTAGAATAGGTTTCTCATATAACAAGAGTTAAGTATGCTAAGTTTGTTAATCACCTGCGTGGTTTTCTTGTTACCAGTAACGCATCATTTTTGTCTTTTCAATTGAAAATTCGAGACCAGTGAAGAAAAAGCTTTTCCAAAGTTTTACAGATAACTCTAACGTTGTCAGCTTCCGTTGCGTTTTTTAGTTTAACGACGGAGCATAAATCGTCAGTAAAGCTGATAAATTCTGCATCATAATTATATCGCGAACAAAAGATTTCCACCTGTTTATGAATATGTATGAGTATAATAGGTTGCAGAGTGTTGATCCGAGGACCGAACTTTGAGGCACTCCGCGTGATATACTGCGCTCGATAATAAAACTTTCGGTTTTGATCACCGCAGTTCTGTTCGTTAGATAATCGTAAATTACTTTAATTAAATCAGGATTCGCTTTATGAGATTTTAAAATTTCGATTATTGTCGAATGTTTATCAAATGCGCCTTTTACATCGAAAGTAGTGACAACAGTGAATAAATTTTTGGTTTGCGCTAATTAAATAATATCATAGAGTTTTCTAGCAGCCATTTCTGATGACTGCGCGCGTCTAAACCCGAACTGGTTATTACTTAAGATTTGTTTAGTTCCAATTGCGTTAAGTAATTTTACGTTAATTACTTTTTCAAATACTTTACCAATACAGTTTAATAGTGCTATAGGTCGATAGTCGTTTAGCAGAGAAAGATCCTATTTTTTTTAGGTTTATTAATTAATTTAATTTCTCCCATTTTCCATAAATCAGGAAACATTTGTAACAGAAGGCATTTTTGAAGAAGTGTTCGAAAAATTGTTGGGTGTTTTGCATGAATCATTTTAACCACTACGTTAGAAATGTTATATCTGATACAGAAGCTTTACGTGTATTAGTCGAATTAGTAATTAAATTAAGTTCATCAGAACCAATAGCAGCATCATAGTTATCGTTTACCTTAAGTGTATAATCTGTCATGTAATCTAATTTATCCTTCTTCCTGGGAAAGAAGTAATCAAGGAGAGCTGCACATGTCTTTTTTTGTTTAGTTAATATTACATCATTTACTTTAATAGCTGGAAATTGAAATAGCTCTTAAGGTTTTTCCGTTACAATTTTGTATGGTTTTCCCCCCAGCATTTAGAATTATTGATGAAATTTTTCCAATTTTCGAATTTGGTTTTTTCAATTAAGATTTTATAATTCCTATTTAATTCTCTTAACAAAAATTTATAAATTAATTTTTTACTGGCCTAAATTGATCTATTATATTTTTTCCTTATTTTATTAATAACTTTTTTTTTAAGTTATCAAGGATTGGTGGCTCTACTCGTATTAGCGGATGATTTAATCATATTCATCTCTTGACCCAGTACTGCCCAAGTGCTATGAATTTTACAAGAAACAACTAACTACTTTAGGGCACGGGTTAACAAAAATAGAGTTATTTTCTCGGGCGCTTGCATCTTTGTAAAATATAGAATTGCAGTTACGACCTCTTCATTTTTGTTAACCGCATTTGGATACCGATAGTCGAATCGGTTAAATACTTCGGATTAACATTTAATCATGGTCTTCACATACAGGTGTAAATTTATAAGCTTCTGTTTTTTTGGGAAATTTTTAAAAAACTCTCATAATTCTTACGGCACTGATAGATGGTCACTTCTTTATGTTTATCTTGCACTTACAAATACAAAATTCGACTGTGAAGGTACAATTTACGCCACACAGCTTCGAAAACCATACTAAACAAATTAAACGTCATCCAACGGCGCGCTCAAAGAAATTTATGTAGCAGTCGGATTGGCAACCAGAGCATTTCGTACCTTACTGCGGGAGTAGAAAATTACCACTTTATCCATAGCCAGAGAAATACCTTCTATTAAGGAAGCTACCTTTTGTTTCCCGATTTCAGACGCGCCAATGCTTTCATCGGACTATTCGAAATCAACTAAATTTTTACTAAAAATAAATGGTCAAAAAATTGACATGAACTTTTCTACTTCGAACAAACTGCGCTCAGTTTGATCATCAAATATTGAGCTCTAGAGAGTACATCATTAAGATTCAACCGCAAACAAGATATCATATTATAGGCAATGCAAATTTATCTAGTTCCTACATATTAAATAAAATAAACACTCTCCTATCCGTGACATTTATTCATCCGTGTCTCAGTGTTGTAGAAGACATGGTACACATTAATGAATAGAAGTTAAAGTAAGGAAAGAAACGAAATTAAACATAAAAAAAAAAAAAAGAACAAAAAAAATGACTTTAGCTTTTTTCCTTTTTTTTGGGATCGAGCTTTTATGATGCCTTAAGTTTTTAATTTTACATATAGTAAAAGATAAAAGAAAACTATAAAAGAATTTGGGGGGCTGTATTTCGGAATAGAATCGTACCGAAATGTATTATTTTCGCAACAACGTAAGAAGATATAAAGCAGGTTACTCTTATCGTTTGGAAATTTAGATATTTCTTTTAATGACTGACTGTTTCTAACGTTGCATGTAGATGTTTTCGCAGCACGATATATGTAAGTAGTTTCGAGAGAAACATTCGCTTTTAGAGTATATTCCAAATGCCTCGCCGGATTATTAACGTGAATTATTATTTATGACCTTTAACGGTAAAATTTTGGCCCTTAGAAGAGGATTATACAGCTTAATTAATTCCATTTCGGTAGCGGAAGGAAGCACAAGTGGAAACGGTTCTGTAGTTTCAGCAGAGAACTTCCTGGTGTCATGATGCTGGCGTTCTTCTTACAGCAGTGAGCGATATCTTCAATGTTTACGCATAAAATAAGGTATTTACCGACAAGGAAATGCATGCAGTTGCCTCTTCATTGGCTTTGCCAAATTTAGTTCAGAAATTTCTATTCTAACGACTGTTCGCTGTTGGATTCTTTTTTTTTTCCCCCTTAGTCTCGAAGAACAGCTTTTATCAAGCAAAATGGTGTTCGGTTCAAGTAAAAATTGTTTGGTTTTTCTTCAGCAGACAGTTTTCCTTTCAAAAAAATTTGAACATTACAATGAGGAAATAGTAAATGTTGTTTGCTTTTTGAAAAAACCAAGTTTCGGGTCATTTTTTATATTTTTATTTTTTAAATATCGATTCGAATTAGCCTAAATAAAATGCACATTTCGCATAATAATAATCGTATTCGTTATAGCTTTTTTCTTTTTTCTTTTTTGCATATCGCTTTCGTTAGTTACATTTTAGTCAGAATTTATATGTTTAAAATTTTTTAATACTATTATCATTATTTCGTTTTAAAAAAACTTTCGAAAAATGCAAAAGTTTGAATTTTATTCCAGTTTATTATAAAAAAGGGTATATTGGTTTAGAAATGTTCTCACAGAAATAATAAACCAGTTTCAAAATGAAATAAATGTAAATAATAATATCGTGTAGTTAATGAAAATCAGTATCTAGTAAGTAATTATTTTAGTAATTATTTTGTAAAGTGTCGTAAAAGAAATGAAAAGAGAAACAATTAGGGGATTCTCATGTTCTCAATTGTTTCGCTAACTACACATTTTCGGATTCTTCAAATTTTCTGTAGAGGATGTAAAAGACGCAATTCTGTCGCTGCTTAACGAATAATCAATTATCGATCGCGCTTATAAAAGAAAATTAATTTTTTTTTTTATAAATTCATTAACTTTTTAATGAATCTATCAAACTAGGAACTTTTTCGAACTCACTTAAACTTCGTATTATTACATAGGTCTCTTTATAACCGTGATAATGCTGCAGACATATCCGTCTATTTTTTCAAAAATTTTTGAAAGTACATCTAAACTATTCCCAAAAATAAATACAGTGCCGCAATTTGAATTCAAATGTCAGTTTTTAAAATATAACCCCTGTTCTCGTCCGTGGTCACGAAATTCAATCCGGCCTAAAGTCCCATAGTGTGATGTACATTTTCAATAATCCGGAGATATTTGCAAAATCTAACCCGAATTATGGTCTAAGATTTAGAATGCAACCCAGTCTGATGCCAAATGATTGAAAAATTTTATAATGTACATACCTGCAATATTCTACTTCTTGGATTAGATCAAAGCGTTTAATACCATCCGTTGGAATAAACTATGGCAAATAGTAATAGAGATGGTAATTCGTAACTACTTAGTCTATTTAATCAATAACTTATGTCTAAAGAATTCTACTTATGTAAGAGTGGAATCAGACTTGTCTGATAGTTTCTACATAGGAAGAGGTGTTTGACAGGGATGTATACTTTTTTACCCTACTTTTTAATATATATATATATATATTAATTACAACGTAATTCTTAGGCTACCCCCCATTTGAAAAAATGTCTCAATTTTATGTAACGTTTGTTATATTTTATAGGATTTTTGTTATTGTTATTTATAAAATGTCACAATTCTATATAACGAAATATGTAACGAAAATGTAACGAAACAATGTCTTAATTTTGTATAATGAAAGTTAAATGAGGATTTTTATGATTATGTTATTTTTTTTTGTGTTGATGCCAGTAAGAATTACGTTGTGAATTTTGATCATTTTATACAAAGTATAGAAGAGAAAGAGACAGAAATGAAAGCAAGAGGGGTCAAGGAGCACAGCCCCTTGACGAAAATGGCCGAGTTATATATATATATATATAGCGAGTGGCCAATGAGGAAATGGCCCAAAATATTGGCTGAAGAAAAATTGCGAACCTAAGATACGTTGACGATAACTTTGTGCTTCTGGAAAACATAGACGAAGAAATGAAGAAACTCTTAAACAGAGTGAAAACAATCAGTATACAAGCAGGCTTAAAACAACAGATTCAAATACTCCTTAATAGTGTCTGATATGGTTCAAAAATTTCCAGCAGTCAACTCAAAAGCGGACATAGAGCGTAAGGAAGAAGTAATATACCTTAGAGTACTTCTTGTAAATAAAAGAGGAAGCGAAGATGAAATAAAAAGAACACTGGAGGAATGGTAAAAGTGACAATATTAAGACTAAGCAAAATATAGAAAGACCGTAATATATCAAAAAGGACCAAAAAATATGTAATGAAAACATTAATATTTCCCGTAGCGACCTACGGATCCGAATCGTACAGACATCCTCCTGACGTAAAACAGATGTCTTTGAAGTAACAGCCCATAGAGGAATGATAAGAATCTTATGAAAGGTATTTCGAACGAATAATTCTATCCTACTGGAATTAAATATTACACCTCACCAGAGATTAGTAATGACAATACAGCGGTAATGATTTAAATGTTTCGATCGGATCATCAGCCATAATGATATAGAGAAGCAAATCATTCAAGGGAAAATACCCTTCAAACGTTTCATGGACTACTTCAAACAACTAACAAAACTGCAGGTAATGGAGTGAAAAAAATTTATAAATCAATTCTCTGACTGCAAATAATAAGTCACGACAACACGAAGTCAGATTAGTGAATAATAATAATAATAATAATAGTTTAAGGATTATACATAGTTTATAAGTTTTTGGCTGAATTTAGGTTTCTCTGTTTCCTACTGAAAAATGTACTTTACTTGTTATTTGGAATGTGTGTTGTATTTTATTAGTGAATGTTTGATGGTGATTTGACATATGCCACATATTAATTGTTTTGTTTTGTTAAATATATGAGGAAGATGGAGTCCAGATATTCACTAAAAAGGTTTCTTCTTTTTTCGAAGTTTTTTTTTTTTTTTTTTTTTTTTGGAAAAAAATTTGTACTTTACAATTTATATATTTTCTTTTGTCAAGCTGAAAAGCTTGTTAACAAATTATCCGATTTTAATACATATCTTACGATAATCTTAACTTATACGTGCATATACGTGTCCATTCGTATACATCAAAAACTTAACGTTATCACGTTACCGGCCACCAGGTTCTGTGATGAAATATTTTTTTTTTAATTTTTTTTATTTTATGAAACTAATTTATTCTTTTTTTTTTTTACTCCCTATATTTGGTTTTCTATTTACTCGGCCTTCCCGAAATTACTTCACACACTCACAGGCAATAAACAAACACTTTGCACACTAATTTTCTTTATATATTTTGTTTTTATTAACGGGACACTGAACGACTGTGAAATGCAGCTGCATAAAAAAAAAATATAAACAAATCAACACAAATTATTAAAACATATATACCATACATATATACTTCGTCCTATACTCATTTACACCGCTATACTCACAAATTATTACTACACGAAATATAAATGAATTAATAAAATCTGGCCTGTTTGATTCCGATCGATGAATACGAGTTCCGCGTTGATTTCTTTGACCGTAGGCACGATGTATCAGCCCGATTGACTCTAATTACCGAAGGCTGGACTCCTCAGCTCCTCCAGCAGCTAACGTGTAGACACTGGATACTTTTTGAACACTTTTATTCACCCTTGGTCTTTAACGTTTCGACCTCCGGTTGTTCTGTCGTATGAGCTGGGTTTCTTTCACCTTTCTACTATTTTTTTATTTACTTAACCGCAATTGATAATCGAAAACAATTTACTTTTTGTGTTGACTAGAGTTGTAATAACGACTAAAATTACGAATTTATACGAAAAATGACTACCAACTGACCAGAAAGATAGCGAATGTACATATGTATAAGGACTCGTTTTACGCGTAAAGCGGATTCACACAGCCGCTAACAAAATTAAAGTAATTTCCGTGCGCCGAGATCGAACAGATTCCGCTCTATTCGATGCGTTTCTTATCATCTTACACATTAATTTTCGATTTCTGTATGCTTGTGAATTACCTATATTGATGGAATTTCTATTATATATATATATATATATATATATATGTTTCAGACATAATTCTCTCTTTCGTATTTTAAATTATTTCATTATATCTGCATTCAAATAAATCCAATTTTCTCGCCGACCCCATCTATATCGTATCACGATAACGTTTATATCATCTTAAAATATTTTAGTAATTATTATTTAATTAAATTATTCATTTATTTCTTTTATATATCATTTTTCTCTTATTTTTACTTATTGTGTGTGTTTTTATTGTGTATATTTTTAGTGTTTCCTTTTTTTTTTTGGAACCATTACTTTAATTCTGTTTTTTGTTGCCCTACCTTTTCCTCTTCTACAATTTCCCCTTAGGTGTGTTTTATTTATCGTCTTAGTTATAATGAATTTGTCTGTCTGTTTTTTCGTAATTCATATTTTATTTCTGGTTTTTCCTTCAATTTTAGTTTCTCTTCTACCGTCAAATATTCTCAAAAAATTTATTTAATAAGAACCACTTCTTTTATACTTAAAACATTTTTTTTTCTTCATTATTTTACTTTCTGCCTTTTCTTTATGGCTTGTTATTATTTTTAAGCAGTTTTATATATAATTTATTTACTTTCCCAAATATACTTACCATTTTTGAGTCTACTGTTGCATAATAAACCATTTCTAACGTTTTATTTGTTGTTTTAGTTCTTTTTAAAATATATAATGCTAGTAGAACAGATCTAATTTTCTTTAAATTGTATTCTGTATGTCCGTAGAGCTCGCGGATGTTGATTTATCATTATCCCGAGATGTTCATAATGTAGTAATATATAATTTTTATCGGCTGCCAGTTTTTCGTATCCCATTTATTTGTTTCGGCCGTACGAGTGTAAACATTCATTTGTGCGCGCACTGAACATATTTGAAAAATACGTGTCTGTCTATTTTTTTCCGTTGTACCCCTTTCGTCTCAACCACATTTACTTTTAGGTTATTATCGCGTGCCTAATTATTTATTTTTATTAAGTCTCTTCATAATTTTACTCTTTTCATTTCTTTATGTAATATCACTATACTGTTCATGAAGGGTAAATTTCTTTCGTAAACCATTTGTGTATATGGGTGCTGACATTTATCTCATTTTTTTTGCTTTGCATATTTAATTGTATTTAAAACAGTTTTCTAGTGTTCTAAGTAATTTTGAAACCTCTTTTTTTGTACATTCCTGTTTGGCCCAGTTTGTTTAAAAGTATTTTATGATCGACCGTTATAAGAACTCCAGTAAAATCTATGAACATTATCGAAAATTTATTTCTAGTCCCAAAATTGACTCCTTTATTTACTCTGTGAGTTCCCCGAGTGCTTTCGATGTTGATTTTCGCTGACTTTCATTCTTATATTTCAGGGGTTTAATATCAAATAGTTCAGCATTTCATGTCCAGTTTTTGAGTAATTTTCGCTACTCTCAATATTATTGGATCTAGTTCTTTAAAAGTTTTCTATGTCAATGGTAATTGTAAACAGTTTTGCGGAAGGTGATAATCGATGTTTACAGATTCTAATTTGCATTTGGTACGTTAGATTTATTTTTTTTTATTTTTTATTTTTTTTAGATTATTTGGCCGATTGAAAAAATTGCTATAACATTTTAGTGATGAAAGAAGTTGTTCGTATGCTAAAGGGATGATGATGATAGTTATAAAATTTATAAGCTGTCGATAGGACTGCTAAGGTTTCTGCAATATAATACCATATGTTAGGTAGCGATTTTTTGTTTTTTTTAAAATAGATATACGTTGGATAGTTTCATACTGGACTGTTACACCTACCTTTAGGCCTGTTTTTAGTGGAAGATTTAGTTTTAATTCTTAATTACACATACTTGAAATTCTTTCCAATCCGTATATATATATATTGTGTAAACGGGGATATCGTTTTCTTTTTTTATTAGGCTTGCGATTTACTGTAAAAGTTGCAACGCTGCAATTTGAGTATAAATTAAAATTCGAATTTTATATTACAGTGTTTAATTGGTTACCTTTTAGTTTAGAAAAACATTATTTCAAGGTCGTGTCCAGGGGGGGGGGTACCGCCCTGTAGAACCGAAATAGTTATTATAAATACACAAAAATCTGAGAAGAAACAAAAATTTAAAATAAATATTGATGATTTTTTAAGATGTTCTTACATTAAAAAAAAAAAAAAAAAAAAAAAGGAAAAATATACTCCATATTTTTAGGTACTTCATTAATATTTTATGCAAAATTTTTTATTACAAGTATAATCGATATAGTGGAAGCTTTTAAATCCGGCACGTCCGGGACCTTTGTCGTGCCGAATTAGCGATTGTGCCGGATTATCGAACGTCAATAATTTTAGCAAGATACCAAAGATAAATCACTCTAGATAAAAATACAGACATTAAAACATGTATTTTACGTACCTGTGAAGGTAATAAGTATCCGACAAAGTACATACATATATCTGAAAAAAAACAAAACAATACAGTGCACAAAAGAAAAATTAATATATGTACATGAACGTTATTGTTTAAAAAAGTCTCCGATATCACGTTGCTTTCGAGATCTGATCTCTTCTTCAAAAAGTCGTTACGGATTATAAATAAATTTAAGAGTTTTGTAAAGTTGCAGCTTTTGTTGGATTTGACAAATTTTATAAATGTATGTAATGAATCAGAAGCCTGTTTCCATGAGACTTTAGCTTCATTCGCCACTGCTCCTACTTCTTCGTCCGATTCCACCTCCTCAACCTGAGTTTCTTGTGGGTTATCAAAACTTTGTATAATCTGTTCGTCACTCAGTTCTTCGACCACTGGCACACTTTTGTCGATTTTAATCCAGTCTATAACTTCCTCACGAGGTACATCTTTTAAAGGGTTGTTTGGCACAGCGTCTACCAAATTTAGCAACATATTTTGACCATCACCGGTAACATTTTGATTGATCTGCATCTTCATCATTAGGCCAAAGTTTGTGTAGTGGGAGACGTTGAATCCATCCGAAAATATTCGAACACGGGCGGCTCAATCAGTACCGAATTACGGAATGTGTCGAACCGTAGAATGCCGGACTAAAGAGTTTCTACTGTAACATGTAATTTTTATTAACTTTTATACGGTAATTCATTTATGTAAATTATTAATATATAAATCAAAATTATGGAAATTATTAATAGTATGAATATTAGTAAAAAATGTATTGTTATTTATGAAATATGCAAAAAAAAAAATCACCCCCCCCCCCCCCAAAAAAAAAAATCGGGCACGGCCCTGCACGATTCCTGTCATACACATTCTTAACAGTCTATTTTGCAAAGCACTGTTTACATCATGGATTACTAATCTAAATGATTGCGCCATTATTTTATTTATTTACTTGTAAGTGTGCACTTGCCGAGTTAATACAAGTAAGTTTTGCTGAATGAGTTGACTAATCATTGTTTTGAATTCATTCATTAACGTTAAAAAGATACTACTCTCTATGTTAAATTCATGAGATTCACATTTTTTTTCATCGTTCGACTTGCATTCTGACGGTAATTATAATTTCTGAGGAAAACGTTTACTACATGGCGATGCAACGGTGACTGAAGCTGAGGCGATGGACGACGAAGTGGTGATTGGCAAACGGTTGCTGGAGTCGCTCACTCTCACCGGCTCAAAAGAAGCGGTTACAGAGGCACTTAAAGATATCCTTACGGTACAGGGTAGCTATATGAACGCGCTGGGCAAACATCTAGTAAATGTCTCGGACATGATCGAACCGACGAGGACACTCTTACCAAATTCCAGCACGATAGCCATGTTGACAAAATCAAACGGGCCGAAGACAAAGCCCGGCTTGATGCGCTAGGCACTCCAAGAACTCTCAGCCATCTTGCGCACTATGCAACGGGAGGCAATGGAGTCGAATAGCTGGAGAAAGAACGCAAACGATACACTTAATTCTCTGAACGATAGTATGGTATTTTTAAGCGGAAAAAAGCTCGCTACATCGTCGGCATTCGCTCCCTCTGCTGCTAAGGATAGCGGAGCTCCCGCTTTCAGTTTGGCACCTCCTCCACTGATCTCACCACACTTTACACCTGCACCTTTTTAATAGTGGTGGTGTATGTGATTGGATGTATTAGTGCCTACAGCACTGTTCTCCGTCTTTGTGGCTGGGTTGGGCTGGGGGGATAGTGATGGTTTCAGGGGGGTGGCTGGAGGTGGCTGGGACGATACTGGATGGCGGGGCAATAGTGTAAAATTCAATTTCGCGAAATAACGACGTGGGTATAGGAGACATTATAGCAAAACTTGGTGGCAAGATCGCAACAGCGTTTTCCCTCTCCCCCCTCTGGTATTACCCCGTTCACTGTGCCAGAATCCTTATTTTCCTTCTATTTATATACTTGGGTCAGAAAATTACAACAAACAAGCAACTTTGAAATAAAGAGAAGGATAGTATTATCATGGGTAGCGTTTGGAAAATTAAGCAATAATGTATTTAAAAATCAAGAAGTACCCATTTTTTTTTCCACTATTGAAAATAAGTTGTGGGTCCCGCAAGGTGTACTGCCCCATCTGCGGGGCCCAACACGCTTATCATCGTTTATTCAAAACATATGTTACAATATTTCTTTACAATTACACTATTAATTTTCATACTCATAAATAGTGAGAAAAAATAAACTAATAATAATAAAACAAAACTAAAAAAGATACAAACAAAGAATTACTTATCATTATACAATTTCATACTACATGTTCGACAAATATATAGGAATGGTTGATCCTCCGCCACAGCCAGTTCCTAATTTATCGAACCTAATGTCACTCATTAATGTTATCAACCAATTATTGCTTAATTAATACTTTCCAAGTTCCTATTATCTCTTTTTGCATTATATCTTCTGGGATTCGTTCTAGCAGCCTTATTAAAACTATTTCATCCGTATTATAAAAATCTCACTATTTATACCTTTCGGTCGAATAAAATATACCTCTCCCTATTATTCCTCGTTGTCCTGCTTTTTGTCATCGTAGCTATTGATATATATTTGTGATGTCTTATATTCAAGTAATCAGTGATAAAAGTAGCACATCTTTGGAGACATTTCATTTTTCTCTCTCCACCAGCTAATGTTAACCTGATCTTTATTAGGTAATCTTTAAGCATTTCTTTTTCTGACTGCTAACCTTTTTGATTATCGCCCCTTTTTTTGTTTCCCCCCAAATTGATATCCGATACATGATTCTAGACAATACTGTAGCGTTATAATATACACGCAAACTACCATATGGGAGTATTGAAGGAGCTAATTTATAAAGTGCCGGTATCATTTGCCTGATTTTATTAGATAAATTTATAACATGCTTGTCCCGAGATTCTGTCGATGATTAATCCTAAATACTTCTGTCGTTCCTAATTATATACACCCACAGTTCGAAGTAGAATTCAAGCAGTTATGTAAACAATTATTGTTGTGTATTTTAATAGATGGTTTATATGTTTTCTATATCTACTGGAAGTTCTTACTTATGTATATACAAAGCCTTCGATTTTTTTATATTAATAGTTAGATGTTTATTATGCGCCCTTAACTTAAAGAGTAAGCTGTACAATCAATGTGTACTACCAGTTCTAACATACGAATCACAAACTTGGTCATTTACAAAAACGAATTTAGGGGAAATAAGAAAAATGCGGGTAGGACAGCAAAAGAATAATGCTGAATATAAGACATGGAATATGTAATTCAAAGATACAAAAATAAATTGAACGATGCGGTAGAACAAATGGCCAGATTGAAGTGGAGTTGGGCAGGTTATGTGGCCCGAGGAAACGATCACAGGTGGACAAAGCGTGTTATACATGGTGGCCTACAGACAAAAACGGCTGAAAGGAAGACCGTTAACCCGTCGGGAAGACGATATAATAAGAACCGCAGGCGGGAAGAATCGGATCAGGAAGGCGCAAGACCGAAACAAGTGGAAGAAACTGGGGAACACCTACGTTCAGTAGTGGACTGATATAGGCTAAATCGTAAAAAAAAGGAAGTCCCATACCCTTGACGGAGCGTCGCGGATCGTGAAGTTAAGGTTTTAAGCCCGTAGCCTAGTGATTAGGATGGTTGGCTGCCAAACTAAAGGTGTTATAGGTTATCGGGATTTGTCTCGTTCCGAATCCAAGTCGCTCTCCTAGGTTTACGCAGCCTGAAATCATTGGATACCAGAAAAATCCGCGAAAGTTAAGGTGGTCGAGAGAAAAAAAAACAACTATGTATATTTCGGCGAAATTACTTAATGCCGTTGAAAACTGTCACTTACAGAACTTTGTTTGCCTTATTTTTATCTCAGAACTTGTTAGCAAAAGAAACTGTTGACATTGATCCAGTTGCGGTTGAAATCATTAAAGAAGATTTTTACATGAATAATTTGATCACCGGATCAGAAGATTTGGAAATTATTCGTCAACTGCAGTGTATCATTCATCCCTTTGGAGAAGTGCCGGATTTTCGCTCAGAAAGTATCGGAGCAACTCCGCTGAATTGCTAAATCGTATCGACGCTAGTAGTCTTCTTGAAGTTGATGCTAAAATATTACAAGAATTGTGGGCGGCGAAACCGAGCGGTTTTTCAACGAAAATAATGTGCGATTTAAATTGTAACATTAATGCGATTATTCAGTAATACTATATAGTACACTGTATTTTTTTTTTTTTTGGAATATCAGTTGATGCAAATGGCTTTGTTAAAGTTGAAGATGAAGATTTTGATGATTTAGTATCACGTTTACAACGTATTGAAATTTATGTCGTATGAATTTGATATTAATTATTGCTGAGGTGGGTAGAAGATTTAAAACACCTCGACAGGGAGGGGATTAAATCTACCGTGTTTGGGGGATGAGATATATTAAAAAACATCCGTTCCATTAGGAGGCACATAGGATTATGGGGTAAAGTATGTATAATATCGCAGATTGCAGAATTTGTATAAATAGGAATTCTGTTTGACGGAAATAAAAGTGTAAACTTTAGGATTGTTGTAAAGATTATTATTAATTGAACGTAGTTCGTCGATCTTTCGTTAGAAGTTATTTCTGCGCTGGAAAATGCTTGGTAGACTTTACTTTATTTTAATTCGCTTTAGAAGTGGACACATTATCGGCTGTTTTAATTTTTTCAATTTTTAATCTCTAAACAGGGCGGATCATATTCATCGCTAGAAGGACAATTTAAACGTCATGCATACGAAAGATCCGGAAGAGCAACTTAGGAAGAATGATTACAATGGCGAAACTGGCATCGAGGACGATTACATTGCTACACGCCGTAGAAACTACAGCTCAGTTAAATTTAAACATATTGTCCTTAGCAGCGGACTGCAAGCAAATAAATATTACCGGTAAGATATGAAAGTGTAGTACCCGTGAGAGGGCGTCTGAGACCATGAACTTAGGGTTTTCTTAATCTACTGAGCTTAATAGCGCTAACTAAAGTGTAAGTGGACCGCCAGCTCCTTTCTAATTCTCTCTGGTATAATTAATGTTCATTTTCAGATTATACATATACTTAGGAATGCCTTGAATCTAGAACGAGCCTTGTTTGGAATCTACGATACGTTCGGATTGATAGTCAAGCACCACGAGGTCACCACTGAAAATGGGATATAATACCAGATCTAACATCGAATACTGTTACGTCCAGGTGAGATACTAGGTTACCATCCATTAAAAGTAGATAGTATGTATTGCCATCTATCACGTATTAGTAATGTTAACCTATCGCCGGCTTACGTGGCGTGTTCGTGTTGCGCAAATCCGTAGGAAAATTTTCACACGCGCCAAACAACCGACTCCATTAATAGGAAAGAAATCTACCCTAAAAATGTAAAGTTGAAACGATCTGTCTATTTGATGGTCATAGCGCCGTTATGGAGGTATGGACTTGAGTTATATGGAAACTCTAGTAAAAGCAATCTCTTACGGATCCAAAGGCAACAGTCAATTATTCTCCGAACAATCACGTCAGCTCCAAAGTATGTCTCTAATTTAACCTTACATAAAATGATCTAGATATTCCATATGTTAAAGCAATGCACGTCGAACAGTATCAAAAATTCTTTGAAAAATTAAATACTAACCCGAACATAAATAGAATGTATATTAATACTCTTCCGGATAATCCAAGTCGAAGTCTTAAGAGGAGGAAATGGTCCCGTGACGCCCTTCCTATCACTTATTAGCATTTATCACTTAAATTATTCAGTAATATAGGAATATTTAAATCGTTACTTACATAAGGAACATACTTGTAATGTAGTTACGATAATGTTGATCCTTTACTCGGAATAGCTTTTACCAGTACTCTATGCACAATGCATAACCGCATCTGTCGCCATAGTGTGTGGGCTATAAGCTTTATATATTCCTGGACTCCTATGTGGGCGGTGCTTGACTGCCATGGTGTCCAGGTGCTATATGAAATACATTCTTTAACCCCAGGGGATCCTATGGGCAATGCCAAGTCGCATTGTCGCCATGAGAGCCGGATACTGATATTATATATTTCCCAGCATATCCATACAGCAGAATTGGAATCTCGGACCTAATTCTCTCGTTGGAGGGATTGGCCTGATTTATCTAGTAGGTTAAAGTGGAAGTCACTGGCGCTGTTTATGGCCTCTTAAGCCGGTACAGTGGAAATAAAAAAAAAATAAAAACCTAATGCAGTCGTCTTCTAAATAGATGATAGGATATTTAACATTTTTTAACAAAATAAATGATTATATTAATTACTTTCCGTTGAATTACGTTTTACTAATATTAAATTTTTGTTTTGTTTATAACGGATTACAAATCACGTTTACACTTATACATCTAATGTGCGCGGTAAAATTTTATTTGAAAAATTAATGATGCTTCATTATATTAATTAAGTATTAATAGAAGCTGAATAACACGGAAATTTTAGTATTTCCAAAAATGCTTAATTCAAACAAAATTCATTTACGATCAGAATATAAATGCGGGAATATTGGCAGTTTTTTTTTTTTTTTGCTTTTAACGTATCAATCGAAAGTATTGCCAAAATTTGTTTTGCACGGCTTAAGTTGGATAAAATCAAAAAATAAGAGTGGATAAAATAATGGATAGCAAACTTAGAACGTTGAATATTGCGGTTTTTATTCGGTAATTTAAATAACCGTGTATAATCAGTCTTAATGAATATAGAAAGTGAGTTATTCATGTTCGATTTCCATTCACTTGTAATTAAAAGTGTTTACCGTTTAATCATAATACGTATATAAAATGCATCGGCTATAGGATTTATTCTAAATGAAAAAATTTAGAGCAGTAATCCGGTGCGCGTATTTTCCAAGGGCGGTAAACAATTTTTCGGATAATAACTTTCGCCTCGCGTATATTAAACGGAGAAAATCGAATCTATTTGCCGTCGTGTTGTGCAATATCCGGTCTTCAATAACTTCAGAAAAGTACTGAAATACGACAGTTATTTTTTCATATTATTCATTTTTAATTACGTAAAAAAGTGTAATCATCTTTTAAACAATTTTCGATTCGCCTATTAAAAATGAAGTAGACGACTAGGTTTATAATAATCCGTTTATAAATTAAATGTAATTAAAGTAAACGAAATAAAATAATTGCGTCAACCGGGTAAACCTCGTTATTGATTAGCGCCGCTATTATGTTAATCATATTATCGCGGTATCTGCTTACTTAGCAGCGTAACAGGTAAGCATGGAAGGTACCACCCATTAGTCGATGTATACTAATAGTTGTGGTTTTTTTTTGTCACTATTTAATGTTTGAATTTTGGAAAAACATTCCTGTCTCGGCGTGAAAGATGACACATTTCTATTTTAACTTCGTAAATGAGGAACTGAGTGTTTACTACTACTGGAGGCGTGAAGTAGTGTTTGTCTACGACTCCCCCGTATTATGACGGGAAAAGTCAAAATGCGTAATATTAAAAATGATATTGCCGTAACATAATTAGGGCTAAAATTGGGAAATTATACTAAACAGAAAATTACATTTAAACTTCGTACCGAATACAAAAGTTGTTTATAATTTCAAAATGGTTCTCCTTTTTCTCTTGCTCTCTCGCTTTCCCTTTCAGCTTCTGATTTTAAATTTCCGCAAAATCGCTTCTTTTTTATCTTCACGAAAATTCAGATATTTTATACGAGTAAAAAATGGTAGAACAATTTTTCTTTTAATTGTGTAGGTCGTGTTTTTCGAATAAATAAGGTATCTTCTAGTGGTGAAACTTTGCATGATCTTATCTAGACCGTAAGCGTCATTTGTAGATCAGCTTCGTCGTGTGTCGTAATAGAACAGTCGTCGGTGAAAGCGTATTAGTTCGACAATTCTACACTTTGATATGTTAGTTTTCGATTTAAGTTTATTGAAGTTAAATAGTTTTCCATCTGCTTTACATCAATGTCTGGTGTGTAAAGGCGCTTATATATGACAATCATGAAAGCTATTATGGTTAAAAAAAAATGGAGCTGGGGAGCGGTCTTGCTTCGCTCCTATACGAACGTCAAATTGGTCCAAAATTTTCCTACCTAGCAAAATTATTGCTTTGTCACTTATAAAAAGTGTGCAGCTTTTCATCAATGAGTTTTTTCGGACGTCCGAATTCAAATCAAATATCAAATATTTTTATTATAAAATTCCACGCGTGCGCAAAAAAGCGCGAGCAGTGGAGTACAATAGATGCGCACGCGAGAAGAGAATATTATAAAATGTAAAAAGAAGGTTTTACATAAACTTTTAAGCTTGAAATTATAATATTCTTAAATACTTTTAACTTATCAAATAAAAGGAAACAAATTGAGTATGAACAAATGAAAATAACTTTAAAAATAACTCTGTAAAAAGAATAAGTATGCACAGCCACGTATACCACCCATTCATTGAATCGTCGCATTTTACATTTCAAACATACATTCAGCCACAATAATATCCCATTATATTGTATACATTCATACCAAAAGTCGCGAAAGTATTTTAAGCACACGCACACATCCACACATACTGCAACAAGTAAAGTAAGTATTGGAACAGTTAATTTTTCCTATTTTTATTTATTTATTTATGTATATATATATATATATATATATATTTATTTATATATTTATTTATTTATTTATGTATATATATATTTATTTATTTACTTATTTATATATTTTTTTCCTATTTACAAATCCATTTATTTTTATTTCAATTTATTTATTTATTTATAAAGCACTAGAACATATTATAATCTTGAAAAGTAAGTGTCTTGCAATTGACAGAATCAAATGCTTTAAAAGATCTACATTACGCATTTATGTGAGGTTTTATATCACTGAACAGAAGCAGATATAAACACAAAAAAGAAGTTAGTTTTTTACATGTCTAAATGTATATAATGTTAAGAAAAGAGTAGTCTACAATTAAATATTTGGACATCACAACGTGCATATGTGCGTTTATGTAAAAAGTAACAAGAACATTGACTATATGACAGTGTATACTGATGGCGCAAAGGCGGATATAGCATCACTCCAGGCGTCGATGCGTTTGGCTCGGTCCGATCATTTCGACTAGGTGATTGGTGCACAATACTTGACGCTGAGTTATACGGTATCTTGTATTGTTTACAGCATATCTACTTAGTTAATCCTCGCCCACGGAAATTCTTTGTAATTGCAGATTCAATAGCATCTCTCTATTCTATACCCAGCTCGCAACCAAAAGACCCACTGGTTTGCCAAGTCCAACAGATCATGTTTGACCTCATGAAAGAAAATTGCAAGGTGTCATACTTATGGGTTCCTGGTCATACTGGGGTGCCTGGCAATGAGAGGGTGGACGTGGCTGCACGGGCAGCAACTTACTGTCCGGTGAGCCCAGATGTCGCCCAACCAGCATCGATAAAGAGACTACTCCAACGTAAGTCTAAGCAGGAATGGAGGTCACACTGGGCCTCCCAAAACACCTTTTTAAGCTCAATAAAACCATCAACGGAGCTTTGGTGGCCACCGGAGAATATGTTCCGGCGCGACTTATAATAATTAATCGCTTAAGAATTGGGCACACTTCTTTATCTCACGACTGCATGTTCCACAGGACATTGCCTCCCACAACCTGCCTTTTCTGTTCCCGACCGAGTTATCCCTCAGTACATCATATCCTTTCCACGTGTACTAAATTTGCAACATCCCGCTCGCCATATAACCTAAATTTTTCTTTACGAAAGATCCTTGCCAATGATCCTGCAAAGATCGCTTAAACCTTGGCATACATTAGAACAAACCAAATCGCTCCAGTCATTTAAACTTTGGTAATTGCCGTATGCCGTATTTTTTTTTTTTTTTTTTTTTTTTTAATATTTACTATGGGTTCGTCAGCGAGGACATTAGCCCAAGAAATGGGAATAGAGAAAAAATCAGATTTTTATGAGGCGTGAAACATTCAACAAGAATGTATCAAGCGCCTGGATGACAGAAGGAGAAGGAAGGGAAAGAATAAACGCAGCACAATAGGGAGTAGGAACATTGTTTGATAAGAGAGAGGAGTAAAAGGAAGATTGTTCAGATGAAAGTGATGAACATTCGAACATTATGTGATCAGGATCACATACATGTTGACTGTTAAGAGGATGTAAAGGACAATACGGAGATGCCGCGAGAGAGAATCGGAAAAGCGACGAGGGAAGCCAGCTGTGCCCAAAGCGGAGGCGGCATATTGCCGAGATGCTGGAGCGACGCATAAAAGGGAAGTCAAGAAACCAGGAACAGAAAGGAAGAGAAGGCTGGATGAACAAGTAAAAGGAATCCGCGTTTGAGAATGAGGAGTAGTAGGAGTTAAACCATAATTGGTTGTGCGCTGCAGAGGACAGAAGATTAATATTGACGGATGGAAAAGTAGTAAGGAACCTGCCGGAAGAAGAAGCTCGCCGAGCTAATAAGTCAACTGACTCATTTCCTTCTATTCCAGAATGGCTAGGGATCCAAAGGAAATTAACCTCGATTGCACAAAAAAGAAAGAGGTCATGGATCAAGGAACGTATAGAAAGGATTACATAATCAGTAGAGTGGGGAGGCAGAGGAGATGCAACAGCCTGTAGCACGCTTTGAGAGTCTGATAGAATAAGGAAATTACGAGAGACCTTCGAAGATCTGATGAAGAAAAGTGCATGGAGGATAGCAATAGACTCGGCACAGAAAGTCGAACAGAAGGAAGGAAGTTTAAAGGACTCAGAGTGATTTAATGAAGGACAAAGAAAGGCTGCACCAACTCCACTTGGGCTCTTGGAACCGTCCGTGTAGATTGTAACGTGGTTAGAATAGTGGGAGTTTAAGGTATGTAAAAATTCCGATCTAACGGCGTGATGCAGAACGGCTGTAGGGGGAGCAGAAGAGTAAAAGCAATTAATTGGATGAAGAAAGGAGGAAAAGTTAAAAGAAAAATATGGGAGCTTATCGCAAGTGTGAATGTATGGTAAAAATTGAAGGAGTCGAGTAGAAATAAGAGACAGAATTGGTGTTTTATTGGCACTAAATCGCCAATCCTGTAGAATGAGGGAATAAGAAGGAATAAGTGAGGAAGAGGAGATAGGAAGACGTTTAATAAGGAAGCGGTAGCCCAAATAGGAACGCCGAATAAAGAGTGGAGGAATGTGGGTTTCCGCTTGAATAGCAGGGATAGGAGAAGATTTCTGAGCTCCAAGACAGAGGCGGAGGCAAGTATTTTGGACGCGATCGAGCTTGGAGAGCAAAGACCTGGAAGAGTTACCATAAATAAAACAGCAATAATCTAGAATAGAACGGATACAGGATTTGTAGAACATGAGCAAAATGCACGGATCACCTCCCCAGTTCGTATGTGAAAGGGACTTAATAAGGTTGAGCCTTTT
This sequence comes from Icerya purchasi, assembly GCA_039619475.1. Lineage (NCBI taxonomy): Eukaryota > Metazoa > Arthropoda > Insecta > Hemiptera > Monophlebidae > Icerya > Icerya purchasi. Next base: position 544,411,484 of record CM077115.1, read on the forward strand.
TAGTGATGACACGTATATATAGTTAATATGCTTGTGGAACGAAAGACGGCTATCCAAAAATACTCCTAAGTAACGGAAATGGTTAGCCAGGGGGATCGGATTACTATTTAAGGAAAGACTAACTAAGTAGGGGTCAAAAGGACGAAGAGTAAAGACAACAGCAGAGGATTTCGTTGGAGAGATAGACAGATGAATATTAGATAAAGCGCTTTCCAAAATCGTTAAGTAATGTTGCAGCTGGGAATTAGCGGTGGAGATACTACGATGGGTGGAGTAAATGAGGATGTCGTCAGCAAAAAAAAGGGAAGAGGAGATTGTTGACAGAGAAGCAGTTTTTATAAGGTAAATGTTAAAAAGGGTTGGACTTAGACAAGAGCCCTGCGGTAGTCCACGAAAGACCAGTCTAGAAATAGGTTCGAGCGGAGAAGAGAGAAAGATAGTCCTAGATTGGAAAAGGCTAATGACAAGAGCAGAGAAGAAGGGTGGAATATTCAAGGAGAGCATGGAATCGAATAGGGTGGGAAGGTGGACATTATCGAAGGCAGCAGAGACATCGACGAAGGAAGCAATGAGGAATTTTTTGTTGATAAAAGATAAATACACATCTGACAAGAAAGTACTGATACAATCGGGAGGGCCGCGTCCAGGGCGAAATCCAAACATATTATTTGGCAATACTTTATTGTGCTCAAGCCACCAAATTAGCCGTCTATTAATTATACTTTCAAACAGCTGTCTGGCACAGGGAGCAAGTGAGATTGGTCGAAGAGAGGAGGAGTTAGGTTTTGGGATCGGGACAACAATGAAAATATTCCAAACAGATGGAGTAGAACCAGACGAGAGAAATGAATTGAATAAATTTAAGAGGAAACGAAGAGCGGAATCAGAGAGACTTTTTAGTACGAGAAAGGGAATTCCGTCTTTACCAGGAGAAGAATTAGAAGAATTACGTAAGGCAGCTTCCAATTCAGTGTAGGTAAAAGGAGTGAGTAGGAAATGAGAGGAGGTGAGGGGAACCGGGATGCGACAGGATTCTTGGAAGCTAGGAACGTAACAAGGAGCTAAGGAATTCATAAATGGAATTAATTTGTCTGGAGACAGGATATGATTTGAAAGATGTTGAGCTGAAGAAGATTTGAAAGTCTTCGCCATTTTCCAAATGTGAGTGAGAGGAGTGGAACGGGAGAAAGCGGAGCAGAAATTTCTCCACGAGTTCTTTTTTGCCGTTTTAAGAGTATACCTAGCTTTGGCATTGGCACTTTTGTGAGCGAGAAAATTGGAGAGATTAGGACAGGAACGGAATGTTCTAAAGGTGGATAAACTTCGATCAAAGGCAACTTTGCACTCTTGGTTCCACCACACAGAGGAAACAAATTTGGACCTTTTGTGTGTAGGAAGCTGAGCAGGAGGAGAAGAAAGAGTTAAGGCGTTGGAAATAGATTCCATAAAAAGGTCGTATTGAGAAGATGGATTTAAATGCGAAGGAATTAGAGACAGTGAAGAGTCAACGTAGGAACGAAAGATGGGCCAGTCTATCTTAGAGAGAACCCATCTATGAGATTGAGTAGGATTATTCAGAGTAGAATGAGAAAACTGATTTAAGGAAATGATGATGGGAACATGGTCGCTTCCAAAAGTTCCATCCAGAGTGTTCCATGAGCAGCTAAAACCAAGATTGGGAGATGTAAAAGATAGATCAATGGAACTAGGAGCTAGAGGGTTGCTGACACAGGTGGGTGTACCGTCATTAAGGAGAAATAGATCATTTTGAAGAATGAAATTTTCTAGGATTGCACCATTATTATTATAGTTAGTGCAACCCCAGAAAGGTGAGTGAGCATTCCAGTCTCCGCCTATAATAAAGGGAGTCGAAAGAGAGTTAATGAAAGTAGGAAACGGAAAATCGCGTAAATCAAAATTAGGAGGGAAATAAGCGGAGATGATGTTAAGTGGGTTACCAGAATCATTAGGAATTGAAACGTGAACTAGATTGGGGAAAGGAGGGTTGGGAGGAAAGGACGGTTGGAAGTTGTTATGAGTAAGAAATACGATGTCATTTCTAATTAGGATAGCTGCGCCTCCATAACCGTCCACGCGGTTAGAATTAATAAGGGAGAATCCCTTGAAATGGTCAGATGAGCTTTTTAGCCATGTTTCAGAAAGCAAAGCAATATTAATATTATGTTGATCTAACAGCCTCTCAAGAGAGGGTTTGTTAGCCCTAAGGCTTCGGCAGTTCCACTGAAGGATTTTAAGTTTCGGAAACATTGTAGGGAACCAAGTTATTGGCCATCAACTTAGGGAATAAAATGGAAGATTGAAGAGAGGAGAGTAAGAAGAGAACAAAAAACTTAGAAGGCTGAAGCAGTAGTAGAGGAAGATTGGGACAATAGGAAATGAGAAAAGGGAGAAGGTGTTCGCCACAGAATAACGCAACTGAGGAAAGATTTATGGGAAGTGTAGGCAAAGGTGAAAAGATCCACCGCTCGAGTAAATTATAATGAGGCCGGTGTCGCAGAAGAATATTACAATAGACATGCCAGTAGGCATAATATAACAGCACCCATCGCTCAAAGCAATCATTGCGTCTGGGACCTTGTATGCTATCAACCAACTTAATTAAAAGAGGCAAGCAACACCAAAGGAACGCTGTGTAAAATTTTAGAAAAGGAACAAGAAGCTTCCATCGCTCAAATAAATCCTTGCGAATGGGTCCTGGTATGCTATCAACCAACCTAGTTAAAGGAGGCAAGCAACACCCAAGGAACGCTAAAGGAAAATTATAAAAGGAAATAAAAATAGAAAGCTCCCATCGCTCAAATAAATCCTTGCAAATGGGTCCTGGTATGCTACCAACCAACCTAGTTAAAGGAGGCAAGCAACACCGAAGGAACGCTAGAAAAAAGTTGACAAGAAAGACGTAGGGTAAAAAATATAACTTATTATGTGTGAACAGCCGAGAAAACGGCAAGCGATGAGGCACACTATGAAAAATTGCGTTGAGACTGAGGTGAATGAAGAAATCAATAGCATCATTTAAGAGGATAGAAATAGAAACAGAAAGACAAAAGGAGGAGCAAACCGTATAATGGACTGGAAGAAGTGGAAGTACTTCTGCTTCAATACCTATGATTGTAAAATCTGACATAAAGCCTCTAATTTATCTTCTAAATTGGGAATGTCCAGTCTGCCAAGGGCGGTTCGTAGTGTAGCAGCTATAGGGTTGAAAGGAGGAGGAGGGGCGGAGTCACTGAAGAAAACATTATTGGCTGCTGGAGCCTTTACATTGTTGACGAGAACAGAGGGAGATACTGTAGGGGGATTGGAGACCTTCGGAGCACTATAACGATAACCTTTAGTGCCAGCATTGAGCGTTAAACTTGAATAATATTTGTTCAAGGGATTAGGAGACGCAGAGTTGGAAAAGTGCCTTTGCGTAGGAAGCCTGATATAGGAGGAAGACGAACTGCTGGAGCCTTTCTGACGTTTCCTCTTAGGGATGGCAGGAGAGGAATTCGCCAAAGCGGGGAAGTTTGAAGAATTTGAAATTTCGGCAAAAGAAAAGGCTGGAGACACTAACTTGGCTTGGCAGATATTTTTTGCCTCGGAATATGAGACATTTTGCAAGCTAATTATTTTTTGAATTTTGACTTGTTCTTTAAAGACTTGACAGTTGGGGTCCAAAGCGGAATGATTCTCTCCACAGTGGACGCAAAGATAGGAAGAAGGCCCACTTTGTTGCGTAACGGTGCATTCCGAAGATGAATGACCACCCGCACACAAAGAACAAATGGTTTTGCTACGGCAAGAAGCGCTGAAGTGCCCAAAGCGAAGGCAATTGCGGCACAATTTGGGTCTACGGATCAAAGGCTCAACCTTAACACGATAAGAATCATAGAAGCAGATGTGGGAAGGAAGGAAGGAGCCCTGAAACTTAACTTCTATTACGGGAATAGGAGTAAAGGAATTATCTTTATCGAGGGACCTTTTCTGCAACCTACGAATACTAGAGATGGGTACCTCCGATGAACAATTGGACAATAGTTCGTCAACAGAAATATTGGACGGAACGTCACGGACTACACCAAGTCGAAATAGCAGAGATTGCGGGATGAATGATCGAATTTTTAATTCTTTGTGTAATTCTTCCGAAAGGATGAAATTGTTGGCTTCGATAACAGACGTGAAAATTAATTTTACCAAGTTTTTTCCTGACCTAGAAATGGAGGAGAGACCATTAATTTTTCTACAAAACATTCTGGCCAAAGACATGGGGTGGAGATAGGCAATATTCTTGTCTTCCAGGCTCTCAACAAGAACAACGATCTGGCCTTCGTAGTTGTTTGGAAATACGTTTAAAGAGGAGGTAGCCTTCATTTGATTATCGGTATTAGTAGGGTTAGACGGAATGTTATGTACAGATGAATTGTCCATGACTGTTTGTTCAACAGTCGGGGACACTGTCTGCGAGTTATTATTAAGAGAAGCAGTGGAAACAGATTTAGAAGAAGACGGTGAAGAATGATTAACAGATGATTTAATTTTATTCGATGATTTTGTTACATCGGAAGCAGTTTTGGTAGAAGAGCGGGAATTAGTCGGGGGAGGCTTACCTCCCCCGTCGGACGCGTCTGGCATTGAATTCAACAACTGAGAGGAAAGTTAACGATTAGCGATATCAGCGATGAAGCTAATACTACTAATAATAATAAAAGTAAAAACTGATAAGAATAATAATACGAATCCGCTTTATCGATAAAATAAAATAGACGAAATTATATACAATAGAGGTAAAATGAACGATCTCACCGATAAAATCAGCAAATATACGAACGCAGCACAGATAAACCACTTTCAATAAAATCTAGTTAGGAGCATAAATAAATGAAATAAAAACAACGCTACAAGTTAACTTAAATTAGCGAAGCGACAAAGAATAACCTATGCAGTTATATACGGCTCTTGGTAAGAAAAAGGAAACAAAAAAAAACAAGAACATTTATGATTCTATTCGTTATTGTAGAGCTAATAGCCGGCTTTATATGGGAAATCTGCCTTTGCGGCTTTTTCAACTCGCATTTGGGGGATCATTTTGGTGTCGAATAAAAAAAATTTAGCCAAATTTTCAGCTTTTTATCTCAAACGACCTTCGAGTTTTTCATAAAAACCTATTTTTTTGATTTTATTATTTTTTTCATAGTAAAATTCAATATTAATGAATGGTGATTTTTTCCCTTATTCTTAGGAATAAAATACGTGACAAAATATTATGGTCATAATTTTTAAACGAAAAGCTGATTTTTGGCGACGGAAATAAAATTTAAATCTTTTTTTTCAATGCCTTTCTTCCATCAGTGAGACGATCAGGAAAAAATCAACCCGTTACGTACAGAGACTTCATAATCATACCAACACGGAGGTCGTACAGCTCCTGGGTGACCAAAATGACACACGCCGATTGCGCAGATGCCACCCGCTCGACCTTGTCAACTGAACTAAGTTTAATGTGACTAGTTGTAACTCCGTTTATGTAACCTACTTTAAATAGTGCTATCCACTTCCTTTAAATCACCCGTGTACTTCTCTTTGTTCCAATTTGGTAAATGCTGTACTAATTTAGCAGTTCCAAATAAAAATTAATGAAAAAAAAAAAAAAAAAAAGCCTTGCTGGAGAGTGTCACTCACCAAATGTTGTCAAAAAATGTCTTTTATACTCCTCTACACTCAGGAATTTTTCCGAAATTTTTAAAGTGGTGAAACTATGAAAAAAATTAAAAAGTAATTTTTTTCATAATTTTGCGTTTAAACAAATTTAAATATATTTTTTATTGCTAAAAAATTCATAAAAAATAATTTTTTTTAACAAAAATACGATCTTACCAGCGAAAAAACATAAAGAAAACCATTAAAAACTAAGACATATCCTGCATAAAGTTATTAGGAGTGTAATGATTAAAGAGTTTTTAAATGAATATTATTCCATGCTAAATTGTAAATAAAGACGATTATATAATATTTCCATGCTATTGAGATTAGTTTTTCAGTCTCGATCCAATAAAGACAAAAATTTCGATTATTAAAGTAACTTTTTTTTTTAATACGTTTATTTATTGTCGCTCAGCATCTCTGGCTATTTGCGACGAATACATAAAGTTTACATCTTATAAATAGAGTACATAGCGATTGATTTTAAATATTTCATAGGATTTTACGACAGCTTTAAATTTAAGTTAGTTTATATCTTATATTATACAGTACAAAGAGGTTGACTTTAAATATTTCATGAGATCTTTAGAAACCAATTCATCATCGCTCAAAATGTCGCAGAGCGATTTCCCCTCGAGGTTGCAGTTTTTTCTATGTTCCACATATTTTTTACATTTGCACAGTAGATGTTGTACGGTAAGCATTTCGTTACAAGTATGGCATTGAGGAGTTTGTGTTTTTTCCAAGATGTATTTATGCGTTATCGAACAATGACCAATTCGGAGACGTGCTAGAACGATTTCTTCTTGTCAATTGGTTCGATACGATGTTTCCCAATGTTGCAGTTCCTTTTTGATGAGAAATAATTTATTTGAACTTTGGGTTTGTTGCCATTCGGTTTGCCACTTTTTCTGAATGATTTTCCTAATTGATTTAGTTAACAACTTGTCCTCTTTTTTCGCCTTATTGATGCAAGAATTAGCGAGTTGAAAGGTAGAATACCATGGAGGTCGATCTGGCGAGTGGATGGTATAAATAGGTTGAGTGTAATTCAATTCTGCAATTAATCCCATACACTGTATCGGAAATGGCTTTTGGATTCTGGATTTTTTATCATACTGTTGTACAAAGTTTGGAAACATGTTCTTTTGGTTGGAAGGGTTTGCGGTGTTAGCTGTTAATTTGACGAAGTGTTTTAGCGACAAGAGACGTCTTCTGAGTTTTAAGGGTAAAATATTACTCTCAGCGTGTAGACTAGCGATAGGACTGGTATGAAATGCACCTGTAATGAAGCGTAGAGCGGTGTTTTGTACTGGATTTAATTTTTCGAGATGATTTGTCTTCGCGCTATTATATATAACTGATCCATAATCCAGCTTGGATAAAGTCAATGCCGTATATAGGTTTTTCAATGTTTTCCTGTCTCCGCCCCATTTTGTGTGTGCAACCATTTTTAGTACATTTAGGGATTTATAAGTTTTTATTTTCAAGTTTTGTAAATGATGTTTCCAAGACAACTTGCGGTCAAATGCCATTCCAAGGATTTTTATGGACTCGCAGCTTGATATGGGAATATTGTTTAGCTTGATGTTACATTTGAGAGGAGCAGAACGTTTGTTGCTGAATGTAATCGCTTTGGTTTTGCTTGTTGAGAAGGATAGCCCATTAGCTAGAGCCCATTCTTGCAGTTTATTGGTGGTGTTTTGTAAAGCGGTGTTCAAACTACATAAATTCGAAGATGTCATATAGATGACTAGGTCGTCGGCAAATACTTGATATTTAACTGGTGGTGCAACAAGCTTAGCTATGTCTGTTATACCTATGATGAATAAGGTAGGGCTAATTACCGATCCTTGTGGTGTACCACTTTCTTGAATTCTCGGGGAAGATAAGATGTCTTGGATCCGTACTTGGAATGTTCTAATTGATAAGAAATTTTTTATGAAGTACAGCATATTTCCTTTTATATTCCATCCTTCCAGCATTTTTAGAATTTTATATTGCCATATTCGATCAAAGGCTTTTTCAAGATCGAAGCTTACCAGCATAGTAAATTGATTAGTCACAAAACCATCACAGATTTGCTGATGGAGCCTGATAAGATGGTCAATCGTATTCCGACCTGAGCGGAAACCGTACTGCAGAGGGTCTAGAAGATTTTTTTGTTCGAGTGTCCATTTTAGCCGGTTGTTTATTATTTTCTCCATAACCTTGCATAGCGTATTTGTTAATGAAATAGGTCGATAGCTGGCTGGTAAGAGTGGGTCTTTTTCTGGTTTTAATAGGGGGATAATGTGAGCAACTTTCCAGCTATCTGGTATCTGGTTCGAACTCCATAAAAAGTTGAAATATTTGGCTATAGTTTGAAGAGAACCAACATTCAATTTTTTGATCATTTCTATGTGGATATTGTCCGGTCCAGCTGCCGACGATTTCATATGTTTTAAAGTGAAGAAGAGTTCATTATAGGTGAGGGGCAAATTGTATTCCTGAGGACTAGTCTCGATGCAATCGACTTCTCGTTGTTCGGCGGCCTGTTTTTTGTTTTGAAACGATATTGAATAATTTTCCTTGGATGATGATTGATAGAAATGATTCGTTGCTTTTGCTGGATAAATTGTGAGGTTGGTTTAAGTACCGTGATCGAAGTAAAATGTTGCTTGTTTCAAATCATTTTTGCTTTATTCCAGACTTCTTTTACCGGTGTATGGACGTTAAACGAGGATGTAAATTTGATCCAGGACTGTTTTTTTGCTTCTCGAATAGTATGTTTACAATTTGCTCGAGCGATTTTAAATTTACTTAAATTTTCCTCCTTAGGATGACGTTTAAAACGGGTGAGAAGGCGGTTTTTTTGTTTTATTGCAAATTTGCAATCGTTATTCCACCAGATTGTTTGTTTCCTTATTATGTTTGAACTATTTTTGGGAATATTTTTGTCTGCAGCACTGATGATTTGATTTACGATTACATTGTTCATCTCGTTGGCATCTGTGCAATTTCTCGGAAGCTGTAGGTTTATGGAGTTGGTAAAGTTAGGCCAGTCAGCATCCTTGATTCTCCATGTTGGGTATTTTTTATTTTGATTGATGTCGACGACCGTTTGTATAGAAATTAAGATGGGAAAATGGTCGCTTCCGAAAAGAGTGGGGAGAGTTTGCCACTCAAGCATCGGAGCTAGGGCACTGTTGCATATTGAGACATCTATAGCTGACAAGCTTCCGTTGGAAGAGTTGAAGTGAGTTTTGGCTCCATTGTTGAGCAAGGTTAGATTGTGACGGTCTATAATTTTTTCGATGATTCTTCCTCGATCATTTGTGTACTCCGAGCCCCATATAAAGTTATGAGCATTAAAATCCCCACTGATTATAAATGGAGTCGGTAATTGGTTTATTAGGTGGTCTAGGCTGAATTCTGTAATTTCGTCGGAATGATGAAGGTACAAAGAGCACAGAGTAATTTTGAGTGGACTTCTTATAGTGATCGCCGCTGCTTGTAAACTTGTTCGAAGGGTTAATATGTGGTGGTATAGGTTATTTCTGACACCAATAAGCACACCACCGTTAGCAATTGTATCAGTAGCTACGTCAGTACGACATAAAGTGAAGTTTTTTAAGTTATAAATTTCATTTTTTTTCAGTCTAGTCTCTTGTAGGAATATGAAATCTGGGTTATTTTGAGCGATTATAATTTGTAGTTCCGGAAGTTTACTCCGAAGACTATTTAAGTTCCAATTTAAAATCTTCATAATAAATCTATCTGGGTGTGCCATTCTGCAAGTGGTCATGCTCCAGTTTTTTGATAATTTTTGTGAATTTAATTTTGGTACTTTTATGGGTAAGAGGAACGCGTATTTCTTTCAACATCTGAATCAGTGGACGGACGTCGATAATCTGCATGTCGTCTATTATTTGTGCCACATTTTGTGCATTTGGTCCTTTGCACATGTCAATGAAAATCATTAGATTTTGAAAGTTGAGAGGGTATTTATTTTTATTTTGGGTGATGTGCTGTTCAAGCGGAGCAAAAATTTCTTTTAAAGTTGGTTTCGGTTTACCAGGCTCGGGTTCTGATTCAGTTTCTTCATCAGATTGCGAGTCAGATTCGTTTAGGTTTGGAGCTGATTTGGGTGGCTTTCGTTTCTTTTTGGCCGATTTATCCGATTTTTGGTGTGCAACGTCATTGCTTTTCGTCGAGTGAGAAGTAGATGACTCAGGACGAGGTCGTTTGAATTTTTCCGTTTGCAATGGAGGAAATTGTGTGGCCTCTAAATTGTTATCACGTATGGCTAAGTTCGATTGGCAATTAGAATTTGAATTTCCGAAATGATCAGCACTTAATTCATCTGTTTCTATATCATGGGTTGCGTCGAAGTATTCCAGACCACTTGGGACTGTTTCGTCTTCTGGGCAATTCTCGGCTCGATGCCCTCTGCTATGGCATTTGAAACATGAGAATTCATCGCATGTGATAAAAATGCGATGATTTTGCCCGTTGAATTGAATTAAGATGGAACTCGTAATCTTATCTTTATCTATTTCAGTATTGGTGTAAAATTGACGTCGCCAACTTATTATGTGACCGAACTGTAGGTCGTGCGGGTTTAGTCTAAGGTAAGACAACGGGGTGGTTATTTCCAACTTTAGTTCATTTCTTGCGTAATCCTCTAGGATGTTGTTAGGAATACTTGGATTGACATGCGAGAAAATTATTTTTTTCATAGGGTTTGACAGTCTACGGCATTTAATGAAGTTTGACTCAATTTCGAATCCTTTATGTTTATCAAAAAATTTATTTACGAGTTATTTTGATTTTAAATGAATGCTTATGCGATTTTTACTGACATTTGACGCCGCGATGATGTTCTTAGGATTTTCGATTATACTGGTTTTAGTTAACGCAATCAGGTAATCACGTATTTTATAGTCGTTTATACAATTAAAAACCATACCTTGTTCTTCAGTTGGATGCTGAATTTCCGTGATCGGAGAAATTTTGGTTTTAGCTATCTGAGCGTAAGATGAGTTGGTTTGAACGTTCATGCTCGGTGACGTAGATAACGTTGCCGTAGTGTTAGATAATTGCTGGTCGGCCATGCCGACCGGCGTAATTGATAACGCCGATGATTAAATCCGATATCACGACGAAACTCGAATAGCGAGAGTCGAAAATTAAGAGATAAGATTATTATTATACAGCTATTATTGTTTTATTACTTTGAGAGAGAAACACGAACGCGAAACACGTGAACTTCACTTTAAAGATGTCGAGCACACTTTTCTTTTTTACTTTTTATTGCACTTGTATTCAAAGTAACTTTATTATAATTTAGACACCGTTTAGCATAGTTATTTTAAATAACTGACATTAGATATAATAATTTTCAACAATTTATAATGATGTTTTAAGTAAGGTTAGTCTTCGTCACTGTCTTCATTCACGACGACATTGACTTTTTCATCAATAAACAGACCACTCAAGAAGGAGTTACTTCAACAACGAGCGGACAACAACAACACAGACGAAAAGACTCGGTCGCAAATGGTTGACGAGGGGCCATCTTTCCTTTTTTGTTACGCGGCGGTAAATAAAAATTACTGGCCATAGGCGAAAACAACTAATGTTTGAATTAAAGTGAATCGTTGTCTTCTCGTGTTCGCGTTATTTCAAATCAGGTAGTATTAACATAGTGATGAGAACATCGCATTACGATGAACCGCCCGCCGCCCGCCGCCCACAAACGGGAAGCTGGCCGGCAAGCCGAAAGCGCCGTCTAAACCCGACGTGAACAACAGCGCAACCGGTAGTAAGTCCTCACCACACACAACAGGTAAGTCGCACACACACACACAGAATACACCAACACACGACACCATCCTTATCAGCAACTCCGATAAGAACCAGCCTAATGTACAGACAAATCCACAGCGTACAGATGATTTATCTTCCGCGATCAACTCGCGCTGCCAGCCGTCCACTGCTCTTAATGTAGACAGCCCAGCGGCGACCGCGTTAAACGACAAAACCCAAAACAACGTCTCCGATACAACTCTTCCGACTGCGCCAAGTGTACCAGTATCTTTCTCTGAAAAATTAAAAACCGCAAAGAAAATAACCCCGCTAACCGATTTCAATTACCCAACAGAGGAACAGGGTATAATATTCCCATACATTCCGACGAGCACCAATCGTGATTACTTCTTAGCATTAAAAGATCTATATAATAAAATAAACTTTAATAACAAACAATATAGATCAATAAATTAGATAAATACCTATTTAGAAACGTTTTCGGGCATAACCCATCATCAGCTAACACTAACTTAAAGGAAACTTAAAACATACTGAAGTGAATATAGGGAATACATGTGTATATTTAGTAGATGTAAAGAGGAATAAACATGGCAGGTATATTATTCCTCTTTACATCTACTATATATACACATGTATTCCCTATATTCACTTCAGTATGTTTTAAGTTTCCTTTAAGTTAGTGTTAGCTGATGATGGGTTATGCCCGAAAACGTTTCTAAATAGGTATTTATCTAATTTATTGATCTATATTGTTTGTTATTAAAGTTTATTTTATTATACCATTTTAACAAACAGGATGTATTCACCTACCATTAAAAGATCTAGTTGGCGGACCAGCTAACATAATAGCAGGCTCGAGAATTAGTAGAGATCGAGTTGCAATATTTTTAAAATCGAAATCCAACGTTGAAATGCTGTTCGAACATGGAGGCAGAATTAAAATAAGCTCACAAGTAATCACTGCACGGCGTTTAAAAACCCCATCTAACAAACTAATTATGTCAAACGTCTCTCCCACTATCCCGAACCAGCTTATACTTTCACATCTTGCCTCAGTTTTTTCACTGAAATTAATCACTCCTATAGCCATCCTTCGAGTCAACCCAAACGACGCTGAATTCGGACATATTGTCAGCTGGCGCAGACAAGTCTACATCGAGCAGGTTAATTGTTCCAACATCCCTGACTCCTTTATACTAACCCACAATGAACATGAACACCGAATATTCCTCCACTTAGACGACCACTCATGCCGCAGCTGCATAAATAAAAAAGGGAAAACTAATCAACCAATTACATCGCCTACCCCCCTCCCCCCACAACATCTAGACATTGACAGAGCAATGGAAGCCGACCAAGTAATTCCAAATGTGAAACGCCCCCATCCAACAACACCAGATTCTCTGCCCGGCGACCCTATATTATCTGCAACATCACAACCTGCAATAAAGAAAATTAATATCCCGTTACCGGAAGATGACAACAACCAAACAGTACAACTAGAACAAATAAATAGCCCACCAATCCAATCAGAGTTCAAAAATACTTCGAAACCACAGCCAGAAGGGAAGAACGTTTTACAGCAGCAGGCCCAACAGAAAACCGAATTCAAAATACCACCAGACATGCAGCACATCACTGAGCCGGTTAAGCAGAAGTCAAAACAGAAAAAAGTCACTAACATCGACGAAGCAGTTGAGAAAATCAAACCGATGTTTGACAATGACCAATCTAACTTCATCATCAACCTTGACGATTTCAAAATATTCTTGAGTAACATCGCTTCCAATCCTGACTACATAACCTATGCACACAACTTCACACAGGATAAAGATGGACTGTTTCACCTAATTGCAGCCGCCAAACCATCTCTGAAGAGCACAAGTTTAAAAAATAGATGTACTCGCATACTGAAAAGTCTGAGCAGCCTATCCACAGATGGTAATACGTCAGAGGAAAGCTCTACCCACTAACACACGAATACTATGACAAACTTGACATCAAACATCGACTAGCAACACTCACAGACTTCACAAGACAACACAGAAACACCCAACGTGGCGAGTAATAATATAATTATGCAGTGGAACTGCAGAGGTTTTGTTAATCATCAAGCCGAACTAGAACACCTATTAGCCACATATTCTCCATTAGTAGCCTGCTTGGAGGAGACGCATTTACAGCCTAGAGACAAGCCAAGAATAAAACACTATAGTCTATTCCGATGCGATAATATCGGAGGCAACCGAGTAAACGGAGGAGTAGCAACTCTAGTGCACACGTCGATCACGGCTGTATCGGTCAGAATGAATACACCCCTTCAGATGGTAGCGATATCTGTTCTCTTACACAATCTATCGAGGTCCACACTAACGATCTGCAACTGCTACTTTCCCCCCAACCATATGGTACACTCGGCAGACCTTCAAAATGCCATATCTCAACTAGTAAGCCCAATGGTCATACTTGGAGACTTTAACGCTCACTCCCCACTATGGGGAGCGACGTCCACCAACAGACATGGATCAATTATTACAAACATACTAACGGAGCACGATTTGTGCATTCTCCCCCCACCTAACCATACACATTTTAACCTCTCCCATAACACTTTCTCAACAATTGACTTGGCATTAGTATCCCCATTACTGCTCCCGAAACTTAAATCATCTGTCCATGACGACCTTTGCTCCAGCGATCATTTCCCTGTATTTCTGCATTTCACAGGATATCATCCATCACCACCAATCCTAAGACTCCCAAGATTCTTATTTCACAAGGCAGACTGGACGGCATACACAGCCGGAATTAAAATCCCAGCTCCTAGTGAGTCCCTATCAGACAATTTAAAGATATTTCTTAATACTATACTAGATGCTGCCTACTTATCGATACCCACCTCCCACAATTTTCGAGCTAAGAAAGTACCACATTGCAATCCAACAGCGTAAGCGAGCACTCAGAAAGTATAAATCGTCTCGGTCGCTATCTGACTTAGTAGCCTTCAAGAAGTGCCGAGCCCTTGCCAGAGCTCTCATTCGCGACAAAAAGCAAGAGTGCTGGTCACAGTTTATTTCATCCATCTCCTCATCAACGTCAAACGGGACCATATGGAATAAAATAAAATCCATCAATGGAATTAGCACTGTCCCAAAACGCGTCCTTCTCCACATCAATGGCAGTCTAATAACGGATGAAGCTAACGTTGTCAAAGCGTTTGCCAATCACTTCACCGCAGCATCGTCTTCAGAAAAGTATCCCCCCGCTTTCCGTAGCATGAAATACCATGCAGAGCAACAGCCAGTGCACTTTCCACCCGAATCCAATGAATCATACAATAGTAATTTTACCATCTCAGAACTAAATTTCCAACTCAACCACCATACATCCAACACTGCTCCTGGCCCCGACGGCATCCACCCATACATGCTTAAGTACCTCCCAATTTCCGGAAAATATTTTCTCCTACACATATACAATCAAATCTGGAATTCTGGAAACATCCCCGCGCAATGGAAGTCGGCAAATATAATCCCAATACTAAAGGAAAACAGAGACCCTTCCCTTCCCGAAAGTTAATGTCCTATCTCGTTATTGAGTGTCATTTCCAAAACGCTGAAGAAGATGGTTAATAGGCGTCTCCTGTTTTTTCTCGAATAGAAAAGTCTTCTTTCTCCTAACCAAGCCGGCGGGCGAGAGGCAAGATCAACAGTCAGCCAACTACTTAGCCTGCAAAGGCAGATACTCTCGGCGTTTCAGCGTCAACAGCACCTCTATGCAGTATTTTTCGATTTAGAGAAAGCTTTTGATCGCCTGTGGCGTCATGGCCTACTACTAAAACTGTGAACGGCGGGAATCGTCGGAAAAATGGGTAAATACCTACACAGCTTCTTAGACAATAGAACGATCCAAGTTACGACTGGTTCGTTAACGTCTGAACTGATGCTGTTGGAAAATGGTGTACCACAAGGCTCTGCTTTAAGTGCAACCTTGTTCATATACTACATTAACGACTTAACTGACTGTCTTGCCGCCCCTGTAACGTCCCGGCTCTATGTGGACGACCTAAACATCTCCCTATCATCCAACCATCCTATAAACGCTCAAAATATCCTACAAAAATCCATAAAAAAGCTCCAAAAGTGGTCCAATGACAACGGTTTGACCTTCTCCTCAACAAAAACAATATGTGTTGATTTCCACAGGGGACGCCAAAACGCACTTTCCAGCATATTCCTGAGTCTAAATGATGTTCCTATCCCAAACCGTCCATCAGTTAAGTTTCTAGGCTTAATATTTGATAAAAAACTCTCCTGGCGCGATCACGTACGTGAGCTCAAAGCTAAATGTCTAAAATCCTTGACCATCCTAAAATATCTGTCGAATTACAAATACAACATAAATCCAAAACTACTCCTTACAATATATAGATCAATCATCCTTTCGCGAATCAATTACGGGTGCCAGGTATACTCCTCGGCCGCCAATAGTGTGCTAAGATCCTTAGATCCTGTACATTTTGCGGCCCTTCGGTCTATTCTTTCCACTCATTCCTCTACTCCTGTTGTAAGTTTGTGTGCACTGGCAGGTTGTCCCCCACTATCCTATTATAGGAAATATTACAACTTTAAAGAACTGAGCTCCCTCCTTAGTAATACTAAGACCCCGTCACTCGAGCCGGCCACCATATCCCCTAATGGGAGTTTTGGGAACGATCCAGTGCCTGAACTTTTTTCAGTTATGGGTCATTTCCAAATCCCCTCAATCCCAAGAGCTTTACCAGATTTCGCAATAACTGTACCTCCCTGGAGTCAGCCGATCACAAATATAAACATATCTCTCACAAAATTCAATAAAGCACAATATCCCCCAAACGTAGTACAAATAGTAAAAAACACCATAGCGAGCTACACCGATCATGTATGCCTCTAGACAGATGGAGCGAAGGCAAAAGGTTATCAGTGACCGGCGGAATGCTCCTTCGAAGTATCAAAAACAGCAGAGTCAGTCAGACTGCAGCGATTGTTTTCTGCATTCAACACTATGCTGATAGTAACCCCCAGTCCCAAAAGGCCCTACTTATAACTGACTCCTTAAATTCCCTTCAACTTATTTCAGAAATAAAACCCAAAAACCCCCTGATAAGAAAAGTCCACTACCTACTATACAGACTATCCCACCTAAACTCTGAAATATCCTTCCTATGGGTGCCGGCCCATGTAGGAGTCCCAGGTAATGAGCGCGTCAATCGAGCAGCTCAGGCGACACTATTCTCTCCAATGCCATGTAATCCCCCTCTTCCCCCCACAATGGCCCATTTATTTATGCACCAAACTGGAGAAGAATGGCAGCAGGAATGGAAATCCGCAAGTACATTCCTCCGAAGCATAAAATCAACCACAGAACCCTGGTGGCCCATAGACGAAATTTCTCGCAGAGATTTTTCTGTCTTGAATCGCCTCTGAACAGGTCACACAACCCTTTCGCGCGGGTATATCTTCACGGGACAAGCACCCCCAAATGTCTGCTTCTTCTGTGGTCAACCAAGCGCCCCGTCTACATCTCACCTCCTTCTCGAATGTTTCTCTTTTGCGGCACCAAGATCCACCTATTTCACTACCACCTCTATCTCTAAGATCTTATCGAACGTTCCGTCTGCGGTCGCAGCTATGTTGGCTTTCGTGCGTAGCAGCGGCCTATACCATAGAGTTTAACCTTCCTAAGTAGGCTCCATGTGCTGTAATAGCCTCAGTAGTTAAACACAGCGCATGGAAATCCTCACTATTATTTTTATTTAAATAAAAAAAAAAAAAAAACTAAAAATTGTGCCTTTTTAAGAAATAACCCTAAAAGCGGAATTGATAATATTAAAAATAAACAAAAATAAACAATTTCTTTCCCGTGTGTAAATCTATTAACAAGGAAAAAATCTCCGTAGATGGTAACGTAGTGCGCTAGCCTATATTTTATATAATTTCTAAAGGTCTTCATACAATCACTTTGCAGTAAAATGTTGAAATTTTTTTTTTAGCAATGTAATTCTTAATTTTCATTAAAAAAAATTATTTTTTATGAATTTTTTAGCAATAAAAAATATATTTAAATTTGTTTAAACGCAAAATTATGAAAAAAATTACTTTTTAATTTTTTTCATATTGTTTCACCACTTTAAAAATTTCGAAAAAATTCCTGAGTGTAGAGGAGTATAAAAGACATTTTTGACAACATTTGGTGAGTGACACTCTCCAGAATGGCATTGAAAAAAAAGATTTAAATTTTATTTCCGTCGCCAAAAATCGGCTTTTCGTTTAAAAATTATGACCATAATATTTTTTCATGTACTTTATTCCTAAGAATAAGGGAAAAAATCACCATTCATTAATTTTGAATTTTACTATGAAAAAAAAAATGAATTTGAAAAAATAGTTTTTTTTGAAAAACTCGAAGGTCGTTTGAGATGAAGAGCTGAAAATTTGGCTAATTTTTTTTTATTCGACACCAAAATGATCCTCCAAGTGCGAGTCGAAAAAGCCGCAAGGGCAGATTTCCCATATAAACCCGGCTATACCCTTTGTAAAGAAGCTGCCAATGTTGGTATTCCGTTCTAAACAAAAAAGGGTCTGATAATGAAAGGTAAAATAATGGGAAAAAATAAAAATAACCTCGGAACAAGATAATTTGAAGATGCCGACGAACAAGCTAACATTAAACCGGGTCAAACTACCGTCTACTTTTAAATTTTCTATATCAGTTCGAGTGCAGCACAAGCTATTCATATACACATAGCTATATTTATATATAAATATACACACACACACACACACACACACACACACACAATATATATATATATATATATATATATATATATATATATATATATATATATATATAGTATATATATGTGTGTGTGTGTGTATTAAGAAAGCAAAATGAAAACGATAAAAACGACCTAATGGAATTATTACAAAATGACGTTGCATGCTCCGGTGTGTAAATATACTTGTAGTTCTTGAAAATTCGCTTCTTCGGCAAAATCCTGGAGAAATGAAAAAAATTTTGCACAAATTTAATTGAATTTCGGGCTTTTCGAAGTCAGCATCCGTACCAATTTTAGCAAATTAGATTCGACAAAATTAATCATCAACTATGTAGGTAACTACAAAGAAGTGTTTTTTTCGATTAGGAAATAGGGATATTGCTGTAATCTTTAGTGGCTGTTATAACGATACCTGTTGTTTCTAAATAACAAGAGTTGCGTCTTGTTTAAACCAATTTACTTTTGTTTATTTAACTTTGAGCTCGTTAATTTTCAATTCTGCATCTTGGCTTAAAATTTTTTCTCCTCTCTTCTCCGAAGGTACCTAATTTAGGTAAGAGTTTTCTTATTAAACGGTGAGATTATTAGAGAAGCGGTAGATGCAGGTCTTTCTAATATGAATAGGGAAGCATTTATTATCATAAATTACATCAATTTTAGATATTATAATTAGAATGAATGTTATTTATTTTTTTTTTTTTACTCTTAACTTACATTTTTGGTATATCATTTTGAAATCAGTTGCGTACTGAAACCTTCAACAAACTGTTTTTTAGTAAAGTATTCTATTGAAAAGAAAAATTATGTAGAGCCACTTTTACTGGTCTACCTTTGTGCTGTGATATTTCTATTCGTAAGTTCTCTTTTTTTTTTTTTTATTCTTTTTAATATTTTTTGGCCTTTCTTTGGGCATGCCAGCGGCCTTGACCCAAAAACATGATAATTCAACAGATAGAACTAAATAGCCGGAGCCCACAAAGGACAGCAGCAGCGGAATAACTGAAGGCAACGGGAAGGCAAGGATATAGATTGCGTAATATTAACGAGTAGGAAGACCCAGAGACGAAAATTAGTCGTGTATAGAAGCGAGTGTTCGTTGAGGAGATCAGAACGTTCGAAAAGGATATGATTTGAGTCTTACAAGGAAAGCGTTCGAACCCGAACTCACCGATTTTGATGAAATTGATATATGTTGTAGAACACAGAAAAATAAAAGACCCGTGTTTTTTTATATCATTGTAAAGGAAATTTCTGTGCAACATTTGCTGATTAATCCACATTTTTCTTCTTTTTTTTTCCTTTTTTTCTTGATTTGGTCGCTAAATCTTATGGCCACCCATTTTCGTTACAGAAGAGAAATTGTAGTTTGTAAAGCCTGCAGTTAATTTAATTCTTAAAAATGATAAAACCGTATTCGGCCTACGACATAATTTCTAGGCAATAAAAATAACTTTAATTTTAAAAGGAAGTAAACTCTGAGTAAAAGAAGTTTTTGGATGGTTGTATTTGGTTTGCTCTACAGTGAAGAAAAGAAAATAAAAGATCATTAATATTTTTTTTTAAAAAGGAATATTTCGCCTGCAGCAAGATCACCGCTATGCGTGTTTTTTGAACCCGTTGTTCCCCCCAAATGATTCTTGTGTGTATATATATAGCATCATATTTTTTTTTCGGTATTATTTAATGTCAATTTTTTCCGACTTTCTTTTCGGTTTTCCCCATACATCTTACCTTCCAGGATGTTCTTTATAAAATTATTATATTTTGAAACGAGTAACTTTAAGAAGGAAGGTGCGACCGATATATAATATTTTTAGGGTTTATTAAAAATTCAGCACGACACTTATTTTTCATGATAAATGAAAATATAATATAAAGGCATAACATTTTTCTTTCGTAATTTTTTTTCCCCTTACCATGAGCCGTGTGTCATAGGTTATTACGGCGTACGACAATTACTAAAGTTTAAATGACTGGAGCGATATGATTTCTTTTAATATATGTGCCAAGGTTTGGACGATCGTTGCAGGACCATTGGCGAGGATCCTTTGTAAAGAAAAATCTAGGTTGAATGACGAGCGAGATGTTACAAATTTAGTACACGTGGAAAGAATTTGATGAACCGATGGATAACACGTTCGGGAACAGAAAGAGCAGGTTGTGGGAGGCGAAGTCCTGTGGAACATGTAGTCGTGAGATAAAGAAGTGTGCCCAATTCTTAAGCGATTAATTCTTATATAGTCGCAACGGAACATCATAACCTCTGGTGGCCATTAAGGCTCAGTATTTTAAGAATCCCAGTGTGACCTCTATTCCTGCTTAGACTTATGTTGGAGTAGTCGCTTTATCGATGCTGGTTGGGCGACATCTGGGCTCACAGGACAGTAAGTTGTTGCCCATGCAGTTACGTCTACACTTTCATTGCCAGACACCCCAGTACGATCAGGAACCCATAAGTATGACACCGTGAAATTTTCTTTCATGAGGTGACCCATGATCTGTTGGACTTGGCAAACCAGTGGGTCTTTTGGTTGCGAGCTGGGTATAGAATAGAGAGATGCTATTGAATCTGTAATTACAAGGACTTTCTGTGGGCGAGGATTAGCTAGGTAGATATGCTGTACACACAATAAATGATACCGTATCGTAATGAAATATATTTAATGTGACATTGTTATTAATCTCTACCGTTTTTTCCAGATTTTTAGAAATACAAGTAGATTTATTTACATTTTACACGACGAATTTAAATATTCCACCAGTTGAAATATGTAGGACATTATTATAAAGTTATATATAGATAACTGCAATAATATTTTTTGCTTATGAATTTATTTTTATTGTGTACTAGCTGACCCGGCGAACTTCGTACCGCCCCAGAACCAATAAATATTGTGTTAACTTATCAGCAATCAATACTCAAAAAAAATTAAGTTCAATAAATGTACAAAAATCAAAATGAAAAGTATTTTAATTACATTGAAATAAATATAATTCACGTAGCAGCAAGGCATTATCCCCCTTAATAACAAAAATCAGTATAAATTTACTTTGAAAAATTAAAGTAAACTACTTTTTGGAAACATGCCTTTTTCAGGCTACATCATCAGCTAACAACACATAGTACACACTCAATTTATATACTTTATCAATTAGAGTGTGTACTCTGTGCAGTTAACTGAAAATGAGCTATACACGAAATAAAAAACTTGTTTCTAAAGTAATTTAATTTCTTAAAGTAAATTTATACCCTTTTTTAGGATTTTATACACATATAATGTACGGAATAATCCGAATAAAATGGTCCAGAAACGACAAAAATATTCAATTATATAATAGCTCGGAAACGGTTTGACTTATCGGAATCGGATCATAAATTACAATTAAACTTCTCTATCTATGGCAATTTACAACTTTAAGCTGACCGATTACACTGGTCGGCAAGAAACCGTCTAGAATATATAATATAGAATTTAGAACGACCTCAAAAATCGCCCTTAAAAAATTCATAACTCATCATCAGATAACCGTTTAAAATCGAAATTCAAAATATAAACCAAAACACAACAGCCCTTTCATAAAATTTAAAAATTATGGTTAAAAAATTATTCGAACTCCCCTTTTGGGCCAAAAATACGAGTAGCAAAAAAAAAAATGAATTTTCTTCATAATTTTTTTTTTTTAATTTTGTATTCTGCTATTCGGGACGGACACAAATCCAACAAATCACAATACTCACAGCGCGTTCGCTCCGGGTACATCTTAAAGCCCATTTAATTATCTATCGAATGCAACAAACCGGGAGTTTCTACCTACCGGGGGTTCGCCCTGCAGCATCGATTTGAAAAAAAGTGTTTCGTCGACCGCCACCGTTTTTTTAGACAAAAAAATTACAACATTTTGGAAGAAACTGTATTTCAAAATTTTTACATAAATTATTACCCATCTTCATTATTCATATTAATCTTCTCGAAATAGGCACCTCTGGCTTGTAAAGGTCGCTTTAAACACGCCGACAGGTGTTCTGTTTAAAATGGTCTGTACCGCATTCACGACTTCTTGATCGGTGTCGAATATTTTTCGAAATCGTGCTATGCTATCGAAACATTGTTGAATTACCGAGTAGTCGAATATCATCAGGATACGCTTCTTCTTTTAATAAATCTAACGTCTCTTTAGCCGCTTTTTTGCAACCGACAATAATAACGAATCACATACCGCGCTGTTCTTGCTCCATGTCTTATCCATGTTGACAACACAAAACTGCACGTGGTTTTCACAATTTGCGTCTTACTCTTTCGACTATAAAACACGTAATAATGCTCGTAGAAACGTCCGGTTTGTTGCATTTGACAACTGATGGAATGACCTTTAGGATTGTCTGATTGCGAGACCCGTTACGATCCGCTCCGTTTGAAAAAAATTGTAGGGGTTGACAAAACACTTTTTTTTTCAAATCGATGCTGTGGGTGTAGGGGTGAGGTATGAACTTCCGGTTTGTTGCATTCGATAGCTAATTAAATGGGCTTTAAACGCGCTGTGAGTGGTTGCCTACCCACACCAAAGTTACTCTCACTTCCCGTGGGACAGCCATTGTATATAGATAGTAGACCCGGCCACGCGTTGCTATGGCTCAGTTGTAATACGTTGAATTAATATTATAAAACTAATGTTTACTGATAAAGATAAAAACGTTTTAGCCAATCTAAAAACATACAGGATTGAGCCTTCGAATTCACTTTCCGGATGGTTGGAAAATGTTTTCAATGGCTGCACATGTTGATTTTTATAAATATATTTCTATGTGTTTTTTACGGGCATTTAGCAGTCAAAGTGATAGACGTCTTTTTATATATAGCCTTTTGTCAACATTTTAAAATTTTTTTTCTTGCTAAGATAAATAATAAATCACAATATTTATACGACTGAAATATAAAATTGTCACTCGCCGCTCAAATATGAATATATTCATACAATATTACTGAAAATTGCGAAAATACCGAACACATTTTAAAAACGAATACACATGAATAATACGCGGGTAACGGACGGGCAGATGAAGCACATTTACCGAAACGAAAACACGAATAGGTCTGAATAACTCGGAACACGAAATAAATGCAAAAAATGGTTGATGCACTTATTGTAATGTTTCCGGTCAATCTTTCGATTTCCTGTCGGTAATTAATTTTTCGCATCAAAGACCTTTCAGTTGTATAAATGTCTCATTGTTGCGACAATCTCTTTGTGCTTCTGAAATTCCTTTCGTTACCTGATTGCCGGACGTGTGTTTCATTTTTTTTGTAGTTCCCGCGGTACTTGAGAATTATTTTCTTTTCTTTTTCCCGATTTAGGGTGTACCATGTTTAAGAGAAATGTAGACCGGTTTGCACTGTACTCGCTAAACGACCATTCGCCTACATTGTTCTGCTACACCTTTTAATTATATTTTTAGTTTATCGTTGCGACCATTTAATGACGGAAAATTTAGTCCGCTATAACTCACAAATGTTAGATGTAAGCACATCTGTGATCCAACCAATTTGAAAAAATTTCCGACTAAATCACTGCAAAATGTAATAAGAATATACTGCACATAAGGGGAGTTTTAAAATGTGCACAACATATTCTCAGTAATTCACTTTCACAAACAAATATATAAATGCGCAAAACATTTAATATCTGCATATAAATAGGCAAAGTCTTTTTTCGTTTATTAACCGATTTTCTTCTTCATTTTTTGTTTGGTAACTATTAGAAAGCAGCTTTTTTTTCTTATTTTAATATAAAATTTATACAAAAAAATAAATAAAAATCGAACTGTTTGTTACAATATTTTCGGTTCGTTTATGTTTTTTTTTTTTTTTTTTTTACTGCATGCGTAGCGCATGTGTTCCGTACCGTCAGGCGTCAATAAGCGACCGCCCGCTGATCGGCTGAGAGTCAAGACCAACGCCTTTTTTTGCCTATTCATTCCTCGCCGTTTCCAGGTATCTGACATTACTCGCTCGCCTGTTTGGCCTACCGCATGTTTTATTGCTTAGCGTATTCTAGGCGAATTTTGTAATTTAAGTGCAACTTTTTCAAATTTTTTTCCCCCAGGAACCTAATTTAAATCCTAGCCAATATTTTCGAAAAAAAAATCAGCAAAATCGGTCGAGCCGTTCTTGAGTTACATTTTTTTTTGCGAATTGTGCAATTTCGGTGCAATTTCGGTGCAATTTTTAAATTTTTTTTTTTTTTGCAAACCTTCTCCTAAGAACTATGAATACAATAAAAAAAAAATTATTTAAATCGGTTCAGCTGTTTTGGAGAAGAAGCGGGACCCACATAAGGCAACTCATTTTTATATATAAGAAGAAGATAATGCGAGAATACTTCAACATGGATACGTAAAGTATACAAAAATGTAACTTTTGTGTCATGTGTGCATATTGCCACTAAACGATCGCCTGCTTGCGAAACTTATTAATCCATTAATTGATCTGCAAGTTTAGATTAGATCTAAACAAAACTCAGCCATGAAGTGTATTATTAAATAAGCAGTTCTTGTATATGTATAAATATATATACGTATATATATATATATATATATATATTAATGGCTATGCCACTTTTACGCCAGGGGTCATCAGCAAAAGTGTTCTGTTCTGAAATTTGCCCCATATATAAGACTTTAATGCGATGTTAGCGCTTCTACATCCACGGGTAGTGAAAATTGGAACTCATCAGGAAAAGTGTCCTGTCACGAAAACTGATAAAATGGTGTTAATGCGATATTAGCGTTCATATATCCCATGGTGGTGAAAATTGGAACTGAAAGATTTTTTTCTGCCGAACGGCGTAGCCAATGAAAAAGTTTACTCTTCTATAAGAATTATAGAACTAGATCTGGGGGCGAAGGGGGCTTGCCCCATTCCAAGGTCCCAGGGACGAGTTTATATATATATATATATATATATATATATATATATATATATATATATATGTATATATGTGTGTGTGTGAGTGATTATTAGTTCTGAAAGTGGTTCTAACGATTTTGATAAAATTCACGGATTAGGGTTTTAAGGTGTCTAACAATCGATTGTTCTAAGAAACGGAGGCGATGGGTTTAATAAAAAGTAAATAAAAAATAATTCGCTTATTTTATTTATTTTTTTTTTTTGGGTAGTTCGCTTATTTCCTTTCTTAAATAGATATTTAAAATTTCACGATTTAAAAAATAAATTTTGTTATGAAACGGGAATGGCATTGCACGAAAAAAAGTAAGTGAACTAAACATTTTTCTGCAAAAACTAGAGGTAGACATAGTGTTCATTACAGAAACGCACTTTACGAATAAAAACAGTTACAAATTACATGGTTTTGTCATTTACACACACACACAGTGAAGCATTCCGATGGTACAATCCACAACGGAGCCCGATATTAATGGTTGAAAGTTCACAGAAAAACAGTATAGAAACTTTTCACACAGTGCGCAGTGGTAAATATTGAAATTTCACAAGAGATCTCGCTGTGGCAGCAATTTACTGTCACATGCGATTCCACATACCAGCAACTAAGAACAACACAATTTTTAAACAATTAGAGGGAGCAAATTTATTTTTGCGACGACGACTATAACGCCGCAAAAAGCGATTAAATAGTTATGTTGCAAGAAAACTTGACAAGATTGCTGCGGCAATTTACTTTCTGTACCATCAGCAAAGCTATTGGATAGGCTCCGACATAGTAATAGACTTTCCGCTGTGTTTGGGACTTTTTCATTATTTATGGACTACAAAATTACCGCGGAAAATACAAAACGGTTATCTATTTCGCACCTGGCCATGCCCCCCTCTACTTGCGGCACACTACCAAATGTGTATCCTAAAATATATTCAAACAACAAGGACTTGTGAATATAAAACTATTGACTGGAATTTGTTCTCTGAACTAATTGCAAAAAACATACAATTAAAAATAAAACTCGAAAGTAGTGACGTCATAGAACGGACTACTAAGATTTTTTAACATATTTCCCCGAATATGATGCAATATTTTTCACCAGTTACAATACGAAAAAAAAAAAAAAAAAAAAAGTCAAATCATTAAATTCCAGAACAAATGAAATAGTTGATGATACGTAAAACTTGAGCAGTTTGACAAAAATATTAACGTACTTGTTACACTCGTCTTCAAAAGAAATTACGTAGTTACAGACGAGGAATAAAGAGAAACATTTAATATTACAGAAATTAAACTTGTACCAGCCAGTGGAATTCGCTGATAATAGATCTTTACGGAAGAATGCAAAGAGAATTACTAAACGAAGCAAAATAACTGCCTCGTGTAAAGATCAACAAATAGTTGGACTAAAATCGAATAAGAAGAAGGTATATAATATACTTTTGCAGAATACCTTGTTGTTTTTTTCATTCTTATTCCTTTAGGACACAGGTTTACGGTGTTCATTAAGTAAAACTTGTCATCCTCAGGTGACTATCGAACTTTTTTATTCCAAAAGAGCTACTCTCAAATGTATTTGTAATGTGCCATTACAGAAAAAACCCAGGAGGAACATTTTCGTTGTGTTACATTTTTAATGGAAAGTTATGAATCAGATATTTCCCTAAAGTGTGGAAATAATCTATAATAATTACGCTACACTAACCAGCTAAACCGCATATTAGTCTATTCAGTTTGTTATTTAGGCGGTTTTAGAATAATTCAGATTATGAACAGCGACGATGTTTAATATATCAAAGTATCGGTTTAATTTTCGCGCTGAGCATTCCACGAGATACAACACAGTGTTATAAGACTAGTCCGTATAATTTTCCGAACATCGGTAGAGAAAAGAGAAGTACGTTCTGGCAGCTTTTTTTGGACGTTTGCCCAAATGTTCGATAAAGTGTAGCGTAGTAGACTATTTTTCAAGTTGAAGCAATTTCTTCTTTTAGATCTTTATACGCTGTTTCTATAATTTTTTGGAAAAATATATGAACTTTTATTATCGGAGCCGCGACATAGTTTATTAAGAACTTTTTATATTTTATCCGTACATTCGATCTACCGGGTTTGTAAGCAAACAATGTTAGCAACATTCGCTAATGTTATAGCCATTATTGCATCGAATATGAATAACTCGCATGCAAACATCGCCGTTTAGAGAACCATTTAAAACAAACAGTTTCGTCAGTGACCAATTGGTTTCTCGCCAGGCCCCAAACAAAAACAAAATAAAACCGATAGTCAAATGGGCACAACATTAAAGAATAGTTTTTAATCAAATAAATGCCGCCGTATTACATTCACAAATAGAACTGAATGTCCAACGATAAAAATTTAGTAATAAAGTAATTCCACAAATTTATCTTGCACAATATTTCAGAATGCACCTGGACCTTAGAGCGCCTTTAAGTGTGGAACAAATTGTCCGGTTGCTGTTCGCGCTGAACTATTACAAAACAATGAATGGAAATACATATTTATTTAACTACGATTGCGCTCCGATTTAGACATATGAAATAGAAAATTATATGGTTCCACTTGTAGAAGTAATCGTAAGATTCAGCAGTAGCAGCATCAGTCGAGAATACCTCGTACAATTACGTCTGGACCATTTTATGCCTTCAACTTAACATTAAATAATAATTTAAATGATACATATTCGTCCAGGAGAGACAGAAATTTATTCGGCAGCTTCAAATGTAGTAGTAATTCTCATCTTTACTTCGAGAAAATCCGCCCAAAATAACTAAGAAGCAAGTGGTGCCGGGATGTGTTTTCCCTTAATTTCGCACGCAACATATCTTATTTCAAAATATTAGAGATGATCCCCCCTTTCTCAGTTATTATACGAATAATTTGTATCCGTTTAGTGTTTCATTGGAGACAATGAATTAATATCAAATTTAAGAATATCATTGCTTTTATGATAATATTACAGGGTTTCCTTTTTTTTCTTTTTTTTTTTCCTACTCTGGGCGTGTCAGCGACCTTGACCAAACAACATGAAAAATTAAGAAATAGAACTAAATATCCAGGGGGTCAGAAATGGAAAGAACAAAGGGCACAGCAGCAACGGAATAACTGAAGGCAATGGGAAGGAAAGGATATAGAGGTAGCGGTAAAGGGAGTAGGAGAAGATCCAAAGCTAAAAGTTGGGCGTATATAGAAGGGAGCGTTCGTTGGAGAGCGCAGAACATTCGAATAGGATATGATTTGAATCACAAATACAAGAAGGCTCAGAAGCGTGAAGAGAACAGAAAGGAGAAAGAGCTAAAGAAAAAAACAAATGCGAGAAGAAGGGAGTAGAGAATGATTGCTGGTGAGTCTAATTAAGGAAACAACCGTGGAACGACGACAGATAGGAATAGAATGAAACCAAGACAGGAAAAACCGGTTGAATAAGACGGTAGTATGAATAATGATTAGAAAATAAAGATGGATACAAGTATAGCCAAAGAGTCTGGAATGATTAGAGCGTGACAGAGAAAGAATGTTTGAAGAAGGGAACGAGTCGAGGAAAGAACCATTATGGGTGTCTGAGCGAGCTAAATAGTCAGCTGACTCGTTGCCCTCAATATTGGAATGACTAGAAAAACCCATAGAAAGTCTATGAGAACGGAACGAGACAAGAACAAAGAAGAGACAAAAGATCGAATAGAGAGGATGGTATCGTCAGAAGAAGGAGAACGACGAGAGGAGATGTCTTGAAGAACGCCTTTGAAATCGGAAATAATCCGGAATTTGTAGAGAATGAAGAATTTAGATCGATTCGGCTGAAATGATAGAGCAGAAAGAAGGAAGTCTGAAAGACAGGAACGTAGGAGACGTATGTATACGCACCAGCCGCGCCCCCATCACTCTCGGAGCCATCCGTGAAGATTAAGACATGGGAAGGAAAAGAAGAGTCCAGCAGCTGAAGGAATTCGAAGTTGACTATATTGTGAGAGGAAGAATTAGCGCGGATTGGGAGGGAGGACAAGTTAATGGGGTGCCATATGCTATTAAAATCGAAAGAAAAGAAAGGATGACTGTTATAAGAGGAAACGTAGGGAGAAAAATTAGAAAAACACGGGAAGCGATAAAATCGGAATTCTATGAGGCGCCTGATCTGAAGATAGGAAGGAATAAGATTGGATGACGAAATGGGAAGGCGTTTTATTAATTAAAAAAGCGATAACCGAGCAATGAACGACGAATGGATAGAGGTTGAGTGGCAAATTCAGATAGAATCGCAGGAATAGGAGAAGATTTTAAAGCGCCAGTGCATAGACGAAGGCAGGAATGTTGAATTACGTCAAGTTTCGAAAGGAGAGATTTGCAGGCATTGCCATAAATGAAGGAGCAATAGTCGAGTTTGGACCGAATGATAGGTTAAAACGTATTCGCCTATTTTTTCATTACCACCGCCAAATAGTTTTACATTTGTGTTTCCGAGAAAGCTTTAAACTACCCTTTATTAATAGAGTTACGTTTACTTTAACACAAAAAAATATTTTTTTAATTCTATTTCCGAATAGTGTTTGACGATTTTGTCACACCTAATGAAGGGAGTAGAGAGTAATATTGAGGGATTTTTCCCTGGTTTATTTAGTAATTTTTTTATTTCATCTGCGCTATTTAGAAACTAATTTAGTCTGATTCAGAGTGTACGATAAATGATTAATGCTTCGCATGTTGTAATTATTATCAGTAAGTTTAGCACATACACATACCAACTCACACAATTGTAATAATCCCTAAAACAACTAAGCTCATTTTTAAATATAGAGCAGCTTCATATTTTATTATTATATACTATATATGTTGCAGTCGTGTTCTTCTTCTTCTTCTTCTTCAGCCTCGAATGAGGTTGACACTATCATATGACGAAACTGTTCTCCCCATTGCTGGCTATCCTTATCGGAAACTTTCCTGATATTCAACCATTCCAGTATATTTTTAATCCAGTTCATTCTTAAAAATTATAATTTATAGAAAACAGTTGGAAGTTTCGTTATAACCGGTTTTACATTGTCGGAATTTAAAAGTTAAATGTAATAATTCTAATAAATGAAACTCGCTACTAAAACTTTGCTAGAAATATATATCTATATATCTATATATCTATATATCTATATATCTATATAGATATATATCTATATATCTATATATCTATATAGATATAGATATAGATAGACTCGTATGGGTAAGAAAATAACTGAACTATTGAAGAAATTTTAATATTATTGAAAATCTATATCATTCTAATCACCCTTCGCCTTGTTTGCGATCGAAAATTATTTATTCTTTCCGTTTTGTTCGATTTTACTAATTTCGCTTCGTATCACGCATTTTAATAGCTTAACTAAAACTTAATAAATAGATATGAAAACCCTACTTAATATACATATTATTATATAACATAAAATAGTAAACACAATCGATACGAACAATACAAACAAAACAGACAAGTCAGTGATACACCGGATGAAAATGATTAACCCTGTATTCCTTCTTCTCGTCCTTGGTTCTATGAGTTTCCCAGTTTGCGTCGCTCCATACATAATTAATAAATTATCTCGCCTCCGTTTCTCGCATAGTCTCCTTCCTTCTTCACTAAATCGCTTTTCTTTGGCTGCATCTCATAATTATCCATTGGATCATCCTGAAGGTTCTCCCGGTATGTTTGTGATGCGAATCACGTGCTCTTCGAGTGTTCATCTCGCGAGCGTGAGTTACTTTATTATCTATCATCTTTTAAAGCTTGGTCTTCCCGCTCCTTTCCGAACGCCTCTTATGTTCTTTCTCTACCTATTCTCTCTGTTGTTCCTGTCCTTGTTCCTTATTCTATTCCATATGTATTCCTTTTTGCTGGGCTAATGCTCTTTGGTAGCAAACCCAAGGGGGGTAAAAAAAAAAAAACAAAAAAAAACCGGATCAAAATAAAGAGCTTTTACGTAAATGCAAGAACTAAAAATGGTTTTTCTATCAGTGGGTTATGAAATTCCGGTTTTCGTTTGCTAGAATTAAAACAATAGTTTTATAACTTTAGCCCATGCTAACTGAATTCAAATTCCGAGACTCCAATATAAAAAATTCGTTCCTTTAAACCTTACCACGGGGGGGGGGGCACCCTCCCAGAGATTGCCCTTTGTAATTCTAATAGAAGAGACGCTTTTTAATTGATTATGAAATTTTTACATCTAGTCGAAGAAAAGGTTACATATTAAAATGTTTTGTGATTTTTCATATCACTTCCGGTGTAGAAATGACGTTTAGTCAATAATATGGATATGCACGGGAGGAGCTATAAGAAGTTACGACTTTTGAAATTTTAGCAACGAGTGAAAATAAAAATACTAGGAAATTGCAATAGCGGAAGTAAAATTGAGAATTTTCGGCGGCCTAGTAGGAAACAGAAAAAGAGTAAGAAAGAACACGCGAGTTGTTATTGACAATATTAGCGGGGCGAGGTGTGCGATTGACGAAGATGTACCTTAATTTCAGGACTGGCAATATTAAGCGAATCATCAGTAAATATCTGCCGATATCGACCTTTTCGGCTATTTTTTTATATAGAGTGACGCGCCGGCCTTAAACAAAGGCATGAGCGTAGAGCGATCTAGCGGCTCTGATTGCGCTATGTGAAAATAGAAGTTATTGCCGGCGAACTTTTTTTCAACGTTAGAATTAATCAAATGTAACCGCGACTAGTGCTAGCGTTATGGTAGAAGCGGCAGTCTGGGCCGTGTGTGGTTCTGTCGGCTGAAGCTGTTTCATTTTGGGGTTTCTGCGGCGGTCAAAAAATAGGGATTTTCGAAAAAAGTGCCGAAGCGATAGGACGCAGACGACCGAATTAAACGATGTGCTTGCCGGAGTTTGCAGTAGTTCGGACGACGTTGAAGAGGCTAAAAGGGAAAGTTTTACTTTTGCTTGTGTAAGGCAAGAAGACGACTGACTTCAAACTCGGAACGGTTTCGTTTCAGAAACGATATCGCTTTGTAATAAAATTGTACGGCTCGTGTAGTAGGGACAGGGAGATAGGGATGGAGCAAGGTGTATCGGAGCCGCGCTTCCAGTTCTCCCGTTCATTTAATGTAAATGATGATAATAATGGCGAGATGTTGATGATAATGACGATGATTCGATTCAAAAGAGCATGTTAAAAGGAACAGGCTTGCCAGAGAGTAGCAGCTGTCTGTTTGCAACTTGTGAAAACTTGCACTAGAGCCGTACCAGTGAAAGCTCGAGAGCTTAGTGTAAACGTTGAAACGGGAGCCTTCAGTGTTGTCCGGTGTGTTTCTTCGTTCAAAGGCATTTCTCGTGCCATGCTGTTTAGCTTTTTACAAGCCGCAGCACCTGTTGACGCGTACTACTTCGGACCAGTCTTGCTACTTTCTAGAATTTTACAATAATATTTCGAATTCGTTTCTTCTTTTTTATTTCGATTTTTTTTTTTCATTTTTGTTTGTTTTTCTCTTTTTCTTTTATTACCATTATTTATTTATTTTTTTTTTTTTTTTTTTTAATTTTATTCATTCGATTATTTACGGGAGAAAAATCTGACATCGAACGTTTCCTCTAGCACGTTGAGCGAGAAGATAACTCGGTAACACTCACAGGTAAAAGTTATATATTACGTTGATATATCGAGTTGTTTTTACCGGTTGCGCGATGAAGTTTTCCTTATATTTTCGCGAGCAACCGCTACTGCGACTTACTTTTTTTAAAAATTTAAAGAGTAATACTACGGCAGAATAGCTGGAAGTGAAAACAGTTCAAAGATACACGCCGAGTAAATAATCTAGATCGCAGTGGACATTAAATATTTGCAAAACTTTTTTTTCACGGCCGAAAGCTTTGTAACAAATATAATCGGTCTTTTTTAAATACGAATAAATTTTAGTTGTTGCTTTTACTTCGCATAAAAATTTTCTCGCGTTATCTCTCGAAAGTACAGATACGTAAAAGGTTCTCATTCTTTAACTGCTCCCTTTTATAGTTCTTTTATGAAGTTTTTGTCCGAAGATTTTTCAACATACTTTTCTTCGTAAACTTGATAAATGAAACGGGGAATAAGCTGGTGTATCCCGGTAACGGTATTTATGAAGGGGGAAATTTGTAATTTACACTCGGTAAAAAATTTGGCTGTTCAATCGAGTTCATTCTTTCTAGCATTCGTGCAACTTGAAGTGTTTATTATTTTCTTCTTTTTACCGTGAACTTTTTCAAAAAATCCAAAGTTACATTTGCAGAAAGATTCTTCGATTAATTTAAGAAAAAAATAAACGCAAGTAAATTTTCGCTAGGTGTGATAATAAATTTATACGCTTTTATTAATTAATTTTTAATGCACATTAAATAAATACATACATATATATATATATATATATATATATATATATATATATATATTTAATTCTTTTTTTTTAAACAAAAAATTTTACGATCAATCGGACGATTCTTCTTCTTTGAGTAGTGTCTCCGTTTCTGTTAACGAAGGTTAGCTACAACTTTAAAATATTTTTGCTTCTGTTCATAGCTAAATTTATTATCCGCATGTTGATTTCTCCGTCCATTGCCATAATGTTGTTTTTTCTATATTCGCCTTCTTCTAGAATCCAGATTGTTGGCCTTTTATTTTCCCTTCCCGTATCATCTGTACATACATATTTCTCATTGCGCATGATACGTCTCATAAGCTGGCTGTTTCACTTTTTTTGTTATAATGGTCAGTTTAGTTTTGACCGCCATTTGTGTTAAATATGTGGTCGGCATATCGTTTACAAAAACCACATTTCAAAGGTACAGAAGACCGGTTCATTGTTGTCCTCTTCTTCAGCGTCCACGATAACAACGCTAATTATATACATAGCATTTTTCTCTATAGGATATTTCGACTGAGACTTTTAGGATATTTCAAAAACACCGCTCTCGCTTGCTCGATTCTTACCCTAATTTCCATATATGGACTAGCATTTTCTCTTACGTAACATCTGAAAAATATTTTTCAACCACGTTTCCACATATTTTTATTGTCTTCTTGCTGTTCGGTATTTCGCTTTTTCAATATTTACTTTTTGAATTACGTTTTGTCGCCTTTACTGTTTAGTCCAGGAGACTTTATAATTTCCAGCCCACTGTCTGCTATTATTGACACATCATCCGCATGCACCTCAGAGTGAGTGCGCTTATAAAAATTCCATTTATTTCAACTTCTTCTTTGGTGCCGTCTAGAGTTTTTGTTCTGTAAGCAGTTCTCTGCGTACATATTGAAAAGGATTGAGGTCAAATTCCTATCGTATCCTTTTATTTATAATCTGTGATGAGAGAAATATATCAGCTACGATGGCAACGTCATTCCTCGAGTCGTTCAAATTTGTTACCTCGGTATGTACTTTCGGACAAGCGATACTTAATTGACAACAACATATTAAAATTACCTTACGCAATTGTCGTTACAAAATGAAGAAACTGGATAGGCTATTTCGCTCAAAAAGTAAACTTCGAAAACACAAACAAGTTGTCGTTGTTCTTTCCTGAAGAGATACGGTATCCAGCTGTAGAGTTCTGACCTCAAGAAAGTTCAGACGTTCTACAACAAATCTCTCCGACGTCTAATGCACCATGGTTATCATCCTCAACGATCTACAAACAGCCACAATGATTGGGGAAATGAAATTCCACAGTACTCGATATTATGATCGCTTGAGTGGACATATCAAGCCTCCTCTTGCTGTCTCTTTGACAAATAACACTATACGACGACGGCTAAAAAAAGGTTTACATCTGTTTCGGAGAACTACTTAGAATTAACGCGTACTATATACATATTGTATGTAACTCTTTAGGTTCATATAGCCTCAACGTTATTATCTATGGTCGTAGCAATGATTTACAGAATAATACTGATTATTATTTTAAACAATGTTGTAATATGAAAAAAAAAAAAAAAAAATAGTAAAAACTGACGATAATAACTAACTACGGTGAGATGTTTTTTCTAAACGTTAAATTTAAATTATTATCGTAACTTATCTACGGTAAAATATGAAAAAACAGGTGAAAATAATAAACAATTTGATCGATGATAATTTTTCAAATATTAGATACGATATATTTCGCATCATTAATATATCACAATATCGATATGTAATGAAACAACTATTTAAAAGGCTAATGTAATTATTATTAAAACAGATTTTGGAATTACTTGGAAATTTGAAAGCAAATTAGAAAAGCCGATTAATGGAAAAAAAAATTTCCAACGCTAGGCCTGACAGAAAGAATATTTTTTACCTTTACGCGAATATAATCATTTTGTTTTATTTACATCTGTATTTCTGTTATTTCTCGCATTAGTGCGTAAACATTGGAAATGCAATCTATTTAAAACTCATCATTATCTCCTCGACGACCATTCGGTTGGTGTGCAACCTATTCGTACATTTTTAGTCTACCAGGAAATTATTATATGTAACGTAGGTGTGTACACACGCAAGACTACATTCGGAATTGATTAGTAATCGTTTGATTTATATCGGCATATACAAATGCAGTCCCCTGTGTGTGTGTGTGTGTGTGTGTGTCTGCTGTGTACTGACCTAGCGCGCTTATGATGATATGATTGTTTACCATTGCCTTCCACGTGATTATTAGCGAATATTTCTTAATTCTTTGTAATAAGAACTAATGATAATAATCGACTGCAGTCCGATTTTATTATTTTGGGCTTGAGGGACTGTCCTTTCAATAATTTTTTACGTAGTTGATTAGAGTACTATTACTATTATTCTATAATTTATCGCGCTGATTTGAACTTTATCCAGAATAAATTTTGGAAACGCGAATAAGTTGTAGACGTTAGAAAATATTACGCAGAAGACATCAAACAAATGTAAATGTAGGAAAGCATAATGTAACGCGTGAGGCCAGAGTAAAAGAAACTATACAAAGTTGCGTTTGCTATATCGATCGAAAGAGTTTAATTTTCTCAATTTCGATTATTCTTGAATAAAAAGCGTAAACATGATGTCCGAAATGAAGTTGATTCGAAGATGCGCTTACGGTAAGAAAAAAAACCGAGCAAAGTGGAAGAATAGTTTAAAGGCAATAGAAAGAGTCCAGTATGGAGTTTGGCAATTCCGTAATCGTTTTTTTTTTGTTTTTTTTTTTTTTTTTGGTTTTTATTTTTATTTTTGAGCATGTCAGCTAAGGACGTTACTCATTCCAAAGGTATCGCAGCGTTAATGATTACAAAAGAAAAAATGTTAGAAACGGAACATACGAATGAAGCTAATAAAGCAATAACCGAGGGGGAGACGGAAAAGAAAGCATTAAGCGCTGTAAGTCGTAGGATAAGACACGCAAAATACCGGAATACCGTATATCGCGCGTTCTGAAGAAATGGAGGGACATTCAAGTAAAATGTGATTCACAAGTGAAGTTTGCTTCCGACGGATGATCAAACGGATAAAAAAAAAAAAAAAAGACTGGGTAATGGAGAAACGGAAGAGCGAAGAAGTAAGCAAGCTGTGATTTAACTGAAGTGTCTAATTATAGATGAGATAGTTGACCGCCTCATGTTGGGGAAATTTTGGAACCAAGAGGAAGAAGAGGAGGAATGGGTTGTATGGATAAGTAAAAGAAAGCAGGATTAGAAAAAGAGAAGAAGGATAGAGATACTAACAGTTGCGGTGAAGAAGTAAATGTAACGTGAGTATTCCCACGGATATTTCATAATGCGCAATTAATGATAGAGAATATTGTCAGTCACTGCTTTTTCTTGATAAAACTGCTCTTTTACGTTTTACCGATGATAACTTCTCTGCTAAACGGATTCGCTTTCAGTGGAAAGAAGCGAATTTATAGATAGAGCAGTCGCGCATTTTTTTTTTTTTTTTTTTTTTTTTTTTTTAATATTTACTATGGGTTCGTCAGCGAGGACATTAGCCCCCAAGAAAAAGGGGAAATGAGAAAAAATCAGATTTTTATGCGGCGTGAAACATTCAGCAAGAATGTATCAAGCGCCTCATTTATACGGGACAACTTAGAAAATAATTAGCAGCGGATAAAACTTGCCCAGCTTCTTCTTGGAATCTCATCAGATAACGACAGCGTGAAAGGATATTTGGAACAAGGTAGTTTTACATTTCTTTTTGGAAAATAACAAGTGCGTGTACGCGCCAAGTAAGGCCAATTGTTTCACCATCGGAGATAATAAGAAAGAAGCGAAGAAATCGGAAAATATAAATTGCCTAAAAGTTGACTGTAAAAAAACATTTGTCACACACGAGAATTCTGCTCCCGGTAGATAAAGAAATCCGAATTTTTCAGCAGCGCTACAATTTTTTTGAAATTCCGAAGCGCCCTTAAGCGATAAAAATTCAGCGGATAATTTCTCGTTGTAAAATGAATAAATGAGTGTATGTTTGTGGAAAACCAAATTTTGAACTTTTAAGCGTTCCGTTTTGAGTTACATTTGGTGCTTGCGTTTGAAAATCATCATTTTACTAAAATCGAAATAATGAGCTTGAAAACCAAATTTGCGGGGTATTGTGAGCTCAAAAAAAGTTGATGCAATCAAAAAATTTGCCCGTGCGGGCTCGTTAGAAAACCTAAGAGCAAATTTAAAATTTACGGTGATCGAGTGCAATTAGTATTTCTGTAAGTGATGTACATAATTAAGATTAATTAGTGTATTAGAAATTTGTAAAAAATCTACCCGTTAGCAGGCCCGACAAGCGATAAATAAGTGTCACGTTTTTCCAGTGTCGGGCTGCTAATTCGCGGATTGTTGTTTTACCATCAAATTCATTTTTTTTTTTTTTTTTTTTGGGGGATATCCGTTTAATTACAACTACTTTATATTTTGCACTGTAAACAAAATGTTTCACTTCAGTGGTTTTTTTTGTACGTGAATATTTTGCAACATCAGCGCGGTGTGCCAATAGTAGTACATTTCCGATGTATGAAAAAAATGTTTTTCCTCTGAAACATATATACTTAAATTTAGTTTCAGTAATAAAATGTGTTCTATATATATATATATATATATATATATATTAAAGAGAATATGGTCATTTTGTTTAAAATAATTACATAGATGAAGATTAGCGTTATTTTTAAACGATGATCATTATTCTAAATCTCGTTATTCTTTTACAAGTTTGAACTGTAAAAATATGTAAATAAAGTGGGATAATTTTACATACTTCTAAGACAACCGGAATAAATCACGAAGAACAGCTGATTGTTTTTAGTGATGTGTTACTTAATGTTTAAGTGATAATAAAACAGTGTCTTTGTATAATTTCTCTTCATAATTACATGTCGAAATCGAGTCGTAGTTTTTCACGTATTTCGGGTTCTTTTGTTAGATATTTTTGAATTAAATTTTAAAAATCCCTGTTACGCGCCTAAACGTGTAAGTTATATAAGAATGTTACATATATTCACGGAAAAGAGCAAGGAGCGAAAAATTAGAAACTCATCAATAACTGCTACTTTTAAAAACATTGGTAACAAATGTAATTTATAAATAAATCAATAGAGTTACCAGATTATTATCAGTTTTCTCCGTAACATTGCAAAACTATTTATTCATTTTAACTGTTATCTAGAGGTAATTCAAAATGTGAAATTTTGGTATTTCACTTGTTTAGAGACCACGAATTACAAATGCACGCCGGTTTTACAGTAAGACGTAAAAATATAATAACGAAATTTCGTAAATCTATAATAATAATTACACAAAACAAAGTTAATTTAAACGCTACACCATCGACCGGAACAAATTTCAACTGTAGCGAAAAAAAAACTTTTTAAACAAGCTACGAGAAATTAGCCGGTAGAAATAAGCCGATAAACATCGGTCATTTTAAGAACCGACCAATTTTAAAGGCAATTTTCGGAATCTACACTAATAGCATCCTTTTTTCGATTTTTTGTCAAAATAGTCGAATTACGAATTAACAGATTAAACAATTTGGCGTTACTTCGAAAACGACTAGTAATCGTGCGTTCTAACTAAATAAATAAATGAATGTTCCAATGTTTTAGTTACTTTGGACATTTATTTAGGTTATTATTTAGCGATTTACTACAGTAAGTAAAATTATTATAATCGTGTACTTTCCCTATTTCTTATAACTCTAAGCATTTTGCAAAACAGCTTGATTAGTAATATATATGATATATATCGGACAAGTTAGCTGAAATTATTGATGAAGAAAACAAAACAATCAAACGAGATGCAGTTTTATAAATCTTTCACGTCATTACGAATCAAAACACATCAGTTTTACCGATTATTTTTTCTTTTTTCACAGTTCGTAAATAGTACATATACTATTACATATGCGCGCGTATGTAATTAAAAAGATTTGTAACAATTTTTCTCATCGATCTCTTTTTTTCAAATATTTATGATAACATCCCAGTATGCTTCTACTGATCTTATTTATTCTTTATATTTGTTCCTTCATATCGTTCTACCTTAATTGGTCTATTAAAGATTCCCAGTGATGATTGCGCGGCGTTTTCGACCGGTTCGTTGACACATTCGGATGCAGTCTCAATGTTCTCGTAAGTAGATTTTCTGCTCAAAGCCTCGACTTGCCTATCATTCTGATTCCTGGACCGACTTGTATTCTTCTTACTTTTCTAATCCCCATTCTTCCTATCTGTCTGTACAACTCTTTCCTCTCTCTTTTTCTGGTTCAATCTTTATTCTGACGCCAGACTTTCTATTATTTCTTTCGTAGTTCGCCTGTTCAATTATAGTTTACTTCCCTCCAGCTTCTGCTTTTCCGATTCTTTTTCGTTCAGTCGCCTTTACGTTGACCATCCAGAGTTTAACTCTAATTGTAACGCGAATTGTGCCTTTATTGCCAACGTGCGCGATCCTTTATCCTCTATTCTTATAGTGCCCACGCTACGGGAAAGTTTTATTGTTAACGTGCCCAAGAAAAAGAAAAAAGTGAAAAAATAGAAATTATGTAAGAAACATTATTTCAGTACCAAAACGAAGTTTGGTGTATAACCTTATAATGTATTAAAAATTAAGTATACGAACTACGGATCACTGTGCGTTTTGAACGATCATCGGTGAGACACTATTTGATTGGGCGCGACTATTATAAAATCAACCGTTTTTTATTGAGCAATACTGTCCGGAAATAAGTTAAAAAATTATAAGAAAATTACAAACTCTGCAAAGAAAACGTAGTAGTAAATATAATATGGGCGTGTTTTCGAGAACCCCCCCCCAAAAAAAACAAACAACAAAACCGTCGTCAGTAAAGCCTGGATTTACAAACATAACGAGCAGAAATATTTTGCATTATTAAGTCTTCTGAAAGGAAAACGATTCTAAATATTTAATTATCTCTGACTCCATGTGTGCTCTTGAAGCTATTTCTTCACATTTCCCCTCTCACTCCTCTGACCTTT
Source organism: Icerya purchasi (assembly GCA_039619475.1). Taxonomy (NCBI): domain Eukaryota; kingdom Metazoa; phylum Arthropoda; class Insecta; order Hemiptera; family Monophlebidae; genus Icerya; species Icerya purchasi. Next base: position 544,452,255 of record CM077115.1, read on the forward strand.
TTATCTTCCGTATTCGCTCTCTCATTCACACTCTTTTCCTCACTTCATGCCATCCGCACTGATATGCTCTGGGTCCCCAATCGTAAGAGGGTAACGAAATATTCCTTGGCTCAGATTGCTGTATCCTCCCGCCTTTTTATTTCACTAAAATCCCCCCGCTTCTAATTGACTCCCATTGTGTAAAAAGTTTCATGTTAGATTTTGGTCAAATTATTACGCTCTTTTCCTTTTCTAATCAACCTTCCTTTTATTTTTCCATCTAACCTTACCCGGCCTTGGTATTATGATTTTCCTTCACTTCGCCGCTCCGTTATTATTCCTATCCTTATCTTATCAATAGCTGACCGAGTCTACATCTAACTGGTGATGATCCTTTTCCCTTATGTCGTTTCGGGGGGATTAAAAAAAAAGGAAGAGAAACGATAAATATTCTTTACCTCGATACTTGAGTTTTTGCAGATTAACATAAAATCTATTGTTTTGAGCATTTCAATGGAATCCGTTTTATATACTTAGCGAGACAAGCTGGTTTTTCTAATTAAAATGCATGTTGATACTTAAATCGAACTACTTAATAACTGACCAGAAGAATTAATTATTGCAAAAATTGCAAAATTAAAATTTTCTCAGATATTTCATAATACTTTCCCGTCAATCTGCATGACTGGGTGCAAACATTATGAGCCGAATTCAAATGTGAAATTTTGCTTGAGCCGTTAATAATTTCATTTAAATCTTGTATGTAAAAAAGAGCAAAACTGCTCAAATAGCGTCCCAGTGGGACGAAATATGATTTACTGTGTGTGGCGTAAGTAATAATTGAGTATTTATTTCCGGTGGGGACGATAACGAGAAATTTTTCTTACAGCTTATTGGCGCGTGAACAATCTAACGCTGCTGAAAAATGCTGCTCGCTTCATTACGAAAGTTATCTTCGGAATTTTGAAAATTCGAATTTATTCTTTCAGCGGATAGTACGGTGAAGGGGGGTTGGGGAGTTATTCTTCGGGGAATAATGTAGTTGAGCAAACAAAATTTCAGTACAACGTAAAGATTTGAAGACAATTTAGCAACACGTTGCGGAAAAGGCGAACTTTACAGATGTTGTACTCCGCGGCAAAACGAAATTCTAGAGAAAAATATAACAGATTATTGACCCTGAAATGCAAAAAATTCAGAATTGAACCTCAAATGATATATATATATATATATATATATATATATATATATTGTAATGTGTCCATTACATGGGTCATATATATTTCTGAAAAAAAAATAATAATAATAAACAAAAATAAATAAAAATAAAAATAATTTGGAATGTGTGGTGCGGGTGCGAGTGTGCGCGTGCATGGAACTGTTGTCGGTGGGGCCAGCCAATCAGCATCCTGCAGGAAACAAAAAGGATCTACCTGATTCGGCCAAGTCCAGCGGTCACGGTCGAGTAGGCGGTCGAAATTTTGGAAAATCGAGATGAAGATTTTAGCGAAAAAGGCAGTGGCAGCCTTATAGAGTCAGTCGCAGTTTTACCTTCAGTCAGTTAGTTCTTTTGCTACCGCCACTGAGTTATGTCTCGTATCTCCGAAGAGTTCGTATTATAAGAAGTTTTTTACCTATCGTTGGTTAAAGTGTTCGGTCGTACCGGTAAAGGTGAAAAAAAAAAAAATCGTTAATAACGGAAATTGTTAAATTCGGGAAAAGATAAACGAATCGTGACTATTGGACTGCATCAGCCAGTCAACGCACCGCAGATTCACGGACCACGGACCACCGCCGGCAACAGTCTTACGTACCATTTTATTTTATCGTTAATTCATTATATATATTATTGTTGCGCTATTTTCGAATTAAATATTGTTTTTCAGCGGTCGACCGGTCCCGAAAGATAGGTGTGAGTTTTGCTTAATATATTTTTCAGTAAATTCAATTAAATAGTTTTCCGTTCATAATCATATAAAGAAAAATTAAAACATTCTCTGATAAACTTAAATAAAATCTAAACAAATCAAATCCCCGAGCGTAAAACCTCGTGGTTGGCATCCCTGACTACCAAGTTAACGTCTAGAACCGTTACAATATATAAGTTGAACACCGATGTGTTATCAGTGCCATTGGTAGTATAGTTTTTATCACCTAATTCAACCTTCTTCTAAATGACAATATGATGTGAGGTCAATTGAGAACTCTCGGAGAGGACTATTATGGATTAGCATAATCTCCGATGCGCTTCCTATTTTATTCGATTTTATTTTAAATTTCTTTTCTTTAAAATATCTTTTTTTTACTTGTATTTTTATATTATAACCTTCATGTAATTTATTATTATTATTGTTATTGTTATTATTATTATTATTATTATTATTATTATTATTTCGAAAGTAGTTCAAGTGCGTAAGTGCATGGCCCATTCGTCACTAATCCATTATCTGTTTAGTTTTTAAATTTATCCATACTAGTTCTACCGGTTACTTTTACATTTTTTTTTTTTTTTTTTTTTTAAATTCATAATTGCAGTATACTTTTCTTTGTTTATAGTTTTTAAAATCTTCGTCTACGACGTTCGATGTTAATAACCGATATGTATATGTATGTGTGTGTATGTGTATATATTCTTTTGCAAGATTTAGAGTTTTTTTCTATTGTTTCATTCTTTCACTCAGTAATTTAAGTTGTATCGATATCTTTCTCTTATATTTAAGTTTCAGATGCATTGTTTTAATTTGTTATTTATAAGAAATCCTTCTTTTTTTTTCTTTTTCTTTTTTAAATCGTATCCAACTTTTATATTGAATTATACCATCGTTTGCGCAATTTCTGCGCATAGATGGATTTTGTAATAATAGTAATAATAATAAATTTGATTTGATTTGATTGATTGATTGATTGATTATTATTATCGTACTCTGAGGCAGCGTGGTAGCCTAATGGTTAAGGTGCTTGGCTACCAAGTCAGAGGTGTCATAGGTTATCGAGACTTGTCTCATCCCGAATCCAAGTCGCTCCCAAGTTTATCCAGCCTGAAATAATTGGTTATATTAGAGAAATCTGGGGGAAAGTAAAGGCGAATCCCAAGTAGAAAGGAACTAGCCACAATATTCCCTTTAGATCCATTAGGCTTAGTACCATTATGAAAAGCTTAACTTCACAATCCATAATACCTTATCAAGGGTACGGGAACTACTATACTTTACTTATCGTACTCTCATCTGGCCATTTCGGCCACTTAGTAATACATTTAGATAGTGTACAATGTAAAAGAAGAAATATTCCACGGTAATGACAGTTTTAGCCTTAAATAAGGTCCTGGGGTTGCTTACTTTTCAATCGTCTCGGTATCTAACATCGCTACAGTGACATAGTTCGAGTGGTTTTTTAGTCTCCCCGCATGACCCCGGGCATGAACTGTAATAATGTTTGTTGCATACTCCAATTTTAGGGGTCGTATTCTGTGTTAAATTTGTTGCATACAATGATTTGGTTACGAGCCCAAGTATCTTATTTTGTGTAGTTTATATTTTTCTTAAGTTTGTAGATTTAGCAAAAGCTGTGTAGGTTCAAATATCTTCAGAATGCCTATGTATATTAAGCATTTGTTATCCATTGCTAATAAACTATTTCTCCTTCTATGCAGTACAAATTTTTAAAACGAATATATAATTCTCTTTTTTTACTATCTAGGTGTAATCCCAAGTACTGCATTGTGTTGTTGGCACGGGTAACTCCGTGTTATTTATCTTTATGATTTGCGACATTTGGTATTTACTGATGTTTAACGTTCTGCAGATTATCAGATGCTACGTTCGGATTCGTAAGTGACAAAAGTAATACTATGTCGTCATCAAACGTAGCCCAACCTGCATTCCGTTAGAAGGAAATTGGCTCTGTACACATCAAATACACCGTGAGGCACTCTTACTGAAATTAGGTGTGCTCCCTTGAAAATGTCGCTTATCGAGATGTGAATTTATGTAACAATAAATATAAATCTGCGAGCGGTAGAAATTTTACATTTATATAATGACCTCTGTCGTGCCAAACTTTACCGGAACATGAAGAGATGCCACTGTATGTACCTCTTTTTTTGTTCTTAAGCCCTTTTCAGTTATACCAATTACTACCCTATTGATCAGGGGTGCAATGGTGCTTTAACAGCGAATCGATGATCCCCAGATTTATACTATTTATAAATATGGCTGCAATTTGATATCAATTTTTCTACTGCACCCCACAAAATGAAAAACAAGTGTTGATCGGAAGATATTACGAAATATGGATCGGCGCTGCTCGGTTTCGTGATAATCGGCGCTGACTTCCATTGTACGGGAAATTAAGCGAAATATTGCTTTAAGAATTTCCGCTTTACGTACAAGTTCAATCAATTGTTGTTCAATTAAGACTTTTTTTCCTTTCCGGCGCTTTAAGTTTTCAGCTTCTAAAGTGACGTTGCGACCTGTTTAGAGAACTAAAAAGGACGTCGTTTCAAAGTGTCACCGGGGTTAAACCGACCGTAAAAGTCCCTTTAATTCGACTTTAAAGCTATTATCAGATGGTTAGCAAATAAATCCGACTTTTGATATTTCGCCGATGATGATGAACGAACCGTTACCATAATTTATCGCAGGAGGAACGCGTTTATTCGGTTGTTTAATCCTATTTTCGTACATTTTCGTCATTCTTAAATGTATGCGCTTTTACCGCGATTTTTTCAGGATTCCGTACACATACAATGTACGGGATAATCCTAATAAGACGGTTCAGAAACGACAAAAATATTCAATTAAAATATGCAATATAGCTCATGAACGATTTGACTTATAATAAACTTCAAAATAGGATCATAAATTACAATTAAAATTCTCTTTAAGAAAATCGATTACTTCGAGCTAATCGATTATTACGCCGGGTGGCAGAAAGCCCAAGAAACCGCGTCAGGAATATACATATAATACGAAATTTAAAACGACCGCAAAAATTACTCTTACAAAATTCATAACTCTTCACCAGATAACCCCCCCCCCCACACACTTTAAAAGGGGGAAATTCGAAATATTAAAACGTAGAAACTCTTTCATAAAATCATCAAAAAATTAATGTTAAAATATTATTTAAACCATGCTCCCCCTCCTCTTTAGGACCAAAAACAGCAAAAAAAAAAAAAAAACAGAATATTCACTGTAGGCAATAGCCGGAGTAAAAAGTTGAGGAAACAAAAACGCAGCGGCGTAGCTACCGCCGTATGAGCCGTATTAATGGTAAGGGGCCCCCGGGGTACAGGGGCCGCCCCGAACGTGTGTGAGCAAAAATTCGTAAAAATGTAGTATGACTTCCAGAAAGCTAGTATTTTACTAAGTAATCTTTTAAATAGACTGAATGAAATAAGCAATCAAAATTCGTTCCATGCCTTACTACTAAACGAGTCCACAGATTTAGCAAAAGATTAGTAGCTAATGTTTTGAAAAATAAAAGACGGAAGATAACGAAGCGTTTTTTTTTGATGAGCTAGCAGAAGATAAGATAATTTCAAACCTGAAATCGTACTTTAAAGTCAATGTGTACTATTGCTCTTTAGATATATTAATTTCTCAAACTGTTTGATTTTAGAGCCTCCGTGACCTGCTGAGTAATACGTTCGAAGTGTGTTACAAGCGGAGAAACTCTTATTCAAACGAAATGATAGTATGCCGGAAAACTGTCTGCTGAATACAGTAAAGACATGCCAGTTGAACTCTGTATTGTTCACAATTAATTGCTTTGAAAACACATGTTTAAAATCTGAAATTCAGAAAATTCACTCCATTTTAATAGAACTCACGGAATTATTACTGATAAAATTCAATAGTCTTGCATCCTCCGGAGTTAATAAGAGCGTGCTGTCTATTTTCGACCCTTCCGGTTACAACCGCCACAGCTGAAAGAAGTTTCTCGAAATTAAAACTGATAAAAAATTATCTTACGGCCTCAATAGGAACGGCTTTCAGACTTGTCTCTTTATTTGGACTCTATAGAGGCGGAAAATCTAGAAAAGTTGAAATCGTCTTCATCTATGGATGATTTAATGAATATAAGTTTGCCGAAAAAAAGAAGGCTAGAAAAGTGTATATTTGATAGAAGTGTGGAATTGTTTAGATTGAGAATTGTAACTTAGCTCCCAGGAGCATTTATTGTGTAAGTAATAACTTATAATCAATAAATAATTATTTTAATTTATGTTTCTTTTGTGAAAAATCTTTACAATTTATTAGCCCCCCCCCCCAACAAATTTTGATACAGGGCCCGTCTAAAGCAAGCTACGCCATTGCGGAAATGTATCTCTGATGTATGCATAAAGGACTACCGGTTTATAGGAAAATTATAGCCGAGCTTACAACTTTATATTTAAGCTCTCGTCGGGGCGCCGAAAGCTCGAAAGTTTTGAAAAAAACGTATTTTTGTTTTTTTCCGGTTACGCGTATTTCATTTCCTTGACGAAACTTTCAAAGTCGGCAAAAAGTTGGCGTGTCTCTCCTTTCTAAAAATCAGACCTGTTTGTTCTGAATTTAGTATTATGTAAGCGTAAATTATCTAGTCTTACATACGGAGTAATCTTGAGCGCATGAAACATCATGCTTGCCCGGAATTAATACGAGCTGAAAAGGTTTCTGGAATATTTTAACAACTGTGTCGCATTCGTTCATATATTCATATTTTTAAATTACGTTATTGTAAAAATCGGTATATCGTGTGATTATGGAGCGCCAGGAAATCATCTTCGGAATATCTGTTGGGGGATTAATTTTAATTCGAAAATAAATAAGTTTGTCTTTTCCGTAGTCGCAATTATTTATTCGATATAATTTAATTAATATATGTTATATTGAACGCGTGATATTAATAAATATCAGCGAGCTTTTCGAGACAAATGGTGGCCGTCATACATTTTTACCGAAGAAATTTTAAATTTTGTCGCATTTAATGTGCGCTATTTTCGTTCAACAAATTTTGAAATACGGCTAAAATCGTTCAGCCGCCAACAGGGAATTAATTCATTTATTTCTCTTGCAGTTGCTGTTCTAAGAAGGTTCTACTTTAAAGTTTGTAAAGCAATTTTGTCAGTCGTGTAAGAGATATGTAAATGGAAAGATCGTTTAAGAAGTGGGAGCTGAAGAAAAATAAATAAGGAATTTTACCTATTTTAGAAATTAAAATGAATTTTAATGAAATTTCATCGAAATCGGGGACTCAAACGTTGTAACCTCTTCCCTTCGTTAGTCTAATTTACGTAACAATAGTTAAAGTGCCTACAAAGAGTTCACTATAGAATTTTGTTGCAATTTTTCACACGGCTTCGATACACATTTAATATAACGAACTAATAAATATCGTAATGGGGAACGTGTGTAATTTTATTTAACAACTTACTTTGAAAAGATACCGTCATCAACTAAAATATTACTTAAAAAAAAAAAGTTAATTTTTAAACAAGTTTTTATTATTATATTTTTTGATTTATTATCGGTAATTTTCATGAAAAAACTGTGTTTGTTTATGTAATTTCGATAGAAGTTAGACGGGTAGACCTCTTCTCTCCTGATGAACGTAAACAGAATTTACAATATACGAAAGACAACATTAACACTAACGGAGGGCATTAATCATTTGCTGTTTAATTGTAATAAATATGAACATTACCGTAGATCGTTTTGTGAACAATTAATGTCTCTTGGGTTCTTTCCTCCGTATACCATTTATAGTCTTCTGTGCCAGAACAACCAGGTGGTCCTGTATATTTTGTTTAAATTTATTTTATTAAACGACATCCAAATTTAACAGCATACATTTATTTATTTTATTATCTAATTATTCTATGCAACTCTTGATGATACGTGATCCATTATCCTAATTCTTGATGCCCTGTCATGTTCGGAAAACCCAACGCTTCTCGAACTCGACTTGGGCAGTTTTTCCCCTTTGTTATGATTTTGTGCAGACATTTGTGGACTATAGCATTTGTGTGGCCATGATTGTTTGTTATAATTATCGTGTATGATGATTGTACGTCCTATTTTATTAATTTTATGGTTAGGCGAGTTCAGGTAATGTGTACCTTGGACTCAGTCTGGCCAATTTCTCCTTCCTATAAAGATTTTATTCAGCCTCCGTGGGTAATGTTGAACATTTACGGCCATGGTTGTCTGTTTATAACCCCTTTTTCCGAAATTAAATATTATGTATCCTTCATTTTAGTTGGCAGTATTCTTATATTAAATGATTGATGACTAAATGGCTAAGTTAACTAAAGCCGGGCCATTAAAAAAAAAAAAAGCAAAAAAAACTAACATGTTACTCTTTAAATATTGACAATATAAGTAATGAATAAAATTTTAGTCGAGTTAGACTGACAAAAAAAAATATCAATCAGTTAAATTTTTTACTTTTAACAAAAAATGTTTAATTTTTTACCTTTTTCCCGTTTTTAACGACTGCAGTAGTACGCACGTTTTTGAAAGCCGTAACGCGTTTACAAAATCAGTTTTTTACGTATTGGGCAGTCGCGAAGGTGTTAACTGATCATGCTGCAAATCCGGGTAAACCAGAGAAACAAACTCGGAGAACCCGTTGTTCTTCGTGTATATACAATGTTCGAAAGAAATAGAGAAAAACAAAAAAAAAAACAAAAAACACACACACAATTTGAAAATAACTCATAGATCTCACACTTGGTTATACCGAAAATTCCTTTCAAAATGTTCCAGCGACTATTGCAATAGGTGACTAACTTTATTTTTCGAAATAATGTGAATTTTTGCAATTTGATGATGCTATAATAAAAAAGAATTCGCTAGTTTGTACGTTGCTTCATTATGTAGTAGACTGTCATTTATATTCCCTTACATTTTGTCTGCACCGCAGTTTCCGCCATTTAGAGACATTTTGCTCTCATCTATCATTATTGTTATCATGATGATGATGATGATGATGATTATTATTATTATTATTATTATTATTATTATTATTGTTATTGTTATTACAATTTTTGTTAAAGTCCTTGTTTTCTGGACAGTAATACGGACATATATAACATTTATTATAGAATTAACATTTAAATACTGCTTAGTAATAGGCGCCGGTCCAAGATTTTTTTCATCGACTGCCAGTTTCAGTCTTTCTTTCTCATGCAGATTTTTTTCCAGTTATTATTATTATTATTGTTAATTTTCATTCTATTACGCCTTCTTCCTATCATTAAAGCTTTTCCGCTCCTCCGACCAATCATAAATTCTATCGAAAAATACAGCGGCTATGAAAAAATGTTAACCCGGAATGGAGGGTAAATGGGGGTTATCTGCTGGAGCAAACATAATTATTACCGGTTGTAAAAGCTATTCCGAGAAAAATTAGAAGGTTGCTTATTTCTTTTTCAACCTACTGCAGCGATTACGGTGGCTAAATTTTTTATCGTTAGGTCGTTGGTTATTTTGGAGCAGAATAACTTTTTCGATCGAAACAACCGAAACGAAATTTTCGTTCGGTCTAAATTTTCATTTTGGCCGAAAAATGCGCGAACGCGTCGACGTACTTTTTCCCTCTTAATTATTCATCTAGTTTATTCCGTTTCGAAACTGGCTACTCCTATTGGCTTTCACAGAAGAATCTTCTCTTTTCTTAATCGAAAAGTCGGACCAATTTTCACGTTATCGTAAACCCTTAATACTGCAATTTATTAACGGCTCTTCTTCCTCCCGCTATTGGGTTATTTTTATTTTCGCGTTATATGATTTAAAAAAAAAAAATAATATAATATAATGCAATGCTTTTAATTTGTCCCGTTTTAAAATGATTAAAAAATAATTAAAAAGCGGAGAAAAGCATAAAGACTTTTTAATCGAAATAATTATTGCTCGTTCATTTCGAATCAAGAAGTATTTCATTACTTACGACGTGGGTAACACCATTTTTAAACTTTAACTCAAAGATAGAAGCAAAAGATGAATGTTCTCTGTTTTCGATAAATATATATTTTGAACATTCGTATAAAAAGCATCCTCTTATTATTATTATTATTGTTATTATTTTTTACTCCAACCATATCCTTTTTGAATGTCCTGCTCTTTTTCGCGAGTACTCTCATTTACACGCCGAACTCTTGGCGTTGGATCTTCCTACCCCTTTCAATGCTTCCTTTATCCTTTCCTTCCCATCTGTAGCCGTTATTGCTCTTCTACTCTCCTTTAAACTCTTTATCTCCGATCGTCTCAGAATCTGAGTAGGTGATTTAAGTTCATGTAATTGGGCCGGTGCTGGCACCGTACCCTTTTAAAAAAAAATATTTTTTATAGTGTTGGCGCGCCAGCGGCATTGACCCAACAACAGGAAAGGCTAAGCTAAAAAACTAAATAGCTAGGCGGTCCGAAATGGATTATAAACAAAGGACAGCAGTGCAGGTACCACAGAAGATGACGGAAAGGAGAGGATAAAGGAAGCGTTATAGGGAGTAGGGAGACCTAATGACAAGAGCTGGCCCGATAAAAGGGAGCGTTCATTATGAAGAGCAGGACACTCGAAGAAAATGTAATCAGCATCACATATACGAGGAGGAGCACAATCGTGAAGAGAACAATAAGGAGATGGTGATAGAGAAAATCGAAAGCGAGAGGAGGGGAGGAGAGAATGGTTGATCCGGAGACGAATAGGGAGACAATAGAGAAATGACGGCCGAAAGGAATAGAATGGAACCAAGCCAGGGAACGAGGAATCGGCTGAATAAAACGGTAATGCGAATGACGATTAGAAAATAGGGAGGGATAAATGTCCCGCCAAAATCTGGCGTGATTAGAGCTGGATACGGAAAAGGGATTTCTGAAGAAGGGAAATAGTTAAGGAATGAATCGAGGCGAGCAGCCGAGCGAGCCAAAGAATCAGCTGCGTCATTGTCGTCAATTCCGGAATGACTGGGGATACATAAAAAATCAATAAAACGGGATGATTACAGAGTGGAGGTAAGAGAACGAACTGAGAGAATAATACTATCAGAGGAATGTAAAGGAGAAAAGGATATGGCTTGAAGGACGCGTTTAGAATCCGAAATTATGAGGAATTGGGAAAGCCTCTAGGCTTAAAGATACGCTCGAATTAGGCTTAAAGATATGCTCGAATTAGGCTTAAAGATACGCTCGAATTAGGCTTAAAGATATGCTCGAATTAGGCTTAAAAATACGCCCGAATTAGGCTTAAAGATAAGTTAGATTAGGCTTAAAGATACGCTCGAATTAGGCTTAAAGATTCGCTCGAATTAGACTTAAAGGTATGCTCGAATTAGGCTTAAAGATAAGCTCGATTAGGCTTAAAGATACGCTCGAATTAGGCTTAAAGATTCGCTCGAATTAGACTTAAAGATTCGCTCGAATTAGACTTAAAGGTATGCTCGAATTAAGCTTAAAGATACGCTCAAATTATCTTTAGTTAATATTGTTTTTCTTAAGAAATGTGATAGTTTCTGTACACACGTTCTTATTTATCTTGCAGTATCACGTGTCTAATTTGTTTGGCAAGCCTATATCCGAAAGTAGTGTAGTGCATGCGTTTCTCTGAGAAAAAAAAAAACGCATCGAATAGTGGGTACACAGTTGTGTTTATTGAGCACGCATTTTGCTCAAGTATAAAAGTATACGTTAGCCGAGTGCGATCAGTTCGTAACTTCCGTAGAACCACTACCTGACGTTTGCTGTTTCGGTAATCCAGCGTTTTAATTGCTGACGCAATTTGCTGCAAAAACAAAGAATTTACGAATGTAATCGGCGGGATTCTATCATAAACGCCCGGTATATACTTATAAATTCTCAAGAAGTGATAGTAAAGATTGCGTACATAGTCGCTGTGCCTTTGAATGCCGAATTGGCCGTTTGTCTACTAAACAGGGGACTGACTTGATAATCATGCGCTGGGATACATTCTTTGTCGGTTAGGCATGTGATTTGTCCAGTGATCGGGGATGATTCATCCTGGTGCCGTATTCGGTTTCTGAGCGTCGGCGACTATCTCTATTCGTACATTCTCGAAGCAATACTTGAATCATATTTTATTGATTATTGTTCACTGGCGTACGCCGAAAATCTAAATAGGTCTCGAATAACTACAAAGGAAAATACTTCTAGGAGCGATTTCGGCATACGCAGGACAGTACTGCATGCGTCAGTTTGGTGCGTCGCTGGGATTTCTCCTAATAATCTTAAAACAGAGAAGGACCGATTAAGGTGAATTAAAAAATTTCAGAAATAGGAATGTCCAGCGCTACAAAAAATAGGATCCTTCAGGGAGAGAACAAACCTCTCGGTTAAATGGCACGAATTGTTCGAAAAAGCTACATCTGGTAGGCTAACCGATCATTTTTTCCCGAATCTAGACTTAAAATGAAAAACTTTCAAATCAACTTCCTTATTAGCCAGTTTATTAGCGGATATGGTAATTTTTGTAAATTATCGACAGTGCAATGGGTACGGGAGGAATGCTTAGATAAAAATAAAAATGATAATTCACAGTACGATGTTTGAGTGTGTTAAATGGGAGAAAGTGACCGGAGACAGTTTGAAATTAGTAGTGAAATGAAAGACCTTACACTTCTTGCTAAAAATGAATTTCAAAGATTTTTCGATTACTCAATATTTGTACACTTGAAGCTCGCACTAAATCTCATATTAGGTTAAAATAATTTGAGTAATAAACTGAATGAAATAAATTATCATATAATAATTTCTGAGGTAGAGTCGTGCTGGGAACCGAGATTCTGCTTCTGTATTCTTATAAGAATAAAAATAATAACAATCAAAAAAAATAAAAAACTGTACAGACATAGGCATATAGTGTTCATGGCAATTTTTATTGGCGCAAGACTACACACTTTGCATTGATTAGTAAAATCGCGTGTGATTTATACAAATGAAGTTCTATTTATATTTGCCTAATGCTACACATTAGTTAGCTCGTATATGGTGGTATGCATGTTTGCCATCGCCTTCCGCGTGATTATTAGCGGTTAATTTAATTATTTTGTAATTTCTATTGCCATCGCCCCGGGATCGAACTCAAGATGACTTCCGTAACGGAAGTCGAGCGCTCTAGCGACACTAGGCTTTCGCGCACTCTTCTTAAAACGACAAGCACATGGAATCTGAGAAGATAACTCTTTTGAAAATATTCTTTGGCGATTTGATGACTGAAAATCCGGTGTCTTCCGAAGGTTTGAAGGCGGCTGTACAAAATTGATATTCTGAAATGCTGCTGTAATGTAACACGGGTTGGTATTAGGAATTGTTCCACAGTGGTGTTTCGTGGAAAACGGACATGTCCGAAATTATTATGAAAAATAAAATTACGTTGATATCCAAAAATGTTATAAGTTACGATTTATTTTTTATGTACATAGCAGTTTTAAGTGCATTATATATATATATATATATATATATATATATATATATATATATATATATATATGTGTGTGTTTATCTATAAGACTGTACATTAATAAATAGATCCTAAATGAAACTAAAAAATTTTATATATTTATTATTAAAGTGCGACGGGGAAGTTGTGTATTGTTTAGAAACATAAAGAAACGGATGCAGGGTTGTGTTGGCTGAGATTTCGTGTGGGCCGGATGAGGTCCGAATGAAAGAGCGTGGTGAAATAATTTTATTATTAGACGTCTACGGCCGAGTTGGTTAGGCGGCGCTGTTTCTTTCCGAGGTGAACTTGAAAGCCACTAATGGGAAAATATCGGAAATTATTATTAGCGCGTCAGCTTAATGCCGGCAGTAAATGAGCCCAAATAAATTCAAAAATTAAGGGGTGAAAAAAATTTACTATCATTATCTTGTTATTTTTCGATTCGAAATTAGTAATAAAATTATAAATTTGCGAGTGGGCAGTTTTGCTTTGTTTGTAACGATTTCAAGAAAATTTGGCGTGAAAACGGCTCAATGCTCCGGGAAAAATATATATTATGTATTAGAGATGCTCTTGACGTTGGTAACTGAAAAAAAATAAAATCGAGTTTTCAAACTGCGTTTTAAAAGTGTTTTGTTATTTTTTTTTTTTTTTTTTTTCTCTGTTTATGACTTACTTCGTTAGAGTAGATTTTAATGATTTACTCAAAAAAATTTCCGCCAACTTTGTTATCATCTGAAATATAGGCAGCTTTAAGGAATTACTGTTGAGAATTTTTCAGCTCATTCAACACAACTGAAAAACTTAAGAGTTATTGACCGTGTCGTCATTGACACTAACCTGAAAAAAGTGTATTTCTACCGATCAAGGTTTTTTACTTGTTCTTTTTTCAATTCCATCACGAGAATATATCCCCCGGTCGATACTTACGAAATTCACCCCACGAAGTCGTTACGCGGATATGTCAAGAGCTGCAATATTTTCATGCATTAATGAAGAAAAATTTAGTGCTCGTAAAATTTAAATATATTTATTTATACAACATAATCCCCGATTGGGGGGGGGGGGGGGTATTGGATATTTTTCTGAAAAGCTTCCTCAGTTTCGGCTCAGGTTATTTCGATCGATGCGATGTAATTTTAGATTTGCTGGTATGTCGAGGGAAAAAATTGAAAAGAAGCCTTACCTGTTTCGGGGCTGATTTTTCATTGTTTGCGCCTGTCCAGTGGAAAATTTGTTATATTTTTACGTTATTTTTTTTTTTCACGGTTAATAACTCCGACTGAAAGAAGAAAATGTGACACGCCGCCTAGGTATAAACGAAAGGTTACATGCTCTAGCGTTCTTCTGTATCTTTTTTCTCTGTTTCGCTTTTCGTTTTAATTTACCGTTTCGAAAAAGATCCCTTTCATTAAGACCCGAAACGCACATACAGCGGAAGAATCGTGTCGAGGAAATAGGCTTCTTATTTCATTTCGTGATCCGAATTCATTTATCTTGCACGTCTCTGCGTTAATTCCTTTTATTCTAGCAATCCACAAATTTTTTAGCAGCTCTTCCCTGTACACTGCCGGTACGTTTGTAAACTTTGAATACACACACGCACACACACACACACAATAGTCGTGCAAATATTCCACCTATTATTAATTCGGCAATATACAAAATATTCAAACTGGCGAAACAAATCTACCCGCTGTGCCTGCTGCTGCTGCTGCTGCTGCTGGTTCATTCGGGCACAGCCAGTGCACAGTCATGCCGGTTTTTAAACTTAAACTGCCTAATTCCGTTTTATTTCCAGGGCTGCATCGTGCAGCAAGAAGAAATGTTGCCCCCCCCCCTACCCGAAAGTGGTCTTTTTGCATTTAAATAATCGTCGCCATCCTACTGTGTAATTAGAGCGTTTCGAGAGAGCCAATGAAAATTCAGAAAAATCTTCCACCGACTATCTTTTTACACTATTTCTCCGTGTCGCAATGTATGCACACACCGTTCTATATCGGATATGGTATTTGAGAACATCGCGTGTCCTCGTGTTCCCTAATCAATTTAACGTTTTATTGTTCGGGCCAGTAGCTTTTAAATATCGCTTTACCTGTAATCGGCGAATTGCATCGAATTCACGAGGTTGCACGGGTTTTTTTCGGTATTATTTCGTGAGCTGACCAGCGGCCGCCATCTTTCATTAGTTCCCAGTTTGTTCGAACAGGAGAACCCCGTAGATAATGAAAATGGGGTTATCTAATCTTTTTTGTTTTTTTTTAATCGCGGGCTTACGTGGATTTTTAGAGTCATCAGTGTGGGTATTTCTTTATATACAACATTATGTTACACGCTTATTTATCAAGCATTATATACAAATTTGTTTTGCATAATTGCAAGTTGATACGGTAAATAAAAAATCATCGGGGCAAGAACGCCGAACGTACTGACCTATTAGTGTGCGCTTATTTCATCTACATAAAATAAAACCTTTGTTAAGAGACGATTAAACGAGGTGGTTCCACTTTTAATTGGGCAAAGCTGAAAATGGAATCAATTACTGTTTTCTACTATTATTATTATTATTATTATTATTATTATCGGTAAAGTTAAATAATTGCTTAAACATTTCTTCCAATACAGCTGTTTTTTGACATTAGTCGGTACAAAAATTTAAGTAGTCAGCAAGTATGTTGATGATATATTGGCATGAGTTGTGCTTGCATTATTATTTAAAACGAGAGAATTTTTTAACATGCGTGAACATTTTCAAAGCATTTATGATGACGAAATATATATATATATATATATATAAAAAGTAAAGTGAGTTTCATACCCTTGACAGGGCGTCGGGATTGTGAAGTTAAGCTTTCCGTAATGGTACTAAGCCCAACGGCACTAATGAGAGTAGGGAGGCCAGTTCCTTTCTACTTGGGATCCGCCTTTACTTTCCCAGATTTCTCTGGTACCCAATTATTTCAGGCTAGGTAAGCTTGGGAGCGACTTGGATCCGGGACGAGACAAGTCTCGATAACCTATGACACCTCTGACTTATATATATATATATATATATATATATATATATATATATATATATATATATATGTGTGTATATATATATATACACATATATAAATATATATAAGAAAAAGAGTATTAGGAATGCCGATATCAGAACGAATCAATTTATTTTAATTTTATTTTTATTCACGCAATTGCAATTATATTTTAATATTTCTTCGATATTACGAGATTATTATTATTCGACTGAAAAGAAACTGCCTGATTTGCTAAAAGCGAGTTAAGCTCTCACTTCACAATACACACATACACAGGCTCACAGAAAGTATAGAGAATGCTTTGAACATCGGTCACAAAGCGAAGTAGCTAAATAATTTAAACATTTCTTACTGTGAACTTGTTTATAATTTCAATTCATTACATAATATGATTTTAATTGCAATTAGTCGGAATAGGTGTTTGGCGTACGATCCATCGGTCGTGCCCTGCTAAGTGTATTTTGCGCGCAATCTATTTTCAACGTTAAATACCCGTCGTTATTTATAAAAATGTAAGGTTTTAAGTTAGATTAATAATTGCCACGATTATGCATCGAATTGTTATCGTTTTCTAATGTAATTGTGATTTATATTAAAAGTATTTTCTGCTTGCGATTGATTTGTATCAAATAATAAACAATAACATTATAAACCGAAATATATATATATATATATATATATATATGTGTGTATATATGTATTATTTGAATTAGTACCAACAACATTAGCCGGTTTTCTATAGTACCTAGTGCGCGAGCTATACTTAGATTTATTTGGAACTTACAGATCAAATTGTTTATATTTCTTTGTGCAATGCATTATTCGTTTTTACGTTGAAATATTCTCTCGTTACGAACAAATAAAAAAAAAAGGAAACCAAATGTAAAATTCGTAGGTCAAAAATATTAAGCTGGGTTAAGTTATCCCCCCCTCGCCACGGCCAAAATTTCAAAATCAAATTTAATTATATTTCGCCCGATTTGTGGCGGATAGTGTTGATAATTAAAAGTTCTGTGACACCGTGTAAAGCGGGGCACTGGCAAAATTGAGTTGGGAGGCTAACTTGACGATAACCGTCTCAAATTTGAAGAATTTAAAAAGAAAAAAAGAATGTGTAATTGAGACAAAGAAGTGAAGGGGCGTGACTAAGAAAGGGGAAAAACTGGAATCCAGAATGTAAAGCTTCCGGTTGAATTTTATGATAAAAAGTGTGATTTAGAAAAGGAAAAGGAATTTGGACCATGTTTTAAAGTGAACATGTGGTGATAAAACAATTGTGAGCCGAGGATTTATTAATAAATCGCCCAATGTGGCAGAATCAGAATTCTACAATGACCGGGGTTTAGAAGAAAGCCGATTTGAATGGAACGAGCCAGGGATCACGATAAGAGTGCGTATGGACAAAATAATACAGTTCGATTAAAAACCGCGGAAAAGGTGAGAAAATAGCCATGCTTCTAGTATCGAAAAAAATAAGAAATTTGTGTGGTTATGCGAGGAAAGTGAATGCCCTTAAGCATTGCTCAAGATTCAGCCGTGAAAGTGAAAGTGAAGAATTTCAAAGCTTTCGGAGGGAGAAAGACCTGGTGGAAACGGCGCTAACATCCCAGCCACTGTTAGAGAACCATTAGTAAAATATTATGGAAGACGAAGAGAAGTGACAGGGTTTCAATATATTATTAAAAATTTGTTAATACAACTGAAGGAAGTAAGGATTTAGCATATGAGTAGAAAAACAGATTTAGTAAGTGTAAGAAATCCGTGGAAACAAGATGTAAAATAAAGGAGTTTATTATTTGAAAAAATCAAGGGAGAAAACTAAAAAAAAAAGTACTTTTAGGGATATATGGGAAAAAGTAAGAATTCTTTGCGAAGAGAAGTGCCAATTCTCCAAAATAAAAAGGTAAGACGGAATGAGGTTGGAAGGATGGGGAAGCGCTTTATAAGCATACAGTCCAAAAAAAAAAAAAAAAAAGATATGTACGGGTATACGGTGCAGGTGTACTACAGATTTGGAGTACATTACAGGAATTTGAGAATACCTTAAGGCACTAAAACATGTAGTTCCGAATTCGGTCGAGTTTGCAAAGGAGATATTGAGGAGAATTTACATGCCATAAATGAACTAATAGTCAGGTTTGCAACGGACAATTGATTTGTAAAGAATACAAAAAAAACTTGGGTCAAAATTTTTAACTAATTTATGCTTTTGAGGCATGTACGAAGTCTGTTCAAAAAATAAGGTGACTTTTTAAATTTCGGGGGCTGCGTACATTCGATTTGAGATTTTTTTTTTTTTTTTTGTTATATTGCTACACATGTCGCCAACATTCGTTGACACTGTCAGCTGTTTTGCATTTTTAGTTTGTGTTTGACAGTTATAAATGTTAGACGTGTTTTAGTGTGTTTAAAAAAAAATATGGATCAAAGAATCTGTATTAAATTTTGTGTGAAAAATAAAATTAAGTTCTCCAGCGCACTTGAAATGTTCACTGTGGCGGCATTCGGTGAGTCTACTTTGAGCCAAAAAAATGTTTATAAGTGGTATAAGCTCTTCACAGAAGGTCGAGAAGATGTTAATGACGATGGTTGCCCTGGACGTCCCAGTACGTCAACAACCGACGAAACCATTGAAGAAGTGAACAAAACTGTTACGGAGAATCGTCGAATCACTATTAGAGAAGTTGCTGAGGATATCGATGATTTAGGCATGAAACGTGTGTCAGCGAAGTTTGTTCCGAAATTGCTAAATTTTGACCAAAAAAACCATCGAATGAGCATATGACGTCAACAACGATCCAGATGAAAAACATGAGTATATGGTTATGACGTTGAAGCCGATGCCCAATCATCCAAATGGAAACGGCCAGAAGAGCCAAGACCGAAAAAAGCACGTCAAGTTCGGTTAAACATGAAGGTTTTTGCTCACTGTTTTTTTCGATTACAATGACTCGGTGCATCATGAGTTCTTGCCAGAAGGTTGTACGGTCAATAAGGAATATTACCTTGAAGTTGTGCGCCGTTTGCGTGAAGAAATAGGAAGAAAACGGCCGGATTTGTGGAAAAATAATTCGTGGCTTTTGGCATCACGATAATGCACCTGCTCACACATCGTTGTTTAAAAACAACACCGTAATCATGCCTCAGTCGCCGTATTCGCCGGACTTGGCCCCCTGTGACTTTTTCTTGTTCCCAAAACTGAAAAGACCCATGAAAGGACGAAGGTTTTCCACGATTGAGGAGATAATAAAGATCCCATCGCAGGAAGAGCTCAAATATCAGAAGTGCTTCGAGGACTGGAACAAAAGCGCTGGCACAAGTGTATTATATCTGAGGGGGACTACTTTGAATGGAACGAAATAAATATTGTTCAATAAATAAATATTGTTCAATAAATAAATATTTTTCGAGGAAAATAAAATGTCACCTTATTTTTTGAACAGACCTCGTATATATTAATAAGCAATATGGTTACGGAAAGTCACTGACAAGTGAGTAACACGAAGATAAAAAAAAAAAGAGAGGGGGCGATTAATAGGATCGATAGTTGATTCAGAGATTAAGTACAAGAGGATTATTTAACAGGTACATCGGAAAAAAATGGTTTAAAAATATTAAGAAAGTAAGTCAATTCTTCATTGACATGAGGCTGGGAGAGAGGAACTAAAGTAGAATGTTGTCAACAATAGAACAGTGTTGAAGATATAGAGGCTAGGCCAAAAGGGAAAATAACTATTAAAGAGAATTTAACTTGGGCAAGAACTTTGTAGAAGATTATAAAAAGAACACGCCTAAAGAGTGGAAAGATGGGTTGAACTATTTTTAAAAAAATGCTCGATAACGAAAGATGAGAGTTTAACACGGGAATACCAAGCATCCCGTTGTTTTTAATATTGAAAAGTGAACATTAGTAAAGCGAAACGACGAAGGCAGCAATAGTAGTAAAATGTTTTTTAAGAAATTATACTCGCAAACGTAAGAAAGAAAAAGATAAATAAAACGGAAAGGTCGATACGCTGATTTAAGAAATTTAAAAGCTTTGGCCATTTTCTAAATTTACGATATGAAAGCAAAACGGACGAATGAGGAACAAAAACTTTTCTCAAAGGCTTTCTCCACCTGTTTAGGGATTATTATTTAAGCGTTGTTCGTAAAGCTATTACTGAAACGATCGAACGGAAACCCTTGTAACTAATGAAGTTAATGAATAATTTTATCAATATTCGCTTATCTTTTTTTTGTTTTTTCTACATGTTGTTAAAACTATACATTCGATCGAAACGTAATAAAAAAATTAATAAAATGATGCAGGAACTTTTTAATCACAGTACGAAGCACGCGTTGTATTTACAATGAAATTTCACCGATCCGTCCAACAGAATTAGAATTAAAAGGGGGTTTTCTAAAGGAAATATGATTGGACAATACGGTTATTTTAAAATATATTTTTAATTTCCTACTCTGCAAAAATTATGTAAATAACAATATCTTTATACAAATTTTAGTTGCCCTAATCAGTTGAGTTTTAACGAATTTCCACTGAATAATTCATTTAAAAAAACGAAGGTTTTTCGCGTTTACGATTTTTTTTTTTTTTTTTTTTTTGCAATTCATATTTTTATACTTGTTTCATTTATAATTATTAAGCATAATTTATTGTTTAAACCTTTTTCGCATTTTATAAACATATCCTTCCATTGAAATCAAAAAATTATATTTATTCTACTTCAGAACTGTAAACTGTTTTAAGCGGAACGAATTTCGGTTGAATTATAAGAATTCAGCTACCGAATGTAAATAATGTCTGTAAAATAAACTCGAATACGGATGTAACGGAGAAAGGAACATGTAATTTCGAAAAATTTTTAACGTTCTCATGATCAATCTCACACAGGCTACATGCGATAGAGAAACAACTATTTAAAGTAGCGCGAATTTAAGGTGATTCAAAAAAGTAAGTAAAATGTGGAAAACTAAATCAAAAGCGATGTCGAAATCATCCGCACGATATGACGAATAATGGAGGTTGTTTAATATAGATCATTCGGTGGTGGGAGTATTCAAGATAAACGTGCGACATTAAATGACAAATCATATTATTTTTATTATCGGTACAACTCGGCTACCGCGCGCTATTTGCAAATACAATCAATTTTTAAAAATCTTTTATTTTTTTTTTGGGTGGGGGCGATTTGGTCAAGTTAAACCTTCAGCTCAGTGTTTTCGTTAGTATGTACTATTCCGCGTGCCACATGGTTCGACATCAAAAATGTTTATAAACAAACGCAGTTCGAAAACTATTGCTATCTGAGGATATAATCGTTTTTTGAAAATCTTCAAATTTTAAGAGGGGGCTATCATCCAGCTCGCTCCATCTAAATTTTTGTTAATATACTCCGTGTTGTAGCGCAAAAATTTTTAATCATCAGCACAAATTAGCACAAAGCGAGCACAATTTGTTTAGTTAAATTGGATTTTGAAATACCGACACGCGAGGGCTAACTTGACGTCACTGAAATATAACAAAACTATCCATTTGTGTAACTCCACAATAACGACTGATTACAAAAACGAGCTGTGGTCGGTCATATATATATATATATATATATATATATATATATATATATATATATATATATATATATATATAAATTATCACGTACTAGTCAAATAAATGACTAGTTACGTAATAAAATTTCCTAAAATATACAAAATTTTATATCCCTGTCTAATAATTCCAAAAACACTCGTAAGAAAATTCTCGGAGTGAAAACAATTTCCTTTTTATACCTTTCCTTTTAAATTATTTAACGATTAGAATTATTATTATTATTATTATTTAGATATAACTAAAGATTCGTAAAATTTGGCAGCTACAAAAGAAAAAATTTAACAATTAATATTTAAATCGAAATAATTCAATTCATAATACACAACTATACGAATATATATCAAAATCGTGTTTTATTTTTTCTAGCCTAATATATATTGCAGTATCTGAACTTTATACATCCCACGCTGATACTGGTTCTGCTAATGATATAAAATTTATTCCTGATATTTTTGCCGTCAAGTAATCTTCGATTCTTTATATACATATTATTCAAATTTAATACGATTTGGATCTTCTATTACCGAAGTGAATGTTTGATATAAAATTGTCGAATATTTTTATTTCCTGAAACTACTTTGCCAATTTTAAAACAACTATTGCAGTCGTTCAAATTATTTCAACTTTTTTTAAAATTTCAATTCTTAAACAAATATAGTATGTAAAAAATTCAATTTTTTCAAATAATAATCAATAATTGATTGTAAAACAAACGTATTCCTTTTAAAAGTAAAATATACGTACCGACGTATTATAATGAACAATAATATGAATAAAATGAATAATCTTTTCAAAAAAAAGCTTATTCTATGTCCTACAAGGGACTGGCCAGCTATTATCTAAAATAATTAGCCAGAAACTTATTTAACTATTCCTATATACAAAAACTTATATTTTTACCGTTATTACTATTATTATTATTATTATTACTATTACATATTGCCGGTCCTCTCCTGTCTCATACTCCGAGAATTTCCTCAGCTTCTAAGATATACTTATTACCTTATCATCTGTGTATAAATTCCTATTACGCCCTGTCACGGCTAAAACACCATAATATATATATAAGTACAGATGGTGTAATTTGTAATTAACAATATTTTCTGATTTATGATTGTAACGCGAGAATATCTTTTAAAATTGCTCGTTTCGTAGAATTTTCTCAACCAATAATCGATTTATTTAATAAAAACCTCCAGTTCGTGAACTTTATAAAAATCGCTAGAGCCGTTTTCGAAAGCTATGTATACATACCCATAATACTTTTTACGCAAATTACACTTGTTTGTGGTGTAATTTTTTGATCGTACCGTCATTATAGTTGCAAGGCAGCCCCTAATCTAAATGAAAAATTATTTTTGCATAGCGAAGAAATTGTACGAACGGAAAAATATAAATATTTAGGTAGCTGGATAACAGAAAGTAATGATTCTGATATGGAAATACGTACTCGCATAGAGGTGGCCAGAAACACATTTATGAAACTAAAAAACACCCTTTGCGATAGGACGTTATAAGCCTAAGGATCAAGAAGAAGATATTGCAATGTTACGTGTGCTCAGTGCTACTGTGTATGGAAGCGAGATATGGACCATAAAGGAAAATATGAGGAAGCATATATCATCGTTCGAGGTGTGGTGCTACAGAAGAATGTGGAAAATACCGTGGACGAAAAGGTTAAAAAATGAGAAAGTGCTGGAACTAATCGGAACTGACCGAATATTAATGACAATAGTAAAAAGAAGGAAGATCAACTTTATCGGACACTTCATGATAGGCGAAAAATACAAATTACTATAGACAATAATAATGGGCATGATAGAAGGAAGAAGAAATCCGGGAAGAAGAAAGACCGCTTGGATAGATAATATAAAAAAATGGACCGGAATTAAAAGAACAGAAGATCTAGTCAGAATAGTAAAAGACCAGAATTTATTACATCAGATAATCCAATCCATACATGATGATTAAGCAATACCAGAATCGGCCGGCACCAGAAGAAGAAGACCGTCATTATCCTGTCTAAGTCACTCGTATTTAAAATTAAAAAAAACTTCTTGTTCTCGGTGGTTCTCAAATAGATGAAGAAAACGCTGATTTCTTTTTTGCTTTTTCTGTTTGCTCGTGTTGATGAACGAAGTAACACGTCGTCGTCGCGGTGAATTCGATAAAATATCCAGCCTCAATTTTGGCAAAAGTTTGACAGGTTATTTGTAGAAGGAAAGTAGTACTGTGCGGCGGTGTTCTTTAGCCGCGAATGCTTTGCGAATGAAGAGAGGAAGATGGGGTGCGCAATGAACAACACATGAAAAGCTCGGAAAAAATCGATAATTCGGAAAAGTTCACGCGGTAAAGATAATCGCGTCAAACTGTACAGATATGTGTGCGAGGCGAGAAAACAAGCTGGGAACTTTTTTCGAAGAGTATAGGCGCATCGCGTTTCCGGGGAAATCGTGGAACGCCCGAGCAAGCCTTTGGTGAATAATAATTGTTGGACAAATCAAATTCTGCGGTCTCCGACGAGAACACTTGTTTGCAACATTCGACCAGCGCCGTTTCTTGGAAAATCCAGCCGACTGTTAGCCGAAGCAGCGGAATTTCCGCTGCGTCTAGCCGAAACGATCGCTTCGAATTTTGTGGATTTATCCGAGTTGACAGAGTGTTGCATAAAGTTACACGTACATATCGTGACTGTATGGAGGAACCGAAATAATTCCGTCAAGCGCTCGGGGATCAGTAATTAATAATTGAAGAAGACTTTTCGCAATGTCTACGACGCGAGAAACTTTGCTTCACAATTAATTGTACGCCGTAGACTGCTACGGCGAATTGTTAACTTTCGATCGATCCGTTGTTGTTAAGTAAGTATCTATATGTTTGTGTGTGTCGGCAATACCGGATGTAGCGTGAAATTTTCCAGATATAGTTTTTCAAGTGGTGCTCTGCTCTGACTGATACTACCTCGACCGTTTGCGCTTCCTTTGAACGATTATCGAAACTTTCAGTAGAAACGTTCGACATTTGTATCTATTTTGAATCCGTTTATTCTGTTTATTTAATTTCTACCTGTAAAAATGACCAAACAGCTGCTTTTGAGGAAACAAGAAAGTCGCCGCCAAGTGTTATACATACTCGAAGCGCTATGGTTTATTTTACCTCCTCCTCATAAGAAGAGAGTTACTTTGGGGTGATTTGTTTTTTGTTTTTTTTTTTTTATTTTTTTGGCGTTTAGTAAATCAATAAGGAAACGCGATACTGTATAAAATTTTAGCCGTTTAAGTGTTTTGAATTTCAAATTTTATAAAAATCTGTACGTAACTAAGCGAAAAGGAAACATTGTTAAGAAGAAGACAGGAAAAAGTTTTTGTTCCATTGAGAGTACGTTGAAGTTGAACACAATGGCACTGATCAAAGCGGAGTATTGCCAGTTCTTCCCTCTCGCTACTTTTGCTTTGCTAGATTCCGCTGCGCACAATCACTTCAGATAAACCTGTTTGAAACGAGACAGATTTCGAAGGTTGATAATCAATAAGGTCTCGACGCAGCTTTTTAACCCGTCGCATCAGTAAGTCTTTTTCATTGAATATATAAACTAGTACGGTCGTTATAATATTTCTTTCATTTTTTTTTTTTTTTTTTTTTTTTTTTTGACAAATGATGTTGTACAATTATGAAATATGTGTATGAAGGGTCAAGGAGGACCGTAAACATTATTACAATGATTAGAATAAAAATTATGTGCATGAAATCCTTTGCAAAGTGTACTTATAATTAATTAAAGGCAGTAGGCAGGATGACAGCAACATAGTCCCGACTATCACCAAGCGTAATATCAAAGTAAGTATATTATAGCAACAATAACCTTAGAATTTCAATTAACTATATTAAAATATGTAGCGGCAAATTGCGCAGTTATCTTGTATATTAAAATAACGTTTGAATTAAAGATTTTTAAAAATTACAATTTTATGGTTATAATATTGGTATTTTAAACGATACATGGTATAAACATGAGAAATATATATATATAATTATATTTATATATATATATAAATGAGAGATATGAAGAAGAGGCTGCTCAGGTTAAATCAATTAGTGATTTAATTGTTTGAAACTAATAACAATGAAATTAATCGTTTAGTTGAAATTTATATCGTATAGCCTTGAAAAAGTTTAAATACTTTTTATTGATAAGGAGAAAAGGTTACATTTTTTTTTTTTTGATATATTGAATTTTGTACGTAGGATAGAATGAATTCAGGATAGTCTCGAAGATAAAACGATTCACGTCATGTATGGTGTCTACTGAACAATAGGCACAAGTTGGACCATTGGCAAGTCGAAACCTACACAACTAGACTGCAAACTTCCCACGCCCAGAGAGCACCTGCGGGCTTTAGAAATTAATATTTAATTAATTTTCAACCTGTCTGAGATACTGAGCAGAAATTGGTTTCTCCGTGTAGTCTCTGCACGTTCCATCTCTTCTCCCACTCCACTATCGACATTTGAAAAACTTGTTGTTTTTTAATTAATTTACCAGAAGTATTACTATTACAATCCCGACGCCCTGTCAAGGGTATGGAACTTACTTTACTTACTATATTCGCTAGTGATTGACGTATCAGTGATACATAAATCCATTGGAAATATACTAGTAGTAACGCAAGCAGCGGATGTGGGGAGCGATGAAATACTTAATAGAAACTTACACTGTTGTCTATTTACATTTCTTAATAGATTCGGTGTAACATGAGTAACATAGCCATATATTATATTATATTATATTATATTATATTATATTATATTATATTATATTATATTATATTATATTATATTATGGGGTCTGAATTATAGTCTCTTATACAGTATTAGCCACTCTGCATATTATGCTGTAATCGACTGATATTGCTGAAGTTAGAAAATCCTGTTTCCGCGAAAATAAGCTTATTGTAAAAAGCGACAATATTGTGAGCTTTTGGACAAAAAATTAAAGGAAAAAGGACGCGTTAACTAAAGATAAAATCGTTATAATTACTAATTAGACCAATGTTTTATTATATTAACACTGCTTTTTTTTAGTAAATTTCTGAGAATTTGTTCTTTCTTATTGTTTTGTATATTAATTTATTATATGAGCTTGTTTCTGTTACTTATTACGGTAGTAATAACTGATGCAACTATAAAAGCTACATATCTTTATCGTTTGACATCAAAAAAAAAAAAATTCCTTCAATTTATCTAAACATTCTTCACGAGCGTTTTTATTAAATTGTATCAAATCCTAAATTACAACAGGAGGCGGTATTTGAAGAAAAATAAAGAATAGAAATTACATATGCTTTTTCTCAGTGAATTCGTAATGTGAATTATCTTATCGACTAATTTTACTAACTAAATAAGCCAATTTTCAGAATTTAATTAAAAAGGGGGGAATTATGTATAATAAATTAAAAATCTCTAGAGATATTCCATTCAAAATTAGTATTTTGCATTTCATGACTATTTTCTAGAATCGAAATTAATCATTTTCCCTCTTTATGGCAAATTTACATATTTATTTTCTCTTTCAATTCCCGAAAATATCACGTGAATGGAAATTATCCTTCCGTTCGTCAGTATATTCTTAAGAAATGTGATTGCAAAATGTTACGAGATAATTCATCTAATGTAGGTTTGAACTACTCCTTTATTTATCTGTTAACCATTTGTCAACTGGAACTGATTTCGGCTTACGCGGTATTTTTCATCAATTTCGACAGATAAAAGCCACTATTATCTTTTCAATGACTCGATTTGAATATTACAGTATCGTCTGGAACTATTATGTAAAATCACTATTATTATCGCTACTATTATTGTTATTCCTTTGATTTTGCGCGTGTGTTAGTATTAGAAATTCGAGTCATTACATACACACACACACACACATATATATATATATATATATATATATATATATATATATGTATATATATAGTATATAATAAAATGGATGAAAATAATACCAGTCTTCCGTGCGGGACATAAATTTAACTGAAATAGAAAAATCTCTATAATAAAAAGTCTGTGATATACTTGCAGCGTCTGACTGTTTATGACTGAACTGCCCATATTGCCAAATTACCATGCTTGGTATATATATATATTCGCAGAAAGCCTTAGAGCTGCCGTCCAGACCAGCTGTCTCGTCTTTCTTAAAACTCTCGTCCTCTTTACGACGCTAAGCGTTACTGTTTTATCCTCTTTATACATGCATTTTCATCGCATCCTATAACGCGTTTATGTGTCCGCTAGTTCGTAATCTTTTCCCCTACTTCCAACATCCCCCGTGCTTAACGTAATTTTATCACTCTCGCGAAGAGCTTATACTTCTGCATGTATTTAATTACACGGTAGCCAATTAATTGCCCGGCAGGAATTAAGGGACCAGCTTTAGGGCGGACTGAAATTTAATTATTTACACCATTCTAAGGTGCTGTGAATGATGAATATATTGTAAACTCGATGAAGAATAGATTAACTTTCGACGGAAAAGGCGTTTTAAAGGAAGAACGAGTTTAAAGGTAAGTGTAATATCGTTACAAGTATTTTTTGAAAAATGTGTAACATTGCTATTATGAATATGTTATAATCATATATGCAGATACACATGTTTAGGTTTGTAAGAAAGAGGTAATCTACCGAAGTAAAAGACGTTTTAATTGTGTTTTAAAGTAGTCGAGTAGTTCACATTTTTCTAAAACGACGAGTATATCGTTATATTTTCAAAAAAGTAGTTTTAAAAAGGGAACAGTCCAGTTTTCTGGAGGAAGATGGAAAATATTACCTGATAAATCTTTTGATAATTTCGCAGTATCTTATAGCTGGAAAAAGAAATTCGATAATTCCAGTCGAAGTATTTTGTTCTTAAATAATCTTAAAAATTGTGTTTTCATTACATATTAGAGAAAAAGAAAAAAAAAAATATCTGTAGCCAGTGGTTAGAGCAAAAAAGTTAGAAGCAAGGGAACATACAAATTTTGTACAATTCTTCTTGTTCGCATTACTGCGTATACACCGTTACCACTCCCCCCCCCCTTATATGTTTACAGGCAGCTACTCAGTCTTGGAACGAGAAGTTAATCAGAGGATTTAAATTTTTATGAAAAAGACAGATAGGATTCGGATAATTAGTGAAGAAGGGCAAATTAGAATATAAAAAGCATTGAAGGAAAAATTCCAGTAAGTGAGTGTAAAGAAGTTCAGAGCATGAGCATTCAGAGAAAATATAATTTTGAAAATTGGATAATCAGTGGAAGGGAAAGCGATAGGGAGATATTAAGAAAAACGTGTAACTGAAGCAAAGATGGCGAATGCACCTTTTTTTTCTTTTTTTTTTTAAATTGGAAATACCGGTAATGCCAGTCGAGGGCAGCGTGACTAAAAATTTACATCTCAATATGTATAGAAATAGGGGAAATGAAGGCAGCTAACGCAGTAACAATAGATAATGGGTGAAGAACGTGGATGTACGTCGTAGAGTAAGGGGTAGAAAGATTGAAACTTAAGAGTTGAGCGTACAGAATTCAGCGTTTCTGAAGAAGAAGGAAGCATTTGAAGAGAATGCGATCAAAGTGAATGCGATCGATGTCGCCATCACAATTATGATCTGCAGTGTGAAGAATACGGTGGGGAGATGTACCGAATAAGAGAAGAGGAAAGAAGGGTGTGATTGGAACGAAGACGTATTTAGAAGTGATTACACGACTGGGCCAGAGAAATGACAGGATCTGAGGTGGTGAAGAATAGGGTTGAATTTTATGATAAAAGGAGTAGGGATTAAAAAAGGAAGAGGAGTAAACCTCAGCTCATATTTTAGAGTGAACAAAGAAATAATATTGTTAGTTGAAAATTGATTAATAAACTGACCACTGATAGAAGCGAGTCAACTGTATTGCGCATAAAATGCTACAATGACCGGGCATCCAAATGCAGTCAATTTGTATGGAACGAGCTCGGGATAAGCGGACGATAAGTATAGGTGAAATGACACGGTCCGTTGATGGTACTGGAGGAGAAGAGGGTATGGTTAACAAAGACGGCGCCTACATTATCTTTATTCTTAGAACTTTATCAGTAAAAATAATAGAAGAGGTGTTAAAAAAAAAAAGAGAGTTTATTATATATGTCTGAATGCGTTAATAACAGCGGGAGGAGGTAAGGATTTAGTGTAAGAGAGGAAGGAAAACAGATTCGATGTATGCAGGAGATGTGATAATTGAATGCAAAATAAAAAAAATTACTGTTTCGAAAAAATGAAGAAGGAAAACGGACACGAAAAACTATATGAATCCTTTAAAGAGGGAGCGAGAGAGAAAATCGATAATTTTCAGAAGTGGAAAAATAGGATGGAATGAGTTGGGAATTTATAGAACGCCAGAGAAGTTGTAGAAAGATGAGCACAATGGGCCGTCCGGCTGGATAAATAGATAATGAGATATTTTCAGAATGAGGTAGAGTCTGTAATGATATTTTTTGAAAAGAGATTAAATATTCTTTGCAAATAATCTTTTTTGCGAAATGTTTCGAATGAACCACTGATGAAGCTGGTGAATCAGCTGTTTCGTTCTCCTCAGTTCCCAGATAGCTAGGAAATCGGTTAGTATCTAAATTAGC
The DNA here is from genome assembly GCA_039619475.1 of Icerya purchasi. Lineage (NCBI taxonomy): Eukaryota > Metazoa > Arthropoda > Insecta > Hemiptera > Monophlebidae > Icerya > Icerya purchasi. The sequence goes on from CM077115.1 coordinate 544,482,984, forward strand.
GGGGTCCTTAACATTAATATTTAAAAGAATCACTTCTACAATATGAGCGAACAAATTTCTGTTCTTTACCTGATACTTCCTATTTACCATATGACGTCAGTTACCTCGCTCAAAAATTTGATCATCGGAGAAAGAGCATTTTATATACATATATTTCTTCTAATTGTTTTTCGTTATTTGTGAAAGATTTTTTTTTGATTTTGCTTTCTGTGTTAAAGACAAGTTTTCATTGCAGTTTCTTTAAAAAAAAAAAAAAAAAGAAAAAAAAAACATTGATCGAGTTAATTTAAACAATGTAAACATGGTGATTTGTTAATTTAAAGCGTACAGTGTCATTTATAAATGCGATTTATGTAAATTAAAATTTGAAAAAAAACTAAAGTACCATATTAAGGGTAATTAAAATATAATAGACATTTAAGGGTAGGTGGGGAGAATTCTATTATGTACGTATTGGATTATTTTATAAAAATTAATAAAGCGGTTCTGTCATTTTCGAATTTAGTGATGTAAATTAGAACGAAATATTTTCGAAACATGTCGACGCCCTATCAAGGGTCTACTTTACCTAGTTGTGTTACTAGTATTATATAATTTAAAAATATCCTCCCGCCATATAGGTATATTTTTTGTTTTTTACGAATATATGATTAATAACAACTGTCAAGAATAATATAACGAATGTTCTTTTTCTTCTTTTGGCGCGCTAACAAATTGACCGATTTCAGGAGCTCGGTATTTGCATCAATTTAAAGAATGAAAATATTTCATCTGTTTCAACAAGTTTTAAACTTTTGCATATGTTCGTTGTTTGATTTGAGAATTTAAGATTAAGGAATAAACGGAAATATCATATAAACGTTACAATTATGCTCGCTTATATTCTGCCTCGATTTTCTCGTTTTAATAATATACCTGGAGATATCACCGGACACGGAAATAATACCGAGCTCGCAGTAAAGCATACAATATATGCTATTCCGAAAGAACCAACAGTAAAGGTAGACCAATTAAATTAAATAAATTAGTAAATTTTCTGAAAAGTAAACCAATTTAATTGAAATAAGTTAATATACATATTTTCTATTGTATATAATAATACGAACTATGAAATTATGACTGTGAAGTGATAAAGATCTCAAAATAAAGGATTTATACAACAGATTTTTTTTTTTTTTTCTTTTTACGTTCAACTACCAAAATGTCAAAACTGACATTTTCTTTATTTCCAAGTTGTTTTCTTCACAATCTGTCGGGTTTTTCGTTTACACCTTTTACTACTTGGCGACACAACGTTGGTAATTACCAAAAAATTCAAAAAAAAAAAAAAAAATCATGATGCGTGTATTAGTCTGTACACGCGGAGGAAGTGAAACTTCTTTGGTTTATATGTATTAAATTCTAGAATAAAGTTTGATTTTAAATTAATTGTATATATATAAGTAACACATTTATTATTATCATTATTATTTTAAACTGTGCTTAAAAAAATTATTAGTATGGAAAAGGTATCAATATAAACAAAATTTTCATTTTCAATAAATAATAAATCTATGTATACATTTATAAAAAAGTGTCATTATCATTGGTCTATTTTAGTTATGCTTATTACATACCTACCTTACGTTTAACGAAATTTTTCCCTACCGTGCCGTAAAAAGTTTCACTTCAAAAACTCACTAACAGATTAAATATATAATGTATTGTATCGTGAATAGATGTATACACGTACTTATTACATATGAGAATGCTCATAAACTATATACTATAGTCCCATAGTATAAATACTTAACATTTACTCATTTTCGTATACTACTAGACCCAGACAGACACTTACACATACTTACACATATACACAAATACACAAATACATACCTACCTTACGTTTAACGCGTAATGTGTAACGCGTAACCAAAATTTTTTTCTACCGTACCAAAATTTTTCCCTACCGCGCGATAAGAAGTTTCACTTCAAAAACAAAAAAAAAAAACATCACCTCTGTCACAAAAACCCTTTTTTCTTTCGCTCTCATTTTCTTATTATTTGATTTAATACTAGCCACAACCCCTGGCGTCGCCCGTGTATTTTTAAATCTTTGCTTGGAAATTCATAAAAAAATTTTTGTTTCATCAGGAATTATATTTATATAAAGATTCTTTCTCTTTTTTGGGGGAAAGATGTTTATCTCCGTGCAACAAAAATTGGTCTTCACGTTTCAGTTTTAAATGAAGATTATCGTTCTTTCCATAACCGGCCTGTCGTGATTTAACAAAAATTTTCGCTCAACCAAAAAGTCGCAGTTATCGTTTTGAAAGGGCCGAGTTATTCACACGGTGATCTCCTCCCATAATTAAACATTTAAGAGGGCACATCTTCTTCACTCATATCTTTTAAACTTTTCCTTCTCGAGTATTTTATTAATATTAATTTATTACTCCAACAGCGAACTACAGAGTAGTTGAGTAAGGATTTCAAATTTAAGTATAAATAACACTCGCAGTAGCAACTATTATTAATTTTATTACAGGATTTTTCATGTCTCCGTATAAAATAACAGAATACACTACTTTTTTTAAACTCTTTCAGAGAATGAACGAAGTACTACTCTGTACGGAATGGGAATAGCGATTTGTAAAAAGGTGGAATAGAAAGAAGATTGTTCAGTTAAAGGTGACGAACAACCAAACATTATAACATCTTTCGACGACCCATCTTTCTCGAGCATTTTAATAAAATGAATTTATTACCATAAAATCGAAATAATAGTAGTTGAGTAAAGATTTCAAATTTAAGTATAAATAACATTCCCGGTAGCAACTATTATTAATTTTATTACAGGATTGTAGAAACTAATGAAAAATAGTACCTTCCGTTGAAATCTCTGTGCTGAGTACAGCGGATAGGCTAAGAGCGCGACTTGTATGTTTATATCCTGTCCCCGTCAAGGAGGTTTAATGATTCCAGTCACGCAAAAAGAGAAATAACACAACGCGGCCTGTAATTAATAAAATGCCATCTAGAGTTTATTATTTACCGTGGTAATTATTTTATTTAATTTTTTACGTTTAATTTATATTTACCGTAGTAGTGTAATCATTTTATTTAAAATTTCATGAAAATTATTACTTTTTTTTTATTCGTTCCGTGTGCATTTTTGTACCGCTGGTCGCCGCATCTCAGCTACTTAAAATCTCATATTTCGTGAAGTGAAAGGGGTAAAAGAACTCAGCCGTACCATAAAACCTTCGTTTGAAAAACCAAAATATACCCGGAAAATTTTAGCACGATCCATCCAGCGGTACAGGAACGCATACGGGACAAACAATACAAACATTCATTGTTATCTATCTGTATATATATATATATACAAATTAAGCAAATTTAAAATTCATAAGCCAGAAATATCATTACAGATTATCGCATTTTTCAGGTAATCGCTTCTTACAAATTTTCGAAAGAAAAAAATTAAACTCAGTATAAATTAAGTTTGTTAAATTATATCGATAAGCGGAAAATATGTAAAACTGCTGGGACATATGATAGGACACAATAACTTTATCGGAAATATAATAGAAGGTAAAGAGTTACAGGAAAAGACTGAGATAAGCATATATGATCGAATGAATATCAATAAATATCGAGAACTTCGGACGATGGCTATTAACAGGACGCAATGGCTAATAAGAGGCTGCCTTTAGTGAATAAAAAAAATATAGGTCTCGCTGGTTTGTCGTAATATTTCCGGCTTATGAAGTTTTTTATTTTGGGTTTTCACGGCGATTTTAAAAATACTACATAAACTAAAATACACGTTCAAAATCCAAAAAATAGGGTCACGTGCAAATGTAACTTTCGTATTAGTTGCGCATTTTTATTTTTAAATATTTTTGAAACTCATAAACACGTGCACGTTGATTCGTTTGTAAGTTAGAAATAAATCCGAGTCATGCTCTGTCATCAGAACTGGGTTCAAGGAAACAGCTCTAACGAGTTAGATGAAATTCACGAATCAGGGGTTTTTAGGGTCTAGGAATCGGTTGTTCGCAAGGTCTTAAAGTGGAGAAAGTTCCAGCAATTTCAAGCGGGGAAGCGAGCAGTGTTCATGTTAGTGACAATCGAATTTTTATATTTTATTAAAAAGTAAAAAATATTACGGAAAATAGATTCGGAATATCCTTGTTTGCGATAAAATATATTTATTTACATTCTACAAGAATTGATATTACGTAGGACGTCATCATGGATCGAGTTATACAGGTGAGAAAAATTTGTAATAATATTTCTGGCTTATGGATTACATTTGTTTTTATTACTTCAACATGAAGAATAATGCAATGCATACAAAAATGTAGCATGTGTGGGGGTTACTACTAAATGTTTAACAACTGCTTGTGAAGCTTATTGATTCATTGACTGGATTTACAAGTTCAGATCCGAGTAAAACTCGGTTAATACGGATATTATTAAACGGACAATTTTGAAGCACAATTGGTTCGAGAAATGGCTCCGACGGTTCTGATAAAACATTCACGTGTGCAGTTTTAAGATTTGTATCGCGCGCACATTATTACTGAATTTTTAAATGTTTGTGGAACTCGTGAAAGCTTTGATTAGTCTGTAAGTTCGCACTGAAGCTGAGTAAAGCTCAGTCACTACCAGGTACTATATATAGTTGTTTTTTTTTTTGTATTTATTTTGCAACCACGATGCCAATAAGACATAGTCGTGATATATGCAATATTCTTAGCGATAATTAAGGACCATTTTTATTTCTAAACAGCATGGGCTGATTTTAAGAATTTCATTACAAATTTAAAATTCCACTTATTAATACTAGAATCACCGTTAATTTTCCTACCATAAATATTATATTTTTTACAAACATCAATTAAGTAGGTGCACTGAAACAAGGTATGGAAGACTAAGAATCCGCTACATTCTAACTGTCATCGCTGACCATGTTAAGTCTTTTCTTATAAAGACAAAAATTACCATGACCGGAAAGAGCTTGACTGGTGAAGTAGTTAATGTCCAAATTTTTTAAACCAAGCCTCACTGTTATATGGTACTACATCTCTCTCTATATATATATATATATATATATATATATATAGTTGTGTAGTAAAAAGCAAAAACTAAATGTATATTCCTTTTTGTCTCATGCTGCAACGAATTTTTAGCGGACAGAATTAAAAAGCATTGAGTATTGTTACTGCGGGCGCAAATCTTCAGAAATTATGATTTTCAATATTTACCATAAAATTAAAAATATCTACCGGATAATTACACTATTTCAGCTATTACAGGGGGGGGGGGGGTTAACTGAACAATCTATTATTAACAAAGAGATATTTGAAATTTTACGATGAACACTGAAAACCATGCGGCTTCGACGTAACAGTTCATATCAGCATAGTGCCGTACTCGGTTCCCGAGCATCGACCACTAACTCTATATGTACATTCTAGCTGTACAAATAGTAGTGTATTAGGTAATATACAAGGCTAGTGCAGGCGCAACACTAGACTTGGAACTGATATTGTGATTGTTTAATTTATCGGCATATAAATATGCAGTCCTGTTTCGTAACGAACAATCCTTTTATCTGTCTGTACTACCTAGTCTTCCTTAGAAATCCCTGGTTCTTTGAGTTTCCTTCATTTCCCCGTTCTGTTGTCATTTCTATGATTCGCTTGCGTTTTGGCCATTCTGCTCTTCCTTCTTCTCGTTTTCGCTTTTTCTTTGTCTCCTCTCCAAATTGTCCTCTCCACCTAAATGAAGCGGCGATTTGCGACGTAAATCACATCTTCTTTGAATGCCCTTTCTGTTCTATATTCTTGTCTGCTGAACCTTAAGCTCCGCGCTCCTTATTGTGCATCTTATATTTTGTTCTTCTCTTCGCCATCCATTATTTCATCCGTTAGTAGTTGCTTTATATTGTCCATATCTGATCGAATTGAAATTTAACTGACGGCTCTTTTCTTTCTTGTTGTTTCTGGGTGTAGGTCCTTAGCTGATGTGCCCAAAGGGGGAATCTAAAAAAAAAAAAAAAAAAAAAAATAAAAAACTACATCGTAACAGTTACGGTGTACCCCTTAAATAAACCGTTCCTATTTTCAGAACCGGCTAGATTTGATTATCGGCAGCCAATTTTTAAAAGTTGTCTGACATATAATACTGCTAATGTCTAAATCTTTCTTGCGGCTACACTCGTAAATTACGCTAAATGGCGCTACTTCAAATACGAAATTATACCGGGGCTTACTTTATTCGGACATTGCTGTTTATTAGTAAATAATTGCAATATTCTTCCGGAATTATGAAGTCCGAAGCTTCAATATATCATCTTCATTGATACAGCGAATAAAAAGTAATTACGGGGCTCTCCGTTCCAGGTATCAAATCGTGGACAATTAGCATGTAATTTCACATTTACGTGTCTTTACTCGTGAAGATTAGCTTACTGTGTACTTTGCGTGCACTGAAAGTGTTCTAGAGGGGGTGTGTACACACATTTGCATTCTTCGCGTTCAAAAAAAACAACAATACGAATTTTAGTTGTTTTTTTTCCCGCGATTTTTTTGATTTAAATTATGAAAATTCCTAATTATCTCTCGAAATTATTATTTTTACCTCGCGTAAAACAACGGTTTTTGGCGTGAAAAATGAGAAAAATGTTTTTCCAAGAAGAAGTTCTTTCGAGATTTTCGTTGGTTAGTAAAAATTACTTGTTCTACATCATGTTATGAACCGCGCTATTCTAGGAAGAATTTAAACTTTACGTGGCAATGCTCCCTGGTTAAATTTCGTAACTAACTTACATTTAACGTTTTGGAATGTACGTGTAATTACGCTATGATTACTAATTAGGTAATTAAGTCTTGTGTACAAAACGGAGACAAAAATAAAACGTTGCCGACCGTGAAAAACTGAAGTAAAACGTTGCTCCTACAAAGGCTAAAGCAGTGGAAAAAAAAGGCCGCCACGTAACAAAATAAAAAGAATTTAAAAAAAACACGAGTGTCTAATTCGGAGTCGTGTCATCTGTGTGTGAATTTTGTAGCTAATTTTGTTTAAGGTTCTTTTAGGATATTTGAACGTAACCAGTGTATATTTTTTTGCTCTGGCAGACGAGACAATTCAAATTTCTGAATAGTGTCAGTTTGTTTCTAATGACGTAAAGCGGTCTGATTACATTTGCAAAGCGCGTCTCATGTATGTACCTTGGAGACAGAAGATCTAATGCAAAACTTTTGAAGTAGCCTCCATGTGCAGTTTGTTTGTTAATTAGTTAATAAGATAATAAGATAATAAGATAATAAGATGAAATAATGAATTAATTGAATAAACATAACTAAGCATATCTTAAGATTTAACGCTAGATTAAACATATAATGGGGAAGTGTCATTTCGACTGGAAACGCAGTGATAATCGGTGATTTAACAGTTTAATTTTCAGAATGTATACCTATGTGCAAAAATAAACGAGATCGTTAGTGTAAATGTAGTAGTCGATATGCCATCGATAATATTAACAATAGTAAATGATAAAGTCCAATTGATTCCATAGGCAAAAAAGGAACATTAACGGACGTAATAGTTTGTGCAAAATTTAACCATCCGGAGACACACGTAAACTCCCATCAGTTTTTAGGCATAATACCTAAATGGTCTGCGCAGCGTACCGTTGTATCAAAAATTCAGTCCATGAATATGTCGAACAAATTAAGCGAAATTGGTCGGACTATTTTATTATATTTATTGTTTTTATATATATTTATTAATCGTTCATTTTTTAATGTTTTTACAAAATCTAGGTTATATGTTATATATTCATTTGTGAATTGTTGAATGTATGACATCTTTCGTGTAACAAAAAATATAACATCGGTAATGTTAATGGTAATTTTTTGAAATCGTTTACATTTATAAAAAGATACGAGTTAACTTTACGAAAAACTCTATATTGCTATTAAAAATGAATACAATAACAAATTAATAGAACACCTGTATAAGAAATCTTACAATAATATTAAATAATAAGAAACGCGGTATTAGTAAACATAACTGAACTACAATAAATTTACATGCATCAACTCGACAACAAACAAGTTGATTAATGTATTTTCCGTAAAAATCTTAAAATATCTTATAGAAGAAAAGTTCACAATAATGATCTACTTAATGCAAATTCATTACAATAAATAAACACAAAAAACATACGCGATATACGGTATCAGATGTAGTACACATATATGTGTATGAGAATGTATGTAGGACAAACCGGCAGAACATTCCAAGCACGGTGCAAAGGGGCTTTAATCACTCTTCGCCTGCGAAGCATATTATTACAATGTAAGAATAATCTTTAGTTAATGATTTTTGTTGGTTCTTTTGAAACATACACATATCTGGAAGAAATTTTACTAAATCTCGCGGAGGCATTTTTTTTATAAATAAATTCAAAAATAACCGAATTAATTCCGGTCGTAACTGAATAATAATTCTCTTTTTAAGATCAACTTTTTTTTTTTTTTTTTTTTTTTTTTTGTTACAACGCCATTTTAGCACTACTGAAGCTAAATAAGCATCTCATACAATAATAATAATAATAATAATAATAAGATACTTAATAATAATTTATTATAATATTAAGTATATACATGTGCCGGTATGTTTCTTAGTGGTTACATATTCAAATAAAACTACTTAATTGCACTAAGTCTAACTAAAGCCTATCATCGGGTGTCGTCGTTTAAGCTGTCTAATGCCTCTGCATTAAAGCGTGTAATTTCAGCCGCTCCACGAACGCTTTTGCAATTTTTGTTTGTTATATTTTTATATTATTTTAATCGCCGACATACATCCATCTGTGTTTGTTTTTACGTACAATACGAAAAATAATTTTTTAACTCTTTAATCATTATACACCACCGTTAGATATTTGATTATTTATGATTTTTCCTGATGATTGTTCGAAACTGAAAACAACTTTTAAACTTTATCAGAAAATCATCATCATCATCATCATCATCATCTTCAGCTATTTTTAATCCACTGTTTTGGATGTTGCTCTCTCGAAGTTCCTTCCATTTTTTTCTTGTCTACCGCTTTGCTCGTCCGGTCCTTTTGAAACTTATTTATGTCGTCCATCCAACGTGTTAACGGTCTGCCTCTTTTACGTGTTCCGTATGACATCCCCGTTGTCATTCGCAAGGAGTTCTGAATGTCTTGCGAGATGACCATTTCCATCTTGATTCTTTTATCGTTTCTAATTTTATCTGGTAGTTTTCCCGATTCATTTGTTTTCTTTTTTATCCTTTAGGGTCATGCCAATCATTTTTCTTTCAATCCTCCTCTGCGCCACTCTTAGTATTTCTTCCATTGCTGCTGTGGTGTTCCATGTATCGCATCCATAAGTCATCGCTGGCAGTACACATTGATTAAATGTTTTCCTTTTAAGACTTATAGGAATCTTTTCATTTTGTAAAATGTTCTTTGTTATTTCCTCTTGTAATTTGTTGTCACCTTTTATAATCTGTCCTAAGTAATTAAATGAGGACACTTCCTGCATTGTCATCTGGTATTTCATAATATTGCTACTTTTTTCCGTAGTAAGACCGGGTTTCGCTATGTTGATTTTCAGACCTATTTTCTTGCTTCTTACATTAAGTTCTTGTACCGTTTCTTTTAGTTCATCTATATCTTCGCTAAGGAGCACTATGTCATTCGCATATCTGAGGTGACTGAGATATGTTTGTCCAATTTTTAACCCCTTACTGTTCCGTTTAATTTCTCAAATACCGATTGCAATAATGAATAGTTTTGGTGACATCGAGTCTCCTTGTCTAATGCTCCTGTATAGGTTAATTTCTGTTTCCAGTGGACCAACCTGCATGGTGGTCTTTGCGTTCTTCTATATTATATATGCCGTATAACTGAACCGTATTCATTGTCTGTTTCTTTAAGAACGCTCTGTGTTGAAATAGAATCGAATGCTTTCTCATAGTCTATTAATAGCATGTGTAATGGGCGTCGAAGTTCGTTTTGTTTTTCTAGTATTTGTTTCATACGTAATGTATATTACAGTGCCGATGCCTTTTCGGAAGCCTGCTTGTTCTTTCGGCTGAAATCTGATTGTTCGTTTATCCTTCCTGTAATAATTTTTGTTAACAGTTTGCTTTAAAAGAAGGCTTATGGCGGTCTATAATTCTTTATTACTTTCTTATCTGCTTTTTTATGTAGTAGTATTAATTTCAGGTTTCCGTTGTTGTCTGCTTCTGAATACAAAGGTTGCAAAGGTTCGCTAGCAGGCTCGAAATCTCTTCCGTTGCTACTTTCAGCATTTCCCCTTGGATTCCGTGTCTGGCCCTGCACTTTTACCATTTTTATACTTTTAATCGTAGCCATTACTTCTTCTTTTGATTATCTATCGGTTTGTTGTTAATGTTGTATTGAACATTTTTAGCCGGCGTGTTTATCGTTTCATCATTATATAATTATGCTTCCTAAACTTCTAGATGACTCTGATCCTGTACTCCATTACCATCTATTCCTAAATTCGATTAAAAATGCTCTATCGCTGTCTTCTCCTTCCCGTAAACCGTCATCGTCAGGCCATCGTGGATCAGCATCGTCCCTCTGGTGGAACGAAGAATGCAATGCCGCTTTCGATCATAGTCGCGCTACATTTAGAATTTTCCGATCAAATCCTACACGCGAAAACTTTCTTGCCCACAAAAGGGCCAATGCAAGGGCTAGGTTTATTCTAAAATCGTCTAAGAAATCCTCTTGGAAAAATTTCTGTTCATCTTTTTCGAGAACTACTCCTCTCAAGCATATCTGGAAAATGGCCAGAGCTTTCAAATTCCCTTCTTCTGAACGTCCTTCTATCCATACTATTTCCTCCGACAGTTTGTCTTCTTTTCTTGATGCTGTTGCTCCTGCTTATGTTCCTAACGTTGATGAATCCTGCCCGTTTCCTGTTATGGAAAACCCTAATTCTCATTCTCTTTCCTCTGCGTTTAATATTAATGAATTAAAATCCATTCTCAAAAAATCTTCCAGCCCCACTCCAGGTCGTGATGGTATTCCCTTCTTTGTCCTAAAAAAGTTATCCGATCTTGCTCTCCGAACCCTTCTTTGTATATTCAACTCCTTTTTGTCCAGAGGAGTCACACCTCCTGACTGGAACACCTTTATTATTATTCCTATCCCTAAGAAAAACTCCTCTCTTCGTTCGATCTCCCTAGCATCGTGTCTCAGAAAACTGTTTGAGGGCATGCTTAACAAGCGCCTGGTCTGGTGGCTCGAACACAATAATGTTTTTCCTTCTAATATGTTTGGTTTCCGTCCAGGCTTAGGTCCTGCTGACTGCGTCAGTCTGTTTGTTTCCTATATCTATAAATCTTTCATCGATAAACAGTACACTCTAGCTACTTTTATCGATGTTTCCAGTGCTTTTGATAATGTCCATCTCCCTACTCTTCGAGATAGAATGATAGCAATTAACATCCCGACGCATTTTTGTTCCCTCATTGTTAACTTGATGTTAAATCGTACTATTCTCCTGTCTTCTTCTTCGTTCGAGGTTACAAGAGTTGTTTCACGTGGTCTTCCACAAGGATCCTGCCTTAGTCCTACTCTTTTTAATATTTATACTATTTCTGTTGCTTCTCTTTCTATGAACTCCTCTTCCTTATTTTTTGCCGATGACATTATTCTCTTTTCCTCATCCCGTGATATCGTAGATGCTAACGAAAGTGTTAATTCGTCTCTAGCTACTTTGGAACAATCTCTTTCCTCTTTGAACCTTTCTATTTCCCCTTTAAAATCCTCTTGTATTGTCTTTTCTCTTCGTCCTTTTAATCCCGCTTTAGTCTCTGTATCCTTAAACTCCAATCTTATCCCTCGTAGGGAATGCTTCTGCTATCTCAGTGTATTTCTCAATAGTCGTCTCTCCTTTTATGAACATATTAATTTCCTTTCCTCTTCTGCCCTTAAAAGACTAAACTTACTGAAAGCTCTTTCTCCAACAAAATGGGGAGGCGATCCCTTTCTCCTTATTTCCTTGTACAATTCGATTATCCGTTCCAAATTCGACTACTGTTCCTTTATCTATGGCTCTGCCTCAAAATCACTTCTTTCCAAGCTGGATATAATTCAAAATTCTTGTATTCGTCTTTGCCTTGGTGTTCTTAGATCTTCTCGAGTACCAGCAGTTCTCGCTGAGTCTAACTCGCCTCCCCTTTTCATTCGCAGATCCTATTTAGGTTATCGTTTCTTGTGTAAACGCCTGCCGTTATCATCCTCCAAACTTATTCCTTCATATCTTTCTATTCTGCAAAACTGGCGTTTTACTCCCAAGAAAATTCCTATTCTAGCCCGCATTGCTTTGCGGCTAAATTCCTTTTTATCCTGCACAATTTCTTATAACAATCTCCCTTACTTTTCTTTCAATTTTGCAGATCTCTCCAATCCTCCCAATGTATTCTACTTTCCTTTTTCCTCCAAATCCCTTTCCTATCCAACAGTTATACAGGAATTCCATAGTTATATCGAATCCCGTTTTCCTTCCCATATTGCTATTTTTACGGATGGTTCGAAGGGGCCTAATGGAGTTGGAGCTTCTTTCATCATTCCGAGCATTAATTTCTCTGAATCTTTTCGTCTCCCTTCCTTTTGTACTATCTTTACGGCCGAATTAACGGCCATTTTACGTGCCATAATCCATATTTCCTCACATCGTTCTTCTTCTAAATTTTTAATTATCTCCGACTCCATGTGTGCTCTTAAAGCTATTTCCTCTCATTTCCCCTCTCACTTCTCTGACCTTTTCATCCTCCGTATTCGCTCTCTCATTCACACTCTCTTCTCACTTCACGCTATCCGCATTGAAATGCTCTGGGTCCCCAGTCATATGGGGATAGAGGGTAACGAAATGGCTGATTCTTTGGCTCAGATTGCTGTATCCTCCCGCTTTTTTTTCTCTAAAATTCCCGTTTCGAATTTACTCCCATTGTGCAAAAAGTTTCATGTTAGATTTTGGTCAGATTTTTACGTTTCCTCCTTTTCTAATCATTCTTCCTTTTATTTTTCCATCCAACCTAATCTTCCCACGCGGCCTTGGTTTTACGATTTTCCTTCGCTTCACCGCTCCGTTATTGTTCCTATTATCCGTTTACGTCTGAATCATACTCTTCTTCCTTCCTCACGCTTTCGTTTTCATCTCGCTCTTTCCCCTTATTGCCCTCTTCATCCTGACGACGTAGCCGTCTGTGATCCTGACCATATCCTCTTTGAATGTCCATCCCTCGTGAACGAACGTACCTCTTTGTATTCCAATCTGCTGTCACTCAAACTCCCTACTCCTTATTGTGCCTCGTATATCTTATCGTTTCCGTCGATCTCAGTTGTTCCTATCCTCAGTTCCTTTATCTTATCAATAGCTGACCGAATCTACATTTAACTGATCCTTCTCCTTCCTTTCGTTTCTGGGCGAAGATCCTTTGTTGATATGCCCAAAGGGGGGTTAAAAAAAAAAAAAAAAAAAAAAATTCTCGGTAATACTTCCGCATTATTTCGGCAATCTCTGTTCTAGTTCTTCGCTCAATGCTATTTTTGTCGTGTTTAGACCTGTTATTTTATTATTCGAAATTTGTAAGTTTCTTTTTAATATTTTCATACTTCTGTTATTCTTTATTGTCCCTTCTTCTATCCTCTTGTTATTGTAAGTTCTAATATCATCTCGCATACTTTTCCGTACAGTTTTACATATTTCACTGTATTCAATCCTGTCTGTATCTCTGTTCCATTTTCATCTGTCTTCTCTTTTGCATCAGATCCTTAGTGTTTTGCGATATTTTGCTTGGTTTCGCTCGTTTTGGTATCTTAACTTCCAATATCTCTGTTGCCAGAGTACTACTCATCTACTTCTAGTGTCTTCTTTTTGAAGACGAGTAAAATTTTTTTCTATTTGTCTTCTAATTTCAATTTTGTTCTCCTCTCAATGTTGTATTGGGTCCTTTGCCTCTTCCGATTGCTTTAACACGTTCCCATCTTTTATTGACGGTTATTCTTGCCCTCAGTAATCTATGGTCACTTTCCGTATTAAATGATTGTTCCTACATCCTTAACTATCTCTCTTTATTTTTTGCCAAAATAAAATCTATTTCGTTTTTTGTCGTCCAATTTGTACTGCGCCAGGTCCATCTGGTTTTCTTTGGCTTTTAAAAATAAGCATTCACGATATAGAGTTTATTTTCTTTTGCGAATCTTAACAATCTGTACAAATTTAAAAATATTTTTTGACAAAGTTAAAAGTTTCTTTCAATTATACCACCATGATTATGGAGTTCGTTACTTTGAAACATGCCCCCCCACCGGGTCTTTACGTTTAAATTCTGCGGATTTAAATATTCGGTTTAACGTTCGTAATAATTCTAATTTGGTGTCGACATATATGATCGTATTATCACACGTTATATCCGCGTCGATTTGCCGCTGGATGTAACCATTCCCTGTTGTGGGCTTAAGTTCCGGCAGGGTAAATCGGGAGATATATTTTATACCCCCAACGCCCTGGGGCAGAATACTTTTTGGTATGTATATTTTTGCGGACAAAAATTCCGGACTTCAGAGCGTAAGATATGTTTTCAACAGTAAACCTGCCAATATGAGAGTACGCGCATGCTGTTTTTGAGACCTAATTTCAGCCTTATTATTTCTAATAATGATTCGTGATCGTTGTAGGGAATCGAGACCCACACCGCCGAATTGTGGTGGTCAAGTGCTCTGGCAGCTACCGCGACGACGAATTCATGTAAACGATTCATTATTTTCTTTTACAAAATTTTTGATATTTTAAAATACAAGTCTCGTCAATAAACATTTTAATGTAAATTTCTTCGGAGGAGAATATTACCCCTATCGCGGATCGAAGCAGAAAAAAAAAGGAAAAATACGCAACTAGATAGAGAAGGTTTTAAATGCTATATTTAGTCATCGGTCTAGACTCTAGAGGTAAGAAATTCTATTTTAGAAAATTTTCTGTACAATTGGCAGCTTGTCCAATAATTTTTCGTTAGCCGGCAAGAAATGGAAAAAAGAAAAAACAAACTCGAATTTGACAGACTGATAAGAACCGCGAGCGAACTATTTAATGAATTGCTGGCAAACTTTTTTCAAGTAGCTGCGCTTCGGAATAAGTGCCGCAGCTATAGCTGTAGATTTCATCCAAACCGTTTTCTTACACCTTTAGGAGCGCAAGTTGCAAAAAAAAAAAAAAGGAACCAAAATGAAAACGAAAACGAAAACGAAAACTTTCAATGAGAAAAAATGCAGACGCCGATAATAGCAGTGATAAGGCCAAATCGGGGAGTGTGTGAAGGGAATAAGGGAATGGTTTGCGTCTCACCACACGGAAACTGTTTCAGTAAATATCAGCGAAGGAATTCCCGCTGAAAAATACTGAAGAATAAATTGGAAAATTTCAGAAAAATGGAAGTCGGTGTTTCACTTCTGAATTACGACTGGTCGATTATTTTTTTATTATAGTATTTTTTTGTGCTGTCTACTACAATCTGGTTTTTTGTTGGTTTTTTGTTTTGTTTTTTTTCGCTGCAGGAAGACTTGTCAACGAGGACAAAACTGTTCTCATTCATTTATTGTTTGTTTAAAGTTCGACTGCTTTTTGATCGACCTCTTGTCATTATTTGTCTCCTATTCGCCATGCTTACAATGTGACAATTTTATCTTTATTTCTTACTTCAACACGATAAATAAAGAGTTATTTTTCCTCTTTATCAGATCGATATAGTCTTTTTTCAGTATAGACTAATCGAAACGGGTATAATTTAATTAGATTTGACTATTAATAAGAAAAAAACTAGAATTTTTGATTTTATTTTACTTTTTTTTTTTCCCCTTAAATTTATATGGTCATGTGCTGTGTGTAATTGCCGGGATTATTACAGCACATGGATCAGTGCAGGATCAGAAGTGTTTTAATATGTTAGTCGCTCTAATATGGTTTAGTATATCCTCGACCTGTTTTGGTTCGTTTGACAACGCAACCGTCGGTAAGTTGGAGGTGCCTGCAGGCAGGCAATGTTCCAGAACGTGTTCAGCGGTTGGTGAAATTGGGGAATTGCATATGGAATAGGCAGAGGGAGGAGATGTTCCTTCCAGCAAATAGTTGTGGGATATTGCTGTATGCCCTATGCGGAGTCTAGTTAATGCTGCAAACTCTCTGCGGGACATGGATATCGGTGGTCACCAAGGCTCAGTGCTCACCTTAATGGATCGTAGCCATGATGTGTGAGCCGACTACATAATTTCCCATGTCTCTGCCTTATGTTGCTGAAAAAAGGGTGGCCGGCAGAGGGGCACCTTCGGGCATGGGTTTGCTTTGGCACCATCTGTATACAGCTGTCTGTAGCTGGGAAAAAGTTGCATTTTTTCCGCCACGTACTGGGACGGCAGAATAACATCCTGGTCCGAGCGATCGCTCAGCAGAGATAAATCCGCAACAATCAGAGTATCCTCCCAGGGGAGTTCAACATGCTGATGTGCAAGGTCAGAGTTCCAGTTAATTCCTCTTTTCTTAAGGATGGCTAGTACACTGGGGAGGGGATCGTTCGGAAAAGACGGTAGTGGGATTTCTGAATTATCGTTGTGGCGTAATTTAGCTTGGTACCAGTAAAATAAATCTCTGAATTCATAAGAATTTCGGTTAACCGTTAAGGGTGGGATGCCCGCTAGTGAACAGATTTCCAACGATGGCGACCTCCCAAGATAATTTGTATAGCAGTATGATGGATTGTGTCAAGTGATTTAAGGAGTGCTTTGTTTGATGAGGAATAAACTTGGCACCCATAGGTCAATTTACTTAAAGTGAGAGATTTGTACACAGTTAGCAGGAGCTTAGGATCTATGCTATATTTCGGATTTGACAGACATTTTAGTATATTTAAGGATTTCATGCATTTATTTTTAAGATGGTGAATGTGATGTGACCATGACAGTTTTTCATCAAACACAAGACTCAAGAATTTAATTGTGTGGATCAACGGGAGTGGTGAATTCCTTAGGAAAAGAGTTATGTCGGAATCGGGATCACGCTAGCGTCTCTTGTGAAATTTCACACATACGGATTTTGTTGGAGAGAATTCCAGGCCATTGTTATCAGCCCATATTTCCAAGTTATTGATTGTTGATTGAAGGATTGATCTCGCATTGGACGGAAGGTTGGAAGGAAGGGATATATTAAGATCATCAATATATAAGCGGGCTGTAACTGGCGGCCGTATACAATCTGCCATATCATTTATGTATAATATAAACAATGTTACGCTCAGCGCTGAGCCTTGCGGAATACCATTTTTGATAAGGAAGGAGGAAGATATTTTGGAGCCAATCCTAACTCGGATCGCCCTATCAGAAAGAAAGTTAAGGATGAAATTGCCCATGTTTCCGCTGATTCCGACGTTCTTCAGCTTAGTAAGCACACCATATCGCCATACGCGGTCGAAAGCTTTTTCAACGTCAAAAAAGAATTGAAAACCGAATGAATAAAGGAAGCTAAGCGCATATAATAATGATGGTGAGAAGATAAAATACGCTATATGGCGTAGCTGGAAGATGGCCCTAGAAGAAAGAACGTTTGCCAGAAAAAATTCGAGAACATGCAAAGAAACAATGGACCGGCATCGCAGAAAAATACGCAGTCAATAGGATGAAAAAGATAATCCTGTAATGGTAATGGAACAAAGTAATGGACGAAGGAATAAAGAACCACCATTTAAACCAAGTTCCCGGTTATATTTCTGTATTTGTTACTTCCGTTACTGTTACAATTTATTATATAACCTGTTCGGTTCTGTTAAAATCGCTTTAACTTAAATTGTACAACTACTTTGAACTTACCTAAAAAGATACTTTTTGTGGATGACGGAAATTATACATGTATATATATTTCCATTATTTTGTTTGTATAAATACCTATTTTGTTTATATTTTTCTCCCGGAATTTCTTTCAAAACCTAACATTTTTATTTACAAAAATTAATTAAAATTTCTTAATTTACTTTTACTAAAATTTAATAGAAGCTTTTTTTATCGTTTTTTTTTTTTTTGTTTGTTTTTTTTTCATTATTTTATTACAACTCCATGTTCCGCCTTTAACTATCTGGAATATTGAAGAACATTGAGAGCTGTACCAATTCTACACGTACAAATGTAATCTGATTTCCTTTGCAAACGCCAGAATTTTGATTAAATTCAAAAAAAAAAAAAAACAAGGTTACTGTGGATTGAGCCAAGCAAATACTATCAAAATTACCAACTCAACATAAAATGTTACTCAACTAACTGTTTGCACACAACGAGAAAAAACTGTTGTGGATGAAGCATCATTGAACCGGTAAAAAGCTATAAATATTTACGGTTGAAAGTAGACAACTCTACTTTAATTGGGGAAACCACATAAACGGCCTATGTATGAAACTTGGAAAAACCATTCCAATATTATATAGACTAAAAAGATACATAAAATCACAGAAAACCAAACTGAAGATATACCATGCCCTATGTCAATCATAAAGTATGGTAATAGCGCGGGGAAAAGCAAACAAAACGAAACTGAGAGACACATATGCAAACTACCTACCAAAAAAAAAAAAAAAAAAACGTTTAAGAATCATCATGAGAACTAATAGGAAGAATTCAAAAATATAGAAGGGGGCATATTAGAATATACATGGTGCGTTCACAAAGTTTCAAGACTGATTTTTTCCTGAGTAAGCGAGGACGCGCGGACGGGTTACACAGATAGAGTGAAGTAGTGGAGGTTGTCGCTAACCGACCGCAACAGCGGCAGTTGTGTCTGAGACACTGGAGTGAGCAGATCGCTAGTAGTGTGAGTGTGTGTCAGTGACCCCCGTCAAAACTCTGAGAGCCGAAAATGCAACGTTATTCGATAAAGTTCTGTGCGAAACTGAACAAAACCGCTACAGAGACTTTTGATATGATTCAAGAGGCCTATAAAGAAGAAACCATGTCACGTGCAATGGTTTTCATGTGGCCCAAGAGGTTCAAAGATGGCCCCGAGGATGTTGAAGACGATGACCGCGCTGGGAGACCTTTAATGAACCAAACTCGTGAACATTTGATGAAAGTGCGTGAACTTTTAAACACTGACCGTCGTCTTAGTGTTAGACTATTAGGTCAGACTACGATATTCAAGATAGTGACAGAAGATTTGATGATGCGAAAAGTGTGTGCCAAACTTGTTCCCAGAGTTCTAACGGATGAACTGAAGGCACGTCGCTAGGTTGTTTGCGAAGAAATGCTCGAACGTTTGCTCGTCGATCCGAATTTTTTAGATAAAGTGGTTAATGAAACCTGGATGTACTAATACGATCCTGAAATGAAGCAGCAAAGTGCGGAGTGGCACACAGCCTCATCTCAAAAGACGAAGAAAGGTCGCATGTGCAAGTCACGCGTGAAAAGCATGTTCATCGTTTTCTTTGATGCCAAAGGAGTGATCCACAAAGAGTTTGTTCCTACCGGACAGACTATCACAGGTCAGTTTTATGCTGAAGTGCTCCGCCGTTTAAAGGATCCAGTTCGCCGTGTCCGCCCAGAGGTCAAAGATGATTGGGTTCTTCACCGTGTCGTAATGCGCCTTCTCACAGGTCAGCCACCCTATAGCCCTGGCCTAGCGACTTCTTTTTGTTCCCCTGAATCAAGAGAGACCTGAAAGGGAAACGATTCGACACGATTTCAGCGATCCAGGCAACTTCGACAAAGTACAGTTTCAGGGAGCAGCCTAGTGGAAAAAACGCTGGCAGCGGTGTGTTGGTGCCCAAGGGTCATATTTCGAAGAATTTTAGTAAGTTGTACAAAAATTTTTAATAAACGTTTTGTTCTGAGATCAGTCTTGAAACTTTCTGAACGCACCATGTATCTTGAACCTAAAATCTCAGATGCGGCACTTAATTATATTGGGGGGGGGGGGGGGGGGGGATAAACAAAAAAATAAAAATAGAAAAAAGAGAACAGCTAGCTTATGATATTAGAAACGTACGACTCCATAAAAACAATAAAATAAGTAACCTCAACAAACGTGGAGACAACTTAAAAATAAATATATATACTATGTAATATATTAAACGCACTACCGGGGGACATATTAAACAATTACCGCCAGACGGAAAAACAACTAAATTAGAATTTAAAAAAAAAAAAAAAAGAGTCTAAAATTAAATAATTAATCACGATTAGCCCTTATCAAGTTTAGATTAAGTCAATGCAATGGAAAAAGGGAGAGTACGTGGATTGAAATGAGTAAATTATTTTTATTTAAATTATATACTGAGTGTTTAAATGGGAATAGTTTATTGGTATTGGTCAGATGTAAATATATTCATATAAGAATCGCCAATAACTGTATGTGTCTCAGATTCGTTAGTTATAGTATTTATTAGCATATATTAATTAATAAAGAATAGAGACATGTGTTAATTTGTAGGACCTTGCCGACAAGCTGCGTGGCTTGGCGGGATCCTTAAATGTAATGCACACGCATAAAAAAAAAAACAAAAAAACAAAGATGTGTCACAGTCGATTCGTTTGACGCACTACATACGGGACAGCTCGTTGGTGGAGGGCTGTTGGTATATAGTTATGCGACGCCCCGTGACTGAAGACACGATCAAGTATTGAGCATTCATTCCTGCCTATGCCATCAGAAGACCACCAGAATTCGGTGTTTAGTTTAATATTTCCCCTTAGAAAGTTCTTTTCTGGAATCCACTCAGACCTTCACTCTTGTTTACACACGCTCATAAATATGTATGGAATAGTGTCGGAGAAGGAGGAAGGTTCTCGGGCATTGGTGAGTATATTGCAGAGCGTGCTGAAAAGTGAACTTCGCCGCTCTTACGTATTCCGATATAACTCGGAATCCATAGGAGAAAGACACTCTTCGAATCCGCTTCTGTGCAACTCATAAAAATCACCTCGGATTTTTTCAATTACACCGGGGTTTTACTATAAGAGGCCAGTGAGTCTGTATGAGCAGTACTCGCCGGTAATTATTTAATTCGATATGTTGTATTACATGATTCCACACTATCAACCGACTGGGGTATGTTATCACAAGCGTGTTGCTGGTAGTTTGTCGTTGAGGAAGTAGTAAAATGTTTAACGGTATTTATTGGAAGAAACACCTTTGGCAAGTGAACCGCTTCCGTTTTTCTATATAGGAATCACACGTGGTTTACATCGTGACTTACTGCTGACTAAATTAATCCACCTTCAAGTGTAGTACTAGTCTAAGTAGCGTCCCAATACTGCGGTGTGCCGAGCAACCGCTTTCCCAGAGCAAATTATCGGTTCTACTGGCCAAACCAACGAAAGTAGATGATAATATGAGACAGAGGAAGACGGTTGAGTACAAATGCTTTAGAGCCGTAATGGGCTGAAAAATTTTATCCTTAATATTACGCACATTAATTTTGAATCGGTATTAGTTACTTAACTGCAAACGAAATATGGTAATTAAATATCTCACTATGAATACTGTGACGTTGCTCCGTTAGTTCACAAAATGATATGAAAACATTTTAATTCCGATCCCCGACGTTCGTCTTATTGTTGTTTTTCTTTTTTTGATAGCTACATCGTTCCGGTAGGTTTAATAGTCCGTCGCACCCGTAATTATTTGAAAATTTCTCAGTATGATCCAGTCCTTGGTACGTGAAAACATATTGCAAAAATTCTCGTATTTGATTTTAACTTTATACTAAAGAAATTCCCAATTGAAATCTTTAACTTATACTTGCATACATATATATGCATATATATATATATATATATATATATATATATATATATGTGTGTAACTCGGCCATTTTGGCCTCACAAGGGGCTGGGCCCCTTGACCCCTCTTGCTTTCATTTCTGTCTCTTTCTCTTCTATACTTTGTATAAAATGATCAAAATTTACAACGTAATTCTTACTGACATCAACACAAAAAAAAAATAACATAATCACAAAAATCCTATCCTAACATTTAACTTTCATTATATAAAATTAAAACATTTTTTCTTTACGTTTTTCAAATAACAATAACAAAAATTCTATAAAAAATAACAAACGTTACATAAAATTGGGACATTTTGCGTTACATAAAATTGCGACATTTTTTCTAATGGGGGTAGCCTAAGAATTACGTTGTAATTAATATATATATATATGCATATGCATCCATCGTCAGCCCGGGCGACAGGCCGGTTGCTTCTTCATTCACTTGTCGCATCTACTAAAAAAAAAAAAAAATAGCAGACCCCACTCGCCGGAAAGTGCTCAAGAAAAAGAAGATATGCATATGCATATATATAATATATGAAAATGAAATGCTAAGGGGGAATGAAACGTAACATTTTTTGTAACAGTTTTTTTTTTGGTGATTTAAGAAAATAAATCTGTTTTTTTAGTCTGTTTTTAAAAGCTAAGGTTCAAAAACAAGTAATTTTTATTGGCGCTGTCGAAAATTTTTTGATTTTTGCATGGTTATATATGCAGGGAGAAAATGAAATAAAAAACTTTAGAACCGATTGGAAGAACAAGAAATCTGTTGTTCCTGTGTTGGCTGCCTTTATTTCTTCTATCTCTAATCGCTTCCTGATATAATCTGCTATTTCTTACGTTTCATCATTCTGCTATTCTTTTTCGTTGAGTAAATGTCCTGCGTTAACACGCCCCCTCCCAAAAAAAATAAAAATTAAAAAAAAAAAAAGAGGAAAAAATCACTATATTTAGAAAAATAATCATGAGACTTTCATTGAAGAACTAACCATAAATGGCAGAGAAAGAAGAATAGAAGAGTAAAAATAAAATATTGAATATCCCATTGTATGTATTACGTTTAAGTTAATTTTCTTTGAACGATTCTGTGTCGTGTAGACTTGAACTAAATGAAGTCAAAGAGTTATTTCTTCCTATCTACTCACATAGATCTACCGCTGATAGTCCATAATAATAAACTTACTCGTAACTGTAAATATGTAATAAACTTACCAGTACATTATAAAAATAAAAAAATTATATGTTTCACAAATTTAGGTTATCTTTTTACGATTCCGTAATTCACATGTTTACAAAAAATTCAATTTTTTCGTTGCAGCGCTTTAAACAAGCCTCGGGGGTTATCAATTACTCTGTTTGATGTAACAGGTCTCACAATGAGCAGGGTAGTTATATACACATGCACATATATATATATATATATATATATATATATATATATACATATACGATAACAAGAACAGACAATGTAACAAATGCAAATTAAATTGAATAAATAATCAGAAGAAACGAGAACTGAGAAATAAAATAAAATCGATAAGGTCATTGTATAATTTTCAGAACGCAGATAGAATTCGTTTTTGTAACTTCGGGTCTATGCAAATGAGGCCTTTGTTTTCTCAGTCGGTCTTTCGCTCTCCTAACCGCACTGCTACCGCCGTGAATTAATCTCGAACGCAATCTGTCGATCGCTTCGAAAGTTTATTATGGGCGCGCTTCATTGTAGTTTTATTCGGTATAATGGATTTTCCTCCAAACTGCCACCGTATCGTTTCGTGGTATGATCAAATCACTGGATTTTCACAATAATCAAAAGCTCTCCGATAAAATGCCAATAGTATACTAAAAATGACGAAAAAAATTAACTTGCAATAAAAGATGGCCTCAGAAGTAAGGGCATTTTTTTAAACATTAATAAACATGTTAAAAAAATATATATCTATAGCATGTTGTTACTTTTTAAGCAACGTAATCCAATGAGCCAAAAAGTAAGTAATAACTCTTTAACAGCATTCAATTTTGGAATAATAATCTGCTTTCGAAATCTTCTGAAATAAAACTGTTAAACGAGCTAGTTATTTATGGAGTTAGAAATGTTCACTCGGACTGAGATAGTATTAAAAATACAACATTTACAACCGGTTTTAGTCTTGTATATATCCGCGTTGCACCAAAACATTATTAGCAGTACCACCTACGTATACATTTCCACAGCGAAATTGCATAAATGTTGTCTCGGAAATATTTTCCGAAATGTGGCTCCCTATTAATGAGAAAAAAGTTTGGTCAACCATTTAGTGTTTTCACTTTTTTTCTTTTCCGTGTTTCATTTAAAGATTGGAAAATTCTTTCAATATTAATTAGTTCGCAATAAATAACTAAAAATTGAGAACAATCAAATTTATACTTAAGAATCTCTGTTCGTTTTTCGGGGTCGCGTCAACAATCACACCGTCGAAATCGCGCAGTAATTTATACTCGTATCACAAAAACGAGTTGATTAAAAATTGAGAATTTAAGAGTATTAAATATCGGAAAGAATTTCTTTTACGGGAAAAGTAATTGTACAGAGGGGGGTTATCGGCATCGTGTTTCTATCATAAATTTCAGTTTACAGGAGTACCCTTTTGCGTTGTACAGGAGTATTGACGGTTTTATAGTTTAACATTTAATAATGCTGCGAGGAACAATCGAAGCAAGCAAGAGCCTGGGGTCTCCTTGTGGGTTGGCGTACAAAGTGAGCAAGGCGTGAAGCCCTATTGTATTATTTATTTTTCTTATTATAAGTGTTACTAATGTAATATTATTATTTAATTCAGTCTTTCGTTAATACATGTTAGCTTCCTGCAGTTGCGGGTTTCAAAGAAATATATTTGACATGATTTATTATTATAATTAGGATAGCGCGGTAAATGAGCGTTCAAGTTGCTTGCGTCCTAAACTGAGTAATCGGCTTAAGACGCATCTTATTCTAGACTTATTTGGGGGTTTCAGAGGAAATTTGAAAAAGTGAAGTAAGGAAAAGAAATTGCTACTCTCATCAGTGTCGTTGGGTTGCACACCATGAATTTTAAAACTTGAAACTTCGACAGACTGTCAAAAGTAACTTACTTTGGTCAAATTTAATTGCCCCAGAGATAAATTATTTGATTTATGTAGTTCATTGTTTTTACTTTTCAGGTGATTCGTGATAAGTATAAAGGTTTAACCGATATATTTTCTATTACAGCAACTGCCGCGTGTAATCAGTTAGTGGTATTAAAGTTTGCAGTATAAATTTTCTGACTTCAAACGATAAGATTGATCGATCCGATACGATAAATTGTTTAAATCGAAAATGACCGAATTCAAAGTTAAGCAGGAATCTAAATTCCCAGTTCACTTAGATTACAACCTAGTGGAAAATTGATTCCTCAAATTGTTCTCATTGTTTCTGCTTTTTACCACTTTCGATTTGTCAAATTCTCCGCCACACCTTAATTTTCCAAACTCATTCATTTTCACTCCGTCGTATAATAAACAAAAAAAATGACTTATTTTATGTTTTTTAAAGTTTTGCTTAGAATTTGATTATTTCCACTGACCGCCATGCTGAAACCCACTGGCTTTTTCCCCTTTTTGTTTCTTATATTTTTTTTTTCTTTTCTGGTTTTCTCCTAAAACTCATAACCAGATCAACTGCTACTTCCTTTGAAAAATTTTGGTTCGAACACATTTTTACTTTACTGATAGACCATTTTTTTCATTAATAGGTTTCATTTTTTTTTTTTTTTAGTTCTCAATTTGTAATACGATAATATATTTAGAGAATTTATACCAATAATTTATATAAATAACAGGTCTGTCCTGAGCCGGTCCATTTAAGTTTACGGAACCCTGACAGACTGTTTTATAGTGTTAATAATAATAATAATTAAGATACATAAATTTAATATAGGTGTACATGTATTTTACGGTGATTTATTTCGGCGATCGTAAAACTATTGAATATTTTAAAAAGCTTAGTTACTAATTGATCATTGCTAATCTGATACCTTTAAACGAGCAATAATTGTATATATATATATATATAACAATATATCTATTTTGACCATCCTTGATTACTTCCTTATACGGAAGAAAAGAAGTATTGTATTTGTGGAGTATTTTGAATCAAACGTTTCAACAAAAATATTCATTTTAATCATGCTTGCATCTATTTTAAGCCGTTTTTATAGTGACATCTGTACAAATGTTTTATTTTATTTTTTTTTATTATTATTATTATTATTATTATTT
The DNA here is from genome assembly GCA_039619475.1 of Icerya purchasi. NCBI lineage: Eukaryota > Metazoa > Arthropoda > Insecta > Hemiptera > Monophlebidae > Icerya > Icerya purchasi. The sequence continues at coordinate 544,509,132 of CM077115.1, forward strand.
AAAATAAGTTGTGGGTCTCACAAGCAAGTATACTCGTTGTGTGAGTGCCCGGCACTAAAATTACGACTATTCCTGTTTATTCTATACATCATAATATTAGTCAACTTTTTTTTTATTTTTTTTTATTTTTGAGCATGTCAGCTAAGGACGTTACTCAATCCAACGGTATGATAGTATTAGTCAACTTAAGATTATATAACTTATAACATAGTACACACATGCAAATACATACATACACCGTAAATACTCATCTGCATACCGAAACATGAGGGCAGCTAAGTATCTTTAAATACAAAGAAAAGAAAGTAAAGAAAAAAACAGGGAAGGACGAAAACAAATTAATAAAAAGAGAACAATAAGAGAAAATGATAAAATAGAATGATTCGAAACGTACGAAAATTAAGAGGAGAATAGAGCTCATCAATACGGTGCCCTGACCTACTCTGCGATGAATTGTTTTTTCATTACTTTTATTTCCTGCGATTTTTACTATACTTTTCCTATTTTTTATGTAATTCTTAAACCACTTTAGTTGATTTTTTATAATGCCCAAATTTTCCAAGTCCTTAATCAGTCATTTTCATGGTCAACTAAGTCAGACGCTTTTGATAGGTCAATAAATGTAATTAGAAATTGGTTTCCCACCGACAAACCCATATTTATCTTATTTACAATCGATCTTAGTAATGTTATCGTAGATCTTTTTTTTCTCTAAAACCATGTTGATTTTCATAGAATGAGTTGTTTTTTTTTCCACATAATTTCTTCAATGTTTATCGTTGTGATGTTCTAATATTTTACCTATTACAGGTATAATTGTTATTGGATGATAATTTTCAAATTGAATTTGCGGTCCTTTTTTATATATCGGTCTGACAATACCTCTTTTCAATCTATGTATCAGGAGTGTTAGCTTCCTTTATAGAATAGTTGACCATGTTCGTTAAAATGGGAATCAATATATTTAATATCTTTAACCCTAATTTCGTCCCATCCAGGTGCCTTATGAATTTTTCGATTATTAATTATTGCTTCTATTTGGGATTTATTTGCAGGTGGAATGAAAAAAAAAAAGATAAAATAAAACTATCGGAGTTAGTATTCAGTAACTAAGTGTGGCACTTACGTGTTTATCATGCAGAACTCAAAAACGGCTGGTCGTAGAAAATTGAAATTTTGTAGGTAGGACCATCTTGGTATCTAGTTGTGCACATCCCTTTTTTTGTTAGAATCGGTTGAGTGGAAGCGCTACTTCCGCTGGAAGGCTGCAGCTGTACTATCACGCAGATATTTTACGATTTACCCTTTAAAATACTTGTTGTTAATTTTTGATGTTCGTGATTTCAGGGCTTGCCCTTCACATACTCGCACAAGGAAGTATTGTGCTTGGTCTCAACGGATATCTTCTTTTATTAGCATCAAGCGTCGTTTTTACCATATTTTCTTTTTCTTTCGGTTTTAGTTTTCTATCTATTATGCTGTCCTAACCGTTCATTTTAATGGTTCTTTTTTTACATATATTTTTCATATTTTCATCCGATTTAGCTGTTCTGAAAGCCCCGACGTCCCAATCCAAAAAATCGCGTGCACAGAAACTAAGTACATTTTCAGCATCTGGAATTTAAAACTACTCCTCAATTTTCTACCCGTATCCTAAAAGTAACTGCACTCCATCTCCCTTCACCGCCCTACACGGCCAGTAATCCAACTGAATTTTCGAAACCAGCCTAAGTATGTTGTCGAACCTAGTCCCTCACTGGAGGGTTGGCTTAATGCCTGGGAATTACGTTATATTCCTAGGGTGTAAGTAATCAGCATATGGTCGAGGTCACGAGCACTGTTTGTGGGTTTACCGGTACAGTGGAAAAAAAAAAAAAAAAAAAAGTATGCCACTCCGGTTCCAAAAATAAATTTAAACCGGTTTTTCCCTCTTGCTGTACACGTCCGGTATTCTAACGGAATTTTCAAAATTAGCTTAACTGTAAATAAATAAATGAAAATGAATTAAATAATTGTCCAACGTTGCAGTTACTTAATGTTGTATTTACGTTAAATGAATTTTCGTTCATTATTCACACATATAGTACGAGTATATAACATTTATTATTTTTAAATTGGTAACATGAATTGACGTCATTTAAACTTTCGTATACTTATAAACTTGAACATTATTTGAAAACAATTAAAACATTCGCAAAAACATAATTAAAATTATTTAAAAATTTTTTAAAAATTATGTTTTTTTTTCTTAATAATAATAATTTGCGGGTCCTACAAGGCACTAGCCCGTCTGTGAGTTCCCGACATAATTATATCATTTATTTGTACAATATAACATTAAGTTAACTTCAGTAATGCTTTCTGTTGCAACATAAAAAAAGTGTTAACTTACATGTATTACTATACTACAAAATCCACACTCTCATTATTTATCATTTATATTAACCATCATCTAAAGTAATATTTCCTATTACACAATACCTTAATATGATAACACTTATATATTACAATAATACAATATATAATTTTTATACAACTACCACTCTCTCATTAGCAGCTTAAAAGTAGTGTTTTTTTTGTTTTTTTTTAAATAAACCGTATATTAAGAAAATAAGTGTATAAAGGTGCAGAGGACTGTGTGTGTATTGTAACTATGAACTCAAGCTAACAGTCTAGGATTAATGAAAGGATGAAAACGAAAAAAAAAAAGAAAAAAAAAAAAAGAGTTGTGTGTGAGAGGTCCTTTGCAAAAGTGTACTTATAGATAAATTGTGGGTATTAGTCAGGATGATACAGAACATAGTCCCAACTATTACCAAGAAAATTAAAGTATTTAATTGCTATATAACATTCTTAGTTAAATTAACTGTAATAATAAGAAAGGTAAAATACAGTAGCCGTAATGTACGAAAATAAAAGTTGTTGGGATAACGTTTGATTTAGTGCATACGTGAGAATTGTAATTCTATAACTATAATAAGAAGCTACTAATATTTAATCAAAAAGAAATTAACGACTTGAATGAAACAAAACTTAATGGCTATCACTGAAATACAATTTATAAATAAATAAATTAAATAAATTAAATAAAATTAAATAAAATTACATTAAGTTAAATTAAGTTAGGATGAGTTGTGAAGAGAAAGCAGATAATCCGGAATAATAGGGTTTCGTAAATGTTTGGATTTAACAGAAATGATTTAATTACTCAGTTGAAACTTACGCCTCAAAGCCGCCTCAGCAAACTTAAGTAAGGGGTAGTGATTTGTTCTGTTAATGGGGGTGGGGTTAGTTTTTATAATATTGAACTTGGAATGTAAGTAACTAAACATGGGGCAATCAAAGAGAAAATGATCAACGTCATCAATAATATTAAGAGAACAGCAGGTACAGCCTGGGCTGCTGACAAGTCGGAACCTGTACAGGTAGGCACCAAACTTTCCATGCCCAGAAAGTACCTGAGCGCTATAGAAATTGATATTAATTTTACTCATCCTTATCCTGTCTGAAATACTAGGGAGAAAATAATAGGTTTTCCTTCCAGTATGATCAGCAACCCATCTCCTCTGCCATTCAGCAATTATAGTCTGTAGAACTTGCTTTTTAAGTAATATAGAGGAGTTGTAATTAACAGTTTCAACCAAATTATTATTTATTAGGTTCAGAGATGTGAGCAATTTAACATCCTTGCGAATCCGATACTCGTTTGTGATAGCCCTGCCTGTAATGTATAAATCCATAGGAAATATACCAGTGATAGCACAAGCTGCGGATGTAGATGTAGTTCTATAAAGAGATGCAATGTTGAGGAGAAACCTTCTCTGATAGCTATTGACATTTTTCAACACCTTATGATTAGCGTAAGTAGCAGCTCCATAGCCAAATAAGGATTGAATTAAACCTTTGTATAAAACGATTCGTTCAGAGTAACGTAAACCCCAACAGTTATGTTGCAGTCGACTGATACTGCTAAACAGAGAATCGCATTTGGTTTTGATATATTTAAGGTGGGGCAGAAAAGTAAGTTTACTATCTATGAGAATTCCGAGGTATTTCAATAAATTTGTGTGTTGCAAGCCCTGATCAGAGAGAAGTTTTAGGTCGTGAATTTTCTCTATTACTTCTTTGCTGCCAAACACAGAGTATGAACATTTGGAAACAGAGAAGGATAGTCCTAGGCAGTTGACTGTTTCATTTAAGTATTCTATAATTAAAGACATTTGCTTATAATCAAAGTGGTTAGTGACCTCAAACACCAGGCAGAGGTCATCAGCGTAGGATATCAGAGTGCAGCTGCTATTAAAGAATTTACAATATGTTTCAATCTTGTGATGCACAGAAGAATATAATATGTTCCATAAGGTGGGACCAAGGACAGAGCCCTGAGGAACACCGCAGCATGCACTCATTGATCTACTAGAGTTGTTTATGTTAAGGTGCGCAACCCTATCAGAAAGGTAGCTAATTATCATGTTAACTAGGAATGGGTTGATGTTGTTCTTTTTCATAATGTCAATTATTGCGGACCATTTGCAGTTGTCAAATGCTCCAGCAATATCGAAGGAAAACACCACCGCAGTATTTCCAGAGTTTATAAAGTTCCTGATTACTTGAACTAATTTATACACTGCGCCCTCAGCAGACCTTCCAGAACGAAAGCCAAACTGGTTAAAGTGTAACAGGTTTTGCATGTCAATCTCAGCTATAAGTAACTGATTTACAATTTTCTCAAAGACCTTACCTACAGTGCTTAGTAAAGAAATTTGCGCGGTAGGCAGTGATGTCAGATGGTACCTTTCCCGGTTTTGGTAAAAGTTTAATAAACGCGGCTTTCCAGCATTTGGGAAAAACTTGAAAATATAAACATTTATTGAAGATTAGGAGGAACATTTCTTCAAGTTGTAGGTTAAGTTGTTTTACCAATTTGTTTGTGATTTTGTCAGGTGAAGCCGCTTTTCTATTATTGAGATTTTTAATGATATTGTCTATAGTTATTCGGTTTACTACAGGGTACTGAGCCTCAGAAATTGGGGAAATAACAAGTGGAATATCAGCTTTTTGAGGTAAGAAATGCTTGAGAAAAGCATCACATTTTCCTACATCATTACTGATTACTTGCTGTTGATAAACTATATCAGGAATTGCATTAATTTGTGTTTTTTTTTTTTGAATATTATTTTATAAGGTTTGCCCCAGGCAGTACTACAAGCAACAAGTTCCTTCCACTGTTGAAGTTTTGTCCTGCATATCTGTCGTTTATACTCTTTATTAAGCTGTTTCAAAGTGCTATCAAGAAAGAATCGCTTAACAGCATCCTTACATTTGTTTTTCCTCTTGCGCACTAGATTAATTTTATTTTTGAAAAATTCCAGCTTGTCAGTCCACCAATCATGTTTAGAGGAGAAAGAAACAACTTGACATTGTTTAGCAATACTACTGATGTAAGAATGTAGACTCGTTATCAGCTTGTCCAAAGACAAACCGCAAGTACAGTCTCTAATATTAATTTTTCTGCAACAAAGCAATATAGTTTTTGTCCAAGGTTTTCATAAACTTACTGATATCAAGTTTGGTGAAGACATTTCTATTTACAGAATCGAAATTGCTGGATATAGAAAAGTGTATACTTTTGTGGAAAGCAATATCAAACTGTTTTAATTCAAAACTTATTGCATGAGCCACATTGGCCGACACCAATAAATAGTCGATGATACTTTTTCCATTGTAATTTCTGAACGTGGGTATAAGGGTATTTTTGATAATTAAACTGTTACTGTGTATTAAATCATGTAATAAAAAAGAATTGGCATTATCTCTAATATGTGGCTCCATTAGTGAGAGTCTGATATTAAAATCCCCAATAGTTATTGATGATAAGTTGGGATACATTTTAATTATATGGTCCAGATTATCTATAGCTGCTTCCCTAGGTCTATTGGGTGAGATATAACATGAGATTAATAAAAATTTGCCTATTTTAAGAGCTAAAATATTATGCTTAGATATTAATAGTTTATGAACGATGTTGTTTTTGCATATAAGAGCTGTCCTACCGTTTACATAAGGTATGTATCTAGTATTGACAGAAATTGTATCATCAACTAGATATGGTTCAGCCAGGACACAAATATCTATGTCGCTAATATAGCAGTCCCTTAAGAACAGTAGTTGTGAAGCGCGGCAATTATCAACATTAAGATATGTACACCTAAGTTGATCCAAAATCAATATTTGTCTTTAAATTTTCGTAGGCTTTCAAGAATATGGGACAGTTTTTGCTATACGAGCGATGATCTGCCTCCTGAGCACATCTCGCCACGAGGCTTTTATCAGCCAACTTATCATCTAGATTGTTTTTGCTAGAGGAAATTCTAATATTATGATACGTACACAATTAGAGTATGCACTTAAATCATTACACGTTTCGACAAAATTTAAGTAAACATCTGTAGACTTGCAGTATTTTTCCGGATGACCATATTTGTTACACTTAGTGCACATTCTTGGGTTGATTGCATCAACGAAATTGAGTGACTCCCATTTAATCCGCATTTTTCCCATCGCAGAAAGCGTCTGGTACTGGTCAGGATGAAGCTGTACATAAGTCCGACTGGCCCGCTCCGTAGTAATTTTACTTACCGTAATTGGTTCCCGGTCAGTGATATCTTTAATACACTCCTTGACATCTGCTTCCGAAATGTTTTTAGTACGGAAAACTAAAATTGTTGGATTGAGCAACTTTTGTTCAAAGACTTTACATTCAGGAATTAAGGTGGGGTTATTTCATTATGCAGCCTCTGGCAGTCATCCTTAGTTGATGAGTTAATCAGGGCAGTATTATTATTAATTATTTTATAAAAAGTAACGTTTATTTTACTTTTACTAAGCGATACTTTCTCTTTCAGTTTTTTGTCAAATAAATCGATGTCTTCGCATTTGATTATAAGTTTATTTTTAGGAACAGAAATTTTGTTTACGGCAACATCGCGGTATGAGATTTTATTAGAAAGGTTCTTTTTACGGTCCGGACCGTTTAGAACATCCTTTACGATCGATTGCACGTCAGAGGATTTCTTTTTTATTATTGTTTCTAAGGTGCCGCACTTGGAAAGAGCAACGCCAATACTCGTATCAATTTTCGAAGCTGCCTCAATGATACAGTTTTTATTCTTTCTCGTAACTACTTTAGCTCCAGCTGGGAACTGAGAACGTATCGTTTTAGTATACTCAAGTATGTCACTTAAGCATTTCTGCAACTCCTTAATGTCAGCCATTATAGGAGAGCAAGGCGACAAAAATATCGGCGACACTTGTCGCCGACTGTTGCCAGCAATTGTGCCCAAAATGTATTTTAATTCAATTTATGCTGTAAATTAGCTATAAACTGAATCGGCATGCTGTTTGGGCAAGAAGCCAAGAAACAATTTATATTACGAAGAGTTATGTTTAAGAGTTTAAAGGAAACATTTACTGTAATTTAAATTGAAAAGTAGATAAAATAAGTAAAACAACAAAATAAGTAAAACAACTAAAGCCAATGAAAAGAAACTCACTTTATAGCATTAGCGCGAATAGTGTCGTCCAATAATCAGTAAATAAAAGCGCATTTACAGAAGAGCAAAATTAAACACATAAACAATTTGACATTTATTAAAAGTAGTGTTGGCAACGAGTCTGATGTCAACGTAGCGTCAATGTTATAAGTAGTTATTACTAGTATTACGATACTTTTTTTTTTCTTTTTTTTTTTTTTTGTTACTGTTTCTATTGCTCTTTACACACCATGCTATCAACCAAATTTTAACCTTGTTTTTCCATCTCTCCAGTTTTTTTTCATTTCGAATTTCCTTTGGTATCTTCCCCATTAATTTTGCCTGCAGTTGTGGCATAGTATCTTGGGAAAGTAAAAACGAGGAATTGATTGACAAGGAACTAAGTTGAGGGAAATAGACGATATTTGTACGAGGAAGAATTGCAAAAGACTGTGTACTTGAACGTATAAATATTACATCATATTTCTTGGTCAAGTAGCTCTGAGGTTTCCCAGATTTTGCGAATTCTTGTATTGGTAACGCTAATTTTACAAATATTTTCAGCAAGGTGACGCTACGTAAAAGTGGAAATTATATAGCTGAAAGAGACGGTGTAGATATTATAAAGCCGTCTACAGAGTCATCAGCTTCAATACTGATTTGAGATGTAATTATGACTTTTAAGGAAAATGACTGCTACATATTAGTACATCAGCTAAACCGCTGCAAGATAATGAATAAGTAATGAGTAAATGTTTACAAGCGGTGATGTTTCCGGCAAATTTGAAGCAACGTGTTAGAAACGCTCCGAATGGTCATGTAAATTTACAGATCAGTTATGAAAGTGTGTTGGGTAAACAGAAGTTAGTGTTAACAATGGCTCCGATCTAAGAATGCTGTTGCAAAGCGCAACTGAAAGTTTGACTAATAATGCAAAAAGAAAAAGCTGGATTTATGCTTCAAAGTGACAGAGAATAAAATATAAAACAAATGGATTTGGAACATATGCATCATAGCTTGGACAAAGTATTGAATGAACAGTTTTTGTCGCTATAGAAAAGGCTGTTGTTACTCAGTATAGTGGTTCGATTGCTGCATTGGGGAGACGAATTTGGAACATTTAAATCGATCGTTGATGCAGACTGATGCAAATACGTTGAATCAGTGAAAGCAGCAAGTGTTTCGATTAAGGGCAGAAACGAACGCTGAAGTAACGTCACGAAAGGAAAACACCTATTTTTTTTTTTTTTTCTTTTCCTACCCTGGGCGTGCCAGCGGCCTTGACCCAACAACATGAAAAATTAAGAATTATAACTAAATAGCCAAGCGGTCAGAAATGGAAAAGACAAAGGAGACAACAGCAATGGAATAACTGAAGGCAATGGGGAGGAAAGAATATAGGTAGCGTTAAAGGGAGTAGGAAGACTCAAAACTAGAAGTTGGGCGTAAAGAAAGGAGCGTTCATTAGAGAGTGCAGAACATTCGAATAGGATGTGATTTGAGTTATTGAAGAGAGCAGAAAGGAGAAGGGGCGAGAAGAGGGGAGTAGAGAATGATTGATTTTAAGCCTAATTAAGGGAACAACAGTGGAACGACGACAGGTAGGAATAGATTGAAACCAAGGCAGGAAAAACCGGTTGAATAAGACAGTAATATGAATAATGATTAGAGAATAAAGCTGGATACATGTCAGACCAAAGTCTAGAATGATTAGAGCGTGATAGAGAAAGAATGTCTGAGAAAGGGAAAGAGTCGAGGAAAGGACCAATGCGGGCGGCTGAGCGAGCTAAAGAGTCAGCTGAGTCATTGCCCTCAATATTGGATACCCAACTTTGTGATGACGGCACTACCCTCGGTAGAAGTAAACTTTATAATTGTTGTTACTGTGTATTTGACCGCTTTATATTTTATATAATAATAATAATAATAATAATAATAATAATAATAATAATAATAATATTAATAATAAATTATTTTATAACTCTTATATTTTTATTTACTTCAAGGAGGTCGTTATGGGGAAGAGGTGGTGATCCTGTACTGTCAGTCTGGTGTCCTGAAGGAATAGACCTGTTGGGTGGGAATATGTTGGTCAGCTAGGCCTGGTAAGTGAGAAAAGTTTGTTTATTTAATGTTTTCATACATCGATAATTTAAATTTTTATTTTTTAACCGTTTAAAATGGTATGGTCCGAATAAATAAAATGTAATATGCAAAAAATAATACTATCGAAGTTCATAATTTAAAAAAAAAAACAACAAAAAAACAACAACATATTGATCGTTGATGTCTTCGGAAGAATACCTGTTGTGGGGATTATTTGATATTTAATGGTAAATTGAAATTCATTATAATTTAAGAATATAAAATAAAACACTTTATACAAAGTTACACGAAGAAATTAGACTTATTTCTCCTTAATGGGATTGAGAAAATTCTCGTTGATATATTTCAAGAAAATATATAGTATTGCGCGTGGTTAAAAAAAAAAAAAAATCCTTAAAAAACATCGTGGGTAAAAAACCATTTCTTTTTTATAAAAAAAAAAAAAAAAATGATTAGGGAAAATGTATGAAAAAGTATGAAAACATCAAAAACAAATAAGTATCAACATTAGATCATGAAATCCTTAGAAAAATTCGAAAAAGAAATATTTGAAATAAAATTTCATTAATTCCTTCATATCCAAATTATATTCCGTTATGGTTGTACTGCATTTTTAGAAAACTAATTTGAAGGATACTTTCGATGATGCTCATCTAACATTTTTTATCCGATATTATTTGTTCGATAAATATAGAATAAACTTTTTGTACATTTTCGGAGTTTATTTTCAAAAACAGCGGAAATATAAGTCTGTAGTAGACAAAATAGAAAACAGTAGTGGAACAGAACAAAAAAAGTTCCCTAAATTCCGATATCATTATTATTGAAAAACTCATTGTACAAAACAAAGTAAAACATAAAGAAATAATCAAAAAAAACAAAAAAAGTATCGACTGGAAAAGCAAAGGTGGAATGTAAAACACGACACCTGGCTACATTGTTTTATTATTTCTTATTGATCTTTCGCCGACTGTAGCGCGTTCATTTTTATTATTTGTTCTTTTACTGCGTCGTTTAAATCGTGAAATATCGATTTTTTACATGTTAACGACATTTTTTAGATTCAAGCGAAAATTCGAATCTTCCTAAGGATGTTTTTGGTTTATATTTCGGTATTTAAGATTATTTGTGTTTAACTGTTTGAGCAGTCATTCCATACTAAGCTAACGCTCGTTGTAGTTATACAATTCTGCTTAGAGAGCCATTAGTTATTTTTATTCAGGTGCCTTGGGAAAAAAAAATATTATTGTAACACTTATATGGCTGTGTTCTCTTGGATCATCATCAAACACATCTCACATTGAAATTTGGACACACGTTTTCGATAAATTTTACTTGTTTTTTCGCTACTCGGGGGAAACCCATTTTCAGCGACCGGGTTTTTTTTTTTTTTGCTATGAAGCAATGTAGTCTTTGAGCTAATTCAAACTTTTTTAGCCTATGTTTAGTAAAAAAGTAACGTATTATGAATAACTGATTATCCAATAACGTTCTCTTTCAAGAGATGATGTTTCTGTTATTTTACACCGGGGATTGTTGTTAGTGCGAATTTGTTATTCGCTGTAAAGGGTGACAGGTTTATAAATGCCTGTCTTCAGACTGGAATGAACTATCTCCGCATGTTGTCGTCCGCCTAATTCGTTTTCTCTTCCGGTTCTCATATCGATACGATGTGAAATTTGATAGTGGATCACAGCGTGCCGTTAATTGCATAAAGCTTACTGGTCCTATTTCACTCTAGGTGTGCGCTGTCATTATTCAGCCGTCCGAAAAGAAGCTAATATTTTCTTTATGGCCGGTACGGACGGAACGGCCGGAAAAGTATAATAAGAAAAGAGATAATTAAGCAGTCGGAAAATCTTTCAGATCTTTGGAAACATGCCGAGAGTAATTTATTGGCGGCCGGGCGGGGGGTTCTATTTCCTCTCCTGTTGCGTTTGAAATTGCAACAGTAACGAAGATTATCGTCGCTCGCTAACGACCCGCTATTCTAAAAACACGCTACTGCCCCCCCCCTAACACGGCTGATGATCGAGGTCGGAAATACGAAAATTTCCACGGATTTTCCAGCTCGTCAGCGAGTAGCTTTTTTGATGTAAGTGTCATCATCATCGGTGGAATTTCCTTCGGTGTCGGAATTCGCTTTAAAATCGCAATTTCGATTCGGTCTGAGGAGCGAAATTATATTGCTGCAGACATGGGGTGGGGGTGGGGCGCCTTTTCTGAGACCGAGTCTCTAACGCAGAGTGCACCTCTGAAACGCTGTTAAGCACTCTCAATAGCGCACTCGTTTCAAGTGGAGAATTCTTATTTTTCCTGTTTCCTTCAATCAATACAGAAACGAGTGTCGAGCAGGGAAATTGTAGCGCGTAATTCAATTCCCAATTTCTCTCCTTGGAAATTACCGGCAAAAATCAATCAGAAACGGGTAAACAAATAAAATAAATAAATCCGGAAGACAGGCAAATATTGATTTTGTCAAAAATGAGACAAAAATAAGAACAAAACATCGCTTCGATTTAAACTTCCGTGCCGCTACCTTCAGAGAAAACGAAATAACTAAAGAGAGAGAGAGAGAGAGAGAGTGAGAGAGAGCAGTACGGTGGTGAAATTATTATCGTGTCTAAATTTAAATTACCGGCGATAGTTGTAGTTGTACGACATCAAAAAAATGCAATCCAAATGGAAATTTTCAAATGATATTAACGATAACGTAAGCAGACTTTTTTTCAAAATGTCTTCGGTTAAACGATGAGAGAAGCCGCTGTTCTGTTTTGACGATACCGTGACAATTGATTCCGTTCCCGGCTGTCGAGATTTTTTTTTTTGTTTTTTTTTTTTTTTTAAATTTTCGAACCGTGGTTAGACCCCGGGCCGTCGTGTATAATATCTAGACTATTACGGCCCGAAAGTCTCCGGTTACAGGAATGCCCCTAATCCACTGTCCCTGACGAACTGGAAGACTGCACTTTGGTTCGCTTGTGAGTTTGAGAGAACATGGCTGGAGATGATCGGGATAAAATTTGTATTTCTTTTTTTCAACTTTAACATCAGGTGAATTATACATTTCTACATGCAATTTCGTTTAAATTAATCAAGTATTAACCGTTAATAATTGTTAAAATTACGTTCCAGTTTGTATTACGTCTAGCGAGACCTATATTTGTTAAGAGATGGTTGTTCGGAGTTGATTATCTCTTACCGGTAATAGAAATGAGTAAAAAACGAGTAGGTATATTATTGTAAACCTGTAATTTTTACAAGATGAGCGTGTTTATAAATTTTTGATCGCAGTTTAAAAATGAGTATAGTTTTTTTATACATCGCAAGAATTTTAAGACGAAAATAAGAATTCAACTGGAATTAACGGGAAGATAAAAAGAAAAAATCGGTGATGCCACCTAGCGGACTGGAAAATCAGGAATGGAATTATCGTAACGTGGGTGTAGTGACGATAATTTTAGTCCTTGGTGTAAATCAGCTTTTGATCTAACTCTCTAGTATTTAATCTATTATGCAGTTTAATAAGCGGGAATTTATTTTTTTATTAAAATAGTAATTTTTAGTTTTCCAAAGGAATGTTATATGCGCTAATATTAGAAGCTTATTTTTGTATCACAATATTTTGCCGAAACAAAAAAAATTAAAAATATCGCTATATAACGCGACCGAAATACAGAAAAACTACTTGCATTTGTTTGTAAAAAATAAGAAAGCAAAACTAGTAACTTTCGGGATATTTTATGTTTCTGTATATATCTAATTTGGGTCACCCTCTTTCGGGCGCGATCGATCGGGCGCGATTTATCGGGCGCAGGCGAACTCAGACCTTTTTACAGACCACCTACGGTGATTTTCAGGTATCATCCGTTAAATGTTATCATCTGTGTTAGTGAGAAATACGAGTTACCAAATACTGCTATCAGAAATTCCGTCCAAAAAATACCGTTCTTCGTTAACGATTTAGTTTTTCCGCGCGTATAGCATTTTATATATGCATAAATATATATATAATCACAAAACACATATTTTACATGATTTTATTTGGTTATTCGCTTTTTTAAACTATTTTCTATTTTTTTTTTTTTTTTTTTTTGAAATAACGACGTCAGCGTGAAATACTCATAAACAGACTTTCGCGATGTAAATTTAAGAGTTCTGTTGGTAATAGTGATACGAAACGGACGAAAATTATTAATATTAATAATCGGTCAAATGCATTGTCGGGTTTCTTCATTTTTTTTTTTTCGCTAATGTATAGTCAACCGTATTTAAAAAATTACAAACTACCAACTCTACGTCATTTAAAGTGTAATATAACTGGATTAAATTTGCTTCTGATACATATTCCTTATATTATCTTTCTATTTTTATTCGTATCTAGCAAATTTATTTGAGGAACGTTTATTGAAGTTTTTTCTGTTATCTATAATTTTAATTATATATTTAATTCCTTGACGAATCAACCCTGGTTTCAAAAATATATCGAAAAAGACAAACAAAGGCGCGAAAGTTTTTAAACATAAACACATTTATGTTAATACTGGGCGAGAAATATATACGATATTACAAATTAAAAGTTAAATATCTTTGTTTTTAATTTAATATTATGTAAATGTAAATTACGGTAATCTTTAAATTAACTCACAAAATGTTCAGTACATGAAACCTCCTGCCCGGCTAACCTTTTTTTTTTCTTTTAGTTCGTTTAGAAAAATTTCCTATCTTCAAAACACTGGACTAATATTATTTTCATAAAAATTTTAATAAAGCCAATAATGAAGAAACTTTCAAACCTTGAATTTGTTTCAATATTCCCGATAAATGCACTGTGGGAAATACTATTTTTAAAAAAATAGATAATCTTTTTCTGTATATAAAGAGGCAAAGTCAAAACAGTTCAGTACCTTCTTCACCACTGTTTATTAACCGATTTTCTTGCTTTTTTTCCCAGTTTAGTAACTATTGATGATCTTTAGAGCTATCAGTACACAAAATTTTGGAAACAGTTATACTTTTTTTTTCGTATTTAAATAAAAATGTAATACAAAAAGTGAAAAAGGAAATCGCTGCAGCCAGTAAATTTGTTCTTATTGAAATGTTTTAATTTTTCTTAATAATCATCAGTATTGGCTTTTTTACAGTGTACTAAATCTTAAGGTATCATTTAATTTTTGTATTGAAAGTACATATAAAAGTATATGTTCTCAAGTAATAATGAACTAATGTATAAAAGTGGGAAATAAATTTTGGAAATATACAAATTTATATATATTTTTCTAAAATTTTTAATGATAATTATGGTCGAATTTGGACAATTGAGGGAACGCTAATATTTATAAACACGTGAATGAAGTGGCAAACTGTAAATATATGAGATACTTTTACATTGCAAAATGATTTAATCAACCATTATGCTCAACCACTTTGCTGTATTTGCGATAAAATTATATTTTATTTATTTTTTATTCATTTATTTATTTTTTCTAAAATCTAGTTACCTCAAAAATAAATATTTTAGAGCTAGATATTTAATCATGCACGTTATGTAACACGGATTAATTACTTGGAATCTGTTTTTCTTGTTACTGTGAAATATGACCTACATAAACCAAAATTCATTTTTAAAACATGCAAAAACATTAGTAATAAAATTAACATAACTAAGTAACAAAAATTTTCCGATTTTTAAACAAATATTTGACATTCTTAAAATATATATATTTGTTTTATATCAGTTATATGTAATTATTTTAGAAAACAGGTAAATAGTGATCGCTGGTGAGTATTCCTAAAAAATACAACAGCACTAAAAGCATATATGCGGAAAATAATTTTATGGATATATTGTACACTGCTCATATTTCTCAAATGGGCGTCAATTTTTTTTTGTCGGTTCGGTTCTCACCATGGGAGATTTCCTGCGAGTGACTGAAAAGAGGTAATGAATAGGACCTCGAATATTTTACAAATATGCGAATCCGTAGGAATAAAAGAAGAAGCAAAAGTGATAAAATCGTCATGGAAAAAATCGTATATTTTTCTTGGAATTGACCATAACTTTATTGTAAAGCAGTTGTTATTATTTCGGCGGAAGAAGAATTACTAGAATATTTTTCGAATAGGCTATTCTTAATGATGACCGTAGTACGGAGAATTAACGAATGAAACTGTTTTCTGTAAATAAGTGTACTGCTTTAGTTTGTTTATTTTACCAAATCCTGAATAGCTTCATAAGAGGTGAAATTTATTTACCTGCTTGTTCATAACCGTACGATTGGCTATTCGGTTTTAAATTTTTAAGAAAATGGTTAATTTTCCTAACAGAAGAACATAACAAAATGTGCAATGAATGCGTGTAAAACATGCCATTATTGTTATTTTTACCTTTCTGTTCCGAAAAAAAAAAAGAATGCCGCAAAGGATGTTGACACAAAATGGTTTCTGTCATTCGTCTATGAACGTGATATAATATCAACAAAATAAAGAAAACATAATCTTATTGATAAAAGTAACTGAGTAAAAAAAAAGAAATATGTCGATTGTGACAAACGTTTGTTGAAAGTCGCAACAAATTATAATCAGCTCCAGCTTGAAGATTATCTTCGTGGTGTACCACATAAAGTAATTAGTTACCTTTAGTGTTTGCATGTATTATAGGTACTATTATTATTACTTATATGTAAGATTTCGAAATCGTTTATTTCTATATTTATAATTAATGTTATTATTATTATATTATAATTGCAAACTCTTATTTTGTTGGGAAAACGTGAAAGAGTAAAAACATAATTTCTAATTCGACTAGTTGTATGAACACTGGTTGTATCTTGTATATATATATATGGTTTGAGAAATTATCATTCCTGTGGAAAGGAGGGATAATTTTTTTGCGACAGTTTTATCGCAATACATACTATAGGTTTCAAATTGTTGGTAACTTAAATATTGTTTATGCGTGTTACAGAAAATACCTATTTATTAAATAAAACTGTATCCATTTCATATAAGAAAGATTGATTCCTTATCGAAGAATAATGAGGATATTGTTCCAATTTTTGTGGTTTTTGAAAATTTCAGTTATTACTAAACGACCAAACATTGTAATTTGTGTAGTATGCTGTAAGCTAATTTAACAGGCTCAGTTTGATATCGGCACAGTTGTGTTTAAGCCGTATGTGAAAAAAAGAAACAAAAATAAACGACGGACTAGAATATTATTTTTCTTATAAAT
This sequence comes from Icerya purchasi, assembly GCA_039619475.1. NCBI lineage: Eukaryota > Metazoa > Arthropoda > Insecta > Hemiptera > Monophlebidae > Icerya > Icerya purchasi. The sequence goes on from CM077115.1 coordinate 544,526,004, forward strand.
ATGTTCAAAATTTATCCTCTTCTTTCTTTCATATCTACTTCATGCGACATTTTATGTTTTCGTTTACTACAAAACATGCACGCAGGAGCAAGTTCATTTTTTCATAAATATTAAACATTTTTTTCTTTTTGTGCGTTTTACTTTTAGGCCAATAAGGTTAAATCTAAAAAAGCAACCTAAAGGAATCGAACAAAAATAAAAACAAACATACAAAGGCTAACTGACGAATCATTCTGAATAAATTAATGAAATAACTATCTAAAAACAAATAGACGATTGTGCTCATTTTAACAATTACTCATTTATTGTTTTGATCACATTGTGCCTCAACGGGACTTTTCTGTTCAGCAAATACAAAAAGAAAACAAGCAAGCGTACGGATAATTTTGTATTTGCAACAACACATCATAAGTATCAAATTGCAAACCGGGTAAAGGTCCTTTTTTTTTTTTTTTTTTTTTTTTGGGATCGCCAGTCGAGGGCATTACGCAGCATAATTTTGTGTTAGTGAGAGAGAGGGAGAAACTGATTAAAATTGCATATTACTGGAAATAGAAGATATGAAGGACGCTATAATAGCAATGATTGCCGGAGATGGAAAGGAAAGAATAAAGGAAGCACTGTATGGAGTAGGCAAACCGAGTTTCGGGAGTTGCCTATAGAAGTGAGAGCGTTCTGTAGATATAGACGCGCATTTAAAGAAGATGTGATTTGTGTCACAGATTAGATCGGAATCATCCGGATGGAAGGAACAAAAAGGAGAAGAGGACATAGAAAAGCGAAAAGAAGATGCCGGAAGACGACTATGATCTAGACGAAGCCTGCAAATGGAAGAGATAAGAAAGCGCGAGAGATGAGGGAAGTCAAGGTACGAAGGATACGGAAGAGGATGCGTTTGGATGCTAAGGTAGAAGGATTCAGGATTCGAGAATAAAAGAGGATAACTATCGTGCCATCGTCTACGATGGAGGTCCTTGATTGACGTGACTAAATAAATAAATAAGACTGAGGTCGAAAAAGGTAATTCTCATTTAGGTTTTGCAGTCATTACCAATAAGCAGCTTCTTTCATATTATTCACTACCATCACTAAAGAATTTTTTTTTTTCGAAATAAAACCAAAAAACCTTTAGTAAAGAAAGCCGTCGTGATGAGAAACAGAAGACAAAAAGGTTATTATTATAAATATTTAATGTAAATTAAAAGAACGATGATTCGAATAACGAATACTTGCGAATTATTCCTTTTAAAGCTTTGTGTTACCCAAATCCAACCCACCTGAACTGACAATATTTAGAAAGTATTATTGCAATTTAGTGTGATAAGTTAGTAAAAAAACGAAATTTTAGAAGAAAAAAATCGGTTAAAACGCGATTTGTAACTAACAAACGTGTAAATTACAAAGTGGTTGTAGCCATTGACGGTTCTTTTCCTTTTTTTATTAAACACTATTTCACAGTGGAAAATTACTTAATCGCTTTTGTTCTCAACTTACTTCTTTACTTTTTTCTTTTTCCTTACAAAACATGCATCGAGTATTGCCGAGTCGATTTTTCTAATTATTATTATTTTTTTATGAACCGCTCGCTTTATTATTAGACAAAACAAGAAAAGCTTCTTGCTTATTGGCTTTATTAAAATTTTTATGAAAATAATATTAGTCCAGTGTTTTGAAGATAGGAAATTTTTCTAAACGAACTAAAAGAAAAAAAAAAGGTTAGCCGGGCAGGAGGTTTCATGTACTGAACATTTTGTGAGTTAATTTAAAGATTACCGTAATTTACATTTACATAATATTAAATTAAAAACAAAGATATTTAACTTTTAATTTGTAATATCGTATATATTTCTCGCCCAGTATTAACATAAATGTGTTTATGTTTAAAAACTTTCGCGCCTTTGTTTGTCTTTTTCGATATATTTTTGAAACCAGGGTTGATTCGTCAAGGAATTAAATATATAATTAAAATTATAGATAACAGAAAAAACTTCAATAAACGTTCCTCAAATAAATTTGCTAGATACGAATAAAAATAGAAAGATAATATAAGGAATATGTATCAGAAGCAAATTTAATCCAGTTATATTACACTTTAAATGACGTAGAGTTGGTAGTTTGTAATTTTTTAAATACGGTTGACTATACATTAGCGAAAAAAAAAAAATGAAGAAACCCGACAATGCATTTGACCGATTATTAATATTAATAATTTTCGTCCGTTTCGTATCACTATTACCAACAGAACTCTTAAATTTACATCGCGAAAGTCTGTTTATGAGTATTTCACGCTGACGTCGTTATTTCAAAAAAAAAAAAAAAAAAAAATAGAAAATAGTTTAAAAAAGCGAATAACCAAATAAAATCATGTAAAATATGTGTTTTGTGATTATATATATATTTATGCATATATAAAATGCTATACGCGCGGAAAAACTAAATCGTTAACGAAGAACGGTATTTTTTGGACGGAATTTCTGATAGCAGTATTTGGTAACTCGTATTTCTCACTAACACAGATGATAACATTTAACGGATGATACCTGAAAATCACCGTAGGTGGTCTGTAAAAAGGTCTGAGTTCGCCTGCGCCCGATAAATCGCGCCCGATAGAGCTGCGCCCGATCGATCGCGCCCGAAAGATCGCGCCCGATAGAGCGGTCCCCCATATTTAAGGTATAATTTTATAATTTCGTTTTATTTTTTTCATAACTAAAAATAAGACAAAAGTTAAATTAAAAATTGTAATAATTATGTATTTTTAAAACATTTTTATGAATTTCTATAAACGTCGCTATTTGATTTCTTTTAATTTCTCAAATCTACTGCGTACCGTAGAAGAATTTACGTAATTATATAATTTTGTCGCCCAAAAAGTCCTTATAACTCCCCCCCTCTCCCTCCCGCCAATGTCCTTCTGGATCCGCCCCTGATTAAATGTTTAACATTTTCGGGAGTGTTATGAAATTGGACGTTACGAATAGTATTCGTCGTGAAAAAAGAAGAATACATTTTTTAATAAAATTCTAGTAAAATAACGTTAAATTTTTCCTTAAATTGAATATCGTGTTCAACATGCTCCGAAAGTTAGCCATTAAGAAACTTTGACTAATGATGGAATCGGAACCAGGAGAACATTTCGCTTCTTTTTTTTTTTTTTCTAGCAAAACAGAAAAGTTAAATTGGCCTGTTTTCGATTATCAGAAGGATAATGATGAGCGTAAAAGATCGAGCAAATTTTTTTTTCTTTCCGTTGCGATACAAATTTTTAACTTTAAAGGCGATTATAAAACACTTTATATATTAACTGTTTTTCCCTATCGGCGACGTTTTAGTTCGTTGTCCAGTTAGATCCGACAAAAATACAAGTCAGTGAGTCGTCTCATATTTTTTTTTCGACATTTCATTTATGAAAATCCATCGATAATAATTTTCACTTCGATCGAGCCCTATCTCACCGACGACTTCTGATATAAGTAAGCCTTAAATTTATAAAGTTCCCTATTTGAAATAGCGTCCTTTCGTGTTTATTTACTCCCATAGATAAGGTGGAGGAGGGCTGTTACTAGGCAAGGGACGATATATTGCTGCTCGGACGGATGTATCGACGCGTTCATTTCCAGGAATCCTAGCATGGCTGGGCGCCCACGGAAACGATACAGGGCACTGTCTCTTAATATGTTCGAATTGCTACAGGATGTTTGATAAGGGGATTAGAGATTGCCAATAAAGCCGCGGATGAATCAGATATCAGTGTAGGGCTTTCTGTGATGTAGGCTCTGTAGAGAAACAATATTTCAAACAGAAAAATACTGCGTATATTTCAGCATCCAGTGCCGAGCAATTGTCATTCTGTCGAATGCTTCGAATCACGTCGCAGACTTCAAATGAACAGGCGGTTGGGGATGAAGTAGCCTCTGAGGTGTAGCCTTGGCAGCATCCGTGTAGAAAATGAGGTGATCGGTGTATTTTTGTATTGTTGCTGCTGGCAACTGAACGATATTCGGGTGCACAGGGGTTTATTATTATACTTCGTCAGGGAAAAATTAACGTCAATGTTTAAAGGGGCCCGCGGCGGAATCACGGTGTTAGGAGCTAGATCAGGGAAGGGGATTACGCTCACATTGTGCTGCGATAGGAGGGCCAGGATTTTTGGGAGAGGGTCATTAGGGAACTCTGGGGTGTTGGGCAGGTCATTTGTGTGAATAGGAAAGGAACGTTTACTAGAGAAAAGAGCGAGGGTCCCGCGGTGGTAATAAAAGGTTCGGAAAAACTTTAGTGGGGGAGTGCCTAACAAGGCACACAAATTAACAGAGACGGGGAAGTTCTATGTGCGCCAAGTATCGTGCGGAGCGCCGTGTGATGTATTGAATCAAGGGATTTAAGTAAAGAAGAACTGGCTGTCGAATACGCCTGGGACCCGTAGTTTATTCTGAAAATGACTAAGGATTTTTGTATATGAAGAGGAGAGTTTTCGGAGGTACATTATACTTTGTGTTTGATACATATTTCAGGATAGATAGGAATTTATAACATTTAACTTTAAGATTTGGTGACGCCGCCACGTTAGCTTATGATCGAACACAGTAGTCCAAGGAAAGTAGCAGTAGGGTGGAAATGAAGTGAGTATTCTAGATTGAGGCGGATGCTGGAGGAGTTTTGACGTCTCCTTTAGAAATCAACACAGATAGACTTAAATGGAGAAAATACAAGACCGTTGTTGTTACACCAGGATTGTAGTTTTGTAATGGTTTTTTGTAGGACTTTTTGAGCATTTGCTAGAAAGCTGGAAGACAGGGAAATGTTCAAATCTTCAAAGTAGAGCCGGGCGTTTACAGGCTGAGCAATACAATCATTTATATCGTTGATATAAAAAAAATAAACAAGGTTGCACTAAGGGCAAGTCCTTGTGGTAGTAAGCCATTCTCAGTTTGAATGGTGCTCGATGTTGACGAACTAATCTTAACATGGAACGTTCTAAAAACGAATTTGAAACCGCCTTAGCGCAAATTGAAAAGCTTGTCACTGACAGGTTTTCTTTTTTTTTTTTTTTTTGATTTTAATCATTTTCACTTTTACTTTTCACTTTTACTTTTCACTTTAATCAAGAAATTCTCCTCATTTATTTTGCTTTAACCGTGCGTTAAGCAGAAATATTGCTCATTTACACTACCGCGTATAACTTCTGACCATGAGTGATTTTAATAATTCTTTAATATATATATATATACATATGTATATGTGAATGTGTGTGTGTATTAATAATTATGTTATTTTTACGTTGGGAATAATAATAAAATTATGTAACGTTTTTCGTTGCATAAGTTTGTGAAAGCTACTAATGAAATCCGCGAGTTGTGGGGTAATATGTAAATTATAAAAAAAAAAAAAAAAAAACAATTTTCGATAATACTTGTAAGCGAGTAAAGTTCAGTTGATTATTTAGAGAAAAAAAAAGAAAAAATCTGCAGCAATTTCTATTACAACTTCTTGTGATCGCAACTTAACGCAAAAAGGTAAGAAGACAACTTCTATAACGCTAACAGGATTTTAAAGTATCGCAAAAACGGAACATAACTTCCGTAGCTCAAAAAAATAACACAAATTTCTCTAATTAACGCAAAAATGTAACAGGAATTTTACAGCATCTCCGTCTCGTAAGAACGACATTGATTAATGAACATAAATATTTGTAATTGGTTTCTGGAAAATGAACGATTTCGGTGAAATTAATAAACAGGTTCTAGAAATTGATTGGTCGCGGCATTATTTTCGAGAAAGTTTTCAGAATGTTGCTTAATAAACAACAATTTGTTACACGAATATTATGAAATTACTAATAATATTTAACTGAATGTAGTAAATTTTTAACTCATGTAATATTTTTATCATGCAACCGGCCATGTTTCTCACCTTATTACACAAAATATTTTCATATCGATCGATTTTTTCACATTCACGCGAAATGTATGCATACTTATGTGAAATTTTTAAAGCATTTCGTGTGGTAAATCGTGCAGTATTATAACCTGAAAAACGAGACTTTTGGAAAAAATTTCAATTTCGATTTACTAAACGAATAATTTTTATTCTCGGCTATGAATTGTCATTCGCATTAGATGCAAATTCGATGTTATACATAGGATCCCGTTCGTTAGTTGATTAATATAAATAATAAGTAATCAATAAACGATAACTTTTAATTTTACAATAATATCATTTCAATAAAAATTTCGAAAATGAACCGTTAAAAAAAAAGGTACATGCACCGGTTGTGCATAATTATTTTTTGCTATTTCGGAAGTTTCCTTGCAACTGCAAAGATCCGGATTTGAGATGGTAATATCGCCTATATTTTTTCTGCAATTTCCTTCTCTATTTTAAATTATAAGTGTATAATTATACAGAAATACACATGTTTGATACTTTTGTGTTTTTCAACACAACGGACTTGACATTTAAGAGAATATACTTCTTTTTACCGCTTTTTTCCCTCAAACAACGGCTAAAATAAATCAGAAATATTCATTTATTGCGATACGGTGTTTGTTTGTTATATATTCTGAAAAGTTTTAATTTCACGGATTATTGTTGGACCGTATTAAATTCCACATTATTTATTCTCTATGTGTTTGATAGAATTTTGCGGGGGCGCCTTTTTAATTATGACATTTATGCATACAGTTTCACATTTCAGTATGTAATTGTTTTAATGTTTTTGCAACATAAAAAGCGTCAAAAATGATCGGCTTTTATAACACATCACATTAATCCGTAAATTACTTAAACTGTTAGTTCGTTATTAAAGAAGACAGAATTATTTCACTAAACAGTAAACAGCTTCGTAGAACTTTGCCCGCCGAATGCTTTGATATTTATTATTCTTCTTAAAGTAAAAATAAAATCAAGCTGATAACTGATTAACGCTGTTCATGGTAGTGTAGTACAACTAATGAATGTGCATTTATGAAAATTTAACCAACATAGCACATTGACAAAAAATGTTTATTAATGAGCTGTGCAGCAGTACTGGTTAACATGCACAAGTGAATCGAATCCGAACCAGCTACTGTGATGTAGTTAGGTAATGGTGTTTCATTCGCATTAGTTCCGGTTCGAATCTCGCTGCCGCCAACTGAAAATATATGCATGAATTTTACTTGGCCGCCGTGTTAATATTTACAGTTGATGAAATGGCCCCCTCCAAAAAAGGAAAAAATTGAATGTGACGTATACGGCATAGGACATTGAGCGGAAACTGAGACGTGAAATATCGGTCATGGAAACTTGCCTTTTTTTAAAAAATATATATTATTTATTTTTAACTACATAGATTTCTTTTGTCAAGCTAATGTCGACGAATTATCTTATATTTATACGTTTTAACATCATAACTTATATATATATATATATATGTACATATCCTCGTGCAATATTCACCTACACCTTAATCAATTTTTGTGCTTATCCATAACTATAATTTATTTTCTTTTGTTTTGTAATATATATATATATATATATATATATATATATATATATATATATATATATACATTAATTACAACGTAATTCTTAGGCTACCCCCCCATTCGAAAAAATGTCCCAAAAATATGTCCCAGAAAAATGTCCCAATTTTATGTAACGTTTGTTATATTTTATAGGATTTTTGTTATTGTTATTTAAAAAACGTCACAATTTTATGTAATGAAATATGTAACGAAAAATGTAACGAAAAAATGTCTTAATTTTATATAATGAAAAAGTTAAATGTTAGAATAGGAATTTTGTGGTTATGTAATTTTTTTTTTGTGTTGATGCCGGTAAGAATTACGTTGTAAATTTTGATCATTTTATACAAAGTATAGAAGAGAAAGAGACAGAAAGGAAAGCAAGAGGAGTCAAGGGGCACAGCCCCTTGCGAGACCAAAGTGGCCGAGTTTATATATATATATATATATATATATATATATATATATATATATATATATATATATACATATTCATATATATTAAAACCCGGCCATTTTGGTCTCGCAAGGGCTGTGCCCCTTCGCCCCTTTGGCTTGCATTTCTATCTCTTTCTCTTCTAAACTTTGTATGAAATTATCAAAATTTACAACGTAATTCTAAATCGGTTCATACGAATATAATAACATAATCGCAGAAATCCTATCCTAACATTTAACTTTCCTAAAAATTACGTTGTAATCAATATATAGGTATAAAGTCGGTAAAAATTAAAATATAACAAACGTTACATAAAATTGGGACATTTTTTTCTAATGGGCGCTGGCCTAAGAATTACGTTGTAATTAATATATGTATATGTATATGTATGTGTGTATGAATTTTTCTATTTTTTTGCCGCGCATTCTTTTATTTTATGTTTATTGTTTTTCTACATTTCCTTTTTCCTGAAACTATTCCTTTATTTTTATTTTTCTTTCCCCTATTTTTTCCTTCTCTATTATTGGTTCCTTCGGTAGTATTTTATTTAACATCCGAGTTATAATATTATATTTGTCAGTTTATTCTCCATCCTTGTTCTTGCTAACGACAGTTGGTATGTAAATTTTCCTTGCACTTTATTAGATTCCTATTATTAAATAGCTTGACAAAGGTGCTTGTAGATTTTTTACGTTAAAAATATTTATGGAATAAAATTGTAAAAAAAAAAAAAACATATATAGATTTCAAGTTCCTCATTTTACAAGTTTAGCATTAACTGTTTTCTTACTAAAACAAGAATAAATCGTTAATAATTAAATAATAATAACATTAATCGAATACAGTCTTGTCCATATTTTAGAATGGAAAAACGAATTGAAATCGTGACCAAAAGTACAATTCTTAAAATTACACATTTGCTTGTCAACACATCCACTTATTTTCGTTAATGTATCGTTGAATGAAGTGATTTGATTATTAATCTATTTAGGCTAACTCGTGCAATAGAAAGTTAAAGTTGCGTAGGACAATTTTTATCGGATCCATTGCGAGTAAATTATGCTGTTGACATTGCTGCTAGAAAGAAGCGCTTCCTTAGATGGAACTGTGTACTCTATTTTATTCCTTCCACAGACGTACGTGAGAGAATTTAAACCTCTGCTCCTTGGGGGGGGGGATTAGGTAGCTTATAGAGATCGACAGGATACACTGGTACGTTTGGTACCTCAATATTCTATCATCCATTCCGGGTCGTCTTATTCGCATGGTCTGTAGATTGCGCATGGATTTCTCTTGTGTGGCATCAAATTACGCGGATCCCACCGGGTGTAACAATAATCACATTAAATCAACTTTTGTCAATTACATTAATCACTGTTTAGCCGCGCTAGATTCGAACACAACAAGAAAACGTTTTATGAAAAATTAATCTCGTCTGCATTCTTATATAGTGTTCATTGTTTACTTAATAGACACTATACATATTTATGCAATAATACAGATATTTATATCACCGAAATACTTTGTATATGCTCTTTAGATTTTATAGCCTAATCTCAGCATGTAGATTCGTCCATTATTAGGAAAATTTGTTTGCAAGTTTTTTAGGGTTTCAATCGAAAGTAATGTTTGCACTACGGTCCGGTGTCTCGTACTTGTTTTAATTTGTCGCATCGGTGCAAAATGTTTAATTTCTGTAATCTTTACGAATGCAGGACTCCCATTCTTGATTGATAGTAGGACCTTTTAAAATATTCGCTTCATTTTCCGTTTTTTTTTTTTGTTTTTTTTTTTTAAATTCTCTCACATACGTCTGTGGAAGGAATAAAATAGAGTACACAGTTCCATCTAAGGAAGCGCTTCTTTCTAGCAGCAATGTCAACAGCATAATTTACTCGCAATGGATCCGATAAAAATTGTCCTACGCAACTTTAACTTTCTATTGCACGAGTTAGCCTAAATAGATTAATAATCAAATCACTTCATTCAACGATACATTAACGAAAATAAGTGGATGTGTTGACAAGCAAATGTGTAATTTTAAGAATTGTACTTTTGGTCACGATTTCAATTCGTTTTTCCATTCTAAAATATGGACAAGACTGTATTCGATTAATGTTATTATTATTTAATTATTAACGATTTATTTTGGTTTTAGTAAGAAAAATGATGTTAGAAAATTTTTGATTTGCTTCGCAAAAACTTTTTAACAAATTTGGCGTATCTGCTTTAACCAGTTTTTCGAATGTTTCGATGTCATCTTCCGGTGGGGGTGGGGGGGGGGGGTTAAGTTATATAATTAAACTTTGTTTTTTTTTCCAGCATCCAAATTTTCTCATTGTTGATTTCGTTTTGCAATCTCTTTAGCAAAATCTCATACAGCTTAAATTTCCCCAATAGTATGCGAAGTTTAAAACAAGAAAAACCGGTTTCAACTAATAAATGGCAAAAGTATATTTTTGCCTAGAATAGCACATTGGCCAAACTCTTGAATAATTCGTATCGGAGGGTGAATATTGGCAATGGAACGTTTTAATCCATTAGCATATCGGGTTCGGAGAAGGTGAATTAAAGGCGTAGAAAAAAATCTGACCGATAATAATCGAGAAGAAGAGAAAGAATCTCTATGCTTTTATTCGGGTTGCAGCTTTAGCGGCACAACACACATAAACGTCTCTTTGATCGATTGGCTTCTTCCCGTTTCGCACCCATCAAAAATATACACACCCGTTACACGCTAGTAATTACGTTCCTAAGGAACAAAATCGTTCGCGATGTATGTCGCCTGTGGTGGGTCTTTGTGTGTGTGTGTGTGTGTGTGTGTGTGTGCATGTTGAGAATGGAACGGTGGAAATTCGGTGTATTTTATTAAGCCATAAAACAAATAAAACCGTGTTCTGTAGGGCTCTGTAGAATTTGAAGGCTTGAGATGGATTGCGTTATTTATCGTTCATTCCGCTTGTTCGCGCCGGTTACATATAATTGAGGGACACTCCGTCATCAGATTATTACTCCCTCTTTTTCTCGAGAGCGCAAGCCTTAAGTAAACAGTTTTCCGTCATTTTAATTGGATTATACGTTTGTTCCACCACCGTATGGACAACATCGGCCACGTTTGTCGACGATAAAAAAGAAACAAAAAATTAAAAGCAAGTAAATAAAAAAAAATAAAATAAAAAAAATAAAATAAAAAAGAAGAAATCTGTTGCGGGGAATAAATTTTATCGAATTTCGGAGAAAGCGGCAAATTTTTGACGTGAGAAATTTAGAAGTTACGAAGAAAAAAAGTAAAGCGAACGTTTGAAAACGAGTTTTCTAATGACTCTTCCCCCATGTATGTGTGGTTGCAATGCTTGGAAAACAATTGTGCATTTTGTAAATTCATTTACACGTATATTTATTTATTTTTTGTCCGTGCCAGTAATTAATATGCGATTCTATGGAATTTATCCCAATTTAAAAAACTATTCAATTCGAAACGGACATTTAACTTTTCTTTCGATAACCGCTCTTTGCCGATTCAATCGAATAAACTCTCAGGCCCCGTTTTATTTGGAGTTCGTAGGAAAAAACTATAGCGGATCCCTAAGAGTCTCAAGAGTTACGCGTACAAATCGCTGCCAGTGAGACGGTAGATGTAAGTAAAGTAAGACAAGAGCGTTCAAAATCACTCGAATTATTATCATCCACCTTCTTCGTTCGTCTATTTCAAAATGGTATACACATACATATATACATACATATATTTTTCGTTTTTTTTTTTTTGTTTTTTTTTTCTGTATTTTTTTTCATTCAAACTTTGTTTCAAACTTACAATGGTTTACCCGGGAAATTATCCGAAACTTATGGCACACTATCCCGCCGAGGAATCTCCGTGTATAACCTATACAACATATCGTGTCTCTCAACCGCATTGTTGTTTCTCGCGATGATTATGTATATTTTTCGAAAGCGGCGGCCCCCTAATTCAATAATGATTCTTATTCGTAATCGTTTTGACTCGCGTCGGTTCTTATTTTCTACCTCGCCTGTTCCTTTCTTTCTCCGTTACGCACGATTTACAATGAAAAGCTTCCCTCGACACATCGTTTTTATCCCCTCCTCCCATTTATCAAGTAAAGATTCTATCGCCTTGAATGGTTCATATCGTCACACATCCATATTTTTTTATACACCTGGAACTCATTTGTGTTAACTAGTTTTTGTGGATTTACACCACTTAAGGGCAATTGCAAAACCTCCGCACTCTCTCTTAAACTACTTCAACGATGATCTCTTTCGGTCTTAAACTATCAATTCATTCATTTTTTTTTCGCAATTGCAAAGACTTTTTATTATGGCTCCACCGTAAGCAGTGGCTTTGGCTGATAAGTTTTTTCAATATTTCGTTCCTTTTTGTCGTAAATTCCAAGTGCACTAAGTAATGTTTCCACGTTCCTTTTCAAGTATGATATTTATTTCGAGAATTTTTTGACTTGAAACGTCTTGAAAATCGCTCGTGACACGAAATCGCGCTACGTATACATTTATATATATATATATATATATATATATATATATATATATATATACTATAGTTGACCCGGCGAACTTCGTACCGCCACAGAAATAATAAATTTTGTGTGAACTTATTAGCTGAATTAAATTTAGTTTTTATTAATACTCAAAATGAATTAAGTTCAATAAATGTTCAAAAACCAAAATGAGACAAATATTTTAATTACATTGAAAAGTATTTTAATTACGCGTGGCAACCAGGTATTGTTCACCTTAGTAACAAAAATCAGTATAAATTTATATTAAAAATTTAAAGTAAATACTCAATTTATATACTTTATTAAATAGAGTGTGTACTCTATGCAGTTAGCTGATGATGGGTTGTACACGAAAAAACAACGTGTTTCTAATGATCTCTAATTTCTTAAAGTAAATTTATACCGGTTTTTAAGATTCCGTACACACTATAAAATACGGAATGCCAGAAACGACAAAAATATTTATTTCGACAATAGTTAACGGTTTGACTTATCGCAATTGGATCGTAAATTACAATTAAACTTCTATTTGTGACAATTTACAACTATCCTGGGCGGAAAAAAAAAACGTCTAGAATATACATATAATATGGAATTTAGAACGACCTTAAAAATATCCTTATAAAAATTGTAATTCATCACCAGATAACTCTTTAAAAGCGAAATTCAAAATATAAAACAAAACACTGGGGACCTTTATGGAAATTCAAAAATTACTGTTAAAAATTATTTAAACTCCTCTTTTGGACCAAAAACAGCGAAAAAAAAAAAAAAATTTTCATAAATATTTTTTTTACTTTGTACTCTGCTATTCGGAGCGGAGACAAATTCAACAAATCAAAGATCATAAAAATCCTGTCCTGCCATCCTTGAGTTATAAGTGGTATAACTAATAATCCGACTTTGTTTTATAAAGATATGTGTAATATGGAATTCAGAACGATCTCAAAAATCACCCTTTAAAATTCATAACTCATCACCCGATGATAACCCTTTAAAAGCTAAATTCAAAATATAAATCAAAACGCAGGAGCCCTTTTATGAAATTCAAAAATTACGGATAAAAAATGATTTAAATGCTCCTTTTGACCGAAAAACGGCCAAAAAAAAAAATGAATTTTCTTCATAAATTCGTCTTAAATCCGAAAATATCAAACTTTTTTGAATAAGTTGGAACAATCTGGACCGTTTTGATGAAAATTTTTATAAAAAAAGCTATTACACAATACCTGACGTCATAACGTGTACAGTTACCACAATTTGATCTGTCGATTGCCTGTGAGCATGTGTATGCTATAAGCTATGTTAAATATAGAAGCTATAACTAAAAAACTTGTTTTAATTAAAGGGTAAAAAGGGATAAAACTCGAGCTATTTTCATAACAGGTATATTTTTTAATGTACAAAAAATAAAATGATCGTAATGCCATTGGATGTACAATATTTTTAGTTAATCCTTGCGGGGTATACGCAAACAAATTCGATGGTTTGCCAACCCTCGAACACGCAACATATAATTATTGGCCGTGCGAAAAGTAAGGATTTTCTAAATCTAAGGCGCAAATTGTCATTGTTTCACCTTGTGACTTATTAATAGTCATAACAAATGCTAAGCGAATTGGAAATTGCAAACGTTTGAATGGGATAGGTGAGTCTGAAGAGATCATTGGGATAAAATAACTGGCTCGCTAATAGCAGAGTAAAGTTTATTATATTACTTATTTCAAAGTAAAACCATCATTCTAAAAGCAGATGATCACCCGATATAGTTGGCGCTGGGAAAATTTCGTATCTCTGTATTATTATTGAATCGCGTGCTAATTGAAATATTACATTCAGATGTAATTAGTGTGTGAAGGGTTTTGAAGTGTAGAAAAAATTATACATTGTGTAAATACGGTGCGGTATTGAAGTGAGTATTTTACATGATATTCTATAACGTTCCCGGAAGTGTAAATTCCGTTGCAGGATATTTTAGAAAACGCCCCTTTTTTTTTTTTGAACTCTCCGTAATGAGTACAGCAGCTAGATAGGAGCGCGACTTATATGTTTAGATTATGTCATGGAAGCTTAATGATTTTAATAACGCAAAAATTAAATATAACAGAAGCGGTGTATTTACTTACACCAGAAATTAATAAAATAACCATAGTAATCATTTTATTTAAATTTTTAGGTTTAGTTTATTTTTACTGTGGTAATCATTTTATTTGTAATTTTATAAAAATTAATTTTTTATTAATTTCTTTTTTATTCGTCCCGTATACATTTCTGTGCCGCTGGTCTCATCTCAACTATTTAAAACCCTCATATTTCGTATAGAATTGCGAATCTGAACCATTCTTGAATCCACTTGAACACACACACACAAAATTTCATCAAAATCGGTCCAGCCGTTTAGGAGGAGTTCAGTCACAAACACACACACACACACACAGAAGAATTATATATATAAATTTATATATATTTATATATATTTATAACAATATATATATATATATATATATATATATATATATATAAATACTTAAACCGATATAGGCGTTTCAGGTTAAATCGATGGCCCTGTGCCCCAGTACAGCCGCACCCAATTGTTTTATTTTAATTTTTATTTTTGGGCTCGTTAACTATGAGACATTAACCCTGCACAAGTGAAATTTTTCCATATTTTCAGTGCGTGGCAGAGACCGGATTTGAACCGATATCTGAATGAAACATGCCTAACAACCAACTGCGTTATCACGATAGCTGGCTGTTTCCTATGAAAAGATTACGATGTACGAAAATTACGCGCGAATAAATATTTTCATTCCGTCTGCTCGGGAAGTCAAATCGAAAGAGGGGCACCGACCGAAGTATTCAAAAATGAAAAATAACACTTTAAGTTTTGTTGGAAAAAAAAACAAAACAGGTATCGTGAACACATTTCTTATAAGTGTTCAACGGGGGGGCGATATTCTTGGAAATTGAAATGTGTCTGCAAAAGTAAAAATCAATATGCTGATTGATCTATGGTTGGTATGGTCCATGGTGCACCTAATTACTGAAATTTGATCGATACAGAAAACGCATCGGCCGAGAACAGCTCGTTTAGATTCTTCATCTCGCTTGGTCCATTTTTCTCGGAGTTCGCTTTTACTCTCCGGTCTCGCGTTTTTATAATGCGTATCTGGTGGCCTTACTTTCTTCGTTCGGGGATACCGTTCAATTAACAAGGTATATCGCTCTTTTTTGGCGTTTCATCTCTTTTCGAGTCTGCAAAAAAACCGCTCTAGTAAAAACGCGAAGTCGACTATAGTTATATAAAACGTTTATTTACAGGCTGCTCGACGGGTTCTCGTCATTTTCGAATTCAGTTCGTTCAGATTCAGCTGCCTGCCATTTTGTCTTTTTTTTTTTTTACCTTTCGATTCTTTTCTTCCCGGCTAAAATGAAATTTCTTGCCTTGCTCAGCATTCTATTTCTTCTAGGCTCTTTCGTTCGACAGTAATAGCGCGGTGAAAGCTCGAGAACATTTTCAGTTTTCAATTTGTCGCTTCGATAATATCCTTTATATTATTATATAGGGTTCTTCGGCGTTTTTCTTTTGTTCTTCCCCCAATTTGGCTTGTTCGATTCGGATTTCAAACGCGCCAATTGTGTCGGTCGTATCCAGAAATTCTTCGAGTATTCTCATCAGAAACTCGTTTAATTCTTCACGTCCGCCTTTTCTGTTTTCGTGATTGTAACCCGTGCATCCTTCATTTTTCATCATTGGAAGCCGTATCGATAATAAAAATCAATGAACTTTCTTGTATATACTGTTAAAATTCGGTTATTTTATAACTTCATACATATAATTTTGAAAATACTTATCTTTCGAAAATCTTTTTTTTTCCATTCTCTTTTATTCTTGGGATATAAATTTCGCATGTGGCGAGGTTTTGAACAAATTTCACCCATTATCGGAGGAATGGGATCGAATTGGTTCCCGGGTAAAATTTTGCTGGTCGAATTGGTTCCCCCCGTTCTATGATTATTATTATTATTATTATTATTATTATTATTATTATTATTATTATTATTATTATTATTATTATTATTATTATTATTATTATTATTATTATTATTATTATTATTATTATTATTATTATTATATTATTATTATTATTATTATTATTATTAATTATTATTATTTTATATTATTATTATTATTATTATTATTATTATTATTATTATTATTATTATTAAATTAATTTATAATATAAATATTAATATATATGTAATATAAATTTATTATAAATTATTTAATAATAATTTTATTATTATAATTATTATTATAATATAAATTATTATTAAATTAAATTATTAATTATTATTAAATATACAATTGATTTTATTATTTATTATTAGTTTATTATAAATTAATTTAATATTAAATATATTATTATATTAATTATTATTATTATTATTATTATTATTATTATTATTATTATTATTATTAATTATTATTATTATTAATATTATATATGTATTATTATTATTAAATATGATATATATAATTAATTAATTTTAATTATTATTATTATTATTATTTAATTTTTATTAAAATTTATTTTATAGTAAATTTTAGTTATTAATATTAACTATAATATTATTAATTATATATTAATTTAATATAATTTATTATTAATTATTATTATTATTATTATTATTATTATTATTATTATTATTATTATTATTATTATTATTATTATTATTATTATTATTATTATTATTATTATTATTATTATTATTATTATTATTATTATTATTATTATTATTATTATTATTATTATTTTAACTCCGTTGTACCTCAGCTCTGGAGTTTCTAATTGTTACTGTTATTACTTATTGTGTTTTCTTTTATTATTCATTACGTAGTCAACGAAATTAAGCAAATGAAAAAAGTCTTGTGGATATGTGTTTAAAACACTTTTCTCTCGTTTCTTTGCAAGCGATTATCTATGTTGCAAACTGTCTTCACTATTAATGTATTATTCTTATCTGTTTTCAAAACATCAGATGTGTAAATGAAAAATAAATAATTATAAACTACATTTAGCACTTATATAATAGTTTTATAATACTTTACCAATGAATGAATGTTCATACAGCTCAACCCCTGTGTACCACGATTTATATTTCATGTCTATATGTTCGAAAAAAAAAAAAATATCAAATGCAATTAGACGTAAATTAATATTAACGTTATTTCTTATGCGAAATTCGCCACTAAATATCAAAAATATATTTCTTTTTGGTTAAATATCACGTTTTAATAAAGTACATAAACTCACACTGATTCATCAATCATTCTGGTAACAATGAGGGGAACCAATTCGACCAGCTAATGTAGTAATTTCAGTTTATTACGGGAACCAATTTGACCAAATAGGAATCAATCAGAGGAATTGCACCGAAATACACAATGGAGGTCATGATCAATGTGCGCAGTAGCAACCGCCTTCTGACTCAATCTGGTGATGAACATGGTTTTAGTGATGTTAAGTATTGCAGTGCCCCATTGTGTTTTTGACTACATTAAATTTTGCATGTAAAAATAACAATTTGAAATATATGGAATTTTAAAAATTAAAAATATCATAAATAATCATTTTCTATCGCGCGAATAAAGCAAAGTAAATAGCGTTTTTTTTTCCTTTTCTTTTAGTAAGAGTTCACTCCAGTACCGCTAGTTTATTTTCGTTTAAATTTTAGTTCGATAAATTTACTGCTATTTTCCACTCTGAATTGAATTAATTTAAAATGCCGAAATCAGCAATAAAATCTGAATAACAACAAAACATAGAAATGAAGGAGACGAAAATTAAAGACAACATAACGTAAATAAATAAAAATTAACGACCACATAAAGGAAATAAATAAAAAGGCGCCATTTTAGAAATAACGTAAAAATAATATATCGACTTTTCTTAGTAATATATTATATGGCTTATAAATATTATATTAATAAATATAAATTTAGGTTTGGTTTAGTAGGTTTGGTTTTTAGTTTGTTTGAATTTACGAGTAAAAGCAGAAAAAAGAAAGAAAAAAAACTGAAATTAATCCATGTCAACATGCACGCAATACTTGTGTACGGCAACATGAATTTGGGTAGTATGTGTTTTTACATGAAATAGTGATTTAAATGAATTATTCTTATCAAGGCCGAGTCTACCGGCGGCGGCGGGGGGGGGGGGGGGGAACCCTCCTATTAGAACTGAAATAGTTATTATAAATGTACACAAATCTGAAGAAAAAAATCTGAAAAAATTTAAAATAAATATTGATGACTTTTTAGGGTGTTCTTATACATTAAAAAAGAAAAAGTAAAAAAATATAGCCCATATTTTTAGAGGTAGATCATTAATATCTTAAGAAAAAACTTTTTATTACGCGTATAATCAATAATGTAATTTTTATTAATGTTCATATACGGGGGGTAATTCATTTATGTAAATTATTAATATGTATATATGTAAATCAAAATGATCATGGAAATTATTAATAGTATGCGGATATTGGTGAAAAATATATATTGTTAGTTATAAAATAAATATGCGAAGAAAGAAAATTTTCAAAAACCCCCTCTTTTCAAAATTCTGGGCACGACCCTGATTCCTATCATTATTATTATTATTATTGCAGAAGTTTCTGATCCTTCCCAAAATGATAGAAAGTGAGACACTGTTGAAGATCATGTATACGACTAGTAGAACTGCTGGTATTTTATATTCCGGTGAATAATTTTTGTCGTTTAGACCTGCAATTTATTCCCTTTTTTGTAATTATTTCGCATGGCCGGGAATCAATAAGAAATAGCAAAAAATCAGATAACGCCGTCAACTAAACGGAGAAAAAATTGAAGGGTAGCCGTTGCGAAGGAGGAAGTGGACGAAAACGGTGATTTAGGTAAATGATTGAATTGCAGTTGATATTGAATGAGACAAATGAGTGATGTCGTTTTCAGAAATTTCACTGCTAATAATCACCAGCGACAAAGAGCGAATTTATTAAATTCTAATTTTCGCAATTTTTTACCCAGACCAATTTGAGGCACCTCCTCCGACGATATAACACGAGTCCAGCTAACGAGCGAGAAATGTCACCCGACCACGATTTATATCAGTCGTAAATTTAGACAAATAAATCTCTCTTAATTCTCGTTCGGCCTCCATCTCCGTTTTCGTTTATTTTACGCTTAAATGGATTAACAGTTTTATCTTGCGCCGTTTTCATCGAATTTATTACTCCCTATAAGCGGCCGTGTAAAATTATAAAGATTTATAAACACCCCGGCTACCGGAAAATAATTTAAATCTCCCCGGATATTCGTTGTTTGGTAACTGCAGTCAGTTGATTTTTTCTTTTTTTTTGCGTTTTCTTTTTTGCGTTTTTTCTCGATAAGAATTTCGGAAAATTTCAAATAACGCGCGAAAAATGAGTAAAAACCGTCTTCAATTTTAATTTATATACATACTTAAATTAGTAGTTCGGTAAAAAAAAAAAGGAGAAATTTATTCCTATCTTCTATACAAGATTAAAATTCATCAGTTTAACTGTGTCCGCGAAGTTGTCTTTCAATTTCCCAGCACTAGCCATGTTCTTTGTGAACTGTAAAATTTTCACAATTCGATTTCCATTTTTAACGTAATACTGAAAAATAAATTAAATTTAAATTGTTTAAATTAAACTTTTCACGGCAAAGTACTCGCAGAAAGCACAAAAAGCTACCGGCAAGTGATAACGGTTTATTAATATTTATCCGAAGTATAAGAAAAATGCTTTTTTACAATAAATAAATACCGCGATACTTGAAGATTTATTACAAAAAATTTAATAAAAATGCACTAAAAAAAGTAAAAAATAATTACTCGCGATTGGAAAAAATATATACATATATGTATATATCAGAGTGACATAACACCTTAAGGGTGACATTATCGTAATTCTTATACAACATTAATACCTTAATTAGAATTAGCATCAAATTCGTGTTAGGAACAATTTAATCAACATTTAATGCAGTTTTTAACCGACTTCAAAAAAGGAGGAGGTATTCAATTCGACTGTATTTTTTTTTTTTTTTTTTTTTTTTATGTGTGTTACCACAGAACTTTCTTCTAGATGAACCGATTTTGATGATTCTTCTTTTATTTGAAAGTTGGTGCTTCTCATGTGGTCCCATTTAAATTTGATCAAGGTCCGACCGATAGTTTTTGAGTTATCCTTAATAATGCGGGAGATTAAAGCTTTTTGGATGCTTTTCATTCATGATTGTTTTCACCGTCGGATTAGATTTTTGACTTAAAATACTATAAATTTGCCAAATTACCATGGAAATGTAGCTTTTGGTGTTTTTACCGTGGAAATAAATGTTTTAATTTAATTGAATAAAAATGCACTAAAAAGTAAAAAATAAAATGCTTTTTTACAAAAAATAAATACCGACTTCAAGGTTTATTATAAAAATTTAAAAATGCACTAAAAAGTAAAAAATAATTACTCCCGATAAGAAAATATATATATCAGAGTGATATAACTTAAGGTGATATCGTAATTCTTATACAACATTAATTTTTTGGAGTTGGCATCAAATTCATATTAAATGTTGATTAAATTGTTCCTAACATGAATTTAATTCCAACTCCAAAAAATTAATGTTGTATAAGAATTACGATATCACCTTAACTTGTATCACTCTGATATATATATTTTATCGGGAGTAATTATTTTTTACTTTTTAGTGCATTTTTAAATTTTTATAATAAACCTTGAAGTCGGTATTTATTTTTTGTAAAAAAGCATTTTATTTTTTAATTATTCTTTTAATATGTAATATGAATCCCTACTCCAAAAAATTAATGTTGTATAAGAATTACGATAATGTCACCCTTAAGGTGTTATGTCACTCTGATTTATATATATATATATATATATATATATATATATATATATTTTCCTATCGAGAATAATTATTTTTTACTTTTTAGTGCATTTTTAAATTTCTCATAATAAATCTTCAAGTATCGGTATTTATTTTTTGTAAAAAAGCATTTTTAATTTAACTTTTCAGTGCACTTTTATTCAATTAAATTAAACAACTTTTTAATAAGAACAGATATTTCCACGATGTGAAAACATCAAAAGCATCAATTTCCATGGTAATTTTTTGGCAAATTTATAGTATTTTAAGTGTCAATAAATCTAACTTGATGTTGAAACTAATCATGAATGAAAAGCATCGAAAAAGCTTCAATCTCCCCCGCTTTATAAAGGATAACTCAGAAACTATCGGTCAGATCTTGATCAAATTTAAATGGGACCACATGAGAAACACCGCCTTTCAAATAAAAGAAGAATCATCAAAATCGGTTCATCTAGAAGAGAGTTCTGAGGTAACACACATAAGAAAAATAAAAATACAGTCGAATTGAATACTTCCTCCTTTTTTGAAGTCGGTTAAAAATAGAAAACCTATTTTGCAGAAGTTAAGCGATTCATTATGGTCGGTAAATGCAGATAGAAATAATAGCGTGATACATTTCGGATGGGTGTACTTTAAGGTACATTGAAATTGTTTTTTTTTTGTTTTTTTTTTTTGTTTTTTTTGAGTTCGTTAAAATAGACGTTAGCCCGAGTAGTGAGAAAACAAAGAAAGATGGTATCAGATGTTTACACAATCAGATATAGAGAGATAAAATAGACTCGAGTGTCGGAACGACCGAAGGAGACGGTAAGGAGAAAATAAAAAACGCTTAATAACGAGTTGGAAGGCTGATTGTTAAAAGCGAAGAGTAGAGAAAGGTGAATAATGTTCGGAAATGCTTTTGGCATTCGAATGAAATGTGGTTTGCATCACACATATAAAGTTGTGAAGGAAGAATAAAGGGAACAGAGTGGAGAAGAAACCAGAAAGAAGCGGAAAAGCGATGCCGAAAGGAGGTAAACTGCATGCAAAGCTCAGACGGCATATTGCAGAAAGGGTTGAAAGCCTTGTACAGGATAAGTTCGAAAAGACAAAAACACTAATTTGACATTGGGTTAAACGGAGAGATATAAAAGGAATCAGGATTTGAGAATAGGGAGAAATACGAGTTAAAACCTAGTTCGGAGTGAGTAACTGCGGGGGGAAAATAATATTGTGGTATGAAAGTACGTCGAGAAATCTGTCGGTAGAGGGAGATGAATTGGCTTCTAGGACATTGTGGAAAACTGGTATAATGGGGACTTTAGGAGAAACTAGAGACAAAGTGATAAAAACAACGGAAGTTAAACTCAGCATAGAAAATAGAGAGCAGGAAGGAAATTCAAATATTTCGGAATAATTTAAGGACGTGAATATAGTGCTGAGTAACCTCCGTTGGGTCATAGGGTAGGAAAAATCGCAAAGTATTTAGAGAAAAGAGCCCGAGATATAACGATGCATAGAGTGACTACTACAGAAAGGAACGCTTAAATAACGAAATGGAGAATTTCACATCGGACACATGTTATAACAGAAGGCAGAGAGTACGCAGTTAACGAGAATATTTGGAAAAATATAAAATCCTTTTCCCCCCGAAAAAGGGAAATACAATAAAGAATATCGCATACGTTCAATTCGAAGGGAGCGGGAACTTTTTCATTAATTCGCAATAATATCACAAGAATATTTATAGAGACTGCATCGATTTTGAACAAATATCACCACAACCATAGAGCTGATTTTAAAACGGGACAACATTATTATCGCATCATTCGAAACTATGCGCAAGAACGACCCAAATTTTGAAAAAAGTGAAAATCAAATTTTAAGCAAAATTATAAGTTACGGGATTGATTTTAACCTACATAATACGTCCTGCAGAATACAGGAGAATAATAAAATTGGAAAAATATCGATATTGCTCTGGCTGCCATTTCTACCGAACACTGGAAAATTTTTGTACATTAATAATATCCGTAACTAGTGTAAATAAATAAAGCACTGTAAACTATCTGTAAATGTGTTTGATCATTTTTGTACCTTGTTCAAATATTGTTTTCATTAAAAAAATGTTTCGATTATTAAAGAGTTTTATAATTACGTTTTTAATTTGTACTTTTCCTTTATTCTGTTGTTGTAGTTTTTCCCTAACGTAAGTTTATAATTTCTTAATTATTATTTATTATCCCGCAATTATTAAATTAAAACGATAGATGTTTGTAAAAATCCGGAGTAAGAAATTATCTGTTTTAAATATTATCGATTATTTTTGTACTGGTTTTTATTATTTTCCGTGTCATGTGGGCGCGGTTAAAATAATTTTCTAAAGTTACAAATCAGGTAGTTTTTAAATGTGAATATCTACATTTTTAATTGCCTTAATTTCGTTCTTTTTTTTTACATAATGAAAGTATAAGGTTGAAAGTTTATAAAAATCTATTAATCGAATTTTTGTAATTTTAATTTAAAATTCTCGCGGAAGGCTAAAAACGAACAAAAATCATCCGTCACCACTGGGAAAAACTCCCGTTCCTGTGTGAAAGACAGGTTCACCTATGTAGGATAGAAAATATTCAAAAGTGCCCCGTTGTAATAGCCAAGACATGCGTGTCAATGATATGAATAACAACAAAATCCAGAAATATGGAATATATAAACCGAAAGCAAATCGGTTAAGAGAAATGGGGAAATGAGCGACATTTTTTTTTCCAGGTGAGCAGAAAAAAAAAACAAAACAAGGTACCGTTTGCATCGGGGTCCTATCGGAATATTTACAGCTCTAACCTTCTGAATTATGCTGAAATAGCGTTAAATTCTTTTTACTACTTTTTGATGTGTAAAAAATGAACTGCGCCGAAATAGCGCCTTCTCCTGATTGTTCTCTCCACGATTGTGATCCTCCCCTCGTATATGTACGATGCTGATCACATTTTCTTTGAGTGTCCTGCTCTCCGTATCGAACGCTCCCTCTTATACAGTCAGCTCCTGTCATTAGGTATCCCTACTACTACTACGCCCTATAACTCTTCCTTTATCCTCTCCTTTCCTTCATCTTCTGTGGTGTCCGTACTGCAGTCCTTTGTTGCGTCCATTTCGGGCCGCTTAGTTATTTAATTTCTTAGCTTAGTTTTCTTGTTGTTGGGTCGATGCCGCTGGCGCGCCCACAAAAAAAAAAAAAAAAAAAAAAAAATAAATAAAAAAATATAGCTGCCGCTATTTAAAGTGAGTATAGAAAAAAAAGTAAATAAACCGATATTTAAATGAAATAGAATTCAATAATAATAAATAATTAAATAAGTTTTTATTATATAAATTATACTTTTCAAAATTAAAAAAAAAAAACAAAAAAAATACTTTCAAATAATCATCATCATCATCTTCAGCTGTTTTCAATCCACTGTTGGATGTTCCTTCCATTCTTTCTTGTCTGCTGGTCCAGTCCTTTTGAAACTTATTTATATCGTCCACCCAAAAACTAACTTAAAACGGTAATATTGTACACAGAAATGCCGTTCAGTTCCATCGTTAACAACGTAAAAATAAATAATCTACACGTAATACATATATAGAAGTGTATATTCCGTTATACTATTAATTATCCGTCTTCTTTTGGCGTTTGCCGTAGCGTAGTTGATATATACATATATATATATTAGAGAGCAAGGAGCTGGATATCGCCCATTGCCCCCTATATCGAAAATATAGAAATTAATCGTTTCACTGGATTAATGCTCGAAATTGACAAACTAAAAATATTAAAAGAAACAAAAGTTTCCATTTAAGTGAAAGTCATGTGTAATCCGCAGAAATTTAAGGTGATCCCATGGGGTGATTGTATAAATAAAAATATATATGATGGATACGGTTAATTAGAGTCGTATTTTTGTTGAAATGTTCATTTGAAAACATTCTACATTTCGAAAGAAACGAATACTGTAATTATTGAAATCGGAAAATATTATCATTCTGACGTTACCTATGATCATAAAATGCATTAAAATAAGCTGGACGTTCGTTCTGAAATATTACACGGCCTTATATTCAGAAGATTTATTCCCTACAAATATATAAGCCTTATCAGTAATAAGTTATGCTCTAACGTCGTAGCTGTTACTTTAATTCAAATTTATTACACGGCAAGGTAATATTATATATACATGTATGATCAACTTTCTTTTATAGTTGCGTTCCAGATAATAATGCTGAGTATGTGAAATCCGTTTGAATTTTCATTTTACTTTTGATGTTCAGCAAGAAAGGGATTCGCGCGTAACTGTTTTATATTTTTTGTGCTGGAAACGTGTAGGCAAAATGCTTTCTTCAAGCCCTGTTTGTTCGTCGTTTTACAGGTTTTGAATTATTAATGTTTTCTCTCTAGTTTTTTTTTTTTTTTTTGCTAATCATATTAGTATTATCTTCATGTTTGCTTTCGAGTGTCGTCTGCAAACTTGGACACAATTAAAATCAATCAGTTTTGTCGTATATACAAATCAGAGAGAAATCAACTCCACAGGTTTATTATTATTTTATTTTTTTTATGGGTTCGTCAACATAGGCATTGGCCCAAGAACAATGGAACAGAGAGGTAAGAGAGACTCAGCTACCTACACGATCAGAGATAGCCGACGGCAGAAAGGAATCAAGAGCTAGAATAACCGAAGGACAAGGAAGGGAGAGAATGAATGAAGCACAGTATGAATACAGGTATGTAAGAGGAAGGAATAAAAAGAAATAGTAACATTGATTCGAGACAAGTAACAGTTTCCATCCACGTCTATGATTTAAACTTAATCTCAGGGCATTTGAAACGCAAACTGTGTGTTTTTTTAAAACTGTGTTTAGACCATATTCTTGCACCACGTGAACGTGGAAATCATTAGAAGAACTGTGAATAATTAATTAATCGAGTCTTTTACTTTGTTAAAAGAAGGAGCATAGTTAAAAAAGAAAAAAAAATTATTAATAGAAAAAAAAAAAAAATATATATATATATATATATATATATATAACGTGGAATTTAATATTAACTGCAACACGTTAGATGGAATCGGAATGTTTTCGGTTGTTCGTTCGCGTTGTTTTCTTATCAGTTAATAATTGTGTTCCGACTGCGGCGTCTTCGATTTAATCAACTTCATCGCAGCCGATAAATCCACCGGTGAGATCGTTCCTATTTATCTCTTAGTTTCTTATCGCTGTTGTAAATCAACATCGTCGCTTCGCTAATTTCAGCTAGCTAGTAACGACGTTTCTATTTTATTTATTTCGTTTTCAAATCGTTTTAATTTTTCATTATTTTTAGTTATAATTTTTATTTCTTTTCTTCTTACTGTGTTAGATGAGCGCAGCTAAAGGGGGCCGCTCTGCGGCCTCCTCCCCAAATCCCGCTAAAGTTATCAAACCTCCGTTAAACTTGTCTATTAATATGGACGTGGACGGTAACTCAAAACGTAAATCTGCTGATCCTCTTTCGCCTACTTCCGCTGCTCAACCGAAAGAGATTAAACTCTCCCAGGCTGAACTTAGTTCTCCTCATGTTGTCGATCCCAGCCTCAATATTAAGAATAATAATATTAAAAACAATTCGAATAATTCGACTACTACCAATATTAGCAATAATATCAATAATAATAATATTAACAATATCAGCGGCGAACAGAATACGGCCATTGATAAAATCATTAACAACAGTTCTAATGGTAAAAATGACAATAATAATAATAATAATAATAATAATAGTAGCGGAAATAGTAGTAATAGTTGTAGTGGTAGTATCAACGAAAACGATGATAATCATAATAATAATAATAACAGTAGTAATAATAATAATAATGTTAGCAGGGATAACAAGTCCGGAGAGTCATATCCTTCTGATCATCCTGGTCCTTTCCCCATTATAGTTGAGCACACTTCCTCTACTTCTAACCTAGGCAATTATCATCCCCTTGCTCTAGCTAAACTGATCAGCTCAATATCATCTTCCTTTACGAACATTTCCCAGCGGGGAAGAAACCGAATCTCTGTATCTTTCTCCTCTTCTTTAACGGCAAATTCTTTCCTCCATAATCAGGATTTCCTTCTTAAACATAACTTAACGGCATTCATTCCTTCTACTTCTTTGTATAGGTTAGGTGTAATTTCAGGCGTCCACCCTTCCTTTTCTGAAGACGACATATTATCAGGGATTGAAACCTCTGTTCCTGTAACATCCGTAAGAAGAATTTTTCGTACTTCCGAGGGTAAGAAAATCCCTACGAATTCCAACGAAATCAAATTTTCTAGTAATACAACTCTTCCCAATTTCGTGTCTATCTACATGCTCCGTTTTCCTGTAGCCCCCAGCATCAAACCTCCGACCCAGTGCTCTAAATGTTTCCTCTTTGGTCACATCGCTAAAAACTGCCGCAGCTCCAGCGCTATTTGTTCCCATTGTTCCTTAAAACATCCTGTCTCTGAATGTTCTAATCTGCAAAACCCTCCTCTATGCCGAAATTGCAACGGTTCACACTGTTCTAATGACCGCAGTTGCCCCGAGTGGTCTAGGCAAAAGGACATCAAGAAGATAATGGCTTTTGAAAACGTTTCGTTTCATGAAGCTTCTGCTATAAAAAACAAATCGATTACTACTCCGGCATTTTCTTACGCTAGTCGCGCCTCTGTTCCTTCCTCCAAATTGATAATTTCTCCCGATACTCCTGTTTCTACTGGTCACGCTCTTCCTAAGACTCCCACTTTCCACAAACCTAATAAAAACCATCATTCTTTTCAACCTAAGCCTCAATTCCCTCCTCTTCCGTCTAACCAACTTCCTTCCCCCTCCAATGGCTGGGCTTTAAACCTTCCTCTTAAGGTAAGTAATAATAATCCCGGTCTTCCTAACACCAGTGTTCCCTCCGTTTTAGTCCCCAATCATTCTGCACCTGCTTCTTCTTCTGCTGCTTCTTCTTCTGCGACTTCTTCTTCCCCTATGACCAATTTAGCAACTGATATTATTGATCTGCTTTCTTCCCACAACATTGTGACCTCATCTAACTTTGCCTCTTCACTTTTCTCCTTCCTGTCTAGTAATTTATGCGGCAATTAACTTCTCTCTTAAATTTCTTATTCATTTTCCTTTTCAACTTGTCACTGCTCTGCAGTACGCTGTTGAGAAATGACTTGAGTCATCTACTCACAGTGACTCAGTGCAAAGTTTTGAACTTCCTTTCACAATCCTTTCAAATTTTTTCTTTAAGAATTATAAGATATATGGAATCGGTTCATTTTGACCAGTATTCCAATGCAGTTGATGTTTTCCTTCCTATGGTTCAGCCTGGTCATTTTAGAAAAACGCCTTGGGAGGTAATTAAACCTACCGGTCCTAAGGACGTTTTGATAATCTTTCCTTTAGTCAGTCGCAGGCTTTTTTACCTCTTTACTGTTACATGTTGCATGCAGACTGAGCATAGCTTCATTTATATAACATTTTTACATAATAATGGAAGGCATAGATCCTTCTGTTGTTCTGGTGTAATGTCTTTCTGCATTTACTGTCTTCAGTTACTATTATTACTTATCAATGTTTATTTCCTTGATATTTCGCCTTATTGCCGCAGATTCTATCTTACTTCCTTGTCTTATTCCTCTGCCTCCACAGTCAGCTCCCTCTCTTATGGTTCCACTCATACTCTTCCTTGTACTCCCTTCTTGGTCGGCGAGCAGGAATTCTCTTCATGCCATTTTCCACGCTTTCTTCCTAATGATCCACAAGTTTAATATTCTCCAATGGAATTGTCGTAGTCTGAGAGCCAACCAACAGGCATTGGAGGGAATACTAGACTCCTCCTCTATCCATATTGCTCTTTTATCTGAGACCTGGCTTTCGGAATCCCCTAATATTTCCATTCGTGGCTTTACAGCAATACGTTCTGATCGTGTTGATGGCTATGGTGGCGCTGCCATCCTCATAAGAAATGATATCTTCTTTGTCCACCACGACCATTCTTCTTACTTTTCTTCTGATTCTCTCTCTCCCAACTTAGTCCATATTTCGATCCCAAATATTCATCCTCAGCCTGTTCATATATTTTCTGTATACGTTCCTCCTAGTTTTGACCTTAATAATTTCCCATTCTCTCTTTTGGCTTATCCTCATTCTCTTCCCTTTATTGTCGGCGGTGACTGGAATGCTCACTCTCCTCTTTGGGGCTCTGCGCGTCATAACAGGAATGGCCGTGTTCTAGAAAACTTTATTCTCGGTAAAAATTTTGTCCTTTTGAATGATAACTCTCCTACTCTTTATAGAGGCGCTCACTCATCCAGCTCTGTTGATCTGTCCTTTACCTCTCCAAACTTTGGTCTTCGCTGTCAATGGAAAACTCTGGACGGTACCTTCGGCAGCGATCATGTTCCCATTGTTTTCTCTTTTCACCATCTCCTTCCTCCTCCTCCTCCTCCTCATTATTCTATACCCGCTCTCGCTCCTAAATGGTCTCTCAACAAGGTTAACTGGGAGGAATTCCGTTCTAATTTCGACTTATCTCTTCCTTACATACACTCCCTCTCCGATCCTATTCAACAATATAACGTTTTCTCTGATTCCATTTCTTCTGCTCTGGACGCCTCCTCTCCACCAATTCATCATTCCAAAAGAAATTACCATCTTCAGGCTTCCTCACTTTGGTGGAACGAAGATTGTACTAATGCCGTTAAAGACAGTGTCTCTTCATTTAGATGTTTCCGGTCTTGTTCTTCCTTTGCTAACTTCATGGCTCATAAAAAAGCTAATGCCAAGGCTAGATTTATCCTCAAAACGTCCAAAAGAAATTCATGGAGGAAATTTTGTGCTTCGTTTTCTAGATCTACTTCAATTTCCCATCTTTGGAAGATGGCTAAAGCTTTTCGCTCTTCTAGATCGGATCGTCCATCATTTTATAACCTTCCTTCAGATAGACTCACTACTTTTCTTGATTCCATTGCTCCCTCCTATGTTCCTTCCCTTGAGGAATCTTGGTCTCCTTCCCTTCCTATCTCCAATTCTTCCCACTTCCTGTCTTCTAGCTTCAGCATCAATGAACTTCGTGCTTCCTTGACTAATTCTTCTAATTCTAGCCCTGGTATAGATGGCATTCCATTCCGTGTCCTTAAGAACCTTTCTGAATCAGCACTTAAAATCCTGTTGTCAATTTACAATTCTTTTCTGTGTATCTGTGAAACTCCTCCGCTTTGGAATTCCTTTATTATTATTCCTATTCCGAAGAAGAATCCCAATTCCTTTCGTCCTATTTCTCTAGCCTCTTGTTTAAGAAAACTTTTTGAACGAATGATTAATAGGCGCCTTATCTGGTGGCTAGAATATAATAATGTTCTTCCTGATAACATGTTTGGTTTCCGTCCTGGCTTTGGTTCTTCTGATTGCATATCCCTTTTTCTCTCTGATATCTATAAATCTTTCATCCACAAAAAATTTACTATCTCTGCGTTCGTTGATGCTACCTCAGCTTTTGATAAGGTTCACCTTCCTTCTCTTCAGGATAAAATGCTTTCCATTAATATTCCTCTTGAGTTTACATCCTTAGTTATTAATCTGTTTCGGAACAGAACTATCCATCTTTCTACCCCTTTCTTTTCTGATTCCAGGACAGTTTTTCGAGGTCTTCCGCAGGGATCGTGCCTTAGTCCTACCCTTTTTAACATTTATTTCCTTAGTCTTTCTTCTCTTTCTATTCCATCTAGTTCGCTATTCTTTGCCGACGATATTCTCGTCTATTCTTCTTCTGATGATCTGTTTTCTGCTAATGAGGAGCTTAATAACTCCCTTGCTATTTTAGAAAATTCTTTATCTTCTCTTCATCTTTCTATTTCCCCTGAGAAATCTGCTGGTATCGTTTTTACATTTCGTCCTTTTGATCGTTCCTTGGTTAACCTTTTCATGTGCCAGGTCCCTATTCCTTTACTCACTTCCTTCTCCTACCTCGGTGTAATTCTTAATAGTACTCTGTCTTTTCATGATCATATTAACTATCTCTGCACGTCTGCTCTCAAAAGACTAAATTTTTTGAAGGCGTTGTCTTCCCCCAAATGGGGTGGTGATCCATATATTCTTCTCATGCTGTATAAATCCATTATTCTTTCTAAGTTTGACTATTGTTCATTTCTTTATGCCAGTGCTCCTGTTTCCCTTCTCGTCAAACTTGATCGCATCCAAAATTCTTGTCTGCGCCTCTGTGTTGGTGCCCTGAATTCTTCTCCAATTCCAGCTCTTCTGTCCGAAACTGGCTTTGTTCCTCTTTGTATTCGAAGACTTCACCTTGGTGAAAGGTTCATGATTAGACGTCTGCAGATCTCTCCTTCCAAACTCATGAATTCTTATCGATATATCCGGGTCAACTGGCGTTTTTCTCCTCGTAAGATTCCAATTCTTTCTCTCATCTCTTCTCGACTCGTTCCACTTTCTCACTTTGTCCTCTCCCAGAACAAATCTCCATACTTTACCTTTAACTTCTCTGAACTGTCTCATCCGCCTAAGTTATTCTCTTTACCTTCTAATATTAAGTCTCTTCCTCGTTCTGCCATTCACGAAGAATTTAATCACACTCTTTCCTCTCTATTTCCTGCTCACATCACGATTTTTACGGATGGCTCGAAATCTGCTTCGGGGGTCGGTGCCGCTTTTATTCTTCCTGCTCTCAACTATTCTGAATCATTTCAACTTCCCTCCTTCTCTTCTGTCTTCCTAGCCGAATCCACGGCTATTTTGCGTGCGGTCCTCTTTATATCTTCAACTTCTAATTTAGTGAATTTCCTTCTATGCTCCGACTCGAAGAGTGTTTTAGTAGCTATCGCATCTCCCCTTCCTGAACCCTCTTCCTGTCCTATTATTCTTTATATACGCTCCTTGATTTTCAATTTATTAGCCGCCCGTTCTATCCATATTGACCTGCTTTGGATTCCTGGCCACTGTGGTATAGCTGGTAACGATCTTGCTGACTCGTTAGCTTGCTCGGCCGCAGTAAGTGGTCGTTTCATAAGCAGATTTCCTTCCCAATGTCTTTACTCTCTCTCTTTTCGTTCTCACCGTGACTTTTGGACTGATCTCTATCCGTCCTTTTTCTCCAACCCTGACTCCTTTCACCTTGCTTTACAGCCTTCTCCATCCGTTTCTCCCTGGTTTAATAATTTTCCCAGTATCAGCCGTTCTGTCATTTCTTCCATAGTTCGCCTTCGTTTTAATCACAGTCTGCTCCCGGCTTCTCGTTTCCGCTTTGCTCTGGTTCAATCTCCTTTGTGTCCCTTTCATCCTCCAACCTTCAATGGCTCGTGTGATGCAAATCACGTACTATTTGAATGTTCCTTTATTTCTACTGAACGCGCGATCCTTTATTCCAATTTGCTTAGCCTTGGCCTCCCTACACCTTACAGTGCCCTCTATATTCTCACTTTTCCATCTCCTTCTGTTGTTCCCTTGTTATCCGCATTCATTTCCTCTGTCTCTAATCGTTTCTTGATATAACTTGTCGCTCCATATGTCCTTCTATTCTTTTAATCTTTTGTGCTGGGTAAATGTCCTGTGCTGGCGTGCCCATTTAAAAAAAAAAAAAAAAAAAAAAAAAAAAAAAAAAAATTTCCCTACCCTGGGCGCGCCAGCGGCCTTGACGCAACAACATGAAAAATTAAGAGTTATAACTAAATAGCCAAACGGTCAGAAATGGAAAAGACAAAGACGTTAGATGAAAATGAATTTGATGACTATTTATGTGAACAGGTCTTGGTTATTAAAAAGATTAGTACTTCTTTTTGTCTTTGTTTTATTTTTTCTATCGTTATTTGATTTATTTTTGAACGTCCGCCTGCGATCGTTTAGGCAGTGTGGCGTTTCGTTTGTGTGGAACCGGGTTTGAATCTCTCGGCTGCATATTGTAAGCTTCCAAAAATTTCACTTGTGCCGGGTTAATGTCCACAGTTGACGCGATTGAGAAAATAAATAAAAATAATATAAAAAAAAAAGTCCAGGTACCGTTTATGATACGTAGACCATCATGATGACTATATAGTCATAAAAAACGAGATCATCACTATCCTTCAGTTTATCTGTTTTAACACCGGGTACAGAATCTATTGTCCTTAGATAAGAAATTTCACTTTAAATTTTGCTCGGATATGTGTACCTCTCCTCTTTTAGCAATGATAGTTGCTGCTTCTACCTCCCAATTCAACCTAGCCTTCCTACTAATTCTTGGTTCTCAGAATTCCCTTCTCTTCCCCGTTCTGTTATTGTCCTTATTATTCGCCTACGCTTCAATTGCACTTTATTGCCCTCTTCCCCTGCTGTCGTCTCTTTTTGGTTTCCTCTCCTTATTGTCCTCTACATCCTGATGAAGTATTTGTCTGTGATGCCTTTCACATTTTCTTTGAATGTTCTGCTCTTTCTGCGGGAACGTTCCTCCCTTTATTTTTTTTTTTTTTTTTTTTTTTTTTTTAAATGGGCTCGGTGTTAACACTGACCCAACTACATGGACCTAGATCACCTACTCAGATTCTGAGGCGATCGGAGATAGAAAGTATAAAGGAAAGAAGGAGGGGAACAACGGCTGGAGATGGGAAGGAAAGGATAAAGGAAGCATTGAAAGGGGTAGGAAGATCTAACGCCAAAAGTTCGGCGTATAGATGAGAGCACTGAGGAAAAAGAGCAGAGCATTCGAAAAGGATATGGTTGGGGTCACATATAAAGGGAGGATCAGTTGAGTGGAGAGGGCAAAAGGGAGAAGGTGAAAGAGAAAAAGAAAAACGAGAAAAGGGAAGGAGGGAATGGCCAAGTCTCAGTCTGATTAAAGAAACAATAGCCGAGCGCCGAGAAAAAGGAAGATTTACTCCTCTTAAAGTTAAGACTTCCTGCTCCCTACTGTGCTTCCTATATCCTGTCTTTTCTTTCTCGGTTTGTTGTTCCTACCATTGGTTCCTTTATTTCTGCCATTTCCGATCGAATTAAGTTGTAATTAGTTAACTTTTCTTCCTATTGTTTCTGGGTAAAGTCCCCCTGGTTGACGAGACAAAAACAAAAAAAAAAAACAAAAAAAAAAAAAGTACAGACAAATAGGTAGCAGTAGGAAGTTGATGCCATTCTAATGAAATGTGAGTCCAATAGTGTGCTGTATGAGTGAACGTTAAAACTTAGTGCTGCCTTTATCCATTTTGATGTATTATTACCTGGAATACAATCTAATTTATTGAGATCTTGTAAAGATGAAATTGCCGAGTATCTCTAAACTATTAATAGTGTCGCGTGTTTAAATTTTGATTGGTGTGCCATCGAACACACCAGAACAGGATGGGAACTTGTAGGAATATAACTAGATTGCTAAAAGCGGCTTTATCGGTAAAGTCTTGAAAAAAAGGGCATCACTAGTTCAGACTGAAAATAAGTCTACGTTATGGAGCAACCGTGAAAGGTTTTTACGTATGTTTTTAACGTCAAATACTCACCTGATTTACGAACGCCTATTAATTGTTACGCTTCGGCGTGCAATCTATAATTAAGGATTTTATTACTTTTTTTTTTATTATTAGTAGGTTTTGCAGGGTTACTTATTTTTCAAATCTTTTTCCGCGCGTTCCTTCATAATATTCCCGCAGTGTGCCGATCTGGATTTCTTTTTCTTTTTAAGAGAAGTTCGTAATCCGTAGATGTATCACTGATGATACATTTTAATTTAATTAAAGTATAGGTTTTTTTTTTTTTTTTTCGTTTTTACGTAACCATAAGAGCCCTATAATTCATGCGTGTTATAAATATATAAAGCCGTAAAATAAAAACGGAAAATAAAAAAGTAGATTTAGAATGACAGAACTGAACGAAAAAGTGAATAAGAAAAAATTATCGCACTATTTATTGGCGATTGCAAAAAGGAATACAAATATTTCTATAAATTATTTGTTGTTAACCGGTTAGAAAAAAATCTAATGTATTGTTTAGACTAATAAATGGACAAAAAGTACAAGTTTACACATCTTTCTAAAATTCCCGTATTTCGCTTTTAAAGTAAATAAAAACCAATGAGTCCTTTTTCTAAAAATTACTTAACCTTCAGTTCGTTTCGCTTGCTCATCAGCTCCCTCAGCTACTCTTCTTAATTGCACCCACGTGCAACAATGCTGCTTGTTAAAATATTAAAAGTACTCTTCGAGTGTTTACGTTTTAATTATTTTCGACTATCTGATCGGCACTGAAATATTATAAAATTTCTACATTGCACAATTAAATTTCAAATAAATCAAATAAAATTATAGTTGAAAAAAAACTAAAAAAAGCACGCTTTTATATGAACTAAAAAGTAAAAAATAATTTTTAAATATAAAGATAATATTCAACACAGTGATGAAAATCTCCCAAGTCACTATGTATTTTAAGTTTTTCTAATAAGCTCAAAATGAGAATAAAGTAATTCACAACAAATGTTAACACTTTAATGTAAAAGAAAGCGTGGGGTGCTTTTGATATCAATTGTTTATACTTTTTCTTTTATTTTTTAACTATTTGTAGGTCGATTTAATTGATTAAACATTGTAAGCACCCCACGCTTTCTTTTACATTAAAGTTAACATTTGTTGTGAATTACTTTATTCTCATTTTGAGCTTATTAGAAAAACTTAAAATATATATTGACTTGGAGGATTTTCATCACTGTTGAATATTATATTTATATTTAAAAATTATTTTTTACTTTTTAGTTCATATAAAAGCGTGCTTTTTTTAGTTTTTTTAAACTATAATTTTATTTGATTTTTTTTTAGTCTTAAATCAAAATTAGCATTTCATATGTTCTAATAATACATCATCAACAGGAAGAAGAAAATTACAAACAAAATAATAAACTTAAAATTATTTAATTTACATTTTCGTAATCTAATCATTTAATGCGTCACTATTACACGGGTACCTTCCTGTTAGCTTTGAACAATCAAGTTCTTCTATTTGGATACCATTCAGTGATTTCCCACGCAGTGAGAGCTACATAAGCTTTTCCTTCAGCAAAAAACCGTCAATCCAAATAAATAACCGCATTATCTCTACCGTACATCCTTGCATTTTGTGCACAGTTGATGCCCAACTCAGAATTAATGGTAGCATTCGTCTGTTCAGTGGTACCATAGCTGTCTTTCTGTGATTGTGAGGCTCTATATTTTTTCATATAAAGTCGCCTTTTATTCTTTTCCTCTATTAATTCCCTCGCCAGAGAGTTCTGCTATTTTTTATATTAATTTTTTTTTTAATAAAAGAATAGAAATATATAATTTACACCGATTACCGGAATAATAACAAACAAATATTCATATTCTATTGTCGGATAGGATTTCAACGATGGCGGATTAAAATTAAACTTGAGCGGCAAGGCACAAACTAGTGGCAAACTATTTTTACTTTTACTGACTGATCCGATGACCGAGCTCGAAACTGTTTTATACTGATCTCGACCGCTACAAGCGACATCTATGAAATCAGTTTCGAACCATATCAAGATTTTGATAAACAAAGGACACCGGTAAGCCATCATGTTTGTAACCTGTAGAAGGGGTCACATTGCTTTTCTCTTTTTTTTTTTTTTCTGATTATCCTGGTCAGGCACATTAGGACAAATTATGGAAATTATTGAATTGCCATCCAAAATGAATACGTATGTAAATTTTTAAATTACTCAGATGTCGGAAAGTCAGTGAAAATTGATTTGTAAAATTCCATTACACACTAAAAATGTGATTATACACTTACATACAAGTCGAGCTAATAAAAGCGGCTTGAAAAACAAAATATGGGCAACTTTTTTTGTATAGAGTAAAATTATTCGATCCGGTTTCAAAGGTTTTAGCCCGAGTATTATTACATTATTTGTGAAGGAAATTCTTATCTTCTAGAACTGCAGAATTATACAATAGATTGAAAACTGAATTGCTTCCGCTTAGAAATGTCCTTTCACTTAAACAATTTCTCTCGAATGAACTTTTGTTTTTATATCTGATAATTTTTAGACGTTCTCGATGTATTTCCGAGCTATAGTTTGTGTCACATTAAAGTTGTTTGCTTTAATGAAAGCGCATTGCATTATTTTCTTTTGAAAGCACGACCGCGATTATATTGTGTTTTTGTCTTAATAACGAAAATCTAAATGTCAACGATTTCACCTTCACCGTTAAAGTCAGTAAACACAGCGACGATAAATGCTTCACTGACGAGAAGGTGGCTTAAAATAGAAAATGCTACTAATAGTAAGGATGACGATAACGATAAAAATAACAGCACACTATTAATAATAATAATAATAATAATAATAATTTTATCACTAACAACAGTTATAGTAATAATAATAATAATGATAATAATAATCAAATCAAATCAAATATTTTATTATTATTATCATCATTACAGATTTCCGTCTATGCGCGTGAAGCGCGAGCGATGGATTATTAAAGTACAAAATAAATGATAACAAATGAACAAAAAAGAGTAACAGAGAAAAAAAAGAAAACAAGTATATAACAACAAAACAAAGAAAATATGCATATACATATATATATATATCACAAAAAATAGCAAAAAAAAAACAACAATAAAAAAAGTGGATATGCTAAAAAAAATAAAATAGTGAAGAGAGTAATAATTTACATATATACATCATAAACATGTATAAACATTACATTTTCCATTCAAATATATAAACATATTTGCACTCTAAAGTATAAGCATATTACATTCAGATATATATACACCCTGTCAAGAAAGTATCGGGAATTGTTAAATAAAACGAACAATTTTTAATTTTCATCCAAATTTATTTTGTCACCTTCAAAATAACATCCATTCGAAGCGATGCACATATGCCAACGCTTTTTCCACTCGGCAAAGCACTTCTGATAGGCGGTTTCCGGGATGGCCTTTAGCTCTCGCGTCGCATTCGTCTTGATGTCATCAATCGATTCGAAGCGCATTCCCCGTAGCGGAAATTTGAGTTTTGAGAATAGGAAGAAGTCGCAGGGTGCTAAATCTGGTGAATACGGCGGTTGTTCGATGATATTTACCGAGTGTTTGGCCAAAAACTCATTCACAATTATAGCTTTGTGAGACGGCGCATTATCGTGATGGAGAATCCAAGAATTGTCGACCCACAAATCGTTACGTTTACGACGGATAGCCTCTCTCAAACGTCTCAAAACACTTAAGTAAAACTCTTTGGTGACTGTCTGTCCGGCTGGCACATATTCATAGTGTACCACGCCTCGAATATCGAAGAAAACAATCAACATGATCTTCACTTTCGATCGGCTTTGGCGAGGTTTTTTCGGCTTGGGCGCGCCAATTGGCCGCCATTCGGACGATTGCTGGTTCGTAAGCGTGTCGTACTCGTACACCCATGTCTCGTCACCAGTAATTATCTTTTCCAAGAAGGTAGGATCCAAATTGGCTCGATCCAGCATGTCTGCAGCTACCTGTTCTCGGTACTTTTTTTGAAAGAAATTCAGGTCTTTCGGAACAAGCCGAGCCGCAACGCGTTGCATACCCAATTTTTCGTGCACAATCGTACGTACGCTCTCGTGTGACATGCCCAATCCATGAGCCATCTCTCTCAAGCTCACATGACAATTTTCAGCAACGATTTCCTTGATTTTATCGACGTTATCATCGGTCACACTCGTTGAAGGCCGTCCAGAGCGAGGCATGTCTTCGACCGTCTCCCGACCATCCTTGAACGCTCTGTACCACTCGTAAACCCGCGTTTTTGATAAAGCAGATTCACCAAAAGCCTTCTGTAACATTTTCAGTGTATCGGCACAAGAAATTTCGTTCGAAACACAGAATTTAACACAAGTACGTTGTTCAATATTTTCACTCATTGTAAAACTTCGACAAAACACTTCAAGGTCGACTGATTTTAACAGCTGCTGTAAACACACTGGT
Organism: Icerya purchasi; assembly: GCA_039619475.1. Classification (NCBI taxonomy): domain Eukaryota; kingdom Metazoa; phylum Arthropoda; class Insecta; order Hemiptera; family Monophlebidae; genus Icerya; species Icerya purchasi. The sequence continues at coordinate 544,565,401 of CM077115.1, forward strand.
TGACAGATCGCGCTAAAAATAGGCATCATAATACAAAACAGTTGTACCAACCTGGAAAAAAAAAATTATCTGCCTAGCTATTACCCGGGAGATTTAAATTGACAATTCCCGATACTTTCTTGACAGGGTGTATATTCAATTGGTTTACATACATATGAGCTGACCCGTGTTTACAAACTGCTTTAAGCATAATTACCACTAGAGCACACTTATACACCAATCCTTAGTACAAGTAAAAATAATAATTATATTCTAATTATAATAATAGAAATAACAAGTGCAGGTAATAGGAACAGGGAGTATAACAATACCACTAGTAGTACTTATAGAAACAGTAGCAATAATGAATATGGTGATGAAATTATGTATTAGACTTCTTTCGGAAATAATTAAGATTTGAATTAAGATTTGAATTGTTGTAATCTTATTGGGCTTATTGGATTCAATTAGAATTGAATTTGTGTTTCATTAATTTTTAAGGTGGAATCAGCTTTAGATGACACTGTGTTACGAATTGTATTGTTGGGGTTGAAAATTACAGTTTAAAACATGGTTAATTAACAGTTTACGTCTATATTTGTAGTTTCTTAGTGTCACTTTAAGTGTTTCTGGCAATAAGTTAAATAATGATGCACCCATATACCTCGCTTGCAATCTAACATGATATTTATTATATCGTGGTATACAGGCTTTTTCTGTAGCAGATGCTCTTGTAATACCAGTGCGAAGTTCGATGTGGAATTTATTTTTATTTTTTAGGACATAAGTTAATAAATTAACGAAATACAGGTTGCGAGGGCTCAATATTTTGCATACATCGGTATGCAACCGGTCACTGTTTATATTTTTGAACACAGCCTTTTGCAAGAAATTAACAGGCGCAACATGATAACTCGCTGCATTCCCCCAATGCATTATTCCGTACGAGAGGATAGGCTGATATAATGCCAAATAAAGTTTTGTTAATTGTATGCGATTAAAGAACTGACCTAGGTAATAGAATAGGTAATTTAATTTTCTAAGTTTAGCAGAAAGATTTGTTAAATGAGTATTCCATAGTAATTTATAATCTAAATACAGCCCTAAATATTTAATTTCATACGCTCTATTTATAAAATTGTTGCTTTGCCACTGTATTTTTAAATTATCCCAAGTATTTTGAGGGAGATTGCTATATATTAAGAATTTTGTTTTTTTTACGTTTAAATTTATAATATTATTGTCCATCCACTCATGTACTTTGTTCACATCTGTCTGAATTAGTTGTTGTAATAAATTTGGATATCGTGAGCTTGCCATGAGAACTGTATCATCAGCATAGCTACAAATCTTACCCGTCACCTTTAAGTTGCAGAGGTCGTTGACATAGATGAGAAAAAGTATAGGACCGAGTATACTTCCCTGAGGTACTCCGTATTCTTGCACAACACTGTTACTTAGGGTGTTATTTAGTTTTGTAACAAATTTTCTATCTGACAAATAGGACTGAAACCAGTTATAAATAGATCCGCGAAAGCCGCACGCATATAGTTTTTTTAACAGTATTGTGTGATCTACTACGTCAAACGCTTTACAGAAGTCAAAATAAACCGCGACCACAGAGCGACCTGCCTCTAAATTGTCAGAAATGTAGGTTATATGGTCGAACAGTGCGTCATCTGTGCATTTGCTCTGTAAAAATCCATACTGATTTTTGCTAAAGAAGTCAGTTTTATCTAGAAAACTTAAGATCCTTATTTTAATGCATTTTTCAAAAATTTTGGAAATGGTAGACAGCAAACAGATTGGCCTATAGTTCGATATATCTATTGTACTGCCACTCTTATGTATAGGAGTAATGATACCGAGTTTTAGTGCGGTTGGGAATTTTCCGCACTTAACAGATTCATTTATTAAATATGTCAGTGGTTTCATGAAAAATTCAATATTTTCTTTTAGAAGAATAACTGACAATCCATCGAATCCATACGAGTGTTTGTTAGCGAGCGAGAGAATGGCATTTTTAATTTCGTCACTGGAGAAATCGAAAAATGCAAACGAGTTGAGAGTTTGGGGAATTGCTTGAGAAGCTGCCATGTTAGATTCAGCACGAACTTTCATAGTTTTTATTACATCTGTGAAATAATGGTTAAAATGGTTGGATATTAGATATTCATTGTCCGTTACAGATAGAATTGTGTCGTTTACTTTGATTTCTTTCAGAGTCGATTTTTTATTCCCAATTACATTCTTAATTAAGGACCAGTATCTTTTGGGATTACCATTACAATTTTGTAATTTTGTGGAATAATATTCTTTTTTAGTTGCCCGTATTAATGAGACTCGCAGAAGCGGTAAATACCGACAATTGACAAGTAACGAGAATTATTCAAATTTATATGTAAGCAAATTATGTTACCAGATGAGATAGTTATGTTCACGTCAGAAATTTGGATATTATTTTTAAAATATACTACAGTGCCTCCAGATCTTTTGTTGGTTCTACAGTCCGCTCGAATATCATAACCTGGAATCCTATATCGATCTACTTCGTCTGAAGTTAACCATGTTTCAGTCAGCACCATAATGTCGTACTCGACATTCGATGCCTTTAATAAAATTAACAGGTCATCGAAATGCGCTCTGAGGCTGCTTACATTTAGTGTGAATATTCTAAACGTAAAGGGTGTCATTTTGGGTTTTTTGTTTCAAGTACTTAGTGTGGATATTAAAATAATGGAGCATATATGATAGTGGTTTAAGCTAGAGGATGTAAGATAATTAAAATGTAATAAAATAACCGTATTATTAATGCAAGGTAAATGTCTAAATCTATAAGTAGCTATTAGGCATAATAACAATAATGTAAGAGTAAAGGTACATAAAAAGAAAAAGGAAATGGTAAAAATAATAATAGAGATAATAGTAATAGTAATATGAAAATGCGTGAACAAATATGGACATCTTAAAGAATTGTATACTAAAATTACGAAACGAGACGACCAAACATAAGTAACGGATGAGGTAGAAATAAAAACTAAGATAAAAACTAGGATAGAGGTAACAAAAATAGCTCGGCTTACGAGGTAGTCATTCTTGTTTCAAGAGGTCGGACACGTGCTCTTACGAACTGATGCGTATCACCGGCGTGCCTTCACTTTTGCGAGCGTAGATTTTTCCAGAACGCACCCAGACAAACTTCCAGCCAGCATCACGCAAGCCCCTTGCAGATTTGAAGAGTTGCGAATTATTTCGCGTTAATTGTTCGTTTACGAAGATTTTACGATCTCCGTTCATACCGATGTCTGCCTGCGTCGGCCTTTTAACACGACTGTTTCTTACTAGCTGATCCTTTACAGTTCTCCGGACGAACTTGATAATAATAGCCGGGTGATTTTGTTTAGGTGACTTGGGCAGTCGATGGCAAGCATCGATGTCCTGCGCGCAGATCGGAGTATTTGTTGCTTTTCCAAGGTCCTCTACCAGGCTAATCAGATTCTCAGCGGGCGAGACCGGCACATTTGACACAATAACGCAGTTTCTACGCGTGTACTGCTCCAGCTGTTCCACTCTGTCCGCCAAATCGGCATTTTGTTTTCGCAGCGCGTCATTCTCCTCCCGCGCCGCACTCACCGTTCGCAACATCTCAGCCATTTGCTGATCAAAAGACGTTTGCATATCCTGCAACCGCTCGTTCAGTACGCGCAACTCGTCCATCAACGGCTTTAAGGCCGCGTCGATCGCACTTCCCACACCACTGTCGTTCGCGCGGCAGAAAGTGCACCTCCACGCCCCCTTGTTCATCTTTGACATGTTGATCCACGTGCTCGACTGAACACCCCGCGCAGTTGAAGTCTAGTTTCCAGTGGCAAAGAGAACACGTGACGTAGTCACCATCAACAGACAGGGCAGTTGAACATTTCGCACATGTTGCCGACATTATTCCAGTGATTGTTTATCGATAAAGTAATAAAGTGAAATGTACCAAATACGGCAACACAGCAAATGTGAACGCAGAATCGAATGCAAAATTACTCAGTAGTAAAATTACGATATCTTCAGAACCGTTCAAGATTATTGAGATCCAGAAAAAGCAATGAAAAGTCCGTGATTTACTCTTAAACAATATTATAATATCAACAAATAATAAGTTGTTGGTAATTACCTATTTCAACCGCAAATCAGGAGCAAAACAAACACAACCGCACCGTACAATAATAATAATAATGACAATAATGACAATCATAATAATAATTTTTTGTAGTAATTCACCTGTCAGCATTTTAGTTAATTTTAGTGATTAGTGACCAAGCTTATTCTTCACTGTTGCATTCCCTATTTGAATAAAGTAAGAAAAAAAAAGAAAGGAAAAGAAAGAACAAGAGGGGAAAAAATTATTCTGCAAGTGTAACTTTCATTATTCTTTGCAATTCTAATTTAGGTTCTTATTTTATCAATAAGTTGTCGCACAATGTTTATTTTTCATTTGATACCCTTTCACTTCAGTCATTTTTTTTTTTGTTTTTCTCCTTCTTTGTTTTTGTATTTTTCACAAATATACTTGCCCCATCAGTAAACCCTAAACAGGGACCCCCCCCCCCCCCAAAAAAAAATATATATAATAAAAACAATAGACATATATTTTCCCTTTCAGATAAAGAGAAGACCGGTGAACATTAAACGTACTTAAGAATTAGATTAAAGAAGACGGAGAATTCAGTATAATTTGAATTTAAATGCGATTGATGCGTGCACGGTAAAGGAAAGATGCCAGAAAATAAGAACTTTATATTGTATGGCGCGCAAATTTAATAATAGAAAGCAGAATGAAGAAATGTTTAAGAAAGAAAAAATGCCGTTTGAAAAAGGCGTCTGTAATTAGTGTGATAAATAAAAACGAACAATGAAGGTAAAAAAAGTAATATATACAGAGGGGGTAATGGATAAAAAAAAAAAAAAAGTTAGCGAAATAAATTATGATTATTGAAATAAAAATGAGAAACGGCATAGGACGATGTAGGGAATGAAATAATGTTATTTCGAGAAAGAAGTGATGGTTTTGAGTAAAGGTGTGTAGAATTCGGTAGAGGAAATGGTAGGCTGTCGCCGGTATTAAGCTACCATCTCGAGGCTTTCCTTTAAGTCCCGGGGCACTCTTTTCTGTTTCCGGCTGTGCATTTTCAACTCGCAATTTTTGGTAGGATTAAAAAATAACGCGCTATTGTAATTTCGAATCATTGCGACCGGCAGGGGGTAGTTTAGAATAAAAAAGTTGCACAAAGCCTTATTAGGTAAAATGACGAAAACACTCGGACTTTACCGCACTATTCAAAATCAGTTAGATGATTCTGCCGCATGTACTACTAATGCTTCTTTACACCAGTTTCGTTCTCCGAAATTGAAGTACTTTATCATGTCTTCCGAATAATAACGACTTTCAGGTTTTGTCGTCGTACGCTTTTGTTCATTTTAGCATCGATCTTCACCGGAAAATCGAGCCAACTTTCCAAACGTCACAAGTAGTTGTTCAATGTTTAGATTCGAAACATTCTTTTTGCTTTTCTAAAATGAGCCCCCCTCCACTCACCGTACGGAAATTAATGAGTTTGACGAAGAGTCGCCTTTACGACGACTCCCCTCATTGGTTGAATTCACAGTTTTGTAGAACACTCTTTGTTCAATTTTCTCTAAATTGGATTTTCTATATTTTTAGGAATCTGAACTGATTGACGGCTCCGGTGTACACGCTCGCTAATATTTTTTAAATTCCAAGTCAAAATTTTCTTTCTTTCAGATAAGATCGATAGATATTGCGAAAAGTTTCATAAACACGCAGTTTGTTTTTTATTTCTGATCTTTTTATAATTTTATTTAAGATTACAAGTTTTTTCCTGTTTAACTGCGTTTTTTGTTTTTTGTGTTTTTTTTTTTTATTTAATTATCTTCTAAAAAAAGGGAATTACGAAATATTTCGTAGTTTTGTTGATCTTCTTCTTCATTTTAAAGGCTTAGCCTTGTCGAATTTTAATTTCCATTGCCATCCTTTTCGTATCTGAATTCAGTTGTTGCAACCGGCCATATTTCGATCATTATATAATCGAAAATTCACACCGGGGAACTATTTTTGTTTAATTTTTTACGCGATTTATAACGGTTGCGTAATATTCTTACAATTTACAATGATTTATCGTCGTAGATCCCGTATAAGTACAGAGTTCAATGGCGACTATCCCCGAATTAATTGGGGCGGCCAGCCGGTCCGGATAGCGAAAAATCCGGGGATACGTCAGAGTTCAAGGGACCACCCTCTGTGTGTCGAAGCTACAGTATTTATATTAAATGACCGTACACTATTATACTATGTACATTAATATGACGATACTGTACGGCTGTTTTATTAATTTTACAACTGTATTTTTTTTAAAATATCGTTTAGAATAAAGCAAATGAAATGTACAATATTTATAATTAATAACAAATTCTTTAAAACATATATACGTTACAAACGTTAAATACTGTAAATTAAATGAAAATTATATGTACTGAATATAGTTGCGGATTTTATAAAAACCCCTTTGGCTTTTTCTTCTTTCTTTCTTTATTTATTCCTTTATTCCTTTTTTTTTTTTTTTTTAAGTCGATGATATCATCATATCGCCTTAATAACCACCTAAATTCCTTTACGTTCAAAGTGTGTACTAAATCGACTTCAGATATTGATATATTTATGCACCGCAACGAATTTTTGTTAAATTTCTTCCATGTAAATATACTGATGTATAAAAATATTCTATCGAATAGTTTTATTTATTTATTTTTTTTCGATTTTTAAAAATCATTAAAAAAATTATCATGTCTTTTAATTGCCCCGCGTAAATAATTAAATTGAATAAGTACACAATCCCTAATTATATATTAAAGGGGGAAAAAACTCGGTGTGTGGAAAAAGGAAGTACATGAAAGAATGGTGTAAAGAGTATAAATCAAAAGATACGTTTCGAATCACTCCATTTTATAATTTTCTTCTATTGTTCTTTTTTTTTCTGTTTATTTGTTTTCGTCCTTCCTTACTTTCTTTCTCTTCTTTGTATGTGAAGATATTTAGCTGCCCTCATGTATCGGTATGTAGATACTTACGGTGTGTGTACGTATCTGCATGTATATTATGTTATAATTAATATAATCTCAAGTTGACTAATATTATGGTATGTATAGGGGATAAGCAAGAATAGTTGTAATTTTGTATACTTAGAATAAACGTTAATAAGAGTGTCGGGCACTCACACCACAGGTAAAATTAACCATGTGAGACCCACAACTTCATTTTAAATTAAAAAAAAAAAAAACAAAAAAAAAACACTATATTAAAAGAATACTCAACCAATTGTTAAATTCATTACGCACTGATGTAAGTCAATATTCTCCGATTTAATACCCATCATTATTTCAATATCTTATTCTAGGCTAGATACTTGATGCTCGTAATCCGTTAATTACTATTTTCCCGGAACTTGAATACGACTAAAAACTCACAAATAAAGTACACGATTTCTTCTTCAGCTACAGCCTAGGCAGGTAGAAGTGTAATTAAGCGATTTTTTATCAGCGAAAAAGTTTATCGGCTTTTTTTCGTCAGTTTATACGACAGGCGAGGCAGATTTTTACGTGATAAATGACGGCAGCCGGCAGCCTGTGTAATGGTGCGTTCATTTTTCCAGCTCTTTATCTGCTACTGACGCCGATGCATCTTGTTTGGTTTCGCGGCCAACTATTCCAGCTCGGTTTTCCTGCAACGGGTCCCGTGTTGAGGAGCCGGTTTAAATAATAAGATACTATATTTTCCCTCCGCGAATTTCTTCTTCATTAGAATTTTATATTAAAAAATGCCGGCTAGTTTGAAATTTTATATTTTTTCCCGAAAAAGGCCAGTTCCGTTTTTAGTACTTGTTCTGAGTCGAAGAAAACTTGGAGCGAGTTTTTTTCCCGAATGTTTCTTACAGCAGTAATGTGGATTTGACTCGAGTTAAATTTTGCCTGCATTCGAACGCGCACTGAGAAAATAACATTTTTTATCAAAAAAAAAAAAAAAACAACAAACATTTGCCGATGTAAAAATGTCCCTCCCCGAAAACATTTGAATAGTAGCCGGTTGTGATAGAAATGTTCCAAGCTATATACTATCGGTCAAAAAGTTCTTGCCTCGAGAAACTACTTCGAATGAGGTAGCAATATTTGTTGCAGTCATAACTGATGTTGCTGATATTGGAAGGATTATGGGGGGAAAATGCGTTTTCTACCGTGGAGTCCGATGATCGCAACTTCTTGGAGCTATTAATCGTGGAAAAATAACCACAGTACCACCTCTTCTGATCGGTAATTCGGCGAGAACTGCCTATTCTGTACATGTGGGGTCGGTAATTTTATTTAATTTTTGGTTTAAAAGGTTGGAATTTCAAAGTATAAAGTGACTGGTTAAGTTTTACGTATACGTTTCCGTATCACTGAAAATCGTGAAACGACTTTGGAAGAAAATAAGAAAGTTGTTGATAGCATTAAAACCGATCGAAGCTTTCAAGAAAGACTTCGGAATCAAAATCAAAATCTTTCAGTAAAAAAAAAATCCCTATACGCGTACCACCCCGAAGTAATAATTAACCAGTTCCGAATTAGAAGCATTAAAGCTCAAATAACGAAATTAATAAGAAAAGTACGTCAAAATATGAGGTCACTCGAGGGAAAGGGGAAAATGAAGAGCAAAATTTTTACCGTTAATTTTTGTTGGCAATTTTGTAGGATATCGTTGATTTTTCGGGCCTTTTGTAAGCGAGAAAATTAAAAGAGGTTATTTTCTTCTTTTTTTCTTTTTTTTTTTTTTCGGGGTTTGTCGTCATAGACAATAGCCTAAGAACTAGGGAGGAAGAAAAAGGAAATGTAATTAGATCTTTATGCGATTAAAAATCACAGACAGCGACTGGACGTACAAGAGCTACTATAACAGAAGGAGAAGGAAAAGAAAAAGAGCCGCTCTAAGGGATAGGCAGATGCAGTTTGACAAGAGTGAAGGAATTTGTCGGATAACGCTGATAGAGTAGGCTGCTTTAGAATCGTTGTTTTATTGTAAGAAGGAAGCATTATTTTTGGAGTCAAAAAACGGGTTGTATAATTAATTGAATCGGTCCTATTTGCGCCATTTGTCTCTTCGATTTCCGACTTACTCTTTTAATATTACTGAGCTCTTCGCTGTTCTTTTAATAAATCCAAAAATACTGCTCCCCCGCGGGGTATTGATCGTGTTTATTTTCTTTTCTTAAAAATTTTTCCGATTACTCCCTCAGTGCTTTTTTCAAAATCTTTTTAATTCTTTTATCTAGACTGCATTTCTGAATATTGAAACTCTGTTACAATTACTATCACAAATAAAATACTTATTTCCTCGCTCCTTGTTTGAGGAAAAGCATGCTAAATAGATGATTTGTTTAGCGGCTGGGCCGCAAAAACCCGTTCCCTATTAATATGTTCTAGTTTTTTACTTTAGTGTCTCTTTTCCTTTCCGATATTTAGAAATAATTTATTAATAGAAATTCACCGTTACCTCTTTCTTTTCTATATTAAATAAGATACGCTTTATTACATTCCTCTCCATTCTACCGTACTTATTGTTAGCTTTTTCTTCAGAATAGAACAGTGTACCTTTCTACTTCCGTTTCTTAAGGTTCCTTTGTTTAGTCTAAACTAGTGCGCTATATGCTACGCAATCGCAGATATAATTGCTTTAAACAAGTCCTTTCTAGTCCTTAACATAAAAGATTAGAGTTTGTGGAAAGTATGTAAACAGTATAATAGACAGCCTTGCTCCATTCCTCCGCTGCTCGACTTGAACTCCAACTGCTACGTGTATCAAGACCGAAATAAAGCTGAATTGCTTTCAGCGCATTACTTTTCAGTATACGGTTAAAATTCTCATCTTGCAACTAATTACCAATGAAATAAAATCAGAGATCATGCCGCTCGTTTTTTAGAGAATGCTAGTGTATTAGCCTAACCCAGGTGAAACTTTCTACGCCCAAAGAAATTCGTAATTATATCAAAAAACTTAATTCCAGCATGTCCGTCGGGAACGATAATATTCCCACACGACATTGTTTTAAAAAATATCCCAAATAAAGGTATCGTAGAGTTAAATAATATAATAAATGGAATCCTAAAAACTGGATACTTTCCTCAAGCATGGAAAATTGCAAAACTAGTTCCAATACCCAGGCTTGGTAAAGATGCGTCAAATATTGCTAACATTAGACCCATTAGTCTCTCGTGTAATATGAGTAACATTGCTGAAGGAGCATACTGCTAAAGAGATTAAGGGAACACTCGAATATTAATAATTTAATCCCAAAAAGTCAATTTGGATTCCAACCTCGTCACTCTACTACTCAGCAAGTTGCCAGAATAACCGAATTCATCGCGGACAATTTTAATCGAAATAAACATTCTGGGTTAGTACTCTTTGATGTAACTAAAGCTTTCGATACTAGCTGGCATCGAGGACTTGTATAGTAAAGTAATAAATTCTAAATTTCCTGCTTACTTAATTAAAATAATTATAAACTACCTTAACAACCGACTGTTTTACATAACTCTTAATAACTATCAATCCACAAGTAAAACTGTCCTTGCAGGCGTACCGCAAGGTAGTGTCCTCGGGCCGTTCCTCTTTATATTGTTTTTCGGCGATTTTCCTAAAATTTCTAACACTGAGGTGGTCGTTTTTTATGCTGACGATGTTGCCCTCTATTGTAGTTCTTATAGACCTAGTGCCATAAGTAACAGACTTCAGAGAGCCTCGACACGCGTTCTAAAATACTTTACCCGATGGCAGATTAATATTAATCCATCAAAAAGACCCAAGCGATATTCTTCACCCGCCGGCGACCCCAATTGCCAAGAAAACTGATCATTTCTGGAAACGACATTGCCTGGTCTAATCACATCAAATATCTTGGCTTAATATTAGACAGCAAATTAACTTACAGCAAACATATCGAGTACATCTCGGTTAAAACAAACAGAGCTATCTCGATAGTACATGCTTTGCTCAATCGCAAATCCTATTTAAGCGCAAATAACAAACTTGCCATCTACAAGTGTCATTTATAACACCTATTTTATCACATACTCTTGTTCAGTGCGGTCTTCTGTTAGTAGGGCGCATTATAACAAGCTACAGGTAATCAAAAATCGATGCTTAAGATGCATTCTTAGGGCTAATATAGATATACACAAGAGTAGCATATATGCGTAACATTTTAGACCTACCGCAAATCAGAGATTATGTTTCGAGTGCAACTACTAAGTTCTGTGATAAATGTATAGGGCACGAGAATTTACTTATCCGCTCTATTGATGATTCCAGGCAACTACGCACTATGTATACTAAGTACAAACATCGTAGACTTAAGCATAATATATTATTCTGAATTATTTAACGTTAGTACTAGTATTTAGTTTTAGCTTTATTTTAAAATTATTCTATTTGATAATCACTGTGTAAATATCTATGTAATGTGGCCCTAGAGCCACCTAGTCCTCCCCTCCTGTAGTAGGTTTTTGGTTCTTTTCCTACTAACTTAAACGTCGCATATCATGTCTTATTTATATATGTATATTCGTTAATTTCGTTATGTGGTAAAAACTCGTGTCGGTACACATATTAATAACTCTATATCATGAGAGCAATGTTATTGTTTATTGCAAATAAATCTTTCTTCCTTCTTCGTATACTTTGTTTAGTCTATCTTTTTTACTTTGCCTACCTCGTCTCCGACTCGAATCATTTTTTTCTTATATTTCGTAGATGATATCGTTTTGTATTTCACTGCAAAGGGGACATTTCAGAAGCTAATGACGATTTATTGAACACTTTCGAAATTTCCCTTATCACTCCCTTCAAATTTTCATGTATTAGCGTCGTCTCACATGTTGTTACAACTTCCCTTCGTAATAATTTTTTTTTGCCTAAACAACTGTGCTATTCATCTCTAGTCTCATTCTTTTGCTCCTTATTCTTCTTTCTTGACAACCGCCGTACATTTTACCTAATCTATTTATGTACATTTGTCTCCCGGCAGATTTAAAAAATTTTAATGAAGTTCGTTTTCCGTGTCGCATTCTTCTATTCGCCTAATTTTATATAGGTTTTCATCTGTTCAAAGTTAAATTATTGCTCATTTTTTTTATACGATAATGCTTCCAAAAGGTTCTTAAGCTAAACGAATACAAAACTTATGTCTCCGTCATTATCTTAGGGTTCTGAAGTCTTTTTCCCCTTCAAAGATTTTCTCGGAAATGATTGCGGTTTCTCTGTTTATTCTTAATTACACCGATTTCCCATATTCTAGTAATACTCTTAATTTTTCTTCTGTTCATGTAGTTTTGAGAATAATTTAACTTTAGCGCCCTGTACATTCATCTTCCCCACTACAAGAACTTCTTTCCTTACTAGATTCTATCGCGCTCGTCTACGCTCCATTTCTCGAGGAAAGCTCGCTTCCCGTTCTTCCACCCAACTCGGAGTAGCACTACTAATCTCTTCCTTTCGATTATGATGAGCTACTGTCTTCGCCAGGCCTACATGCTATATCCTTCCTTATACTTAAAAATCAAAAATCTCTCCACGCGTTTTCCCTCCGCTGCTACAATCAAGCTCTAGTAAGTATTATTTCGTCTAACATTCCTATTCCGCTCGTAAGCTTCACTTTGAATCTCCTTTCGTTTTGTTCTATCCTCACAGCGGAGTCTATCTCCATTTTACACGCAATCTCCTTCATTCCGCCCATAAGAAGGATCAGTAAATATTATCTCCGATTCCAAAAGTGTTCTTCAAACTATTTCTTCTCCTCTATTCTTCTCATTCCTCCAACTTTATTATCCGCCGAATTCGTTTTCTCATATCCAATCTACTCCCATCTCGCATTGACCTTTTGTAGGTTCCTACCGATTCTGGCATCGAAGGCAACGAGTAAGCGGATTTTCTAGCCGCTCGCGACGGTCCTTTACTCTGTAATTTTCCTACCTCCTACATCCTCCTCCTTTCCTCAGCTAATCATTCCCGACTACGGTCGGACGTCTATCCTCCTTTATTTTCTAATCCTGCCTCTCGTTATTTTAAAATTCAGCCGGCTTCCTGTTCTCAGCCGTGGTTTCATTCCACTTCTTATCAGCACTCTACGATCGCCTCTTTAATCAGACTGCGAATTCCTCTTCACGCTTTAGTTTTTCCCTATCTTTCTCTCCTGATTGTCCCCGTCACAGTTCTATCTCTACTTCCATATGTGATGCAAAACACATAGCTTTGAATGTCCCCCGCTCTTGCTTCTAAACGCTCTGCTTGTACTCCAAAATCTTAACACTGGGTCTTCCTGCTCGTTATGATTCTTGCGCTTTATATCCTTTCTTTCCCATCACCAGCTATTATATATATCTGTACTCTAATCTTTTACTAAGCTCTGTCTTCAATCGTCTTTCTTTTAATTTCTGTAGTTGTTGGGCCAAAGCTTCTAGCGTGCCCAAAAAGAAATATAAAATAATATTATTATTATTATTTTTTAATAATAAAAAAAAAAAAAAAGAAAAAAAAAAGAAGTTCATATTATGAAGGAGTGCAAAAAGATCAAATATATATGTAATATGTATAACAAATACATTTAAATAAAGCGTTTTTGTGCCTTAAATGATTTTTTATACGAATGGGGTAATTTCACTTTTTACTTTTTTAGCTTAATGTGTGGAGGATACGTTCGTTCCGTAAAATTTACTGAAAAACATACATATCCATATTTTTGTTCTTTGTATACGAATAGGGTGCTACGAGTATTTTATTTCTTGACGTATAGGTTCATTTCATTTTGTTTTTGCAATAGGTTAATTTTGGTTTCATATTGTTCGTCACCTCTTTTTTTCTGTTTTTTTTTAATTCTATATTTTTTGTAGTGGAAATTTCTGCCGTATATATATATATTTATTTATGAAATACAGCTTGTTCAATATTCATCTGTTTTAAATAGAAAATTGTGCAGCAGCAGTGTGAATTGATTTACTCTCGCCTATTTATTATGGATGATTTTAAAAAATAAGTACATTTTATTATTTAAATTAAACCCTATCTGATCTTGATTTAAGCAAATTCACTACATGTTTGTTTTGTTTTTTTTTTTTTTTTATTTTACATTCAAAAGAGTTTTTATAAAAACATCGACTGCGCAGAAGTTTTGAATTATTAAATTCATTTTTGAACTAGTTTACAATGGGTCACATTTATATTTTTTTAACCGCCCGTTTTTTTCTCCCCAATAAGAAATATATAAAACAATAAGAAGAAGCACGCATTGTTTATTTCACTTTTTATTTTTTGTATTCATTTTATTTTAAAATTTCATATAATTTGGAAAAGACAGACAAATTAATTGTGTAGCCCGGCAAAACCTGGCTAGTGTAGCAATAAAAATGAAACCAAGGAAATATTACAATAAAAACGCGTTATTGTTTTTCGCCTACGGCTTACGAGGAGAGGTCACGATCCGCAGGTCACCGATTTTGATGAAACTTTGCAGACCGCGATAGAGAAGACCATGAGTATATAAACTGCCATGTAAAATACTATTAGAATGAAACGTTTTGATTTACGCGAGAAATTAACATTTTCAGAAGCCAAATTTAACGGATGATATACAATAGCCGCTTTTTAGACAAAAATATGCAATAAATTCCAGATTATGTTTATATTTATTTTATGCAAATGGTTCGGAAGACTGATTATATTCTAAAATGAAGTATATTAAACAAAGGAAAATTATTAAAAAACAATAAAATAATTTAAAAAATTCAATTTTTAATTTAATAAAAATTTAAACATGTCATTTATTACATTTATATACTATAGAAACACAGTTTATAATGTACATATTTTGTGGTGTAGCGGTAAAAGTGACCACTATTTGTACATACTTGGAAATATAAGGTATCCGGGTTCGAATCCCCCTCTGCGGGGCGGGGCCACGGGTGTCCCGTAAAATTTTTGATTCTTATATTTTAAATTACTAATTTTTAACTAATTATTGCAATTCAGTTAAAAATTAGTAATTTAAAATATAAGAATCAAAAATTTTACGGAACATCCGCGCGGGGGGATTCGACTATTGAACATAAAGGTACACATTCCATCGAAACCGGTGTTAGTCAAATTTCAGTATTTCAGTATTTATGTTATTCAGTACTAGAGTTTTCATAAAATTAACCCTTCCGGCGGTTTTTCTCGAATACTTTCGTAAACAAATTCGTTATACATTCATTCCGAGTGTTTTTAATTTAGTTGTGCGCATTTGTAATACCGTTTTGGTTTATTTTTAACCCTTAAAAGTTCATTTTCGGCACCTTTAAATGGTAATGGGGAGTGACCGATCGTTACCGTTTAAGGGTTAATATTGTCAATCTATCATCCTCGTTAAAGTTATTTCTTTTCTCTTTTATAAAAATTAAAATTGTTATATAATTTCCGTATCCACTCATCTCTTTCGTTTGATATGTCTTTCTTTCGATTTCTCGTTGGAATTTCTTATGCACTATATTATGTTTATTCTCCCTCTATGCTGTATCGCCGCCGGCTCTATATTTCCATTTTCCTTTCAACCCTTAACTCTAATTTATTTTTAACTGTAATTCTTTCGTCATTATCTGTCGAAACTGTTTTTTTTTTTTTTTTGTTTTTTGTTTTTTGTTTTGATTACGTAACAGGTTCTTTTGTCTTGTTCGGGAGCTTCCTTTTAAGAGAGTTTTTAACCACATCCCTTCTGATAATAGTATTTTCTTTCTCAATATTGTTTATATACACTAATTTAATTTTCAGTTCTTTCACAACTGTTTTGATATTTTCTATGAACGTTTATTTACCCATGCGGAGAAAAAGGAAAAAGAGCACAGAGATATCGTAAAAAGTTCAACACTTCTACTTATTGTGGACATGGCAAGAGTTTAGAACTTTTTCAGTTCCCATTCCAAGTGCTAAATGTAACAAATTCCGATAATGCCGCGAGTCCCTGTGACAAGTACAAAATGTGATACAAATTTCGATTGTCTCTATTGCGGGGAAGTCAAAGAGTAAAAATTGGGATATAAGATCTGCTTCTCTAATTTAACCCCGCCTCTCGCAGGTTTAGTAGCCGAAATATTACGAAAAATGTTTCAAACTGGAAAAAAAACTGAATTTATATATTGACTCGAAGGGAACATTTTAGGCTTTTCAGCGAAACCGTAAAATCAGACCCCACGAGGTAAAGTAAAACGTCGCAGAAGGATGTAAAAAAAAAGTTGACATTTCATTTGGACTTACAAATTTAACTAGAACAATTACAAAACGACGCACCACCCTAATTCAGCAGATTTAGACACTAACGCTCGTGGATCATGGTATGTTTAACTCTCATCAGGTAAGATTGAAGAAGAATTATTCGAAATTACCGACTATTTAATTATTTTTATGTGTAGAAAATATCAGAGAATACGATTGAATTATCTTCAACATAAAATCTAAAAATCCTACGATTCATTATATGTACTGCTGGCGTACTTATAACTTGTTTTAGTTGTATAGAGTAGAATTTTGCGCTCATGGCCCCACATCTTTTGACTTAGAACGAATATTGAGCCGTGGTGACTAGAGCGAGAAGAAAATTAATTTTAAATATTATCAGGGGATATGTGTATCGGAAAACATAATTTACCGACTAAATGAAATAGCCGCGAGTGTTCGCGTAAACAATAGAGTTACCGTTTAATAAATTGATTATCGACCGTCAATTCGATTTTAAATTTCAATTCGATACTACCGACAACCGTCGGGAGCTTTGGGTAAAAAGTTTAACGCATGCGTAAGACGCGCAGGTTTATGTTGGAATCCCAACACGCGATCGTGATGAATGAGTGTCGCTTATTTTACATACTTTCATTTTGCCCTGCGACGTTACTGATAACGAATGGAAAATTTTGGATACTGATAAGAGATTTTATTTAATAAAAATAGTTTTTGAAAACTCGAATAGGGAATTTAAATTGTTTAAAAAGTTGTGGATAGAATCACCGCTTTATTCATTATTGAACGTATGAATAAAAAATGTTTATAATTCAAATCAAGTCGCTCTATTTATTTTATTTTTTCCATATTAGTAAATTAATATCTATTCTGAAGAGTAGCTAGAAGTTTCGTAAGTGTAATCAACACATACGAAATGAACCTATTGTATAAAAACTGCTCTTTGCCGGGTACAGGTAACTTTAATGATTTAAATTACTACATTTAAAAGCTTAATTAAATTCTAGTTTATTAAAAAGCGTACAATAGTTAATTAATTAATCAGCACAAAAAAGAAAAAAAAGAACAAAACACTTTGTAATGAATATTAAATTACTATTAAATACGCTTAAAATTTCAAAGACCGGTGAGTTATGGTGTAAATGGTTTCGGCTTAGCTGAAGTTAGAGGAGGCACTTATTGCAGAAAACGTCTTCAAGGAGTTGCAAGTTGCCACTGGTTTTAACAATTTTTTAATCGTCTAATATCGATTTAAACTGTGAAATCCGCTATTCGTTATTATTACTATATTCGAACAGCTAAAAAACAACAGACTGACCGTCTCATATTACTTGCATTAAAAATTTACCTACCTTCACGGCGATAATTACAATAATCATTAGCAAAACACGAAATTAATCATTAATTTTTCGAATATATCGAAGTGATTTATGTTATACACATATATACATATATATATATATATATATATATATATATGTATATAGATAGTGTTTTGATAAATATTTATTCGAAGTAATTAAAAATATACCGAAATAAAAAAGGTATAATAAATTTTAGCCAATCTAAGACATTCTAGTTTTAGTGCAATGTTTACTTATCGCGATTATTATTAAACGATTTTGTTTTATTACACGAATATCATCCCGGAATATAGACAGGACGTAAAAGAAAAAAAGTACAGCTGCAGTAGTCATGAGGACTGCCGACAGAAATGAAAACTTAAAACTATGAAATAACAGTGTTTTTTTTTTGTTTTTTTTTTTTTTTTTTGAATTTCCAGATTAATTGTAGTATCAAAAATTAAAATTTCATAATTTTTAATATAAAAAAATTATCAACATTAGTCTAGTTTTTACATCTCACTCCGAGCAACAATTGTATACATTTTTATATAGTTTGTTTATTAATCAAAGTATATACACAATGGGCTGCGTAAGCCCGTAATAAAAAACATAAATACAACTTAATTGAAATAATAAATAATTATACACATATATTATTTATACATAGTATTTATATTTACGTAAATTTAAATGAACTGAATTTTCAACATTATTTTCATTGTGTGCATCAATTATCATCATTAATTTCATCAATACTTGGATTATTTGTACTTTCAATCATTTCATTACATTCTCAAAAGGGGATACAATAGGCTTAATTGAAGTAAGAAATGAAGCTGTTCGATTCGAATTTATGTAAATGTCTTGTGAAAAACGCATCGATCGTCGTTTTATATTTGGTAGTTTTCGATCATCGGACATAGTGAAACCTAATAATGCTTCATTCAAAAATTCGGTCAATGGTAGATTTTTATCATCTGCAAATTTAATATTGAAGTATTCACGTAATGTCCATCGCCGAAAATTTTTCGTCAAATACATATGTTAGAATCTTCTTTTGTATAAATCATCAAATTTTCGAATAATCCGTATCGCGTGAATTTTCCAGGCGAAATATAACCGGCGGCAACCATTAAAATGTATTGCCCGTTTTCTGAATTGCAACGAGCAACGCGTATTTTGCCTATATAATATCGGAAACTTTAACGCCTCTATATTGAGTTCGGTATGTACGTATGTCCTCATATATGGAGTGACAAAGCGTGATGTATCTTGTTTATTATGATAAATAGAGCTACTCTCCCGTTGCTTGAACTTCAGGCCTTAAAATTGAAATTCGCAATATCAATTGGTTCTTTGTTTTTCATGCAAGTTTCCGACAAGAATCGAACATTTAACTTGTTTACGATAATATCATGGGTTATTATTAGATTAGCTACATATGTGCATGTGAACTTTGGTATTTAAATGAAAATATATAAACAATCCCCATTCCTGTTAGAGATGAATTCAAGAAAAGTATCGACGACCGTTCGTAGTGTAGTGTGTTCTGTAACACCTTCTTAATTTTAATATTAGATCCTCTCGATGACTTATTGATCTCTCGTGATTTTTTACGTGACAATATCGACAGAAATAAAGATGACCATGTCAACAGTGTTCATTATTTTATGAAATTAGTGTAATATTACGGTAGTTGTAGAATTTCTACGATATACTTCATTATATAAATAATGTTCACGGATCATTTACCGGCATCGTGAACTTTTATTATTCCATATTAGTCATCAATCGAGGATCTGATGCGGACGGCGGAAAATCGAGAAGTCTGCAGATAGATCATACGATAAGTTCAGATGATAGATCTGGACGCTCGGAACCGAGCAACGACGACGAAGAACTAGTGTCCTAATATAATTAATTAAATTTTCACGTCTTTTTATGTAGTCCATTAATTGATTAATCGGAATAGCGAGGGGTGGAGGAGAGCCATTAGCGGTTTTATTTCTCGTACTAGTCGATACTGTTAACATTAGCATGTCCGTGACGCGAACCCATCATTTTAAAAATTACTAATCGCGCCTAAAGAAATTTTCGCTTCAAAAAAAAAAAAAAAAAAAAAAAAAAAAAAGTGAAAAAAATAAATTATAATTACGAGTATAAATGAACATACTCGTAGTTAACAACGGAGAAATACGTGTTAGCGTATGCGCCGTTGTTTTTACTAAATTCTTCGCAGGTATTTCCCGCGTATTTTAGTGGTAATTTTGCCACGATTTAATAATATGGACATTCTCTTAGTCGTTTACTTTTTTTAAATAATAAAAAGATGTCCGCATTCCGTTTAATTAAAAATTTTTGTTATGATTTTTGAAAATTCTTCAAATTTTGCTTTCATTCGGGATCAGTGTATTTTTCTATTCTATGGGGGGAAAAATATTTTCAGTTCCACTTTTCTGTTTCAGTTGTCGAATTTTTTTTTCTAGTTTTTTTTTTTTTTTTTTGAACTTGCACAAATCTCTTATACGGGCGGTAATTTGAACAACGGTCGAAAATAAGCCGTTCCGATTTTTATTTGTTTTTTGCAAAAATGTATTGCCGATGGGGAAAGAAAAAGTTTAAAAATACATTTATTTATTTATTTATTTATGTTATTAGTTTTGTTTGGAAATAATGGGAATTTTTTGAAAAAACTGGTAGGCTTTTCGATTTTTTTTTCTTTTTTTTTTTTTTTATATTTCTTCTTCGTGTAAATATAGTTCATCAGGAGGCTAGAGATGTGTCGGAGGAGCACTGAAGAATGTTGTCGAAGTGTGTTGAAAGGATCTGATTTGGACTGTCGCGCGCGGCTATTTCAAATAATAGACAGAGCCGGAAGCACAGACTGACGCTGAAAATACCGCTGTCTACGTTATCAGTTGGAAATCAAAACTACGTCCTAGCGAAGACGAAAGAATACAATAGTGAAAACTGGAACGACTTGCAGTCCGGTCAGATTTTAGAGCGCACAGTTATCTATCCTCTTCCGTCATCTTGCTCGGTCGGAGCCAATATCTAGGCGGAAAAAGCTTTCATTCGCAATTTTTTCTCTCTCTTCCTTATCATCTTCTTGTTGCGCAGCCGCCAGAGAAAAATATAGGGAGAAGAAAAAAAAAAAAACTGCTGTAATGGAAATCAGGAATAGAGAGATGTGTACGGCCTGACAGCGAAGTAGAAGGAAGAACGTAAAACGTAATAGATGTTTGTCGGCGAATAAATAACGAAAAGCCAAAAAAAAAAAGGGGGCATAAATTGTGTAACATCAATTGGTGGTCTGGTTTGCTGTGTGCAAGTTCGGCCGTCTTCAGCTACTGTTGAAATTTTTAAATAAGATTAGTGACTGCGAGTGTAGCATTTTAGCGGAACTGACCTTTAGAAGCCACTTAAACGACAAATGATAATAAACATCTCGATCTGAATCTTTAGGAAGCCGTTTATTGTTTTTCAAATATTTTTTCGCCATTTTCGAGACTCTTCGAGATATTCGAAATCAATCGATTATTTTCTTTATCCGTATGTTACACAAACAGGTGCATCGGAATTTTATTACATAATAACAAAATTGCTAGCCGGTCGCATCTAAATTTCAGACCGAATATGTTTCTTATTTCTTGTTCAACGTACGCAAAAATATCGGCGTATTGTTATGCACGTACAATATGAAATTTAAGAAAAAAGTTATAAATGCTATAATTATAATGGTCGAGGTCTGCATAAATTTCCAAATTACCGGCGTAGTAAGTAAAGTAAGTCCTAAATATCCTTGATAAGGTATCTCATGAATTGCGAAGTTAAGCTGTTCATAATGTATTAAGCCTAATGGATCTAATGAGAATACTAGAACCGGGGTTCCCTTCTCTCCGTCGCCTTTACTTTCCCAGATTACCCTGGTACCAAATTATTTCAGGCTGGTGACTTGGATCCGGAACGAGACAAGTCTCGATAACCCATGACACCTCTGATTTTTGGGTAGCCAAGCACCGTAACCACTAGGCTACCGCGCACCGTTACGTTCTCAAATTAAACAGAACTAAAGACCTTTTTTTTTTTTTTCTTTTTCGTTTTTTGATGATCTTTTAATCGGGTCGTCAACCAAGAAGCACATTAGAAACAATTAGAAATGAAAAGGGAAAGTTAATAAGACCATCAGATACCGTTGATAGGAGAAGGTAACAATAGCAGGGATAATAAGTGTAGAAGGAAAAGACAGGATACAACGGGCATAATAAGGAGTAGGAAGCCCAATCCTAAGAAAATGGGAGTACGAAAGCTCTAGCGAAAGAGATGAACGCACTTAGTAAACACGTGATCAGTGTCACAAAAAATCGCATCATTTGAATGGAGAGGACAATATATGGTGAAGAGGCTTATGAGAAGCGAAAACGGGAGGAAGGAAGAAAGGAATGATCAAAACGCAAACGCATAATGGGGACAACAACAAAGCGTGAAAGTGAAGGAAACGGAAGGAACACTAGACCTATCGCTAAATGGCCGATACTATTTTAGCCGGTGATTTCTCCAACACTGTGACTTTTTCCTCCTCCTTGATAGCCATAAAATTATCAATATAGCAGTAGTGGTTTTGTTATTAGCTTTTTTTTCTTTTCTACAAGCATGTTGCCAAATGTTAGGCTTGCTGGCGAAAAAATTAAAACTCTTACTGAATATGTTCCAGTTTTATTCTTCATTCAGAATTCTGAAAATGTATTTTATACCGGTTAAAAAGTACACATACTGCAATCCATTTTATTCCTATCATAGTTATTATTTGATCTAATCAGGTTACGTTCGTAAGCAAAAGTTTTATTTTGGAAATATATGTTTGTGTAGGTGGGGGGTCAGTAGTTTTAATCGTACTCGGGAACTTCAACAATTATTGATTCTTTTACGTCATTTAGTATACGCCATTTTCGCGAATATGACTTTTATAGTGCTGCAGCTCGGGGCTCAAACCTTTTTGTAGCTGGATCATTTTTTCATTGAATATAAAAGGAAAAAGTGGAACTGAGCTGGACATGTAACAAGGTTGAAGGACGCGACAGCCTGGTATATAATCAGGAAAAGGAGAAGTGATAGGGGCAATATACTTAAGATGGAATGACGGAAGAATAAAATTCTTGCATAATCGACACTGTCGGAGAATTTCTCAGGACCGTAAGACGTAAGTAAGGTTCAGAGAGGCTTTTGTCGGAAATATGGGTTTTTTAATTTACATGAATTTGAAATGAAATGCATACGCGCCCCATTTTTTTTTTTTTTTTTTTTTTTTTTTTTGGCCGCACCAGATAACCTCTGGAAGGACAAATATATTATTTTTCAATTGTGTATAAAGGAGCAGGGAAGTATTGTGGAAGTACAAATTTAACTCATAGTGTGGAATAAAAAATAAATAAAAAGTGTAATAAAAAGCTTAAAATAAATAATGTGTGTGAAAACTCCCTGCAAAGTGTACTAAGAGTATAAACAATAATAGGGATGAAAAACATAGTCCCTGATACTGTAAGTAGGTGAGGTTGTATATGCATAATAAGTTGAAATAATAGGGCTATAGTTTAGGGGGGGAAATGAAAATTATTACTTCATAAAAAGAGGGGAAAAAATGAATAAATAAAATAAAATAAAATAAAATAAAATTAGGAAAGTATTCATGTCGCAGATTACGAAATAAATTGTGTGTGTACAGTGTTAGTCAGTGATATGTGTATTCTTATAGTTAATGGTAAATTTGTGGGCGAAGCTCTCCGGCAGCACAGAGTTGATTAATTTTAAGTTTTCGATAATTTGGATTCACGGTTGGCTTTGATAATATGCCGAATAAATAATTAATTATCAGCTAATCGAAAATTTCAACTTCATTGCTGCTTCAGAAAATAAAAGAAAGCTCTCAATATTACCATCAGGTGTTAGTGTAAGTTCGGAAAAAGAGGAAATGCGATCCCCATATTGTTGTGTAGATAATGTTATTAAAAAAATAGTAATAATAATATTAACTTTTTCATATCTTTATTTACAGAATGAAAAAAAAAAAAAAAGAAAACAAAACAATTCTTGTCTTTGCTCTCAGCAACTTTTTCATCAAATATTTCTTTTTCGGAATTGCAATTACGTTTGTTTATAAAGAAATGTATAAACTGAATCATCATTAGAACCGCATTTATTGGTGAAATAACTTTTAACTAATTCGCCATAAGCACTTTTTTTTCATGTTTAACTTTTTTTTTGTTTTTGTACGAATGCGCGTAACTAAAAATGATATTTGAAAGCGTAACTTTACACAGTGCGTCACACGACTGATTGAAATAGTTTCAATTAAAGAATTATCTAATTAAGACTAGTTTGATATTCTTGGATGACATGGAAGTGAAAGAATACCCTCCAAATTAGTATATTTTTCAGCTAAAAAAGATAGGAAAAACTACTTTTAATGTGTCATTAGAGCTAGAAATTTAGAATTAACATAATCCATTAAAATTCGGCGTATCAAAACTGATTTTTTTTATACTTTGCTTTTTTTTTTTTTTTTTTTTTTTTTTTTTTTTTTTTTTCGTATTCGTTTATAACTACACACACATTATGTTACACTGAACGAATTGAGGAAAGTCAGGGCTACCCTAACCCTGGCCTAGATAATTGGATTATATCCAGGGATTCCTTTTTTTCTTCTCGTGAATCGGTTATAGTGTATTTATAATGTGTTTCATAGTAGCAACAATTAATCCGCTACAAAATATGCACGGGACAACCCCCTCAAAAATATGATTATAGACGTAAATCCTAAATGAAATCTATTGAGGGTAGAGAACTCGTTTCTTGTCAGGGACAAATATGACCGCCGCGCAACCAAGGAGAAATCCAATCCATCTTGAATTTAATGAAAACGTTTGTTTACGTTCGCCTGTAAAATATTGTAAAACTTTTTAATTTCATAATGAAAACGATTGAAAATTATATATACATATACGTGTATATATATATATATATATATATATATATATATATATATACATATATATATATACATATATATATATATACACACATATATATATATATATATATATATTCATTTACACGCAATATACGTAATCATAATTGTTGGTTCGAAGAATTGTCAGCTGGAGTTATACATTTAACGTATACGTATATATGTGTATGTATGTATGTAGTGCAGACAAAAAATTCTGGAATTGAGGTCATAACAAATGAAAAATTTATGGTATTTAAAATTAACAACGGATGATACTTTCTTTTTTTTTTAATTTATACTGCGCACATAAAGTTAAAACGTTTTGTTTGTCTCGAAAAATATTAAAAGCTGAAAATGGAGTACCATTATAAGGATAAAAGGAAACTAAAAACAAAACGAAAAGGAAGATTATCTTACACCTCATTTAAGGGGATGTAGAGCGATTATCAAAATATATACCTACATATATGTATATAAATCACTGAATATAAACCAAGATTTTTCGAGTGTAATGTTTAATACTGACCAATTTAGGTTGAAATCAACTGTTTGCGAGAAATGATCTTTTAGGCTTAGTAAGTCTATAATGCATCTCAACAAAGTTATATTTTAATTGAGCTATACCGGTGGAGACCTATCAGGACTACTGTCAGGCTTAAAGCAACTTTTCCTAAAGGATGATAATAATAACGAGTTTTCGACGTCAACGAATAAACGGTTTCATAGTAACCATCGTTATTCAAGTAAAACCTGCAGAGAGTTATGTCAGCAAGTTTTTCGAGTAGCTTAATGTGCTGAAGACATGCTTCTTTTTGCCAATAAAGGGGGAATATGATGTTGCTTTATTCATTAGGTTTGAAAATTTCACATAATGGACGATACGAGAGCGGGAGAACTGTTTTAGCTTACAATTGCATTAATGAAGTTTTCAAAAATTAATTGCTTTTGATTTTGTCAATAGAGTTCTGAGGCAAGATAAAGGACTAGATTTTCTGAAGAACTTCCTGTTTGAGTGTTACTGCGAAGTAGTAGATGAGCAGAGATGATCGGCAGAATGGGCAGTAGTTTTGGGACATTGTCTAATTTTTCCTATTGTCTACGTTGAACAAAGACCGATTCATCATCTTGCAACCCTAAATTTGTTCTGCTGATGTCCGGATTACATAGCGAACTTCTTTTTCTTCGAAATGTTAATTGATACAAATCCGAATAGTACCGGCACTGATTGCAGCTGCATAAATCTGCTTCTTAGAATCGCTTGAAATGTTTGTTTTTGATTTGTCCTTATTTTTCTTTTTCCTTTGCCGTTGGAAAGGACGGGGGGGGGGGACGTATTATTTCAAAAGTGATATTTTCTTTTTTCTTTTTCTAGCGATGTATATGGAATGTGAATTTCTTCTGACCTGAAGCGCAATTCTTTAGCTACTTTCTAGAGAATATAACAAATGATTTCGGCATACTCAAGTACAGAGAAACGAACTCCTGTTGCCGCTTTTCTATCCTTCTATGCACGCGTTCTGTTTCATTGTTTCGTTCGAAATTTAAAGCGTACATGTTCTCTCTAGTTGACGCGCTTTTATTAGAGAATTCTTGGAAACTTGAGAGAAAAAATTTCTTTTATTTTTATTATATTCCAATTTTCATATTCTCAATTTTGTCTATCGCTTACATAACCCACACGTACAAGCACACATATATTACATATATACATATATACATATATATATATATATATATATATATATAGTGGTTTTACATATAGATATATATGCAACCGGAGGCGTACACCATGATTCAGAACGTCCCCCTACTCCAGATCCGCTTGCCTGACTTCAACTTCCCATAATTTTCATCTTACGTACAATTTTGCCCTGCTAGAAGTATTGTTTATTGAAATTTAATATCCGTTATATTTGTAAGTCAATTTTCATCGAAAGAATAATACTCCTTTCTTAGAATTTTGCAAATGGCGCATACTGTTCACTATTATTGGAGAAACCTTTACCGCGCATTGCAATATTTTCTGAATGTGTCTGGCAGTGCGCTTACGCACGAACACCGGTATAAACCTGTTTTGTTGTTTAGCTATGCTTGAGGAATTTACACCTTTTACTCCATGAAAATTACGCACCCGCGATTAATGAATCACGGAATCCCTGGAAAAAAAAAAACCATAAAAAAACGTCGTTCTTCTAGAAACAGCTAAAAACAAAAATCCAGAGAACCTTAAAGCGGTGTTTAGCGTAGTTTTTTAAATAGATCGTGTTCTGGTATTGTATAACAAGAGTTTTTAGCCTAATACTAAAAATTTAACATACTTTTAAATTCATTCTAACATATATATAAAAATTTTGAAGTTAGTATCCCTTTAAAATCACTGCCACTTCGAAGCTTTTAAAGCGGTATGGTTTGCTAATGAAAGTTTCTCTTGAAATTTAAATAGTTGGAAATAAGTTCCTAAGTAACATAGTAAGTCTAATTATAAGTTAAAAGAAGCCGTTGTCTTAAGGGTGCCATGCCTTTTTTTTCTTTTCCTTTTTTCGAAAAATATGTTGTAACTGATGGAATGGGTACAACATTGTTATATAATGTCGGATCTTGATAAATGCGAAATAATCTCAAGGCACACAGTAAGATCATTTGAAAATAAGTTAAATTTCTATTTTGCTTACAACAAATATTAATTACAGCCACGTGCCCGATTGCGCATCTCCTTTCACTTCTGATCTTCGTTAAGCCCCTAGTTCTCTTCATTAATGTTCTTGAACACTTTTGTACTTTTAATTTTATCTGAGCACTTAAATTTTTGCATTTTCTTCCAACATTAAATTTCAAACTCCTCTAATTGTTTTTGTCTTCCTTTATTTATGGTTCAAGTTTCTGCACCATACAGAAGCACACTCTAAACGTATACTTTTGTTAATCTTTTTCGTAGTTCTGTAATTTATGTTTTTGATGTTAGCAATGATTTCTTTTTAATGAAGGCGGCATTCGCGTTATACTAGACTTTATTTCCTAATCATACTTTCCATCTTCTGTTATTATTGAACCAAGATTTTTTCTGTTTTTTTACATGTTCTAATATTTCATTGTCTAATTTTATTTTTACTTCTTTACTGTTTTCCATTTTACTGCATCTCATTACCACGGTTTTGTTGTTATTTATTGTCATGTTATATCAATTACAACGTAATTCTTAGGCTATCCCCCCCATTAGAAAAAATGTCCCAATTTTATGGTTATATTTTATAGGATTTCTGTGATTATGATGTTATATTCATATGGACCGATTTAGAATTACGCTGTAAATTTTTATCATTTTATACAAAGTATAGAAGAGAAAGAGATAGAAATGTAAGCAAGAGGGGTCAAGGGGCACAGCTTCTTGCGAGCCAAAGTGGCTGAGTTATTATATATATATATATATATATATATATATATATATATATATTAAAAAGCAGCGTAATAGGCTGCATCCTTGCCTTACTTCTTTTCTGACTTTCGCTTTTGTATTTGAGTTTCTACTGGTAATTATTAGTTTTTGTGCTTTGTAGAGCTCTTTTATTATTCTTCTGTCCTCAAAGTCAGTGTTTATTCTTGTTAAAGTTTGATCTAGAATGCTCCAGTCACATTTATCAAATGTTTTCTCTAAGTTTATCGTTGCAATGTAGTCTGGTTAATTTACTTCTAACTTTTTTTCAATCACCATGCGGAGTCCTAGAATGGCTTCTCTGGTTCCTCTTCCTGATCTAAACCATACTGCTCCTAATCGAATAATTAATCGGAGGCAATTGTTTAAATACAGTTATAAACTAATATCGACTAAGACAAGTTGAAGGGAATTTATCCGTCTAATCAAGAAAGAGGTAATTTAGAATTCACTCTTGGAACCCTTCGTTCAAATCCTAGGACCGAATATTTTCTCGATCATAAACAGGCTAATGCAAGAGCCAGGTTTAGACTTTTTTTTCTTCTTTTTTCTCTGGCCCGGCGCGAAATCATTTGGCCATCAACCAATCCTTTTATTTATGTTAACTACCGTTTTCTCTTGTGTTAATTACAGCTTTTTCATTTCCCATTATTATTATTATTATTATTATTATTATTATTATTATTATTATTATTATACTGATATTTAAGGATCTGTCATGCCATTATGAAAATACAAAAAAGAAATTGCGGAATTTGCTTTTTATAGCAGACCTTTGCTACAAACGATGGTCATCATCGTGCATCATACGATAGCCATAGATGCCGAAATAAGATAAATAGAACACTATAAACTAGCCATATCGTGACTGAAGAGCCAAAAGCACTGGATCACGATTGAACAGCAAAAATTAGAAAGTAAGCAATGAAAAATGTAGCAGCATAGTGTTATTTCGAAGCTGGGATCTAATAATACTTATTTCTTCTCTCTCCACACTTGTTTTTTCTCTTTTTTAAATGTATATTATTATTATCACTACCATTATCATCACCACTATAAATTATATTTACTTTACAGTCTGAAATTTTTTTGCTCTATTACATCTAGCTGCATCGGTACTTGAACTTTAAATAATGACCCCCCATTCCTTCTAATAAACGTAAATGTTATTATTTAGCGCACGATGAAGCGAGTAAGGGAAAAATACAGTAAGGAGGAAACAAACGGCAGGTCTTTAAATCATCCAAAAGGAAGACTCTGTCTCCTCCAGCTAGCGCGTCTCACAATCAAACGGGTGATTAATTTTCTCACGATAAACCGTACTAAAATGTTCATTACAGTTGCAAGTTAGAAGGGTTCCAACCCTAAAATTTAGTCGCACCCTGTTATTGTCCTGTACGAAGTCTACAGATAGAGTAGTCACAAACCTCCGCACCGAACTATCCGGAATATTAGAAATATTGTAATACCAGGAGGGTCTAACTGGAAAAGTCGTCGACTGGACTAATTCGTAAAACCTGCCTATATTAGGCGCGCGCTCTTGATAACATTTTCCCATTTAGTTAAGTCTTGAAGCCTCAAAGAAATATTCCACGTTCAAAAGGTTACCACCGAGGGGTATTTTTTAATCCAATGAAATCAAAATGTTCCGTATCCAAAAAAATAAAACGGCAAATAGCGACATATTATCGAATATAAAAAAGCTAAATAATACGGATGAAACTGGCAATCAAACCGGTTTATCGAGTTATTTACCCGAGAGCAGGATAAGAATTTCATATGATTTATTGCACTAAGAAGATTTATAGTAAGCCACATTAGGTTTTTAATACAAAAGAAAGCAGGTAAATGTTGATAAAGTGAATGCACTTTTTGACTCTACAAGGCCCGTTTAGATATTTTGAAAAGAGCTCTTAAGGTATAAACATCGCTTATACATTTTTTTATTATATTTCCCCTTATTCTTATTTTTTTATTTTTGAATGAAATTAATTAATAAAATTCACTTGTAATATTCCCGTCGCTGTATTATTTAACTGAATCGTAATCATAAACAAAAAAAAGTAAACTAGATCTCATACCCTTACAGACGACGAATAAAATATACACCCAGTTTTCATTGCGTAAAATTCGATTTACCTAATCCACCATTTTCAAACTCTTTTTCTGCTAACTTTTTCCTTTTCGTGGAAAAATAGTGAAATGGATTTAAATGGAATTGGAGATATATGCGATTTGTTGCTATACTCGAAACAGACTCCGACCTATTTTTTGTTGTTTCGTTGTTTCGTTGGTTTTTTTTGTTTTTCTCTTTTCGGTTTCTGATTGGTGAATGAAAAGGACGGAGTTTTTATTAGAATAACGCTTATAATTGCGGCTGTCGACGCAAAAAGTCGTATTTGCTTCCATAAAATTAATTAAATTTTTACGGTATCAGTTTCCAAGAGAATTGCTGGAAAGCTGGCGGACGTAAAAATACTAACATCGTAAAGCCGAACGAGTTCATTACAAAACTCCTTTAACTTCGATTTAAATAATATTTACCGACACGTAAAAGAAACATTTATCGCATTCAGCTGGTGTTTTCCAAATTTTCCGAAATTAATTTTGCCTCGGTTGAAATTGTTCCTGTAATTCCGATTAATCGTTTATTTCTAACTTTATTTATTTACTGAAAAGTAAAGTAAGTCCCATATATCCTTGATAAGGTATCTCATGAATTGCGAAGTTAAGCTGTTCATAATGTATTAAACCTAATGAATCTGATGAGAATACTAGGGCCAGAGTTCCCTTCTCTTTGTCGCCTTTACTTTCCGAGATTTCCCTGGTACCAAATTATTTCAGGCTGGTGACTTGGATCCGGAACGAGACAAGTCTCGGTAACCCATGACACCTCTGATTTTTGGGTAGACAAGCGCCTTAACCACTAGGCGCTACCGAAATTTACAAAATACAAAACTATAATTCTTGTAATCGTTTGAAGGAATAGAAAAAAAAAAAAAAAAAATCAGTGGAAACAGTCTGCTACCATGTGAAAAAATAAAGTAGCGATTATGCGGAAATTAAATAGACAATTTTCACTGCGCTTTCTATGCAGGTTTCTCATTATGATACTCTTGCATTGCGTGAACCTTCTGAAATTTTACGCACTGCGCGACTTTACCCATCGAAAACTATGCTGAATCACACACGATATAATTCGAATACTACGAAGGGGTCATGCACGTGCGCTTTTTTCGTTGTGACGTCACTGGAGACACTGAAGTTTTTTGTGATTACTCGTATTAATAGCCTTTATTTTATTGTTTTTCAAAGGCTATTACGTTTTTTGCAGTGGCACTTTGTGTTTTAAAAAACTTCATTTATCGATTGTTTACGAATCTGTGTGTGTGTTTATACGAAAATAAATGCCGCTATTTTTTCCCCTCCAGTCGTAATAAAAATAAAGTTTCTTATATACATAATTTTAATATTTTTAAATTTAATATATTCTGAGTTACTTTTTTTTTGCACCAACGCTGCTTTCACAGTAGTGGTAAGTTCTATCGTTACTCGGCGAATATTATTGAGCGGATTTCTTAATTTTACACACTGAACACTGCTTCCGGATTTCGGTAAAGAATGCATTCGGTAATAAAAAAAGTTTTTTTTTCTTTTCTTTTTTTTTTTTTTTTTGTTGAGAGAAAAGGGGTGCTCCTATAGTTGCATATTATTACGTTCGTTGGTAATTTGGTGGAACGTGGTTGCATACTCATATATAGTAAATATAAATATGTCGTTCGATTAAATATGTGTTATAGTATATTTTTACTTTTCCAATACCTCGGTATAATATTAATATTTGCAATATAATTTGAAAAAATTTTTACTCTTTATTTCTGATTACTTTTTTTTTTTAAAGTTCTAACTAATTATTAAATTATCATTATTATTAGTATTTTAATAATAACAGCATTTCATGTAACCCCCAAAGGCTATTCAAGTAGTCGAATGTTTGTAACATTCATCTCAGCTGGACCATATTTATGTACTAGGGTCAGCTGAATAGTAATGTATGTATATATGCTTATAGAACGCAAATGAAAAGAGAAATAGCGAGATCGGGAAAAAAGTAAATTAAAGTACAATTCTTAAGCTTCAAAATCATTTTTCAACATAGTCACCGTTAAGACTAACGCATTTCTCCCAACAACGTGTAACAAGTTTTTCCATTCCGTCACTGAAAAATTCTTCCGACTTTTCTCGAATCCAGGATAGCTGCTTTCACTTCATCATCCGAGGTGTAATGATTACCCCGTTGAGGTGGTCTCTCTTCACTAGAAGAAAAAGATAAAAAAATCGCAATATCGGGGGAATAAGGAAATCGGTTCAAACTTCAGCTTTCTCATTGACGCTGTTTGTTCTCGTCTATTAAACGGCATGGTGCTACCCATCGTGCACAGATTTTACGGTATCCCAATTGTTCGATAATGAAGCTGATGATGACACGTTCCTTGAATATTGCAACATGATTTGCGATACGCTGTTGAGTGATTCGCCGGTCATTTCGAATCAAATAATCAACAAGTTTGCGATGCTTATCGTCTGCGGCAATGGTCGGACGTCCGCTGCGCGTTTCATCAACAATTATGGCTTTTCCAGGCTCGCAATCACGAAATTTGATTACCGATCGATTGACAGCAGACCTATCAACAGCATCGTCAACATATACATATCCTTTAAATTAAACGATGATGAATTTCGCAGTAGGAGTCACTCTTTCATCTGTTATAACACAGCACGCTGTTTAACTCGTCTCGTTGACATTAGAACACGTCTAGATATTTACGCTGCTCACAGCACACACTGGATAGACGCAAGGACTTCAAACTGCCCATGCGTGTAAAGGAATAATGATGTCACGAATGCCACCCCAGGGGCATGCTTCTATAGGTCATTTCGTTCGCCTTCTATATGCATATTACTTTTCAGCCGACCCTCGTACTAATTTTATTCGGTTTTTGTTTTATTTCTGCCGATTTTTTTGATTATTTTTTTTATAACGCCTATTTAGTTAAAATTAAACTCGGTATATATATATATATATATTGTATTTATATATGTGTGTGCGTGTGCATACATATACAACATATACAGTTAAACAAGAAAACAAAAAGAACTTTTCTAAACATTTTTTTTCGACTACTAGGTGACTCCTATTTTTGGAATGCGGCGAACTTCAGATAAATCAAATATAGAGAAAGATAAAGAACTGTATACTTGTTATTATGGGGAATAATTGTAGAATACTTTATTTTTTTGTACTTGAAGTTATTTTTTTTTTCACTTCGCTCAACTAAAACGGGGCAACTTTGATGCTGAGTGTGTTTTCATTTCAGGCGAATAAGGGCAGTGGGTTTTTTTCGCACACTTCGTTATTTATCAAGAGATAAACTTCGTTTTTTTAATGTAGCAATAGTAAGAATTAACATTTATTTTTTTTTTTTTTAAAAATAAGGATCCCACCTCGATATTTTTGGATTGAAAATCGTAAAAAAAGAAATGCATGTTATTTCTTTTCTCTTTTTACTTTAAAAATAAATTAGCGCTGTGGTAGTATGATTGATAATGTTACAAATGAGAGAGATTCGGTCGATAAAGCTGCGTTTATAAATTATTTTTTATTGGAAAACCCTGTTTTAATTTTCCAAGTAGAATTTCGGTACTGAACTTTAAGAAATGTCTTGGAACAATTAATTATCGGACGAATTTGTTTTCCGGATAAATTTATTACGACGCCTTTTTTCCTGTCCCTTCGATCGAAATCGGCGATTTTAAAAATTAAAAATAACCCAGAATCTGACGCATTTATTGTTAATTATCGTTAAAAAATAACAAAAAAAAAAAGAAGTAAAATTCATTATTATCGCATAATAAAAGAATAGTTCATTTTTCGCTTTTTTTTTTTTCTTTCTTTCTTTTTTTGGAAAGAAAAGAACCGTGGACATGTCTCTTATATTTTGCCGATTCCAATCTAGTATGATTTACACTTTTTTTCGTTTCCTTTAATTTATGTTTTGTTTCCCCGAAAGCATGTTATATGTGAGTCATAATTCCTAATTGTTCCAATTATTTCATTACTGTGTTCTTCGCAATTTTTGCAGAACTCACTGGTCATATTGAGAATAATATCTTTTAAAAAATGATGGTACCTTTGTGTGCAATCATGTTCCTTGGATATTTTTGTATGCCTATTTGCACATAATACATATCTGAGACATCTATTTTCAAGCAATTGTAGTTTCATCTAAGTGGTATTTGAGACTAATGACCATACAGTTTTTTTTTTCTTTCTCATTTTTTTCCGGTAGTCGAATAATAGTACTTAGCTTTCTAATTATAATTCTGCATATTTATATATATATATATATATATATATATATATATATAGTATTATTGTATTGTGGTGAGGCTATTAGCCGATACTCAACGTCTAAATAATAAGTTACTAATGCAACAGAAAAAAATAGCAAATGGACGTGTGATTGGAAGATCAAGATTAATCAAGAAAAATTGGTGCACGTTTTGTTTACGCTTCGTAAATCTAAGACCTGTCCCATATACCTTGATCGCCTTTCTATTCCGAAATCATGCATTTAGATTCCAGACTGAATTACGCATGTCAAGATGAA
The DNA here is from genome assembly GCA_039619475.1 of Icerya purchasi. Lineage (NCBI taxonomy): Eukaryota > Metazoa > Arthropoda > Insecta > Hemiptera > Monophlebidae > Icerya > Icerya purchasi. Next base: position 544,600,193 of record CM077115.1, read on the forward strand.
AAAAGAACAAACTATGCATAAATTAAGATAGATTTATTGGTTGACTGGGCATTACTTTAAACTCAATCAATTTAATAAACGTATGATTTATCGTCAAATCATCAGACCGATATGGATGTATGGTGTATTCAAATTTGGGGCTATTCAAAGACATTCAGTATCGGTTAATTACCCAGCGCGCTCAAAACAAGTGTCTCCGAAGCATGAGCTTTCTGGTACCAACGCAACGAAGAAATACATTCCGATTTAAATATTCCATGGATCGATGAAGTCATAATATTGCAGAAACGCACGAACACTTCACAGTCACCGGAATATCGAGAGGCTTTAGAACTGCTACTTTCCGATGATGACTTAAGGCGCCTTAAGCGCACAAAGCCTTATGAGCTAGTCACCTAATTTATTCTGTAATATATTCGTATGTATGTAACTTATTGGTATGTGCATATACTTGGTGAGCGTGCGTGTGAGTATTTATATGCGCGTATGATTATTTATCTATCTATTAAATATTAGGAGTTATGTAATTGTACATAGTTTCTACTCTATGTTACAAATTGTAGTTAGACTGAGTTGTAACACCGTTTCAAAAGTAATGCTAATTTATTTACTGTAATAAGATTGTACTAAAATATACGGGTAAAAAAAAAAACAAAAAAAAAAACGCAACGTGGTTAATAAAATTTTTTTTCTTTTTTTCTTTATATGTTATATTCTTTGAAAATAATCGGAAATTATTTTAATTCTTCAGGATCTATAAAAAATGAAAATGTATTAATTCTATATAAAGAAACGAGCAGGGCGTCGGGGATTGTGAAGTTAAGCTTTCCATAATGGTACTAAGCTTAATGGATCTGATGAGAATACCGAGGCCAGTGTTCCTTTCTACTTGAGATCCGCACCTTTACTTTCATTATTCTATCTTAATAATAACGTTTTCCGGTCGTAGCCCATGTTAAGCTGGAAAATCAAAAAAAATGAAACAGACTGAAGACAGTGTGTGACAACATATGGAAAATATTTCGACTGGAAGAAAAGATTTTGCAATACACTGGAAAATTTATTTCAATAATATACGATTTATACAACGATTTTATCAATAAATGTTGTAACTACTTTTTTTAAAGAAATATTCCTTTACCATCCGTGTCAGTTACGGAAAATTGTGAATAATTTTGGGTGGCGCTTAACGTGCAGAGATTAAGACGTCGCCAACACTTTAGGTCATATGACATATTTCTTTCACTTTTTTTTTTCTTTCTTTTATAATAGGGAAACATCGTTAATGTTTAAACAAAACGAATAATAAACAGTATACTTCTTCACGTCGTTCGTGTTTATAATTCAATTATTTACAAAATTCCGTAGTAATATATTTTGTGTAATTAAAAGCGGAATGATAAATCTCGGTTTTATGTAACTTTTTTTCTTTTTGCGAAACGACACTCGGCGCCGTAAGAAATATATGTACAGGTGAAAGAAAAAGACCCGGAGGAAAAAAGTAGGTTACCGAAAATATAGCACATGATCAAGTTCTGTCCATGTGCAGATTGTTACAAACGGCTGCGTGTGTGTATACATACAGGTCATCATTCTATAGTGCTGTTTGTAACCGTTCTAGTCGTTCATGTCCTCTTACATTGTATTAGCTTTATAGCGAAATGTTACAAACCAACGGAACGTCAGCTACAATCGTCATTCGTCATAACTCGGTCTCTATAGGCGTTCCACTTGAAACAATAATGGAAATTATTTTGACGCGACAGGTAACGCGTCATTAATAATTTTACACCCTTACAAATGTAGATAGTATGCTCATTTGTTAATGTTATCTTTGTATTTCATTGGAATCGACCTGTAAATTTTTTCAAAATCTCCCGACGCAATTGAAACAGTTCCACACCTTCGGTTTACATTGTAGTATTCGAACACGAAGAGCGACAGGTTTTTTCCCGAAATTTCACGGCTATTGAAGTGCTCGGAAAATTACGAAATTAATTTTTAACCACGCAATTGTAATAATAAAGGGGTTAACGATAAAGCATTTAAATATCGAGGTAATTGCTCTTCCGATTGCAAATATTAATGAACACGAGTGGACGGATAATCTAAAATTTTGATATCAAAAACTACTAATTCCTTTTCCCATTTGTCTCGCATAATACTTTTTTCCTCCCATCCAAAAGTTCTCTAAAGAGTGAAGAAAAATAAATAAAAGTCCTATAAAAATGATTTAGATTTCCGATAAGTCTTGCTAATCCGTATTCTTATTTCGTAAATTGTGAACATTAATTTTATACGTGTCTTTGAACTTTTAAGCCTGACACATTTTCATTTCCGACGGTTTCCTGCCTTCGGTTCGAATTTCGGATTTCAGATTTCGTATTTCGTACTTCGGATTTTAGATTTCGTATTTCGGATTCTTTTCCTTTTTCCTTGTATTGCTTATAGCAACAAAGTTGTTTTATTATGTACTTTGAATTTTTCTTTTCTTCTTCTGACAGCATTTAATCGTTTTAATTGCTTAAGGACGCCGCGGCGTATCCACTAGTGTAGAGGGGATCTTTAGCTCCTTACGATACATTCAAGTTTTAAGAGCGACTCTATTCTTTTAATTAATTAATTATTCGGATAAGACAAGCGTCTTTAATGGTTTTGTTTACTTTAAAACAAATCAAAAAACCGGAATTACAGTTTTAAAGGAAGTGGCTTAAACTATTTGTCTAATAATTTTAGATTATATTTTTTCGTACTATATTAATCAGAAATTAGCCTGTTACTTAATTATTATATTAACTTTTTTTCTTTCTTTTTTTTTTTTTTTAACAGTTTATTTTTGTTACTTAATGCATAATTATATTGTTTAATTATAATTTATTTTTGATAAGCGTTTTACATTTTTAGAGGAAATTGTAAATTTTAGTTTGCGAATTCATTTTCGTTAATTCACAATGCTCGTTCCTGATCCTACTTGTTTCTCTATCTAATACTGTCAACCGGATTTGAACCAAATATCGATTACGGTGTTCCTTAACTGAAAAAAAAAAAAAATTTTTTAAATAATTGGAATCAATTTATACGACATTGCTCGAGTTAATTTCAGATAATTTTTATTTCACTTCTAAATATCGGTGAAAATTGTGACAAGAATATTCTCCGTACCAATTGATATAAAATGACGCTACATTTTTTTTGACTTTTGAAATATTTACTGAATCACTGTTCGTCAACATTTTAAAATTCACGAAACTTATTCAATCCGTATTTAATTCCGTTTCAACAAATTTTATGTTATTTGATAGTCAAAAAAAAAACAAAAAAACTAACATGTCATAAAAATTATTTTTGATTTTTACAAATTAAACTGAATATATTTTTAGCTTTTTTAAATATTTAATTATATTACATCAACTTCTAGGGTATTATTTCACCTTTTGTAAAATATTTTTTGTGGTTTAGGTATTGTTAAAATGAAATGCTTTTAATTATTATTGTTTTTTTTTTTTTTGTTTTTTTTTTGCTCTCGGCTAGGAAATATAAATATAAAAATTAGTTTAACATCTCTTTCGAGCACAAGAAACTTCGCAATTGTAATTTTTGACCAAGTCGGCTTTTCAGTTTTTTCTTGTGGGAGAAAAGAACAGATAAATAGGGAGAGGAAAGCAGTTTAGAAATGGGTACTGAATTAAACACATTCAAAAAATTTAAAAAATTTAAATTTCAAAATACAGAATATTTATCAGAGAATTTCGGCCCGCCTATTCACAATTTTGTGTTATAACGAAATATTTACATTTACAGTTCGGAGGAGTCTAGTTAACGAGTTCGTGACAAAGAATAAAAAATTGTTTGTATAATAATTCGCTGTCTACCCGCCGTTGTTTTTAAATAGTAATATTGCGAGAATACTTAACCTATCACAAAACATATGTGCATTGTACCATTGATTTCTTCGATAATTTCTACATATTGTTATAGCGTAGATAAAAAAAAAAAAAACATATAACATTTGGACTAGTTAGGTTTTAATGATTTTTATTAAAAATAAAGCAACATCCGCTGCGTCACAAAAACCTCAATATAAAACGTGAATAATACGCTTTCATTCTTTTTACTTTGGATTTTTTTTTTTTTTTTTTCTTTCGACCGGCTGTAATGCAAAACCAATTAGGCGGTTGGTACATTTTTTTTTTTTTTAAATTCATTTATTATAAAATACAATTTTACGGTAGTAGTATTGTGGCCTGGGAATCACTTTTTGCTGTACTCGCTTGTCAGTGTTCCGGAGGTCATCACAATTATATTAATTAAGTACGCGACTTAACGTTAAGGTCTCGCTGCTACCTTGCTAATTGCTCGGTTCTAAGCCTATATCTTTAATCTACTGTTATCCAGTCGCCTGTTGCACTTAGGACGTGATATAGTTAGTGTTAATTTTATATTCTATCCCCCTTGGTACTCGTGGGCTATGTGTCATATCATTTCGGTCATGTGTGTTCGAATTGTATTGTATACGTTTAATTATCAGTGTTAATTCCATATCCTTCTTTTCGACATACGTGAGCTATTAAAATACTTAGGCATTCATTTGGACCGCAAATTAATATGGCAAAAGCATATTATACAAAAAAGAAAACATCTAGATATAAGATTGCAAGAATTAAATTGGCTTCTTGGCAGGTATTCTAGTTTATCATTGGAAAATAAACTCTTAGTGTACAAAATAATTATAAAGCCCGTTTGGACATACGGTTTAATGTTGTGGGGTTGTGCAAAGGATACACACATAAACAAGATACAACGGTTCCAGAACAAGGCTATAAGGCTGATAGTCTCACCGCCCTGGTACGTATCTAACCATACTCTGCATCAAGACTTAAATATCCCATATGTGAAAGACGAGATCAAGCGAGCTGCTAAGCGATACATAGGCCGCTCGGAGTTTCACACAAACGTTTTGGCGATCAATCTTCTTGATAATAGTATTGATGTTCGAAGGTTAAAACGTAGTCGACCGTTTGATCTGGCCTAGTTTTATGTTACTAAAATTTCAGTAATAAAATCAAGCAACAACAGAGAAGAATGGCGACAGGTGGTCGCTCGATCCACTGGTTTATGATGATTGGTCACGACGTCCGCAAACGGACAATACGACTGAAGAGAGAGATGTTACGTCATTGCGGCCATTTATGCTCGAACTTTATTGTTAACGATACTCTTTGTTCTTATTCCATGACGTTTTAGGATTCAATATACTTACCTATACACACTGTTCTGTTAGTCTAGCTTATTTGTAGAGGTTGTTAGTGGCCAGATGGTTTCTCGCCGGGCCAAAAGAAAAAAAAAACGTTAATACCTAATTATTTAAATGTACTTCTCTTTGTTTTTCATTATTTCATTTACATATTCCACCGTTGTTTTTGTGTTTTTCCGGTTGGTATAAACCATTTCTCATTGATTTCTTCTATTTTATGTTTTATCCTGATTTGACTGAAGTTTGGACAGCTTAAAAAGAAATGATCCGGAGTGTCTATTATGGCTTTTTTACAGTTTATGCATGTGTCGTTTTCTGTTATTTTATATTTTTCGTGGTATTCTTCAAAATTTCCATCCCCTTGTAAAAATTGAGTGAGGTAAAAATTAGGTTTTAATGTCCCATTTTTAAGTCTTTCCTCTATGTTCGGAATTAGTTTAAAAGTTCTTCTTCCTGTTATTTCAGCATTATACTCCTCTTGCCAGAAGTTGTTATATTTAATTTTTATTTCTTTTATATTTTCTTTTTTTTGTTTTTCGGCAACGATTGATAATTTTACATATTAGTGCATCCATTTACAATATAGCTCAAATCAAAAATATCATAATTAATAAGAAGAAATGAGAGCATAACCATTAACGGCAACCGAACCGAAAGAGCAAAAAAAAAATTCCCTAGAAGTTAAATAACAAAGAGGATGTGGCGAAAAAGTCCTTATATTTAATAATATAATGTAAAGCACCGCCTTGCTGTTTACATATTTACTGCAGCTAAACAGTAAATGGTTAGCACCCTCCGCAGATATATATAGCGCCTTCCTCTGATAATAATAAAAAAAACTGGAATATACTATTTGAAGGGAAATTACGGTCATATAAAAAAATTTCCTAAACAGCCGATCTAGTTTCGTTTATTCACCGCGCTGTTGTTTCTATACCGCTTTTCGTTTGTGCCACAGTTGACAGATTTTCACTATCACCTAGTAGTGTGTACTTATAAATTAGGCATAAGAATAACAATTCGTTAGATAAAATAATGGTAGCGTAATCATAGTTCCTCTGGGAAAAATGCCAGTGTACAACGCGCTGGTCACTCCGACAATGTGTAGAAGTACTTGGTTAGTTAAATGCTCGATCTGATTGATTACACTGGTCTGCAAAAATAATTTTTTTCCCTCCTTCTGATTTTTATGCATAATTATCACAAATTTGATATTTCTGAATAGAAATAAAGTATAAAATATTACAAATCACGTATACATTCCGCCAACTAAATCTTTTAATGCCAAGAAGTAATCGCGGTTGCTGCTTGTCGGAACGTACGGGAATATTACGCCCTGTTCCTCTGTTGGGTAATTGAAGTCGGTTAGCGGGGCTATTTTCTTTATAGTTTTTAATTTTTCGGAGAAGGATGCTGGTACACTCGGTGCGGTCGGGAGAGTTGCATCGGAGGGGCTGTTTTGGATTTTGTCATTTACCACGGTCGCTGCGGAGCTATCAGCGTTAAAATCGGCAGACGGCTGGCTGCGCGAGTTTATCACGAGAGATAAATCAGCTGAACGCTGCGGGTTTGTTTGTGTGGTGAACTGGTTTTTGTCGGAGTTGCTGATAAGGCTTGTGTCGTGCGTTGATGTGATCGGTGTGTGTGTGTGTGACTTACCTGTTGTGTGCGGTGTGGACTTACTAGCGGTTGCGCTGTTGTTCCCGTCGGGTTTAGACGGCGCTTTCAGCTTACTAGCCGGCTTCCCGGTTGCGGGCGGCGGGCGGTTCATGGTACTACGATGTTCTTATCACTACATTATTATTACTTGATTTGAAAAACGCGAACGCGAGAAAACGATAACTCTTCAAAACAAAGAATACATTGTCGAAAAGCTATTCGAACATGGAGGAAGAATTAAAATAGGCTCGCAAGTGATCACTGCCCGACGTTTAAAAAATCCATCGAATAAACTAATCATGTCAAATGTCTCTCCTACTATCCCGAACCAGCTCATAGTCTCTCACCTTGCCTCAGTGTTTTCTTTGAAATTAATCACCCCTATAGCCATCCTTCGGGTCAACCCAAGCGACGCCGAATTCGGACATATTGTCAGCTGGCGTAGACAAGTCTATATAGAGCAGGCCAACTGTTCCAACATCCCTGAGTCCTTTATACTAACCCACAATGAACACGAACACCGCATATTCCTCCACTTAGACGACCACTCATGCCACAGCTGTACAAATAAAAAAGGAAACACTAGCCAACCAACCATGCTACCTACTCCCCCCCCCACAACACCTAGACATAGTCGACCAAATAATCCCAAATGCGAAACGCCCCCATCCAGCAACACCAGACTCTTTGCCCGACGATCCCACACTATCAGCGACATCTCAGCCTGCAACAAAGAAAATTAATATCCCGTTACCAGAGGACGACATCAGCCGTACTGCACTACTGGAACAAACAGATGGCTCCCCAATCCAATCAGAGCTGAAACATACTTTGAAATCACAGCCAGAAGAGAAGGACTTTTTGCAGCAACAGGCACAACAGAAAACCGATTTCAAAACACCGCCAGACGTGCAGCACATCACTGAGTCAGCTAATCGGAAGCCAAAACAAAAAAAAAACATAAACATCGACGAAGCAGTTGAGAAGGTCAGACCGATGTTTGATAACGATCAAGCCAACTTCATCATTAACTTCGACAATTACAAAACCTTCATGAGAAATATAACTTCTAAATCTGACTATATAACCTACGCGCACAACTTTACACAGGATAAAGACGGACTGATTCACCTAATTGCAGCAACCAAACCACACCTGAAGAACTCGAGCTTAAAAAATAAATGTACCCGCATACTAAAAAGTCTGAGCTGCCTATCCACAGATGGAAATACGTCAGAAGGAAGCTCTACCCACTAACACACGAACCCCATGTGGACCCCAATATTAAAGACCGACTAACAACAGCCACTGGCTTCACGAAACAACATAGAAACACCCAGCATGGCGAGCAACAATACAATTATGCAGTGGAACTGCAGAGGCTTTATCAATCACCAAGCCGAACTGGAACAACTATTAGCCACATATTCTCCATCGGTAGCCTGCTTCCAGGAGACGCACTTGCGGCCTGGAGACAAACCAAGAATAAAGGACTACAGCCTATTCCGATGCGATAATATTGGTGGAAACCGAGCAAGCGGAGGAGTAGCAATCCTAGTGCATACGTCGGTCTCAGCTGCATCAGCCAGAATAGACACACCTCTCCAGATGGTAGCGATGTCTGTATTCTTACACGGTCCTCCGAGACTTTCATTAACGATCTGCAACTGCTACCTTCCCCCCAACACTATGGTACATTCGGTAGACCTTCAAAACGCCATATCCCAAATAGTAAGCCCAATGGTCATACTTGGAGATTTCAACGCTCACTCCCCACTATGGGGAGCGGCGTCAACCAACAGACATGGATCAATCATCACTAATATATTAATAGAGTACGATTTGTGTACCCTGGTCCCACCTGACCACACACATTTCAACCTCTCCCATAACACCTTCTCGACTATTGACTTAGCACTGGTATCCCCATTACTCCTCCCGAAACTTAAGTCTTTTATCCATGACGACCTTTGCTCCAGTGATCATTTCCCAGTATTCCTACAGTTCGCGGGATATCATCCATCACCGCTAATTCCAAGACCCCCGCGATTTTTGTTCCACAAGGCGAACTGGGCGGCATACGAGGCCGGAATCAAAATCCCAGCTCCTAGCGAGTCCCTATCAGACAATTTAAGCACGTTTCTTAATGCCATTCTACACACTGCCTGCTTATCAATACCCATCTCTCACAATTCCCGAGCTAAGAGAGTACCATGGTGGTGCAAAGAGATTCATACCGCAATCCAACAGCGCAAACGAGCACTCAGAAAGTATAAAACGTCTCGGTCGTCACCTGACTTAATAGCCTTCAAAAAGTCCCGAGCTCTTGCCCGTGCTCTTATTCGCGGCAAAAAACAAGAATGCTGGGAACAGTTTATCGCATCGATCTCTTCGTCAACGTCAAATAGGACCATGTGGAACAAAATAAAATCCATCAGCGGAATCAACAGCGCCCCAAAACGCGTTCAACTCAGAATCAATGGCAGCCAGATAACGGATGAAGCGGACGTCGCCAAAGCCTTTGCCAGCTACTTTGCCGCAGCATCGTCGTCAGAAAAGTACCCTCCCGCCTTCCGCAGCATGAAACACCAAGCAGAGCAACAGCCAGTGCACTTCCCGTCCGAATCCAACGAAACATACAACAGTAACTTTACCATCTCAGAATTAAATTTCCAACTCAACCACCACACATCCAACACTGCCCCTGGCCCCGACTGTATCCACCCGTACGTGCTAAAGTATCTCCCAATTTCCGGCAAACATTTTCTCCTACATATATTCAACCAAATCTGGAATTCCGGAAACATTCCGGCACAATGGAAATCAGCCAATATCATTCCAATACTAAAGGAAAATAAAGATCCTACTCTTCCCGAAAGTTACCGTCCTATTTCATTGCTTAGTGTCATTTCCAAAACGCTGGAGAAGATGGTTAATAGGCGCCTCATGTTTTTCCTAGAACAAAAATGTCTTCTACCTCCTAACCAAGCCGGCGGGCGAGAGGCAAGATCGACAGTCAGCCAGCTACTTAGCCTGCAAAGGGCAGATTTTATCGGCGTTTCATCGCCAACAGCACCTCTACGCAGTATTTTTCGATAAAAGCATTTGACCGCCTGTGGCGTCATGGCTTACTACTAAAACTGCGAACGGCGGGAATCGCCGGAAAATTGGGTAAATACCTACACAGCTTCTTAGACAATAGAACGATCCAAGTTACGACTGGTTCGTCAACGTCTGAACTGATGCTGTTGGAAAATGGTGTGCCACAAGGCTCTGCTTTAAGCGCAACCTTGTTCATATATTATATCAATGATATAACTGACTGCCTTGCCGCCCCAGTAACGTCCCGGCTCTACGTTGATGACCTGAATATATCCTTATCGTCCAACCATCCTATAAACGCTCAAAATATCCTCCAAAAATCCATTGAAAATTTACAAAAGTGGTCCAATGATAACGGTCTGACCTTTTCCTTAACAAAAACAATATGTGTTGATTTCCACAGGGGACGCCAAAACCCACTTCCCAGCGTATTCCTGAGTCTAAATGGTTTTCCTATCCCAAATCGTTCATCAGTCAAGTTTCTAGGCCTAATATTTGATAAAAAACTTTCCTGGCGCTCTCACATAGCTGAGCTCAAAACCAAGTGCCTAAAATCCTTGTCTATCCTGAAATATCTATCAAATTACAAGTACAATATAAACCCAAAATTACTTCTTACAATCTACAGATCGATTATCCTTTCACGAATTAATTACGGGTGCCAGGTGTACTCCTCAGCCGCTAAAAGTGTGCTAAGATCCTTAGATCCTATACATTCTGCTGCCCTCCGGTCTATCCTTTCTGCTCATCCCTCTTCTCCGGTTATAAGTTTGTATGCACTGGCAGGTTGTCCCCCGCTGTCCTACTATAGGAAGTACTATAACTTTAAAGAAATGAGCACCCTCCTTAGTAGTACCAAAACCCCGACAATATCTCCTAATATGTGGTTTGGAAATGACCCAGTGCCCGAACTTTTTTCGGTTATGGGTCGTTTCCAAATCTTTTCAATCCCAAGAACTCTGCCAGACTTCGCAGCAACCGCACCACCTTGGAGTCAGCCAATCACAAACATCAACATATCGCTGACAAAATTTAACAAAGCTCAATACCCCCCAAACATAGCACAAATAGCAACAAATATCATAGCGAGCTACACAGACCATGCATGCCTCTACACAGATGGAGCGAAGGCAATAGGTTATCAGTCACCGGCGGCATGCTCCTTCGAAGTCTCAGGGGCAGCAGAGTCAGTTAGACTGCACGATTGCTGTACAGCACTGGACGCTGAAATATACGCGATAGTCTTTTGCATCCAACACTATACCGATAGCAACCCCCAGTCCCAAAAGGCCCTACTCATAACTGACTCTCTAAACTCCCTTCAACTCATCTCGGGGATTAAATCCAACAACCCTTTGGTAAGGAAGGTACATTACCTATTATACAGGTTATCACATTTAAACTCCGAAATGTCCTTCCTATGGGTGCCGGCTCATGTTGGGATTCCAGGCAATGAGCGTGTCAATCGAGCAGCTCAGGCGACATTGTTCTCTCCAATGCCACACAACCCCCCTCTTCCCCCTACATTGGCTCATTTATTTATGTAGCAAACTGGAGAAGAATGGCAACAGGAATGGAGATCTTCAAGTACATTTCTCCGAAGCATAAAAACAACCACGGAGCCTTGGTGGCCCACAGACGGAGTTTCCCGCAGAGATTTTTCTGTCCTGAATCGTCTCCGAATAGGACATACAACCCTCTCGCACGGCTACATATTCACGAGCCAGGAACCCCCAAATGTCTGCCCCTTTTGTAGTCAACCGAGCGCCCCATCCACCAATCACCTACTTCTCGAATGTCCCTCTTTTGCAGTAACACGATCCATGCACTTCACCACTTCCTCTACTTCTACGATACTGTCAAATGCTCCGCCCGCGGTCGCAGCTGTATTAGCTTACATGCGGAGCAGCGATCTGTACTATCGCGTTTAATCCCCTTAAGTAGGCTCCATGTGCTGTAATAGCCCCAGTAGTTAAACACGGCACATGGAAACCCTCATATACAATCTTAGGGGGAGGGGAAAAAAAAAAAAACGTATACATTTTTTTAATGGAATTTTTCAATAAAACTCTCCTTTTTTTTTAGTGCAAATTTAAATTATATATTTTATAACTGATACAATAATAGATAAAATTTGTTACAAAACATCAAAAACCATTAGATAATCTAATTACTTGCTGTTAATAGTATTTCACTTTCTAGCTTTTTTTCCTTTTCATATTATCTATCGGAGTTTCGCGACGAATCGACCAACAAAAATCGAGGCAAGCATTGCTTCTGACCATTTCCCATTGTAGCGCCTCTCTATGTGCACTATGTCTCGATGAAACCTTTCACCATGTTCATACTGGTCCAAGCTTTGCGGGGAAAAAATCTAAGTGAGAGTCTTAATCAATTGAACTTTAAGGGACATGTTGCATTTCAGACGCAGAAAGAAGTTCTTGGATGATTTCCGGGCAGTTTTCACTTTTTTTTGTTTCCAAGAAAATTATAACACAATTCTACGAACGCGGTCTATGTTCTTTTTTCAACTTCATTCAACGTACTTATAAAATTTGAGTTGTTCATAAGCTCTCGCGGTATTTGGGAGCCTACAAAGATTCCTTCTTTCAATTTTGCGTCGCTGATTCGAGGAAATTCGGTTTTGAGGTATTGAAAACCTTCACCATCTCTGTTCATGGCTTTTACAACATTTTTCATAAGTCCCAGCTTTATACGGAGTGGCGGTAAAAAATTTTTTTTACTTAGAACTAAAGGTTCTTCTTTTGCATTCTTGACTTCCGGCATCAAACTCGCTCTTTTTGGCCAATTTTTCATTACGTAGTGCTTATCTCTTGCGCGCCTGTCCCACTCGCATAAAAAAAACAACAAAATTTTGTGTATTCTCCTTGCAATCCAAGTTAACATTGCCACGCAACTGTCAGGTCAGCACAGATGTTCAACGTGTACTGTTGATATTGAATTTTTTCCAATAACAGCTTCATATTTTCGTAATTTTCTTTCATGTTTGTTGCATGTGCTAGGGGGGAATTGAAGGATATTTATTGCCATTATGAAGTAATATTGTTTTTAAACTGATTTTGGACGAATCAATAAAAAATCGCTATTCGTCCGATCCTTTAGGAAAACCCGTTTCTCGTAGAAGTCCTTCAGCATCATTACAAAATACCAAATCACCCTCTTTGGTGAAATAACTCGTAAAATCCTTCTTGTCTGTTACGAAAATATGAGAGACCTTCGTATTTTTATCTAACAAATGCCATTGTTGTAATTTTGATCCGAGAAGTTGAGCCTTAGATTATTTTGAGAGTCCTAAATCGCGAACAAGGTCATTCAAATCAGACTGCGTAAGAAGACGAGGTTTTGTTAAGTCTGTATATAACGATGAAGAAGTAGAGGAAATACTCGATTGACTAAGTGTAGGATAAGTGTCTCCATCATCCACCGTTTCGTTGTTGTTCATACGCACTGCAGGTAAATCATCATTGCTTCGAGGAACTGGTTTTTGTGCAAATGGAATGTTCGCATATTGAATTTTATCCTTATTATTTTTCGTAAATCCTTTTTTCGAAGTCATGCAAAAATAACAATCGTTTTCATGGTTTTTTGAAGTTCACCTTAAATCATGGACCTTGAACCAACCTCTTAAAGTTCTAGAACAATTGTTGCAGCATATTTTCGGCAGCCAATTTTTGTCTCTTTCATCGACCGGAAATCCAAAGCGACGCAGCTAGACACTTTTAACCAAATCAGACAATGTACTTCGTTGAGATTTTATGGTAAATTCACCACAAATGTAGCAAAATGTGTCTGGAGAGTTTTTACAAGTTCTTGGCGTTTTGTACCTACAGCGAAATTACATTTGCTATAAAATCAGGACAATGTTCTGATCATGTGAATTTATTTTGCTCTATAGTTGATCAATTTTTGCTACACGTATCAATATAATTCAAAACTTACAAAATATCCGGTATAAATCAGAAACAATCACTATACAACTTTTTAACGTACTGAGCGCTACGGAGTCAGAGCGAGAACTGCGCAGGCGTATGCGTTAGTGTTAAAACCCCGTCAGCTGATATCGTTCTCTCTCTTTCTATCAGTGCGAGTCGTTTTTGTGTGTATAAATACGATCTGAACTGAATAAAGCACCGTTAAACCAAGAACGACAGAAAAAATAAGTATAATTTGAGCTACTGAAAAAAAAAAAAAAAACATTTTAAATAAATATTATATGTGATAGCAAAAAAGTGGAAAGCAAATCTGGATTCAGTACGTTAAACTCCTCCTATTGGTCATATTTGTATTTAAAGGAGGATTTCGTTGCAGACCAGTGTTATTTATGCTGTTACTGTATGTGCGTGTATATTTCTCAGTGCATTCGTAGTGATTTGCTAATGTTAGAGAAGTTCAAGTACATATCAGGGGAAAGCGAGCGGATCATCAAATCAGAATTCAACTCTACTTTTCCATATTGGCAGAGTGACGCTATTGTCTTACACGTTAGGCATTTTTCTCCTCTTATGTTAAAATTGTGGCTTTTCAAATTGCTACTGGCAAGCTCAAAATTATTTAATATATACACACTGCCCCAGCCAACGTACAGACCCGACTTGTCACCGTCGGACTTCTTCTTGTTCCCGAAGATCAAGAAGGAACTCAAGGGCCACTAGTTCGGAACTTTGGAAGACGTCCAAAAAGCGACGACGAGATGCTTGAAGGGGATCCCCCCGTCGATGCCTTCCAGGGTGCTTTCAGCAACTGGGGAAAACGCTGGCGCCGGCGTTCCATCAAGCAAAGAAGCTGCTTGGAAGAATTTTAGTTGCTTGTACCCCTATATCTGCAGTAAGTATTTTTTCCTGTACTCATTCAACTTACTTTTAGAACAGACCAAGTATATATCCATAAATATATGTGCGTGTGTGTAGGTGTCGCGCATGAATACCAATTAAAGAATGGTTGCGTATATTTTAGTTGGCTGAATTTATTTAGTTGGCTCATTCTTTTTTCATAATTGTAAGAGTTTCCTTATTTGTTTTTCTGAAAGCTAAATTTCGTTCTTACAGAATTGTACGGTGTGCATAGTTCTTCAGACTGTATTGAAGGTATGTAGCTGTATTCAGGACACATTGATAACGATTTTGCTCAAGTGAATATGCATTTATTAGTCAAATGTAACCGCCAGCACTGGATATTTTTTTTGCCGCGGAGGTTGTTTAAAAATCGTAACTTTGTCTGACCGAAATGGTCAACGTTTTTTTTTTGCGTATTATAGTTTTAAAATTTATTTTCTAATATGCTCAGCAGGTAATGATAAAAATCACGTTGAGAAACCGTAATTTCTACTGTGTTTGTACTGCGCCAGTCATTTCATTGCCCTCGTTTATGTCTACGAGTTTTTCCTCGGTTAGATTAATAATTTGTTCAGCCATCGCGAATGACCGATGCCAAGAATACAGGCGGTACCGGAAGGCTGAGAAAAAAAACTATTTTGAAAATTTTTCTGCTGATATAATAAATTAAACAACGTGTGCAGTAAAAAACTTGAATGTTGCTCGACCGAGTATCATGTATTTTACAGATGATGAGAATATTTTTGAATTCCATCGAGCGTATCTTATTTTCAGGTCTTCTAAATTGCCTCGTGAATAAATATTGCGAACTACTCGGTTATTTTAACTCTTTTCCAGGTATTAAACCTACTAGCGTATGATAAGAGTATTTCGTTCATTTTATGAACGCAAGAGTGATAAAAACGGTGAAATTTTGAACTAATTGCACGTGTACGCAGTAGCTTATGCATGTAGGACAGAACTTTTAATGCATCAGAAATATATCAATTATTAGCAATTTAAAAGAAAAAAAATAATATAGTTCACGGTATTAGTGAAATAAAGAAGTACAGTAATCGAAAGACGTTTGTTTGGCCTGAATGTCCTTTCGAATAGTTCAAGTAGCTTTTGACTTTTTGAAAACATTTTGTCTTTCTACCACAGCAAAGCGGTGTCCCACAGAGGAGCAGCTCTATATTAGTAATTGTATATTATACGCACACATCTGCACAAATACTCATACAATACTGATTAGATTATCGTTTTATAACGTCAATGACTGTTGGCAGGTTTTTGTATTAAAAAATTACAAATTTAAAAAATGAAAATGAAAAATGCGATAATCAAACGCCCCTGAATACATTTATTCAAAATTAGAGTCCGAATTATTAATATTGAAACGCTTTCTCTCTTGCCTTCAGGATTTTCTGCTTTGCCTTCTCTTTGTTATCAACCTTTTTTTATTACCCTCCTATGTTTCACAGAAGAAAGTGATTTTTTTTACATACAGTTAATTAAAAAATATAACTACGGAAAAATTTAAAATACTGTTATTAATAAATTAATTTTTCCCGCGGTTATAATAAATTGATAAGTTATTCGAGAGAGTCTAATAACGACTTCAGCGTCAGCAAGGTCTGGTGATGTAACAATTACAGATGAATAGGGTAGGACAATGAGAAAGTGATTAGCGTTCGGATGAGTTTTAGTTGTAAAATTAGATTAATAACTGATAGGTAGGGGACAGGAATAATTGCGGAGAGCGATTTTATACGTATATTAAGATTGTTCATTTTCTGTGTATGAATTACAAGCGAGTAAAAAGAAAAAAAAAAAAGAGAGAGAGAGAGAGAGAGAGAGAACATAAATAGAAATATAATGACTTGTATAATACAGACATGAAATTAATAAATATGAAAAATCCGACGTATTTCAGTGTCATTTACTCCATAATCAAGGTTACAATCATAATTTAAGCGACCCTGAAAAATAGCAGTTTTTTTTTAATTTATTAATTTCATGACACGTATTTTGCAGATATTTATATTTCTGTTTTTTGTGTATACACTCATTTGTAATTGCAGAGAAATTAGTTTTGTTCAACAATCAAACTTGTACTACCATATGGGAAAGAGTGTTAGAGGTTAGTTGCTAGGCTAGTGCTGTTCGGTTTATTGTCCTATACAGCGAAGAAAGGAAGAAATTAAAGGTTAATTTTATGGCTAGTGTCGGTACACTTGCGCCGATTATTAAATAGGTTTGGTTGATTCAAGTAATTTGATACGGAATTGCGATCATTGAATTTTGAATAAATTTTGGTCTAGGGAGTTTTTTTTTTGGAAATTTAAAAAAATATTAAGAATGTGAAGTGCGCATATTTATTGACGCATCTTGATGCCGAGTACGCATGGTTCAATTATTAAAAACAACGTCAGTCAAGCATAATAATGTTCATGCGTTCAGGGTTATTCCGTGTGTTAAGTTAAAGACAACGATAATATTTACATTTACATAATACTAAATCCAAAACAAAGGTATTAAACTTTAAATTTGTAATATCGCGTATGTTTTGTATTTTGATGTCACCTTTAAAGGAGGTATTGGACGATGAGTTGTGAAATTTTTAAGGGTGATTTTCGAGGTCGTTTTAAATTCCATATTCTTGACGTCTTTAGGTTTTTTGCCACCCGGGGTAATAGTCGGTTAGCTTGATAAATTTGGCTTTAAAGAGAATTTTATGTGTAATTTAGGGTGCAATTTTGAAGATTATAAGTTAAGTCGTTCGTGAGTTACTTTTATTTGATATTTTTGTCGTTTTTGAACCATCTCGTTAGAATTACGTACATTTTTGTGAAAGGAATACTAAAAAATCACAAAAAAAAAAAAAAAAAAAAAAGCCCCACTAGGTCTGGGTTTAAATATTGTTTTTCGTGTAGGTGTACGATGTATTTCGCAGTGGAAAGATTTATTATTGGAAAATTATGAATAAAAGTGAAATATCGAAAAAAAATTACTTGGGGAACGGTAAGAAAAAAGATACAAATGTGCCATAAATTAATTGGCAAAAAAGAAAACTGAGAGGCAAAGATAACTGATAAAATGGGGAAAAAAAAAAGCAAAAAACAAACAAACAGCATGAGTTGTGGCTGAACATGAAATTCGAGTTTTTATCGAGACACGTCAAGAAGTTATTGCAGTTTCTAACGTTTAGTTCAGAAATAATACATTTATCAGGTAACAGTTTAAAATTACAGAGAGCTCTAGGATAAGATTTCTCTCAAGGATTACGCAGTTCTAGTACTAAAACGAGCACAATTATCTAAAGAGTAGGATAATAAATGAGTGTTTTTCTCGATTTTATCGATATTTCTTTATTTAAACTCTAAAGAAGTTTTAATTTGGAAAATTGGAAGAGCCGTCATTTATAACTCGATTACTAACTTTGTTATATCTTTTCGATATTAACGGCGATATATACACGTTCAGAAAGTTGATAAATCATGATAAATATTAATTTATTTTTGGGATCTAAGAAATAATTTTTACATTTCGATTGTACACAAATCAAAACGATTTTGTAATTTCAATAGAGGTAACAATTAAAAAGGAAAAGTTGGAATAAATTAATTTCTTTCGAATAGGATTAAAATTACAAACAAAAGCTTTATAGAAATGTAGATCATCATTGTGAGTAGGGCCATCAAAAAAATATCGTTTTTGTTAATGAAGGGTGTTTGTAACTTTTTTTTTGTTTGGTTCGAATATTACATAGTAGTAAAACGGACAATGCAAACATCTTATATTATTATAAAAAACTGCAGAACATGCATTAAAACATCTCCCCAACAGTAATTTTTGTTCACTTGTACTATTGATAATATTGTAAATCAGAATAATTTCACTCTTTGCAAAATTCAAATTAAACAACTTTATCCGCTTTTTCGCGATACGTTGTTGATATATTCTATAAGAAATATATACATATACATATGTACCATATATTTTGTCATATTTTTAAATAACCGTATTGTATAAAACGTGTATTTAATCTGGAAATAAATTCCGTTAAAGAGGTAAATCATGACATATTCACTTGGTTGCTAATTAAATTTATTATTCGCTTATTAACAGAATGGTACATTTAAAAAAAATTTATATGATACTGTTGTATTCATTTTTCTTTAATTTTATTTTTTTCTGTTCTTTCCTCCCCTTTTCTTTCCTAATCCACGTTTCTCAACCTATAATTTTCAATTTTTTGGAAGATCGCGTCAGCTATAAACACTAACCTAGCCCAAGTGAAGTTTTTGGAAATTTCAGTGTGCGGCAGCAAGATTCGATCCAGGTCCTATCTGAACGAAACACCATTGCCTAATCAACTACTTTTTTTTTTTTTTTTACATCATACCGGTCCTAAGACCATAATTGACGAGGCTATTTTTTTTTTTTTTTTTTTTCGATTTCAGCCTCTATGGACTACGCTAAACAACTAAGTTTTCATTTTACATCTTTTCCTTCTTCCTTCCTTAACATCTTTCCAGTATTTCTTGAGACCCTCCATCAAGGCATTTTTATGGCTTATCGAAAGCGACCTCTACTTCCGGTTAACTTGTTCTATTTTAAAGATTGACGTCGCAACTGTTTTATGAAACCATTCCCCTTATTAAACATTTGTGTTTCAGTAACATCCATTAATTCCATATCCTTTTCACATTCATTGAACCATGCAGGTATTATTTTCTTCGTTTTCATGAATTCATAAATTCTCTTGGTTAACCTGTCCTCTTGCATTCTGGTAATATGCCCGTAAAATAATAATCTTCTTTTCCTTATTGATATGGATAATGGTTCAATTTTGCTATATAGTTTATAGTTTGAAACCCATTTGAACTGTCCATCATTCCATTTAATTCCTATAATCTTTCCCAGGATTCTCCGTTCTCTTATTTCTAATTGATTTGTTAATATTTTCTTGTTTAGATTTAACGTTTCTGATGCATATAACCCTTCTGGTTTTACAACTGTAGCATAATGTCTTAGTTTTGCTCCTATGCTCATTGCTTTTTTATCGTAAACATTCTTCACCAAGTGATATGCCCGACCTAATTTAAATATTCTACTATTCATTGCTTCTTCTTCTAGTCCATTTTGTTGTATAAGTTCCCCCAGATATTTGAACTTTTTAACTCGCGTTATTTTTCCAGCAGATGTACTAAAATAGTCTGGGCTGTTTTTAATATTTGTCATGTACTTGGTTTTTTCAACAGATATTTGAAGGCCTACACATTCCGAGACTTTTATTAGTTGGTTGATCTTATTTGTTGCTGACGTTAAATCATTAGCAAAGATAGTTAAATCATTCGCGAACGCCAAACAGTCGATATGTATTCCTTTATTCTTAGTACCAAGTCTGAATTTATGGTTGTTATCCTCTTCATCTATCAGAATTCTCCATTCTCTGATAATTTTTTCCAAAATACAATTAAAAAGGATTGGTGATAAGCTATCTCCTTGTCTTACACCCGTAACAATTTCAAATGGATCCGAGATTTCCCCTCTAAATTTAACCCTGCACCTTGTGTTGATTAAAGTTTGCTTTATTATATTTCTGGACGTATCGTCTAACCCAAATTCTTCTAAAACGTCAAACACCGTACTCCTATCGACTGAATCATATGCCTTCTTGAAATCAATAAATACGGCTACATAATCATTATTTTTAATTGACTTAAACCTAATAATATTCTTCACATTAAGAATTTGTTCCGGACATGATCTTCCTTTCCTAAAACCGGCCTGGTATTCCCCTAAATTTTCGTTTAAGGTGTTTTCGACTCTTTTTAGGATTGCTTGTGAAAGAATTTTATAAGCTACAGGAAGCAGGGATATTCCTCTATAGTTGTTTACATCCCTCTTGTTGCCTCTTTTGTGAATTGGATGTATTAGTGCGGATTTCCATTCTATTGGTATAACTTGTTTCTTCCAAATTTCTTCGAAGAGCTCAGCTAATACACCTGCAATTCTTCCCTCGGCCAGCTTGAAAAGTTCCGGAATAATCGAATCCTCTCCTGGTGCCTTGTTGTCTTTTAGGCCCTTAATAAGTACTACCACCTCATCCTTGGACGGTGGCATGGTGTCTTGTTGCTTATATGTTGGTTGACGTTTGGGCAATTTTTTAACTGGTTTGTCGCAGTTCAGCAATCTTTTGAAATAACTCGCCAGAATGTCACAATTTTCTTTATCTGTTAATCCCAATCTCTTTCCATCTTCGAAGCAAATACCAGACGTCTGGTATCCTACAATGTAGGATTTGAACACTTTGTAGAAATCTCTAACGTTATTTTTCTTGAAATCCTCTTCTATTTGTTCTATTTGTGTTTGTTCATAAAAACGTTTCGCTCGTCTAAACGTCTTATTTGCCTCCTTTCTAGCCCTCCTGAACTGTTCTAGATCTTCAATTTTTTTACTAGAGTTCCATTTTCTCCACATACTTGTTCTTTGTGCCAATATCTCATCACATATATCATTCCACCACCTATGTTTTTGTTTCTGCGCCTTTAGAATTGAACTACCAGCTGCTTGCTGTATCTTATTTGCAATATCAGGCCACCGCCTGGATTCGAAGACTAATTTATTTTGGTACTCTTCTCTAATTTCGTTCTTAAGTTTCAATTTCTTTATGTCATATTTAATGGTTCTTGACTTGTTTTTAACATTTTGAAAGGGGATGAAATTTACTTTGATCTTTGAGAGGTAGTGATCAGAATCAAATTCTGCTCCTCTTTGGACTTTAACGTTCATGATTTCTTTTATCGCTTTTCTACTAATTGCTACATGATCAATCTGTTTTTCTTCAATTCTATTACACCTGGTGATCGCCATGTTTTTTGTTTGCTCGGTTTATGCTTGAAGAATGTTGACATTATTTGCAAATTAAAACTTCGACACATTTCTACCAGCCTAACTCCGTTTCCGTTAGTTCTTCTGTGTGCCGGGTATTTTCCTATTACTGCTCTATATTTATATTCGTTACCTAACTGAGCATTAAAATCTCCTAACAGAATTGTAATGTTCTGATTTGGTATTTTATTAAGATTTTCTTCCAGCATATCCCAGAACTCTTCTACTTCCTCACGTTTGCGTTTATTGTCGATATTCGTAGGTGCATGCGTATTAATCAGCGTATACCTTTTATTTGCGCACCGAATAGAAAGTAATGACAATCTTTCTGAAGGGCTCCAAAATTGTTCGATAGAACTCGGAATTTTCTTGCTAACAACAAACGCTGTTCCAAATAGCGGTAGATTTTTACCTATTTTTATCGCTTTAACTCCTTTATAAATTCTGTATCCCTCTAGGTCCATTACTTCTTCATCCATATACCGGGTTTCCTGTACAGCTAGTATCAGTATGTTATGCTTATCCATCATTTTCGTTAGTTCCTTATGTTTACCAGTCCTTACTAACGAGTTAACATTCAATGTTCCAAAAAAATATTTGTGTTTAATCTTTAACTTTTCCTTACCGTAATTGAGTTCACAAATGCATCTAGGTGTAGGCACCCCAGAAAATGATTGCCTACTAACACTCCTAGGAGTGGTGGATTCCCTTAAACGGTTACCACCTGGGGTAGTGTCTCTCTTCGGACTATAATCCATGATGCTTAGTTGTGAATACAAATGTGATTCGGAAAAATTCCTCCTCAAAGTTAGAACCGAAGTTGTAAGCCCCGGAGCTTGGTTTTGTTTTTTTAAAAATTTTAGTGTGGAATTCCAAAATTTATCCTGCCGTATTCCGAATTTTTTTTTTATCTGTTCATATTAACTATTGTCAGACTGCTTTAAATGTTCCAATTAAACTAGGTTATGGCAAAATGGGGGTTGCAATCCCATTTCCACCTTCCTCGTTAGTCGCAATTTCTAATATTACTACTATTGGATTGGGTACCCATACGTTCATATTAGTCAAAGCGTGCAAGGGTCACCACGTGCAGGTGAGGTAGGTGTTGGCGCGGAGAGGCTAGCCAAAGGTTTCACCCCTTGTATATTGCGCATCCAGCGTCCTTTGACCCTCGACGAGGCTATTATTTTATTTATTTATTTATTTTTCATGCTCAGTTACCCAGCGGCAGCATAAGCATTAGTCGATCGGAAAAACTGATTACTATAATTTGGAGTTCATTCCTTTCACATCCGAGATGTTAGTGGCGGAGTTATCTTCTGCTTCTGATATCTAATACTGTTTACTATAGCGCTGGATTTTATTCGTTCGACGGCTGAGGTATTAACGACGATGTTATCTATCGCATCTGACACCTAGGGCGTCACCGGCCCATGTTCTTTTGAGCCTCCTTGGCTGATCCCAGCGACTGATGTTCGATACCTCTGGATTTTGATTGAGTTGAAGAGCCCCATAAAAGTGTTTGTATTGTTTTAAGTATAAATCGTTTACGTATGGAACATCTAGGTCTGTATGTAGAGTGTGATTCGATACATAGTACGGTGCGTCTACCAATTGCCTCAACGTTTTCGATTGGAACTGTTGAACCCTATTTAGGTTACTCTTCGCAGTGGCTCCATATACTTCTAATCCGTATCTCCAGACTGGCGCTATGACTGAAAGATAAACTAGCCTCTTGCATTTCAAGCTCGCTGATGACTTTTTGCCTATTATGCTGTTGAGAGCCTTAGTTCTTGAAGCCATTTTTTGCCGGATGAACGATATATGGCTTCTCCATGTAAGTCTTCGATCTTTTGATTTTCTTGAATTATGCGCTGATTATTTATTGTATTAGGGGGACAGTTTTGCGCGTTTAGAGTGAAAGTTACTTGTCTGGTTTTTTGGTGGTCTAGTTTAATCTTCCACTTAAGCGCCTACTGCTGGATAACGGTTAAATGCTCCTGCGTCAACAAGGATTCCATCAACTACTTCACGATAGTTCGCTGACTTCCTACTTTTCGTTTCCACTTTCTGCGATATAATTATTATTTTACTTATGTCTATTTCGAATTATTAAATTAAAGAGCATAATGTTACCTTTTTAAAGTCTGGTAATGTTATCATTTTGTTACGTTATAAGTATTTCATTCCTTCTCGTTAAACATTTAGAAATATTTTTAATTTAAGTCAGAGTGGCAATACGGAGTTGGTCGGTAATTGTGGTGAACAAGCTTTTGGAATTATGTGAAATTTAAAAATTTTTTCTCAATCAATTTTCCCCTTGGTGACCATCTTTAAGGGACGGTAGGGTTTTTTCTTACAGTATAGATAGTAGCACGAGAGTTGTTTTCGAATTAACGGCGAATTTATATCGTGCATGCGGTAGATGTTAAGGTCGTTTTTTTTTTTTTTTTGAATAAAAAAAGTGGATCAGGCATCTTCTGTAATTGCAATGTCTAGAATGTATGGATGGCCAAAAGTTTACAGAATGGACTGTCCTATGAGGCCGATAATTTGTTCGATTAAAATAGTCGGTCATATTTCGCAGAAGGTTATACTGTAGCGTGAAATTAAAACCTTTTGCAGGAAATACGTAGCATCATCATATTTGTAACTCATCTGAGTTTAGAGAGAAACTGAAAGCAGCTATAATAGAAGAAAAGGACATATCAGTCACCGTTGATGTTGTGTCCTTATTTACCAATGTACCAGTATCGGAAACGGTGTGGAGTTAATAAAAAGTATGGAAATAGATCAACAATAAAGCTGATTGAAATTGTGGTACGTATGAATGTGTGTTTACGTTTACTGAGAAGATTTATAAGCAAGAAAAAGGTATGGCAATGGGTTCGCGTCTAGCGCCGATTTTTGCAAATATCGTCGTGGAAAATTAAAAAATAAAATTGTTCAGAAGTGGGCACTGAAGCTATGGTTACCGTATGTGGACGATATGTTTGTAATTTGGCAGCATGGAAATATTGAAATTCCCCTCGGATTTGATCAATTTTCATTAGAATGCGGAAAGAATGGCACACATGAACGTTTTTAGATGTGTTAGTTGAAAGCAGTAGTACTGGGAGCATAAGTACGCTTTAGTTTTTTGCAAATCCGCCCACACTAATAAATATTTTTGCATAAAGAATCCCACCACTGCCCGAGCCAAAAGTATCGGGTGTTTAAAACTTTGACAAGGAGGGTGGAAGGAATATGCCATAAGGAAAAAATTAAGACATAATTGGTAAATGTAAAAAATGCCATGCCGGGAGCTAGTCATGAAGAAAATGAAACGAAAAAATTACTCTTAACAAATTTCGAAAAGCCGAAATAACGGATGAAGAAAAAGAAAATAAAAATGACGAGTTCATTACGTGTTACGTTGGCTTATATTAAAAATGTTGCGGATAGAATTGGTCAGATTTTATGAAAAAAGCAAAATTCGACCAATATTCGGAGTAAACAGGAAAATAACAAAATTTTTTAAAGAACACCAAAGACGACTTCCATCTTTCTAAACTCGACTAGAATATGTGCTGTCCACTTCTCGGCTATTAAATTTCCGGCTATTTCTGATTCTAAATGCTTTTTACTATTATTTTTTTTTCTATTCAACACCTTCGGTAGATGTAGATTTATTCGAACATATGTATTAATTTTTGCATCGTTTATCTTTCATTCTATCCGGATCGGTTTGTTTTCTGAGCATCGGTTGTGCAACTAAAGCTAACGAGCAAGTTAATCCGTTAGTCTAACTTTCGAATTGGGGTGATTTCTTACAAAACTTCTTTTACCTTTAAAAATTGTCTCTGCAAATGATAACACATAACATCTACCCTTTTTCTAATTTAAAATCTTTTTCTTTTTCTATTTCTCGGCACTTAGTTTTTCAACTTTTTAATTCCATTTGTCGTCTTCGCTGTAACTTTTATTTAATCCCCTTTTCCTTTCGTCGGCTAAGGCGATTCTCTTTATCGCACTTCAGCCGGATGATTGCAGTTTAATTTTCAATGCTAATCGTATCTTTTTTCGATGAATGTTCCATGCTGTTTGCTGAATCGGTCCCGTACAACTTTCAAGCTTTTCAATCTCTTTCATTCTCTATGCTTTCCTTTCATGCTCTCCGTATTGTTCCTATGATTTAATTTTTCTTTCCCCTGTTCCTAAAACCGTATGAAGCTGTAGTTTTTTCCCTCTTTTCTAACCTTCTAATCTACAACGCTGGGTAAATCCCTGAATGATAAATAGCTCTTGGTTGCTGTAAGTATTTTAATATTACTATTTTAATTTAATTTATTAACCGGACTTTAAAAAAAGGAGGAAGTTCTCAAATCGACCGTATTTTATATTTTTTTATTTTATTTATTTATTTCTTATGTGTGTGTTACCTCAGAACTTTATTCTAGATGAAACGATTTTGATGATTCTTCTTTTATTTAAAAGCTGGCGTTTCTCATGTGGTCTCATTTAAGTTTGATCAAGATCTGACCGGTAGTTTTTGAGTTATCCTTAATAATGCGAGAGATTGAAGCTTTTTGGATACCTTTCATTCATGATTGGTTCCACTGTTAAGTTAGATTTAGCTTCGTTTTTTTTTTTAATATTTATTTTTTCATTCATGATTATTTGCCAAATTACCATTAGAATGTAGCTTTTGATGTTTTTACCAGAAATCTTTTTTTTAAGCATAAAATATGGGGAGAATAAGGCGACAAAAAAGGTGATTTTTAGCAAGAAAAAATTCAAGTATAATGCCAAAAATTGTAAAATAATATGTTTTTTAAAACAAAAAAATACCCCGACTTCAAGGTTTAATATACAAATTTAATAAAAATTCACCAAAAAAGTAAAAAATAATTACTCCCGATGAAAAAAGTATATTTTTTACAGCGATATAAATGAAGATAACTTTTTGGAGTTGGCATCAAATTCATATTAAAATAATAATTAAAAATGCTTTTTTACAAAATATAAATACCGATACTTGAAGATTTATTACGAAAATTTAAAAATGCACTAAAAAGTAGAAAATAATTACTCCAGATAAAAAATATATATCAGAGTGATATAACACCTTAAGGGTGACATTATCGTAATTCTTATACAACATTAAAACCTTAATTAAAGTTGGAATTAAATTCATGTTACTATATCTAGGAACAATTTAATGAACACATTTAATGCAGTTTTTAATTATTATTTTAATATGTAATATGAATCCCTACTCTAATTAAGATATTAATGTTGTATAAGAATTACGACATCACCACTTAGTTATTTCACTCTGATATATATTTTTTATCGGGAGTAATTATTTTTTACTTTTTAGTGCATTTTTAAATTTGTATAATAAACTTTCAAGTATCGGTATTTATTTTTCTGTAAAAAAGGCATTTCATTTTATACAATTTTTAGCGTTATACTTGAATTTTTTTCTTGTTAAAAATTACCTTTTTTTCACATTATTCTCCATACTTTGTACTTAAAAAAAATCGATTTCATTATTTTGAACTGCATTTCCACACGGTGTAAAAACATCAAAAGCTACATTTCCATGGTAATTCGGCAAATTTATAGTAATTTTAAATCAATAAATCTTACCCGACGGTGAAACCAATCATGAATGAAAAGCATCCAAAGAGCTTCAATCGACTGATTATTAAGGATAACTCAAAAACTACCGGTCAGATCTTGATCAAATTTAAATGAGACCACACGAGAAACACCAGCTTTTAAATAAAAGAAGAATCATCAAAATCGGTTCATCTAGAAGAAAGTTCCAAGGTAACAAACATTGAAAAATAAATAAAAAAAAAATACATTTAAATTGAATACCTCCTCCTTTTTTGAAGTCGGTTAAAAACTGCATGAATTGTTCATTAAATTGTTCCTAGATATTGTAATATGAATTTGAGGGGACACTCGAATTCCGCACAAAGCACTAACACAGTGACAAGTCACACACGAATTCCGCACCAGACCCGAAATAGCCCACCCGCTGACAACTCGAATTGCGCACAGCCTTTAAAAAAAATACTCTGATTTTATAAAATCGACGAAGGAATAAAATGAGTAAAAGTCGCTCTTTCAGTGACTTCCAAAATGTGTTATCGTAATGAAACGCGTTTACTATTTGGAATAATAAGCGAACTACATTTCAGTCGATTAAAAAAGACTTTAACGTTTGCGAAAAATAGGCTACTATCCCGTTAGCAGTACGATTGTTATTCGAAATAATTTTTAACAACCTCTAGGGAACGTACTCATATTTAAAGAAATGTTGCGTAAAATAGAATAATTTTTGCACGAATATTATTATATAAAATAACGTAAATTACGATAATTTCTAACTGAATATGTAGAATTTTCAGCGCACGGCATATTATGTTTCATGAAGCTTCTATTTCACATTAATACAAAATACTTTCATATCAACTGATTTTAATGTACATAAAATATAAATGTGACCATGTAAAATTTTCGAGTTTGACAAATTAAATATGTTGTTATAATATACGAGTTACTTACGAGTTTGAGGGAACCGAGTTTCGGGAAAGTTTCAGTTCAGATTTTATTTTATCCATTAATACTAGTGTGTTCAATCTCAGTTATAAATTGTCATTTGAATTAAAAGCAAATTTGTTAAAAATCGTAATTTTTTCATTTAGTGTACCAATACATAGTACTCTACTTAAATTTTAAATGCCAACGCAAAAATTTACCATTAAAATAAAATCCTATTTAAAACAGTTTAATAATAAAACTCACAATGATAATAATTACGCAAATAAATAGTGTCTGTACTACTACCTTTTTTCTTTAAATGTTAGTTGGATTTAACAAGATAATTTTCCGTCGTCAAGTTTTTATAATTTGTAGTTTATTGTAAATGAAATAGTTTCTACTCTAGATAATAGATATTTTTGCGCACATTTGGTCGGTATTAATGTATTTTGTTAGATAAATGATAAAGAAGCAGAAGTCTAAACTCAAATTTAGGTGTTATCAGAATAAAAAAGTAATTCTTAGAAGCAACACTGAAATATGGTTTCATTACTTCCGTGTAATGTTTCCCATTAATACAGAATACGCCCGGGAAAAAAATTTTTTTTTGAACTTTTAAGTTTCCAGCACCCTCCGGTAATTTAAATTTAAAGCTAAAATATCGTTATATTTTTCTTTCCAAAGTATCCGTTTATATATTTCCGAAAACTACATTCGTTTGCCGTTTTTAGATGCAAATGGGGTTTAAATTAAGTGCTTATTGGAAATGTTTATTGCGATGCAAAGTTTTTGTTGTTTATTGTATATTTTAAATTTTAGGAATAATATCGGTTGGTGATTTATGCATTTTGAAGTAATTTTTAGATAATTTTAAATTTGTCATATTACATATTCTTAACTCGTTGCGCGACTTTTAGCGCTCAGGGGTTAGAAGAGTTGTTCGAACGTTAGCATTTTCTGAAAGAGCATTTAATACTATTTTTGTATATAGCTTTACATTTTAACGTGTAAGCGTCATCATTTTTCCTCATAAAAAAACATCAAAAATTATCATCCGGCTCATAATAAGTACATAACAGTAATTCGACACTGTTTAAATTATTGCTCTATTTTTAACCATAGAAATAAAATGATGTTTCAAAATTGTTATTTTACAGGCGCTTTGTGGAATTCAAACTGTTCTAGAAATATTTATCCCCATGATAAAGCTGTTAACACTGATAATTTCTTAACATTAATGGTAACACGAAATTAACATTAACGTATATATGAAAGTGAAATATTTTATTAAAAATAATAACTTACAAATAAGGAAAAATTTTAAGAGGTAGTATACACGTTTAATCATAAATATAATTCTTTTGAAACTAGAAAGAAAAAAGATCACAAATGTAGACAATTAGGAGTAAGCTAAATTACTGAAAGTTGAGCTAACTGGTAGATTGCAAAAGCCGGAATCAATTTTTAATGATTAAAACATAAATATATCACAGTTATTTATCGGAACTACTTGTTTTAAAAACAAAAATGGAATTAGAAGTTTAAACAATTACGTATTTTTAAAATTAATCTGGAGTATTCTCAAATATTTTTTAATAAACCGTTATACAGGAAATATTTTTAATACATAAGCAGATGTAGTATTTTTCATTAGTAGATTAAAAATTAATTGTCAAAAATACGATACGTAAAAATGTTGAAAGTTATCGAACATTAAAAATATAGTACGATCAAGGGCCATCAGTTTTGGAAACCCTTAGTCCAGTGAACAGCGATTATGGTCCGAGCGTCGTTTTCGTTTGTTTTTTTATATTTCATACCTGCAAACTTCCTGTGCGCAATTCGTGTGTTTCGATTAGAGACCTTTTTTTAACCTTCGACTCAGGTAAATAACTGTGCGCAATTCGAGTGTGGCCGAATTTGATGCCGACTCTAATTAAGGTTTTAATGTTGTATAAGAATTACGATATCATCCTTAAAGTGTTATATCACTCTGATATATATTTTTTATCGGGAGTAATTAATTTTTTACTTTTTAGTGCATTTTTAAATTTTTATAATAAACCTCGAAGTCGGTATTTATTTTTTGTAAAAAAAATATTTTATTTTAATAAACCGTTTAGATTTTTATACTGCGTTTAAAATTATTGTCACTCAAAATTATTTATTAATGGATTACTTCGCGATTAAAAGAAATAAGATAAATAAAGCGAATTTAATTTTACAGGATCGTAGTCCCTGCCAAGCCCGAATTAATGTTTTCATTTTTCTTCCTTATTATATCAAATAAATTTGGCGTTAAAGAGAAATTTCATACTTCATCTAATTGTCATCTGTTGCCTAAATTGTGAAAACAAAGAATTTAATTTCGAATTGAGTTTCCTCCGAAAGAAAAAGTGAAATAAAGTAGGCTTTACTTTAGAGTTTTTCAAGAGCGTATTTTTTCTGAAATGTCTGCATATACATATACGTATGTATATATATATATATATATATATATATATACATATAGATAATGTATTTGAAATTTCTTTTTTTACCTAGATTTATAATTAATCTTCACTCTAAATGGTAATTTTATAATTTCGGATGCATAACCAAATTACGCTGTTAGAGCTAGTTTTTGCAAACAGACAAGAAAAAAAAAAAATACATTGCAGCATTCCGGTTTTTACGACTTCGAAAGCGAGCGTAAAATAGGATAAGGCGACTTCAGTTTAATTTTTTTTTTTGGTTTATCGCAGGAAAGTCATATTTATTGACGCATCCCATTTCCCTGTTCTATCCTAATATTCGTCTTTTCTATTTTATGGTAACCATTGAACATGTAGCGTCTCGTTTACAGGAAAACGGTAGAAACATTAATAACTCATCATTACTTATTGACCTCAGACAGATATTGCGATTTTTCAATTACCATTACCTTCCCTCGTTTCTGTCGCTTAATTGTTAGTCAGAGTAATGAAACTTGAACAGTAGCAGGCGTGTGTTTGCTTGTCGTCTGTTATTTAAATTTCGTTAATTTTTTTCTAAGCTAAAGTGGATACCACATATGTATATATATGCTTCATCACGGATTGCGGAAATACATTTTTCATAATGTACTAAGCCTAATGAGTTTCGGAGGGAATATTGGGTCAGCTTCTTTCTGTCGCCCGCCGGCACCTTCACCCAGATAACTTTGCCCATACTTAATTCACACTTTCAGATTACATACGTACCATTGGGACTAGGCTGAAAAACTTGTTTCCTTCGGTTTTGCAATCGGGCACCGTAACTATTAGACGCCACTTAAAATACCATAAAGCGCCAGTCGTTTATATTTGAACGCGCTAGTATTGTCAAGAATACTATGGAATCTCGTGGTATGGGGAGAGGTAAAATTGATAAGTAACCGGCATAAACGATGTTTAAAAGCGATAATCGCAATGAAAGAACAGCAATAATAACATCAGCTGGTGGAGAGAGAAAACCGGTATGTCTCCAAAGATACTCTATCATTTCTACAAATTGCTTGAATATAAGATTAAAAGTCTATCCCACGATACTAAGAGCCAGGAAAACTAGAAGCGATAGAAAATTACGCTTAATTCGACCGAAAGGTAAAAACAAAAATGGTAGGTGACGTTGACGAATGATTAAATTGCTCGAACATATTCCGGAAGATTTAATGAATACGGAGAGAAGCAGGCAGGTGGAAATTACAAATCAAGCGATAGACATAACATAAAAGAATGGATAATTATTTTTTTTTTTTAATTTTGTAAGCGATTATACTTATAAGTAATTATTGATTTTTTTTTTTTTTTTTTTATGCCCGGCTTTAGTTAACTATCAAGCCATTTAGCCCGCATTAAATTCGTTTTTTTTTTTATTTCTATACATAGTTTGTAGTAAGCATTATTTCATTAAAAAAATGTTGTAATCATATCACACAATAAATTATGATAAATGTTGGGAACGCAGAGACGGGCCTTGTGGGACCCGCAAAGTTATTACGAAAAAAAAAAAAAAAAAAAAAAAAAAAATATGTATAACGTCAAACACATCTCGGAAAATGACGGTATTAGCAGGTTGTTGAATAAATGCGACCACAAAGAACGCGTGACTCACAATCAGTAACAACAGTTAATAGAGTTCTCGATTTTCTTTTGCCGCAGAAAAATGTCTGATTGTGGTACTTTGCGAAAATCTACTTAAATATTATTAATCATCTCGAAATTATTTACATACAAGATCATGCATAAATATTTTTCAAATATTACGCACATTTTAACCCCCTTGTTTGATTATAAAAAACTATCAGCGCCAACAATACGAATTTGAATAATATATTAAAATATTTAAATATGCTCTAAAAACATGAAAAACTTACGTAAGTGAACGGGGATTATTATATCTTCTAAGCATTTTGAAATTAGCCGTTTTTCATGTTACGCAGCAGCGTAGGCGAATAATAAAAATGCGTTTCTAACTAAAAGGAAAAAACTAAAAATTTATTTGTAATAAATTATGTATTACATGAAATTACAAAAAAAAAAAAAAAGAAAAAAAAACAGGAAAATTTAAAAAAAACACAACTGATGAATAACAGACACTTTAGTAGACTTTAATAAGTAATAAAAGAACACCCCCCGGAATGAACAGCTCAACACCGTGAAATCGTACGGTTATGGTAGCATTTTATTACAAGTATATCGTTAGATATTGGTGCCTAATGGAGGGTTAAAATCGTTTATCGCCTGGTCGAATGCGTTTTTTTTTAATTTTTTTTTTTTTCTTGAATTATCACAATAACACGAACTGGAGAAAGTTTACAAATGCGCTTTTAATTCTTAAAACTTGGCGCAATAGCGACCCGGTAACAAAAGTTAATAATCACAATACAAGTAGCTGCTGCTTTAAAAAAAAAAAAAAGCTTGCCTTATTCCCCGGTAGAGAAGCACCTGCAGCGAGAATACGATGCTTTTTACAATGACAAAGTCCGATAGGCTACAAAGAAGATATTTCTCGATCAAAGTTGCAAAGCAAAAGCCTACGGCTTATCCTCAGCTCCAAACACAGCTCTCATGCAGGTCAATATATAGTAGTGCCACAAAAAAAAAAAAAAAAAACTGAACTTTGACCTGAATGTCAGCGCTAATCTCGTATTCGCTTTCGCTCAAAATTCTATATAGAAAATAACAAAAAAGGGGAACAAAAAAGATTTTCGATTCCGAAGAAATATTTTTTTTCAACACACGCTGATGGTGGTCACTTTGTCACGAAGAAATTCCTAACCCGTTACGCCGACGACAATTTTTTCCTTTTTCTTGTCCCCGTCTTTCCGGCCGTTCCTCTTCCATTTCCATCTTCCTTCGCACAGCGCCTGTTTGTCGTTTGTCACGATTTTCAGTCGTAGCCAAGCGCAAATTCGGCAATATTCGCGCTCGGAAAGAAGGAAAAAATGTTTTTCGCCTATTGCGTAGGCTTGTTTATCCTTTTTGAGGATATTCATTTCCGTTTCCTTGCACGAAGAGATCATTCGCCGATTTTTAGCTAAAATATTTTTGTATATTTTTCCCTCATTCGAATTGTCTGCGACAGAAAGTTTTCATAAATTATCGAATCATTCAATTATTTAACACGTCTTACACGCGTGATTAGCTTCCAAAAGCTTTCGATTTATAGCTATGTGATATTGTGGACGATGTTTTTTTTTTTTGTGTTTTTTTTCAGTTATCTAAATCAATAATCTTTGTAATATTAGGAAAAAGAAACTTGTTTTTTTTTCATAATATACACTAAATAGCCCCTTGATCGGAAGAAACCATTGTGTATTATGCATTAAAAATATGATGCTTTGATATGCATGATATCGCGATATGTTGTTAGGAATTAATTTCGTGCAGTTATTTTTTGCCTGATCGTCCACTTGATAACTTTCGAGATTTAAATTTAGCGAAAAAGAAAAAAAAAAAAAAAAAAAAAAAACACATCATCGCTAATTTGTTGAGTGTATTTTCAGTAAAAATAGAAAAAAAAAAAAAATGCTTAAAAAGATGTATTTACCAAACCAGTTTCCTTGAAAAAGATTATATGCGTTTTTCGCTTTCAAATGGAAATAAAAGTGTAATCGTTTTTAACATTTTCATGTGTCGTCATTCTATACATTCTCGCAGACACCTGGTAACATTCTTGAGGGACTCGCGCAGTATATGAAGTCTAGTCGCGTAACACACGCTTAGGTTAGATTATAATTTATTATTACGATTACGGATAAAATCGAAATCTTTAACGGTAACCAATTATTCGATAGTCCAAGCCGCGGGAATTGTTATTAATAGTCTCTTAAGGGAATAAATTACTATTTTTAAGGATCTTTAAGAAGGAATTAATATGTGACACGACGTATGGTATAAAAGCAACGGATTTTCCGCAGTTGCCTCGTAGATAAATCGCTTTAATTCGGGGACATTGACTATAGGAGAAAAATGAAGGCTGTCGAGAGGAACGAAGTGCTCTCCTCTTCCTGCTTTCATCAGTGCCGGTGGGCTTGTGGACCATTGCGAATAGCTCTGAATTCCACAATTCGTAATACCTTTTACCAAGGGTAGAACTCTCGTTGCACTGTAATATGTGTCGCTAATAGAAAGTTAATTATAAGTTTATAACAAAAAATTAACGAATACACTTGTCCTATTGGAATAGTCCGAACTGTGGACAAAAAGGCGTGAACTCTAGTAGCCTCAATTAGCGACTGATTAGGAATGTGTTATAAAAATTATAACTAAACTAAATATTAAGCATATGTACCCGTGCTTCTTTCGTACTAATTCTGCCGGCTGTAGCGCTATGAAAGAAATGACATATATATATATATATATCAGTTAGGACATTATAAGAAAAAGCTTGAAATTGCTTAGTGTAAGTTAAAACTTTGATTAAGTTCATGTAGCTTATTCCTTGCAGTTGAAAATTATACAGTTAGCTCTTTTTTTCATTTTTTTTTTTTTTCTCTACCGCAAATGCGCCACTACTGCTTATTCTTGGTATTTGTCAACGATTGCGGTGTGTAAAAATCTAGTGTAATTTTTAAATTGTGGCTCCCGAATTTGTTTTTTTTACCATTTTCCATTCGTTTTGGACTGGGGAGAGTAATATTAATTTCTAACTTCTAGCTTAATATAATTTAAAAGGGATTTCGATAGTTAACTCAGCTACTAAACCAGAGGTTACTAGACTTGCTCCTTATCCAAGTCGGCCGAGGTTAACGAAATGATTGGGTACCAGAGAATTATCCGGGGGAAAAGTAAAGTTGGATCTCCGGTAGAAAGGAACTGGCCTCGGTATTTAATGAATTTCAAGAAATATGAAAGCACTTCTTTCTCTCTCATGTTACCATGTACACGGATGGTTCAAGGAGGTCTCTGGTGGTGTTGGAGCTTCCTTCATCTTCCTGATTTTAACTTTCCGGAATTTTTTTGTCTTCCTTATTTCTGTTCCACATTCATAAATGAATTATTATTATTGGCTATCCTACGTTCTTTTATTTTAATTTCCTCGAATCACCTTTCCTCAAATTTTTTAATTATCTCCGACTCCTTGAGCGTCCTTCAGAACATATCTTATTCCCTTCCTGATCATTCGTATGACACACTTTTTTATTCTCCATATACGTTCACTCATAGATAATCTTTCCTCTCTCCATTATTCTATTATCATTGATTTGCTGTGCGTACCTAGCCACTCGGGCATATTTGGACCGATTACACTGATTCTTTGCCCATTAGATTAAGAGTACCCCGTTCAACTAAAGTACCATGTGAGTACTGACGAAAACACCGGTAAACATAAACTAAGTACTTGCCAAAAAAACGTGGTCTCTTTGGATCATCTTTTTTTCATCATATTTTTTATTAGTATAACAAAAACGGTTGACTTAAAATACTACCCCATTTTCAAATTACCCTGGAAATGTAGCTTTGTTACCGACTTTCAAAAACGAGGAGGTTACACACGTTCATCGCACTTTTTTTTTTTTTTTTTTATCTTTATGAACCGATTTTACTGATTCTTTGTCCATTAGAAAGTATGCCATTCCGCGACCATTAAGTATTTGTTGAAAAACGTGAAAGAGAATGTGTCACCTTAAGATATTTTTTTTCTTCGTACTTTTTATTAGTATACACAAAAGGCGATTATTAAAAGGTGTTTGGTTTTTTGTCATATTTAACTGACTTAAAATACTATCAAATTGTTAAATTGCCATTGAAATGTAGCTTTTGATGTTTTTTTACACAGTGAAAATGCAGTTCAAAATAAAGAAATCAATTTTTTTTTTTTTTTAAGCATAAAATATGGGGAGAAAATGCGACAAAAAAGGTGATTTTTAGCAAGAAAAAGATTCAAGTATAATGCCGAAAATTGTAAAATAAAATGTTTGGTTTTTTTAAAACAAAAAAATACCCCGATTTCAAGGTTTAATATAAAAATTTAATAAAAACGCACTAAAAAGTAAAAAATAATTACTTCCGATGAAAAAAGTATATTTTACAGCGATATAAAAGATAATATTATCGAAATTCTTAAACAACATTAATTATTCGATAAAAAAGTATATTTTACAGTGATATACTACCCTAAGTGTGATGATATTATAGTAATTCTTGTACATCATCAATACACCTTAATTAGAGTAGGATTTATATTACACATTAAGATAATAATTAAAAACTGCATTAAATATTCATTAAAAATTGTTCCTAGATATTGTAATATGAATTTAATGCCGACTCTAATTAAGGTATCAGTGTTGTATAAGAATTACGACAATATCACTCTAAAGTGCATTTTCTTATCGGGAGTAACTATTTTTTATAAGTGCATTTTTATTAAATTTTTATAATAAATCTTCAAGTATCGGTATTTTTTTTTTTTTTTTTTTGAAAAAAACGTTTTATTTTATTAATAAAGCAGACGCTAATGATTAAGCATGGGAATGCGATACGAAAAAACTATTATAAATTATATATATATACAGTTCAAGGAGTGTTCGGTTGTATTTTCTAAAATCAAACTGCTATTCAAAAGTTGATTTATTTTTGCAAGGATAACCAACACATGTATGAATTAACTTTTCTAAAGACTATTGGCGTAGCAGGGCTAAATTCATTTTTCTTACAGTTTAGTAAAATATATCAACAATTATTGTCATACATAATATTTAATTGCAATGTCCTACGCGCGGAATTTTACACATTTATTTGTTATTATTAGTTTTTCGATTATGTTAACTGGCGGCTAACTCCGAGTGAATCTACTAATTTATTCGGATAAGTTTTAATCAGTAGAAATTGTTGCTATTCTCGTTAGCGTTTTAAATAATCCAGAAACAACGAGTGCTTAAGTGAACCAATAAATTATGAAAACGGCGTGCATCTTTTTTGACTAGCATTTCTTCACTGGTTTATAATCTCAAACAGCCTAATTAG
This sequence comes from Icerya purchasi, assembly GCA_039619475.1. Lineage (NCBI taxonomy): Eukaryota > Metazoa > Arthropoda > Insecta > Hemiptera > Monophlebidae > Icerya > Icerya purchasi. The sequence continues at coordinate 544,637,950 of CM077115.1, forward strand.
TCATTGTTAGTGCAAAAAAATTTTCAGGTGTTTACTTTGGCTAACTTAATTCCATCATTCTTACGAATTTCATTAATTTCCGCCATTTCTTCCTATTTTGAGTTATTGTTCTCGTTCTTGTTGCCGGAAATTATAATTTAATTTTCTGCAAATAATATGAGAAAACCACAGTGCGTAATAGAATATTAATTATTAGTATTTTGATATCTTATCTTACTGTTTGCTCGTACATGTTAAATTTAATTAAGCGTATTTGATCGCTGACTTTCGTTATCTATATTATCCGTGGCGGTCGTTAACCGTCGCGTATTATTGTTATTATTATTATTATTAAATGTGACCCCGTTCGTTTTGTTTTTTTTTTCTTCTGATCATTCGTTTTATGTTTATGTATTTCGTTCCTGTTAAATCATAATTTACCTTTTTCGTGTAATTTCTTTATTCATCTTTGTTTTGTTTTTTTCAGTCTAATAATTTCCTATTCTTTCGTACTTTTATCGCTTCTTTTCGTTCTTGGTCTTTCTCATCCGAAGTTCATTTTTTCGAAGCTTCTCTCGCTGCTCGATCCGCATTGTTTTCAAGATTATTTCTTTCTATTTAAATTCGTTCAGAAATGTAGCCGTCGCTACCAAATATGCAAGAAAACAGGGAGTAATTTAATTAATACCTCCGATAATTTTAGTTGACTCGTATAATGGCGTTTCTTGCGTAATTTTGTGTGCCCCCTTCGGACAGATAAAGAGGTCATTATATCGATTTAGTTTAACACGAAAATGTCTTCCTAGGGTAATTTAGATTTTTTTTTTTTTTTTTCCGCAATGATATTGTCATTCTGGTGTATGATAAACATACATGCACGGTGTACGGTTTAAAAGTAAACTAGACGAACATTTCTATAGTTAAAAAATAATAATAAATATTGTACTTATTCGACTTTGTTGCAACTGACCTAAGCCGTATATTGTAATAAAAATGAAAAAAAAAAAGAAAATAAAAAACAGCCAAAGAGCGATTCACCTGCGGTAAAGTAAATGTCTCGTTCATTCCCTAAGCAACCTATATTTTCTCATCTTAAAACAAACTTTTGGCAGAATTACAATGGAGAATTAACCAACGCGACAGAGAACCAACGCTGCCGTAAACACGTGTATTCCATTATGCTCGTACGAGTTTCACAAACGCCGCTACAATGAGCCTTGTTTTTCTTAGAGGTGCATGCGATTTCGCCCCCGCTAGAAACTTACTGAAAAATAGATGCGAACACATCGAACAACGAAAGTTTTACCTTTAGCAACTTTGGTGTCCAACGTTTCTGTTTTCGTACAATCTCACGTTTAAGAAAACCACCATTAAAATTAAGAAATAGACGAAAATATGAAAATTCGAGTCTTCGGAAGTTTCATTTGCCGCTAATCGGGAACGTTTTGGCGCCGAAAGAGAAACTCAGGAGACTCAGTGGTAATGGTAAGTTAGCGGATGAAGGGAAATCGTAGAATTGCTGCGGCTTTAAATTAATTATTAATCTTCCGTTAATGTCGAACGGTCAGAAAGTCGGCGGTTGAAATTGTCAAACTTGAAATGCACCCGTTTATCGCTAAAACTGACCATCGTTCGAAATAAATCAAATATCGATTGTGTTGTTGTTATGTTGCGCGGTAAAATCGTTCGCGGCAAAAAGTAAATTTGTAAATTTTACGAAAACGTGTTAAGAACTTCATTCTCTGTTTCGAGCGCGCTTTTGAATTTGTTCGCCGAATCAACTGAAATTAATTAAAACATAAGCGAAAACGAACAAACAGCTTGACAGAGAAATTAATTAAAACAAGCAAAAATTATAATAATCAGGTTGGTTAATAGTTTAGAAGTTAGTGTTCGATGAAAATATGTCGCTAGAAAATTTTTCGTTCACGTAGGGAAACGCATTTTTGATTGGAATCCGTTAACATTAGCAACAGGAAACGGATGAACATGATTAATACTAATAATCGGTCAAACCTAATATCTGTTCTTTAATTTTTTTTACATATAGCCAGCCATATATATATACATCATCATCATTAACCATTCGGTTGGTGGACAACCTATTCTCGCATTTTTTTTAGATGTACAGATATAGGTTGTATACTAAGCAATTATTATAATATGCAACGCAGGTGTACACACGCAAGAAGACTACATCGGAACTGATTAGTAATCGTTTGATTTATCGATATACAAGTGCAGTCCTATTTATGTCTGCTGTGTGAACTGACCTAGCGCGCATATGATGCTGAACGTGGTGGTTTGCTATTATCTTCCACGTGATTACTAGCGATTATTTATTTATTTATTTAATTTTTGTAATAAGTTCGTCGTCGCTCGGGATCGAACCCGTGACCGCCATATCGGAAGTCAAGCGCTCTAGCAACTAGGCTATCGCGACGACATATATGTATATATATATATATATATATTCGTTATTTTATTTTTATTTTTCATTCGTATCCAGCAAGTTTATTTGGGGATACGTTTATTGAAGTTTCTTCTGTCATCTATAATTCTAATTATATATTTAATTCTTTGACGAAGCTACCTCTAGATTTCAAAAAAATCGAAAAAGACAAAGGCACAAAAATTTTTTAACATATAAATAAACACATTTATGTTAATGCTGGATAAGAAATACATACGATATTACAAATTGAGAGTAAAAACCATCGTTCACTACCGCCCGAACGATCCATACCCGAAAAAATCTACGCCCGAAAGATCGTGCTCGAAAGAGGGCGACTCTTTTTATTACTATGCCGAAACAACTTAATCTTATTTTGGTAGCGTCGCAGCCTATATCTAAGGTGCTCGACTCCAAACCGGATGATTGTTGTCGGCCTTCCCCAGATACCTGAGGTTGAACTGGGTAGCCGAGAAATCTGGCAAAGTAAAGACGGCCGAATTTCGGTACGCTGTCAAGGATATATGGGACTCGGTTTATTTGTATTCTTATTTTCAACAGATACTACACGCACCAAATCCTCCGGAGCTCAGCGGCAGGAAAGGAATAGCACCGCCGCTGCATTAAACGCGAATAATTTAGTTGAAAGTTTTATTTAAATAAGTAAATTTTAATTTAGCATATTTTCTTAGCGTTTTACTATTCTTTTTTTTTTTTTTTTGTTTTTGATAATAAACTGATCCTAATAGGGACTGGTTTTCACCAAGGGTCCTAAAATGGGTCTGAAATAGACTGCATACCTGTTTGATGACCTAATCCCACTAACACATAAATAAAAGTAAAGTAGGTTCTATATCCTTGATAAGATATCATGGATTGTGAAGTTAAGCTTTTCATAATGGTACTAAGCCTAATGGATCTAAAAGGAATATAGGGGCCAGTTTCTTTTTCTCGGCCGCCTTTACTTTCCCAGATTTCTCTGGTATAACCAATTCAATTTCAGATTGGATATATACCTGGGACCGATTCGGATCCGGAACGAGACAAGTCTCGATGTAACTTATGACACCTCTGGTTTAGTAGCTAAGCACCTTAACAACTAGGCTACCACGCTGCCTCTATAACACATAAATAACTAAAATAAATATAATTATTACATTAAATCCTAAGCTATACGTTTGTCGGACGTTGCCATCTTCCGTAATTTTGATTAACTCAACGTTTTTGGAACGATGGGTCGTTTTTGGTGTTCATTCGTAACGGACGTTATTACTTCGTCTGCTGCTCTCATACTTTCAGATCTTCATGAATACGACCATTTCTATTGTATATGGTCCAGTTGTCGTTCGCGAACTAGCGTTTTGTCGAAAGTTTTTATTATGTTCCTGTTCCATTTCCGGGTGTATCCTTGTGAATCGGCATTCCCCGTAGGTTTATTTCGGTCTTAGATTGTGGATATACAAAAGTTTCAAAAAAAAAATTTTCAATTGTCGCTTGCGACCCTTGTAAGATTTGAAAACATACATATGAGCCTAGCAACATAGATTTATTATGCAGAATTTTTAACAAATATTCTAAACTTCAAAGAACGCATGATTTCAAACTATTTTTAGGATTGGCTTTTTCAAAATTTAAAAAAATTATATTTAGTGCTGATACACTCAGTGTTCATTAAACCAAAATAGGATCTCCTTAGAGCTATACTTTATTTACTTAATACTGTCGGATAAAAATTGGCCGAAAAATTTTCATTAGAATATTATAGGAGAAAAATATGAACACTCAAAATTTTAAAGTGAAGGGGACGATAAACTCGAGTCATTTAATATTCAATATTATTGTTAAATTTAAAATATTTCTGTTTTATAATAGTATTATAATTCATGGCTTGTATTAATGACTGTTTAAATCTTTTATTTTTTCTCCCGATTTCAAACAGGTGATTTTTGTATTTCCCCAAAAGCTTTGTTTCCTCTATTTGTCTTCCTTTTTTGGAGGTATATTACTAATATAATAATTAAAACAAACTTTAAGTACCTTTTACAAAAGGTAATGATAACGCTCAAAAATGTTCACTCCCCAAGCGAAAAACTCCGTGTAAGATGTTTTCACATCAAAAATCTAGTATTCATCGTCGACTAATTTTAACCAATGCACTTGTTTCACCTTAAGCTTTAGCTACTACCCTTTTTTTTTCCCCTACATGAGTTCGGCAGGTTAGATGTACATCAAGATGCATACTTAGCCGATTTAACTAGGCGCGCAGTTGATCTTATTTAAGTAGGCGTGGCTATTTTCCTCCAGCTTATAAACAGTACGAGTCGGTTTGTATTCAGGGAGCTTGATTTGCGGACGAATAGGGACCGGTTAGTAATGCGACTGAGCTCTCGTAATGAAGTTTTTCATCAGCTTTCTGCAAAGTTTTGTCCACCGCCAAGATTGCTATCTTCAGTGGAAGTAGCCAAGACTGTGTCGACGATACTTTGCCTCTGTAGCGTTAGAGGCGAATAAAATGTGCATTGCTATGCTAGGTCTTATTGCGACAATTTAAATTAGGAACTCTTTTTATTTATTTATTTTTTTTTTTTGAGTAAAGTAGCCGGTTGAATTTAAACGTATTCCTGGGTGAAAAATACTCGCCGGTGCTGCGGCAGCTCTGATCACGTTGGGAACTTAACTGCCGCGTTAGAACTGCAGGTGTTATGTTTACGCCGTGACAAACAAGTAGTGTCCACGGTGAAGTTGAATGGTGTGTAGGATATTTCTTCTGCACACCATTTTTGTCGCAAATTTGAGATGTGGTTTTGCTGCGTTCGGGAAACTGAAGTTCTGTGAAACCTCCTCAGGCATGCTAAATGGCGCCGAAATTATAGGAACCCAGAACTTCTAATCGTGTTCGTTCAGCATTCTTGGGTAATAAATTGTGGCAGCGGGAAATTCAATTTATGACTTAAAAACGTTGTGCAAGACTCCGTTAAAAACTTGCATCGTGCTTAAGAAGCCTGTAGAACAATACTTTCTCGATTGTAGGGGTACTCCGTGTACGATTGGAAAGCAGCAAATTACATTTTAATGTCATTACGGTTAAAGATCTATCCAGAATTGATTTTAAATATATGTACGCATTATCGGGAATTGGCCAACTGGTAACTAAATTCTGAAGGTAATTAAAGAAAGGCACGCCAACTCGTAACCGAAAAAGAAAATCAGGTAACTGCTGTGATCGAGCACTACTCGATGCATCAGCCAGTGAGAACTGTCCTAATGCGCATCGTTTCAAAGGAGATTTAATTTTTCGCAAGCTTTACGATAAGTCGCATATAGGTGACCTCATTTATTCGTAATTCTTAGAATGATGTTGGTCGACGCGCATTAATTAAAAATAGTTGCAAATAGAAACATTCAGCATTGTTTGAGTGAACAGTGTACAGACGATGTATATTGTTGTCACGCATCGCAATAATTCCGACAGATATGCCATTAAAATTCAAACATTTGTCATTCCATCAACAAGGCACAAGGACAATCGCTACAAGTATGTGGAATAAATTCGGAAAATTCATACTTTTCACACGAGCAGCTGTATGTCGGAAAATCTCCCGATTTATTCGTGTACGTACCCGAGATGAAAAAACAAAAAATATTGTTTATTCAAAAGCGCTTAATAACACAAAAAACTTCTTTTTTTCGATGGGGAATTGCGATAAATAATAAAATGCCAAGAAAAAATAAATAAAAATCTTTGTTATTTCTCATCGATAAATTAAAGTTACAAATGTTCCCTTATAAAAACAATTATGTAATGAAAATAGCAGCGGTGCGGTCATTAATGTAATATTTTTCTTCGAAAATAATCGAAATTTGTGTCTTTTGACGCAGCTCAAAGTCAGTACTTATTCGGAGTTTTTAACGGATCGCGAGAAAAATTATAGGCTAGAAAAAAAATTGAAAAACCTACTGGGACTTTGAAATTATTCACTTTCATAAGATTTGTTTGCTATTTTGGTGGTCGGCTATTAGTTATCAGTTGGCCAGTATCGCTTGCGTTCCAGTTATCAGTTAGCCAATTACTCGGAGACGTATTTTCGTATGTATCATGAAATAGTTACCAGTTGGTGTCCGGGTCTGTATTATCTAATAATACACCTTCTCACCCGTTGAGTTTAACCATGTTTCGGAACAAAACTAAAATTCAGTAATCATTGTATTTGTAATTGCAGCATATCCCGATTGCTTAAGAGTTCTCTTTACAATCCGTTTTCTCAGTTACATTATCAAGTTGAATATAAATCAACCGTAAATTTTAGGAGTAGAATTATGCCAGTAATGCGATTCTTTGTTGAAAAAGTACCTTGCAAAGTTTAAGAAGTACACAATATCAAATGTAAAAATAGAAACTACATTTGCATAAAACAAGAAACCTAATTTACATTTTAAGAAAAACATCTTATTTACTTTGGATCTTTTTCTTTGTCGAACAATGGTATAGGATCAAACAACTTCTGAAATAATCGGATGCTTTTTTAAATGCTCGAGTCACAAACTTGTATTAAAAAAAATAATCCATTTTCACCCTGAAAGTTGTTTGCTATTAGGTACAAAGATGTTACGAAAAAAAACCAACGAATTATTTGTACCCTCTGTTTTCAAACGTTTATGAATGGAACGCCATTTTCTCCTCTCCTTCCCATTTTTTCGGTTAATGTCCTCGTTGATAAACCCATTGGAGAAAAAAAGAAACAAAACAATATGAGCCGGCCAATTTAAATTGCTGCACGTTGCGAGCAGAAAAAAACAACTGATCTGCTGTTTGTAGGCACATACTAACGATATCAAGAGTTGGAAACCGAAAATTCGTGTCAATTACAGATTAATTTCGATTGTTTCGTTTGTGTACTTAAGCAAAAATCCGGTTTTCTAATACAAACTAGCTAATCACGAAAATTCGCTCGTTTTAGTTTTCACAAAAAAAAAAAAAAAAAAAGAAAGAAAAAAATATACAAAAAAATTATGAGAGATATATACTTTTTTTCATCTATCCGATATTTACCCTTCCTCCTTCCGTAACGATCAATCCTTTTATCTATTTGTATACAAGCTAGTCTTCCTTCTAATACCTCTGGTGTTCTTGGAGTTACTTTAACTTCCTTGTACTGTTGTCATTTCTATGATTCGCTTGCGTTTTGGCCATTCTGCTCTCTTCCTTCTTCTCGTTTTCACTTTTCCCCCTTGTTTCTTCTCCAGATTGTCTTCTTCGCCCTAATGAAGCAATGGTTTGCGACGCCAATCACGTATCTTTTTTGAATGTCCATCTCTTTCTGTTGAACGCGGTATCCTATATTCCTGTTTGCTGAAACTCAACCTACTCCTTATTGTGCATCTTATATTCTGTCCTTCTCTTCACCATCCATTATCTCATCCGTTAGTATAGTTCCTCTTTATATTGTCCATATCTGACCGAATCAAAATTTGACGGTTCTTTTCTTTTTTGTTGTTTCTGGCTGTAGGTCCTTGGCTGACGTGTCCAAAGGGAGGATCTTAAAAAAAAAAAATCTATCCTTCTTTATTTTCTAACCTTACCTCCCATTATCTTCAAATACAACCGGTCCCCTGTCCTCAGCCGTGGCTTCAATCATCTTCTTATCAGCGCTCTACGATCGTCTCTTTAATCAGACTGCGTTTTAATCACTCCCTTCTACCCTCTTCACGTTTTCGTTTTTCCCTGTCCTCCTCTCACGATTGTCCCCTTCATAGTTGTATCTCTATTCCACTATATATTGCAAACCACATCTTCTTTGAATGCCCTGCCCTTGATTCCGAGCGCTCTGTTTTGTACTCTAAAATCTTAACACTGGGTCTTGCTGCTCCTTATAGAGTTCTTCCTTTGTCCTTTCCTTTCCATCTCCAGATATATAGTCCCTGTACTTCAATCTTTCCTAAGCTCTATTTCTAATCGTTTCCCTATTTAACCCTTTCCATGATTTCTGTAGTTGCTGGGTTAAAGCCGCTGGCGCGCTCAAAAGATAATATATAGAATAATATTATTTTATATTTTCAAAAAAAAATAATAATAATTTTTCCACTAAAAGAAAGCGATGTTACTTTAAAAAAAGTCATTCCAAAATCGTTTTTCATTCGATAAAATTTTTGACAAAATATAAACGGGGAAAGAATAGCTACTTGAAACTGACCGACAAATTTCTCGCGCATAACATAACAAAACCATTAAAAATCATATTGATCAGTTGTATTTCATCCCATCGCAGTATCTCTGCAGCTAATTCCGAGCTTCAACATCCCTTAACAATTCTGGAAAGCGCTTTATCCAATATTTATCTTTCTATCTCCCCAAACAAATCCTCTACTCTGGTTTTTATTCTTTGTCCTTTTGCTCCTTCCTTAGTTAGTCTCACCTTAAATTTCACTTCACAAGCACACCAATCGCATATATGTGTCATCACTTAAAAGACTCGACCTTATTAAGTCTTTTACACGTATGGATTGGGGAGGTGATCCGTGCATCTTGTTCATGTTCTATAAATCTTGTATCCGTTCCATTCTAGATAATTGCTGTTACATTTACGGTAAAATTCTTCCAGATCTTTGCTTTCCAAGCTCGATCGCGTCCAAAATACTTGCCTCCGGCTTTGTCTTGTAGCTCGGAGGAAATATCTTATCCCCGCTATTCAAGTTGTATATTCCTCCACTTTTTATTCGGCGTTCCTATATAGATTACCGCTTTCTCTTTTAAAGGTCTGCCTATCTCCTCTTCCTCACTTATTTCTTCTTATTCCCTTATCCTATGTGATTGGCGGTTTAGCGTCAATATAACACCAATTCTATATCTTATCTCTATTCGACTCCTTCAATTTTCACTATATATCTACATTCGCGATCAGCTCCCATATTTTTCCGTCAATTTTTTTCCTTCCTTCATTCAATTAATTGCTTATATTCTCATGTTCCCGCTACAAACCCATTCTACACCATGTCGAATTTTTACAAACTCTAAACTCTTGTTTTTCTAACCACGTTACAATCTACACTGACGATTCCAAGAGTCTAAATGGAATTGGCGCAGCCTTTACTTGTCTTTCTTTAAATTACTCTGAGTCCTTTAAACTTCCCCCCTTCTGTTCAATCTTCTGTGCCGAGTCTATTGCTATGCTGCATGCCCTTCTCTTCATCAAATCTTCAAGCGTTTCTCGTAATATCCTTGTTCTATCAGATTCTCAGAGCGTGCTGTAGCCTATTGCATTTCCTCTGCCTTAGAGCGCTTGACTTCCGATATGGAGGTCACGGGTTCGATCCCGAGCGACGACGAACTTATTACAAGAATTAAATAAATAAATAATCGCTAATAATCACGTCAAAGGCAATGGAAAACCACCACGTTCAACATCATAGGCGGGCTAGGTCAGTACACAGCAGACCCACACCGGATGGACTGCACTTGTAGCGGGCTACAATCAGTTCCAAATGTAGTGTTGCGTGTGTACACCTGCGTTGTATATAATAATTGCCTGGTACACAGCCTATATCGGTACAGCTAAAAAAGTACGAATAGGTTGCACCAATGTGCTATGTAGCGTACGGCACCTTAAGAAGGAGAATGAACAGATGATCGAATTGCTATAAGTGCGTTGTTTTGATTTAAGGATTAATTAGAAACTTGAAATGAAAGCTTTGTTTTTTCGGCATAATTTAAATTACATTAATTATAATGTTAAGCGGTAGATTTATATACAAAGATCTGGAAGAATTTTACCGTAAATGTAACAGCAATTATCTAGAATGGAACGGATACAAGATTTATAGAACATGAACAAGATGCACGGATCACCTCCCCAATCCATACGTGTAAAAGACTTAATAAGGTCGAGTCTTTTAAGTGATGACACATATATGCGATTGGTGTGCTTGTGAAGTGAAATTTAAGGTGAGACTAACTAAGGAAGGAGCAAAAGGACAAAGACTAAAAACCAGAGTAGAGGATTTGTTTGGGGAGATAGAAAGATAAATATTGGATAAAGCGCTTTCCAGAATTGTTAAGGGATGTTGAAGCTCGGAATTAGCTGCAGAGATACTGCGATGGGATGACGGTTGACTTAGGATCAGGTCACTACGAAATTAGCAATTCAGTATTGAGAAAAAATAAGAAACTGATGTTTCATTAATAACAAAGAATTTCTTCGCAATAGCCAGATGTTTTTTCATAAATTCATAAACTATATTTGTTCATAGATTTCAATAATGAATTTTTTATGTTTAGCACGTTGCTTCAGTATACATAAATAAATAAATGTTGTCAGAAATAATATATTATTATATTAACTCTGTTCACACGGAAACGTCTAGGACACAATGTTCTATAATCATAGTTTAAATATTTGAATTTCAGGAACTGCTACATTTCCACTGTAACTAACATTGATAATTTCTGTTGCATTTTTTTAAAATTTTGTACTCTTAAATTATAAAATTTTGGATATTTCATGTTTTTCTAATGTTTTTATGAAATGACGTTGATTAAAAAAAAAAAAAAAAGCTGTAGCTGTCATGAGGGTTCAGCTGGAGATATATATTTTTTTTAAATTGACGTCTTTTCGTCTTTATAATGTAGAAACAAATAAATGGACAAAAATGTTAAAACTTAATGAATCAAATTTTAAAAAATCGCCCAGTAGAATTCGGATTTGCGGCTTGTACAAAATTGTTAATCTCTTCGTTAGATACAGACGAATTTTTTACCCCTAAAGCAGCATGAACATGAAAAAGACCTCTTGTTTGGAATTCGATTACGTATAAAATATAAACCATTTCTCCGAAAATTTCAACTAACTTTAAAATTTTTAATAAATGATTTAATTTTAATTGGAATATCCTACAACACAAATCTGGATGATTGATGTGATATTGCTTTTCGTTTAAATTTAATTTTATTTCTATCCAATTAGGATTACACGTCATCGTAATAAAAAACATTGATGCGGAAAATGTGTATATGAGCTTGCAAGGTAAATTTTTCCTGGTTTTGGACCTCCTATAGCTGCGATAGATTTGTCTATTTCACTTCGAGTAGCCGTTTGTAGGATTTTTTTTTTTTGATTAAATCTAGTAAACTGTAATTTTTCTTCTTCCACTTTACACCACATGTCAACAAAATATTTTTGCCCTAATTTAACTGTAATATTTTATCTGAGATATTTTTTTATTTTTATTATCTGCCATATCTATTTACCAACCAACTGAACCATGTGGAAATAATAATGGATATTGCAAACTTTCGTAAGCAGAATTAATTTTCTTTCTATATAATAACTTTTCTCGGATCGGCATTTGGAGAAGTATAGAGCACTTCCACAATTTCAGCACAAGTTGGTCGATCACCAAGTACATGACGATGAGTTTTTCTAATACTTTCTTCAAATTCCAAATGTGACCGATTTCCCTTATCTTCTCATTAATTCTATTCTCTTCGTTAAACTTTCCTTCTAAATTTACAATTTTTTCCTGTATTAGTCCCTCCATCTTCTCTTCCAAAATGACTACCTCATTTTGGATCGTTTTGTAGGGCATAGTTTTAAAATTATCGATGTTTAGATGTATATTATTATTTATTTATTCTTCCTTTGGTTCTTTGAATTTTTTATTTAGGAATTCCATCAAACTTTTCATGTCCATTTGACTTTTAAATTTTGGGGGTCCCATATTTTTAATATATTTTAGCGATTCTACTAAATTATTTAAAAAAGGAAATGACCCTCTAGCTACCATGGAAAGAGCTGTGGACTTTTTTAAAGTTTCCAGTCTTACCGCTTTCAGCGTGTATCTTCCCAAATTTTGGTCCCTAAATATCAAAATTTTTCGAATTTCTTATTTTTCCTGTATTCTGGAGACCTTAGTGTGCAAATTAAAAAGAAAATCAATACCGTAACTCATATAGAAACGGCTGTGGATTTTTTTAAAATATTGTTTCTTTAAACTTGATTTTCACATTTTTCAAAAATTGGGCGCTTTAATTTTAAAATTTTGGGGTTCTCGTATTTTTCCTATATTTCAGCGATCGAAATACATCATTTTAAAAAAAAAAGTGACCCTCCAGCTACCATGGGAAAAGCTGTAGACTTTTTTTACCGCTTTAAGCTCGTATTTTCCAAAATTTTGGGTCCTTAATATCAAAATTTTTCGAATTTTATATTTTCCCTCTATTTTAAAGACCTAAGTGTACAGGTTAAAAAAAAATCAATACCGTAACTTATATGGAACTGGCTGTACAATTTTTCTTTTAAATTTTTTTTAAAATTAGATTTTCACGTTTTTTAACATTTGGGCCCTCGAATTTTAAAATCTTTGAGGTTTCGTATTTTTCCTATATTCTAACGGTTGAAATACATGATTTAAAAAAATGAGTGATCCTCCAGCTACCATGGAAAGAGCTGTGGACTTTTTTTTAGTTTCCAGTATTTCCGCTTAAGGCGCGTATTTTTCCAAATTTTGGTCACTAAATATCAAAATTTTTCTAATTTTACATTTCCCCCGTATTCTGGAGACCACAGTATGCAAATTAAAACAAAAATTAATACTATTAGTCATATAGAACCGGCTGTGGAATTTTTTAAAAATTTTTTGCTTAAAACTTGATTTTCACATTTTTCAAAAATTGGGTCCTTTGATTTCAAAATTTTGGGGGTTTCGTATTTTTCCTATATTCTAACGATTGAAATACGTCATTAAAAAAAAAGATTGACCCTTCAGCTACCATGGAAAGGGCTGTGGACTTTTTTTTAGTTTCTCGGGTTATCGCTTTAAGCGGGAATTTTCGTAAACTTTGGTCTCTAAATATCAAAGTTTTTCGGGTTTTTTATTTTTCCTGTATTCTGGAGACCATAGTGTGCAGATTAAAAAAAAAAATATTACCATAACTCATATAGAACCGGCTGCGGAATTTTTTAAAAATTTGTTTCTTAAAACTTGATTTTCACATTTTTTGAAATTTGGGCCCTTTAATTTTAAAATTTTAAGGGTCTTATAATTTCTTATGATGTGACGAAGAAAATACGTTGATTGAAAAAAAAATTAACTTTCTAGCTACTATAGAACGGTCTGTACGATTTTTTTTCTTGCAGCTTTATATAATAGATATATATATATATATATATATATACTAGCTGTGTCCCACGGCTTTTTGCTCGTGTATTAATGTCCGTTTAAATCTGTACTTGGAAATTCATAAAATTTTTTTTTTGCTTTATCTGGAATTGTATTTATGTTAAGATTTTTTCTCTCTTTTGGGTGAAAAATGTTTATCACCGTCCAACAGAAAATAGTCTTCACGTTCTAGATTTAATTAAAGATTATCGATCTTTCTATAACCTGTCGGTCTTGATCTAACAAAAAGTTTTGCTCAACTAAACAGTAAGTTCGCCGACTTATTCGGTTGTGATAAGAATTGAGTGATAGCGTTAAATTAGACGATGTGTTCGTGTATGTTGTCGAATTCGTTTATTTGGAACGTCAGCTGTTATCTCAGGTACAGACAATTTTGGCAAGTTACCTTTGTTATCTGCTGTATTGTTATCTATAATCGATTCGTACCACTTTTATTTATTACCGATTTTATTTATTACCAGCTCTACTGATAATAAACAGATGGCATTGCATCAACAAACTAATATTAAAAATGATAATTCTCTGTTCCAAGAGAAATTTAAAAGATCGCAAAATGAACAAACTTTATACACGGCTTGGAAAAATTCTGTTAATGAGAATAAACAATTAAATATGCAAATAAGTCAGTTGCAAGAAGCTATTAAAAACTTACAAAATGAGATTTCAAATATAAAAAATAAATCTGTGCCGGTTCAGGTTAGTCAGGAGAACCAAACATATCATACCGATGAAGAAGATTTGGCAAAAGAAACCGAATGGATTAGAGTTAAAAATAAAACTAATAGAAAAAAAAGAAAGTTAGACATGTCACTTTCTCCTCTTCAGACACAAAGTACTAACACTAATAACCAGCAAGAGAAAGGGAAAAAAGTGTTTATCCCTCCTCCAATTATTGTTCAAGGGATCAAAGATTATGATGAATATCATAAACTGTTGAAAAATTACCTACCTAATGCCCAATATAGTGTGAAATTATTAGGCAATGAAAGCATTAAATTAAATACACTAGATAGTGACGCATATAGAAGTTTGACGAAATTTCTTGAGGAAAAAGAATACTTATGGCATTCTTATGAAAACAAACAGGATAGACCAATTAGAGTTATGGCTAAGAACCTACATTACACATGCACAGGGGAAAGCATTGTGGCCGATTTAAAAAGCCAGGGATATAAAATCATCCAAGCGGTAAATAAATTAAAATGGAGAACCAAACAGCCATTAAATATGTTTATGTTAGCATTTGATCCTCAAGAAAATGTTGATAAAATATTTAAAATTTCGTATATATTAAGATGCAGGGTAGAAATCCACCCATTAATAGTTTCAAAACTAATACCACAATGCAAAAAGTGTCAAAGTTTTAATCATACTCAGAAACACTGCCATAGGGACCCAAGATGTGTTAAGTGTGCTGGTCATCATTTAACAGTAGATTGTAAGAAAACAATCAGTGAAACACCTAAATGCGTGCATTGTGGAGGGGATCATCCAGCAAATTATCGCGGTTGTACAATAGCAAAAGAAATACAAAAATTAAAAGACAACAAAATGAATAAAACTAAAATGCAACTAAAGTCGAAGACGATTACTGAAAAACAACAAGAAACCTTATCAAAAAAACACGTGTCTGCATTATCACAGCAAATTAGAGAAGAGCAAAGTTTTGCTCAAGTAGTAAGTAAAAACACAAGTAATGCTATTGTAGTACAACAAGAGAATGAAATTGGGCAAAGTTTACAATTAATAATAGAAAAATTAAACAAACAAGAAGCCTTTATAAACTCATTTGAGCAGAGATTAAAGAATATAGAAATTAGCGTTAAGGGAGCTGCACCCGGAAGTAAAAGGAAAACATAAACAGGGAATTAAAAATTCTTACGTGGAACGCTAATGGACTATTGCAACATCAACATGAATTGCAAATAGTGCTACACAAAGAAAAGATAGATATTTGCCTTATCTCTGAAACGCACTTCACAAAACAATCTTACATTAAATTTTCAGGATATAAAGTGTACCACACTCCACATCCTGAAAATTCAGCAAAAGGTGGCAGTGCAGTCATTATAAAAGAAACGATCAAGCATTATGAAGAAATTAAATACCAAACAGATGAAATACAAGGCACAGTAATTAGCATACAAACTATAAAATACCAAATTAAGATAGCAGCGATATATAGTCCACCGAAACATACGATTAAAAAGGAACAATATATTGAACTGTTTAATCGAGTTGGAGGTAGGTTTATCATTGGAGGTGACTTTAATGCTAAAAATACTTATTGGGGTTCTCGTCTAACTACAAGTAAAGGTAAAGAGCTGCTGAATGCAGTTAATGAATATGGTTGCGAAGTGGCATCAACAGGAAAACCCACATATTGGCCTACAGATCCAAGTAAAATCCCAGACTTAATTGATTTTTATATCCTCAAAAGTATCACTTCAAATTATATTCATGTAACGGAAGGATTAGATCTATGTTCAGACCATTCTCCAGTTTTATTAATAATAAGCGATAAGGTAATAAACAAACCTGAAAACCCAGCTTTAGTTAATCAACATACAGACTGGGAAAGCTTCAAAATTAAATTAGAAGAAAAAATTAATTTAAGGGTATCATTACGATGCCCAGAAGAGTTAGACATTGATCTAGAAAAATTTGTTAAAGACATACAATATGCAGCTTGGGAATGTACTCCTGTGATTAAGAAAAGAAATAACGGTAATGAATACCCAAAAGAGATAGTGAAACTTTTGGCTGAAAAAAGAAAGCAAAGAAACAAATGGCATATGACGAGAGACCCAAGAGATAAAAATAAATTAAATAGATTAAGTCAACAACTAAAAAGAGAAATCAAAGTAATTAAGAATCAGACTATCAAAACATATCTACGCGGATTAACTAATGATGGTGGAACTAACTACTCACTTTGGAAAACTACTAAAAGGATTAAAAGACCGATTATACAGAATTCACCTATAAAGGACATAGATAGCAAATGGGCTAGAAGTAGTGAGCAAAAAGCATTACAATTTGTTCGGTATTTTGAAGGTATTTTTCAACTTAATACGGAACAAAGTGATGAAACGCTTCGTGAAGTAAAGCCAAAAATAGAAAGTGAACAATCTTCCAACGAAATTAAACACAAAGAGGAAATAATAAAACTAACAACACCAGCAGAAGTAATGCTTGAAATCAAGAATAATATTAACTCCAGAAAAGCACCCGGATATGACCTTATTACGGGTGAAGTATTAAAGCAGCTACCAAAGAAAGCTATAGTTAAGTTAAAAAAATTTTATCAACGCAACATTCAAATTAGGATATGTACCCAGTCTGTGGAAGGTAGCTGAGGTAATAATGATACCAAAACCAGGGAAATCATCATATGAAGTGACATCCTACAGGCCAATTTCATTATTACCCGTTATGTCAAAATTGTTTGAAAAATTGTTATTGAAAAGGCTGCAACCAATAATAGAAGCGAACAATTTGATACCACAACATCAATTTGGTTTCAGGAAAAAACATTCTACTATCGACCAGTTACATAGAGTAACCAATGTAATAGAAAAAACGCTTGAAGAAAAGAAGATATGTTCCGCAATATTTTTAGATGTTGCACAAGCGTTTGATAAAGTGTGGCATGATGGGCTCATTTGGAAGCTTAAAACAATGCTGCCTTGCCAATTCACTAACATTATCGAATCATATATATCAAATAGATACTTTCGAGTCAAACAAGAAGGCATATATACTGAAATACGAGAAATAAAAGCTGGCGTGCCGCAGGGAAGTGTACTAGGGCCAATACTGTACCTTCTATACACTTCTGACTTACCGATAGCTGAAAGTAATGCAGTCGCAGCTACGTTTGCTGATGACACGGCGATCCTAGCAGTAGGCAATAATAATGAAGAAGCAACATTTAAGCTACAAGTAGCCATCGACAAAGTACAAAACTGGACAAAAAAATGGAAAATTAAACTCAATGAAAGCAAGTCAATTCATGTTGTTTTTACAAACAGAAAAATTACTCCGATCCCAGTATTTATAAACGGTCAGGTAGTGCAATTGAATAACTCACCTAAGTATTTAGGAATGACATTGGATGCAAAATTAAGATGGAAAACGCATGTTAAAAAAAAGAGGGAAGAACTGGGCATCAGATATAAAGACATGTATTGGTTATTAGGAAGGAATTCCGAATTAACAGTACAAAATAAATTATTACTTTATAATCAAGTGCTAAAACCTGTATGGAGCTATGGAATCCAATTATGGGCGTGTACCAAAAATTCCAACATTCAGATTATACAACGGTTCCAAAATAAAGTACTTAGAAATATTGTTAATGCTCCATGGTACATCAGGAATAACAACCTCCACAGGGATTTAAATATTGAGCCAGTAAAAGATGTCGTTAAAAAGTTTGCAAAAAAACACGAAGAAAGATTAAGCAAGCACATTAATGCTGAAGCAGCGCAGCTCTTGGATCACTCGGATGCGGTTAGAAGACTGAAAAGGACGAAACCATTTGAGCTTGTATAATAAAGAAATTCGTACCATATATAATTCATATTAATTAACGTAAACTAAGCGACCGCAGTGGGTATGTGCTTGGTAGTATAATAGTATAAATATTAAGTTAAGTTAGCATTACATTACTGATTAGTCTATAGACTAGATTGTAATGTTAATACATACCCGTTAGGGGCTGTAAAAATAATAAAAAAAAAAAAAAAAACAAAAAAAACTAAACAGTACACACAGCCATCGGTTTGGAGTTACTTACACGGTGATCTCCCATAATTACACATTTAAGAAAACATCTTCTTCACTCATATCTTCCGAATTCTCCGTGTCGAGCATTTTATTAAAATTAATTTATTACCGTAACAACAAACTGCAGTAGTTGAGTAAGAATTTTAATACTCCTGGTAGCAAATTATTAAAAAGAAAGTTAAACAGAGTTAATTTAAAAAATGTATACAGCGGTTTTGGCCCAAAAGTTCGAATATTTGACATATCAGTTAAATACCCTGTTTATTTTTATATGTTATCCATTAAGTCCAATAGTGTATATGGCTTAAACCTCTTCCAGTTTTTATAAACATATTGTACAATACATTTTCGTATTTCGACTCCTAATCATTCATTATTATACAATAAATAACATAGAGATGAAAACAAACATGTATCATCCCTATCTCTATGTATTTAACATAATGGGCAACTATTGTGTATCCTTAACACATATTAATTCTACTTTCGTAATTACAGTGAGTATTTATATATCCAAAATACTCACTTCAATACCGCACAGAATTTGCACAAACTGAAAGTAAAATGAAATATTTTTGAATATTAAAGACACCGCGATCGCAGCACCGCTCTCTGCCATTCCAACATCAACAACAACTTTTCTTCCGACCTGCCTGTCTTCAGCATTTTATTAAAATTAATTGATTACCACAACAGCAAACCAATATACGTAGTTGAGTAAAGATTTCAAATTTGAATATCAATAACGTTCCCGGAAGTGTAAATTCCGTT
Source organism: Icerya purchasi (assembly GCA_039619475.1). Classification (NCBI taxonomy): domain Eukaryota; kingdom Metazoa; phylum Arthropoda; class Insecta; order Hemiptera; family Monophlebidae; genus Icerya; species Icerya purchasi. Next base: position 544,657,115 of record CM077115.1, read on the forward strand.
GCAGGATATTTTAGAAAACACCACTTTTTTTTTTTTAACTCTCCGTAATGAGTACAGCAGCTAGCTAGGAGACTTGGAAGTTTAATGATTTGAATAACGCAAAAAGTGAACTAACAGAAGCGGCGTATTTACTTACACCAGAAACTAATAAAATAACCATAGTAATCATTTTATTTAAATTTTTAGGTTTAATTTATTTTTATCGTGGTAATCGTTTTATTTAAAAATCGATTTTTTGTTAATTTCTTTTTATTCGTCCCATACACATTTCTGTGCCCCTGGTCTCATCTTAACTATTTAAAACCCTCATGTTTCGTGTAGTGGACCGAATTGTGAATCTGAACCATTCTTGAATACACTTGAACACACAAAAAATTTCATCAAAATCGGTCCAGCCGTTTAGGAGGAGTTCAGTCACAAACACACGCACAGAAGAATTATATATATAAGATATATATATATATATATATATTTGATAATGCACGTGTTAAAACTGGTAAAGAAATATCAGATGCAGTTATGTAAGGTGTTACGTCAATGAAAAATTTTCTGCAGTTAGAATTAATATTATAAATTAATAAATATCTATCTATTCATCTATATCCAAACATATACATATATACATATATAAACATATATACAGATATAAACATATATTCATGTATATATATATACACATACACACATATATGGGGAAAGAAAGAGAGCCATAGAGAGGCAGAGAAGAGATAAATATATAGATGTATACATGTAAGTATTTATATATGTAAATAAAAAGTAGCTGGATATGACGCGCGGTGTTCTATTTACTTTATAACATAAAGGAATTAATTCGTAATAGCGTTCTTTAAAGGACTGAATTAGCGATTAACTGAATGTTATTAACAATGTCGTGTTTGGAAATATACCGCGGGTATGAAAAGGGCAAAACTGTTCATTAATCACAAAATGGTCACATCTGCAGTGGCACTCGTTTTAAAATTTTGATAGAGTATTAGAAAACATCATATTGAAAATTGCAGTTAAAATGATCGAATTAAAAAGACATAAATCTGACGTGTCCCTCTAAAGCATTTACATACCGGTACATTATATGTTACATTCATCTATATTGCCATATTCTTGCAAAAAGTACTTTATTAAAAAAAAACCCGGTAATGTAATATGTTGATGGCTTTATTTTGTTTTCATCTGTAGCACGTTATCAGGCATAGTGGGATTTCTTCATCAGTTTTATTGTAAATACTAGTAGTGTGTAATTCTAAGTTTTCCACTAAGGGGTGAAATATTCCTCGAGCACGTAGAGACCTGCACTAACCAGAAGAAACGTTAAAGTAAAATGAAATGTATTATTGAATATCTATCGGAAATTTATTTCGAAACATTATTACCACCGGGTCGGAGGTTCAACGGCTTAACGGGATTGTTACAGTTTGTCGCACATTCGTGCATAGGAACTTGAAAAAGTTAATTTGCTTATGGTCGAGCAAAAGGAGATCACATTACATTTTGCCTTCCATCGAAATATGTAGTTGAGTTTACTAGAAATTGTTGCGATCAGCTGATGTAAAATGACATCCATATTGTGTATGTGAGGACATATGTTTTCTTTTCATTTTTTTTCTTCTTTATCATTAAATGTCAGCCAAAAAACCTGGCCAGAAACAATAGATAGAGGAAAAGTCTGTCGTAGTATTTTAAATCGATCCGATATTGATAAAGAACCAAAAACATAATTTACAATGTATTTTAACGTTTATTAACTTACAAATAAATTCGATTCCCGGCGATATTTGTTAATCAGATTAGATAAACAACAAAATATTTTAGTGAAATAAATTAGTAAAGATAATAACAAAAAGTGAATGTTCACGGTGAACCATAACATGCTGGTTTCAAACACTCATCGAAGGTTAAACATTATTTTTTCCCCTTGCCAGATCCATTTTCTGGTTTAGAGGTTCCTGCAACTGACGGAATATCTTTCCCTTTGTTCTCTTTACCGTTTCCTCCCTTCTTCTTTTTCTTCTTATCAAAGTTACCGCGATCTCCTCCTCTGGCCAAAACCATTTCGTCCGTGATTAATAGCAGCACAATTAAAACTAACTATAACGGCAAAGAAAGAAAAAAAAATAAATTAAATTCAAACTTTGCAGGTTTTTTTTTTTTTTAATAATAAATTTACAAATATATAAATCTAGGCGTCGTGTGTAACTACCTGGGCTATTACGGCACCTAGACTCACTGGAAATTACAGAAGGCGGTGCAGTCTGTTCGATGCTGCAAAATTCAACACTGCCCGAACACAATCCGGATAGTTCGACAACAGTCGGTAGCGGTGAGGTATGAGAAGAAGTACGGGAAGTATGCCGGCACCATTTCAGCAGATGCTCTAGGGTTGGCGAGGCCATGAAGCCCGACAGTGGGCAGCTGGACGGAGGGGGAGCTCCTTCAAAGACGTAATTGTGTGACAGTCAGTGTGTCCCAGACGCAGTCTCAATAGAATCGAGAAAAATCCCTACGTGAGACGGGGAATGGCGGTCACCATGGGTCGGTGTTCGACTTCATGGACCTGAGCCAGGTCATTTGTTCTGACATTCTTCAGCAAAGTGCATCAGAAAGACTGATGACCCTAATCGAGGCAGTTAAACTATTTAACAGTTTAACATTTAATCTTCACTGATGAGTATAACTAGGAATTCGAGCGTTGACGATAGTTATTCTTCCTTTTTTTGTCTGCTGTATGCGTGATTCTAACCGGTTACTATTAGGCCCCCTTTTTTCAGAAATTAAAAGTAATTAAAAAGGAAAAGAAAGAAAAAAACGACACTTAACTGTTTATTTTATTTATGTACGCGTGGCGACTGCCCCGCGGTCAATTATAGTGTGCACGAAAAAAATAATAAAAATCCATAATACGGATAAACGAACTCTAAAATTTATGGTTCGGCATTTATGTGAATATGCGCTCATTAAATAAGACGTTAATTTTTACCGCTTGAAAAATTCTTAAGAAATATATAATGCGGATAACACAACACGGCTATTTCGATAATAGTCCAATGTTTTTATTTTAATTGTCCAACATAAACTTTATGTGTTCAGCGTTATGCCTTTTAAGTACGTGTTTTCAATTTTAAAATCACTTCAATTTGTGTTCTTATATGTTTGTTTTAACAAGTACATTCAGCCAGAGTTTGCGCGGAATGTAATTTACTTTAATCACGTTTTTAGTTTGTAACACAGTGCGGGCACCGATATGAACTTCGCTAATTATCTCTGATACTAGCTGTGCGCATTTTTAATAAGATCCGTACAAATGCAAATGAATATTTCCATTTTTTGTTTTTGTTTTTATTTCTTTCGTATCGCGGTAGTTATTCTAAATTGAAAAATACTTTAAATTGGAGTTCGATAATAAAACTTAATGAAGTTATAACAGTTTTAAAGAAAACTGGCTATTAAAAACCGTTATTGTGTGCTATATCATCGTATAATAAATAGCGCCCACTTGCTTTCATGCAAGAGAAACAATAACAAAAAAAGTTATTTGATAATTAAAAAGAAAAAAAATACTTGTGTATATGCAGCTCACTCAATCATTACAGCTTCCAAGCTTCACTATCCTCTGGACTGTCCCCAAATATAGCGCCACATAAATGAACAGTAGAGCGAATAATACATCCCCACCCCTTCCAGTCAGCAAATTATTAAGAAATCTTTTGAGAGCCATGGTGGCCCCTCTCCCGGGGACCCTCGAGTATATTTTGCAGCGTGCTCAACCGTATGCGCCTCAGCCACACGCAGCTGTCCTACACCTATTTGCCGGAGACCAGCTACCTCTGAACCACTTGTTCGTTCTGTTATGTACAAGAATTGTCGGTCCGTTCAGCCTATTTTCATAAACTGTGTCTACATTCCTTCTTCCAAAACTAAGTTCAGATTTGTTACTCTGAGCTCTGTTTTTTCGAACTCAGTAGGGAAACAGAGCGTAGTATTGTAAGGGACAATGGCTTAAAGTCAGTCCTATAGTAAACCGAAGACTCTGGAACCGTAATAGTCTGTATAATGTACACGGCCCCGAGAAGAAAGATTACGAAAACAAAAAAAACAAAACAAACTACGATTATCTCTTTCTTATTCCTTCTTAAATATTCCATTTCTCTAATATCATTTTACTTATTTTATAAACTGTCCATTCATTAATTAAATATTAATAACTGTAAATTCTTTTTTTTTTTTTCCGATTAATATTTTTATGTATAGAAAAATATAGACTAATACATATTTTTTAACAAATAGTAGTTAGGTTTTTTTAAGGTTTAACTCATCCACGGGGCAAAATATGTATATAACATAATAAAGAATAATAAAAAGCCTATTAATATCGACGTTAAGCCGTTATTATCTAGACCAGAGTTTCTCAAAGTGGGGTACGCGAACCCTTAGGGGTTCGCCATTCGACGGTAGGGGGTTCGCGATGAGATTTATGTAATGGCGGCTGAATGACTGGCAGGCGCGTGGGGTACACATTTTGGCGCACACGCGACTGAACTCGCATGACATGGTACAAGCACGGTGCGCGGCGTGGTTCCCACGCTCAGTGTTTGCTTAGTGTTCATTTATTTTAGTTCTAGTTATTTGCGCGTATTTTGCTTGACATCAAGATAAAAACAAAAACATTTGCAATCGCTTTGTGCGGCTAGCAATAATTTTGTTCGAATCACTGTTATTTTCTGAAAATATATTCAGTAACAGTTCCGAAAATGAATGAGTGGTTAAAAACGGGGTCATTACGTATAAAATGTCCAAATAATTTAACGTTATCGTCCAGTTCGCAACCTCTACCAAGTACGTCTACTCAAATTGCGTCTACTTCTTCTGAAAGTTTAGTTTTAAATGAAAATTCTGAGAAATCGAAAGAACCAGTAAAAAAAGTCACACCATCGGCAAAAAAAAAGGAAATATGACGAAGACTATCTGAAAATTGGAATTTACGTGCAAAGAAGAATCTCAATACCCAGAACCACAGTGTGTAATATGTTCAGAAGTTCTCGCAAATAGCTCGATGAAGCCATCACTGCTATGGAAGATATTTGGAAACAAAACATTCGCAATACGTACGTGTAAACCTTTAGATTTTTTTGTTCAAAAAAAAAAAAAAACAGTTAGCTTCTTCAAAAAAGACCATGAAAACCACCTTGGCTACTAACTCTGAATATTTGCGTGCATCTTTCCTTGTGGCATATAAAATCGCAAAGACCGGAAAGCCATACAATAATATTGCTGAAGAATTGATTTTACCAGCTGCTAAAGATATGGTCAGTTGTGTGTTGGGAGACACATTTTCGAAATTGCTGGATAAAATACCGCTTTCGAATGATACAATTGCAAGTCGCATTCACGACATGGGACACAATGTTGAAAATCAACTCGCACAACGATTACAAAATAATTATTATGCGATTCAAGTTGATGAATCAACAGATGATATTAGTGGATTGCCGAATTTACTTGAGTTTGTTAGATGTGTATATGAAAATATTTCTGAAGAAGATTTTCTATTTTGCAAGACCTTGTGGAGTCTACGAGAAAAAAAGGAGAAGATATTTTTAACGCCATCAATGGTTTTTTTAAAGAACATGGGGCATAGATTGGACGAGGTGTGTTGGTGTATCAACAGATGGTGCAAAGGCCATGACAGGAAGGATATCTGGACTCTAATAACCAGGATTAAAAATCTCGCTCCTGAGGTCAAAAGTATGCATTGCGCATTGCACAGAGAAGCGCATTGGCGAGCAAGAAAATGCCTAATGATTTAAAAGCAGCACTTTCTTCAGAGGTCGTACAAATAATAAACTACATAAAAGCACGTCCGCTCGAGTCAAGACTTTTCGCGTTATTATGCCGAGAGATGGCTAGTGAACATGTTTCATTATTGTTACACTGTGAAGTAGGCTGGTTGTCAAAAGGCAGGCTATTATGTTGAACTTCGTCACGAAATCGATTTATTTTCGGAAGACAGTCAACCTCGATTTCCGATTGGAAGATGAAACCTGGCTTAAAAGAATAACCTATTTAGCTGACATTTTTTCTTCTCTTAACGAAATGAATACTTCGATGCAAGGTTCCACATGCAATGTGTATTCACTGTGCAGGACAAAATAAACGCATTCATAAAAAAAATCGAGTTTTGGAAAACTTGCTTGAAATCGAAATATTTTTGAATGTTTTCCTGTTTTGCATGAATTCATCACGATGAACGCCTTACCCGTGGATGCCGAAATAAGGGCTGAAATTATTCGTCATCTTTCTCAGCTCTCTGACGAACTGAAAAGGTATTTTCCAAATATTGATAATGCTGAAGATGGCTGGATTCGAAACCCATTTATGGTCACGACCGAGAGCATAAATTCTAGTTTGAGTATTAAGCAACAGGAATCATTACTAGAGACGTCCGTAGATGAAACTATTCAAGCTGAGTTAAAAAGGACGTCTTTGATTGATTTTTGGGCAGCTAGACAGGAAGAATATCCCGAACTATCACGCAAAGCGGTGAATTTCCTTTTACCCTTCGCTACAACATACTTATGTGAAAGTGGGTTTTCACACCTGGTTACGATAAAAAAGAAATATAGAAATCGACTTGATGCTGAGTCAGAATTAAGGTTAAAATTGTCTAAAATTACTCCCCTAAAATTGACTGAATTTGCGACAAGAAACAAGCTCATCCATGACATTAATATTAAAAAAATATTTTTTTTGCCACTGTATTTGTTACCTTTTATTAAAATAAAAAAAAAAACCTTATTTTCTTCAACAGCTAATTTTATTATTTTCTCGGGAGGGGGATGTTAGGGGTTCGCCGTCATTTGGAAACTTTAACAGGGATACAAGGAGCCATTAGTTAGAGAAACCCTGATCTAGACTAATCACTAAGGTAGTGTTTCTGGTAAGTGTAAGCTTTGCGAAACGTTAAGGTTTTAAGATTAAATTTTTAAACAGGGTGTCTGCCGTAAATTGTTTTCCTAATTATATCCACCATGTAAGTTTTAAATGTTTAATATTAGCGTCATTAGTTTTAATAATTTTTCAATATGCTTATTGTTAATTGGTTTAGCTGCAGATTAGCTGACTTGCTTCTAACTTGAAGTACTAGTATTTATTTCTGTTTATTTTCGGGTTTTGCTGGATTATAATTTAACAATATGTTTCGTGCTATTTTTACAAATTTATGTTGATTTTCTACATTCCACTCTGATCACTCTTATGTTTTTAGCAATTCCAGTGACAGTTTTTTTAATCGTCCTTCTTTGGGGTCTAATTAAACCTTGGGTAAAATTAATCAGTCAAGTAAAGTAAGTTCTACAGCCAGTGTCGAGAATTCTGACATTAATATTCGTAACGTATTCAATCTACAGTAAACGACAGGGACATTCTTCTTTGGACACGAAGTTCCGACTTAGTCTCGAACTCCATAAACCGATTTGAGTCCTGTGGTGTCGAGGATCTTAACTGCAAGACTATCACCTACAAAAAAGTAAATGAACTCATGCGATTAAGTGTTTTTTTTTTTATGTTGTATAATATTTTTGTGTTATTAATTTAATTTCTCCGTTTAGTTTCTTTTTTGAATTTTATTATTTTAATGTAAGATTGTTAATAATATTTTCCGTACAATGTTTTTCTTTAAGGTATAGTTCTTAAATATATACTATATATATATATTGATACGGATTCGGTATTTTATCTAGCGATGATGTCGAGCTAGAAATTATTCTCCGATTAAAATCATTAATTTTCGATCTCTCGGCATCAATTCTATTATTCATCGTCGTCCGAGAATACGGCCGGGATATTTACACGACCGAATTTGTTATTTCCGATTTCTGTCGAATTTCTCGGCTCGGGAAGTGTTAAGGGGTTGTGTAAGTGTCCTGGTATATATGCGACAACAGGATAGCGTCTGTCGGTCGCGTGAGCCGTGTGAGATGAGTGTTGCAACGGCTATGTAGTATTAAGTGATAAGGATTTCGACAATGTACCGTTAGTTTGGTTAAACTGTTAACGAGCCGATTTAGTGAAATAAACGTACCGTGAGTTACCGTTTTAATTGAGTACGAAACGAGTCGTCGTTCATCATCAGTTAATACTAGTCAAAAGTACGTTAAGCTAGTCGCCGTATTGTAATTTTTCGTGTGGGGCAATTTTGGCCGGATTTCTTATAAAACTCATTTATTTTTCGGGTACGCGCGACCGCAGTAAAATTTTATGTGAATTAATGTTATTTTACAGAATATACGCGTTTTTTAAGACAAGCTGTTTTTTTTAAATTGAACTCGTGGTGCGGAGGGGCGGATTCGCAATTATTTTGATAAGTTTCCTGTGTGTTGATCTTATATGAAAATCAAGTTCTCTTACAGAAAAAAGATCGTCAACAATAAGAATAGAAAATAAGAGAAATTCATTTCAATATATATATATATATATTTTTTTGGGGGGGGGGTCCCCATTCTGGATAGGACCAGTGGAGCAAATATATTTAATACAATCTGTGTATAATTGATTATAGTGTAGCTATGAAAAAATATATGATAATTACAAATTTTTTCTTTACTTGTATTAGTTAAAGCGCTTAGCTACTAAACCAGAGGTGTCATAGGTTACCGAGACTTGTCTCGTTCCGGATCCAAGTCGCTCCCAGGTATATAACTAATCTGAAATTGAATATTGGTTATACCAGAGAAATTTAGGAAAGTAAAGGCGGCCGAGCAAAAGAAACTGGCCCCAATATTCCTTTTAAATCCATTAGGCTTAGTACTATTATGAAAAGCTTAACTTCACAATCCATGATATCTTATCAAGGGTATGGGACTTACTTTACTTTATATATTTACTCGTATGTATACACATAAATTGTTTTGTTTATTCTGATTATTCTTAAATGATGTGAAAGGGGAAAAAAAATTATATGACTGTTAGCGAGTATTGATGAGAAATGAAACACGCTGTTAGTGACTATTCCGATAAATCTGATATTATTATATTCTAATACAGTGATCACGATCCGTATTCAGAAGTTTAATGGGATACACAACCGTAGTGAAGAAAATTAACCGAATGAAACTGGTTCACCTTAGTTAGCGTATACTAGAAAACATGGTCACACTTTATGGAAAATATAGAACACTTTCTAGAAATGTCACAGAACGATTAATGAAAAATATTTATCGAATTCGTACGCTACGTATCATTATAACAGTTTCATAGATATCTGGAAATTATTTGTTATTAACAAAATAATTAAAAATATAATCATAAACACGGATATATAGATTTTAAAAAATAGAATAAATTCAGTAATAAGAAATTCGATGAAATATTGCTAGCAGAGCTACGAGCTCTCTTTGTGAACTTTCGTGTTTGACCTACAACAAACAAATTATCGCACATAAAATCAGAAGACCTATGGACAATGTGCATGGACAGGAATAGAGAATTCTTCATAATTTGTATGGCATAAAAACGGTTTAAACCTTTATTTCAAGCGATACGATTTTGGAAAAACGTAAGGTGTTGCAGTAAAAAGTCTGCTATATGTTTTAAACTGTTTAAAACTAATATTATTATACAAATTTATGCAAATGTGGTTTTTCATACATAAAATATTACGGCGTATATTGAAAATATAATAATCTATTGACCCAGAAAAATCCTCATTATGCGCAACCTCTCATTTTTGCATTTCCTTTACGACTTCTGATGGATTAACTATTAAATGGAAAAAACAACGAAAGACCAATGAATTCATCATCCACTTTTTAAGGATGCATATTTTAAATTTTTATACGAAAATTATTCTTATTGACCTGTTTTTGAATTAAGGTCTCATTCGAGCGCTTGCTTTATTTCAGTTCAGCAGAAAAAATATACATTGAAAAGAAAATAATCTGAATTATTTATAAGCTAAATGGGCAATTATAGTTACACACTCAAGTCATCTCGTTTCGATTTACCGTTGTCATTTAATCATCTCTATATTTCGAAAGGTACTTTGCAGTATGCATTCTAACTTCTCTCGTATTTTTAGACAAATGTGACCAATTTCCTGAATTAGACGATGAGCAAAATACTGTTTGACTCATAACTCTGAGTTCCGATAACTTTATGCTTTTTTTTTTTTTTAATAAATAAATTATACAGTGAATGCTTTTAGGCATCAGTGGTATGGCATTGACTCAAATAGTTTTAATCAAGAATCACTTGCAAAATTGCACTGTAATGCTGAATTATGCAATTAATTGTTGTTCTACACTTCATGCTTACGACTAGTTAAGGTTTTTGCTGTATAATTATAAAATAAATATTTGAAATTCAAAAAATTAAGCTTCTATTACACATTGGCTTTAGTTATTTATTTTTACGATATTACGAGGAGCTCAGTTGTGTTTTATTTGAAACGCTGCACCTACGAAACATTACGAAATAGTGTTGGTAAATTTGGCGCATAACGATTAGCCCAATAAGTTATTCTTTTCCTTTTTATAAGTTGTTTTGTCATTTGGCTAGAAATTATAATCAAAAGATTCATCACAAACGGTTAAATTGTATGCCTCAAGCGACGTTTGCCATATAAAACTACACTGCGTGGACATAGCAATTACTCAAGTTTGACGAATTATTAACAGCCCACCCACTTATACATTGATGGATACAAAACATTCAATTTCAAGTTTGAACCGGTTAGAAAAGGTAGAAGTGCATGACTGAACGATATCGTCCCTGTTTTAGATGGTAAAATGTATGAGCAATTCCGTTGTGCTCACAAACATCAAAATCTCAGTTCCACGGAGTTTTACTTGTTACTAGTTCCATACATTCCATGCGTACCTCACACACACACACACACACACACACACACACACACACACACACATTGATTACCGCTGAAATTATTATGATAGTCCCCGCGATATTTATTACCTTATTCCAAATTTTCCAAGTTCATTGAAAAGGATACCAGGTATTGTTTCTTTGGGTCTTGGGTCACGTGCAGACCTGGTATCTCAGTCAACCATAATGTATCTTGCAATATACGCAGTCCACCATAATGTATCCTGCAATATACGCAGTCCACCATAATGTATCCTGCAATATACGCAGTCCACCATAATGTATCCTGCAATATACGCAGTCCACCATAATGTATCCTGCAATATACGCAGTCCACCATAATGTATCCTGCAATATACGCAGTCCACCATCTTTAACAAAATTATTTTTCGACAGGAATTTTTCGCGGCAGATTGCGATTGGCTTTCCAAAACTACCCTCATTCAGAATGTAATGTTTTACAATGAATCCTCGTAGTGGATCCCGGATGAAACAGAACGCCTGGAATTCTTAGCAGTCACCTGTGAAGACGAAGTACCTCCCTCTTCCCCTCGACTACTTTCCTAAGTGAGCTACTTGTCCGTTTTGTTCTCACGTGAAACATTTCCCCTTAGAATGCGCCCGTTCCGATTATTTACATTGCGCACATATAACATGATTGATATCGTTTTAAACACTCCGACTATTGAAAGCAGATTTTTTCGTATTCATTCACTTTCTCAGGCTGAAAAGTTTAGTTTAATTAACACTTAGGGTCCCTTTTATAGCCTAGGTAGTTACAAGCGGTATCCCCTGTGTATCATCTTTACATATATATTAATTACAACGTAATTCTTAGGCTACCCCCATTCGAAAAAATGTCTCAATTTTATGTAACGCAAAATGTCCCAATTTTATGTAACGTTTGTTATATTTTATAGTATTTTTGTTATTGTTATGTAAAAAATGTCACAATTTTATGTAATGAAATATGTAACATAACGAAAAAATGTCTTAATTTTATATAATGAAGGTTAAATGCTGGAATTGGATTTTTGTGATTATGTTTTGTTTTTCCTTTTGTGTTGATGCCAGTAAGGATTACGTTGTAAATTTTGATCGTTTTATACATAGTATAGAAGAGAACGAGGCAGAAATGAAAGCAAGAGGGGTCAAGGGGCACATGTGCCCCTTGCGAGGCCAAAATGGCCAAGTTTATATATATATATATATATATATATATATATATATGTTTATCAGGCTTGCATTTGTGTATTCACACATTACCTTATCAGATGAATAATGTACCGTTTGTGCGTTATTCCACTTTGAACCAATAAGTAATTAAATTCGATAGAAATAATGAAAAAACATGCCTATTTGTGGAGAGATTTATAAAAATTCGCACACTACCGATAGACTGGTAAAATTAAACAGAGCGATATTTGAATTTCAAAGAACACTTGGATTTTAAATTAACAATTGTTTTCATACGTATATCTTCGCACATCCGCTAAACATAAACTTATTACAACTTTAAACCGTTCGGAAGGAAACTAAAATGCAACGTATTAGTTTCCAAGAACGCTGCACGGCACAGATTCGTCACCGACGCGCCCGTACATAGAAAAAAAAAAAAAAATAAACAAAAACAGATTTATTCAAGATTCGGCCCTTAACAAAAATCTTTTTCCACCTTTGAAAATTTACTTTTAGTAATATATTCTTAAAAACTCGACCGCATCAAGTTATTAAAAAAAGAACAACAATCCGAAAATACTCAATATAATTCAAATTGGTTTAGAAAAAAAAAAAAAAAAGGTCGATCCAACTTAATCGGAATGCTGCCAAACGCTGGAGACAGATAATTGCAATTGTTTGGTTGATGGTTCAATGGGGTCTGCTCACAATCGTTTATTCGTGTCGAACGGGTGATGCCTGCCTTAAGACAGTTCAGCAGGTACAAGTGTGTTCGCGAAAAATTTTACAAATAAATGCCCTGATGAAGGTGATGACATTCACGAGTAAGTAGTAGTTGCCGTAATATTGGGAAACGATGACACACGCCCCTCAAGAAATACTCAATTACCACGGTTGCATTAGACTCGTTTCTCAAAAAACCTGAGTAAAGTAACCGACTTCACACGACACCTTCAATCTGCTGTGGTGTCATGTCGGAAAGAGACTGTGGCGCTGCTGCTGTTATGTTATCGGGCGATTACAACTATGTATCCTCTGAGTCAGATAGAAATAATTTCGTCGAGAATTATTTTCGTGACGCCCTTTGTAATGGTCATGAGCGGTAATTCCCGTTTTCCTACCAATCTCTGTGGTGGCTCTCTTTGTTTCCTTCACTTCGTCATGCTGTTGTTGTCTCTATTATTCGTTTGCGTTTTTATGCTACAGCCTATAATATCTTAGTTACGTTTTAGTTTTTTGTTTGCTGCCTCTCAGTACTGTCGTCCTCTCCACTGAAACGAAGAGCGTGTATACGATTCATGCGTTTATTAAGTGTTGTTTATCTCTGTTTCTATTAAGCGTTCTGCTTTCTACTGCAATTCGCTACGACTTAGTCTTCCTACTCCGCATTGCGCCTCTTATATCCCATCTTTTCCTTCTGCACACATTGTTCCTATTATTTGTTCCTTCCGCCTAATAAATATCTGACCGTATCAAGATATCTAATTGACTCCTTCCTTTTCTAATTGTTTCTGGGTAAAGGTGTCCGATGAGCCCGACAAAAAGAAAACAAAAAAATCCCTCCATCATCAAGTTAAATCCGCCTTACCGATAGTTCCAGGAGCGAGGACGGCTGGCGCGTTTACTGCCCCGTCTCTTCGCCATTCTGAGCCCTTCCGGCTTCCTTCCTTCTGCACTAGTTTTTCAGCCGAGTCGATCGTCTTTCCCAATTCCTCATAATTTCGGACTTCAAAAGCGTCCTTCAAGCCCTATATCATTTGACCCCCCTAACATTCCTATCATTGGTATTATTCTCTCAATTCTTCCTCTTACCTCCACTCTGCAGTCATCCCGCTCTATTCTTATTGATTTTTTATGAATCCCCAGTCATTAATTGACGGCAATGATGCAGCTGATTCTTTGTCTCTCGTTCTTCTGCTGGTCGCCTTGATTCATTCCTCAACTATTTCCCTTCTTCAAATGCTTTTTTTCTAATCCACCTCCAATCACGCTAGACTTTGGCAGCATATTCATCCCCCCCCCCCCTATTTTCTAATCGTCATTCACCGTTTCATTCAGCCGATTCCGAGCGTTTCCTTGATTCCATTCTATTCCTTTCCGTCGTCGCTCTTCCATTATCTCCCTAATTCGTCTTCGGATCAATCATTCTCTCTCCCCCCTCTCACTTTCGATTTGCTCTGTCGCCATCTTCTTATTGTTTTTTTCACGCTTGTGATCCTCTTCGTATATGTGTTTGATGTTGATCACATTATCTTCCAGTGTGGCCTGCTCTTTGTAATGAACGCTCTCTTTTATGCGGCCAGCTCTTGACATTGGGCCTCCCTACTCCCTATAACGCTTCCTTTGTCCTTTCCTTACAAAAAAAAAAAAAAAAGTTAAATCCTCCAGGTTAATGTGTCTGCAACCGACCACAGCCCAAATATCTCCCTCTAAAAAAAAAAAAAAAACAACAAAAAAAACAAATTATTGGAAAGACATTTAAATTGTGCCCGATTTTTCGATAATAAATCACGTTTAAACGAAATATAAAATTCCTTACGAATATGTACGAGATCTTCATTGCGAACAAAAATACTGTGTGTATCTGGACTAAAATATTTCGCTAATAAATAATAATTTGCGCATATTTACTGTTCTTCAAGCACAACTCGTTTCGTTCTCGGCGATCGCGATATGAGATACGAAAAGAATTTTCAGACATCAATTTTGCTTTCTTCTTTTTACAATGTAATTACGATTCGGCGTAATTATAAAAACGGAACAACAAATACGGAGACGGTCGTTTGATAGCGAAATTATCACCATCGCCAGATAAAGGACAAGTCATGCTCAAAACCGTTTTCGATTGGAAGAATTTTTTTAATTAGTCCCGTTTATCGTCCGCAAGTTATTTGTTTATTTTTAACGAGGAGGATTTTTTTATTATTGGTTTTATTATCTGTAAAGACGAGTCGTCGCCCGAAAAACCAAAAAAAAAAACGAAACCCTTATTTACAATGTCAAATCTTAAAAAGTTATCTTTGGAACAAGATTCGTTCGAGTTAAAAAAAAAACTATATATATTGTCGACAAATCTGCGGACTAGTATGAAGGAAATGTGGGGTTTGAATATAGAGAAATCGGTCGTTGTCCTATTTGCTGAAATTATAAACTATAAAAATAAATATATTTATACAAGTATAGTGTGAATCGCGAGAAAAAATTGAAAAATAAATATGCTTATGCATAATACAATATATGTATTGGAATCAGTACGCAAATATAAAGATTGGCAATAGTTATTCGAAAAATAAATGCGAAATAAAGAGGGGGGTTAGACAGGGATGCCCCTTATCACCGAGATTGTTTAACATATATGCGGAAGAAATTATAAAAGAAGCCGGAATTGAAAAAATGGGAATAAAATTAAACGGCCGCAGAATTCGGGAAATAAGCTACGCAGATGATAGAGTGCTCATAGCCGAATCCGAAACACAGGCACAGAAAATGATAGATCGAATAAACAATACTGGCATAAAATACGGCATGAAAATTAACGCTAAGAAAACTAAAGTGATGAAATTCTCAAGAAACGGCGGCAGCAAAACTACTTTAAAAATCGGCAACCAAGAAATAGAAAATGTAGACCAATTCAGATACTTGGGAGTGATGATAAATACAGACGGAAGAGATCGTAAAGAAATACGAACGCGGATTGGTATGGCGAAAACGGCATTTAATAATTTGTACAAGGTGCTCGGAAATCAAAGCATGAGTCTAAGTTTACGGAAAAGAATAATGAAATGTTATGTCTGGAGCGTATTAAAATACGCCTGCGAAACATGGACAATGGGAGCAGATGGCGAAAGGAAGATAGCCGCATTGGAAATGTGGTGTTACAGACGGCTGATGAAGATATCGTGGACCACACACACAACAAATAACGCTGTATTGACAAAAGTAGGAGAAGAAAAGAGAACACTGCTGGAAGATATCAAAGATAGAAAACTGAAATACCTTGCTCATAAAATCCGAGAAAATGGAATTTTCATGATGGCGGTGCAGGGGAAAATTCCTGGAAAATCAATAAGAGGAAGGAGACGGTTAGAATTAACAACAGCGAACCTACCAATAAATCCGCCATGCAAAAACTTACAGAAAATAATAACTCTTTCCCGGGAACGAATAATATGAATGTATGCAATCTCCTGACTCAGGAGAAGCAACTATGATGATGATGATTTGTAATGAAGTTTTCGGGTCTAGCCTATTGTCAGCTAAGATTAAAAGGCGCTGGGATATATGTGAAAAAACAAGTTAATTATATATCGAACAGAGGACTTGAAAACGTGCCTTGAACAAACAAAAATAAAACATAAATAGTCTTTAGCAAATAAAAACTAAAGGCAAAAGAAAAAAAAACAACAACAAAAAAAACATAAATTCCTCGTCTTTATAATGTACGAGAAATTCTTCACCTCTCTATAACGCGTTAACTTTAAAAGTAATTTTATTTTTTAAATAAAAACAAAAATAAACATTTAATACATTGTAACTTGAAAAAGAAAAAAAAAAATAATAATTGAAGTAACATTGGCTAAACAAGTTGTCGGTGCTATTTAAAAACTTTTTATTTTAATTATTTTAATTATTTTAATTATTTTAATTATTTTAATTATGACGCACTGCATGTTTACTTGTGTTTTTAATTAATAGATATAATAACGATATTTATGATAATTGTTTATGTCGGTAAATTTCTTTCTTTAATATATTTTCAACGAGTTTCCACGAATTTAATCCTTCTGTACATAACTTGTATTTTCTAAAAACATCTCATTGTGTTTTACTCGTTAGTTTATGATGAGTTAGACCCGAAAATGTTACTACAGGTAGAGAAGTATATTATTATACATATTTTCTTGCGGTTTGTTATATTTATAGCTAGCTGACTCAGCGAACTTCGTACCACCTCACAATCAATAAATGTTGCGTTATTAGCTGAATTAAATTTAGCTTTTTTATTAAGATAAAATTAATACTCAAAATTAATCAAGTTCAATAAATGTACAAAAATCAAAATGAAAAGTATTTTAATTACATTGAAAAGTATTTTAATTACACATATGGCGGCAGCAAGGCATTTTTGCTTTATTGAAGCGAATCGAAATGATTCGGGTAAAATATTGTTGCACTACTTTCTGTTGAACTATTAGCTGGATGGTTTGCACTGGGGTCGATTCCCTTCATCGAAGCACCTCTGTAATATAGGACATTTTTCGTTTTGCTGTCAGGTGCGAGAACGATCAAAGCGGATGGTTTGCCGACACGTGAATAATATGCCTACGTACAATTGACCGTGAGAGAAACAATTATATTGTATATATGGGATGGTGTATTGTTTAATTCTAAGGATCGATATATTTTCATTTTTACGTTTATGATATTCATGTTTTTTAGGTTTTGGAATAAATATAATATTTTCTTATTTCTATAATCAACCGACAGGACAGACCTTTTATATTTACTCTTTCCCAGTTTGGATTATTCCATTGCGTTCATTAGTAATTAATACATTGAAAAACAAAAAAAAAAAAAAAATTAAACTTCAAAGCGCATTGCAAACTGCCCAATGATAACAATAATAAGAGTAGTACGAAAAATTCAATCAAATGTTCTACTGTAAACAGTAATTCATGATGGTAGCAATAGAAAAAAATAGCGGGCATATTTAATCTGAACTTTCCAGGTCGAGACGAACAAAAAAAAAAAAAATCATCAAAATCGGTCAATCCGTTATACTGTTATAGAGATATATCATCAAAAAAGCCGTTCCATACAAAATGTACGAGAAAATGAATCCTTTTTTCATAAATTTTTTTTGAAATTTCGTATCTGCTATACAGGGCGGAGACAAATCCATCATAAAAATCAGTCCAGCCGTTCTCGAGTTATAAATGGTGTAACTAACCCGACTTTTTTTTATATATACATACATATAGATTATATTTATTTAAGAAAAAAAAAAAAAATGTTTTATTTAAATTGATTCGACTATTTCTAATCAATCAAAAAAATTTAAACGGACTCGCAATAGAACTTACATTTTTAAACCCTGTTACCAATACAAAAAGAGGTATGTAATGCGTGAAAAGGTTAACAATTCTGAGCCATGCACTAATTATTACAATTATACATTTCAAATTTTCAAAGTTGAACCATCCTCTCCTTCATGGTTTTTTTTGTTCCATGTGTTGGTGATTTCGTTTCATACACTAAACATGTATTATTACCCCATTAACTCACTTAATGTCAAAATATTGATCTAAAATTATCTCTATTTAAATTAATAACTTTTGATTTTTTTTTTGTCTTTTTTCTCAGATGTTGCATAAGGATCATAGCGCATTTATCATAATTTTAAATCAACCGATATCGAGTCGGCTAATGAAATAATTGGGTCTGCATATAGACTCAGGCTTACTTGGAAATTGCATATATACAGTATTTGTGTGAACCAATTATGTGAGACATTTATAACGGTTGTTTCATCTCGCGCAAACAATTCTACTGGCCAGTCCTTTGCAGTACTGTTTTAATTTTGTATCATACTCTCACTACTGGTATCATCTGCGTAAGATTTTTCGCCACCAGTGACTCTTCATCTGCAACTGCGTATCATTTGCATATGAAGCTTATTAACAGCTGACTTCCATACCTGACGGTCATTCTGCGGCCATAGACGCGACTCTTGTGTTCTGAGCCCAAAGTCCTCCCCTCTGGTTGGTATTACCCAAGCAGGCCGATTAGAATCTATTAAGTACAAACTATTCAGCATCCGAGCGACTGAGCTTCGCTCGGTATTTTTTTCTTATTAAATCGTGTTTTTTCGGAAAATATATTTAGATACGAATCGCGCACTGATTAAATATGAAACATTTTTCGATCTTACCTACATATGAATTGGTTATTTAAATGAAAAAAATCACGAGTGCAATTAAACACTTTAATTAAAAAACAATTTGCAACATTATAAGTACTTTTTTTACAGTTTATCTATCATTACGTATATATTTGAATACACTCAGTTTTACCATGATTCCAGTTGACCTTTTGATGAATCAAGAGTTATTCTTGGTATATACACATGTATATACCTCTTTGCCAGATTGTTCACCAGTCACGATTTTTACCTTTATTATGTTATTACACAGATTTGTCACATCGAGTCTTACACCGTTTAACATAGTCCTTCTGATACATCCAAATTACGCAACAGCATTATTAACAATTTTTTTTTTTTTTTGTAATTTCCATTCGTGCGGTGCTAAGTCTAAAATGTTGACAGTGATAAGAAATTCTGCTGTAAATTCAAGTGCTCCTTCAGGTTTGTCTCTTTAACCGTATCATGACTGTGATCGATTTTTTGTACTCTCTGGGAAGCTTGGCATCTTCGTTAATTTTTGATTTTTATGATTGCTATGCATTTTTTATCAGAAAAATTGAATTTTAGGTATATACACGTCAGCTGTATCTCTGTCGGGGTATAATTCGTTATAAAAACAAATAAAAAGCGTCTCGTAATTTTACCTGCGAGATCAGCTGTTTTACAATAAATTTGAAAAAATTTCCGACTAAATCACTGCAAAATGTAATAAGGGTAGTAGGGATTTTTAAAATGTGTACAACATATTCTCAGTAATCCACCTTCGCAAACAAATATATAAATACGGAAAACATTTAATATATCTGTGTATAGATAATAGGCAAAGACAAAACAGTTCAGTACCTTCTTCTGCTTTGTTCATTAACCGATTTTCTTTTTATTTATTTGTTTAGTAGCTATTAAAAAACATTTTTTTTTTCTTATTTAAATATGAAAGTAATATAAAAATAAATAAATAAAAAATGAACCGTTCTTATCAATAAATGATTGTAAAAATGAAAAATGAAATCACTATAATATTTTTAATAAAATATCGGCAAAGTTAAAGGAAAAGTGTGAGACATTAGTACATGGAATCGCGTAAAGCCAAAAAAAAATTAACAAAGACGAAGGAAAATAGAAGCTAAGACAGGGCTTATCTACCTGGGTGGGAAATAAGCTCTGAATAAGAAGTTTGTTGTTGCCGCTTAAATCTTGCACAGTTCTATTCAATGTTTCGAGTGAATGTTTATGATACGTATAGCCCCGGCATGATTGTTTTTGCAATATACTACTGAAAATATTAAAACCCATTTAAAACTAGATTTTTCCATGCATTAGAGAACTTGACAGTATTGACATACCGCTAGTGTGCAAATTTCATCCAAATCGTTAGAGCCGTTTCCGAGATAGGCGAAATAAATTTATATATAAGAATTAAAGCTGTTAGATAAACTATTCATATTTTTTTTTTTTTAAATAAGTTTTGGGTCTCTCACTGGGCAAATATGCCCGTTGTATGAGTGCCCAACACTCTTATTAGCATTTATTTAAGAGATAGGAACAGAATACAAAAATTAAAACTGAACTTATTCCATAAATCACAAAAATTATTTAAAACATTGGTTAATAGTATACATACGCATATTAATACATAAGATGCCACGTAATATATATATATATATGTATTTGTACCCCCGGAAATGCAGATAGATTAATATTTTAAATCGATAACGTGATCTTCTGTGGGATATTAGGATAGACACGAGATAAAAACAAGGTTAATGTCCGTAAATAAATAAAAATACTTGATCTTCAATCTTTGCACCATTCCTTCGGCCGTTTTTGAACCTCCTTTTTCCACACACCAATTTTTTTTCCCTCTAGTATATGATTAGGGATTGTACTTATTTAAATTAATTAAAACCGAGTAGTCGTCAGTGTTATCAATTCGTAGATTTACACCGCGGGGATAAATATAGTATGTATATTACTTTGGTCTCTTGTTTAATGGAATCCTTTTTCCTGGATGGTAGTTTTATATTATTGACCTTAAATGTCTGGTAATCTATAAAAGAAATAATACATTTTCGGAGACATTTCATCGTTTTCCTTCCATACATAATTGATCCAGAGTCGTTTTGCTTCCAGTAGGATATAGAGTATAAGTTTCAAACACCTTTTCTGTATTTTACTTATTTTATTTATTTCTGTTTTTTTTTTAGCCTCTCCCCATATTTGTATTTCGTATATAATATTCTTGACCTTATTATTGAATTGTAATATGTACGTAGTGTTCGATAGTACCTGCTTTATTTTATATTTTATATAAAGTTGGAATGGTCTGCCTTATTTTCGAGTTTAAACTTTGAATGTGTTTTTTCCAGTTCAAATTTTTATCAATATATATATATATATATATATATATATATATACCTAGATATTTATAATCATTTACATTCTCCAACACAAATGGGTATTGCTATTTTCATGAAGTTCATGTAGGCAGTCGTTATTATGGAGGACAATTCGCGTAACTTATGTTTAGAATTGTTCCGAATGTGTAATACTTTTGATTTGTTTATATATTTATACATAATTGTGTAACAGGCAATATATATATTAGAATAATAAAAAATATAAGTTAGATAATTATTCATTTATTATAACGGCGCATTGGACGCGTGAACATAAATATTTTAATATTTCAATGTACGCATCATCGAGTGTTGTAATTATATTTAATTTTAATTACCTTTACTCTAACGTTTTAACATTAGGTTTTTAGACAGGCTCTTCCGTTTACAGCTTCTTCGCTCTTCGCAATTTATGTACTCGTATATTGATACGAATCCTATTTATAGCGTGATCTGTTTAAATTCCAATATATTATTCTGGTCTCTGAATTTGTACGAGTAGGTTTGGCATCGTTTTTCGGCTGCTAGCAGAGCCGCTAAATATCTCGTTCATCAAGCGGCGTGTGTTTTTCTGCGTGTACAGATACGTTTTTAAATGGTAAATTATCACACACCATACAAGACGATTTGTCGAATACGTCGAGTGTACGCGTTTTGTCTTGAACAAAACGAGCCACGTACGGTCAGTGATCGGTAAATTTATTTGCAGTTAGATGTGTAATCTGAACTGAAATTTATATACCCGTATAAAAGTGCGTAATTTTTCACTCTGCACAGCGTATGAACGTGTGGACCCGATTGGCTCTAGTTTTCAGTGGGCTATGCACTCCAGCCTGTAGTGCGCTATTCGGTATTTTGCGAGTGCCCGTAAGTAAAGTAAAGAACTTTGTAATTTCTCGTGAAACTGCCTACTGATTTACCTTCGGATAATTTCACCAGAATTACTACACATACGGTCTTGTTGTTGTCGTTCTTCGATATATTATCGGCCACTGGTCGTCTTAGTGATATCAGTCGTCAATTTTATGTAACCTTTCCACCGCCCATTACATTTAATCGTGTCACTTTCATCTATGCCACTTTTTTTTTCTGCTCATCAGTTTGTTAAGCACTCAAATTTTATCGTGCCGAGCTAACTTTGCCGATCTATAAATTGTAGTTTTGTGCAATTTATTCGAGAAGTGTTTTTATTTATTCCGTAACGTGACGGGTGACGATGTAGTGCGGTGAAACTTTTTGCAAGAGGCTTATCCTGCGGTGATATGTAGTTTACTAGAGTTATCATCATTATTCATTTAAAAAAAAAAAACAACAACAAAACATAATACGTTTAATATTAAAAAGAACTTACTATAGCATTGGCTTCCGCGAATAGAGGTAGCAGAAATTCGAAAAATCAATTAAAGCCTGACACACGACACCTGCAGAACAGGACTGGAAAATAATTTTTATACTTACGTAAGAGTTTAACAAATTTTTGACGCAGCGATTAGCGCGGCAGTGTGATTCGTGTTTTTCTATTTGAACATTCGTATTGCTATTGTTCAATTTGCAGCACCATTATACACGCAAATTTTCCATTATAACTTCTTTTATATATTATTTTAATTGTCCTTTTTTTTTTTTTTTTTTTTCGTTACATTTTTACTAAGAATTATCTACTTAACAACTATAAATACCTTTTTAAGATCAATAAAACCATCAACTGAGCCTTAGCGGTCACCGGGGGGATATTTGTCTCGGCGCGACTTTATAATAATAATCGCTTAAGAATTGGGCATATTTCTTTGTCTCACAGCTACGTGTTCCACAGGACTTCGTCTTCCACAACCTGCCCTTTCTGTTCTCGAACGTGTTATCCCTCAGTTCATCACATCCTTTCCATGTGTACTAAATTTGCAACATCCCGCTCGTCGTTTAATCTAAATTTTTCTTTACAAAAGATCCTCGCCAATGCGTTCCTGCAACGATCGGCCAAACCTCTTGGCATACATTAGAACAAATCAAATCGCTCCTGTCATTTGAATTTTGGTAATTGTCGTAATGACCTATGCAGTTATACACGGCTCATGGTAAGGAAACAAAAAAAAACGAAAAAAAAACTTCGTTTTCTCGTATATAGTCAATTTGATTAACAGAGTCGTATTTTCATTAGTTATTTTTTCTTTTTTTTTTCAGGCAAAGTGAAATGATAAGCAAATTTTACGCAGACGAATTGTAATCAACTGAATATTATTGTTTACTTCTGCGTGCAAAACTTTAAACAAGCTAACTGATTTTACATTAAGGTAAGACATCTCATTATATATAAGCGCATCGCTTTTAACATTCGAAGCTATATTATTTTGAAACAACGGAAAAAATAGAAATCTGTATATGTACATGGAATAACCGGACAATGAATGAAAACTAGCCAAATTGCAAAAAACTGAAATTTTATTATAAGAAAAAAAAGTGTTTATAAAATAAAACCGGTATTTTAATTTGATTAGAACTAAGCTTGACAGAACAGAAGAACTAGTTCTTCAATTTTTATATCGAACAAATAGACGCTGTCACTAGAGCCCCATATATTAAATGTGAGTGCGAGTTTATAGCGTTTAAACTAATTTCAGTTAGATCACGTTTTTACTTATAATTATTAATTACATATCATTTTTACTTAAAGTATGTACATTAAATGCAATGTATATGTATATGTATAAATATATATATATATATATATAGGTATATATATATATATATATATATATATATATATATATATATATATATATATATATATTATATATAGATATATAGATATATAGATATACATAACAGGGCCGTACCCAGAATTTTGAAAAGGGGAGGATCTTGAAAATTTTTTTCACATATTTATTTTATAAATACCAATACATTTTTCACTAATATTCGTACTATTAATAATTTCCATAATTTTGATTTATATATTAATAATTTACATTAATTAATTACCCCGTATATGAACATTAATAAAAATTACATATATTTTTGATTATATTCGTAATGAAAAATTTTGCATAAGATATTAATAAAAATATGAAACATTTTTTTTTTTTTTTTTTTTTTTTTTTTTTAATGTAAGAACACCCTAAAAAATCATCAATATTTATTTTAAATTTTTGATATTTTTTTCAGATTTTTGTATATTTGTAATAAGTTTTTCAGTTCTAATGCGGCGCGTTTAACCTCCAAAACCCCTCCGTGGACACGGCCTTCATACATTATGTATATATATCTATATATTATATAAACACACATACATATATCAAAAAAGAAAATACAAAAATTTGATAATATAGTATGTAATTTTAAAGGTGTTTGAATTATTGACGATTATTATGAAACACGGATAAAATTAATACAACTTTGAAAATTAATCAACTGATGGCGTCGCAGTCAGCGAAGGCTTTTGTAACCTTTCCTGCGATGATCCACAAACCATTTAGTAAGGCTACTCTTTTTTCGAGTAACTTACTGTTTGTTTTTAAAAACACTTTTTATAGTGTTCTTTTCTCACTAATCAAATACCTCATTATCATAAATACTATTTCTTCTGCTATTCATATTACGTGTACTTGGTTCCCGGGCAAAAGCGCAACGGACAAAACCGTACGGGAATAAATGCTCACATGGACAAAAGTGAACATCCATTTGCCGGAACGGGGCCAACCTATAAACTTTTCCGTTCTTGGCATTTATGTTATTTGTGAAAAGGCATAAGGGAACAACTGTCTCCTTATGAATTTAAAAGTTACAAAAGTTATCGATGATCGGCTTTTTATAACAAAGTAAAAATAATATAATTTTTCGTATGATTTACTGGATCATCTTTCTGTTTTTTATTTCTTTTCTTGAATGTGGATTTATTTGTCAACAATCATAATGTCTATTGACTAAACCGCTAGAAAGTTTTTTTTTTTTTTATTTTTGCGTACAATCTGTCCCTGAACGGGTCAATAAGTAGCACTAATGTTTTACGGTATTATCATTAGATGCTGCCCATTAGCAGCCATTCTCTGTATATATTAATTAATAACGATGTTGTAGATCCATTTGACCATATCTTTTTAAACGTTTGAATTCTGTGGGATTTCGCTTGAGGTTGGCAGCCAGTCGATTGACATGTTTCTGGAGTCGCTGCATATATCTACCACTGTGTGTTCTGACCGTTTCTTTTACATCAGGCATGTGGAGATCCTTATGTAAATCAGTATTACAGATATACCACGGTGCTCCAACGATGTTGCGCAATACCTTAGACTGAAAACGCTGGATAGTTTTCAGTCTGGAGTTGCTGGCGGTTCCCCAGATTTCTATTCCATATGTCCATATAGGCTTCAAAATAACTTTATATATTAACAGTTTGTTTTTAACTGATAAGAATGAATTTGTATGCATTAGCCAGTTCATACTCCGTAGTTTGAGCTCAAGTTGTTTCCTTTTGGCTAAAATATGGTTTTTCCAAGTTAGCCTTTGATCCAGGTGCAGTCCTAAATATTTTACGGAACAGGACTCAGGAATTATTTCGTCGTTAAAGCGGATTGGTGTATTTCCCTTAATTCTGTTTAGCGTAAACAAGACATGCGTAGATTTAGATTCGTTTACTCTGATTTTCCATGCTTTACACCAATTCTCTATATGCGTAATGTGAGTTTGAATATGCTCCACAGCAACATTAGGGTCATGATGGCTTGATAATATCGCCGTATCATCCGCGAACATAGAAGTTATAGTGTTAGCATTGTCTGGGAAATCGGAAGTGTAAATCTGGTATAGTACCGGACCGAGTACACTGCCCTGAGGCACACCGGAGTGTATACTATATATTTCAGAGTGCTCATCGTTAAAATTCACCTGAAAGTATCTGTCCGTTAGGTAAGATTTGAATAGTGTATAATATTGATGTGGTAGATTTTTCTTTAGTTTAAATTGTAGACCTATATGCCAGACTTTGTCGAACGCTTTTTCTATATCCAGGAATAGCGCATTGCAATATTTTTTTTGTTCGAAACTGCTGTTGATAACTTCAACTAATCGATGAATTTGTTCTGTCGTGCCATGTTGTTTTCTAAACCCAAATTGCCAGTCAGGTATTACCTTATTTTCTTCAAGTATTGGCTTTATTCTTCTCAAGATAAGTTTTTCAAATAGCTTAGAAGTAATGGGTAAGAGACTGATAGGTCTGTATGATGATACTTCTTCCTGCGGTTTGCCTGGTTTTTGTAACATTATTATGGAGGCGAATTTCCATTGAATGGGGTAATAGCCGGTACGAATTATTGCATTGAAAATATATGTTAATAATGTTATCGCTTTTCTCGGTAAGTTTTTCAGTTCTTTTGCAGTTATTAGGTCATATCCAGGGGATTTTTTTGGTTGAAGATGTTTTTGTATGTAAGATTTTACTTCCATTGGTGATACCGGTTTTATAGGTGGACACATTTGGAATGGCGCTTGTAGATAATTGTATATGTGGTCATCATCGCGAGTTATCATGCTGTTGTCGTCAAGGAAAACTTCAGAGAGGTATTCAGCGTATATTTTGGCTTTATCTTTGTTGGTTCTTGCCCATCCGTGGTTTTTATTTTTTAAGGGTGGTTGTTGAGGTGTGTGGTGACGTTTTAGATTTTTGGTGGCCTTCCATAGCGAGTAATCGGTATCAATATTGGGCGTCAGGTGTGTAATATAATCTTGAAAGACTTCGTTCTTCCTGTCCGATAACGCTTTCCTCAATTGTTTCGTTATTCTGTTTAATGCATTTTTATTGATTGGGTTTCTGTCCCTGTGCCAGATTCTCCTTAGTCGTCTTTTTTCCGCGATCATATCCTTTAGTGCTTTAGGATGTTTAGTAGAGTATTACTTCATATAATTAAATGTTATATGGCGTTTTTTTAAATTTTTTTTTTTAATTATTCGCAATGCAAGTCTTTCATTTTTTACCACTGCAGTCGAAATTCATTCAGACGAAACTTGAGGGCGAAAAGTTCGGTTTTAAAATAAACCGAATTTTTCATTAAAACAAATTTCACCTTTTTAAAAATTGATTTACGCTAGTTCTGCAGAAATTTGTAATAATAATAAAAAAAAAAAAAAATATGTAAAATATGTATTATAATTATTTACAAAATTACGGGATTAATATTTCACTTTTTTTTAAAAATTGAGGGCAACTTTTGTTTCACACTGTTAAATACTAATGATTTTTTTTGTAAATAGTTTCAATTGATCTGAATTTTCTTAAAAATTTTGGCGTCCAATTTAGTGTCAAAAAATCCGCCACTCTTTGTTAACGTGAAAAAAGTTTTCGTCATATTTGGTACTGTACTCGTATGTCATTATCTTCTTTTTCTTTATTGTTTTCATCCTTGTTATATTTATTTCAATGTTTTCTTCCATACTTTACTCACGATTTCGTTGCTGATTAAAAAAACTGCTGTAATAATTTTGTCAACGTTAAGATGTTCGGTTGATAACGGCATTTCCCGGTTATCATTCCGATAACGTGAAAAATTTAAGTTCTGTTTTTTTTTTTTCGCTAAACTTTAAACTTTTACATTAAGAATATTATCACAATGGAACATAGTGTAACTATGTAATAATGGTTCAATGATTTTTCTATTGCATATATACTCGTATCTTTAAATTTCTATATCGGTTGAAGTTGGTATGATGCTTGGCCGTTGTCAAGAAGTTTGCGATTCGACCCTAGCAGCAGACAGATATGTGTACATTATATTTAATTGCTGCTAGGCTTAGATCTTGATGTTGACAGACCATAAACATAGGTACACAATAAAGGTCTAAAATTTATTTCATTGAAATACTTCAGAAATTAAAGTTACAGTGAAATAGTGTGAAGAATTTTGTTTGAAGCTGAAAAAAAAAAAATTAATTGTAAACATTGTGTTCAACTTTTCTTTTTTTTTTTTTCTTTTTTTTTCCCCCCTCGAAGAAGCGTTAAAATAATCAAGTTGAATGCTCCCAACCAAAATTTATCTGCTTTTAAAACTTGTTATTTTAAATCCCTAATTCTATGGAAAAAGTGTCATTTTTCTTTAAAGTAAAACGAGCGGGGCAAAATAATCTGTCATTTTACTGATTGAGAATTATTATTAAGAACGTTAAGTAAAACGTTTATTTGATTTATTATTATCTAGATATGCCGATCCGTTTTTAGGAGAACTTTATTACTATACTTTTGGGTGTTGGTGGGCGGGGGGAGTTAGACAGTAAGTGGTCCGCAAACGTGGGAAAAAGATGCGTAGCAGAAAATGAATTAAAAGTATTGCAGCAAAACTGAAAAAATATAGGTAAAAATAAAGTTAATCCAATGGAATTGACAAAATCATTATGTTTGGTATTATAAAATTTTTAATTCAAATATAAGGCCTTCAAATTTGATTTTAAAAATATGTATTTTATTGAAATTAATAAAAATCTTTTAGAATGGTTTGAATTTGAAAACAACATAAAATAATAATCTTTAATTAGCGCTTTTTCAGGCGCGCATCTATCGGGCGCAGATTCTTTTGGCGCAGGCGAACTCGGACTTTTTTACAGACTATCTGCAGTGATTTTCAAGTATCATCCGTTAAACGTCATCATTTGCGTTAGCGAGAAACACGAGTTACCAAATACTGCTGTCGAAAATTCCATCCAAAAAATACCTCCTTTCTAAATTAATTATTCCTGCTATTTGTTCCTTTTTATCAAAGATTTCTGATCGGATTAAAATGTAACCGACTTCTTTCTTTTCTATCTGTTTCTAGATAAAAGTCATTGGTTAATGAAAATAACGAAGAAAAAAAAAAAAAAAACGAATTTAACGAACAAAATATTTGAAATATAACAATAAATATATACGGAGCAAAAATCGAAGAAGAGAGAGGGTTATTAGTATTTGATCATTTAGACAGATTACTAGCTGAAGCTATTTTATGGCCAAATCTGAGATAATAGCGTTTACAGTGCCTGCCACGGAGTGTGCAATAAAGAATCATCGCGCAACACTATGGCCACATCTGAGTTAACAGTGTCCACAATGCTTAATGAGAATCAAAAGTAAGAGTAACCATGCTGTGCACTATGGTTACAGAGTTAAAACAGCGCTCATAATGCGAAAGGGAAGTTAATCATCGTGCATTATCATTTTATCACTATTTTTCGTAATATTATTATCGACAGAATGGTCTAAATCTGTTATAATATAGCAGGAAGTGAAGTATATTGAATAGTATGAATAGTATGATAAGGAACCAAATTCTAAAATGTCAAAGTGTCCGACATCAACGTTACCGGAAAATAATAAATTACAAACGATATTATCTGTATCATAGACGAAGAAACTGTGGCTATCATTTATCCAGACTTTAAATGAATGGCTAGGATGATATAATTGACTTGTACATTGTAACTCACTGTGATCAGCATATTCACCATCTGATATCAAATTGTCATATTCAGCTACACTGTTTATCGGTAATTTATATGAAGAATTACCGATAAAATGAAGTCCTCATCATAATATTTCCAGTCACACTTAATTTATAAACTATTTGTAGTCGAATTTAATTACGTGAAACTAACAATTACCATCTCCTAAAATAGAAACATTATGGTAATCTGTTATATTCAGGGCACCAGTTCGTTTTGCGCTGTTATAGTTCATATATGTCGTCACTACCTTTGAGTTCATTTCAACTTATTTCATATTTCATTGCAAATTAAAGAAAAATATTAATTTATTTCAAAATAATTCAAATTAATTGTTTTTTATTTACTTTTATTTACTGACCGCTACTTTCTACTACTCTCGTCTTGCTTTTATATTCTCTCATTTGCATTTCAATAGCCTGGCTTATCGTTGAATTCTCTTTAACGCCGCCGCCACCGCAGCTGAGATGTATCCAGAGCCTATTAAGGTATGTAATTTTATATATTAAGGTATATATCGCCTTTTTTACAAATACTACGATATTCATTCTATATAGTATTCATATACGACTTGTTTTTACATCACTATTTACCGTGTACGTTCAATGTCGGTTACTTTTAAAATATTCCATTTAAAGTATTTCGCTTTTTTCGCGCCATTTTAAATATGTCCGTTACTAACTGATTCTTTTTCCGGCAAGTTTCACTTTTCGACCTATTTTTCGTACTTACGTTACTTCGCCGTCATGTTGATTTTTGGTCGTAATTTTAGTTCGTTCATTTTCGCTGTTATTCATGATGTGTATTACTTCACACACCATGAATAACAGCGAAAATGAACGAACTAAAATTACGATCAAAAATGAACTGGTGCCCTGAATATAACACAGCTTACCGAAATGGTATTACAATTAAATCGAAACATAAACAAATATTTACCGAAATCACTTTACTCTCTACGAAGAACGAAGACCAACTTCATATAGAAAACATTTATGATAGCTGTCTTTGCGGAAAAAACTAAAAATATACATTAGCCAGTAAATTGTACGATAATTTCATTTTTTTGTTCTGTTAAGTTAATTTTAACTTAACTTTCATTCATTCTTAGTTTTTATTTTTCATCTAAAAATACGGCAGACAAATTTTTTGATCATGCGCCTCTCACTCCTGAAAAATTAAAATCAGCGAAATGGAGGTCAATATGACCGATTGTCAAAAAAACAATTTTAAATCATTTTTGAAAAAAGATTTTGATCTTTAAATGAACAAACGTTAAGAACGATTTTGAACTTTTTAAACACTGATGATGGTTCATCTACAAATTAAATGGTCTTCTGTTTAAAAAGTAAAAGATAAAGATCGGTCAAATAGTTGCCTAATTGTCGAAAGGAAGCAACCTCGATTTTTAATAAGTTTTGAGAGAAATATTTTATTTTTAAATAAACGAACATTATAATCCTTTTGAACTTCTTAAACATTGACGACTCACCTGTAATCGGCTTCTGTTTAAAAAATAATAAATTAAAATCGGTGAAATAGGAGCCGCTGGCCGATTGTAGAAAGGAACAAATTTATTTTTCATATGTATGGGTTTTACTTTTTTTTACTTTTTTAATTTTCATCTAGCGGATTTTTCCTTTCATTCAGTAAACGAATTGTCAAAATCGGCTAATTACGTAAGACTGTGTTAGTCGATTGTCGAAAGCTTACAGTTTTTAATGCGTTTTATTTTTAATATATAGGTTTACACCATTTTTTTGTAAACTTTTTAGTCATAAATCACATATCTGTTAGTTGTAAATTTTTATATATAAAAAAAAAAAAAAATTAACTGAGTAGGTGAAATAGCGAGCGCTGAGTAGCAGCCGGAAGATAACGCTTTGCACTCCAAATAATTATATATATATATATATATATATATATATATATATACATTAATACATTTCTTTAAACTCTTTTCATGATTGATAGCTCATCTGAAAGATATAAGCTTCCGTTAAAAAAAAAAAAAAAAAAAAAACATCGGTCAAACCGGGACCGTTGACCGGCTGTCAAAAGAAACGTTTCAAGAAAACTCTTTTAAATATATAGGTTATTTTTTATATTTATTTATACAATAATGGTTCAGCTTTATTCACTAGATTTCCTTTACTACAATAGGAAGCCATTACAGTTTTTTCTAATGTATATTAAGTTTATGTTTATTTTTCACTATATTGTATATTATTGAACGATTACATGTTCCTTGTATCTGAATTTGATTTTCCTACCTGTTTGACAAATATGTGATTTTTCAAGTCTGTATTCTATTTTCATAAATATTATTATTTTTTGTATTTAATGTGTATATTTTATTTCTTAAATTATTTTTAGTTTTGAGCGCTTTTAAAATATTATATTTAGTGAAAATCGGTTATAGCGACATCGGCTACGCCTACAGATTAGTTATTAGGATAAAAATTTTGCTACCTAAGTGAAAACTTATCGCTTATAACGACAATGTAACGCAACATTTGGATTAAAAGGTTTTCACAGATTAATTAAGGAAAAAGTAATTTTTTGATCCTTTATCATGTATCAATTTTTTTTGATGCAGAACGAAAATTCTATGACGATCATTCAGTACATTGTCGAATCATTTAGATATTAATTAATGGCTGCTAATACCACAATAATCTTCTTTTGGCATTTATGTTTTGCTGCATTAATGGTGGCTACTTTTTTACACGATTAATAAAATATTGAAAACAATATCACCACTTCTTTCGATACTACTAGCCCAGGGTCATTAATTACATATTTTGTAGAGAACGTTTAATTTTCGTATTAGGCAGACCTTTCACTATTTCCAAGAATACAAAAACCATCCATAGACCCATTCAATTCCTCAGACTAAATTCACATTTTGTATTAAACTGTTTCACCGTATCGCTATTTTTTGTTCTATATATTAATGTAAAAGCCATGAACGCGTTTTATTTTTGGAATCTATTAAGCAGTGTTTTAGTATACACCACTTTTTACTATAAACTAGGAGCGTGGTTGTGGTGGCATAGTTAGCCGAAATCGATGGTAACTCACTGAAATCGCTTTCAGGGACACTCATGCAGTTACAGAGCGAAGTATTGCTAAAGAATACTGCACTGCTTAGAGGCGGTCTATGCAGCGCTCCATTTTTCATACTTTGTAATTTGTTTCTCTTTATTGATTAACGGTGTTTATTAAGTGTTCATCTCTTCCTATTAAGCGTTCTTTACATTGTTTCAGGATGTGCTCGACAGAAGGTACCATTGTTGTATTGCAAAATGAGCAAGAAATTGGCGGAGGGGGTCTCTGAAGGATATGATTATGTGATACGGATGTGTGTTCCAGTCTTAACCTAGTAAGAACTGAAAATTATTTTTTGGACATTTGGATCGGTGGACACCAAGATTTAGTGTTTCGTTTTATATTCCTTAGAAAGGTTACTTTTTGGGACTAGGATGATATCCAATATTCTTTCATACTTCTATGTAAGAAGGAAATTATTTCTGGAGATGGAACATTAAATGGCATAGGGTCAGACAACGCGTTGCTTTGGCGACCCGGTCTACACATTCGTTTCCGGGTATTCCAACGTGTGCCGGCATCCAAAGGAACCCTACTTGCATCCCCTCTTGGATAAGGCGAAAGGGAATGGTTGATCCGATATATAGTCTATTTTTTTTTTTTAAATTCACTCTGTAAAAAATTTGTTTTTATTTTGTATGCTTAAACGTAAGGTTTTTTTTTTTTTTTTTTTTTTTTTTTAATAAAATAATAGTGAGGATTTCCATGCGCTGTGTTTAACTACTGAGGCTATTACAGCACATGGAGCCTACTTAGGAAGGTTAAACTCTATGGTATAGGCCGCTGCTACGCACGAAAGCCAACATAGCTGCGACCGCAGACGGAACGTTCGATAAGATCTTAGAGATAGAGGTGGTAGTGAAATAGGTGGATCTTGGTGCCGCAAAAGAGAAACATTCGAGAAGGAGGTGAGATGTAGACGGGGCGCTTGGTTGATCACAGAAGAAGCAGACATTTGGGGGTGCTTGTCCCGTGAAGATATACCCGTGCGAAAGGGTTGTGTGACCTGTTCGGAGGCGATTCAAGACAGAAAAATCTCTGCGAGAAATTTCGTCTATGGGCCACCAGGGTTCTGTGGTTGATTTTATGCTTCGGAGGAATGTACTTGCGGATTTCCATTCCCGCTGCCATTCTTCTCCAGTTTGGTGCATAAATAAATGGGCCATTGTGGGGGGAAGAGGGGGATTACATGGCATTGGAGAGAATAGTGTCGCCTTAGCTGCTCGATTGACGCGCTCATTACCTGGGACTCCTACATGGACCGGCACCCATAGGAAGGATATTTCAGAGTTTAGGTGGGATAGTCTGTATAGTAGGTAGTGGACTTTTCTTATCAGGGGGTTTTTGGGTTTTATTTCTGAAATAAGTTGAAGGGAATTTAAGGAGTCAGTTATAAGTAGGGCCTTTTGGGACTGGGGGTTAGTATCAGTATAGTGTTGAATGCAGAAAACAATCGCATATATTTCAGCGTCCAGTGCTGTGCAGCAATCATGCAGTCTGACTGACTCGGCTGTTTTTGATACTTCGAAGGAGCATGCCGCCGGTCACTGATAACCTTTTGCCTTCGCTCCATCTGTCTAGAGGCATACATGATCGGTGTAGCTCGCTATGGTGTTTTTTACTATTTGTACTACGTTTGGGGGATATTGTGCTTTATTGAATTTTGTGAGAGATATGTTTATATTTGTGATCGGCTGACTCCAGGGAGGTACAGTTATTGCGAAATCTGGTAAAGCTCTTGGGATTGAGAGGATTTGGAAATGATCCATAACTGAAAAAATGTAGGTGAATACATCCTGTTTGTTAAAATGTTATAATAAAATAAACTTTAATAACAAACAATATAGATCAATAAATTAGATAAATACCTATTTAGAAACGTTTTCGGGCATAACCCATCATCAGCTAACACTAACTTAAAGGAAACTTAAAACATACTTTTTAAGTTTCCTTTAAGTTAGTGTTAGCTGATGATGGGTTATGCCCGAAAACGTTTCTAAATAGGTATTTATCTAATTTATTGATCTATATTGTTTGTTATTAAAGTTTATTTTATTATAACTGAAAAAAGTTCAGGCGCTGGATCGTTCCCAAAACTCCCATTAGGGGATATGGTGGCCGGCTCGAGTAACGGGGTCTTAGTATTACTAAGGAGGGAGCTCAGTTCTTTAAAGTTGTAATATTTCCTATAATAGGATAGTGGCGGACAACCTGCCAGTGCACACAAACTTACAACAGGAGTAGAGGGATGAGTGGAAAGAATAGACCGGAGGGCCGCAAAATGTACAGGATCTAAGGATCTTAGCACACTATTGGCGGCCGAGGAGTATACCTGGCACCCGTAATTGATTCGCGAAAGGATGATTGATCTATATATTGTAAGGAGTAGTTTTGGATTTATGTTGTATTTGTAATTCGACAGATATTTTAGGATGGACAAGGATTTTAGACATTTAGCTTTGAGCTCACGTACGTGATCGCGCCAGGAGAGTTTTTTATCAAATATTAAGCCTAGAAACTTAACTGATGGACGGTTTGGGATAGGAACACCATTTAGACTCAGGAATATGCTGGAAAGTGCGTTTTGGCGTCCCCTGTGGAAATCAACACATATTGTTTTTGTTGAGGAGAAGGTCAAACCGTTGTTATTGGACCACTTTTGGAGCTTTTTTATGGATTTTTGTAGGATATTTTGAGCGTTTATAGGATGGTTGGATGATAGGGAGATGTTTAGGTCGTCCACATAGAGCCGGGACGTTACAGGGGCGGCAAGACAGTCAGTTAAGTCGTTAATGTAGTATATGAACAAGGTTGCACTTAAAGCAGAGCCTTGTGGTACACCATTTTCCAACAGCATCAGTTCAGACGTTGACGAACCAGTCGTAACTTGGATCGTTCTATTGTCTAAGAAGCTGTGTAGGTATTTACCCATTTTTCCGGCGATTCCCGCCGTTCGCAGTTTTAGTAGTAGGCCATGACGCCACAGGCGATCAAAAGCTTTCTCTAAATCGAAAAATACTGCATAGAGGTGCTGTTGACGCTGAAACGCCGAGAGTATCTGCCTTTGCAGGCTAAGTAGTTGGCTGACTGTTGATCTTGCCTCTCGCCCGCCGGCTTGGTTAGGAGAAAGAAGACTTTTCTGTTCGAGAAAAAACAGGAGACGCCTATTAACCATCTTCTTCAGCGTTTTGGAAATGACACTCAATAACGAGATAGGACGGTAACTTTCGGGAAGGGAAGGGTCTTTGTTTTCCTTTAGTATTGGGATTATATTTGCCGACTTCTATTGCGCGGGGATGTTTCAAGAATTCCAGATTTGATTGTATATGTGTAGGAGAAAATGTTTTCCGGAAATTGGGAGGTACTTAAGCATGTATGGGTGGATGCCGTCGGGGCCAGGAGCAGTGTTGGATGTATGGTGGTTGAGTTGGAAATTTAGTTCTGAGATGGTAAAATTACTATTGTATGATTCATTGGATTCGGGTGGAAAGCGCACTGGCTGTTGCTCTGCATGGTATTTCATGCTACGGAAAGCGGGGGGATACTTTTCTGATGTCGATGCTGCGGTGAAGTGATTGGCAAACGCTTTGACAACGTTAGCTTCATCCGTTATTAGACTGCCATTGATGTTGAGAAGGACGCGTTTTGGGACAGTGCTAATTCCATTGATGGATTTTATTTTATTCCATATGGTCCTGTTTGACGTTGATGAGGAGATGGACGAAATAAACTGTGACCAGCACTCTTGCTTTTTGTCGCGAATGAGAGCTCTGGCAAGGGCTCGGCACTTCTTGAAGGCTACTAAGTCAGATAGCGACCGAGACGATTTATACTTTCTGAGTGCTCGTTTATGCTGTTGGATTGCAATGTGGATCTCTTTGCTCCACCATGGTACTTTCTTAGCTCGAAAATTGTGGGAGGTGGGTATCGATAAGTAGGCAGCATCTAGTATAGTATTAAGAAATATCTTTAAATTGTCTGATAGGGACTCACTAGGAGCTGGGATTTTAATTCCGGCTGTGTATGCCGTCCAGTCTGCCTTGTGAAATGAGAATCTTGGGGGTCTTGGGATTGGTGGTGACGGATGATATCCTGTGAAATGCAGAAATACAGGGAAATGATCGCTGGAGCAAAGGTCGTCATGGACAGATGATTTAAGTTTCGGGAGCAGTAATGGGGATACTAATGCCAAGTCAATTGTTGAGAAAGTGTTATGGGAGAGGTTAAAATGTGTATGGTTAGGTGGGGGGAGAATGCACAAATCGTGCTCCGTTAGTATGTTTGTAATAATTGATGCATGTCTGTTGGTGGACGTCGCTCCCCATAGTGGGGAGTGAGCGTTAAAGTCTCCAAGTATGACCATTGGGCTTACTAGTTGAGATATGGCATTTTGAAGGTCTGCCGAGTGTACCATATGGTTGGGGGGAAAGTAGCAGTTGCAGATCGTTAGTGTGGACCTCGATAGATTGTGTAAGAGAACAGATATCGCTACCATCTGAAGGGGTGTATTCATTCTGACCGATACAGCCGTGATCGACGTGTGCACTAGAGTTGCTACTCCTCCGTTTACTCGGTTGCCTCCGATATTATCGCATCGGAATAGACTATAGTGTTTTATTCTTGGCTTGTCTCTAGGCTGTCAATGCGTCTCCTCCAAGCAGGCTACTAATGGAGAATATGTGGCTAATAGGTGTTCTAGTTCGGCTTGATGATTAATAAAACCTCTGCAGTTCCACTGCATAATTATATTATTACTCGCCATGTTGGGTGTTTCTGTGTTGTCTTGTGAAGTCTGTGAGTGTTGTTAGTCGATGTTTGATGTCAAGTTTGTCATAGTATTCGTGTGTTAGTGGGTAGAGCTTTCCTCTGACGTATTACCATCTGTGGATAGGCTGCTCAGACTTTTCAGTATGCGAGTACATCTATTTTTTAAACTTGTGCTCTTCAGAGATGGTTTGGCGGCTGCAATTAGGTGAAACAGTCCATCTTTATCCTGTGTGAAATTGTGTGCATAGGTTATGTAGTCAGGTTTGGAAGCAATGTTACTCAAGAATATTTTGAAATCGTCAAGGTTGATGATGAAGTTAGATTGGTCATTGTCAAACATCGGTTTGATTTTCTCAACTGCTTCGTCGATGTTAGTGACTTTTTTCTGTTTTGACTTCTGCTTAACTGGCTCAGTGATGTGCTGCATGTCTGGTGGTATTTTGAATTCGGTTTTCTGTTGGGCCTGTTGCTGTAAAACGTTCTTCCCTTCTGGCTGTGGTTTCAAAATATTTTTGAACTCTGATTGCATTGGTGGGCTATTTATTTGTTCTAGTTGTACTGTTTGGTTGTTGTCATCTTTCGGTAACGGGATATTAATTTTCTTTATTGCAGGTTGTGATGTTGCAGATAATATAGGGTCGCCGGGCAGAGAATCTGGTGTTGTTGGATGGGAGCGTTTCGCATTTGGAATTACTTGGTCGGCTTCCATTGCTCTGTCAATGTCTAGATGTTGTGGGGGGGAGGGGGGTAGGCGATGTAATTGGTTGATTAGTTTTCCCTTTTTTATTTATGCAGCTGCGGCATGAGTGGTCGTCTAAGTGGAGGAATATTCGGTGTTCATGTTCATTGTGGGTTAGTATAAAGGAGTCAAGGATGTTGGAACAATTAACCTGCTCGATGTAGACTTGTCTGCGCCAGCTGACAATATGTCCGAATTCAGCGTCGTTTGGGTTGACTCGAAGGATGGCTATAGGAGTGATTAATTTCAGTGAAAAAACTGAGGCAAGATGTGAAAGTATAAGCTGGTTCGGGATAGTGGGAGAGACGTTTGACATAATTAGTTTGTTAGATGGGGTTTTTAAACGTCGTGCAGTGATTACTTGTGAGCTTATTTTAATTCTGCCTCCATGTTCAAACAGCATTTCAACGTTAGATTTCGATTTTAAAAATATTGCAACTCGATCTCTACTAATTCTCGAGCCTGCTATTATGTTAGCTGGTCCGCCAACTAGATCTTTTAATGCTAAGAAGTAATCACGATTGGTGCTCGTCGGAATGTATGGAAATATTATACCCTGTTCCTCTGTTGGGTAATTGAAATCGGTTAGCGGGGTTATTTTCTTTGCGGTTTTTAATTTTTCAGAGAAAGATACTGGTACACTTGGCGCAGTCGGAAGAGTTGTATCGGAGACGTTGTTTTTGGTTTTGTCGTTTAACGCGGTCGCCGCTGGGCTGTCTACATTAAGAGCAGTGGACGGCTGGCAGCGCGAGTTGATCGCGGAAGATAAATCATCTGTACGCTGTGGATTTGTCTGTACGTTAGGCTGGTTCTTATCGGAGTTGCTGATAAGGCTGGTGTCGTGTGTTGGTGTATTCTGTGTGTGTGTGTGCCACTTACCTGTTGTGTGTGGTGAGGACTTACTACCGGTTGCGCTGTTGTTCACGTCGGGTTTAGACGGCGCTTTCGGCTTGCCGGCCGGCTTCCCGTTTGCGGGCAGCGGGCGGTTCATCGTAATGCGATGTTCTTATCACTATGTTAATACTACCTGATTTGAAATAACGCGAACACGAGAAGACAACGATTCACTTTAATTCAAACAATGTAAGGTGAACACTCTCTATTAAATAAAAAAACTTGTAATATTCTATGTTTATTTTATTCAATTGTTCATCTTTCTTTGGTCAAGTTTTTATCGTTTGACCAGTATTATATTTTACATCTAGAAAATGGTGAGTTCAATAACGGTTTATAGAAAGAATTCACAATTAGTTATGCTACAATTTGAACAATTAAAAAATATATATATATATATGTATCTGACGTTCCAAGGAAGACAAAATAAAATCAAAAAGAAAAAAAAAACTCGTGGAAGAAATATACTGGAGTTGAAAAAAATTTCAAATAGTTTTAATTCCAACAAAGTAATAATTATCCTCTATCAGTAAAAGAAATCAAAAAATTAATATACTTTATTTGATATCGAATATAACGACGAGCTGTTTATAGCAACCACATCATTCATCCTCCTTGATGTCGTTATAATCGATTCTTGTATGTGTATATCTCGGTATTTTTTTTTGTAACTTCTTAACTTTATTTTAATCTTATACATATTCATAAAAGATAAAATATTTTAAAAATAATTTATGAACACATTTATGAATTTAAAGCCAAGATCCCATACAACTTTGCTTTTCAATACTGAACGCAACAAAAATGCAGAGGTCCTTCGTGATTCCCAGATGGTTGGAAAATGTTTTCAATGACTGCACACGTTGATTTTTATGAGTATATTTCTATGCGTTTTTTATTAGAAAAATGATATTTTAGGTATATAGGGTCGTCAGCTTTATCTCTATCGGGGTTTATTCGGTATAAAAACAAATAAGCAGCGTCTTGTAATTTTACCTGTGACCAGCTGTTTTTTAACAAATTTGAAAAAATTTCCAACTAAATCACTGCAAAATGTAATAAGGGTAGGGATTTTTAAAATTTGTACAATATATTCTCAGTAATTCACCTTCATAAACAGATATGTATATATATATATAAATACGCGAAACATTTAATATCTGTATATAAATAGGCAAAGCCCTTCTTTGTTTATTAACCGATTTTCTTTTTCTTTTTTTTTGTTTAGTAACTATTAAAAAGCATTTTTTTTTTATTTCATTTAAATGTAAAATTAATTCAAAAGAAATAAAAAATGAACTGTTTGTTACGATATTTTCGATTCTTTTTTTTTTTTTTTTTTGTTATATATATATATATTTTTTTTTTTACTGCATGCATAGCGCATGATTTTCGAACCGCCATTATGTGACTGCCCGCTGATCGGCTGAGAACCGAGACCGATGTTTTTTTTGCCTATTCGTTCCGCGTCCTTTTCAGGTATCTGGAATTACCCGCTCGCCTGTTTTTCCGACCATATGTTTTATTGCTTTACCCTATCAGTATTGACGCCATCGGCCTGTACCAAAAGACACTACTAGAGCTGATAATCAACGACGTTCGAAAATCAAAAAATAATACTAAAGGCAGAACAAACTATTAGATTGTCGTCGAGAGATCGCGCCACCAACCCTGATTCGTATCATACTGAAAATATTAAAATTTATTTAAAACTCGTGGAACCGAATTTTTCCATGGATTAGGACCTTGCCAGATAGACTTATTGGTCCAAAATACCCTTAGTGTGTAAATTTTATCCAAGCTGTTAGAGCCATTTCCGAGATACGCGAAATATATGTATATGTATGTACAAGAATTGCTCGTTTAAAGATATTGGATATTCAACATATGCGGCAAATAAAATGCATCGTGAAAATTGAAAAAAAAGAATTATTATAATATTTGTTTTGAATTTATATTAAAAACCCGGTGAAAAAATGTTTCTTATCTTCTTGGAATTAAAAAAATAAAAAAATAAAAAAGTACTTCATATAATAAAATACTCGCTGGACATTGAAAATTGTGGAAATAATTATTTAAAATGGATATTGTAAGCGCAGGAACGATACGAAAAACTTTACTATTTGGCGATAACAATATTTTTAAACAACATTAAATATTAGTAATAAAAAAATAGAACTAAGTTTGTTTTAAATAACGAGAATTAAATATCCCGCAGTGTACAAAGTCACTTTGGCGAACACGTACAAAAATTAAGAACGATAAAAATAGTATATTAAACTAATCAAATTTATATATAAGAATTATAAAAATAGTGAAAGCAATAATTTTTTAAGAACATCTAATAAAAAGTCTAACTACTAAATTAGTAAATAAATAGACTATAATATCGCTAGAGGTCTCACCTTTGTAGTTTTTTTTTTTTTCTGTTCTTTTCGAATTCTATTTTAAAAATCAGTTTACTACTTCCCAATTTTTGAGATAATGAAGAAATAGTCTGCAAATACCAATTTTTTCCGTTACTTTTAAAAATGTCCTAATTTTATATAATGAAATTTAAATGTTAGGATAGAATTTTTGTGATTGTGTTATATTCATATGGACTGATTTAGAATTACGTTGTAAATTTTGATCATTTTATGCAAAGTATAAAAGAGAAAGAGACAGAAATGTAAACAAGAGCGGTCAAGGGACACAGCTGCTTGCGAGATTAAAGTGGTAGCCGAGTTTATATATATATACACACATACAGGGTGATTATAATTAAAGTTCAAGTTTCAAAACGCTATGAA
Source organism: Icerya purchasi (assembly GCA_039619475.1). Taxonomy (NCBI): domain Eukaryota; kingdom Metazoa; phylum Arthropoda; class Insecta; order Hemiptera; family Monophlebidae; genus Icerya; species Icerya purchasi. The sequence goes on from CM077115.1 coordinate 544,699,268, forward strand.
AAAAGAACCACTGATCAGGATGTCGTTAAATTTGAACGGAATATTGTCGATGAAGGGGGGAGGAGAAAGTATGGCATAAGAAAAAGAATAGTTCCAAATTTTAGCAACAGACGACGCTGTAAGCATCATAATTTAAAAGGGTTCGACTACAAATGACAAATGAATCGTAAAACAACGGCTAAGGTGTAAGTTACACGTTAAACCAACAGTACCGTTCAGTGTGCATGACTGTACAGGTGTGATATTGTTAATTACGTAAGCCCATCATGTCGGATGGGAAAAATCAGTTTTTAATTGTCCTGAGGCCAAAAACGGCATAAAAAGCATCAATCAATTCGGTTTTTAATTTTCCTGCGGCCAAAAACCGCATAAAAAGCATCCGTAAAATCGGTTTTTAAATTTCGTGAGACTGGCGCAAAACATGTTCAATATGCTGTCCACCATTTTTTTCGACAAGTTTAAATCGAAAAGCAGCATGTTCCACAACTGATCGAAATGTCTCCGGGTTCACGTTCAGAATGAGTTGCGCAATGCCGTCAGTTCAGCTAACTTGTGTAAGTCCATTATTCGTTATAAACTTGATTACTGTTTATTTGTCTATGGTTGTGTCTTCAAATTTCGTCTTTCTAAGCGGAATATAATACATAATTCTTACTTTCGTCTTTGCCTTGAAGCTCTTTTAAACCTTCTTGTATCCTAGCATATAGTTCTTGCTAAATCTAACACACTTCACTTTTCAATTTGGGACGATGTTATTTAAGTTATCGTTTCTAAGCGTCTAACATTCATTATATTGCCTCGAATCGTTATTTTTCAGTTACCCAATCATCAATTTGGCTTTCAGACATTTTGTGCTAATTTTGTTATACATAATCAAATAGTAAATACTTAATACATAATAACATACAATATAAGTTAAAACTATTAATTTGCCGACATAAACATTATGATTATCGAATATAGTGATTAAAAACAAATACGAATATAACAAAAACAAATTTAAGTATAAAACGATTGATTACACTTAGAAACGTTTCATACTTAAATTTGTTTATTATATTTGTATTTGTTTCAAATCACTATATATTCTCTATAATTAACAAACATGATGGGGTAAAAGATTTTTTATTAAATTACGATTATCGATGATTAATATCCGAAACTAGTCGAAAAATTAATTAGTTTCAATTTATTTATATGATGAATACATCTTTATGTATTAGGTGTTCGTTATTTTCATTGAATATTTAATTTTTTTGATTTTATGAATGTTCTTTAAGTTTATGTATTCACCCTTTTCTTCCAATTCCTACGATTTCATCATTGCCTACGACCGTCCCCTATCTTTCTTTTGAATATTCCATCCACATTGACTTACTGTAGGTTCAGAATCGTTAAAGGTAATGAAATGGGTGATACTTTAGTTAAAGTTGCTGTTCATTTTTGCTGCTGCTTCCATAAATTCCACGTGTAGTCTACTCCAGATTTTTCTCCGATGTTTACTCTTCCTCATTTACAAATAACTCTAGTTTTTGATTTAACCCAGTCTTCTGTTTAATCCTTGGTTCATAGAACTGTCTTCTCTTCGTCATTACCTTTTGTTTCTATCATTTGCTTAAGCTTCAATAGTACACGCTGCTACCCTCGTATATCACTTTTGCTTGTTTCCTCCCTTCAAATGATGCGGTTTCCCATGGCCTTAATTACATTTTCTTCGATTGATTTTTTCTTTCTGTTAAACGTTCGATTCTCTATTTACATCTATTAAAGTTTAAAATTTTACTCCTTATTGTGTTTCCTACAAATCGCTCCTTTTGTTCCCTATCTGCTATTCTATTGGTTATATTAACGATTCCGGCATAATTAGGATTTAATTAACTACCTTTTTACTTCTTGTTTCCAGGCGAAGTTTCTGGTTGACCAACAGCAGTGAATTAACTTTTTTGCCGCCGGTAGAAACTCATTCTAGTGACTATAGAATTTTCTAGCTTCCAGCACCGATATAAATTTTCAATTCGCTAATTAAGAGACAAAGTGTTCAATTTGTATCGTGCATTGTACTAATGGTAAGCCGCTGATAAAAGTATGTAGTAAGCGCTGTCAAATACACTACTATTCGGCAACTATAAGCGAAGCCGTTACGGAATTCATGATAAACATGAGAACATAAATACACGAAAATCAGGGTCGAATAACGAAAAACGAAAAAAGGAAGAAATAAAACATATTAAAATCGTTTTTCTACCATTTGTAAAACATCTATACATCAATCGGGACTCTGAGCTATATAGCGGAGTACGTAACGAACGTGAAAAAAACGAATTTCCGAAAATGTGACTTAATCAATTTCTAGCTAGCCAGTAGTACTCTGAATTTAATTTATTCGGGGTGAATTGTCATTTACTTAATTATTAGTAAACATTAATTATTATTAATTTATTAAAAAATTATTATTGATTGGTTGTACTGCTCACGTATAAAGACAGGTATAAATGTTTTTCTTATCATCTCTAGCGTAGAAATAACATAATCTCTAACATATGCAAGCGATTTTTTTACGTAAGCCGAAATTAAACTGCGCATAATATCCGTTCTATTAATTCGTAAGACTCGAATAAAGTAAAAATTGCATTAAACTTTCCTCAAATTTATTCATTACTGCAACCGCGAAAGCTATTTAAAATGTATACTCGACGCAGTATTAATTTCCAATTAATGTGAATAGATGTGTAAATAAAAATGAATTTTTAATAATGAAGAAGAAATAAGAAGAAAGGAAATTAATTAGAGTGAATAATTTTGAAAGGGGAAAAAGTTTTGAGCTCTCAGGAGCACTACTTTGCTATTCAAAGTTATCGGATTTTTGAACCAAAGATCACATTATTAACTGAAACATATACACAGCTTAAAGTGAATAGTGACGACTCTTTTCTTCTTAACCTGATCACACTGACCAGTTTTTTCTTTTTCTAATGAACCGGATAATGTACTTTGCGATTAACAATTATAGATATCGTAGGACTTGAAATGTGGCAATATCAGAATCGTATCATATATGAAATGGAAATTATGAAAAAAGAAAAAAAAATTAATCTTAATAATACGAAAAATAATAAAGAAAATATCAGTTTGGATAGGTTTAATTTTTTTTTCAAAATACTTAACGCGTATAAGTATACATGATACAGACAGAAATGTTTCAGATACAGAATTTTCAGTTATTATTATTATCACTGTCTACTTCTGGTTCCCGAACCTCTTCCGGGACTTCCTCCTGGATTTCCACCAGGCCTTCCGCCTCCTTGGTTACTTCCTCCACTTTTGCCGTTATTACTATTATTATTTCCTCCACTTTTGTTACCTCCACCACCGCCGCCACCACCTCGGCCACCTTTCGGTGCAGCATGCGCAAAAGCTAATAATACTGCTACTAGAAAAATCTGTAAACAAAAGATGCATGATTCCCCTAAGTTTAAAACAGCATATCTTAACATTAAACGTGTAACATAAAATTATAAATGTTCTATCCGGTGGTCTACACCATGTGCTCTCCACAGAGAATGTGATACGTTACGCCTAAAAAATGGCTCATTGTTTCATCGATGTTTTAACTCAGTTCTGGTTCAAGAAATATTTAGAAGTTTGGCGCTTTAAAGTAAGTTAAGCGAAAGAAAGTTTTCCGAAGGATCCTAGTTAAAATAAAAACGGAATAGAGGGGTCTTCTTCTATACGATGTGACGGTTGTGCGTTCTGCGTTCATCGCTCGTACGTCTAAAATATTTATCGATAAAACAGATGGTATCGTGCTCGCACTAAAAAATATTTCAGCAACTGATTAAATTCCATAGCAAAAAATTATCCATTGTCTTCCCATCGTACAAAGATATTCACATCAACTAATACATCCGAGCAGTGGGTAACAAAATAGGTCCGGATAAAATCATACATGCATCGAAAATTTCGCGTGACCACGCGTGCATAGTCCTATCAGATGAAGATACCGTTAATACCTTTATCAACAACATCGGCGAAATTGATATCAACGGCATCATACTCAAGGCACGCAAAATGCTGCAAACATCTCGAAAAGGCTTATCTTATCGCAAGTTTACCCGGACATATCGAACGAATGTTTAAAAGAAGCGCTCGATTTTCTGAATATCAAAACCACTTCTGAAATCGAAACTTTCAAACTATCGATGGACCAAAATTACGTAGGCTACAACGTTTACAGTTTCCGCCGCCAAGTATACATCCATGAAGAAACAAAACACGTTCCCTCATCTATACAAATAGATGCAGATGGCGAATTGTACCGCATCTTTCTCACATTATACAGAAATTAATTATTGCATTTGTAAGAAAAAAACGGCCATATCGCTTCAAAATGCAGTAATATACCAACATCATCGCCAGTAATAAACGCTAAAGGCACCACGGATACAACTTCTCACCTTACCTATGTTGACGAGGGCGATCTAACTGATGTTTATGATGACATCACCGAAAACTTCGACGACGAAAATAATATGGAATTCGAAACCTCAACAACTCCAGCAATCACCGAAACTTATGAAGTAAAAATAACAGAAATCAACAACGAACCAGCTCTGAATAATAAAGCAACCCAAAACCCATCAAATAAACGCAATCACCCAGTATCCACAACATCGTTAACCAAATTTAACGCCTCAGCAGCCGTAATTCCGTATAAAAGTTCAACTAAAACCGCTGACGTTCAACCTAAAACGAGGAAAATAGAAGAAAAACCAACACCATTCACCGAAATTTTGAAAAACCTAGAAAACTCCTTTTTCAAGAAGGAGATGGCGTAACATACAATCAAATTACCGACTTCTTAGAAGAAACGAGAAAATCAACAAAGCCCCGCCAAGCGACCAGAAAACTCAAAATGAACATATCAGAACTCAACACAATACTCCGACTAGTTTATCCGTCGCTACAAGACAAACAGACCAAAATTCGATTCACAAAAATCGCCAATGCCCTTCGTGATGGTAACGAGGGCAAAATCAATTGCCTAGCCGACTGGTCGATATCTCTTACTGAAAACCAAACAAATTAAAACAATCTTTCCGTGCTTCTAAACACCACCTTCCTCTCTATCTGTATATAATGTTAGCCAATTCAATCCTGAATTGGAACTGCAACGGACTCTTTGTCCACTTTAAAGATTTCCAATTTCTGCTAAAATCCTATAACCCAATCACATTGTTGCTCTTCAAGAAACTAATCTGCGATCCTCCAATTCTTTAACCCTAAAAAACTACAACATTTATCGCAAAGAACTGGATAATGCAGCTCGCGCACATGTTGGTGTATTACTAGCTATAAAGAACACCATCTTTCACACAGAGATCAATATAACTATTCACTTGCAAACTCTAGCTTTATTCTGCGATTTCGACTCCGGACAAAAAATAGGCATTTGCTGTATATATTTGACACCTAATCTCGCAGTAACAAAACAATATTTACAATCTCCAATCGATCAACTACCTACACCTTTTATAGTTTACAGTTGTAGGAGATCTTAACAACCACAATCCCTTATGGAGTGGCTCGTATACAAACAATAAAGGAAAATTGATTCAAGAGATTCTAGGAGATAATAACTTATCAATCTTCAGCACCTCAGAACATACTCATTTCAGCTCTTCTCACAATAGCTGGTCTACTATCGACCTCCTATTCGGCACAGCTAACTTAAATCACCTCATTCAGACATTTCACCATTCCGACATGTCAGGAAGTGATCATGTCCCCCCCCCCCCAGCTTATCAATCTAAACATTGATTCATTATCGAATGAAAATCTTCCTGAAAAATGGAATTTCAGAAATGCCAACTAGGCACTCTTCCAGGATTTATGTTCGAAAATTCCCGAACTCGACCTTGACCAAAATATCGACAATCTAGTATCATCATTCATTAGACGATGCATCTCAATCGATTCCTAAGTGCAATACTTCTCGCCAAAAATCAGTTCCATGGTGGTCAGAGGACTGCCAATCAGCAATTCGAAATTGCAGAAGAGCCTTCAAAACTCTAAAAAGGGCTTCCACTCATTACAATCTCTTAAATTATCGAAAATTGAGAGCAATAGCTCAGGAAACTATCAAACAAGCAAAAAAAGATTCCTGGAAACAATTCATTTCGAATATAAATTCCTCAACTTCCAGCTCTCACATCTGGTCAGCCATCCGGAGTATAGAATCCAAAAAATGCACTTCTTCGCCAAAAAGCATCTTCGTCAATAACAACATAAACACAGATCGCACAGCAATAGCAAATGTTTTTGCAGATCACTTGAGCAATATATCAAACACAACCGCTTTTCAACAATCTCGAGTCAATGATGTTTCGATTGAAGCTTTTAATCAAACTTGTAATCGAGATATCACTCTTCGAGAACTCGAAGATGCCATAAACTCCTCAAAAATTTCAGACCCAGGCCCAGATCATTTTCATGTTTAATTTCTCCAAAACGCTCCGGATAATATAAAACATCTATTACTTAAAATTTTCAATAGTATCTGTATCTCGCATTCCTTTCCTACTATCTTGAGAAAAGCAATTGTAATCCTTTTTTTAAAACCCGACAAAAATCCTTTTCATGCCGACAGCTACAGGCCAATATTTTTAAATTCGAATCTCTGCAAAATTTTCGAAAGAATTGTAAATAGAAGACTGCTATACTATCTTGAACAAAATAACAAGTTATCTTCCGCTCAATGCAAACCTGGCAGGTCAACGCTTCACCAACTAATCCACATAAATAGCAAAATTAACGAAGCCTATCGCAACAAAAATCATTTTCTGGCGATTTTCTTCGATTTTACTAAAGCATTCGACACTATCACCCAAAAACAAGATTCTTTCAACCTTGAAATCATTCAACATAGGCGGCAATATGTTACATTTCATATTCTATTTTCTTCAAAATAGAGAATTTGTCGTTCGCATTGCCAACATACCCTCAGACACACATGGACTGCTAAATGGTGTGCCGCAGGGAGCAGCTGTTTTCAGCCCTACTTTTTTCATTATCGACATCGACGATTTAGCCATTTCAGTTCCTACTCTCGTCATAAAAGTACTCTTTGCAGACGATTTCTACTTAGCCATCAGCTGTCAAGATCCAAAAATTGGAGAAAATCTCCTCCAAAAAGTACTTAAACAAATAATAAAATGGACTCTGAGCAACGAACTTAGAATATCACAAGAAAAATCCGCTGCAATTCACTTCTGCAAGCATTACAAGTGTTCGAGATACCTGAATATCGATATCGATAATATACTTCTTCCACTTTCTAACAATGTCAAATACCTCGGTGTCATCTATGACAACACTTCTTCCTGGACTCCACAAATTCAAACCGGCAAAAGAAAATGTTTTAAAAAGATTAATCTATTAAAAAAACTAGCACATACCTCATATGGTTCTGACAGAAAAACTCTATCACATATTTATCCGACCAATAATCGACTGCGGTTCACCTGTTCATGGATTCGCCACTCAATCTCAACTCGACTCACTGAACACCATTCACAATACGTGCCTGAGATTAGTCACAGGCGCCTTCCGAACAACTCCTATCGTCAGCCTTCAAAGCGAATCGTCAGAACCTCCATTAAACGTTCGGAGACATCTTATCTCCACAAACATTATTCTCAACATCCTCGCAAATCCCAACTTCAACAGCCCTCTCCATTTCATGATTCCTTCCCACTCCCTCTCTCACAACCATACCGATGATCCAAAATCAACTATCCTAAAGAACACTAATATTCAACGCTATTCCATCAATATCAATCCACCCTGGTCCTCATACACTCCTAAAATAGATCTGCTCACTTTGATAAATCCCAATCTAACCCTCTCATCTATAATCATCACTTCAACAACCTTCGTACGAAATATCCAAATTTAGTCAAAATATACACCGACGGCTCCAAATCAAACGGGACAGGATGCTCGATTATTCACGATCCTAATAAAATGCCATTTCCATTACCTCCACATTTTACAGTTCTCTCAACCGAACTTTATGCTCTCAAATTAGCCACAAACTACTCAATGGATCTCTCATCAAACAATATTCCAATTCTAACAGACTCATCAGCACTCCTCACAATCCAAAACTATCACAAAAAGAAACACCATCCCACTTCCCAAGAAATAGCTAATACTCTCTTACTTTCTTACAAAGAAGTCATCTTCTGTTGGATACCATCCCATTGCAACATCGGTCAAAATGAGAAAGCAGATAAAATAGCGAAACTGTCCTTGATCATCTCTCCAATTCCAAACGTTCCAATACCTTGAAAATATCCAGTAAATCCTTCGTACATATATCCTTCCAACAATACTGGGACCAGATCCCAGACACTAATAAACTAAAAACCATAAAGAAATCCATAAATATTTGGCGAACCTGTTATCAGAATTCTAGAAAAAACGAAGTCGTACTATTCAGACTAAGGCCATTCAGCTCTCACTCACGGTTATATACTAAACAAACAGCCTCGTCCTATATGTGAATCCTGTACAGTCCCCATCGCCATCAAACACATACTAATCGATTGTCCAAAATTTCAAACCCAAAGAAACACCTATACATCCGAAACGAATCTCTTGAATCGCTACTTTCAGATAATGATATCAAAACTCTCAACCTTTTCTCCTTCCTGAAAGCTACCAATTTCTACTCCCTAATCTAAATCCTAACAATACTCACGCCTCTAGCCACAAGGCTGTACATGGCGTAATAATAATAATAATAATAAAAAAATGGAATAAAAGGTGTGAACTTTATTTATTTTTGAGTACATTTTGATTAATTGAACGGGCTAAAACATACATTAATAGAAGAAAAAAAGGGATAGAAATGTAAAAGTTAGGTTATAGATAATATATGGAGAAGCGTACTTTTTTTCTTTTTTTTTTTTTTATTGTTTAATCCCCTAAGCAGAAGCGTACTTGAATTTTAACAATGGTGAAGAAAACACATAGAGGAGAACAGCCTTTATTCCAGTTTGCTTAGCCTTAGCCTTCCTACTCCTTACAACGCCCTCTACATTCGCGATATTCTATCTCCTTCTGTTGTTCTCTTGTTAGCCGCCTTCATTTCTTCCGTCTCTAATCGTTTTTTTATATAACCTGCCACTCCGTATGTCTTTCTATTCTTCCGACGTGCCCATAAAATAATAAAACAAAAAACAAAAAAAAAAAAAGCAGTCGAAATTCAGAATTACAGATACACAAGTGTATTATTAGGATTCAGAATGAAACCTCGAGCTGAAATAAGAAGAAAACGCGGGAGAAACGATATCTCATTAAAAGGAAAAACAGTCAGCAACAGTGATGGCAGAATGCAGGCTGCATAGATAAATGCAGGAAGTTATAATTGGATAAACATGGCGAAAATGCAAACAAATTCTAGAACAATATCTATCCGAAAGGTAAAAAATGTCGTTAGTAATTAGCTTTCCAATGAACTGTGTTCAGTTAACAACCGACAGATTTCGCCGCTCTTCGTCAACAGGGGAAACAAAAAGAAAAAAGATTATGGTTATAGAAGTAGTGATTGATTTTTAAAGCAACTAAAAAAGTGCGTGGAGAGGATTCTGTTTCTATTTTTTACGTTCTAATCCCATTTTTCAAACTTGGCGAATGACCGAGGCCTTTTAAATCCCCTTTATCCCTTCATTCATTTAACTATAGTCCCTTTCCGGATAAATTAATCTCTTTTGTTAACTATTGCTCCCTGTTAGATTCATAGCTTTAATAAATCATACATTCCGTTTTCTTCCACCTCCTCACACTTTTTGGCCATTTATTTTACCTTCATCGAACTGGAAATATTCTTACGCAGCTCTTCTAGCTCCGTTCCCAGAATAGATTGGATTTCTTTTCCTATTCTCAAAAATCTGCCTGATTTTTCTCTTTGGTTCCTCTTAAAATTTTTTTAACTCCATCCTTCGCCCTACTTTTATTTTACTTTGGAATAACTTCCTCATTATCCTGAATTCTTAAACCCAGTTCTTTCGCAATTTATCTAATTTCCTTTGCTCCCTACGTCGGGAAACTTTCCGAAAATTTAATCTCAGGCGTTTTGTTTGATGGCTCGAATATAATGGTCAGCGGCTTAATAATATGTTTCGTTTTCGCTCTGGATGTGGTCCTCCCGATTATATTAGTACATTTTTTCCAGGCTTTACACGTTATTTATCGATAAAAAGTTCCTTATTGATGTCCTTCCTGATTCCTCTGCAGCCTTTGATAATGTCTACCTTTCTTGACTCTTCCATACAATGCTTTCTTTTAACATTCCGGTTAACTTTTGTTTTCTCGTCTATCATATTTTTCAGTGCAGAACAGTCATTATTTCCTCGTCCCTTAATCCTAAACCAAATGACTAATCTTTCGTGGATTACCGTAGGGTTTTTGCCTTGCTCAACATTTACTTCTTGGCCTCTAAATTCCTGTTCCTTTTTTTTTTTTTTTCTTTTTTGCTGACAACATTCTCATTTATTCCTCTTATCACAATATCACACGCGCCAGCTCCAAATTTAAATCCCCTTACTATCATCAAAAAAGTGCTTCATCCAATATCCATCTTTTTACTTCTTCCACTAAATTTTCGACTGTCATTTTTGCGCCTTTTTAATCTTTCTTCAATTAACCTTGTGCTAAGTAATAGTCTAATCCCCCTTTTATTTCCTTCTTTCGTTATTTGGGGTCTTTCTCAATAGTCGTCTTTCATTCTGCGACCACATCAGCCCTATCTGTACTTGTTATATTTCAAAAGGCTCAACCACATTAAGTAGTTTTTTCACGCTAATTGGAGAAATGGTCTTGTGTGATCTTGCTCATATTTTAGTTCGTTCCATCCTCGATCGCTGTTGTTTTATTTATGAAAACTCGTCCAGATCTTCTATTTCAATTCGTTTGCGTCTGAAATATATCTCTAGCCCACAAATCCACCCCGATTCTTGCTCTACATGCGGAATTTCACATTCCTTTTTGGCAGAGTGAAGACTGCAACATTGCATTTGACCCTAATCGCGTCAGTATTAGGACCATTCGTTTCAATCATAAAACCGAAAACTTTCTCGTTCATAAATGAACAAACGCAAGAGCTAGATACATAAACTTGAAATCTCGAAGAAGTTCTCTTGGAAGAATTTCTGTTCTTTCTTCTCTAGGAAATTTTCACATATTTGCGAAATGGCTAGAGCTTTTGAATTCCAGAGTTCTCTAAACGTCTTTCCAATTCAAAATTTTTGAAGATAATTTAATACCTTGTATTGATTCCGTTGCTGCTGTTTATGGTCCTAACGTTGATGAATTGTATCTAACTCCGCTTCCGCAAAATTCTCCTTCACGCTTTCTAACTTCTGCTTTTCCAGTATTAATGAATTAAAATCTATTCTTTCGAAATCTTCTAGGCCTACTTCAGGTCTTGACGGCATACTCTTCCGTGTCCTCCGGAACCTATTCAAATGGATCCTTAGTTTCCTCCATGATCTCTTGTTAATTGTTCCCTCTCCGGGAGTAGAACTTCTCTCACCTCAAATTCTTTTATCATCATTCCGATTTCTAAAAAAGAAATCTTCTTTACGTCTAATTTCCTTGGCATCCTGCATAAGAAAACTGTTTCAAGGTATGTTAAATAAGTGCTTTGTTCGGTAGAAGGAACATAGTAATGTATTTCCTAGTGTAGTATGTTTCAATTTCGATCCGGCTTCGATCCTCCCGATTATATCATTCTTTTTATCTTTTACATATACATATATATACAGATTCATTATCCGAAAACATTATACCTTGACACACTTCATCGATGTGTATGTGCTTTTGACGATGTTCATTTACCAATTCTAAAAGATAAAATGACAACAATTAACATTCCATTTCGGTTTTACTTTCCTTATTATCAATCTCACGATGAATCTCTCTTATTTCCATGTTTCGAGATCATTCTGAAGGTTCTTCCTCAGCTCTACTCTTTTCAATATATAGTTTATCAATCTCTGGCTTCTCTTTCTTTAAATCCTTTTTCTTTATTCTTTCCTGTTGACATTCTGCTCTTTTCATCATCTCACGATATTAAATCAATTAGTGAATTTTTAATTGTTTCTGGGTAGAGGCCCCTAGTTGCGGAGTCCAAAAGAAAAAAAAGAAGAATAAAACATATCCTTTTGAATGTTTTTCCATCGCTGCTGAATGTTTCTTTCTTCACTCATCATTTGTACTAATGGATCTCCCCATTTCTTTTAGCATGTCCTTCGTTGTCTTCTTTCCTTTTTCTTTTGTTATATGGGCTATTGTATTTTTTCTCTCTGCTAACTTCGATTCCGTAAAGTTCTAATTGTGCTTACATTTTCTTTCCTAATACTTGTCCAATGTTCATATCGACGAACCCAAAAATATAAGGAAAAAACGGAAAAGTACGAATACGAGAAGCAAAACTTTAAGGGACGAGCTGGAAAATTAACTAGAAGAGTAGTTTTTGAATAATTCAGAATGATTACGTGCTCATTAGTATCACTTGCAAAAACGGTAATAAAAATCATTACAATAATTTACCTGCAAAAATAAAACAAAACAAGTAGTTTCTGAATGATATAAAGTAGTGTCTGCTGGAAATGGAAAAATAAAAATTCAGCAGGTTCGGGATAATCAGCGATAAATGTAGATATAATAGGAATGAAGTAAAGGACTACCATTGTCTACCATTTATTCGGAAGATGGCGAAAGTAAAAAAAAAAATGTTAAATATGGAAACAGAGAAATAAAGTCGAAAGTTAAATTAGGAAGTTTATTCACGGGATATTTTCTAAGATGTTAACACATGACGATAAGAAGTATGAGCTGAAATAGCGAATATAGTGCAGTCGGCTGTAGTAAGGTGTTATTTGAGGAGAATTTGAATTTCGCTTCTACTTATTGGAATGTACGAAAAATTATTATTATATGCTTCAAGCTAATGGTTAAGTTGGCCCCGCTCATACAAATTTTTAGCATAAAAATTAGTTGTTCCTATTATACACACTTATATAGAAGGTTATGCTGCCCTCCACACACACACACACACACATATACAGAAAACTTGACAAATTAAGAAGTTTTCGAATTATTATCAGTCTTTTAAAGTTAAAGATAAGAAATGATTATAACAAGAACATCTACTTACAATTAGTTTAATCTTTTTATTATTAAAGTTTATAAAATTCGTGCTTTTTTTTTTTTTTTTTAATATATTAAAAATAAGTTGTGGGTCGTCCCACAAAGCATACTGCCCGCCTGCGGGTGCCCAACACGCTTATTATCGTTTATTCAAAAAACAAAAAACAAAAAATATGTTACAACATTTCATTAAAATTAATTTTCATAATTATAAAAAGTGAAAAAAAGCAAAACAAAAAAGAACTACTTATCATCATACAAACAATTTCATTTTACATGTTCGACGAATACGGAGTCGGCCGACTTTTCGCCACAGCGACTTCCCAATTTATCTAACTTAATGTCACTCATTAGTGTTATCAACCAACCATTGCTTAATTAATAATTTCCAAGTTCCTATCGCTTTTGGCATTATATATTCTGGCATTCGTTCTAGCAGCTTAATTAAAACTATTTTATCCGTATTATTAATTTTACTATTTGTGCCTTTCGGTCGAATAAAATATACCTCCCTATTATTCCTCGTTGTCCATACTTGTGGCCTTATATTCAAGCAATAAGTGATAAAAGTAGCATATGCTTGGAGGCATTTCATTTCTCTCTCTCCGCCAGCTAAATGTATATTTACTATTTTTACTTAAGTTTATTGTTTGATTTGTTTTTTTATTGACCTTGGTTTAGAAGCCTTAGAGTTGATTTTTCTCCTCTAGCTTCAAGAATGATACTTTACTTGAATTTAATTGTCTCGATTATTACCTTAGTTTTGTGTAATGTATACGTACTCTCTTTACATTCTTGGTAAAAAAGGTGATTGCAAATTAATCTTACTAAGATTCAGATTTTGCATCGAACGCTTATTTCTTGGCATGCAGCAACGACTTTAATATTTTCTATACAGGCGTTTCGCGCGCATGTAAATTTACATTTTAGAAGTTTTTTTTTACTTATTTCGCACAATTTGATGGTTTTTAAACGTTTTTAACAATTTTTTATAAAGAAAACACATACGCGCACGTACGCACGTGATTATATGTTTGAAATTGTCAAATAATTCAGAGCAAATATTACATTAAATTTATAACCTCTTGTAGAAAATACACAACATCAAAGAAAATTTATCTTTTTCTTTCGGGAAAATCTGTCTTCGGATGATAGCTTCTTGCGGTGTGGATATTAAACAACAAAAAGAATAGTCTAGCTATTTGATTTATAGTTATATACTGATCACTAAAGATAACATTGTATATATGGTATATGTTGAATTGTGTACCGAAAAAAATTTTCCGGAGGCTCGAAATTGGTTAAAATTTATTTTTTATTCATTTGACCATATTTCACTGTTTCAAAGAAAGCTAAAAAATTTTTCCGTAATAACAAAAATTTGGCGCCGAAAATTCTGAAAAGATTCACACTTTCTCAGTATTTTCGGTATTTTCTTTAATTAAAATATAAAAAATAAAAGCCGATTAAAAGTGATTTCATGTATTCTTAAAAGAAAAAGAAAAATCGTCCAAATAGATGTCCAGCAGAGCTGTTTATGTGATTAGGAGATTAATAATTTCAGGAAAGGCTTTTCTCATCATACCATTGAAGGGGGGAGATAGGTTTGTTTGTAAAAATTGGTTCGGGACCCGTTTACAGGTACCTCTTATTAGGTCGGACATACTATCTTTATTATCTGGTAGATTATTTACAGTTCTAAACACAACTTCATTCGGTCGGTGTCGCTTTAAGAACATAGTTAGATATACTATATATCGCAATGCAGGATGAAATTTATTATAAGTAATAGTTAACCTTTTTGGATATGAAAGATCAGATGGAAATTAAGTCGTTTATACTCTTTTCGGAAATGACCGAATTTGAAAATTTAAAGGTTGCGCCTTGCAATGCGGAGAGGTTGTTTTCGATACTAAAAGCTCCTATACAACAGATGTAAGACGCACAATTTTCCCGTTGAAAATTTCGAAACAAAGTACATATCGTTCAGTGTCACAATTTTTTAATTTAGATTTGTAATTTTGATGTATTTTTAGAATACATTTATCTAACCGCAGAAAATTCGGCCTGATCATACAGTTTTGACAGGCCCGTGCCCAGAATATTGAGGGGGGGGGGGGCTGAAATTTTTCTTTACATATTTATTTTATAAATAACAAAACAGTTTTTACTAATATTCATATTATCAATAATTTCCAACGTTTTGATTTATATATTAATAATTCACATAAATTAGTTACCCCGTATAAATATTAATAAAAATTATGTATGTTATTGATTATACTCGTAATAAAGAAATTTGCATAAAATAGTAATGAAGTACCTAAAAATATGGAGCATATTTTTTCTTTTTGCTTTTAAAGATAAAAACACCATAAAAAATCATCAATATTTATTTTAAATTTTTGATTTTTTTCCGATTTTTGTGTATTTCTAATAATTATTTTAGTTCTCATGAGGGCGGTATATAACCCCCCCCCCTCCCAACCAGGAGTTTTGAGACGGAAAACATAAGGTTTTGTTTTTTTATTTTTTAATCTATTTATTATGAAATGTTTACTATATGAGGTTTTTTTGATAAATATAAATCGGAACTCTTTTTTCCAGCTGACTAGAGCTCTTACGAGCTTAATCATACATCCCGCCATGACGAATTATAACACGGACGAGCTAAAATGAAAATTAAATGCACAATAATAGCCCGTGAAAAAAACTCAAAAGAAAGAACAGATGTTTTACGTAACGAAAGGAAAACACGAATACGTAATTACTTTTTTTTCTGGGATTTAGATATTGCGCGTTTTCACTAACGTTACAAGGATTTGTGTAGGAAGTAACTCTACCTTTCTGTAGTTTAATTCTTACACTGAATGAAGCTTTAGCTAACGTGAAATTAATCGTCGACGACATGTGAAATAGATAAAAAATAGAGAGAGAAAAACAAAGAAGTTGCAGTACGATCTGTCAACAATGTTAGCGGATAAGATGGTAGTATAAAATAGATCGAATAACTGAGTCTAATAGGATTATAGTTCAAATAACGCTATGAGAATTGCAAAAAAGGAATTAAAAAAAAAAAAAACAAAAAACGTTCGAGTGTTTTCAATATTATAGGAAATTCCAAAGGAAATTTGGATAGGCAGAGTGACTGTACGCAGAATTCCTCCGCGTTACACTAGTAATTGCTAGGGCAGTAGGAATAACACTTCCTAAGAGTTTCCAGGACTGGCGTACAGTTTTTCTAATTTAGATAAAGCCGCTTAATATTGTATATTCCCTCATATCATAAAAATTTCGTCATTCTGTAGCGATGGGAGGACTATTTTTCATTCGAGACGATAATGAGCGTTTTTAGAACAACACTGGTATACCAAGTGTAATATTATCCATTTATGTATTACGTATGTAAATCAAATTAAAGTAAAACTACACGGAAATTATAATTACATTTCTTTTTATCGGCGCGTCAACCAGGGACTTTCACTGAAAAACAATTAGAAAGGGAAATTAATCAGTTTTGATATTGCTAGTAGGAAGGAAGAAATAATCGGAACGATGTATGGGGAAGTGGAAAAGACAGGATATAGGAGGCAAAATACGGAGTAAGAGCGCCAGATCGCAGAAAATTGAAATAGAAAGCAAACGACTCGATCGAAAGAGATGGCCACTGAATAAACATATGGTCAGCATCGCAAACATGCTCTTCGCTTAAGAGGACAATATGGAGAAGAAACCAACGAAAAACAAAAACGAGTGGAAAATTATAATAGAATATGGCTTAAGAACGCGGACGAATAATGGAGACAACGACATGGAAGACTCGGTTGAACAGATAGGTAGAAAGAACAATTGTCAGAAAAAGAGGAAATATCCGATAGCATAATCTGAGATGAGAACTTTTACACACAACGGAAAGAGATTAGAGGATGGAATTTTACTTAAGAAAAGAAGTTAGAAGAAGCAAAAAGCCGAGTGCCAAAGAGTCCGCCGCTTCGTCACTAAAAATGCCCCCGAATGACTAGAGTGGGTAAGTGAACGTATAAGCCGGAGAATAATAAAATCACAACAATGCTCAGGAAGCGAAGAACAGATGGCCTGAAGGGCGAACATGGAATCTAATGTAATTAAGAATTTGGAAGAAAGGTGATTTGAGGACATGAAAATAATGGAATGTAGGATAGTTATTAATTCGTTTATGGATGTGGAACAGTGTAAATGCAGTCGAAAAGATTCTGGAAAATCGAAATCTGTGAGGATAAAAAGAGGCTCCGACACCGCCCGACCTCTTCGAATCATCTGCAAATACGGTTACATGAGATGGAAATTGAGAATTGATAGCTCTGTGGAATTCCTGTCTAATTAGGATCTGTGGAAGAAATTTGTAGAACGTAGGTATAGCAAACATTTTAGCAGGATGGCAGAGTTCGGTAAAATTAAATAAGAAATAGGGGAGATTGTCAAAGGATATTGTATAAGAGAAAAACGGGATAAAAGAGGTGTTTTTCTAGGTGTGAAACGTCAGTTCCTAGGAATAGAAAGGTAGGAATGGATAAGAGAAGAGGACGTGAGTGGAAGATGTTTAGCAAGACAACGATAGCCTAAATAGGATCTGTAAATAGAAAGATGTGGTGTATTAGATTCAGCAAGAACAGCCGGAATAGGAGAGGATTTAAGAACAGCCCATAGCATGAATTTTGGATTACGTCTAATTTAGAGAAACCGGATAATTGGAGGCACAACCATAAATAAATGAACAGTAATCAAATTCGGAACGAATGATGGATTTATAAAGAGAAATACGGATATAAGTATCACCATATTCCATTTGGTTGGAAATAACGCCTTCAGCAGTTTTAGCCTTTGGATTGTAGAAGAGAAAAGATATTCTATGCGTTCGGAGAAGGATAACCGACCGTCAAGGAGGATACCGAGATAACAGAAACAACTAACACGTGAGGGAGGGAGAGGTATTTGCTGAAGAATAATTATATATAATATTATTATGTTACATCACGATGATGTAGTTTGCATTACGTTGTTTTTATAAGTAATAATGCTATATAATTATAATTTCTGTGTAGTTTTATTTTAGTGTGATTTAAAACCGATTAGTTTTTGCGAGCTTCAACTTTTCGTTTAGGCTATTCTCTCGACATTCTGGCACGAATGCTCCGAACTGCTCCGACAAATACTTATCGGAACAAAAACTGGAATTAGTAACTTTATTCTTTGCTCACTGCTGGCTTAGAATGTCTACTCCTACGTCTCCTCATTCTCCAACCCGAACTCCTATTTCTTGTCTATTCAACCTTCCCTTCCACGCTTTCCATGGTTTATTAACTTCCCTTCTATGCGCCGTTCTAATCTCTCTGCGATTTGCCGCCTGCGTTTTATGGTTTGCTTCCTTCATCATTGTTCCGTTATTCTCTCGTGCCTTCTCCTTATTGTCCATTGCACCCTCCCGGCGATCAATGTATTTCTGATCCCGATCATATAATGTTTTCGGTTGTTCGTAATTATCAACTGAACAAGCTTCTTTTTATTCCTTCCTCTTACAAACTCCCGCTCCATACTGTGCTTCATTCATTCTCTCCCTTCCTTGTCCTTCGGTTATTCTAGCTCTTGATTCCATTCTGCCGGCTATCTCCGATCGTGTAAGAATCTGAGTCTCCCTTTCCTCTCTGTTCCGCTGTTCTTGGGCCAATGTCCATGTTGACGAACCCATTTAAAGAAAAAAAAATGTCTAGTATTATTTTTCGTTGTTATCTATTTTAGTTCTGTTTTTCTCTCTCTCCTGTGTTTCATTCTTGTCCTGTTTTCCTTACTATGAGTTCGGCAGACTTATAGGCCTTTTAAATAGAATAGTCAGTAAATATCTAAAATTCTTCAGACTTTGTCAAACAGTCGACCGGTCTCTTTGCATTCATCATTCGGTTCCGGTCAGTTCTGACCGTTTAGATCTCCGCTGTTTCCGGTTTTGAGCTGTGTTGATCGCTATTGCTACCTCGTCCGAATTGGCCGTCAGTCCAACGAGTGGGGGTACTCTACGCGTTTCGCTGGTACAGCGAGTGCTTTACCGAGCAGTGATGTTTTCTCCAGATTTTGCAATAGTTAGATTTTATCAGAGTTACATTATTTATTAAAAAGCGGCCGGTGACCTTGCACGAATTTAAATTAAATTAAATCAGGTAATAAAGTTAAAAAAATATTAAATAGTACATGAATAGTATTTTCGAATTATTGACAAACATTAAGGAATACATATATCAAACCGGGGGTAAATTAATTCAGGAAAAACGAGATAATTATTCCATTTAAAATTACGAGTTGTAATTTTGAAATTTTACAATTTTACTTACGAATAGTATTGAAATCCTCATGGTGGCTGAGTTATTATCTAACAAGTTTGAACAGAAATTTTCACCGAGCTAACAAAACAAGTGCAGTTAACGTTTGATTCGTCTACCTTTACAGCGGACCTAATTTATATGCCGCTTCACAGATCGAGTAAGGAAAATCTGAAGGTGATTTCGCAATTTCTAATTTTTCGTTATGCCTTTTCAGATATTATCTAAGCTGATTAAAATGCAAAAAAAAAAAAGTTTTAGCGCAATTTACTTCTATTTGGTTTTTCCTTTTGCGCGTTGTTATAATTTTATTATGTGTACTGATTAATTTATTAAATTTTTAATGATCAATAATTACGGGAATTTCCAATAGATATTAGTTAAATGCCGCGATTAATTAACAGCATCTAGTAATACACCGATGGTCATGATAGGAATCTGATAAGCAGCGAATGAGCGCATTGGTATTTACCAATAGTAATTTAATTTTAGCGTAGGTTTCTTGTTGTTGCTGTTTCATAAGTGTCGTTAGATAACCGATTTTCTCGCGTCAAAAACATTCTTAATACGCTTCAAGCTAATTATGGATATTTTAAAGTGAAAAATTAGTAACAAAAATCTTCGAGCGTTCTGCGTAATTCATATTTGCCTGGGTGTTTTTTTTGTGTTTTTTTTTTTTTTAATATGTGAAACGACCACTAGAGATGACTCAAAAACATGTAAGTAAAGCAAGTCCCATACTCTTAACAGGCCGTCGGGGATTGTGGAATTAAGCTTTCCATAGCGCACCAAGTCTAGTGGATCTGATGAGAATACTCAGGCCAGTTTTATTCTCTCGGTCGCCTTTACTTTCCCCTAGATTTCCATAGTATAACCAATATTCAATTTCAGATTAGGTACAAAACTGATATCGATTCGGATCCGGATCGAGGCAAGTCTCGAACTTGTGTCCTCTGATTTAATAGCCAAGAACCTTAACCACTAGGCTACCGCGCTGTCATCAAAAACATGTATATACGTATGTGCATATATTGTCATTAGTGATATTATAAAAAAATTTTATCGTATTCTAAATTTTATATTTGTTCAACATCATGATACATTTTATGTGTTTTTTTTTTTTTTAAATTATTTCTATAATATCTCTATTGTCGCGCGATGGCAAGAAGCGTTCTGTTCGCTGCGATTTTTAATAATAATTTTAACAACAGTTATAATAATATATCTTATAAATCTGTATCCTGCATTTCATTGTAAAATTGTGTCCGATTATTATTTTTCTATCTGTTTCGGACGTAATTCTTACATTCTATCATGAAATGATCTTGAGGCCATGTACCGGAAAGTATTAATTGCCAAATGTTCGTTCTGTGAAAATTATACCTTTTGCACTACCGCGTATATGCATTCTCTTCCGTCAATTACATTCATTTTAGAAAGTTATTTTTTTTATGTTTTTTTCAATCATAACTGGAACTTTTAAATCTTGATGGAATATTTTTTGGCTCATAAATCACATACGCAACAAATTTTTATTTTTATGAGTACTGCATGTATATAATAAAAAAAAGTTCAGATTTTTTTCTCCATATTTTGAAAATATTAATTGTTTCCAGCGGGTTAATAATATTATGCAGCAGTGGGAGCGTTTTCAATTGCTTGTATATACCTGATCAGGGTGAATATTAAAACGATATCAGTGCGTACCTTTGCTGATTATCGATTCAGTTTTCATCACAGCTGTTATTTCGTTATTATTCGGTAGTAATTGTGCTATGTTTCGCGGCGTGTATAAATTCATTATGTTTATTTTTTTTTTATTCGCCGCATCTAGTCGAATATAGCCTAAGATTGGGCACGGTTTGTAGTATTTATTAATCTTTCGACTTCTAATACATTTATAAGTTCACCGGAAGAAGTACTCTATGAAATGCAGGAAGTTTTGGATCAAAGATTGCTAATAAAAATAAATGAAAAACCAAATTATTTGAACTGTTGACAAAACTGATTCAATCAGGATTCAACAAAAAAAAAAAAAAACCAAAAAAAACACGTTTATACGCACGCACAACTCACTATACATCCCTTCCGTTTCTCCCTCTCCTAAATGCGTACAGGCTGCGTAATAACGTTGTGTGCATTACTTTTGAAGTGTCCTACGTATGACATCGCCATAATTTACTGAGGACGGAGAACTACTTTTTTTTCGACAGATTGGCCGCGATAATGGCCACCAAGGGGCCGAGGTCCCATTTGAACTCGAAGAAGGTTGATTTCTGCAACTGTTGAAGATTGCTGTAGAGGTGAATCCGGCAGAATTTTATTGGATAAATTTTTTCTTCTTTTTTTTTTTTTATTTAAGAATAATTTGCGGGTCCCACAATGCAATTCTGTGGATTCCCAACATAATTATATCGTTTATTCATCATCTACATCTTAAATTTAATACATCATATTCGTCTTATATATATATATATATATATATATTACTTAAATCAACTTAATTTTTACTATTCTACGTCTAATTTTAATTCAAAACATTTATACCCATCGCACATCATATCACAATATTTTCACAGAAGCTATAAGTGTGTAATGAAGCTAGAATATGAGCACCAAACACTAGTTGTTTTTTTTCATTACATCATTTATAATTATTTACTTTTTCAATCAATTACCCGTCTTAATTCCTTTCTTATAACTATCCATTTCTCATTCTTTGCACCACGCAATCAACCATATTTTTATTCTGTCTTTCCATATATTCAAATTCGTCTCTTAATTCCTTTGGTAAGTTAGGTGTAAATGACTCATAACAGTTCCTCTTCAACATTATCAATTTTATTATTAATCCCTCTTTAGGTCGTATAAAACACAAATTGTCATAATGCCTAGTCCCATATTTCCCTTGTCGGTAATCTTATTTTTTCTGTTTTATACCTTAAAAATTTACCGTAATAAAAAAACATTTTTGGAAACATTTCTTTATTATTGTCCCACCCCAAGTAGAATTTGTTACAAGATTCGCACTTGTCCAATTCGGTAACAAAATTATTTTTAAACATCTTTTCTGTAGCCTACTAATTTTCCTTAATTCCGTTTTTTTTTTTGCCTCCCCCCAAATTTCGATTCTGTATCTAATTCTGGTCATTAATAATGAATGCCAAAATATACAGTCGGGTAGTTTTGTAATTCATAACAACTTGTTTTAATTTGTATAACGCCGGCATTACCTAATTTTCCTAGCAATGTTATCTATGTGAACTCTCCAAGTTAACGCCTTATCGAATGTTATTCCCAGGTAATTGAAATTATCAGCCGTTTCTAATGGCTCGCAACGGCATACTTCCGCCACATGATTTACATTGTGCAACACTATTTTAGGGGCACTAACTTCCTAAATCTACTCGGTGTTCTTACAAACATCACTTTGGATTTTTTTGGCACTTATTAATAATTTTTTATCGTGTAACCTTTTTCAAACCATATTCAGGTCCTCCTAAAGCAGCCTTGCTACTATTTCTACGTCTTGGTGTGCAATTACCGGAGCAATATCATCAGCATATGCGTAAAGTTTGGCGTTCGTAATACAATTGTGAATGGAGTTGTTGTAAATTAGAAACAGTAACGGTGCTAATGTAGTTCCTTGTCCTACTCCATATTTCGATTTCCTCATATCACTCTATATTCATTCCCAATTTTCACTAAACATTCCCTTTCATGCCAATAACATCTAAACCAATTAAGATATTTCCCTGTTATACCAATTCTTCGTAGGTCTTCTATCAATATTTCCTTATTCACTAAACCAAAAGCCTCAGTAAGGACTAGAAGAAAGACTATCAGAAATTATTGTTTGCCGGATGCTAATCCCTTATTTATCGCAGATGTAAAAGTTCTGAGCAGAGTTACCGTTGATTTCCCCTTTCTGAACCCAAATTGATTATGATATATTAGGCTGTTCCCTTCCAGGTACCATTAAATGTTCGATAAGATCAATTAAATTATATATTTCGTACTTGAAGAATTTACCAGACTTTTCGTAATTCCATCTTCTCTTTTAATTGCTTTTCACATTAGTATCATTATGTAATCTTCGGTTTTCTTATGTTCCTTTAAACTGTACAATTTTTCGGCTATTGTATCCTGCGCCATACAAAATGTTATTCCCTTATTTGGATAAATCTAAACTGTAAAGTGTGACTCCTCGCGTTTTCTGTTAAAAAAATAATTTACCGTTTAAGACTAATTAAATATCATTTAGTATCATGATTAACATGAAAATGTAAAAAAAAAAAATTATCTTCAAGACAATTTTATTTAATTTTCTCTAAAAGTTCACCCTAGACGGTTGCGCTTTTTGAAGAAATCAGAATACAATTAATAGTTTTCATTGTCCAAGGAAGGATTAAATTATCAGACCGATTCACGAATATTTATTTAATAGTTTTAATTTAGAAATATTGTTTTGAGCTGTTTGTAAATGGAAACGATTTTCTCCAGAAGACAACGCAGATAATTTTTCATTGTTTTACTTAGCTTGAATCGCGTGTATAGATCGCAAATCTTCGATAAATTATTTTTTCTCAAAAATTATTACAGGCAACATTTTGAATTTAAGGCTAATAATAATCATTTGACGGACACTCACCACCGGGAACGATGTGTAACTTCCTTTTAATTTTCCCCTTCCAAAAGGAATAATCCAGTTTTACGATTATTCAACGGTTTACTACACATTTTAGTTCAGCAGCTTCAGTGTCTGACAAACTGCGTCACTCTCTTAATACCCTGACATGCTTTCGGTATCATCCGGTAATTTATGTTTATACGAAAATCCACGTTATCGAGTGGCCATAAATAATTAGTCGTATTATCTGACATAAAACGAATCTCATGCGGCTACAAAATTGACTGCAAAGCAATTCGGTCACACTAGAGAATAGTTTGAGGTTCGGCATGAGGGTGATGTGCGTGGCGCGTGCACTAATAATACCTTGACAGCGTCCGGTTATTGCAGACAATCTGGTTCTGCCGAATGTAACGGAAACTTTTGCCGAACTGAATTCCGGTACGGAGTGTGAGGAATTTTAAAAGTTTACCAATTATCTTGGACGAACTGGCGACCGGCTCGTTCTATCGAAATTTCTTCTTCGTTCGAAGCATTAATCATTCTGGGCTAGTGTCATCGGTCGTTGTCAGTTGATTGCCGATCACATTCAAGACCTTTCTCTGGTTTGAATTTGAAATAACAACAAAATATCGTGCACGGCAAAATTTTTATTACACGAATGAGCTGAACCTCGTTGCAGTCCGATTGCCGGATAGAAGAGGTTATTTATTGTTTTTCGAGATCTTTATTAATTTTTTCCCCCGCTATTCCACTACGTATTTATTGTGTCGTAGCTGTTCATACGGAAGATTTATTGCGGCCTCTTCTCCGATTCATTTTTGCTGATTACGGCCTCTTCCTCTTTTTAAAGTCCCCACCCCCTGTCGCTCTACATTCGCCCCTTAAAGTAAAAAATTCTCTCGCCTTGCTGCACCTCGAACACATTTTTATTCGCAGTTCGAGGATTTCGGAAGCCCGCAACTTTGTTCCAAAGCCGTAAAATCGTTTACATCATTTTACGTCAACATTTCATTTACATTTAACCGCTACGATAACATCAGCACCTTCCTTTAGCGCGGTCCATTAACTTCGTGTTCGTTGTTACTATCAGCTGTAGAAGAAATAGAAACAGTTCCCCAAACACGTTGAAATTCTGGGTCGAATTTAAAGAATAAATTAAAAAAAAAAAAAACAAACTCATTAAAAACAGCAAAAGAAACGAGTAAATAAGGGAAATAAATGAAATAAATGAACAAATAAAAAACAAAAAATTCATCGTTCCGGAAGCAAAAACATTTTTTTCTTCTGTTAATTTCGAAACTTTATTCGGCAAAATACGAAACAACATCGGGGAAAAAGATTAATTGTTTACTTATTTATTTATCAAGCATTTACACGGCCACTTTCAAAAGATTCCACGCCAATTAATCTCGTTAATTTGCGAAAATTATTATTGATTTAAATCTCTCCGTATTTGAAAAGTTTTTCACGAAAAAGTTATTATTGCTCGGCTGTAATCATAGAAAACAGCGCAGCAGCCCTTTATTCTGAAAATTATTCTGAAAATTATTCTGAAAATTATTCTGAAAATTATTCTGAAAATCATTCTGAAAATTATTCTGAAAATTATTCTGAAAATTATTCTGAAAATTATTCTGAAAATTATTCTGAAAATTATTCTGAAAATTATTCTGAAAATTATTCTGAAAATTATTCTGAAAATTATTCTGAAAATTATTCTCAAAATTATTCTCAAAATTATTCTCAAAATTATTCTCAAAATTATTCTCAAAATTATTCTCAAAATTATTCTCAAAATTATTCTCAAAATATTAAGCATTCTTTCTGTTTTTCCATTAATTTTAATTACCTGTTCAAAAATAAATATAAACACCGACACGACAGCCGTTTAACGTAGAAAGTTAAAATTTGTTACGCATAATTCCATTCGCGAAAAAAATATTAAACACCGAAATTTAACGTGAATGTATGAATCTGAAGTTTTCCATGCATAGCACTCTGCTTTGATTATTGAAAAGACTCTAATGAGCAGTTCTAAATGGGCTGCAAAGCGGGAACATTTTACAGGTTACGGAACAACAGGTTTCTTTTGGCACACACATATGTTTCACCTGGGGCTGCTATGGCGATATCCGTTGAATGTAAACAGCTCTAGAATTCAGTACGTATAATACTCGCTTATTTTTTAGGCGAAACTAATCGGTAAACCGAAAAGTAGTTTAAATATCGTATATACTATATCTAAATATATGAGAATAAATGATATCCGGACGAAAACAAGAATTTATAAACAGTACAGCTAAGAGTTATTTAACCTAAAAGATTAATTAAAATATAATCTCACCACGATATATATATATATATGGTCAGATTAATTTCATGTTCCCTTAATTAATTAGTCCATGTATGTCTTCTACTTTCGTTATTTTACGTACTCAACTAACTATTAATAGGAAGATTGCGATAATGTCGAAAAAACAGCTGCCTTTAAAGGTTTCAGTTTAACGATCCGTTCTAAGCTCTGACATCTATTTCGATAATTTGTTCGGTATTCAGTTAATTTGTAATTCGCGCATACTCTCCTACGCTGATTACAGATGTAATTCAAAATAAAATCAATATTTAGTTCGCGAATATAATGGAAGTTTTAATAATGTACCCTCATCCTATACCTCAGTTTCTTTACTCTAAGACTTTATAATGCAGAAGGAGGTTCTCTGTTAAATAGTAGATTCATTCATGTCGTTAAGGATAATTAAGAATTACGCTTCGATCTGTCAGTCTTACTTGGTTCAGATGCAATAGAGACATATTTGAAACGTCTTAATCTTACGTTAGGACATTTATTTATTTACTTATTATTGGGAGATTACATGATATTATTCTGGAATCATTACATGATGATTATAAGTATTTTTATTGCGTATAAACTGCGTGTGATCTGCCTATAATAAGTAAATATAATTTTTGGAAAATCATTTATTTACTTATTAATGGAAGATTACATGATATTATTCTTTCCAGACTGGATTACAGTTTCTATGATTTGACCCGGAAGACTAATTTTAGCAAACTAAGCTTTAGCTTATTATTAGGTTTTTTAAACCTGTCCATTTAGACATAAATGCCATCCAGCTCCATACGGACGATTAGAGGAACAGATGTATCCAAAATCGCTGACTGTGAAGGAATGGTGCAATTTTGCATATTCTAGGGTTGCACTGCAAAACAACGATAATCACAACAGAATAATACGTATTTTCGGTAATATATTAATGTATTCATCCCAGCGATTAATTTTTATTTATTTATTTTTTAAATTTTAAAGTAAGTTTGTGGGTCTCACTGGGCAAGTATGCCCGTTGCGTGAGTGCCCGGCACTCTTATTATCGTTTATTCAGGTTGTACACGTTACAAATTTATACATGCTTATTATATACATCGAACTTATATAAACCTTAATTAATATATGTCTTGGTAAATATATGGGCGTCGCCAGCGGGGGACAGGGGGCGGGGGGGCAGCTGCCCCCCCCCCCCCTGGAGCCTTGAAATTTTTTAATCAACTGGCCATAATGAGTATTCATAGGCGCATAATCATGAATAATTTGCCAGAAACCCATGGAAATTATGTTTTAATTAAGATTTTATTCTTGTTTAATAAAATATTAAGCCTTTACAACTTATAAATTTTATTTTTTCTATAACTCATATCCTTTTTCTATCATCTTGCCCCCCCCCCCCTGGCGACTGGAAAGGCGTCTTGCCCCCCCCCCCTGGCCCATCGGCTGGCGACGCCCTTGTATATATATATATATAGGTATTAAGAAAAAAGAAAAACCATACACATACATACATTCACTCTAAAAGTCATACATATAATATATCACGATAGCGTAAACAATAACTTCTTTATGAATTACGAAAGTAAGTTGAAATCGGAACGACACACGAAAACAAGAACACGTCTACCGGAGAAATGTTATGGTCGGAAAAGTTTCTAAATAAGACCACTACATTAAGGAAGAGGTACAATGTGTAAGCCAGATTTGTCTTACTCGAATAGTACTTAACGAATTAAGTGAATACGAACGATGTAAAATGCACAACAGAAACATTTGACGAATAAATGTGAAACAACTTAAAAATTTTAAAAAAAACTGTAAAGGAATATTAAATTTTTAAATTTTTATATTAAAAAGGGGGGGGGGGGTATTATTATTATTATTTTGGATCTGATGGGGTCATATTTAACGTATTAAATTTATATTAAAATTTTCGGTTATGTTAATGGTATTTCATTTATTAAATGTAGAGCTATGACTGTTACAGTTTTTCGAATTTGGTTTATTTTTAAAATTTTTTACTAAATTTTCTGGGCGTAAGTTGATTCTTCTATTCCGTTGTTATTAAATGATGATTGTTGCGCCTCTGTTTGACCAATGTGTATGATTTTTCGCAATCGGTGCAGTTTTTGTTTAATATACGCTATTTTCATATAATTATTTTCTCGATTTACGGTATTTATTTTATTTTTTTTAGTATATTAACGGTTGTTAATTTCTATTTTTAAACCTTTTTTTTTCTAAAAAAAAATTACTTAATTTGTTTACATTGTTGTTTGTAAAAGTAAGTGTTATTCAGCCTCTGTTGTTTTTAATATTGGTTTTCTGTTTATATTTTAAGATTTTATTTTCCTTCATAGTACCATCTCTACTCCCATATGTGATGCAATGCACACCTTTTTTGAATTGATTCTGAACGCTCTGTTTTGTACTCCAAAATCTTAACACTAGGTCTTCCTGCTAGAATTCTTCCTTTGTCCTTTCCTTTCCATCTGCAGATATAATTCCTGTACTTCAATATTTCCTAAGTTCTATTTCTAATCGTCCCTCTATTTAATCCTTTCTGTTAAGGCCGTGTCCACGGAGTGGGCTTTGGGGGTTACCCCCCCCCTCCATGGGAACTGAAATAGCTTAGGTACTTCATTAATATTTTATGCAAAATTTTTTGTTACGAGTATAATCAATAACATATGTAATTTTTATTAATGTGTTTATGCACTAATTCGTTTATTTAAATTATTAATACATATAAATCAAAATGATGGAAATTATTAATAGCATGAATATTAGCGAAAAATGTATTTTTATTTATAAAATAAATATGCGAAGAAAATTTTCAAACCCCTCCTTTCCAAAATTCCGGGCACGGGCCTGCTTTCTGTAGTTGTTAAAGCCGCTGGGGCGCCCAACAGATATTATATAAAATAATATTATTATTTTATATTTTTTTTTAAAAAAAATAATAATTTTATGTTTTAGTTTTTTTATTATTTTTGTTCATTGTACTTAATGTCTTTTGCGAAGATGATTTTTTTTTCCCCCAAAAAAAAATTGTATAAATGCGATAAAAGGACGTTTAAGATCGATCGTTTGAAGGCTTAAAATTAATTTTACCTCGACAAAGCATTTTATTTTCCTCCGGGTTAAATGTTTCGAGGGTGCATGCTCCGCGGTTAATTCTAAACTCGAATTACTAAATAACATTTTTAACACCTGGAGAGTGAGACTGTGTGTTTGGTTTGTTCAAAATTTACTGGCTCACTCATTTTAATTTTTAGAAATAGCGAACACGGAAATCCATTTATTATCGTAACACGTAGTTACTGAAAATTCTAGGCGCTGTGTGCAGTGCGATTGTTAGTAATAAATTAAATTCCAATTATTATCTGTATCGTTGTTAGACGGAGCACGTTCATTAAGTTATCGTTTATTTTTATTTTCTCCCGC
The DNA here is from genome assembly GCA_039619475.1 of Icerya purchasi. NCBI lineage: Eukaryota > Metazoa > Arthropoda > Insecta > Hemiptera > Monophlebidae > Icerya > Icerya purchasi. The sequence goes on from CM077115.1 coordinate 544,729,254, forward strand.
CTAAGTTTAAATAATGTTTTTGTCATCTTGTCGATTTCAGTTTGACGTCATAAGATTATTCAATGCGACTTCCTATTTATCAGTCGCGCGTAAAAGAAAATAATAACACAGAGAAACGGTTCCTGTTTGTCGTAAAGCCGGAAACATTATTCCCGGGGACGGTTGTTTAGTCGAAAATTTTTTCGGGAGAGGAAGGCACTAAACTTTTTTTCTGACAAATAAATTGCAGCCAAAGTGTAATCAAAATCAACATCCGATCACTGAATACGAATATTTATTAAAAACTCATCAAATACTCGTATATATATATATATATATATATGAACTAACATATTTTGTTAAACTCCAGTTATTAATCAGACTATTAGAATAAAAACAAGCTATTACGGTTTTTATTCTATTTTAAACATCATCGATCTTTTGCCTTTTTTATTTATTTTTAATTTTCATTTTGTAATTTTAATTAAAAATAGTAGTTAAATAAGAAATATATATATATATATTTAAACTTGCTCACGAACAAAAAGAATTCGGATCGGATTACTAACAAAAATAAAAATAAAGTCTAATAAAAAATACTATCTTTCCACAAGGATGATCGTCTTTCTTCAACTAGACTGATTACTTTTTCAGAATGCATACCGCAGAATAAAGAAAAATAAAAACGCTAAAAACGAACACTGGAACATAAATTTCGTACGAATTCTGATGAAAAAACAAAATATATCGGTCATATGAAACTGTGGTCGTACGAAATCGTACGCAAAAAAAAAATGCACCCAATGTAACTAGCACGCGCATAACTCTGTACACGTTTTTTCCGTTCGGACCAAGTCGTAAGAATTCGTACGATCATCTCGTACGACCAATTTTTCGTACGAATTCTGATGAAAAAACAAAATATATCGGTCGTATGAAACTGTGGTCGTACGAAATCGTACGCAAAAAAAAAATGCACCCAATGTAACTAGCACGCGCATAACTCTGTACACGTTTTTTCCGTTCGGACCAAGTCGTAAGAATTCGTACGATCATCTCGTACGACCAATTTTTCGTACGAATTCTGATGCAATGTAACCGCCGCGGCCTTATTCTGATGCAATGTAACCGAAGATTCCGCTAAAAATAACTTATCAAACGGTCATTTGTTGTATCGTTTCCTTTTTTTTGTTCTTTTAATGCGGAGTCCGTTGCGAAGTAATGAAGTAAAATAAAAAAAGTGCCGCGCTGATCATATGTAAAAGATGGCGCTATCGTGTGAACTGTTTGAATTACTTCCACTGTTGTTGGTTTTTTATCGAAAGGCCAATCCTAAATATTAGAGACATGCAAAAAATTAAAATGTTTCATAAACAGTGATCGTCATATACTTAATTCCTCAGCATTGACGACTACTTATTCGTACATTCTAGCATCTAGACGATACAGACATAGGCATAATGCACATAGCAATTGTTATATGCAACGCTAGTGCAGACGTATTTTTTTTTTTTTTTTTTTTTTTTTCTTGTTTGGGTTCTTCCCTGGTCTTGCCAATAATGGACGATTACCCATCAACACGTGTACATAGCAACAATTAGGAGTAACAAGGAATGGAATCTGACAAAAAACCCTATACACCAAGGATGGAGAAACAATAACAATCAACGTCGAAAAATGCCAAACGTATGCATGCTGAAAAGAAAAGGAATGACATTGCCGAAGGTTAAAAGGAGTTAGCTGTCCCATACCATGGCCACGTCTGCAATTACAGAGCCCACAGTACGAATAAAGGAATCTGGCTACAAATAATTAAGGGAGAAGAAACACGGGACGTTTAAAAAGCAGTTAGATCCATCAAGCACCGAAGCTATATAGAACACAGAGTGCAGACGTAAGACTACCCTTGGAACTGATATTGCGATTGATTTATCGACATACAAATATACAGTCCTGACTATGTTTGCCTGCTATACATCAATTAACGCGTATATGGTGGTACGCATTTTACCATTGCTTTCCATATGATATTATTAACGGTTAATTAATTAATTTATTATTGTAATTTCTGTCGTCGCCTGGCATCAAACTAAAGACTTTTGTAACGGAAGTGCTCCAGCAACCAGACTATCGAGACACTTTGTAAGTGGTATTCATCAATAAAAACGTCACTGAAATTTCTCCTGCATTATGCAAAAATTCGCAAAAAAGAAACCAAACCAAAAAACGGTTAAATGCGCAACTCGAACATCCGAAGCCGATTGTAAGTGTTTAATTTTCAGTTACAGTGCAAGTGGCTGCGCATGGTTGCTTAGCAATATGTTTTACGCGTGGCTCTTAACAATTATTTATTTTTAATAATTTCCTTCTAATAAAGATTTTAAATTGTTCGAAAGGCGCTTGCTTAGTTCCGTTATCAGTCGAATTAAAGTTTATCAAAACTGGAAAAAAAACGCGAAGAAGCCATCTTTAAACAGTTCCGACTGTCGAGGAAATTGTGGAGTTTGTATACGGGCCGGTTTTAATGGATATTTCACCAACACGACAATGAAAACATCGAGTAATGGTGGAAGAGCTAGAGGTGACGAGTGAGCGTAATTGTCACATTTAACAGCCAATAGCGTTATTCCTTTTGGACGATTTTTCAAAGGCTAAATAAAACTAATAAAAAATTCAGCAACATCGATGCTCTCGTGTTTTAAATAAAGTCTCTTCTTCAATTGCCGCTTCGTTACGAGGTGGTGAAATTTTAGATAATTAAAAATAAACATAATCAGTGCTGCATGAAATTTACAAATTTTCAGAGTGCAGATTAATAATAATCCAAAAATCGTTCGAGAATTTTATTTTATTAGTAAATTGAGAATATTTCCTTCGTATAAAATGTTGAAAAAAAAAAAAAAAAATGTATTCTTTAAATTTTCAACGATACCATAAAACCTTGTTGAAATAGTAGAGTAACATTTATAACAAAAACATTTTAAAAGCTGAGTCACGAAGTAGTCGTATAATAGAGTATAAATCATCACCGGTAAAGTTTTAAAAAGTTACAATTAAAAATAATTAGCAGTATATATACATAAGTCGGAAAGCGATACAATTTTACACGTTTAATATTAATATCAGCGAGATTTTAAACATTTTTAGTGGATATAATTGTCATCTCAGTCATATATTTATTTACTTATTGTCGTAAAATATTTGTGAATTTTAATCACTGTGCTGCACCTCGGATGTATCTTTGTTCGGAATAGTTGAAAACACAGAAGGCGTGTGGAACGGAATTTGTTCTATTTAACGCAATTTTGTTTTGCTTGACAGTTTGTTTAAAATCAAAATATACTATCCGTTCGAAGTATTCAATGTTTACGGAACAACATAACACCGAATTACGCATATAAGAGACATACAACAACAACAGGAACAACATCGATAGAAAAATCCAAAAAATTTCAAAGAAATTAAAGTTAAGATAGAGATCAAGTCATTATTATATAAGAAGATATAAATAGGAAGTTGGTTACATTTCACATAGACCAGTGTTATCATTATATATCGTTTTATTTCTTAATAACGACTAAATAATGACTAAATAATGACTAAATAACAACAAAATAAAATTCAGTCCATGAAAATGTCGAACAATGGATGAAACCGGTCGGACTATTTTATTATGTTTTATATATATTAGTCGTTCAGTTTTTAATGGGTTTTACAGTATAGATAATGTTATAACATTTTGTGAATTGCGAATGTCATATGCCGTTCGTGTAATGTAAAACTATAACATTAGTGACCGAATGTAAACGATCGGTTTATATTGTTTACTTTTACAAAGTACTATCGCCTCGAAGTTTCTAATGATAGCGCAGATATTTTATCATTTATTTCAAATCTGCCGCCAGAAACGATACCGAATATATTCCTCATATCCTGTGGAGAATAATCGCGCAGACCTCCCGGTCGACCATGATACATTCAACACCCTGCAAACTGTCATACGTTTTTTACATAGAAATCAATATTGGCTTTCCGAAAACATGTGTCTTCGAAATGTAAAGCTCACAATGAAACTGCGCGATGGCTCTCGGATGGAACAGCTACTCAGCGCGTTGAATATCCTTCGCTCTCTCGGATCGTCTAGAAATGTTGTTTCTCAATAGTTTACATCACAGACGAATTAGACGATGATATCCTTTCAAACAAAGCAAAAAAAAAATCCTTTCAAACACTGCGCCCACTGTGGCCAGACTAGCTAACATTTATTCAGTTTACCGGCAGTGATCGATTTGATGGTAATGGCGCCCTAGGCCCGTGCTGTTATGCCGTCTTTCTTGTAATGAAAAAAAAAAAAAAATATACGTATATATATATGTATACATCGACAGGTTTTGATAACAATTCTTACATCTGGGTGATAAACTTACTTTAATTACGATAAAAATATATTATTTTCCTGGCCCGGCACGAAACCATTTGGCCATCAACCAAACCTTTCACTTATAATAACTACCTTTTTATCTTGTATTAATTTCAGCTTTTTCACTCTATCATTTACTTTTCCCATTATTATTATTATTATTATTATTATTACGATAGTTTAAGTTTTTTTTTTTTTGAAAACAGAAAGATAGAGAGAAAATAGGAGAGCAGAGGAATGATGTACCATGTAAGTTCCAAATCTGTTAATATAAATTTCGGCGCCCCTCAAATGTTGCCGCCCAGGCCCAGGTCTCACGGGCCTAGGCCTAAATCTGCCAATGTCTAACGGGCTGAACAGTTTCTAGTTTAATTAACTTATAGTCCACTACTTTCAAAGACTCCAGACGCACATGACCTATTTTAGCAGTCAGCGCTTATATGTATATTATTTTAAAATAAATAACTGATTACATTGAGCATTTTTCGTTTTGGGTTTACCGCTGAAACGGAAAAATTTTTGCGGAGTACAAATTAAGCGAAGCAAATAAAACACTTCAACTTATCTTCCTAATTGACGGCTAAGCTTCATGATAAAATCTTATATACATATATATATGTATATATATATAAGTATATATATATATATATATATATATATATATATATATATATATATATATATATATATATTGTTACGACTTGCGGATTTTCGGGTCCCTTCTACGGGAGCCAATGCTACGATTTGAGGGGTTAAATCCTTCGCTCTTCTTCGATAAAAAGTACGTAATAATTTTAAAAAAAAATGTTAAACCGGACAAATTACGGACGCCAGCAACACTTGCCCGGAAATATACTGTCAGCAAAATCTGTTTCATAAATACCTTTCTACCATTTACGTGTCGGAAACATTTACATAACTATCAACAGTTGAGCGAAATAATTCAAGTATCCGCTACTGGTTTCTTCAAGTTCTAGTAATAATATAATTTATCAGAAGTGTTCCATGGATTTTTTAAGTCGTTAATATGTTTTCTCCCACCATCGGTCCAATTAAATGTTGCAGTTTTATATTAAAGTTACGTTTAACTTAACTACAATTCAATATAACGTATTTGTAAACTGCAGAGGAGAAAAAACCAGCACTGTTAAATAGAAAATCAAGCGATTGATTCTAAGAGAAAGGAAACAATAAAAATGAAATAAGAATATATAATAAAGAAAGGAGCGTATAAATGCACAGAAGTTGCAAATAATCAGAAATTTTTTGAGTTTGTTATGACCAAACATATATCTTTGAAAAACTTAAATATACAGTTTACCACTGGAAAACAAAAGTAGGATAAATATGTAAATAAAAAATACTTATTTTAATGCTTCATTGAGTTTAATTAACAACAGCAAAAATGATACTGATATGTTGAATATAGATGATTTGTTTTAATGGTAAATGTAATCGGTTATTCTTGCATATTTCACAAAAAATAGATACAAGCGCTACCTAAATCAAAAAATTGGTAAAATTTGGCTTAGTTTTGAAATTAAAAATCTAAAAATTTCGGTGTAATATATTTATGATTGTGTGTCATTGTTACAATGAGAATGAAATGAGAAAACCATCTGTTATACAGATGAAATCTTGGCAAATACATCTCATACGCTTCTAGTGTTTAGCATTTTAGCCTTCAGAACTCAATATTAATTACAATATCTGATGACCGGGCATTCCTCGGATCTATTCTGAACTTGTAAATCATTCGATATCTTCGCAAATGTATTCCTACTCATATTGCAGACTTAAATACATAATAAACAAAATAATTCATTTTTGCAAATACTTTTAACAACAACGAATATACATAATATTTTTTAATTCGTTTGTTTTAAAATATTGAAATTCTATATGAAATTATATCCTTTACATCACATTACTGAAATTAATTTTTTAATTTGCGAGACAAGACGCTTCGCAAAACGAGACTTCAGCCAAATAGAATTCGACCCGGAACCAAACTCTCAGTCATATAATATCTGATAATATTGTTACTTAGCGGGCTATAAAAGTCTCCGGATCTCTGTACAAAACACGTTTTTACACCGAATGATTTTCGCTGGAGCAAAAGAAAGACAGCACTATTTATGGTATGCTAAAGCACACTGAAAACATTTCTTCTGTCGCTCAAAACATACTATATTCGAATTAAGCTATCTACAAGGGGATGGATAACTCCGTGCGCGAACTCCTCTCGCGGGTTGACGTAAAACACAACCCTTCGGTGAAAGTTGACAATAAACTATCGCCGGTGAGGACTCTTTAATGGCAGATTATAAAACTCGGTTCTATTTTCACTTAAATAACCCTTACCGATGGAGGATAATTATTTAGAAAGTCGAGTTGGATCTGATAATAGTAGTTTGAGTTTCTTGAAAATCTTGATAGAAGTTTGTTTATGATGTACTCGTTTTACGAGGGAAATTGGATATTTAAACGCTGAAGTGGGTAGTACAGGCAATCGAATTCTCCTCGATCACGATAGTGTCGTAAGCGAACCAGTTCGCTAAAATAAGAAAATCGCTAATGTTTTTCCTTTTAATCGAAAAATGTTTCTATAATTAATCACGTTCGGAAGATAGATTACATTTGCAGTTGAAAAGGAAATAATCGGAAGCCAGTTGAACATCGATAATTTATTAAAACAGTCTGGGGAAATAACGAATGTGTCTCAGTGTAATGTTATTTGCCGGTAATTGTAGAAACCCCAAATAGTACGCTGCGCTGATAAGTTTCCGTCCCATAAACTACGCTAAAATTATTACATGACCGAGAAGGAATTAACTAACTATAAATTCAAATTACGTTTTATCACTTCCACAGATATTTCTAATTCTTGACGAGTCCTTCAAAGCTTTCATTTGATTAACGTTAGATTAACTTTTTTTTCTTTTTATTTTTTTTTTAAATCTAATCAGTCTCGTTTACATTCGTACGTACGAATAAATAAGAAATTTTGTAAGACGAATGAATGCAGACAGTAGTACGTTAAAATGTTATATTGCCCAAAGCGTTATTAATTAGCTATTTCAATAGAAAAAGCGATATATTATTGCTCATTAAATTCTCCTTTTTTTTTCCTTTTTTTTTTTTTTTTTTTATTTTGTGTACGCCAGCCAAGTGCGATGACCCATATTATACACAAAAATTAGGAAGACGCAAAAGGATTAAATTTTAATATATCGGGAAATGGAGGAAATGAACTTCCGCTAAAGCTGGAACAATATCTGCTGAAGGAAAGGAATGTAGAAAGATTCTGTTTTAGCTTATAGGGATTTTTTTTTTAGTTGCATCGATTTTTCTTGGTTTGGCACATTATTCATGACGATTGACTGGCTAATAATCATGAATAATATTAATAGTTAAATCAAATCGAAGCAAATCACTACTACTATTATTACCATCAGTATATATATACCTATATATATGTATAAAACTTAAAGACTATGCATGAGTAATATAAGTTATAGAACTATTAATCGATTTTTTTTCAAAGTCTTACAAAATATCCCTAGAAGTTTGAAATCTTTATCACCCCGCTGTAGGGGGAAACGTCGTCGACCGTGTTTAAAAGGAAAAACAACTTTCTCTAGACGAGGTTTTTCGTTGGTAGAAACGAAAAAATCTTTAACAATGGACGAAGGATTTTCAGGAAAGGACAACCGATGTAAGACAACGATGATAGATCGCAATCAACTGAAGTAGCAGAATTTTCTTGATATTTTTGGTTTCTATCTTTCCGGTAGTAAATTTCGAATTTGTTTAGATTTTAGGTATTTTATATCCGGCTCCGAATAAATATCTATAGTTTTTTAGCAGCGTTTTAATTAACGTTATGGTATAGATTTACGCAGACTATAGCACAAAAAAACGGGCGACTGAAAAATCGAAAAAATTGCTTTTTTGTATTTTTATAATCACGCACTACAGAAGAATAATAGTAGTAAAAATCCAGTCAGTGCAGTTCGTACGATTTAATTATACGTTTCAAGAAAAGGAAACATTCTTTTGTTCGAATTTCGGTAGCGGTGAGTTGTCTTCGTTAACTAGTTTATCTTGCATCGGTGCTGAAGCTAGTCTGATGATATGAGAGTGATTTTCTATCGGTGCTGAACCTGATCTGGCGGAATCAGGGTGATCTTCTATCGGTGCTGAGCGTAGCCTGGCTAAACGAACTGATTCATTCCGTGGGAAGGGTAGTTTTTCATTACCAACAATCCCGTTTCTAGATACTGAATCGAAACTAAATTTTACCTCTTCGCCTGTTTTAGACAAAAATATCTCCTCGCTTCTAATTTCGTCTTGAAACTGCAATTTCTTCGTTTACAGTTTAAATATGCTTGTAGTCAAAGGGGCTGGCTCTTTTTTTAGCCGTGAATTGTTTCGGCGATAGCCAGCCGATGTTTTTGGTCAGATATATATATATATATATACAGATAAGTACATACATACATATATATAAAAAATACATATATATATATATATATATAACCATAAAAAACATGTTTTACATAATTTTATTGGATTATTAGAATATTTACTTTCATTTTTTAGGATTCCGTACACTAAAAAGTTAACATTACTGTATGATTAGAAAAATCTGAAATTGTATTTCTCGTAAATTGGTTACTTCGTAGAAGGATAAAGACCAAAAAACAAACAAACAAGTAATAACACAGTGGGCGTTCTATTAATTGTAGCACAAGATAAAAGTATAAGCTACACAGACGCCTTGTGTTTTGTAAAAGAACAGATAAAATGACGCACTTTTTCAATGATTTTTTCAACCTCATTTATGGCGGGGAAGTTCTCTTACTCTTTGTGTAACATTTTTCCAGTAATCGATTCGGGAGATCCTGCGCTTTTCCGAATTTAAAGCACGTGAATTGTCTGCGATATCTGGAAATCATGCAGTATCTCTGGAAGGTCAGACTTGCATGAGGAAATTGTTCGTAGCAAATACGGTAAATAAATTTAGACGAGCGGAAGAAAAATCAATCAATGAGAAACCTTCGCTGCAGCTAGGAAGTCCGGTTCTTTTTAATTTTATCGTTCCGCTCACGAAATTGAAATTACTAACATTCCAGCGTTTGCCTGCCCCAGTAATAACTGACGCTGTTCTAAAAAAGTTCGCAAAGTTTTACATTCGGTGATTTTATAAATTTCGATTTCAGCTAATCCGTTTTGTGGCTGCGGCCGTGTGTATGCGGTGTTTACCGAGCAAATAAATTATTATGTCGCTGAAAGTCGGGAATTTCGCTTAATGATATCCGAAGATTTCCGCGATGTAATGCGAATTTGAAAATTCGCTAATGAAAAATTTCACTCATGTCTTCGCAGTGGGTTAGTTAATTTTTTGCTGACACCTTGAAAACGCAACACTTCCGAGTATAAAGTTGCATATAGATATGCGTTGCCGTTGTTTATACAATGTGATAACTAAATAAATGAAGGCATGAATGAGTGTAATTCTGTGAATAATGACAGAAACATGATTATACGTATATCGATTAAAATGGCGTTAAAATATTTCAGTTGTGTATCTGGCTCCGATAATTTTTAGATAAAGAGCGATTGTTGAAATTAAAATTCCTTTTTAGATTAGTTGGCATTTCATTAAGTATGTGAATAATTACATAAATAGATTCATTCAGATGTAAATAGAAATGTAATTTCAAACGAAACCATCGAAATAATATTGTGAAATATGTTTTGGCCGAGAGGAAAAAGTAAACACAGCGAAACAGATTAAGCGCGCCGATAATGTGTAAGTTCGGTAAAGAAAAAAAATTAAAAATTGGCGATTTGATAAAAAAAGAAGAAAAAAAACTGAATGTAGTTATTGAACGAGAAACTACGGATATTCGTGAAATACGTTTACAACAGGTGTTTTTAATTTTAAGCGTCTTACCGCTTCCACAGTAGAGTACTTATTTGTGATGCTTCATTACTCTAGAAATTTCTCATTAGTGTTGCGTAATCTTTGAGACTTTCAACTTTCCTGATAGTTTCGTAAGAATTTACTAAAAAAAAATCAACACCGATTTTGAGAATTCCTTTGTCAGCGTTTAAACTATATTGTAATCGCAACTTTTGGCATTTTTTACATTTTCGGTCGGGAAAGGATAATTAGAATTACCGATGAAGGGAATTTACATCAAGTCAAACTGTTCGTTAGATTATTCAGGTGAATATTTTTAAAAAACTGATGATAATTTTTCAAAATACTTATTTCCTTAGAAATTATTATTACATTATTTTTTTGTTCAATTCTATACTTAAAAATAAACTATTGTCCTTTACTGTTATAATATTTCATATTATGTAATAATTAAAATATGAAATAATACATTAATTGCTGGTCAAATTTTAATTACACGCTGCTAGTTTCGGATATGGAAATCCGTATTCACGGCGTACTTCAAAAATATCGATTATCCTAAATCGAATATGGACTTACATTTCCGAATCTAGTTGTTGTTACTTTAAAAATCTATTCATTTAATAAAATAAAAATGATCTCTGCAAATATTGTTATAGTTCATTTTATCAAAAATTCTTTTCGGTTTTTTTTTTGAAAATTTTTTTACATCTCGCGATGCAGAAGCTCCATAATACGCGGAGATTTGAAAAAAAAAAAAAAAACTATTTTTTTTACAGACAAATCGTTGTTTTTTTCAATTCTCCAGCTAAAAGTAATATTTATGAAAAAATTAGGAGGTCTAGAAAAAGCCTTTTTTTTCTACGTTTGCTGGAAAAGAAATAGTCGTTTTTTTTTTTTTTTATTCCCTTCTTTATCTATTTATGTGACAAAAAATTTGAATTCGCTCAACAATGGGTTGCTCGATAAGAACCTGGAAGTAAATGTCTCGGAAAAGAAAATTCTGTACCCCATGAAGAAATTGAACTTCAAATCTACGACTGTAATACGCGAGGAAAATGCCCGGCAATGCATTCATAAATTGAAGGAGCAATATAAATTGTCTAAGGAAAGGAAAACAAAAAACCAAGGCTAGATGTACAATGCGACCAGAAATTAGTAGGCGGACCGCATAATTTGACATGGTTTGAGTAACTTTCAGCGGCGAAAATATTATTCCGTGTTTAATTAGGAAAACGAAAGGACCAGCGACATTTTTTAAATTACGATTTGAATGTCGAAGAAAAACGTGAAATTCAAAACTTTCCCCTCTGGAATACGCAGAAGCTGAACATCTGCGTTGTGTACAAGAGCTCAGCGGTCAGCTGAAATATTCAACGAACGGAAGTTGAGCAACTAATTTACAAATTGCTCGTATATTTTTTAAATTATTTCATTTTATCATAAAGGGTAAGAAATAAAATAGATTAGCTTATTTATATAAATATTTTTTTTTTTAAAGTTTAAGTTTTATTCGGTAAATTGAAATTCCCGTCGCTATGCTTGCCCTACACTCCATTCAACAGCAGTCTGCATACACTTAAAATCAGAAAACGAAAAAAAAACCAAAAAAAAACCAATATGAAAATTCAAATCATGCCCCGGTTTAGTTGACGATTCTGTCTATTTAATAAATTCTTTTACTTAATTATTTTTCAAAACCTCTAAGTTTTAAGTATGCACTATAAAACTGTTATATCAACACGCTACGAACTCTTTACTCGCTAACATTTAATCAACTTCGAGTATATAAAAAAAGAAATATTCATTACGGCATTTTATAAAATTACCAAACCTATTTTATTGCAACCGTGTATTAAATTTAGGCTTAGCTGAAAAAATATTTTCGTTTAAAAATGATAAACACGCCGGGTTTATCATTAAATTAAATTTACGCGATGCATTCGTTACCGCTGCAGAGTATGTCGGTGGAAAGTGCAATTCAAAAACACGGGTTAATACAATTATCGAAGCTGCCAATGATACTATCTATCCAAATATGCACCAAATTGCAATTAGAAAATCGCGGATTATGTTATAACAGTTCTCAAAATTTCCTACAAATGAAGAGCCAAATTAACATGAATATTATTAGTACAAAATTAGCATATTTCCAGGTATTTAATAAATAATCGGAAAAATGCTCCTGGGAACAGATTCTTGTCGATTATTAGGCCAAGTAGTAACAACACTCGATAGGTAATTGATTTGCAAAAAAATTACATATTGTTAGGTGCCAAAATTTTTTAATTTAGATTTGTAAGTAGACGTATTTTTAGGTTAAATTTATTTAACGGCAGAAAATTCAGATAGTTTTGAGACGGATAACACAAAATTTTGTTTTTTATTTTTTAATCAATTCATAATTAAATGTTTACTATATGAGATTTTTTTGATAAATATAAATCGGAACCATGGTTTTTTTCAGCTGACTAGATCTGCTAAAACTTATTCACACATCTCACCCTGACCAATTATAACGAGCTGAAGTGAAAATTAAATGCACATTAAAAGCCCATGAAAACAACTCGGAAGAAAGATCTAATCGATGTAATGTAATGAAAGGAAAACACAAATACGCAATTACTTTTTCTTTTTCTGAGATTTAGACATTGCGTGCTTTCATTAACGTTACAAGGATTTGTGGAGGGAGTAACGACCTTTCGGTAGTTTAAATCTCAGACAAAATGAAGTTGTAGCTAACGTGAAATTAATCGCCGACGACATATGAAATAGATAAAAAGTAGAGAGAGAAAAACAAAGAAGTTGCAGTACGATCAGTCAACAATGTGTAAGCGGATAAGATGGTAGTATAAACTAGAACGAATAATCGGAACAACAGACTCACTGAATCGTAAGATGATAATACGAAAGAACAAATGAGAATGCTTCTTTGTGGAACGCGGACTTTTAGGTCGATTGTGCACATTTCTAACCCGTTCGGAAAACCTTTTAATTTGTTGTGTTTTTTAAAATTTCCTTTAAAATTTGGCACCAAGGGCCAATCAGAAGCGCGATGACAGATTCGTAAAATTATCGTAGGTATAAAAACTTATTGATTTAACGGTTATATCGCATTATTCATAGAATCGTTTTCATTGAGTCTAATAGGATTATAGTTCAAACAACTCTAGGAGAATTGAAGAAAAGGAATTAACAAAAAAAAACAAAACTTTCAAGTGTTTTTCGTATTATACTAAATTCCTAAGGAAATTGGGATGGGTGACTGTAAACAGAATTCCTCCGCGTTACACTAGTAATTGCTAGGGTAGCAGGAATAAAATTTTCTACGAATTTCCAGGACTGGCGTATAGGTTTTCTAATTTCGATAAAGCCGCTCTTAATATTGTATATTCCTTTATAACGTAAAAATTTCGTCATTCTTTAGCTAAGGAAAGACTATTTTTCGTTCGAGATGATAATTTTAGATAAACCGGTATACCAAGTATTAGCCATTTCTGTATTAGATGTGTAAATCAAATTAAAGTAAAACTACAAGAAAATTATAATTATATTTATTTTTTTTTCATTGGCCGCGTCAACGAGGGACTTTCACCTAGAAACAATTAGAAAGAGATATGAATCAGTTTTGATCCGGTCAGACATTGCTAGTAGGAAGGCACAAAGAATGGGAACTATGCATGGAGAAGGGGAAATTGCAGGATATAGGAGGCACAATACGGAGCAAGAATACCGGTTCGCAGCAAATTGGAATAGAAAGTAGAACACGTTCGATTGAAAGATATATGGTCGCTTAATAAACATATGGTCTCAGAGCATCGCAAACATGCTCTTCGCTTGAGAGGACAATACGGAGAAGAACCCAACGAAGAACAAAAACGAGCGGAAAATTATAATAGAATATGGCTTAAGAACGCAGATGGAGACAACAACAGAGCTACAAAGTGAAGGAAACAGAGAGAATCACGGATTGGCAGGAAGATTAGGTTGTAGAGATGGATAGAGAAAACAATTGCTAGAAAAAGAGGAAATATCTGATACCATAATCTGAGATGAAAACTTTTACACACAACGGAAAGAGATTAGAGGATGGAATTTTTTCTTAAGAAAAGAAGTTAGAAGAAGCAAAAATCCGAGTGCCAAAGAGTCCGCCGCTTCGTTACTAAAATGCCCCCGAATGACTAGAAACCTCCAATAAGTACCAATATAAACGGAATAGAGAGAAAGAAGAACGTGCGGGTATGATAATAAAATCACAGGAATGATCAGGAAGGGAAGAATAAATGGCATAAAGGGCGAACATGGAATCTGATGTAATTAAGAATTTGGAAGAAAGGTGATTCGAGGACATGAAAATAATGGAATGTAGGATTGTCATTAATTCGTTTATGGATGCAGAACAGTACGAATGCAGTCGGAAAGATTCTGGAAAAAGAGGTGCTGTGTTGGATTCAGCAAGAACTTCTAGAATAGGAGGGGATTTAAGAGCACCCCATAGAGCATAGACGAACACATGAATTTTGGATTACATCTAATTTAGCGAGTCGGGTTTTAGAGACACAACCGTAGAGAAATGAACAGTAATGAAATTTGGAACGGGTTAATAAAGAGAAATAATAATATAAGGATGGCCATCCTATTCGGTTGGAGATGGGGCCTTCAGCAGTTTCGTCCTTTTGATTGCAGAAGAGGAAAGATATTCTAAGCGTTCGGAGAATGATAACCGACCGTCAAGGCAGATACTAGAATAACAGAAACAACTAATGCGTGATGGACGGAGAGGTATTGCTAGATATCATTATGTTTCATCACGATATTTAAATTTTTTACGTGTTTACTTATAGATTTAATGCATGTTTATGTTCATACTTAAAGTAAAGAGGACCAATTAAAACTGTTTAAAAAAAAAAAAGGCAAATAATAATAATACCGACATTTCAATTTTTACTGTAAAAATTCGATGATTTTTTTTTTTTTTTTTTGAAATAACTGCATCATAAATTAAGAAATATATGTCATCTCCCTAATTTACTGAGGTGTGGAGAACTTTTTTTTTTTTTTTTGACAGATTTGTCAGAATACAATTACATACTGATATGCTGTTAATTTTCGCTGCCCAAGGAAGGATTAAATTATCAGACCGATTCACGAAGATTTATTTAATAGTTTTAATTTAGAAATATTGTTTTGAGCTGTTTGTAAATGGAAACGATTTTCTCTAGAAGACAACGCAGATAAATTTTTCATTGTTTTACTTAGCTTGAATCGCGTGTATAGATCGCAAATCTTCGATAAATTATTTTTTCTCAAAAATTATTACAGGCAACATTTTGAATTTAAGGCTAATAATAATCATTTGACGGACACTCACCACCGGGAACGATGTGTAACTTCCTTTTAATTTTCCCCTTCCAAAAGGAATAATCCAGTTTTACGATTATTCAACGGTTTACTACACATTTTAGTTCAGCAGCTTCAGTGTCTGACAAACTGCGTCACTCTCTTAATACCCTGACATGCTTTCGGTATCATCCGGTAATTTATGTTTATACGAAAATCCACGTTATCGAGTGGCCATAAATAATTAGTCGTATTATCTGACATAAAACGAATCTCATACGGCTACAAAATTGACTGCAAAGCAATTCGGTCACACTAGAGAATAGTTTGAGGTTCGGCATGAGGGTGATGTGCGTGGCGCGTGCACTAATAATACCTTGACAGCGTCCGGTTATTGTAGACAATCTGGTTCTGCCGAATGTAACGGAAACTTTTGCCGAACTGAATTCCGGTACGGAGTGTGAGGAATTTTAAAAGTCGATTGCAGATCATTCAGATGGGCTAATTTTTGGAACCCTGCTAGAATACTTAAGCCCCGAATTTTGAAAAAGCACGGTAGCGACCGAAGCAAGCGTGGGAACGGACGGTGCGCGTTCGCGACAGCATTGTGTGGGGCTGTCATGCGGGTGTAGAATGTAGAGCAAAATTCGCTATTGTTTCCGCGCCCTTACTAGGTCTAATTAGCACCGGCGGCATCCTTTGTGGCCCAGAACTGTCGAATATTAGCTACTACTGAGAATTATTTTTATTCCGTTTTTCGATTAATTTCAATTGTTTGTTCGAAAATAAACACAACGACACGACAGCCGTTTAAGGTAGAAAGTTAAAATTTGTTGCGCATAATTCCATTCGCGAAAAATATTAAACACCGAAATTTAATTACAACGCCCCCCCCCCGTGAATGTATGAATCTGAAGTTTTCCATGCATAGCACTCTGCTTTGATTATTGAAAAGACTCTAATGAGCAGTTCTAAATGGGCTGCAAAGCGGGAACATTTTACAGGTTACGGAACAACAGGTTTCTTTTGGCACACACATATGTTTCACCTGGGGCTGCTATGGCGATATCCGTTGAATGTAAACAGCTCTAGAATTCAGTACGTACAATACTCGCTTATTTTTTAGGCGAAACTAATCGGTAAACCGAAAAGTAGTTTAAATATCGTATATACTATATCTAAATATATGAGAATAAATGATATCCAGACGAAAACAAGAATTTATAAACAGTACAGCTAAGAGTTATTTAACCTAAAAGATTAATTAAAATATAATCTCACCACGATATATATATATATGGTCAGATTAATTTCATGTTCCCTTAATTAATTAGTCCATGTATGTCTTCTACTTTCGTTATTTTACGTACTCAACTAACTATTAATAGGAAGATTGCGATAATGTCGAAAAAACAGCTGCCTTTAAAGGTTTCAGTTTAACGATCCGTTCTAAGCTCTGACATCTATTTCGATAATTTGTTCGGTATTCAGTTAATTTGTAATTCGCGCATACTCTCCTACGCTGATTACAGATGTAATTCAAAATAAAATCAATATTTAGTTCGCGAATATAATGGAAGTTTTAATAATGTACCCTCATCCTATACCTCAGTTTCTTTAAAGACTTTATAATGCAGAAGGAGGTTCTCTGTTAAATAGTAGATTCATTCATGTCGTTAAGGATAATTAAGAATTACGCTTCGATCTGTCAGTCTTACTTGGTTCAGATGCAATAGAGACATATTTGAAACGTCTTAATCTTACGTTTGGACATTTATTTATTTACTTATTATTGGGAGATTACATGATATTATTCTTTCCAGACTGGATTACAGTTTCTATGATTTGACCCGGAAGACTAATTTTTTTGGCAAACTAAGCTTTAGCTTATTATTAGATTTTTTCAAAATTGTCCATTTAGACATAAATGCCATCCAGCTCTATGTAGGAGATTAGGAACAGATAAACGTGTAAACGCTGACTGTGAAGGAATGGTGTGCACTTTTTGCATATTCTGAGGTTGTACTACAAAACAACCCCGATAATCACGACAGAATAATGCGTATCTTCGGTAATGTATTATAATATTCATCTGAGCGATTAATTTCGGTCATTATGTGTACCAGAGAAGTGTTATGGTCGGAATAGTTTCTAAATAAGATCACTACATTAAGGAGAAGAGATACAATGTGTAAGCCAGATTTGTCTTACTCGAATAGTACTTAACGAATTAAGTGAATACGAACGATGTAAAATGCACAACAGAAACATTTGACGAATAAATGTGAAACAACTTAAAAATTATTTGTAACAATGGCAGGGAAAACACGGGGAATAAATTAATAATTCGAATGATTCATTAAGAAGCAAAATTGAACGTTTACATAAAAAAAAAAAAGCTGTGGTAACACGGCTAAGGCAATGTAAATAACGCAAGTGTAAGTGATGAAAAAATTGTTTTTAATTTTTTGCAATTAAAATCGCATATTTGTTATTCAATACGAATTGTGGTTATTTTATATAGTTTTTATTGTTATAGTTCTGGTTGATTTATTATATATCTTTCTACATTGAAGTTTTATATTAAAGTTACGTAGACTTAAATAATAACAGAAAACAAAATTCATTTATGCGAATACTTTTAAAAAGTAAATGTTCAACGATGAATTTGCCTAAAATTTTTTAAATTGGTTTGTTTTAAAACATGGAAATTTTCTATGAAATTATATTTTTTACATCGCATTACTGAAATTAATTGAGTATTTTCTATTCATATAGTAAAAACACAATTTTAAGTAAAACTCTCATTATGTATTACACGATACATTATGAATTTTGCTGTTAAAATTATTTAGAACATTTGAATTAATTCTGCTCTCGAGTAGATTATTAATGTCTCATTGTTTTTTATAGGCAACATCAAATAATTATTCACTGTGTTTAATTAAATGTTATAGTACTATTTTATTAATAACTGTCGAAATAAAACTAAACTGAATAATTAATCATCATAATGTGTAACTGAAAAGAGGAAAAAATAATTTAAAAAAAAAAGGAACACAAACTATAGTGTATAGAGTTGTAATTTAATCAAAACTTACACTCGGCGCAATAACAATACGTTATTAACTACAAAATTAGACGTAAATTTTATTTATTAACTATGATAAACAACGCTGTGTACCTACTACGCAATTAGTTAATGTCTTTTCTACTATTATCGCAAACAATCATCTCGAAGTATATAAAACCTAAAAATCGTGAAAATAAAATGACGTAATAATTTTGTGACGTCAAGGATTCCAAAAGTGTCCTGTGGTGAATCTTCTGAACAGTTACAACTTAATATATTATACGTATTAGCGGTCTTAATACACATATGCCGAAATTAAGTTTGATTTATCAACCTGGTTGGTAATATGGAGCTTAATGGTCTATTTCAAGGAATGTCAACGTATCACTTAAACCACTTTAATTTCCTAATTTGCCCCCCCCCCTTCCCGTTTTGCATATTGCGAAGATTAATCTGGTTTTATTGGTACAATTAGCGAAAAATAATGTTATAAGATTTCTCCTTTGCATTAACAGTGTCTTATTACTAGTGGACGGATAAGTTTTCATTTTCCAGATGCGGCATTCCTGCTTTGTGTAGCAGGTCACCAGAGTCAAAAGCGGAGGAAAGCTCAATCTCCGTATACGGGGCATAGTGGAACATAACTTCTTGCCGGTTAATTTGACAACGATAAGTTAATTTCTTCGTTCGAAAACTGATGCGATGTAAACAGAATTTAATTTCGATCTCAAAGTTGTTCGTACATTTACGTTTAATTCAGCTACATCGCATTCTCAAAAGATTGCAAAAAACACGCATAGAATGACTGAACTGAAATTTACTATTAGCGTGACAGTTTGAGTAGATGGTAACCAAACACGAAAAAAAAAAAAAAAAAAAAATAGTAAAAAATCAATTGTATGCAGACAAATTTTGCCTCAACCAGCAGAACCCTGCTGACAGCGAGCTAGCCCGATGGTTGACGTTTCAACTACCGAATTTCATCTATTCTTTCGATAGAGTACGTTGAAATCTGACTGGAAGTCGGAGAAAAGTTTGAGAAAGTAAGGCGGATTTTGGGGAAAGGTAAAAGTAGCCCCCTTCCCGTTTAATAACTATTCAGTAGTTGCGCCTTTCCGTGAAACGTGGGTGATCGCGTAGGTAGCATTTTTCCGCCCACACTTAAAATGACTTTTTTCCCGCAAATAATAGTTAAACATATTTACAATGATTTTAAAAGGCTAGAATAAAACATAAACTATCAGAAAAAGTAACATTTATTAAAGTTTTATATTTAGTATTAGAAAAATAAAAATTCTTTGGGAAATCTTAGGTAAAATTTCTCGAATTTTAACATCGTTATCTTAACCTACATAAAAAAGAGAAAAATTAAACTTGAAAACAAAATTAAACTTAAAAACAAAATTAAACATTTTCATCATCTGCAACATGTATTTCAGCGAAACAGTCCTCACACAGATACATACAATGTTCGTTGCACAGTAACTTTGCGCATCTATTTTCTTGGTCCTTCTATTTTTCTTGGACGGACATATATACATTCTCTACCTGAGAGTATATTTTGATGTTCCGATAGCAACTGTTTCTGTAAAGTGTTTACGCCGGATCTTCTAATTATATGTGGTCTAGTCATAGCCAGAGCAATTTCTTTCAAAAACATTCCTCGTAATAATAAGTGGTCCGTATTTTCATTTTGACTACTTATGCCGCCAATATTCAGAATTGAGAAAAATAATCTCATCGGCCATCTGCGAGTCACCTACGAAATATTCTTCTTTCATTTGATAAACTACATCAATTTATCCTTTAATCTCAATTTCTCCTTTAATCTCAATTCCTCCTTTATTCCCATTGTAATATGTTATGATTTCTGGTTTCTCGGCAGCCTATCGGTAGTTTCATCGATCTTATTATCATAGTGTAAAGTTGACAATAGTAAAACCACTTTTTTTTTTTTTTTGCTTTTTATTAGGCACATAGGATATTAGACCCTTCTTCTCACCAAATCCGAACATTGTACTCAACTCTATTTCTAGTAGCTAGAAAGCAAGGTGGGATTTCTTTTTTGTAAAAGATATAAAATAAGCTACGCAAAACAAAAAAAAAAAACAACAAAAAAACACCTAATAATTAATCAAAACAAACTAAATATCAATATTATTATGTAAATATCAATATTATTATGATATTTACATCAAAACAAGTAATATTTCAACTATGGTAAAAAATCAGACACACACGAACTTTACTTACCTGAGTAGTCGCGCAGTGAGCAATATGCGCCGCCAAACGCGACACACCAACAACAACAACCATAACGTCTTGCGGTCACCCGCGCACCGAATTTCTTCAAATTTCTAAAGCCAAGTTGCGTGGTGCGGGGGGGGGGGGTAGTTACTAAGACGCTTTACCTTGACAAATGTATCGCGTACAAAATAACACGAATCTTTTGCTGCGAGCGGCAAAACGCTCATAGCGCGAGCATTCTAGGGGGTTAATATTACGAATTGTCGTCACTCATTTCAATTTCACAACTCCGACACAACAGATTATTCAGATTAAACGCGGCTGGTACTATTAACGAGGGGAATAAATGTTCCAACGGCGTTTTGAAACATAAAAATCTATTTCGATGAGTAAAGAAAATAGACAAAAACGTTCATTAATGCGAGCTTTCACTCGAATTGTCGGCCTATTATGTAGTTTACATACATTGAAAATGCAGCGTTGCGAATTCAAATTTTATTCGGTTAAATTAATTTAACGAGCTTGAAATTTGGAAATTTATTACTATTTTTCCGAATATTGTTACACACATTATTGAAACAATAAAGAGGCGATATCGGGCGAAAGTAACAATAGCCGATCGCCGCAGCGAAAATAGTCAATTGAATATCGTACACGTTATTAGTCGTCAGGTTGACCGTTCGACGAAACATATTAGCGGCTAACAAAGAAAAAGCTTAGCACAACAGGCTGCTTTCGGTGATAGAGACTGCTTCTTTTTAGCCGCTGGAATTCGTGATGATTTTCTGCCGTTTACGCAAATACGACGAATTCAAAGGCAGATTCGCAAGAACAATAGTACGCTCGAGCTATTTTCGAAATTAAGCCATTACTTAGCCGGAAGTAATCGTTCGAAAGTGAACAATCAACAAGAAAATTTGGCCTTTCTCGTTTCAAAATTGACGTCGTGTCCGGTAATAAATGGAAGTTTTCGGTACACCGAACAAAATTGCCATATCGATTGGCTTTTCAATCGAATCCTTTACACATGTCCGCTAAATGAAAATGAACGCGGTTCTGATGGAATGACGAATTACGCCGAAGAGTTTCGTGTTTTTGATGTGTGTTTTTCTCTATTTATTTTTCTTATACCTTTAAAAGTTTCAGTCCTGTATTGTGTGTTGTGATCTTCGTTTTGACAAATAATATGCCAGAATGACTCTACGTTCGAAATTGACTTGAAGAGATGTTTTTTTTTTTCGGTTTTCATCGGTGATTAACCGTAACCGCATTTGATTTGATACGAAAAGAAAAAAAAAAAAAAATAGAACCACCAGGTGTGATAAACTGTTCTAAATTATAAACTGTTACAGTGGTTTCTTTTGCACACGTATTTACTGTTACACTTTCTGTTTCGGGTACATTATATTAAAATTAAATCAAATATTGATATATACGTTCATTACGTCTCAACTGTGACAACATCAGCTGCAAAATATTCTTTTTATATAATCTCCTTTTTTCCGTCGATTTATTGCTGTTAATAAAAAATGTAACATAAAATCATTGTATGCGCACTAGGCACTTTTGTAGGATTCGTAATTGTTTATTGTTGAAATCTCTCTTGCATTGACCACACCTACAATATCTGGTGCGTTTCAAAAAGGTGTTCGGTACACAGATATACTGCATTATGCTGTCGATTGAAGAATATCCTGGATTCGCTAGCGATTAAATGATACGGGCTACTAACGTCGCAATGTATGACTTAAATGCTCCGGTTATTATAATTACGTGATTATATACATATATATCTTGAACATTGTTTTTCCGATGCTATTTTTAAACTTTTTCGTTGATTTCTCCGTTATATACGTTTGCTCGGAATTATTCCCATAAACAAGTCTTACATATTATGGGAATATTGCGAAGGAGTTTTAACGGAATTGTAAAAAAGCTTTTAAAAAAAAAAGGGAAGGAAGGGAAAAATTGAAATTCTATAAACAATGCAAAAAAAAGGTGAAATTTTTTTTTCTTCCAGTAATGTCTGTTTAAAATTTACGTCCCGTATATGCGGAGAGAGAGATCCGTAATTTTTCAAAAAAAAAAAAAATTTGAAACAGATTAAGTATAATGAACACTGCCGAGACTGCCTATGCTGGAGACGCTGTCAACCGACTAGTTCTGAAATACTCTAAATGGTACAAATTGGACAATAGTTTTAATTAACTCCGGATAAAAAAAAAAAGGAATAAAGGAAACTGCCGATAAATAATTTTCGGTGGAATTTGAGATATTTCCATTCCAAAAGCTCCATCAGTTCTGAGAAGACTTAAAATATTAATTTGAGACGATCTCTCCGGAAGCCTGCATTAATTTTCGAGTGTGATGTAGCGATTCTTAAATCCCACGAAGAAGCTCTTGCACTGACATACTGCGATGATATTAGCGATTCTCTTGCAGAACAACACTATCGCGGGTTCCTGTATTTCCGCTACAACATGATTTTCTCGCTTGTCCAATTGTTTTTCGTTGAATCGTTAATATTAAACGCATCGAGTACTCCTACTGCACTTGAATATTGGGCAAAACTGCATGTAAATTGAATAATCCACTGTACGTTGTCCATTTCTCCTTTCTGCTTCCCCCCACACGTGTATTACTTTCATTCTTCACATCGACTTGCTCTATAACTTTTTCCGATGCCGTCTATCGCAGAACTATATTTAAGACCATTTTCGATCCTTGCCTTTTATCTAGCTGACCTCGTTCGTCTTTAGCTTATGTACTACTATTTTGTAGATTACGCATCTAAAAACGGACACAGCAGACAACTAACCGATGTGATAGTTTAACTTGGCGTTGTTATTTTCTTTTAAGGATCCTGCTTAAAAGTATAGAAATTATACATTTGCAACCCGGGGGGGGGGGGGGGGGGTTTAAACCGCTTTGATGATTTTGGCGAAATTCACGAATTGGATGTTTTAGGATGGTCCGGAAATATCATTAGTAAAGGTCTTCAAAAAAAAAAAAAGAACATCTGTAAAAGGAAGGCCTCGCGCTTTAGCGATCACCGTATTATTTTTAGGGTTTACTGCTCACACCGTGGCGTAAAAAAGTAATAAATTTATTTTCGCATAGTTGAAAACAGGTAAAAGCATAATATTTTTTTGTTTTGAGATTAAATTTACTGGCGTTTTATACACGACAGATTCAAATAATTTTCCTTTGTGTTTAAAGTATTTATTTATTTACCGTTTACAATAAAAAAATGATATTCCGTGTTATAATATTTGATATCGCAATTAATATCGAATCAAATAAACAAATTTTTTGAGAAAACTTATAAAGGTCTCTTTCAGAAATGCAAAACTACACCGTAAATATACTTATTAAAGACAAAAAAAAAAAACGGAAAAAATTAATTAATTAAAAACGAATTTAGGAAAAAGTAGTGTTGCATGGAAATTCGTTAAGAAGAGTAAATGAAAAAATTCTTTTTAAAATTTTGCCGCTTGGTTTTATGTTGAGGTGTGTGATCTTTTTATAATTTTTTCCAATGTGTTTTTGTGCTTGGAACACAGTGTTTTAAATAATTATTTTTCCAGTTCTTCACTAGTGTCTGATCTTTAATATACGTAGAAGAGTTTATCATAATTATATCCCCAGATAGCTATATATAATTTTACGTCGCTTTTTTGTTTTTGCAATAAATTGAAAATCGCTAAACATTTCAAACTCAATGGTCTTCAAAATATTACACTTACAATCCTTGTTTTTCTTTTAAAAAATTCGACGATTACCTTTCTTTTAACGAAATAAATCAAACGAGCCCTACCTACCGTGACGTAATTGATTAGTTAATTATGCTTCGTTTGGGTATCCCGCTGCCGCACATTGAAACTTCCAAAAATATCACTTATACTCGGGGCCGTGTTCACGGAGGCCGGTTTTGGGCGTTAAAGCCCCCCTATGAGAACTGAAATAGTTATTAAAAATACACAAAAATCTGAAAAAAATTAAAAATTAAAAATAAATATTGATGATTTTTTAGGATGTTCTTACCTTTAAAAGCAAAAAGAAAACATATGCTCCATATTTTTAGGTACTTCATTAATATCTTAAGGAGGAAAAACTTTTTGTTACGAGTATAATTAATAACGCATGTAATTTTTATTAATGTTATAATTCATTTATGTAAATTATTAATATATAAATTAAAAATGATGGAAATTATTAATAGTACGAATATTAGTGAAAAACGTATTGTTATTTATAAAATAAATACGTGAAGAAAATTTTCAAGACCCCCTCTTTTCAAAATTCTGGGCACGGGCCTGCTTATACTGGATATTATAATGTCCATAATTAACTCGTCAAAAAAAAAAAAAAAAAAAAAGAAAGAATAAAAGAAAAATGAAATATCAATTGAAATGTCGAAGACATCGTTGTTGTAGATATCTTCTTCTGCTTGTGCCCTATGTCGATGTTGGCTGCTTCCAGTTCTCTGTCTCTTGCGGCCTCCACTAATTCTTCGAAGCTGTCGCGATTCGATGTTGTTAATCCATATTGTTTTTGTAAGTGATACACCGTAGAATTTATAGTAAAGAGTTATATAGGTGATAATTTGTAATGTTGTTGCTATTTCTGGAAAAGCACGAGAAAATTTCGACTTTAAACAAAAATGTATACATATTACTGTTAAATGTTTTTGACTGCTTGTATCCATCGATCGATTTGCAAGTGTACGCGGGCAAAGCTTCGTTAATATGTATTTTATTAAGTGTAAGCAGAGTTATATTGTATATACATAACTGAGTTTTTATGACGCTAACGGTTTCGATAAAAATCACAAACTACTAAGGAGTTTTAAGATGTCACGAATTCAGTTAGGGAAAACCGAGTCAAACAGTGTTCCTAGTAATCAAACTTGGAGATTTTTAATGAAAAGTAAATTTAACAATTCGCTTATTTGCTATGTTAAAATTTTAATTTCGTAATGAAATAAATTTTTTTTTAGCAACATGGCTGGCTTTTAAAAATATTACTCAAAGTAAAATACACTTTCAAAATCAAAAAATACAGCTACGCAATTGTACATGAATATTATTTCTACATATATTATTTTTCGTGAACATCTGTAAGATCAGAATAAATCCATGCAAAGTTTGGTCGCCACAGGGGTACTCCAACTACTACCGATTTATAATAATAATAATAATCATCAAATCAAATCAAATCAAATTTTATTGGTATTTATTAAATTAACATAAAAGTACAAGAAAATGTAAATTCCACAAATGCGCATGGCTGCGCGAGTAGTGAGATTATTATTATACAAATGAAAATGATTCTATATCGATAGTAAATCCGGATACAATTACAAAACGGATAATAAAATAAAATTTATATACTAAAAACAATGCTGGAAAATAAAACATGAAAAACGGTACAATGCAATGCGATGACCAAACAAATATTAACTAAAAATATTATGAGTACAACTTGAATATGAAATAAATATTAATATTATTTGGCCACTGCTTACAAAATTTAATTTTATCATATTCAATATAATATTTACACACATGTGTATTTCAAACATCGATAAATCGTATCATATAATTGAGATTTACTATTTACTCATACACTTCAAACTACAATAAATTAAAGAAAAAGGAATAAATATTAGCTATCTATAAACGTGCAAACCAGGTGTTAATATTTTGATAGTTATATGTATGCACTGTATCTACGCAATCTAAAATTTTGACTACATCCATACGCCTGCAATTACTCCCAAAGGGAAAAGAAATTTTACCCATTCGTCGGTAATATTAAGATGCTAATTTTACAATATGAAATATCAGAAACTAATACCTAGTATGCTATGATCATTTCAACTACAGAGATTTTAATTTAGTAATACTAACAACTAGAGTAATAATAATTTTACAGATTTACAATTCGGATTTATTTGAATTTATGTTTAAGACAAATTAAGTGTAATATGGAATTTAGCTTCCAAGCTTTAGTCAAGAAGTATGTCTTTAACATTTTACGCCTTCTTCTGTAATTTAGTATCCATATAATATGCATATGTGCAGGTAGCGCATTGAATAATAGGCATCCGTTATACTGAAGTTGATGTCTGGAATGATACTAATTGAAAGAAGGGATTTTAGCGACTGTTATATTTGAGTGCCTTGTAACATCAGTTTTAACAGAAATATTGAATTATGTTTATTTTTCATCACAAACACTAATGCTTCTAGTTTATATATTTCTTTTATATTCAATAAGTCATTTTCAGTATTGCTGAATTTGTTATTGAAAATAATAATAATAATAATAATAATAATAATAATAATTGAAATTGAAATTGAAATTTATTTACATACATACAACACAATACAATATAATAATACAGGTTATAAACAGGTATATATCATATGATTACACATTCACATACACGCCGGTATACCCAGCATTTACTCTCACAAATACACTCTCACACATTTGGGTATACAAGCTCTCACACTGACACATTCATGCAATTTCTGCCTATGCGCTACAGGTGCGCGAGTAACAGAAAATTTTCGCTTTTACATGTTTGCATGCTACATGGGCCGATTTATGTTGTTTTGTGTAAGATCAAACATAGTAATTTGGATTTAAGTGAGTTTTATACACATAAGTTAGCCCATGTTTACACTAAATTAATTAATTATTATCAACTATAATAATTTCTAATACAGTTATTAATTATTTTACTTGTGCTCACTTATACCTCTGTCCCCTATAACTACCATGTACACTTCAACTATAATGTAAATAGAAACTAGTAATAATACAGTTAAAAATATATATATATATATAATAATAATAATCAAGAAAATAAAAATAAAATAAAAATAAGAACATCTGTAATAATACTAAGAAAGTGATAATGACAACAATGATAACCTTTATTATAACAACCGCAGTAAACATAACAACCATAACAATAACTGCAATTTTAACAAAAAGTAATAACCATTTAGTAGCTTCGGTCAGAGTAATAAAGATATGATAATTATATTAAAGGGTATGATAATAAGAATGTAATCGAAGCAGTTTGGAACAAGAAACTATGGTACATTATGCAGGTAATCAATTATTAACTTACGTCTGTATTTATAGTTTCTGGGTTTCATTTTAAAAGTTACTGGGAGAGAGTTAAAAATAACTGGGCCCATATATTTGGCTTGGATTCTTGTATGGTACATTTTATAAGATGGCACTTTGGCTTTCTCATCTGCAGACGCCCTTGTAATTCCAGACCTGGTTACAATATTAAACTTCTGTTTGTTTTTTATTACATAGTTTAATAGTTGGACTGTGTACAGTTTTGGTACGGTTAACAATTTTTTTGAGTCGATGTTGTGTTCCTTACTTGTTAAATTTCTGAATAATGATTTTTGAAGATAATGTAATGGTTTTGTAAGGTAATCTGCAGCATTTCCCCAGTGCACTATTCCATATGCAAGTGTAGGTTGATATAATGCTAGATACAATTGTGTGAGTTGTTTAGCATTAAAAAACTGCTTTAGGTAATAGAAAAGATAATTTAATTTTATTAATTTTCCCAATAGTAAGATGGGATGTTTATTCCATAATAATTTTGAGTCCAGATAGATCCCCAAATATTTTATCTCATACACTCTATGGATAAATACATTGTCTTCCCACAAGATTTTTAATTGGTTCCACTTACTTTGAGGTAGATAGCTATAAACAATATATTTCGTTTTATTAATGTTAAGACCTATAAAGTTTTTCAACATCCAATCATGAATTTTGTCTACATCAGTTTGAACCAGTTTATTTAAAACATCTTGAAATCTAGAACTTGTAACCAAAACAGTGTCATCAGCATAGCTAAATAGTTTTCCTGCTACCTTCAGGTTACATAAATCGTTAATGTATATTAAAAAGAGGGTAGGCCCCAAAATACTCCCCTGAGGTACTCCATATATTTGCATTACTTTATCGCTTAGGGTATTATTTATTTTTGTAACAAAATTTCTCTCGGATAGATAAGATTTAAACCAATCAAAAATATGTCCTCGAAAGTCACAAGCATATAATTTATCTAGCAGTATATTATGATCAATGACGTCGAATGCTTTACAAAAGTCGAAGTAGACGGCGACAACTGAGCGGCCTGCTTCCAAATTATCAGATATATATGAAATATGTTCGAACAGTGCATCATCAGTACTTTTCCCCGATAAAAAACCATACTGATTGCTACTGAAGAAATTTATTTTATTTAAGTAAGATATAATACGTTTTTTCATACATTTTTCAAAAATTTTAGAAAGGGTAGAGAGTAGACATATTGGTCTATAGTTCGACACCTCTGTGGTAGCACCAATTTTATGTACCGGAGTAATAATCCCTAGTTTAAGGGCACTCGGAAATTGCCCTGTTTTAACAGATATATTAAATAAGTGAGTTAGGGGGGTAATAAAGAATTCAATATTTTCTTTTATCAGTGTTATTGGTATTTTATCAAAGCCATATGATAATTTATTTGGGAGCGACGGTATGGCGCCTTTTACTTCTTCCTTCGAAAATTCTACAAAACCGAAGGAATTTAAGTATTGGTCACATTTAGTAACAGAATGTTTCCCCGCAGTAATTTTGCACTTCATGGTTTTTATTATATTTACAAAATAATTATTGAAATAGTTTGAAATTAAATGTTCATTGTTATTTACTCTAAACAATGTTCCATTTACGTTAAAAACATAGATTTATTTTTTCCAAGTACTTGTTTTATTAGCGTCCAATACTTCTTCTGGTCACCTTGACAATCACATAGTTTTTTGGAGTAATAGTCTCTTTTTGCTTTACGAATAATTTTTTGCAGGTCTTTTGATATGTTTTTGAAACGAGATAGAAAGTTGTTATCTGTAGGGTATTTTCTTGTCAACAAATATAACGATTTCTTTTCACGGGATAAGTTAATTATTTCATTGGTTACCCATTCAGCCCTTTTATGTTGAGGTTTACTTGTAGAAGATAAACGTTGTGAACGTGTCATAGCGTCATTTATTATATTTAAGAAAAGATTAAATTTATCGTCAACAGGACCTGAGTTGTTATATAATTTAGCCAATAGACTTGTGCTGAGATTTTTTTTTAAATAACACTTTATCAATCTGATGAGAATGGTTATAGTTGTTTTTTGTTTTAAGTTTACAAATTATTTTTAGTTCTGTGCTAAGTATGGAGTGATCAGAAAAGCAACACGGGAGGATTTCAGTATTTATACGTAAATTTAATCCTGTAGTTTGTAATCCACGAACGAAAACATGATCTAAACATGAAGATTGCAACCCATGCGTGCGAGTAAAAGTAGGTTCTTTTATCATACAATGAAATCCGTTTGCATATAAAAGATTTTGGTAATCTATACTTTTGGTTTCATTCATCAAGTTTATATTTAGATCACCTGTTATTATAGCTAGGTCTTTTAAATTCCCGATTATAGTTGATAATTCAGCTAAAAATTTACTGTGTTGAGGATCACAAAAGCGGTATATTCCAGTAATAGATAGATGTCTATTGTTCACTAGTGCGATATGTATAATGATTAAATTACAAGTAGTGGTTAATAGTTTAACGTTAAGTGTTTGAATGTTATTTCTTATATACATTATAACACCTCCAGATCTTTTGTTTTCTCTACAATCTGCACAAATAGTATAGCCTTCGATTTCATAACGATATATCTCATTCTCACAGAGCCAAGTTTCAGTTAGTATTAAGATATCATAACAAAAATTTACTTCGTTCAAAAAAATGAGTAAGTCGTTAAAATGTGCTCTTAGACTGCTCACGTTTAAAGTAAATAATTTTAGGTTGACATCATTTACAGGGAAAGTTAAATAATTTATTAAATATTAAATTAAGATAGAATTTGTTAGTTGCTACGAACAACGTTATTACATATGTATGTTAATAGCGGTAAAGCTTTACTATTTTTAGTGCAAATACACAAAAGCTGTTATAGTAGTTTAATGAATTATTTTCGTCTGGTACACCCATAGTATGCACTACTTAATATTTCAAACGAAGTATTTAAAATAATAGTGTTTAAATTTTACATGTGATATACATACTTTGCGTAAATTGATTAATTGAAGTAATATAACGAATAGAGTTTTTGTTAGAAACGGAAATAAAATTTGAATGTAAACAATATACATATACGAAATAAGTGGCATTATTAAAACGACTCTGAAATCAATAATAATAGCAAAAATATAACTGAATGATAGTATTTTACGAAAGTACGGCGTAGATATAAAAATAAGGATTAATATAAATATTAAATGATTGTAGAAGCATTGTTAAACATAGACAAAAAATACATTACATAAGAATAAGATAAAAATTTAGTACATACTAGATTTTTGTAGATTATGTTATAAATATGTGTTGTAAAACCTATGTTTACATCGAAGTTTGGTAGGGTTACTAATGACTTTACAAAAAAGTAAAATGCGATTAAATTTATATAAGTACAGATTGATGGTTACGCAACATTAGTTCTTTAATAAGTTTAAAAATGATTTTAATAATAATACAAACTAATGGTAATATCAAAAGTAATGCAAGAGTATTTATTGAAAAATGAAGGTAGTAGCGTTTTAAATAACAGAGAATATATAAAATAATTGTAAGGTTAATGATACAGCAATCAATTATAATCATAGTGTAGTAATATGAGTTAAAGTAAACTACATTTGAGAACATAATAAAGTATAGCAAAATATAAGGAAAATACTCAAAAAAAAAACAAAAAACAAAGCATTGCTAAAGTTAAACATGTTATGTATAACACTAAACAAATTACAAGAATTAGTAATATGAGTTAAAGTAAACTACATTTGAGAACATAATAAAGTATAGTAAAATATAAGGAAAATGCTCAAAAAAAACAAAAAACCAAAGCATTGCTATAGTTAAACATGTTATGTATAACACTAAACAAATTACAAGAGTTAGATGCTTTAAATAAAATAATACTACAGATAAAAGTAAAATAGCGGGTAGCGATTGTTAAAGTTAGATGTATTAAGTATAAAATATTACTAAAGATAAAAGTAACTTTAAAATTAAGGTTTAGGTTAATTATTATTGTTGAAGTAACAGTTAGCGAAAAGTTTATGTAAACAGGAAAATAATTTTTGTCTTTTAAAACCCAACGTAGAGGTGAAGACGAAAAATTGAAAAATCTTTGTGAAGTACATAAAAAGCAGTGAAAGTAGCTTGAATTTAAATTTAACATATATAAAACTGGCTTAATATTTACCCTTAAAGATAGTCAATTTGGGGTTTTCTCTCACGTTAAGTTTGTAATATGTTCTAGCGAGTGAATTTTAATAACTGGTGCTTTTTCATCCTTACGAACGAATACTTTGCCATCCCGAGTCCAGATGAATTTGTAATCGTTGTTACGCAACGATTTAGCAGCTAAGAACAGCTTCGAGTTTTCGGCAGTTAAGTGTTCGTTTACGAAAATACGTTGATCGATATTAACAACTGATAGTCCTATCGATTTCTGAGTGGGTTTAATGGTTCGCGCGTTCTTTAAGAGATTGTTTTTGGTTACTCTTCTACAAAAACGAACAACAACACTGGGATGCTGCTGTCTTGGTGATTTTTGTAATCGATGGCAGACATCTATATCAGAGATTGTTAATGGCGTACCAACAGCATTACCTATTTTTACAACTGTTTCGTAAAGATCATCTTGCGGGGAAACCGGTATGTTATTTATTATTACGTTGTTAGCTCTTGTATGCTGTTCAAGATTATTAACTCGAGCTGTTAATTCAGCGTTTTCCTCTCGCAGTGATTTATTCTCCTCTCGCAAAGAAGACATTAAAATTAAGACATCTGATAACTTTGAATCGTTCATGTTAAATGAATGTTGAAGGGTAGTAAATGAGGTTTGTAATTCCGTCATTTTCTCGAATAATCCTACTATCTCATTTTGTATGGATTTTAATATCACGTCCGTTTGGTTTGGTATCTTACTTTCGGAAGAAGACGCTTCAGTTTTATCAGTAACATTTTGTTGTTTTCCTTTGTTTTCCCCTCTGTTATCTGGTCGGCAATCTACACAGTTCCACTCTGCTTTAATCTTTTTCGATTTTCTCTGCCATGTTTCAGAAGAAATACCACTGCAAGCATCAAAATGAAGTGTGCGCTTGCACTTTCCACACGTTGGAAAAATCACCATTTGACGGTAAATCGTCACTGCATTTACTGCAAATTGGAGCCATGATATATAATCGTACGTACAGCTACCGATTAGATAACAGCGATTTATAAGTAAACAGTAACTGTTATATTTTTTCACCGCAGTATTAAATTTAACTTAGCGATTGTGAACGCACAGATTTTATATACAAAAATATTATATTTACTTTGTTATATTTCGCGAACAACCAAAGCTAATGTAAAACCGAAAGCAGCAGTCCAAAGTTAATACAAGAGAGTTTATTTATAAATAGAATAATATATTAAAAGTTTTATACTCACTTTTTAAATTAACTTCAAATGAAGAGCTCATGCAAACACGTCCGTTCGGAACAATAATAATAATAATAATAATAATAATAACGTTGGTATTATTACAAAAAAAAAAAATAAATAAATAAATTATCGGCCATAGATAATTTGAATAAGGCAGTTATTGTGGGGAGTTCGATCGAAAAAGATTTGAATCTGGCTAGCAAATTTGAACATAGGCATATCTGTCAATGGTTTACAGAACCCCGCTTCTGTTAGCGCCGGACGTGGTGCTACAGTAGTTCGGGTAAATGAGAGAATGTCATTTCAAGTAGCATATGCGTTTCCCGAAGTAGAGTCGGTTTTAAATGTGAAATTTTTTTTTTTTTACCGCGGATATTGCCGAGAAATGTTCCCATTGGTACGGGGGAATGTTTATAATCATTCATGCGGCGAATGTATGCTTTATATGGAATGCAGACTGCTGCGAGAAGAAGGTTACCCCTGTTATTATTAACGTTGTTCTAGGTTTTACCGCTGCAAAAGTCGTAAGTTTCGGACCGCTCGGAGATGCCGTATACATAGGTGTGTGTTTTGTACTGCATTTTTGGCGCGAGCTGTTTTTATTTATTACTACAGCGTCAAGTAAGTATATGGGAAAAAATGAAATAAAACCAAAGCCGGCATTATAAAGAGAGACAAAATGTTCTCAAAAGGAAAATATCGTACATTTAAAAAGAGAAAAAATGTTTTATCGAACATTGCATCTAGTTGAAGACAACGACGCTCCGGTTGCAATAAAAATGAATTCGCCGAACGGCTGCACTTGTACGAAGATACTTCGATTTATTCGATTTTTCGACTGGCACTAGTTTAAATACGAATGCGCACTGTAATGCGGCACAATTTATGCAATTTATTGTTGTGTGACTAATGAGAATATTCATCATTCCGAACAGTCGTGAAGCACAAAAATTAGCGATAATTTCAATTTGAGACCAGCGTATACGTGGCTATCACAAACGAGCTTTTCGCAATCGATCCCATGATGATTTGGTCGTGGCTGGCCATCTAGCGAAGTCTTAATGATATTCTGGTACCGCTCTCTATCGTACGTGGAGTGTACTAACCACTCTGTATTTAATACTGCCCACGTCTTGATATCAAAGAACCATCGGGTACGTTTCCTCCGTCCAACTCTTCTTTTACCTTCAATTTTTCCCATCTAAAAATAGCACGTCTTGTGTCCCACAGATCAAGTGTCCAAAATATTTCAATTTTCACGATGATTTAGATGCAGCCTATTTAAACTTATTATCTCGAAACACTTTTTTCCCGTAATCTGACGCCAATTCTCCCGGTGCTGTATTTATAATTTTTCAGACTGGCCGGATACTTTCGCTTGCTTCAGTAGTACATTGCGAGCTGGCCTTTGAATCTTTCCTACTTTTTGCTCATCGCGCGTGATCGACACTTTTTTCCAGTTCAAACATAGAACAAGGCTCGGTCAAGTGTATAACTTATATCTGCTCTGGTAATTCTACCGCCACACCTCCATCGAAGCCTTTGAGTAGAGGACATCAATTTTTTTGCTACTTTATGTACTTTATAATGTCAATAATTTCACGCGTAGTTTATGTAATATTTTTTTCGCGTTCTGCAAAATACCTCGTGATGAAAGTTTTTCAAAATGTACAGTCATCTCTCCTGATCTTTTATTCCCTACATAAAAAGGTTACGAAAATTTCTCTGTGCACATGAAAAAAAATGTACTATTGATTTTTGTGTTGTGGCAACTCCACGCAATCAATGTCGGTGAGTTGATGTGGTTGAACATGAGCACGATACATGATTCTACGACCTATTGTGAGATTCGTGTCTGGAACATATATTCTTTTTTGTGCCACCAGACAATTCACATGGAAGGCATGGAGGACATTAAAAGTTCTTTACAAATATGAAAATAACAGCGAAGGTGAACGGATATTCGATACATACAAAATGCTTCTCCTCATATAGCCGGTAAGGTTATCCTCCTTAATAATACTGAAACAAGATGTAGCCTGAAAGTAGAGGAAGTAATCGCAGGCGAGAATGCAAATTGGTTTATTTGATGTTTGTGTTAGAAAAATAAAACGTCTTTTAAATATACATTTAACGAAAACGCTGTGCGATGTTAGTAGGCCTACAGATTTTTAATTTAATATTCACTATATCGGCATATAAAACAAATGTTGTAATTGTTAGAAAAATTGGCTCTAAAATGGCAGTTCAAATATTTTGCAAAAGTTACCATCCCAGAACTGAAAACTGATTTACTATAATAGGTTTGGAAATTTTCATCATTTCTCAACGGGCGGTCCCATTTTATTCCTTTTCACAGTTAAACTTGTTTTCCATGTTACATCTTTGCTGGAAGAGGAAATTATGGCGATTTCACTGCTTTTTTGTAAGTTTTTTTTTCTCATATCTAACATAACCTCCTAAATGCCGCACATGTGCGGTAAGTATTTAGAGATAGTTAATCAATTTGGTTACTTTAATAAAGCGAAGGATAGATTTTCTGTCGATGAGTTAGCAAGGATACACTTATTTTTTATCGGTGCTGTTCTGTGGGACTCGCGGTGATTTGAAAACGGTAGGGTAGGCAGAATGTAAGGGGCGGAGCTGTTCGGAACATAAAGTTGTAGAACGAGAGGCCTTTATTTCCTGTTTACAGCCGGATCAGAGCGGAAAAATCTGCACGAGACATGTTTCCCACTGATTGGAAACATCTGGCAGGAGTCCTTTTGATGCGATCATCGGTTATTTAGCATAAAGGCGAGACACACGGTGTTGCGAAGACGTTTTCGGGCACCGGAGAGATTTCTGGGGATACCAGCATGGCTGGGCATAACCACG
This sequence comes from Icerya purchasi, assembly GCA_039619475.1. NCBI lineage: Eukaryota > Metazoa > Arthropoda > Insecta > Hemiptera > Monophlebidae > Icerya > Icerya purchasi. The sequence continues at coordinate 544,765,698 of CM077115.1, forward strand.
CTATCGAGCAGTGTGCCTCTTGGACGGTCTATATAGCATCTGATGGATTTGACTACCGAGAATGTTTTTGGTGCAAAGGTTTGATGTTTTGCAACTAGAGCGACCGATGGGTCTGTTACCATTAGCACTTTTTGAGCCGTAGGCTCCGGAGAGAGAAGGTGCTGACAACTGAAGAATATCATCCCGTCGTAGATCTCTTCGTCCACGACCGCACAACCGTCATTTAGTCTCACTGTTTGCGCTACTTCACATGCCTTAAAATCACAGACAGTGAGCGATGATCCGTTAGTCGGGTTGAGGTTTAGCTGTGTATCTATATTATTAAACAGCCTCTGGATATTTCTGTGGTGGAGCTTGTGCTATTTGCGCGGCAACTGCTTTCAAAGAATACATGAACATTGTAATCCGGTGTAAGTGAAATTTTTGAAAGCGTTAATTAAAGGGCAGCGGGGGAATACACGAACGGAACGCAATTAACCAATCAACTAGCCCGCGGTAATTATCACGTGGTACACCAAAGAAAGAAATTTCTTTTTCTCTAACTTTAGAAGCAACTCTTTAACGGGCTTTGTTTTAGACCGCAAATAATTCCTGTTGATTCTCGTTCTTTTTACTGCCGGCGTCTTCGACCACATATATTGTTTTTAATATTTAATTAATACAGAGATGTATCGTAATAATGGTGCTATCTGTTTACACCGAAATTCTCGAATGATTCGGAGGACCTGAGCGATTACCTGATGATAGCACACTTAAGCATTGACCATGAAGGTTTTCTTAGTTTCATTTTCTCCTTTAAGTTTTATTATTTTTAGCCAAAAATACTTTCAGATTTCGGATCAAAAGTTTTATAAAATCTTTTCATTTTTTTACCGAATACTTAAAAAACCCCTTTTAACGCTCTTTTTCCATTTTCACGATCACATTTTTGTTCATGTAAATTTTCATATTCACACGCGGGGTTCGAAAATAGTTTCTGATTATTTGGGATTTTCATACGTTGTTCAAGTTTTAAAAAAAATTTCTTTGTTTTTTTAGAATTCTGAATCTATAAGAAATTCTATTTTCCGTATTCATTTTGTACGAAAAAATTACACGACGCACCTAGATAACTTCGAAGATAATTCAAACCGTTGTTCGGAGATTTATTGTCGAATTCTCGTAAATTTTTATACTCCCAGCTTTGGTATTATTTAATTTTGTACTTCATTCGAATACGAATGGCGAAAATAATAAAGACACGAAATTTCAGCTAAAAAAAAAAGTAATTATTCCCTATCACATTTTCGCAAAACTGTGTACAACACATTTCTTCGGTGTTGATGCATCGACAGTGTTGGATGAATAAAATTAAGGCCGAAACTGTTCATAGATTTCTCCTCAAAATTTTCTACGACTCGATCGAAATTTTTGAAGCTTGCCACGAAATTAAGAAAATTCGTGTGGACGTCAATGCGTGGAATTCCTTAGAATTCCTATACACTTCCCCTCGTATTTGTTTTTGTAATAATTAATCGAACATCATAGTGAAAAACTTTTAAGTATTTTCAAAAAGAAAATTATCGATCACAACATATACTATTTTTCTGCACGATTTCAAATCGAAGTAATTAGAAAAATCAAATGTCGAGAAAATTATTTCGCTGCCGAGGAAAAGTGTCGAAATAAACAAAATACCTCGCACCATCGAAAAGGATTTATAAGCTTCGGAAAATTCACAATTATAAATAACGTTGAAAGGAACCAGATTTTCCCCTTAGAATCTCGTTCGTCTTTTAAAAAAGCATTTCATAACAATGAAATAGCCACCCGAATTCATTCAAAAGCGCATATTTTACCTTTTTAAAATGCTTCAGTGTCGTCATATCGAAATATTTCAAATTAAAAATCAGGGCTCAGTTTTATGAAAAAAAAAAAAGCAAATTTTCCATTGAAAATGTGACAGCGTGCAGAACGGAACCCCGAGAGTTACTGTCATCTTTTTGCCAAGTATTTTTCATACGGTGAATCCGGAAAAAGAGTACTTGTATAACCAAAATTAACGAAGTATCTTCCTGTAAAATGTTCAGCTTGACAGCTAGTTCTCGTATGATTCATGATAGAAGCGAATTTTATATTTAAGATTTTGAAGGGGTGACGACAAGTTCGGAAAGTTGAAACTAAAAATTATCCGAAGCAATACAGTTTTTTAGATTCGGCTAGTTTGAAGTTGGTTGAAACATCTGTTATAAACACCCCGATGTTCTCCCTGTTAATATGGAATTGAAATGTAGCAGCAACACTAGACGCGAAATTCAGTTGAAAATGGTGTAAAATTGTATTAGCAGGTAATTTTGATGAAAATTTTAATTCAGGTGTATGCGATTTTTTGAAGGTCAATATGATTGCTTTAAAATCAAGAAAATATAAAAAAACGGAAATTAAGAGTAACTTATTTTCCTAAGAAGTTTTAGCTTGAATCTCGATCCCCCCTCCAAAGCATTTATAACTTTTCTCATTTATGGGATTGTACCGAGAGAAATATTTTTTTAACTGAAAAGATCATTTTCCATCGAGAAACCGGTTGTAATAATATCAGGCGGAGTGATTTTCGTTCATGTTCGAAATTTTCGAATTGCAATCGTGATCACTGCATTCCGCGGCCTATCGATATCACGTTTATTAAGAAAATCGCCAGCAGCTCATTTCTCCTTCTTATTAAAATCCTAAAATTCGTTCTTCCTACCGTTCCATTTAAGAAAAATTAAAATGAAAGTTTTATAGTAAAAAACGAAATGATTTAACTTATTTGATATTTACTAAATACAGTGCGTAGTCGATTCAATAGAAAACCGAAAAAAAAACACAGGGGTACACGTTGGCGACCTCGACGTTCTAGAAGAAAAACCAAGTATGGCTCCGGGCTAAAAAAATAAATTACAATTTCAACGGATAAGCAAAGATTGGCGTAGAACAATAACAGCGACGACCGGACCAAGTGGCTAGAAATTAAATATTGAATTTAAAAGACGTTCACGCATACGCCGAAAATAGTTAATTTGCGAGATAAAACATTTCGCAAAACGAGACTTCAATATTGCTCAGTCCGATGTTGAAGCCGTTACATACACGTAACGTCGTCGGAAAATAAATCCACCAAATAGAATTCGACCCGGAACCAAACTCTCAGTCATATAATATCTGATAATATTGTTACTTAGCGGGCTATAAAAGTCTCCGGATCTCTGTACAAAACACGTTTTTACACCGAATGATTTTCGCTGGAGCAAAAGAAAGACAGCACTATTTATGGTATGCTAAAGCACACTGAAAACATTTCTTCTGTCGCTCAAAACATATTATATTCGAATTAAGCTATCTACAAGGGGATGGATAACTCCGTGCGCGAACTCCTCTCGCGGGTTGACGTAAAACACAACCCTTCGGTGAAAGTTGACAATAAACTATCGCCGGTGAGGACTCTTTAATGGCAGATTATAAAACTCGGTTCTATTTTCACTTAAATAACCGTTACCGATGGAGGACAATTATTTAGAAAGTCGAGTTGGATCTGATAATAGTAGTTTGAGTTTCTTGAAAATCTTGATAGAAGTTTGTTTATGATGTACTCGTTTTACGAGGGAAATTGGATATTTAAACGCTGAAGTGGGTAGTACAGGCAATCGAATTCTCCTCGATCACGATAGTGTCGTAAGCGAACCAGTTCGCTAAAATAAGAAAATCGCTAATGTTTTTCCTTTTAATCGAAAAATGTTTCTATAATTAATCACGTTCGGAAGATAGATTACATTTGCAGTTGAAAAGGAAATAATCGGAAGCCAGTTGAACATCGATAATTTATTAAAACAGTCTGGGGAAATAACGAATGTGTCTCAGTGTAATGTTATTTGCCGGTAATTGTAGAAACCCCAAATAGTACGCTGCGCTGATAAGTTTCCGTCCCATAAACTACGCTAAAATTATTACATGACCGAGAAGGAATTAACTTCGTTAGGTTTGCAAACTATAAATTCAAATTACGTTTTATCACTTCCACAGATATTTCTAATTCTTGACGAGTCCTTCAAAGCTTTCATTTGATTAACGTTAGATTAACTTTTTTTTCTTTTTATTTTTTTTAAAATCTAATCAGTCTCGTCTACATTCGTACGTACGAATAAATAAGAAATTTTGTAAGACGAATGAATGCAGACAGTAGTACGTTAAAATGTTATATTGCCCAAAGCGTTATTAATTAGCCATTTCAATAGAAAAAGCGATATATTATTGCTCATTAAATTCTCATTTTTTTTTCCTATTTTTTTTTTTTTTTTTTATTTTGTGTACGCCAGCCAAGTGCGATGACCCATATTATACACAAAAATTAGGACGACGCAAAAGGATTAAATTTTAATATATCGGGAAATGGAGGAAATGAACTTCCGCTAAAGCTGGAACAATATCTGCTGAAGGAAAGGAATGTAGAAAGATTCTGTTTTAGCTTATAGGGATTTTTTTTTTAGTTGCATCGATTTTTCTTGGTTTGGCACATTATTCATGACGATTGACTGGCTAATAATCATGAATAATATTAATAGTTAAATCAAATCGAAGTAAATCACTACTACTATTATTTCCATCAGTATATATATATATATATATAACTTAAAGACTATGCATGAGTAATATAAGCTATAGAACTATTAATCGATTTTTTTTCAAAGTCTTACAAAATATCCCTAGAAGTTTGAAATCTTTATCACCCCGCTGTAGGGGGAAACGTCGTCGACCGTGTTTAAAAGGAAAAACAACTTTTTCTAGACGCGGTTTTTCGTTGGTAGAAACGAAAAAATCTTTAACAATGGACAAATTATTTTCAGGAAAGAACAACACGGTGTTAGATTGAAATCAACTGCAGTAGCGAGTCCTTTGATGATAAATTTTCAGCGATGACTATAAGATGTTATTGCGCAACTCCATAATGTCATTATGTGGCTGTCGCATTTTCTCTCGTTTACCACACTTATGAAACTCCCTCCGGGTTAGACAGAGTTACCTTGGTCGCGTGATTACGAGATTCAGTGATCATCTAGAAGCCGCTTTAACTGGCCTGCAGGTTACCTTCGAAACTAAGAAAACTCGAGTTTCTTATAAAATTTCGTCTACCAATTTTTTAATTAAGTAGTTCTCTAAATTTTCTTGATATTTTTGATTTCTGTCTTTCTTGCAGTAAATTTCGAATTTGTTTAGATTTTATATTGAACATAAAAGGTTTTATACCTAGCTCCGAATTCAATAGCTGTAGTTTTTCAGCAGCGTTTTAATTTACGTTCTTGTATGGATTTACGCAGACTATAGCACAAACAAGAACGACCGAAAAATCGAAAAAATTACTGTTATGTATTTCTATAATTGTGTACTACAGAAGAATAATACTCGTAGTAAAAATCCAGTCATTGCAGTGCGTACGATTTAATTATAAATATCAAAAATAGGAAATATGCTGTTGTTCGAACTTCGGTAGCGGCGAATTGTCTTCGTTAACTAGTTTATCTTACTTCGGTGTTGAGTGTAGTCTAGCGAAATAATCTGGTTCATCTGGCGTTGATGCTGAACCTAATCTGGTGATACGAAAGTCATTTTCTATCGGTAGTACACCGGATCTGGCGGAATTTTGAGTCGGCGATGATTTCTGATCGATGGTTTCTATGTGCTCCGAGTTTGTAGCCGCGCTCATAACAGATGAAACGAGCAGACACTGAAAGGAATGCAAATAATTTCAATAAAGCGATTAAATAAAAATCGCAGCGAAACGGAAATTTCAATAAAGCGGTTAAATGAAACTATACTAATGTCTTTCTACTTTTAATCGTAATTTTCCTACCAGCGCAATTAATTATGCGTCGAAACTTACTGATCGTGTTATATTTCTCTTTTTTAAGTTGCGTTCAAATGGAAAAGTTTAGTATCTATTGGAGTTAATCAGTGGGAAGGGTAGTTTTTCATTACCAACAATCCTGTTTCTAGATACTGAAACGAAACTAAATTTCACCCCTTCATGTGTTTTAGACGAAAATATCTCCTCGCTTCTAATTTTTTTCTTGAAAGTGCAATATTTTCGTTTAGAGTAATCGATGAGCACAATTAAGGATCGGGATGGTGCAAAATCACTTTTAATATGCTTGTAGTTTAAGGGGCTGGTTCTTTTTTTCGGCGATAGCCAGCCGATGTTTTTGTTCAGAACTTTTCACAAATTCTCTGTGGTGTTTTTTAAATTTCATCCGTTAAACGTTATCATTTACATTATAGTAAGAAACATGGATTACCAAATTTATTTCAATATTATCAGTAAATTCGCGCGAAAAATACTGTTCCTCGGTAACGATCTAATTTTTACGTATATATATATATATATATATATATATATATATATTAATTACAAGGTAATTCTTAGGCTACCCCCCATTCAAAAAAATGCCCCAATTTTATGTAACGCTAAATGTCCCAAAAAAATGTCCCAGAAAAATGTCCCAATTTTATGTAACGTTTGTTATATTTTGTAGGAATTTTGTTTATTGTTATTTAAAAAATGTCATAATTTTATGTAATGAAATATGTAACGAAAAATTTAACGAAAAAATGTCTTAATTTTATATAACGGACGTTAAATGTTAGAATAGGATTTTTGTGGTTATGTTATTTTTTGTGTGTGTTGATGCTAGTAAGAATTACGTTGTAAATTATGATCATTTTATACAAAGTATAGAAGAGAAAGAGACAGAAATGAAAGCAAGAAAGGTCAAGGTGCACAGCCCCTTGCGAGGCCAAAATGGCTGAGTTTATATATATATATATATATATATATATATATATATATATATATATATATAATTGCGAAACCAGAAAGACCTGGTAGGATTATATAATGACGTAATATCTTATACGGTAGACAGTAAATTTGAAAAACACTTTGTTTCATACAGGAAATCGAATAGCAACCTCTTTAGAAATTTAAAAATGTTTTAAAAATACGTAATTATTAAAATTTAATTAAAATTTCGTTTTTTTTTAGGTGAAAAATAAAAAAATTATAAAATTGTTGTTTAAGTGGTGGCTTGGAATTCGAATAGTAAATTAATAGAAAGAATATAAAGATAGTATTTTTATTAGACTTCACTTTTTTTTTATTTTTGTTAGTAATCCGATTTAAATTCATTGTTCATGGGCAAGTAGAATATATATATATATATACGTATTTCTCATTAAATTATTTTCATTCACATTGCAAAATGAAAATTAAAAATAAATAAAAACGGCAAAAGATCGATGACAGTTGCATTTAAAACGGAATAAAAACATAACGTTAATATTTTTACTAAAAAACAGTATTAAATATTAATTATAATTAAATCGATAGGTAACATCTATACAATTTTTTTATAGTATAAATTAAGTTTCTCTGTTGTAAAAATTTTTTTCGTAGAGTGATAAAGACTGTAAAACAAACAAACAAGTAATAACAATGGGCGTCCTACTAATTGTAGCACAAGATAAAAGTATAAGCTATACAGACGCATTGTATTTTGTGAAAGAACAGATAAAATTACGCACTTTTTCGATGATTTTTTCAACTTCATTAATGGAGGCAAGTTCTCTTACTTTTTGTGTAATATTTTTCCGGTAATCGATTCGGGAGGCACCACTTGTCAATGCCTTCAAATCTCTCCTCTTCAAACTGGATTTAACACAAAATTTGGTTCCTCGTTTTTGCTTAAGGGCGCTCAATTCCACTCCTATTCCAGCTATTCCTGCTGAATCGAATGTAAAGCCGTTGTTCATCCGACGATTACATTTCGGATATAGTTTCCTTGTAAAAAGACTTTCCACCCCTTTTTCTAAGATTCGTCTCTCATATCTCTCTATCTTTCATAAATGCCGCTTCTCCCCTAATAAATCTCCTATCTTAGCTCTTGCTTCTCATCGTTTACACAAATACTCCTCCTATACTATTTCCCATAGTAAATTTCCTTATTTTATTTTTAACTTCTTGGGGTTTTATCACCCTCTAAAACTCTTTTCTCTCCCTTCATCATCTAAAACTTCTGGATCTGCAGTTGTCAATCGAGAATTTAATTTTCTTATAAATTCAGTACGTCCTCTTCATTCCTTAATATTTACTGATGGTTCCAAGAGTTCCGGAGGAGTAGCTGCTTCCTTTTTCTTAGCAGCTAGTAATTCCGCTCAATCCTTCACGCTGCCGCCTTTTTGCTCCATCTTCTCCGCGGAATTTTATGCCATTCTTCGAGCCGATATATTTATTTCTTCAATTTGATCCTCTGATAGATACCTAATCATTTCGGACTCCAAAAGTTCTCTTCAAGCTATATCCGCTTTTTTTCCCTCATATGCCTTTGACTTTATTGTTTTCCGTATACGTTTTCTCATCTATAGTCTTTCTCTTTCCCATTCCATTTCCATCAACCTTCTTTGGGTCCCAAGTGTCATGTAGGTATTGATATGGTAACGAGACGGTGGATTCCTTAACACGCTCAGCGTTACATTCCCCATATTTTGTTAAATAGATTCTTGGTCATGCTTCCCTTCTCCAAAAGAATGCATGTCAGACTTTGGTCGGATCTATATCCTCGCTCTTTTTCTAACCCTAACCCATATTATTATTCAGCCTAGACGTCCTTTCTGTTCTTAGTTCTATTATTTTCCTACCCTTAAACGTGTTTTCATTACTGCCATCTGCCGTCGTCGGCGGTTCAATCATACCTTGCTCCCATCCTCACGGTATCGTTTTGCTCTTTCCCCGTCACGCCTTATTGTCCTTTGCACTCTGGCTACTGTACTTTCGTTTGTGATTCTGACCACGTGCTGTTTGAATGTTCCAATCTATCCTCCAAACGTAACATCCTATACAGCTATTAAAGCTGAATTTTCCTACTCCCTATAATCGTTCCTATATCTTAACCTTGTCGTCTTCAAAGGTGGTTCCTATTCTTGTTTCATTTCTATCATCGATGTCTGATCGGATTAACATTTAATCTCTAATCTAATCCAATTGTGCTCGGTAGCTGCCCTTGGTTGGCCAAGTCCCCCCCCAGGCACCACTGCGCTTTTTCCGATATTAAAACACATGAATTTCCTGTGAAATCTGAAAATCATGCAGTATGTAACGTCGGGCTTACCTTAAGAAATTGTTAGTAGCAAATACGGTAAATAAATTTAGAGGAGCGGAGGAAAAATCAATCAGTGAGAAACCTTCGCTGCAGCTAGGAGGTCCGGTTCTTTTTAATTTTATCGTTCCGCTCACGAAATTGAAATTACTAACATTCCAGCGCTTACCTGCCCCGATAATAACTGACGCTGTTCTAAAAAAGTTCGCAAAGTTTTACATTTGGTGATTTATAATTTTTGATTTCAGCTAATCCGTTTTGTGGCTGCGGCCGTATGTATGCGGTGTTTACCGAGCAAATAAATTATCATGTCGCTGAAAGTCGGGAATTTCGCTTAATGATATCCGGAGATTTCCGCGATGTAATGCGAATTTGAAAATTCGCTAATGAAAAATTTCACTCATGTCTTCGCAGTGTGTTAATTTTTTGCTGACACCTTGAAAACGCAACATTTCCGAGTATAAAGTTGCATATAGATATGCGTTGCCGTTGTTTATACAATGTGATAACTAAATAAATGAAGGCATGAATGAGTGTAGTTCTGTGAATAATGACAGAAACATGATTATACGTATATCGATTAAAATGACGTTAAAATATTTCAGTTGTGTATCTGGCTCCGATAATTTTTAGATAAAGGGCGATTTTTGAAAGCAAAAATTATGCACGTTCTAATCTATTATGTAGTATTAATATAGTTTTAAAAAATGATGTAAATGAAATTAAAATTCCTTTTTAGATTAGTTGGCATCTCATTAAGTATGTGAATAATTATATAAGTAGATTAATTCAGATGTAAATAGAAATGTAATTTTAAACGGAACCATCGAAATAATATTGTGAAATATGTTTTGGCCGAGAGGAAAAAGTAAACACAGCGAAACAGATTAAGCGCGCCGATAATGTGTAAGTTCGGTAAAGAAAAAAAATTAAAAATTGGCGATTTGATAAAAAAAGAAGAAAAAAAACTGAATGTAGTTATTGAACGAGAAACTACGGATATTCGTGAAATACGTTTACAACAGGTGTTTTTAATTTTAAGCGTCTTACCGCTTCCACAGTAGGGTACTTATTTGTGATGCTTCATTACTCTAGAAATTTCTCATTAGTATTGCGTAATCTTTGAGACTTTCAACTTTCCTGATAGTTTCGTAAGAATTTACTAAAAAAAATCCACACCGATTTTGAGAATTCCTTTGTCAGCATCTAAACTATATTGTAATCGCAACTTTTGGCATTTTTTACATTTTCGGTCGGGAAAGGATAATTGGGAATTTACATTAAGTCAAACTATTCGTTAGATTATTCAGATGAATATTTTTAAAAAACTAATGTAAATTTTTTAAAATACTTATTTCCTTAGAAATTATTATTACATTATTTTTTTGTTCAATTCTATACTTAAAAACAAACTATTGTCCTTTACTGTTATAATATTTCATATTATGTAATAATTAAAATATGAAATAATACATTAATTACTGGTCAAATATTAATAACACGATAAAGGAATTTTAATTACACGCGGCTAGTTTCGTATATGTAAATCCGTATTAACGGCGTACTTCAAAAATATCGGTTATCCTAAACTGAATATGGACTTACATTTCCGAATCTAGTTGTTGTTACTTTAAAAATCTATTCATTTAATAAAATAAAAATGATCTCTGCAAATATTGTTATAGTTCATTTTATTAAAATTCTTTTCGGTTTTTTTTTTGAAAATTTTTTTATATCTCGCGATATAGCAACAACTCAAAAATATATGAAGATTTGAAAAAAAAAAATACAAATTTTTACAGAAAAATCGCTGTATTTTTAATTTTTCCAACTAAAAGTAATGTTAATAAAAAAATTAGAAGGCCTAGAAAAAGCCTTTTTTTTCTACGTTTGCTGGAAAAGAAATTGTCAGTTTTTTTTTTTATTCTCTTGTTTATCTATTTATGTGACAAAAAAATTTGAATTCGCTCAATCGGTTGATCGATAAGAACTTTGAAATAAATGTCTCGAAAAAGAAAATTTTGTACCGCATGAAGAAATTAAACTTCAAATCTACGGCAGTAATAAACGCGGCAAATGTTTATGTCCGACAATGCATTCATAAATTGAAGGAGCAAGATAAATTGTTTAAGGAAAGGTAAACAAGAAGCCAAGGCTAGATGTACAACGTGATCAGAAATTAGTAGGCGGACCATATAAATTGACATGGTTTCAGTAATGTTCAGCAGCCAAAATATTATGCCGTGTTTAATTAGGAAAATGAAAGGGCGAGCGACAGTTTTTAAATTACGATTTGAATGTCGAAGAAAAACCTGAAATTCAAAACTTTCCCCTCTGGAATATGCAGAAGCTGAATATCTGCGCTGTGTACAAGAGCTCAGCGGTCAGCTGAAATATTTCACAAATGAAAGTTGAGCAACAAATTTACAAACAGTTAGTGCCACTTCAGTAATTGCTCATGCATATTTTAAGTTAATTCATTTTATCATAAAGAGTAAAAAATAAGACAGATTAGCACATTTATATAAATATTTTTTTTTTAAAGTTTAAGTTTTATTCGGTAAACTGAAATTCCCGTCGCTATGCTTGCCCTACACTCCATTCAACAGCAGTCTGCATACACTTAAAATCAGAAAACGAAAAAAAAACAAAAAAAACCCAATATGAAAATTCAAATCATGCCCCGGTTTAGTTAACGATTCTGTCTATTTAATAAATTATTTTATTTAATTGTTTTTGGAAACCTCTAAATTTCAAGTATGCATTATGAAACTGTTGCAGCAACACGCTACAAACTATTTACTCGCTAAAATTTAATCAACTTCCAATATATATATAAAAAAAAAAATACACACATTAAAGGGTTCTATAAAATTACCAAGCCTATTTTATTACAACCATGTATTAAAATGGCTGAGCTGAAAATATTTTCGTTTAAAAATGATAAGCACGCCGCGTTTATCATTAAATTGAATTTACGCGATGCATTCGTTACCGCTGCAGAGTAAGTCGGTAGAAAGTGTAATTCAAAAACACGCATTAAAACAATTATGGAAGCTACCAGATTGATACCATCATCTCAAATATGCACCAAATAAAAATATAAATACGGATATAAGTATCATTACCTCATTTGGTTGGATATAACCCCTTCAGTAGTTTTAGCCTTTGGATTGTAGAAGAGGATAGATATTCTATGCGTTCGGAGAAGGATAACTAACCGTCAAGGCAGATACCAGAATAACAGAAACAACTATCGCTTGAGGGATGGTGAGGTATTGCTAGATATTATTATGTTACATGACGATGATGTAGTTTGCACTACGTTGTTTTGTAAGTATTAATGTTATATAATTATAATCTCTGTGTAGTTTTACTTTAGTGTGATATAAAACCGATTAGTTTTTGCGACCTTTAACTTTTCAATTAGGCTATTCTCTCGACATCCTGACACGAATGCTCCGAACTGCTCCGACAAATACTTATCGGAACAAAAACTGGAATTATTAACTTTATTCTTTGCTTACTGCTAGCTTAGAATATCTAGTATTATTTTTCGTTGTTATCTATTTTAGTTCTGTTTTTCTCTCTCTCATGCATTTCATTCTTATCCTATTTTCCTTACTACATGTTCAGCAGACTTATAGGCCTCATAAACAAAATAGTCAGTAAACATCTAAAAGACTTCAGACTATGTCAAATAGTTGACCAGTCTCTTTGCATTCATCATTCGGTTCCAGTCAGTTCTGACCGTTTTGATCTCCTGCGAGCGATCTCCGATGATTCCGGTTTTGAGCTGTGTTGATTGCTGTTGCTACCTCGTCCAAATTGGCTCCGTAGGCCGTCAGTCCAACGAGTGGGTACTCCACCCCTTTCTCATGTATACCGGGTGCTTTGCCTAACAGTGATGTTTTCTCCAGATTTTGTAATAGTTCGTTTTTAATAGAGTTACATTATACATTAAAACGCGGCCGGCAACCCGTAGATATATTTGCACGCATTTAAATTAAATTAAATCAGGTAATAAAGTTAAAGAAATGTTAAAAATAGTATTTTCGAATTATTGACGAACACTAAGGAATACATATATCAAACCGGGGGTAAATTAATTCAGGAAAAGCGAGATAATTATTCCATTTAAAATTACGAATTGTAATTTTGAAATTTTACAATTTTACTTACGAATAGTATTGAAATCCTCATGGTGGCTGAGTTATTATCTAACAAGTTTGAACAGAAATTTTCACCGAGCTAACAAAACAAGTGCAGTTAACGTTTGATTCGTCTACCTTTACAGTGGACCTAATTTATATGCCGCTTCACAGATCGAGTAAGGAAAATCTGAAGGTGATTTGGCGATTTCTAATTTTTCGTTCTGCCTTTTCAGATATTATCTAAGCTGATTAAAATGCAAAAAAAAAAAAAAAAAAAAAAAAAAAAGTTTTAGCGTCCACCGTTTGGGTGGACACTAAATACACCTACGCTGCAGTACGCGAATATTGAAACTCCGCCTATTTGTACTTCTTCGTTTACGTTAATGTAGTGACGTCATTATACAATGTAAAACATAATAACTCGAGAATAAACAATAGTATTTTTACGTTTTATCAAATAAAATAAATATTTTATTACAAGCCTGTTTAGTGTTATAATTTTATAATTACTAGACAATATATAAATTTATTTCTTTACAAAATTTATAATATTATAAAATCGTCAATTACACATTTCCAGTACCATTATGTTTATATTCATTATATGTGTATACATATTTATAAAATATAGCGTGTAATTATAATTAACTAAAACATTACTAATGTTGTACATTTTTTATGGGAATCGTATACATTATATGCTATCGTGCTAAAAATAAAAACTATTTATAAGTATACTTTTTGTACTATAGGAATTTTTTAAAAATTCTGACAACTCGTGTACTTTCCTTGTGAGTAATATCGTATTTCTAATCTTGTTGTAAAAATATATATAAAACAAGTGTTAGTATTACAATTTTCTTGGAATTATAAATAATAGGCTACACCCTTTACATTATAGTGAATATAAATGTTAATATATATTAAGTTTCACTGTTTTTTTTTCTTACTGGCAATTCGAAAAAAATACTTTCAGTATCTGATGCTTTTTTATTTGATTTATCTTTTTCTATTATAGATGATGACCATGTAAATAAGTCTTTAACTTTATTATAAAATTGTTCCATTTTGTCCTGATCAGTGATATTATATGTATTATTTATTACTTCGTGCAGCATAACCCTAGTTTCGGAATTATATTTAATGGTATCCTCATGTGATTTGATTACTTCGTCATTTAATGGGGTTTTTTCTAATGGCAATTCACTGTTTGCTGGTGGTATAATCAAAGAAATAGAATATGAAGTTACACTTTCATCTAAAATATGAAAAACTGAGTTTATATAATTCATTCCAATACTTTCCCATGGTTGTTTTGTTTCTCTTAGAACAGTAAACATAGATTTACAGGACCATCTGCTTTTTTTCCAATCCAAACATTCGCAAGACGGATTTCCCTCATTATTAGCAAAACAGACTTCATATTTTCTGTTCAGATTGTCTTCGATTTGAACCATGAATTGTAAATTTTGAATTAAGGCGACATTTTTGAGTAATTCACAGTTTGACATTCGTTTTAAACAGTGCGTTATAAAACTTTGAGGACGATTGTTTAAAAATACTGGAATTTCCTTGTTATATCCTTTAGCAGAAGAAAAACATGATATAGTTTTTTCAACATATTTATGAAATTTTTCTGTGAAAAATTGGTTTGCAGCACCCCAAGAATACCACTTAATGACTTATCTTTGTGGTGACATAAGTACAGTTCTTCAATTCACTATTCAGGCTTTCAACGCCATTATTTGTTTTAATATTAATAATAAAATGTTCCTTTCTAAAATACTACACCCATTTCCTCATATAGGGTTCCCATTTTTTCGTAAAATAATCCTGAAATTCGATTGATGTTTGCCATATATTACTTTTTTTTAACTCGGTCAAAGTTTGCTTAAAATCAATTTTATTTTCTGAATGAGAAAATTCTTCTTTTTTAGAATAAACGCCATGCTCTTTTGTTTTCAACCTTCGTAACCAACTTTTTTCTTTATGAAAGTCACAAAGATATGTGTCTGTTGCAGGGAAAGTAGCTTCGATGGCTTTTATTTCTGCCTCAGAAAAATCAGTCATAAAATATTTACTATTCCATGCAGGATTCCAGTTTCGTAAAATTTGTAGTGGTTCAGTAATTGCCTGAATAGTTGCATTCATTGTTATTAAGGTCGCTACTGGCTGGTAGTCTATATTTGTCTTCACAACAATAAAAAGTAATGGTAGTGCGTATTTCGACATTTCGTAAGTAGCATCCATAAGACAAGCTTCATTTCCATATCGATGAAGTAAACTTTTTTGATTTTTTGACTGAAAAATAAAAAGTAATGAAGATTTATGATTGTCACTGTTTACGAATGGTTTAAAATATACCATATCTTCTTTATATTCTATTTTCCATTGCTCTATCATTTGCTGTACATTTTCTTAATCAACTTTTGAATAGCGAAGTTTTCCGAGAGCAACAGGTTTCGTATTATGTTATTATTTGGATAAAATCGTTTGTTAATTCGGCTTGGAAAAATTCCATTCTGAAACCAACTATTTTCGTTTGAATTGAGAAATTCATTTAAATATCTCTTTATTTTTATTGTGCTATCTACTCCATTATTAACCAGTTTATAAATTCTATATTTTAAACGTTTGTCTAACCTTTGTACACAATCTTCTGTAATTTTGGAATCATGATTGTGATTTGTTATTTGTGGTAAACGAACATAATACCGTTTTTCAGTTAAGATCGAATCTGGAGATTCTTTCAACTTATTTCTTATTTGTAGAAATGTTCTTTTTTTAAAATGCGCCGTGAGTTTATCTGTTTTAAATGTTGGAAAACGAATGATCTCGCATAATATTATTTTAGCTGTGCAATCTTGTTTTTGTAATATAACTTACTGTTTTGATTTAGTCTCTTATGTTTCATTACTTTAGAAAAATACTGGGTATTAGTTGAAATTTGGAATTGCTCAATGAGTTCCTTTGCAGTTTTATATGATGTAAAACCAAAAAACGGATTCGTAATACCAGAAAAAAATTTTATCCAATCATTTGATTCCTCCATAATGCTGTAATATATTGATTTTATTATAAACAATATTAGCATATTAAACATGTATGTTAATTTTCAGTAGAGGTATTAATCTTTTATATCACATTTTCTAGTCTTTAATTATTTTTCCACATTAATATATTAGCTGTTATTATTATAGTTTAATGCTTAATGTAATCGTCAACACGGTTGTGTGTCACTTTTATTAATAAAATTTATCAGCTATTAATCTTTGTGATTTCTATATTTACGAACAGTAGTAAAACGGATTGTATTTAATAAGTCAGAGTGATTTTGTTTATTTATTCTTGATTCGTCCTATATAATAATTGAAAACAAATTTACGTTACGTTATAGGTCTACAGCACATAGGATCTATAAAAAATTAAAATCTAAAATGTATATTATAATAGAGGAATTCAGTTAGTCGGCGATACTACAATATTGGTGAATAAAAGTTTGTTTCATGAAACCAAAAATTCAAAATACAGAACTATATACGGGAATTTAAAAAAAAAAAGATGAATTCAATTTATCCGGATTGACAATACTGCAACAGTATAAAATAGTGAGCAAAAAAGTAGTATTACTCTATTTTGACATTCGTTTAAATTTTTAAATTAAAATCTTTAGTTACCTTATTTTAAATTTAGAAAATTGTATCTTTGCTGTATAGTTTTAATTCATTTTCTTCGATATTTTTCTCCGCTTTTATGAACTACTTAATGACTAACTTCCTTACTCCACCCATCGCAAAAAAAAAAAAATTAGAAAAATACAATAATAAAATTTTACAAAAGCGAAATGGCACCTCTGGATAATAATAAACCAAATAAAGGTTTATTAGTATTATATAAAATCATGTTATTATTTATTTAATAAATTCTTTAGTAAGCGTAAAATTTTCTGGACTATCCGAAACATCTAAATAATGTTACCAGCAATTGTAATGAACTTAGTTAATATCAGATATTTCTTTTTATTTTTCCTAATAACTATAGATGATCAAATTCATTATTACAAAAATATGTACAGCTTCGATCAAAAATCAATGCAGAAATTCAAATTAATTTTTTTCAGATGATTATGTTTCGTATCGATGTTAAATGCATTTTCTAACTATTTGTTTTTATTTTTAAATTAAAAGATAATATGGCTAATATGAATATACAATGTGAAAATGTTTAGTTATTAAGAAGAAATGAAGCATTTGAACATTTTTAAAATTTCAAATATATGACGTCATGAATTCTACGATCATCGTACAAACGGAAAAGTACAAATGGGCGGAGTTTAAATATTCGCGTACCGCAGCGTAGGTGTATTTAGCGTCCACCGTTTGGTTTTGCTATTTGCGCATTGCATATAATTTATTTATGCGTACTGATCAATTGATTTAATTTTTAATGATCAATCAATAATAACGAGAATCTTCAATGGATATTAGTTAAATGCCGCGATTAATTAACAGCAGCTGGTAGTGCACTGCTATTTTCCAACCATAATTTAATTTTAGTGTATGTTTCGTGTTGTTGCTGTTTCATAAGTGTCGTTACATAACCGATTTTCGGGCGTCAAAAATATCATTAATACACTTTAAGCTAATTATAATACTCTAAAAAGAAACATTAGTATCGAAAATTTCTTAGCGTTCTTTATAATTAGTATTTGGCAGTTGTTTTTTTTTTTTGTTTTTTTAGTATCTGAAACGACCACTAGAGATGACTCAAAAACATGTAAAATTGTTTTAGTGATATTTTAAACATTTTTATCGTATTCTAAATTTTATATTTTTTCAACATCGTGCTACATTTTACGGGCTATATTTTTAAAATTTTTTTAATAGTATTTCTATTGTCGTGCGATGGCAAGAAGCGCCCTCTGTTCGTTGCAATTTTTAATAATAATTTTAACAACAGTTATTATATATCTTATAAATCCGTATCGTCAATTTCATGTATTTAAAAACTGTAAAATTGTGTCCGATTACTTTTATATCAATTTCGGACGTAATTCTTACATTTTATCATGGAATGATCTTGAGGAGATGTACCGGATAGGTAATTGCTAAATGTTCGTTCTGTGAAAATTATCTTTTGCACTACAGCGTGTATACATTCTCCTCTGTCAGTTACATTCGTTAGAAATTTAACTTAAACTCTACAGGAGGCAGTTCTAAAAATTCTAAAAATTCTAAATCGCGGTATGAAAAATACTTCACTTATTCCGCTACTGAAGTTAAGTGATATATATAAATTACAATTGCTGTGATTGCAAATTAAGATTGCTTTTAAATCCGGTTCAACTAGTTCTGCTAAAAATTATTACGCCCAGATTCCCAGATATTATAAATTTCATACAAGAATTTAAATACAATATGCTGGAGCTGTTGCATAAATTATTGACCTTTTATACTTATGTTCTAGTACTTTATAAATAAATAAATTGAAATGCAAATAAATGGATTTATAAATAGAATAATAAGAATAAAAGAAAATAAAACAAATAAATAAAAATTGGAAATATTAACTGTTCCAATACTTACTTTACTTGTTGCAGTATGTGTTGATGTGTATGTGTGCTAAAAATATTTCCGCGACTTTTGGTGTAAATATACATATATATGATATGGGATATTATGGTGGCTGAATGTATGTATGAAATGTAAAATGTGAGGATTCAATGAATGAGTGGTATATGTGGCTGTGCATACTTATTCTTTTTAAAGAGTTATTTTTAAAGTTATTTTCATTTGTTTATATGCAATTTGTTTCTTTTTATTTGATAAGTTAAAAGTAGTTAATTTAAAATGTGCTAATAGGATATTATAATTTTAAGTTTAAAAGTTTATGTATAACCTTCTTTTTATAATATCCTCTTCTCGTGTGCATCTATTGTACTCCACTGCTCGCGCTATTTTGCGCACGCGTGGAATTTCATAATAAAAATATTCGATATTTGATAAGTGCAACACAATTTCGAATGTTGTAAAATGTGATGCGCACAGTGTGATGGACAAATTAAATGCTCGATACAAAATGTTTATGTAATGATCTTTGTTTGAGTGGTGAGAACAATATTGAGAGACAACCAATGAAAAATCAAAACGGGAGAAAGATAATAGACTACGGCTTAAGAACGCAAACGAATAATGGAGACAACAAAACGACGAAGTAAAGAAAACAAAGAGAATCATGGGGATTGGCAGGAAGACTAAATAATAATAATAATAATAATAATAATCATGAATAATAATAATAATAATAATAATAATAATCATGAATAATAATAATAATAATAATCATGAATAATAATAATAATAATAATAATAATCATGAATAATATTAATAGCTAAAACAAATCGAACCAAATCACTACTATTATTACCATCAGTATAACTTAAAGACTATGCATGAGTAATATAAGCTATAGATATTAATCGATTTTTGACATTTTTATGTCTTTGCTTTGGCACATAAACTTGAAAAGCGTCACGAAATGGACCGTCACGGAAAAGCATTACGAAAATTTTATGTCTTTACTCGGATACGACTGATTACTAATATTATGTCTGTCTCTACTTGAGCACATAAACTCGAAAAGCGTTTCCAAATTGTGCGTCACGAAATTGAGTGTTACGAAATAGAATGGCGCGCCATAAATATCAAATCCGAATTGATGCATTGTGTCTACGAGGGTCACGCAGAAAGTAAGCTTTCAAAACCCGTCGCGTTGGCGTAATAATGAACGAAAATTAAATTTAAAACTTACATTTTATTACTTGAATATTTTACAAAGTTTTTGCTATAAGAACCACCAACTTTTCAACACTTACCCTATAATATTTTCCATCCGCGTCATCCGCCGGATATATATATATATATATTTTTTTTTTTTGTTTTAATTGAGAAAATAAAGTGTTATCACTTGGGCAAGCTTCGAACTGTAGTCAGTAGTCTATAAATCTTCGTTCTGGACGGTGTGACGTCATAACCCCAGAACTGTGTGCAGAGGGCAAAAAGTAACCCAATTTCTTGCACGGGCGCCGAAAATTCACCCAAGTTTTCCCCGATTTCCCCCAATTTTCCACAATTTTCTGCAAATTTTCCGCAAATTTCCCCTCAAATTCCTCCATACAGGTTCCGCGCATTTCCGATAGTTCGAACCAATTAAAAATTAACACAAGTATATTATTTAAAACCTGAAACTAACCCAAGTCCCCGCCCACCCCTCCTGTCTACAGCGTTACCGTGATCTTTTTAATTAATTCAAAGTCTAAGTATATGTAATATAAAATTAGCCTAAGTATTTATTTTTAATGTGTAGAGAGTAGAAAGTAACCGATTATAAATTAACCCCAGTATATTATTTAAAGCCCGAAACTAACCCAAGTCCCCGCTCACCCCTCCTGCCCACAGCGTTGCCGCAATTTTTCAAAATTTAGGGCCTAAGTATGGAAATTCCAAATTTAACCCAAGTATACTATTTAAAGCCTGAAACTAACCCAAGTCTCCGCTCGCTCTTTCCACGATCCCGCGCATATATCCAACAAAGCGTTAGTCACTGCGAAAGCATATGTACCGTTCCCGCGCACGCGTCGTCTGTTCCCGATACTGCGATCTTTTTTTTTTTTTTTAAATATTTCGAAGCCTAAGTATAAAAAATTCCAAAATTATCCTAAATATATTTTTTTCATTATCACATTTCCCCGTTTGTACAGGTAAATGTGGAAACACACACGCCGTCCCCGCGCATATATCCATCATAACATTAACCACAGTGAAAGTGCACACCCATTCCCACACATCGCGCCCTCTACTATCATGTGTATGTATTACACATGCCTTTGCGTGTAATATATGTAGCATACTTTTTAATTTTCATTTTTCGAGGTTGGGAGGGGTAAAATTTTGCCGGAGTGATAAAAACGTTTGAATCTCAACACTTAGAACCCAAAATTTAAAGGAATTTTCTGAGTCGTGCTCCGTTCCGGCATTTTTTTTTTTAAATTTTATTTTTAAAGAAAATATTTGAACGTTCCATCAGTCGAATGGAAGCGGGCGAGTGTGCTGCTACGAGATGTATTATGTAAGCGCGACCGCGGCTGTACTAGAAATATTTAAATGTTCCAGCAACTAGTTGAAACTGTCACCAGGTGAGGTGAATTCCAGTCGTTCGTTTTGAAATTAACCAGCCGATCATCTATGCACACTCTCACACGCCACCGATAGAAACCTGTTCGCGATTGCTACACGTTCACACACGCACACATACATACCGCCACCTGATAAATATTTTTTCGTCTTTTTCCGCTTCCGATCTTATTTGTAATCCGTTGATTCTTTTTTTAATTATTTTTCCGTATTCTCCGTTCATTGCAAAAGCACACCATCCATTCATGCACACATATCAAGCATTATGTTAATTTCTACAAAGCTACACTGTACTATTCCACACACGCTCCGGTCGCCGTCGAAATAAACGCCGCGATATCACTCCCACACACACACACATACACACAACCACTTCATATATATTTTATTTTCGAGTCAAATTATTATAGAATTAGCCTAAGTATAATTTTCTTTTACACTGCTGTTTACTTCTTCCGAACGTTCATAATTTTTATATTTTTTTTTGTTTCTCCGATTCTAAAAATAAATCTGTCAATGTATTAGCCACTCTCTCCCGCGCACAGAATGTTCCCTCGCACTCATCTGCTACCTATCGTTCTTATTAATTTTTTTCAAGTCTAATATTATAGAATTAGCCTAATTATATTTTTTTCGCTTCCAATCATTTCCTCCGACCGTTGATAATTTTCTTATTTTATTTTTTCTCAGGTTCTAAAAATAAATCCATTGTCATCTTCACTAGTATGATTGCGCACATATCTTCTGCCGGTATTTCTCATATTGTTCATAATAATTTTTCAAGTCTAATATTATAGAATTAGCCTAATTATATTTTTTTTTCGCTTTCAATCATTTCCTCCGACCGTTGATAATTTTCTTATTTTATTTTTTCTCAGGTTCTAAAAATAAATCCATTGTCATCTTCACTAGTATGATTGCGCACATATCTTCTGCCGGTATTTCTCATATTGTTCATAATAATTTTTCATGTCTATTTATTATGGAATTAGTCTAAAATATATTTTTTCCCCTCTAAAGACTTTTTCCAAACGTAAGTATTCAAACATTAATTCGAGTATATTTTTATTTAACGCTGTTTCATAATTTCCCTCTCCCTTATCCACCCTACACAAATTTCAATTATTTTCTATTATTTTTCATGAGCACATCCCCCTGAAACTACAGTGAAACCACACCAAACATTCCCACGCACCATATAGATTTTAACATCATTCGTAATAATTCTTTTCGAGTCTATTAGTTTAAGATTATTCTACTTTTTTCAAACTCTAAATATTTTTTTTTTTTCAATATCTTTCATATTATATTTTTTTCCTCAATATGTCCGCGTACCCTCATAGTGCAAAGGTACTCTGCTTATATCCTTGCATGCATGTTGCCATGTCGTTGATTTCGATCATGTGTCAAGGTCATCGAGTCTGCCCGAATCTTCCATGTCATATCTTTTGTAGAAAAACGGTTCATATGTTCACACCTACACACAAACACCCATAACCGAAAGAACACCTCTCAACTTCGTTCATCTGCGTATGTAACCAGCTTTCACCAAAAGGAATGTGGTTTTTCTGATACGACTCAACATCTTCAAAGACTTGCATCGAGCTAGAATCTCGAAAGGATCTGTTCAGGCAGTCAATATTAGTGCTATGTCGAACGTGTAGAATTTGTTGAAGCAGTGTTCTTCACGCATTAATAAAAGTTTGCTCTAACGTTAAAAGTAATAATTTTCTACATTTTTTAGTAAAAAGTTAAAAATATTATTTAAACATGAATAACAATATTGTTTCGAAAGTTGACGAATTTATTCAGAATTCATTTTCGAGTGATAGTGTCACGCATACAACTTCATCACCTCCATCACCGCAGTCAGATGATTGTTATACAGCAGAAGAATCAACATCTTTTGTACATAATATCATTGGTCCTGTATTATTAACAGAACAAGCAGATATAGCGGAATATTTTATAGATATCAGCATCCATATAGATTGTGATTATGGTTTTCGAGTAACTGAACTAGCAATGATTGATATGTCCGGTGGAAAGTGTTTGCATACGCTGTATAAGCCAAGCAGAGCATGGCATGCATCAAAAATGCCACATTTACAATGTTCTTCGGTGAGTCATTACTTGAAAAATCCTTCATTATTTCCCTGTCGGGAAGAAATATTTATGGCACGCGATATATTCACGATATTATCTCAAAAACCGAGAGCTCGCATATATATTTTAACAGTATATGCTAAACTTACACTAATGGAACTTAACGAAAAGTCTGAATTGTTGAGTGATTTAGACTATGAAATCGTTAATATGGATCAAGTCTTTCGACTACATAGTATTGAGAATCTACATGAAGAGTATTTTGGTATAAGCAATTTGATAACCTGTAAACATCATAATGAGATTGATAGTTTTCATTGTGCAGCGAAAAACGTTATGGTGATGAAGGCCTGGTACGATCATGTTATCCATCCGCTGAAGCTTATGAATAATCTCAATATAAATGATTTAAGTCAGTTGTTCATTACAGCCACCAAAGAAATGATAATTACATTATTTCCAAGTTGTGTTGGTGACATTTATGCATTTCTACCAGATAGATTAAAACAGGATGATACGATAAAATCACTTCTACCATGTTACGAGCATGAGCATGATGAAGAATATTATATCGATGATGATACATTGCGACGGAGTACTCGAAATTGTATGAAAGTAAAAGATTGTATCGATTGTCAATGTAAAATTCGCACGGATTAACTATTCATTATTTCGATCGTTTATCAATTTTGTGTATATTTGTATATATTTTTGTATATTAATGTATATATTTTTTCCCTAATCGACAGTCCGTTCGTTTTTTGTGTTTTGTTAATCATTTTGTAAATATATTTTTATACATATTTAAATTTTGTTTCTATATATTTACATATATTTTTTCTTTTTCCTTCAATTCCCTCCATATCTTTCATTCTATTGTATATATTTTTTCCTAATTAATTTTAATCTTTTTTCGCTCCTTTTCAATTCAGTTTATTTAACTATTTAACTATTTCTCTATTTCTTTTTTCTCCTCTTAACTTAAAGTACTGGTAATGATGAATATTACAAAAATCTGAACCAGTTGTATAAAGTGTAAATGTAATTATTGTCTAATTTTCGAATATAATCCCGCATAATTTGTTCATATCTTTTTAGACTAAAACATTATATTTTTTATTCTTTCTTTAACGAATCTAACTGTTCAACTTTTTCATGTACATCACGTACATCAAGTATTTTCCGCAGCTGTGTGAGTTTTCATTAATTTGTAAGACACAACCTAAGACCCGGAGAGTTCTCTCTATTTGTTTAAAATCTTTCATAATCACACTTTTTTTATTTTACATATATTTTTTGAGGTATATACGGGATCGTCTATGAGGTGTGTTGATCAATAGAGCAACAGGTAGAAAACCTACTAGCTTACGAGACACAGCATGTTTATAGAAAAAACGTGCTAGCATGAGCAGATCAGAGTTGCAATGTGCGAGTGAGAGACTGTATGCATGTATGTGTGCGAGAGCAACAGCTTGATTATAAAAAACGTCGAAGATACATGCATCTATCTGTGAAAAATTATCACATCAAACATAAAAAGGCTGACTAAAAGATTATTATTTTCTTTTTTCATTCATTCTCGCCACTATTACCACTCGCGCCCCACTGTCAAGACCTCTGAACATACATTACTAACCTCACCGACACTATAATATTTTTTCTCTGTGTTATTAAATTAACCCAAGTATATTTTTATTCATTTGTTATGCAAACTTTTGTTCAAATCTTTCGTAATATGTCGTGCACACATTTATAGCCCACAGACACTACTCGCTTCATTACCACGAATACATCTCTTTCATTGTTACTTATCATAACATAGTTTTTCCTGAAATGGTAGAAAAATTCTCTTCGCTCCATTCTTCCAAGGTGTTTTGTTTCCTAATTTCAAATCATGCATAATAATTTTAAAATCAAATTAAGTATATTTTATCATTTCCAAAAAATCAATCATCTCTGTACAAGGCATTAACTCATTTTCACATCAAACATATTATTTTTTTTTTAATCTATCGTACATACTATTTTTTATCATTTAAATTTTTTTCTCAATTCACAAATAGCTAACCTATAGAAGACATATTGTTGTAAATATACATGACAAAATCACTCCTCATAATTACATCATGAATTATTTTTTTCTTCTTTTTTTTTTTTTACCATCATGACAAAAGCAATAGAATTACGGCATTTATGAATGTGTACACCATACACTTCCAGTAACCTATCACACATTTTTTTAAATTAGTCCAAGCATACTATTTTTTCAATAACAAAGTCGATCATACATACTTTTTTCTTCTATATAATCACTAATCTATGAAAACACTTCGTTTGTTTTACCCATACCATAGCATTCACTCCTTTTCCCTCATGCTAACAAACTTCAAAATTTAATAATATAACACGAAATTATTCTAAATACATGTTCATGCTATTAAAATTAATATATCAATTAATCTATATATTCCTTTTGCACATTTCTGAAAAAATCCTACAACATGTTTTAAAATTAATCGAAGTATACTATTTTATTACCTAAAATCAATTATTCTCCCATACAGTTTTTTCCAATCATACATCATTTTTGTTTCCCATATTGTCATTATTGCAAAGTCATACAAAACAACAACATATTTTTAACCATAATGAATCCTTCATCCCGTTCCATTCATGCTATATACCATTATCATTCATTTCAATGTTATGAAATTAGTCTAAATATACATTCATGCTAGCAAAGTTATTATCTCACCCTTTGCATTATTCCAAAAATGATTTATTTTACATTTTTTCTTTAAATTTCCCTTATACTATTATTTTTGAAATGCAGGATGATGACTATGATTAGAATTCATGATTACGAAGAGAGAGACGCATGCGGAAATTGTATTGTCATTATATACGAGATGATGTGTGATTGTTGGTGAGTATGCTTGCATGCATGTAAAATATATGAGTGTGTTAGTAGAAAACAACCGTTCAAACGTGAACACAGGTACAGATACAGTTATAGAATGAGAGAGATAAAAATATATATTTTGTTATGTCTGATATGTGTATGATAAAGAGGTTAACAAAAAATAATCACATTACCCTCACAACTTAGACATTGAGTTATACCTTTGTAATATTTTAGATGTAAAAGCAGTGGCATTGACATGTAGTAAACGTTTTCATCACTTTTGACTAATTATAAGCAATTTTCCAACATTTCTCTTTGTTTTCCTACATTTTAATACCTTTACACCATTTTAGTCAATTTTTTGATAATTAATGCCATTTTTCTAGTGTTTTTACCACCTTTCTCACAATTTTCATCATTCTTTCATCATCTTTGTTAGGTTCTTTTCTTACAACTCTTTATCATTTCAACCGTCGTTAGTGATATCCATCATTATTTATGCTTTCATTCCTTCTGCTTAATCTATGCACACATACAGCTTAGCAATCACTGCAGCTGTTGAACGTTGTAGGACCACAATCGTGATCTCCATTTGATTATTAGGATTTAAAAGTCACATCTTTGAACGCTTGATCTAATGCATCAATATGATCTTTGTATTCGCCCACCCGCTGCTGAAGGTTCCACCTAATATCTTCAACAGACTATCATACAGTCGTTTAATAAGAGAATGACATTTACTTAACGTTTTCCCAACACATTCACAGACCTACCCTGTACACTAAGGAAATCTTTAAACATCTCTGTAACCATTCCTTTTAAGCTGGCGGGAGCAAGGAACTCCTATAAACGTTTCTCAATCAGCACTTCATCGTTCATCGCCCATGGTTTCACTCGCCATTGCACAGACATGTAATAAACATTTTCTTCTTTTACTATTTTGTTATGCTTTAACACTATTACATCATTTTTCCTCGCTTCTAACTAATTGTAACCAGTTTTCCATTATTTCTTAGCATGTTCTTCTGTTTTAGGACCTTTTTGCGCTATTTTTTTTTTCATCAATTTATGTTATTTCACATCGTTTTTCTGCTGATTTTAGTGCCTTTCACACAATTTTACTAATTATTTTCGACTATTTCTTAACATGTTCTTCCGTTTTAGGACCTTTTTGCACTATTTTTTCATCAATTTATGTTATTTAACATCGTTTTTCTAGTGTTTTACTACCTTTCACACAATTTTACTCAATTTTTCCCACATCTTTGAAGATTTTTTTCATTTATCTCATACATTATATGTCTGGATGTGTCGAATATACATCCTTTTAACTATATTTTATAATTTGATACGATTATAAATAATAATGAAAGATTTAATTCAATATTGTTTACAATTTATTCAATAATTTTTATGACATTCATCATAACCAATAAAAATAATCATTTGCTTTAATGCTTCGATGTTAAATTCTAAATATATCATTATCAGCTATTAATAATTAACACCATAAAACGTTTAATTTAACTGAATATATCCTTCTTCAGCCAACTTTTCTTCAATCATCCGAATTTCAGTATCTAATCCATTATTTCCTGATTGTTTAGATGTGTGTAGTAACAATAATCGTTCAACCAATTCATTAGGATCGTCAGAATAATTGAAATGAGGGTCTTCGAGATATACTTTTCGAACAGTACTATATGCACGTTTCTTTTTCGTTTTATCTGGATAAACTTTTACATTCTGTATTGTAGATTGAAACAGAGGACGTATTATTTTTCTGTATTTAGGAAGTGGAGTACCCTTTAATACACCAGTAACACGTACATGAGCTCTGGTAAATTCCAGTATTTGTTTATACAAAGCTAAATCATTACTTGTATATTTATTCTCATCAACATTTGTTTCCATCAGTAAATGAATCAGTCCTGGTGTGTAAGGAAATTTAGTTAGTGTTCTTCCTTTTCCTAAATAAATTTCACCACATTTTCGATTCCACGAAACTGGTGTTGAACCCATCATATACTCATGAGTGTTAGCATTATATTGTATTCCATATACAGGATCATTTGGTACAGGTTCACCAACATCTATTTGAAATGGAGCCATTTCATTCATATTAATGGTCTTATATCCAGACTTATTATCACTATTTTCACATTCTTCTTCATTTTCAATATCAATCTCATAATCACGTTTCCTACTGTCATTAGAAAGTTTATGATGTTTTATTATTGATGTATCACTTATTCCATTAGATTCATTTTTCATCCTTTTAGGTGTTTGTAGTGTTTCCCGATTATCCAATAACTGTTTTGTAACAGGTTCAAGCATGACAGATGAAATATTTGTAACAGATTTCCAGTTCTGTAACGCATTATACTTTTTCATTATATCGCTGCGTATCCTTTCCAGTTCACTTTTAAGAATTGCTCCTTTATTTATTCCATCATTACCAACATTGACCATCACTTTACTTGTTAACATCGTTATTACAGATAATTAAAAATTCAACAAACTTACATGTAAATTTTCTCCACATATACAAATCACAATCTATTTTGATCACAGAAAGTTAATGCTTATTTAACACAAATAATTTATAGAATGTTTTTAAAGGCTTAAAGAAACATACAGTGCTAACATGCTTATTATATACATACTGTAATTCAAACTGTTCCCTAAATACACTATTCATGAAAATAATTCTTTATAAATAAAAATAAACAACAAAATTGGGCAGAAATTTTAGAGGAATTTAAGAATCACATTATTTAATTTTCAATATACTAATATATCAAAATATGTGATAACGCCTAAACTTTTACCAACGACATTATACATATATATACACATATATATCACCATATATACATATATATCTACATATATACATATATATATATATATATATATATATATATATATATATATATATATATATATATATACATATATACATATATATCTACATATATGCATATATATATCTAAATATATACATATATATCTACATATATACATATATATATATATATATATATATATATATATATATATATATATCTACATATATACATATATATCTAAATATATACATATATATCTACATATATGCATATATATATCTAAATATATACATATATATCTACATATATACATATATATCTACTTATATACATATATATATCTACATATATACATATATATCTACATATACATATATATATCTACATATACATATATACATATATGTCTACATATATACATATATACATATATGTATATGTAGATATATATATGTATATGTAGATATATATGTATATATGTAGATATATATATGTATATAAGTAGATATATATGTATATATGTAGATATATATGTATATATTGCATATATGTAGATATATATGTATATATTTAGATATATATATATGCATATATGTAGATATATATGTATATATGTAGATATATATATATATATATATATATATATATATATATATATATATATATATATGTATATATGTAGATATATATGTATATATGGTGATATATATGTGTATATATATGTATAATGTCGTTGGTAAAAGTTTAGGCGTTATCACATATTTTGATATATTAGTATATTGAAAATTAAATAATGTGATTCTTAAATTCCTCTAAAATTTCTGCCCAATTTTGTTGTTTATTTTTATTTATAAAGAATTATTTTCATGAATAGTGTATTTAGGGAACAGTTTGAATTACAGTATGTATATAATAAGCATGTTAGCACTGTATGTTTCTTTAAGCCTTTAAAAACATTCTATAAATTATTTGTGTTAAATAAGCATTAACTTTCTGTGATCAAAATAGATTGTGATTTGTATATGTGGAGAAAATTTACATGTAAGTTTGTTGAATTTTTAATTATCTGTAATAACGATGTTAACAAGTAAAGTGATGGTCAATGTTGGTAATGATGGAATAAATAAAGGAGCAATTCTTAAAAGTGAACTGGAAAGGATACGCAGCGATATAATGAAAAAGTATAATGCGTTACAGAACTGGAAATCTGTTACAAATATTTCATCTGTCATGCTTGAACCTGTTACAAAACAGTTATTGGATAATCGGGAAACACTACAAACACCTAAAAGGATGAAAAATGAATCTAATGGAATAAGTGATACATCAATAATAAAACATCATAAACTTTCTAATGACAGTAGGAAACGTGATTATGAGATTGATATTGAAAATGAAGAAGAATGTGAAAATAGTGATAATAAGTCTGGATATAAGACCATTAATATGAATGAAATGGCTCCATTTCAAATAGATGTTGGTGAACCTGTACCAAATGATCCTGTATATGGAATACAATATAATGCTAACACTCATGAGTATATGATGGGTTCAACACCAGTTTCGTGGAATCGAAAATGTGGTGAAATTTATTTAGGAAAAGGAAGAACACTAACTAAATTTCCTTACACACCAGGACTGATTCATTTACTGATGGAAACAAATGTTGATGAGAATAAATATACAAGTAATGATTTAGCTTTGTATAAACAAATACTGGAATTTACCAGAGCTCATGTACGTGTTACTGGTGTATTAAAGGGTACTCCACTTCCTAAATACAGAAAAATAATACGTCCTCTGTTTCAATCTACAATACAGAATGTAAAAGTTTATCCAGATAAAACGAAAAAGAAACGTGCATATAGTACTGTTCGAAAAGTATATCTCGAAGACCCTCATTTCAATTATTCTGACGATCCTAATGAATTGGTTGAACGATTATTGTTACTACACACATCTAAACAATCAGGAAATAATGGATTAGATACTGAAATTCGGATGATTGAAGAAAAGTTGGCTGAAGAAGGATATATTCAGTTAAATTAAACGTTTTATGGTGTTAATTATTAATAGCTGATAATGATATATTTAGAATTTAACATCGAAGCATTAAAGCAAATGATTATTTTTATTGGTTATGATGAATGTCATAAAAATTATTGAATAAATTGTAAACAATATTGAATTAAATCTTTCATTATTATTTATAATCGTATCAAATTATAAAATATAGTTAAAAGGATGTATATTCGACACATCCAGACATATAATGTATGAGATAAATGAAAAAAATCTTCAAAGATGTGGGAAAAATTGAGTAAAATTGTGTGAAAGGTAGTAAAACACTAGAAAAACGATGTTAAATAACATAAATTGATGAAAAAATAGTGCAAAAAGGTCCTAAAACGGAAGAACATGTTAAGAAATAGTCGAAAATAATTAGTAAAATTGTGTGAAAGGCACTAAAATCAGCAGAAAAACGATGTGAAATAACATAAATTGATGAAAAAAAAAATAGCGCAAAAAGGTCCTAAAACAGAAGAACATGCTAAGAAATAATGGAAAACTGGTTACAATTAGTTAGAAGCGAGGAAAAATGATGTAATAGTGTTAAAGCATAACAAAATAGTAAAAGAAGAAAATGTTTATTACATGTCTGTGCAATGGCGAGTGAAACCATGGGCGATGAACGATGAAGTGCTGATTGAGAAACGTTTATAGGAGTTCCTTGCTCCCGCCAGCTTAAAAGGAATGGTTACAGAGATGTTTAAAGATTTCCTTAGTGTACAGGGTAGGTCTGTGAATGTGTTGGGAAAACGTTAAGTAAATGTCATTCTCTTATTAAACGACTGTATGATAGTCTGTTGAAGATATTAGGTGGAACCTTCAGCAGCGGGTGGGCGAATACAAAGATCATATTGATGCATTAGATCAAGCGTTCAAAGATGTGACTTTTAAATCCTAATAATCAAATGGAGATCACGATTGTGGTCCTACAACGTTCAACAGCTGCAGTGATTGCTAAGCTGTATGTGTGCATAGATTAAGCAGAAGGAATGAAAGCATAAATAATGATGGATATCACTAACGACGGTTGAAATGATAAAGAGTTGTAAGAAAAGAACCTAACAAAGATGATGAAAGAATGATGAAAATTGTGAGAAAGGTGGTAAAAACACTAGAAAAATGGCATTAATTATCAAAAAATTGACTAAAATGGTGTAAAGGTATTAAAATGTAGGAAAACAAAGAGAAATGTTGGAAAATTGCTTATAATTAGTCAAAAGTGATGAAAACGTTTACTACATGTCAATGCCACTGCTTTTACATCTAAAATATTACAAAGGTATAACTCAATGTCTAAGTTGTGAGGGTAATGTGATTATTTTTTGTTAACCTCTTTATCATACACATATCAGACATAACAAAATATATATTTTTATCTCTCTCATTCTATAACTGTATCTGTACCTGTGTTCACGTTTGAACGGTTGTTTTCTACTAACACACTCATATATTTTACATGCATGCAAGCATACTCACCAACAATCACACATCATCTCGTATATAATGACAATACAATTTCCGCATGCGTCTCTCTCTTCGTAATCATGAATTCTAATCATAGTCATCATCCTGCATTTCAAAAATAATAGTATAAGGGAAATTTAAAGAAAAAATGTAAAATAAATCATTTTTGGAATAATGCAAAGGGTGAGATAATAACTTTGCTAGCATGAATGTATATTTAGACTAATTTCATAACATTGAAATGAATGATAATGGTATATAGCATGAATGGAACGGGATGAAGGATTCATTATGGTTAAAAATATGTTGTTGTTTTGTATGACTTTGCAATAATGACAATATGGGAAACAAAAATGATGTATGATTGGAAAAAACTGTATGGGAGAATAATTGATTTTAGGTAATAAAATAGTATACTTCGATTAATTTTAAAACATGTTGTAGGATTTTTTCAGAAATGTGCAAAAGGAATATATAGATTAATTGATATATTAATTTTAATAGCATGAACATGTATTTAGAATAATTTCGTGTTATATTATTAAATTTTGAAGTTTGTTAGCATGAGGGAAAAGGAGTGAATGCTATGGTATGGGTAAAACAAACGAAGTGTTTTCATAGATTAGTGATTATATAGAAGAAAAAAGTATGTATGATCGACTTTGTTATTGAAAAAATAGTATGCTTGGACTAATTTAAAAAAATGTGTGATAGGTTACTGGAAGTGTATGGTGTACACATTCATAAATGCCGTAATTCTATTGCTTTTGTCATGATGGTAAAAAAAAAAAAAGAAGAAAAAAATAATTCATGATGTAATTATGAGGAGTGATTTTGTCATGTATATTTACAACAATATGTCTTCTATAGGTTAGCTATTTGTGAATTGAGAAAAAAATTTAAATGATAAAAAATAGTATGTACGATAGATTAAAAAAAAAATAATATGTTTGATGTGAAAATGAGTTAATGCCTTGTACAGAGATGATTGATTTTTTGGAAATGATAAAATATACTTAATTTGATTTTAAAATTATTATGCATGATTTGAAATTAGGAAACAAAACACCTTGGAAGAATGGAGCGAAGAGAATTTTTCTACCATTTCAGGAAAAACTATGTTATGATAAGTAACAATGAAAGAGATGTATTCGTGGTAATGAAGCGAGTAGTGTCTGTGGGCTATAAATGTGTGCACGACATATTACGAAAGATTTGAACAAAAGTTTGCATAACAAATGAATAAAAATATACTTGGGTTAATTTAATAACACAGAGAAAAAATATTATAGTGTCGGTGAGGTTAGTAATGTATGTTCAGAGGTCTTGACAGTGGGGCGCGAGTGGTAATAGTGGCGAGAATGAATGAAAAAAGAAAATAATAATCTTTTAGTCAGCCTTTTTATGTTTGATGTGATAATTTTTCACAGATAGATGCATGTATCTTCGACGTTTTTTATAATCAAGCTGTTGCTCTCGCACACATACATGCATACAGTCTCTCACTCGCACATTGCAACTCTGATCTGCTCATGCTAGCACGTTTTTTCTATAAACATGCTGTGTCTCGTAAGCTAGTAGGTTTTCTACCTGTTGCTCTATTGATCAACACACCTCATAGACGATCCCGTATATACCTCAAAAAATATATGTAAAATAAAAAAAGTGTGATTATGAAAGATTTTAAACAAATAGAGAGAACTCTCCGGGTCTTAGGTTGTGTCTTACAAATTAATGAAAACTCACACAGCTGCGGAAAATACTTGATGTACGTGATGTACATGAAAAAGTTGAACAGTTAGATTCGTTAAAGAAAGAATAAAAAATATAATGTTTTAGTCTAAAAAGATATGAACAAATTATGCGGGATTATATTCGAAAATTAGACAATAATTACATTTACACTTTATACAACTGGTTCAGATTTTTGTAATATTCATCATTACCAGTACTTTAAGTTAAGAGGAGAAAAAAGAAATAGAGAAATAGTTAAATAGTTAAATAAACTGAATTGAAAAGGAGCGAAAAAAGATTAAAATTAATTAGGAAAAAATATATACAATAGAATGAAAGATATGGAGGGAATTGAAGGAAAAAGAAAAAATATATGTAAATATATAGAAACAAAATTTAAATATGTATAAAAATATATTTACAAAATGATTAACAAAACACAAAAAACGAACGGACTGTCGATTAGGGAAAAAATATATACATTAATATACAAAAATATATACAAATATACACAAAATTGATAAACGATCGAAATAATGAATAGTTAATCCGTGCGAATTTTACATTGACAATCGATACAATCTTTTACTTTCATACAATTTCGAGTACTCCGTCGCAATGTATCATCATCGATATAATATTCTTCATCATGCTCATGCTCGTAACATGGTAGAAGTGATTTTATCGTATCATCCTGTTTTAATCTATCTGGTAGAAATGCATAAATGTCACCAACACAACTTGGAAATAATGTAATTATCATTTCTTTGGTGGCTGTAATGAACAACTGACTTAAATCATTTATATTGAGATTATTCATAAGCTTCAGCGGATGGATAACATGATCGTACCAGGCCTTCATCACCATAACGTTTTTCGCTGCACAATGAAAACTATCAATCTCATTATGATGTTTACAGGTTATCAAATTGCTTATACCAAAATACTCTTCATGTAGATTCTCAATACTATGTAGTCGAAAGACTTGATCCATATTAACGATTTCATAGTCTAAATCACTCAACAATTCAGACTTTTCGTTAAGTTCCATTAGTGTAAGTTTAGCATATACTGTTAAAATATATATGCGAGCTCTCGGTTTTTGAGATAATATCGTGAATATATCGCGTGCCATAAATATTTCTTCCCGACAGGGAAATAATGAAGGATTTTTCAAGTAATGACTCACCGAAGAACATTGTAAATGTGGCATTTTTGATGCATGCCATGCTCTGCTTGGCTTATACAGCGTATGCAAACACTTTCCACCGGACATATCAATCATTGCTAGTTCAGTTACTCGAAAACCATAATCACAATCTATATGGATGCTGATATCTATAAAATATTCCGCTATATCTGCTTGTTCTGTTAATAATACAGGACCAATGATATTATGTACAAAAGATGTTGATTCTTCTGCTGTATAACAATCATCTGACTGCGGTGATGGAGGTGATGAAGTTGTATGCGTGACACTATCACTCGAAAATGAATTCTGAATAAATTCGTCAACTTTCGAAACAATATTGTTATTCATGTTTAAATAATATTTTTAACTTTTTACTAAAAAATGTAGAAAATTATTACTTTTAACGTTAGAGCAAACTTTTATTAATGCGTGAAGAACACTGCTTCAACAAATTCTACACGTTCGACATAGCACTAATATTGACTGCCTGAACAGATCCTTTCGAGATTCTAGCTCGATGCAAGTCTTTGAAGATGTTGAGTCGTATCAGAAAAACCACATTCCTTTTGGTGAAAGCTGGTTACATACGCAGATGAACGAAGTTGAGAGGTGTTCTTTCGGTTATGGGTGTTTGTGTGTAGGTGTGAACATATGAACCGTTTTTCTACAAAAGATATGACATGGAAGATTCGGGCAGACTCGATGACCTTGACACATGATCGAAATCAACGACATGGCAACATGCATGCAAGGATATAAGCAGAGTACCTTTGCACTATGAGGGTACGCGGACATATTGAGGAAAAAAATATAATATGAAAGATATTGAAAAAAAAAAAATATTTAGAGTTTGAAAAAAGTAGAATAATCTTAAACTAATAGACTCGAAAAGAATTATTACGAATGATGTTAAAATCTATATGGTGCGTGGGAATGTTTGGTGTGGTTTCACTGTAGTTTCAGGGGGATGTGCTCATGAAAAATAATAGAAAATAATTGAAATTTGTGTAGGGTGGATAAGGGAGAGGGAAATTATGAAACAGCGTTAAATAAAAATATACTCGAATTAATGTTTGAATACTTACGTTTGGAAAAAGTCTTTAGAGGGGAAAAAATATATTTTAGACTAATTCCATAATAAATAGACATGAAAAATTATTATGAACAATATGAGAAATACCGGCAGAAGATATGTGCGCAATCATACTAGTGAAGATGACAATGGATTTATTTTTAGAACCTGAGAAAAAATAAAATAAGAAAATTATCAACGGTCGGAGGAAATGATTGAAAGCGAAAAAAAAATATAATTAGGCTAATTCTATAATATTAGACTTGAAAAATTATTATGAACAATATGAGAAATACCGGCAGAAGATATGTGCGCAATCATACTAGTGAAGATGACAATGGATTTATTTTTAGAACCTGAGAAAAAATAAAATAAGAAAATTATCAACGGTCGGAGGAAATGATTGGAAGCGAAAAAAATATAATTAGGCTAATTCTATAATATTAGACTTGAAAAAAATTAATAAGAACGATAGGTAGCAGATGAGTGCGAGGGAACATTCTGTGCGCGGGAGAGAGTGGCTAATACATTGACAGATTTATTTTTAGAATCGGAGAAACAAAAAAAAATATAAAAATTATGAACGTTCGGAAGAAGTAAACAGCAGTGTAAAAGAAAATTATACTTAGGCTAATTCTATAATAATTTGACTCGAAAATAAAATATATATGAAGTGGTTGTGTGTATGTGTGTGTGTGTGGGAGTGATATCGCGGCGTTTATTTCGACGGCGACCGGAGCGTGTGTGGAATAGTACAGTGTAGCTTTGTAGAAATTAACATAATGCTTGATATGTGTGCATGAATGGATGGTGTGCTTTTGCAATGAACGGAGAATACGGAAAAATAATTAAAAAAAGAATCAACGGATTACAAATAAGATCGGAAGCGGAAAAAGACGAAAAAATATTTATCAGGTGGCGGTATGTATGTGTGCGTGTGTGAACGTGTAGCAATCGCGAACAGGTTTCTATCGGTGGCGTGTGAGAGTGTGCATAGATGATCGGCTGGTTAATTTCAAAACGAACGACTGGAATTCACCTCACCTGGTGACAGTTTCAACTAGTTGCTGGAACATTTAAATATTTCTAGTACAGCCGCGGTCGCGCTTACATAATACATCTCGTAGCAGCACACTCGCCCGCTTCCATTCGACTGATGGAACGTTCAAATATTTTCTTTAAAAATAAAATTTAAAAAAAAAAATGCCGGAACGGAGCACGACTCAGAAAATTCCTTTAAATTTTGGGTTCTAAGTGTTGAGATTCAAACGTTTTTATCACTCCGGCAAAATTTTACCCCTCCCAACCTCGAAAAATGAAAATTAAAAAGTATGCTACATATATTACACGCAAAGGCATGTGTAATACATACACATGATAGTAGAGGGCGCGATGTGTGGGAATGGGTGTGCACTTTCACTGTGGTTAATGTTATGATGGATATATGCGCGGGGACGGCGTGTGTGTTTCCACATTTACCTGTACAAACGGGGAAATGTGATAATGAAAAAAATATATTTAGGATAATTTTGGAATTTTTTATACTTAGGCTTCGAAATATTTAAAAAAAAAAAAAAAGATCGCAGTATCGGGAACAGACGACGCGTGCGCGGGAACGGTACATATGCTTTCGCAGTGACTAACGCTTTGTTGGATATATGCGCGGGATCGTGGAAAGAGCGAGCGGAGACTTGGGTTAGTTTCAGGCTTTAAATAGTATACTTGGGTTAAATTTGGAATTTCCATACTTAGGCCCTAAATTTTGAAAAATTGCGGCAACGCTGTGGGCAGGAGGGGTGAGCGGGGACTTGGGTTAGTTTCGGGCTTTAAATAATATACTGGGGTTAATTTATAATCGGTTACTTTCTACTCTCTACACATTAAAAATAAATACTTAGGCTAATTTTATATTACATATACTTAGACTTTGAATTAATTAAAAAGATCACGGTAACGCTGTAGACAGGAGGGGTGGGCGGGGACTTGGGTTAGTTTCAGGTTTTAAATAATATACTTGTGTTAATTTTTAATTGGTTCGAACTATCGGAAATGCGCGGAACCTGTATGGAGGAATTTGAGGGGAAATTTGCGGAAAATTTGCAGAAAATTGTGGAAAATTGGGGGAAATCGGGGAAAACTTGGG
This sequence comes from Icerya purchasi, assembly GCA_039619475.1. Taxonomy (NCBI): domain Eukaryota; kingdom Metazoa; phylum Arthropoda; class Insecta; order Hemiptera; family Monophlebidae; genus Icerya; species Icerya purchasi. Next base: position 544,804,744 of record CM077115.1, read on the forward strand.
TGAATTTTCGGCGCCCGTGCAAGAAATTGGGTTACTTTTTGCCCTCTGCACACAGTTCTGGGGTTATGACGTCACACCGTCCAGAACGAAGATTTATAGACTACTGTAGTCAATGGATAACTCGGCAGTAAGTTCTTGGGTAATGTTCGCCATGAACGGCTGTGCATTGTCATGCAACAGTTGAATTGCTTTCTAAATTTTTATCTCTCTCCTTAAATTGATGAGTGTTTCCAGTAGTTTAGGCTGTTAATGGTCTGCTCCATGAATTCCACTAAAATAATGTGATCCCTTTGTTGTCTCGAAACATCAACATTAGACAGATTTTCTATAAGATTAAACTAATAACGGCGCAATAACCGAACTAGTCTCGTTTTAAAGGAAAAACTATTACATTTAATAATTTTTTGTTGCACAGTGGGAGAGAATGGCGTTTTTTCATGTCTTTACTTTGGCACATAAACTCGAAAAGCGTTACGAAAATTTCATGTATTCACTTAGATACGACTGATTACTAATAAGAGAGCATTTAATGAGCAGATTGAAATCAACTGCAGTAGTGAGTCCTTTGATGATAAATTTTCAGCGATGACTATAAGACGTTATTGCGCAACTCCATAATGTCATTATGTGGCTGTCGCATTTTCTCTCGTTTACCACATTTATGAGCTTCCCCCCGAGGTAGACAGAGTTACCTTGATCGCGTGATAACGAGATTCAGTGATCATCTAGAACCTGCTTTAACTGGCCTACAGGTTACCTTCGAAACTAAGAAAACTGAAGTTTCTTATAATATTTCGTCTATCAATTTTTTATTTAAGTAGTTCTCTAAATGTTCTTGACATTTTTGATTTCTATCTTACCTGCAGTAAATTTCGAATTTGTTTAGATTTTATTTTGAACATAAAAGGTTCTACACCTAGCTCCGATTTCAATAGCTGTAGTTTTTCAGCAGCGTTTTAGCTTTTTTTTTTTGAGGGTTCGTCTACAAGGACATTGGCCCAAGAACAAAGGAAATAGGACGCAAGAGATTCAGTTCTTTACAGGATTAGAGATAGCCGACAAAAAAGAAAGAAAATCAAGAGCCTGAATAACAGAAAGAGAAGGAAGGGAGAAAATGAACGAAGCACTGTATGGAGTGGGAATATGCAAAAGGGAGGAGTAGAAAGCAGCTTGATCGGTTACAAGAGACGAACACCCGAACGTTATGTGATCAGGATCATAAATAAATTGGATACTGGAGGGGTGCAGTGGACAAAAAGGAGACTGCACAAAAGAGTAATGGAAAAGCGAGGAAGGAAGCAAACTGTGCCGAAAGCGCAGGCGGCAAATCGCAGAGATGTTGGAGCGACGCATGGAACGAAAGTCCAGAAACCAGGGGAAGCGAGGAAGGGAAAGCTGAATAGACAAGAAAAAGGAATCCGGGTTGGAGAATCAGGAGACGTAAGAGTTAAACCATAGTTTTTTCAGCAGCTGCAGACAGAAGAGTAATATTGGGAGATGAGAAAACAGGAAGAAACCTACCGGAAGAGGAATATAAACCAAGCGAATGAGTCAACTAACTCATTACCCTCGATTCCGGCATGAGCAGGAATCTAAAAAAAAAATCCGTTTGGATAATGTGAGAAAGGAAAAGATCATGAATCAAGGAGCGAATAAGAAGAATAACGTAGTCGGCTGAGTGAGGAGGGAGAGGAGATGCGATAGTTTGCTGCACGCTTTGAGTATCCGACAGGAGAGGATCAAGAAGGGCACGCAAAATAGCAGAGGACTCCGTATAGAAGATTGAGCAAAAGAAGGGAAGTTTAAAGGACTCAACATAATTTAGAGAAGGACAGAAAAAACTGCGTCAACAACATTGATTGGTCCCTTGGAGCCATCGGTGAAAGTCAACAAATGGTCAGGGAAATAAGAGCTTAGATTCAGTATAAATTTTGATCCAACAACATTATGAATGACAGGTTTAGGAGGAATCGGAGAATGAGAGTAGTTAATAGAATGAAGAAAAGAGAAAAAGTTGAAGAAGAAAGATATATGTAGAAAACTAAACAAGACGGACAGCAATAAGAGATAGAATGGGAGTTTTGTTGACGGAAAAACGCCAGCTACGTAAGGAAGAGGAATAGAAGCGTTTTAGTTAACGTTATTGTATAGATTTACGCAGACTATGGCACAAAAAAGGGCGACCGAAAAATCGAAAAATCGAAAAATTGAAAAATCGAAAAATCGAAATATTGAAAAATCGAAATATTGAAAAATCGAAATATTGAAAAATCGAAATATTGAAAAATCGAAATATTGAAAAATCGAAATATTGAAAAATTGAAAAATTGAAAAATCGAAAAATCGAAAAATCGAAAAATTGAAAAAATTGCTTTTTTGTATTTTTATAATCGCGCACTACAGAAGAATAATAGTAGTAAAAATTCAGTCAGTGCAGTGCGTACGATTTAATTAAGATTGGGATGTGGAACATAATTTAATGCCGCTGTATATGATCATCTTCCGCTCAGTTCAATTAACGGCGCTATACTTTAATATTGTAACTTTATTCTTTTTTTCTCATTTTTCAGGTTAGGAGGCTAAACAATTTTTTTTTTGTACAAGGGGGGATTTAAGAGTTTAAAAAAAAGCATGCAGAATCAGGGTTTTTGTTTTTGAATAAAAATTGTAATCACATTATCAATAGAAGACTTTCAAACCAACGGGCAGCGGGTATTGGGTGAATTAATAAGATAGAGGAAAGAAAAAAAAAGGCATTTTGGATAAAGGAAATCAATTTTTTTGCATTTCGAAGTATCTTACAGTGAAATTTTATTGTAAATTTGTTCGGTAGGTGAAATTTTTGGTTCTACACTTTGAAAAAAAATTTTCGATGCGAGCGTGCTGGTGAACTTTTTATAGCTACAGTTCGTAGCCCCTTCTTTAAACTGCTGTTGACACTAAAAATTTGAATTAAGTTTAATTCGGAAACGCCGATGAAGCTAAAAGACGACACACAAACGTCGTCGTGATAGTTGCAAAAATACATCTTTCCGCTGTAACTTTTTACATATTGCCAATTACTGTTGCTTTTCTCGCTTTAGCGATAACGCTAAAAATGTTGCCATCGTATGGTCATTTCTCATCGGTTCAGTTAAGAAATCGAGCTTTTTATCATTTTTTTCGACACATTAATCGACAAGAGCTGTGATCAAACGACTGCGTTAGTTCACCACACGTAATCGGCGGTTTTAGAATCGACCTAGTTAAATGTCAATAAAACGTTTATTTTTTCAAATACTTATTTTAAATATTACAATCGTTAGCTTTTTTCTTTTTTGGTATTTATTTATTGTATTTTTTTTTTTTTTTTTTTTCAAGTTTTATTTGATAGAGATTATACTTTAGACTAATTAATATTCACGCGGGTAGGCGTTGTCGGTCGATGAATCCATCCTTGTTTTCATACGTAGCGAATAACGATTATTATTGTTCTGATTTGCATTTTGTCCTTTTTGAGAGCATGGACATGTGCACATTTTCATCTCATGGGAAAGTATTTCTGGCTGCATTTCTTTAAGTTGGATGATAGGCCCGGAAGCAGTCTTCTTTACTATAAGTTCGGCTAGTACGTTTTCGGAATTCTGTAAGTGTAGATGCATATTCGGATCGTGTTTTAGCATTAACGAGTATCGATCTTCATTATCGAAAGACGGAGCTTCCCTTTTCAGTTCCATCCACGATTGACGTTTTTTCACGTTTTCATTCTTGAGCAGCTCCGAATCTAACAACGAAACATCCTTCTGTTCGAACTTCGGTAGCGGTGAATTGTATTCGTTAACTTCTTCATCTTGCATCGCTGCTGAACGTAGTCTGGCCGAATGAGCTGATTCATTTTCGATCGGTGTTGCGGCGGACCCGACAAAATTTTGATTAGGCGATAATTTCTGATTGATGGCTTCTATGTGCTTCGAGTTTGTAACGGCGCTCGTAACAGATGAAACTAGCAGACACTGAAAAAGGAATGCAAATAATTTCAATAAAGCGGTTAAATAAAACTATACTAATGTCTTACTACTTTTAATCGTAATTTTCCTACTAGCGCAATTAATTATGCGCCGAAACTTATTGATCGCCGCGTTATTTTACTGTTTTTCCGGTTGCGTTCAAATGGAAAAGTTTAGTCGCTATTCGGATTAATCGGTGCGAAGGGTAATTTTTCATTACCAACAATCCCGCGTCTAGGTACTGAAATGAAACTAAATTTCGCTTCTCCCAGCCTTTTAGACAAAAATATCTATTCGCTTCTAATTTAGTCTCGAAATTGCAATAATTCCGTTTAGAGTAATCAGGATCGGGCTGGTGCAAAATCACTTTTACGATATGCTTGTAGTCAAAGGGGCTGGCTGTATTTTCAGGCGTGAATTGTTTCGGCGACAATTTTTGCTCAGAACTTTTCTAGAATTCTCTGCGTTGTTTTTCAAATTTCATCCGTTAAACATTATCATTTACATTATAGTAAGAAACATGGATTACCAAATTTATTTCAATATTATCAGTAATTTCACACGAAAAATACTGTTCTTCGGTAACGATATAATTTTTACGCATATATATATTTATAACTCGGCCATTTTGGCCTCACAAGGGGCTGTGTCGCTTGACCCATCTTGCTTTCATTTCTGTCTCTTTCTCTTCTATACTTTGTATAAAATGATCAAAATTTACAACGTAATTCTTACTGGCATCAACACACACAAAAAATAATAACATAATCATAAAAATCCTATCCTAACATTTAACTTTCATTATATAAAATTAAGACATTTTTTCGTTACATATTTCGTTGCATAAAATTAGGAAACTTTTTGGGACATTTTTTCTAGTAGGGGGGGGGGGGGTAGCCTAACAATTACGTTGTAATTAATATATATATATATATATATGTACATATAAAATATAGGCATATGTTACCGGATCCAAAGAAACCCGACTTATGCCTAAAACGCAATATGCGAGAAAAACGCGTTTGAAACTTTGGGAACACTGTTCCATGATTTCCAGCAGCTATTACGTAATTTTTTTCTTTTGTACAGTGTTACCACTAGTACAGAAGTTATCCGGGAATTGAGAGCGTGAGGAATCACGTGAAAATAGCGTGACAGGACGTGGTCACGGAGGAAGACGTCAAAGCGGTAGTAGTAGTAGGGGGGGGGGGGGAGATATCGAAGTCCAGGTCGCTCTTAAAGTGATTACCATAAGTGAGAATGAAGAAATTTTCCGATTTCCGATTTATTTTTCGATGTGTATTTTAAGTAAGTTTCCATGTAATTTCCTATTAATTTTTCGATTTCGTTTTGATTAATTTTGTACTCATTTTTGTACTCATTTTTGTACTCATTTTTGTACAATTGTAAATAAGAATTAAATAATTTTTCATGTAATTTCCCGTTCATTTCATTTTTTAATGTGTATTTTAAGTAAGTTTTCACGTAATCCCCGATTAATTGTTCGATCCTATTTTTCATCAATTCATTCTTGTACAGGTTATTAGCAAAATACGTCTTATTTTAGTGAAGCTAAAAATTGTAATTAACAATCGAATATTTCTAAAGTATTTTTTGTAAATCGTGATGGCATTTTCCTTTCTATGGGTTACTAGCAGTAGAGATGTCTCTTTATTCCTGTATAGCTTGAACGGCTAAATAAGAATTAGTTCATTTCTCATGTAATTTTTGTCAATTTTTTGTAATAAATATTGGTATGTATGTATCCATTCATGGAAAAGACATGAAATATTTTTCGTTCTAGCAGCACCGTGTCACAAAAAGCAATTCATTATGAGGGAAAAGGGGGTTCAAAAAACATTTCAATGTGTAATATCTGTTAATTATTGAAAAAAAGCGAATTTTCAACTATTTTGCATACGCAGGGGTGAAGAAAAATGGCTATATCGTCGCTTATAATTATTATTTTCAATTTTTACCAACGGCACGTCACAAAGGCAGGTTTGAAGACATGGAAACCGTCGAAATTCGAAAATTAATTTTTTAGCCATAAGCCAGGTTTCTTTTCGGAGCCGGTCACATATATATATAACCATAAAACACGTGTTTTACATAATTTTATCGGAGTATTCAAATATTTTTAGCTCCCTTTCATTCTTTAGGATTCCGTACACTCTTAATGCTCTCACCTGAAAGAGGAGATGACCCGCAGAGTCAAAAAAGTTAACACTCTTGTATGATTATAAAAATCCGAAATCGTATTTCTCGTAAATTGGTTACTTCGTATAAGGATAAAGACCAAAAAACAAACAAACAAGTAATAACACAGTGGGCGTTCTATTAATTGTAGCACAAGATAAAAGTATAAGCTACACAGACGCCTTGTGTTTTGTAAAAGAACAGATAAAATTACGCACTTTTTCAATGATTTTTTCAACCTCATTAATGGCGGGGAAGTTCTCTTACTCTTTGTGTAACATTTTTCCAGTAATCGATTCGGGAGGCCCTGCGCTTTTCCGAATTTAAAGCACGTGAATTGTCTGCGATATTTGAAAATCATGCAGTATCTCTGGAAGGTCGGACTTGCATGAGGAAATTGTTAGTAGCAAATACGGTAAATAAATTTAGACGAGCGGAAGAAAAATCAATCAATGAGAAACCTTCGCTGCAGCTAGGAAGTCCGGTTCTTTTTAATTTTATCGTTCCGCTCACGAAATTGAAATTACTAACATTCCAGCGTTTGCCTGCCCCGGTAATAACTGACGCTGTTCTAAAAAAGTTCGCAAAGTTTTACATTCGGTGATTTTATAAATTTCGATTTCAGCTAATCCGTTTTGTTGTTTACCGAGCAAATAAATTATTATGTCGCTGAAAGTCGGGAATTTCGCTTAATGATATCCGAAGATTTCCGCGATGTAATGCGAATTTGAAAATTCGCTAATGAAAAATTTCACTCATGTGTAAACTACGATGCTAAATATATATCTCTCCAACCTGAAAACTGAATTTAAAAAAAAAAAAAAAAACAAAAAAAAACAAGAAAAACGAAAAAGAAACGAACATTCTCCAGCTCTTCTTTGAGTAATCCTCTCCCCTCCCTTGGTCATTCTGTTCAATTTACATTAATTTGAATTTCAACTATGTAATTATCTACATAGAATGATACTGATGTTTTTTTTTTTTGTTTTACGTTTGTTTTTTGGAAAAGTGCAGTTTTCTGAGCGACAATTGAGATTCAGTATACCGTTTTCATTATTTCCCGGTCAATTTCTTTCATTCTGGCAACTATTCTCTGTACGGTTGCCATTTTTTTGTTTGTTTTTTTCTATTCCCAAGTAAAACGTACAATTATTTCTTCGAATATGACCGTAGCACTCGAAGAGCAGAGAAAGGTGTCTATTCGAAACTGACCTTGCGAATCATTCTTTAACCCGTTACCGCCCAGTGATCTATATTTATAGATCACCTACTTTTCTGAATACCCACTGAAAACGAAATCCTTTATCACTTCTTACTGTCATTTTTTGGTTTCCTTAGATGTGTAGCCACACACCCAAACGAATTTTCAAACATTCTTTTCCACATCAGTGCAGCAGTTAACGTCTGAAGTTTGCCATTTCGAAGCGTCATAGTGCAGTGTTCGATTTTGTATCGAACGGAAAAAATTTAAAAGTTAGTTAAACTCTTTTTTACGTGTTCTATATTTTTTTCAATACCTCTTTAATTATTCCGCGTTATTTAAATTAAAAAAATAACTGTTTTTATTATTGAAATTTAAGTTTAAACATGCTGATCTATAAACAGATCGTTGGGCGTTAGTGGTAAGTAATATCGTTTCTTTCCCTTACTGTTTCGACGAAAAGAACGAAATAACTATGGCTAAATGGAAGGATAATAAGTGTGTAACAGCAGCAACAAAAACTTTGATTACATAGAGCCTCTAACCCAAGTTTCAAAAAATCAAAAAGGTTTGAAAGAAAAATCCCAAATTTTGCAACCTAGTACTAACGCTCGGTATAATAAAAGTGTGGGCCGTGTTGACCAGCATGACTGGCTCTTAGAAAAACGTACAATTCAAATCCGTGGCAAAAAGATGGTACTAGCCAATCTTTACAAGAGTTATTGACATGGCTGTCGTAAATACTTATATTCGGTTCCGTTTAACAAATTGCGAAAAGAAAAGTATAAAAGACATCCGAAGATATATCGCTGTTGCGTACCTCAAACGAAGAACACATTCTACAAAAACCATTAGAAGACCTCCGATGATGTTATCTAGATCCAAAGTGACAGACTCTGTGCATTTGGATGGAAAAGACCGTGTTATAGGTAAACGATAAAACCAAAGAAGATGCCAATTTCAGAAATGTGAGGGAAGACCTCTTACGTTTTGTACAAAATGCAATGTGTAACGCTTTGTGTGAAATGCTTTCCCGTTATATCACACTCAATTATTGCAAATTTTCTCTATAAAAATGTAACTATGTAAGTTTAGATCAGTGAAATAAGATTTTTTGTTTGAAATCTCTTTAGTTGTTTTTAATTTTACAAAAATTTAATTTTTTTTTACTAAATTCGCTATCTTTTAAATACAAAATTCAGAGGAAAGTTATTTGCTTTTTTATTACCGGTAGCGCCCAGCGATCTATTTATAGATCACCTATTATCTTAACTGCTAATTACAGTAAATTAATAAAATTTCAGAATTACTCTATTTATGAAATGTAATTTAAAAATATTTTTCAAAAATTCTCATTTTGAAATAGCTTGGGCGTTAAGGGGTTAAAAAGCACGGGGGTGTTGACGTTTATTTTTGATTTTCATTTATTTTTAAACTAGGATTGACGGATTTTCCGGTAAAAGTGTAATTTTAAAATTTTAACGAAATTAAGGGGAAAAATAGCTTTTTTTTTTCTTTTCGATTTTTCTTTCGTACGTTCAAATCTGGAAACAAAAACTGTTGAGTGTGGTCGAAGGGAATGCTGGACTACACTTCCCGGACCTTGCGCAATTCACAAAATACGAATGTAGCGGTAATTTTTAATTTTAAATCTCTATAAAATTAAATAACGCGTCTAATCAGAATGATTTTTTTCTTTCCGTCGAGTCGTATTCCGTATTTAGTTCTTGAACTTTGTGATTCTATTTTTTTTATTGTTTCCCTGAATCGCTCTATATTTCTCAGTTTTTCTCTTTATCGTTTCGATCTTAGCTCTTCTACTGTTCCAAATGCACCATCTGAATCGTTTTTCCTTTTTTTATTATAATAAACCGTATCTACCGGGTCTTTAATTTTTAATTCCTAAATAAAAAGAAACACAAAAACAAAAAAAAAAAAAAAGGTCGGGGAAGTATCGAGAACAAATTTTAAAAATTCACGTTACTCTGGCCGATAATTTTATGTGTTGCAGCTCAGGAGTGTGAACGAACTGAAAAATTTATTTATGAACTGAACGGCGAAACAAAAACTACTACTTAAAAACGGGACGGGAGTCCTTTAATCGTGGAAACAGTAGTATTTAGAATTATTAAACTTTGGCGAAAATTATGTTTAGTTCACTGGCGTTGACTCCCGTTAGCCAAATTCAAATATGTATTTTTAATAAGTTACAATGTGTGTGCTATATGTTTAATTACAAATTACGAAATCTTTTAAAAATTGCTTATGTGCTATGCTAGCGGGAAAAATAAAATTCAGTTTCAAAAACGTAAATGGACATATCGCCGAATTTATACTGGAAAACGTTTTAGAAGAATTAAAATGGTAAACTATGTTTTCAGTCGTACGCAGAAAAATCTCCAAAATAATTATCTTAATATCTGAACATTCGTAATAGTGAAAAATGGCCAAGATTCGAAAATTGGAGCGTATATACGAAAATGTATGCTTAAGTTAACGGTTACTATTCGAAATTATTTGTCACAAAATTGTTTTGAAAAAAAAAAAAAAAAAAAGTAGCCCAATAAGAAGATTTTCATTCAAGCAGCGGCTTTGCAAAATTCTTACTTTACAGGTATTCGTAAATTAGTTTCCTTTTTTGTTGTTTTTTGGGTACGTCAATAATAGCCAAATCAACCAAATATGTATATCTATATGGAATCGGTCAAAATGAATATCACACATTTTAGATTTTAATCTGGTACGAGATAGAACGAATAAAAGAAGCTAAGAAGCGGGAACGATAGAGACAAGAAAGGGATCGCATGTAGCCATCATCATACGGAGTAGCTCAATACTATTGTTTTTTTCTTTATTTTAATGATTCCATAAAAGTTAGTTCTATTTAGAGAGAACCATTATTATTCGATTAAAATGTTTACTCTTTCTTTTCTCCTACTACTGCTCACCCTGATGAGAGTGTCTGTAAAGCATCTCTGACTCAAATCTTGATTACACTGTTGATTGTAATCCAAATATTGATAAATATAAAATAAATACCCCGTACTAATAAACAAAAATAAAAAAAAAAAAACTATAAAATAATTCACTTTAATAAATTGAAGTCCCTCAATTTAGAGAAACCCGTTTTTTTTTTTTTTTTCCCGGCATAGCCCATTATCCAACTAACAACACGGACTATACTGAATTAAAACTATAAAACCAAACATGATAGGCTGTGTCCGAAAAAAAATTGTTTCTTTAAATAGAGGTATTTTTATTTTAATTTATTAAAATAAGCTATTTTATATAGTTATTTTTGTTCGGTATTGATTTATTTGTTCTATATTTATAAATATTAATTAACAAACAGGTATATAGATTTATCCACATTATATTAATATTAGTGTTCGTTTCACTAAATTATTATCGTTGTCTATTTCATTAATATTTCAACATTTCCTCGATATTTCCACTTTTTATGTTTTTCGTTTTATTCTAGCATACCATATCGCTAATAAGAACGGAGTCGTCACTTTGAACCGATGTTTTTTTTATTTGTAATCGAGAAATCCTCTATTATATATTTTTATTCAGACTATCGTGCGATACTAAAATTTCAATATCAATAACGAGATTAATCAAAGAAGACGTAAAGTCAAAGCACCATTTTTCGTTGTATCATGCTGACGGTATATTCAATAATTGTCTTAGACAGTCAACAAAAGTAGAATCTACAATGCAATAAATAGTATTGTTAAGATCTATTTGGTTTTTAAGCGCTCGTTGAAATTTCACAATTAATATCCACCGATTGGATGCCAACTCGCACTTCTGGAATCTCTCTGTAAGTATCTATTGAAGTAATGCCTAATTGGGGGCTACTTAAAATAAATTCACTGTTTTCGCTGCGGATTTGGTTTATAAAAATTCGGATTTAATAAGAATATTAATTTCATGATTAATGTAGCAAAATAAATTCAAAACGTATTTAAGTTATTCGATAGAATAGAGATCGATCTTCTTTAACTGAGATTTAGCAATTATCAGAAATACATGAAATTTAGACAAGAAAATATACGAATATAAAAAAACTTCCTGAAAATTGATAACCTAAAGATCATATTTTATAACAATAAATAAAAGATTAACAGCAAAACAATGTAAAGAATTTGAAAGCGCGTGGTTAAATCATGATGGAATAATTAAAAGTTTTTTTTCCAACAATTAAAGAAATTATTCAATAACACTTACTGTACACCAACTTCTATAACACATAGTTTACATCGGGATATGGAAATTTTAAAATCTACCTCAAAAGGTTTAATATAGTGGAGACGGAAAATTCTATTGGAATAAGCAGGATATTAAATACAGAAATAATGGAAATTTGCCGAAAACTAACTGGTGCGGGAAAAAATTAAGTATATTTTTGTCAAGACGGAATTGAAATATCGGAAAACTATTTAACTTATATTAAAAATAAATTATATTAACAAAAGTATTAAAGATTGTAAAATGTGAAGAGGAGCCAAAATTTACGTTAAATTGTTTTTTGTATGTACTTAAATAAAAAAACTTCTTTAACTAAAACGATTAAAATTCGAGATTTTTAAAAATGGTAGATATTAGAAAAAAGCAATTTAAAACTCAGTTAAAGCGGAAAAATTTATATACGTATCTATAAAAATTTAAAAAAAAAAAAAATCAAGCCCCATACTGCTAGCAGGGCGTTAGGGATTATGAAATTAAGCCTTTTATAATGTATTAAGCCTAATGAATTTGAAGACAATATTGGAGCTGGTTCCTTTCTCTCGGTCGCTCCAGAGATTTCTCCGGTAGCAAATTATTTCAGGCAGAGTAAACCTGGTAACGACTTGGATCCGGAACGAGACAACTCCTGAAAACCTATAACACTTCTAGTTCGGTAGCCAAGCACTTTAACTAGGCTATCGTGCTACCTGGGAAGAAACTAATATGTTAAAATTTCGAATGAGTTTTAATCTTCCTCAACAACAAAGTAAAAGATCGAATGATCGATTTTTAATCTTTTTCTTAACCATAACCGTAATGAATATTGAATAGTGGAAGCGGAATTATTTGCGTCGCTAGTTACTCAAGTTAAAAGTAGTGTATCTATAATTCCGGGCTGAAAAGAAAAAAAATAAAGAAATAAAAAAAGAAATAACAAGTGGGAAAGAAATACTCTAATAATGTAGTTTAAAAGTTGAAAGGCATACGAGTTGTTAAAATAAAAATCAAGTATTATTTTAAACTGATAGAAACGAATGTTAATTGATACGCGTTTCTATTAAATTATTTTTGACGTAAAATGATGGAAACCAAAAACGAAATATTAAGCAATAAAATCAGATTAAAAGGCTTCTTATTCGAATAGACCGGTATTTAAGATTTCCATTGGCCAAATGGTTTTAAGACGGGGAGCCAGAAAAAAAAAAAAAAAAAAAAAAAAAAAGAAAGAAAAAGTTCCCTCATAGGACATTTAACAGGAAGCTGAAAAAGTTAAAAGAGTTTCGCGGTCTAGCGGAATCATCAATTTCACATAAGGTGTGTCCGACCCTAAGGGATTATTCTATGTGGTAAATGTTTTGATGTCTAGTAGCTGTAAGTCTAAATACCGAGAGATCTATGTACCGAAAATAACGACGGACAATACAAATGTATCCATAAGCGGCGCACTAAAATGTGTTGTATTCTGCAACAAAATATGGACGAACGTGCGTCGTATTGCAACAGAAAGATCACAATATAATAGTGGATATTCGCCCAGATAGAAATGTACACGGCGGTCACGACACCTGCTTAGTGTTACCTACTACAGCGTGTACAATTTCATTGGTTGCCCGAATTTTTGCGACCTTTAAGCCTTCCTCTTCAAAGGTAGCAGACTACGCACAATAATACTTGTTTCAACTTGGTCAAATTCATTACTCGCAAGAGCCAACTTTGAAATTTTCGCTTTGTATTTTCCTAAAGCGTAGAAAAGCACATCGCTGTTTGGCAAAAAAATTGTCATCATGATATTCGTACTTTTATTGCAACTTTGGACAATAATAAAATATTAGTAGCCGAAAAAAATGTCGACTATTAACGGCCGAAAAAGAAAAAACAATGAAAATTCTAATGACATCGCTGGAAATTTTCCAGTTTCAACGATTAACAAACTATTACTTAAAATAAATGTGGAAGGAATATTTGAGAAAAATAAAAACCTACTCACCAGTGCGATAAATTGCTGCATGATGGAAAGTTTGTTCGATTTTCAAAACAGTATAATAGCTCGTTGACGATAATGGTGACAATGCCTAATTCTGGACTATTACTCCCGATGTCCGACTATATATAAAGACGTAACGCGGTAATAATGTGCTCGTGTGTGTGTACATGCACAGACACATTGTTGTTTCATTACCACGATGAACTTGGAACTTTGGCTAAAGCATTATTATATTCAAACGGTAATAATTATAAGATTACATATCTATTCGCAGTGTGTTAATTTTTTGCTGACACCTTGAAAACGCGACATTTCCGAGTATAAAGTTGCATATAGCCATGCGCTGCAGTCGTTAATACATTGTGATAATTAAATAAATAAATGAAGGTATTAATGAGTGTAATTCTGCGAATAATGACAGAAACATGATTAGACGTAGATCGATTAAAATGACGTTAAAATATTTCAATTGTATCTGCCTCCGATAATGTTTAGATAAAGAACGAGCGTTGAAAGCAAAAATTATGCACGTGCGCGTTCTAATCTATTATCTATTATTATAAAGTTCTAAAATATGATGTAAATGAAATTAAAATTTCGAGTTTGGTTAGTTCATATTTCATTAAGTATGCGAATAATTATATAAATAGATTCATTTAAATGTAAATAGAAATGTAACTTTAAACGAAAACACTGAAATATTGTGAAATATGTTTTGGCCGAGAGGAAAAAGCAGACACAGCGAAGCCGATTAAGCGAGCCGATTTTTTAAATAATAAATCAGCGGCGGATCCTGGGGTGGGGGGTGGGAAAAAAAACCAAAGTCTTTATGAAAAATTCTGTTATAACAGAGAAACTTAATTTATTACGCTATAAAAGATTCGTATAAATATTACAAAACATATGGATTTAATTATAATTAATATTTAATATCGTTTTCTGGTAAAACTATTAATGTTACGTTTTTATTTTATTTTAAACGCAATTGTCATCGATCTTTTTTTATGTATTTTTAATTTTTATTTTGTAATGTAAATGAAAAAATAGTTCAATGAGAAATATATATATATATATTTTACTTGCTCGCGAACAAAGAGAATCCGAATTCTCTTGATTAGTAACAAAAATAAAAAAGAAGTAAGGTCTAATAAAAAGACTTCCTTTCTTAATATTCAAATTCTAAACTACCGTTTTAGCCAGAATTTTACAATTTCGTTTTATTTTTCACATAAAAATAAAACAAAATTTAAATTAAAAATTGTAATAATTATATATTTTTAAAACACATTTTTAAATTTCTAAAAAGAGGTCGCTATTTGATTTTCTTTATGAAATAAGGTATTTCTCAAATCTACTGCCTACGGTAGAAGATATTACGTAATTATATAATCCCCTCCGCTCCAAATGTGTCACTGGATCCGCCCATGTAGTAAATTAATGGGTTACCACCAGATGAAATTTGATAAGCGTGCTAACGTAAGTTCGGTAAACCAAAAAAATGAAAAGTTAGCAATTTGGTAAAAAAGAAAAAAAAATTAATGTATTTATTATACAAGAAATTACGGATATTCGTGAAATACGTTTACAACGGGTGTTCTTAATTTTAAGTGTGTTACCGCTTCTACAGTAGAGTACTTATTTGTGATGTTCCATTACTCTAGAAGTGTCTCATTAGTGTTGCGTAATCTTTGAGACTTTCAACTTTCCTAATAGTTTCGTAAAAATTTATTAAAAAATCCACACCGATTATAAGAATTCCTTTGCCAGCGTCTAAACTATGTTATAATCGTAACTTTTGGCATTTTGTACATTTTCGGTCGGGAAAGGATAATTAGAATTACCGATGAAGGGAATTTACATTAAATCGAACTACTCGTAAGATTATTCAGATGAATATTTTTAAAAAACTGAGATGATGATTTTTTAAAATACTTATTTCCTCAGAAATTATTATTACATTTTTTTTTTTGTTCAATTCTATACTTAAAACAAACCATTGTTCTTTCCTATTATAATATTTCGTATCATGTAATAATTCAAATACGAAATAATACAACATTAATTACTGGTCAAATTTTAATAACACAATAAATGAATTTAAAGAACACGATAAATGAATTTTAATAACACAATAAATGAATTTTAATAACACAATAAATGAATTTTAAGAACACGCGGCTAGTTTCAGATATATAAATATGTATTCACGGTGTACCTAGCGCAAAAATATCGATTATCCTAAACTGAATATGGACTTCCGAAACTAGTTGATGTTATTTTAAAATTTATTCATTTAATAAAATACAAATGATTCCTGCAAATATTATTATGGTTCATTTTTTTTATATTCTGTTTTTTTTTGGTTTTTTTTTTTTTTTTTTGAATACTTTTTTATACCTCACGAGGTAGCAGCTCAAAAATATATGAAGATTTGAAAAAAAATCACAATTTTTATATAGAAATCGCTGACTTTTTACTTTTTCCAACTAAAAGTAATATTACTAAAAAAAATTAGGAGGCCTAGAAAAATCCTTTTTTTTCTACGCTTGCTGGAAAAGAAATAGTCGTTTTTTTTTTTTTTTATTCCCTTCTTTATCTATTTATGTGACAAAAAATTTGAATTCGCTCAACAATGGGTTGCTCGATAAGAACCTGGAAGTAAATGTCTCGGAAAAGAAAATTCTGTACCCCATGAAGAAATTGAACTTCAAATCTACGACTGTAATACGCGAGGAAAATGCCCGGCAATGCATTCATAAATTGAAGGAGCAATATAAATTGTCCTAAGGAAAGGAAAACAAAAAGCCAAGGCTAGATGTACAACGCGATCAGAAATTAGTAGGCGGACCACATAATTTGACACGGTTTGAGTAACTTTCACTGGCAAAAATATTATGCCGTGTTTAATTAGGAAAACGAAAGGGGACTCAGCGGTAGTGCGGGTTTTAAATTGCGATTTGAATGTCGAAGAAAAACGTGAAGTTCAAAACTTTCCCCCCTGGAATACGCAGAAGCTGAACATCTGCGCTTTGTACAAGAGCTCAGCGGTCAGCTGAAATATTTCACGAACGGAAGTTGAGCAACAAATTTACAAATTGCTCGTATATTTTTTAAATTATTTCATTTTATCATAAAGGGTAAGAAATAAAATAGATTAGCTTATTTATATAAATATTTTTTTTTTTAAAGTTTAAGTTTTATTCGGTAAACTGAAATTCCCGTCGCTATGCTTGCCCTACACTCCATTCAACAGCAGTCTGCATACACTTAAAATCAGAAAACGAAAAAAAAAAAAAAACCCAATATGAAAATTCAAATCATGCCCCGGTTTAGTTAACGATGCTGTCTATTTAATAAATTCTTTTACTTAATTATTTTTGGAAACTTCTGAATTTTAAGTATGCACTATTAAACTGTTACAGCAACACGCTACGAACTCTTTACTCGTTAAAATTTAATCAACTTCCAATATATATATATATATATAAAAAAAATATTCATTACGGACATTTATAAAATTACCAAACCTATTTTATTGCAACTATGTATTTACCTTAAGCTGAGCTGAAAAAATATTTTCGTTTAAAAATGATAAACACGCCGCGTTTATCATTAAATAAAATTTACGCGATGCATTCGTTACCGCTGCAGAGTAGGTCGGTGGAAAGTGTAATTCAAAAGCACGGGTTAAAACAATTATCGAAGCTGCCAATGATACTATCTATCCAAATATGCACCAAATTGCAATTAGAAAATCGCGGATTATGTTCTAATAGTTATATATCTCAAAAGTAGTTCCTACGAATGATAAAC
This sequence comes from Icerya purchasi, assembly GCA_039619475.1. Lineage (NCBI taxonomy): Eukaryota > Metazoa > Arthropoda > Insecta > Hemiptera > Monophlebidae > Icerya > Icerya purchasi. The sequence goes on from CM077115.1 coordinate 544,822,160, forward strand.
CAAATTAACGTGAATATTGTACCTCGGTAAGCTGGGGCGATACATTCACAACTATCTGAGCGACCGATGGATTCAAATCCAGATTGACTCCTCGATTTCGAGCAAAGTTCCAATAGAGAATGGGGTACCTCAAGGTTCCGCCTTAAGTGCTACCCCCCTTTTTATTCTCTATGTAAACGAAATTGTTGACTGCATTAGGCCTCCAGTGAGTGCTCGCCTATACGTAGATGATCTAAACATATTTGCGGCATCCAATATCCTTTGGCCCAGTATATCCTGCAAAATACAATTAATAGATTGTGCATCAATGGTCAGGAAACATCCTCTCAGAAGTTTCAATATGTTGTATTCCATAGAGAGGTCACCTCGTTCAGAATCCACCATCACTACAACTGAACAGTAATGCAATTCGTTACAAAACAACAGCAACTTTCCTTGGCATCTGGATGGACGCCAAACTGACTTGGAAACCTTTTATATCTGATTTAAAAGCTAAATCCCTTCAATCTTTAATGGTGATCAAGTTCTTGTCAAATCCCAAATTTAACGTCCGACCAAAGTTTTTCCTAAAAATATTTATAAAGCATTAGTCCTCAGCAAAATCAATTATGGGAGTCAGGTGTATTCGTCAGCGAGTGGTTCCCTATTAAAAACACTTGACCCAATTCATAATGCCGCTATTCGCATGATATTTGGCGCCCATCGTACATCCCCAGCTAAAAGCCTATGTTCGTTAGCTGGTGTCCTAGCTTTGTCTTATAGCAGAAAATTCTTCACTTACCGCGATATGCTTTCACGGGCTGCGGGGAGAATCACAGTGACGTAATTACAGAGCCTGACTTTCCCAAGGATAATCTACCTGATGAAGTCAATGAAATTTTGTCGCAAAATAACATAAAGCCCAACTTTACACCTAGAATGGACTATACAAAACTACCAGGCACCCTGGGCTTCTTTTCAGGTAGAAGCTATCACAACCCTCACCGATATAACAATCACCCACCAGCACTGCGAGGGCACAGTGCGCTAGACTTTATTAATAAATATACCACATTTTCGAAAGCGTACACTGATGGATCCAATGAGTCCAAGACTACCCCAGCTGCATGCGCTTTCGAAATAGACGGAACACAGAGAGCATACGGTTGAACAACGTTGTATCGATTGCGGAAGCCGAAATGTATGCTGTGTTATTTTGTCTTCAGGCATATTTAAAACTGAGATCCTAATCGATCGGAATCTTACTGGTGACTTCGCAGTCCATACGTGCTTTTCAGTCGGATCACCCTGAATCACCAATGGTCCTAGAAGTTCTGGCTACCTTCTACCAGTTGAGCCGAAGAGGATGCCTAGTTGATTTATTTTTATGGGTCCCCAGTCATGCCGGTGAATGAGCGGGTTGACCTCTCGGTCATCCATGATGTGCCCAATGCCGCTATTTGCTTTCGGTCCATTATCCTTGAGAAGTTTCCTGTTGGATGCAGTCTTCGCACAGTGGAATCATGACTGGATGTCTCAATCGACCTTTCTCAGTGAATTGAAACCTCCGACGGAGCCATGGTGGCCTCCAGTCGGAACGGAACGTAAACTGTTCTCGGCAGTCAATCGTCTGAGAACGGGGCTTTTCCCACGACTACATCCTCAAACAAGCTCCAAAGCCAAATACCTGCCCACTTTGTTCTATCGATGAATACCCATCAGTTTCGCATATCTTGCAGAAATGCGCACATCTAAATGGGTTACGGCCCGGCCAGATTACATCGCTCGCAGACATCCTCTCAAATACCCCTACCGCTTTAAACAATCTCATGTCTTTCGTTCAGTCTAACGAGCTGAGGAGTCTGTTTTAAAACGTGGGTCCACTCACTGCGATAACCTAGGTACATGTAGTGTGTGGTTTTTAGTATCCCTCCTTAAATGAAAAAAAAATAAATAAATACAGGATAATAAAGTAAAATATATTTCCCGTTTTTTTTTGTTTTTTTTTTTTTCCGATAACAAATGAAACACGAAATTTTAGCATCTGCACTTTCAGTTGTTTTCAATTGTTTCTACTGCTACCGTTGTATAATATCGTCAAACATATCACAAATTCTTCACATCATTTGGAAATAGTGTCTATATTCTTAACTATTCTGTGTCAAGCATTCAGCTAAGAGTATCATTTGTGTGAAAAGTAACGAGATACTCTGCTAAATTATTATTTTTATCGCTTTTTTCTCTAACCGATCCAATAACTAAAGCTTCAGTAGAATTTTTATGATCCTTATCGGCTAACAAGATACGAGGCGACAAGTTTGACATACCTTAACTTTTTACGAAGCATTGAAAAATACAAATGTCGAAGAAGCAAGAAAGGTTTCGTGCTACTATCTGGGAGAGAGCACTTTCCAGCGCGCAACATTTTCAAGTTCTGCATATTTCATATTTTATGCATTCGTCGCTGCATTTTTTTTTTCTTTCTTTCTTGTCTGAAAATTTGATGCAGGTGACTCTCCGCTTATTATCTTTTAGTTCAATCGTTCTTCACAAAAAACATTCGCTTCTTGATTTTTTTTTTTCATACTAGTTTTTAACCGTTTTTATCTGTCGTAAACGAAAAAAAAAAAAAAAAAAAAAAAAAAAAAAAAAAAATTCAATATCTTTAATTGTACCGATAAAAATGATTGATTATTAAAAAATGCTTTTTTACAAAAAATAAATACCGACTTCAAGGTTTATTATAAAAATTTAAAAATGCACTAAAAAGTAAAAAATAATTACTCCCGATAAAATATATATATCAGAGTGATATAACACTTAAGTGGTGATATCGTAATTCTTATACAACATTAAAACCTTAATTAGAGTTGGAATTAAATTCATGTTAGGAACAATTTAATCAACATTTAATGCAGTTTTTAATTATTCTTTTAATATGAATTTGATGCCAACTCCAAAAAATTAATGTTGTATAAGAATTACGATATCACCCTTAAGGTGTTATATCACTCTGATATATATATTTTCTAATCGGGAGTAATTATTTTTTTACTTTTTAGTGCATTTTTAAATTTTTATAATAAATCTTCAAGTATCGGTATTTATTTTTTGTAAAAAAGCATTTTTAATTTAACTTTTTAGTGCATTTTTATTCAATTAAATTAAAATATTTTAATAACAACAGATATTTCCACGACGGTGTGAAAACACCAAAAGCTACATTTCCATGGTAATTTGGCAAATTTATAGTATTTTAAGTGTCAATAAATCTAACTTGATGTTGAAACTAATCATGAATGAAAAGCATCGAAAAAGCTTCAATCTCCCCCGCTTTATAAAGGATAACTCAGAAACTATCGGTCAGATCTTGATCAAATTTAAATGGGACCACATGACAAACACCACTTTTCAAATAAAAGAAGAATCATCAAAATCGGTTCATCTAGAAGAAAGTTCTGTGGTAACACACACATAAAAAAAAAAAAAATAAATAAAAAAAAAATAAAAAAAAAAATACAGTCGAATTGAATACCTCCTCCTTTTTTGAAGTCGGTTAAAAAAATGCTACGGTAAACTAATAACGTGCGTTATTGGTGAACTCAGATAGGGCCTATTTTCTGAAATTAGTTGAAACATTCAAAAAAGTATTATATCTTACCTTTCGCCGTTAAATAACAGCTAGAGTGGAATTTAACCGATCTTTCCGTAAATACACTAGAAATTACGGAAGTACATATAAACAGAGTAACTAATTCAAAATACACAAGCATAAAATTAATTTTAATTGAAAGTATCGCTTTAAAAGCAAAATTATTATTAAAAAAGTACTTACAAGCAGATCCTAAGCGTAGCTGAAACACCCGTGAGTGGCAAAAAAAAAATACGACCAGTTCTTTTTCAGTTAAAATGGCATGTGCCTAGATAACAAAATTTGATATCAGTTATTTACAAAAATAAATTTTAATACACTTTTTATAAAAATTGCCTTAATTATTATGAAAACTGTGAAGTATTTTTTTTTTGAAAATCGCCGAAACATGTGCAAATATAAAAAATGCAGAGGAAATGAGGAAAATATTCTCAAAATTTCGTTATTTTGATCTGAAATCTGTGATTAAAAGTTAACGCGTATTTGATCAATTTTGTCGCTAAATTATTAAGTTTTCGCGTTCAATTAAATGCGGAATTTTGTTTCATTTTCAAAACAATGTCGCTATAACTTGCACCGATGAAACCTCTGCCACTTTTAGTCATGCGCTGGAGTGCCGAAGCAAATTGAAAAAGAAAGAAATCCGCCACAGTACTTCTACAGTAGCAGAGATTCACCTGGCCTAGATGATAGATTTTAGCTTGCCCGGTAGATATCTCAGAAGTCAGGCGTGAACAGAAAAATGCTTAATGTGTACATGGCGCTAGTTACTCTACCGGTGCAATTCCGATTTCAAGATATGTTCGGCTCGTCAGACGCTGCGAGTACTTCTAAGATTGTTAGCGACTGCATTGAGAAGTACACATGCAACAACAATGTAGAGAGCCAGATCGGACGTTTAATCAACTAAGTACTTCTCGACTTTTTTCTTTTTTTTTTCTTTCTTTTTTTTTTTTTTTTTTTTAACGAGTATTTAATACCTCGTCGTGGCTATTACTCGATGATTAATTATATACTAATTACTAAATACTATTAATTAGCTTAGTTTTAATCAGAAAGTCTGTAAGGCTCTTCAGGTTGTAAACATCTGGGGGATAACCGCATTTGTCTCCTTGGAACGGTGGTGCGTTGGGCGTACTTTTGACAAACTGTGACAATGTGGTGGACCGTTAAGCTTGACATGCGTCACATACTGGTGGTAGTTGATTGCTGAGTAAAAGTACGAGTGAGTCGTAAGAGTATGTCCAAGATAAACTCTTATTTACAGCTATTTCCAGTCTTGGTAAGCATGCCTTGCCAATGAGTTTGGGCCACCCTGAGTGGTCTTTTTTGGTGTTTCCCAGAATACTTGGTCGCGCATGGAATGATCGATTCCGCGAACTTACAATGTTCTGCATGGAGAACTGTACAACTTTGAAAGAACGACCAGCGGTACATTTTTCTTTATGAAATTGTAATGCCGCCATTTTATTACAGCGAAATGGCTTCCACCCGTCTCATTTATAAATACACATTCGATGAAATAAAATCTGTGTTCACTGCGATAAACAAGTGTAACAAACTGGCGACTATTATCAGAATTTGGGGAAGTTTGATAATGCGAGCAAGGGGGTCTTCTTTTAAATGGATTTCTTAGTGTAATTTTCCTTTAAATAATTTGTTTAATTTCTTCTTTTTTTTTTTCTTCAAAATATTAAAATCATTGTGTACGTACGGATTTATACATTGCATAATTTCGTAATTCTTCTTTTCTATCGTTCTTCGATTGTACCTGTATATTGCTACTGAATTGTTTTATTATATCGCGCTGTGCACACTAATTGGCGTAAACTGTTGCATTGGCGAATTGTATAAATAAAATAAATAAATAAACATAGAAGGTACTTGGATATTTCAGTGTATAGTTCTTAAGTTGAAGTGTTACTTAATAATAATCCTTTCTATTCGTTTATTTATTCATTTATTTTTTGAATTCATTTTGCATCATTTCTCGTGAATTATTTATAGTAGATTGGTTAATTTGCTTCATCAAAATTAAGATATCCAGCCGTTCTTTTGTATAAGTTCAATTTTTTATTTTTTGGAATTCCAAAAAAAAAAAAAAAAAAAGAAAAAAAAAAGCGGCTTCTTAATTTGCTATTGTTTGTGTAGCAGTGTACGTGCAATCGTATGCCGAGTACATTCCATTGCAATATTTTTCTGTGTCGCAGAATTAGAAAAACCGGAATTCGATAAACGATCAGTACCGGAAATATTATGAAACCAATTTAGAAAAATTCAAATAGACATCGATTGTATGATACAAGAATGTAGAAAATTGTAAAATATTAAACAAAGTGTGTTGCATTAATCACATTATTATTATTATTATTATTATTATTATTATTATTATTAGTAGTAGTAGTAGTAGTAGTAGTAGTAGTAGATGAAAATGCTCATATTCAAAGTATTATAGATAAAATTCAATAACGTCAAAGTCTACATTGTATTTAATTGAAAATGTTTATTATAATTTTTCGAAGAATTACGAGTATAAACTCAGTTTCACGCTCATTTCACGTTCCGTAAAAGTTAACATTTATTATAACTTACGCCGTGGGGCCCTGTGCATATTTTGAAAAGCTCGCTTCGAGTTGCTGTTTCTCCCCGATTGCGAAAGAATTTCTTATCGTCTCACAAGATGATATATCGGATCGTTGACCGTTACAGTTATCATCGACGGTGCCATAAAAATAAAAAAGAGAGAAAAACATTGGGTGAAATCGAACTCTGATATTTACCCTTAGACTGTCCATCTGTAACGAATTAATTTTTGAAATTAACTTGTATTCCGATTTCTTTTTTTCACACTAGCTTTTTATTATTTCAATTGCACTTTTAATTTTGTCGCTAAATTTTAAAATTCGAAATTCTCTCGCTAATTTCGAAATTGTTGCATTAGAAACACGGAAACTTTTGTTATGCTTATGTATGCATTAGCTGACGCGAATATGTTATCGAACTGATAACGGGAAAAACATAATGAAAATCCATTTGCGTTTATTAATAGCGAGTTGCAAATTAATAATAATAACGATGATGTTACACTTAAGAGTAATGAAAATAAATGCAAATAAAATAATGTGCAGTAATTGTAATAATCTATGAGAATGTGAAGTAAATTAATATTCTCTTATCTCTTTCTTCGTGATTTCATTACACTCGTCTCTCTTTATTCGTATGACCGACGAAATGTTCTAAACGTTTTCCGCTGAATGACGTCTAGAATTCGCGGGAGAAAGTTTCAGCCGTTGGTTTTATGGTTCGATAACGTTTGCTTTTTTGTAAGTTCTACATCGAACCTAACGGCTAATTGAAATTTTTTGCGTGATTGTTGTTTCACGCGGCCGCAATACGAATTACTAATTTCATATTGTAATCGCTAATGCAGGATGTAGCGATTAACATGCACGGTATGATAAACAAGGTTGGTTTCTCTTTCGCCATGTAGAACTAGTTCAGTAAAAAGAAGAAGAAAAAAAAAGGTGATTGATTGCACTTTTGAATTTTCGCTACAGTTCGAATTGCAGCTTTTCCGTATAAAAGAAATTCTTTGTGTAAAGGGGAAATTGTCGATGTAGTCGTAATGTAATTCTTTATAACGATTACGTCATTTTCGAATTCTATAAAAATTTCATAAAATTGTTTCCATATACTTTCAAATGAAAAAAAAAAAAACAAAAAAAAAAAAGAAAAAGGAAACAAAAAAATATATATCTACGCATCCCCGTGCCTACATACCGTTCATATAAATCGCTATCATCATGCACTAATATGGTGAAGTAATAATGTTTGTTCATCGGGCGAAAGTAATTTTAAAAATTACTGTACAAATTGATGTGGGATTTGTATCACAGTGGAGATTCCTTTCATTTTCTATAGACTACTGTAATATTTTGTTTCCTTACCGTACCATTTTCGGAGAAAAACATCGAATATTGTCTTCTAAACGAAAATTCGGACCCACTATATAGATATTAGATATTATTAGCTAGCGTATGTGTGTAATATTTATGATGAATTCGCTTAAAACTCGTTACATATTCCATAAACATCGCGTAAAAATGAGAAAAAAAAGCTAAAAGAGAACACAATTAACTTTTCATCTTGATTTCAAGAAATAAACGATAAATGTTGTACGTAACTATTAATATTTATAAATATAAAATAAACAATTTTACCTCGATAACGAACAAAAAAAAGGTATATAAAATAATTTCAATTTTAATTTAAGGGGAAACGTTTTCAGCCACAGTCCATTATCAGCCAACAACGCCAGAATGATCCTAAAGAAAACTAAAGACTCAGAGTATGTCTTTAGTTTTCTTTAGGATCATTCTGGTGTTGTTGGCTGATGATGGACTGTGCCCGAAAAATCGGCATAGAATGCAATCATTTTTCGTTAAAACCAACGAGGTTTTTTTTTTCTTGTATTTAGGCAACTTTGTGATCGATATAATATGTATAAGTACTTTACCGATTTTGCAGCTGGATCTTTCTGGTTGTTAATATGGATTGCATAACACACAGCCACCCCCTTACCCCCCCCCCCCCCTCTTTATTAGGTAAAGCAAAAGTGACATGTACAGATTTCTGTTCATTTAGCTAAATTTTTGCAATCCTTCGTGCTCTATACGATCCAGAGCATGCTGCAGATTGTTATCTGCTTTAGCCTGGGAATAACATAATATTATTGCTACATCGTCAGCGAACATTGCTGTTATCATATCTCCTGTGACGATTATGTCCGCTCTATGCAATAAGTACACAGGATAGGTCCTAAGACGTTACTTTGCTTGTATCGGATTCAATGGGTAATATATAATTAGGATAAAGCATTTGATTTTTTGCAAGATACATTGTTTGCATATTTTTTTTTTATGTATGTGTTAAGTTTTTTCAAAACACATACAAGTCTAATTGTAAGTCGTAATTTCAATTACCCTATCGACAGCCGAAAGGATTCTATCAAAGTCGCTTTCAGATATGCTCTTCGATTAGTGTTTATGTCCTTGTCATCGGCAATAGGCATTTCTTTTTTAACACTACAGTGTCTATATTTGAAGAATAGGATATTGGGAAAGAGTGGTGCTAAAAATAGAAGACTGAAACAGAGTGATCACATTAAGCGTTTCCACCAGAATAGTCAGTTCTCGAGTGGTAAATATTTTACTGCCGGGAACAGACTCACTCTTTACCACCGGCCGGTTTAAATTAAGAATAAGAGAAGATCGCTCGGAGGTGGTTAAAGTATAAAATTATACAATTACGAGTTTGCTAACTTTTTCGGTTGGTCCGTTGCGAGCGCAAATAAAAGCCACATTATTAATGTCTGTCTGTGACCTCCTCTTTATGAAATACTCGCTAAACGTTTGCAAAAATTTCATATTTAAATTTTTTCAAAGAAAAGTTCGCCGACCTTATTTAAATTAAAGAGATCAGCGCCGGTAAGAAGGAAGAGCTGAATAAATTTCTCGAGGAGTCGACACTTCAAAATTTTAAATCGTATTTATTCGGGAAGCTACGATTTTGATTTTTCCATTGCTCTTTCTTTCTTCCCAGACATCAGCCAGCTATAATAATAATAATAATAATAATAATAATAATAATAATAATAATAATAGTAATAATAATATTCAAATATTCAAATATTCTTTATTATTATTATTATTACAAAACACCATCTATACGCAAGCAATGCGCGAGCGATGGTATATTAACCGATAACATTTATAATTAACAGCTTTTCATTTAACAGAAACAAAATAAAATCTTTATTAAGATTAAATTCTTGGTATCTTCGCTTATAAATATAACAGTATTAAAATGGAATAAAAAGAAAAAAGTGTTTATGATAAATTAAATTTAAATGTAAACTTATAAAAGTTGTTTCATATTCATGCAAGGAAATTTCATTAACATTATGAAATTTTAAACCAACCCTTAATTCAGAAAGTATTTTTTTTTTTTTATAATAAAAGTTTAAAATTTACTATCCCTCCCTCAATTGTTTTAATATTCTGATTACTAAAAATTAATTTTAAGGAAGTATGTAATGAATACAGTAAGTCTTATGATTTTGAGGGAAGTTAACAGAATTTAGTTGAAAATATTTTTGAAATACTTATGACGTCGTTTATAATTTATAATATGGTACCTAACTATAGGTGAAAGTGAATTAAAGGTGATGGCAGCTAAATACCTTACTTGCAGTCTTGTATGAAATTTAAAATATTTTGGCACTGTGGCTGAGTAAGTTTTAGCAGATCTAGTAATCCCTCCCAATAGTGAAATTTGAAAATTATATTTACTCTTAACCACAAAGTACAACAATTTTGTTTTGTATAGTGTGTCAACAGTCATAATGTTGTGCTCTGTTTCTCTATTATTTCGGAATTGTATAATTTTAAGTACAGCGTTATGTAAGACTTTTATAGATCGGGTATGACAAATTGCTGCACCACCCCAGAAGATAATATACCGTAAGAAAGGACTGGTTGATACAGCGCCAAATATAACCGTCTTAGATGCGGTGAAGAGAAGTGTTGTTGCAGGTAGTAAAACAAGTAATTTAATTTTCTCAATTTCCCAGCCAAATAGGTTAAATGTTTAGTCCACATCAATTTATGATCAAAGACTATTCCTAAATATTTTATTTCAGAAACTCTTTCAATTAGATTATTTTCTGATATGCTTAGAGAAAGATTGTTATACTTTTCAGCTTGTTGAAAACTGTATAATATGTATTTCGTCTTATTTTCATTTATAATTAATTTATTTTTATACATCCATTCTGTGATTTTATCAATCCCATTCTGTGCTAATTTTTCTAATATATTTGGATACCTGGAATTTACTAACAAAACGGTATCGTCTGCATAGGTAATCAATTTTCCCGGCAAGTCCAAGTTACAAAGATCATTGATATAAATTAGGAATAATAGTGGACCCAAGATACTTCCTTGAGGGACACCAAAATGTTGTATAGTTTCATTACTGAAAGTATTATTTATTTTTGTAATATACTTCCTGTTGAACAAGTAACATTTTAGCCAATTGTACACCCCCCCCCCCTAAATCCTACCTCATTTAATTTACGCAGCAAAATTTGATGATGGACAGTGTCAAAGGCTTTTCTAATATCAAAGTAAACTGCTATTACAGGTCTACCCTCCTCTAAATTTTCAGTAATATAAGATACGTGATTGTAAACTGCGTCATCAGTACATTTTCCGGCAAGGAACCCGAATTGGTTTTTACTGAAATAGTGTTTGCTGTTCAGAAAACTCAGAATTTTAGATTTAAAACATTTTTCAAATATTTTACTAATACAAGATAGAGAATACAAATAGGTCTGTAGTTGGCGGTTAGAGTATTATCACCGTTTTTCTATACAGGAGTAATCAATTCTAATTTCAAAGCTTCCGGGAATAATTTACCTACATTAATTGATTCATTGAACAAATAAGTCAGGGGACGTGTAAAAAAGTTTAAGTTATCGCGAATGACACCTATGGATATGCCATCAACCCCAAAGGAACTTTTGTTAGGTAAAGATTGTATGGAGTACAGCACTTCTGTGTTAGTAAAGTTATAGAAGACGAAGGAAGAAATATTGGAATAAGTGGTCTCAGAAAATTCCTTCTCACTTTTGATTACACTATTAGTGCGATGTAGAATGTCGTTTACACTATCTCTGAAGAAATCGTTAAAACAATTTGAGATTAATTTTTCATTACCCTCTACAGTAATTGTCTTACCTTTTGTCGTAATTTGCTTTAACGTTGGATGCCTTGCGCCAATTGTTTTTTTGACCATAGTCCAATAATTTTTTTCGCTGTGCTTGCACTTATCCAATAATTTATTGTAATATTCCAGTTTCGCTTTTCTTACTTCTTTATGTATTTCTTTGGAGATTTGTTTCAGACGCATAGTTAGAGATTGATTACATGGATTGGATTTGTGTTGGATGTATAAACCTTTTTTGTCCCGCGTTAATTTTATTATATTCGGATTTACCCAGGAATTTCTTTTCTTTATTTTATTTGAAACTGGGATTTTTTCTTTGCACTGATTTATCATCTTTGTGATTGATGTTATAAACCAACTGAACTTATCATCAATAGATGCAGGACTCAAGTACAAATATTCTAAATTCCAGTTTGTAAGCATATCAGCGAATTTTTGTTTATTAAAATACCATTTCGCAACATTTTGTGGAGGAAAGAATTCTTTTTTTATTGAGCTGGTTATTGTAATTCCTTTATGATCCGAAAAGGCGATGTCTAATAGTTCGTAGGACATACTAAGGAAGAATTTTTTATTTAACAATCCTCTGGTTAGAACATGGTCGAGACAAGAGTTATAACCAACCGTTGGTCGCGAGTAGGTGGTCTCATTTACCAGGTTTGTGAATCCGTGAGTATTGACTAAATTGAGATAATTTAAGCTACCTTCTCTGTCCAGCACATTTATATTTATATCTCCAGTTATTATAGCATTCTCATTGCATAGTGATATAATATGTTTCAGTTCGACTAGAAATATTTCCCGCGGTGAATTACAATATCTATAAATACCGCAGATATAGTAAAAATCGCATTATTATCCAATTTGATTTGGGCTAAAATGGCATTCGCAGTGGATATGGTAACATCGATGCTCGAATAATGTATATTATTTTTTATATATAATGCAACCCCACCAGATCTCTGATTTGTTCGGCATTGCATTAAATTTTTGTAGCCGGTGATTTTATACCTAGAAACTTCCTCTTCATAAAGCCAAGTTACAGTGAGTACTATTATATCATAAATATAACCCTTTTCTTCCAAGAAAATATTAAATTCGTCAAAATGTTTCCTCAAGCTACTGATATTTAAGATAAATAAATTTAGACTGGTGTCAGCCATAAAGATTCGATTAGGAAGTTATTAATATGTGAAACGGTACTACGCTGTAAAGCGTAGTCTCGCGTCCAGGGATGCCACCACGGATTTAGTCCGCGGAATTATTAATTATTATTTTATTAATTATTATTATGATAGTTATTATTATTATTAATTATTAGATTAGCCAAGAAATGGGTTTCGTTTTAACGGTTTGTATTTTAAAATTTATTTACAACTATTTTACTGGGACGGTATACCGCTAAAAACACACGTTAATTAAACTAGATACGAACATAATATTACGACGATTAATAAATATAAAATAATTCAATACGTATCTCTGTTGTCGGCCGGGTGGTGCAAGATCCTGAATGACGGTGTCTCGTTGGTCCTTTAAATCGGTTGGTATGCAGAGGAAATTCGGTCCGCGGTATTTTAAGAACAATTAACGAATGATACTCCGTACACTTTTTTAATTATAACAATCGGAATTACGAGCGTTCGCGTTTTTAACAGTCGAATTACCGCCAGTGGCCAACTTGAGCGGATTCTTCACTTTTTTACTGGTCCGATGACCAAGACCGAAAACTATAACGTGCCGACTTCGACCGTGACAAAAATTAGAGTGACTTCGACCTTTTTTAGACGGTTCTGCTTGCCCTCGACTCCGGCTCATTCTAGTCGTTATTTCTCGTCGGCATGTTTTTTACAACCTGACCGCCGGACTCGTCGGAATCGCGACAAACGAAGCCAATGGTCGCGGAGATCCTTTGACGTATCCAAAAAGGTCGTGCCTTCCCGGAATCTTTACAATCTGCGATGTTTTCGGGCTTTATTTTTTATGATTCGTAATTCTCATTTTTTCCGAATAGTCCTCCGTGGGTGGCGATGCAAAATTCCCTTCTCCCTTGCCGACAACGGGATTACACATATACGCACACTTACGCTCACACCATTAGCCCGATATTCTATTAAATTAAATTTTTAATATTTTATTTATTTGTTAAGTTATTTTGGTTTTATTTTGTTAATTTTTTCTCGAACCATGTAATGGTCACATTACATATGAAATGTCGGATATATACATACATATATAGTAGCTAAAATTAAATTTAAAAATATTACGACTAAGCGGCTTTAGTAATAGTAATAGTAATAATAATAATAGTAATAGTAATAATAATAAGAATAATAATAATTTAAGTTTTAAGTTTTATTATTATTATTATTATATATAATCCATCTATGCGCAAGTTTGCGCGAGCGATGGCTATTGTAAACAACCAAAAAAATAAAAAATTTTGAAACAAAATAAAATGAAAGTTTTTTAAACAAAATATGTAAACAATAAAAAATTTTTGAACCAAAATAAAAGTTTTTTAAACAAAATATGTAAACAATAAAAAATTTTGAACTAAAATAAAAGTTTCTTAAACAAAGTAATATTAAAAACTGCAATTATATGTAACATGCACACTCAAACATACAATCAGATGCATTTATACATTTAGACATTCTTATACATATGTGCACTCTAATTAAATACGTATATACAAAAACTGTACTTACTATTACAGAAGTAGTAAGTTGAAAATTAAATAAGTTAAAATTTGGTGAGCTTTTTTTTTTTTTTATAATAATAATAATAATAATAATAATAATAATAATAATAGTAATAGTAATAAGAATAATAATAATAATAATAATAATAATAATAATAATAATAATAATAATAATAATAGTAATAGTAATAATAAGAATAAGAATAATAATAATAATAACTTTCGTGTGCGGTCCATAAGCGATAAGAAAATAAAAGAAATCGCAGCCCTTAAAGAACTGATCGCACCTATTATATATAATTTCGGAATAAAATCAGTGAAAATAGAAGTGAGACTGTTAAGTTATTTTCAATGTTACGATATTGCGAGAATAAGTTGGAAAACTTTAAGATACTACTAGTCACGGACGTATATATAGCATTTCAATGAGGGAGGGGGGGGGGTTAAATCTGAAATTTTTATATTTTTTTTTTAAGAAAATTAAAACAGTAAGTCGTTCTCTATGTTATCATATTATATATTATTATTTATTATATTAAATAATAAAATCTTATTTCATTCTTTGTTTATATTTTTATATAATAATATTATTATAATAATATAATATTAAGAATGTAATTTAAAATTTAGAATTGAGTCGTTTACGTTTTATTGCCAACTTATTTACAATTTCCTTAGAATCTAGTTTTACCGTTCGGTCACGGTGAATGTTCATAAGGGTAAGACCAATGCTTTCTTTCGTCACCTATTCGATTCCTAATATAGGTTCTTAACTGAAGAAACATCTTTCTGGGGTCGCAGTGGTCACTGAAAGTGTGGCTAATATAATGAGAAGCTTTTTTATCAAAGGAATGATCAATAGATTCTACGGCAGTGGTAGATTTTGGAGATTTCCATATTCATTTACAAATATTGTGCCTTCATTTTCACCAGGAAATGTTTTGTACTATTTTTTTCAGATTTTCTTGTGTACAACAGTCATTATACACGTCTTCGCAGGTAGAGAAACATTTGAAACCCTTCGATCGTTTCTTCATGTGGTTTAAAGTGGATATTGAGTTCTGTAATGACATGGTCAACAAAAGGGGGGTAAACTATACATTTCGGCGGTAATATATTTCGGAAGTTTCTCTAGGTACATTATTACTACGCTGATCTATTCTCGTTTTTTGAAACAACTATGTCATTTGAACTCATCTGCTTTACTTTGCTCGAAGAGGATTAAGAATTAACTTTCATTCCAAATATTTTCTAATGTCGTCTTTATAGCTTTTTGCATAACTGCAAGTGTCGGTCAAGTCGACATTGACTTTTTTCATTTCTCTTTGTTTAGTCTTGTTGTATATGAGAACATTTTTTCCAGTATAACTAGCGACACAGTAAACTGGCTATTTTCTATGGCAGTTCAGAGATGGTATTATTCTTGAGCGGCGACATCCCTACCAGAAACTTCTTGCAGTGCCTCAAGTGTTACACGTATTACCGGGATCATTTGTGAAAACCGTTCTAGAGCCGTATGCTTTCCGGTCGATCGTATCTCGTATCTCACTAAGGGAAATATAAATGTTGAATAAGATCAATTCATCTGATCAACGATTTTATTCAAAATGTTGTCTCGAAATAAAAATTGACGGAAAAAGTTTATTGCCTGTTTTACGATGATCCCTATATATAATAGTACGTCGTACCCCACTTGAATGCGTTAGAAATAAGTTGAGAATGTAAGCCGCACAGTGCACGAATTGCACTCTCGGCTATCTCCCTACGATTATTGTTCTTCCGGCTCGCAATCGACCGCTCGGTACTGCAGCGCCATTAAAGCCCTGTCTAATGAGAATTTATCTATATCCAAGTTATAGGATAAGAGATGCATTATAATTTTCGCCGCTAATGTTTGAGCTGAAACATCTTCTACGTAGAGATAAATATTGAAGGAAATTCTCCCGGGTAACTGATTTTTCAAAGGAGCACTTAACATATCATAAACATAACGCTAGTTGTTCTTGCCGGATGATGTCTCGAGTTTCGTCTGCTAATGTCGTAAAAAAACCAGCCTCTTTGTGACCCTTTTAAGTACATGCGCTTCAATAGAGTATTACCGCATAGTTCGATCGCTTCATTCCGAATTCCTGATAAAATATACATAGCTCTACTACTGTGCACGCTTTGTGTAATTAAATGACACTCTTAATAGTAATGGTTTATCACCAGATCGAGCACGAAAATGGAGAAATAATCGAAAATTGCCGTTATTGTGAGCAGGTTCGTTTACTCCAACTTCATAATCATGACTTCGTCCTCTTATGACCATTTCCTGTCTTCTGCACAAAAGAACAGTTTCTACATTTAATCTCTCGCGGTTATCTACAGCAATTTTATGACTTTCCAGGTTCATGAACTCCTCAACATTAATAGGTTTTTTACTTTTCGCGAACTTTACAAAGTTCGCTGCTTGCTCTAAAGCGAATTTGTTTTATATTTGTGTGATGACCAAAGTTCTCTAAGGCGTTTTTCCAGTTAGAGTAAATGGCTTATTAACTAGGGCTTCAAGATCTTGATAACCACGTCCACCTTACGCTGTTCTAAGTAGAACACATAGTTCGTAAAGTGCTCCCTCTACATGACGTTTGAATGCGCAAGGCATGAGTGATTTGCAGTCCAACGACGTTAAAAAGAAAAATTCCTCTTGCTAGTGACTGGAAACTTGAAAATATCCGGTAGGTTTTAAGGTTCTTTTAAAAAGCTTTCAGCTTTTCCTCGTCACTATTCGAAGAACTAAATACAATATAATATACCTTTTGACAAATAAGCTTAGACATTCTTTCCCACTCAAGTAACCTAAATAAATTTTAAATCCAATCCGAAGCGACAGTGCAAAGTCATACACTACCGATAGTATATTCGGTTAATATTCGGGCTTTTGCGTGAGCTAAGGGGGGGGGGGGTCAAACCCCTAAAACCCCCCTTCATATATACGTCGGTGAATTACTAGTGAATGTTGTTCGAAAACATGGATGGACTGCAGCCTGCGGAAAATGTGTCCACAAAACACGTAACAGGCATTCCAATGGTTAGGCTTAGGATCGACGAGTTGCGACAGAATTTTTCGTTATCGTGATATTCACAACTGGACGATAATAATTTTTTATGTAACTTGCTAAAACTTAACGACTGCGAGCGTATCTTTTTGCTCCTTGCATTGTTAAAAATTTCTTCGACACGTAGAAGAGATTTTGAATTAGGAGATCGTTGCTCATAAAGATACTTTTAGATTTTCGTAATAATCTGCGGTAGGATTATAAAGAACTACGATAGCGAAAATAGCGCGTCGAATATGCAGATTTATTTCTATTAACACAAACAAAAAAAGTTTAATTGATAATTCACGGTACAGCAAACGACACAAGATAAGCTGGAATACTTAGATGGGTAGAATTAAAACGAATTACTCGATAGCGCGCTAGTCTAGTGGTTAGGGTGAGATCGGCTACTAAATCAGCACAGGTTCGAGACTTGTCTCGTTCCGGATCCAAGTCGGTCCCAGGCTCACCCAGCCTGACTGTGTACCAGAGAGAATTATCTGGTGGAAATTAAAGGCGACCGAGAGAAAGGAATTGGCCCCAGTATTCTCATCAGATTCACTAGACCCCTTGGTACACTCGTGAACACCCTAATACCCTGCCAAAGGTGTGCGATTTACTTTACTTTACTTTACTTTAGTTACTTAGCCGATAAAAAAGTCTGTATCAAAAATGACGAAAGAAACAGCGTATAGAAGTGTAATTAGGTTAAAAAAAAAAAAGATAAAAAACCACTTTACTAAAGAAAACATTTTTCTTTTTTCCTTTTTTTTTTCTTTTTTTTTTTTTTTTTTGTTGATTTGCCTAATGCCGAGACAATCACGTCCGAATACGTTTAAAAAAATGTGTCGAGGAAACGGAAAAGAAAATTATTGCAGAGCGGACAATGGACGAAATGTATTTAAATGTATTAGTACGCAAAGTGAGCCTGCTGACGATGTGGTGAACTGTGCCAAGTTAAATTTCATAATATACAAATATATGTGAACGCGCATCATTTTTCACACAAAAAACAAAACAACAAATGATGATAATAAACAATTATAAATTTTTGATAAATTTAGGCAATTTTTTACATTTGTATATGCGATCTTTTTTTTTTTTTTATTTCGAATGTATATGAATTTCGAATAAATGTGCGCGATGCTTAAGAAAGGCTTAGCTGAATAAAATATTTTTGGTAAAATTTATTTCATCACTTCTAACAGTGTTACGAACATGAGAAAATCTCTCATATAAAAATGTAAAGTTTTAATAATGTAATTTCCTGTAAGGTTCGAGAACCTTTAATTGTTCACCATGCATACGAAACATGTTTTGCTGTTATAATACGAGTATTTCATAAATAATAATTTCTGCCAATGGTATTGCCTTTCGATATTATTATACATACAGTTGTTTAAATGTGAAACATGAAGTTTTCCTATTCATTATAAACCGATAGCAGAATCGAAATTTTACAAGAATTACCCCTACAGTTTTGGCCCCATTTTTTTTCTTTTTTTTCCTTTTTTCCTTTTTTTGCGATAACTAAAGCTAATGTCTAAAATATAGCACTTCAAAGGAAGAGCTAAAAATGTTACTGTTAAAATGTGTAAAGTAAAGTAAAGTAAGTCTCAATTAATCCCTTGATAAGGGGTATCATAAGCTCTTCATAATGTACTTAAGGTTCTAATGGATCTGATAGGAATATGCCAGTTCCTTTCTACTTTTGGATTATTCGCCTTTACCTTCCCCCAGATAGAGTTCTCTGCTATAACCAATATTCGATTTCAAGCTGGGTAAAATATGTAGCAGAATTTATTAAATTTTCTCTTTATTTACAGTATTTTACTTCCCGTAACACCGACTGATTGAAAAATTTAACTGGCACGCAACAGATTTTTCTGATTATTTACGATCAATGCGTGACTATTATTAATGTTTATCAGTTTCTTTCGTGTTTCTCTTCTGTCTTGTTTTTTTTTTTTTTCTAAATAACTTTTACAAATTTGTTATTTTATAATTAATAATCTCGATTTTTCGATACATATTAAAAATGGAACCGTATTGAAAATAAATGATTCTACGTTTTATCACACCGGTTGTGTAAGCGGGCGATTATTTATTAACTTTCAAAAGCTAAAATGTATTTGACTTATGGAAGCGATTTTCTCTCCAGTATCTATGTTCGTTCGTTGTAGCTGAAACAAGAAAAAAAATCCTTGAAAAGGAACAAGATATTTGAAAAGCCTATGCAAAACAATAGAGCGCGTGGATAGTATTTCGATTTAAAATCATTATTAATCAGGATTATACTTTGTTGCGAACGGAGGGCATGGCGATCTCTGCGCCATTTCTTATCTTACTAACAACAGTCGTGAATGAATATTAATCCGCTGAACCGTGAAAGCCTCCAACGAGAATTTCTAGAGAATTTCTCGCATTAATTTTTGTGCCATAAGTCGTATTCGAACGGATGATAGGTTTGTTGACGCATAGTCACATCGCCCATGTCGTCCCCTATATCGCTTGTTTCGTAAACAAATCGCCCCCCCGGAAACAGAGAACGCCTAACAAATACCCTTCGCTATCTTCTCCTGCACCTATAGTGTCTATTCTTCTTCATCCATCGTATATCGTTTCCTCTTAAATTAGTTCTCGATTTCGTAATAGTCCCCCCTGCGCGCAGTTTGAGTAGCAAAGAAAAATCGAGAAAGCAACGATAAAATGTTACACACACACACACACACATTCGTTATGAACATATTGTTTATCAGTCGGATAACCATTTTCTAAAATTCTAATATTTCGTTCTTCCTAATTTCATTTTTACGCTTTTTCTCTTAACTTTATTTATTAGTTCGACCTTTTTTTCTTTATTTCTTTGTGTTTCTTTTTTTTTTTTTTTCAATATTCAGCTGGGGTTTCTATCACCCTGATTCTGTTATTACGAACGTATCAGAGTTTGTAATAGATTCCGCAATTGCTCTATACTAAGTAAATAAAATTATACGATTAAATTTTTTCGGCTTATAACTTTATTGCGTAAAAACACTTTTAATCCTCTTTTTTAATTACTGGAATGGAACAAGTTGGTAAATGTTACAACAATTGCGTGGAACGCAAACATTAAAAAAGGTGGTGGTACCCTGTTGCGATTGGACTACTTTTTTTCGTACATCCCCGCAGTGCAATTCTATATGTCCAAATGGGTTTAATTTTATCTGAAGGTAGAGAAGGCATTTACAGTATATACAGAAGAAGTTCTGAGGCGCTTTGGGGTGTGGAATGAATAGAGACACCGATATTAACATCGCAATTAAGATGGATAGGTCATGTTGTGCGAATGCAAGATCACCGCTTGCCTAAGCGCGTATTCTCTATGGTAAACTGGTGGAAGGGCGCAGGGCACGTGGAGGACCAAAGAAACGCTACAAAGATCATATCGCCATCATGCTTCGGCATGCGAAAGAACCGGGAAAATGCTGCGCAAAACCGGCAGGAATGGAAAAAGGTGTCTCAGGAGATGATGGTAGAAGAGAACCACAAGAAAAAAAAAACGGAACGAGATATGAGTCCGGATCAACCATATCGAATATCACCCCACTGCGGGAAAACGTGTGTACTGCTAAAATTGGACTAATCAGCCATCTACGAACACATCGCTGAACAAATATATGTGCATGTGGGCTACTCGGACACGAGTTCCAGCTATGATGATGAGTGTGGAGATCCGTACTAGAAGCCAATATAATTCAGAAAAACTTTGTTTTTAGTCTGCTTACACTTCATCTTTGTCGAGGAGCGTACCACAAGATATTCAACCGAATCGTACTATGGAATAGGCAGAGTGCCAAGATAAACCCGATGCAGCGAGTTCGTATGTCTCGATGTAAATAGTACCCCATTTGAGATTTTGTTTTTATTAAGTTTAATGTGTCAGCGTGGAGGCTACGCAGTAACTCTGTTTTGAGCGCGTTTTAGAGTTCGCCTCTGCTTCATTATCACCTGTGGAAAGGATAGCTGTGTCGTCAGCGAACGTTGCTGCAGAGTAGTCAGGTCTTTCGTATACAGCAGGCACAAGAACGGCCCAAAGACACTTCCTTGCGGAACTCCTGCCTGCGTCGCATAGCACGATGATTTGTGCTAGCCAAAACTGTCATCTCGAAAGGTTTGATATAAGCAGGTGATAAAAGTTACCTGGCAATAGTTTTCTCATTTTTCAGAAGAGATCTCTACATGCCACACTTTGTCAAATGCTTGCTCTACATTCAGGGAAGCCGCTGAGCAATATATCTATTTGAACTAAGAACCGATAGTGGAATGTTGATCTTGGAAACCAAATTGATGAATCAGTAAAAGTAAGAGTTTTTCATAAAGTTTAGACATCGATGTTAGCAGCGATATTGAACGATAAAATGACGCTTCCTTAGTCCAATTTCCCCCTGTTTTTTTACCATGATATCTTCGGTCACTTTAAAGTGGGCCATGCTCAAGTTTTAGACTGACGTTGTATATGCAATTCTTTTAAAACTCGAGCTGATGTCAATTCCTGGAGCTTCTTTAGAGTTTAAATGTTTTTGTCAATTTCTTGAGCCATCTCTGATGGAGAAAAACGTTTGATAATATTATCCTTCTGTTAGAGTGGACCCTGCAGGTACTTATTAATGCCATATCATGTGGTTGAAAAACCTTGAATTTCGATCGTAAGGCACTTTGTTTTCAAACTAAACATGCATATAGAATTAACACAAATTAATGAGAAATGAAACGGCATTTTTCTAGAATTATTATTATTAATAATTTTTCAAACTTAATAGACGTATCAAATGGTACTTTTTTTTGTTATTATTATTTTTTAATGTTTTTACACCGTGCTTGTTTTTAAAAAAGGAATTCTTAGCACAACGTAAAACCGCTTGTTGAATAAATGACAAATAATAAAAATTTTTCGCATTATAACAAATATCTACCTATCATTATGATCCCGGAGAATTTTATCGTATTTCTGCATTATTTTCTCACTTCTGATCAGAATTTGGTTAATTTCGTCCGTTTCACTCTATTCTTTCGCACACTTTTTTGTGTCGCTGATCGTGGTTCTATTTGAATGTTTATTTTTTCACATGAACAATCATTTTATTCTGTATTAAACTTCGGCCACTTCCCTTATATTAGCGCTTCCTATATTTTTTCGTTTTCTTCTACTTTTTTTGATCTCGAATTCTATTGTTTTGTCCAATATCCTTGTTTAAGAATAGAATCCATTTTTTTCTCTTCTCTATTTCAATGCGTCATTGTTCCTTTTCATCTCAATATAGACGTTTTTATTTGATTAAAAACATCATATTTTGAAATTACGATAATTATTTCTTATTTGCCGCAAATGCTTTTTGATCATTACGAATATTATTATATAAATAGGTAATGCTATATAAATACGATAACGCTATAGAGTAAATACGTTTCGTAAAGATAAGGGGATGTTCTTCTGTGTTTCTTTTTCTCGAAAACACATTCCGATATTTCGTATCGGCAGCGAAGAAATTCTTCTGGTTTCTTTTAATCGTATACTGCGACAGTGCATGTTGAACTAGCGGTTAGTGTGCTGTTTATTGTAATACAAACTAGGGCATGTCAATCACTCGTTCGAGGATAAATTCGAAAGAAAATTGTTGCGTAAAAATGAACGAAATGATGCAAATTTCACCACCTGATAACATAAATTTCCGTCATAAACTATGATGGCATTCAAGTTAATTTCAATTTCAATTCGCTCGGTTTTTTGTTCTCATTTTGATCAGTACGATTATTAAAATGATAAGAAAAGTTCCGAAAGAGACTATGCTTAAAATCATAAAAAAAAAATTGTTACTGAAAATATAAAAATCTAATTATAATTTAAACAAAAACAAATTTACACGCACATAATTTTCAACGGTAACATAAATGGAAAAGTCTGGTGACATCTCTTTTTTCTTTTAGGAAATTAATTAAAAACAGTTCTTATAATAACTAGATTCAGATTTCGATAGAGAAAATTAACGATTTTATCACACGGAAACGGAATTGTTGTGTCACCGGTAGATAGGAAGTTATGTATTGATAGGAAGTTATGTATAAATATAAATAAATCAAAAGTATTTTACACATTCGGAATAGTTCTAAATATAAAATACGCGATCCGCGAATTATCCTCCACAGTAACAATTGCATTCATGAGCTTCATGTAAATACCGAACACCCATTTATGTCCTTGTACACCGTTAGAAAACCTAAATGACTTTAAATATTTAGGCGTATATATATATATAGATAAATCCCTGAATTGGAAAAACACATTCTAAGTTTAAACTCAAAAATAAGACAGACAATTCCAGCTTTATATAAAATCGAAAACAGGTACTATCATATCGAACACTACGTATATACTATAACTCAATAATAATGTCTAGAATTTTATATGGAATTCAAATATATTATGTGAGGCTAACAAAAAACTACTGAAATAAATATAATAAATAAAATACAGAAGAGGTGTTTGAAACTCATACTCCCTCATTGGAAATAAATCGACTTTAGGTCGATTATGTGTGAAAGGAAAACAACGAAATGTCTTTCAAAATGTGTACTATTACTATTACAGACTACTAGAATTTAACGTCAATAATATCGAATTAACCTTCAAGGCAAAAAACTCGATTGACAAGAAACCAAAGTAATACATACTACATCTATCCTCGTGGGGTAAATCTGCGAATTGATTAGTGTGTCTTTCCCGGACATTAAGTCGCAAAGAAGATTATGTTTTCCCATTTTAAATATTGAACTGTCGGCATGTGATAATGTACCGATACGTATTACGGGGCGTGTTACGTAGTTGCATGCGTATATATATATTTATACTTAATCTTAACGCTCGAGTACTAATATTATGAGTATAGAATAAGTTAAGATAAATTATAATTTTTTTGTATTGTATATCTATAGTTTTTGAATAAACGTTAATAAGAGTGTCGGGCACTCACACAACGGGCATATTTGCCCTGTGAGACCCACAACTTATTTTAATAAAAAAAAACAAAAAAGCGAAATAAAATATGTGCCACCGATTCCATATAAATTTCACGACGAACGAATGGACGGAAATAGATTAACACTGACGGAAGTGAAGTTAAAAGTCTGTTCGTAAAAAATGCGATCAAGTATACAATACTTTTTTGCTGCTAGGGAAATAATTCGACTATAAATAACGGAGAAGTAAACAATATCTAAATTTCGGCCCCCTCTATTAATTAG
The DNA here is from genome assembly GCA_039619475.1 of Icerya purchasi. Classification (NCBI taxonomy): domain Eukaryota; kingdom Metazoa; phylum Arthropoda; class Insecta; order Hemiptera; family Monophlebidae; genus Icerya; species Icerya purchasi. The sequence continues at coordinate 544,846,644 of CM077115.1, forward strand.
GAGTGACAAGAAATGATACGAAAAAAAAAAGAAATTTAAGAAAGCTAAAAAAGATAATATAGATCAAATAGAGAAAGAATACTGTGATAAAGAAGAGAATGGAAGAAAAACAAGTAGGATTTCCTCTCGATCAAATAAAGATATGGATAAAGATACCGTTAAGTTTGTCAAATACTTCTACTCAATGAACACTACACTTTTTCCAGCCCCGCTGCAATCCCCTGTTTTCCGTATGTTACAGAATGAACATAGCACCTGCAACATGAAGTGATAAAACTTAGTAAATCGAGAGAGCGCCGCACAGAAATATGCCGTGGACAGTACGGATAACGACATGAACAGTCAGCGTGTGTAAGAGTTAGGCGTTCCTCATTGCAGCTTCGGAGATTTATTTAGTTTCTCAATGTCGACAGCTGAGGAACGCTTGGAAAGGAGATGTACTTTCGGCAAAATTATTTATAGGCATAAAAACGCGCGCGAGATGTGTTGATGATATGGTCTGCTAAGGGATACGAACCGGAATCGATCAAAAAGTAATAAGCAAGAAAAACAGCTTAAGAATAAATGCAAAAAAGAACGATGGTAATGTATAGTAAATTTGTCACCAGAAGGCGATTGAAATAAATTTGAAAAACCAAATGAAACAATAGATATGTATATTTATATACTACTTTTAAATCGTAGCTTAAAATTTAATAATAATATAGCGAGCGGAATAAACGAACGTACGCGAATGAAATAATATCCGATGTACAGTGCGACACAAAGAAAACTTATGATAACCGATGATAAAAAGGATACAGAATGTTAAAGAAGAGACTTGTACCTCCTTCATTGGCCTATTAACAACCTAAGCGATATAAATGGATACAAACCGTAATTGAACAAACTGATGAAAATCGACTCGAAGCGCATACTATCTTTTTTGTAAACCTGACAATAACGATCAATAATGTTATACAGCGTCAACAATCCGATTAGAAACTGGAACACAGTCGCCAGTTAACGTGTGACACAGATACAAGGGAACAGATGAAAAAACGTTGATACATGGTGAAACACACTAGCAATAAGTATATGTTTTAGTAGCTGCGATAATAACTGAACCAGTTACAAAAAAACGAGGTAAATGCGAATGAAGCTATTTGTGGAAAATACGTGTGGTTTAGCCTCCGAGAGTGAGAAACATTTGAAGACATCAGAAAGACTGTTATGTCACGAAGGGGACGGATAGAAGTTGAAAGAGTGAAAAATTGCTATTAAAGAGTCGGCGGGGAGGATTTTTTAAATTTTATTATACATCATATAGATACCAACGCGAGCGCACGCATACGCACACATAACTATAATATTTCAAATTTCAATATCGGTTGGCGAGTTGTACCGATTTTGAAGTGATTTTTCGGGTAACTTTAAATTCGATATATTGTTAACTTTTTGCGCGACTTTTAGCGCTCGAAGGTTAGAAGAGCTGCTATTCGAACGTTATGCCTTTTTCTGAAAGAGCATTTTAATACTATTTTTACATATAACTCTTTACATTTAAATGTGTAACCGTCATAATTTTCCCTCTCGTAAAAAAAAAGAAACATCAAAAATTATCCGGCTTGCAATAGTATAGAAATTCGACACTGTTTTTAACTGCTTCATATTTAATCATAGAAAATAAAAAGATGTGTTTGAGAATTGTTATTTTATTATACAGCGACTTTGTAGAGTTCCAACTGTTCCAGAAATATTCATTTCTGTAATAAAACTGTCAACATTGATGATAATTGCTTAACATTAATGGTATAATATGGAATTAACATTAATAGTTTATATATGTATGAAAGCGAAATATTTAATTGAAAAACGGTACAACTTGTAAATAAAGAAAAATGTTAGCCGTCGCGCTGTGTCAAGAGGTGGATATACACACGTTTGATCACAAATATAATTCTTTTGAAACTAGAAAGATAAAAAAAATCGTGTAAATGTAGACAATTAAGACTATGTTAAATTACTGAAAGTTGAGTTAACTGGCAAATTTCAAAAGCCAGAATGAATTTTTAATGATTAAAAAATAAAATATGTATCGTAGTTATTTATCAAAAGTATTTGTTTTAGAACGAAACTGGAAGTGTTTAAACAATTAGTATATATTTTTAAAATTAACCCGGCGTTTTCTCAAATATTTTCTTAATAAACCGTTGTTACACCGAAAATATTTTTAATACATAAATAGGTGTGTAGCCGTATTTTTCGTTGGCAGATTAAAAATTCGTTTTCGAAATATACGATACGTAAAAATTTTGAAAGCTATCAAACATTTTAAAACTGGAGTACAATGAAGCATCCATCATCAGTTTTGGAACCGCTGTGTCCAACGAATATCGTGGGGTTTTCGTTCGTTTTTTTGATATGTTACACCTGCAAATGTTCGGTGCACAATTTGAGTGCCGAGATTACTGGACCATTTTTTTGACGGTCGACCCAGGTAAATGATGGTACGCAATTCGTGTGCGGCCAAGTATCCCTTGAAGAACAAAAAAAAAACTGAAAATGAAAAAACGAAAAAAATGCAATTTGTTAAAAAATACAATTTATTTTAAAAAAATACAATTTGTTAAAAAAAATACAATTTCTTTAGAAAAAAATTGTAAAATTTTTAACGCGATTATGACTATTACGTACTGGTTGATTTTTGCATGAACGGAGAATTTCCGTCGATTTCTGCTTTGAAATTATTTCTTTACACAACAGTTACGAGTTTCTTCCGTTTCCGCGAATTTTAATTTTCGTCAGATTCCGTCGTCGAAGCGCCGAATTCCACATTCTGTGGTACACTGCGTGACAAACGAGGCGATATTTATGGAATTACAACTTTTTCAGCTATCAAAACGGAAAATAAAGTAGCTGAGCCATTGCGACGAGCTGGTGGCGCGAAATAAGACGAAAAAAGAGAAAGCGACAAAAATAAAACGCAAAACAAGAACAAAAAAAAAAAAAAAAAAAGAAGAAAAATCCTTCCATAAAGAGCAGTTTCGGGACACTATGTGCGTGATGAACAATATCGGGAGCGGACAATGTGAAAGAGGCAAGTAACTAGTGAGAGGTGGGGGCGACACATTAGCCCCCGGGACGAGATAACGATTTAAGGAATTTTTAATATAGCAGCTGGTCGAAAGCGGCGCCGCGTTCCGTTGTAAACATACTGTTTTCATTGTATGGCACGTCGATATCATCTCCATTTCTTCACTTTTTCTTCCTCCGCGAAAGCCGGTCCTAACGAAATGTAATTTATTATACCCAACTAAACTTTCCAGCCATTACTCGCGGCCTGGCGTGTTAAAGATGAAAGGCCGCTGGAGCTTTAGCGCTGCTCCAGTCGAGTCTTTAGCCGTCATTTTTAAAACGGACTCTTCTTCGCCTTAAACAATGTGGTGTCCCGAAACAAAGTCGCCCCCCCCGGGGGGGGAAAAAAAAAAACCTACCGAGACTGCGCAGCTAAATTTTGTATTTTCACATCGCCGCGCCGCGGAATGTCAAACACCTTTCCCTTCCTCTTCGCTTTTCTTTCATTGCCTATTTATCGTAAAAAGGCACGTGTACATGTCCTTTTTTACGCTTTTTTTCCTCCGTTCTCGGAAGAAAAGATACAAGTTCTCGAAGAGCTTAAGCGATGACGATCGGAGCTACAAGAACATCATCGAGTGGAAGTTAGAATTAAAAAAAAAAAAGAAAAAAAAAAGAAGGAAAAAACCCGAAAAAAAAAGAAGGAAAAAACCCGAAAAAAAAAGCCGGAAGAAAAACCGGAAAACACGCACATGAAACTGGGATTTCATCGGGGCCGGTGACAAATAATAAAACGGTTAGTAGTTTCACCTTGCTACAGTCAAATGTCAAGATGATTCCGAAATCCCGGTTATACACATTAGGTTCCTCATTTTACTCGCCTGTTTCAATGTGACCTTCCAGCAAGCAAAATTCTGCCGAATTCGAATTCGCCGCTTTACTTCAATTTGACATTAAGCTTTTTGAAAATCGGCAAATTTTTACTGTTAAAAAAGATCTTTTCATTTTTTCGAAAATTTGCCGGGAAATTTAATTTTTCAACCGCGTTTCTTTGAAAATTTTTTAGGTACCCCCCCGTATATTTATTATTGTACGAGCGTTGTTTGTTAAATAGTTGCATCGAAGCACACTTAAACAGGTCTTTATTTGATGCTCTTTTTTTTTTTTTTTTTTGTATTTTTGTCGTTTTTTCTTTCGGTAGAAAATGGAGAGGGCAAAACCGACGCCTCATTAATAACGATAGTAGTTGAGCTTCGAAAACTCACAGTACATTCTCAAACGAAATAATACGTTTGCTGATAAAGTAGAAAAAAGTATTGGCGTCCTAATATTAAGAACAAACGCGATTTACTTTTTTTTTTTTTTTTTTTTTTTTTTGGGCTCGAGACAACCAAGGGGACTTTTACCCAGAAACAAAAGGTAAGGAAAGAAGTCGGTTATATTTTGATCCGATCAGAAATTTGATCTAAAAAGCAATCAATATAACAGGAATAATTAGTGGGGAAGGAAAGGACAATAGGAAGCGCAATAAGGAGCAGGAAGTCCAAACTTAAGCAAATAATAATATAAGGCAGAAATCTCCAAAGAAAAAGATAAACGCTGTGGAAGAACACATGATCGGCGTCGCAAATAACTGCTTCATCCGGATGATGGAGAGGACAGTGTGGAGAAGAAATCAAGGAGAAACGAAATTTAGATAATGACAGCAGAGAATGGCCAAAGCGCACACGAACAATGGAAACAACATCAGAATGTCGAAGAAGAGAGCGATGCGAAAGAAACACCATGATGAATATAGGCAAGAAGAGTAGGCTGAACGGATACAGATGAAATGAATAACTATTAGAAAAGGAGGAAGCGTAATTATCACCATGATCTCTGATATGGAAGCTTTTACAAAGTGATAAGTTATCGGGTGGAATTTATTTAAAAAAAGAGACGAGAGAAAACAGCAGCAGCCCAAGTACCAAAGAATATCAGCCGCTTCATTGCCAAATATCGGGCATGAGTGGCCAGCTACCCATAAAAAATCAATATTGACTGAATGGATACTTAATCGACCTGCGTTCGTCAAGCGTTGATGTGTGAGCAACGACTAAAACGTTACAAAACTGGAGAGTCTACATAGTCTAAAGAAAGAGAGACACAAGTTAATAATGGCGAAAAAAGGTTTTTATAAATAAAACGAGCTTTTTTTTTTTTTATAAGAGTGTATACGAAGGTTTCCATGTGCCGTGTTTAACTACTGGGGCTATTACAGCACATGGAGCCTACTTAAGGGGATTAAACGCGATAGTACAGACCGCTGCTCCGCATGAAAGCTAATACAGCTGCTACCGTGGACGGAGCATTTGACATTATTTTAGAACTAGAGGAAGTGGTAAAGTGAATATGGATCGTGCGGTACTGCAAACGAGGAACATTCGAGAAGTAGGTGAGAGGTGGATGGGGACTAGAAAAGAGGCAGACATTTGGGGGTGGTACCTGGCTCGTGAATATGTAGCTGTGCGAGAGGGTTGTATGTCCTATTCGGAGACGATTCAGGACACAGAAAAATCTCTGCGGGAAACTCCGTCCGTAGGCCGCCAGGGGGGCTCCGTGGTTGTTTTTATGCTTCGGAGAAACGTACTTGAAGATCTCCATTCCTGTTGCCATTCTTCTCCAGTTTGCTGCATAAATAAATGAGCCAATGTAGGGGGAAGAGGGGGGTTGTGTGGCATTGGAGAGAACAATGTCGCCTGAGCTGCTCGATTGACACGCTCATTGCTGGAATCCCAACATGAGCCGGCACCCATAGGAAGGACATTTCGGAGTTTAAATGAGATAGCCTGTATAATCGGTAATGGACCTTCCTTACCAAAGGGTTGTTGGATTTATAAAACGAGCTGGTGTCCGTAAAAAAAATGGAAAAAGAAAGAAAGAACAAGAAAGGAAAGATTTATCCGCATAAATAATAAAACAATACAGCTTATAAAATAATTACTGATATAGGATAAAATCGGTAGGTAAAGGGTATTGCGGTATGTGAAAAAACATTCATAGGGGAAAATTAATAACAATATTCCTTACAGAAGGATGATTTGATGTATATCGTGTACATTATATTAATCGGTCTGCGTAATGATAATATATTTCAAATGCAGACATGTAGAGAATACAAAAGAATTTTTTGAACTAAAATCCGAATGTTTTAGATTTTTTTTGTTAAATCTACGACCTTTTTTTAAATTTTAATTTATAATATATAACGTTTCGCTCTGTCAAGCTCGCACTGCTGGTTAATTTATATAATGTACCCTAATATTGAATGTACTCCCCCGAAATATGTTTTTTTTTTTTTTTGTTTTTTTGTTTTTTTGTTTTTTTTTGGGCACGTCAGCAGTGAAACTTATTACCCAACGCGGTATATCGGTAAAAACGTAAATATTTAAAAAAGAATCTTTTACTGATATTAAAGCATAACTGAGAGTTTTTTCAAATTCGAATCATCAGGAAAAGTGACGGATATGAGATCAAGTGCCTAGAGTTACAATGTTAGTTACCTGTGCGATTCAACGTTAAAATCAACGGCCGGTCTAACATTTTACTTGTATTGCTTTTACACTTGTTATTGATTGGTGCGTGTACATCACGAAAATGAAATTCTCCATTGCGATCAGATACGTACGAATTAACAGATATAGCCGATTCAGATGAAAGAAAAGCGGGATAAGGTTTATTTTTGGTTAGGATAGTTTGAAAAGAAATAAAAGAGCATTATTAACAGCTTTTTATCGCTTCAGGTAGATTTTTTTTATAAATATAAAATAATTAGTATGTAAAAAGCGAAAATGAAAATTACCCCCATCCGGATATTTTCTTAAGATTTTTACGCGGAGAACGCGACAGTCTGGTTGCTAAAGCGCTTGGCTTCGTTTCGAGTTCGATCCCGGGCAACGATTGAAATTAGTACGAAAAATTAGATTAAGTAACCGCTGCTGGTCGTGTGTGGCAATAATGGCAAACCACTAAATCCATTACATGCTCGCTAGTTAAGACATAAATAGGACTGTATTTGTGTATAACACGATATAGATGAAACAATGACAATGACAGTTCCGAATTTGGTCTTGCATGTGTACAGTAGCGTTTTGATTAAAACAATTGCCTAGAGTAGTATGGCTCTGTATGAAATGTACGAATAGGGAGTTACCGACGCTCAGGAATTAAGTACGGCGTACCACGATAATGATAGTAACTAAAAGTTCTTCAAGGAAGTTTCAACATCTCCCTTAGCTATACCACCGCATTATTTGAAAGAAAAAAAAAAAAAGTACCAAAGTGGTTGATATTACAAGCGTTTCTATACGACAGTGTGTCGACACAGATGTTTAAGGAGAACTAATTGCTAAAAATTTGAAAAATTTCAATATTTATAATTTGCTCAGCTACGCCGAATCTTACCCGTTCTAATGAACTGAAAAAAAAAAAAGAAGTAAAGTAACTAATAAAAACCCGTTTTTTAGTGTAATTTATTGTATTTATATTTATGTAAAATTACAAACTTGAAAGATATTAAAAAGTAATATTAAGTTTTCGCGGCTTTTTGTATTCTTCGTTTGTCTATTTTTGGTAAAAATCGCGCTTTGTCTGTAAGTAAATCGTAACAAGTTTTTACCGGAAATGGGCCAAAACTCGGAAAGTTTATCAGAACCGAATGACGGTAGAAAATTTTATTCGTATCGGTAACGTGTTTTGTGCTGGTATTATACCAAAAGGCATAACATCGCCAGCGTATTAGCCAACACGTTCGATAACGGACAGGGCACATTGCTTTTTTGTTTTGCTCCCCAGATTTCCATACTTTTTCTATAATTAGTATTTTCTAATTTAAATGATGGTGATGATTAAAAAATTCCAGTTTGATCTGAACAGCTCTTCTTTCGAACTTTGCCCCTCATTCGTCCGTACCATTTTAAAAATTTCTGTAGATTTTTTGTCTAGTTAATTTAAATACCCCCTTAAATGATTTCGAAGTGTATTTAATTTTTAAACGCAATATTATTACGCGTAAAGAACTTGGTGAATGGAAATGAAAATTATTCGAAGAAAGAAAAATTAGTTTTCACCAGGGGCGGCTCCTCCTAGGGAGCTCATGGACACGTGAGCCTCCTAGTGTGTGAGTTTTCAAAAAAGGCGCATATTATTTAATGACTTTAAAAACTCTGTTCTATATCGCTGATCTTTTTCTTCAGAGTCATTAAATAATATGCGCCTTTTTTGAAAACTCACACACTAGGAGGCTCACGTGTCCATGAGCTCCCTAGGAGGAGCCGCCCCTGGTGAAAACTAATTTTTCTTTCTTCGAATAATTTTCATTTCCATTCACCAAGTTCTTTACGCGTAAGAATATTGCGTTTAAAAATTAAATACACTTCGAAATAATTTAAGGATGTTTAAATTAACCCGGTCAAAAGTGAAAATTAAAAAAAAATAAATATTTATTTAACTGAAGGTGGGATTTTCGTGCAGCAAAAAATTCAAAAAGTACAGCGAAAATCGTTGAAACGTGTAAAAACACGTTGAACATACAAACTGGAAACGTGCAATGAAATTATAATTAAAATAAAAATTAAAAAAAAAAAAAATTACACGTAAAGTATTTTTCTCCGTAAACAGCTTTGAATTAAACGATATAATTTTGAATGCATTTCTAAGTTGTCTTCTTTGAAACTATGTTTTCTTTTAATTGAAGAATGTTCTTCTATACCGAAAACGATAGTTGTACATAAAAATTAATATTACGCTTAATTGAAAATGTGCTGAGGATTAATCTTTTCACTTTTTTTGAATGCATATTCCCTGTACCTTCATCTAGTATATATACTTTGCATTCCTTCTCAAAAGTCGGATTTTGTCCTTTAAAAATATTGAAATAAAATAAGTTTTCCGGTACAATTAAGACGTACACACTTTAAATGATAATTTCATTTTTCCTTATTTTTTTAAGAATAAAAAAAGTTAATAAATAAATAAATTCTCTATACATTTGATAATAATTCACCTAACAGGTCCTATTATTTCTTACGTAAACTTATTCAACTTCCGGAAGGGCTTGCATTTTAATTGGTGTCCAAGAATTTTTCCAGTTATTATTACATTTTCAATGCTGTTTGGTAGGAATGATGAAGAATTTTTAATTTTAACGCTTAATTAAGTGGCATTCAAAAAGATAGTATTTTTTTTTTTTGTATATGAGGTATATGTTAACTAAAACGAGTAAAGCAAGTTTCGCGTTGCTGAGAATTCGAACTAATTAAAGATGGCGTTGTAGTATGTCCAGCGAGATCCATTCTGAATCCGTTAAATTACCTCCCTTCTGCTTCGTCATTTTTTTTTTTTTTTCTTTTTCTGCTGAACCTCTAGAGCTATTCTCCGTGCTATCATTCGTGTTTCTCCTAATTATTCTGATAATAATTTCTCGAACGTTTTTGACTTTAAAAGGTTTTTCTAATCATTACTTCTCCTCTCCCTCCACCGACAGCAGATTGTTGTTATTTTTATTCGAACTTTAATAATCTCCCAATTGCCTCTCGTGCTTTCCATATTGATTTCTTCTGGATCCCTGGTCATGCAGGAACGAGGTCAATGAGAGTAGGCCGATGCGCTTGCCCGACCTGCTGCACATAACGGTCGATTCCTTACTAAATTCCCGGCTACTAACAAAAACATTTCCAAAAAATTTCCACTTTAAACTACGACGACTTCTCTTTTTTCGAATCCTAGGTCTTCTTATCAGTCGATGCATTCTTGTCCGCCGTCTCGATTGTGGTACCATTTCCATATCTCCTTCTCTCATTTATCTGCCATTTCAGCTTAATCATAATTTACTTTCTTTCTTTCTTTCTCGCTTTTCTCTTATTTCATCTCCTAATTTTGTCTTTCGCACCACTAGATGACTCTGCAGTCTAATTTACGATGCCAATCATACATTTTTTCCGAACGTTCTTTCTCCGAGCGCTCGTGTTTTCCCGTTCAGCTCTTAAGCCTTTCTTTTCTTACCTCATATATATTGCTTCCTTTATTCGTTCGCTCCCTGTACATAATTCCTGCGGTTGTCTCCTTCCTTTTCTCAATTTGTAATTCCACTAAAACCTGGTTTCCTTCCCGTTAATGATTTCTCGAACTGCAGAGTGCTGGGTGTCTGTAGCCTTAAAAGGCGAGTCCAATAAAAAAAAAAAAAAAAACAAAAAAAAAACACGGCATACCTCACTGAGGGGGAAAGCCTAAAAATAATGGACTTACAAGAAACTAGTCGAAAGCAGAATCGGTCGTTTACTTTTTGCGTGAAATAATAGCCAACGTTGTATGACCAAAAACAGTCGCAACAGCTTATTGACGTAATTTCTTGCGCGCTATGCTGGCTCCTCATTTTTCCAGAACCAAAGTCCACATCTATCCGTCTGCAACCCAACTGGCCGTTAATGCAGAGCTCCTACGGTTTCACAGCCTATTTTTCCTGCATGCATATATATATATATATATATATATATATATATATATATATATATATATATATATATATGTATATGTATATGTATATGTATAGACACATATATCGCAAAAACATCAGCCAGTTAGCGGGGTGCGTGTAAAAATAAAGCACGAAATCGTCTAGATTGATCCATTAATTCGGAACCGTCGCAGATTGAAACGAATTCCTATGGCGGGCTATCTTCGCTTTGGCTGAGAGCACCAAAGTGCTTTTCTCGTCATTAATGAGAACTGCCTCGAAAATATAAAGAATTGTACGTTTTTCTTGTTTTATTTAGCCGTGCATTAGTATAAAAGTTCGTTCAAAATTATTTTACATTGCTGGTCTATTTGGAAATAAATGAAAATCGCGATTACATTAAAATTAAAATTGTTTAATTAGTTTATCATTCTTGCTATTTTATTTATACATATTAATTACAAAGTAATTCTTAGGCTACTCGCCATTAGAAAAAAATGTCCCAATTCTATGTAACGTTTGTTATATTAGAATAGGATTTTTGTGATTGTGTTATTTTTGTGTGTGTAGATGCCAGTAAGAATTACGTTGTAAATTTTGATCATTTTATACAAAGTATAGAAGAGAAAGAGAGACAGAAATGAAAGCAAGAGGCTAAAATGACCGAATTTAGAAATATTTCGGGAAGGGAAATTATATAATTACATAATATATCTTATATGCGGTAGATAGTAGATTTGAGAAGTACCTGGTTTCATAGAGAAAATCAAATAGCGACCTTTATAGAAATTTTTAAAAAATGTTTCAAAAAGTACACAATTATTACAATTTTTAATTAAACGTTTGTTTTGCTTTTAGGGATGAAAAATAAAACGAAATTATAAAATTGTAGCTAAAATATGGTAGTTTAGAATTTGAATAGTAAATTACTGGAAAGACTAGAACGATTGTATTTTTGTTGAACTTTATTTTATTTTTCACCCCTAAAAGCAAAACAAACGTTAAATTAAAAATTGTAATAATTATGTACTTTTTAAAACATTTTTAAATTTCTAAAGAGGTCGCTTATTTCTCAATGGATAATCTGATCGAATATCGAAAACGGCGCGCATATGCCCGCACGCTCATAAGAGCCGCTAAAAAGAAAAGCCTGCTACAGTTCACCGCTTCGATCAATTAAAACTCATCGATTGCCTCGATATGGAAATAAGTTCACCTCCTCAATGGGAAAAATAAAGCTCATCAAATTTCTCTGCTCACTCAACGTGTATTAGTCTTTTCATCCGTTTCCTCAGATACGAGTTACACTGAAGGTTTTCATCAGGAAAAACGAATTATTGAAGCGATTCCAATAAAATTCGACTCTCCTAATCCCACAAATGCTAGAACCAGATTATTTCATCATGAACAACATTCACAACTGATCCCCTGGTCCAGACAACATTCATCCAGTGAAGCTCAAACATTTGCACCAGTCGGCGAAACAGTACTTACTCTATATTTTCAACACCGCTTGGAGTAATGGCGAATTTCCTTCAAGTTGGAAGATGGCCACGATACTGAAAAAGAGCAAGGACAAATCTGATCCCTCCAGTTACCGACCAATCGCTTTAACAAGCGTCCTTAGCAAATTGTTGGAAAAAATAGTCCAGAAACGCCTCATTTGGGAAGTACAATCAACAAACTGTTTTATAGACCAACAATATGGATTTAGAAAATGGCGATCCTCCACTCAAGCGATTCTCGATTTTCCGTTGCATATCCAAAAGGCATTTGCGAACCGAACTCACCTATATATTATATTTTTTAATCTTCAAAAGGCATTGCTATACAGTTTGGAGACACCGTGCCCTTCAAAATTTACACAAAGCTGGTTTACGCGATCATCTAGGCCGGCTCATTCAGTATTTTTTAACCGACAGGCGAATCGTCGTCCGCATTGATAACTACTGCTCTCCAAGTTACGCAGTAGACAACGGCGTTCCCCGAGGATGCGGTCCAAGTGTAACGTTATTTCTTCTCGCTATTATTCAAAACGCAATTAAGCCACCGATTCACTTCGCCTTGTTCGCCGATGACTTAGTAATATCCTTCGAATCCTGTTCTCCGAGTCGAGCTGAAAGGCTAATGCAAAAAGCAATCATATCAATTGGACTTCACAGATCATGGCTTTAAATTTTCGGTAGAAAAAACTAACGGTGTCGACTTCCACCCCTTCCGGAATTGTACTTAAACGATCATTAGCTCATATTTGAAAATTGCGCACATTGCCTTGGCCTTATGATTCGATACGAGACTCACATGGAGCGGCTACATCAAATAGAAGTCCAGTATGGGCGCTTTAAGATTGCTAAAGAACATCAACAACCACAATAAAGGAGGAGATCGTAAAATTTGACTGCTTCTATACAAATCGATAATTAGATCTAAACTTGACTATAGCTGTCAGGCGTACGGGCCAGCCAGCCGGAGTCTGCTATCCTCTCATGATAACATCCAAAACTCTGCCATGGCATCTTCTATTCTAGTCCTGCTGTCAGTCTGAATAGTGAATCTGGTGTCTCCTTCCTTTCCACTATAGAAGACTAGTATTATTATCCAACTTTCTTGCGTCTACTCGGCGCATTCCTAATCTTCCGCTTTTTAGTATCCTATTCGAAAACAATCCTCCTGCTTCACAAAACCTCCCCAAATTCACGAACCATCTCAAAACCAATCTTGAATCTGTCTTTCCTCAATTCTCTTAAATTATCCTGACTCCTCCAATTATGCCACTCTTTACTAATACCCCTCCATGGCTTCTATCCCCTGTAGGTATAAACTTCAATTTACTTAATTCTTCCAAAACCGTCTACCCCCTCTACATCATTAGTCAAAATTACTCCGTTGAAATTTCAAAATATTCTAATCATACCTGTTGTTTCACTGACCGTTCAAAATCTGATGATCGTGTTCTTAGTCCTCAACTCCATACTAAAATTTCGTCTTCCCAAACACTGTTCTATATTTATCGCTGAACTCTATTTTTAACTTCTTCTGGTCCTCACTCCAGATATCTCATAATTTTTGACTCACTCAGTAGTTTCCTAGCATTACAGAATCCACGTTCTTCCCATCCTATCGTATAACGTATTTTCCTTCTATTCAACTCCCTCAGACTTGCTAATGTACTGATCAATTTCATATGGATCACTATGTAGAAATCTCTGGTAATGAAATCAACGCCTTAGTCCCTGCTTCCAGTCCATTTCGATCCAAAAAGAAAAACATCATTCTTACCCGACTTAGAATCTCCCATACGGCCCTCACTCATTCTCACTTAATCCAATATCGCGATCCTCCCAACTGTCCCTTCTGTCAAAACCACCTTCTCAATTACTATCGTGTCCTTCACTTCAGTCTCAAAGATCATCTCCTTAATCTTCCACCGCAATTCTTTCCGAAAACTTCACTCACCTTAACAACCTCTTTCTCTTTTTGAGAAACCTTAAACTCATACACCTAATCTAATACCTGTCGTAGTCTCCGGTTGCATTTGGCCCGATGAGTAGCCGAAAGCGCCGTTTTTTTTTTGTAATAATAAATAAATAAAGAGGTCGCTATTTGATTTTCTTTATGAAACAAGGCACTTCTCAAATCAATTATCTACCATATAAGATATTGCGTAATTATATAATTTCCCTCTCCAAAATGTTTCTCTAGATCTGCTCCTGTAATATATATATATATATACATACATATATATATATATATATATATATATACATACATATATATATATACATACATATATATATATATATATATATATATATTTGTATGTATAAATAAAATAGCAAGAATGATAAAGTTATTAAACAATTTTAATCTTAATGTAATTGCGATTTTCATTTATTTCCAAATAGACCAGCCAATGTAAACTAATTTTGAACGAAAAAAATATATATATATATTTCTCACTGAACTATTTTCATTTACATTACAAAATAAAAATTAAAAATAAATAAAAAAGGCAAAAGATCCATGACAGTTGCGTTTAAAATAGAACAGAAACGTAACATTAATAGTTTTACCAGATATTAGTTATATAATTAAATCCATATTAAGTTTCCTTGTTTTAACAAATGTTTTCATCAAGGTTTTAGTTCCTGGGGGGGGGGGTATATCCACCGCTGATGTATATATACACATATATGTACATATATTTATTTTTTTATTTATTTTTCATCTAATAAATACGTATAAGTTTATACAAGGTTCTATCGAACTAAAATTAATAATTGTCTCTATTTCTTTTTTTTTTTTTTTTTGTTGGCGCGCCAGCTGCATTGACCCAACAACAAGAAAACTAATCTAAAAAACTAGATAACTAGGCGGTCCGAAATGGACGCAACAAAGGACAGCAGTGCGGACACCACAGAAGATGAAGGAAAGGAGAGGATAAAGGAACAGTTACAGGGCATAGTAAGGAGACCTAATGACAAGAGCTGACTATATAAAAGGGAGCGTTCGTTACGAAGAGCAGGACACTCAAAGAAAATGTGATTAGCATCACATGTACGAGGAGGATCACAATCAAGAGAAGGCGATAGAGCAAATCGAAAGCGTGATGGGGAGGGGAGTAGACAATGATTTGGAGATGAATTAGGGAGACAATAGAAGAGCGACGACTGCGAGGAATAGAATGGAACCAAGGCAGGGAACGAGGAATTGGCTGAATGAAACGGTAATGAGAATGACGATTAGAAAATAGGGAGGGATAAATATCCTGCCAAAGTCTGGCGTGATTGGAGGTGGATAGGGAAAGGATATCTGAAGAAGAAGGGAAATGGTTGAGAAATGAATCAAGGCGACCAGTAGAATGAGCCAAAGAATCGGCTGCATCATTGCCATCAATTCCGGAATGACTGGGGACCCATAAAAAATCAATGAGAATAGAACGGGATGACTGCAGAGTTTTATTAGATATATAAATGTAATATTCATTAAAAGAAAAAAACGCGGGAAAAAAAGGGTTTTAAACAAGAACGCCGCTGTTGGCGATTAAATGTGATAGCTTTGAATGTATATTTATTTCGCCGAACACATAAACATTTTTTACAATAATTGATTTGCGGACAAGGTCTTCAGTTGAAACTTTATTGGAATTTCTAGTCGTTTATCAATTTACCTATTTTATTCGTTTATCCGGGCTCGTCAACTGTGCTCATTAATTCGGCACAATGAAAGCTGTTCGCATTTTCATCGTACAGTACCGAAATTAAAATCGGTTTCTACTCGAGCGAAAATGTAGCCAAATGAATAACGTATATTTCATAAATGATGCAAGATGAACAAAATGTGTGACAACGTAAATTCACGCACACCAGAGAAAGCTTCGATAGTAGCTAAACCATGTTTCTTCTACACCATAGTAATGTTACACGTTTATACCGTTACCGATGTAAAAGGCTATTTGATGATAGTGAAAGGTATATCAGGTTTAGAGTAGTACATCTACCTTATCCTAGACATCATTTACGGTGGAATTGGTACTTTCATTGTTGGCACGCTGATTGCATAAAAAAGTGAATCTTGAACCTATGTAAATGTAAACATATATAAGAGGAAAAAGGTAGAGTGTTAAACTGAAACTATATATACTTTTTGAATTGAATTTTCGAGTATGGTGTTTAAGTTCAGAAAAAATTGTATGTTTTCTCCTTTCAAAGCGAAGAATATTTTTTTTTAGTTAGGCAAAGAACTGCGTTTTTATACGACTCCTCTGTCTAATATAAAATTATCTTGTTTAAATGTACGCTACGTTAAATTCGATAAGCAAATTTACTTTCACAGAATAAATCGAACGTATGAAGAAGATCGAATGCACTAATTTTTTTTTTTATTTTTAGGTTCTTATTCGCTTACTTAAAACTTTTATAAATAAATTTAAACGTAATATTTGTAAAAGTTTTTCCGTAAGTTTAGAAATATTACTTTGGTTCTTCCAGGGCTATTTCTTTTCAAATGTGTTAGCGTGCATTAAATCTGTGGTTTGTTACATTTTTTTTAAGACAATTTCGATTCTGTTTGCTCGGCCCGCTTATTTTGATTAATATTTATTTTTTCCCGAAACATACTACGAGTCCTTTTGTCTAGGTGCTTTTAAAGTAAGATAATGTTTTTAAATTGTTTAATACTTCAATATTATATCTAAATAGTCGTTTTAAAAATTACGATATATATATATATATATATATATATATATGTATATACAATAAGGTGAAACAATTTTATTTTTCACACGCAACGTTATTTTAACATAATTAAATGATTAAAAAAGTACTAATTTTCGTTTTTTCGAAAGCACAGTTTTCTCTGTCGTATTGTTTGTAGTACTATATTAACGTTTAATCGTTATAATTTACAATGCTACTTGTTAAATACTTGATAGAATTTACTCTTTTTCAACTCTACTTAGACAATTATGAAAATATATAGAACGTGCAATATTTCAATGGTAAGCAGAATTTCGGTAAAACCGCAAAAACCTGGGCTTCTTTGTTTTATTTTCAAATGCCTTTTTGCATTTTCTGCTCAAGAGGAAAAACTAAGGAAAAAAAAGGCCGCCAGGTAATCGATTATAATCTCTGTTAATTCTACTTTGTCGGGTTGCACCGTTATTACTGGGGAAATGACCGCTGGGAAAAGTTGCGGGGCGCGAGATTTCCTACGCTGAAATTTCATTAAATAAACCGTGTAATCCGCTTTTATTATTTTATTGTCTGAAATTTCAGGCGCTAGGCGATTAATGGGTCGGCTGTAAACAGCGAATTTGCCAGCAGCAACAATGTCACGTGCTTCAGTTATCGTAAAGGGGAGCGCGACATATTTACTTCAACGGTAAACGGGCCAACATGTAAACGGGCCAACATGTAAACGGGCCAACATGTAAACGCAAATTAAAAAACAATCTCATTTAATCGCCAACAAGTACATAGAAAATGGCATTCTTTCCAAAACTGTTTTTCTTTCTATACCTTTTTTTTTGCTTTTTTGTTTGTTTCGTTCATTTTAGTTATGTTAAATTTGATTGCTCAAAAAAAAATAGCATCTCTTTAATTTTATTTCAATCGATACGTATTTATTATATCAAAAAGAAAACAAAAAAAGTATAATATAAATCTAAGAAATCGAAACTAGATTAAAATTTTTTAAAGCTATTCCAACTGTGACTTCCGTCTGTTTTCAACTGAGCCGGTAAGTAATGTAAACCACTTTCGGAAAATCAAATACCTATAAAACTGAAGTTATCTGGAAGATATCGTGAAATTTAAATATAAACGAACTAACTTTAAATGCGAAATCAACCTGGCCTTTTTTTTTTTTTCAGGTTACGACCTTTAGTAAATCCATTAAGGTTACGTTGTAAAGAAAAAATAATTTTTTAAACGTAATTTTTTGCTTTATGAAAGGGCTTCTGCCATTTAATATTTTGAATTCCACCTTTTTTTTTTTTATAGCTGTAATTTTTCAGTAGCGTTTTAGTTTTTTTTTTTTTTTTTTTTTTTTTTTTTTTTTTTTTTTTTTGAGCGTTCGTCTACAAGGACATTGGCCCAAGAACAAAAGAAATAGGACGCAAGAGACTCAGATCTTTACAGGATTAGAGATAGCCGACAAAAAAGAAAATCAAGAGCCTGAACAACAGAAAGAGGAGGAAGGGAGAAAATGAACGAAGCACTGTATGGAGTGGGAATATGCAAAACGGAGGAGTAGAAAGCAGCTTGATCGGTTACAAGAGACGAATACCCGAACATTATGTGATCAGAGGATCATACATAAATTGGATATTGGAGGGGTGCAATGGACAAATAGGAGACTGCACAAGAGATAATGGAAAAGCGAGGAAGGAAGCAAACTGTGCCGAAAGCGCAGGCGGCAAATCGCAGAGAGATGTTGGAGCGACGCGTGGAAGGAAAGTCAAGAAACCAGGGGAAACGAGGAAGGGAAGGCTGTATAGACAAGAAAAAGGAATCCGCGTTGGAGAAAGAGAAGACATAAGAGTCAAACCATAGATTGGAATAGGCAGCAGAAGACAGAAGGGTAATATTGGAAGAAGAGAAAACAGAAAGAAACCTACCGGAAGAGGAAGATAACCGAGCGAATGAATCAACTAACTCATTACCCTCAATTCCGGCGTGACCAGGAATCCAAAAAAAGAAATCCGTTTAGATAATGTGAGAAAGGAATGAATCAAGGAGCGAATAAGAAGGATAACGCGATCGGTTGAGTGAGAAGGGAAAGGAGATGCAATAGTCTGCAGCACGTTTTGAGCATCCGACAGGATAAGGATATTGCGAGAGACAGGAGAGGACCTGATAAAAAGAAGGGCACGCAGAATAGCGGAGGATTTCGCATAGATGATAGAGCAAAAGGAGGGAAGTTTAAGGAGCCTTCGGTAAAAATCAAAAAATGATTAGGGAAAAAAGAGTTTAGATTCTGTAAAAATTCTGATCTAACAACATTACGAATGACAGGTTTAGGAGGAATCGGGGAATATGAGCAGTTATTAGGATGAAGAAAGGAGGAAAAATTGAAGGAGAAATATGGGAATTTATCATGAATGTGGATATATACGGAGAAAACTGAACAAGACGGGAAGCGATAAGAGATAGAATGGGAGTTTTGTTGACAGAAAAACGCCAGCTACGTAATAAGATGGATGAATAAGAAGAAATCAGAGGAGAAGAGGAAATCGGCAACAGTTTGATGAGGAAACGATAACCCAAGAAGAGAGGAACATCGAAGAAAAAAAGGAGGAATGTGAGATTCCGCATGCAGACTTTCTGGCTCCGAGGCAGAGGCCGAGGCATGCATTTTGGACCCGATCGAGCTTAGACAGAAGGGATCTAGAAGAATTTCCGTAAATGTAGGAACAGTAATGAAGAACAGAGCGGATAAAAGATTTGTAAACGATAAGTAGAATCACAGGATCACCACCCAAATCAGTATGAGAAAGGGATTTAATAAAGTTGAGCACCCCTTTAAACGGTTATATCTGTGGTGATGAGCTATGCATTTTTTAAGGATAATTTCTGAGGTCGTTTTATATTTCATATTATAATATTCGGATTTTTTTCCGCCAAGGCTAGTCGGTTAGCTTGAAGTTATCGATAGGGGAATATTAATTATGTTTTATGATACAGTTTTGATAAATCAATCCCTTCGTGAGCTGCTGCATATTTTAATTGAATACTTTTGTCGCTTCTGAAACATTTTATTAGGATTTCGTACATTATACTTGTACGGAATCTTAAAAAAAAAAAAGAAAAAAAAATTAAAAACAATATACATTTTTGTTATTTTTCATCTCGAATGAAAAAAAATTTCGATTTCGAATGATTTTACTTGCCCGCTAGAGTGTAAGTACAGTTGATTATCATACTGGCTAGTTTTGTCCTTAGTGTGGTTTTAGATTTAACTTTGTCGAACTAGAAAAATAAGTGTTGCCAAATAGCTCTCATAATTTATGATTTCTCTGCATAAATTTCTCAAATTATTTTATATATATATATATATATATATATATATATATATTGTAAACACAACTGACAAAGAGAGCGAATCGCCCTGGAAGTTTTTTTTTTAGAATTCGACCATTAAGTGTGATTAAGATTTTATTCAAAATGTCGATTATTAATTTAGTTAAAGTAAAATCAGCTTTTTTTATTTAAAAAAAAAAAAAAAGTCTCTATCATTACCTGAAAAAACTGTTATTCGATTTTTAAATGATATTTTTAGTTATTGATTTGTCTATTTTTCGTTATAATTAACATCTCTCCTGTTTACTCTTCCCTTTTTTCGTATACGTTCCTTTGTGTTCCGTCGATAACCAGCAACCGTTTATGCGTTGATCATTTGTCAGAATTGCCTACGCGTTAGCTTTGTGTGTTGGGATGAATCTCAGCGAGCGATATGTGCTCCGATGTTGTTACATCGTACGGATAAAATTATTTCACAAAAAAACTTTATTTATTTGAACTAATTTTAAACGAATTATTGAAAAGGCAATTGAACAATATAGAAAACCGTTGATTTGCTAATAACGAAAAGTAGTTTGTTGCAAACTCAAGCGAAAATGAAATCACCGCGTAGCATTTTCGACGTAATTTAAAGTCAAATTCGAATTTCCGCTTGGATTTCAAATTAAAAAATCAGTTCAAGTTATTATTGTTATTATATCGTGCTGAGAATACGCTACCATCCGTAGAACCATCATCTGGTAGAATACGTTATTGGAATTGCAATTATGATGTCCGTCTGTCAACCAATTTTTTAGCTTTGCCCGACAACACTACCGGCCACACCTGTTCTTTGTGGTTATTTCAGAAGACAAAATAGACTGCAGTTAAATATAATTCACCGTGATGCTCTGTATATAGAACCGGCTGTGAAATTTTTTAAACATCTTTTTTTGCTCAAAACTTAATTTTCACATTTTTCAAAATTTTGGCACTTTAATTTAAAATTTTTGAGGGTCTCGTATTTTTCGTGAGTGATTGATATACATTATTTTAAAAATAGAGTGATCTTCTAGCTACTATGTAAATTAACGTTTTTTTTTTTACCTCTTTAAGCGTGTATTTTTCCAAATTTTGATCGCTAAATATCAAAATTTTATCGAATTTTATATTTTTCCTGTATTCTGGAGACCTCACAGTATGCAGGTTAAAACGAAAATCAATACTGCAACTCATATAGAAACGGCTGCGGAATTTTTAAAAATGTTTTTTCTTAAAACTTGATTTTGACATTTTTCAAAATTTAGGCCTTTTAAATTTAAAATTTCGAGGGTTTTATTATTTTTGCTTATGATCTGACGAAAAAAATACGTCGACTGAAAAAAAAATTAACTCTCTAGCTACCACAGAACGGGCTGTACAATTTTTTTTCTTGTAGCTTTATAAGGTACAAATATATATATATATATATGTCGTGAGATTTCATTGTTAATGACATATAATGTAGATGAAGCATTTTTTCAAGAGACCTCCTAGAGGTGACTCGTATGATTTCTGTATCTACGCGTGCAGTTTTTAAATCATCAGTTCATTTGTTTCGCAAAATTTCGATGTAAATATAAGATTTTGTAATGTAAATCAGCGGTATGAAATCTCGAAGGGTTAAATTTCTACTGCTATTAAGAAGCGGTCGATCGATGGGCGAGTTTTACGTATAGGAGTTTTTAAATTTTATTTCTTTCCCGATGCGAAGGTTTCTTTGATAGAAATGTTTCAGCCAGGAAACACGCTTTCTAATTTAGCTTCCCTACCGATAGATTATTCTTCCTAGTATGATTGCGCATTAAATCATTTAAAGCGCCTTGCTTTCAAGATCTTCTCGATGATTGGCCGTAGAACCTTACTTTTCCGCTACATATATATATATATATATATACTGCATCTCAGAAGGTTCATTAAAAATTTTTCGATTTTTCCACAAGAGTAAATTTAATCTCTGCAGTTTTACCTCCCGCCTCCTCTGGTAATGCTATCGAGAAAATAGCCCAATTTCGTTATTAACGTTAAAAGTAATGTTTCCTTTTTGTAGCGTGCAGTATTTTCAATCGGCATTCTTGACCTTCTATCGATAGAGACTCCATTTAAAATCAGTTCAATGACGTGTCCTTAAACAATTCACCGGAACGTAAGAAACCAGCAACATAGTAAAACCGTGTGTGTTACCCGACAATTTGGCCACGCAGCGGACAAACGTTGTTTTTCCTTGTCATCAAGAAGTTTATATCTGCTCGACCGGAATAATGGCCGCTTTCTTTATAGAGGGAGAGGAAATCATCTATAAAAAAAATCTGTAAGGCGTTCTTATCTAAATTGCATTCCTGTCGGGGTAAAACGATATCAACGTGTTCGACACAAACGGGTTTTCACTTTAGAGACAAAAACAAAATTGACTGCAAAGCTGCAGAATCGGGCGCATGAACGATTAACTGCATTTCAGAAGGTTGCATATGAACTTTAGCAAAGGCTAGTTCAATGAAAAGAGAAAACTATGAAGCAAAATCTGACATGTATGAGACGACCGAGGGATAGATCTCCTTCCTACGTAATTCTGATATTTGCTCACGTTCGGCATATTTTAATTATTAGGATTCTTAAAGACTGCTGATAAATGTTTGATGCACCGACATACATATATGTATGTATATAAGACGCCAAAAATGGATAACTTAACGTATGGCTTAATAACTTTATTTTTTTGTAAAAATAAAATCGAATAAATACCCAGAAGTCGTAAAAAAATGTACGGATATAGCCTATGAAATTATTGCTTTTTTGATAATTTAATTAGTACGCTAATTTCAAAGTTGCGGAAAAAATTTATCTAAACTGAAAAATTAGTTATTTTTCGAACTCATTTTAACGATAAACGGCGTCGGCTGAAATCGGATTGGCGCAAATTGTAGAATCTCTTTTTCACGTCCTAGCTACTTTGTGTGAGCCCTGTGCAAAAAAGTATATGTACTCATCTATTAATATAACGGTCATTGTGGTGAGTTGTATTTGAATATGTGTTTTGCGATTTTTGACATTTTTTAGAAAATGTTATTTGCTACTTATACATTTTCCACTATTATTAATACCATAATTTAAGCGATTTTTTTTTTTTTTAAACACCTGACGACACACTTTTTATTAACCATTTTGGGCATGTTTAGAAAAAATGAAGTAAAATAGGCAACACTGATCTAAGTGAAAAACAGAAACAAGCAAAAATTTTCATGCGGAAATTGCGTGGTTTTGTTTAAATAATTTTAAATGATTATCTGTGCTTATACTCGTATTATAAATACTTCATTGCAACTGATGTTTATCTCTGAATTTAAATACGCGGTAGTCCTGCCTAAAGCACGGAAACGTACGTTACGCTGCTAAATATCGTAAAATCAACTGCCAAATTTCCTAAATCTAAAAAAATTTCCAGATTTTTAATGGTACCGTATAAACTAAGTGACAAACATCATGACACAGATGATAGTTGAAATGTTGCTATTACAGGAAAATCATACTCAGTAAAGATTAAGGAAATATAGAAGATATCCCCGATTGGCATTTTTTGAGGCGAAACTATTAGGGTCACAGCTGATTTGGATTGAAAAACATCAAAATGCTGGAGACGCGATTAGGCGCACGCCATGAGAGAGAGAGCGAGAGAGAACTGTGAAGAAAGCGAGAGAAAGAGAAAGGGAAATTTCTCATAATTTGGCTAGGAAATTTTATCGGATATATCTTCTAATTTCTTTAATCTACGACTCGGTGTTTCTTTTTTTTTAAATGCAACTCTAACTAGATAAAAGGACCGCATAGTGTCTTTATTTCGGGGGGTTGCAAATCTCCCCTTGGTACGCCCATGATTTTTTCACTCAACATGGGAATGAATTTCGAAAAGTCATTCAGTCAATCGTTGAACCTGAGAAGGGTTCGTTTCTTCGATTCCGTTAAGGTATCGGCCATGTTTCTTAAGTGTCCACAAGTATGTTTGGCGTCCCGCAACTTTAGGAATCTGTTTTATGTAGTAATTCTTTTTGATCTTCCTCTTCTCGTCTATAATCAGAATCCGAATTTTTTTCTTATTTTCTTTAAAATGAATTCTCATCTTCGCCTATTGCCCTAAAAAAACTTTTATGCCAATTATTTTTCAGTTTACTTTTCTACATATATAAATAAATATATGTTTATCGTGTCCTTTCAATTATCTCCAGTCGATGAAGACAATACGAAACTTTTAATGAGTTTAAAAATAGATCAGTTAAAGGAGCCATTGAAATCGTAATTAATAATAATTTCAATGAGGTGCTGGCGGTGCTGGCAGCTGAGTTTGTTGCGGTGCCCTGAAGAAGCATAATCGATGATAAAGACTCAAAGTATAGTAAAACACTACAGAAACTCTATTAAAAATTTATCAGTTTTATTAATGGCCCGCTGGCTAATCGGTTGAAATTAATCAGGTGATCGTTCCAATTCCAGTCCGAGGCAAAAATAGGTTTACGAAATCGAAGATGATCCTAAAATTTTAACATTACTTACATCTCGTTCACGCCAAGCAGCTAGGGGCAATGTGAAACAGAAGAGCCTACTAATTTGGACGTATTATTTTTATCTGTAGCTTTCTAGAACCTTTTTTGCGAAATTCCACTGTTATTTCGGCCGATTTTCAACTGTCGCCAGTCTTAATGTGCCGGTGACCTGCTGCTACTCCCTCTAAGTATTTTAAATCTGTACGAAAATTTGTGTACATATTCACCGTACACAATCGCCCCTCGATAAATGAGAAACGAAGTTGTGTACAGCGTTTAGGTAAAAGTGGTGACAAATTAGGTGATTTATTTATTTATACAATCCGCTGGAAAACAACAGCTTGCGCTAATTACTGCACAGCAGGGCCGTGCCCCCAGAATTTTGATTAAATTTTCTTGGCATATTTATTTCATAAATAATAATACATTTTTCACTAATTAATTTCCATCATTTTCATTTATATGTATTAATAATTTACATAAATGAATTACCCCCCGGTATATAAACATTAATAAAAATTACATATGTGTTATTGATTATTCTCGTAATAAAATGTTTTTCCTTAAGATATTAATGATCTACCTCTAAAAATATGCAGCATATTTTTTTTCTTTTTTCTTTTGTAATGTATAAGAACTCCCTAATTATAAATCATCAATATTTATTTTAAATTTTTGTTTTTATTTACACCTTTGTGTATTTATAATAACCCATTTCAGTTTTAATGGGGGGGGGGGGTGAGTAACCCCAATCCGTGGACACGGCTTTGCTACACAGCACAATATAATAAAACAATTTAGTAAAAATATACAAGTACAAGTACAATCAAACAAAAGATAGTTTGGGTTAGGTCAAGGAACTATACTTGCACCTATTCTCTATCTAATATATATTAACTCATTATACAGGCATATTAAAAATGCAAATGTATATGTGTATTTGCTGATGATATTACTCTATTATCTAGGGACGGCGGAAAAATGATTACAAGAAGATACAGATAATTTTGGTAAATGGGCACATGATAGGAGGTTATGTGTAAACAGAAATAAATCTAAATTACTTTACATATCCGAAATAGTACAAAACATGAAAGTCGCGATAATCATACTTCACAATAACGAATGCTTACACGAAATTCATGAAACTAATTAAACCACTCCTTCATTTTTATTCCTACCTCTTGAAAACGTAAAAGATTTTAAATACCTATTTAGGATAATATACAACGATAAATCACTGAACTGGAAATAGCGAGTACAAGTTTTAAATTCGAAAATAAGACAGACAATTCCAGTTTTATATAAATTAAAGCAAGTACTGTCTTTTAAAACACTACGTATATACACTACAATGCAATAATTAAGTCTAGAATTCTATGTGGAATCCAAATATGGGGGGAGAGGCTAAGAAAACGGAAATCACTAAAATCAGTAAAATTCAAAAACGGTGTCTGAAATTTATACTACCCTACTGGAATACTCGAGATCAATTATGTATAGAAGGAAAATAATGAAATGTCTCCCAAGATGTACTACTACTATTACAGGTTACTTGAATATTAAAATATCAACAATATAAAGTTACCAACTAGGCAAAGAATAACAAGAAAACAAAGTATAATACATATACACCCTGTCAAGAAAGTATCGGGAATTGTTAAATAAAACGAACAATTTTTAATTTTCATCCAAATTTATTTTGTCACCTTCAAAATAACATCCATTCGAAGCGATGCACATATGCCAACGCTTTTTCCACTCGGCAAAGCACTTCTGATAGGCGGTTTCCGGGATGGCCTTTAGCTCTCGCGTCGCATTCGTCTTGATGTCATCAATCGATTCGAAGCGCATTCCCCGTAGCGGAAATTTGAGTTTTGAGAATAGGAAGAAGTCGCAGGGTGCTAAATCTGGTGAATACGGCGGTTGTTCGATGATATTTACCGAGTGTTTGGCCAAAAACTCATTCACAATTATGGCTTTGTGAGACGGCGCATTATCGTGATGGAGAATCCAAGAATTGTCGACCCACAAATCGTTACGTTTACGACGGATAGCCTCTCTCAAATGTCTCAAAACACTTAAGTAAAACTCTTTGGTGACTGTCTGTCCGGCTGGCACATATTCATAGTGTACCACGCCTCGAATATCGAAGAAAACAATCAACATGATCTTCACTTTCGATCGGCTTTGGCGAGGTTTTTTCGGCTTTGGCGCGCCAATTGGCCGCCATTCGGACGATTGCTGGTTCGTAAGCGTGTCGTACTCGTACACCCATGTCTCGTCACCAGTAATTATCTTTTCCAAGAAGGTAGGATCCAAATTGGCTCGATCCAGCATGTCTGCAGCTACCTGTTCTCGGTACTTTTTTTGAAAGAAATTCAGGTCTTTCGGAACAAGCCGAGCCGCAACGCGTTGCATACCCAATTTTTCGTGCACAATCGTACGTACGCTCTCGTGTGACATGCCCAATCCATGAGCCATCTCTCTCAAGCTCACATGACAATTTTCAGCAACGATTTCCTTGATTTTATCGACGTTATCATCGGTCACACTCGTTGAAGGCCGTCCAGAGCGAGGCATGTCTTCGACCGTCTCCCGACCATCCTTGAACGCTCTGTACCACTCGTAAACCCGCGTTTTTGATAAAGCAGATTCACCAAAAGCCTTCTGTAACATTTTCAGTGTATCGCCACAAGAAATTTCGTTCGAAACACAGAATTTAACACAAGTACGTTGTTCAATATTTTCACTCATTGTAAAACTTCGACAAAACACTTCAAGGTCGACTGATTTTAACAGCTGCTGTAAACACACTGGTTGACAGATCGCGCTAAAAATAGGCATCATAATACAAAACAGTTGTACCAACCTGGAAAAAAAAAATTATCTGCCTAGCTATTACCCGGGAGATTTAAATTGACAATTCCCGATACTTTCTGGCACATTTATCCTAGAGGGTCTAATCTACGAATTGATAACACAGGTGATATTCGGTTTTAATTCAAATAATAAGTAATATTCTCAATCACATTTTAAACGAAAATAGCATATTAGCGTGTGGAAAAAGGAAGTAGTGAAATGGCTGAAGGAATGGTGTAAGGAATAATAAACCAAACTAGGTCATAATTCTTCTCATTCAGATAATTCAGTTATATAATAATTTGAATATATATTTTCTTCTGTGATTCTTGCGTCTTTCGTTTTCCGATACTTTTCTGCTGTATTACTTAAAGAAGAATAAGTATGTGTATTGAATACATAAACTACCTTTATGTTTCTGGTGTTTATGCCTATCTAGAGTGAAAGCGTATATTATTATAAATATTTATTAGACATATATTAATTAAGGCGTATTTATTTCGATTTCGTTCAATAAGTGTGAATAATTTTGTAATGTGCATAAATTGAATAAACGATAATAAGAGTGTCGGGCACTCACACAACGGGCATACTTGCTCTGTGAGACCCACAACTTATTTAAATAAAAAAAAAATTAGAGCGGTCCGTAGTTGTCTCGCGACTCAAGTCACATCCCAGCGGTGTAAATGTCTAACAGTTGAAAAATACCCTATATATATGTATATATATATATATTATCCCAGAGAGTCACGTCTGGGAAGAACGGGTCAAGAAGAGAAACCGCCCCTCCGTTGAGGTATGTGTCAAAATTTAAGATTTTATTCGCGTCGTGTATTAAAAAGCTTCGGAGACCTGCTAATTAAAAGATAAGCGACAAAAGAGAATTAGAAATTACGAATAAATTAAGAAGAAGAGATAAAGGTTGACGCAGAATTAAACTGACGGCAGTTGAAGGATGATAAGAAGTGAGAATGGACGATTAAGCGCTTCGTTAAAGATGAGAGACAGCCCCCGAAGGTCTGTTCGTTTGCTCAAGTGTGGTTAATGCAGACATAACTACCGTGCAAGAGAGCGTCGATATTTACTGGAGCGAGCTCTGACGTAGCGTTAGAAATTTTAAGCAATGGGAAAGTAAACGGCTTTAGCTTTTAATTTCCTCTTTCTGAGCTGGATAAATTTCAAACGGCACGAAGCGTTTCCATCGGAAAACTGCTAGCGAAAAAATGAGAAAAATCCAAAAACGGACGATGAAAACTTCCGACTGTTGAACATGATTTGGCTGCAGCGCAAAAGGTAGGAAGTAATTTTAATTGACTAGCCGCGGGCGCCATATTTGCAAAATATCGCATTTTTTCGCTGTAGTACGACACTATTTTTTGTGAGATATTTCGTATGCTGTTCTATCGAGCGACAACGTGAAAGGTCCCCTAAACATAGCAACTCTTCCCTTTAACTCACCTGCTATCCCAATATTCCTTCAGTCGATACGTTCGATTTTCAAAGACCTAACGCGCGCAAATAATTATTTTCTTTTGCAGAAATTCCTTTCGAATAGGCCTGCCGGTTTTTATGTTACTTTTTTATTATATTGGTTTTTTATTATATCAGTTTTTTTCATTTCTCATTTTTTTTCTTCTGGATCGTTTTTTGCGCAAATCAGTTTCCGAACATTAACATTTTTGCTTCGTTGCTCGACTCGCTCGCAAAAGGTGCAACATCAGCTGTGCCGAGATGTGCAATTCGCGGAACGTAAAACAAAGTATCTAACGCGTGAATAGGCTTAATTCAAAGGCCTTTCGGCCGTTCAACCGCAAACGTTAAATAATCCGTGCACGCTGCCATGGTGCGTAAGATTATCTGATAGAAAAAGTAACAACATTTTTCCGTAATTTCTCTTAAATAGTATGCAAATCGATGGCCGCGATAAATATCGTGCAGAGCTGTAAACAAAAAAAAAAAAAAAAAAAAAAAAAATATATATATATAAGTATAGTAAGTTAATAATAACAGATATAATAAACAATTATAACAAACAAATAAAATAAACTTTCTTACCTAGTAACGTTTTCGGGCATAGAAAATTTATCTTATTTATTTGTTATAATTGTTTATTATATCTGTTATTATTAACTTATTATACCTATATATTTAACAAACAGTATGAAAAAAGATTCTTCATAAAATATATATATATATATATATATATAAACTCGGCCACTTCGGCCTCGCAAGGGGCTGTACCCTTTGACCCCTCCCGCTATCATTCCTGTCTTTTTCTCTTCTATACTTTGTATAAAATGATCAAAATTTACAACGTAATTCTTACTGGCATCAACACACACAAAAAATAACATAACCACAAAAATCCTATTCTAACATTTACCTTCCGTTATATAAAATTAAGACATTTTTTCGTTACATTTTTCGTTACATTTTTCGTTACATTTTTCGTTACATATTTCATTACATAAAATTGTGACATTTTTTAAATAACAATAACAAAAATCCTACAAAATATAACAAACGTTAAATAAAATTGGGACATTTAGCGTTACATAAACTTGGGACATTTAGCGTTACATAAAATTGGAACATTTTTCTGGGACATTTTTTTGGGACATTTTTTCGAATGGGGGGTAGCCTAAGAATTAAGTTGTAATTAATAGGAAAAGTTTTATAAAAATTATTCTGAATAATCACATCCGTGGACTAAGTTTCGAGGTTGAATGCGTTTTCTTCGAGTTGAGCCGAAGCCTCTGTTCAAAATGTCCATTCCAGTTTCGAGTGAAGTTAAATACGAGACTGCGGGAAATCACCTATTTCTATTACATGTCAAAAGATGGTTACGTATCTTCTCATTCTTCTAACAGTATTATTCCATTTATAAATTCTTCTAATCTCTAATTATCGCCACGTTTTATTCTTACAGACCTTTTATGAGTTCCCACTCACTGTGACATTGAGAGCAATGTGATGCGGCACATTTTCTAACTCGGCCGGCCGCCCTCAATGGTTCCCTTTCACTGGTCATTTTACAGCTTCCGACTTAATCCTTCTTTCCTCAATCAATCATTCCAGACTTTGATCGGATAGATGTTCCTTATTCTCTAATCGCTCTATACTATCCTTCTTACATAGCCGGCACCCAGTCCTCAACCTTGGTTTCTTTCCATTCCGTTCCGTCGTCGTTTTACTATTGTAATCAAGTTAAGAATTAATCCCCGCTTCTCGCTTTCGTTTTCTTCCCATCTCCTTCTACTTTTTATCCCCTCCACGTGACACTGATTCAAACCATGCTTTTTTTTTCGATGACTCGGCTCTCTCTTTTGTATTAAAAAATCATGACTCTTGGTCTTCCGGCTCCTCTTATGGTGTTTTGCTAAATCCTTCCTATCTTCGTAATTCTCTTACTTCAATCCTTTGTTCTTTTCATTTTCTATCTGCTCAGAATCGTATTTCCTAACATAATATACTAATAAAGTGGTTGGGGGCAAGGGCGAGCACATAAAAAAATAAAATAGAAGATGAAAAAGTGAAGTGTGAAGTGTGAAGTGTGAAGTGTGCTTTTTTTTCGACTGTCCGTTCCTGCGAGTTCGCTGAACAAGAAAATTCTAGTTTGTGATCGGTAAACTATTTTTTATTTTCATTAATCGTTGTTTTATATATATATATATATATTTTTTTTTTTTCTAGTTTATTTTTAAGTCTAAAGAATGAAATTTGCCTTTTTATTTTATGTAAAAATTTTTGTGTATTCTGAAATTTAATTTTATTTTTAAATACCTATTTCTCAGTATTATATAAAAATTATAATTTTTAACAACATCAATTAATTTCTCCGTTTACCGGTAATTTATAAGTTACGTAATGTGAATAATAATGAAAATAGAAAATTAAAAAGCAAGGGTAATTTGAATATAACATCACAACTAAATGTTAGAACTATAAAAGTTAGTTTTTAGTAGAAAAATACTAAAATCGTGAAATGTGTTTTTAAAAGCTCACTCAGCTCTAGTTGCTGTCGGAGTGAAGAATTACTTTTTTTTCGCTCGCATTTTTCAACGACTATTCCTCGCTGCAATATGGGCAACGCGGGTCTTTGCTATTCAGTGAAAGTTATAATCTGTAACTATCCCTGCTCGTCGATCAGTGTCATCGGTGAAACGCAGAAGCAAAGCATATTCTCTTAATACACTAAAAAAAAAAGTAGGTTTCCGAAGCGGATTTTTTTGTAACATATTATTATTTTTTCTGCTTTCTTATCGTAATATTTAACATATTTTTTTTCGAAATTGCCATTTCAAAAGAGTAATTTAAAGTGATATTAGTAGCATTAAAAAAACAAAAAAAAACCAATAGCCATTTCAATTGCGAAATGATATTGATAAAGAATAAAATTTTGATTGAAAAATATTATTTTTAAACCTATACCTATCCTCTTCCTTTTCTTCGTATTCTCTCGACTTTATTTTTTTCCGTATAAGTTCTCTCATCTATAGTCTTTCTCTTTCCCATTCCATTTCCATCAACCTTCTTTGGGTCCCAAGTGTCATGTAGGTATTGATATGGTAACGAGACGGGGGATTCCTTAGCACGCTCAGCGTTACACTCCCCATATTTTGTTAAATAGATTCCTGGTCATGGCATGTTAGACTTCGGTTGGATGTATATCCTCGCTCCTTTTCTAACCCTAACTGATTTTACTATTCAGCCTAGACCTCCTTTCCTGTTCTTGGTTCTCCTATGTTCCTACCCTTAAACGTGTTTTCATTATTGCCATCTGCCGTCGTCGGCGGTTCAATCATACCTTGCTCCCATCCTCACGGTATCGTTTTGCTCTTTCCCCGTCAGACCTTATTGTCCTTTGCACTCTGGCGACTGTACTTTCGTTTGTGATTCTGACCACGTGCTGTTTGAATGTTCCAATCTATCCTCCGAACGTAACATCCTATACAGCTATTAAAGCTGAATTTTCCTACTCCCTATAATCGTTCCTATATCTTAACTTTGTCGTCTCCAAAGGTGGTTCCTATTCTTGTTTCTTTTCTATCACCGATTTCTGATCGGATTAAAATTTAATCTCTAATATAGTCCAGTTGTCCTAGGTAGTTGCCCTTGGTTGGTCAAATACAGAAAAAAAAAAAAAAAACAACAAAAAAACAAAAAAAAAACACCTTTTTGATTATAATATTTTAACGGCGATTTTATTAAGATAAGTTGGCATAGAATGAATAAAGAGTGAAATCAAAAACAGCAACACCGTGATTGTTGAGTCACGGTTCAGAAGAAGAAGAACTGCGTTTGACATAAATTAAGTGAATAATTAACGTGTATGCAGCTGAAACGGGAGATAAATAAGCGTTCCGAAATAACAGTTGAACGACATTATAATCACACGGAGATTGTAATGAAGTAACGTAAATTTATATAACGAGGAAAATTGTACCAACAAAACCTACAGCGTGCAAAATAAGAGGTAAAAAAAAAGAGATCAAATCAAATCGATAACAGTAATAAGTAATTAAAAGGATTCGAATAATGTTTAAATATGAAAATACGTTCACGGATACTTTACAATAAGTGGAATAGGCAATGTTTTAATGCGTTTGCGGTAGGTACTTCTACATTTTTCATTTAATGAATGTAGTGAATAATTGCCGATACTTTTCGTTAGATAACTGAGATTCAAATTCCGATTTTTGAAAAATTTTGAACTGTATTTAACTGTTATAGCTTACGAATAATGTACTGTGCTTTGAGAAGAGAATCAAACATTAATGTGCGTCTGCATCCCTTTTTTTCCCTTCCTCCCTCTGTACCTAGCCTTTGCCATCTGGTCATTCAACATTTTTTATTTATTTATTTATTTATTTATTTTTTTTTTTTTTTATTATTATTGTTTCATTAAGTTTCTATTATTATTTATAAATTATTAAAATAAATTATATTTTATATAATTATGTTACCGAGTTTTATGTATTGGTACAATGAGTAAGCAGGTTACTGATCTGGTTCTCGTACCATCTGTAGTAAGGTTATTGGCATGGTCTTATAGAATGGTAATATTTTTTTTTTTTTTAAATCTGTTCTATGATCATCGTATATTTCACATTGCCAAATAAAATGTGATCAATCGAGCCAATCTCACCGCATTCGCACAAATTATTTGTTATTATACCCAGCCTATGCATCCAGATTGATTCTTAGACATTTACTTTAAGTAAGTAAAGTAGGTCTCCCATATATCCTTAATAAGGTATCGTGGATTGTGAAGTTAAGCGTTTCATAATGTACTTAAGGTCGGGAGCCAGTTCCTTTCTACTTGGGATTGGCCTTTATTTTCTCAGATTTCTTTGCTACCCAATTATTCCAGACTGGGTAAACCGTGGGAGCAACTTGCGGGGAACGCTGTCGATACTTCTAGTTCTTATGTATCATGTTTCGTCATAATAATCTCAACGTTTCTGAATATTTTCAAATATTAAAAGTTCCAGCGAGAAAATGCCTCTAAACTACCGGATATGTATGGGTTAGTTGGAATCTCGACGAAAGAGAAATTTTTAATTTTACCTACCTCTTTAGATGAACTGTAATTTACAAGAAATTTAAGGTAGGTTAATATTTTTACATCGATGTTTAATTTGCGTATTCAATACTCAGCCATCTATTAATTAGCAAGCAACGAATAATAATAATAGTACCTGCGAAAAATAGTAACAATCTAAACAATTAATTACAATTAGCACGTAGTAACGAGAAAAAAAAAAATTGAGCGGATTCTGATGGAAGAAGTGTGAAACGTACAATTGTAGAGCATTAATGATAATAACGAACGGCTTTACGAAACATGAGTATAATAGTAGTGCTGCACATCTCGCGTCATCGTATGGCATGAAAATTAATTAACACACCACAATTTCCTCACATTTGATGGTGAATTAACACACCACAATTTTCTCACATTTGGTGGTGGTGGTCAATTTTAGCTGTTTCAAGTAAACATAATTCAGGCTTAAATTTTATTTCTTTTTCGAAATTCATCGGAATAGACGAATATTGGAAATGTGATAAAAATCCTGCACCACCCTGACTTTCTTTATCTTTATTATTTATCTAACGATCGCTACGGATTTTTCGTAGCGAAAGCGGCGAATCCAAGTCAGGTGCTGGAGGAAGGTAACTTCTATTTACATAGGGTTCCACTGGAACTGTAATGAAATATTGTTCCAACTACTTCGGCCCTATCGTATAATTCTTTTATTACTCATTTAATTTTCCTTTAAACACCGATAATAGTAATTTTCTTTAAACTGAGAGACGCTCCTCCGTCGAGTTTTCTCTCGAGGTTACCGCGTTATTTATTTGATATACGGCATTGATAGTTTCCATACTATATTTTTTATGTCTGCTTTTCACCGTATATTAGAGGATTTTTTCTTATTTTACTACCGAAAGAAAAACTGAAAAAAACAAAATTATAAAAAAATAAAAAACAAAGATAGCTAATATATTTAAGTGTTAATGTGTGCAATATAGGCTTTTGAAAATTTAAAAAAAATTGTACATATAATCTCGATTCGAAAGTTATATTTCAACTATTTTTATTTCAACGGGAACTATTACCCACAACCGACTGGATTACCAATAATAGGTTCATCAGTATCATCTATACTGAGTGAATCTATACTACAATTTTATGAAGATAGTATAATATAAAATAAATATAAGGTTGCATTTTATGCGAGATATGTAGACGATATTATTTGTATTTTCCATAATACCAATCAAAATGATATTTCACTACCAACTACATTTTTAGAATTTTTAAATTCGATAAATAATAATCTGCAATACACATTAGAAATTGGTAACCATTCTTTAAACTAACTAGATACCATAATAAATAATGAAATTAAATACAATATATTCAGGAAAGAAACCACTACAGACGTAACTATTAAAATTCATTATCTAATCATCCATAATCACACAAATTATCAACATTCCATGCTTATTTATATAGAATGCATAATGCGCTACCTACTTAATAGTATAGATAAAAAAAAAAAAAAAAGCGAATTAAAAATAATAAAATTAATAGCGAAAAATAATAATTATGATCCCCGATTTTAATCGATCACATTAATCAATAAAACACATATAAATAATAATATTAAGAAAATAATTATAAATACAAGCAATTAAATAACAACAATACCACCTGTCTTGGGACAAAATTTACATTTACAAATCCGGATCCATTTATAGTAGTGTCATTAATATCCTTAATAATAAATTTAAAATAGCGTACCAAAAACTAACAATACATTATTTTCTAAACTATTAAACACTTACTTTTTTTTTTTATTTTTATTTTTGAGTTTGTCAACCGGGGACTTTTACCCAGAAACAATAACATACTTTCCTCTTCCAACAACAAACACGATAGTTCAGATGTAAAGTAACATGCGATACTTGTAAAAAGTTTTATATTGGTCAGATGAAAAGAACGTTCAAAATACCGTTATAGCGAGCAAATATATGCAATACGGTATAAATATTTAAATAAATCTGCACTACCCGTCCACCACATTATAAATATCGATCATAAATTAACATATAATATTAATATATCGATTTAAACACCATAAAAGTAGTTAATAATAATAATTAAATGATGCAGAAATATATATAATACTATGTTCAGAAATTTAAGAACCATTTATTAAATAACAACATTCCTAATATAATTAATCCATTATTTAAATGCAATTTATAATTTGTTTTAATACATATTTAAAAAAAAGAATATTTTAAATATTTAAAATTATTCGGATTATGTGATTTATCGATTTATTTTATATCAATTTTTACATCGATT
Source organism: Icerya purchasi (assembly GCA_039619475.1). Lineage (NCBI taxonomy): Eukaryota > Metazoa > Arthropoda > Insecta > Hemiptera > Monophlebidae > Icerya > Icerya purchasi. Next base: position 544,883,010 of record CM077115.1, read on the forward strand.
TCGTAATAATAAGAACATAATCTGTTATTTTTTTTTTTTTTTTTTACTTAATCGACATTGTATTACGTGATTATTTTGTTGCCGAAACATGTCACAATTTATTTAAAATTTAATTATACTTCCTAAAAACAGTCCGTGTTTATTTATCAACATATATAAAAAAAAACAAAAAACAAGGGGAAATGAATGGTGTAAATATTATCACTATATTAAGAAGATTGAAGTTGACTGGGTGATTAGGTGCAAGACTTGCAGGATTTTCGAAAGTAAAGTATATTGGAAAAATAAGAAATTAAAAAATTTTCATTTCTTTTCAATTTTTCTTGTAATAAATCAAGTTAGTTCCCCCTTTTTTTTAGCGCCTAATATTTCACGCGACGGCCTTATAAGAAAAAAGAAAAAATAGAGAACGATGCAGAAATTTAAAAAAAAAAGAAAGAATCAAACATAAATATAAAATCTTCAAGACGATCGGAGACTTTGATTAATGAATGTTATTGAAGGAAGGAGAAGGAAGGGAGCTCTTACAATTAGTGGAAGCGTAAATTTTGGGAGTGGCAAAGTTAAAATATGATTGATGTAAGTGCGGCAAGGAGTTCTGTGATAGCGAATCAAAAATTACTAGCTCGAAGATTTCACTGTTGCAAAAATTGTGATATTTTGTGACCGCGTCATCTGCTGTCAAGAGGAGATGGTAATTTGAAAAAAACTGAGCGACGGATTTAACGATATAGTTTCTTTTTTGTAAAATTTCAGCAAAAAATTTAGATTTTCGATCGATAGATTGGATAGGGAATGATGAAAGTTGTAAAGTTGTTTGGTTCGTCAGCATCGAGCGAGATAGTTGATGAGTCATAATCAGACAAAAAGGCGAGACTAACCTTTCAGTGTAAATAACTTCCTTAAGGGGGTGATATATTCGTAGACTATTGTGCTTTTTAATGTATTTTTCAACGGATTCACTTCCCGCTGCTGGCAATTAGAGAGAAAATGTGTTGACCTTTACGTAATACCGCAAAGTAGAGAAACATATGCGCATTTTCGCGATAGCCCGTCAAATGACAGTTAAAACCTGCGTCATAATTAGATACCGAATTGAAGCTAAAAATAAAGAAACGACGTCCGAAAGTTTTGAAGTCCTTCAAATTTTAATTCTGTCGATTGAGTGGGAATTTTAATTTCCCATTTCGACCTATGAAGACCTCTAGCGCAAAAATTACTGAAGGGATCGAACAACGAATCCCACGCATCTTCTTCCTAGGAGCAAAAATGTGAGAACCAACGATTATACCGAAATATGAAAGAAAACGCTGCAATAGAATCTCCGAACTTGTAATTATTAAAGAAATCGTTATTGAATGATTTGGCAAGTTTTCGTTTAAATTAAATTTCTAGCCTTTTATTTCTTATGTGGCCAGTTGTGCGTCTATAAAAATTATTTTTATCTACATCAATTTTAATAACGTTTAAAACTTTTGTAACTTTCATAATTATTTACCTCCATAAAGTTTTACAAACTACATTTATTAATAAATTTAATAAAAAATCATATTTCAAATAAATTATCTCTATCCGATACAATTTACGTGTTGATTTATGTATCTATTTTTTATTTTTTTTATTTTTACGCTATGTACAGCCTTATGGCTGGGAGGCGTGAGAACTGTTTGGATTTAAATTAGGGAGTAGAGACTGGTAGCTTGCAAGAAGGAGAAGAGTTTGTATGTTTTGGTATCATTGTCTGAAAGTAGAGATTCAAGAGATTCGTTTTGGATGTATAGGTGTCTCTTTGGGTTTGAAATTTTGGACAATCGATTAGTATGTGTTTGATGGAGATGGGAACTGTGCAGGGTTCACATATCGGTCGAGGCTGTTTGTTTAATATATAACCGTGAGTGAGAGCTGAGTGACCTGCTCTTAGTCTGAATAATACGACTTCGTTTTTTCTGGATTTTTGATATGAAGTTTGCCAAACATCTACGGTTTTCTTTATGGTTTTTAGTTTGTTTGTGTCTGGGATCTGATTCCAGTGTTGTTGGAAGGATTTATATGCGACGGATTTACTGGATATTTTCAAGTCCGAAAGAGGAACTGGAACGTTTGGAATTGGGGAGATGATCAAGGTCCGTTTTGCTATTTCATCTGCTTTCTCATTTTGACGGATGTTACAATGGGATGGTACCCAACAGAAGATGATTTCTTTGTGTGAAGATGAGAGGGTACTTGCTATTTCTTGAGAAATGGGGTGTTGTTTCTTTTTATGATAATTTTGGATTGTGAGGAGTGCTGACGGTGAGTCTGTTAGAATCAGAATATTGTTTGTTGAGAGATCCATAGAGTAGTTTGTGGCTAATTTGAGGGCGTAGAGTTCAGTTGAGAGTACTGTGAAATGTGGCGGTAGTGGGTATGGTATTTCATTTTGATCGTGAATAATTGAGCATCCTGCTCCGCTTGATTTGGCACCGTCAGTGTATATTTCGACGAAATTTGGATATTTGGTGAGGAGGTTGTTGAAGTGACGATTATAGATGAGAAGGTTAGATTGAGATTTATTCAGCTGCGTGAGTGACAGATCTATCTTTGGAGTGTATGAGGACCAGGACGGATTGATATTGCTGGTAAAGTGTTGGATAATAGTGTTCTTTAGGATGATTGATTTTAGAAGATTGTTATTGTTGTTAACGAGGAAGTTGGAAGGACTCGTGAAATGGATCTATTTATTTAATTTGCTTTTGTTTTTAATTTAAAAAATAATAATAGATAAAAATAAAGGAAAAAGTGATTATTTGATGTCTTTAAGAGGGCCCTATTGAGATTTCCGCGGGGGGTCTCCAAGGTTTCAGCTACGCCACAGATTATCGGGCTTTGTAGCATCTGTATAAAATCCTAAGGTGTCTTGCATATAATAATCTACCTCCCGGGTCTTGCGTAATACATTATAAAACTGCAAAATCTGTATATTTCATTTTTATATTTAGCTTACTTCTCTATGCTTCCTATGATTCACACGAATTTCAAAAAACATAATTTTGTTATTCTAGCGCTTTAAATAAGCCCGGGTCTCAAATGGTCCGCCGGGTCTCACAGCGATCTGGCTAGTAATATATATATATATATGTATATATATATATATGTATGTTTGTATGTATCTTGTCTCGTTCCGGATCTAAGTCGCTCTCAGGGATATACTTAATCTGAAATTGAATTGGGGCCAGATAAATCTGAGAAAGTATAAAGGCGGCCCAGAGAAAAAAACTAGTCCCAATATTCTCCTCAGATCCATTAGAACCTTAAGTACATTATGAAAAGCTCAATTTCACAATTCATGACACCTTATCAAAGATATATGCGACTTACTTTACTTTCTTTGTATATGTACATATGTATGATATACTATATGTATGTAGAGGCGACATGAAAGCCTAGTTGCTAGTGCACTTAATTTCCGTCACAGAGATTCCGATCCCAGGCGACGACAAAGATTATTATAAGTAATAAATAATCGCTGATAGTTACGAAGAAGGTAATAGCAAACCACCACATATACCATAATATGCGCGCTAGTTGGTGTATAGGCGGACACACTAGTATATCAATAAATCAAACATGTACATTAAAACTGCATGTAACAGTTGCCATGAACACACTTAGATCAGTGCAACTAAAACGTGCAGATAGTGATGATGCTCAATATCGAGCGGTGCTGCTTAAGACGATATTTATATAGAACTAAAATATTTTTTTATTAGACTACTACTCGTAGTTTAACACGTTTTTCTTAACTACGATAAAAATAAAGAATAGCTTAAAACAAGTTGCGACCAGAAATGACTCCAAAAAAATGTTGTATATTTTTTTTTATTTTTTTGTTAATTTACAACTAGCATTATGGGCTATTTAGTAAATTTAATATTTTAGAAAAAAAATGGCTTGCTGAAGAGCCCTGTCCAGTGACAGGGCCTCACTTAACATATGTACCAGATACAGTTTATATTAGGTCCATCACTATTGTCCTCTTCAGTCTGCGAGGATCAGCAGAATTATTTAACAATGCGGCTGCCATAGCATTGGGGTGTGACCCCAGTCTTGCAGCATACTGTTTTGCTGCTCGTACGATTTCGTCCTTCACGTAATTTATTTTTAGGTCCTTATGCAGAGCTTCATTGGTTATGTACCATGGTGCGTTTACCATTATTCTTAGGAGTTTGCTTTGCAGCCTTTGGATGATTGCTACGTTACTCTTCTTCGAACAGCCCCACAGTTGACAACCGTATTAAATTAATTATATCAGACGTGCCAAAAGGAAATGCGACTGACACGAGCTTTTCCAACGATTGGATGGATTTCAACATTAACACAACTATTTAACATTTCGAACGCGTTAAGTTCAACTATTGTGTATTACTATGGCACATCTACAGTCAACTCATAACGGTTTTATTGTTACATGTTAATTTAACAAATAATGCTAAATGAAATATAGTGAAAAATTTTTAAACAAATTATTAAATATTTTATTTTCTAGAAGGAACATCAATAACGGACAACGGCAGTCTGTAATATGAGAAATACGATGCATGTTATTATGTAATTAAATAATTTACATGTTTACCTAAATACACAATCGTCAAATGATTCTTTTTCGTAAATTCTATAAACTCAATACACACCTTTACATGATTCGAGGGGTGGGACATTGAGATTATCACAAAGCGCCGTAGTATAGAATTAAGGTTGTATCTCATCTTACGATCATATTTTTCCTGTTTAGTGATAGTTGTATTAGTGTTGACGTGGTGTCTAACAAAAATTATGATTTTGATGTTGATGTTGATCTTGATTTTGATGTTCATCTTGATTTTGATGTTGATCTTGATTTTGATGTTGATCTTGATTTTGATGTTGATTTTGATGTTGATATTCATCTTGATTTTGATGTTGATGTTCATCTTGATTTTGATATTAATTTTGATGTTGATTTTAATGTTAATATGAACCACGAAAACTTTTTACGTATTGAATATTATCTTATAAGGGGGGATTAATTTCGAACCACTAGTTCAACAACTCGGGACTTTAAGTCGTTCGTCGCTCAATATTGTTCGATATATGTGTGATACCCTGAACGATATCTGAGATAACCGGAATACCGCCAACAATTAATTTCAAGTTCGGGTGCAGTGATCCCAATCTCGAATCCGTATCAATATTCATCCTTTATGGACCTCGTTAAGGAGAGACCCCCTCTTGTGAGCTTGCAGATAGTACTAATGTTTTCAATAATTCTTATTAGAAAAGCCGAGTTAGATTAAATTCCTCTTCTCCGCAAAAAATAAAATCTTATAAGCGTAACGCGGAAACGCTACAGATTTCGTTTCAAGATTTTCATATTACCGCCATTGTTTTGTAAATTGAATCTCTTTTTAATCGTTACTGATAACCGCTTTTTTCGAAAATCACTTTGTAAAAACTAATAAAAAACGTATAAATTTACTTTTATTTTATTTTTTTCTTTGAAAAAGAACTGCACTGAACGTTTTTTTTTTTTCTCAGTCGGTCGCTTTGCGTTCTTTAATTTTGGCTGAACTTTTGAATAGAATTTTTAATATTTATCTAAATTTAACAGTTACAATAGTGACCGTCGAAATGTGTAAACGCATTCAAAGTTAACCTTTTATTATTACAAACTGCTGCGGGAGCTTTAGAAAGATTCGTTTCTGAATTTGGCTTTCTAGAACTTTTTTTTCAAACTAATTTTGCTTTTTATTCACCGGTAGAGCTAACAACGAATAAACGCATTATTTCGATCTGCGTGTTAATTCAGATTAATTAACGACGCTGCGTTATTAGAAATTTTCGAAAATTTTCCTCCTTCCAGCGTTCGGTTACAATGTATTTTTATATTGTTGTTGACTTTGAACGTTCGAGACGCGAACTAATTTTAAAACTTCTTTCTCTCTGTTGGTTTAAAGAGTGGGAACTGTCTTCGAGCTTATTACTAGCAGAAAGAAAAAACAAAAAAAGCGGAGTAAAAATAAAGAAAAAAATAAATGAAATATTAATTAAAAAATTCAATAGCTCACCTTTAAGTTTAATTCGCGACGATAATAATTCATGAAATTAACATAGCTTCGATTTTAATTAAATATAGAGAACGCGCAATACACACACTTTCAAAAAACTTTTATAATCTCGTTCACTCTCTCTTTTCCTATCGCTCGTAACTTTTTCCTGGTAAAAAATTTTTAAAATGCTTCTCCCCTAAACTGGGCAGGCCCTTTTACTATTTCATCTCTAATTAAATTAAAATCTTCCGAATTTTCGCCGGCGAGGATGATATAAAACTTGGCAAAAAGATGAAAACACGAAGAACGGACCAAAAATTATTATTCTACGTTAGCTGAAAGATCGGAAAATGCAGAACAAAACAATCAGCCTGCCCGACTACTAGTGACCGGTTTCGGTTCGCACATCGGGTAATTGCATTACCTAGCGCGCGCGGCCGCACATGTTGCCCCGAGGATGTAGAATATCCGAAAAATTGTTAGAAAGTCCATCGGTTCCACCGGAAGGAATTTTCAATTAGCGTTGCAAAAACCGACCGATGCGAGCAGATGAGAATTGTAAATTTTTCGCAAGAGTCGCCGAACCGATCATGGCACTATAAATAACGCGGCAAGCGATAGTTAAAATGGCCAGAGAAGGAGACCCCGAAATTTCCCAAAGGGCCCATCGCGGGCCGTGTAGTTTCGGCCTGGGCCGGGTTTACGGTCATCCGAGTTAAGCCGTGAATTACAAACGTCTTGCCGCTATGTACTCGCCGAAACCGTTGTGAACCGCTTGTTTTATTACTCTACCAGCGTCTAGCGTAGAACGACACAGACACACACACACACACACAGTTTCAGTGGAACATACATTACAAGTGTTTTTCACCAGTACCTTATTGAGCGCGCGCGCGCGTCCATTAAGATTTTACGTTTCCTACGAATTAATAAAACACACAGAACAGACAAAGAAAGAACGGCGCTGAAAAAACAATGTGCCAGCGGAAGATGAATATCGCGCCTGCCAAAATACCGTCGAAGCCGCCATATTGAATAAACGCTTTGGAGAGCGGTAACTTTTATTTAAATATAGAGGAATTTTCATACTGCGTAATTGAACCCCCCCCCCCACACACACTCTTTTTTTGTTTAAAATCGCGCGAGTTCGATGTGTTTACAGAAAAGCATCGTTGTTTCCGAGCCCCCAAGATATTGACTTGACTTATATTTCGGTGGAAAAGCATTTTTATAGCTTTTGCAGCAGAACCAGAGTGAAGATTTCACTATTCGATAAATTCCTTCCAAAAGATCCCTTGCCTTATCGCAATCTTTAATAATGTTTCTTTCCGATTGACGATTCCTAAAAACAACTTAAGTCTCTCCCGTTGCTGCTTCCGTTTTCTTTTCCGACTATCGCTTATTCCTTCCTATTATCCTTATTCCTTCCTTCATTCCTTTCCATGAAAATTTCGTGTAATCATCTAGCCCGGTTTTTAGCTTTCTCCTCTACAGCTTCGTCTTCGAGGTTTCTGCTTCTTACGATTCTTACTCATAACTGGTGCGGAGGACTCAGTAACAGCCAAAATCATTCGCAGATCTGTGTATTTTTAACAAGGAAACTGATGAACCGCAAATGGCAATTTTCTAAGCTTAAGATTTTGCAAATCCTTTCTTGCTAAACCTACTCGAATACCGTACAATTTCTTCTGATCCTATTCATGTGTCGTTATTTTCTTCATCATCTTCAACCTAATTTTACTGCTTAGTTGTGTTACCTTTATTTTATTCGAATTTACCTTGATAGTTATACACACTCTTCTTTCGGCTAAACAATCTCTTCGCACTTATTTCGACATCCTGCTCCTCTGGAAAAAAGCTTACAAGATCGATTTCCTTCCCATCTCGGCTATACATACACATCTTTGCTGCTGTAATCTCATTTTTCACTTTAAGCAACGATTGTGTATAATAAACTACCACTTATTTTTCCGTTCCTATCTCGCTCTTTCCCGATATATTTATTCTGCTGAACTATTTTCGTACGTCGCAAGTTTTTACGCAATAAAACCGAAATTCTGTACTCTTTCTTCTTCGCTTCTTTGTTTCTTTGTTTCTTTCTTTCTTTCTTTATTTATTTATTATTATCTTTTTTCTTCTTCAGCATTATTTCTGCCGCTTTTGATTAACACATTTTCTTTGAAACGGATAATAGTCGTATGTGTTTTTTTCAATTCCCATCGGCGTTATTCTTAATCAAAACTTTCATTCTTTGTACGGTAGACAGTTCGAGGTTCCAATCAAGCTTTTCCTTCCCAATGATCATTAACGGAATACCCTGTGCTAATGGATAAGTATAAGTACAAAAGAAAAATACGAAAATTCAATTGGTTTTTTTCATTAAAAGCATCTCTGATGAGATCCTGATTTCTTTTTTTTTCTCATTTTGCTTTTCTTCTTATTCTTTTCTGACGACAATATTTCTCTTTGTGTTACATAGACAAGTGTAGCCGTATCAGGCATATCTAACCAATCTTTAAGATTTCTCGTCCACGACATTCTTTTGCGTCCTTAAACCTCTGTTCCCTTCAATTTTACCATATATATATAGGTGTATATATATTATGTCTGGAAAAGTTGCATATTTACTGCTCCGAATGATGTGTCCAAAGTATGCCGTTCCTGTTTTCTTATTGATGGAATGATTTTGAGGGTGTTTTATCTATTTATTTCAGAATAGATTCATTCGAAACCGTATCTAGCCGAGACACTTTTATGATCCGACCGTATACAGCCGCACTTCAAAAGCCTCTATTTTCTCGACTGATGTAGCTTTGAGCGTCCAACTCTCTACGCCATAAAGTAAAACTGATGATAACATTTTTCCGCCCGCCATCTTGATATTACTTTTTTCTAGGGGGAACTTCTAAAGACGATTTGAGTGTAAAACTTTCGAGTTTGACATGATGTACAGAATAATTTTAAATTTCACAATTCGCTAACACCGGTCGACTCCGTAAAGGATCGCAGGTATCTGTGGAAAAATATGAGGGGACAGGTTAAGTGAGATTTTTTTTCGGAATTAAAATTCCATTCCTTCATAGTTAAAATTCGATTTTGAACAGCTCAACTTGCGCATATTAACTCGTGTTAAATTTCAACTATAGTTGTTGCCTAAGCTGTTGTCCATCGACGTTTTTAGTTTTTTTCCGGGCTGCACTCAATTACTATTCCCCAATGTCATACACTGAAAATATCGATAATTTCTATCACTTAATTGTACATTTTGCAAAAAATGTACAAAAAAAGAAAAGAAAAAAAACCATTTCCATACGATTTACACTGAAAGATTACTTTTCCGGAAAAGTTTGAATCTAAAGGAAAATATATACGAGGTGCGGCGAATAAATAATGAGATTGTGTTTAAAAAAACGTAGTTTATTATAAACATTATTGAACAAATGTTTCTTCATCTTCAATATACTCGCCTTTCCGATCTACACGCCGAGTCATTTTCCGATGTTCAAAGCAGTGCTGGAATTCTTTATTGTACCCGCTTTTAGAACGTCTGTCGTGTTTACTATCTGACCTCCTGCATCGATTCAAAACGAATACCTTTCAGCACCGACTTCACCTTAGGGGTGCAGAAAAAAAAAAGCACTGGAACCTCGTGTTTCACCGAAAATTCTTTCACCGATAAAGGGCTGTGTGCGACAGCGCATTGTCTTGGTGAAGGATTCGAAACTTGTTTCACCAAAGAGACGGTCATTTTACCACGCCTAAATAATAATGTTGATTAACCCGTGTCTGTCCATCAGAGGACCCATTCCATAATATGCATAATTCCTCCGTTAATGTGTCAAAAAAAAAAAAACCGATGCGACATAGCTCTTTGAATTTCGACTTGGATATTCTAGCTTTTTTGACTCTCGGAGATTTTTCCAGATTAGCGCTTAGTTTTGGTATCGTATTGGAAAATCTATGTCTCATCATCACACGTAATAATCCTTTCGCTTATTTCGGACTTTGCAACTGTTCGACTATGACCATACACGGATTCTCTTACAGGTCAGCGATTCTGGCCCGCACTCAATTTTTTTTTTTTTTGGTGCCAAATTAGTACAGAATTTTGTTATGTTCTGTAAAATTTCTCGAACAGCTTCTTTATCCACACGTGTACCACCTCTGCTATGATCTGATGGCTTAAATAACGCGATCCATGCGCACAATTTCATTAATTTTAACACAATACATATCCGACTCGTTGAAACTGTGACAGGGCGACCTGGACGACGATGGTCATCTTTGAAGCTTTCTCGACCCTCAGTAAACCTTTTAACCCACTCAAAAACACGCGCACATGTGATATAAAATTCTTCTCGCCCATAAACGTCTTTTAGTAATGCCTTAGCATTCGGTAGCGGTTTTTTTCAATTTAACGAGAAATTTCCAGTAATAAATGTTTATGTCCGTTTTCTGGATGATCACTTTATTAAAAATTTTATAAAAACATGTATTTCAAAAAAATTGTATGTTAAAAAAGTATCAGAAAGAGTCGACATGTTTCGGAGTTACGTAATGGAAATCACGGCATTAATAAATAAAGTTAAAAGTTAAAAAAAACGATATCATATTTTTGTCAATCTTATTAAATACAATATATCGATATGTTAGGATTGATTCTTAGTTTTAAATAGTGGGTTATTATTTAATTATAAGATTACTATTAATTAAAATGTCTCCTTAAATTTATTAATGTAGTATGTTTCAGCGCTATTAAGTAAGTTATAATTATTAATATATTTCATTATTTCTAGGTCGTCTTTTATGTGTAATTTTAATCTATGTTTATTAATTATTAAGTAAGTTATAATTATTAATATATTTTATTTTTCTTCTAGGTCGTCTTTTATGTTTAATTTTAATCTAGGTTTATTAATTGCGTAACATATTATTATTAATAAACATGCGATTAAAATTAAACATGAAATAATAAAATATATTAATAATTATAACTTACTTAATAGCGCCGAAACATAAAACTACATTAATAAATTTAAGGAGATATTTTAATTAATAATATTCTTATAATTAAATAATAACCCACTATTTGAAACTAAGAATCAATCCTAACATATCGATATATTGTAATAGTTTATAAGATTGACAAATATGATATCGTTTTTTAACTTTTAACTTTATTTATTAATGCCATTATTTCCATTACGTAACTCTGAAATTTAATATTTTTTTAACATACAATTTTCTGTAATATCTGTTTTTATAAAATTTTTAATAAAGAAAAATTTCAAGTTCATTCGGTTTTTTCGTCGCTTATTTTTCCGACATACTGTGTACTAGACACATTGTTTTCAATACAACTACTATACGTATACGAACAGTAGGCACTTTAGGGTTGCTTAGGAGTCCAGTAAGCAAACATAGGCTCGTTACTTAATCGCCGCACCTTGTAATAGTATATAAAATGTAAATTAAAGCACGTGGAAAATATATACACACCATATTTGTGAATACATAAAACATATTTGTTACTTTGTCTGTTTATCATACACATTGCTACATTGATTTATGCTGCTTAAAACAACAAATTGTGCATGATGAAACGATAGTCCTCGTATTGCCGTACAAAAATGTTCCGGAAAAAACCGAACAGATACCAGGCGCTCAACATGTCTTATAATTAGCAGCTGCAATGCTGAAAAAACGAATTTTACTTCAACACTTTTTTTTTAAAAATTATGCGCAATACCTTAGTCCCCACCAAGTCAGTTGACTTGTCGGCGATTTCCCGAAATAAATATACACGAGTATATTTATTTCATAAATAAATATTACATACATATAACTATTTAATTATAAACCATTTAATATATATCTCTCGCATATCATTAGAAGCCTTAAGTAGCGATGTTCCCGTATGAACTTTTACAGATTAATATATATATATATATATATATATATATATATATATATATATATATATATATATATGTATATATACACACACACACACACACACTTAAAATGTTAGTATTTCTTTCCATTGAATATACTGCATTGGTGTTGATTATTTCACATTTATCTCTCCGAGCCAAAGTTGAATTATTCTTTCTCGGCAGTTCGGTAAAACAATAAAAGGTAATGAAATTAAATTAAATAGAAATGAAATTTACACGAAGTTTTGTTATTAAGGCGGAGAATGGCAGATTTTTCGGAAGGGAATTTTACTGAGCCGATTAATTCGAAATTCTGCCCGCGCAACTACAATTACACAGACACAAACAGATAGCGCTACTAATTATTTCGGTGGAAAGCTTGCTGATCGATTGAATGGCATATTTTCTTCTGTTGCAGCGTTATTGTCTGGAGAATAAAGCACGATGAGCTTCTTCAACAACTTGCACCAATATGTCACCAGCAGCGTAGCAAATTTATCGTTGAGCCCAAAACGATTTTCATTATCCAGGGAATCGTCGTCAGCTGTTGCTGAAAACACCGAGGATTTTGGAAACTCTAGTAACAATTCCGGTAGAAGCGCTTCGACCGGTAGCGTCAGCTCCGTTCCAGGATTTCCTAAGGTCGTACCCGCGCCCGGAACTTCAACGCCCACACGAAGGAAGACCTTAGAATATCCGAAGAAAATTACGCCATTCCGACAACCAGCTGTACAAAGGCCTCCTCTAATGTTCTGTCGAAGACGTCTGTCTTGGCCAGAAGTAGACCAACAGACGAAATCCGGGTAAGCTTCATTAATTAATTATTAGCGCACCTGTACCGAACTCTGTGAACAGTTTTCCGACTGAATTTATTTTTCGTTACCTTTCAAAATGAACAATTCTTGATTTTGAAATGATAACGAGATACACACATCGTTATAGTGGTGTAAATATATTCTTTTCCTGAATCCGTAGACTGGTGGAGGATATAAGCTCTATATGATTCTTCTCTATTTGTAATAACTTAAACTGAACACTGAAATTCCCTTCGTTCGGCCATTCTTTTTAGGTTCGCATAACTGGTTGCTCCTATATTATTTTTTATTTATTCAGTGTATATTTCCTTTAGTCTTCCTCTGTGACGCTTCCCTTCCATTTTTCCTTTAATTAATTGTCTTGATTTATGATTATGTCGGTATAAGTGTTTACCTATCTACTTAATTCTTCTTCTTTTTGGATGTTTTAATTAAATTTCTCTATTAATATATATGCCTTTGAACGCTTTTTCATTCCTTATTTCCTCCATTTAACTGATTTTTTGCATCCTATGCCAGCACTAAGTTTCGAAGGCTTCAAGTCAGTTATACATTTGTCCGCTTATCGTGTCTATGTTTCAGATCCATACCGTAGTATGGTCCGTACGTGTATGATTTCACAAAGTGTTTTCTAGTTTCCAAGTTTATGTTTTTTGGAGTTGGTAAGGATTTCTTGTTATTGTACGCAATTATTGCTGGATTAATTCTTATTATCTTGTTATCGCTACTATTGACATTAATTCTTATACTTCCTAGGTATCTATAACTGTTTATTTGTTTTAGAGAGTTTTTCAATCAATTTTTATGTTTGTTGTTCCTTTCTTTTTATCGCATCCCATCACTACTGTCTTTTGTTTTTTCCCGTTTATTATCGTGTTATATTATTTTACTGAAAATTTACTATAAACTGTACCACGATTCCTCTAATTCTTTTTCACTATTTCCAACGGTTGTTACGTCATTCGCAAAGCGGAACATCACTGTTCTTAGTCATTCCACTTTAATTCCCCACTTCCCTTTCTCTTTAACGTCTTGTATATATTTTTCCCCGCGTGTATGGTTAATATGTCTTGGTGACATACAGCATCCTTGCATTGTTCACGACGAGAGTGCTTTTAAAAGGTTAATCCTTTTAAACCAAAAAATTATACAGGCCACTAATATAAAGGGGACAATCGGCCGTTAAGGAGCACACCCAAGTAACCGAAACACTCGACAAGAGGGACAGGATAATGGCACTTAAGGTTAGATCGATTGCGGAACGGATTACATGAACGGTTTATTATTACTCCTACTTAAATATTAATTTTGTACTGTTCCTTCTTGATGGTAAGTTATTTTGAGGGGCAAAAAAAAAAAGAAAAAGAAATCCAATTAATTTCTCACCTAAAATTACCTAATCAGTTCTCATTACCTATATATATATATATGTAATAGCTATAATCGTTTCTTTTAGAAAATTCCCAGCCGACAAAACAGGTTAAAATGGTTTAACTAGATTAAGGACGTTAATGTTTTTTTGTTTTTGTTAGAGAAGTATTAAGTTTTTTTTTCTTGAATATATATATATATATGTTTTTTTGTTGTTTTTTTTGAGAATCACCAGTCTTTCCCTAGAAACGATATAAAGAGGAGAGAATTTTTTTTTTTTTTTTTTTTTTTTTTGTGTGTGTAATCTACTTGTTGGCCATGTATAACTGCCGGGGTCATTACGGCACAACGAGTATCGGATTTATTACAATTTGTTTATTAAATTATTTCTGTTAAGGAAGATTAGCATTGTCTGAACCTGTTCTGGACGGTTATTTAAAAGAAGGTGTAGTGGTTCGTCCTTGATTCTTGTTAAGTTCTGACATTGTTTCAGGATGTGTTCCACCGAAGGTAGCACTGCTGCATTACAGAAAATTAGATAAACAATTCGATCAAAGATTGATAAAATGAAGAAATTGCGAGGAGATATGATAGACAAAAAGAGAACATGGTAAGATGAAATAAGCAGCTCAAGTGTTAGCATATGAGAATAAAAATGTATAACATTTAATCGTGAGGAAAGGACTTTCAAAAAGAATATGCCACCAACTAGCTTAAATATTTTCTAATTTTGCATTTTTTTTTTTTTTTCAAAGTGAAAAGGAACTCTAAAATACTCTTAGACAAAGTTACTCTTATTGTGAATCGTTATCTCGTGTGCGTTCGCGTTCCCGTTATCAGCTCGGTAATCAGTTGTTTCGGCAGACCGGTGAGATCGCTTCATTGTTATCTATTTAGATAAATAATTTCGGTTTCTTCGCTGTCGCATTTAACTTTTACTTAGTAACTAATATCGATCTATTTTACGTTTATTTTTCGCCTTTACATTTTAATATTTCAGTTTGATTAAATTCACTTCGTTCCCTTTTTTTTGTTTTTTTTTTTTTTCCTCTCTCTTTTTAAGTCAGTTGATCGATGAGCTCGTCTAGTGGGGGCCGCCCGGCGGCCTCCTCCAAAGATTTAAAAGCGAAACCGAATGTATCGCTAAACTTGATGGAGGTTGACGCTGTCGGCAAGCGCAAACCTTCCGGCCCTCTCTCGCCGTCCGCGGTTTTGCCAAGCAAGGATCTGCAGCTATCTCGACCCGATTCACCTAATCTCGCCACTTCAAATAATTCGAACAACAATGCTAATACAGCTGCCGAGAATTTCATTATCGATAATAGTAAAAATAATAATAATAACAAAAATAATAATAATAACAAAAATAATAATAATAATAATAATAATAATAATAACAACAATAAGATCATTACCACCCCCGCCACCACTAATAATAATGATAATAGTAATATTAATAATAACAGCAGTTATAATAATAGTAACAATAACGACAATAACAGTAACACTATTAATAACAGCAACACTATTAATTCGCCAGTCAATGTCAACAGCTCGGATCATCCCCTCAGTCATCCTGGTCCTTATCCTATCTTAATTGAGTGCACCTCATCCGATGATAATATAGGCAATTATCACCCTTTAGCTTTGGCTAGGCTGATAAATTCAATATCTTCGTCCTTCATTGATATCTCTCCTCGCAGAAGAAATCGAATTTCCGTTTCATTCCCTTCTTCTGCAACTGCCAACCATTTCCTACAAAACCATAACTTCTTCTCCAAACATAACCTAAAAGCATTTATTCCTTCCACTTCGTTATATAGATTGGGCGTAATTTCAAACGTTCATCCTTCCTTTTCTGAGGATGATATTAGAGAGGGTCTTGATCCCAGCATTCCTGTTATTTCCATCAGAAGAATCCTTCGCACTGCCGATGATAAGAAAATTCCTACAAGAGCCGAGTTCGCGAACACCATTCTTCCTGAATTCGTATTTATTTTCAAACTCCGATTTCCCGTCTCACCTAGTATCAAACCTCCTACTCAGTGTTCTAAGTGTTTCCTTTTCGGGCACATTGCGAGACACTGTCGTAGTTCTAGTTCTATTTGCTCCCACTGTTCATTAAAGCATTCTTACTCGGAATGCAATAATCTTCAAAATCCGCCTACGTGTAGAAACTGCAAAGGTTCTCATTGTTCCAATGACCGCAGTTGCCCTGAGTGGTCTAAACAAAAGGATATCAAAAAAATCATGTCTTACGAGAACATTTCTTTCCACGAAGCCTCGTCCATAAAAATCAATTCCTACGCTACTCAGGCATTTTCATACGCCAACCGCGCTTCCATTCCCTCCTTTACTACTACGGTTTCTCCTAATACTTCTTCTTTAATTTCAAATGCCCCTGTCAAGTCTACTACTTTCCACAAGCCTAACAAAACTAAACATTCATATAAACCTCTTCCTCACTTTCCTCCTCTTCCTTCCAATAAACTTCCAACCCCCTCCAACGGCTGGGCTCTTAACCATCCGATTACTGAAAGCAACAACTCCGGTTGCTCTAATCTAAAGCCTTCTGATTCTATTTCTTCCTATGACAATTCTAACACTACATCCACTATTCCTACTCTTCCTGCCATCAATAATCTATCAGCAGCAATTATGGATTTGCTTTCCCATCATAATGTAGCTTCGTCCTCTAACTTTGTGCTTCGCTTTCCTCCTTCCTATCCGCTAATTTACAGTTTAGAGCTAACTTCTTTCCTGTATTTCCTTTATACGTCGCTTTCTCTCCTCATTATTGCGAGTATGGCTGCTGTGGGATGGCCCAAATCCATCTGGCACAGTGGATCTGCTCGAATTTGTGTAACTTTTCGTTTGAAATTCATTTATTTCCACATTGGAATAAACCTGGAGATGGTTCTGGCTAACCATTCTCCTTTTATGGTCCATTTGGTCTGTCCTACAGTCCATATTGGTCGTTGCGGGGTGAGTCTTTGGGTGGTAATTAAAATTACCAACTTATTAGATTTACCTCTACATTTTTCGTATGACAATCGGAGACCATTAAAATCATCATCCGATATGTTAACGGATACATGGATCTGTCCGAACCTATTGCTGAGTGCTGTTGAAGACAGTACTTCAAGGTTGATAACCATCATAAACGAATTTTCATTTTCATTACTTAGTCCCTTAAACTATTACTTCCTTTTATATTACTCCTCTTATTATACTCGTCCATGCTGCATGTTCCTCCCTTCCTCTACCATCTACGATTCACTTTTATCCAGCTCCCTCTTTAAGGCTTCAGAACCTCCGACCGTCTTTCCTTTTGTATTCTTTACTCTCAAATTGAGCACTTATTTTATTCTACGTTTTCTCTCAAATGACTGAAAAGTTCAATATACTCCAGTGGAATTGTCGGAGTCTTAGAGCTAACAAACAAGCCTTGGAGAGTATACTCGACTCCTATTCCATCCACATTGCTCTGTTATCAGAAACCTGGCTTAGAGAATCTTCAAATATATCTATTCGAGGCTTTGATTTAATCCGTTCTGATCGCGTGGACGGCTATGGTGGTGCCGCCATACTCATAAGAAAAGATATTTTCTTCAATATTTATGATCATTCCTCTTGTTTTCCTCTTGATCCTCAATCACCTAACTTGGTCCATATTTCTATTCCTAATGTTCACCCTCAACCTACTCACATCTTTTCCGTATACATCCCTCCACATTATGATCTTAATAATTTTCCTTTCACGTTACTATCCAATCCTCATTCTCTTCCCTTCATCATTGGGGGTGACTGGAATGGTCACTCCCCCTTGTGGGGCTCTGCGAGTCATAATAGGAACGGGCATATCCTCGAGAATTTTATCCTCAATAACAACTTTGTCCTCTTGAACGATCATTCCCCTACTCTCTACACAGGTGTTTATAGTCGCAGCTCGGTTGACCTCTCTTTAACTTCCCCTAACTTTGGTCTCAACTATCATTGGGAAACCCTTGATAGTACTTTCGGCAGTGATCATGTCCCTATCATTTTTTCCTTGAACGATCTCCTTCCTCCCCCTCCAGATCCTATAAAACCTCCTAATGCTCCTAAATGGTCTCTATCCAAAGTCGACTGGGATAAATTTCGGTCAATCGTTGATTTATCTCTCTCTAACATTAATTCTCTTCCTAATCCTATGCATCAATATGATTCCTTCTATGACTCTATTTCCTCGGCGCTAACCACCTCTTCTGCACCGGTTCGTCCCCCTAAAAGGAATCGACACCTTCTTGCTTCTTCGCTTTGGTGGAACAACGATTGTTCGGAGGCCATTAGCGACAGTACTTCCTGTTTTAGGCTTTTTCGGGCGTGTTCCTCTTTTGAGAACTTCTTAGCATATAAGAAGGCCAATGCTAAGGCCAGACTTATTCTTAAAAAGGTCAAAAAGAATTCATGGAAAAAATTTTGCTCCTCATTTTCTAGATCCACTCCTATCTCCCAAATTTGGAGAATGGCTAAAGCTTTTCAAGCTCCTCATTCTGAACGTCCTTCATATTATAACCTTCCTTCCGAAAAACTTACTTCTTTCATTGATTCTATTGCTCCCGCTTATGTTCCATCTCTCGAAGAAACACTTACTCCTATATATGTTCGTACAGCTCCTGCACATATTCTTTCTTCTGACTTCAGCATCGGTGAACTCCATGCCTCTTTGTCTAATTCCTCCAATTCTAGCCCCGGATTAGACCGAATTTCATACCTTGCTCTTAAAAATCTTTCAAACTCTGCACTTAATACTCTTCTGTTAATCTATAATCGTTTCCTATATACTAGCTCAACTCCACCTCGCTGGAACTCCTTTATGGTTATCCCGATTCCGAAGAAAAAGCCTAATTCCTTCCGTCCAATATCCTTAGCTTCTTGCTTAAGGAAACTTTTCGAAAACATGATCAATAAACGTCTGGTCTGGTGGCTAGAACATCATAATATACTCCCTGACAATATGTTTGGTTTCCGTCCGGGCCTGGGCTCTATGGACTGCCTATCTTTATTCCTTTCTGACATTTATAAATCTCTTATCCTCAAAAAATTCACCGTTGCTGCGTTCATTGATGCCACCTCTGCCTTTGATAATGTCCATTTACCTTCCTTGCATGACAAAATGCTCTCTATCAATATTCCTCTCCACTTCACCTCACTAGTTATTAATCTTTTCCGTAACAGGATAATTCACCTTTCTACTCCCTTTTTTGATGATTCCAGGGTGGTCTACCGAGGCCTCCCGCAGGGATCATGTCTTAGTCCTACTCTTTTCAATATATATTTTCACAGTCTCGCTATCCTCCGAGTTTCCTCCACGTCGTTGTTCTATGCTGATGATATTCTTATCTATTCCTCGTCAGATAATATATCTGCGGTGAACGAGGAGCTAAATAATTCTCTTGCTATTTTGGAAAATACGTTATCCTCTCTTCATATTTCTATATCACCCGAAAAATCTGCCTCTATGGTTTTCACATTCCGTCCTTATAACCGTTCTTTAGTCAATCTTTCCTTGCGCCACCATCCCATCCCTTTAGTCAATTCCTTCTCTTATCTCGGTATTATACTTAATAGCACTTTATCCTTTCGGGAGCATATCAGTTATCTGTGTACGTCCGCTCTCAAAAGGCTCAATATACTAAAAGCTCTTTCGCCTCGTAAATGGGGTCGTGATCCTTATATTTTACTTATGCTATATAGATCAATAATCCTTTCCAAATTTGATTACGGCGCATTCCTGTACGCTAGTGCTCCCAAGCAATTTCTTCGTAAACTTGATCGCATCCAAAACTCATGTCTTCATCTCTGTATCGGAGTACTTAACTCCTCTCCAATTCCAGCCATTTTGGCAGAGTCGGGATTCCTTCCTCTTTTCATTCGAAGACTCTTATTAGGGGAAAGATTTCTGATTAAACGTCTTCCCATTACTAATTCTAAACTCCTAAGTTCCTATCAATTTATTTCCGATAACTGGCGCTTCTGTCTTCGTAAAATTCCTATATTATCCTCGATCTCTTCTCGACTTATGTTCTTCTTGCCTTTTGTTTTCCCTTTCACCAAACCACCTTACTTCACTTTTAATTTCTTTGAATTCAAGCATTCTCCGAAGTTATTTGTTCTCCCCTCGGACATTAAATCTCTTCCTCATCCTGCCGTTCAAAATGAATTCAATCACGTATTATCCTCATACTTTCCTTCCCATACAATTATCTACACGGATGGTTCGAAGTCTGATGCTGGTGTTGGGGCTGCGTTTGTTATCCCCGCGTTGATGTATTCCGAATCCTTTCAGTTGCCCTCCTTTTTCTCTATTTTTCTTGCCGAATCCATGGCTATCCTGCAGGCAGTCCTTTTCATATCCTCGACAAATAATGTCTCTAGATTCCTCCTTTCCTCGGACTCGAAAAGTGTTTTATTGGCTATCTCCTCTCCATTTCCTACTCATGTCACTGATCCCATTATTCTCCAAATTCGCTTCTTAATTTCTAATTTATTTTCATCCCGTTCTGTTGAAATTGATCTACTATGGATTCCTGGTCATTTCGGAATTCCTGGCAACGAGTCAGTTGACTCGTTGGCACGTTCGGCGGTGACCAATGGTCTATTCATTAGTAGATTTCCTGCTCAAACTCTCTACTGTCTTTCTTATCGTTCCCATCACGATTTCTGGACCGAATTCTATCCTTCATTCTTTACCAATCCTCGATCTTTTACCTTGCTGTTCAACCCTTCCCTTCCTCTCTTCCTTGGATTAATCTTTTCCCCTACCTTAGCCGTTCGATTATTTCCTCTATAGTTTGCCTGCGGTTCAATCATAGTTTGCTTCCGGCTTCTCTTTTCCGTTTTTCTATTGTGTTCAATCTCCTTTGTGTCCTTATGACCTTCCAGAGCTCAATTATACCTGTGATGCGAATCACATTTTGTTCGAATGCCCCCCTTTATTTCCTCCGAACGTTCTACCCTGTATTCTAGTCTTCTGCGCCTTGGCTTTCCTACTCCTTATAGTGCCCACTCCATTCTTGCACTCCCCTCTCTCAATATAGTTCCTTTGTTGGCCTTGTTTATCTCCTAAATTTCTAATCTTTTTCTTATATAAGGTACATTTCCTTGCGTTGGGTAAGTTCCACTGTTGACGTGCCCAAAAAAAAAAAAAAAAATACTCTTAGACAAGAAAAAAAACATATTGACCCGACGGAGAAAGCCGAAGTGAAAATAATAAATTTTGGGTTAACGGTTTGTTGCGGAAGTAGACAGCGAACTAAATTTATGACATTTAATCTGGCTGATTTACTTAAAGTCGAGCGCTACGGTTCTTATATCGCTCTGCCTATAGTACATTAATCGAGCATGCTTAATTATCTTCCACCATTGAATGATTTTTTTTACGTTTTTTTTTCTGTCTAACTGCTTCTTGTTTAATTTTGAAATTTAGTCATTTATTCTGACATCGCTGTAGTCACCGACTAAATTCAATTCGGTGAGACAACAGCAGTCGGAATTTTATCTGTCCTTTAATTGATTGTTCACCATTTTTCTCTACATTATACTGCATTGTAATCTTAAGTGTACATTTCAATAAAAACAGTTTTGAATTCGTCGTTTATCGTTCGCGATAAGTTGTTTCTCCGCATTAACTAGTTATCTTTAGTCTTATCAGTGTGCTCGGTAAGATTGGTGTTCACTCGATGTAATCATCTTTCTTCTAGCATGATGACTTCTATTTTTATTTAATTTTCATTTATGTAATTTAAAACTGTACTTATTTTAGCTGATACTTGTATTACTTCTAGTATCGTTCTTTTTTTCTTAATATTATTTTTTTGCTTATTTTTTTTTTTTTTTTGATGGTGGCGGTATAAGAATGGGGTTGCTTACCTTTACTCGGAAAAAATTAGAACGGGAAGAAATCAATTATATTTTGTTAGTAGGAAGGCAGGAACACAAAGTGTGGATAAGGGAAAGACAGGATATAAGAGGCGCAATGCGGAGTAGGAAGATAAAGTTGTAACAAACTGGAATACAAAACAGAATGTTCAACAGAAAGAGATGAACCCTCAAATAACACATGATCAGCATCGCAAACACGCTCTTCGTTTAAGTGAAGAGGACAGAGACGACAATACGAAGAGGAAACCAAAGAAAACCGGAAAACGAGAAGGAGATAATAGAGTATTTAAGAACGTAAACAGATAACGGAGACAACAATAGTACGAGGAAGTGAAGGAAACAAAAAGAACCACAGATCGGCGGCAGGAAGACTAGGTTGAACAGACAGATAAAAAGACCAATTGTAGGAAAGGAAGAAGCGCACCATTATCTGACAAAAAAAAAAACCTAAGATGAAAACTGTTACTCAGCGGAAGGACATAAGAGAATGGGAACTTTCTTAAGAAAAGAGCAGGAAGAACCCGAGCGAAGGAATCCAGCCGTTTCTCATTACGAAAAATGCCCGAATGGCTATGAATCACAGCAAATTTTTTCTTCGTTTAATTATCTATGTCCACCGAGTTTACAAACTTCTTAGACATAAGCAACGCCATCGATTATTTCCATACCACGAATGACAATAAAAATAATTTAAACGATAGTGATATTGAAAATAACAACGGTAAAAATATAAATAATAATATTAATAGTATTGCTGTGAATGATAGGACTAATAACAGTAATAATAACAACAATGACAATAACACCAATACCAATATCGATAGCAACGATTATAATACCAGCAAAAGAAATACCGTGATTAATAATAACATTTTAACTGCGCCTAATATCAATATTTTCTTCTGCTATTTTACGGATTCTATTCAGGTTACGTTAGGATCTCTCTTAGATCAAAAATATCGGGAGTGTACATCCATTTTTAACCTCTAAATTGTTATTCCGCAATACCACTGCAATCAGTGACATTGTGCAAGCCAACAGGAACAGGGTTCAGGTATTTTTTTTTTTTAATG
Organism: Icerya purchasi; assembly: GCA_039619475.1. Lineage (NCBI taxonomy): Eukaryota > Metazoa > Arthropoda > Insecta > Hemiptera > Monophlebidae > Icerya > Icerya purchasi. The sequence goes on from CM077115.1 coordinate 544,906,196, forward strand.
ATATTTCTTCAGTCAACCAATTTATATTAGAAAGTAGGTTTTAACAGAACATCGCTATGCGGTAGTCGATTGTGTTTGCGTTCGTGATTGTTTAGCGATAGCGGTAATTTGTATGTCGCGGTAAATATTGTAGTTAATCGTTATCAGCGGCATTATACAGATAAAGAAGACAATTAAGTGAGATCTTTCCGTTACACTTATTTATTTCTATTACCTGTTTTTGCGGTTTTATGTTTCCTCTCTGCTAATTCAAACATTAGCGAGAAAAATTTATTTCTATTTTACTAATTTCGTCTTTAGTTTACTTTACGTTATTTTATTCTACTTTTAATTATTTTATTTTTATAGGTTTTTATAGGTGTTTTTTTTTTCACCTTTTTTTTTCACCTTTTTTCCCCCCCCATTTATTTCGATTTTACGTTTTTATTTCTATACACTTTTTCCCGCGCTAGATGAGCGCATCTAAAGGGGGCCGCTCTGCGGCCTCCTCCCCAACCTCCGCTAAACCCCTTAAACCACCGTCTAACTTATCTCTAAGTATAGACGCTGATAGCGTTTCGAAGCGAAAATCAGCAGACCCCCTTTCGCCCATTTCTTCTATCCAACCGAAAGAAATTAGACTCTCCCAGGCTGATCCTATGGCAACTCCTGCTTCCTCAAGCACTGATCGTCACAGTTACGATACTAATAATGCCGAGAATAACAATAGGAACAACACTAATGATAATACTAGAAACAATAATGGCAACAACAGTACTACCAATAACAATAATAATACTACTACTACTACTACTACTACTAATAATAATAATAATAATAATAGCAATAACATTACTGCCAATAACGATAATAATAATAGTAATAATAATAATAATAATAATAATAATAATAATAATAATAATAATAATAAAGAGAATAAAATGTTTGCTACAGATCATCCGGGACCTTTTACCGTCTACGTTGAAAGTTGCTCCATGGATAAAAATCTAGGTAATTTACATCCCTTGGCCCTTGCCAAGCTAATCAGCTCCGTTTCCGCGTCACATTTATGCATTGTCTCTCAAGGCAGCGGTCGTGTCGCAATCAAGTTTCCATCCGTTGATTCCGCTAACGCATTTCTTGCTCATCCTAGTTTTTTCCAGCAACATAATATTAAAGCGTATATCCCCAATAGTTTATTATTCAGAATGGGCGTCATCTCTGGCGTGCATCCGTCCTTTTCTGAAGATGAAATATTGGAAGGAATCGAACCACTAATCTCCATTGCTTCTATACGTCGTATATGCCGTTTTTCGGACGGCGATAAAGTCCCTACCCATTCAGTCGAACTTAAATTTTATGGTACCACCCTCCCGGAATTCGTTTCGATTTTTAAGATGCGATTTCCTGTCTCCCCTAGTATCCGATCGCCTACACAGTGTTCTAAATGTTTTCTTTTTGGACATATCGCTAAGCACTGTCGTAGTTCTTCAGTCATTTGTTCACACTGTTCTTCTAAGCACTCAGTCTCTGAATGCAGCAGCCTACAGGAATCGCCCGTCTGTCGCAATTGCAAAGGCACTCACTCTGCCATTGACCGATCCTGCCCTGAATGGATCAGGCAAAAGGATATAAAGCGTATTATGGCCTTTGAGAATATTTCATTCCAGGAGGCCTCTCATTTAAAAAAAAACAATCTAACTTCTCGTGCTTTTTCATATGCCGACCGAGCCTCAATGTCCAACTCTTCTCCTAATAATTCTATGTCTCCTTCATCACCTCCCTCCCTTCTCTCTAATTCTTTCCCACGTCCTAAATCTCCTACCTTCCATAAAATTCGTAACTCTAAAGCGACTTATAAACCCTCTCCGCAGTTTCCTCCTCTTCCATCTAACCGTACCCCATCTCCCTCTAATGGATGGGCTTTCAACAAATCTACTCCTACTCCGTCTAATATTCCCTCAAATCCTGCTAAGGACATTCCTGCCTCGTTGGTCTCTCCTAACTCCTCTCATCCAATGTTTTCTCCTTTAATTGAAAATATTTCTTCAGCCATCTTGGAAATACTCTCCTCTAATAACATTGCTTCTTCTTCTTCCTTTGTCGACTCTTTATCTCGTTTCCTTTCCAGTAACGTTCAGATAAATTAATTCCTCTTGTTATGATTAAGAAAATAGGAAGAAAAGTAAGAAGATTCGGGGCTGAATTTTCTTCTTTTTGTTCTCTTTTGTTTCTTTTCTTATACCCTAAATTCTCTTTACTTCTTTCTTACCGAATCTTTCTGCTAACGCACAAAACAAGATATTTAAATCAGTTTTATAACTGTTTAGTTGTATTATTCAATATCTCCTCTTCCTTATTTGTAAATGATGCGGTTGCTGCAGTGTTCAAAAGCACTGTCGGGCTTCAGTACATTTATTACATCTTTTTCTCTTTCGAACGCACGAACGTCAAGATAACTTACTTAGTACTTGAACTCGGTTGCATTCGAATTATTTCTGGTTTGTCTCACATTTGCTGTTCCATTGGTTCAGCGGTGAGATTGACTCGCGCATACAGCAAGAGCTATGTAACAAGAAGCTTTGCGCAGCATAATCTAACCCTAACGGGTACTACTGCATCTATGCAAAAGTTTCAAAACCAGTTTGCTCCCAGCAGAAATTTTTGGTTTTCCTCCTACGTTTTCCCACACGAATGTACTCTTTCTTCCTTTGTATCACTACTTTTAGAATTCCCTTCTAATCTATTAGCCCCGACTTACTTTCTCCGGATTTCTAATCGTTATAATTTACTTTCCTCCATTTACCTTCCAATCTATTTCAATCCCATTAATATGAATGTCTTTATTTTTGTTTTTATCTTATATCAACTACTGTGCCTTCTTATTGTTTTTGTCTTCCCTTTTTTCAATCCTTATGCTTCTAATACGTTCCCTGTTTCACCATGATGGCTGCGTTCAATATATTTCAGTGGAATTGTCGTAGCCTCAGAGCCAATAAAAATCCATTAGAGGGTCTATTGGATATTCATAACATTAGTGTTGCTCTCATCTCAGAAACGTGGCTTCGGTCGGGCACGAACTTTAATATTAGAGGGTATAAAATAATTAGATGTGATAGGCATGACGGGTATGGTGGTACCGCTATCCTCGTTAAAAATGGTATATCTTTCAACACCCACAATGTTTCTCTGAACCTACCTCTTGTTCCTAACCAACCCAACATAGTCCACATCTCTATCCGTACCACCCTTCTGCATCCCATTAACATTGTCTCCATCTATGTTCCTCCTAATTATGATCTTCGTCAGTTCCCTCTTTCCACTTTTTTCAGCTCTATCCCGCAACCATTTATTATCGGGGGTGACTGGAATGCCCATTCACCCTTGTGGGGTTGCACATCCTACAATTCCAAAGGTTCCGTCCTTGAGAGTGGTATTTTTTCCAATAATTTAATTCTTCTTAATGATCACTCCCCAACCTATTTCAGATATCCAACTATTTCTAGTTCTCTTGATCTAACCTTTGCTTCTTCCACTATTGGTCTTAATTATAACTGGAGAACTCTTATGGGCTCCTACGGTAGTGACCATGTTCCTATCCTAATAACCCCAGTTAACTTTTCTTCTCCAACTTGCTTCAGGCCTCTACATTCTCCTCGGTGGAACCTCTCCAAAGCAAATTGGACTATGTTTCGTTCATGTGTCGACTCATCACTTCCTAGTATTCAACTCGACTCCGATCCCATACTTCTCTATAATTCCTTTTTAAATTCCATTGAGTCTGCTCTTTCCCTATCTTCACCTACCCGTCATCAGACATCTAACAATTACAATGAAGCCTCATCTCTTTGGTGGAATGAGGAATGCAACCGCGCATTCCACTACAGTCGTGCCACCTTTAGAACTTTTCGTTTAGACCCTACAACGGAAAACTTTCTTGCTCATAAGCGAGCGAACGCAAGAGCTAGGTATATACTTAAATTCTCAAAAAGGTCCTCCTGGAAGAATTTCTGTTCTTCATTCTCTAGGAATACCCCTCTTTCTCATATCTGGAAAATGGCTAGAGCTTTCAAATCCACATCCTCTGAACGTCCTTCAAATCTCAACCTTTCTAAAGTTAGCTTAGAATACTTTATTGATTCCGTTGCTCCTGCCTATGTTCCTAACGTTGATGAACTGTATCCAACTTCACCTCCGCATAATTCCCAGACGCATTTCCTAACTTCTGCCTTCAATATTTATGAATTAAAATCTGTCCTTTCCAAATCTTCTAGCCCCACTCCAGGTCTTGACGGTATACCTTTTTTGGTCCTTAAAAACCTGTCTGTACTGTCTCTTGCGTTTCTCCTACATCTTTTTAATTGTTTCCTCTCCAGAGGTATAACTCCCCCCTCTTGGAATTCTTTTATCATCATTCCTATTCCTAAAAAAAAGTTCTTCGTTACGTCCTATTTCTTTAGCCTCCTGTATCAGAAAATTGTTTGAAGGTATGTTAAACAAGCGCCTTGTTTGGTGGCTAGAGCATAATAATGTATTTCCTAGCAATATGTTCGGCTTTCGGCCTGGTATTGGTCCTTCCGACTGCATTAGTCTTTTTGTCTCCCATATCTACCAATCCTTTATCCTAAAAAACTATACTCTGGCTTCCTTCATCGATATAGCCTGTGCTTTTGATAATGTCCATCTTCCCACTTTAAAAGATAAGATGATAGCAATTAACGTTCCATTGCACTTTACTTCTCTTATTATCAATCTCATGCAGAATCGTTCCATCCACCTCTCTGCTCCTTCTTTTGAATCTTCAAGAATGGTTTTTCGAGGTCTTCCTCAAGGTTCCTCCCTCAGTCCTACTCTTTTCAACATATACACTATCAGTGTGGCTTCTCTTCCTCTAAATTCGTCGTCTTTATTCTTTGCTGATGACATCCTACTTTATGCCTCATCTCACGATATTATATCAGCCAGTGAGGCACTTAATTCGTCTCTCTCCGTGTTGGATCACTCCCTTTCCTCAATTAACCTTTCTATTTCTCCTACTAAATCTTGTTATGCCGTATTTACTCTGCGACCTTATAATCCTGCTTCTGTCTATCTATCCCTAGAAAATACATTTCTTTCTCGCGTTAATTGTTTCTGTTATCTTGGTATTTTCCTTGACAGTCGGTTATCCTTCTCCGAACACATCAAGTATCTTTCCTCTTCAGCAATCAAAAGACTAAACCTGCTGAAAGCTTTATCTTCAACCAAATGGGGTGGTGATCCTTATGTCCTTATTTCTCTATATAAATCTATCATCCGCTCAAAATTTGATTACTGTTCATTTCTCTATGGTTGTGCCTCTAAGTCCCGACTCTCTAAATTGGATGTAATCCAAAACTCTTGCTTTCGTCTCTGTCTTGGTGCTCTTAAATCCTCTCCAGTTCCAGCAGTTCTTGCCGAATCTAACACACCACCCCTTTTTATCCGAAGATCTTATTTAGGCTATCGTTTTCTTACTAAGCGTCTCCCACTCACCTCCTCTACTCTTATCCATTCCTATCTTTCCATTTCTAGGAACTGGCGTTTCGTACCTAGAAAAATTCCAATTCTTTCTCTCATTTCTCTACGGCTCAGTTCGTTTTGTCCTTACATAATGTCCTTTGCCAATCTCCCTTATTTCACTTTTAATTTCGCCGATCTCTGCCATCCTCCAAATATGTTTACTGTTCCTACGCTCTCTAAGTTTCTTCCGCAGGCCCTAATCATACAGGAATTCCGCAGTTATATCAGTTCTGATTTTCCCTTGCATGTAACTGTGTTTACAGATGGCTCGAAGAAACCGGATGGTGTCGGTGCTTCGTTTATCCTCCCAGATTTTGGCTTTTCAGAATCTTTCTGCTTACCTTCTTTCTGCTCCATATTCACAGCCGAATTGATGGCTATCCTACGTTCCATTATTTTCATTTCCTCTAATCACATTTCCTCCAAATTCTTGATTATATCGGACTCCATAACCGCCCTTCAGGCCATTTGCTCTCCCCTTCCTGATTATTCCTGTGATTTCATTATACTCCGCATTCGCTCACTTATCCACGCTCTTTCTTCCCTTCATTCTATTCAAATTGATTTGCTGTGGGTTCCTAGCCATTCGGGCATCTGCGGTAATGAAGCGGCGGACTCATTGGCTCGGGCTGCTGCCTATTCTCACTTCTTCTTTAAAAAAGTCCCTTCGTCCAATCGCCTTCCTCTGTGCAAAGGTTTTCATCTCAGACTTTGGTATCGGATGTATACGTTTCCTCTTTCTCTAACAATCGTTCTTTCTATCTGTCTGTCCAACCTAGTCTTCCTACCAATCCGTGGTTCTCTTTGTTTCCTTTACTTCGTCGTTCTGTTGTTGTCTCCGTTATTCGCTTGCGCTCTTAAGCCATACTTTATTATCTTCCTCCCATTTTTGTTTTTCCTTGGTTTCCTCTCCATATTGTCCTCTCCACTCGAACGAAGAGCATGTTTGCGATGCGGACCATGTGTTCTTTGAGTGTTCATCTCTTTCTGCTGAGTGCTCGGCTTTCTACTTTAGTTTGCTGGGACTTGGTCTTCCTACTCCGTACTGCGCCTCTTATGTTCTATCTCTTCCCTCTCCACAAATTGTTTCTATTATTTGTTCCTTTCTTCTAACAATATCTGATCGTATCAGGATATAAGTGATTTCTTCCTATTCTAATTGTTTCTGGGTAAAGGTCCCTGGTTGACAAGCCCAAAAAAAAAAAAAAAAAAAAAAAAAGGTTTTAAAAAAAACAACAAATTCGAGATTTTTCATTCCAAGCGCGTGCGTTTATTTTTGTTCGGTATGTTCGGGATAATCTCCGATTGATATCTTTCTAAATGACATTCTGAATGATGCATCATCGCTGGTTTCAGTTATTTCCATATTACGACGGCGTCTTAGAAAGAACAAAAAGAGATACGATGAAGAACTCGGACGAAATTAAATTCCTTACTCATAAAATCTCCGGGTTCGTTCACCTTTTTTCATCATCGATGTCCAATGGAACCTCCTAGTGTGAAATCATTGATTCAGTGCCGTGCTTGCTTTCGAAAAATATGCCAAACCCCGTTGTCAGTGAATCACATCGAGCTAATGAGTGCCCTAATTCTCGAACACAATTAAAATGTCTTAATTGTAAAGGCTAAGACGAAACCACTAACCGCCAATGCTCAATCCTTCAAGAACAGTTTGAAATGAAACAAACAATTATTTCGTTTAAAGGGGCCAATTAAACATGGAAAATCGTACTTCTTCAGCATTTTCCTTTGTTAATATCGTTCCGAAAAAAAGAAAAAAAAACACGATTTTTTTCCATCCTCAATTTTATAATTTATCGTCTAGATACTCTCCTTCGCCAAACCTTCCGCCCCTAAATCTGCCCTTCGTCCTAAATCATCCACCTTCCACACATTTTCTGAACCTAAATCTCACTACAACCCTTCTCTTCAATTTCTAATGCCCCTTCTAACCGTTTTCTCTCTTCTTCTAATGGATGGGTTCTCACATTCTGCCTCAACAATAGTCGCTTGGTACTTAATACCTCTAGTCTTATTCCCTCAAACTACTCCTAATCCCTTTTGCCATTTTTTCATCATTTATTTTTCTATAGAAAGCTATTATGGAGCTTCTGGTATGTAAAAAAATCCGATCTTCCCTTGCTGGCTTCTTATCATTTTTCTCTATTTCTGTACATAAATTTTAATTAATTACTCTTCTTGTCAACAATAAAATAAATAATAAGAGAAAAAAATTCGACTCCCCCCCCCATTTTTTCCCTTCCTTTTTTTTTCACCTCTATAATATTTTATATTTATTTATTTGCTAATTCTATTTCCTCCTTCTATATTGTTATATCTTTCTTTTTTTTATCTGTTTTTATAATAGTTTCTCCTTTATGTTGGATTTTGATGTACTGGGACGAATTTGCCCAAAAGTTTGATCGCTGTAAATGTTTTCCTAATTATCGAATGTACTAACGCAGAGAAGTATCAAACTCCACTGACCGGCTCAAATATATATATATTTCTTTTATCGTTCATGTCGTGATGCTTTTAAAACTGTGATACATTGTTACTACTTTATACTACAGAAAAATGTATACTATTCTACAATGGTAGAAATTACAGTCTTTTCATAATTTAACTATATCGGGCACTAGATTATTTAATATCCGGTGTCTTTGAAATCCATTTCTCTCATTATCGTTTTCTTCTTTGTTTTCTATAATTTCGGTTTTCAATTTACCCATATAAGTTCTATCGCTTGCTTATTATTATTGGGGTTCGTTTGCTCAATTTTTCTTTCCTTTACTCATTATCTTTTCCTTTAGCTTACTAGCTTCATTTCTTTTTTGTTTATTTATGTTTTTTCCTTATTTTTTCTCCATCCGTTTTTCTTCTTAATATTTCCACTGTAATTTAACGCTTTCTGCTTAGAGCACTTTTCTATAATTCACCTAGTCTGATTGTTAACAAAAAAAAAAAAAAAAAAACATCAATAGATGAATTTATCATAAAACATTTTGAAAACACTACAACAGTAACTGAACAATTTAGCGAATACTTTTTACGTTCGGTTGAAGAGCACAGACACAAATGTGATACCCAATTACTAAATAATAACTTCGATAATACTACTGTGTCTTTTTTTTTTTATTCCACCTGAAAATACATTCCAAATAGAAACAATAATTAACGACCTAAAAGTACATAAAGCTCTTGGATGGGACGAAATTAGGGTAAAAGATATTAAGCAAAACGTATATATATATGTATATATATATATACTCCTATTTTAACTAACATGATCAATCGCTCTATAAAAGAAGCGAGTATTCCAGAGGCGCTCAAAAAAGGTATTATTGGGCCAATCTATAAAAAAGGGGTTCAAAATCAATGCGAAAATTACCGCCCAATAACAATAATACCTTTTATAAGCTAAAATATTAGAACGCTACGTTGATAAACACTTAAGAAATTATATTGAAAAAAACAATCTACTCTATGAAAATCAACACGACTTTAGAGAAAAAAATCAACGATAACGCTATTAAGAACGATGATAAGTAAAATAAATACCGGCCTATCGAAGGGAAACCAATTTATAAAATTACCTTTATCGATCTATCCAAAGCTTTTGACTTAGTTGACCATGATCTACTGATTAATGACTTAAAACATCTGGGTATATTAAATAATTAACTAATGTGGTTTAAGAATTATATAACGAATAGGAAAAGCATAGTAAAAATTGCAGGGAGGAATAGTAATGAACAAATTATTCAGTTTGGGTTAGGTCAGGGAACTCTATACTTGCACCTATTCTCTATCTAATATACATTAACTCATTATACAGGCCTATTAAAAATGCAAATGTATATGTGTATTTGCTGATGATATTACTCTATTAATTGAACATAAAAAGCTCTAGGGACGGTGGAAAAATGATTACAAGAGGATACAGATAATTTTGGTAAATGGGCACATGATAGGAGGTTATGTGTAAATACAAATAAATCTAAATTACTTTACATATCCGAAATAGTACAAAACATGAAAGTCCGAATATGCCTACCTGTTGAAAACGTAAAAGATTTTAAATACCTATTTAGGATAATACACATCGATAAATCACTGAACTGGAAAAAGCGAGTACAAGTTTTAAATTCGAAAATAAGACAGACAATTCGTATTCAATATAAATTAAAGCAATTGCTGTCTTATAAAACACTACGTATATACACTACAATTCAAATATATATTATTTATGTATTATTTCTTCCTGTAATCGTTTGTTTCAATGATATTATAAGTTATGTATTTTTAAACCTTAATTTACGTTACAAAGTTATAGTTTTAAATATTACACGGACACAAAGTACCTTTTAATTCGTTAAAACATACAACATTTATTTATATTAAATTATTACTTAAAATAAAAGTTACAGAAGTTCGTATTTGTATTTATGTATAAGGTCCATCGTTTTGATTCTGTAACTTTTATTTTAAGTAATAATTTAATATAAATAAATGTTGTATGTTTTAACGAATTAAAAGGTACTTTGTGTCCGTGTAATATTTAAAACTATAACTTTGTAACGTAAATTAAGGTTTAAAAATACATAACTTATAATATCATTGAAACAAACGATTACAGGAAGAAATAATACATAATGAATAACATCAAAACGATGGACCTTATACATAAATACAAATACGAACTTCTGTAACTTTTATTTTAAGTAATAATTTAATATAAATAAATGTTGTATGTTTTAACGAATTAAAAGGTACTTTGTGTCCGTGTAATATTTAAAACTATAACTTTGTAACGTAAATTAAGGTTTAAAAATACATAACTTATAATATCATTCAAATATATATTTTTTCTATGCACTGCTACTCTGTTCTTGTTCTTTTCCGATGATACTCTTCTGCTCCTTTCATGCTGTTATAGGGGCGAATGAGAAAGTTAATTTATCTTTTACCATGTTGGAACAATTTCTTTCCTCGTTACACATTTCAATTGTACCTTTTCAGAGCCTTCTTACATTGTTTTTTCCCTTCGAACCTACAATCCACTAAATGTCGTTGTGTATTCTTAAATCCTATACTCAGCTTTCATAAAAACTGCTTCTTCCGCTATCGTGGTGTTTTGCTTAACAGCCGTTTGCCCTTCCATGAGCATATTAATTTTACGCGTGTCGAATTTTCGTATAAAATATATTAATAAGGTAAATTTTGTCATTTCCAAAAAGATAACAATGAAAATCAAAACAAAATATTTATGATATATATATATATATATATATAAATTGTAACGGTATTTGTTTAAGTATATCTTCAGGGGTGCCACCACGTTTTCTTTATTACTGTGGACGAAAAGTTAATTATTTATTATTAATTTACAAGAATAAGATTATTTGAATTTATTATGTGCTGCATTAAAAACTAGACCTACACCACAATCTTTCGGTACCGGTCGATCATTAGAAAAACACAATATTAAATACGTACAAACAACCAACGATAAAATTATAAAAGCATTACACTGTTGTCACAGCCTGATGCCTGGGATCCGTGGGTTTGTAGACCTAGCGGTTTTCTAGTGATCAGAGCTGATAACGGGATCCTTTAATTTAGAGCCGAGATGTTTTCTAGTAAATTTTTACTGACTACTAATCGGAAGTTTATGTTTCCGTTACACTTTTTTTTTTTTTTTTTTTTTTTTTTTGATATCGAATCGATTTCATGATTGTTATACCGAACGACTCCTTCTTATATGCCGCACGATCAGTGAAAATTTAAAGCAATACTCGAGAATGGTAAACAGCGACTGCTTAAAAATGGACAATTACTCTAAGCGAAGGTGGTAACTACTGGACTGATCGTATTAAAAGAAAATCTCTATCGGATCCATTTCTTCCCTCCTTCCGCCGTACCACTGTAATTGACTGTATTAGGGGTACACGCTTCTTCTTCGATGATTGGCTACCCCCGCCCCGACCGGCAACAGCATCTCACACACATGCCCATTTTCTAAAAATTTTACGCTTTTTTACTTTTTAAATTTATTTTTATTTATTTTGACATTACATCTGTGTAATGTATGTATTATTACAATATGTACACGGTACGGAAAAAGTAAGATAGCCGATTTGCATGAAAAATAAAACCCAAACACGAAAATGTAAACCTTGTTATAATGAAAAAGTATGTATAAAAATGACTTGAAGCGATGCAAATTTACATTTTTGTTTATCTTTGGCGGTACATCGGCGAAAGCGATTGGCTACAATATGAAGCACGTTTTCTGGAATATCGCTGCCGGTTAATATCGAACTCAACAAACTTTTACAATTTTTCGATATCTTTTGAACCACGATTAAATGCCGTATCCTTAATCACACTCTATACGGAGTATGATCAAACGGGAGAGGGGATCCGGTCTGCGAGGGAGTCGATTAATTTTTCCTCGGCGGCTTATAAGATATTAGCATCAAGGAATTCACGTACTGACAATGCAAAATGAGCTGGGGGAGCTTCCAGTATTTTCAGAGAGTGTTAACTTACGTTTATCAGTTGTTACTGCTGATAATTAATTAAAAATATTCCATTTATAATACGGCTGTAATCATATAGTCGGTTACCTTCTTTTCATTTAACGTTTTCATTTGACACCCTCTCCCAATTGTGCCATATTCATCTCAATCAGCAAGCTATCTGTGATTTCAGCCACATCTTCTATGAATATCCATCCCTCTCGACTAAATTTCTCTATTCCAATTTATTATCCCTTGGGTCTCCTGGCCCTTAATGCGCTCCATACATTCCGTCATTTCCTTTCTGGTCGCCATCATTCCAGTTCTTAATTCTTTCATTTTGTCAATTTCTAACCGAATCAGTATTTAACAGACTACTCTTTTTCCCTTCTTATAGTTGCTGGATAAAGTTAATCGATGTGCCAAATAAAAAAACAAAAATAAAGTTTTTTAAGATACAAAATCAAAAGGAACGTATTATTTTATTATTATTTTTTTAATGGTTCCGTGTACTGCTACTGTAGCCAAAGGCGCAATGATAATGTTTTGCTGACTTTTTGAGGATTATCGGATATGGAAATTTGGATAGTAGTAGGCGGGTAGATTGAACATTGAGGTGCAGTCGGAACGAATATGCTCTATTATTGTTAGGGGACTTTGACCACAGTGTCGGCAGAGCGTCGGCACGATCCAAGAACTGCCTGGACGTTACTGCTGTACGGCCGATGCACAATCTTGTTAAAACAACATCGTCACGTCTTGATGTTATGATAATGCTCCAGGGCGCGATAGGATTAAATTAAAACCGTTACCAAACTAGAAAGACCCTGGCGATAAAAATTTTAAGGTGTTAACACTGACCCAACTACATGGACCTAGATCACCTACTCAGATTCTGAGGCGATCGGAGATAGAAAGTATAAAAGAAAGAAGGAGGCGAATAACGGCTGGAGATGGGAAGGAAAGGATAAAGGAAGCATTGAAAGGGGTAGGAAGATCTAACGCCAAAAGTTCGGCATATAGATGAGAGCACTGAGGAAAAAGAGCAGAGCATTCGAAAAGGATATGGTTGGGGTCACATATAAAGGGAGGATCAGTTGAGTGGAGAGTGCAAAAGGGAGAAGGTAAAAGAGAAAGAGAAAAGCGAGAAAAGGGAAGGAGGGAATGGCCAAGTCTCTGTTTTATAGCATATAAGACTATATAAATGTCGAAAATAAAATTTTTTCTGTTTTTATTAGATTCTCATTATGTGACCTTTGACGTCAACTTGTACCAATACAAAATCCACCATTAGAAACGCCATTTTTGTTTGCGCTATTAGTGGTCGATTTTTATATAACGAAATTAGTGGACACTGTTTTTATCGCTAAACTAACTGTAAGCCACGCAGTTTTATCGCTGCAATGGAATTTTGGGTGGCTTAAAATTCAACTGCTTTTAAACCGCGAGAACGATTAGTAATAGCACGGCCAAACGGGGGAACGTAGGTTGAAGTATTTACCTAAAACTAAACTTCCTTGTTTGTATAATAGTAATTGGGCATGAGTTTCTTATTGTGTTACGGTGACGGTGAGTTGCAATATTCGTCTTCTTCAAAATACAGAGCATTATTATTTCATTTATTTAGAAGTTATCGTATTTATCTTTTAATGTTTTTTTTTCTTCTTTTGATTCCTAAAGATAGTTTAGTTTTTTATTTATTTTTTCTTTTTTAAAGTAGCGAGCGTTAATGTTTCCTAGCCATAAAAGAAAAGAAAAAAATGAATTAATGTAAAATTTAAATCGTTTCGACAAAATTAATTTCTACGCATGCATAAAAAAGAGGTAAAGTAAAACAACAAACAAAAGACAAATTTGCGACAGTTTGTTAAGAAGGTTTTCTTTTTTTTTTTTTATTTTTGAGGCGGTTGATCCGCTTACTCTAAATATTTACCAGATTAGTTGATACTGAAACCGATAAATTGGTCAGTTTGTAACAAATATATATATATATATGTTTTTTTTTGTTTTTTTTTGAGCCTGTCAACCGGGGACCTTTACCAAGAAACAATTAGAATAGGAAGGAATCAATTACAGCTTAATACGGTTACCAAATATCTCTTATTAATCGTTTAAAGTTTCATTTTATTTTTGCTTTACATAGATGTCTACTATGTCCTCCAAGTTTATGCACCTCTAATATTCACTAACAAACACTCGTATATATGTTAAACAATTTTCGCTACAATTTACTCCTGTTTTAATCATGTATCTTTCAGTTCCAGATCGACAGGAGCTCTCCATAATTGCATAATTTCACAAAATGTTATAGTTTTTAATATTTGAGGTGTTAAATGGTGTTCCGAGTTTTTTTATTATACTGCTAGTGAACCGAGTTAGTAACATTATTCTGAAGATTATAATATTTTCCAGACAATTTTTAAAAGAGAGAGGGAGAGAGAGAGAGAGGAAAAGAGTCCTTTCAATATTTTTCCGATAAAGGCTGATCGATGTCGTTATCATTATACTGATTCCTTTAATGCTGGTCCCAGACAAGTTTGATGGCGTTATTAATATATTTAGATGTGTCTAAATCTACGGCTCAATGTGGTGTTGCGCTCAACTGCTCTCGGGATTTTCCCTAGGATGTTAGTCACCTTTCTGAGCTTCAGAGTTGCTCGATTGTGTAATTCTTACGGTTCTGCCCTGTCCGTTCTGATTGCGTCGCTGATTCTCTAAAATCGGTTTTTAATAACGACCGTATTAGTCGGAAGCTTCGCATTTTGCTTTTCATCTGAACAGTATAAAAGATTAAGGACTATTTTCTAAAAGGCGCAGAGTAGTGATTCGAAATATATATATATATATATATGAAGGTCTGCAGACAGACTTCAGCTGCAGATGGGCTTTTCATGTATTCTACCCGAGCCGGTGTTTCTATTATTCAAAAGAGAACATTTTCTTCTTCATCTAAGCCAATATTTTTTTTTTTCGTTTTACGCGGTTGAAGTGTTCTACTTCTTCGTCTAGGCTTTATTTCTTTTTCAATGCTACTTTCCATCGAACGGTCGCCATTTTGTATTTTGCTTTCTGCCCTTTACTTCCAGCATCCTTTGCGAAAACAGGATGAGACTTTAACGTTTGTCGAACATTTCGCGCATCTTGTTTCTTTCGTTTCGGAACGAATTTATCGGTTACCGACCGTCTATATCTATAAAATGTGGACGGGCTGAGGTCGACTGTGAGATTAGAAATACAACGTGTGACCATGTCGAAACGGTACACATTTGTCGTTTTCTTACGATGCAGTGTACGGAATGCAACAGTCATCCCCGGGAGCGTGATAGGAATAACAAAGAACAACATTTCCGGTTGAAAAAGTTTATTAGAAAGAATCGGTCAGACGGGAATGATGTTCTCATTAGGGCGCAATTTTTTTTTTTTTTTTTTTTCTTGTTTGGGTTTTTCCCTGGGCTTGAATTACATTAAGCTCTTGTAATTTTTTTCTGTTTCTGAGTTCTTGCTCCATTATTTCCTGCACAATACGTTTTCGTTTCGATCGTAATTGTTTTATTTCAAAAAATTATTCTGAATTTCTCGCCTTTTTCTAAATCATCTTTTATAAAAGTGCCATTGACATTCAAATTCCATTTATTATCGCAAGTTAGGAATTCGCTCATATCCAAGAATCCGTTTCTCTGCTATTTTTATAACCACAACTTGTTTCTTTCAAATATACTTCCCTAGCCGAACAATTTAAATTGTGCATACACGTTCACCTAGAGCCTGACATGATTCTTTGGCATAATTCATTCGTCGTCTGTTTGCAGTTTAATGCGTTTTCATACTATTTGTTAAGCGTTCTATTTTTCTCCTTACATTATGTTCCATAGCGTTTCAACAGCTTCTAAACGGTTATGATAAGCAGCTATCATCATCAGTTCTCTATAATCAGGAAAAACGAATAATAATAATAATAATAATAATAATTTGATCGTATCGATATTTCCAGATCAAAAATAACTTACCCTTCGTATGTCTTTTTTTTTTTTTTATTTTCACTCACTTCTCATGCAAGAAAAAAAAACAATATCGATTATCAGTATTTAACCATTCTAAAATAATTTTAAATTCTAGCTGAAAAAAATTGATATTAAAGACACCACAAGAAGTTGTTCAAAGTCAGTTAGCTAACGTATGATGATCGTTGAAAACGTCCCCGTCTATTAGATTCAAGAAGTCACCCCTTAATAATTTCTCACCTTCGCTTTCATTTGGCGCGTGCCCCATTTATTTTCTTTTTATCTAACTTTCTTTTTTTTCTTTTTTTCTATTTTTTTTATTTAAGAAGCAGTAAATTACTTTGGCGCTTTTTCTCAGTGTTTTTTTTTTTTTTTTTTTTAATTCATAATTTTGAAAGAGAATTTTTATTTTACGCTACTACTTTTTCCCGCGAAAAATGTCATCGCCGCCATTTATCTCGATAGCGCCTGCTCGGCAGCTTTTTCCGTTTTATTCGGAACTTTTATACAAAGAAATATTTGTCACGAAAAGTGACAGATGCCTTCGTCAATTCTAAACTAACGAAAGCTCGCACCGTGCGTTCTCGGAGTAAAATTTCCGACGTATATTAAAGATTATATTAATTTTCTTTTCGGCTGCCGAATTTTTAAGAGATTAAATTTTTGTTTCCAAAGTAGGCTCCCTCTTGTTGTCATTTTTAATTCGTTTTTAATTTTTGACACATTTTCTTTTCATCGCGTTTTCTTCCTTTATATTTATATCGTCGTTTCTAGACTCGGGCCATGGCGCATTTCAGCACAAGTTCCAAACGATGAAACAAAAGACGAGAATAAATTTAAAAATACCGCGACGAACGACGGATATATTGTGGGAAAATAGAATAGAAATCGATCAGCATACTCTGAAACAAGTAATCAGCGTGATTAGGCTAACAGTTGAAAAATAGTGTCGTTCAGAGATGATTAATTCGTTGTTTTTTTTCTTTTTTTTTTTTTTTTGTTAATTGATTTGTGAAATATTTCATTTTTCATCAGCTCAGGGAAAATTCCAAAAGATCATCTAGGGTATCACGAATTTTATTAAACTTCCTCGTTAATATTTTAAATCTGTTAGTGATACACGATGGGGACTGTATTTAAACCGCCGATTTAAGCATGGACGACCTGAATATGATATCCCTGCCAATGCTCAAAACGACGCTCACATAAACTATGATCCTAGTCGGATGAGCACGGCTGAATCTTTTCCTCACCACCGAAAATCGTTTTCCCGGATTTTTCTTTAGCCATCTCATTAAAAAAAAGTTACAATTCATCTGTTCCATTAAACCAAACGTCAACACGTCTTTGATCTCCTCTTCGATTTACAAAAAAATATATGACCAACTTTAAAACGGAATATTTACAATTTCTAAATATCATCTCATAATTATTCCTCATTATATAGAAAGCCCTACACGAATTTATATCTCTGCCAAACAGTCTGTCTTAAAATCTCTAGATTCGGTCTCTGTTTTATTGCTCCCCGAGCGGCCATTTTTCGTGCCTCAAAACTTCATTTCGTAGCGTGCCATTCGGTATTACAGAAATTATTATTACTCTCTATATATGTGTCCTAATCAAAAATCCCTGTCACAACCATCCTCCGCTCCCCCTCGTTTTTCAAGTAAGCGTTTTGTCTAGAATCCTTACTTTCCGAAATCGAAATAACGTAAAATTGTTAATAACACAATTCTTTCAGCATCATACGGGGTCTGCTAAAGTTCGATATACATCTATACCTATATCCAGACCAGTGATATAACGTGTTCAATAGAACAGACCGTCACAGATTGTGTACAAACTGGTCTCCAAACTGATTGTATAAAAACCGATAATCGCACTGAGCAGCACCGGAGTCTTTATTTATTTTTTTTTTTTTTTTGATTACACCGCACTGTACGATATTTTGTTCGCAGCGTATTTAAAAACTCATGTCCGCAGGAAGTTCTACTCAGCGGCACCAGCCCATTTTGTGTAGCTAAAACTCAAACTTGCAATGTTCAACACAAATCTTAATTGATCTCGCGAAGAAGAATTAAAGTGTTTCCTGGTCGTATTGCCTGGCGAGGAAAGAGTTGACGTGACCGCCCATGTCGAAATTTATGGCCTAGTGACTTCTAGTACTGTTCAACCACGGTGATTAGAGTGCTATCCATGGATTTTCGAAAATAAAAAAAAAAAACAAAAAAAAAACCTTTTTAAAACTATTTTAAACTCAGTTCTACACTGGCCTTCGAAGGTATGTCACGTCGCGAGTTGTCATATATTCTTTTACCACGATTTTCTATTGAATTACACCTTCACAGGTCCTACCTCTTTCCAACCATGTTATCCGTCGATTCTTCATTGCGGTAAATTTATACCGTGTTTAATTTCCTCTAAAATAGCCTTTCAAAAGCGGCTCAAACCTTGTTGGGATCGAGCAAAACAGTTACGTCCTCACTGCACAGAAGTATCTGTTTAAAAAGTTGTACAAAAATATTTACTAAAAACGCAAATTACTTCGCCGGATTCTTTAAGGACCATAAATGGGAGGATAAATTCGGAAACAAATCAACGCAATTTTAGTAATTATTTTAGGAGATTTTTTGAAAGATGGCGAATATTTTTACTTATTCGCAATAATTATTCATTATTTTTTCTATTTTATTTGAAGTCGTCAATAATCTCGGCGCAAGTAATTCAATATTTCCAATAGCACGCTCGAAACACCTAATCACTAGTGTAGCTATTGGATGGGAGCGATTTATTTCTAATAAATATATTCCGATAGTGAAATGTACAATCTGTTACAAATATGGACACTATAAGAGAGAATGTAAAAGTAATGAAGAATATGCCAATTTCGTTGGTAATTTTAAAGAATAAAAATGTGTAAACTGCTGAGTGGAACATGTTCTCATAGACATAACAAAGACAATGTGAATGTGAATAGAATTGAGTAATATAGAACAAATTACAGAAATTAGCAATACGATTTAATACAATTACGATAAATCATGTCACAAAAATATATAATCAAATTGAATCGAAGTAGGACTTCTAAAACATTTCGTATGGAACATAAGCTAAATCGCGGTATAAAAGAAAATAAAGATATAACTTTTTAAAACACATTGGACTACTAAATACTAACCATTCCAATGTAAGGCAATCATTACTGAGTCAATATATTACTGAAGAAAAGAAAATAGATATATATATATATATATATAAATATATATATATATGTGCAATAACGGAACCGCATGTTTATAATAATAAATTAACTTATCTATTCCTAGCGGTTACAAATATGTTTTGCACGGAAAAGTGGCAATAATCATAAAAGCCAATTTAAGTTACACATTAACTATACTAATTATAAAATTGACGATGTTCTTGCTATCAAAGCGGGTGAAATAATATTTATTGTTTATTTATCTCCTTTTTTAAAAAAGTTAATTTTGAACATCTACTCTAAATTTTATAAGTTCCATATAGCTGTTAATAATAAAAACATCGTCATTATGGGATATTTCAATATACGAGGCTTTCAAAACTAGAAGATGTAGGAATAACAAGAAAAGCGAAGTTGCTATTAAACTTTCTAACAACAAACAATCTTCATATTCTAAACAGGGGAAATATGAATATACATTTGAAAACAAATATGGAAAAAATGTAATAGATCTAACGATGGTCAGGAATTAGATGTTGAAATAACTAATTTTAATATTATTGATTTATATTAGAAAATGATCTTATAATGATAACGATGGATATTTCTGAAAAGAATGATGATGAAGTTAAAAAAATTACAAATATAAATTACGAGAAAGTAATAAATAAAATTAGATCGTTACTACTATGGCTGGAATGGAATAAAATACAAATCAGAGCAGTCTGTATCAGCTTGAAAAGATCACATTACTGATTTACAAAATATTTTAGTAAAACTTATTAACGAATCGCTTGGTAAGGTTACTCGATATTATAACTACCGATGGAACACAAAATATTAAGTGATTTCAGAGAAATGATTAATATTATTAGAAAAAAGCTACAAAAAGCTAAAAAAACAAGTAATTTAAAAAAATCTATAATCTACAATGTTGACAGAGTATACTAATAAAAAATTTAAATGCGAATTAAGGATTTCAAAAAAATGGAAAAGGCTCATAGAAAACATACAATTTGAGGAAAACTCCATATAAAATTGTCTTTGATAAGTTTAAAGAGCTACAGTTTCCGCCGTTGAATTATAATAAAAAAATATGGTTTAGAAATGAAGATTATAAAATTTTATCGGAATCTTTCTATCCAAACGTAACGGAATGTTATATATCGGATCCGGGATTAAGAATAATAGATGTGTAGATGTTAAAATAGTTGACGCAATTATAAGTATAAAATTTAAAAAACAATAAAGCTTTAGCCTATGATCACATTAATAATATTATCATCAAAACTATATATATGTAAATATAATTCTTGGCCTATTATTGAAATTATTAAAAAAATATTCGCGAATTTCACTACTTGCCTGAAATTTGGAAGATGGTTAATATAAAATTATTAAATAAACCGAATAAATCTCCTAATGAAGTTACAGGGATATCGGCCGATTACTTTAAAAAATTGTATAATTAAAGTAGTTGAAAAGTATATAAATCAGCTTATTATTGTACATTTGCTTGAGACAGAAAAAAACTTTCGGATAAGAACCAATTTGGATTTCGAAAAGTAGTTGCATTCACAGAATTGGCAATATATTCTGTTTTTTGGAAAACATAAAATATAATAAGTTAAATAAATGTGGAACATTATTAGTTTACTGCTGCATTTAATAACTTAAATTGGGAAATGTTTATAAAAATTTTACGAAAAATGAAATTGCCAATATTTTTAATAAATATCGTTGTTACATATTTAAAGAACGGAACTGTGTTAAAATAAATGATGAAAATTATGTAAAAAAAGTAAAGTGAGTTCCATATCCTTGACAGGACATCGGGATTGTGAAGTTAAGCTTTTCATAATAGTACTAAGCCTAATGGATCTGATGAGAATACTGGGGCCAGTTCCTTTCTACTTGGGATCCGCCTTTACTTTCCCAGATTTCTCTGGTACCCAATTATTTCAGGCTGGGTAAGCTTGGAAGTCATACATAAACTTACCTGCTGGGTTCTGCAAGATTCTGTTTACCCATGTTATGAAATATTGCTGCAGCATATATACATATATATATATATTCATAATAAAATTAAAAAATACAACAGCGATGTATATATAGTATAAGCTATGCTGATGATTTTATTCTTATGTTCGAAGTGAAAAACAGACATGTAATTAAAAATACTAATGATACACTCTGACAGAAGTTAATAGAGTAATTAATAAAATATACAATTATCAAAAGAAAAATGTGTTGAAATAATGATGGTTAATACTAAAGAAATGCTCCAAAAATCAATAAGGGGAGAAATTAAAATTTCAAATAAACAACTAGTATTATCGTATTAAATACGAAGAATTAATAATTGATAGAAAATTAAATTTCAAAGAACACGTTAAATACTTAAATGAAAAATCATTAAAAATACATGCGAGTACTTGCCGCTTAGGCGTAAAGCCCCATATGGGGCGCATAGGAAGCAATCAGAAAAGAATCCTGTATAAAGCTACCGTTCAAAATATATATTTGTATGCTTCAAGTATATACGTCAACTATATAAAGTAAGACAACACTAAAGAATATAATAGCGCAGCGAAGGAAAATTCTTAATTAATATTTCTGCTGGCTACAGAACAATACCTAATAAAATGCATTACAAGTAATAACAAAAATAATCCGCATTGATTTAATGATTTTTTTTTTTTTTTTTTTTATTTATTTATTTATTTATTTACTCCGCTGTACCTTGCGGTTTTTCAGCCAGAGTTTCTGATTGTTACTGTTATTATTTGTTGTTTATGTGTTTTGTTTTGTTATTCATTACATGGTTGACAAAGCTGATGAAATTAAAAAAGTTTTTTTTATGTATTTCGGTTATTGGTTTTTTTATTATTTTCCGTTTTTCTCTTTCGTTTTTAAACTTATTGAAGCAATCGTCTGTTTTCTCTTTACAGTCTATACAGATGTCTGTTTCAGCAATTTTAAATCGTTTCATATAGACACCATTATTTTCATGTCCGGTTAAAAATTGAGTGAAGTTATAATCGGTATAAAAATGTTTCATTTGTAGTCTTTCTTCTAAGTTTGGTACTATTTCCCGTGTTACTTTTCCAGTTTTTGATTTATCACATCGGAGTTGCCAAAGTCGTATACTACTTGAATTAATTTTATTGATTTATTTTCGTAACTTTTTTTTGTCGAAAATTTTTTCTTCTTGTTTCCATGTTTTGATTTGGTTTACAGTTTCTAACTTGAAGTCTATAGGTATTATTCCTGCTATGATGTTGACTGAAGTATACGATATTGTGCGATAACCAGAGATTGTTCCTATTAATATTTTCCTTTGTAATTTTAACAGCTTATTCTTGTCTTTTTCTCGTAAAACTGGAAAATATACTGTAGAGCAGTATTCTGTTATTGATCCAAAAATGGCTCTTTATAGAATACTATTCTATCTTTATATTTGAAACCGAACATATTTGAATATAGTGATATTAATTTGAAATAAATTTTTTTAATCTTGTCTATTATGAATTCGATGTTAAATTTGTGTCTATGATTATTCCCAAGTATTTTATTTCTTTTACTATTTTTATTTTGTCGTTATTTACGCATAAGTGCTGTTCAATGCAATGTATCATTTCTTCCCTGTCTTGTTTTCTACTTATTAGTAGTGCTTGGGTTTTATTTATGTTGAATTGTAAGCCTAAGTTTTGAATGTTTTTACTCAATTTTTTTATTGTTTCATTTATATTGTAAACTTCGTCCTTTTTATTAATTCCTGCTACTAACATTATATCGTCTGCGTAGCTTATCATATTGCAGTGTTGACTGAAATGCAAATTATGAACTTCGCTCATTGCTATGTTGAAGAGTACTGGCCCTAGAACCGAACCTTGTGATACTCCTGAGTTGACACTCTTCTTATATAGGATTTTGTTTTCTTGATTAAATAAACCGATTCTTCTATCTGTTAAGTAGTTACGAATTATAGTTTGTATTGTACCAGATATATTTTTTCTATTCATTATTTTTAAGATTTCATCAATTTTTATTTGATCAAATGCTCCGGATATGTCAAAGCTGATTAGTAACGTTTGTCTTGTTCGTTTTTTATATTTTTCAATGTAATCGCATAACTT
The DNA here is from genome assembly GCA_039619475.1 of Icerya purchasi. NCBI lineage: Eukaryota > Metazoa > Arthropoda > Insecta > Hemiptera > Monophlebidae > Icerya > Icerya purchasi. Next base: position 544,929,582 of record CM077115.1, read on the forward strand.
TTTTATTGCTAGCTCGGTTGATTTATTTTTAAGATAGCCGAATTGATTTTCGTTTAAAATCGCTTTTTCTTTTATTTCTATATCAAGAAAAATTTTTATGATTTTTTCATATATTTTACTTAAACTAGACAGTAGCGTTATAGGCCTGTATGATTTCGGATTTGTTAAATCTTTTCCGGGTTTGTTTATTATTTGAATTTTTCCTTGTTTCCAGACGTTAGGGAAATAATTTAGTTCGATACATTTTTGGTAAATAGATTTAAATATTTTTTCGTCTACTTTGTGAAGAAGTTTAATCATCTTGTTAGAAATTTGATCGTGTCCATTGGCTTTCCTATTGTTCAATTTTTTGATTGTTGTAGTTAATTCGTTTTCACATATTTGAAGAGTTTTATCTGGCTGAGTCGGTTGCAACTTAAGTGTTCGGTTTGGAAATAATTCAGCAAAAATTATTTTATGTTTTTCAATGTTATCGTGTACGATGCATCCACCGACATTAAAAGCAGGCATGTCTACTCTTTGTTTGGTTTTGTCCATACATATTTTATACGGCTTGCCCCAGATTGTCGACGAATTAATCAGTACTCTCCATTTTTCATGCTTTGATGACTGCAGTTCTTCCTTGTATTCTTTTTTCAGTTTTCTAATTTTAATCCTTAATGATTCCACTTTATTATTTGTTTTATTTTTGCTTTTGTATAGTCTCCTTTGTAGTTTTTTTAGTATCTTTTTAAAGCTTTCTAATTTTTCATTCTAATAAGGTGTGTCGCGAATTTTTGTTTTTGTAAGTGAATTGTGGATTAGTACTTTTATTATATTTGTAAATTCTATGATTTCGTTCTCTAAATCTTCTTTTTTAGTTACTTTTTCAATGTGTTCTATTTTTTGTTTTATTTGAGGTAGAGCATTGATAATTTGTTTTTGAAAGATCTCATAGTCAACCGTTAGTGTATTTTCATTTAGTGATTTACTATCTTTCCTTATTGCGAGTTGCAGACATATTGTTAAGTGTTGCGTTACTTAAGAAGGTAATATTTTTATATTTCTAATGTTCTGACTGATTGTTTCGTGGACAATTATAAGATCAATTACACTGCTCCCATTGTGATTGTTAAAAGTTTTTATGTTATAAGGATTACAAACGCTTAGATCATTGGCAAATAGGAATTCTTCGAATTTTTCTGCTCTTTTCGTATTATAGTTTATATTGTTTAAATTTTCATATATCGTTGATCTAACATTAAAATCACCTAACAGTATCGGTTTTAATTCCTGAAATTGTGTGATTAAATGGTTAATTATAAGAATGTGTGGATCTATACTTTCATTAGGGGAAAAGTAGGACGCAAATAAAATATAATTTCCTATTTTAATTGAAATTGAAAAATTAACGGAAATCTACAATAAAATCTACAATACTGGCGAGATACCACAAGAGTGGTTAGAATCAACATTTATTACATTACCAAAGACAACAAACTCTAATACTTGCAACAACTATAGAATGATTAGCTTAATGAGTCATCTTCTGAAAATTTTACTACGAATAGTGCACGCCAGAATAAGAAATATATGCGAAAGAGATATGGATGAATGTCAGTTCGGCTTCAGACAAGGATACGGTACTAGGGAAGCATTGGTAGCAGTAAATATAGCTCTACAGAAATGCTACGATCAACAAAAAGATGTATTTGTATGTTTCTTGGATTACGAGAAGGCTTTTGACAGAGTCAAGCACGACCATTTAATAAGAATTTTAAAAAACAAAGGAATAAATCAATATGATATGAGAATCATCCAGAAATTGTATTGGGAACAGAGCGCCAAGATTTTAGTAGAAAACAAAATGTCAGAAAGCGTCCGTATAAATAGAGGAGTCAGACAAGGATGTATACTGTCACCGCTCCTGTTTAACCTATATGTAGACAGTATCTTTGAGCAAGCGTTATGGAATCTCAGAGCTGGGATTCAGATAAATGGAAAGTACATAAATAACATCCGCTATGCAGACGACACCGTTCTTCTGGCTGACTCTTGTGAACAGTTACAAAATATTATTAACGAAGTTAATGAAGCAGGTAAAAAATATGGACTAGGGATAAATGGAAACAAAACAAAATTTATGGTAGTCAGTCGCAAACAACATCGAAACACAACTATTCAGATTAATGGGAAAAACATCGAAGAAGTTAAACAATTTAAGTATCTAGGATGTTATATTACAGAGAAGCTTGATCCAAATACTGAAGTTAAAAGAAAATGTGGGCAAGCCAAAACAACGTTTGAGAAGTTTAAAAAATTGTTAACGGACCAATCACTAAGTCTCCGCATAAGACAGAACTTCATAAAATGCTATATATATCCGATTCTAATGTATGGGGTCGAAGCAATGACATATACCGTGAGAACACTCAAATATTTCGAAGCGTGCGAAATGTGGTTATATAGAAGAGCCTTGAAGATATCTTGGGTACAGAAAATGTCTAATGAAGAGGTACTAAAGAGAGCTAGAACGGAAAGGAGAATAATTGAAGAAATAAAAGCAAGAAAAACTAGGTATTTTGGTCATATTATACGAGGTCAAAAATATGAACTATTACGGTTGATCATTCAAGGAAAAATAGACGGGAAACGAGGAAGAGGTCGAAGAAGAATATCATGGACCAGAAATGTCCGACAGTGGACCAAAAAATCATCGATAGGACAACTGATGCAGGCGGCAAGAAGCCATAATATATGATCGTCTACGCGCAGAACACTGCGTACGACACGTCGAAGAAGAAGAAGAAGAAGAAGAAGAAGTTTATATTATTTAAATTTTCATATATCGTTGATCTAACATTAAAATCACCTAACAGTATCGGTTTTAATTCCTGAAATTGTGTGATTAAATGGTTAATTATAAGAATGTGTGGATCTATACTTTCATTAGGGGAAAAGTAGGACGCAAATAAAATATAATTTCCTATTTTAATTGAAATGATATTTTGAGTTGTTCCTATTATTGACAAGTTTATATTTTTATTATAGGCTATTGCAATATTCGGCTGTGTTATTTCATACTGTTCATTGTTTATTCCATATAGTTTGTTTTTGTAAATATACGGTTCCGGTATTATTATTAAGTCTTGTTCACTATTTGTTAATATTTCGTACTGTTGAATTTTGGTTCTGCCCACATTAAGTAATAATATATTTAAATTGATAGATAAAAGCCAATTGTTTAATAAAAAACTTCAAGCAGGATATTCAGATATGAACAATAAACAAAATATAATAGTAAATTGGAATATTACGAAAAAAACACTGAGCGGAGAAGAAATATTCAGAAGATGGCAAGAAAGATGGAATTTAGCAGAAAATGGAAGATACACAATAATCCCCGATCTAAAACTGTATATTAAAAATAAAAATAAACAAAAACATATCTGAACTACTTCATAACACATATAGCTTTAACGCAACATGGAGATTGTAATTACTATTTAAATAGATTTAAAATAGTTGACGAAGATATTTGTGGAGAAGTAGAAGATATGGAGCATATACTGCGTCACTGTGTTAAGTATAACGCAGAAATTAACAGAAAAATGGATATTAATGAAAGGGAAAATTATTAGTAGAAATTGTTAATGACACATTAAGAAAGAAAATTTGTGAAAAATACAATTAAGGATAAATGAAATGGCCATATTTACTAAAAAAGTTATATTTTTGAGTTAATCTTTTAATTCTTTATTATTATCATTATTATTTATTCTGGATTAATATGTCTTTGAGAGACTGACTAATTATGTGAAACCAATATAAAGGTTCTTTAACCATGGATAATTGGGAATTGTATATACTCGTAATATATGTAATTTGATTTTCAAAAAAAAAAAAAAAAAAAGTAGCTAGCTGTGTTGCAATCATTTCGATCACCACCACTGATGGAAAATAATATTCCTTGAATATGTACGAAATGGATTATTATTCCTAAATACGCCCCCCCCCCAAAAAAAATAAAAATAAAAAAAGATAAATATTCCTTCAAATCAGAACGTATAATTTTTAATTTTTTTCCACCATCGTTTGACTCTTTTTTTTTTTTTTTCTTTAATTTTTTCATCTGCCTAAACTCTACAGATTTTCTTTCGCCGACAGTTCACCGAGACTACACATGGGTTTGTTGTCTTTCACCTCTGGGGGGACCTGCTACAGTCTTACCTCTATGCGTGCTTGCCTACTGCCATCGTTCGAAGTCAAATGTAGCCTAATCTCTCTGAGCTACTTTTGTTTTACGCCTGTTTCTTTTTTACTTCTCTTCTTCTTCATTTTATTTCACTTAGGTATCGTTGCAACATCACTTTTAAGTTATCCCCATCCGTTATCGATTCTCCGAACCGTGTACGATCGATACTTTAACCTTATCAGTAATGCGTTATCTGTATTCGAATTAATTCGGGGGAATTCCTTTTTTTCTTATCTCATAATAGCCGGTTTTCGAATGCTATCGATAATACTTCTCTAAAGAAATGACCGAATTAACGACCCGTGTTTTTATATTGATCGAAAATTTTACACTTCCGCAACGGGTGTCGTATTCGATTAGTACGTAATTTCGTGCGTTAAGGCTAAAAATTTAACCGATCCATTGATTTCCGAATGACAATCTGATTCGTATTGTTTTAAAAGAAATACTTCTTCGATTTCATTGACGCTGCACAATTCATTTGATACGCTAAAATAAAAGAGGAAAAAGAATTCTTAGCCCGTCTAAATCAAAATCCTGCTCTAGATGCCGTAATATATACTATATAATAGTTTTCATATCCTCTTTATTACGATAGGCACTTCAATATAGTAATATAGCTTTCTTCGCGTGTCATCTTTTATTTTTTTCGTCATATCAACTAAGGACTTCACCCAAAAAAACTATAAGAAGAAGAGTCCACTAGTTTAAAAGATAATTCGATCGGAAATAGCTGAAATAAAGAATAGCAAGAACGACAGACTCTGACAATGAGAGGGAAAGGACAGATAGGAAGCATAATAATACGTACTGGAAAAATTACAACGGATGGTAAAACTTTAGAACAAGTAAGGACATTTAGGCGCATTTGGAATTATTAATCGTTAAAGAAGTGACTTGCAACGGCAAAAAGAGCCTTCGTACGAAGAAGAACAAAAACACGTTATAGGTTCGTAGACGAATAATCGAAACTTACCTATGCCGTATGAATCGTAGAGACTTGAAAATTTAGGGACCTTTGAAACGGGTTGCTGAATGCGTCTTAAACGGAAAAATCGCAGAATTTCGGACGACGCACGAAAAGATCGAACACTTCTGGACAAATACCGCATGAGACACACGTGACCAGATGTAGAAGAGTGCTGGCAGATTCGATAAAGGGTAAAAAACTGCAAGTCGTTATAGGTGGAACTAAGGGAGATTGACTAACACAGCTGAGGGAGATGAAAAGCAGTAAAGACGTACCAGTGCATGACTGCATTAAATTGAATCCAATTAGTGTAAGTGAAATTTTTAATCGATCTGCATCGAAAGAGTACAATGAAAATGAACCCCCCCCCCAAATAGGTAACATGGTTCGCGTTATATTAAGTGCGAGTTGATTTTTGATAGTTTTCTGATAGTTTTTCGTGAAATTCGTCTGTCGGTGGTGCCGGCCTATATCAAAAATTAGTGTGTCTGATGTGTGCAATAGCTCGTACGAAAAACGTCCATTACCTAGGCGTGTAGGCTTTTATTTTTAAAAGTCAATGCGGCGACGTTAGCAGCTAGAAGGAAAGAGCCTAAACGTCGTTGTAACAATGTGGCGCATTTACGTGAAAACGATTTGCCTGCGACAAGGCTGAAATGCAAACGCGGTGCTTTATTAAAACGGATTTACCTTTTCGAATCTATCAATTTAGAAAGCCCGCGCAACCAGGAAATTGAAAAATCGAACCGGTGAAACTGCAGAATATATCGAGATAAACAAATAATGGGGGAAAAAAGTCCTTATACAAATTTGTGGTTGTCGACAGGAATGATGCAGCAGGCGGCGTTCTCAGATTGTTCGGAAAAGAAGAAAAGCAGTTTGAATAAGTTGTTTTTTTTTCTTCCATTTTCCGTTGTTACTTTATGCTATTTCTTTCCGTCTCATTCGGTTCAAAAAATAATAATAATAAAATAAATAAAATAAATAAATAAATATGAAACAAAACAAAAAAGGAAAATAATACATGCAGCGCTCAAAAAAATGTATAAAACAAAGATTTCTCTTTCCCTTTAATCCTTTTCTCTTTCGATTGAACGATTTTAATCTGCTCAGTTAACCTTATTTACTTTTGTTTTGCTTTTTTTCTTTTTCAAATATCTCGCTTTATTACGTTATTACAACATTTCCGCATTCGATAATGACCGAACTTAATTATTGGTAAAGCCGGCGATGTCTGGACTTGATTCATAACGTATCGTATGTCAAAAAGGAACGAAATAAACAAACTCGGAACAATGCGTATGGCTTAGTTTCGAGGCGGATGATTTTAAAAAGGGAAAAAAGAACCCGAATTGCGCTATTATTACCACCAAGCTGCTGAAATGTTGAACGTTTCTTACGATTTACGCAAAAATGTGCATTATTCGCTTTAACGTACGAGTATATTCGGTGAGGCAATGTTCTGGCTGTGGCAGGATAATAAGGAGAGACGAAATAAAAGTTGTAGCCTGCTGGTAGCTAGGACAACTAACGCATTCCTAGTCAATGCCCGGATACTGTTGAAGCATTTTGCGAAAGAAGAACATTTCTGAATTAATTACCTCCGTTTTGTAAATGGTGACATAGAAGCGCAGGAACATTTTCATGCAATCGCGTCTCTCAATTCGTAGCGGTTCGTCAGTGGTGCGCGGTGATTATTATTTCGCTATCAATTTGGAAGCGGATGCAGCTGGAGAAAATCCGGTTTGCCTTCAATAAATTAAATAACCGTATAAAAGATACGTTCCCGGTTGTTTCTTCGAAATTAGCTCCCCGCTAGCCTTTCTAGTATATCGCCATTGAAACAATTTTAGAAAAAGAATAGCTAAAATCCACGCTAGTTCACTTCGTCATCTTCGTTGTCGTCGTCGCATCTCTTGGAATAAGGGATAGCGTGCAACTCATATGATCCTATTTCTGGCATCCGTCACTATTTTCTGAAATGTTTTGCTAATCAGATTCGATGTTACCATTTCCAGTCTTCTTCTCCCTCTGTAGGGTTTTCCTTGTATTATTCCCTGTGCTGCCAACATGTAGATTCCGTTTTTTCGTATCTCATGAGCCCCATGTATTTCGCTTTCCTTTTCTGGATGATACTGTCGACTATTACAAGTTTTCCCTAGAGAACAATTTTATTACTGACGAAGTCTGTCCAGGGAATTTTTAACAGTCTGCGATAACACCACATTTCAAAAGAATTTATTCTTTTTTTTTACTATATGCACTCATAATTCATGTTTCGCATACATACTGTAGCAGAGCATACGTAACAGCGCATTATTCCTTTTTTTGAGTTTTAAACTTAATCTGGAATCCTTTAGTGCGTGACTCAGATTGTTGAATGCCTGTTTCGCCATTCCAATTCTTGATTTGATTTCTTTTTCATCTCTGCCATCAATAGGTGATGTGGCTACCTAGATATCTAAATTCAGTTAAGTTTTCTATCTTCTCTCCGACTATATAAATATGTACATCCCTGTTTTTAGTTCTGGTAAATTTAATGATTTTTGTTTTTTTTCTTTTTTTTTTTTTTTTTTGGTATTAGTAATTTTCATTCTATATCTTAAACCGATTTTATTTATTTTGTTCGCCATTTTTTGTAGTTGTTCTTCTGTTACTGCTAGTAACACTTTATCATCCGCATAACTAATTTCGTTTATACACGTTGTCCATTTATTTTCATTCTCATTTTTTCTACGTCTGCAACTTGTATAATCTCATCCGCATATTATATTAAATAATCCGGGTAAAAGTGAAAACCCTTGTGTCGTACGCCTCTTTTGATATTACTTTTCTTATCTGAGAATTCTGCATTTATCTCTTGATTTTTGCACTTTGCTCCCAATGCAGATGTTTAATAAAGCTGTGTAGGTTTGAATTATCGATATTATGATTTTGCAGTATTGTTATAAGCTGTTCATGATTAACTCGGTCAAACGGCTTTTCATAGTCTACAAAGCATGTATAAACCTCCCTGTTTGCGTTCAAGGTTCTTTGTATTATTATCTCAAGTAGGGCTATCGCATCTCCGGTTCCTTTATCGTAACAATATATATATACATATATATATCGAATAGCCCGAAAAAATATTAAATAAGTAAAATAATTACCGCGTTAATTCGAGGATTTTTTGGGTACCGCGTATTTGAGCCTTTCCGTGATAAACCTGAAGAACAAGGGTACGAATGTTTGTGTTTCCTTTTTCCGCCTAACAACAATTACTATTTTTATCGCCGCAATCTGTGATATAATAGTGTAGAATGATATTAGTTGAGAATTTAAAAGTTTTTTTAAAAAAAAATTTTAATTTATTTCTTTTTAACATTTGGCGGATAAGTTGATGAAAAACAAAAAAAAAAAAAAAAAAAAAAAAGCCGAGCCTCCAGTACAGACTTATATGAAGAGCTTAATGTGTTACGGGAATTTTATATATCTCAAAACGCTTCGTCACTTTTTTTCTCCCTGCTTCGAAAAAAATTCCTCTTCAATATCTCGCATACTTCAAAAACGCCTAGTAATAATCTCAGGCCCCGAAACGGTCGACGGTATTAATTCCTGGACGACCAGTTCATCTGTCTTCCAATCGTGTTAAAACTTTAAAGGAACCTATCAGATTTTTGCCTTCTATCGTGGCCTTCGCAGTTAAAAAATAGTACATCGGGTATGAAGAAAACAAAAGCGTCACGATGGCTGAGCAATTAGAATGTTCAATATGTTGTTTTCGTTCGTTCGCGGCAGAAAATAAAATTCGACCTTAAACATACCTTTGAAATTTAGATGGCAAGCTTCTAGGTCTGGCGGTGCGGCACTCAGTTCGAATGTAAATGCACATTTAAGAGAAAGATCACAATCGGTATCGAATTTTGAGCGTGAATTTGGCTGAAAAAAGAGGCGTTTAGGAGGAATCATCGGAAATATTCCGTACTGGGCTTATGAAGTTATAAAGATAACGGAACCACAACGAAAAAGTAGAATTCATCGCAGCTGTACTAGTCGGGGAAGATTTACTCAAGTCAAAACCCGCCATCATCTGCCACAACGAAATAAGATTATTATTAGACAATCGTTTGTTTGTTATATTCGTATTTTTTTGATTGATCGATCCTTCGTAAATGAAGCGCAAACTATGTTAATTATTACTTTTACTAAAGTGTTTCACAAGCAGAACTTCTTTCGTTCCAAAATCTGATTGTTGAATAGCTTTCGAAATTAACAGCCGATAACTAACACTCGAAGAGCTGACGGACTCGCGCTTTAATAATAATATTTTAAAACAACATGCATCGGTACACACGGTAGAGTGACTGAAGAGAATTAGCGGGCACTGATTATTATGCTGGCTGCAAGGTTCTCTTCATTCGGTCGTCTCCGTCCGAAGTTGGACGATCATCATGGGGATTGTACGGCCTCCTCTTCTAGTTCGGCTGTGGTACGTCCATACCACATATCTGCTAGCCTGGATATTTTTCTTCTACCCCTGGTCTTCTCTTTCCTTCAATTTCACCCTCTCGTACTAACTCTGCAGAAGACGGTATTTTTCCGGATGCCTAGAGATATGACCAAAATATTCGCGAGTTTTCGGGCTTGTATAATTTTTAGCAGTCCGGTTTCTTTGGCCATTCGATTGAGAACTTCCGAGTTCGTGACATGGTCTCTGTATGAGATTTTGAGCACTAGTCGGTTCAAGTCGGTCGCGTTTTAAATTTCTCGACGTTCAAGAAAAATAAAAAGAAGAAGAAAAACAGACTCTTCGACAATCAACTAGGGAAATTTTTCCCTTTCCTTTATATAAGACACGGCATGTTTTGCGCCGAATTCTGTACAGAGACGGCTTAACGAAGTTGGAAACTGCGCGCGACGACGTATCGCATAAAGGAATTAGCATGTGCATGCGTATACGGAAACGGGAAGTTAAGCCGCTATTAATTATTCATGGAATTCGTTTCGCGTTTTCACTTGTTGATTCAATAATTCACTTTGCTGGAGAACGCAAGATCAACAGCATTAATATTCAAAAGCGTTTAGCGTCGATTCTTCCGGAAAACCATTTAGAAAAACTAATTATTTATTTATTATCGTCCTCGCGAGAAGATCTGCAGAATACAGGTCTCTGTTTTTACCGAGAAGGCTATCTTAACGGAACTAAAGCTACATAAAGTCGGGGTCAGATCGTGATATTCTCTGCAATCGGGCTTCGAACAAATTCAACGCTGCTCGCCTCCTTCCTTTGCAACAACTTTTTTCTCCATTGTTTTTCGTCAGCCCTCTGCTTACTAGCGAATATTGTGGCACAGCCGGTAATTTTCAAAGGCAGTTGTTCGTAGCACATTGGAAAATATTTAATATATTAAACCTAGCGATTGCTGCTGCGCTTTGAGTGTTGAACCTTAACTACCTAAATCGCCGACATACCGTCAAGGGTACTTACACTACTTTCGAGGCTGTTGTAGAGACTACCTTTGGAAGTAGTATCGGTCAACCATCAGTTGATTCCCCATTAGCCGTAAATACTGTTTGAAATTCGATCAGGTATTTTTCAATTTTTCCTGTTTTTGTAGAGCGGGCGCTTGTGTGTTGTTATAATACGGGATGCTCTTGTTCAGTTCTTTTTTGGGGAATTTACCTGTTTCGTAATGTCGATGGTATCGGTCAAATTTATTTTCTCATTTTTCATTAAGTAATAATAAACACTGATCTTTGTCGTGCTTACTCTGTTATTATTGTATTTCGTGATTATGACGCCGAACCATGTTGTGTTTGATTAAATTTCGTAATTATTGCATATACTTCCTAAGAACAGCGTATTTATTATTCCTTAATTACACTTTTCGACTTTAATTATCAAATTCAAAAAATAACTGTATTTTCATTTATATATGTATTTTTTTTTTCCATTGTACAAAAGAAGATGAAATGGAGCGAGAGAGTGAGAGGTGATGGAGTGGATACGGAAAAGTGGAAGAGAATAGTAATCTAATAATTCCAACAAGGTGCCAGATTCGGGTCTTTAAGAAGAATTTTATTATTCCAGTACATACAGAGTAACCTATAGTATCATTGAGGACAGTGCAAACCACTTGAAGGACACCGTTTGTTTCTTTTCAGCCCTCTGCTAGGAAGATCAACAGTGTAAACATATACCGCGCAAAAGTGTGCAAACTGTAATTGGCCGAAAGGCTGTTGTTTTTGTACATTGTTGCAAATCAATAAATTGGAATTGGAATTGGAATCGAGTTGAAGTTTCTTGAAGAACCTTTCGTACTGGAACATTCGAGTCTTTGTGTAACGCATCGTTCGATACAAAATAAAGAGCGCTGATGCTATGGCGCGTAATATCCTGCATAAATGTTGCTCTATTCTGACAAGGTTACTTCGATACGTCGTTCTATATAGCTCCAATAATCCGTATCTTCATATGTTGGAACGATTACTGATTAGTAAACATTTCGCTGGTTTTCTTTCGTCATTAACAGTTTCGGTATGATGATTAGAAATTTTATTTTTCTACCGAGATTTTAATCTTTTAGGCTTCGTTTCGTAACTCTTTGAATCTGCTTTTTTAAGGATGGGTAACGATTTCGCTGCTATCTATCCCCTTTTAGCTGATCTGGTCTCCTTTATATTCATTTTCTCATATTATTACACCACGGGATCCGGTGTCAATATCGTTTGTGTTCTCTTTCATTTGATATTCAGATCAATACTACTTTCAGTCATACTTGATATTCCGGTTAGTGCTCTGATTTATGAGCCTCTGTTGATTTATGATATATCATTTTAGGGATAATGGCCGTGCTTCCCTGTGTCGTTCTTTATAAACCGCCATTGATGAAAAAGTCTAAAACGGCCGGCGAAGCCTATTGAGATGCTGCGGCCAATACGTAGGAGTCATTAACGGTAAGACTGCAAGTGTGTAATTGTATCCCAACTTCTGTACACTTACTTTTTAAAAGAGTTTGTGTTTTCCTTGATCGCCGTATGTAATTTTTGAAATTATAATCGCCACCGCATACGAATATGTTTCTTAATTGTCTTTTTTGGAAACTATGTGTAATCCACCCGAGGGGTATGCCTGGGTGATAGTGAATTGCGGCTATTATCTCTATCCTTTCCAATTGTTTCTACATTTTTGTGTGTAAAATTTTTATATTGTTCGTACATATCCTTGACTGGCACCAATGAAAACCCCGCCATTGACTGATTCATCCAGATGATGTAAATTACTACAGTTTCAAATATTAACTTTACCGTATTTTTGTTTTAGCAACTGCTGAATTATCGAGGAATTTAATTTTGTCAAATACAATCGCCGTATTATCCAAACTGAATATTAAAGTCATACGAAATATATAATGATGACGAAATCACACAGTATTATAATTAAGATTGCGCAGAAACTTTTTCTTCCGGACAAACCTACCCTCCTCTTTAGCTTGATAAGGAATAAAAAATGTAAATGTGTTTTGTTACTTCATATTTATAATTAGCCGAAGGACCGGGAACGTTTCTCTATTTCTATCGGAATTCTAATTTGTTATAAAGTTTTTAATTTGATTAATTTTGTCTCTCTGAGCCAGCGCTAATGTTGCTTATCAACGACCACTAAAACTCCCAAGTGAGCTCTCCAAACAATATTATTATCATTTGTAAAATAGTACATTTCAGTTTACAAAATAAATTAAATGCTATTCCTCTCGGTTGCTGTGCGCTACGCCGTGAATCTTTAAACGAAATTTTAATTTCTTAAGGTTTTCGTAAGACGTTATATTTTTCTTTTTCTTTTCTTTTTTTTTTTATTTAACGTTGAATTCGAAATCTAACAAAAGCTCGTTCGAAATGCTTTGAAAAAAAATGCGAATAAAAAGGAACATCGATTTTTGTGATTTGCAATTTTTTAATACATTCGTGTGTCGCTAAAACGTATTCTACTATTATTATGTTCCTTTTTAACGCGCGCACACACACACACACACACACACATACAAGCGCGTGTCTATTTCTACAAAATAAATTTATAGAAATTTACAGAAGCGGAACAAGAGAGAACATTTTTGAAATTCCCCTTTTCGAAAGTTTCTTTGATTGAACAGTCATTTTAAAGTGCTGCGGGAATAAAATATCCTAAATGTTGCAGAATTCATCTTTTCCCGTTCCTTTTTATAAAATATTTTTGAACGAAAAAATTTTCTTTTTCTCTTTTTCGTTTTAGGTTTCTCCTTTTTTAAATTTTCGAATGAAGTAATAATCCCTTCTATTTAATTTCGATTTAATTTTTTCGGACAATAAAAAATGATCCTAGAGCCTTTTTAAAATGTTATTCCAGACTAAATGGGAAAAGTTAAATATATACAGACACAGCTTGCTATGGGGACACTGCCGATTTAGTATTTTACAGTTCTTAGAGAAGCATCGGTTCTCTAATTGACCGTACCATTTGCATCAAACGTTAAAATATAATAATCGATAGAAAAAGTTACACAACAAAGGCCACACACTTCGTTATTTTTCGGAATTTCTTTCAGCGTAAAAACGATATAGTCCTTTATAATATGATATGTATGCTCGCTTTGAAAGCGGACCTTGATAACACACCCTGCACACATTTCCGTTGTTTAATTCGAACGTTAAATAGCTCGCAATGAAGTTTACAAATAATTTCAGATTAATAATAAACTCTCGCCACCGTCTGAAATTAATACGAATACAAAAATGAGAATGATTAGTCCGGTTAAAATAGACATTTCAATTTACATTAATTCGCATAGAGCTGGTACATTAGGCAAACTATTACAAATAAAATATCAAAAGTCTCCACCGATTCCATGTATGCCAAAAAAATAAAATATTCAAGGTCAAAGGTCAACAATTATAGGTTTTTTTTTTAATTTTTCTGGTAAACGGTAAGTGTTGTGCATAAAAATGGATCAAATAAAAATTGTGGATCATGCAATTATATACAAAACATTTGTTTTTATACTTTTTTTTCTCTGATATATCGCGATTCTAAAATTTGAAAAAGTTTTATTCTACATAATATGCACACATTTCCGCACCACCTGTGAGCTTGGCGCACTTTTTTTTAACGTGGTTTCCTCGGTAGGCAAATTCCACGATCTATTGTAATTCAGTTCTTATTAAATAATATTTTATTAATTACCAAATGATACTATTGTAAACGATTAAAGTAGCCTGAGTTAGTGTTGATCCGGAGAAAATGTTTAAGTTCAATATGTACCATTACGTAGACATTTTGGCCATAGAGTAACTATAATATTTGACGGTTATACTGATTATAAAAAAAAAAAAAAAAACTATATTAAAGCTGCAGAACAACGTTGTCGAACTACAAAAACATTTTTCGTCTTCTGATGTCGTTTTTTTGATCAATGTGTAAAATTTACAACTGCGATCATCATTTTTTAATGAAGCAAGCTGATAATAACGTAGATGTTCTCATAATTGAAACAGCAATAGAACGAGTCAATGCAACAAATACAACTATCGTTGTTGGAGAATATGTTGATTTATTAATACTACTGACTGCACGAACTCTTTATTGATAAGATTATTTACTTTTTGAAATCTGGGAAGGGTCAATAATGAACAAAAATATATTCATCAAAAAGTTTATCTGCTTATCCGAAATGTCAAAATCATATCTTATTTTTACACGCAATAACTGGCAGCGATACTACATCATTCGAAAAGAGGTAAAACAACATGATTAAAATTGTTTGAAAAACAGGACTTTATTGATTGCGCAAACTTTTTCGAAAATATTGACTCTTCTCCATAAGACATCATAATAAAAAACGGAATTTAGTTTCTTCTTGCTACACATGGAGCTCCAAAAATTAAATTGTATCAATATTTAAGTTTTGTAAAAAATACACGGAACAATAAAAAAGGTACAATTATCTTGTCTTACACCGACATCTGCATCTGCTTATCAACACTTATATCATCGAGTATACACTGTCAAGTTCAAGCATGGCTTACCAATCAATTGGATCCAGAAGACTGCGGTTGGAAACTAATAAATAATACTTTCGAACCAATCCAAACTTTACTCACACCTGCTCCGGAAAAACTTCTTAATACCATATTTTGCAATTGCAAAAAGGGTTGTAGTGCAAACTGTGTCTGTAAAGAAGTCGGATTATTTTGTAAAACCCATATGTACCAATTGTCGAGGCCAGTCTTGCTCAAATGTTGAATTAAATGCAACAGATGAGGAATTTTATATCAATGAAGAGAGACAACTGAATCATCTCTGCTGGAATAATTTATAGATATCCAGCAAGAAGAAGAAGAAGAAGAAGAAGCAGAAGAAAATGAACATTACTGTTGAAGTTGCATTTGAACCCTCTCAGTCAGACTAAATTTTTCTCCAAATCAACAATAACTCAGTCTACTTTAATCGTTTACAATAGTATCATTTGGTAATTAATAGAATATTATTTGATAAAACTGAATCACAAAAGATCTTGGAATTTGCCTATCAGCGAAACCGCGTTAAAAAAAATTCGTCAAGTACACTATCTCACAGGTGGTGAGAAAATGTGTGCATATTATGTAGAATAGAGACTTTTTCAAATTTCAGAATCGCGATATATCAGGAAAAAAAGACGTATAAAAACAAATGTCATATGTAATTGCATAGTCTACACTTTTTATTTGATCAATATTTTGTGATAACACTTACCGTTTACCAGAAAAATGCGTAACATTGTTGACCTTCTTTGACCTTGAATAATTGTTTGTGGCACACATGGAATCGGTGGAGACGACTTTTGATATTTTATTTGTAATAGTTTGCCTAAGACCTGTGTACCAATTTTCAGCTCTATGCGCGAATTAATGTAAACTCACCGCTATTTTTTCGTCTATTTTACTAGATGCGATCGAACAACAACAATAATGAAGATACACAATGATGGAAAGTTTTAATTTAATACTATCGAAAACCAGTCAATGCTAACGATAATTTTTTTGTTTATTATTAAGATCCAACGGCGTATTTCGGAGTTTTCGTAATCGTATGGTCTCACCGAGAGTGTCGAATGACACGAGTCAGTAGATATTAATATTCAATAAGAGATTATTGTTTTCCTGTTATTATTTCGTACGATTAAATTAGTACAAGATTCAAAAGAAATTAATAATAATGCTCTTACGTCAAGTGCACGGAACTACGGAAAAATAAATAGTATTCTGCTTCAACCGCCGGATGGAAAAATAGGCCCACTTCGGCGAATCAAGAAAGGCTACTTCATACGAAACTAGGCTATTATCAGCTGGGTATCTTGAAACTATCTTACTGGAGATTTTCGGGTTTACTCGGTAAATACACTATATTTCCTTTCGTTATAAATAAAGAAATCAGCTGATCAAAGAAGAAGAATTTATCAAAATATCGTTGCAAAAATTTAACTTTCGCTATAATGTAGGGGTGGACGTAATAATGGAACTTGCAGCATCACGAAGTGCCAGTCCAGGTAGATTTGAAAAAAAAAAACCCGTTAATTATACAATTAGTAAGCTCTAATTAAACGGAGTCGAGATCATTTACAGAGTAAAGTCAATACAAAGCTGTAGACTTCAAATGATTTTGCAATCAATAATGATTTTATTCTTTATTCGTTTCTCTCTACTTTTCATTGGAGCTGCTACATCACAGTTCATTAACGTTTCAATTACGTCTCTCTCAATCTTGGAAATTAAACACATTCCTTAACATGAAATTCGTGTTTTAGTCATTTCTATTCGTCCATTTTACGTACTAGAGGGCATTTTTTAAATCTACCAGGCGGAATGCTTGAACTGCTTACGTTTTTGTTCAACAGGTAAATTCATTTTTTTTTTCTTTTCCGGCTGATATTATATTTCTATTAGTCGCCGTTCGATTTTAACCGTCATAGCTGGAAAATTCTCACGACAACATTCTGTACGCAAAGAAGATGAGGATGCAGGACTGCTCCTTTTGGTAAATGTTTGATTTTTAATACAAGCTTGGTCCAATATTATTGATATTTGTGTGCGCACCGTGTTATGCGGCTACTTTTGCCTTCCTCACCGTGACGATTATTTAATGATTTTTCCCCGTTGCTAATGAACATGAAACTCCAGCTACCCCAGACGTCTGGTAGTCTGATCGTTCCGGCAATTCCAGCTATCATCATCGCGACGACTAATATTATACATACATTAATGACTCGATGTCATCTATGCGGTAATATGGAAATTCGGTTTAAGTCTTTAATGCCGTTGTATCGAGTATTCGGTAACGAAATCTGCGATTACTTATCTCTAACCCTTTTTTTTTTTTTTTTTTTTTTTCTCTAAATTATTCGAAAAATGACTCAGACCAGCGAAACCGATGTGAAAATTTAACACGCGCATTATTTGAAATTCACACGAAATAGACTTTTATACATATGAAATAAATAAGTTCCCCTTAATTTTTTTTTTTTTTTTTTTTTTTTTTTCTCTAAATTATTCGAAAAATGACTCAGACCAGCGAAACCGATGTGAAAATTTAACACGCGCATTATTTGAAATTCACACGAAATAGACTTTTATACATATGAAATAAATAAGTTCCCCTTAATTTTTTTTTTTTTTTTTTTTTTTTTTTTTTTTTTTTTTTATTTAAGGAGGGGTACTAAACCACACACTGCATGTAACTACCTAGGTTATCGCAGTGAGTGGACCCACGTTTTAAAACAGACTCCTCAACTCGTTAGACTAAACAAAAGTCATGAGATTGTTCAAAGCGGTAGAGGTATTTGAGAGGATGTCTGCAAGCGATTTAATCTCAGGCCGCGCCGGAACCCATTTAGACGTATGCATTTCAGCAAGATATGCGAAACTGATGGCTATTCATCGCTAGAACAAAATGTGCAGTTATATTTGGAACTTGTTTGAGGATATAGTCCCTTATTAACAAACAAAACTAAGTGTATAAAATAATTTACTTTAATCAATTAAAATTACTTTATTTTAGAAACGTGTTTTGTCGCCGATGAAGCTAGAAAATAAACTTAAATATCTATCGAGAGTCCAGATATCCACTGGAGCGCACTATTCGTAATGTTATGCACATCATGTCTATTAATTATATTATTATTTGAAAAAAGAGATCTTGCAACTATATAAATGATCTAAAGTTTGAAGCTCTCCACATTCGCACATGGGGCTTGCAACCATTTTCCATTTGTTCAATGTGTAGGCACATCTACCTTGTCCCGTACGAAATCTATTTATTCTACACCATTCCGGTCGTGATAGGTCCATTCCCGGAGGTTCTATGCAAGGATCTTGTACTAAATCTGCGTTAGTGGCTTTACTAGTTGTCCATTCATTTTTCCATCTTTCCTTCCAGCTTCTTGATGTGTTCTCCATATGTACTGCCGTTCTCCAGGGAGGCCGTCTAGACTTCAATTCTCTTATCGGTTTGTAATCTTTATCTGCATGCATTAAGCAGTTCTCTGTATGTGTAAAATTTTCCCAAAGTTTTCGGAAAGCCTTTTCTCGTCTTTCGAGTGAGAATAGGGAGCCGGTCTTTATTCGTTGACCTTAATGTCCCACTAATTACTCGCATTGCGGCTCTCAACTGGACATCTATTTTCTCAGTGCGTGCGCTATTCAGCCAAACAGGTGCGCAATACTCCGCTGCTGAGTAGGCAAACGCTAGAGTTGTTGTTCTCAGCACCTTTGCAGCTGCTCCCCATCCTGTGCCGGCAAGTTTCCTTACCAAGTTCACTCTTGTCTTTACTTTCTGTGCCAGCTTCTCAATATGCGGCCTGTATGTTAACGTTCTATCCAGCGTAACCCCAAGATATTTTGGGTTAGCGTTAAAATTAACTTTATCATTCCCCGGTGCAATGTTAAGTTCTGACTTTGCCATCTGCGTCGTAAGGTGAAATAACGATGTCTCTGTTTTGTGCAGGTTTAAAAGTAGTTTCCACGATTGAAAGTATCTCTGTTCATCTAAGTCTTTCGTTAATACTTCGTTACATTTATTTACGGATTCACTTTGATATGCGAGCGCAATATCATCCGCATATTGGAACTTTCTGGATTCAGTTGTAGGCATATCACTGATGTATAAGTTGAACAATAGAGGAGCTAAGATGGACCCCTGCGGCAGGCCATTATTGGTTCTTCTAGGTCGACTGCTTTTATCACCTATAATTACTTTAAAGACACGATTTGTTATCATTTGTCGCCGATAACACATTGTGTCTCCTTTTAGTTCCGCTTCATTGTACTGTCTATTGTTAGCTGATAATGGGCTGTACTAAAATAATTTTCAATTTATTAAAGTAAATTATTTTATAGTTATTTTCGTTTGTTAATTAGAGGAATTTATTTTATATTTGTAAATATTAACAGATTATGAATTTAAAAAAAAAGAAAAAAAAAGAAAAAAAGAAAACCTTTTATAAGAACATATAATGTTTAATTATTACACGTTCCGACGTATTTCCATGTAGTCGCGATAGCTTCATAATCACGAAGAATGTTTTTTTTTTTTTTGCATTTAAGCGGGTTCGTAGCAACCAAAGTGGTGGTGGTACTCAGGAATAAGACGGATTTTTAATTTGTAAATCTACTGCTTCGAACTTAGTAACCGATAGTAATCAGATAATCGAACAGATCGAAGATGGATATCGAATGGGGACGACTTCTGGAAGGACTTTGTAAA
This sequence comes from Icerya purchasi, assembly GCA_039619475.1. Lineage (NCBI taxonomy): Eukaryota > Metazoa > Arthropoda > Insecta > Hemiptera > Monophlebidae > Icerya > Icerya purchasi. The sequence continues at coordinate 544,949,535 of CM077115.1, forward strand.
AAGCATTTGACGAAATTAATCATTCTTGATTGTTATTTAAACTTAACCGTTACGCAAAGAGTGCATTTAATCCATTCCGTAGTTGTTAAATACGTTGTAATAACTGCAATTCCGAAAATTATGTACCAACAACTAACTTTATCTGTACTCCAAGGATCAAAGTTTCTCATTTCTTATTTGCACAGGTGTTCTAAAGATTTTCTATTCCGTTAAACGGACCGTTCAAGACATGAAATTGTCGTACATAAGCTGGTGAGCTGGAGCGAAAATAACAGCGCTATTTCGTGCTTTCTTATTAAGTCACTGTTCGCTGCGCAACACTGTGAATTTACCGCTATTTTAATACTCGTAATAATATACATATTGCTTTGATTGTATACATGTTAAATAGAGGTAATAGCGAATAGTGTGTGTGTGAACTTCCACTTAGTCACGACAAAATTTTACCTGTAACAAAGGTAAACATGCATCGTTAAAAGTTTCGGTTACGTCACAGTTTACATTAAGGTTTCGGTTGACATTGTCCCATCCATCATCAGAACTAATATATAATAGTTTTAAGCGAAAATTGCAAATCACTAAGAATGAATAACGAAAAATGTATAATTAACTCGTCAATCAGCTGGGGGGTCTCGATTTTTATGCTAGAACGGGAGAGTCTACTGCCGGTTTTTTATTATTTTACATTTGACCAATCACAGACTTCGAAATTTTAACCAATTTTAAGCCGTCTTCTCTGCTAAAGTTTCTTTTTTTCTTTTTTTTTCTTTTTCTACTTCTTTCGCTAATCAACCTTTCAGCCAGCCGGTCAGTTTTTTTGGTCGCACTTCGATTAAATTTAATCGCGTGCCCGCACTCACCTGTATCGGCGACGGTGGATTTTTCTGCGCGCCGATAACTTTAACGAATGTAAGCGCCTATGTCTCGTCGTGTTTTAACCAAAAAACATTTTCTTAATACATTACGAACATACGGCGTAAGAAAAATTTTTAATTATTTTTAAAAAGGTAAACACATTTATCGCAATACGACGAGTTGATGAAGCACGCGAACTCCTGGCTTACCGGCTAATGATTAAAATTTTTCTTTCTGCATCCTTCTCATATTGGGGTGTCGACAAGCCTACAAAATGTTAGATTTTGTCATTGTAAATTCCAAAAATCAGCCGCTATCCTAAACACTTACGGCTGTTCTACATAATGGTCTTGTTCGTTCTCGTTCAACGGGTTACACATCCGTTCGATATTAAATACAGTTGAACAATTAAAATTTTGTGAAATACCGTTCTATTTTCATTTAACCTCTTTTCATCCGAAAAACATTTGCCATCGGTTATGCGAAGAATAAAAATTAACAAATAGACGAAAGATTGTAAAATTCTAACAATATCTATGACACGGTCGAATAAATAGGCATTTGCCATCATCTAAAGTTATTTTATACATAGGTGGTGTGGTACCCGGAGAATTAATGCAGGAACGCGCGCCGGTGTCTTTTTTCCTAAGCCAAAATCAGGTACCGAAATCTACCTATTAATTCCCCCCCCTACCCTTCCGCCCCGCGCGCGCGCTGATGTCCTTTACACATATAATGTCTTACAAAATAAATATCTCGATTCGGAGATGTTTATTTCGATAATACGGGAAATATGTATACGCGAAATTATTATGAATTTGTGAGCGGTACACAATTAAAGCCATTGATGTAACTCTTAAATATTCGCGTGTTATATTACTGAATGTAGAGATCCCCGTGCCTTCTCTTTGAATGCTAGAGTCACTAATTGTTTACATTATTTTATTTTTCAATATTGTATACGATGATTGCCTATATAGGAACACTCTATTATTGTGTTTATTTTTACACACGTACTTTTTATAAATATAATATAGAGTGCTTACGTTGTAATTGACAATTAGCTTTTTTGTGTTCGCAGTTATTTCCTTCAAATAAGTGTAAATAAAGAGAAATAAAAAAAAAACTTACGAATGAAATATGAGATAAGACGGCCGCCAAAGGGGAAAAATATTACGCACTGGAATTACAAAAAACCAAAAATTAGTCCAATCAAAATTAGACACATTTGCGTGACCAAAATACCATCTAAAAAGTAAGAATTTATTTTCATATTTCCGTAAAATTCGATGAACGACTTCTCCAAAAAAAAAAAAAAAAAAGATAACAAAATAACGTACAATTTTAAGAAAAATATACGGTCGCGGAAAATATAAACAAATTAAGTTCACGATGGGGTTAAAATCGATCGATTGAAAAAAATTCGATTGTTCAAAGATGATCACACACTGAAAATGACGAATTTTTAGCCGATTATAATTTCTTTTAAAAATCATGTAACTTCGAATTCTTTTTTTAAATACATGTTTTAGCGAGCTAAACGCTTTCGAATTTTTTTAAAAAAACAATATATTTTTTTGCAAAAATCGAATTTTAAAAAAAGTTTTTTTTTTTTTTTTTTTTTTTTTGGAATGCATATATATTAGCTCAGGTTTTTCAAAAGCTATACAGAGTAACCGATGTAAGCGCACCATTTTTTGTTGAAAGCTGAACAATTATTAAGCGTAATTAAAATTGTTTTTTGTTTGTTTTGTTTGTTTTTTTTTTTGTTTTTTTTTTTGAAATTTCAAATATGTGTAAATTCAATTTGAAAATGTAATTTTACGCGCGAAAATTTTGAATATTTTTGTCGGTTATAATTAAAATGGCATAAACACTGTTAGCTAATATTTTTTTATTAATTAAAAAAAAAAAAAAAAAAAAAATCGTCCTACGACTGAAGTTAAGATGAACTTTTTATTTTGAAAATGCGTCATTGTTCGTTAATATTTTTTTTTTTTTTTTTTTTTTTATATGATATTCCCTGATCTTCAGTATGCCGTATTTAACTGCTGTGGCTATCACGACATACCGAAACGGGATTTGCGGTTATATAGTTTTAGCTATCCTGTTTATGTTAAGAAAATTAATGACGGAATCTATTGCTGTTTGGGTGTTTGATAGCATATCGGGAAGTGTTTTATATGTTAAGAGTTTCTTAGTTGATAGGAATGCTGTGCATTCTATTAATAAGTGTTGAACGGTTGGCATGAAATTTCCCATACAGAAAGGGCACTGTGTTGGTGGAGATGTCCCATTTATAAGGTGGTCGTGCGAGATTGCGGTGTGGCCTGTCCGCAGTCGGCTGATTATACTGAATTCTCTGCGGGAACAATTTGTTGGAGGCCTCCATGGCTCGATCGTTGTCTTTACCTGAGCCAGAAAAGTCTGACAGGCGGTCCATTGTCCCTTCCATTCTTGTTTGCTTATCGCTAGAAAGAATTGTGCCATGGATGAAGGGGGAGGCGAGTATCTGTTCTGCGGAGCTCGTAGTGCTGATTGTGCCATTGCGTTCGCTTGTTCATTCCCTCGTATTCCTGCGTGACCAGGGACCCACATAAACGTCACCTGGCCCTCGGACTTCTGTATGTCGATGATCATACGAAGAATTTGAGTGCTTATTGTATTTCTTGTTTTAGGGCTGGATATGGCTTCTAGTGCTGTCAGAGAATCTGTGATTATTAATATCTTCTTGTTGGGCTCACACAGAGACGTGTATTGTAGCCCATATAATATGGCGTACATTTCCGCGTCTAGTACTGTGCAACCATCATTGAGGCGGAAAGAATATGCCTTATCCGATACTACGAACGCACATGCTGTCGGTGATATGACTGTGGAGGGGTTATTCCGAGCACCATCTGTGTATACTATAACGTGGTCGGTGTATTTATTTATTGTATTTTTGGCCATTACGATGGCGTCAGTTAGGTTCTGTCTGGAGTTGTTTTTGAGTGATACTATTATTGGGGACTCCCATGGGGGAACTAATGTTAGGTTTTGCATAGGGTTCATTGGATTTATATTATTTGAATTTAATAAGCCACGAACTTCAGGCACATGATCGTTTGAAAAACTTGGTGTGCATAGGGAGTTAATAGCAGCCACAGGAGCATGTGTCAAGGACAGAAGGGCATTACATCGTCTATGATAGTCCCTGTAGTATGACAACGGCGGGCACCCCAACAAATTGCACATACTGGATCCAGGAGTAGTACGATGAGCTCCAAGAATTGAACGAAGGGCAGAATTATGGATTGCATCTAATGAATTTATTAAGGACTGACATGCTTGGGAGTAGGCGGGACACCCGTACATGATTTTAGATAAGATGATGGATTTATACACTGATAGAAGAAGCTTGGGGTGAAAGTTATATTTAGGATTTGATAAGTATTTGATAATGCCGAGGGATTTTAAACACTTTTTTAAACCTGATATGTGTGGACGCCAGGATAGCCGGCAATCAAACAATAGTCCCAGGAATTTCACTGTAGGTTGAAAGGATATAGGATTATTATCTAGTGTGAAGGAAATAGTAGGTGAGACGGCACGTCTTTTATGGAATTCCGTATATATTGTTTTGGAAGGAGAGAACACTAGGCCGTTGTTATTTGACCAGGATTGTAATTTATTTATTGTTTTTTGGAGGATATTTTGTGCATTGGAAGGAAGACTGGAAGATAAAGAGATGTTCAAGTCGTCGATATAAAGCCGGGCAGTAACAGGAGGCGAAATGCAGTTCATTATATCGTTTATAAAGAATATAAACAAGGTTGCACTTAGGGCAGAGCCTTGTGGTATGCCATTCTCTAGTGACATAGTTATTGAATTGATATTTCCAATTTTAACTTGAAACTTTCTTTCTGTTAGAAAGTTTTTTATATAGTTGGCCATATTGCCAGTTAACCCAGCGGTTAGTAGCTTCATTAGTAGCCCCCGCCGCCATACTCGATCAAAGGCTTTTTCCATGTCAAAAAATATTGCATGTACGCTTTGTTGATGGCAGAAAGCTGATGAAATTTGCCGTTGTAGGCTCAATAGATGATCAGTAGATGATCGCATTTTACGCCCTCCGGCTTGTGTAGAGGAAAGGAGGTTATTCTGTTCAAGGAAATGGATTAGACGCCTGTTCACCATTTTCTCCATTGTTTTGGATATCACATTTAGGAGAGAAATGGGCCGGTAACTAGGAAGGGGGAGAGGATCTTTGCTTGGCTTCAGGATAGGAACAATTTGGGCTAGTTTCCATTGATGCGGGATAGAGCCTGCCATCCACACCTGGTTATATATATGGAGTAAGTAGGATTTTGCAGAAGATGGTAAATATTTTAGCATGTACGGATGCATCGAATCGGGACCAGGAGAACTATTACGCGTATGATGTGTAAGTTGGAAATTAAGTTCATTTTCTGTGAAATCGCAGTTATAAGGAGCTGTTGCATCTTGAGGGATACACATTTCTAATGACTCTATTTCGGCTTTTCGAGCTCTAAATACATTTGTGTATGATGTGGAAGATGATGTTAAAGAAAAGTGTTCCGCAAATAAATTTGCAACTTGTGTTGTGTCAGATACTGTTGTGCCGTTGTCACTTAAATGGATAAAGGGCTTAGAACGGTTGATTCCGTTAATTGCTTTTATCTTTTCCCATGAGGAACGATTTGATGTGGTAGTCGATATTGAAGAAATAAAGACGTGCCATGATTCTTGTTTTTTAGATCGTATCATTAATCGTGCCTCGGCCCTACATTTTTTGAAGATGATTAAATCGGAGGGGAGGCCAGACGATTTGAATTTTCGTAATGCCCGTTTCCGACATCGTATTGCCATTTCAATTTCAGGGCACCACCACGGTACTCTGCGGGTTCGGTGGCAACCGGATGACATGGGAATTGAAGCTTTAGCAGCGTTGAAAATGGCCTGATGTAGGCGGTTAATGTTTTCTTGTACAGACACAGATGGCTGGTTTGGGATTTCGACCTTCGATGTGTATAATTTCCAGTCTGCTTTATTATATAAAAGACGTGGGCAGCTTAGCACCTCCTGGTCTTGTGAAACTAGTGTTGTATGTAAGAACACAGGAAAATGGTCACTTGAGTATGGGTCCTCCAGTACAGTTGATTGTAGTTTTGGTACTAATATAGGGGAGATTAGCGCTATATCAATTGTTGAAAATGTATTATGGGTAGGGCTGAGATATGTATAGTTAGGGGGGGACATGACAATTAAATTGTTTTCCAGCACTAACTTGTTAATGATATTTCCGTGTTTATTGGTTGATATTGATCCCCATACTGGAGAGTGGGCATTGAAGTCTCCGACAATAATTGCGGGGTGAGCAATCTGCAGTAGCAGCTTTTCCATTTCGTTTGGATTTACCAGTGTGTCAGGTGGGATATAGCAGTTACATACCGTGATCGGGTGGTTTGAAAGAGAGGGTATGTTGACTGATATAGCAATTGTTTGGAGCGATGTTTTAAGATTTATAGCCGTTGCATGTAGATCGGATCGCACTAGGGTAATAACTCCTCCACTTGCTCGAATGCCCTGCTCATAATCGCATCTTATTATAGAGTAATTTTGAAGTGTCGGGTTGTTGGATGCTTTCAGATATGACTCCTGTAGGCATATGATTTTGGGGGCGTGTGAGGCTATTAATAGTTTAAGTTCAGTGAGCTGATTGTAGAAACCTCTACAATTCCACTGCATTATGATTTTATTATGAGCCATGGCAATATATTTTAGGAAATAGTCTTGTTTGTTTTAGTTGTTTATGTATTTCTATTTACATGGGAGAGGGTTGTGGAGGTGGTTGCGGAAAGGAGCTTAATTTTTTGATTAGCTTGGAGAAGCGTGTTTTCATTGCGCGGTTTTCCAGTAGAGGGTAATTGTCGGAGAGCATGTTTATCAAGCCATCTATGTCACTGGTGAAACTGTTAACGATGTTTATGGGATTTTTTTGTCCCTGGACTAGATCCATCAGGATTATAAGATTTGAGTAGGATAGCGGGTAGTGCGGGTTTTGGATTACATTGCTCTCGATTGACTTTAGGAGTTCTTTTGTTGTGGTTTTTTGTTTTTTGGGACCTGTTACAGGATTAATATCGTTTGAAGATGCTGGATTAATAGCCTGATTATTTGTAACTGTTGGGGTAGCATCGGCCTGATTTTCTGTTGTTGGATAGGACATTGTGTCCATTTTACTGTCTCGGTTAACATTGGGATAGATAGGTTCATCGTTCGTAACTGGTGGGTCAGGCGTGGGAGGGTGTGGGCGTTTGGTCCCAGTTATGATTTCCTCCTTTTCTTCGGGTTTCGGAGAATTCTCATGAGCTAAAGGGGTGTTAGTTTTTTCTATCTGTGTGAATATTCTGTGTTCGCGGTCATTGTGTATTATTAAAAAGGATTCGGGTATGTCATTAACAAAGTCAGTGTTTTCTACGTAGGCTTGTCTCCGCCAGCTTATGATATGACCGAACTCGGTATCATTAGGGCTGACTCGTAATAATGATATGGCCGAGACTAATTTTAGGTTTAATACGCTTTGTAGATATGTTTTAAGGACCGTATTTGGGATAGTTGGCGATACGTTAGATAGAACTACTTTTCTGGCGGGGGTTTTCAGTCTCTGACCAGAGATAGTTGTGTTGTTCACTGATATTGTAGCTCCATTGGTCATAAAATTTTCAACTATAGTTTTTGACTTTAGGAAAATCAAAACACGGTTATTGTTGATTTTGGATCCTGCTATGATATTTTTTGGGCCACCTACGAAATTCTTTAATGCCGAGAAATAATCGCGAGGGACCGTGTTCTCGATAAACGGAAAGATTACTCCTTGCTCTTCTGAGGGGAATTCAAATTCTACAATGGGCGGAAGGTATTTTTTGGATTTTAATTTTTCTGAAAACGATGTTGTTTTTGCTACTGGAATTTGTTTCGGAATTATTTCTATTTTGGTTTCGGTTTTAGTGGTTAGATTATTCGAAATGTTTGTTGTTGAAGAAGAATTATTAGCGGTGTTATTTATTGCCGATGTACTAGTGTTAAGTTGATTAGAATTGTTATTAGTAATCGCGTTATATGTGTTATCAGTATGCGATCGGTCGTGTTGTGTAGCATTGTGTGTGGCAGTGTGTGTGGAGATAAATAACGGATCGTTATCACCTGCTGGCGTTGGCTTTGTTGCTGCATTATCCATCTCGTGCTGCGGTAAGTTCCTTCTAACGGTTGGGGGGGAACGGTACATACTCCGCTGTACCGAGATCGAAATCGACGTGGAGATTTATCAGTTTTACGATGCTTTGTAAAGATAATAAATCGAACTCAATAATACACGACTGTTATCAAACTTGATTTTAAAAAGTTCGTTAATATTAAAAGCTGAAATTGGCACTAATTCGATGATATCAAAATTACTCGGCAATATGCTATTGACACGAAACGAATTATTATTATTATTATTCTTGTTTTCCATTCCATACGGTGGTGGCCTGCAGTGTGATAAAGAAATCTTAATAGAACGCTTAACGAAAAAAACTTTAGTTCCCAATTGATGATAATAAATTTTTCCAAAAATGTGTACTAAAATAACAATAAAAAAAAAAACAAAAAAAAAAAACTAAAATATATTTTTTTTCACTCGTTAAATATTATGTTGTCAGAAAATTTTAACCTTAAGAAATTTTGTTTGGGTGAAATTGATAAATAATTGAAAAATCAGTTATTTCTAGCGATTCTCCGTCGAATAATTTTCTACAAATCATTCGATTTTAGCGATAGAGAGACCCCCCTTGTCTTGTTTATTTTACTAGTAGTCACGCAAGTCTGTATCCTTTTTTTTTTTTTTTTTTTTTTACATTTTAAACCGCTTTTCGACGTAAACATCGCAATTGCGCTCTAGATTCAAAACGCAGCGGGAAGTATATAACCGTAATCACGTGTACCTAACAATAGCCCACCCGCTAGGAACCGGAATTGCGCAATACCTTTCTAAGAGAAATCGTCGAATTTCATAAAATTGACGAAGTAATTAAGATCGAATTTCCTCTTTCATTGATTTTCCCGAATTTATCACATGCGGCTGCTTCTGATATAAGCATGTTCGATTGGGAATAATAGTAAAATGGTTTAGAAATTGTAGGAAAATTAACTGAATAATTCCCGGAACAGTTTAGCACGTTAAATCGAAATCGTTCGCATAAGTATCCCAGTTAAAACACCGCCTAAGGCAATGTATAACAACTCTGAGACAGCTGACTTGGACGTGCCGAAAAATTGGATAAAAGAAAAACATCAAAATTACACAATATGTAATTTAAAATTACCTCAAAAACGGGAACTCGCTGTCCGGTAATCCGTTAACGTGACGACCTTTGAAATATATAACGAAAATTAAAAAAAAATTATCATAAAATAAAAACCTACGCGATAACTTTACCCTATCTCTCATCACTTCAGTTAAAAACCAATGATTGGCTGTCAGACTTCAAAAAAAACAGCGCACCTTACATATACGTATATAAACTTTAAAAAAAGAAACATCTAGAGCTAATATTCAAATTTCGATCCAAACTCTAAAATCTGAAAAAAATAATTTTTCGCAATGACAAAGTTATCTGGCGTGTAAAAATAACAGTAATCTGATTATTTAAATGAATACACTCCATTTCTAACAATGAAAAATAAAACGATGTTGTTATAAAATTGTAATTTTACAACGACTCTTAATTCCCACTAAAGTATTTGAGTATTTCAAAAATATTCATCGATTTTTTTTTTTTTTTGAAACCGTCAACAATGCCTAACGTTAATGATAGCATAGAACTTGAGCATTAAAATATATGAGATATTTGACTAAAAATAAAAGGTTAACTGTGTGTCGTTGTGTTTCAAGCGGTTGAATATACACGATTAAAATCGTTAATATGGATTCTTTTGAAACTATACAGTTAAATAATGGTTGATTTAAAATATAGAATATTAACTAGAGTAGTACGTTAAATTATTGCAAGTTGAGCTAACCGGCAAAGTGCAAAAGCCAGAGTGTTAATTTTTAATCACAGAAAAAAACGTAGATGTGTATCGGAAGTATAATGTTCAAAGATGAAACTAAAAAAGTTTAAACAATTTTATTTTTTCCGATTAAACCGTTATAGAGAGAAGAATATTTCCGATAAAAAATTGGTATTAATTTTCGACTAAAAGTACTTTTTAAAAAATATAACACGTGAAACTCTTGTAAGCCGTTGAAAATTAAAAATATATTATAATGGAGTGATCATCAGTTTTGCAATATCCAACGAACAGCAATTTTATTCGAGTGCTGTTTTTTTTTGTTGTTTTTTTTTTTTCTTCTTTTCTTTGTAGTTTATACCTGCAAAAGTCTAGATTAGTAAAGCTTGTTTTTTTAAACCTCCGTACAGATAAACAAAAGTGCGCAATTCGGGTGTGTCCTTTTTAATTGCTCTGACAAGCATTTTAAGAATAACTTCTTGGTGGAATCAATCAGCTGTATAAAAATTTAACAAATAAATCACAATGGAAAATATACACATACTTTTGTATGAAATAATAATCATTATATTTAATTACTGTGATCATGAAGGCATTAGCTTCGAAATGCGCCAGCATTTAAAATGAAATATATTATTATTATTTCGTAAAAAAGTGTACATTTTCCATTGATTCATAAGTAATAGAGAAATAATGCGTTCAACAAATGTCAACGTGTATAAAAATTGTTCATTTACCTATAAGATTACGCCTTTTTTACCTTTTAGGTGGTATTTTTGTCAAAGGGAAATATAGGGCTATTTTCTAAGATTGTCGAAAACAATAATGATATAAAAATTATTTTTGGTAAATAACAAATACACACAGTAGTTTGCAAAGAAAGAGAGAAAAAAAAAAACAAAACAATTATAGATGAAGAAATTATTAAGAATTTTGCTGAAGTTATAATGAAGTAACGTGCAAATTGCTAATTTATTTGAAATAATGTGCGCAGATAATGTAATTTGCACATCGTCTTATGTAACAAAAGCTTCCGATGAAATAACTGAAATTACAATTGAAAAACCTTTTTTCGGTTATATAAAAATAGAAAAGATATTAATTGGGAATGATTAATTATTTTTAAAAAAGAGGGATTATTACAGAGTTAAAAGCTGTTGCAGGAATTTACCAAAGTGAAGATTGAAAATAGTTTAAAGAAAAAAAAAAAATAATGATTATTTAGTTCTAAAAAGTCACAAATAATACGCAAATATAAGAAAACCAAACTGATTTACATTTCTTCCTAAAGTGATCTTACGTTATGTCCGCATGAATTATGTTGTTGCGATCACTTAAGAACTGTTTCTGAAAATTGATAAACCGGGCGGCGGAGTGTCTATAAAATCTTGACGTCAAAGTATAATTGTTTATATATTAATTACAACTTAATTCTTAGGCTAACCCCATTCGAAAAAATGTCCCAATTTTATGTAACGCAGAATGTCCCAATTTTATGTAACGCAGAATGTCCCAATTTTATGTAACGTTTGTTATATTTTATAGGATTTTTGTTATTGTTATTTAAAAAATGTCACGATTTTATGTAATGAAATATGCAACGAAAAAATGGAACGAAAAAAAATGTCTTAATTTTATATAATGAAAGTTAAATGTTAGAATAGGATTTTTGTAATTATGTTATTTCTCTTTTTCTGTTGATGCCGGTAAGAATTACGTTGTAAATTTTGATCATTTTATACAAAATATAGAAGAGAAAGCGATAGAAAAGTACGAAAGAGTGGTCAAGGGGTGGCCGAGTTTATATATATATATATATATATACACATATATAATATTAGCGTTAACAATACAATTACGCGAAATCGTATTGTGATTACTTATTTGTTATTCTTTAATTTTTAATATTTTCAGTTTTGTTAATTAATTCGTTTTACGCAATGCAATTTGTACGCTGCCCTTAGTCCTCCTTTTTTCTTTGTATACCTAAAAACATTCGAAATAAAATTTAAGTATTAACCGCGGAGACAGCACATTGATGGCAAAAATCAGGCATACTGCCATGGCGCTATATTGAGGCGAGGATTAAATCACTCGGCAGAATAATAGTAGCACTCTGTATTATTACGGTTAAATTAATGACAGAAAATACAAGATTACCAACCAGCAATTACAATTTACAGGAAAGTCATGATAATATTAGTGGAAAGGGTACATTGATGAAGTTAATTTGAACAAGCGAAAGTAGGTAAATATGGTTTTAAAAACGCGATGTAAAGATTAATAGGAGCAAACAAAGCGGATCTAGTGCTAAAGTAGTATCCTCGCAGCAAGTATTACTGTTTAATATGATTTTAATCCATATAATTATTGTGTTCCAGTTGATTGAAGTAAATAAAATAGAACACACACTGACTGACTGACAACACAATGATATAATTTAAAAAATGTAAAAATTATACAAAAACACCGACACTAGTTTCGAATACTACAATCCATCTTCATACTGTTTACTTTTATTATAATAGGCTTTCTTCAACTTTGCACATTACGGACGTTAAGCAGCGGGTAATTGGCTTTACCCCGCTCCTCGTCAAGCGTTCAAGAACCTTGTTGCCTAAAGCTACAAAGGAAGACGGATCTACTTGAGCAGTGTTTACAAAAAACCATCGAATATCAATTTTTAAAATTTTATGATTTTACGATATCGAAAACAACTTTATACGTGTTTTTTGTCCTTGAAACACCAGACATATATGAACAAATCTCTTTAATCCATTCAAACACATTCCCCTGTATATTTAAAATGTAGATTCCCCGTTTATATCGAACACTTTTTTTCTAGACCTTTACCTCTCCACATTTCAACCTTTCTATGGTCTATTTAAAAAAATGAGACTAACTGCGCAAAGGAAAAATTAAAATAAGCCACAAATATTATTTTTATAAACTATTATTATTTGATGATTAATTATTTTTCATAACGAAATTAATTTCCTTACCGATGTGCATCATTTCCACAAAAATCAACATATCGCGAAAGTCCGACGAATTTCTATAGAGCTATTCTCACATATATAGTATAATCGAAAAAATTCCGACTTTTTATTCGAAATCGAAAACTCCATGATCTACGTTCCTGCCTCCATGTACTCCGAGAAAAAATAGACGGCAACGAAGAAATTCTATAGAGCCACGACCAATTATCGCAAAAAAATGATTTCTCGTCTATCATTTATGGTTATCATAAATGAAAGCCCATGAACAGAGAATTTCCCTCTTCTACTATCTTATGCGCTATAAACTTTTTGATACCGTTTCGGTAATTTTCTAATAAAGTCCACACAGTTCGCGCGGTCAGCCCGGCTTACGATTAAGCGCTCGATCGTCAAATTGAGCCGAGAAATGGACGACAAAACGCCTAATCGCGACCTAAACGGCAATACATTCAACATGGCTGACAGCGGTGCAGTTGTCTCTTCTTTATTAACCTGATTTTCTACGCGTAAACTCAACTAACACCATCTGAAGAAAAGGGAAACAGCAATGTATCCATCCGCTGTTTACAGACCTTATTATCCGTTCTAGGCTATAGGCGCAATATTCAGAATACGAGTAAAGATTTGCATAACGAATTTACTACTACGAATTCATCCTTGTTTGTAGATATCGGTTACATTAATAACAATCACCTTTCTCATATACGGCAGTGGCCAAAAAGATGAGAAAATCATACTTTTCCCTTTTACGGAAATAGACACACTTGACGGTGTTTACTTCGTCGGTTCACAGATATTCCAGCGCTTTTCTTGTACCGTATGGTATTACTTCATTCGAAATATTTTTCTTTTTTTAGCGTTGCTTTGAACTTTTCCGCCAACTCTGTTTGTTTTTCGCTTTTCGTGATAAACTTTGTTCTCTGAAATTTTATCGAACATTCGTGTCGGTGTAAATATATCTGTTTGCTTGTTGTCTTTATTCGTAATCGGCCATTCGTGTTCTTCTTCCGTAGATGAATTTTATTCGTTCCTCTTTTGATACTTTCAAATATTTTACCTGACAACAGCTAAACAATTTAGAGCTCCCGGACCCCGTATGTGACTGATTTTCTTTTGCGGCCGAAAAGTTTTAACGGGGTTATCTAATTGGTACTACTTTTTTCTTTCGCAATATAATTAAAATCGAGACGATTTTTAAAGGATTAATGTATACGTTTATTTAAAATATTTTTCCAGCAGAGGTCTGTAGAACAACAAAATATTTTTCTGATTTACCTACGGAATATATATATATATATATATATATATAGATAAACTCGGCCACTTTGGCTTCGCAAGGGGCTGTGCCCCTTGACCCCTCTTGCTTTCATATCTGTCTCTTTTTCTTTTATACTTTGTATAAAATGATCAAAATTTACGACGTAAATCTTACTGGCATCAACACACACAAAAAATAACATAACCACAAAAATCCTATTCTAACCTTTAACTTCCGTTATATAAAATTAAGACATTTTTTCGTTACATTTTTCGTTACATATTTCATTACATAAAATTGTGACATTTTTTAAATAACAATAACAAAAATCCTACAAAATATAACAAACGTTACATAAAATTGGGACATTTTTTCGAATGGGGGGTAGCCTAAGAATTACGTTGTAATTAATATATACATATGTATATATATATATATGTATATATACAAACTCGCTCTTCGAGGCTCGGAATGGACAAGCACCCTTCAACCACAGGCCTCTAGTTCTTCTATAGTTCTCATAGAAGAGTAAACTTTTTCACTGGCTACGCCGTTCAAAAAAAAAAGAAATCATTTTCACCACGGGGAGATGTATGAACGCTAATATCGCATTAAAATTATTTTATCAGTTTTCGTGACAGGACACTTTTCCTGACGAGTTCCAAAATTTACCACCAGTAGATCTAGGAGCGCTAATATCGCATTAAATTCTTGTATATGGGATAAATTTCGTAACGTAGTGTTTTGTAGTGAGTTCATTGTTATCGCGTTAAGTTAATTATCTCTTATCAGCGTATACGAAAGACTAACTTCATAGGCAAGTAAACTATATTATTTATAACAATAGATTAATAACTAGTATTTTAAATACCCTTTATTCGCATAGTGAATTACTTTTCATATCTTCAAGTGATCATTAAAGATGCCAGCAAAGAAAAATAGCAAGCAGAATATTAAGAGGCAACTTTTTTTTTTTTTTTTTTTTTTACACGTATATGTATTTCAGTACAATCTTATTATAGTAAATAAATTAGCACTACTTTTAAAACAGTGTTACAACTTAATCTAACTAATTTGTAACATGAGCAGAGTAGAAACTATGTACAATTACATAACTCCTAATATACAGATATATACATAATCATACGCGCATATAAATACTCACACGCTCGCACACCAAGTATATGCCCATATCCACAAAATACATACATACGAATATATTACAGAATAAATTAGGTGACTAGTTCATAAGGCTTTGTGCGCTTAAGGCGCCTTAAGTCATCATCGGAAAGTAGCAGTTCTAAAGCCTCTAGATTTGGGTGACTGTGAAGTCGGTATTCGTGCGCTTCTGCAATATAACGTATGACTTCATCGATCCATGGAATATTTAAATCGGAATGTATTTCTTCGTTTCGTTAATACCAAAAAGCTCCAGTGATGTTTCGGAGACACTTATTTTGAGCGCGCTGAATAATCAACCGATTGGATGTCTTTGCACAGCCCCAGAGTTGAATACCATACATCCATATCGGTCTGATGATTTGACAATAAATCAAACGCTTATTGGACAGATTGAGTTTAGAATAACGCCCAATCAGCCAACAAATCTGTCTTAATTTATGCATGGTTTGTTCCTTTTTCATTTTGACATGCGTCTTCCAATTCAGCCTGGAATCTAAATGCATACCCAGGTATTTAGCAGAGTCCGATCTCGGAATAGGAAGACGATCAAGATATATAGGACAGGTCTTAGATTTACGAAGCGTAAACATAACATGCACTGATTTTTCTTGATTAATCTTAATCTTCCAACCACATGTCCATTTGCTAATTTTTTCTACTGCATATTGCAAGTTAATCGTAGTCAATTCTGATGAGTCACTAATTAACAGGATGGTTGTGTCATCTGCAAAGGTAGCAGTAGTCGTCTTGGCTGTTGTTGGAATGTCAGCTGTATACAATAAATACAGAGAAGGTCCTAAGACACTACCCTGTGGAACACCAGCCTGTATTGGATGAAATTTGGACTTTGCTTCTTCATAAGAAACTCTGAAGGATCTATCAGAGATATATGATTCAAGAAGTTGGCACATATTTTCCGATAGCAGGTTGCTCATTTTATAGATCAGCCCTTCGTGCCAGACTCGATCAAAAGCTTGCGATATGTCTAGAAAAACCGCCGGACAGTATTTTTTTTCTTCAAAGGCTGTTTCAATTAGCTTAGTTATACGATGCACTTGGTCAATCGTAGAGTGCTGATTGCGGAAGCCAAACTGATGATCTGGTATCTTTAATAAGGGCTTGAGTCGCTTAAGGAGTAGTTTTTCAAATAATTTTGATATGGAAGGTAACAAAGAGATTGGTCGATACGAAGTTACTACTTCTGTTGGTTTCCCAGGTTTCGGTAACATGATGATTTGAGCGATTTTGAAACATTTTGGTACGTATCTCATTCTGAAACAGGCATTAAAGAGATATGTCAGCATGATAATTCCTTTACGTGGTAATTCTCTAAGCGCTCCAGGTGAAATTTCATCGATTCCAGGAGCCTTTTTGGGATTCATATTATTATCTAACTCTTGTGCAACTTCAAGAGGAGTTACTGGTTTTATTTGCTGGAAAGGTTGGTAATTTTTCGTTGTATCGATCTGGGAGTTTATATTATGTGTTGTAAAGACTGAAGCTAAATGCGAAGCGAATAGTTCAGCTTTACTGTTGTCGTCGCGAATCCACTGCCCTTGTTCATCCTTGAGAGGAGGAATATGAAGTAGTGGACGTTTGAAGCGTCGCGTTGCACGCCACAATGAATAATTTGTGTCCGCTGCAGGGCTTAAATTTTCTAAGTAGTTTGTGACGCTTTTCTGTTTGAAATCCTTGATTAGCCTATTAACTTTATTGCTAATTCGATTAAATTTTGTTTTATCCGATGGATGACGGGAGCGTTGCCATATTTTCCGTGCACGTCTTCTCTCTTTTATTAGTTTCCTAACTTCGATAGGATACAGTACTTCATTTGGAACGTTTTTTTTAAGAGCTGGAGTAGCCTGGCTAGCAGCTTTTCGCAACAAGTTGATAAAGTGCTGGGCTTGCTGTTCTAAATCACTAATAGTTTTAAGCCTGATTTTAAGTTCAATTGAAGAGTCAAGGCTTTCTCTAAATTGATTCCAATTAGTATATTTATTGGTGAGATTTTGCGGAATTCTTTTTTTAATCACTACAGAACTTAGTGTCATAAGTACCGGAGTATGATCTGACGATAAGTCCGTAATTCCTTCTACTTGCACATAATTGGCAGCGATTCCTTTAGTAATGAAAAAGTCAAGGAGATCAGGATTCTTCGCGCAATCTGTTGGCCAGTAAGTAGGTTTCCGCGATGAAAAGAACTTACACGAACATATGTTGATAGCGTTGAGAAGTTCAGCACCTTTTTTTGGTGTCGTCAAACGTGACCCCCATATGGTGTGTTTTGCATTAAAGTCACCTGCAAGTATAAAACGAGGACCGAGTTGATTGAAGATATCAATAAATTGACTTTTTTCAAAATTACTATTGGGCGGACGGTATGCTGCAGCTAGATTGAGGTCTGCGCCATTATAGTTTATTGCTACTACTGTGGCTTGTAGGAAATTCAATTGTATTTCTTCCTGTAAATAGTGTTTGATATTCTGTTTAATTATCACTGCTGTTCCTCCTCGTCCTCTGCCACTTGGGTGGTTAGTCCAATATGTAGTGTAGCCGTGAATTCTGATAAAACTTTTTGTTGTAAAATGTGTTTCTGAGATTAATGCGACGTCAACAACATGTGTGTTAAGAAAAGCCTCGAGTTCTTGAGCTCTCTGACTCAAGCCATTGGCATTCCAGGTTAGTATTCGAAACGAGGAGTCAGTCATTTCACTATTTTTCCTTGGCTTTTTGTGTGTTGGCTCAATGGTTTAGTTTCTAATTGAGTAACACGTATATTTAGCTGGTTAATACTAGTTTGGATACTGTGAAGTATAGCCATAACGTCGTTAATGGTTGGATCTTTTTGTTGTGGAGGAATTTGTATTTGTTCCTGTGATTTTAAATTCAATTTGGTTGCATGCGCAAATGTTTTTCCTGCTTGCACTTTTTCTGCAGGTCTGATTCGTTCCTCTCTAACACGATCTACCACTTTTTTTATAGGCTGGGACTGCGTTTTCGACTTTTGATGGACTTCGCAACCAGCGTAGTTAGCTGTATGTCCTATCATACCGCATAAGACACATTTTGGTTGGTCTTTTTTAAGTTTGAGGCAACTGAGCGAAAAGAGCGAAGAGCATGTAAAAAAAAAAATCAGAGCAGAGAGATCGTCACATCAAGATGATTTTGAAGATGATGAGGCTGGAAACACATCGATTTCACTGGCAGTAAACGTAATAAGGCGCGAAGTTAGCGAAATGAAAAAAATGCATAGAATTTGTATCGGATAAGTACGATGCTATGCAATGCAGTACCCAGGATCTGATAACAGAAGTAAAGGCGTTACGTCAGCAAGTAGAGAGCTTAACGAATCAACTCCAACAAAAGGACCAGCAGATCCATGAGCTTTCAATTACTGTTCATGAACTCCAACAGTACGGTCGCCGGGAAAATGTAGAGATGCATGGAATATCGGAAGCTCCTGACGAGAACTTACAGCAAATAATCTTACAAGTTTGCCAGAAAATTGGTGTGGAGATAAACGAAGACGATATTGTGGCCGCACACAGATTACCCTCCAGGAATGTAAGTTTGCCCAAGCCAATAATATTAAAGACAACTTGGAGAATAGCTGACAAAATATTGGGGAAAAAAAGAGATCACGGAATACTGGATAAAGATATCAGTAAAAATTGTAATAGTGAACGGCAAGTTTATATAAATGAAAACCTGTCCAGATTTTACAAGGACTTACTGTGGAAGACGAAGCAAAAGGCACGATTACTCAAATTCCGCTTTGTCTGGTCAAAAAGGGGAAAAATTTACGTGAGGAAAGACCAGGAAGATCGCGTCCTGCATATTCGATCCGAGATGGATTTAAATAAATTATTATAAATGCGTATTGTTGTATATCCGCGCGTGGGATCGCGAATATTACAAGTTATAACTATCGGTGGCGGTATGTGGGGGGAATGCTTTAGCGTCCTTTTCGAGTACTATGAATTGAATGTGATGTATGTGCGTCGCGTCGTAATACGTCGCCGGTTGGGCAAGGGTGAGTTGTTGCAACAGAGAGGAGGTAGTAAAAGGAGGCTACACTGGTGGAGTAGAACGACGCAGCGGTGGATATGTTGTAGTGATGTATGTGAAGTAAGTGATAATGGTGTGATAGTGGGTGTGTGTATAAAGATGTATATATTTTCAATCAGTGTCGTGGTTTATGGTAGAGGAAGAACGAACGGGTGTAGGAATCGGAATGTTACGGAAGAGAGAGAGAGAAGCGTGAGCGTGCTGATGCATCAAGTGCATCGGCCATGCCGGAGACGTATCTCTATTATAAGGGTTTTCTGGTGGAGGAGTTTGAGCGGTTGATGATTTTTTTTTCGTGTCGTTATATACTAAATTTCGTATTATACGTGTATATTGTTCACAGGACAGTCGACTGTATCGTGTGTGCGAGTATGCGGAATTGTGCATATGTACATAAAATGAAAGTGTATAGAGCGTTCAACTGTAATTTGTCTGTGAGTGTGCGGAAGTGTGATTGTGTCTATATAAGGTGGGTGTGTTTATGTGTGTATACTAGATACTCTGTTTTATATACGAGTAAATATCGCTATATTAATATACTAGTCCAATTACTGATAATTTTGGCGATTAGTAGTGCAACATCGATAACCGTTTTCGGAATACAATCTGTGATAGCTCAATATTTGTCGAAATATGATCAATTCTTTTTCTCTATACCGTCCTTTAGCGTTACAATATTGTCGTCTATAATTCAATTTTGCAAAACAGAAAAAAAAAAAACATCATTTCCAGTAATAATAGTTTTTGATTCTCACCTCAAATATGACTTCTCTAATTCAATATCGCAGTGAACAAAATTGCAACAATTATATTAATATCAAAAAATGGACTGACAATGTAAACAGCACACTAAATGTAAATAATTCACTACAAATTAATACGGAGCTTTTTCATGTGTTGCACTTAAACATAAGAACCCTGAGACGTAACTGGGATGAATTTATAACTTACATTCACAGGTCATCTTTAAGTGTCATCATATTAACTGAAATTAATATAAGTAAGGATGAATTAAATCTATATAATATAACTGGATTCACGAATATTGGACTACAAAGACCTATAGGGTTTAATGGAGGAATACTTGTGTTTATAAATAATAAGTTTAAATATCACGTTCGGGAGGTTAATAATAGACCAAGTATGGACCTGGTGATGATAGATATAGAGATTTGCAAAAACAACCCTTTACGCTTAATTGCTATGTACAGATCACCGAGTAAAAACGTAGGCGAATTTATAAACGAAACCGCTTCACTCCTAAAAAAATTAAGCAATAAAGATAATTTCCTGATTTGTGGTGATTTTAATATTGATTTATCTATTCGTAATGTACAGGCTGAGAATTTTTTAAACGTAATTTATGGGTCAGGAGGAATACAGTTAATAAATGGAATAACGAGAGAAGAAGAACGGATTGATAGAAGTACTCAGTCATGTATAGACAACATATTTATTAAGTATAATACAAATGAAATTACTTCGGGAATTATTCGCTCGAAAATATCGGATCATTATATCATTTGTTGTGCATTTAGGATCTCAAATCGAAGTTTGCAATCTATTAGTAACCCTTTGAAATATGTTTTCGATGAAAAGAGATTGCATAATAAGATAATTAATCATAACTGGAATGAGGTAAGAATCTCTACAGCGGCAGGAAATATATATGATAATATACAGTCAGTTTTTAAAGGCTTTTACAAAGAATGCAAAATAGAAATACGGCAGAGTAAAAAGGTGACTAAATACTGTCCTAAAAATGAATGGATGAGTTAAAAAATAATCAATTTTATGAAAATCAGAGATCAGTACTTTAAACTTAGTAAAGGGAATAGAACCAATATTCGATATAAAAACTTATTTAGAAAATATCGAAATATGGTTACAACTGAAATAAGGAATGCCAAACAGAATTATTATCGGAGTCAAATAGTTAAAGCAAACAATGATTGTAAAAAAGTATGGAATGTAATTAATAATATTGTTAATAAAAACAATAAAACATCAATCGATGATTTCATCATAAAACATTTTGGAAATACTGCATCAGTTGCTGAACAATTTAGTGATTATTTTATATGTTCAGTGGAACATCATAGGCACGAATGTCACATTAAATTACTGAATTCGAATTTTGATAATCGTATTTATTCTTCCTTTTTTATTCCGCCAGCAAATAAATACCAAATAGAAGCAATAATTAATGATCTAAAAGTTTATAAGGCACCTGGATGGGATGAAATTAGGGTTAAAGATATAAAACAAAACTTAAATATTTTTGTTCCTATTTTGACTAACATGGTTAACTATTCTATAAAGGAAGTTATTACTCCGGATGGGCTTAAAAGAGGTATTGTTAGACCAATATATAAAAAAGGAATGAAAAATCAGTTTGAAAACTACCATCCAATAACAATAACATCTGTGGTAACCAAAATTTTAGAACACTACATTGATAAACACTTAAGAAATTATTTGGAGAAAAACAATCTACTCTATGAAAACTAACACGGTTTTAGAGAAAAAAGATCCACGATAACATTATTGAGAACAATTGTAAATAGGATAAATACGGGACTGTCGATGGGGAACCAATTTTTAATTTCATTTATTGACCTATCCAAAGCGTTTGATTTAGTTGATCATGAATTACTGATCAAGGACTTGGAAAATCTAGGCATTAAAAACAATCAACTTGAGTGGTTTAAGAATTATATAACAAATAGGAAAAGCATGGTCAAAATTGCAGGGAATATAAGTAATGAAAAAAATATTCATTATGGAGTAGGTCAGGGTACCATATTGGCCCCGATTCTTTTTCTTATTTATACCAACTCGTTACACAAACATATTAAAAATGCAAAGGTATATGTTTTTGCTGATGATATTGCTTTGTTAATCGAGCACAACAATTTTGAGATGGCGGAAAAATTACTATACAAGATGATGTAGATAATTTTAGTAAATGGGCACATGATAGGAAGTTATGTGTAAACATAAATAAATCAAACGTATTACACATTCGGAATAGTTTTAAATATAAAATACGCGATCCGCGAATTATCCTCCACAGTAACAATTGCATTCATGAGCTTCATGTAAATATCAACACCCATTTATGTCCTTGTCCACCGTTAGAAAACGTAAATGACTTTAAATATTTAGGTGTATATATAGATAAATCCCTGAATTGGAAAAAACACATTCTAAGTTTAAACTCAAAAATAAGACAGACAATTCCAGCTTTATATAAAATAAAGCAGGTACTATCATATCGAACATTACATATATACTATAACTCAATTATAATGTCTAGAATTTTATATGGAATTCAAATATGGGGCGAGGCTAAGAAAACTGAATTAAATAAAATAAGTGAAATACAGAAGAGGTGTTTGAAACTCATACTCCCCCATTGGAAGCAAAACATCCCTGGATCAACATGGTGGAAGGAAAACAATGAAATGTCCCCCAAGATGTACTAGACTACTAGAATTTAACGTCAATAATATTAAATTACCATCTAGGCAAAAAACTCGTTTGACAAGAAACCAAAGTAATACATACTACATCTATCCTCGTGGGGTAAATCTGCAAATTGATAATACGGATGATTCAGTTTTAATTAAATTAATAAGTACAATCCCGAATCATATATTAGAGGAAAAAAGAATTGGTGTGTGGAAAAAGGAGGTGGAAATTTGGTTAAAGAAATGGTGCAAAGATTGAATAACAAGCTACGTTCTGAATCTCCCTACTTTCTAATGCTCCTTTCTTTATACGTTTTTGTTTATGATTTCCTGGTGTCTTTACCAGTCATTAAGTGGTAAAGAAGATAAGGTTTCCCATTTTAAATATTGAACTGTCGGCATGTGATAATGTACCGATACGTATTACGGGGCGTGTTACGTAGTTGCATGCGTTTATATATTTATACTTAATCTTAACGCTAGAGTTCTAATATTATAAGTATAAAATAAGTTAAGATAAATTATAATTTTTTGTATTGTATATATTGTTTGAATAAACGTTAATAAGAGTGTCGGGCACTCACACAACGGGCATATTTCCACTGTGAGCCCCACAACTTATTTTAATAAAAAAAAAAAAAAAAAAAAAAAACAGGACTCTTTTCCTGGTGACCTCTGGCGTAAAAATGGCAAAGCTATTATTATATAAAAATATAAATATATTAATTGCTGTGCCATTTTGACGCCGGGGGTCATCAGGAATAGTGTCCTGTCACGAAATTTGTCCCAAAAAAATGTCACAATTTTATGTAATGAAATATGTAACGAAAATGTAACGAAAAAATTTTGTCCAGCGGCGTAGCCAATGAAAAAGTTTACTTTTCTATAAGAATTATATAACTAGACCTGGCGGTGAAGGGGGCTTTCCACCTTCTTAGTACCGAAGAGCCTAGTTTTATTAATGGCTACGCCATTTTTCGTCAGGGGTCATCAGGAAAAATGTCCTGTCACGAAATTTGTCCTATATATATAAGACTTTAATGCGATATTAGCGCTCCTACATCCCCCGGTGGTGAAAATGGGAACTCATCAGAAAAGTGTCTTGTCACGAAAACTGATAAAATGGTTTTAATGCGATATTAGCGCTCCTACATCCCCTAGTGGTGAAAATTAGAACTGAAAGATTTTTCTCTGTCGAACGGCGTAGCGAATGAAAAAGTTTACTCTTCTATAAGAATTACAGAAGAACTAGACCTGGCGGTGAAGGGGTTTGCCCCATTCCAAGGCCCGAAGGGGCGATTTTATATATATATATATATATATGTATGTATATGTATATGTATATATATATGTGTGTATATGTATATCTTCGCGTAAAAAGTTTGTTTTAATCTGAACATTGTTTACCGAAACCTTTATCCGATTATAGAAATTTAACAATTTTTATACACGGAGGTATTTCATTATCGCTGTATATTAACACGCTTTTCCGGTTTTAATGAAGTTATTATTTCGGCGCTTTTGATTATTTTCAATTCGTTTACCGAGAGGAAAACGCCTGGCTAGTCGTTTAAATATTCGAGATTAAACTGTAAATCGCTGTAAAAAAATACGCAAATTCCATTTCGAGTATTTAAACCGTTTAAAACTTTCGGGCACCGTTCGTAATGAATTAATTTCGGAAAAACTCCGAATTAATTTTGGTTATTTGCACACAGTTGTCTCTCGAACATTATATTTATGAAAATTTCGATACATATTTCCTCCGCAGTGACTTTTCATCAGCACACAAATGGACAGTCAGTCGATAATAAGTGTAAATGCCTGATTAGATAATGAAAGGTTCCCTCCTCTTTTTTTTTGGCTTAGTCATTCAGCCAGTTTTTTATGTTCCCTCTATTTTTTTCTTATCATTCGCAGTTTTTAGTGTTTTCTTTCTGAATTATTTGTGATTTTATTTCGATGCGCGTTCTTTTGGTTTTTCGCCGAAATAGCTGCCTGGAACGTAAGAATAATTTTCATTACTCTACGCATATCCTTTGACGTTAAATATACGTATAATTATAAATTGTAGCGTTCTGTGCGCGTTTAGTAGTCGAGCTTGACGGACTACGAAAGTCTCCCGGGGGGGGGGGGGGTATTTAGCCATTCTTCAATAGGTCAATGTGTTTATAATTTACGAAACGAATAGCAAAAAAAAAAAAAAATCTCGGAAGAATCACGAAAAAGGAACAGGATTTTCACCTAATCTTTTTAGTATTAGTAAATTGCGAAAATTTTAATTTTTCAATCCTCGAGATGTCTTATTAACGGAGTTTGATCGAATTTACTTGACTTTTACATATGGTATTTTGATAATTTCGGAAAAATCGTATTCATTCATCTTCACACGACTGTAATGATAAATGCGATTTTCTAAACTGACCTTTCAAAAAATGCATTAAAAAGAATTCCGTGTCCATACAGTGCAATTTCAAATGAAAAAAAAGAAATAAAATAAGAAATTCAAATGACTTTAATAAATATGCATTTTCTGTTGTAGTTATTCTTTGAAATAAAAACAGGCTAATTGAAAATGTTACCGTTACAAGTAAACAATACGTTTCGTGAAATGTTCTAATTTTAATTTTAATTAAATATATTCTCATTCGAGTTAATACATATTGTAAATGAATATTTACACTGTTAACAGTCGAAGAAAATAAAAATATTATTAACTCCAATTAAGTCTATTCAGGCTATAAAAGTAGTTCTTTGCCCTTACGGAATCTTTAAATCCCGAGTTCCAGAAAAGTTACCCCATGCTCAGTAATACCGCTAAATGGAAACTTTCATTTTTTCTATCTCCCTTTTCTCGCTCAATTACTTGTAACTCTTCGTTTACGTCACTTAGCCTCGGTAATGGAAAATTTTAATCATAGAGAGAGAGAGAGAGAGAGCAAAGAAATTATAATTCTGATAAAAGTAATTTTCTAATTTTTCTGTGAAAACGAAACGAATTGTAAAAATTTGAATCAGGATAAAATCATTCCGATTAAGCTCCCACTCAGTTAATCCGCGTCAAATAAGTGTCGGTGAAAATTTAAATTTTGGAAGGTTATAAAACGCACCATATTAAATGTCTGGACATGAACAATAATATTTTAAATGTTCAATATGCTAATCTGCACGATACATTGGCAATCCTCGACACATAACGAAGACAAACCCATTGCGTTGCTTAATTTAAAACGCTGAATTTTTCAAGACAACAAAAAAATGGATGAAAAATATTTGGAACAACAATCAAGCAACATTCTCAAAGCATAATGTAACTTGTACGGATCTACAACTTGTTACTTTGGTTTTGTCGAGTAATCTGGTTTTCAAAATTATTACACCTCTCCCTCCGGGTGGAATTTGGCATTTGAATTAATAAAAGACATCGGAAAGTTAAAAGAATGCTGATGAATTTTATTTTCTCCGCCCGAATTGGGCGGTCGATCTTTTCACCGACGCGTCAGAGAATTCCTAGAGCGGCTTTTCGAGAATTGCGCTGCTTACATACACCAGAAATGCCAAACTCCCCGGTACACCTTAATACTCGGAAGCGATGCCGTTCCTTAATTTTTTAGAGAGAACTTACTTCGGGGTTTAAGTAGTGTGCCAAATGGGTGCAATGAAGTGGGGGTACCATGTACGTCAGCACGTGGGTAGTGAAGCGCTGATCTCGTGTATCTTGGCTCGTTGGGAAAGAGCGCACCACCGATGTTACAACAAAGGACCCCGCTTAGTCGAGGTGTTGTAATGTACCACCTGGAAGCAGTGTGTTCCATTGAATCGTTCGACCTTCTGCACTTCTTCTCGTAATTATGTTAAAGGTCGCCATCGGAGCCAATTAGTTACCGGCAGATTGAACGTATCTGAGCGCAATTAGTCTGTAATGTAGATCTAAAAGCTGACTGACTGAGTAAACCTGATCATCGTCATCGCTGAACGAGTCACTGTTCTAACGAAAAATTTAATTAATACGTCTATCTACCTGTTATTGTATATTTCCTATCGCGGCTTTAGTTTTAATCAATCTTCCATAATTTCCAAAGACGTGACTAGGGGACTTAATAGGGATTTCCGTTATGATTCGCATTTTACATTTGCGCTGTCTGACTGCTTACTAACCGACACTAAAACAACCAAACGGTTAAATGACAGCGATGTTTGACGATTTTAAGGGGGACACAAAAATTAGAGCCACGTTAGGAAGTATAATTACAGCCATCCGTAATAAATTATTTAAAAAGTAGCTCTGCAATATCGCGCGGTTTGGAGAGCACTGATGGTTTTTATCGTGTAGAGAATTTCATAGCCATATAGGCTCTGTAGGAAATGACGACCGAAGCGAACGTGGAAATGAAGAGAACAAATGGTTTCTTCAAAATGCACGAAGACCCACGGACCCGCAAAAAAACAGGCTATATATGTATCTTCAACGCGTTCTCTTCTGTAATAAATATCTAGTTCCTTGATTTGAAACTGACAAAAACAAACTTTCACCGAATCCAATTTTTTAAGAGGTAAATGCAATACATTACATTTTGAAACATTGATACACGCGCAATAGCAGTCTCTGATGGAAACTGTTGATCTAATTAAAAGCAGTTCTACACAACTGTTTTATATTATATACTATGTCTGAAATAATCATTGTTTAGAAACACTGAAAAAGTGCATATTTATCGGTAAAATAGCCTCCGCTGAGAAAATGGATCATCGAGAAGATAAATAATTATTTAAAGTATTACTTGTAACGAAAAGATTCACTTGCTATATCACTAATGGCCGAAAGCTACCTATTTAAAAAGATAGTCGAAATTGAATAGCAGTTAGAAGATTAAAATGTATATATCCTATAACAATCATGCCCTAATTCCATAGTTTAAGTAAATCCAGATTTTTTAAACCTGTATCGCAAAAAAGAATGTTATTTAGTTCGGGATGGAATTAAGAAGAGGAACCGCGATTGCACATAATGGTGATTGCAATGGATCGGCGTAGTAATAAATAATCGATGACAGTAGGCATGAAATGGAAGAAATTGTGAAGGGATTAATAAGTACTGGCAATACGTATTATTCGTGTATGGCTCCGGTATAAATCGCGCAAAAATAAAAATTATGGTGATAGAAGAGGGAACGTAATAATACCACCGTACGGAAAAACCGTATCCGAGTATATGAAACTGCAGATAACTTTGTCATATACTTTGGAATTTTGATAAAAGAACAACGGTAGCTCGGTATAAAAAGTAAAAAAAAAAACACATTGTGTACGAATAA
Organism: Icerya purchasi; assembly: GCA_039619475.1. Taxonomy (NCBI): domain Eukaryota; kingdom Metazoa; phylum Arthropoda; class Insecta; order Hemiptera; family Monophlebidae; genus Icerya; species Icerya purchasi. The sequence continues at coordinate 544,977,742 of CM077115.1, forward strand.
TCGCCCTATGGATCTGTAGCGAGAAGAACATCTTAATTTCCTCGATCATATTACACGCAGCGAATACCTGGACATCGATAAAATCAAGTGCTGACGAACGGTTCCCGGAATACTCTGGACGGCGAAGAGAATTAACACGTATGATCTGTGTTAGAAAGAAACTGGTGGTACACAACGGTTACCAGAGATGATGACCTTCTCGCCAAAATGAAGTATTTTGGACATCTTATACGGAGGGGAAAATGGAATAAAATGTATCGGCCGATGCAAGCAAAGATGGAAGGTAAAAAACCGAGAGCGGTCAGTCGCCAGAACCGGTTGGACCGATGCGATACAAAAAGCACCCGGTTTGAGCGTCAGATGATGTGCTGTCATATGAGAAACAGCGACGGAAAATGGTTAAATCATTGTCGCCGCCATCACGACACTCGCCCCTGGAGTAATCGGCTGAAGCTAAAAATAGAAAAAAAAAAAAAAAACGGTTATTAATAGCGTGTTTTGCACATATACCGTGGCGATTATCTGCATGATTCCCGACTGTATGCTGCCTGAAAAAGTAAGGCAGCTTTAAAGGTCTAACGGAAATTGTTTATCCGCCCAAGTTTCGAAAAACAGTTCCATGAACAAGCAAAGCGGCTGAAATAGGTGTGCGTTTTTGAAGCATTTCGACATATCGCGATATACATGCTGAAGTCGAACTGTGCTAGTGAGCTGCATTGGCTTTCTCGTTTATTGTTATGTCCAGTCGTCAGCGTGAAACATTTCATCGAAAACGTAAAGACAACCGCATTTTGCGGTCTTTGCATATTTCGCCATCATGGGCTATCCTCCGAGAGAAGGGCAGATGTGTAAAACCCGATTCAAAAATGTTTAAAAAAGTACATTAGAAAATCAGCTCCGCCGTACGCAACACCGGTTTCACTTGCTTTTAACCTGCCTCTGGCCCGATTAATTTATTTCCGGGCATCATGTGGATATTCAGCTCGGCGCATAATTTATCAGTTTCAAAACTGTTACTGGACTGTTTTCTTTTGAGCACCTGTTGCACGCATTTATTACCAGTTCCGTCGATGTCGTTGTTAGGCCGGTCGCTCATTAATATTATCAGCCGAGTCGCAGTTTTTCAAGCGAGCTACGTTTTCCCGAAAGCTTTTATCCGTTTTAGCACACTTGCCTATACATGCCGAGCTGCGGGTAACATGCGCCTAGAAGATGTGATGCAGATTCAAACGATTGTGCCGACACGGGCTGTTTTTGAGCAGCAGCAGGTGCGTTAATTTATTCTAATCGAGGACTTTCCGCTATTTCCGTCGAAAACACGCTCAATTTAAACAATTGAAAACAATTGACCCTTTATGCTCTTCGGACTGATTTCGTTCGGAACGACATTTCTATTCTCCTGTGCGAGAAGTGTTCCGAAATATTTCTAGCACTAAGCACGTGCGTTATGCGCGAACGTGACCGTTAAAAATAATTCCGATTTAAAACATTAAAATTAGTTCACCTATGCCGACCATTATGGAAACTTCTGAATGCTAAAATTTGGGATCATTGGAACGGGATAATTAACGCAGAGTGAGCATCACAGCTGGAGATTATTCGACTCAGTTATCGGATCACGATTAATTCGGGGACAACGAGAAGCTTTAAATTAACAACGTTTCCTGATTTGATGAACGGAGGTTTTGGGAATGCTCGAACTCGCTATCGCCGATAATTTTATATTACATTAATTGTGTGAAGAAAATCGAAAATACGAGCTCGCCCCATTCAAGTTTTATGGCAAAATGTAAAAAAAAAAAAAAAAAGAAAAAGAAAAAAAACATTTAATTTCGATAAAAAATGTTCAAATGTCATACGCTGTTATATTTTTCATTTATTCACTGGGAAGAAACGAATTTATTTTTATCATTTTTTTATCCTCTTATATCTAAAACTTTTAGGATATGCATTATTAACTGGAGTTTCTTTAAACGAATTATTGTACTTACTAGGCCGAACTATCCTTTCTTAATTAGAAACGGATGCTCATACCGGGAATGTATTTAATACAAAAAATCTACACGATTTTTGCTTCTTAAATGAATTGTATTGAATTAACACCGAATTATATGAAATTGCAACTGGCAGGAAAATTTAAATCAATATACGCTACTGTGTCTATGTGCTGCAATTGTAAATTTAGTAAAACTTCTTCTTTTTCTTCCCGTTTCGGCCAACTATGGCGCTTCGGCCAACTATGGCGTTTCGGCCAACTATGGCATTTCGGCCAACCATGGCGTTTCAGCCAACTATGACATTTCGGCCAACTATGGCATTTCGGCCAACTATAGACCACGTAGTTTCAATTGTCGTTCCTTCTTAGTTTATACTATATTTCAAATTTGATTAGTTGCGGAACTTGACAAAATTCTTTACCGGACATTGTTTAGGAGGTTTATATTTAAAAATTTTCTCATTTAATAAGAATAGGAATGCCGCGTAAATTCGTTTGTTTGTTTTAGGCTAGGGGTAAAAGTGAAAAGTTTGCGTGATGGTTTTTTTGGTAAACGCCTGAGATGATGCATTATTTGGATTACACAATATAAGTTGTTTAGAATTTATAATATATACGTAAACTCTTATCGCAGTATTAATTAGTGTAGTAATAGTTCAGTTTCAGTCGTGATATTATCGCTGAATACGTCGATGACAACAGGAGAGACCGTAAAGAATTTAATGAATTTTTGATTAATACTATAAATTCTCATCCAGTAGTACACGCATCTCATCATCTCCAGTCACATTGTGCTCGATTCCCCGAGCGATGACTACCTATTTGTTTGTTCTAGTAAATTAAGGGAGGCCTACATCGAATCAATGATGTAACGCAACCAAAAGAAGAAGAAGAAGAAGAAGAGTCGAACAGGCATAGCCACAGTGATTAAGGAAATTGCTATATGCAACGGCGAGTATGTACACACGCGAGACTGCATTCAGAACTAAGGGTGAGAAAATTCGCGCGATTCATTAATTTTCATACCGTAAAACGTTGATTAGTATTATTATTACTGATTACGTTCCCAATACTGAGTAAATGTATGACAAAAATTTTGAACGTATAACCTCTTTTTTTTCTAGAGCATATTTTTGTATTGTTCTCTGCGAAATAATAATAGGTACATATAATATGATTTTTTACGGTATTAATTTTTAACGATAGCCGGAAACGTCAACATTTGAACATACTTTTTTTAATAAGGGTTTGAACATCGACTCGTATACACTAAAAGCGAACGATTGATAAATTCCGGACGAATTTTTATATTCGGATTAAAAAAATATACTACAAATATTTTAGTAATCGAATAGGAAAAAAAAGTAACGAAACACAAAAACAGCCATCGCTTTTACGTATAAAAACCGTAGAAATTAATACTTCTTAATCAAACGTGTTCGACCAACACGAAAGTGCAAAAATATAATAAATCAAATGATCTCACAGAGACTAGATTTCGGGTTGCCGCCAACAATATGAACCTGTAATATTTCAATACAGACGTGATTTATCGTAAAATCTCTACATCAAAAATGAAAAAAAGTTGGTATATCCTTGGATGCTTCTTTTTTTGTTTAATGTTGAAAATTGTAAAATTAAAATAATCAAATAGCAAGAAATAATTCGACTTTTTAATTTTTTTTATTATATTTATTTTATTTTATTTTAATTTTTTTTATTATATTTATTTTATTTTATTTTATTTTTTGAGAGGGCATACCAGCGACTTTAACCTAAGAGCAAGTGTAATTACCTAAAAAGTTAAAACTTACAGGATTATAAACGGAAAGCACAGAAAAAAGTATATCAGGGGAATAACAGCCGGAATCGAGAAGAATTGGATAAAGGAAGTATATTGAGAGTATAGGAGATAACATTTACAAAGAGCAGAGCGTTCAGAACGTGATGGAGTCGCATATAAGTGGAAAGGATCAGTAACGTGGAAAGGACAACATGGAAAAGGTCAAAAAATTAAAAACGAGAAGAGGGCAGAAGAGAATTATTTAGTCTTAATTTAATTAAGGGAACAATGGCAGAACAACGAGAAGAGGAAACGGCTTGAAACCAAGGCTGAGAATTCGGAATGGACAAGTAGGTAATAGGAACGGTTGGGGAAGAGAAATGTCCAACCAAAGTCTGGAATGGCTACTTGAAGTTGAAAAAAAAGGATGTCTGTGGCAGGAAAACTGTAGAGGAGCGGACCATTGAGGGAAGCCAAGCCAACCGAGCTAGCAAGTCTGCTGCATCGTTGTCAGACAGGAACCGGTGAAAAGTCGATGAGGGTAGTGAGCGCGAGCTGGAAATAGAGAAACACAAATAGAACGAACAATATCAATAGAGAAGAATAAGAAGGAGGCGAAAGAATAACTTAAAGTACAGATTTGAAGTCGCAAACAATGAGAAATTCCCCTTGTAGAGACAATAAAGGAGACAGTACGGAAAATATAGATTATGCCAGTTAAAAAGAGTGAGCAGACAACGATAGGGAATATTTGAAAGATTCCACGTGATTAAGTAAGGGGGCTGTAAGAACACCACCATCCTAGAGCATCGTTCTTGAAACTGTCGGTATGGATTTTTACATTAAAAACACGGAAATGAAAAATCTAACATGCGGACATATTCGTTAATCATTATACTATTGGAAGTAAAATCGCCGCGAAGGTGAAGAAAGGAGAAGCAGATGGGCTACCATATGCTGTCGGAAGTCAAGAGAAAAGTAAGGAAGCTTATTGAGAGAAAATCCGTAAAAGGTGTGAGAAACCGGGGAGTAGCTATGTGAGCTGGAACTGGAATTTTATGAAGAATGAAACGCCACTAGTCCTTTAATATACATATAAAAAGAAATAAGTTTTGACAAGGAGATTGGCGACGACGCTTTATTAGAAAACGCAGAAATCTGCGGATAATAAGAGGTTCACTATACCGGATTCAGACAGAATAGTCGAAACGGAAGGAGATTTTTAGGCTCCAATACAGAGCCGAAGGCGAGAGTTTTGGATTCTATCATATTATCTGAAGAAGAGAGAATTTGAGGCGTTGCTTTATTTAAGAAGGGGTAATAGTCAAGTTTGGAACGAAAGATTGTTTTGTACAGAATTAGGAGAATAAACGGATTACTGCCCCACACTTGAGAGGGCATACGACTTTTAGGAGATTCGGTCTTTTAAGGCAGGAGTTGTAAAGATAATTAATATATTCTACAGAGAGAGAGTTGTTGTTTAGCATATAGAATTAACAAAATAAGAATAGGATTGTTGAAGGAAATAGTGTTTACCAAAGCGCGGTATAGAAGAAAGCTTGGAAGGGTACGAAAGGTAGGTGTACTAGAGAGGGAATTACTGAGAACAGATAGAGAGTTATTTATCTTTTCTTTGTCCAGAAGCTAGATCGTCGGAAACGGTATAAATAAAGATGTTCAAAAAGACGAGAGGAAACGCGTATCATAGAGTAGCAATATCAAAGGAATAAATATTGAACGGAGTAGGACAATCTAAGGAGGGTGTTGAGAGGGCGGTAACTACGCCTGACTGTCGGAAGCGAAGAAAGAGAAAAAAAAAGCGGTCTATTTTGGATTAAGAATAAGTCTAATAAACACATTTTTTTTTTTCTATATTCGATGTTGTTAAGAGTTGTTAATTTTTAATGATTTTCGGCTATTTGTTTATATTCGTATAATTTAACCGCTAAATTATCAATCGGTAATGTATTTCTTTTTTAAATTCATTACAGCTATTATCGTTTATCATTCTTTAATCTAACAACATTTTTTCTGATCTTCAATGTTCAACAGCGATTTACACTGCATAACCCCTCAACGGATTCCCTAAATTGTGAAAAGCCGTCTAGTTTAAAAAAGATTAATTTTTTAGTTTCTTTTTAAGCTATACATTTGAAGTAAAAAAAGAAAAAAATTTAAAAAAAGTTCTACTACTCGTTTGAATATTTCTTATCGGTTGTATCTAATTATTTTTTCTTGATATATAAGTATCTAATTTATAAAACTCCAACAAATTTTTATAAACAATTAATTTGCGGTGTATTATAAATAATTTAGAGTTGTTATGTATAACTAAAAAAAAAGAATTGCAATAATCGGAAAACACATATAGACACAGTTTTTCTTAATACATATTGCACATTACATTAAATTATAAATAAGAAAAAAAAAAAAAATATATATATAAAATAATATTATAACGCGATGAGTGAATGTTTGAGTGTGTAAGAACCAGTTGCTTGCTGAGGCGATGTCGGCCGTTGTCGTCGTCGGATGCGCGCGGTGATCGGTCAGCGAATATACAGGACTTTCTGGGCAGGAAATGGAACTCGAAAGAAAAAATCACGGTAAAATTTTGGATAAACGGGGGACCGGGGGCTCAACTGCTTTTCATCTAGTTTCTTCCGTCAGGTCTTTTATTATTCTCCAGGAGTTCTCGTGTCAGCAAAAAGTCTAAAATGTGGCCAAATTTCCGAAGAATAAGCAACAAGTTCCAAAAACCGGTATCTGCTGATTTGAAGACAATCCAACGATGTCCTGGTAACCAGATTTTTTCAAATTCCGAGTGGCACTGATTTGCAAAGTCCGTATTAATTCCTCCCCATATTCGTCAGGAATCAAAAACGTGCGTCCCCGCCTTCTAATGAGTTTCAACCTGTCAGCAGCAGAACCAGAGTGATGTATACAATTATTTTTATAAAATTTCTTTTTAGTTTAGTGTTATATATTATATATACATATATACATACATACATATATATATATATAGGTGCCCTTTCTTATATGTCGACCGGTGCCGAAAGATTTATGTGCGGTTTTGGTAAAAATAAATAAAAAGAAGCAAAAAATCAAATCTTCTTATAAATTAATGTAATCATAATAAAAATAATAATCATAATAATAAAACAATAAACAAAATCTGAAATTTCGATATAAAAATTTAATATGTTCACGGTATATGCGAGGCCGTGGTGGAACCCCTACGGGCATATTGAATAGACGAATAAAATCGTCACAAGATATACGAAAGCATTACGGTATGTGTATAGCAGTAGAAGCTTATAGCTACGGAAGCAATGAATATTTCGACAGCTTATTACAGCATGTACTCTCCTCTAAGCTGAGATAGCGTCCGAGCAAAGGTAATTTTGTCGGCAGATTAATTAGAATGGTTTATGTACACCCTTGCATGCGAAAATAGTATAGTGCTCCCTAATTTTACAACTATAAATTGGTATTGTAAACGTAAGCTCGGAATAGATGTGTAATCGTCCTGCAATATGACGTCGGAGGTAGAGTTTCCTACATCATTTCGAAATGCGACTAGTAGAAAATTATTTTTTAAACCCCGCGATTAAAAAAATAAATAAATAAATAAAAAACAGACATCATTTTTTTGATTGCTTTTATAAAACAGTAGTCCCCGCGTATTGTTCGTAATTTTTATTTACAATACTCATGAGCATACCAAAAAAATCGACCTAGAATGTAATACAGGTGTATTCACTTGGAAACGATTAAACGCGGATTATTTAACAATCGGCTCCGCAGAAATTTTTTCTTTAGCGACGTAAAAGTTGCGCGATTAACCGTGTGGTGAAAAGTATAAGCATACTCCATTACTTTAATATGACAAAACTAAATAGACATTTTTTTTTTTTTTTTTTAACGGTAACCCAGCTGAGGGCGTTGATCGAGAAACCATGAGAAATGTTAAAAATGAGAAAACAGATTATACTTTAATACGTATATAATAGGTGGGGAAGGAAGTTTTTTTTCTGTTCTTTTTGCCTCCCCCCCCCATGGGTTTATTAACATGGACATTGGCTTAAGAACTAGGAAAAGGAGAAGAAAGAGAATCAGATTTTTATGAGACGTGAAATATCCAATAAGAATGTATCTTGGCGCTTGGACAACAGAAGGAGAAGAAAAGGAAAGAATAAATGCAGCAGGAGTAGGAATACTGCTTGACAACAGAGAGATGTACAAAGAAGATCGTTCCAATGAAAGTGATGAGCATTCGAACATTATGTGATCAGGATCACACATATAAAGTGACTGTTGGAAGAATGTAAAGGTCAATATGGAGATGGCGCGAGAAAGAATCGGAAAAGCGACGAAGGTAGAGTATACTGTGCCCAAAGCGCAAGCAGCATATCGCTGAGATACTAGAGTGGTGCATAGGAGGTTAACAAAGGGATAACATGTAATGGGGGAAAGTGCAAGTATGTCTGTTGCATAGGAGGGGAAAACGAAGAATGTAACAATTGGAAGTAGAGAATGGAGTGTTTCTGAGGTAAAACATAGAGGTGAAAAGAACTTGGTTGGCTAGCAAATACATTTATCATCCATAGAATCAATAACACATAGTAAGGAGATTTAACTATTGGAACCAAAAAAAAAAAAAAAAAAAAAAAAAGAAAGAAAGAAGGAAGGTGTGATTAGCGCAAAGACGTATTACATAAAGAAAATAATGATGGCATGGCTGAAGCAAAAGAAAAGAACCAAGGTCATGAAGAAGGATAGGGTTGAATCTGATAATGTAAGGATTAAAAAAGGAAGAAGAATAAACTTCAGTTCATAGTTAACATGTTGTCAAGGGTGCCGCGGCTTGAGAATTTATTAATCAGAAGCGGAATATATGCTAAGAAATTAAATGCATTGTTACGTGGAATTCCGCAATAACTAGGTATCTGAAATGGAACAAACTAATATATACGATTACAGTAGACAGAATAATACGGTTAGGTGATAGTGGAAGAGAAAATGGCTAGCCGGACGCTTCTAGAACCAGAAGAAATTAAGAATTTACTGCCACGGAATGAAAATGAAAAGAATTGTTCGAAACATCGCATATGATTCAGCTGTGAAGATGAAGGAAAAGGAAGAAAATTTAAAGCTTTATGACTGAGCGAGAGAGAGCTGGAACTGTGAACGTGTGGTACCAACAGTTTCACCATTTTTAGAACCATCAGTAGAAATTATTGAAGTCAAAAAAGAAACAGACTTTAATAGTATACGATTGAATTCGTTAAACGACATTTGTGAAGGAAATGGGACATGTGTGAGAAGGGAAGAAAAACATACCGGTAAATGCAACAAACCAGAGAAACAGAATGTAGAATAAGGAAGTTATTTTTTGACAAAATGAAGGGAGAAATTATGAGAGAGAAGTATTAATTCTTTAAAATGAAAAATAAAAAATAGAATGAAATAAGGTTAAAAGAATTTATAAAAAGAAATCTGTAAGGAAAAAGCGATTCTTAAGAAGAAATTTACGGATATGCAAAGAGAGGATATGTTAAATTTGGAGTACTAGCGGAAGATTTTAGAGATATTCCGAATTTGGAAGGAAAATATTTCAAACTATTTCCATTCACAAAGGACAATAGCCAGGTTTGAAACGGATAATTGATTCGTAAAGGATAAAAAGAATAATTAGATTATCATCCGATCTATGTAGAGAGAAAGGGCTTTTGAAAAATTTGTTCTTTTAAAGTAAGATGTGTACAAAAATAAGTAATACGATCGTAGAAAGACAATTGACTGTCAAAAGTAATATCGAGGTAGCAGAGGGGTGATTCACTAAAACGATCGATAGTTAATTCAGAGAGATTGTACGGACGAAAGTTAATGATCGTACTTGCAGGTTATGTTGAAAGTATGTGTTTAGGTGCATTTCAGAAAGAGATAATTCAAGAATGATAAGGATAATTCAATTCACCATTAGCATGAAAGTGAGACTGGAAGCCAAGGAATAATGAAGGAATTGATAGAGGGGTTAGGCGAATAGAATAGATATTAAACTGGGTTGATTTTGGGCAATAACCTTGAAGGAAGTCACTAAAATACGTCTGCAAACAGAAAGAAAAGACGTAGAAAGATGACGGACGTATCTTAGAAAGGCCTGAAAATGAGAAATGTGAATTTAGTCAATCTTTCTTTAAGAAAGGGAAAATGGAAATCATCAAAGGCTGTGTGAACATCGGTCAAGGCAGCGGCAATGAATTATTTTTTAAAAAGCGATCTGTAAATTTTAGAAAGAAAAAGACAAGTACAATCAGGAGGCAAAGGCCTGGGAAATCAAACATATTGTCAGCAATTAAATTGCTGCACTCTAATCACCAAGACGTTTATCGAGCGTATTTTTAAATAATCTTCTTAAAAACAAGACCGCAGAGATCGGTGGAAAACAGTTTGCTTTTTTTTTGTTGGAATTGAAATTATTACAAAAGTGTGTCAAGAAAATGGGCAGAAAGAAATTAAATATACTTCGGAGTGCTTCAAGTGAGGAATTTGATGGGTTTTTAAGAGTGTAGAAAAATATACACTGCCTATTCGTAATGGGAAAATTTCGTGAGTTTCAAAATAAAAAATGGAGATCGTTTAAAGCGGGAGATTAGAAAATTCTGATTTTGTTAATGAGTGAAGAGGTTTTTTTTTTTTTTTTTTTTTGGCCCGAACAGAACAGTTCATTTGGCCAAGAGAGGAGGTTAACTTACCTAGTCGAAGGAAGAAACTTGTATAATACTGTAAGTTTTAAAAAAAAACATTTAAAACATCCGGTACGAAGGATCTGGTGAAGAGAGGGAAAAAGTGATTTTATCGGAACAGAAAAATAATTCGGAGCAAATATCGAAATAATAATAAAGTTACGAATTGTAATGAAAATAAAAGAAACTATTAGCCGAGGATTATTAAAAAGATCATTATTTTTTAATAAAAACACCGATTAAGTCAATTTTTAACGGGATTTGTCTACACATCGGATAAAGAAGCGGAAATACCGCTTTGCACTATTTGGTTTCGCTATTACAAAGTCAAATGCATTTGTATTAAGCTTTTGTACAGCTAAACTTTGTGTTGCATTAAAATTTGAATTGTAAAGCGTATTTACTTTTTCCAATAGTCCATTGCGCTGGATATTATAGATAGATAGTTTAGATAGGTAGACTGGAAGCTATTAAAATAAAAAAAAGTTCGTCTGTTGTTATTCGAATCTACGATCTGCACGTTAAGTTACTTGATGCATGAAGGAGCCATAGAAAAAAGGTGAAGTGTTGAAAATGGAATAAAGGCCGGTGTAGAATGATGTCATCTAGATCAAATATTTCAAAAGGAGTGGAAGATGATTACAAAAAAAAAAAAAAAAAAAAAAAAAAAAACGTTTTGATTTCGCAAATTTGAGTTAGGAAGGATTTCAAACTGTTAGCTAGTGTATAGGAATGATAGGGAAAAAAAAAGTAAATAAAATAATGGCGAGAACGTTAAGGAGGGTTCAGGTACCATTACAAAATAACGGTAAATTCGTATGCTGGATGTTGTAGATTTTTAGCACCTAATGAACCAGGAGTAAATTGCCGAGTGTTGACTGAAAGGAGATGGACGCTATGAATTAGGCGGAGAGTTGATCGGGATGAAATTCTGTTTGGGGTGTAATTCAGCGTGGTGCGAATGAGTACCTCCGTGTGATTTGGAAAACGCTACTTCTAATATTCGCGGTGTGTTTTGTTCGCTCGAACTTTTTGTAATATCTCTCGATAACACGCATTGACCTAGTAGAATCTGCAAAATGATACTACATTTATGCCATCCAAAATTATTATTGTTAGTAGCACGAATTATACAATTAAAGCTGGAGGCCTTTGAAACCTGATGCTGGAGGAGAATACTCAAGATGATAAAATGGACGGATAGAATTACTAACGAGGAGGTTTATAGCGGGATAAAAGAAGAAAGATAAATTATTAAAACTCTTTCTGAACGAAGAAATACAATGGATAGGACATCTGTTACGGCACAGCGAGCTGTGATAACAAACGATGTTAGAAGGGAAAATAGAAGGAACTCGTGCAAGGGGAAGACTAAGAAGGAGATTCATACATCAAGTTATAGAAGACATGGGAACAAATAATTAACAGCAACTGAAGCAGCTGAGCAGAAGAAGAATAGAATGGAGAAGGATCACGTAGATCTAAACTCGAAATGTTTAAACCGTTTCGCTTCTATTAGTAAACCAATCGAAAGATTGATACTAGAAATAATAATAAATCAACCGAATAGGTAGCACAGCACGGTAGCCTAGCGGTGTTAAGGTGTGCTTGTCTACTAAATCAGAGGACACCGGTTAGTGTCTCGTTCCGGATGCGAATCGCTTCCAGGTATAAACCTAATCTGAAATTGAATATTAGTTATACCGGAGGAATCTTAGAAAGGGTAAAGACGGATAATCCAAAAGTAGAAAGGAACTGGCCCCAGTATTCTCATCAGATAGAACCTTAAGTACATTATGAAACGCTTAATTTCACAATTCCCGACGCACTGCTAAGGGGGAATGGGACTTACTTTACTTTATCAACCCGATATTAATCGTTTCTCTATGGTCAAATATCGCCCTTTTAAAACTTTCTTCATCACACATAATGTAAATCTTCTGCGGTTAAAAATAAACACAGCGCTGGTGATCTTCGAAGATAAACCTAGTCTCGTCTACTTTCCATCGTTGCGGAAAATTATTTCATGTAATCGATGAAAATTCCCCAGTCATATAAAGTATTTACAGATAGAATTATAAATCGAGGTTAAATAAATGTATAATTACTCAGCGTTTTTTTTTTTTTTTTTCGGATTACACCGGGGAAGATTCGATTTTTTTGGCGGATCTCCTTGCTATAGCTAAGACTCGGATTGTTATTTTGTCAATGTCCTTAATGATATATACAGGTAATATAATCAATCACAGTTGTTTATCAGCTTTACAAGGCCATTTCAATTAAATATAAGTGCCCCTCCTTTCAAGGTTTTTTTTTTTTTAACCCCCCTTTCAAGGTTCTACGAACAGAGTATTGACTCTGCAGTAGATTTTCGGCTAACCTAGGTATTCTGAATGTGAAGCAAATAACGTAGCAGACTAAATAGTTATGGAGACGCCATTATCCGTCTGTTCTCTCTGAAGACCTGAAAGCTAGATTTAAAATTATCTTTGGGAAAGTACACTAAGATGTCCATTATGAAGTCGCCGTACTCAGCGACCGAAAATTATGTGTAGCTAGTTTTTCGACTCTTCTGAAGTGGGATTCATTTTTTTCAACTTCACCACTAAATTCCGTTATGAAATCTGATTGTTGATTGCACCGTGTTGATAATGAAAATAATGAATAGCTTTTGATTAACGTGTAAAAGCGTCGAATCGTCGATAATATACCGAGAGAAAAATACAGGAAGATGACTAACGGCCATCGTTCTAGTGCACATAGTAGAGCAGCTATAAATTAACATGGACACGTTTTTCTGGAACGGTAGGTCGCGTTACGTTCGTTGCCGCCCGCGATGGTTCTTTCCTCTGTAATTTTCCTACCTCGGACATTCTCCTTCTTTCCTCAGCTAATCATTCCCGACTATGGTCAGACACATCTATCCTTCTTTACTTTTTAATCGCGCTTTTGATTATCTTCAAATTCAGCCGGTGGTTCCCTGTTCTCAGCCGTGGTTTCATTCCTCTCCTTAATAAAGGTTCCGCGATCGTTTCCCATAATCAGACTGCGTTTTAATCACCCCCTTCTACCCTGTTTACGTTTTCGATTTTCCCTGTCCGCCTCCCCCGATTGTCCCCTTCATAGTTCCATCTTCCCTCCCATTTGTGATGCAAACCAAATCTTCTTTGAATGCCCTGCGCTTGATTCTGAACGCTCTCTTTTGTATTCCAAAATCTTAACACTGGGTCTTCCTGCTCCTTACAATATTTCCTTTGTCCTTTCCATTTCCAGATATAATTCTCCTGTACTTCAATCTTTCCTAAGCTCTATTTCTAATCGTCTCTCTATTTAACCCTTTCCCTAATTTCTGTAGTTGTTGGGTTAAAGCCGCTGGCGGGCCCAAAAAGATAATATATAAAATAATATTATTATTATTTTATATTTAAAAAAAGAAAAAATTATTAATAAACTCTCGTTCTGTATAAAATATTTTTTTTTATGAAAAAAGCGACAAAAAAAGATTTTGGTTAAATTCACTTATGAAAACTTTTCAAGAAGCCTTACGATGTCGTTATAAGTGGTAACAATTTACCTATGTACGAACATTTTGCTCATAACAATCGATTTGTTATTAGCAATTATTCTATATATAGTTTTATATAATTTGCCAGTGTGAACGATATGCGTCGCGGAAATAACTGATTTTCTCTGTATACACCGATTTTACGACGGAGAAGACCAGACTTCTTTCTTCTTTTTTTTTTTTTTATATATATATATATATATGTACATACATACACATGTACTCCTAGATATTATTTTTTATTTTATAACGGTTATTGCGTTGGCAGCATAATAGCCAAAGAGGGGTCACAGATTTGAGATTTTCTCGTTCCAGGCTCAATTTCCGAGTAAGAAACTGAACTGGAGAATTTCAGGGAAACTTCATCATCTTTCGGTTCAGTACATTTTGAACGTTAACTAAAGCTGGAACTAGCTTTATCTTGCATTTTACTTCAAAGCGGTTATTGTACCATCAGCCGAAATAACTTTCCATTCTTGGTGAGAGATAAGTTGTTCCGGTACACGTACAATTTTATACACCTACTTATAACTTTTTACCGATATTATCCATCTTTTTTGTTCGTTCGAAATTTCTTCACCTATGTGATCCCCATACACGCATACGAATGTATAGATTAAGGAAGAGAAGAAGACATTTTTAAAATATTCCTGTTCACGGAATTATTTTAGAATAAGAAATTAAAAAAAGAAATCATCTGTATTGGAAGTTATCATACAAAACAGAATATAGTTAGCAGCATAATAATTATAGACTGCTACATCAAACGGAAAGTAAGGGTATTTTTATGAATAATTTACTTACAGTTGCAAATCAAGGTATCAAAGATTTTTCTTTTTTTTTAGATATCAAAGATCTTGCAAATACATTTATATATATATATATATATATATATATATATATTATGTGTATATGTCACCACAAAATAGTAAAATTTCTGGCATACAAATAGATACTCTGAAATATCAATTTTCTTAATATTACTTATTAGATTCTCAATTTTTTTTAAATTTAATATAACAGGCGCCGGCTATTCCAACGGACCATGTGCGTGCTCCTGGGATTTAGAAAGAATATTAAATTAATGTAAGGAGATTAAGGGAATGAAGAAATTGGAAAATATTCCGGATATGAGAAGAAGAATTGAATAAGAGTTGAGGAAAGGACGGAGGAAAAGTTCACTGAATAGTTAGATAAGGCAAGATGTTAAAAGTGAAAAATCAAAAATTGAGTTCTTTCGAAAAAGGCACAGAAAGAAGGGTCGATACGTTGCAGGAGATGGGAATTGGTAAAGATTGAGCGGGGAATTCTAAGTCTGGTGAGTATAATGATTTTCCGTCTCGATCGGAATGGAAGAGAAATCTGGCATAGGAAATGAGCTTTAATAGGCAGAAGATGATTTTCGTGTTTAGACCCCTATATTCGGTTCCAACATTTGACAGGAATGTTTCTTTGAAAAATATGCGAGGATATGAATAGAAGCATTTCCGACAGCTTGATCGATGTCCTCGTTACCGGGGAGACCGATATGTCTTAAAGTCCCAGATAAAAGATATAGAGATTTGGGATCGCGTACGGAGATTTTGCGGAGATTGATGCGTTGAATAGTTGCATTATCTGTATAAAGGTTATCGTTATGGATAGACTTTAGAGTGAATCTAAGGGACGGTGCACAGTAGAAAGGCATTCAAGATAGTCGAATATAGAGCAAAGGATTTAGCGGAGAATATAGAACAGTGCTTTGAAAGCCGGAATCGACGAGTTGTAGGGGTTATAAAGAAGGCTGATCTAACGGCCATTAGATTTAGAATCATCAGTGAAGCGGTATACAGAATCAGTGTATTTAGCAATTTCGAGAGAGATGTGTTGATGGGGAGATTTGGATAGACGAATTAAGTCCAGATTAATATCTAGAGATTGAAAAAGTCACCGGGGGGGGGGGAATGGAAAAGCGGGAGATATTCATAATATACATCTCCAACGGTATAATATTTCTAACGCGTCTATCTCTCATCGATATCGGATTTACGTAGAGTTTATGTTTCTGCGCCGTAGAGAGATACTGAGAAAAACAGACTATAAACTAATTTTATTTTTTCAATTCAATTCTATTTTATTTCTAATAGAGCCGCAAATATAAAGTTAGGTAATAGGTACTCCATAAGCAAGTGTAACATAAGGAAAGACGTAAGACAAGGATGCCCTTTATTATCGCCAAGACTCTTCAATGCTTATGCAGAAGAAATCATAAATGAAGCGAAAATCGAGAAAATGGGAATAAAAATAAATGGTCAAAGATTCAATGAAATAAGTTAGGCGGATGATAAACTGATCATCGCTGAATCTTAGCCCCAAATGCAGAAGATGATAGACAAGATAAATGAAACAGGACGTAAGTACGGAATGAAAATTAACACCGAAAAAACAAACATTGTTAAATTTACAAGAAACGATCATAAGGAAGCTCACATAAAAATTGATGCGGGAAAAATAGAGAATGTGAAAGAATTTAGATATCTAGGAGCGCTGATCACTAACGATGGAAGGGACACTAAAGAAATAAAAACCAGAATCGGCATGGCAAAAACAGCTTTCAACAATTTACGTAAGGTGCTTGATAATAGAAATATGAATATAAAGACGTGGATCAGAATTATGAAATGCTATGTATGGACTATCCTGAAATATTGCTCCGAAACGTGGACAGTAAGCGCAGAATGCAAGAAAAGAATACAAAGTTTTGAGATTAGGGGGGCTTTCGTAGACTTTGGAACATATCATGGAGAGATCACATTAGTAACGCGGAGGTACTAAAAAGGCTGAATACATCAAAGCACAATTACTAGAAGACATCGATAACCAAAAGCGTAAATATTTAGCGCATAAAATCCGCGAAAATGGAACTCTGATGGTGGTTATTCAACGAAAAATCAGCCGATAAGAGGTCGCAGGAAACTGGAATGGATGGCAACAGGCGCACAGAAAAATCTGAAGCTGCAACAAATGACTGATCTAGCAAGAAGCCGTTTGGTATAGACCAGTAGTTATTGCACGCAATCTTCTACAACAGAAGAAACAACATGATGATGATGATGAGAGCACAATACACTATATATTTAATTACAAATTATTTAAATTCGAAGTCGCTTCTGCGCTAAAATAGCGCAAGTAACGAAAATATAAAACTAACTAGAAACATACACATGACTCACGAGTTATTAACAAATACCTGCGGTAATTGTCAAACTGATGATTTCTTCAAGCCGTTAATCTCTGTTCGAACGACACTATTCTAATTACTGGAATCTTTTTCGTCTCTCCTTGCAAACATCTTCTCATCCCTAACGCAGACAAACCTCCAATTTACGTTTAACCGTAATGATTGAACTTCACGCAACAGCAACTTAGGATTTGCCAGGGTGAGATGCTCAGACACAAAGAACGGATTTTTCGCCTCTATACTAGTGAATCCAATGCCCCCCCCCCCTAGTGTAGCTCGAACTTCCGTTCGCGGCGAGATAGGCGAACAACATTTGCATTACTTAGCCGCGGAGACTTATGCAACTTATGACAGATATCGATATCTGCCTTTAAATTTACGTTCCCGTCACCTGGCCAATCTTGATCGAAATTTTATTTAGGTGCCCCTGTGGTGCTTTCGGTCTACATATTGGTTAAAATGATATTATTTTTCTTTTTTTTGTCTTAGCTGATCAACTCAAGATTGGCAACTCGATAAGTTCTGCATTTTCTTGACGCATAGAATGCATTAACTGTACAGTTTACATAAAATTTGCTTGCTTGGGAATTTCATATGCCTTTTCTATATTTTCTAATTTCTTAACTAGGCCGTCTAACCGCTTATAAAAAGTAGTTTTATCTCTTCTCTGAGTAAATCTTTCCACAAATCTCTGAAAGACGCCTTGCATTTTATGGACTATAAAAAGGCTTTTGATCATGTTCAACAGAATAAACTCATCGAAATGGGATCATCAAGACATTTAGTACGCTTAATCGCTAATCTATACGAGCATAGTAGTACATTTTTACAGACTAATGATAGCGGGTTTTCAGTCGGAGGAGTTCAGATTTCAAACTCCAGGTATGCAGACGACACAACACTAATAGCCGACAGTCTTGAAAAATGCAGGTACGGGTTAATAATTAATAAAGATAAGACGAAAATTATGATTACCGATAGGCATGTTAATATAAGGGGAAATAAAAGTGAACTTGAAGAAAATGTTGACTAACAAAATCTCTAAGACTGCAAAGCTTGATATGAAGCTGAGATACTTTATTGTCCAAATTAGTGATTTCGAACTTACTAAAAGTAGACTCTATAAGGTAGAAATTAAATCATTTTCGGAAGGAAGGGATTTTGGGTCGGTAGAAGCAGTATTATTAACAATCGAATACGAGTCACAATATTCATCGGTTTGGAGGAAGGTGGGATCTCAGACGGACCTTTCGAATAGCACTGACCGGAGATCTTTACAGCCGGCATTATTAGTTAAATTAGAATGATGTTTATTAAAAAGATTTTGTGATTTCCATTGGGCGTGGTTTGTTTGTTTGTTTGTTGTTTTTTTGGGGGGGGGGGGGGTAAATAGGTAGCAACAAACCGTTTTCGTATCGCTACAAAAACCATTCGACATGCCGACAGTTTTACGTCACATAAAAGTGTACGAACATATATATGAAGGTAATTGCATTTATTTATATATCCGTTTTTTCCTTTATTAAAATCTGGAACATGTTCCTGGAAGGAATAGGACGAATGTGTTAAGCAACGATCTGTTGAAATAATACGACTTTTTCCTTTCTGATTTCTTCTTTATTGTAAAATACGCGTATGCATATACTGTAGTAACTTGAACGTACATGGCAATTTACAATTTTGACAGCTTTAACAAAAGTGCGTTGTTTTTTCTGACTTACTTATATGTAAGAACCTTGAAAATGAATTTAGGTAATAAATCACTATTTTAAGGCGTATTTCCGAGCTCGTTCAAGCGATAAATCAGGACCGCTGAGGCCTGTTTCACGCTAGATTAGTCAAATTATAATACGTGTCAAATCGAATCAGTCGATCTAAAGTGTTTTTACGGTTAGTTGACTTGTTTAGTGAACTATATTTTTCTTTGAATTTTTCACGAATTTCTAATATTTTTTTAAGAAATTGGAAAATGGTTTTGTTACTGTGGTCTATTAACATACAACATACGCCCGAAAGAAAATTTTTTTTTTCCAATTTGAATCTTCTCAGCGCTTGCCAGTTGTTTAAACGATTTGGTTGAATGGACACACAAAAACTGTTCCTAAGCGATTTTTTAAAATGCGTATGGCTGATGATCGATTTCTGATAAAAAAGATAATTTCCCAAAAATTTTAACTCCTTGATCCCGATAGTTACAACATAATTTCGAAAAAAAGTAATTTTCAGTTTTATTTTATTGCGATATTTATTAGTGAATTTTTTTTTTGTTTTTTTCTTTCTAAAGCAATTGTACAAAAAACATACAAAAGCAAGTTTTTCCAAAATTTTGAGCTTTTTTTAAAATAAGAAGTTTTTCTCTATAAACTGGATGATACGTGTTATTTCCTTTCTAAGGATCCGTTAAATTGAGGCAATGATTATAGAGATTCTAAAAAGGTAGCACGCATCCCTGACAATTATGAAAATAAAAAAATTACATCTTAATTTTGAGTATGTATAATTCGTAAAATAATTTTTGAGTATTATTTTATGTTCAAAATAATTTTTAAAGTAATACACGTATTAAAGTGGTATAAAGAAAATGATTTCATAGTAGCTTCATTAATATTGGACACTGTAAAAGCGTATGATAATGTAAATTTAAAAAACTATTAGAGTTAATAAAAGAGTTAAAATTAAACTGTAACATACTTAATATATTAAATAATTACTTTAATAATAGTAAAGCGTATGTCAAAGTCTATCAAGAAACTTAAAAACCGATTATCACGGGACTTGGTTACAATAATACCTTATTTATAGAATGTCGTAATGTCACAATTATATAAAATTCATTTTTCCGATAATATATATATATATATATATATATATATAGCTACATATAATAAGTTATGCAGATGATATAATAATAATTTTAACTGATAAATCCAAATTAAATTAGCAAGACAAAATTGAACCATTACAAAAATAAAAAACTTTTTGTTAGATTTTAACTGAATCATTTACTGTTCTAAATATAAATATGTGTATACTTTGTAGTAGGTGGCTTAGAGAAATTAAACTTAATGTATAACATTAATTGACAACTAGTGCAACAGACAAAACATCTCTAGTAGTTTTAATAGACAGTAACTTAAAATTTCATAATCATTTTATGGATGCTGATTATTATTATTATTATTTTATTTTATTTTTTTAATTAAACTTTCAAACTTTATTATTATTATTATTTTAAAATATTTCCACAAATGCGCAGTTTTGTGCGAGTAGTGGATTCATATGATAATATAATTAATTTTTCGAATTACAATATACATTAATGTACGTAAAATAAAAGTAAGACAAACAAAAGATAACAAAATAAAGTAAAAATAAAGAATAAAAGTAAAGCATATTCATGACATAAACCTAACGCTTAAAATATGGTAAGAAACAAGCTGTAATATGAATGCAGACTCATCATCATTTGGGCGAAAACCCCAGAGGGGTGTCGTGATCATGGCGACGCCGATTTAATTATTTTTCGCCATTGCTCGCGATTCTCTGCTTTGAGACAGGACATCTGTAAGCTCAGACCCGTTACATCCTGTATCGCATTGGTCCATTGCGCTGGTGGTCGACCACCTCTGGATCTCTTGCCTTCCACTTTCGCCTGTATCAGCCAGCGCTCCATTCCATTTTCTCTGCGCATAAGGTGTCCAAAAAATTTCATCTTACGACTGAGTACAATACTGGATAATCGTTGCGCAGTCCCGATTTCTTCTATTACGGATGTGTATTAGTTCGTTTTGCCGTCCAGGGTACTTTAAGAACCCTTCGCCAACACCACATCTGGAAACTATCTACTCGTCTTAGGGTTGCCTTTTTCAGTGTCCAAGTTTCTGCTGCGTACAGTAAGATCAGTCTCATAATTAGCATTTAACAAAATAAACGATTTTTACACTAGTAGCGATATTTACATACGTGTAAAACAATTTAGCGTAATTTGGCAATATGAACGAGTACTAATTATATTTCTATTAATTAATAGCAGCGTTTTCATAAAATAATTCTTTTACTTTTTTATTTATTTATTTATTATTTCTTACACGCACACATTATATATAAAAAATAGTAATAGTAGTTGTTTCTCTAATTCTTAATTGTTCAAATTATCGAACCGAGAAATACGCAGTAATCGAAAAAAATAACGATTCTGTAGTTAACGGATTTAATACATAAATACGGAATTTACTCAATAACACCGGTAAAAAACAAACATTTCGGAAAAACGGAAAACAACGGCGTGGTAACAACAACACGTGAATACAAACAACAATGGCCGATTAATCGATATTGACGACATGCATGGGCGACATCTATATAATATATCATCGTTAAATGTAAATATCGATATAGGCGACGCGTATAACATAAGTGGCGCTAATCGTTAAAAAGCGGGTATAAAGCGATATACCTATAATACATATGGTTTTAAGCGTTAACAGTAGTAGTGATAATAATAATAATAATAATAATAATAATAATAATAATAGGCATAACTATAAAAAAACTACAATTTTTATGCAAAAGTTATAATATTATATAATAATAGGGACTACGCTATTATATATAAGAAAGTTTTTCCTTATTCATAATCATTTGCTTCCGTCATCATTATTATTATCAATGCTTTTCTTGTTTAGATCATGTTTTAGTAAGAGGTTTTGCAAGTAATAAATTAGATTATAGTCCTGGGGTAGAAGTATCCAAATTTCTAAGGCTTTACCTAATATTATGGAATCGTATTCACATCGACAAGTACACGCATAGGAGGCGTGCGTATGCATTTCAGCTTATTGCGCGGCACGGGAATTATAAATCGGGCTTTTTTTTTTTTTTTTTTTTTTTTTTTTATGGGGCTATTTGTTTTAATTATTCGGTATTTGATTGAAAAGTTTCGCGACTCCAGCCTTCGCAGGCGACGCCTATGTATCTATTGGAAATATGGTAATTTTGTCATTCAGTGAAAATCTTCCCTAGTATCAAATTTCGAAATTGTACTTCAGGCTTCACATTATAAATTACTAGTGTGAACAATTGAATTAACATATACGCCTTTGAATGATTTACGATCAAGGTATATAACAAACCATACTTGGTAAAAAAAGAAGAAAAATAATAATGTGAAAATAGGCGAATGAATTTAAGAAAAAAACAAGTAAAACAAAGAAATCCGTAAATATTCGTTTAACCTGAAATACGGAAAAACACGATGCCGAATATAGGGAATCGAATAATTTCTTTTTCTACAAATCTAATCAAATCGCAAAATACGGGCCCATACGGCTTACCGTAAATTCGATTTCGTGGAGCACAATTGTAAAGAAAAGAAAAACACAAAAAAAAAAAAAAAAAAAAACACCCGAAAAATACGAAAAATTTGAAAATACGATAAGACACAGAAGCGAAAAGAAAAACCGCGATGCAACAGGTTCCGCTAAAACTGGAATACAAATGAGCGGTTGACGGCAGCAGGTGGCGCCAGTAAATCCGCCATCTCTCGTAGATGATGGTGTAATAAATGTAACGAATTTAACCGCATTGTTTTAAAATTTATAATTGAAATTTTAATTAAATGAACAACTTTTTTTAGTGAAAAATTTTATAAATGCTTTTAAAACTGCGACGTGAAATTTTTTAAGTAAAAAATTAAATCTATTACTCCCAATGTAAAATACTTTAAACACACACATATTTACAATAACTCTTTTACAAGTTAAAGTGTAAATATTTATTCTGTTTATTCCGAAATAGCGTCTTACATTATTTAAATTAATCATAATTTTACAGTTATTCTTCTAAAGTATATATATATATATATATATATATGTATATATGTATATCGCAAAGTGATAACTTGCAACCTATTAATATGAACTAAAAAAGCCAACTTGAATTGGTGTGAGCAAGTTTTAACTATTTTTGTTTTGCAATTTCGCCGATGTAATTTGTTCGTTGATAACGGTAAAAAATCCTTCTTTCCGAGAATGATAAAGTTAGACTTTTTAATTATAATTAGTAAATCGATAGTTTTTTTGATTTTTTCAACGAAAAAAATTTACAAGTAAACTGTGGTATACGTTCGATTTTGTACAAAATAAGTGAGCTATCGCAAAGAAGGTGAAACTAACTTCGTTCCAGCAGTGTCGACAAAAGTAGAATAAAAGTTCCGAGCATCTATAAAGCAATTGAATGTCTTCTCTAGTGAATATAATAATATTAAGTTATTAAAATACTAGTGATTTTTCTACAGGAATTTCCCCTAAAAAGAATATAATTTTTTCATACAAGTGAAAAATTACAGAGATTTTAAAAACACATGAATTTTGATTAGAAACGTTGATCTTTTTTTTCTTCTGAGTTTTCTATACAAGCTTCGAAAATTTCATTGATTTTTCGTGATTTTTTGAACTTTTCGCCAACATCGATAGTTTGTTCGTTAAGGAAATGAAATACAGTTTCATTCCCGACAAATAGCGATCTTTCCGCCGAAATATCATCACATGCTTGGAAGAAAAAAATCAGCGGAGAGACAACCAACGAAAGTTTGGAATAGGAGCAGAAACGGAGTTTCTCCTTCTTCTCGTAACTCTTTCATTGTGTTATCCCTATCTCTAAATCAGTTTTTTTCGTACAAGTTCGCAATACAGTGAGGCATTTTCATGTTTTCCCTTAAAAGAAGTAGGCTTTGTTCAGCCGTTCAGGCGTCGTATTAGAATGTCGTTCGCTTCGCGGTCTCTGTCGACATGAGAATGTCGCCGTGCAACCTGTGATTTCCCCTTTATACATATTATATCGCAACGTATGTGCAAAAATATATCCATTTAACAACTAACTACCGCGCTAGTACAAGGTTCCCCTTATTTACGTTCATTACCGTTAGGGGTGGTAGTAATACTGAGCAATGGCCGATGGTGAGAAAAGTACGACACACGTAGGCTTGTACGTTCGATACGTTTCGAGTGAAGATTCTCCATCGATGCACGTCATATTTCGAGGTTGTCGAGAGGTGTTCCACCGAATTATTCATCTCACAACCGAACGTTTCATTCATGAATTGACGGAATCGCAATCCCTCGTCCAAACGGAAATCGATGTTGAAATCGCAAACGAATATTATCATTCCGGGAACAGTTGAATTTACCTCTGGCGGAGTGATTTGATATATCTCCACTCCGAAAGGCGATAGCTGTGCGCGCAACTGTCACAATTTGCCTTATCATTACTGTTTCATGGAATTACTTCGAACTGTGGTTGCACACAACCGGATACGACAGAAGAGGTTATATACTTAGGATTAATTATTGACAGGACAATATCCTGGGACAGGCATGTTATAAATTTTTCTAATAAAAGCAGATGCAAATGATACCCCGGCACTTTATAAAATATTAGCTCCTTTAATACTCCCATATGGTAGTTTGCGTGTATATTATAACGCTACAGTATTGTCTAGAATCATGTATCGGATATCAATTTTGGGGGGAAACAAAAAAAGGGACGATAATCAAAAAGGTTAGCAGTCAGAAAAAGAAATGCTTAAAGATTACCTAATAAAGATCAGGTTAACATTAGCTGGTGGAGAGAGAAAAATGAAATGTCTCCAAGGATGTACTACTTTTATCACCGATTACTTGGATATAAGAGACCACAAGTAGATCAATTGCTACAATGACAAGGGTCAACGAGGAGTAATAGGGAGGTATATTTTATTCGACCGAGAGGCATAAATAGTAAGTTGATAATACTGATGAAATAGTTCTAATTAAGCTTCTAGAACGAATCCCAGAAGATATTATGCCTAAAAAGAAATAGGAACTTGGAAATTACTAATTAACCAATGGTTGATTGATAACACTGATTGTGAGTGACATTAGAGTAGATAAACTGGGAACTGGCTGTGGAATCGACCATTCCGATATATTTGCCGAACTCGTGGTTATGAAATTGAATAACGATAAGTAGTTTTTCTTTGTTTTCATCTCTATTTTAGTCTTGTTTTAATATTATTATTCTATTTTTAGTTTTTATAGTTTTCTCACTAATTGTAAGTACGAAAATTAATAGTATAATTGTAAAGAACTATTGTAACTCATTTTTTCTGGAATAAACGAAGATAAGCGTGTTGGGCACCCGCAGACGCGCAGTAGCCTTGCGGGACCCGCAACTTATTTCTTAAATAAAAAAAAAAAAACAAAAAACAATTACGTCGTGTTCACAGACTGCAGTAGCCGAGGATTTAATTTAAAATGTTCAACTCAGAATGAGTAAAAGTTTTATTTTCGTAACGATTTTCTGTGACATCGTGGCGCTTTTCGAGTTTATGTGCCAAAGCAAAAACATGAAATTGTCAAAAACATTTTTTCAAAAATTTCGAGCTATCGGCGCCCCGAGGGCCTCATTTTAAAGTTGGAACCCCCGTATGTTCCATACCAAAGAAATAGGCGGAGATGCACACGTTTTTAATCTTGTTCAAAATTTATAATTACAATATTCGCGTCGCAAAGAGGGGGGGACATTTTTCGCGTTGTTTGAACTTTTCGCTAACTTCGAAAGTTTCGTTAAAGAAATGGAATACTGCCTCGTTCCCAACAAATAACAATCATTTCCAACGATATATCGCATGCCCGGAAAACGAATTTTTTTTTCCAAAACTTTCCAAATTTCAACGACCTCGACGTACATACATATATAATAGATACAATAATTACATAGGCACGCACTTATGCATAGGCATAATACCTTATGTATATAACGAATTTACTTCACAGACACTCTCATATGCACGCATACATACACACAAATATATATACCGATACGCCCATGTAATCACAGACACATTCATATGAGCTCAAAAGGTTTTACCCTTTTGAGTCTTCTCGCTAAATCATTATTTTGTAGTAGCTGCTTGGCTTCTTCGTTGGTATGATAACGAAGCTTTTCTTCATGCTTCTTTGCGGACTTCTTTATTTCACTAGTCACGGTTTCAAATTTCAGGTCTCTATGGAGATCATTATTTCTAATATACCACACGGTGCTCCAACAATATTTCTGAGCACTTTATTTTGGAATCTCTGTATTATTGCAATGTTGGTTGGCTTAGTGCACCCCCATAACTGTAATCCGTAAGTCCATACAGGTTTAAGTATCTGTATATTAGCGTTTTATTGTATGATGATAGCTGAGAATTTCTTCCCAATAACCAGTACATCTTTTTATATCTCAATCCGAGTTCTCTTCTCTTCTTTTTTTTCACATGAGCTTTCCAACGAAGCTTGGCGTCTAAAGTCATGCCAAGGTATTTAGCTTTGTTTTCATGTGGTATTATTTTGTTATTGATAATTGCTGGTATGTAATATACCACCTTTTTTATTTGTAAAAGTAACATGTGTTGACTTTTGTTCGTTTAGTTTAATGCGCCATTTTTTGGTCCATTCCTACAATTTTTGATAATGTAGTCTGCAATTTTTCCAATGACTCCTCATGGCTTTTTCCTACCGCTAGTATGGCCGTATCATCTGCAAACGTTGCTAAGGTGCTGCTGTCTAATTCTGGTAGGTCACTGGTATATAGAAGGTAAAGTACTGGTCCCAAAACACTTCCTTGAGGAACTCCAGCTTTTATTTCTTTGAAGTCGGAATAAGCGTCTTCTTGCTTAACTCTGAAATATCTCTCTTTTAAGTATGATTCTAATATTTCAGAGAATTGCCTCGGTAAAATAGTTTTAATTTTATACAATAGCCCTTTATGCCAGACTTTATCGAAAGCCTTTGCTACATCTAGGAAGACTGCAGAGCACACCATTTTTTCTTCCAGTGTGTTTTCAATAGCATTGACTACCCCCTATGTACCTGCTCTATTGTCGAGTGTTTTTCCCTAAATCCAAACTGGTGATTAGGGATTATATCCTTTTTTTCTCAATAATTGGTTTTATCCTTTTAAGTAATATTTTTTCAAAAAGTTTTGATATTGTGGACAATAATGAAATTGGTCTATAAGAGGTTGTGTCATATGGAGGCTTACCAGGTTTTAGTATCATAATAACCTCCGCCACCTTCCATAATCTGTGTACATACTTTAACCTAAATGATGCATTAATTAAATTTGTAAGCTTTACGATAGCTTTCCTCGGCAATTGTTTCAATACTTCTCCAGTTATCAGGTCATAGCCTGGAGCCTTCCTATGGTTGATGTTGTGTTTAATTTCATCCTTAATTTCTTTTGGTGATGTTAATTTTATTTCTTTTTCTTCTTGTGTTACTTCTTCTAGTAGCTTGTCATCCTCTTGTTCTTCTTGTATCTGGAATATGTCCTCTAGGTATTCAGCGAATGTTTCGGCCTTCTGCTCATTATTTCTAGCCCACATTCCATTTGCTTTTTTTATTGGTGGGGTATGGGTGTCTTCTGATTCTTTTGGTAATTTTCCACAATGAATAGTCAGTGTTGCTATCATTTGTAAGCTCTTTCAAACAACTGCTTATTGTTTCATTTTTCAATTTTTGAATTTTCCTTCTTAATAGTTGGGTGAGGTTATTTAATTTATTTTTATCCCCTGGAGCTCTTGTTTGATGTCACTGTTTCCTTGCTTTCCTTTTTTCAGTCACCAGCTCTGTAATTTCATTTGGACAATTTCTACCCTGTGTTTTTCTCTTAATTTTCGGAGTATTTTGCCAAGCTGCTTGTTGTATGTCAGTTACAAATTTTTCTATTTCTAATTCTAATTCTTCTTCGTTCCTTAAGGGGGGAACCTTTAGTTCTATTGTTTTCTCTAAATGTTGTTTAAAGCTTTCCCAGTCTGTATATTTGTTAACTAGTCCTGTTCTCCTTCTGAATAATAGTTTCGCTTAATGTTAGCAAAATAGGCGAATGGTCCGAGTTCATATCATGCCTTTCCTCAATTTGTAAGTAGTTTATTGATATGTTTCTGCATACAAAGAAGTCGATTAAATCTGGTGTTTTACAAAGGTCTGTAGGCCAGTAAGTCGGCTTTCCTGTTGATAGGACTTCACATTCCATTTTAGCGGTAGTTAATCTTGAGCCCCATTGAGTATTTTTGGCGTTGAAATCTCCTCCAATAATAAATCTATCGCCCATTTGCTTAAAGAGTAATATATATTGTTCTTTTTTTAGTGAATATTTTGGTGGACAGTATATTCCAGCCACGGTAATTGTAATATTCTTAGTTTTGATACCCACACAGCTGCAACCTGTATTTCTTTAGTTGAATATTCTACTTCCTCAAAATAAGGAATATCATCTTTAATTATAACTGCGCTTCCACCTCGGGCTGTATTCTCTGGATGTATTGTGTGATATACTCTGTAAAACCTCTGAATTTGATGTATGATTGTTTAGTGAAATGTGTCTCCGAAATGAGACATACATCTATTTTTTCCAGGTTTAGGGCAAGTTGCAACTCCTGCTGGTGTTGTAATAGCCCATTGGCATTCCATGCCATAATTCGAAGTGTCCTAGCCGTCATTTTTTCTTTTTAGAAATGGCTTCCTTGGTGCCATGTTCAACATTCTTAAGTCGCTCATCAATTTTAGTGATAAGTGTTTCTTGCTTATCAAGTTTTATTAGAATGAGCTGTAGCGTTTGTTTTAGTTCCTCATTTTGTTCTTCATTATTTAATTTATTTTGGCCCTTGTCACAGCAGCGTATGTATTTTTGCTTTGAGTAGGTTTTTCTTGTAATTTTAAGTCATTAGCATTATTTGTTTGTTTATTCTGTTGGGGTACGTTATTTTCCTTTTTTTTTTAAATCATGTTTATGTTTTTGATGTTCTGCAGCTCTTTAGCTACAGTGCAACCTCTATAGTTGGCTGGATGATCCTCTCCACAATGTATACATTTTGGTTGAGTACTTTTTGGTTTATCACATATTATGGTGAGATGTTTCCCGGCACATTGAACACACCTCGGCTCTTTATGACAGTATTTTTGTGTGTGACCGTAACCTTGACACTTTTTGCGCTGAGGGATTAGCTTAGAGGTTTTTTTAGTGTGTGTATTTCTACTTTACAACCAAGAATTTTTGGGATTTCGTAAACTTTTCTAATATCTTCTTCTGCACTAAAAGTTAACATAAACATGTCTAATAGTTCTTTAGTTTTCCAACTTATTTTGTTTGTCGCTTCTATAATTTTATACCCTTTAGTGTGTAGATCAGCGACTATTGCTTCAGGTTTGCATGTGCGCGGTAATTTTTTTTTGCCATCACTCTAATTGGTCTGGTCTGTTTATTCTCATATGAGTACCAGGTACAATCAAGTTTTTGTAACATAGTAGTCATGGCGCTATACGTTTCACCATCTACTGTGTTAAACTTTATTTTATCTCCATTTAATAATTTGGTACTGAATTTTTCCTTAGGTATGCTTTCCCCTACTTTTTCGTAGGCTTCAGCATACTTCTTAATTAGTAGCATATATATATATGTTCTGGGACACAAAGGGATGCCGCCAGCACCCATAGCACCCATAGCACCCAAGAGTCATTCCCAGAGGCGAAATTTCACCTTAATGCCTTGATTAATTCGGAAAATTAACCTAATTAATAGTATCAGAGGTCAAAAAGTAACCCGAATACCCCGATTATTGCAGAAAATTAGCCCAATTAAAGGTCCCAAGCACCCATGTGTCCCTAATTAATTACGCAATCAATTTAATCGTTGAATTATTAATTATGCAATCAATTTAATCGTTGAATTATTAATTATGCAATCAATTTAATCGTTGAATTATTAATTATGCAATCAATTTAATCGTTGAATTATTAATTATGTGTGAATATAAGCACAAAGGATGTCGTCACCGTTGATTAAGGCCTTCCAGAGCCGTTTCCGGAGCGTCTCGGACCGCGGAACCGCATTCCATTTGATTGTCGATCCCTTAATTAACACACACACATGTAAATGTACGTGTATATACGTCTGCACACACATGTAAAAATCACCATCATCATCACTATCGCGGTAAATTCGTACGCGTGCCATCGCAAGTGACCTTGTACCTGTCAATCATTTGGTCGATGCATGCCTTTACTTGTACGTAAATTACCGTTATTCGGTAGCGACTGGTTTTGGAGGATTACGCACACACACACAATGATGTATATACGGTTACGAGCGTCCGTAACATATGTAAAATTAGTTATTATCATTATTGGATTTTGTTGTTATCAATATTATCAGTGGTCAGTCTGCAGGAATCGCGGTAAAATACAGGTTTTCGCCGTTCCGGTATTTCTAGGAATCGCGAAGATTTTCGTTCGGTCAGTTGCGTAAAACTTTTCTTTGTCCGATACATTATGTACGGGGGGGTAAGTCTATGTATCTCACACATCGCAAAAGCGAAAATGCTTCTATCATAGCGCTACACGTAAATGCTAACGCAACCGTTGAAACCGGATCTTAACATTCTTATACTTTCTATTACAGTCTATGTCATATTGCAGAGTCACACCCTACATGTACACACTAACACAAAAACACACACATACTCAAAGTCCTTGACTACTTTATCCGTATACACATATGTAATCAACTTTTTCGACGGAACGACATTTTTTCTGACGTAACATTTCCACTGCCATACCCGATTTAAAGGTAGTCAATGAGACAGATCGTTGAATGGATTTATTCGATCGCTCAATATTAATTTCTCATCAAACGCATACACGTTCTCTAAGCAGTGTTCATCACGAGTTTTTAAGATTTTAATAACTCTTTTTTAATTTTTTCGTCTTTATAAAAATTATTTCATCATAATCATCATGAATACCGATGCCGTTGTCGCGAACGATTCGAAACCAATAAATACTGCAGAATTTATTCAACATTTTTTCGAATATGGTAATGACGATGTTGCGCAGAGTGGTTTTCCAGATACACATATGCCACCCCCACCACCACCACCAACAATATCACAAAACCCAGAAAATTCACAAGAGGCAGAAAATTCATCACATACTCAATTCTCGCAATATTTACATTCGCCACCGTTAACGCAAATTCCGCTACCACCACCATCTGAAGATGTCAGTCCGTCAAAGGTTGAACTTCCGAAAGAAATAATCAATCGACGCGCTGTAATCTACGTAAAAGATCTGAACGACGCTGAGAATAAAAATAGTTTTCTGTTTGCCGTTTTGGCAAAGTTTACGAAAAATCCGTTTTCGATGTGGCAGTATAATTTATTACAGAATGTGTACGATTTCAACTTCATACGATTACCGGTACGTTCATTAGCAGATATTGAAACCTTCGAACGAACGAATGGTGTATCTATTAACTTATACAAATTAATAGAAACCGATGGTGCCGATGCTGAAACGTGCAAGTATAAAATTAAAGTCGTTTATGCATTCCGAAAAAACCATAGTATTTTAAATCATCGTAATCATACAAATATGTTGTACTGGGGTTCGAATGGTAATTTCCAGTTTGCCTGGATTAAAAAATTTAATCAACTCATACGAATTCAATCGCCAAATGCCAAATTCTCGTGCTGGGGATGTCTGGATTCGATGAAGGACGAATTTGAACATAACAACAGTCACCGTTGCGATGCGATCAGTTGGCGTAACATGCATTTTATGTAAACTATTAAAAAAGTAAAGACGTACATTTTTTTTCTTTTTCACATATTTTTTATTTTTCAAAAACTTTTACAATGTTTTCTTTCGAAATATATAGCACATGTAAACTTTATTAGAATATAATATATAATAATAATAAATAGTTTCATATATTTACATTTCTTATTTCATAAACTTAAAATTATTTTAAAATTTTAGATTTTACTATAGTTGATAATATATTTCCAACTCCAGTCTGTATTAAAGCCTCTTGATCCTTACGTTGAATAGTTGAGTCAATATCATGTATCTAAGTATATTTATTATTTTTTATCACTTACGATTACTTTTCCATCCGTAAGTATTTATGTATGTTTTCCCCGGTTCTAAAAAATAAATCCGAACAGACATCCAGACTGTTGTGAAAGCACACTAATCTTCTACATTATACGTTACTCTATTACGAGTTCTTCAAAAATTGATTCGAATATTTTTTTCAATCCTAAAAATTCATTCTTTCTACCCCCACCCCTCCCAGCTAAAATTACCGAAATCTTTATTTATTTTATCGATTCTAAAAATTAATCAATGGTTCACTCGAAAGCGTACCGTACATTCCCACACACATATCTTCTATCACGCACATGCAGTTCTATATGTTTATTTTTTATTAACGATCTTTATTTTTTTGTACCTGTATTACTTTTTCCTACACAGTCATGTCATCATATACAATTAACATTGTCAAAATAATTTTAACCTTTCGAGAAAGAAAAATCTCCGACCAATAAAAAAATGTTTATCAACATCACAATTATTTTTAATATTAATCGTTCGCTACAAACATAATTTTTTCGATCGTTTCAAGACATTATTGTTTCAAACGTCAATCCCTCTTTTCCAAGAATCGATAAACTCTGCAGGTATACATCTCGTCGTCGCAACAACCATTACCTGCATGACTCGCATACCTTCAAGACCACTTGTACATTGCTCGCACGCTATTTACCATTATTCGGTACAAGAATATTTTTCACACTCCCTCACATACATATGCACATACACTCAAAGTCCTCGATTACTTTGTTCGTATACAAATATATTCAGCTTTCTCCGACAGAACAACATTTTCTGATGTAACATTCCCACTGCCGCACATAATTCAAAGGTAGTTAATGAGATAGACTATCGAACGGAATCATTCAAGCAGTCAGTATTAGTTTTATGTTAAACATGTCTATTTTGTCGAATCTGTGTTCACGCATTATTAAAAAATTTACGTCAACGTTAAAGAAAATAATTTCCTACGTTTTTTCTCTTTTTTTCTCTATCATTTTTTTCTGTCTTTTATCTTTTCTTTTTCTCTTTCTTTTTCTCTGTCTTTTTTTTAGTGAAAAGTTTGAAATACATATTATTCAATCATGAACGCTAATATAGTTAACGTAAGCAACAACTCAAAATCAATTAAGCACGCTGAATTTATTCAGAATTTATTTGCAAGTGATAGCGACTCGTATACGTCTTCGTCACTTCAATTACAGCAATCAGATGATGGTTATTCTTCAACAGAATCAACATCTTTTGCACATAAAATCGTTGGTCCAGTATTATTGTCAGATCAGATGGATATAGCGGAATATTTTGTAGATTTCAGCTTCCATAAGGATTCTGATTATGGTTTTCTAGTAACCGAACTAGCGATGATTGAGATGTCTGGCGGGAGGTATTTACATACGCTATACAAGCCAAGCAGAGCATGGTCTGCATCAAAAATGCCTCATTTACAATGCTCTTCCGTGAGTCATTACTTGAAAAACCCCTCATTATTTCCCTGTCGGGAAGAAATATTCATGGCACGCGATATATTCACAATATTGTCCGAAAAACCGAAGGCTCGCGTATATATTTTAACCACTTATGCAAAACTTATATTATGGGAACTTAACGAAAAGTCTGAATTGTTGCGTGACTTGGACTACGAACTCGTTAATATGGAGAAAGTCTTTCGAGTACCTAGTATCGATGATTTATATCAAGAATACTCTGGTATAAGCAATTTGCTAACTTGTAAACACCATTATGAGAATGATATTTTTCATTGTGCGGTGAAAAATGTTATGGTGATGAGGACATGGCACGATCACGTTATCCGTCCGCTGAAGCTTATGAACAATCTCAATATAAATGATTTAAGCCAGTTATTCATTACAGCCACCAAAGAAATGATAATTACATTATTTCCAAGTTGCATCGGGGACATTTATATATTTTTACCGGACAGATTAAAACAGGATGATACGATAAAATCATTTCTACCATGCTACGATCACGAACATGATAAAGAATATTATATCGACGGTGATACATTACGCAGGAGTACTCGAAATTGTGTCAAAGTAAAAGATTGCGACGACTGTCAACATTCAATTCATACGGATTAAAAATTCAATAAAAGGCGCGGAATTTGAAAGATGGAGTTGTCTAGATCCTACGAAAGTTGAATATGAACATAACAATTACCTTTCAATGTACCAAAGTCAGCTTTCGCGCAGTATGTATAATATGTGAAATAAAACCATATTTTTTTCTTTTACTCGCATTTTTATTTTTATTATTTCAAAATCTTTTACATTGTTTCACATAAATTATAATGTATGTATGTATATATGTATGGAATTTTAATATGTAATAATATACATTTCCTACATTTTATTTTATTTCATGGTCATATAATTACTTTAAAATTATTTAGATACACCGCAGATATTATAGTACCGAACACATCATTTATTATTTCATTCTATTTCAATTAATATGTTGTATGGATGAAATCGAATCAATTTATGTAACTGTTTATTTAAATTTAAATAATCTTTTTCTTTTTCTTTTTTTTTATCTCTCAGCATATGCATGCGTGTGATTGCATATACAAGTATGAAAAAAATTATTTTTTTTATTTTTTCCTCGATATGAATGGTAAATCTACGACTTTATTTGAAAAAACGGTCAAAACCTGATACATAGATTTCAAACTTTGATGGAAATTTTCATAACATGTTCAGTTTACACTTATTATTTAAAAAAAAAAAATATTTTTCATTATTCGTATCACTTAAATAGACTGATACAACAGAGAGAGAAAATAAAAAGCTAAATTTTTACATGTGAGGGAGGGAGTTGATGAAAACGTACGAGTCTTATTATTTGGAATACAGATTACGAAGGAAATTTTTATACAATGTTTCGTTCTAAGATTTTTTCATTTTTTACATTTAAAATTTTTCAATACGAAAATATTTCGAAATCAACACGAACGTCTACGAATAGTCTTCATCATTATAGAAGCACCTGCAGATCATGTATCGACACTGCATGCGCGTAAGGGTGAGTAAATATGTGTGAATATGTGTGAACATGTGTGTATGTATGCTTGAAATGTGCGAAATGGCTAATAAGAAACAACCGTTGAATCGCAGCGACAGGTAGAGATCCGCTTATAGAATAAGAGAGTGAGAGTGAGATAAATTATGTACCTTTATTATTGCAGAACTGCACTGCAGTGGCAGACATGAAATATCCGTTAGCATCCTTTTCGAGGCAGTTTTATAAAAAAAGCCGAAAATTAGCTTTAAAACTGGATGAATGAGATAGTTGATAATACACATACCATTAAGACCGGTATACGTGTATGTGGGCATGTGTGTGAGCGCACGGTTAAATGAATGACAAAAGATTATTAACTGCATAGGCATTGTTAAATACAACTATACTGATTTATCCGTAAAACTAACAAATTTTACCGTTGTTTTCTTTCTTTTCTTCTTTCACGTTTTACAAAAAAATCATGTTAGTTCTAAAAATATTGCTAAATTCAAATTAAATCGATCATGTTATTTTATTTTTTATTTTTGTTTCTTTAAACAATGTGTTACGATCGTATTTATCTTACTCAATCTTTTACCTAATATTCTAACGGTTTTAGACAACAGCAGAAATATGCAAGTTACCATGGATGTATTATATTTTATTCGTGTATATGTGTATACACGCTTTCTATACAAGCGTATGCAAATATCAAATGCCGGAAATGTATGATAATATAATTTTTTAAATCAATGGTTAACATATTATTAATTTTTTTTTTTCACCCTATAATATACAAAATAACAACATACTTGCTTTTACAACAATATTTAAATTCTACAAAAAATAAATGTCCCCAGGGTGGGGAGTAAAATATCATGAAGAATCACTGTTTTTTGTTTTTTTTTCTTTGATTCACAATCTTCTTTTTCTTTATATTATTTTTTATTTCAGAGATTTTTTAAATTAGTTTTCTTTTCACTGCAATATGGAATCTGTTAATTTATTGTATATGCTATATAATATGATAAATGCTAAAAATTCGGAAAGTTTTTTTAAAGAAGTAATTGACAGAAGAGTATACTTTTGAAAACAAGAGAGTGAAGAGGCTATACATAAAAAGCAATATGGTGCATTAAACATAACAAAAAAAAACAAAAAAAACAGAAGAAACGTAAACACAAAGACTATTATGTTTTTTTCATTAATCTATTCAATTACAACCTTTTTTTTTTTTTCATTCATCTATATTCTAAGTTCCATCATAAGTTTCAATTTTTTATATGATGCCTACTAATTTCTATGTTTACTTAATTTATTTACTTTTCCACGAATGTTTTTTAGAATTAAATTTTGAAAAAATTAAACATCGCACCTGCGTCAACTATCACATTAAATACGTGTAGAAATTTTCATTTCAAACACCGCCGGAAAATAACATGAGTTTTTTTTTTTTTTTTTTTTTTTTTTTGCTATTTTTTAAAAATTTATTCATACTCTCTCTAATTATAGCTATTTTTACACCATTTTTCTTAACTTTTACTCATTTTTATATTCTACATACAATGCTTAAGGTATTAGATGATGCAAATTCTAAATACATCATATTGCTATCATCTCTGTTTATTTTTTTTTATTTGTTACTCGTTTTTTTTATTATTTTCTTATGTACATGTATTAAAACTAGTGATGTGCGATTTCGAAATGTTTTTACAATCGAAACAACCGATAATCGTCAAAAAAAAAAAAAAAAAAAAAACAATCGAATGATTTTTGTGGATACGAATGAATTATTCGAATAAAAACCGGAACCATTCGAACACAAACGAATGAAGTATTTGTTAAACATCGACTAGATTCTTCCGAGAGAAATAGCATTTCGAATGATTGTTGTGAATACGAATGAATTATTCGAACCACGGAACAATCGAATGCATTCAAAGTCATCGAACAATCAAATAATTCGAATGAATCATTTCGAAGTTGCCCATCACTAATTAGAACCCATATGATTTTACAATAAAAAAAGTGTTTATACTCATTATTGAAGATGAATATGTATAGATAATATTTACATTTAAAGGAAAAAGAAAAAGTTATTTTTATTATTCCATTTGCACGCGAAAAAAATTATGAAATGTAAAATATATATATAATTCATGTAATATATTTACAAACGATTAACAAGAATAAAAGAAAATTAATTTAAAAAATAAATAAATATCACAAAAAATTTAAAGATGGAAAAATTACAAGATTATGATTCGTACAATGCTCACAAATTGGCTCCTTTGATCGGGTTATGTTGGAATTCGAACAAACTTGCATGGTTGCATTGCGGACAATCTTTGATTAAGGTGGGATGTACTGCACTGAGTGGAAAAGAATCTGGAATATCATAGCTATGATGTTTAAAACACGGTAAGAAGCGTTTGATACGTCGATCATTCTTCAGTGCTACAGGTAATTTATTGTAAAAATCGCAAATTTTTTGAGGGCATACATTAATTAATATCTCTGCAGTAATATTTTGCATCAAGTCGCACGTAGAATATTTTACTAATGATAATATAGGTCTAACATTTACATCGTACCATTTCATCATCACATATACATTCTGCAATGAACACCTATGTATGTTTTTATCCGTGTGTGCATCACATTTTACAACTCTTGATATTCCTTTATACATATTATTTAATTTCCTTAAATTGGGTATACCGAATTCTTTTTCTAAATTAATAATCTTGAATCTTGAAAGTGATGTTTCAAATAGTTTTATCCATATAGTGGTAATTTTTTCATTTCCTTTAATGTAAATATTCAATGGTTCAAAATCTTCCAACACATTTTCTATATCACCAGCAATAGATTCGTAATTGTAATCTCCTGCATTCCACGGAATTGAATGACAGTTTTGAATTATCCTCATGTTTTCTTGTTTTTTATTATTGGATAATACATCCCATTCGAATGGAGGCTTGTAAATTCTATGAAATTGAATTTCACCATCGATACTTATTATTGAAAGTTCCTTAATGATGTACGTATCATTATCATATTTAAAACATTGAATATCGATAATTACCTCACGTGCTACTATCATTGTTACAGTTGTTATTAAAGAGAAAAGAAAAAAAACTAAAACTTTTAATAGTAACTAAAATTTAAACGTGTGAAGAACACTAATTCGTGAAACTAATAACAAGCGAGCGAATACAGTTATTCAGAGAGTTGACATAATGTCTACCTTTGAATTAGATGCATTCGATGAAATGTTGCATCAGAAAAATGCCCTTCAAACGGAGAAAGTTGATTGCATACATTGATGAATGAAGTTGTTAAGAACTTGTACATACATATACATTTTGTTTGTGGTAGTGTATGCATGTATACATGAGATCTTACATATAAGTAAGGGTCAAGATCCGGTTTTAACAGCTGTATCAGACGATCTTAACGTGCAGCTATGTACATGCAGGGATAGACTTTAATATAATCATTATCGATGGTAAACGAGAACATTAATTCATTTTTAAATTTTAATATATCGTCTTCCATCACTAATAAGATAACATAAAAAACTACTAACTTAACTGAATATATCCTTCTTCAACCAACTTTTCCTCAATCATTCGAATTTCATCATCTACACCAACATTTCACACTTTTTTAGATGTATGCGATAACAATAATCACTCAACCAATTCATTAGGATCGTCTGAATAATCGATCGGTGTATCTTCATGACATACTCCGCCATCAGCACAATGCTTAGTCTTTGCTCCATCATAGTAAATTTTTACACTTGATCCATTAGACTGAAACATCGGACGTATTATTTTTCTGTATTTAGGAAATGTAGTACCCTTTAATACACCAGTAGCATGTAAATGAGCTCTAGTACACTCAAGTATTTATTTATATAGATCTAAATCATTATTTTGTATATTTATTCTCATCTATATGCGATACCATTAGTAAATGAAAGAGTCCGGGTGTGTAAGGAAATTTTATTTGCTTACTTCCTTTTCCTAAATAAATTTCACCATATTTGCAGTCCCAAGAAATCAATGTCGATCCTATCAGATACTCATCAATGTTTGTATCATAGTGTATTCCATATACTTGATCATTCGGAACAAGTTCATCAAAATCTGTATGAAATGAATCTACTTCACTTATGTTAAACGACTTAGCTTTGAGTTTGTTTTTTAATATTTTCATCTTTAATTTCAGACTCAGCGTCACTTCTCTGTTTACTATTAGACCGTTTTTGACGTTTTTACCATTGATGTATCATTTATTCCATAAGAATCCATTTTAATCTTTCAGATTTTTGTAATGCTTCATGAATTTCCAATAACGGTTTCATAATAGGTTCCAATGTGGCGGCTGAAGTACTTGTAATTGGTTTCCACTCGGACTTCAATAGGTTATATTTTTACATTATATCGCTACATATCCTAAATACAGAAAAATAATACGTCCGATGTTTCAGTCTAATGGATCAAGTGTAAAAATTTACTATGATGGAGCAAAGACTAAGCATTGTGCTGATGGCGGAGTATGTCATGAAGATACACCGATCGATTATTCAGACGATCCTAATGAATTGGTTGAGTGATTATTGTTATCGCATACATCTAAAAAAGTGTGAAATGTTGGTGTAGATGATGAAATTCGAATGATTGAGGAAAAGTTGGTTGAAGAAGGATATATTCAGTTAAGTTAGTAGTTTTTTATGTTATCTTATTAGTGATGGAAGACGATATATTAAAATTTAAAAATGAATTAATGTTCTCGTTTACCATCGATAATGATTATATTAAAGTCTATCCCTGCATGTACATAGCTGCACGTTAAGATCGTCTGATACAGCTGTTAAAACCGGATCTTGACCCTTACTTATATGTAAGATCTCATGTATACATGCATACACTACCACAAACAAAATGTATATGTATGTACAAGTTCTTAACAACTTCATTCATCAATGTATGCAATCAACTTTCTCCGTTTGAAGGGCATTTTTCTGATGCAACATTTCATCGAATGCATCTAATTCAAAGGTAGACATTATGTCAACTCTCTGAATAACTGTATTCGCTCGCTTGTTATTAGTTTCACGAATTAGTGTTCTTCACACGTTTAAATTTTAGTTACTATTAAAAGTTTTAGTTTTTTTTCTTTTCTCTTTAATAACAACTGTAACAATGATAGTAGCACGTGAGGTAATTATCGATATTCAATGTTTTAAATATGATAATGATACGTACATCATTAAGGAACTTTCAATAATAAGTATCGATGGTGAAATTCAATTTCATAGAATTTACAAGCCTCCATTCGAATGGGATGTATTATCCAATAATAAAAAACAAGAAAACATGAGGATAATTCAAAACTGTCATTCAATTCCGTGGAATGCAGGAGATTACAATTACGAATCTATTGCTGGTGATATAGAAAATGTGTTGGAAGATTTTGAACCATTGAATATTTACATTAAAGGAAATGAAAAAATTACCACTATATGGATAAAACTATTTGAAACATCACTTTCAAGATTCAAGATTATTAATTTAGAAAAAGAATTCGGTATACCCAATTTAAGGAAATTAAATAATATGTATAAAGGAATATCAAGAGTTGTAAAATGTGATGCACACACGGATAAAAACATACATAGGTGTTCATTGCAGAATGTATATGTGATGATGAAATGGTACGATGTAAATGTTAGACCTATATTATCATTAGTAAAATATTCTACGTGCGACTTGATGCAAAATATTACTGCAGAGATATTAATTAATGTATGCCCTCAAAAAATTTGCGATTTTTACAATAAATTACCTGTAGCACTGAAGAATGATCGACGTATCAAACGCTTCTTACCGTGTTTTAAACATCATAGCTATGATATTCCAGATTCTTTTCCACTCAGTGCAGTACATCCCACCTTAATCAAAGATTGTCCGCAATGCAACCATGCAAGTTTGTTCGAATTCCAACATAACCCGATCAAAGGAGCCAATTTGTGAGCATTGTACGAATCATAATCTTGTAATTTTTCCATCTTTAAATTTTTTGTGATATTTATTTATTTTTTAAATTAATTTTCTTTTATTCTTGTTAATCGTTTGTAAATATATTACATGAATTATATATATATTTTACATTTCATAATTTTTTTCGCGTGCAAATGGAATAATAAAAATAACTTTTTCTTTTTCCTTTAAATGTAAATATTATCTATACATATTCATCTTCAATAATGAGTATAAACACTTTTTTTATTGTAAAATCATATGGGTTCTAATTAGTGATGGGCAACTTCGAAATGATTCATTCGAATTATTTGATTGTTCGATGACTTTGAATGCATTCGATTGTTCCGTGGTTCGAATAATTCATTCGTATTCACAACAATCATTCGAAATGCTATTTCTCTCGGAAGAATCTAGTCGATGTTTAACAAATACTTCATTCGTTTGTGTTCGAATGGTTCCGGTTTTTATTCGAATAATTCATTCGTATCCACAAAAATCATTCGATTGTTTTTTTTTTTTTTTTTTTTTTGACGATTATCGGTTGTTTCGATTGTAAAAACATTTCGAAATCGCACATCACTAGTTTTAATACATGTACATAAGAAAATAATAAAAAAAACGAGTAACAAATAAAAAAAAATAAACAGAGATGATAGCAATATGATGTATTTAGAATTTGCATCATCTAATACCTTAAGCATTGTATGTAGAATATAAAAATGAGTAAAAGTTAAGAAAAATGGTGTAAAAATAGCTATAATTAGAGAGAGTATGAATAAATTTTTAAAAAATAGCAAAAAAAAAAAAAAAAAAAAAAAAAACTCATGTTATTTTCCGGCGGTGTTTGAAATGAAAATTTCTACACGTATTTAATGTGATAGTTGACGCAGGTGCGATGTTTAATTTTTTCAAAATTTAATTCTAAAAAACATTCGTGGAAAAGTAAATAAATTAAGTAAACATAGAAATTAGTAGGCATCATATAAAAAATTGAAACTTATGATGGAACTTAGAATATAGATGAATGAAAAAAAAAAAAAGGTTGTAATTGAATAGATTAATGAAAAAAACATAATAGTCTTTGTGTTTACGTTTCTTCTGTTTTTTTTGTTTTTTTTTGTTATGTTTAATGCACCATATTGCTTTTTATGTATAGCCTCTTCACTCTCTTGTTTTCAAAAGTATACTCTTCTGTCAATTACTTCTTTAAAAAAACTTTCCGAATTTTTAGCATTTATCATATTATATAGCATATACAATAAATTAACAGATTCCATATTGCAGTGAAAAGAAAACTAATTTAAAAAATCTCTGAAATAAAAAATAATATAAAGAAAAAGAAGATTGTGAATCAAAGAAAAAAAAACAAAAAACAGTGATTCTTCATGATATTTTACTCCCCACCCTGGGGACATTTATTTTTTGTAGAATTTAAATATTGTTGTAAAAGCAAGTATGTTGTTATTTTGTATATTATAGGGTGAAAAAAAAAAATTAATAATATGTTAACCATTGATTTAAAAAATTATATTATCATACATTTCCGGCATTTGATATTTGCATACGCTTGTATAGAAAGCGTGTATACACATATACACGAATAAAATATAATACATCCATGGTAACTTGCATATTTCTGCTGTTGTCTAAAACCGTTAGAATATTAGGTAAAAGATTGAGTAAGATAAATACGATCGTAACACATTGTTTAAAGAAACAAAAATAAAAAATAAAATAACATGATCGATTTAATTTGAATTTAGCAATATTTTTAGAACTAACATGATTTTTTTGTAAAACGTGAAAGAAGAAAAGAAAGAAAACAACGGTAAAATTTGTTAGTTTTACGGATAAATCAGTATAGTTGTATTTAACAATGCCTATGCAGTTAATAATCTTTTGTCATTCATTTAACCGTGCGCTCACACACATGCCCACATACACGTATACCGGTCTTAATGGTATGTGTATTATCAACTATCTCATTCATCCAGTTTTAAAGCTAATTTTCGGCTTTTTTTATAAAACTGCCTCGAAAAGGATGCTAACGGATATTTCATGTCTGCCACTGCAGTGCAGTTCTGCAATAATAAAGGTACATAATTTATCTCACTCTCACTCTCTTATTCTATAAGCGGATCTCTACCTGTCGCTGCGATTCAACGGTTGTTTCTTATTAGCCATTTCGCACATTTCAAGCATACATACACACATGTTCACACATATTCACACATATTTACTCACCCTTACGCGCATGCAGTGTCGATACATGATCTGCAGGTGCTTCTATAATGATGAAGACTATTCGTAGACGTTCGTGTTGATTTCGAAATATTTTCGTATTGAAAAATTTTAAATGTAAAAAATGAAAAAATCTTAGAACGAAACATTGTATAAAAATTTCCTTCGTAATCTGTATTCCAAATAATAAGACTCGTACGTTTTCATCAACTCCCTCCCTCACATGTAAAAATTTAGCTTTTTATTTTCTCTCTCTGTTGTATCAGTCTATTTAAGTGATACGAATAATGAAAAATATTTTTTTTTTTTAAATAATAAGTGTAAACTGAACATGTTATGAAAATTTCCATCAAAGTTTGAAATCTATGTATCAGGTTTTGACCGTTTTTTCAAATAAAGTCGTAGATTTACCATTCATATCGAGGAAAAAATAAAAAAAATAATT
Organism: Icerya purchasi; assembly: GCA_039619475.1. Lineage (NCBI taxonomy): Eukaryota > Metazoa > Arthropoda > Insecta > Hemiptera > Monophlebidae > Icerya > Icerya purchasi. Next base: position 545,021,784 of record CM077115.1, read on the forward strand.
TTTTTCATACTTGTATATGCAATCACACGCATGCATATGCTGAGAGATAAAAAAAAAGAAAAAGAAAAAGATTATTTAAATTTAAATAAACAGTTACATAAATTGATTCGATTTCATCCATACAACATATTAATTGAAATAGAATGAAATAATAAATGATGTGTTCGGTACTATAATATCTGCGGTGTATCTAAATAATTTTAAAGTAATTATATGACCATGAAATAAAATAAAATGTAGGAAATGTATATTATTACATATTAAAATTCCATACATATATACATACATACATTATAATTTATGTGAAACAATGTAAAAGATTTTGAAATAATAAAAATAAAAATGCGAGTAAAAGAAAAAAATATGGTTTTATTTCACATATTATACATACTGCGCGAAAGCTGACTTTGGTACATTGAAAGGTAATTGTTATGTTCATATTCAACTTTCGTAGGATCTAGACAACTCCATCTTTCAAATTCCGCGCCTTTTATTGAATTTTTAATCCGTATGAATTGAATGTTGACAGTCGTCGCAATCTTTTACTTTGACACAATTTCGAGTACTCCTGCGTAATGTATCACCGTCGATATAATATTCTTTATCATGTTCGTGATCGTAGCATGGTAGAAATGATTTTATCGTATCATCCTGTTTTAATCTGTCCGGTAAAAATATATAAATGTCCCCGATGCAACTTGGAAATAATGTAATTATCATTTCTTTGGTGGCTGTAATGAATAACTGGCTTAAATCATTTATATTGAGATTGTTCATAAGCTTCAGCGGACGGATAACGTGATCGTGCCATGTCCTCATCACCATAACATTTTTCACCGCACAATGAAAAATATCATTCTCATAATGGTGTTTACAAGTTAGCAAATTGCTTATACCAGAGTATTCTTGATATAAATCATCGATACTAGGTACTCGAAAGACTTTCTCCATATTAACGAGTTCGTAGTCCAAGTCACGCAACAATTCAGACTTTTCGTTAAGTTCCCATAATATAAGTTTTGCATAAGTGGTTAAAATATATACGCGAGCCTTCGGTTTTTCGGACAATATTGTGAATATATCGCGTGCCATGAATATTTCTTCCCGACAGGGAAATAATGAGGGGTTTTTCAAGTAATGACTCACGGAAGAGCATTGTAAATGAGGCATTTTTGATGCAGACCATGCTCTGCTTGGCTTGTATAGCGTATGTAAATACCTCCCGCCAGACATCTCAATCATCGCTAGTTCGGTTACTAGAAAACCATAATCAGAATCCTTATGGAAGCTGAAATCTACAAAATATTCCGCTATATCCATCTGATCTGACAATAATACTGGACCAACGATTTTATGTGCAAAAGATGTTGATTCTGTTGAAGAATAACCATCATCTGATTGCTGTAATTGAAGTGACGAAGACGTATACGAGTCGCTATCACTTGCAAATAAATTCTGAATAAATTCAGCGTGCTTAATTGATTTTGAGTTGTTGCTTACGTTAACTATATTAGCGTTCATGATTGAATAATATGTATTTCAAACTTTTCACTAAAAAAAAGACAGAGAAAAAGAAAGAGAAAAAGAAAAGATAAAAGACAGAAAAAAATGATAGAGAAAAAAAGAGAAAAAACGTAGGAAATTATTTTCTTTAACGTTGACGTAAATTTTTTAATAATGCGTGAACACAGATTCGACAAAATAGACATGTTTAACATAAAACTAATACTGACTGCTTGAATGATTCCGTTCGATAGTCTATCTCATTAACTACCTTTGAATTATGTGCGGCAGTGGGAATGTTACATCAGAAAATGTTGTTCTGTCGGAGAAAGCTGAATATATTTGTATACGAACAAAGTAATCGAGGACTTTGAGTGTATGTGCATATGTATGTGAGGGAGTGTGAAAAATATTCTTGTACCGAATAATGGTAAATAGCGTGCGAGCAATGTACAAGTGGTCTTGAAGGTATGCGAGTCATGCAGGTAATGGTTGTTGCGACGACGAGATGTATACCTGCAGAGTTTATCGATTCTTGGAAAAGAGGGATTGACGTTTGAAACAATAATGTCTTGAAACGATCGAAAAAATTATGTTTGTAGCGAACGATTAATATTAAAAATAATTGTGATGTTGATAAACATTTTTTTATTGGTCGGAGATTTTTCTTTCTCGAAAGGTTAAAATTATTTTGACAATGTTAATTGTATATGATGACATGACTGTGTAGGAAAAAGTAATACAGGTACAAAAAAATAAAGATCGTTAATAAAAAATAAACATATAGAACTGCATGTGCGTGATAGAAGATATGTGTGTGGGAATGTACGGTACGCTTTCGAGTGAACCATTGATTAATTTTTAGAATCGATAAAATAAATAAAGATTTCGGTAATTTTAGCTGGGAGGGGTGGGGGTAGAAAGAATGAATTTTTAGGATTGAAAAAAATATTCGAATCAATTTTTGAAGAACTCGTAATAGAGTAACGTATAATGTAGAAGATTAGTGTGCTTTCACAACAGTCTGGATGTCTGTTCGGATTTATTTTTTAGAACCGGGGAAAACATACATAAATACTTACGGATGGAAAAGTAATCGTAAGTGATAAAAAATAATAAATATACTTAGATACATGATATTGACTCAACTATTCAACGTAAGGATCAAGAGGCTTTAATACAGACTGGAGTTGGAAATATATTATCAACTATAGTAAAATCTAAAATTTTAAAATAATTTTAAGTTTATGAAATAAGAAATGTAAATATATGAAACTATTTATTATTATTATATATTATATTCTAATAAAGTTTACATGTGCTATATATTTCGAAAGAAAACATTGTAAAAGTTTTTGAAAAATAAAAAATATGTGAAAAAGAAAAAAAATGTACGTCTTTACTTTTTTAATAGTTTACATAAAATGCATGTTACGCCAACTGATCGCATCGCAACGGTGACTGTTGTTATGTTCAAATTCGTCCTTCATCGAATCCAGACATCCCCAGCACGAGAATTTGGCATTTGGCGATTGAATTCGTATGAGTTGATTAAATTTTTTAATCCAGGCAAACTGGAAATTACCATTCGAACCCCAGTACAACATATTTGTATGATTACGATGATTTAAAATACTATGGTTTTTTCGGAATGCATAAACGACTTTAATTTTATACTTGCACGTTTCAGCATCGGCACCATCGGTTTCTATTAATTTGTATAAGTTAATAGATACACCATTCGTTCGTTCGAAGGTTTCAATATCTGCTAATGAACGTACCGGTAATCGTATGAAGTTGAAATCGTACACATTCTGTAATAAATTATACTGCCACATCGAAAACGGATTTTTCGTAAACTTTGCCAAAACGGCAAACAGAAAACTATTTTTATTCTCAGCGTCGTTCAGATCTTTTACGTAGATTACAGCGCGTCGATTGATTATTTCTTTCGGAAGTTCAACCTTTGACGGACTGACATCTTCAGATGGTGGTGGTAGCGGAATTTGCGTTAACGGTGGCGAATGTAAATATTGCGAGAATTGAGTATGTGATGAATTTTCTGCCTCTTGTGAATTTTCTGGGTTTTGTGATATTGTTGGTGGTGGTGGTGGGGGTGGCATATGTGTATCTGGAAAACCACTCTGCGCAACATCGTCATTACCATATTCGAAAAAATGTTGAATAAATTCTGCAGTATTTATTGGTTTCGAATCGTTCGCGACAACGGCATCGGTATTCATGATGATTATGATGAAATAATTTTTATAAAGACGAAAAAATTAAAAAAGAGTTATTAAAATCTTAAAAACTCGTGATGAACACTGCTTAGAGAACGTGTATGCGTTTGATGAGAAATTAATATTGAGCGATCGAATAAATCCATTCAACGATCTGTCTCATTGACTACCTTTAAATCGGGTATGGCAGTGGAAATGTTACGTCAGAAAAAATGTCGTTCCGTCGAAAAAGTTGATTACATATGTGTATACGGATAAAGTAGTCAAGGACTTTGAGTATGTGTGTGTTTTTGTGTTAGTGTGTACATGTAGGGTGTGACTCTGCAATATGACATAGACTGTAATAGAAAGTATAAGAATGTTAAGATCCGGTTTCAACGGTTGCGTTAGCATTTACGTGTAGCGCTATGATAGAAGCATTTTCGCTTTTGCGATGTGTGAGATACATAGACTTACCCCCCCGTACATAATGTATCGGACAAAGAAAAGTTTTACGCAACTGACCGAACGAAAATCTTCGCGATTCCTAGAAATACCGGAACGGCGAAAACCTGTATTTTACCGCGATTCCTGCAGACTGACCACTGATAATATTGATAACAACAAAATCCAATAATGATAATAACTAATTTTACATATGTTACGGACGCTCGTAACCGTATATACATCATTGTGTGTGTGTGCGTAATCCTCCAAAACCAGTCGCTACCGAATAACGGTAATTTACGTACAAGTAAAGGCATGCATCGACCAAATGATTGACAGGTACAAGGTCACTTGCGATGGCACGCGTACGAATTTACCGCGATAGTGATGATGATGGTGATTTTTACATGTGTGTGCAGACGTATATACACGTACATTTACATGTGTGTGTGTTAATTAAGGGATCGACAATCAAATGGAATGCGGTTCCGCGGTCCGAGACGCTCCGGAAACGGCTCTGGAAGGCCTTAATCAACGGTGACGACATCCTTTGTGCTTATATTCACACATAATTAATAATTCAACGATTAAATTGATTGCATAATTAATAATTCAACGATTAAATTGATTGCATAATTAATAATTCAACGATTAAATTGATTGCATAATTAATAATTCAACGATTAAATTGATTGCGTAATTAATTAGGGACACATGGGTGCTTGGGACCTTTAATTGGGCTAATTTTCTGCAATAATCGGGGTATTCGGGTTACTTTTTGACCTCTGATACTATTAATTAGGTTAATTTTCCGAATTAATCAAGGCATTAAGGTGAAATTTCGCCTCTGGGAATGACTCTTGGGTGCTATGGGTGCTATGGGTGCTGGCGGCATCCCTTTGTGTCCCAGAACATATATATATATGCTACTTTAATTCCTTCCACTATTATTGGTGGAGGGGATATCTTTTTAATTTTTGTTTGATCCACACTCAGGGTAACTGAATTTTGTTTAATTGGAGATAGCGAGTCATTTAATTTCCGTTTTTTATTTTTACTTTTTTCTCTAACCCACTCGGTTTCCTTAGCTAATTCTTCCTCATCTGTATTATATACAGGGTTAGAGGCGCTTTCTATAGCCGGGCTATTCACACTTTGTTTATTTCTCAAGCTTTTTATTTCTTTTTCTAGCGCGAGCATGCGGTTTAGCATGTTTTTGCTAACGCATCGTTAAGTTGTTTTTTTTCCTTACTAATTTTCTGCCATTCGATGAATAGCAACTGTTCGTTTGGAGTACGTTTATAGTTCTGTTGAAGAACATTATTATTAGCATGTGCTAGTGCTGAATTAGATACGTTAGCTGTGTTATCCTGGCCAGGTTTTGCCATTTTAAATATATTTTAATCTTAATATAGTATAAGTAATATGGTGTAATAACTGAATATGAATAGAAATGTAATCATAATAGTAATAAGCGTCGAAATAGTTAACTGATTTATACGACCTGCACGTCGATAAATGTAGGTAGAGATAATTATTCCGGTTTCTTATCGCTGAAATGATATTAATGTGAACGCGCATTCAACACAACGTATTCACAACGATAACAGTGTAATTCCTATTATTCAGATGTACTTCCTTTTTTTTTTTGATGTTTTTGGTCCATGGGCGGGGGGGGGGGTAAATAAATTTTTAGCCGTAACTTTTTTGATTCTATAAAAGGCCCCTTCACTAGGCTTGACAACCAAGGACCTTAGAAACAAATAGAAAGGAACGAAGAAAGAACAACTACCTAAAAGGTTAAAATGCTGTACGATCAGAAATGGAACGCACAAAGAAAAGTAATAGGGGAATAACAGCAGGAGTTGGGAAGGAAAGGACGAAAGAAACACTGAAAAAAGCGGGAAGGCCAACGCCAGAAGTTGAAAGTACATGTGAGAGCAGAATTCTGTGTTATATACATTTTGAATTTCACTTTTAAAGGGTTATGATGAGTTATACATTTTTTAAGGGTGATATTTTTTTTTTTTTTAAATTCCATATTATTTATTCTTGACGGCTTTATTAGCCGCCCAGGGTAATTGGTTAACTCGAATTGTCTTAAAAAGAATTTTAATTGTAATTTATGATGCAATTTTGAAGTTTATAAGTATCAATCCGTTAATGGGTTATTGCACTTTTTAATTGAATATTTTTTTAAATTTCTGAACCATCTTATTAGCATTCCGTATATTATATGTGTACTAAATTGTAAAAAGTTCACGAATTAAAGCAATTAAAAGACCGAAGGTTTGGACCGTAAAATGGCCACTCGGATCCCTAGTATTTAGATATGAGATTGTAGAGTTTCTTTCTTTAAAGAAGGAAAAAAAAATTTGAAAAAAAAAACTTAATTCTTCTGTTGATTATTCTTAAAAACAAAAAAACAAAAAAAAAAAAAAAGCAAAAAATCAAAAAAACAATTATAAATATGTGCAACAGTCGCGGTAAATTAAAAAACGGGAAATCTGCTCTATCAAATTATATTGTAAATATTGGGGCTAACAGTTGAAATTTTCGAGAAATTGATTATTTCAAAAAATCACTGTCAGCAATTTTTGAATGAAAATAGAAAAAAAAACAAAAAAACAATTACCTCGATAGCAAACGAAAATAAGTATAAAATAACTTTAATAAATTAATATAAATACCTTATTTTAGAAACGTTTTCGAGTATGGGCTCATCATCAGAGCTAATAGTGTGTACATTTAATTTTTGAATCCAATTACTTGTTGAAGTTATAACACCGGCTTTATTTTTTGTGTGATGATTCCGTAAATATACGATATTTAAAGAACCATTAAAAAAAACGCCATTTAAAACGGTAAGTTTACACAACATTTTTTTCCATCTTTTTCAAACTTTTCGCATTCTTTAATAATTTCATTAAAGAAGAATCGAAATATAAGTTCGTTACTTCCAAATTTCCAAAATTGCTCTCTTTATATTATGCGCATATATAAGAAGATGTTTTGGGGTTTTTCAACTTCTGTAGCCAAGATCGTCGAGGATACCTATATAGTTTATTATGCTCTTTGCCGTGATGAAAAGAGTGGTTAAGTTGATTGGATTTCGATCGTGTTAATGTTTTTTGTAGTAAGGTGTTTGATTTTTGTTATACACAGTAGTTTAAATACGAGATTTAACGGCTTATCGAAAATAGTGTGAATTTTTAAGGTTGTTTTAAAGTTCGCACATTATATATTCTCGGTTGTTTTTGTTTTTGTTTTTGTTTTTGTTTTTTTGATAGTAATCGGTTGTTCGAAAAATTTATTCTGAAAAAACGTTGCAAGTTTTAATTTTAAATTAAAAGTAAAGTAAAGTATGTCCTATACCCTTCATAGGGCGTCGGGGATTGCGAAGTTAAAGTTCACTATGTACATACAAATTTTAAATTACACGCAATTAAAATCTTTCTTCAAATTTTATTTAATATTTTTTCTTTTTTTCGAAGTTTCTAAACCACCCGCGATCATCAGTAGTCTGTACGCGTATGTTTTTTGTCCGGAATCATCTAAAAACGAAATAGCATTTATCTATTTTGACGTACAGGGTAGCAACAACACAGCTGCTTGATGAGCGTTGTTCCATATTGAAAATATGATAAAATTGGCGTATATGTTAAATTTTAATTACACTAATAAAACCATAATCGTTAAATATAGTTTCTTTTTTTAAGCAAAAATTCCATCCTCCAACTTGAATTCCCTATGTACACTAAGTTTCATCTTAAACTTTGGTCAGATATTTACCCTTCCTCCTTCCGTAACGATCAATCCGCTTTTATCTATTTGTATACAAGCTAGTCTTCCTTCTAATACCTCTGGTGTTCTTGGAGTTACTTTAACTTCCTTGTACTGTTGTCATTTCTATGATTCGCTTGCGTTTTGGCCATTCTGCTCTCTTCCTTCTTCTCGTTTTCACTTTTCCCCCTTGTTTCTTCTCCAGATTGTCCTCTTCACCCTAATGAAGCAATGGTTTGCGACGCCAATCACATATCTTTTTTTTGAATGTCCATCTCTTTCTGTTGAACGCGGTATCCTATATTCTTGTTTGCTGAAACTCAACCTACTCCTTATTGTGCATCTTATATTCTGTCCTTCTCTTCACCATCCATTATCTCATCCGTTAGTATAGTTCCTCTTTACATTGTCCATATCTGACCGAATCAAAATTTGACGGTTCTTTTCTTTTTTGTTGTTTCTGGCTGTAGGTCCTTGGCTGACGTGCCCAAAGGGGGGGGGGGACTAAAAAAAAAAAAAAAAAAAAAAAAAAAGGTAAATTATATATATTATTTTCCCGACCGGTTTTGACAATTTACCTATTATGGCTTAATCCAAACCAGTCAGTCATTTACTATAAATTTTTTTGATGTTTATATCTTAATCGTGCAATTAACAGCGAAATGGCTATATTGAACATTATTATTTCGAAAGAAAATCAAAAAGCATTATTAAATTTACAGATACAGTCGAATGTATTTCAATTGCTTTCGTATGTAACAATTAGAGACCCCTTCATTTGTATTTGTATTATTTACTCCACTGAAACTGAATGAATATCAGGCTTTCTAAGTTCCTACTTTTATACATTACTAAAAATTAAAGTTTTTATTTTTAGCAAACATGTTTCTGGGGCATTTTGAAAACGGGAATAATACCTTTTTCCACCAACCTATTCTCATTAAATTTCTTAATTACCTATTTACGATTTACCATATTCGGACCACAATTTCTATCGCTCCATCAAAATAAATGACATTATCTAAAGGATGAAAAAAAAAAAAAAAAAGAGAGAGGGAAAGAAAAAATGAAACTGAATCGACAAAAAAAAATTAACAATATCACGATGAAAAAGTTTACATTCAAAAAAGAATTGTCATTATAATTAGTTTCGTTTTGATTTCTGGATATTCGTTTTTTTGATTTCATTGCTGATGAAAGGAATTGTAATTAAAAAGGATTGCTTAAATCCGGGATAAACGCTTGTTGAAAATTACGAGCCTATCCACTATTGGTCGCGAAAAATACATATTAATAATTGCGCACTATCGAGACCGTACGAAATAATCACTTTCGGTTTTTTGGTTTTGTAAGTAAATTATTCGCTCCATTAGAAATTATCTAAAAATTATAACTCGGAATAAACAGCGGTCGATTAAATGTGTTTCGAAACAGCTTTCGATTCGGGGCATTAAGCGGATTTATTTATAAATTCCTCGAATTTTTAAATTTCCTCCTTTTTTAATTGAATTTTTAAATAACACTCTAGCTACTAAACGAAACTTCTGCATAGAAATAAATCCGATTACTTTTGTTGCTAAAATTGCTACTACGCGTCCTACTATGACGAAGTATTTTGGACCTTTCATTAAACACGATTTTGATAAACACAAAAATGGCGCACTTTTGCAGATTCCCAGAGTGGATACAATTCAGCGAAGACTAAACGAAAATTTTAGTAAAACGAACAAAGATCCAAAAAAAAAAACAAAAAAAAAAAAAAAAAAAAAAAGGGGTAGAGAATTATAAAATTAACAGAGTAGAAAAAGCCGAACACAGTTACAAGCGGGAAGATCGACTTGCAATATGGATAAAATCGAATGTTACGTTTGAGGATAGTAGTAACATTTCAATTAATTTAAAATTAAGTTTTCTTTTGGCTTTAGCCTTGAACTAACTGCCAGAAAACGTCACGAAATGATTCAAGCGACACTAAAGTAGCGCACCTACTATACGAATATGTGTGTATGCCTTTCTGATTATCGACAGTTAGTCATCGCGCGTCTGTGCAATGATTTTTGCGAGATCCCAGAGTTTCAGCAACGGTGCTTCAGCGAAGTTTGTAAGAGCATTTGCTGTAAGAGCTTCGGATCTCTTATAACATACGAGTTCCAAGTATATAGTACTACATCAATGCTTCAACGGTATCTTTAAAACGAAGAAGGATAAATGAACGCTCCGTGAACGTTCTTCAGCGTTTCTCAAACGCTTTATTATTTAGCATTATACGAACGTTCCTGGATCGATACTTCAACGATAAGCATTATTATAGTCTCATAGGGAAATCAGCATTTAGCGGAATTACGAGGGGGGGGGGGGGACCAGCGAGCAGAAGCAGACAGATAATCGGCAATCAAAAAGTCACAATTTCGGAAGCCAGCAGGTGATTAAAGCTTATTCCGTGTTTTTGAATTTTAGCCGTAGACTGTAAGCAGATATAGCATGGGGGGTTGCGGAGGGGCTTTCCCTACTATGGGGAGGTAGACAGCGTTGAGTTTTTTTGTTTTTTTTACGTTTCCGTTTCTTCTTTAATAAGAATAGTAGAATTTTTTTTAATGATAGCGAGAGTTTATCTTATACATGCGTAATCAATTCTGTAAATATCTCGAAATCTATAAGGATAAGGTTTTTAAATACTACATTATCCGTATACGGTTTCATTACACATCAACAATATTCAGTATATCCACCATATAAAGTCGTATAAAAAATCCAAAATTTAAACATGAAAAGGAAAAAATGTTTTCGAAAATGTTCGTGGAAATTCTCGACTTCAACTGCAACACGAGAATAGGTGAAAAACCGAACATAGCTCTAAAAGCGAGCTCGCCACCATTCCTCAATTCATATTTGTAGTTTCGTTCGCGTTATCTCGTGAAATATTTATAAAAGTTATTTCACTGTGTCTATAAATATATAAATATATATATATATATATATATATATATATGACCTTTAACATATATCCGGCGATGCTGTTTCGTTCGCTACAATATCCGTCGCTGTCACACACTGACACCTGCAAAATTTCACTCACGCTAGGTCACTGTCCATAATTGACGCGCCCAAAGAGAAAAAGCGGAACGGCCCTTTAAACGCGAATTCTTTTGTAGACACTTCTAGCGAGCTTATATTATTTAGTTCGTTTTAACCGGACATTATTATTATACTTGGTAATAATTATTTATTTCATTTTACGTTTTTATTTTTATTTTTTTGCTTGTTTTCCAATCACGGTGCCCCATGTCCATTACCGAACACGTTGGCTAACCTATTTCAGCAATGCTGCACTTCTCGGAACAGTTCAGTGGTGAATACATCAAAAACCCTTTCCCCTAAGTTTTGTATCCACGTTATTCTTCTGATCTTTCGTTGTATAATGGAAGTTGAAGTGTACTGTACTGTCTCGGATGGCGCATTATCTGTGTTTAATTTTCTTTATTATTTCTTTAGACTTTTTTTTTTTTTTGAAAATGATTTAACACTTTGGAGTGTCGTATTTTGTCCGTCCGTTTTATTTTAAGTATCTTTCGATATATGCGCATCTCGAAGGCATTCAGTTTGCCTTCGTCAATGTCCAGCTTTCAGCCCCGTATAGTGTAACACAGAAAATATACAACATTTTACTAGCCTACTTTTTAATTCTGCACTTGTATTCTTAACGGTGTATTGTGTTTTTAATTTAAAAAATGCATTTCTAGCTTTTCCAATTCGTTTATTTCTTCACTCATGATGTCCCATTGATCGTTTAAATTACTGCATAAATATTCGGCGTCCTCAATTATCTCTATTTTTTCCCCTTAAATTGTAATTGGTGTGTTGTTACTAAATTTCCACTTTTCCTACTTAGCACCGTGTACTTCGTTTTAGAGATGTTCAGGAGTAATACACATGTATCCGACATATTTTAGCAACGATGATAATGTATTTCCAAATCTTTGCATTTCCTTTAGATTATTCGCTATTAAAATTGTGCGGTCCGCATATCATTATTTACTATTTTTTTCCCATATACCTTAATGGCCGCTATTAAGTTTCTTACGGACTTATTCCTAAGATTTTTTCAGAATTTATATATATATATATATGTAATATAGCAGCGTTGCACCTTGTCTTACCCCTCTGCATCTTCCTCTGTTCTCAATCCTAATACTCTTGCTGTTTAGCATCGGTATAAGTTTTTTTAAGTCGCGTTTGTTCTTTTTAGAATACCCATTAATTTATTGCGCTTTACATTGTCGAACGCTTTTTGAAAGTCGACAAAGCTTATAAATACCGTACTCTTGAATTCCATAATATATACCATATTCTATATATTGTATATGGTTATTAGGAAGGTGTCTTTCGAAATATTAGTGGCATGTATAGAACAATTTTCGGCTTAATGATCGGGTTTTACTTTGTTTCTCTGAGTTCATATTCTCTCTATTTGTAATTTTGCATCATCGTTCTCTTATAAAGTTTCAATGACGATAAGAAGTAAAATTGTTAGCAAACGCGTATTTTCCGTTTATTGTGCACTACAGATAAATGCGTTAATTCAAGTAAACAATACGACAATATACAACAGTGGTGTGACAATCGATATTTTTAAATTAATGTAAAATTTAACGCATTTTACAATTTCGTTGGTTAAACTCTGAATCGAGGCTCCAATTCGAACGAACTAGTTTAGCGTTAAAAGAAATTGTATGTAAGCGCTCGCATTTAAATGTGACCCGTTCATCAATTTAGAACATTAATCCGATGCGAAATTGGTCTAAAATACTTAGCTTTCACGTAGCATTTTCGATCAGACAATTGACAGAAACATGTTTTTACGACAACCCCATCGTGCCACCATGCACTCTCTTCCTATTAACTTTTAGGATTATTACTCGGAATGGTAGAGGAATTTTGTCGATATACATATATTCGAAAAGGCGACGAATTGCTTTTCCACGAAAAACCGAAACAATTAAAGGAAACCCAATCTAGAAACGAATTTTACGAGATTCCAGAGGCAAAAATTGGCCAATGAATATCGTGTGCTAGAGCAAATAAAATTCAAACAAAATCGTATGCTTTTATTAAGATGACGATTTACTATTGCGAACGTGAAACGCGACAATTTTTTTTTTCTTGTTAAGTACACATTAACCGTTTTAAAAAGTAATGAGGATGTTGCTGAAAATACAGCTAGTCTAACGGAACTTTATTCAAATATTTTCGCGCGATTTTTTTCGAATTTTTCAATCTCGCTTCACTTCTTCCGACGTAAAACCACGTTTTACAACATTTTCAATAATTCCATTGCCTTTAGTCCTTTGCGAGTTCCATTTCTGACCGTCTGGCTATATTATATCTATTAAATTATCATGTTATTGGGTCAAGGCCGCTGGCACGCCCAGGGTAGAGTTAAAAAAAACAACAACAAAAACTCCGAATTCCTTTGATATTGCGGGGTTTTTTTTTTTGTTTTTGTACTATTCGATAAATCGAACTGTGTCACAAAACCGTTTGCATCTAATGTTGAATTAAACTACAATACTTACACGGGCATACATGTAGTATAAACGGCGCGATATCTCTGGAATTTACTGCTCTTTATAGAAATCGTTGGCAACGCGAATCATATTATCTTTTAGTATTTGATGAGATGCAGACTATATCTAGAATTGTGCGGTCGATTGACATCCACGCGCTGAAATGTATGTGGTCAGCGTAAGTATTCGCTCAATTATCAAAGAAAGGTTAGTGAACTCGAAAAAGCGAATTAAGTCGAGCCGAGAGTACTAAATTTCCACGTGGATAAATGAATCTGTTTAATTTCGTTGATAGTCGCGTGGACGTTTTTCTTACACCGGTTAACGGGAACCGTAAATCTAATTTCGGTCTACCGCGCGGTAATTTATTCTAATTAAAACACACTTTTACTACGTTTGTGCCCGTAATTAATGGTTAATTCGGTCTGTAATTTAATATTTAATTTTTTTTCGCGCACGGGTCATTTCTTTGTGCTTGCAATCTCCTTTCGATTTAAACGTGCGCGCATACGTATACCTACGAACGTGTATTATATTAAAAAAAGAAGTTTCTTTCCTCTTCTGCCGGGAAGTAGTATTTTTGCTTTTACAGAAAACCACAATAATAACACTTACTACAGAGGCAAATCTCAGTGTCCCCCCTTTCGGCAAAATAAATAAAATAAACGCTTTAATGTGTCTAATGAGTACATTACATTGTTTTTTGTTTTTTTTTGTTGTTTTTTTTTTTTGGCATTACCCGATGAATAAATAAAATAAACGAATTATAAAATTTCGGAAAGCGTGATTAGAGAGAAAATATGTGTGTGTGTGTGTGCGCGCGCGTGTTCTGTCGGTCAGGTGTTAATCAATCAAATCATCGCCGAGGGTAGCATGGAGAAGCGCGCATCTTATACGGCAATTCCGACGGTCACGAGACGAAGAGGAGGAGGGAAGAAATGGAAAAAAAGTTTCGACAGAGACGATTTTTTAGTCAGTCAGTCAGTCGCTGTTCTTTCTCCGGTATTATTATTATTATTGACTATTGCCCGATTAACCGCATACAAAAAATTTTTTCCAGTAGTAAGTTCAATTAAAAAAGCACGTTCAGTGTCATGATGTTCCATGCGCCGAGCATTTCGTAAGACTATAAAATTTAAAATTCAAAACAAAGAAGTCTGAATTTTTGCGCCATAAAGAAGCAGAGATACGTTATTTTTCGCGCTATTTTGAACTATTCACCAACATGTTTCGTTAGAGAAATGAAATACGGTTTCCAGACAAACAGCTCTTTATTTCCAACGATATATCGCACGCTCGGGAAAAAATTTTAAATTTGGAAATCTAGACGTTCCAAACCATAGAAATATACGGAGATGCGCATATTTTTAAACATAACCTTTTTTAGCTATAATATTCACGCCGCAAGAAGGTGGAGACAGGTGGTTTTTGCGTTCTTTTGAACTTTTCACTAACTTTGAAAGTTTCATTAAGAAAATTAAATACGGTTTTGTTCTCGACAAATAACGCGCCATCTTTCTCCATCGATATATCAAATAAAAGGGAAAAAAAACATTTTTTTTTTCTCGAAACTTTCGAGCTTCCGGCGCCCCGAGGGTCTAATTTTAAAGTTGGAAATCCGAATGTTCCAAACCAGAGAAGTATACGGGGGGGGGGGGGGGGGATGCTGCGCATATTATCAACCTTGTTCAAAATCTTTAGCTATAATAGCTGTGCCACAAGGCTTAACGCTTTTTTGAACTTTTCGTAAACTATGAAAGTTCCGTTAAGGAAATGTGAATAACGGTTTAGTTCCCGACTAATAGCGCTCTTTCCAACAATGTATCACGTAAACGGAAATGATTTTTTTTTGAGAAATTTCGAGCTTTCGGTGACCGGTGGGGCTAAGTTTTTAGATGTTCAAAGCCGGAGAATTATACGGGGATGCCTATATTTTCAACCTTGTTTAAAACAATTTTTAGCTATAATACTCGCGACGCATCGAGAAACTACATATCAGTTCTGGCGCCATTTTTTGGAATTTTCCATAAAAAACTTCTTAAGTTTCGTTGAGAAAATGAAATGCGACTTATAACTGCTAATTTTAATTTTTTCTGCCGAATTTAGTGAATGCAATTTTTAACAATCTCTCTTCAGTTGCCTCATATACGACTATAATATTTAATGAGTAAGAGTTTTACCGTATTTGTTGATCTTAATTTTTTGATTACGTCGATCACTAGTTCTGCCCATTTAAATGCATTATAAGTTACTCTACGCTGAGCATAATAGCCGTTTGATGTTATTGATCATTTATTATGCTTCGGTATAGGGTGATCTATCTACTACTAGAAGACATCGATAACCAAAAGCATAAATATTTAGCGCATAAAATCCGCGAAAATGGAACTCTGATGGTGGTTATTCAATGAAAAATCAACAAAAAGCCGATAAGAGGTCGCAGGAAACTGAAATGGATGACAACAGGCGCACAGAAAAATCTGAAGCTGCAACAAATGATTGATCTAGCAAGAAGCCGTTTAGTATAGACCAGTAGTTATTGCACGCAATCTTCTACAACAAAAGAAGCAACATGATGATGATGATGATGATCCAGTATTGCCTTTTTTTTTACTTCTCCCGTTTGATTGATTTTCGACTATTTCATCAATGTTCGCTGATTGTGTTTCGGAAGTTTTAATTTCAGGTCTCTTCTGCGCCGTTTTTGTACTATCCTGGGACGTGGATCGTGATGATAGAAGGGTTTTTTTAGGGGGGAGTTAGTGCCTTCGTTGGTATTTCCGTTTATGTCTTTCTTTGATACGCTCTCGCCATTCGTGGTAAAGTGCCTGCCGTTGATTTTTTCATTTTCATTTAACTTTTCCTCATTAATAGTTCGAAATATATTGAATGATCTTGCATCGTATTTAACCAGTAACGAGTCGAGATGTGTGCGGATTTGTTCTTAAAATGATTTCAAGTAAACTGCGAAAGCTACAAATATGACTAAAATATCTGATTAAGCGGGCTTTGAGAAAAGCAACTGCAGATGGCACTTCAATTTTGCTTTTTAAATTAATTGGTTTTTTTATTATTTCATGGCGTGTAACGGAAGACGTTAGATAAAATCTTGCGGCGGATTTATTTCATTTTTTGAATATTTTATTGTTGATAGTTATCGTTGAATTTCCGCAGGCAATTTTTTTTTTTGAAACTAATGAAATGCTATTCAAAGGCATACACGGTTATTTGAAAACGCGAATAATCGATGGTTTCTTTGCATGATCGCTGCTACGGCTTTTACAACGTCGCAGTGTATGCAGTTCAGTTGTCTACTTCGATTATTGTTGCTCGCTTTTTTTTGTCGTTTGCAGCTGAGCGTAGGTTCGTGTAGCAGAGTTTGGTTTAGGCTTAACTCACACGGACCACTTTCCGCCCACAATTTTGTGGCTGTGCTCTGTGGTTATACTAGCATAGTCGGACAATTTTTGAACCACAATGTTAACAACAACACAGCTACAGCGTTGAGTGGTTAGAAAGTGGCTGGCGAGTATGGGAGTTGAACTCGACCCCACCGACAACCACTTTTTTTGTGGCCGGTACCAGCCACACGGTGCGACTGCTGTTTATAAATTGATGCCAGGAAGTGGTTCGTCCGAGTAGTAGTAGTACGTCTTTCCCCATCATTTCTCTGTTAAAATATGTGGTATTACCCACGATCGACCACTATTTTGTGCTTGTGCTGTGGTCGAAAAGTAGTCCTTGCGAATTTTTTTTTTATTTAAATAAGTTGTAGGTCTCACATGTGTGAGTGCCCGACACTTATTAACGTTTATTCAAAAACTATATATAAAATACAAAAATTATAAATTATCTTAACTTATTCTATACTCATAATATTAGTACTCGAGCGTTAAGATTAAGTATCAATATATATATATATATAATCATGCAACTACGTAATACGTATCTGTGCATTATCACATGCCGACAGTTCAATATTTAAAAAAGGAAAAACATAATCTTCTTTGCGACTTAATGTCCGGGAAAGACACACTAGGAAGTCAAGAACAAAAACGTACAAAGATAGGAGCATTAAAAGGTAGAGATTCAGTAGGTAGCTTGTTGTTCAATCTTTGCACCACATTCCTTTAACCAATTTTCCACCTCCTTTTTCCACTCACCAATTCTTTTTTCCTTTAATATATGGTTCGAGGTTGTACTTATTAATTTAATTAAAACCGAATCATCCGTATTGTCAATTCGCAGATTTACCCCACGAGGATAGATGTAGTTTGTATTACTTTGGTTTCTTGTCAATCTAGTTTTTTGCCTAGATGGTAATTTTATATTATTGACGTCAAATTCAAGTAGTCTGTAATAGTAATAGTACACATTTTGAAAGACATTTCGTTGTTTTCCTTTCACACATAATTGATCTAAAGTCGATTTACTTCCAGTGGGCGAGTATAAGTTTCAAACACCTCTTCTGTATTTCGCCTATTTTATTTATTTCCGTTTTCTTAGCCTCACATAACATATTTGAATTTCATATAAAATTCTAGACATTATTATTGAATTATAGCATATATACGTAATGATATGCTAGAACCTGTTTTCGATTTTATATAAAGCTGGAATTGCGACTGTCTTATTTTTGAGTTTAAACTTAGAATGTGTTTTTTTCAATTCAAGGATTTATCTATATATACACCCTGTCAAGAAAGTATCGGGAATTGTTAAATAAAACGAACAATTTTTAATTTTCATCCAAATTTATTTTGTCACCTTCAAAATAACATCCATTCGAAGCGATGCACATATGCCAACGCTTTTTCCACTCGGCAAAGCACTTCTGATAGGCGGTTTCCGGGATGGCCTTTAGCTCTCGCGTCGCATTCGTCTTGATGTCATCAATCGATTCGAAGCGCATTCCCCGTAGCGGAAATTTGAGTTTTGAGAATAGGAAGAAGTCGCAGGGTGCTAAATCTGGTGAATACGGCGGTTGTTCGATGATATTTACCGAGTGTTTGGCCAAAAACTCATTCACAATTATGGCTTTGTGAGACGGCGCATTATCGTGATGGAGAATCCAAGAATTGTCGACCCACAAATCGTTACGTTTACGACGGATAGCCTCTCTCAAACGTCTCAAAACACTTAAGTAAAACTCTTTGGTGACTGTCTGTCCGGCTGGCACATATTCATAGTGTACCACGCCTCGAATATCGAAGAAAACAATCAACATGATCTTCACTTTCGATCGGCTTTGGCGAGGTTTTTTCGGCTTTGGCGCGCCAATTGGCCGCCATTCGGACGATTGCTGGTTCGTAAGCGTGTCGTACTCGTACACCCATGTCTCGTCACCAGTAATTATCTTTTCCAAGAAGGTAGGATCCAAATTGGCTCGATCCAGCATGTCTGCAGCTACCTGTTCTCGGTACTTTTTTTGAAAGAAATTCAGGTCTTTCGGAACAAGCCGAGCCGCAACGCGTTGCATATCCAATTTTTCGTGCACAATCGTACGTACGCTCTCGTGTGACATGCCCAATCCATGAGCCATCTCTCTCAAGCTCACATGACAATTTTCAGCAACGATTTCCTTGATTTTATCGACGTTATCATCGGTCACACTCGTTGAAGGCCGTCCAGAGCGAGGCATGTCTTCGACCGTCTCCCGACCATCCTTGAACGCTCTGTACCACTCGTAAACCCGCGTTTTTGATAAAGCAGATTCACCAAAAGCCTTCTGTAACATTTTCAGTGTATCGGCACAAGAAATTTCGTTCGAAACACAGAATTTAACACAAGTACGTTGTTCAATATTTTCACTCATTGTAAAACTTCGACAAAACACTTCAAGTCGACTGATTTTAACAGCTGCTGTAAACACACTGGTTGACAGATCGCGCTAAAAATAGGCATCATAATACAAAACAGTTGTACCAACCTGGAAAAAAAAAATTATCTGCCTAGCTATTACCCGGGAGATTTAAATTGACAATTCCCGATACTTTCTTGACAGGGTGTACACCTAAATATTTAAAGTCGTTTACGTTTTCTAACGGTGGACAAGGACATAAATGGGTGTTCGGTATTTACATGAAGCTCATGAATGCAATTGTTACTGTGGAGGATAATTCGCGGATCGCGTATTTTATATTTAGAACTATTCCGAATGTGTAACATACTTTTGATTTATTTATGTTTATACATAACTTCCTATCATGTGCCCATTTACTAAAATTATCTACATCATCTTGTATAGTAATTTCTCCGCCATCTCAAAATTGTTGTGCTTCACTAACAAAGCAATGTCATCAGCGAAAACATAATAACCTTCGCATTTTTAATATGCTTGTGTAACGAGTTGCCAATATGGTACCCTGACCCGTACTCCATATTGAATATTTTTTTCATTACTTATATTCCCTGCAATTTTGATCATGCTTTTTTTTATTTTTGTTACATAATTCTTATAATCTACTTAAGTTGATTGTTTTTAATACCTAGATTTTCTCTAAGTCCTTGATCACAGTAATTCATGATCAACTAAATCAAACGCTTTGGATAGGTCAATAAATGAAATTAAAAATTGGTTCCCCATCGATAGTCCTGTATTTATCCTATTTGCAATTGTTCTCAATAATGCTATCGTGGATCCCTTTTTTCTCTAAAATCGTGTTGGTTTTCATAGAGTAGATTGTTTTTCTCCAAATAATTTCTCAAGTGTTTATCAATGTAGTGTTTTAAAAGTTTAGTCATCACAGAAATTAAGCCCTAGAGTAGTGTTCGGAGTAGTTGCAGCGCACATCAAAGACAATGTCGTAGTGGCTACGAGGTGAGTTTCTTTCCGAATATTACCATCAGTAGATAATTACCTGCCACCCGGCGATATTGTTCGTATGTAATGCCCTGCAGCTCCGCTTCATACCACCTCAGTGGGTTGCGCAGACGAGGAGGCCTTTGAAACATTCTGATAGTGGAGCGAAGTGTGCCCCACGCGTTGTTAAAGAATAATTGCCGCTTGAGCGCGATAATTTTCGAAGTTGTTGATTTATTTCGATGCCAGCGAATATTACCGCATACGCATTTCCCTTGTGCACTACCACAAGCGTTTCCTTTCGCTTGTTCATAGGCAGTACCGTCGGATAGTATTACTGTTGCAACATAATATTTAGGCTATAATACATACATCTGCGTAGTAGTCAGACGGTATGTCTTTTTGGATGAACGGTGTTAGTAAAAAAGATTGACAAGATGCCTCTAGTTTAGCCGTCTTCAGCTGAAAATCTGACAAATAACCATTTCATACATTCACCACTGACAATATTATTATATAGTATACATATGTAGTACACTCGTGAAACTTTTATTTGCAACGCAGCTGTTCTCGCAGGTAACTCTACGCACCCGAAACTAATTATAAGCATTTGTTTCATAACACCGCTATTTGCACGTGTATAATGTGTTACGATCGTTAACGATTATTTCATCGGTACCAGTTACACTCGTACCGTACCAGAAAGTTAGCTGTCGCCGAAATGAGTGGATAAAGTAAAGTATTCGAAACACAGCCAGCACATCTGCCGCTCGTACATCTTCAATTTTTTTTCTTTCTATTTTTTCGCAAGAATATTATTGGTCCCATACAAAGCAACCCCTCTCTATTAGATATATATTTTATACTACTGGTTGAGGATTTAGTAATATTCGATGTTTTTTGGAAGCGAAATTTTTGGAATAAAAAACTACATGAGACAAAAGACAAAAATTTCAATCAATCTCTGTTATTTGTCACTTTCGCTTTAAGCCTCCTTCCTTTCGTCTCGGTTTTCATCCTACTCCATTTTGACCTTTTCACACCCCTTCTAATTACTTTCTTTGTAATCATCATGTTTTATTTGAATGTTCGACCTTTTCTAATGAGCAATCATTCTATTCTTTGCTGTTAAAACACTATCCTTATACTCCTGCCCCTGAAGTATTTTTATGTCCTTATTAAACGCATAAGAATATAAATTTATTTCTCCTCCTTCCCATTTCTTGAGCTAATGTCCTTGTTGACAAACCCAGTCGAAATATATATATAAAAAAAAAAAAAATCGATCGAAGATGATTTTATTATTTTGCTCTAGATGTAAGTGTATTAATTGTATCCGTAATTTTGAAAGCCTGTAGAGGGGATCGAGCTTTCCTTGTGTGGCTCGACAGCCGCTAACAATAATTCCATTATTCAGGGTGGTCTTTCCTTCATCAATTGCTCCATCATCCAAGCATCGTGAAAATTATGGTGATTTGGTAAATCATTTCCGTCCGTCGCTGCTCTTTCCAAATAGTTGTGTCTAATAAATAAGAAAAGCGAGACATTAAAAAAAAAAAAAGACTATTCCAAATCCAGTTTGACACGAATAAAATAAATGATTTATCTTTTGTTGTGTAGGACAATTTTATAATTGTTCCCATTCCTAAAAAAAATTCTTCCCTACGTTCTATTTCTCTGGGGCATCCTGCATTAGAAAATTATTTGAAGGTGTGCTTAACAAGCGCCTTATTTGCTGGCTGGATCGTAATAATACATTTTCCGTTTATATATAAGTGTCTTTTATCCAAAAACATTTCACCTTAGCTTCCTTTATTGATATGTGTCTCCTCTGCTTTTAATCATCTCCCCACTTTAAGAGACAAAATGACGGCAATTCCCAATCAGATGCTCTTCCCCCTTACTATCAATCTCATGTCGAATCGTTCTGTGTCCATTTCACCTCACCATCTCTCGACGCTCCAAGAAAGATTTTCTGAAGTAGTCTTCCTCAAGGTTCCTTTCTCAGTCCTACTCTTTTTAACATCCATACTATGAGTATTTAAATTCCTTTTCTTTATTCTTTGCGGACGACATCCTCCTTTTTTCTTCGTCTAAAGATATTTTAGCAGCCAATGAAGCACTCAATTCGTCGCTCATCACGCTGGAATATTCTCTTTCCCTTTTTTTTTTTTTTTTTTTTTTTGGGGGCATCGACAATTCTCTCTCTTTAGTTAATCAATTTCTTCCTCTAAGTCTTCTTGTACTATTTTGACCATTCGACCCTATAGTACCGGAAGCATAAAACATTTAGTTATTCTCCATCTGGTCGTTAGCGGCAGCTTCCTATTACACACTAAATTTCGTACTTTCTGGAATGCGCCTCTTGCTGCTTCAATTCGAGTTTTAATGGTGTAGTCAGAGTCCCCCATTTATCATTAATCCAATATCCGAAGTATTTTATTCTGTTTACTCCCCCCCCCGTTGTATGCAATTCCTAAAATCGTTTGCAAGTTTTGTATTTTTCAAGTAGTTTTTATCTTAGCGGAAGACTGCAGTGAATTAGTACCGGAAAAAATGAATATTATCAATAAATTAGTCAAAAAGGAATTGGAATACAGGAAGTCCAATATTAATTTGTATTAATATTAGAGTATTTTTCAAGATAAGATTAATGATTGTACAATGTGGAGTGGAGGAATTCAAAACTTAATTGGATGGTTTCTACCGCTATTAAATTTTTATATGTAAAATAAAATAATAAAAAAAAAAAAGAAAAAAAAATGTTTTTATCTTTGGATTTTCAATATATTGCGTTCTATTACTGCTTTAGTTTTATAATTTGAAAAAAGAAAAAATTGCCACCAATACTATATCTCTGTGTAACTGGGACACATGCATTAGCTGCGTTGTTCGTACGATTTTAAAGATAAAAACTCAAATGAAAAATTTTTCCAAATGCGTTTATTTAAATTTGAGGGCGTACAATATTAATACCGCCGTTCTGTTTATTACTGTTGCGTGATAAATTACCTAATTATGTTAAAGTTGAGAAGTGATTATGTCACACTTTAGAATAATTATGCCAGATGAGACTAACTGCTAAATCGCGAAAATTTCAAAACTCTAAATTCGATAATCGCATGGAGCAATTAAGTATACGAAATAGGAAATATTTTATTTCAGTTATAAGAAGAAAACAAATGAAAAATTAAAAACGAGAATATATATATATATATATATACTCGTATGTATGACTTTGAATGCAAAATTTAACGATGAAAAACCGGTTAAAATAATCGATGCAGACATCTGAATAATAAAAATGAACTGCCGAGATTTAGATTAATAAATAAAAATGATTCGTAGAGTTTTACAGGACTGAACCTATATTGCATCAGTTGCCACAGGTATACAGATGGTATGTTCTCTGTTGTGGCGTTAAATGACATATTTATATCTCACTGATATCCGCAGTTATTCGCGATTAAACTTGTATCGAATTTTCATTATATATAGCATGTATTCTTAGAGACGTAATAATAGTAGCTATCCAGTGTCACTATATGCTCCTATTAGCAGTGCCTACTGAGCTTCTGTCATTCTGTAATTTTAATATATAGCGCATCCGCATTTCGCATTTGGTAGAAAGTTAAAGTGGCTCAGTAGCGGCTAACAGAAATGAAGAAATAAATAAACTCGCGAAGTAGCACCAGTACAACGGATAAAGCTCCTCTCCGAGCCTATGAAATTATCTGTTGAATTTTCTCCCGATTAGGTGTATATATGGAGAATATGTACGTATATTAATGTATATTTATATGTTTTGTTTTTCAGCATCTCTAACACTATTTACGAATAGTTTTAATGATTACGAATTGTTCGAAGGTTTTATTTGAGATTCTTACGTAACTAATAAGAAAAATGAAAAAAAAAAATTGTTGCAGTGTGCCGGAAACAGACGGAAATTTCTTCGAGAACTTTGCAGTCATTTCCTGGAAGATGCAAAATAAACGACTAGCCACTTTTCAAGATCCATCGCAAGAGGAACGCCCTCCGCCAGATAGTACATTCGGAATTAAACCGCCACCCATATACAGAATTCAGTCATCCGAGGTAATTTTACATCGTTCATTTTCCAAACAAACCGTTTCTATACCAGCTTGCATCGAAAGCCTTGATTCATCTATTTTTGTTGTACATTTCAGTTAAAATATCGAGTGAAAGCCGTACTACTTTCATTAGAATCATCTGGCCTCTATCGTTGTACATCTATGTTGTCTAATTGCACATCTCCCCGTACATTGATATCTACACATACATATCCCTAAACTGTTGACTTCGTCGCCGCTAGTTAATCTCAGTTAAGTTAGTTCGATCGTTGCCTTTTTAAATGAGGTGTTTAAAACTTGTTCCTCACACTTTAGCCCAATAAATATTCTGTTAAAAACAATGCCGAAAACTCTTAATCACTATGTCTTCACGAGGTCGCGATAGTTCTTGCCTTACTGCCTGTTTACGTTCTTGTACTGACCATATTAGCTTCCCTTTGTTAGCTTTTCATTTCATCCCCTCTTACTTAAATCACTTACACGGTCCTTCTTAATTTTATACACCATTTATGAAATTAAGACTTCCTCATCTATTAGCTATCCTCTTCACCTGCTCGTTATCATGCCATTTTGCTTCCTGACCAATCACCGGATCATTTTCAATACAGCATTATCTTTTTATGCACACACACGCATGTGTAATGTTCTTACTCTAGTTCAACAGTTTTCCGTATTTTTCGTTAATTTTAGCTTCATTTCAGCTTTGTAATTTTGAACGTTTATTATTCATAATTTAAGATTTAAGTACTTCTCTCTTGTTACCGTAACATTTCAAAAGATCGTTTTTCCCGTAATTTTTTTTTAATCCTTGCATAATTAAGATTTACTTATTAGACAGCTGCGTTTAAGGTTTTGCATAAAAATATGGCGAGTGCCTTTAACCCTAGAGAGTAAGCAGTCTCTGTAAAAGCCTTTACATGTACGTATTATTACGATTTCGGTGGCAAGTCCCGCTGTAATTACAACACCATATTACATCCGATGAATTCTGCGTTAACTATCGGTGATTTCAAACTTTAATGTAACTCATGACATGTCTCTCATACGGTTTTAAACTTGTAGTAATAATCTAGACATGTATTCGAAATATAAGTACGGAAAAGCCTCTAACACGACGGTGGACCAAGAGTCACTCCAAAGCAGCTTCGCGATCCTAATATACCGTGCGTCCGTTATACAGTGTTAAATTATTCGTGGAAAATTACCGTCGGTAACGAATTTTACGTTACTCTCCGTTACTTCCTTCGAATACATCAGTAGCGACGCCTCGAGTAGCTGTACAGAAGATGGCGTAGCTTCATACTTCTCTTCCATTTTGTAACTTCCCTAGTTATGGGTCTCACTGGGAACCCGTTGCGTAAATGTCTAACACTCTTATTATCGTTTATTCTAAGTAAACAAAATTACAATTAATCATTCTTACTATACAAATCGAGCATATTAAACCAAAAAAATAACAATCAAAGCAAATATATATATATATATATATATATATACCACCAGAGTGAAGATGCCGCAGCACCACGCTTGGAGAGTAGGGAGGAACAAGAAGGAGAGGACAAAGAAAGAACAAACGTAATAGAGTAAAGAATAGAATTATGGGATGATATGGGGTCAGAGGAAGGATGATAATCAGGAAGCAAAAAGAATCAACAATATCAGTTCCCGCTTTTCTTCTCATGTACTCATCTTCACTGATGGCTCTAGGGGGTCTAGGGGTATCGGGGCTTCCTTTATTATCCCCTTTTTTCATTTTTCCGAATCCTTTCGTCTCCCGCCGTTCTGTTCTATTTTCACAAATGAATTAATGACTATCCTACGTGTGATTATTTATATCTCCTCCAATCATAACCTTTCCCACTATCTGATATATATGACTCCATGAGAGCCCTTCAGGGTATCAGTTTACCTCTTCCCCCTCCCTCATTAGACCGTATACGATCTTTCATACACAAACTTTTCTTTCATCACTATATCCGCGTTAATCTGCTGTGGGTCCCTGGTCATAGAAGCATCGAGGGTAACGAAATGGCGCATGCTTTAGCTCAGATTGCTGACCCGCTTCCGCTTTTGCTTTAAAAAGATCCCCCTAGTACTAATCTATTGTCTTTAAGTAAGAAATTTCACTTTAAATTTTGGTCGGATGTGTGTATCCTTCCTTCTTTTACCAATGATAGTTCCTTCTACCTCTCAATTCAATCTAACCTTCCTACTAATTCTCGGTTCTCAGAATTCCCTTCTTTTCCACGTTATCTTATTGTTATGTGTTATTTCTTCCTGTAATCGTTTGTTTCAATGATATGATAAGTTATATATTTTTAAACCTTAATTTACGTTACAAAAGTTATAGTTTTAAATATTACACGGACACAGAGTACCTTTTAATTTGTTAAAACATATAACATTTATTTATATTAAATTATTACTTAAAATAAAAGTTACAAACATTATTATTCACAAAATATATATAAAAATTCGTCCTACCGGTTTATACAACAAAATTCAGTCCATGAATATGTCAAGTAGACGAAACCGGTAGGACGAATTTTTATATATATTTTGTGAATAATAATGTTTGTAACTTTTATTTTAAGTAATAATTTAATATAAATAAATGTTATATGTTTTAACAAATTAAAAGGTACTCTGTGTCCGTGTAATATTTAAAACTATAACTTTTGTAACGTAAATTAAGGTTTAAAAATATATAACTTATCATATTATCTTATTGTCCCAATTATTCGCCTACGCTTCAATCACACTCTATTCCCGTTATCGTCCCTCTTTGGTTTCCTCTCCTTATTATCCCCTACATCCTAATGAAGCAGTTGTTTATGATGCTAATCACAATTTCTTTGAGTCTTTCTGCGGAATGCTTCTTCTCTTTATTTACTCCTTTTAAAGTCAAGGCGTCCTGTTCCCTACTGTGCTTCCTATATCCTGTCCATTCCGTTTCAGTCTGTTCTTCCTGCAATTGGTTCCTTTATTTCTGTCATTTCCGATCGAATTAAGTTTTCATTAGTTAACTCTTATTCTTATTGTTTCTGGGTGAGGTTCCTGGTTGACGACCCCCCTCCAAAAGAAAAAAAAAGTATATATATATACATATATATATATATACACATACATATATATATATATACATATATATATATATATATATATATATATATATATATATATAATGCGCAATATTATACTCATATTAGGGTGGTTCAAATATGAACCGGAATTTCGTCATAAAAAATTTTATTTTATACTTACAGTGCTCATATTTTTTACAATTTTTCGAGATAACCCCCCTCGCACGCTACGCACTTTTTCCACCTCTCCGGCAATTTTTTTATTCCTTTTTCGTAAAAATCTCGCGGTTTGTCACATAGCCATTTGCGCACGAACGATTCCACCTCATCGTTGCTGTCGAAACGTTGTCCACCAAGTGCTTCTTTCAACGGGCCAAACAAATAATAATCACAAGGCGACAAATCTGGACTGTAAGGAGGATGTTCAAGTGTTTCCCAGCCCAATTCGGCCAATGTCTCCATCGTGAGCCGAGCGGTGAATTTCTGTTCAAAATTCAGAAGTCTTGGCACCCATCTGGCTGCAATTTTGCGATAACCTAGCCGATCATGAATTATTGTCTCAATACTACCTATGCTGATGCCCAATTCGTCGGTCATATCGCGTACACGGACGAGTCGGTCAGCCAAAATGAGTTGTTCGATGGCTTTGACGTGTTCATCTGTAATGCTGGTTTTTGGGCGCCGCGCATGTGCTATGTTTGACACCACTTCACGTCCTTTTCGAAACGCGCGGAACACCACTCGTACACTTCAGTTTTGGAGAGACACTCATCGCCGCGAACTGTTCGCGTAATTTTCGGAAAATTTCCACGGATTTTACGTCGTCTTTGACTAAAAAACGAATAATGATGCGTTGCGCAACAGACACTGGTACTTCTTTTTCACTCATGGCTCTAACTACACTAAAAAGTGAGCGTACGCGGTTCTAATTGCTCTACACGCTTCGTAACAAACCGGTCTAACTGCCAGTGCAACCACTTTTTCCACAATAAATTTTTCGCGCGTTTATTTAAAAATTCCGGTTTATATTTGAACCGCCCTCGTACGTAAGGGCCGCTTGCATATTGGACATCATATACATTAACGTGCAGGAAAGAAAAAGGAAAGGGTCTAAAAGAGCCATAAAAAAAAAATAAATAAAGGGAATAGAGAGCACAGAGGAATTTCTTAATCTTTGCACTATTCTTTCAACCACTACCCCACTTCCTTCATCCATACATCTTTATTTTTCCATTTATTATGCGACTGGGAATAGTACTTGTTAATTTAATTAGAACCGAATCATCTGTATTGTCAATTGGTGGATTTACCCCTCTAGGATGAATTAGTTATTACTTTGATTCCCCCTGATAGTCGAGTTTTTTGTCTAGAAAGTAACTTTACGTTATTGCGTTTAAATTCAAATAATCTCTGTAATAATAATAGTGCATCTTGGGAGACATTTCATTATTAGTGTCACTCCGCTTCCAATGAGGTAGTATAAGCGCCTCTTTTCTGAATTTTACTTATTTTATCGGTTTTTGTTTTCTTAGCATCACATAATATATTTGAATTCCATATAAAATTCTAGACATTACTATTGCATTAAAGCATATGCGTAATGTTCCCCTTATGACAGAACCCGCTTCAATTTACATAATGCTGGATTTGACTGTCTTATTTTCTAATTGAAGTTTTGTATGTGATTTTTCCAATTCAATGATTTATCGATATATCGATATATATCGATATATATTCCTAGATATTTAAAATCTGCTGTTAAATTCATTAGAAGTGGAAATGAACGTGGGTGAGTTTAATTCCGTAGCGTTCTCATGTAAGTATTTATTATATATGCTGATTCGCGGGTGATGACTCTTAATACGGAGTAGTTTTGATTTATTTACATTTATGCACAACCTCTTGTCATGCGGCCATTTACTGAGATTATCGACATCCTGTTGCAGTAATTTTTCCGCCATCTCTAGATTTTTATGTTCTTTTTTTTCTTTTTTTTTTTAATATTTACGTTCAATTAATAATACGATGTTATCGGCAAATACATAAACCTTTGCATTTCTAATATGCCGCTATAATGAGTTTGTGCATATAAGAAATAGAATAGAAGCCGGTATTGTACATCGATTTTTACCTTTTCATTACTTTTATATTACCGGCACCTTTAACTGTGCTCCTCCTGTTTTTTAAATAAAATTCTTAAACCACAATAGTTGATTATTTACAATGCCCACATCTTCTAGATCTTTAATAAGTCATGGTAAACTAAGTCAAAAGCTTTAGAGCTAGGTCTTTTTTTTTTTTTTTTTTGTTTTTTAACCCCCCTTTGGGCATATCAACAAAGGATCTTCGCCCAGAAACGAAAGGAAGGAGAAGGATCAGTTAAATGTAGATTCAGTCAGCTATTGATAAGATAAAGGAACTGAGGATAGGAACAACTGAGATCGACAACAACGATAAGATATACGAGGCACAATAAGGAGTATGGAGTTTGAGTGACAGCAGATTGGAATACAAAGAGGTACGTTCGTTCACGAGGGATGGATATTCAAAGAGGATATGGTCAGGATCACAGACGGCTACGTCGTCAGGATGAAGAGAGCAATAAGGGGAAAGAGCGAGATGAAAACGAAAGCGTGAGGAAGGAAGAAGAGTATGATTCAGACGTAAACGGATAATAGGGACAATAACGGAGTGACGAAGGAGCGAAGGAAAATCGTAAAACCAAGGCCGCGTGTTAAGATTAGGTTGAATGAAACAATTTAAGAGGAAGGTTGATTGGAAAAGGAAGAAACGTAAAAATCTGACCAAAATCTAACATGAAACTTTTTGCACAGTGGGAGTAAATTAGAAACGGGAATTTTAGAGAAAAAAAAAGCGGGAGGATACAGCAATCTGAGCCAAGGAATATTTCGTTACCCTCTATCCCTATATAACTGGGGACCACCCAGAGCATATCAATGCGGATAGCGTGAAATGAGAAAAGAGTGTGAATGAGAGAGCGAATACGGTGGATGAAAAGGTCAGAGGAGTGAGAGGGGAAATGAGAGGAAATAGCTTTAAGAGCACACATGGAGTCGGAGATAACTAAAAATTTAGAAGAAGAACGATGTGAGGAAATGTGGATTATGGAGCGTAAAATGGCCATTAACTCGGCCGTAAAGATAGTACAAAAGGAAGGGAGACGAAAAGATTCAGAGAAATTAATGCTCGGAATGATGAAAGAAGCTCCAACTCCATTAGGCCCCTTCGAACCGTCCTTAAAAATAGCAATATGGGAAGGAAAACGGGATTCGATATAACTATGGAATTCCTGTATAACTGTTGGATAGGAAAGGGATTTGGAGGAAAAAGGAAAGTAGAATACATTGGGAGGATTGGAGAGATCTGCAAAATTGAAAGAAAAGTAAGGGAGATTGTTATAAGAAATTGTGCAGGATAAAAAGTAATTTAGCCGCAAAGCAATGTGGGCTAGAATAGGAATTTTCTTGGGAGTAAAACGCCAGTTTTGCAGAATAGAAAGATATGAAGGAATAAGTTTGGGACGATGATAACAGTAAGCGTTTACACAAGAAACGATAACCTAAATAGGATCTGCGAATGAAAAGGGGAGGCGAGTTAGACTCAGCGAGAACTGCTGGTACTCGAGAAGATCTAAGAACACCAAGGCAAAGACGAATACAAGAATTTTGAATTATATCCAGCTTGGAAAGAAGTGATTTTGAGGCAGAGCCATAGATAAAGGAACAGTAGTCGACTTTGGAACGGATAATCGAATTGTACAAGGAAATAAGGAGAAAGGGATCGCCTCCCCATTTTGTTGGAGAAAGAGCTTTCAGTAAGTTTAGTCTTTTAAGGGCAGAAGAGGAAAGGAAATTAATATGTTCATAAAAGGAGAGACGACTGTTGAGAAATACACCGAGATAGCAGAAGCATTCCCTACGAGGGATAAGATTGGAGTTTAAGGATACAGAGACTAAAGCGGGATTAAAAGGACGAAGAGAAAAGACAATACAAGAGGATTTTAAAGGGGAAATAGAAAGGTTCAAAGAGGAAAGAGATTGTTCCAAAGTAGCTAGAGACGAATTAACACTTTCGTTAGCATCTACGATATCGCGGGATGAGGAAAAGAGAAGAATGTCATCGGCAAAAAATAAGGAAGAGGAGTTCATAGAAAGAGAAGCAACAGAAATAGTATAAATATTAAAAAGAGTAGGACTAAGGCAGGATCCTTGTGGAAGACCACGTGAAACAACTCTTGTAACCTCGAACGAAGAAGAAGACAGGAGAATAGTACGATTTAACATCAAGTTAACAATGAGGGAACAAAAATGCGTCGGAATGTTAATTGCTATCATTCTATCTCGAAGAGTAGGGAGATGGACATTATCAAAAGCACTAGGTCGATAAAGGTAATTTTATAAATTGGTTCCCCCTCTATATCTTATTTACAAACTTTCTTAGTAAAGTTAAGATGGATCTTTTTTCTTTAAATCCGTTAGAGTAGATTGTTTTTTTTCCACGTTATATTCGTTAAGTGTTTTCCGATATACTGTTCTAGTATTTTAGCTGTTACAGGCATTGATTGGACGATAGTTTTCGATTTGATTTTGTAAAGTTCCCTTCTTATCTATCCGTCTAATAATAATACCTGCTTTGAGAAATTAACACGAAGAACACCTAACATTTTGTTAAAAAGTACGTATAGAGATGTTCTTGTACTGAAAGACTAATACATATCTACCGAAAATCGATCTATCCCGATGACAGTTGCATTAAGATCGTCCTAAACTTTTAATTTTAATTCTTCCCGCAATACATATTTTGCAGCAATGGTGTTCGCGCGGTTTTTCGTTAATTTTGTGCAAACTGTAACGCTTTAAAGGACGTTCGGTAATTCGAACAACAACAGGTCTCTTTATAATATTTCACTGGGTTATAATTTGTTTGCCGGTGCTGTCCTTTCGTGCAAAATCGCGATGAAATAAATTGATAAGAGTTTCCCTATTTGCGAGGGAAGTAAGAAGCAACAGAAAACGACCAGCTAACTGTTAGGATAGGCTAGCGCATTTTCGAAAAGCATTAACATGAATCGATTGCCATGGAGCGACTTACAACACATTTAGGAGGCGGTAACTCATGAATTAACTGCCACGCGAACCTTAAGAAATGAAACGAGACTGAAATAGGGAAATGTATGGCAACAATTTTAAACTGAAAGTTGTAACTGGTGCAATGTTGATTAATCGGCTTCGCAAGTTTGAAATTAATTTAACACCACCTGGTTCGGTTTTTCTTTCTTAAATGAACGTTAGTTATTAGCACGGCCATTAATAAAGAACATAGGAGCGAGCCTCTGAACAAGGGAGAATTTACTTACTAGAACAGGTTAAACTAAAAATTAAGCCTAAAAGATGAACAGTTCGACTAATATTGCTTCTGCGAAGAACCGAGAAACTGGTTCAAATTACGGTTTATTTATTTAATCACTATTTCATTTGTAATAATGTTGCAGCACGATTTATTTGAATGATTTATTTTATTCAGCGTGTTTTCGATTTACGTATTATTTACTCAACAAATGTGACCACACTGACCACGGTTGTACTAAATTTGTAATTTTTTAAGAATACATCAAAGCAACTATTTCATTATTCGCTCTCTCATTCACACTCTCTTCTCACTTTCACGCTATCCGCATTGAAATGCTCTGGGTGGTCCCCAGTTATATAGGGATAGAGGGTAACGAAATATTCCTTGGCTCAGATTGCCGTATCCTCCCGCTTTTTTTTCTCTAAAATTCCCCCGTTTCCAGTTTACTCCCATTGTGTGTAAAAAGTTTCATGTTAGATTTTGGTCAGATTTTTATGTCTCCTCCTTTTCCAATCAACTTTCCTCTTAAATTTTTCCATCCAACCTAATCTACCCACGCGGCCTTGGTTTTACGATTTTCCTTCGCTTCGCCGCTCCGTTATAATCTATATTATCCCCATTTACGTCTCAATCAAACTCTTCTTCCTTCCTCACGTTTTTGTTTTCGTCTCGCCCTAACCCTTAATTCTTCATCCTGACGACGAAGCCGTCTGTGATCCTGACCATATCCTCTTTGAGTGTTCATCCCTCGTGAACGAACGCACTTCTTTGTACACCAATCTGTTATCACTTAAGAGCTCCCTAATTCTTATTGTGCCTCGTATATCTTATCGTTTCCGTCAATCTCAATTGTTCCTATCCTCAGTTCCTTTATCTTATCAATATTTGACACCGACTCTACATTTAACTGATCCTTCTCCTTCGTTTCGTTTCTGGGCGAAGATTCTTTGTTGACATGCCCAAGGGGGGGGGGGAGAAAGGAAAAAAAAAGCAACTAAAACGGGTTCCGTAGAATGGTTACTAAGCTTCCGCTGGAACGTGATTAGATACCTAACCGGGAATAATCTTGAAATTTTGTCTTCAAATCAAAAATAAATAAATAAAAATACAAGTTGGAAAAGGTTTTTTTTTTTGATAAAAATAATTTAGAAAATAAGGCTGTTTTTCTAATGTATTCTACGCAAAAGTTTTTTTTGGTATTCGTATAAAATATGCTGTTGAACAAACGTTATCAATTGCGAAAAAAGGAAAAAAAAAAAAAGTTATTCGAATAACTCTACATTTGCGAAGTGTTCATTATCGCGCGGTCCGAAACAGTTAACGTTGATTAATTAATTATACATAGTTACGTTTATCTATTCCGAAACCCGCTATACCCGTGCGCGTATCACCGTCACAGCATGCACCGGCCCCGTCCGCTTATAGTCTGGGGGCAAAATAGCATTTGAATTTGGAAATTCTTATAACCCCGGGACTTTTTGGGCTTAAAATTTAGCTAAAAATAAGTGGAATGCAACCCCTAATTTTGTGGTTATGTCGGAGCTGCGGAACCATTGTTTATATTGAGTTTAAAAAAAAAAAAAAAAAAAAGTGTTTTTTTTTTTAATTCTTTGCGATTGTCTTAGTAAAATTTAAGCCCCAAATCGAAATGAGGTATACTTGTCGATTTTGTTGCTGAGTAAACTATGCATAAGGGTAGATTGCGAAAATTCGCAAAAATTATGTAACATTGCAAAATTAACGATGAAAATAAAAACAGGCGAAAAGATCAAATTGTTGCCATTCCGTCAATTTTTCTCAAAACTCAATGAAACTTTCAGAAAATGTAGCTCTTGAGGTGCTTAAAATAAATAGGTGCCCAAGCCTAAATAACAATATGGGGCGGTCTATTGCAAAATGGTAAAGTTGAGAACACGATTATTGCTAATAACTTGCGCCCAGAGATAGCTAGCAATATGAGATAAAAAAAAAAATAATCGAAAGGTAATTGCAAGATGCCGCTATACAGTGTTTTCTTTGTACCGAAAAAAGACTGACTCAGTCTCTTAAGTTGAAATTTTTTTTCAAATTTTCGTTAGCGCCATCAGAAAGAACGGGAAAAAATTACGCAAAATGAAAAGAAAAAAAAAAAATCGTCGTTTTTTTAGGGGTACATTCTAAGCCGCACAGTCTATTTTGCAACTAAGGACTTCCCGGAGCCGTGCGTGACGTCAGAACGATCCTCTCTCTCGGACTCGCATTGACCGTGCGGCTGCCGTTCACGACGCGATGAATCTCTACATTGTTTATTCGGCCTCTTCCCGTTGTCTGAATCGACTCGAAAAAAAAATTCCACAAATAAAGAAATTGCTTTAGTTCGAAACAAAATAAAGATCGAGTTAAAAAGTTAATTTGGAGCCGAGATGTAGTAAAAAAAAAAAAAAAAAAAAAGGTAAAAATGTGATATCTCAGCTTCTATTGGTCGGATCGGGATGACTTTTTTTTTTTTTTTAATTCATTTTATTTTAAAACGTAAAAAGGTGCCTTTCATTGCGAATCTCTAAGTTGCAAAATTAAAGAGATACTGAGCCCTTAGTTACGGGTTTTTTTTCGTTTTTTGTTAATAACAAAGTCAATTGTGAATTTAAAAATCTGAAATTTGAACAAGTCGTAGATATATTACCTTTCGATTATTTTTTTTTTTTATCTCATATTGTTAGCTATCTCTGGGCGCAAGTTATTAGCAATAATCGTGTTCTCAACTTTACCATTTTGCAATAGACCGCCCCATATTGTTATTTAGGCTTGGGCACCTATTTTAAGCACCTCAAGAGCTACATTTTCTGAAAGTTTCATTGAGTTTTGAGAAAAACTGACCGAATGGCAACAATTTGATCTTTCCGCCTGTTTTTATTTTCATCGCTAATTTTGCAATGTTATATAATTTTTGCGAATTTTCGCAATCTATCCTAGTTTACTCAGGAACAAAATCGACAAGTATACCACCTCATTTCGATTTGGGACTTAAATTTAACCAAGATAATCGCCAAAAAACTAAAAAAAAAAAAAAAAAAAAACATTTTTTTTTCTTTTAAAACTCAATATAAACAATGGTTTCGCAGCTCTGACATACACCCACAAATTTAGGAGTTGCATTCCACTGATTTTTAGCTAAATTTTAAGCCCAAAAAGTCCCGGGGTTATAAGAATTTCACCAAACGAGCATGTTTTTCGTCTATTTTGCCCGGACTATTAGTCGGAACCAGCCAACGATAAACGGCGAAGCTGCTACGAATCTATCATCGGCTTCGCCGTTACGTGCGATGACAACTGCATCACCGATACCGACCGCCCGCTTAGCGTAACCTGCATAAGCTGATAAGAAAGATGATAAGATCGCTTCGTCTTCATCGGGGAAGATCGTTTAACTAAATCCGTGTCTATTTCACAAAATGCTACCGTCAATTATAAACAGAATTAAAAACAACCGAAGCAAACAAGCTATTAAATGTAACAGTAAGTAAACTTGACACACCGAATGTACAAGTTTCGACAGCTATGCCGTCGGCTGTACTACCAAACTACCAAACCCAAACGTCAGTTCAACTCCAAATGCAGGGAACCAATTCTCAACTAAATCCACAAAACTTATGCCTCCAGCGAGAGACTTTGATTTTCCGACTGAGTATGTTGAGAAGTCCTACATTATTTTTCTGCGCCGAAAAATATAGTAGCAGATTCCATTCCGGGAATAACCACGTAGTTCTTTTTTCCTGAAGTTGAAGAATATTACAGACAATTTTTTCGCTAACGGAGCTTCCATGACAGTAAATAATACAGTAATTACCGGCCACAGATTAAAGAGCCCTTCATAAAAACACTATCAAACGTATCTCCCACAATCCCTAACTAGGCCATTAAAGCCTACGTAGAACACGTTGTAAAACTGAAATTTCTTATCGGGTAACAGCTACTGGTACACATGACAACTTTCCTCAGCTCAACTCTGCTGACCACCATCGGGCAATACGCACCCGCCGCGGACACACGCTGTATCGTTACCACTAGGCACAACCGCAACATACGTCGAAAATCAATCAGACGCGGATGATGCCGTTAGCCATATTATCTCGAAGGTGCTAGAAAATCCACGAATATAGAATTACACTCTCAACCGAAGAAGTAGCATCGCCGAAAATATAAATATA
Organism: Icerya purchasi; assembly: GCA_039619475.1. Taxonomy (NCBI): domain Eukaryota; kingdom Metazoa; phylum Arthropoda; class Insecta; order Hemiptera; family Monophlebidae; genus Icerya; species Icerya purchasi. The sequence continues at coordinate 545,058,833 of CM077115.1, forward strand.
TACAGCAAGTAACGAAAATATTCGCGAACACTAGGTACTTTTTTTCCCCTTTTTTTGATTAAAAAGTTGTATTTATGCAAACTTTATGAAAAAAAAAACGAAAAAAAAATGTACGGCTATGTTAGAACGGAGCATTAGGTAATAAATGCAGTAGGAAAGAAAAGAATCCATCAATTAAAAAAATTGAGTAACGTAATAGGCCTTCAAGCGGCAACAAAAATATTCGGATGCGTACGTACACGTTGATCAGTAATTGGGTTTTTCCATGAGACAACGATGCGCGTTCACCGAGGGTGAGTCATTTCATACCAAATTGTTCAATAAACCGCTGATCGACATTTGACATTATACATTCGTGTTTACATTCGGTTTAAGAATTATTTGACAAAAAAATGCCTCGTAAAGGCAACAACTCGCCTTTTAAGCAAAAACAATTAGCGATTTGTAAAATCATAGTGAAGGATTTTCCGTTCGTAAAATCTCGATGTTATTAGAAAAAACACTGTCAGCGACATCATTAAACGTTTTGAAAAAGAAGATACTCTCGATTATTCCACGAAAGGAGATCGGCCATAGAAATTGTCAACGCGCGATCAGCGGTTCATAACGAGTGGCAGGTAAAGAAAAATCCAGCAATTAGTGCGCCTAAACTATCCTACGGAACTACGCGAAAAAGTTTTTTAAATATTGAAGATCAACCACAAACGATGATACGTCAAACAATTAAAAAGAACGGCCACAATTCGAGAGTCGCGCGGAAAAATCCATTAGTCAGCGAAACAAATCGAAAAAAAAAGTTTCAACTTTGCAAAGGAACATGCGTTAATCGTGATGTCGATTTTTGGAAAACTGTGATTTTTACCGACACGAAAGTAAATTCAATCGTTCCGGAAGTTACGGGCGTGTCTAAAAATTTGGGGGAAACCGAATACGCAGCTTAAAAAATACAACCTGAACGCGACAGTCAAACATGGTGGAGGAAGTTTTATGATGTGGGGATGTTTCGCCGCGTCTAGGGTCGGTATCTTGGAGTGTTTAATATGCATTCGTCGACCTTCTGAAAAGAAATTTGAAATCTAGTGTCGAAAAATTCGGTCTGGAAAACAATTTTAAGTTCTACAAAGATAGCGTCCCTAAACATAAATCGTCAGGAGACTACAGCAACAACTGCAGTCACGAATATTAAGGCAGATGGTTAACGCTCCGTATTACGTGTCAAATAAAACCCTCCATGGAGATCTAAACATTCCGTAGGTCAAAGATGTGCACGAATAACTAACTATATATCAACTTCTACAATAAGTTAAACGATAACCCGAATATAGCCAGCATCAGGCGGATGAGCCTTCCTCCGGGTTACGAACACTAGAGACTGAGAAGGACAGACGTTTTGGCAAACGGATGACTAGGGAACGTTTACAACAGCACGTATGTCGTCATGTTGCATCATAATCGTTTAACAACGTTGTTACACGCAGTAACCTAAGAAGATATCACTTTATTAATAGTTATTGTTTAAGTCTGCCATTATGCATCTGAAGGGGAAGGCTGTATATTAACCTTCTCTTTTATTTCTGATTTCTGTACTTTGTCGTTCTTTACAAATTTTTCTTATGCGTATAATTTTATACAAGACAGCATTGTGGTTAATAGTTATTGTATCCCTAATCATTTTGCGATCTTTACTGACGGCTCCAAAGGACCCAATGGAGTTGGTTCGGCCTTCTTCTGTCCTTCCTCAGACTATTTCGAAACCTTCAAACTTCCTTCCCTTTCGTTCAGTGTTCTATGCCGAGTCTACTGCCGCCCTGCGCGCCGTCCTTTTTGTTGCTTCTTCCCTAGTTTCGCATGAAGTCCTTATTATATCGGATTCCCACAGTGTCCTTCAAGCCATCTCCTCTTCTTTTCCTTCTTCCTCAGCTGATTACATAATCCTTCTCATACGCTCTCTTATTCACAACATTTTTCTTTCTCACTCTATCCAAATTGACCTACTGTGGATTCCTGGCCACTCTGGAATCGAGGGTAACGAGTCGGCCGATACACTAGCTCGTTCATCCTCTTCTACCGGTGAATTCCTCAGCGTCTTTTCTTCTGATAATATTAATCTCCTCTTCACTTCAGCTCATTCCAAACTATGGTTAAATTCGTATTCCTCCTCATTCTCAAATCCGAATTCCTTTTATCTCTTTATCCAGCCTAATCTACCGTCTTATCCATGGTTTTTCAATTTTCCCTCCATGCAGCGTTCAACTCTCTCTGCAATCTGTCGCCTACGCTTTGGGCACAGTTTGCTTCGTGCTTCCCTATTTCGTTTTTCTCTAGTCCCCTCTCCTCACTGTCCCCCTACATCCTTCCTCTCACAACTTTATAGGTGACGCTAATCACATTTTGTTCGAGTGCACTTATATCGCTTCCGAACGTTCTTCCTTGTACTCTTCTCTTTTGTCACCGTGCATCTTTTGTCCTCTCCTTGCCATCACTCTCGGTCATTCCAGCACTTCAGTCTTTCCTATCTTCCATATCTGATCGCGTAAACATCTGATTCCGCTACTTATTCTTCCCCCTATTCTTGGGCCAATGTCTTTATGACGAACCCAAAAAAAAAAAAAAAAAAAAAAATAGTTACTGTAAGTCTCGCTGTAGTTATTGTATGCTCTTCGCTGTTGTCTCTGATCTGCTGGGAGAAGAGATAATATTCTTAAATTTCTGTTTTTCTTTTTGGTATAGTGTCAGCAGTGCCGACAGCAGTTATCTTCGACTGGTGTAGCAAAATATAAAATAAGAAATGAAGAAAAATTAAAAACATAAATCGTACAAAGCGCGGTCGTGGCTATCGTACAACTATCCGAAGGTCATGGAAACATCACCTCAGTCAATCCTATCGAAAATTTATGAGACCGCTTGGATTGAAAAATTAGGGAAACTAATATTAAAAGTAAAACACGGCTAAAAATAATTGCCGAGTAAAGGTAGCGAAAAATTTCACCAGAATTTACTGAAAAATTAGTTGAATCAATGCCCAGCAGGATGAAATTCAACAGAGAGGGTTACCAACGAAATATTAAAGTTGATTTTAAAATTGAATTTTTGAGTTTTTATCGAAGCTGTCCGAATATTTCTGTTGCGTCTTAAATACACTATTTTTATTTCGTTTCAAATTTCCGCTTGTTATTATTATCGTTCATTGAAAGTTTTTACCGTCTCTATTACCTAATGCTCTAACATACCTTGAGATTCTTTTTTTTACATAAATACAAATTTTTAATCAAAAAAAGGAAAAAGTTACCTCGTGTCCGAATATTTTTATTACTCACTGTTTTATATATATATATATATATATATATATATATATATATATATATATTAGACGATACGTCCAGAAATATAATAAAGCAAACTTTAATCAACACAAGGTGCACGGTTAAATTTAGAGGAGAAATCTCAGATCCATTTGAGATTGTTACGGTTGTAAGACAAGGAGACAGCTTATCACCGATCCTTTTTAATTGTATTTTGGAAAAAATTATCAGAGAATGGAGAATTCTGATGGATGAAGAGGATAACAAACATAAATTCAGACTTGGTACTAAGAATAAAGGAATACATATCGACTGTTTGGCGTTCACGGATGATTTAACTATCTTTGCTAATGATTTAACGTCAGCAACGAATAATAAGATTAACCAACTAATAAAAGTTTCGGAATGTGTGTAGGCCTTCAAATATCTGTTGAAAAAACCAAGTACATGACAAATATTAAAAACAGCCCAGACTATTTTAATACATCTGCTGGAAAAATAACGCGAATTAAAAAGTTCAAATATCTAGGGGAACTTATACAACAAAATGGACTAGAAGAAGAAGCGATGAATAGTAGAATATGTAAATTAGGTCGGAGGCATATCACTTGGTGAAAAATATCTACGATAAAAAAGCAATGAGCATAGGAGCAAAACTAAGATGCCACAGTTGTAAAACCAGAAATATGCATCAGAAACGTTAAAGCTAAACATTTTGGAAAATATTAACAAATAAATTAGAAATAAGGTAACGGTGAATCCTGAGAAAGATTATAGGAGTTAAATGGAATGATGGACAGTTCAAATGGGTTTCGAACTATAAACTATATAGCAAAATTTAAGTCCATATGAATAATTAAAAGAAGATTATTATTTTACCGGCATATTACCACAGAATGCAAGAGCACAGGTTAACCAAGAGAATTTATGAATTCGTGAAAACGAAGAAAATAAGACCTGCACGGTTCAATGAATGTGCAAAGGATATGAAATCAATGGATATTACTGAAACACAAATGTTTAATAAGGGGAATGGTTTCATAAAACAGTTGCGACGTCAATCTTTAAAATAGAACAAGTTAACCGGAAGAGGTCGCTTTCGATAATTCATAAAAATGCCTTGATGGAGGGTCTCAAGAAATACTGGAAAGATGTTAAGGAAGGAAGAAGGAAAAGATGTAAAATGAAAACAAATGGCTTGATAGTTAACTAAAGTCGGGCCATAAAAAAAAAAAAAAAAAAAAAAAAAAAAAAATTAGTTTTTTTATAAATGTTTTTAATTAATAACCTTGATTACAGTTACACAGTTTGTACAATCACAGTTACGGAGGAAATCAAACATAATGAAAACTTAGTTGTTTGGCGTAGTCCATAGAGGCTGAAATGGAAAAAAAAACAAAACAGGATATATATATATAAGATATATAAGATAGATATATAAGATATATATATTTTTTAAATGCAAGTATTTACATACAATGTCACTTATACAGAGCATTAGTGATTTGTTTCCCTTGTCTTATTTTGTATTATTTTGTATGTAATCAATTTATAGAAGTGTTTCTATTTTATTTAATTTTGAATGGTTCCTTTGCGTAGAGATTGTATATAGTATGATAATAGTAATAATAATATACTATTTGATTTGTTTATTATTATTATCATTCGTATTATTGTTATTATTGAGATATTTTAAAATTTAAATAACACCTTCACAAACTTCATGCTGCACACAGAAAACAAAGATAAATGAAGTAAAGGGAAGGGAAATAGAAGGAAATCTAGAAAAAATGGAAATAAACCGGCCTTGTCGGCCAGTCTATATAAGATGTTTCGGAGTTTGTCAGAGAGCGAAGTTTCGGGAAACGAGGGTCGTCCTTTGAAAATTCAGACGAATTCCGTAATGACAAACGTTTTCCCTCCACTAATACACTAATATTGCTTGTATAATGAACCAAACAAAAAAACACACGAGATTACCTTCTCGTTCTGAAAAAGCGCGCCCCCCCCGGCCCCCAACAGTCGACTCGAAGCCGTTTCATCGCGCGCGCTGTTTCCCAGCTAGTTGTCGGCAAAACTTTTTTGTGTCGCTGCGAAAATAAACCAAATTAAAATACAGGCCGCCGCTCCGTTCTGATGCACTGTTGGCCCGTCGCGTTTTTAAAATATTTATCCGGTTCTAGAAAAATCTACTTAAAGAATAATCTCGGACGATTTCCTCGACGCACTGCGAGACACCACCCTCTTCCCTCTTTTAGGCTTTTGCTGGAAGCGACCGCGACGGCTAGTTTGAATGTTGCCAACAACAAATTGTGAACAAGAGACATTTCGAAGTAATAAAGTGCCAGATGATTTATGGCATATTCTATGCGAAGCGGCAACAACATCGGACAGCACTTGTCAAAAGTGTTTGTTCAACCGGAACGTCGTGCAGTTGCTTGCGTTCGGCTAAATAATAATTCAGCAGCAGGGGGTGATAAACGAAGGAGGAGCTGACGGAGGGGAACTTAAATCCCGCTTATCTGGAAAATATAAAAATGCTGTCCTATATTAAATCACGGGCTTCCGATCATGCTCGAACGAGTAAAAGTTCGAATTGAATTGAATTTTACCTAATGGGGCTATGTTTAATTCAACCAGAGTTCGGGAAATGTGCTTAAAATTAAAGGTACTTACTAATGTTTCGTATGCATCTGTGTGTGTGTGTGTGTCGTTTACCGTGTGAAGAAAAGTTAGTAAAAATAATTAGTTTTTGAACTCGGATGAAATTAAGGTCGGAGAGGCTTTTAGAAACTGGGATGTCTCTTCAATTTATTGTAATTAATTTTCCTTCTTTTTTTCTTTATCCATTTCGTAGAAAAGCTTGATAATTAAAAAATTAATTGAACGCCGCAGTAGCCATTGTAGAATTTCAATCTGGATACCAAATACATCGTGTAAAGTAAATATGGCTCGACTTTTTCAACATTTCCCTATAAGCAATTTCATTGGTGATACCGTTAAAAATTAAATCGGATTTTTTTTATAGACTGAAATTATATTAACACTCAAAATCCTCCCCGATTAAAATCTACATCCGAAGAAGTACATTGAGATTGTAAATCTCGAACGAATGCATTATATACTTAATAGTAAGGAAATTTCCAAGTGCCGGTCAAAGCGACTACCATTGCAATAATTCACAATTAGTAAATACCTGCATTCGGCTAGTTCAGGTAGAGTATAGTTAAATTGCGTGTGCATTTGATCACTTATTTTGTTTTCACAATTCTACCGTAAATTCTATCCCAGACTGCTGTTAAAGTGTTAAATAGCGCGACATATGCTCGCCCCCTTTTCCCTTAACCCTTCGTCGGGTGCGCCTAATTTTATTACATTACAATTGTAACCTACCTCTATTTTTGTGTTTATAACGTCTGTTGTTTTTAGTTTTGCTTTTTTTTTGTTGTTTTTTTTTTTTTTTTTACTTTTTACTTTTTACTTTTTATTCGCAAAAGAAACACAATTCAAATACTTCGGGGATTTGTATTGCGACCAGGAAATCAGTGCTCGTATTGGATTTGCAAAACTTGTTTTCAGGAGGAGAAACAAAATATTTTGCGCCAAAAGTCACCATTGGCACTGAGTTTAGGAAAAACGATTAATGAAGGTTTATGATGTATGGTCCATAGCGTTATCAGAAACTTGGACCGTAAATAAACGAAATGAAGATAAACTGCCAGCTTTTGAAATGTGGTGCTGGCGAAGGATGAAAAAAATAAGTTGGATGGACAAAGTAAAAAATCAAGATATATTACATAGAATATCTGAAAAGGGTCACATTACTTGACCCTGGTATGCAAGTCACTGCTAAATTCGATGGTTCATGTCTTACGGCATGACGGATTACTTCCGAATTATACTGAAAGGCAAAATACCTGGTAGACGGAGACGTGGAAGGAAATTCGTTTGTCGCGACGTTACTAAAAGATACAGAGGGCCGAACAGAGTTACACGGATTTAAACTGCAGAAAGCCGGGAATACTGGATCATCATGGATGGAAACCACAGTTTTAGGACTGAACCATGCAGATAGGTAGACTTTTTATACCATGGTTTTAAATAATCAATGAAAAGATAAACACGAGCAGTAATGTTTTATTACTTCTTCTATACATCGCGAATCTTATTTTATTCTCTAAAACATAGATCACAAACTGCAAACAGACGATCGCTATTTTGTTTTGAATTTGTGACGACACCATTTTCGAACGGACTTATTTCTACTACTTTCCCGCAGTTGTAACCACCTACCTCCAATACTCGTTACGTGTCGCTTTATCCTTTCTCGAACAGTTTGTCTAAAATAAACTTATCTGTCTTCTATTTCTGCCCTTGTGCATTTTTCTTTTTGTGACGTTCGTAAAATTTAGGGTTTCATCAAAGTTGTTATAATCCAAGCGATTGATTTGATCCTTTTTATAATTAAACATATAAACAGTAAGAAGAACAGGCTAGCCCGCTTAGTATTACGGGGGCAAAATTATACGTTTGAATTAATTCATCTAATAAATCTACTCCTATTTCAAGTTTTACTGTAGAACATTATTATTTCTGATTTATTATTACACTTGCATCGGCGTCGATTTCGATTTTGCCGTGATAGCGCATTGTCGAAATTTACTTTTGCGCATACAATAAGAAGAGTCACGTTGTCTCTTGAAAAACCAAAAACCGAACTTTGCTTATCCATATTTTTGTTTATGGGAAAAATTCAAGCGGTATCTCTCAATTAATTTCTTTTTAATGAGCATACCGACAGAAGTAAGTTTCTTTTCATCGAGCAGTTTAAAAACCCACGTAAAATTATCGGTAAATTGAATAATGCATACGTCCGGCGAAGGGTTAACTTCTTTAATGTAAGAGCTCTGTGATCTTCGTAAGTTCCATATGTTCAGTTTTAACGAAATCGATGTATGTTTCTTTTTTTCTTTTTCTTTTTTTTTTTTACTATTATTTTTTTTGTAAATCTTCAGTTTGTATGGTACCAATAAGGCAATGGTTTTATTTTTATTTTATTTTTTTGTAGAAAAAGTTTCGCGTCTCACAGATATGCCCGTTGCGTGAGTGTCCAACACTCTTATCAGCATTTATTAAAAAAAAAAGGATACAAAGTACAAAAAGTTCAACTATCTTAACTTATTCCCTAAATAACAATATTAATAAACTTAGCATTATTATATTTAAGTAAGAATATACATATATGACAATTACATGCCGCGTAATACGCATCTGTTAGTACATGCAGAGACAGCTTATTATTTAAAATCGAAAAAAATAACATTATCCGAGAGAACTTAAAATCCAGGAGGACACGACAGAGTCAAAACCAAGGACGTAACTTAAATTTTTTTCTCCTCTATTATATGATCAGGCATTGCACTTATTTAAATTAATTAAAACTGAGTCATTATCAATTCGTAGATTTACACCGCGCGGGGAGAGATGTAATATGTATTACTTTGGTTTCTTGTTAATTCGGCTATTTTTTCCCTTGAAGGTTAATTCGATATTATTGACATTAAATTCTAGTAATCTATAATAGAAATAGTACATATCTTGGGGGACATCTCATCGCTTTCCTTCCACACATAATTGATCCAAAGTCGTTCTGCTTCCAGTAGGATATAGTATAAGTTTCAAACACCTCTTCTGTATTTTATTCATTTCCGTTTTCTTAGCCTCACATAATATATATATATGCTCTGAGGATAGAAACATCGGCAATCTCCACCCTTTAGCCCTTGCAAGGCTTATTCACGCTGCGGCCACTCCTCTAAGCAGAATTGATTCTCTCGGCAAGGGTCGCATTGCGGTCCAATTTCCTTCTGCTTCTTACGCAAACTCTTTCTTAAATAATTCCACTTTCCTTTCATCCAACAATATCAAAGCGTACATTCCCAACAGTCTACTATACAGATTGGGTGTCATCACAGATATCCACCCATCGTTCACAGAAAAGGACATCCTGGAGGGCATTTGGTCCTCTATTCCCATCGTTTCTATCCGCCGAATTCATCGTACTTCCGAGGGAAAGAAAATTCCGACAAGGTCTGTTGAATTGAAGTTTCTCAACACAGTTCTTCCGGAATTCGTCTCTATTTTCCAACTGAGATTTCTTGTCTCCCCTAGCATCCGTCAACCTACTCAGTGTTCGAAGTGTTTCCTATTTGGACACATCGCCAAACACTGTCGTAGCACCTCCCCTATCTGCCCCCACTGTGCCTCTCGACACCTTATTACAGACTGCAGCAATCTGCAAGAACCGCCACTTTGTCGCAACTGCAAAGGCCCTCATTGCTCTAACGATCGTTCTTGCCCAGAATGGGGAAGACAAAAAGACATTAAGAGGCTAATGGCCTTTGAAAATATTTCTTTTCAAGAGGCTGCCTCTTTAAACAAGAATCGCTTTGTATCACAAGCATTCACCTACGCGGATCGAGCCGCGGTGTCCCCCTTCCAAAGGGCCTACCTCCTCCCCATCTCGAATCTCCCTAAATCTCCCACTTTCCACAAACCTTGTAATCCTAAATCTTCATATGTTCCTTCTCCTCAATTTCCTCCGCTTCCTTCTAACTTTATCCCTCACCCCTCTAATGGATGGGCTCTTAGGAGACCTACTCATTCAAATATCCCGGCTACAAATGATACCTATTCCCCAACTACTTTTCAAACCAATCCTACCTCCCTGACTAACATCTCTGTTCCTTCCTCGGTTTCTCCGCCCGTAATTCAAACTATCTCGGCGGCTATCATGGAGCTTCTTAACTCCAACAACATTGTTTCTTCTTCCTCCTTTGTTGACTCATTATCATCGTTTCTCTCCAATAATCTTTGTTCTCAATAGTTACAGAAACATAAAAGTTAAAAGCTCGGAGCCAAGCATTGCTTCTTATTTTCGATGTTGCTCCTTTTCGTCACTTTCTCATTCTATACTCTTTCGTATTCACCCCTTTTTCTTTTCCCGTATATATTTCCAGGCATTGAAGACAGCTGCCCGAATCTGATGAATTATGCACTTTTTATGTGCTTGTTGGTTTTTTCTTCATTTTGTGAATATGCCGTTGCTGAGGTAATCAAAAATACCTTCGGGCACGGTTTTTTTCACTTTACTCCTCTTGCTACCCTATGTACTCATGTCAAGTTGCTACAAAACATCTTTGGACTGAGATACATAGGAACTACTCTCTGCTGCACAGTCTCTTGTGCTTATGGAACATTTATTAGGATTGCTGACATGCACCTAATTCAACTCATAATTTGTAGACTTGATCTACATTCTGCGTTCGTAATGGGCATTAGGCTGTCTACTTCGTTGTCTTTTGTTTTCAGCACCAAAGCCTCCTTTTATGCCAGCGGCATATGTGTCAATGGGAGGACAATTCGTACTTTGATCTCTGCATGCCTCCCTTTCCTAAAATTTAGCTTAGTTTATCTTTCCCCTTGCTCCACTTTATGTTTTATCTGGCTGGCTCCGTTTTGCTTTCTTTTCCGTTCTAATTCGGTTGTCCTACCTCTCCCTTTTCTTCTACCTCCAAGCTCTTCTTATGTGCTGTTGTCCTTGCATCTTTTAATGGCCTCCTACATATGTCGAGGCCTCTCTCACTTTCTCCCTCCTGTCCTTCCTTTGTCCCAACCCTTCCAAGGCTTAAACATGGTGACCGCCTTGAATATATTACAATGGAACTGTCGTAGCCTTAGAGCTAATAAACATTCATTAGAGGGTCTGTTGGATCTCCATGAAATCAGTGTCGCTCTTATCTCTGAAACGTGGCTCCATGCTGGAATGAATCTCCAATTTAGAGGTTTCACTCTGGTCAGGAACGATCGTGAGGATGGTTACGGTGGAGCCGCTATCCTCATAAGAAATGATATTCCCTTTCTTTCTCATAATGTTCCTTATAACTTATCCTCTAACAACAATCAGCCAAATATTGTACATATTTCTATTCCTACTAACCCTGGCCGCTCCTTAAATTTTATTTCCGTCTATGTTCCTCCTGATTATGATCTTCGTCACTTTCCCCTCTCTCAGTTTTTCAATTCTTTTCCTCATCCCTTTATCATTGGTGGCGACTGGAACGCTCGCTCCCCCTCTTGGGGTTGCTCATCCTATAACTCTAATGGTACTGTCCTTGAAAATTCTATTCTTTCTGATAACTTAGTTCTCCTTAACGATTCCTCGCCTACATATATTAGGAGTCCGTCCATCTTCAGTTCCCTTGACCTAACTTTTTCCTCTCCCAATGCTGGCCTCAACTATAACTGGAGGACTCTTGCGGGTACCTTTGGTAGTGATCATGTTCCCATTCTGATAACTCCTCTCAATTTTCCCTCTCCTGCTCCATTTAGGCCCCTTCATTCTCCCAAATGGAATCTTTCCAAAACGGACTGGACTCTATTTCGTTCTATAATGGATCATTTGCTTCCTAATTTGTGTCCTTCCTCTGATCCCATATCATCCTATAATTTTTTTCTTCATTCCACTACATCTGCTCTTTCTTTATCTTCTCCATCTCGCCCCCCGATGCGCTCCAAGCGAGGCACGTCAGCATCTTCACTCTGGTGGAATGACGAGTGCGAGGCAGCTTTTAGGCTCAGTCGAGCTACTTTTAGAAACTTTCGCTCCAGTCCTACTACCGAGAATTTTCTTGCTCACAAGCGAGCTAATGCCAGAAGCTAGGTACATGCTGAAAGCCTCAAAGAGGTCCTCCTGGCAGAACTTCTGTTCTTCCTTCTCCAGAACTACCCCACTTTCTCATATTTGGAAAATGGCTAAGGCGTTCAAATCCCCGTCTTCAGAACACCCGTCTAACTTTAATCTCACTTGTGATAGCCTATTATCTTTTGTCGACTCCACTGCTCCAGCGTACGTTCCTAACTTTGAAGAACTTTACTCCTTTCCTTCCGTACAGAGCTCTTCCCCGCACCCTTTAACATCTGCATTCAATATCAATGAACTAAAGTCTGTTCTCCTAAACTCTACCAGTCCTACACCGGGTATAGATGGTATTCCATACATAGTCCTTAAAAATCTGTCTGAGCAGTCACTTGCGTTTCTCCTTGAACTCTTCAATTCCTTTTTATCCAGAGGCATCACTCCGTCTTCCTGGAACTCCTTTATCGTTATTCCCATCCCGAAAAAAAATGCTTCCTTACGTCATATCTCTTTGGCATCATGTTTCAGGAAACTCTTTGAAGGCATGCTGAATAAACGTCTTGTTTGGTGGCTGGAACATAACAACTTACTTCCTTCCAATATGTTTGGCTTTCGACCAGGCATTGGTCCTGCCGATTGTATTAGCTCCTTTGTTTCCCACGTTTATAAATCCTTCATACATAAGCATTTCACGCTGGCTTCTTTTATCGACTTATCCTCAGCCTTTGATAACGTTCATCTACCTAGTCTAAAAGATGCAATGGCCGCAATTAATCTCCCTGTCAAACTCATTTCGCTGACTATTAATCTTATGATAAATCGCATTATCCACATTTCCTCTCCGTGGCTTCGAGCTACAAGAAGTGTTTTCCGCGGTCTTCCGCAAGGTTCCCCCCTCAGCCCCACCCTCTTCAATATATATACCATTGCTGTAGCATCTCTTCCTTTAAACTCCCTCCCTTTATTCTTTGCGGATGATATTCTTCTTTTTTCCTCTTCCTATGACTTGGTAATCGCCAACGAAACTCTTAATTCGTCTTTGCTTGCACTTGAGCAGTCCCTATCTTCTATTCACCTTTCTGTTTCTCCTTCCAAATCCTCTTCTATGGTTTTTACTCTCCGCCCCTACAATTCCACATTAGTCAACCTATCCCTAAATCAAGTTTCTCTTCCCCGTGTTATTTGCTGCTGCTATCTCGGTATTTACCTTAATAGTCGTCTGACCTTCTCTGAGCATATTGACCACCTTTCTTGTTCTGCCGTTAAAAGACTGAACTTGCTAAAATCCTTGTCTCCAACCAAATGGGGAGGTGATCCTCATCTGCTCATTTCCCTGTATACATCCATTATTCGCTCCAAGTTTGATTACTGCTCTTTTATCTATGGTTGTGCCTCCAGATCCCTTCTTTCCAAATTAGATATAATACAAAACTCCTGTCTCCGTCTTTGCCTCGGTGCTCTCAAATCCTCTCCCATTTCAGCAATGCTCGCCCTCCCCTCTCAGTTCGAAGGTCTTATTTGGGCTATCGATTCCTTTCCAAACGTTTACCTTTCACTTCGTCTCAACTTATTCCTTCCTACATTTACATTGCCAAGAACTGGCGTTTTGTTTCTAATAAAATCCCTATCTTAGCCCCTATTTCTCAACGTCTTAGCCATTTCTCCTCCCATATTATATCCAGCAATAATCCTCCGTACTTCTCATTCAATTATTTCGACCTCTTACACCCTCCCAAAGTACATTTTCTCCCTAAATTTTCTAAGTTTATGCCTCAGAACGTCATTAAACAGGAATTTCGCAGTACGGTCAGTTGTCTTTTTCCTTCTCATGCACTTGTTTTTACTGATGGCTCTAGAGGACCCGGTGGGGTCGGATCGTCTTTTATTCTTCCCGACTCCAATTTCTCCGAATCCTTTCGCCTCCCATCTTTCTGTTCTATTTTTACGGCCGAATTGATGGCTATCCTTCGTGCGATCATACATATCTCGTGCAATCGTTCGTCCTCCGACTATCTAATCATTTCTGACTCCATGGGTGCTCTCCAGGCTATCAGTTCACCGCTTCCTCCTCCCTCTTCTGACTTCATCATTCTTCGTATACGATCTCTTATTTATAATCTTTCTTTCCATCACTCTGTACACATTGACTTACTGTGGGTTCCTGGTCACAGAGGCATCGAGGGTAATGAAATGGCGGATGCTTTGGCTCAGGTTGCTGTTCGTTCTCGCTTCTATTTTAAAAAAATCCCGGCTGTTAACCTATTACCCCTAATTAAGAAGCTTCACTTCAGATTTTGGTCGGATGTGCACTCTTCTTCTTTTTCCAACAATCGTTCCTTCTACCTTTCAATCCAACCTACACTTCCTTCTCATCCATGGTTCTCGGAGTTTCCCTCTCTTCCACGATTTATAATTTCCTCTATTGTCCGCCTGCGCTTTAATCACACACTGCTGCCCTCTTCACGCTATCGTTTCTCTTTGCTTCCCTCTCCTCATTGTCCGTTGCATCCAGATGAAGCAGTTGTCTGTGATGCTGATCACATTTTCTTCGAGTGCTCTGCTCTTTCTGCGGAGCGTTCTCTTTTCTGTCTTCACCTTATAAAGCTGGGGCTTCCCACTCCTTACTGTGCGTCTTACATCTTGTCCCTTCCTTCCCAGTCTGTTGTTCTTGTCCTTGGTTCCTTTATTTCAGCTGTCTCCAATCGAATTAGGTTCTAGTTAGTTGTCTCTTCTTCCCATTGTGTCTGGGCAATGGTCCATAGTTGATGCGCCCAAAAAAAAAAAAAAATATATATATATATGAATTCCATATAAAATTCTAGACATTGTTATTGAATTGTAGTATATATACGTAATGATATGCTAGAACCTGTTTTAGTTTATATAAAACTGGAATTATCTGTCTTATTTTTGAGTTTAAACTTAGAATGTGTTTTTTCCAGTTCAAGGATTTATCGATATATATATATATATATACATATATACATATATAACTCGACCATATTGGCTTTGCAAGGGGCTGTGCCATTTAACCCCTCTTGCTTTCATTTATGTCTCTTTCTCTTCTATACTTCTTATAAAATGATTAAAATTTACAACGTAATTCTTACTGGCATCAACACAAAAAAAATAACACAATCACAAAAATCCTATCCTAACATTTAACTTTCATTATATAAAATTAATTCATTTTTTCGTTATATTTTTCGTTACATTTTCGTTACATATTTCGTTACATAATATTGTGACATTTGTAAAATAACAATACAAAAAAATTCTATAAAATATAACAAATGTTACATAAAATTGGGACACTTTTCGCGTTACATAAAATTGGGACATTTTTTCGAATGGGGGGTAGCCTAAGAATTACGTTGTAATTAATATATATTTGTATACATATACCTAGATATTTAAAGTCATTCATTCACGTTCTCTAACCGGTGGACAAAAATATAAATAGGTATTGTTATTTACATGAATCTCGTGAAACCAATCGTTATTATGAACTCTCTATGTATTACCGAATTGTTTTAGTGAAGTTGAAACGACTCATTCAGTCAGGTTTATAGTGTCAGATTAACTAAACACTTTATAGTAAGTGTATAAGGTGTATTAGTACAGTATGTCGCTGAACGGGATTCTGCGCGGAGGAATTCGTTGAATCCGAATGAAAATCTTTACTGAGCCTTCACTGTGCACACTCTAAAACGACCACTGTTTTAAAACTGGAAAATTACAACACGATTTGTTATTATCAATTTTTTTATTTTAAATTCAAAAAAGAAAGCGAAAAAAACAAGAAAGAATGTGAACATTACAAAAGAATATTTAAAGCTTTCACAGTGATTACTCAAATATCTTTTTAAAATCACAGTTGTTTCCGAAAATTATTTATTATTATTACAAAAGAATTTTTTTTCTTTGCTTACAGATGGGATGTCAATGAAAGTACATTGAAAACAGCAAATTGTGATCTATTCATAATTATTTTTGTTTTTTATTTTTTGCGTAATTGTGTGTATGTGTGTGTGTGTGTGTGTGTGTGTGTGTGTGTGTGTGTGTGTGTGTGTGTGTGTGTGTGTGTGTGTGTGTGTGTGTGTGTGTGTGTGTGTAACAAAAAAAAATCTTTAATACCGTTTTTTCGTTTACACGAAAGTACTGTAATAGTTTTTTAAATCATCGGCTTGATTGAAGTTCATCGGCATTTTTAGACACTCTTTTTCTCTTAGCGCTTATTGTTTCTTTAAAATTATTCCATTTTTTATCTGTTAGTTTTCCAAAACTCCGCTTCTTCGGTACTATTGATTCATCATCATAGTGTGCCATACTCAGTTTTGGCGACTACTTATTCGTACATTCTAACTGTCGTATAGATATATGTAGATTGTGTTTTAGACAATTGTTATATGCAACGTGAGTACACTCGTGCAAAAAGCTGCACTTGGAACTGATACTGTGATTGATTTATCGCGATAACAAATGCAGTCCAATTCATGTTTGCCCATGGTAAGCATGTTTTTCATTGTTTTCCACTTCATTTTTTTTTTTTTTTTTTGATTTTGTAATTTCTGTCGCCGCCTCGGATCGAACTGGAGACTTCTGTAACAAAAGTCGAACGCTCTAGCAACTAGGCTAGTGATTATATTTTTTGACTTCGATAACATACGAGGAGATATCTCTAATGTAATACGGTTAAAAATAGTTTCGCGAACACTTCGAAATGGGAGTTTCTGATAAACGAAACGAATTTCTTTTTATATTATAAGGTGAGTTAATATAGACCGAAATAGAACATTAGACCAATATCGTATTTAATGATGTTCTAAAGCAGGGTTTCCGAACCCTTTTTTTTTCGTCGAGCCTCCCCGAATTATAAATAACATTTTAATGCCCCCCCTAATATTGTTTTAATGGCACTTATTTTAATTCGTAAGTTGTCGAAAATAAACTTTAGCGGCGAAATTTAAAAATTTAAAAAGTACACTAATGAGATACTTGAGCTTGCATGCTCTGCGCCAGTTGGTTGATTCTAGGTTCAGCTTTTGCCAGAGCTATCGTCAGGTCGCTATCGCCAGGTCGCTATCCATTGGCAAGAAGATTTCGTTGCTTAGTTTTAATTAAAACCAGACCTGAAAACCCTGTCTCACATAATAGTAAGTCGAAGAAAATCCTCGCTTCTAGCCGCTCTATAAGCAATGCACAGAACTCTAGATATCTGTGCTGGTTAGAAAGAAGAAAGTCACAGCTATACACAGAGTAGAGTGGTATGTACTTTGTTTTGTACGATAGGGGTTTCTCGCGATGAGTGAAAACGTAAAACACACTTCCGAGCAGTAATAATGGTACAAGCAGAAAGCAGTTATGAGAACATGTGCCCCCCCCCCCTATCACGATTTTTCGATGTCCACAAATGTGATGTTCGGTGCGGATACACTTGATGCGAGTGCGATACTGAGCTCGTGCTTGTATCATAAAACTATTTGCGTTCAGGCCGTCTAAAGCTGCCGAGGTCAGATAAGGTGAAGAACACGGTTGACAATTGAGCGGATATCTTAATTTGAGTACTGACCAATATCGATGTAGTTTAATACACTGAATCGAGTGACTGCGTGATTTTTTACGAAATTAATTATCCCCGGTCGCGCTATATACATATACATATATCACATCGAAACGAACGAAATTCTTCAAAACTGTCGTGTTTTCCTTTGTTCCATTTTTTTTTCTCTTCATTCTGAGACATTTTTCTCCTTTAGTATATTTTCTTTTTACGTTCGTCTCTCCTTCATCCTTGTCGACCGACGTCTACACTAGTTTATTTCATTATCCACTCTGATAACAGTGATATTTCGTTATCTCGAATGTAGTAGTAAAATCATCAGATGCTCAATTAAGTTTTCGCTGCGTTCTAGTTGACGTAAAGGAAACGTGTTCGGTAGTATTTTTGCGTAGAGGCGACAGGATCAGTTTTTTTGTATATGTTGGTGTAGTTGAAATAAAGGAAGTAAGAAACAAGTATTAATGGAAGATGCGCGAGTTGATGATGAGAATGACTATCTGGAAAACGTAATAACATCGGATGGTGAAAAATGTGAAAAGGAAATTAGATAGAGGTTAATGTCGGCGAAAAATGCGTTCTAAGAAAGAAAAAGTTATTAGAATTCGAAAAAAGAAAAAATAATAAGAAGAAAAACAACAAAAAATTGTGAAAGTGGGCGTTAAAAGGATCGCGATATGTCCTCGAAGTACGCAGTGTAACGTGAAGTGTTGTCGAGAGTTAAAATCGTACTTTATGAAAAGAACCAGTTAAACTGACTACATAAAAGAACATATTTATCTCTCGAAAAATAATAAGAATAAAAGTAAACTATAACCCCGTACGAAGTTACACTCAAACGTACCGAGATTTCGTTAACAAAAGGTGCTGCGGCCTAAGATTTCACATTTAGCCGAGTTTTAAACTAGATCTCTTTACAAAATTTGGCTTTTAAATTGTAATATTTTATTTTTTCAATTTCTTAAAAAATTGAATTTTTTTTTTTTTTTTATTATTTAAATAAGTTGTGGGTCTCACAGGGCAAGTATGCCCGTTGTGTGAGTGCCCGACACTCTTATTACCGTTTATTTAAGATACCAAATTACAATTATTCTAGCTTATCCTATACATCATAATTATAGTCAACTAAGTTTATATAACTTATGGCATAGTACACACATACAATTACATACACACACAGAAAGTACTCATCTACATACCGATACATGAGGGTAGCAAAATATCTTCAAATACGAAGAAAAGCAAAGAAAAGAAGAGAAGAAGAAAAAGTAAATAAAGAAAGAAAGAAAAATAAACGAACAATAATATAAAATTATAAAATGTGATGATTCGAACCGTATCTTTGGGGTTTTACTCTTTACACCGTTCTTTCAGCCATTTCCTTATTTCCCCTTTCCACAAACCAAGTTTTTTTTCGTTTAATATATTATGGGGTATTTTACTAATTAGTTTAATTAGAACTAAGTCATCAGTATTATCAGTTCGTAGATTTACGCCTCGAGGGTAGATGTAATATGTATTATTTTGGTCTCTTGTTAATCGAGTTTTTTGCCTAGATGGTAATTTTATATTATTGACATTAAATTCAAGTAATCTATAATAGAAATAGTACATCTTGGGGGACATTTCGTTGTTTTCTTTCCACCAAGTTGATTCGGAATCGTTTTGCTTCCAGTAGGGGAGAATAAGTTTCAAACACCTTTTCTGTATTTTGCTTATTTTATTTATTTCCGTTTTCTTAGCCTCATCCCATATTTGAATTCCATATAAAATTCTGGACATTATTATTGAATCATAGTATATACGTAATGTGCGATATGTTAAAACCTGTTTTATTTTATGTAAAACTGGAATTGACTGTCTTATTTTCGAATTTAAATTTTGAATGTGTTTTTTCCAGTTCAAGTATTTATCGATATATATACCTAGATATTTAAAGTCGTTTACGTTTTCTAACGGTGGACAAGGACATAAATGGGTGTTCGGTATTTACATGAAGCTCATGAATGCAATTGTTACTGTGGAGGATAATTCGCGGATCGCGTATTTTATATTTAGAACTATTCCGAATGTGTAACATACTTTTGATTTATTTATGTTTATACATAACTTCCTATCATGTGCCCATTTACTAAAATTATCTATATCCTCTTGTAGTAATCTTTCCGCTATTTCTAAATTCTTATGCTCCACTAATAAGGCAATATCATCGGCAAACACATATAACTTTGCATTTTTAATATGCTTATGTAACGAGTTAGTGTAAATTAAGAAGAGAATAGGGGCCATTTTTTCATTACTTTTATTCCCTGCGATTTTTACTATACTTTTCCTATTTTTTATGTAATTCTTAAACCACTTTAGTTGATTATTTATAATTCCCAAATTTTCTAAGTCCTTGATCAGTAATTCATGGTCGACTAAGTCAAATGCTTTAGACAGGTCAATAAATGTAATTAGAAATTGGTTTGCCTTCGACAATCCCATATTTATATTATTTACGATCGATCTTAGTAACGTTATCGAAGATATTTTTTCTCTAAAGCCGTGTTGATTTTCATAGAGTAAGTTGTTTTTTTCTAAATAATTTCTTAAATGTTTATCAATGTAATGTTCTAATATTTTAGCTATTACAGGTATAATTGTTATTGGACGATAATTTTCAAATTGAATTTGCGGTCCTTTTTTATATATCGGCCTGACAATGCCTCTTTTCAGTCCATCAGGAGTGTTAGCTTCCTTTATAGAGTAGTTGACCATGTTCGTCAAAATGGAGATAAATATATTTGGGTTTTGTTTAATATCTATAACCCTAATTTCATCCCATCCAGGTGCCTTATCTATTTTTAGATTATTAATTATTAATTCTATTTGGGATTTATTTGCAAGTGGAATGAAAAAAGAAGATAAAATAACAGTATCAGAGTTAGTATTCAGTAACTGCGTGTGACATTTGTGTCTAAGTTGTTCAACTGAACGTATAAAGTATTCACTAAATTGTTCAGCTGCTATTTCAGTATTTTCAAAATGTTTTATAATGAAATCATCAATTGTTGTTCTGTTTTTTTATTAACAATATTGTTAATTACATTCCATACTTTTTTACAGTCATTATTTGCTTTAACTATTTGACTTTGATAATACTTCTGTTTAGCGTTTCTTATTTCTGTTGTAACGATGTTTCGATATTTCCTAAATAGGTTTTTATATCGAATATTGGTTCTATTCCCTTTACTGAGTTTAAAATATTGGTCTCTAATTTTCATAAAATTGATTATTTTTTGACTCATCCATTCGTTCTTAGGGCTATATTTAGTCATCTTTTCCCTCTCCCGTACTTTCAAATTGCATTCGCTATATATGCTTTTAAAAACTGAATGTATATGATCATATATATTTCCTGCCGTTGTTAACTTCCTTACTTCATCCCAGTTGTAATTAATTATCTTGTTATGTAACCTTTTTTCATCAAAGACATATTTTGGGGAGCTTTTAAGATGCTGACATTTCCGGTTCAGTGTACTAAATGCACAACAGATGACATAATGGTCTGATATTTTTGTATTAATAAGTCCTGAAATAATATCATTTGAGTTATACTTAAGAAATATGTTGTCTATACAGGATTGTGTACTTCTATCTATCCGTTCTTCCTCTCTTGTAATTCCATTTATTAGCTGAACTGCTCCTGACCCATATATTACATTTAAAAAATTCTCAACCTGAACATTATGGAGCAGGAAATCGATATTAAAATCTCCGCAAATCAAAAAATTATCTTTCTTACTTAATTTTTTTATGAGTGTAGCGGTTTCGTTTATAAATTCGCCTACATTTTTACTCGGTGATCTATATACTGCAATTAAGCGTAAAGGATTTCTTTCGAAAATATCTATATCTAGCATTACCGGGTCCATACTTGGCCTATTATTAACTTCCCGAATGTGAAATTTAAATTTATTATTTATGAACACAAATACTCCTCCGTTATACCCAATAGGTCTTTGCAGTCCGATGCTCGTGAATCCAGTTATATTATATAAATTCAATTCATCCTTACTTATATTGATTTCGGTTAATACAATGACACTTAAAGGTGACGTGTGAATGTACGTTGTAAACTCATCCCAGTTACGTCTTACAGTTCTTATGTTTAAATGCAGCACATGGAATAATTCCGAATTAATTTGTAGTGTATTATTTACATTTAAACTGCCATTTATATCATCAGTCCATTTTTGGATATTACTATAATTCTTACAATTTTGTTTACTGCGAAACTGAATTAGAGAAATCATTTTTTAACGAAAAGAAAAGAAGAAGAAACAGTAAAAAAAAAAAAAAAAAAAGAAAAAAAAGAGGTCTGCTAGTATGATTATGAACGAAACCCATCCATATATTAATGTATACTCAACACTTTACTTTCTTTAAAATATTGTTTCAATGTCGGCCTTAGAGGAACATGACGGGATGGTACAGAAGAAGCGAATTGATCGTATTTAAACAAATATTATGCTACTACAGGTTTTACGCGGGCAACGGTTATCGATGTTAAATAATTTATCGCCGAACTTATCAGTAGTTACACTAGTATAAATATATATAAATACACGCGCGCGCGCACATACGCACGCATACACACACACTTACACACATAACACCTGTATACCAAAAAACAATTTCGCACACTCTCACACCTTTTACAAATTACCGCATTGAACACTGTATGCATATAGACAACTAGTTGATTAGTCGCAAAGAGTATATCTGAAACAGAAGAGACGAAGAAAATAGAAAATAGCAACAAAACGCCCGCCACCGCACGAAATAGCACACCATGAAGATACATCACCGGCATGGCGACCGCTGCACTTGCTGCTAAATCACGCTCACACTTCTCTCTCCTGTCAAAATCCTTAGCTTCCATCACCTGCACTTACTTCCCGCACTTACCAAGCAGTACCCATTACATAAACTAACCACCCGTCTGCAGCCTAACCTATAAACCTCATCAACAAAAATGTACTGCCAACCCGCCGTACTCCACCTGTACATCCTTAACAGTGCGCAGACAAACTTACAAACATCAGCACACACAACACACACTGCACACAGCACATCTAAAATTTTGCACAGTACTCTCATAAGAATCATAATACCCTTCTTACCACCTCCTCGCGTACACGCTACCTGCTCCGTCATCACATCGTTGACCAGCCGGCGATGTAAAACGACGCGACGCACACATACCACATTCACTCCTGCACACCCGAAGATGACCACATTTACGCTTGTATTACTAATTCGAGTTAAAATAAAAGCAAAAAAGATAACGAATCTAAAGTTGTCGCACATATTAAAGAATTAGTCGAATATTTACATTTAAACGATTTATAGCAATTTATTTACATCTTCGTCGATTCTTATTGTAATTGTGCGTTCATCTGGATTCCTTTTCACAAGAATCTTGCCATGTTTTGTCCACACGAAGCTGTATTGCAATATTTTAGCCCGCTGTTTTGCTTTCCATAAAAGCAGTTTATAGTACGGTGACAAGTTTTCATTTACATAAATCCTCATTGGTGTGTCCGCACTCGTTATTTCTTTATCCAGTATTGCACTCTTTTTCCGATTGTTTAACAACAAGTCAGCGATTCGTCTTCCCGGTTTCGCGATAATAAGCCTAGGAGTTCGCTCGTTCCTCGATGGCACACGATGAATCGCATCCTTCCTGAATGTCCACTCCTAATTTCTTCCCTACCTGTATGAGTATATAGGGTAGATTTTCGTTGGGGAGTTCAGAAACTCCATGAAGTTCGACATTCCCCCTTCTATTATATTGTTCCAGCTCACGGACCGTAATTTTTAACTCCGCAATCTCATTATCTTTCCGACGAACCTCGTCCGACAGGGTTGAAACCTGCTCGCGAAGCGCTTTAATTTCACTTTTAAATGAATTGTTGCTCTCAATCAACGTGTCGTACTTCTCCGATAGGAAATCGAAAAATTTCTTGAATTCGGCCATATCGTTTTTTAGTGATTTTATACCTTCGGATACTTGTTCCTCGTTGGAGGTTTCATTGCTAGTGTTACTAATTTGCCGTTTGGCTTTTTTTGCTCTAGTCATTTTAGAGAAAAAAAAAAGTATTTGTGTTATTATAATTGAATACGTAAAGAAATACGATAATCTTACTTTAGTTGACTACGACGTTCGATGATAACGCTGATAAGCTATAACAACGCGGAAATAATAGACTCACTTCGAACAGTTATAGTTATTAAATTACATCGGTGTAAGCTTTTTTTTTTTTTCTTTGGGCGCGTCAACTCAGGGGACATTTACCCAGCACAAAGGACTAATAAATAATGATGAAAACGTGGGGACTTGAAAGTGTTATATCAGGAAGCGATTAGAAACAGAAGAAATAAAGATAGCCAATATAGGAACAACAGAAAGAGAAGGAAGAGCAAGAATGTAGTGGGCACAGTAAGGGGTCGGGAGGCCAAGGCCAAGCAAATTAGAATAAAGGACTGCGCGTTCTGAGGAAATACAAGAGCATTCGAATAATAGAAGGTGACTTGCATCACAGGTCAAATTTAAGATAGGAGGATGACAGAGGCATAAAGGAGAAACTGAACAATATTAAAACGAAAGAGGGAAGCAGGAAGCACAGACTGTGTATAAAGCGGAGGCGAATTATGGAAGAAATAACAGAACGGCTGATGCAGGGAAAATTATTAAACCAGGAGGAAGTAGGTGGAGAGGGTTGTATAAGTTTGAGCATACCTTCAAAAATTGGAAATTATTTACCTCTAAAAAAAAAAAAAAAAAAAGCGAAAAAATCAACGTGAAGAAGTATTTGACAAATTGATTTTATCCAAAAAAAGGTTATTTTGAAAAATACGGAATAAAAAGCAATTAATGGAAAATACATAAAAGATGAATAAATATAGAAATGATAAATAGATCGGAATAGAAATAATACGTGAATAAACGATACCGACAGCAACGACGAAGTAGACTCCCCGTATTACGAGGGAGAAAGCAAAATACTAGAAGTTTGAAAGCGAAAATACCTTTCTTTGAAAATAAAAAATGAACTTAAAAAATGAACTTAAAAAATGAAATAATACCAAAGTTCGGCGAACATATTCTATTATGTCGCTGATATTGTAAACGCGTTTTTCTGTCGCACATATTGTAATGTACGAGTATATTTTTCTTTTACACGTTACTATATGTGGTGCAGCAACTAGGCTAGAAGAAGCGCACATATACAATTAAAACTTAAGTTATATTAACGAGAGAAAACCAGCAGCTCTGAGAAAAGAGATCAAAGAAGAAATTGCATTATCCTGGAGGGTAACAGAATTATTATTTTGATAGAATATTGTAATTTTTGTTGCATGGGGGGGAGTGGCTAGGAATTCAATGAAAAGACACGATTGGCAAAGGATAACGTATTATTATTTGGCTGCAAATATTATATATTTTACGCGCGATTTTTTTTAAGTAGGATATTGCCTCCATGAAAGTAGAGTTTTGTAGAGTTCCACTTTGAATTTTACAAAAGTGAACGATTTCATTTTTTTCTGCAGAGAACTTGATCCATTTTTGTCAGCCTACGATGAGAAATTCTTGATTTTACTCCTTGAAGAGCGTTCGATATCTGAGCAACTAGTGAAATACATTAAGAAGATCATCAACAAACATTGCTATTCCCTTATTGGCGCTTGAATAATAATGTCCTTAACGTTATTTATTGCAATATCGCAAAAAGTTTTTAAAAAATTCCTCGTGTATAAACACTATTTTGGTTAGAGAATTATTCGACAGAAGCCGAAGATGAGGAGATAGCCAGAAGATCAAACGCACGGCTGTCGCAATGGCCTAGTGGCGTGAACTCTTGGTTGTTATTAAGATAGTGGTCATTAGTTCAATTCCTAGTGACGGCCAAAAAAAAATACAGACTGATATTTACTGTTAATTTGATGATTAGTTAATGGCCAAATGTTATTTAAAACCAGAGGCCAAAAGAAGAAGAAAAAAAAAAAAAAAAAGATCAAACACAAAAACAAACATTTACGCGCTACACAAACGTGCTAATAATAAGGATGAAAATAACAAGAAATGTCGATTCGACGCTCCGTTTTCGACCAATGAGAAACACGGTGTTAATTCCATGTGTGAAAGCCGACGATCGATGAGAAGTACTCAAAATAAAGTTCGCTTTAAGGGTGTTTTTAAAGCACCGCAACATAAATCGTTACAATCATTACTTGAACATTCATGGAGCTGGTGTCACGCCCGTCTTCCTTCACGAAACCCCATCAAAGAGCCATGTTAGATGAATAATTCCAACGCCTGGATATCCGACATTTGTAAATATCTCAAGGAGAATATTCTCTTATGCGACATGCATAGTCGAATGTATTTACATAAAACGAATTTGGGGTATGGACGATTTATCGCGTGAAGAGTATCCGGGAGGCTGCTGTCGTGAGTTGATCACTGAGGTCGGTTCTCCTTCATAAACGAATTAATTACTCTACTGCGTTCCATTGTTTTACTTTCCTCCAATAGGGTTTTTTTTCCCCCAAAATTTGACTATTACTGACTCCATTCATACCCTTCAAGTGTTTGTCGCCTTTCTGATCACTCTTGCGGTTTCATCATTATTCGTGTACACTGTTTCATCATTTCTTTCTTTCTTTCTTTCTTTCTTTATTTATTTATTTATTTATTATTATTTTTATTTTCGGTCCCATTGCAGGATTTTTCGGTTAATTATCTCACTACCAAACAGGCACGTCGTAATAATTTTACTCCTAATTAATTAAAACATTGAAATACACTTCTCTCGCGGTACGATGATCTTTAGTGTACAGTAAAAAACTTGAAATATGCCGAGGGAAATAATAACTTTTCAAAAATCAATTCTATATGAAAAACAACTTCGTTCGATTTCCATTTAGCAGCAATAGTCAATATCCTCCAGATATTCTGATGACGTATGTTAATTGTAGGATGCCTGGGAGGAACTCCTGTTCAAAAAATTCATCTTTACCAGATGAGTATGCCCAATACAAGCGGTTGATATATGTCATGGTCACAAATTTCCACGTTAGCCTATATATTCGCGAAGTCAAAAACATTTATCTTAAAATTTTGGACAGATATTTAACCGCTTTCTCTCCTTTCGTTACAATTGTTTTATTTATCCGTCTGTTCAACCTGGTTTCCTTTCTTTTTCCTGGTTCCTTGAGTTTCATTCGCTTCCCCTTTCCCTTATCATCATTTTCATTACTCGTTTGCGTTTAACCATTTTTCCTCTGTAAGTTTCTTTTTTCTTTTCTTTCAAACTGCCCTCTCAATCTATGTTGGTCACACCTCGTCTGTTAAAACTCAAGCTTCATACACGCTATTGCGTATTTTATATTCTGTCTTTAACCTATCCGAAATCATTCCAATGCTTCCTTTATATTATAATTATCTGACCGAATGAAAATTTAACCGACAGCCTCTTTTCCGACCACATCTTGTTTTATGAGTATACGTCTCTGGCTGATGTGCAAAAAAAAAAAAAAAAAAAAAAAAACAAGGAAACTTTCAATACCCATATTTTAAATGTAAAATGTACATAAACATTTATTTGTTCAAATTATTTTTTGCATACACTAAAATAGGGGTTTTTAATCGTCGATTTAATTGTTTCCTTTAAGATTTTACATAATTATGCTCTTATATCACTTTTTCATATAATATTTTCCACCTGTTCCGTAAGTTCTGTAGCGTTTTGTATTTTATGCAGTGCAACGGCACAAAAAAAGTTACCGCTCTGTTTTTTTTTAATCAAAGTTATACACGAATTAATTTTTGTCTCGTTCAGTTATTCATCGTTAACTTCATTGATTAGAGATTTTTTTCATTCAGTTCAATGCTACACATTTGATAATTTAAATATTATTTCATTATTTCGATTTTTATTCCGGTTTTTATTTCGATTTTCTGTCGTTTTTTGTTTTTTTTTTCGTTTTTTTTTCGTCGAGTTTCATATTATTCTCTTGAAATGCAGAATTTCATATACACTGGGATCATCATTTTACAATAGAAAATTTAAATAAAATTTTAAACATAATTGCTTAAATTAAACGGTTTTATCTAGAAGAGTACGGTTCATTTCGTCTTCCACTCCAGAAAATAAAATGGCATACTTCTAGTCGAGTTTTTATTAATACCACCGTTGACACAGTTCTAACTATATTAGGTTTATTTTTGTAATGTATATGCGCTCTAAATTTTTTTACAACCCGCTCTGCTACCATTTTATTTTTTGTTTAATGTTAACTTTAAATAACCACGCACCTTGGGTTAATTTATTTTTATTCAATTAACGCATATATACACTACATAAATCAACATCCGGCACACATTCGTTGCCGAACAATCCATAACAAACTTGTATAAAAGTGAATAACTAAAATAACGGAAAATGTATTCTTTTATTTTAACAAAATTTATGATTAACTTATTATTATATTAATACATATTGTGTTTTGCCCCGCACGCCATTAATTAAATTTTAGATTCCTTCGAAACATCCTCGGTGGTACATTCAACCACACTTCCTGTGTTTTAGTGATATACATAATTTTCACTATTTTTACCGTTAAAAATATTATTAAATTCGGCACAATTATTTTCTTCTTTTTTTCTACTTTGTTCTTCATTAACCGTTCATTATCATTTTAAAAACTATCTTCTAACTTCAAAACCACATTTTTCGATCATCATTGTCCCGGAGAAAACAATGATCATCATGTGATTAAAACATAGAGTAATGATTTAAATATCTAGGATGTTATATTACAGAGAAGCTTGATCCAAATACTGAAGTTAAAAGAAAATGTGGGCAAGCCAAAACAACGTTTAAGAAGTTTAAAAAATTGTTAACGGACCAATCACTAAGTCTCCGCATAAGACAGAACTTCATAAAATGCTATATATATCCGATTCTAATGTATAGGGTCGAAGCAATGACATATACCGTAAGAACACTCAAATATTTCGAAGCGTGCGAAATGTGGTTATATAGACGAGCCTTGAAGATATCTTGGGTACAGAAAATGTCTAATGAAGAGGTGCTAAAGAGAGCTAGAACGGAAAGGAGAATAATTGAAGAAATAAAAGCAAGAAAAACTAGGTATTTTGGTCATATTATACGAGGACAAAAATATGAACTATTACGGTTGATCATTCAAGGAAAAATAGAAGGGAAACGAGGAAGAGGTCGAAGAAAAATATCATGGACCAGAAATGTCCGACAGTGGACCAAAAAATCATCGATAGGACAACCAATGCAGGCCGCAAGAAGCCATAATATATGATCGTCTACGCGCAGAACACTGCGTACGACACGTCGAAGAAGAAGAAGAAGAAGAATGATTTAATTTATATGTATATATATATATATATATATATATATATATATATATATATACATATGTATATATTATTGAATTTTTATTTTCATTATAAAAAAAATTATTAAAAAGTTTTATTATTACTCATGTGGTGAGTATCTGTCTCGCTACATTTTCAAAGCTGAACTGGTTAGTCATAGTTACAGACAAATATTTTTTATAAATATATATATATTATATGTATCATAAGAATTGTTGAAATTGCATAAAATCTCTCTAAAGACATGGTACACGAATGATCGCAGAAAATACTTTAAAGTAAACAGAGCGTAAAGTTTGCAACAAATTAGACAAGTAAAGTTGAAACAGTGTCGAACTAATGTGTGTTCATTAAAAATTTGGCACGAGAACCATTCTGAAAACGTTAGTACAGATTTAGTTCCATTTCCGAAAGTGTGACACTTGCTGCGATAGTCGCTTAGATTACGAAGTTACTCTTATTTCCCGCATCTTCGACATACGAATTGTTCGCGTAGAACTTTATTTTCTAAATATTGCCTCGTCTCCGGTTCTTTTTGATCAGAATATGCGAGTCGAATCGTTTCCTTCGTCATCATTAAGCGCGGTTACGTTTATGTGTTATATATCGATTTAGGCCGAACGATTATGCACTTCTGTCAGCAGTCTCGATGGAACGTACTTAAATATCACCTTAAAACGGGGCTGCTACTAAAAACGAAAAATAACAACTTATTCGAACTCACACACACACACACACGTAACGCATACACCATATAAATTCACTTTATATTGTCGTCTCACGTACTCCATTTGCAATCGTAACACGAACCGAACACGCGTGGGCATTCAGGAAATTCTCCGCAGGTCTTTGGCCAGCTTATTTGCTCTTTCTCCGCGCCCATTCGTCGTCGAGAGAGCACAATTATCTACTTCGGAGCTCTTCCTTGAATTTGCTTTTATTTTACCAAAAAGCATGCTCATATTAGCTCACCGATGTGTCTGTCTGCGTGTGCGTGCGTGTGTGTGCTGCCGGCTCAGTAAGAAAAAGTCGCGACTTCCGCGCACAACATTGCACTAGAACATTAGGACGCTACCAGTTACTTGGCTACAGAAAAACCATAAAGCATTAGAACTAGCAGTGTCTGGGCAATAAATTCTTTCGCATTTCAACGCCGAAAAAGGTATATCGTAATTCGGTAACCTAATGTGCTGGTCTTTATATCTTGTCAAAACTTGCTCGTAGTATTTCTCACCACGATTCCCCCTCCCCCAGCAGCATAAGTATTTCGAAACAAAGCGACATACGTGCAAGATGTATTTTGCATTTTTTTCCCAAACTCATTTTTCGTCGTATTCGAAAGCAGCAGCCGATCAATTCGAAATTATCATAAAGGTCGCAATGTTCGTTTGGAAATTACAAGCAGAAAAAAGGTAACGTTTCACCGTAGATAACACACACACACTAGAACCTGTCAACAGCAGGTTATTATTAGAGATATGTAAATTTGACGCGCGTAAAATAAATCTCGTGAATGTTATTATGTTTAACTGGCCGCGGTCATCATTTTGAAGACTTCATTGTGCTCGTATTCAACGAAAGATGTGACTCAATTTGTTGTAATAATCGTCAAAATTAAAAGTGTAGGTGAATACATCCTGTTTGTTAAAACTGTATAATAAAACAAACTTTAATAACAAACAATATAGAACAATAAATTAGATAAATACCTATTTAGAAACGTTTTCGGGCATAACCCATGATCAGCTAACACTAACTTAAAGGGAACTTAAAACATGTTTCGAAAAGTAAGTTAGCTGACAACGACGGCGGCGATGATTCGTTAATACGTTCATCACCAGCGGAAGAAGACTTCACGGTTGAAGTGAATAAAGTGTTGCATTGGAACGATCAGAAAAACGAATTATCGGTTATCCACGATGAACTGTCGGATCGGAAAAAAGTATACTTTGGTCGTAATAGTATGTTGCGAGTGAATCTGCGTAATGATGCGTCTTCTAACAGTATGAATTCACATTCATCGTATCGAATACGAAGTCTCAATAACGGTGGAGGTCGAGCGACGACGAAGAATTCATTTCGGTCGGGAAATCATTATCATTTTCACAACGGAATTCTTCTACTATTGATAATTGAGTAAAGAAAAAAAAAAAAAAAAGAATAAATAAATCAAAAAAAGTCTGGTCGCCGATGCGTATTGTCCAGTTTGTAATTATTTTATATTTTTATGTCCTGCCCAAATTAAAAAAAAAAAAAATATATTGAAATAAAGAGTCTGATTCTTTTATAAATTTTCAGTGACATTCGCGAATTTAAAAAAGAAAAACCAACATTTTTCTTTTTTAAGCGTCTATTCGGTATGTTTTCGATTAAAATTTTTACAGCTGACATTGAAATAGAGGTACATGTGTATCAGTTGATGGAGTCTTTGGAGAGTCATTAAAAAATTTTCTATTTTAAAACCTTCTATCGAATATTTTGCCCGACGTAGGAATTTTCATTGTCAGATTGATTTTGCTTAACATCAAGCAATGACGTCCGAGACGAGAAAACTTGTTCCTTAATTCTCGGTTCACAATGCCGCGATGGTGGTTATATGTAAGTCGTTTAGCGAGCTGATGTGAGAGAGAGCGACGACCGTGACAATTCTTCGTTAGCATACAATTCTTCATCGCGCTTAAGTTTATGTAATTCTCGCATTAATTACGCTTTAGGTTTCATGTCGCGCTCAAACGAAAAAGTCATACTCATTTTTTTTTTTTTTTAACGCAAAAAAAAGTAGTATATATATATATATATATATATATATATATATATATATATATATATATATATAAGCCAAAAAAAAAAAAAAAACCATCGGCGACTTCCAAAACCCCTATGAAATAATAAGAACGTTATATACACGTTTGAACTGCATTTATTAATACTGAAGATATTTATATCAATCTGAAATTCTTGCCTACATCCCTTGTTGCCATGTAGGTTTTCTTCTTATTTGTACAAGACGATGCACCAGGACACTCGAGATCTAGTAAGAAACTAACTCGTGCGTATTTTATAATTTTTTTTAGCGTAATTATGTTTGTCTGAATGAATTCTGCTCAATAAGCAAATTACTTTTTTTTTTTGTCGGGGTTAAGCTTATTAACGAAGGGAATCGAGGGACAGTGTTTTATATTCACTGTAACTGTGTAAATTCCCCTTATTAATTGATCAGCAAAAATAAGTATAAATTTATGTTTTAATAAATTTTAAAAATATCCGAATTTAAGAGTACGTTTCCGGGCATATCGCGTCAGTTAACAATGAAGAGTGTAATTAATTGAGTGCGTTTTTAGTTTTAATCGATTGTACTCGGTGTTTGTGCCCGGAAACGTTCTTTTAAACTGAGGTATTGTAAAACTTATTAAAATATAAATTTATATTTCGTTTTCGTTTTTGTTAATACGCGGGTAATTTATTCATTTTACATTTATAAATAATAACGAGCGGGTACGGATTTATTCGCAGTCATTCTATACGCTATTTTTCTTTTCGCTTTGCAGATGGAACAGCTATATGTGGAAGTTTTGTACACCATCAAGTACAAAGTTGGCTTATCGTGCGGCCAAGGATCCCCTTTTCAAGAGGAATTGTATTTATACGCGCAAAAGGCATTCAAGGTACCGAACGATATGCACAGAAGATACTTAAACATCGCAAGTGAAGAGAAGGTAATTTTTAATTAAGTTATTAATTAACTAGCGAAGCCGTTGTTAATCATGCGTTACACCATCCGATGATTACCTTCCGTAAAAGTTCATTAGAAATTATTACACCGTTGATAATTACACATTTTAGGAAAGAGGAAAATTATTTTATCGCCATGCAGCCGATCATCGATCTTCAAAACGGAGATTAATTTTAGTGACAATTCCGTGAAAATACCACGACTAACCTTTGCCAGTGACGCGTAAAATATACATATCGATTTTTTATCATTTGTACTCGATTATTTTTATCCGGCATATAGTAGTAGGCGGTTTGTTTGGCTTTCCACGGTCGTTCGTTGCTGTTTCGGACGCAGATTAAACAAATCTAATCCTAGTTAGCACTATCTCATTTTAAAGGCGTTTATTTGACTTGACCTTCGCGTTTGTATGTATTTTTCTATTCTTGTATTTTTGCAAGTCTTGGCACGCCAGGATGTCGAAAATGGCAAGGCAAAGTTTTATGAAATTAGCACCTAAGCAGATTTGGACATGGTTTGCAAAAAGAATAATTTTGAGGGGAAAATTGCTTCTGATCATTTTGTTGTAGATATACATATGTTTGAAAATACTGATAGAGCAAATAAAAATACATCCAATCAGTATTTCAGGCTGTTTAGCAAATCCCGTTATTTAAAATCGTTATACGAAAAATTTAATTTTCTTTTACTCTCTCTTTCTATAGTGTTTTGTAAATAAAGAAAAGAATAATATGTAGCATATGAAAATAGTGATCGATATTTTAAAAATAAGGAACTTCACGGATGATGGCTCCAAATGGTGTTGGTGCAGCTTTCTTCTGTCTTTTTCTCAATTACTTCGAGCCTTTTAAACTTCCCTCCTTTTGTTCAATCTTTTTTAATGCTGCGTATTCTGCTAATTCTGCGTGCCCTTCTTTTTATCAAAAATCTTCACCGGCCTCTCACAATCTCCTTATCCTGTCGGATGCTCAAAGCGTGCTGGAGACTATCGCATCTCCTCTCCCTTCTCACTCAACCGACTACATCATTCTTCTTATTCGTTCCTAGATTCGTGATCTCTTCCTTTCACACTTAATCCAAACGGATTTCCTTTGGATTCCGGACCGTAATCGAGGGAAATGATTTAGTTGACACTCATTCGCTCGATTATCTCTTCCTCTTCTGCTAGGTTTCTTCAGGAGCCTTCTCAGTTTCTAATATTACCCTTCTGTCGGCAGCTGCTCATTCCAGACTATGGTTTAACACTCCCTACGTGTCTCTTCATTCTCCAACCCGAACTCCCTTTTCTCGTCTATTCAACCTTCCCTTCCACGTTTTCCATGGTTTATTAATTTTCCTTCTATGCGCCGTTCTAATCTCTCTGCGATTTGCCGCCTGCGTTTTATGGTTTGCTTCCTTCCTCGTTGTTCCGTTATTCTCTCGTGCCTTCTCCTTATTGTCCATTGCACCCTCCTCCCGGCGATCAATGTATTTCTGATCCCGATCATATAATGTTTTCGGTTGTTCGTAATTACCAACTGAACAAGCTTCTTTTTATTCCTTCCTCTTACAAACCGGTATTCCCCCGCTCCGTACTGTACTTCGTTCATTCTCTCCGTTCCTTCTATACTTCGGTTATTCTAGCCCTTGATTCCTTTCTGTCGACTATGTCTAATCGTGTAAGAATCTGAGTCCCTCTTACCCCTCTGTTCCACTGTTCTTGGGCTAATGTCCGTGTTGACGAACCCATTAAAAAAAAAAAAAAAAAAGGAAAAATAGACCGAAGGCATATTTGACCTGGAGGAGGCTTTTGATCGTGTATTTGGTGACACATAAAATCATTCAAATCCCCGGTAAACTGAGACGTCACAAGGAACATGCTTAATTTGGCGAAGGCATTTATGGCAGACCGCACGTTTCAGGTTCGGATAGAAGATATTTTGTCGTCCTCTAGAAGTCAAGAAAACGGCACGCCTTGAGGCAAGGTCGGGCTTATACCTTATTCATAGTAGGGTATTTCCGACCAGATTAAAACCATTGAGCCGCTCGTAAAATATAACCTTTTCGCTGACGACCTAACAATATACATTACTTCAATCTGGCCTCAAATCCATCTAACTTTTCGCATCAAAAGACGTTTTTCCCCGAATTATATACAATTTTACGGAAAAGATCCAAAAAGTCGAAAGCCCCTGGGGATCGAGTGTCGGAATGCTCTTATTGTTAATAGTCTTCAATGGATGGCGACAGTCCATCATCTACGTACGGTTGAAGCCCCTCCGCAGTTATCAAAATTTAGAGTCCAGATTTGGAAAAACAGACAAAATCTGAAGACCCAACTGAAAAAACATGTATACTCCGTCTGGTAACACGAATCTTAATTCTACTCGACTCCTTCAATTTTCACCATATATCTACATTTACGATAAACTCTCATATTTTTCCTTCAATTTTTGGTTCTTTGCTTCAACCAATTAATTGCTTTTATTCTCCCGTTCCTCCTAAACCCATTCTCTATACACCGCATGTCGTTAGATCGGAATTTTTACAAAACTCTAAACTTTCGCTTTTCTTACCACGTTACCAATCTACACTGACGGTTCCAAGTGTCCAAGTGGAGGCGGCGGAGCCTTTGTTTGTCCTTTTTTAAATCACCCTGAGTAGTCTCCTTTTTAAACTTCCCTCCTTCTGTTCAGTCTTCTGCGCTGAGTCCATTGCTTATCTTGCACGCCCTTCTCTTCATCAGATTTAAAAAAACCGTAATATAGTTATTCCATCAGATTCTCAGAGGGTGCAGCAGGCTATACTGCATCTGCCTTCCCATTCTACAGATTACACGTAATCCTTCTTATTCATTTCTTGATTCAAGATCTCTTCCTTTCTTATTTAATCCAGATTGATTCCTTATTGATTCCTGTTAGCCAATTTATTATTAAAAGGGGAACAGCTCCGATTTCGACAGCAACCGCAAGGATTATTAATATTTTGCTTTATATTGTAATATATTCAACATGGTATCTTTCAAAGGAGCGGTTATTATACATTTATTTAACTGTTAGTATACAATAGAACACTGATAAGTGACATAAGCTCGCAAGGTAAATTAATAATAGAGTGGTGGCATTACTTTCAGATTATGTCTCGGCTATGTATCCGGTAGCATAGTTAGAATCATCGTTAGAGAAACTAGACTTTGATTTCTCGTGTTCACAGTATGAACACGGCGCGACGTTATTGTCGTCACTTCTTTCACGCAACATACGTGCACACTCGCAGGAACTTGTAAAAGGACACAGTATATGAATATGCGCGCGCAAGTGAAATAAATGTAACGATTCTCGATCTTATTGCCAAGTTTAACTTCGGTATGTTCCTGGTCTTCTGTTTTACACTTCAGAAACCTGGAATAGATGGATGCGTCGGGAATGTGGTGTGGAGACGGCTGTTACATGTTTCCTATGGACGAGAAAAGAATTAACAGCTCGATTCCGAGGAAAACTGCCGTACAGAACGGACTATCAACAATTATACAAGCATCCCTAAATTCGATGCGCGCAAAACAGAAATCACCGGCGGCGCTGTTAGGTGTTTCAGGTGACGACGAATAATAATGGTCGCAATATCCTCCACGAGAGATGAACCGATTGATTGACTGATACGAGCCTAGAACGCCTGTAATTCGCACAGAATTGAAAGAGACAGATGGACGAGGATGTAATTAAGCGCTATCTGGAAACAGCGTGAATAACGAAATGTCGATGTTACAGGTTAAATGGTAATATATTGAACAAGTTATTCGAATGCCGGAGCATATGTATCGCAGGGAGATCTACCATCGGTATTATCCTGAGACGAAATTACGTCAACGGTCTGAATTAATGACGTAATGGGAAGATAAATTTAAATAATTAAGGAGCAAAGTATTTATTAAGCACGCAGAAAGAAGATCCATATAATCTCTATTCGAGAAGAACATTTTGAAGCGTACGTATCGAGGAGTTTCTTTATTATCAAAAAAAAATCTCTCCATCGCGCACATATTGGCGCCAGACTGATTAATACAATCAGCGACCCCGTTCACCGAAATCCAGCGCAACCGTTCACGGAACGTCTTGAATACATTGATACACTTTTAATTTTCCCCGAAGTATCCTGTCGCATCCTTTATTCCCTACATATAAAAGTGCCTACGTACCCGAATTTAATTCCGGTAGAAACTGCATTCTTGGCGTTTAATCTTAAGAGACGATTAAAATTCTATCTACAAAAAGATAACGTTTGTTTTTCGGAATCCCCTTAAACGATTTTTTTTTTCTTCATCAGAGACCGTTTACTCCAAACTAGCGCGCGCTTTCGTCAGGTTGCTTGAATTTAAAATTATACTTCTTACGAGCGTAACACTTTTTAAACATAATTTATGCTCGCGACAAAAGTTCGCCGTATATTTAAGTATTTCCAAGGCGGATTTCCAGAAGCAATTAGTGCACTCTTCGAATGATCCGTATGTGTGTATGGCTGGAACTGTTCATTAATCGCAATCTTCATTTAAGCAAAACTCTTGTACAAAATTAAGCTAGGAATTTTCAAATGCAGCGTTTGATGTTTCAGCGTATTTGTGTAATTTGCAATTATTTTTACCAGTTTTCGACTATTATACTAAAAAAGAAAAAAACCTGTTCAAAGAGAGAATATACAATATCAATTGTGCTACGGTGCCGGGTAAAAATGTGATTAATGCAAAATTACTTAATGGAATTCATAAATTAGGAAATAACACCGAATATTAAATATACTGATAATGCCTCGAAAAAAAAAACAAGAAAAAAAAGCTATCATATAGATTATGAGTTTTTAAGAAATTTAAAATTACGTTCTTTGTTATTTTTCGAGGATTAGAATAATAGTTTTATGGAGAAACGTAGAGTAAGCTGTTTCGAAACTTTAAAATACCGATATCGGCGCTTTGACCTAACATTTACAAAGGTTCGATAATGAATTTGAGACAGCGCCGGCGGCTTCGACCCAACAACTACAAAGGTTCGATAATGAATTTGAGACAGCGCCGGCGGTTTCGACCCAACAACTGGAAAGGTTCGATAATAAAAAAAAATTGAGATGCGAGATTACAGATGGAGAGTTGAAGTAAACGAATTACAGCTGTGAATATGGACGAAAAATGGTAGAAATAGTTTTATTAACGGAAAATTCACAATAAAAAAAGTCGAATAAAAAATTAAAGTGATTTTGAAGACGTGTTGTAAATGCGTTCGTGTTATTTTTCTTTTTTCCATCGATCGATTTTACACTAATGCGAACGGTGAAAATAGAATTATACTTGTCGCTCTGAATAGGGCAAGCCAGAAGTGTAGTAGAAAAATCCGATGACGGATTAAACGATAAAATTGCGGCACTGTCAAAACGGAATTAGTTCAGAGTCGCACACTAAATACTAAAACAGTCGACTTACCACCTGAAATTTAACGTGGCTGATAGGGGCGAAAGGGTACGGCAATCGGCGAAATGTAAACGACTTCGAAATAAAAGCGAGCACTAGCGGTGAATCTTTAAGAGCAGCTTAACATTTCCATTTATCCGCGCTCATTCACAGCGGTGTGCAAGTATTAAATCTAACTAATAAGAAATGACTTAAATAATAAAATAGCCGTTTTCGGCAACAACAGAGATGGCATAGTATTCGCGCTGAAATATCATTTGCAGCTAAGCTCTATGCTTTCTGCGCTCCTGATGAAATTTAATCCGTGGCTGCGAGCAGCTATCGTGTGCGTCACAGTTACTATTTTAATATTCCAGCTTCCCCATTTTAAAACCGCGCCGTACAAACACACATACATACATACATATATATATATATGTATGTGTATATCCTCATTACGTACACTCGGCATTTATTCCACGTCTATCCGAGGTGGCGGCGAAACATACATCACCATTAACGAGGTCTTTGCTGGAGAAACGTCACTACACTTAACGAATTAATAAGACTGTTGAATTTTAAATCCGCTTAAAACGAAACTGTTTATAAACGATTAATTTCTGAATTTTGCTAGCCTACTTATTTTTTTTTCTTTTTGGTTTTCACTGAGGGGGGTTCTTCTGTAATCGTATAGAACTCTCCCACAGGTGCTTTCCAATAACGCGATAAAAGTTTTTTTTTTTTTTTTTTTTTTGAATGGAAAAGAAGCAAGTCGAACTTTTTTGACTTTTGAGTTCCGTTACACAAGTGAGATTCTGCGACTGCCCGATTTGTTTTCTTTTTTAGAATTATCGAATGTAAGAAATATGTCAAATTCTGCAGCCAGCCAGGGGGGGGGGGGCAGTAAGGTTCGTTTGGCAAAATAAGAAAAAAAAAAAAAAGAAAAAAAAGAGCCATCGGAAAAGGAGAATGGGTATATTAAAGGCGCGGTGAGAAGTTTATATTTTAACGGATGTGCATACAAAACAGAAGGTTCAACGAAAAATGATGTTAAAAGAAAGAAAAAAAAAAAAAAACAGCAAAAAACACACGATTTTACATCTTTCGGAGAAGGGGGAGCTAAAGAAATATGAATAAGCCGAAATAAGAGAAACTAAATCGAAGATTCAGCGTATCTATAAATACAGAAAAATTACGTTCGATCGGAAACTGAAAGAAATAAATAACGATGTCAACAGATTATTATTATTAAAATCGTACAAGAAATAAAAAAAAAAAAACTCCACTGTTGAATTATAAAATAAGAAGAAACATTACGATTAAACCGGAATATCAAAGTGTGTTTTTTTTTTTGTTTTTGTTTTTTTCTTATTAAAAATGAAAAATTTTCTGTTTTAATTTGGTACGGCGATTAAAAGATGTTTCATTTAGTTGTTTTTTTTTTTTTCGCAGAAATTTTAAGAGAACTTTGAAGAAAAAAGATGAGGAAGAACGGAGTATTAAGAATTTCTCCATTAACTGGTCTGAAAAAAGGGGTACACCTAGAATAGCGTTTGCGAAAAATTAAAAAAATTACTTTTTTTTATCAAACTTTCGACAAAAAATTTAAATAACAACTTTTATCAAAACTTTATAAAATTCGTTTTCCGGAAAAAGGGAAAATAAGAACAATAAAAATCGTATTAAAGTACAATTTTATCATTAACAAGCGTGATAAATAAATTTTAATTACGGTAATTTTTGCGGAAAATTGGCTAAAACTCGGCCGAGCATAATTATTATTAAGAAAACAACTGAATACTGCGAGAAGGCAACTTTTTATTAAGAAAAAAAATTTATCGCAAAATTCTCCCCCGTTAGGTACTTTTTAATAACAGCTTATTGGAATTTTTAAGTTTCCAGTTTTATTTATTTTTCCAAATCCTTTTCGATGATATGTATGTTCTTTAAATGTCTTCGGTAAATTCCAAAGTCCGAAAGAAATACAAAAAATTCTTTTCGCCAGATATTCGAGACTTTTTTTCATGGAAAAATTCCCCCGCCGAAATATACGAAATGTAAATTTTATAATTTCGATCGAATTTTTTCGGAAAAAATGAACGAAAATTTCCACGATTTTCGTTTGCCACAATTTCCACGAGATATTTAATTTCTTTCTTATATTAAAAAATAATAGAAAATAAAATGCTTTTTTACAAAAAAAAATAAATACCGATACTTGAAGATTTATTATGAAAAATTTAAAAATGCACTAAAAAAAGTAAAAAACAATTACTCCCGCTTAGAAAATATATATATATATCAGAGTAATATAACACACTTAAGTGGTGATATCGTAATTCTTATACAACATTAATTTTTTGGAGTTGGCATCAAATTCATATTAAAAGAATAATTAAAAACTACATTAAATGTGTTCATTAAATTGTTCCTAACATGAATTTAATTCCAACTCTAATTAAGGTTTTTAATGTTGTATAAGAATTATCGTAATATCACCCTTAAGGTGTTATATCACTCTGATATATATATATATTTTCTAAGCGGGAGTAATTATTTTTTACTTTTTTTAGTGCATTTTTAAATTTGTATAATAAACCTTCAAGTATCGCGGTATGTATTTTTTTTGTAAAAAAAGCATTTTATGTTTTACTTTTTAGTGCATCTTTATTCAATTAAATTAAAACATTTTAATGAGAACAGATATTTCCACGGTGTGAAAACATCAAAAGCATCAATTTCCATGGTAATTTTTTGGCAAATTTATAGTATTTTAAGTGTCAATAAATCTAACTTGATGTTGAAACTAATCATGAATGAAAAGCATCGAAAAAGCTTCAATCTCCCCCGCTTTATAAAGGATAACTCAAAAACTACCGGTCAGATCTTGATCAAATTTAAATGGAACCACATGAGAAACACCACCTTTCAAACAAAAGAAGAATCATCAAAATCGGTTCATCTAGAAGAAAGTTCTGTGGTAACACACATAAGAAAAAAAAAAAAAAATACAGTCGAATTGAATACCTCCTCCTTTTTTGAAGTCGGTTAAAAAAGAAAACGGATCGTATTTAATATTCATACATTTTGTCGGCGTAATTTTGATTGTTTTCGTCAATTTTTACAACGTTATAAGGTTAATAGAGTTATGAAAAAAGACCACGAATTGATTAATTTAATAAAAATTCGAAAAATGAAATATTATTTTGGACACTTGATCCGTGGGACAAGGTACACCTTGCTACAAACCATTTTGATGGGAAAAATTGAAGGTAAAAGAAGAGTTGGTCGGAGGAAACGTATCTGGTTCTGTGATATCAAGATGTGGACAGGATTAAATACAGAGTGGTTGGTACACTCCGCGTACAACGGACAGCGGTACCAGAATATCATTAAAACTTCACTAGATGGCCACCCGTGATCGAGATCGGTCGGGACAGCAAGAAGAAGAAGAAGATAAGGTTAATAGATTAACGAATTTGCTTATTTGCGAACGAAATGATGTTACTTTTGAAAATTTGAACGTGTTCATTATTACAATTAAGATTCATTAGTGTTCTCTTTAA
This sequence comes from Icerya purchasi, assembly GCA_039619475.1. Taxonomy (NCBI): domain Eukaryota; kingdom Metazoa; phylum Arthropoda; class Insecta; order Hemiptera; family Monophlebidae; genus Icerya; species Icerya purchasi. The sequence continues at coordinate 545,100,569 of CM077115.1, forward strand.
AAACAACAGCTCTACCGTTTTAGGGCAAGGAGAAGAAAAAGAGGGATCATCAAATTTTTTTTAAAAAACATTTTCTTTTTTACAAATAATGCCTAAATCCCGTTCACACAACATCGCTGTTGTTTGTTCATCCTCAGGTACAGTTATAAAATTTCACAGTTTCTCTTGCACAATATAAATCCGCCTCCGTTATCTGATTCCGACAAAAAAGGGATTGTTAAGTTCTTTCGTGTTGTCACAACGTTTAATCGTTAAAAATAGTGTGTAGCTCTCTATAAAGTAGTAATTTCTATCGAAAGAACTTCAAAAGATTGACTGATTCTTGAACGCGTTCACCCCATATATACTCAGATTCTAATCATCCGATACTGACGAAAAAACCTATCGTTAGACACCCTTCGAGAAATCAACTTCGGGACCTTTTTTTGCAATACTGTGCCTATATTCCTGCGTATTATTCTAAGAGCAATGTATTTCTACATCGACTCTTAATTAAATTTGAACAAATCGCTAAATGTACAAACTAACTCGTTACTCGGATCCAATTATTTACTACGACGTGAATAAGAAGAGAAATGTCCTCTACTCTTCTCCTCTCTTTAGCGACAAAATTACCCGTTGCAGTGATTATCGATCGAACTTATTTCGGAATTAAATTATTACACTTTTTCTCAAGAACTCAGACACGTACAAACCAAAATGAACGAAAATAATATTTCATATGAAATACAAGAAACCGTATCATATTGATAAACAGGTTTCACTTGCCCCGCGCAACAATCCAATCTCACATAGTAGGTCGGGAATCGTCGGACGTGACTTTGAAAAGCACCGTGCAATAATATTAACTGATTCCTATTTTCATGGCTGAATCTTATGAATCTTTGCCGTTTTTGTCATTTGTTAGTTACTATAATCATTTTTCGAACATTGCAATAAGAATTTTTCTTTTGCCGACTTCAAAAAAAAAAAAAAAAAAAAAGAAGGAGGTTATATGTTTGTTTATGTTTTTTTTTTTTTTTTTTTTTTTTGTGTTTATTCACGCGTAACTTTAGTACAAGTGGACTGATTTTAATGATTTTTATTAGTTCATTCGAAAGTGCCCCCGGTCAGTGGCGATACCGTATAATATTCAGTAGCGATTAAAATGAGCGTTCTTAAAAAAAGAGGTTTCTTTAGAAATAATAAGCGAGATTGACTTTTCAAATATTACCAATGTTATTTATCGCGCAAACATAAACTAAAAAAAAAAAAAAAACAAAAAAAAACACATTTTTTAATATGACCAAATAAAAAATAAAAGTATTATCATAGTTACTGTTTCGTAGATAAATATATAAATCCGAATGGAATTTCTGATGACTGACGGAAATATTAGGGCTTTCGACCATGCAGACGGCTCCGATGAGATACCCTTTCGATATTAGTAAATAATATTCGACATGCAATGAGGAACGCTCATTGCGGATAATCCGCCATTGTTTTATCTGAAAAATGATAATATATTTCTTACTATATATATATATTTTTTTTTTTTAGTACATGAAATAATACATATTTTAATAAATGTTAATACTTGGCATGTACATAGATTATAAACCATCAATTTTTACTGTTGCTACTTACATGAATAAATGATACACCTAATAATACATACAACTACTTAGAGTCTTACATAAAATAAAATTTCATAATACCTATTTACAAAGAAAAGTCACAAGTTCTTTTCAGTCTAATATTTAACACGTTCAGAGCAAATATATAAAGTATGTTGGAACACATCAATTTTCCACATTTTTTGCAAGAAATTTTTGTGGGTCTGTTTTTCTTTCGATCACAATAAGCACAGCGCTCTCTACTAGGAGGCGCAGTTTTTGTTGTTACTTCCGGTGAAGATTCTCCAGTCAACTCTCGAATTCTTTCCCTTGTCTATTTTGGGATATTCGTTACGCTCTTGTTTTGAGATACGTTTCTATTAGATGGAAAGATAACTGTTGAAGATACTACGTATATGAATTTCTTTGTTATTATCGAAATAGATTTTAGATTGCGTGTTGCTAGTTCGGACTCTGAGAAAAGTGTTATAACATTTTCCGACTTAGTTCTCGTGTCTTTTTTTCTAGGAGGTTGCTTATTCCATTCGGTACTAGTCTTTTCCAAGACAATACAAAAATTTAAGGTCTTTTCGATAACCTCTTCACATCGAACACATGACTCACTCTGTTATAATCGCTCTCTTCTATCACTTCCTTCTCGTCATTATCAGACAGATCATCACAAATCGTATCAGTGGTTTCACCTTTCTCTTCCCGCATACACTCTTCCATCAGCTTCACTAATCGAGCTTCTTCCCCACTCGCCCATTATCAAAAAATAAACAAAAAAATAAAATAAAATAAAAAAATAACGAAATAAAAAAGGAAAAATATGTACGTATAAACACAAAACACAACACTAAACTACAAAATTCACGAGTTATTTATAACACAACGTTTAATACACTGATGCACGCTGCAGTCTGCTCCGTAAAATCGCTATAAACAGTGAAGCACCGATTCATTGACAAAGTACCAAACACCTCCGGCTAGACAGCTACACGAGAGCAGGCCGCTCCAACATTGCTACCTCCCACTAAACTACATACCCGCATATGTATCTGCGGAGTACCAGTCCGCACGCGTGTACCCGAAGGCTAAATACAATCACTCGTTTTCTATAAGCCAAGTATCGAAAACATCGGAAATATTTAATGCGGCTTCTTCATCTCATTGTTGCAATCTTAGTATCGGCCCTTACAAGTATTATTTTACGGTAAGGTATATATTATTCTGATATGTATTGTTTTTTATCGAATAATAATCTAAAATTGAAATTAATGAACTTTACTCATACCTGTTTGCTAGATATTACGTAAAAACGTATATTATTAATCTATAGCAAACTGAGATATACAATATCAAATCCCAGAAACACCTTTTCGGGCAATGTCCATCTTCAGGTGGAAAAGAAAAAAAGGATAAGAAAAACAATGCAACCTTTTCACAATAATAGAACGTACAGTTCGAAGTCGCCCTTTTTCCATTTGTATTTTCCTTTTCATTTGATAATTAATTTTACCTTATTATTTCGTTTTGTGTTGCATTGTTTTTCCTGTCTTTTTTTTCTCTTTCGTTTCTGCCCGAAAACGTTTCTGGGATGATCAGTAGAACAGTATTTTATACACTGTAGTATTTCTCAGTTTGCTATAGGTTAATAATATACGTGTTTTTATTTAATAATTATCTTTTACTTTTTCGTGCATATTTATTCAATTTTTTAGTTCAAGTCTTGAAGTCGATTTTTTTTTTTTTTACTATAGTCCGTTCAACGAAAATAAATCCCCGTACTTCACTTACAACTTCTTAGAACTGTCGTTTTCTCCCAAGCTATTTTCTCTTTCCTCGAACATTAAATCTCTTCCGTTTCCTGTAATACATAAGGAATTTAACCAAACTCTACACTCATTCTTTCCAGCTCACTGCACGGTTTTTACGGATGGCTCAAAATCTGCTTCAGGTGTGTCGGAGTTGCTTTTATTCTTCCTGATATCAACTATTCGGAGTCTTTTCAACTCCCTTCATTATTTCTATATTTTTAGCTAAATCCATGGCTATTTTACGTGCTACCCTTTTTATATCCTCAACATCCAATTTATCAAAATTCGTCATATGCTCTGATTCGAAAAGCGTTTTATCAGCCATCTCATCTCCCTTCCCTAAACCATCGTCAGATCCTACTATTTTTTTATATTTGTTCTTTGATTTATAATTTATTAACATCCCGTTCTATCCTAATTGACCTGTTCTGGATTCCGCGGGCCACTGCGGCATCGTTGATAACGATCTTGCCGATTCATTGGCACGTCTAGCTGCAGTAAATGGCCGTTTCATAGACAGATTCCCCTCCGAATGTCTCTGTCCACTCTCCTATCGTTTTCACCATGACTACTGATCTTTATCCGTCTCTTTTCTCCAATCCTAATTAAACCCTCTTCACCCATTTCTTCCTGGTTTAATAATTATCCCTGCATCAGCCGTTCTGTTATTTCTTCCATAATTCGCCTCCGCTTTAATCACAGTCTGTGCTTCCTGCTTCCCTCTTTCGTTTTAATATTGTTCAATTTCTCCTTTATGCCTCTGTCATCCTCCTATCGTAAAATTTGACCTGTGATGTAAGTCACCTTCTATTATTCGAATGCTCTTGTATTTCCTCAGAACGCGCAATCCTTTATTCTAATTTGCTTGGCCTTGGCCTCCCGACCCCTTACTGTGCCCACTACATTCTTGCTCTTCCTTCTCTTTCTGTTGTCCCTATATTGGCTATCTTTATTTCTTCTGTTTCTAATCGCTTCCTGATTTAACTTTCAAGTACCTACGTTTCATTATTTGTTAGTCCTTTGTAAATGTCCTGAGTTGACGCACCCAAGATAAAAAAAAAAAAAGAAATCTCTTTTACTGTTTTTTTGTTTTTTTTCCATCGACTTCTTTTACAGGAAAATTATAAAAACCTAAAAATTATACGCAAGAGGCGTGATTATAATAACTGCCGTGATCATGACACGGTTTGCCTTCGAAACGCGTCGGGGTATTTGATAAAAATTAAATAATTGTTTTCAAAAATTGGTGTTAAAAATTAATTACTGTGTACAATCAACGTAAACACAATAAGTGAAATAAACAGATTTAAATACTCGGTTGCTATTTTTTTTTTGAGATTTTTAAAATATTTCGGAAAATAAAAATTTCGAAATATTTCCATTTTGGAAAAAACGCTAGAAGTGTAAAAAAATATTTAAAAGTTAATTATCTTTGCCACACTCATTAAAAAGCGATAAATTCATCCGTGCGTGTGCGTGCGTTTAGTACGCGTCCTGGTCGCTACAGCTGCGACCCCGGTGAACGTGATGTCTGCTAAAGTAAACATTTATTTTTCGCTTTGGATTTTAATCGGCAAAATACAAAAAGCACTCTGCGCTATTGCTAGGAAATAAATGTAGGATGAAAAATCTGAATATTGATTCTAATTATCACATTGCCTTTTTTTTTTTTTTTGTTATTCGAGAAATATTTAATCTTCAAAGCGGAATATAATATTCACACAAATAATACACAGAGAAGAGTTTTCTTTGCTGATCTCGTTGACTGAACGGGGTCGGAAAGGTAAAATTACATGCGGCAAATAGCAGAAAGATATAATAGAATAAGAGAACGGAAAATGGAAGATGAGATTAGAAAGGGGAAAATGAAAAAGCGTTAAAAGATCAAGAGCGTAAATGAAGAAGGGAAAAATAAATAGCGATACTGACAACGAGAGCCTTCTCAGTGTGTGATGAAAAGTTAAAGAGGCACAGAAAATCGTACCCGAGAGAAGACTAAAGAAGAATCTTAAGAATTGGAAACTTGAAAAGAAAATGTGTCGTTTGAAGAAGAACCTCTAAAGCGAAGTTGAACTTTTTACTTTTAAGCGGGAAAATGTGCGAAATGCGTGCACGGCCGCTTTGTTCCTAATTTATTTTTTATCATAACAGTTAAAACGTTTTTAGTTACAAGTGGATCCTTGTCGGGGGGCACTACATCAGCTTCCATCTAGCACCATTTTCATTTCATTTATGAAACTCTCGGCGACGGTACGTGGTCCGTACGAAATTTTTCCAGAAGGCTCGTTATTTTCGTCTAACGCCAAACCGTACTATCTAGTTAAATCGTCCGACATTTCACTGGTCCTGTCCTCTACTCATCGCCGACAAAACCTTTTTGCGTATTTCCCTTCTTCTTCTATTTTTTTGTTTTTTTTTTTTCAAATTCCAGTATTGCATGCCATTCATCGGCAGCCCAGGTTTTCGATGTTTCCATTATTTACATTACCGAAGTCGTGTACTTTACTAAGTATTCCTCTTCAGATCGTTCGAGTGTATCGTTGAAAGCACTTCTATTTTAGCGACAACGGTTTCTTTTTGGTGGTTGATATATTCGCCAACGGCTTCTTGTGTCGTTCTCTGTTCGTGTGTTATGACAGTTTCCTCGGTTATAAGTTTTACAGTTTCACGATGGCAGAGAAATAACTAAACACGGCAGAATTTTCTACCCTTTGCCTTTTTCGGCGACATTAATTACACGCTAAACCGATCCGGATGCATGATAAATTTTCTCGAAAGAAAATTGCATCCACACAATTGCAAGCAGCCTGACGTTAATTTATTCGCTACAGTAACCGTAACAGTCTTAACAACGATCCGCCAATTTGCTTTGCAAGCTTCACCTGTTATTACGCCGTGCACGAGCCGAATAAAATTCCACGCTTACGTTCTAGCGTAATAATTATTTTAAAATCAAATTTGAAATTCGTCTTTTCCGTGGCACTAACGCAAAGGTAATAAGAATAAATAAAACGCTAACGAAATATCGAAATTCGAGATCCCGGGTGTTTAACCGAAGCGCTGCTAATTTCCCTCTTTTAAGAATATCGGCGTGAAACCCTCGCATGTTAATTTAATGAATCGATTTTTTTTTTTTTTTCGATGTTTCATTCCAGCACTTCCCTAAGCGATAAAGTCAAAATCGATATTGAAATATTATCTTTTTTGATTTTACGTCGTTTTCTTTTTCCTGATAAAGAACAAAAGCTCGCGGTCTGAAGTCAATTTGGTAATAAATACGGTAAAGTTACGTATTTCTGTGTTAATAATGGCTCTAAACTGTTCCACTTTTAAGTGGGGACGTGTATTTACCTCCATCTCGCTTACCTCGACTGTGAAACATGCTCTAATCGTCGGTATTTGTCGAAATGAGTCGCCTGACTCCTCGAAATCAACTATCCCCTTTAGCGATCATTAGCGGCTTCTTCAATAAGTCAAGGTGGTTCGACTGCATTTCTTCTGTAATAAGTAAGTAGCTATAAAGAAAAGTAACAGTCAAATGCACAGGTACAAATCCTCTTTTAATCTTGACTAACAGTTAATTAATAATTCTTATTTCTCTACTTATTTCCTTAACAAGAACACTAACGTGCACTAGCCATTTCCAAGTATACCACCACCCTTCAGTCAAAACACTGGCCATTGTTTTTTCAACACTACAGAAGTTGGCAGGTAAACGAGTATTATTATTATTATTATTATTATTATTATTATATGTTAAAAATTTATCGCGACAGTAAAATTTAAAAGCAATTATTCCGTATGCACGCCTGTCTCGCAACATATTGTTTTTCTTTTCAACAAAAACCGTTAATTATTTGATAAAAAATTATAAAAAAATGAACAATAATGCTATCTGTATAAAAATATTGATGAATCCCGAAAAAGCAATAATCATATTCGATGTTACGTATATCGCTGTGTAACGTGAACTATTTTTTTTTTATTTATTTATTTACTCGTATTTATTTTATTTATTTATTTTATTTTATTTTATTTATTTTATTTTATTTTATTTTATTTTTTTTATTGGGCCTGCCAGCGGCTATAACCAAAACAATCGCGATTACGATATACTTATGTCAATCATTCCCCGTTTTCTTCTACCTATAACGATCACCGGTCTCGTTCATCCACTTCATACCGGATGACCTCTTTATATCATCCTGCCATCTTGTGCTCGGCCGACCGCGACTTTTGTGTCCTACACTTGGCAACCCATTCCGTTATTCGTTTTGTCCCCACCTGTCATCATTTCGTCTTGCCAAATAACCATAGCCTGCTCAGTTCCATTGCAGCTACGCTACACGTTATTATAGTACATGTCTTATCGTCATGTACTCGTATTAAGATAAATTAAATTAAAAGAGATAAATAGTCTTGGCGGATGGGAAATAGAAAATTGCAACAAGTGAATAAAACCGATGATGAAGATTGGATGGGAAGGGCGAAGGATTATGAGGAGCAGGAAGACACATCAACAGCTAGCCGTATAGAGAGGAACGATTGGCGGAGGGAGTCGTAGATTCGTGGAGAATGTAATTAGGGTCCCATGTCAGAGAATGACCGGCAGTGTGGAGAGGATAGTAGGGCGATGGCGACAGAGAAAATCAAAACCGAAAAGAAGAAAGTACAAAAAAAAAAAGATTAATTTCGAGTTTAATTCAATGGAAAATTGAAAGAGATCTTAAGAAGAACGATTAGAGAACAGTGAAGAAAAAATATCCGACCAAAATCAGATATGATTGATATTTGTTTGTTTTTTTGTGGACGCGCCAGCGGCATTGACCCAACAACAGGAAAAACTAAGCTAAAGAATAAAGAACTAAATAGCTAGGCGGTCCGAAATGGACGCAACAAAGGGCAGCACTGCAGACACCGCAGAAGATGAAGGAAAGGAGAAGATAAAGAGTTATAGGGAGTAGGGAGACCTTTTGATAGAAGATACGGAAAGGATGTCTGGAGCAGAGAAATTGTCAAGGAATTTGAGGGAGCTAGAAAGTCCACTGTATCGTTATTCTCGGTGTCGAAGTAACTTGGAAGGGTACCCGTAAAAGATCTATAAAAAGATAGAATGATATCGTAACACGTCAGCTATAAGAGATCCAACTGCGCATATAATGCTATTACGGAAATGTGAGGGGGAGTGACAATAGTCTGAAAAACGTTTTTGGACTCCGAGACAACGAGAAATTTACAGATCCTATTTGCAGCGGCAATAAAGGTGTAAATAGCGTTCGACTCGGTTTATAGAGCAAAATGAAAAATTTCTTCTGTAAAATTAATATTGGTACGACAATTTCTGATGTGATAAAGGAAGTCACCTACTGTAAATGAAAAACGGTATCTTTTTTTTCTTTTGGAAATCTGGAGCAGTAAACAAAATTCCTGGAATAGCCTCAGTTTACGCGTGAAGATACTATATGTCACATTTGTCGAAATACCATGCTTTTTTTTGTGCAATGAAAAAAAAAGACACGTATAAGTAAAAATTGTTCAAATTTTATCGAGAAAGACGAACTTGGTACTGAAAGTCAGCTAAATCATTAACGGTAGCCGAATAAAAATTAACTCAATCTTCTTCCGAGAAAACTGTGAAGAAAACTCTGTGAGCAATGCGATTGCAACGATATTAGAAAAGTACGTAGCATATAATCTAACGAAGTACTTACAAGAAAATATGAGATAATTGACCAAACACAATACGGATTTCAAAAAGGAAAATCCACATCGAAAGCAATCAGTGAGCTTACCGAAAAAATAAGGGATAGCTCTGAAGAGGGAAAGAAGGTGTGTTGATAACGTTTACTTATACTAGAGCATCTGAAACGGTTGATTGTAAAATAATCATAAACGCGTTAGAGGTAATAGGAATAACGAATAATTTGAAAAAAATGGTTTCAAAGTTATTTAAGTCAGAGGAAAACAAGCGTGTCAATATTTTAAATGTGCTAAGTGAAACGGAGGAGACGAATGTAGGAGTACCGCAGGGTTCACACCGATACTCTGTATATTCTATATACAAATGGTCTCTGTATAAGGGGAATTAAGTTACAGTGAGGTAGTCTCGTACGCGGATGATATATGACAATATAGTTAGGTCACATAAAGATATCAAGGAGGCAGAAATAAGAATGTAAAAAGATCTAATAACAATAAAAGTAAATGGGCACACGATAAAAGTCTAAGAATAAATGTAAAAAAGACTAATGGTACTACGTATGAAAAGGGACAGCTGCAATTTGTATTCTCTAAATATGTATAATAATACACTGAAATGAATTTACATACTCGATTAGGCAGGAAGAAATGAATGCGAAATGGAAAACTGTCAGAGGTCAGAAATGGTAACTCGGTATAAACATTTTTGGGAGTAATGATGGACTAACGCTTAAGAAGAGAATAACGTATGCAATACATTGCAAAGAAAATAAGGACAGTAGTTTTACCAGCTTTATATACATTAAAGAAATATGCAATACGTGAAACATTAAAAGTAGTAATTCGGACATAATGATGAGGATACTCGGGGAAAATAAATAAACTGCAAACTAAATGCTTGAAATTAATAGGAAATCCTTAAGGGAGAAACTGAAAATGAAATAATTAAAAAAAAAAAAAACGTAATGAGCATAAGAGGAGAATGTACACTTATTACTGAAGATATGGGAATCCATGTCAACAGAAAAGAAAATCGAATTGGACGAAAATGTACAAAAACGGAGTACGAGTTGAGGAAAAAACTTACTTACCAACTGCCGTTAGCGAGAACATAGATCAGCAAACGAACGAATATATTATAATACCGAAGGAAATAATAGAGAAGGAAAAAATAGGGAATAGGAAAAAATAGGGGATAGGAAAAAATAGGGGATAGGAAAAAATAGGGGATAGGAAAAAATAGGGGATAGGAAAAAATAGGGGATAGGAAAAAATAGGGGATAGGAAAAAATAGGGGATAGGAAAAAATAGGGGATAGGAAAAAATAGGGGATAGGAAAAGGGAAATAAAGTAATGTCTTCAGGACGAAATGTAAAACAAATAATAAACATTAAAAATAAAATAACAAGGCGCGACAAAAAAAGTAAAGAAAAAATACATCGATTATAAAAAATAGATTATTAAGTATTCCCCCCGATAAGTAAAACGATAGACTAAGATTTAGTAAATATTACACCAAGTTATACATATACATATACCGTATTAAGTTAATTAACTATATAGGATAATTCGTCGACAAGCGTTTTAGCTTGACGAAAGATATGTAAAAAATAACATACATATTTTTCGAAAAAAGTCTAAAGTGTTGACAAACACCGAATAAACTAAAACGTGAAAACCAATTCGGAAAGAGAACACATTGTAAATGGTTTCAATCCTATTCTTATCAACGCTCCGCGATCATTTCCTTAATCAGACTGCGTATTAATCACTCACTTCTACCCTCTTCACGTTTTCGTTTTTCCCTGTCCCCTTCTCCCGATTGTCCCCTTCATAATTCCATCTCTCCTCTCATATGTGATGCAAACCACATCTTCTTTGAATGCCCTGCCCTTGATTCCGAGCGCTTTGTTTTGTACTCGAAAATCTTGGCACTGGGTCTTCCTGCTCCGTATAATTCTTCCTTTGTCCTTTCCTTTCCATCTCCAGATATAATCCCTGTACTCCAATCTTTCCTAAGATCTATTTCTAATCGTCTCTTTATTTAACTCCTTCCTTAATTTCTGTTGTTGTTGGGTCAATGCCGCTGGCGCGCCCAAAAAACAAAAAAACAAAAACAAAAACAAAAAAAAACATCGTTCAAGAGAAAAAGAACAAAAGTCTATTTCGTAATTCTCTTTTTTCTTAACGCGAACAAATAACCGCACCAGAACTTAACACTGACAACTACGTAAGTTTTATTACTTCGTGCGATACGATATAAATTAACAGAAATATATCGTGGTTTACGCTGCTAATGTGACATTTTCCCCCTTAACATTTTCACAATTTAAAAAAGATTTCCACGCGTTAAGTAGACCATATAAGAGACATCTTTATGCAGAAAGTTGGTGCCTAAAATAGTTTTGCACAAGGTAGAGATTGCCTTCATAGATCGGAAGTATGCCGTTGTGAGCCCCGTTAGAAATGGCTGATAATTTCAAATACCTGGGAATAACATTCGATAAGGCGTTAACTTGGAGAGTTCACATAGATAACATTGCTGGGAAAATTAGGTAATGCCGGCGTTATACAAATTAAAACAAGTTGTTATGAATTACAAAACTACGAGACTGCATATTTTGACATTCATTAATAATGACTAGAATTAGATACAGAATCGAAATTTGGGGGGAGGCAAAAAAAAAAACGGAATTAAGGAAAATTAGTAGGCTACAGAAAAGATGTTTAAAAATAATTTTGTTACCGAATTGGACAAGTGCGAATCTTGTAACAAATTCTACTTGGGGTGGGACAATAATAAAGAAATGTCTCCAAAAATGTTTTTTTATTACGGTAAATTTTTAAGGTATAAAACAGAAAAAATAAGATTACCGACAAGGGAAATATGGGACTAGGCATTATGACAATTTGTGTTTTATACGACCTAAAGAGGGATTAATAATAAAATTGATAATGTTGAAGAGGAACTGTTATGAGTCATTTACTAGGTAACTTACCAAAGGAATTAAGAGACGAATGTAATTTGAATATATGGAAAGACAAAATAAAAATATGGTTGATTGCGTGGTGCAAAGAATGAGAAATGGATAGTTATAGGAAAGGAATTAAGACGAGTAATTGATTGAAAAAGTAAATAATTATAAATGATGTAATGAAAAAAAAAAAAATGCTCAGTTCTAGCTGCATTACTTATGGCTTATGTGAAAATATTGTGGTACGATGTGCGATGGGTATAAATGTATTGATTTAAAAATTAGGCGTAGAATAGTAAAAATAGAAGTTAAGTTGAATTAAGTAATTATATATAAGTCGAATATGATGTATTAGACTTAAGATGTATATAACGAATAAACGATATAATTATGTTGGGAACCCACAGACGGGCAATTGCCTTGTGGGACCCGCAAATTATTTAAAAAAAAAAAAAAAATTACAACTTATTAAATTGCATTGAAAATATAACAACAGTCTGTATGTTTTTGAAAAACAGTTTTTACCCTTTTTTACCACTTAAAATTCGAATTGTCAAAAAATTTTCTCATTTCACATCTTCAGCATGTACATTATTATATACATACAGTAGAACCCCGGTTATCCGAAATAATAGGGGGGACAGTCGTTTCGGATAATCGATTTTTCAAAAAAAAGTAGCCTACTAAAATAGGTACATATCATCGTAAGGGAAATGGATTACAAACTATTTCTGTAGGTTACAGTTATGCTTTTATTATTTTAAAATGATATATTTATAACATTGTTATACATGTATGTATAAACAAATTTACGTAATTAACATTATTATACATGTATACAATGTACATAATGTACTGTATTTATGAAAAAAGCTTTCTACGTCCGTCACACCGTTTATCAGCAGCGGAATATCCTTACATCTTTTTATTAACAGGATGTCAGCAGGCGTTGACTCGGTGCACTGCTCATCAAATCTGAGTGCAACCTAAAATACATAACTTACGTGCTACTACTGATGACATACTGTATGTAGGCATACTATGCTTGACTTACGTACCTCTAAGGCAGTCTAAGGCATTGAAACCATCGTCAGCTGTCACTTTTTCTGATCCGCCACTGTCGCCGTTATCTGTTTCCATATTTTCTGTAGTGCTGCTATTAGCTGGCTGCAAAACTGCCTCTACAATAGTATCTTGGTCCGTGAGTTTTTCGGAATCATCTGTGACGATCCATTTGCCTAGGTCGCTTTCGTTCATACGAACCATCTCTGACAAATTTTCAAAACTTTCTGTTCCCTCTTCTTCTTCTAGCCCATCATAACGTTTTCTCCAGCACCTTCGAAGTATTTCATGTTAAATCTTACCCCATGCTTGCGCACACCAATAAATCACACGTCTCGTGTTCATTGATTTCATAGCTTCATTCATTTCTCTATTCTGTGTTTCGCAATTTTGTAGGATGGTTCTCAGTAACATCCCTCGATAGTGTCGTTTAAACATTTCTATGACACCCTGATCCAGAGGCGTTTTGGGGCAAGGAAGCGAACCAAAATATTACCATTTTTTAGTTCACAAAGGTGTGCAGGCGCATTGTCAATCAATAAAATCGCTTTTCCGGGCAGTCTTTTTCCAGCTAAAAACTTCTTAACTTTTGCCACAAAGTGATCAAAAAAATACTCGGAAAACAGAAGACATCCAAGCACATTTTGTGCTCTATAAAAAAAGACGGGTAAAGCATTTAGTGAAATATCCTTTAAGGCACTGAGTTTTTTGGTTTGCTGATGCACGTTGGTAACAGTCTACGAGTCCCAGAGGCATTTCAAGCTGAAAGAACTGTTACGCGTTCTTTATTCATTTTGTGACCTGGGGCGCAAAATGCATATAGCATGAGAGAGGGACACAGGAAGTCGTTCACCACAGTGATAAGTCACGTGACAGTTTCTTGTCGTTTTAACTTTGAAACATAGTCTCGGAAACGTTTCGGTTAACCCCTAGTTCGGATAACCGGGATTCTACTGTATACGAAATTTCTCACGTGATAATCACCATTTGTTTTAGTTCCAAAATCCGAAAGATTTAAAAACACAAGTTTGTACACTTTCAGTGTACCATACAAGTAGTATTCATGCAAAATTACCGTTTTTTTAAACCTATTTGTACTGAAAGTATAACACTTTGTGTACCTTTTTTTCGAAAGCGGTTTTTCACTTCTTTTCACTCATTAAAGTTCGAACTTTCGGAGAAGTATTCTTGTATCTTCAATACGTGGATCATTTTCATATAAAATTTCAGTTATCTGGTGTGAATAGTTTTGCGATTTCCCCGACTTTTATCATTTCTTTTACTGCCAGAAAATTTAGGTTTCTTAAATTGTGACGTTACGCCACATGTGAATTTTCAACATAAAATATCTAGTAATTTCGGCAATATTTTAAAATAACTGTTTGACTACTCAAATATTTTCGAACTTTCTCCTACAGAATTAAAATTAAAATATTCGCTAATAATCACGTGGAAGTCAATGGCAAACCACCACGTACAACATCATATGCGCGCTAGGTCAGTACACAGCAGACATAAGTAGGACCGCACTTGTGTAAATTGGTAACGTCTCGCGTGCGTACACATTCGTACTGCATATAAACAATTGCCATGAGCGCTGCCTATTCTATACAACTAGAATGTACAAATAGGGAGTCGCGACGCTCGGAATCGAGCGATACGACTGAAAAGAAATAAGATAGATATATATTAATTACAACGTAATTCTTAGACTGGCCCCAATTAGAAAGAATGTCCCAATTTTAGGTAATGAAAGTTAAATGTTATATAAAAACATCATTCTTAATAATGCTCCCATTAGATTTTGTAACAAAAAAAAGAATTTATCATTCCGGTAAGAATGACGTAAATTTTGATCATCTTATACAAAATATATAGCAGGGAAAAAGGAAAGGTAAACAAGAAGGATCAAGAGGTCTCTTGTGAAGTCAAAATTACCGAGTTTATATATACACGCACACACACATATATATATATATGTATATGTATTTATGCATTATATATTAATTATAAATGAATGAATATACGAGTAAATAGCGTAAAGCCCACGCAGATTTAAAAAAAAAAAAAAAAGCACTTTAAACTGAATACAAAATTTAAATGAAAATGCATTAGCAGGAAGAATTCCTTGTTATTTTAATTTGTATCTGTTGAAGTACGGAAAATTTATTTTAAACAAAATTAATTAAAAATTAGCGGTTATTAATTTTTTTCCCCTTGTATTCGCACTGGTGCTTCGCGAGAGCGGATTTTAAGTTAATACGATTACACCACCTGTATCGCCGGGGAAAATATTTTCAAACTAGGTTAACAAAAAAGAAGAAAAAAAAAAGAGACCACCAGGAAAACATTAAAAATACCGCGAACCTGGCACCTGCACTAATCTCGCAAGTTTATCGTTAATTATTTCGTTAGCGCGTAAAAACTAAACGGATATACACAGCTGTGCGTCCATTATAGAGCATGCGCGTGTGTGAGTACGTGTTGATAAAAGTGAAAAGGTGTGCTATCGAAAGAGATTTTTATTATAACAGCGGAAAAGATTCCCGGCAACGCTAAAAACAGATTACGTTTTGTCAAATTTTTCGTTCGTTTGCGGTTATTTTGTTGTTTTAGTGTTCTTCTAAATTATAATCTTTCGGAAAATTTCGAAATCCGAACGTAGTAGGAAGCGCACGTTTCAAAAAAAAATAGTTAAAACTAAAGAGGAGGAATAGAAAAAAAAAAAAAAATTGGCCACAAAAAAGGCCCTGAAAAAATGGAAACCCCGTAATGGCGAATGTCGGCCATTTCCAAATAATGTGGAAATTTGCTGATAAAGCAGCGACAATTCGCTTTCCTTCTAGCGCAGTTATTATAAAGAATAAATTTTTGAAGGATTTTGATTTCAGTTGATGATTACTTTTTCCCCAGCGTATTGTGTTCGACAACTCACTGTCAAATTTTCCGCTCTGATTAGGGCGCGCGGTTTTCCGCTGAGTGTTTTTTCACCTTTTTATACGTTTTTTTCTTCTTCCTCGATAACAAAAAATTGATTATTTACTTCCGCAAACTGTTTCCCATCGTGTCTCTTAATGCCGATAGAAAAATTAATCATAGCCCTCGTAAAAAGCTCTTCGTAAAACGATTTTCGAATATCGCCCGGGATAATTGCAAAAACGTCTTATGCGAACCATTATAAGGACAGAAACCTCGATCGAGATAAAAAAAAAAAAAAAAAACCTATGAAAACTGTTGTCGCAATTACGAGCATTTAAAACTTACTATTAACGAAACTCTAAAAATTCAGTCCTAATCGTCTTTATTCGGAATATATATTTTCAAAATGATCTATAAATATCTAACCATTACATTTTGAAAAAAAATGCAACAATTACTAGTTACACTTGACTGTGACTTATTTGGATCAAGCAGAAGAATCGTCATCGAGGGATATTTCTGTTTTTTTTTGTTTTTTTTTATATATTTTAAAAATAAGCCGTGGGTCTCACATATGCCCGTTATGTGAGTGCCCGAAACTCTTATCAACGTTTATTAAAAAAAAATACAAAGTACAAAAATTACAACTATCTTCATTCCATAAATAACAATATTAATAAACTATTTAAGTAAGAGTATACATATGATAATACATTATATGCCGTGTAATACGCATCTGTACACCGGTAGTACATCTTCTTCTTCTTCTTTATAGTGCCATACTTAATTCCTGAGCGTCGGCGACAACACCTATTCGTACATCTCAACTGTACAGATACAGGCATAGTGTACTAGGCAATTATTATGTGCAGTACGAAACACACGCAAGACTACACGCGGAACTGATATTGTGATTGTTTGATTTATCGCGCTACAAGTGCAGTCCCGTGTAGTGTGTCTGTACTGACCTAGCGCGCATTTGATGTTGTACGTGATGGTTCGCCATTGCCTTCCACGTGATTATTAACGAATATTTAATTTAATTCTTTGTAATAAGTTCTGTCGTCGCCCGGGATCGAATCCGTGACCTCCGTAATGGAAGTGAAGCGCTCTAGCAACTAGGCTATCGCGACGACTGCAAACATCTTAATAATATTTTAAGATCGAAAAACATGATCCTCTGAGAGAACTTAAAATCCAGGAAGGACACGATAAAATCAAAACCAAAATCCGTAAATAATGAAACATCAAAGAGCAGCGAGATATAGAGGACTCTCACTTGATCTTCAATCTTTGCACCATTCCTTCAGCCATTCTTGTATCTTTTTCCACACGCCAATTTTTTTTTTCCCTCTCGTATATGGTATTAGGGATTGCACTTATTTAAATTAATTAAAACTGAGTCATTATCAATTCGTAGACTAACACCGCGGGGATAGATGTAATATGTATTATACTTCGGTTTCTTGTTATCCGAATTCTATCCCCGGATGGTAATTTTATACTATCGACATTAAATTCTAGTAATCTATAATAGAATTAGTGTACATCTGTTAATCGGATTTTTAATCTTATTGTTCGACGATGGCGAATTATCGTTTCTTAATTTAGGCGATCAAACTATTTTCACATTTCGCGTCTCCATAATTTCGATAACGGTAATTTTTCTGATTTAACGCTGATTTCTCATCGAACCGCGGATGTTCAGGATAAAACTAATTTGCTTTAAATGTACAGTCGACTCGCAACTATCATCATGCGGATGATCGCGTCCTATCCGGACTCCGGATTATCCGTATCGAGATTTTTCCAGAAAAATAAATAAATAAATAAAGAAAGAAGAAAATACTAAAGCGCTTTTATAAAATCCGCAACTATATTACATTACATATATAGTTTTCATTTTTTTTCATTTAATGTTGCAGTATTTAAAGTTATTTGTTATTAATTATAAATATTGTACATGCCACTTGCTTTGTTGTGACGACATTTTAATACAGCTGTACAATTAATAGAACAGTCGTACAGCATCTTCATTAACCGTATTCTCGTTAATGAATACACATATACGGTGCAATAATAGTGTACTGCCGTTTAATATAAATACTGTAGCTTCTCGATATTGTGTCGTCCCTTGAACTCCGGCTTATCCGGGGTTTTTGCTATGCGGACCGGCTGGCCGCCCAAAGTTAATTCGGGGATAGTCGCGAGTGTACACCGGTCGGTAATGTGAGAGGAGATGTTTGCTAAAGATTCGAAATGTTAAACGATAAGTACATGTTGCGCGCAGGAATTTCCCTCACATTTGAACGTTTATTAGACATTTTAAACGTCTCTTAAAGAACGTGTTTCGAGCTTTTATACTTTCCTCCGAGCTCCGTCTTCTTTTACAATTGAAGGCTTTCGTGTAATGTGCCTGACGCAGAAGTTTAAAGGTTTTTTTTTATGAATAATGAACTTTAATACTTGAATGAAGCAGCTGTTTTCTTTCTGAATTCCTATACTATTTGAAAATATACCGGGCTATTCTAAAGAAGTTTCCAATTTCTTCAGAATTGTTAACACATACCGCTTTACATCTTTCTTGTCTTCCTCCCTTTTGAAATATTTTCATCAACGGTTGTGCTCCGCACTGGAAAAGGAGCATTCATCATCACACATACCACGCTAGATTCTTACGATTCCTTCCTGATGGAAACTTAAACGTTCTCTTTTATTTTTTACTTTTTTTTTTTTTTTTTTTTTTTTCAAGCAGACAACTAACCTGCTAAGAAATTTGCAAATTGGTGCAATCATTTTATTTACTTCATTAAGCCAATTTAAAAATTTATTCGATGTCATCGTTTTCCATTTTTCGTTTAAAAAGCGTGACACATAAGAAACATATACGTTCATAAAAATCAGATGTCACCAGACGTGGTTTCCTACCGAAAGTAAATATTCCAATATTTCTGGCCATTATCACGCTTTCTCACGTATAATTTCTTTTCTCTTATTCTCGATGCTTTTTCCCGGTTTTGCGTTTCTTTCTTTCTTTTTTTTTTTTTTTTTTTTTTTTTGAAATTTAATTTTATAATTCATTTTTAATAATCGTAACTAATTTTATTATTTTATGGTTTTTCGTTTAGTATAAAATATTTCTAATTACACTATACAGGGAACACGTAACCGAACGGCACAATATTTAGCATCCTCTATGGATCCCCCCCCCCCCCCCCATACGTATTTTGAAGTACCGGATATTCTGGCCAAAACAATCCTGTCTTCACTCATGAACATATAAATTGTATTAAAATCATTTCAAATACTCGGAATGGTGAAAGCAACTTTGCTTATCTCAATATCTCAATCCAGATGGTTCAGAGCTATTTCAATAGCCGACACAGATAGAGAATCGAACGGTCATGTCTTTCCGCGTCAATAGTATGCCCCTACTACACCGCTCGACCGACTTATTCTTATGGCTGCGTATTTCGATATTACTGCATTATCTCATGATTCCGTTGAATCAATGTTGACCAACAACTAATGAACAAATCCAACAAATACTCAAGTGCATTAACCCAAACTTCCTCCTCCCTCTTCTGACTTCTTCATTCTTCGTATACGATTTCTCATATATAATCTTTCTTTCCATCACTCTGTACACATTGACCTACTGTGGGTTCCTGGTCACAGAGGCATCGAGGGTAATGAAATGGCGGATGCTTTGGCTCAGGTTGCTGTTCGTTCTCGCTTCTATTTTAAAAAAATCCCGGCTGTTAATCTATTACCCCTAATTAAGAAGCTTCACTTCAGATTTTGGTCGGATGTGTACCCTTCTTCTTTTTCCAACAATCGTTCCTTCTACCTTTCAATCCAACCTACACTTCCTTCTCAACCATCGTTCTCGGAGTTTCCCTCTCTTCCACGATTTATAATTTCCTTTATTGTCCGCCTGCGCTTTAATCACACACTGCTGCCCTCTTCACGCTATCGTTTCTCTTTGCTTCCCTCTCCTCATTGTCCGTTGCATCCAGATGAAGCAGTTGTCTGTGATGCTGATCACATTTTCTTCGAGTGCTCTGCTCTTTCTGCGGAGCGTTCTTTTTTCTATCTTCATCTTATAAAGCTGGGGCTTCCCACTCCTTACTGTGCGTCTTACATCTTGTCCCTTCCTTCCCAGTCTGTTGTTCTCGTCCTTGGTTCCTTTATTTCAGCTGTCTCCAATCGAATTGGGTTCTAGTTAATTGTCTCTTCTTCTCATTGTGTCTGGGCAATGGTCCATAGTTGATGCGCCCCAAAAAAAAAAAAAAAAAAAAAAACCCAAACTAAACATACGGAACATTTAGTGTATACGTGTGCAGCGCGGTAGCCATGTATTCACAGATGGCACATGGGGAGCTACTCTACATTAATATTTATCAAAAAAAAAAACAAAAAAAAAACGAAAAACGATCTTTTGTTTTATAGTTTACGCCACATTGATGATTGTAAATGAATGTATTTTATCTGTTGGTTCATTTACCTGATTATAAGTAATTTTTCTTCCGTAAACCGCGCTATATTATAAATGTAAATAATTTAAAAAAATGACCATTACCATTATCGCGCTTACTGACGTTATATTTTCTGTTAAACGAACGACATACGACATTCAACAATTCACAAATGAGAATATATAACATATAATCTAGATTGTAATAGCGTTAAAACATGAACACCATATAAAACAATATAATAAATTAGTTCGACCGGTTTCATCAACATAGAGTCGATGAATATATCGAACAACTGGCGAAACTGGTCGGAATAATTTATTATATTTATTGTTTTATATGGTGTTCATTTTTTAATGCTATTACAATCAAGATTATATGTTATATATTCTCATTTGTGAATTGTTGAATGTCGTATGTCGTTCGTTTAACAGAAAATATAACGTCAGTAAGCGCGATAATGGTAATGGTCATTTTTTTAAATTATTTATATTTATCATTTCTTCTTCTTCTTCTTCTTCTTCTTTACGCAATCTCCGGTCGAAGTTTGGCGATCAATGTGGCTAGCTTCACTTTATCGGCCGCTGCTTGAACTAACTCCGATGATGTTGCACCATCGCTGCATGTCATCCTCGCACGATAATTTTCTTCCACCTCTGCTTCTTTTCCCAGCAATTCTAAGCACAGTTTGCGGGCTTCTCTATACTTTTCATTGCGATTAATGTGGCCGTAGTATTTGATTTTTCTTTCTTGCACAGTTAATAATAATTCTCTTTTCTCGGCCATTCTGTTCATTCTTTGTTAGTTATCCGTTCTGTCCGTGATATCTTTAACATACGTGTCGGTAAATGTATATTTCAAACGCTTGTCATCTTTTTTCAAGCTGTTTTGTCCAACTCTCAGCACCATCATATAAAAGTACTGAGAAGACATAGCATCGGACTAATCGCATACGTAAATTTAAACTAATATTCTTTCTAGTTACCCCCCAGCATCTTCATAGTATTGAATATACCTCTGGCATTCTCGATCCTAATTTCAATGCTCCGATCTACTTCCTCATGAAGGTACCCAGGTATGGAAACTTATTGACTCTTTCCACCTTCTCAGCTCCAATATAAATTTGACCATCTGTTGCACTAGCATCAGTTCTTTTCTTGTGTATAATTTATTTCTAACCCATACTGGAGACTGATGTCACCCATCACGGTTCATTTACTCGAGTTATATCGTTGACTATAGATGTTAAACTCGCGTATAATAATAATTCCCTGCTCTTCTGTATACTACAGCTTACTTAAATAAATGTTTTTTCCCTCCCCTTATCTACTTCTATCAATAAATATGAATACAATTAAATCACATATGGGCTCTTCATCCGATGTGACCAAGTCCCATTACACCGGGTAATAAGTTCAGCCAAATCTCTAGCAGCTTAGCTCTTTTTAATGTACACTTGGGTAGTATCCGCGTCCTCTTTTAATAGGCTGACACCCGTATGATTATCTAATTTTTTTTCTTATGCTGCAAATTTTTCAATCACTTCATTCACATAATCCAGATCAGTGCGCGCATCGCTTTATTCTTTACGCGCCATAGAGTTTTCGTACCTTTGTATTATCTCGATATTGCTTCTTGCACTACAATCGCACAGCTCGCAACCTATTTCCATATTGGCGCGAGTATTATTATTTGGTTGTATAATAGTATTTTATTACAGATGGCAAGTCGGGACTTTATTAGCCTGTATAGCTTTTTTTTTTTGTTTTTTGGTTTTTAGCTTCATTCTTTTTTTTTTCTTTTCTAATGTGTTTAATCTTCCGTTCCAATGCACTTGACATCTTTTTTGATTCTGTATCTGCCAATCACTACACGTTACGGCTTTAATCGGTTAGTGAATATTGTAGATTTATTTTCATTCATATTCGCCACTTTTAACGTTATTTTACTAATTTCGAAATCTGCGAATCATACGCATTTACTTTAGGTGGATTTACATCTGAGCGCGATATATCATCTGCAAAAGTAACCACTAGAGAACTACCATCATCAACATGCTGCATAAATAAAACAATAGTGCCCGCTACACCCTAATTAGTAGGTACATATTATAAACTTTTCACCTCCATATTTGAACTGATAGAATATTGTTAACAATTTAATATTCGATAAAGTTTTCTCTCGAATAAGCTCCGCTGTTGAATTTTCGTGCCTCTGCCAAGCGAAATCAAGATTCATCGAGAATTTAAGACTGGAATTTCTGCGGTCAGGTTGTCGAGCGGAATAGTAATAATATGTATTTATAAGCAGCTGTTTAGAATTTCTGTCTTTAGAATTCGCAACTAATTATTACATCATTTTGTTTTTAGCCTCCGATAATTGTTTTAAACGTGGTCGTTATCGAAGCTGAGGGATTGGAAGCGAAGGATCCTAACGGTACGTAATCGCGGTCAGTTTTTAATTGTTGATAGTTTAACAACACGACTTAAAGAATAATCGTAAGTTTAATTATTATTACCTGGTCGCGCGCTAGTTTAATGGAACATATACATATATTTTCAGCTCTAGATTTAAAATCGAAATTTCCAATGCTGCAATCTTCCTTTAGTTTAGGATTACGTAAAATTTAAAGAGCGCTAAGCACTAACGTAAATTTGCGAAATGGCGATAAATACACACGCTTTTGTTTATGTTTACTTTTTTCCACGCCGCACAATTCAGTGTACAAGTCGCATAACTCGTTGTTATCATACCTGAAGGAGTTAACATTCTTCTAACGATCGGATTATTAGAAATAGTTTCCGCGTATTTTTGCCAACACCGTTATTTAATGCATACATAAAATTCTTTTTTTTCCGCACAGCGACAGCTGTTTTATTCATCAGCTGTGACGGGGTTTCGCCGGCCCTAAAAATGTTTCCTCGAATGATAGGCATGTTTTTTTTATACCTCCGCAAAGCGACATTTTTAACTTGGTTGTGGTACGAAATTGTTTTTTCTTTTCTTTTTTTTGTCGAAAAAAATAACATGAGTTTACGTTTATTAAGATTGCCCCCCCTCCCTTTTTTTTTTTTTGAAAAAAGTTCATCTTGGTAATAATACTGGTATAAATAATAATAAATACTTTAAATAAGAAATAACATTTAAGATCACATTAATTTAGAATATCGATAAATTATCGGAGGAGACAAAAAATGGCATTCTTACGTACACATCAAGTCGTCAGTGTTACGTTTAATAAAATACGATTGACCAATACGCAGATAAGTTTTAGTAGGAAACAAAAAATTTCTTTTTTTACTGAAAAATAATAATAAAAAAAAAGAAAAAAAAAAGTAACAAGAATAAAATTAAAAAGGAAACGCGTGTGGTTTTAGCTTTTATTAATTACTCGAAGTGAGAAAAATCACGAGTCTCGAAAAAAGTATTTATTTACAATTTTAAAATAGAGATAGTTGGAGAATTACCAGCACTTTTGTGATTACAATATATCGGCATCAAGATGATGTTGTAAGGAATTAATATGAATATTCGCGCTTTTAAATATACGTCGATTTTAAAAATGTAATTATCATTCTAATCAAGTCGATTTTTATAGGGAAAAAAAAAATATTGAGAGAATATGCGCTATTGCTGCCGTTTCGAAACAACTCCGTCTGAATTTTCCGTTTCTCTGTATTACAAAACCTGAAGAAAAGATTTTTCATAACCAGCCCGGAACATTCCTCGTCAAAACCGTTAATTACATCGTATGTTGCAATTCAACATAGACAATTAACCCTTTAAAATTTGGATAAAGTCACTGGTTGTAAGAGGTCGCGCCATGTTTTGTAACGCAAGAGGTGTCTTTTTGACCGGGTTTTATAAAAACGTTTTTAAAAACTACTTTTTTTTTTGTATTTTTGGGAGAAATATTTCGTGTTCATTAGTTCTTTTATCCTCTTTTGTATTCCTTTTTATGTTGTTTTGTTTTATTATTTTTTCATGAATAAACAGGATTTTTCAATTCGAACAAATATATATAAGTATGTAACATTTTATAAAAAATAGTTCACTGAACATATACAAAAACATTCTAGAAAAAAGTATAGATAATAATAGAATACGGTACATGTAATATCAAATTGTTAACACTCACTACTAGACTTTTCTTTCGTTTTCATTTGCGCATTTAAAACATGCTGGAACCCCGCCGGTGTTCTCTTTGCATACAAACATTTGCAGCTATTACACCGCGTTTTAGTTTTTTGTATTTTTGCGCCAGTAACAAAAGTGACATCCCCCAGGAATATTTCTCGTTGATTTTTTGTGTAAATTGTTTTCTTCAACATTAATATTTAGCTGTTCTTTATTTCGTGTAAAATACTACTAATCCGATAACTGTCGAGTTCCCCGGATAACTTTTCCTTGAGACACTAAGTATGTATTTTGAAACTCATCTACAGTATCTACAATATGTTAGCATCTCTAGTTTATTAGCTGCACCTGATTTAATTTTCATGGAGTAATGATAACAAGAGAACTACTACTTATATTTTTTATGAACACAAGACAGAATCAAAGTGAAATAAATCGAAGCGATATCGGTCGCGGCGGTCGAATAGACCGTGTGTGTAAAGGTTAAGTACGATGGTTTTTATTCAAAACTGATTAGTCCTCATGCTTATCTGTTATTCTAGGAATATTCTAGGAATAGCTGAGTTATTTTCGCTGGGGTAACAGTACAGTTAAAATAACAAAGAAAATTTTAAAAACCCGATCTTTTAGACCGGGCGCGACCTCTTACGGGTTAAATAATGGAACTATGTCTTTGGGGGAGCTTCTCTTCCGTTGCCCTCTATGTGGGCTCACGGTCCTGATAACTGCAGATGCCTAAACGATGCCAGTAAACTGTCTCAGTACTTTAATATCTCACTCCACTGTCTGCTGTCCGGACGGTTTTGAATTTTGCAGCAATTGTAACTTCTATTGAGTCTAGGCAATGCCCCCCCCCCCAGTAGTTGCATCTACATCTTTATGTTAAAAAAAAAAAAAAAAAAATGTTTCCAGAAAATAAACTATTTATTACGATCGAGATTTTCTGTGGAAAGTTCATATTCGTATTTTACTTTATTTCAACGAAATTAGAAACAAAATAATGAAAAACCAAAAATTTCGCATTAGACCACGTTGCAGGGTGCAATGAAAAATTTTCAGAGTTGTTCGCAGTTAACCGGTTTACGGTACACCGATCATTAGCTGCAACAGGATTAAGAGAAATCGGTGCCAAAGAGATATTCGTAACAGTTGAGAAATCTCTATTCGGATGCCTTTTCTTCGTTATAAGCTATTATTTTCTCACGTTCGTAACGAAATAACCTGCGGTGACACTAAAAACCTCACGTCGCAGACTTTCCCTGTTTTTCTTTGTCTCTCCAGTTTGAATTTTGTTATATCCATCGAATACTGGAATAAACCAAGGGGGAGCACGAGCTACGCTATAAATTCACGAAGCCAAATGGCAGTTATAAGACTTTGAAAGAAAACAAAAGACTAAATGTCTCTTTATACTCCATCGTTAGTTATTCCTCCGTGATTCGTTGTAATTGCGCAACCTTAAAAAAAAATTTTATATTACATTCCAGCAGCGAGTGTACGGCGTAGATGTATTAACTTCTTAAGAGACTAAATCTCCTGAAAGCCTTATGTCCTCTCAAGTGGGGCGGTGATCCATATATTCTCATAATTCTCTACAAATCCATCATTCGTTCCAAACTAGACTACTGTTCCTTCTTATACGGCAATGCCTCAAACTCCCTCCTGCGCAAACTTGATAGAATCCAAAACTCCTGTCTTCGGCTCTGCATTGGGGCCCTAAAGTCTTCTCCCATTCCTGCCATTTTGTCTGAATCTAATATTAAACCCCTGTTTATCCGCAGATCTCTGCTTGGTTACCGTTTTCTAATTAAACGCCTCCCGATCTCTTCATCTAAACTTATTTCTTCCTATCTGTATATCAATGAACACTGGCGCTTCGTTCCTCACAAAATCCCGGTTCTTGCGCACATAGCTGCTCGGGTCTCTAAGTTCTCTCCTTATGTCTTTTCCCGCAATAAGCTTCCTTACTTTTCTTTTGATTTCAATAGTACATGTCTTCCCGTCTCATTCTCCTCTCTTCCTCTTCGTGCTAACTCCACTCCTCAGAGCACAGTGGTCAGTGAATATGTCCACATATTAAATTCTTCATTTCCCCGTCATGTAAAAATTTTCACTGATGGTTCCAAAAATGATTGCGGGGTGGGCGGTGCTTTTACAGCCCCCTCGCTTAATCACTCGGAATCCTTCAAACTTCCTTCCTTTTGTTCCATTTTTTCTGCTGAAGCAGTCTCCATTCTCCGTGCTGTCTCCTTTATTTCCTCTTCAAGAGGGATCTGTAAGTTTCTCATTATTACTGATTCCAAATCCGTGCTGCAAGCTATCTCTTCTCCTCCTTCCCACTCGACTAATGACATTATTCTTTCTGTTCGTGCCTCTATCTCCAACTTACGCTTAGCACGTTCTATCCTTATTGACTTTTTATGGGTTCCTGGCCACTCTGGCATTGAGGGCAACGAAGCAGCTGACTTCCTAGCTCGCTCAGCGTCTCTCAATGGTCCATTCCTTCCGCATTTTCCTGCCTCAGACATCCTTTTCCTCTCCGCAAGTCTCCATACCAGACTGTGGGTTGACATCTACCCTTCCTTTTTTGCCAATCGCTCCTCTTTCTACCTCCTCCTACAGCCTACTCCCAATTCACAGCCTTGGTACCAATTTCTTCCTTTTTCTCGGCGCTCGGCTATTGTTTCTTTAATCAGACTGAGACTTGGCCATTCCCTCCTTCCCTTTTCTCGTTTTTCTTTTTCTCTTTCACCTTCTCCCTTTTGCCCTCTCCACTCAACCGATCCTCCCTTTATATGTGACCCCAACCATATCCTTTTCGAATGCTCTGCTCTTTTTCCTCAGTGCTCTCATCTATACGCCGAACTTTTGGCGTTAGATCTTCCTACCCCTTTCAATGCTTCCTTTATCCTTTCCTTCCCATCTCCAGCCGTTGTTCCCCTCCTTATTTCCTTTATACTTTCTGTCTCCGATCGCCTCAGAATCTGAGTAGGTGATCTAGGTCCATGTAGTTGGGTCAGTGTTAACACCGAGCCCATTTAAAAAAAAAAAAAAAAAAAAATGTATTAACTTATATGTAGTTTAAAATACTCCTTGGCGTATTTAAAAAACTGAAACATTTCCTAAACCTCGTTAAAGAAACATCGTAGAATCCAATCAGTGCCGAAATCTACAGTTTATTAATGAATTCATTGCTAATATCTTCAATAAACCTGAATAGTGGAGTGAAAGAAATGATGCCATATTGAATAATTCGTTTTACCGGTAAAAAGTTCCCTTAACTGATAAAAAAAAAAAAGGCGTTAATTATTAATCCCCGATCTATTGGGCAACTGTAGAAGTTGTAAAATAATAATTATCCGCTTGCTGGTGTAAGTGGTTAGAATTTTACATTAAGAGACGTTAAGGCTGCAGAACAAAAAAAAACCGTTTTTGCCGCATTAAGACAAAGGTAGTAAGCTGAAAAATTGAAACTGAATGGTTTTACCGCGAAGTAGAAAAGCAACCCTACCGTTGACTACTGATAAGACACGCTTTCACACCTTTACGCGTGGTATTTAAGCGACTCTTGAAAAATACAGTTACGTAAGAGACGAATATTGTGAATGTTTCAATCGACATCGAATTGCATCGCGATAGTACATAGTTCTATTCCCTGAGTTCAAATATTTTAAAGCTTGCCAACCAGTTAGTGTTATCGTAGCGAACTAAGAATCGAAACTGTAAAATTTAGAAAATGTTTAATAATAATAGATAAAATGTGTTAGATTGAATTGTAAGATTGAATTGGTTAAATTGAAAAAAGGATAAATCCAACACCCCAATATACATGTTCATTTTTCATTTTCTTTTTTAACGTTAGTATTCAGAATCAGTTGAAAAGAAAGAATGAGCAATAGAACACGAGTCAGCTAAAAATCAATAACTATAAGTATAATTCTTGAAATATGCCAATATTGGTTCGTACCAATAATTAAAAAACAATAACTATAAAGTATAATTCTTGAAATATACCAATATTGTGGTTGCACCAATGAAAACGTCGACACGTGACAGTTTGGTCAGCAACTTATTTTGCCCAATACCACCTAATTCGCTTGTCATCGTTATCTCACCTTCTCTTAAATACACGAATGGCGCTGGCGGTGGAATAAGTAAAAGTAAATTCCATACCCTTTGCAGGGCATTGTTTGGGAATAATAAAATAAAACCATCCGTAAATATAGCCACCGGAAGGCATCCCCCATTTGATTTCCAAGCATCAATCAGCCGAACAATCAATTCCACACTGCTCAAATAATGCCCGCAGTTTGCCGTTAACCGAAGAAATAGACTTTTTTTTTTTTTTTTTTTTTTTTTTTATTGTGGCGACAATAGATCTAGTCTTTAACAATAACGATGAAAACGTGCAGAGAGTTACACTTCCAATGAAGTGACTCCGACTTTATACATCATTTCACTCAGTCATATCGTTTTCAACGTTTAAACGGCTTGTATATACCTTCAGAGTTGTCGAAGAGTTGTATGAGTTCAGTATTAGTATACTTCTCCAGCAGCTTTCGTGTGTTTGCAGGCGAACACCGGGTAATTTCATCAATGTCCATTGGAATTTTCATATCTCGATATATGCGTCATTGCGTTCAAATCCATATGCAGTAGTGATCGTGCGAAGTGCAGTGTTTTGACGTCTTTGTATACGCAATCTATGTTGGAACTATTAGCACAACCCCACAACTTTATTCTGTAAATCCATATATGTAAGTTTAACAATGGCTATATACAAAAGTAGTCGTTTGTTTTCAATAGATAACGGCGAGTTTCTTCCTAGCAGCCAATAAACAGACTTCTCTCATTTTTGCTTTCATTTTCAAACATTTTTGTCGGGCGTGGTGCTTCTAATTTAAACGTGAATCAACGTGCATCCCTAGAGGCAGCACTCGGTTGAATCTTTTTGTGGGATTATCTACTCTGATTCAGAGTCATTGAAATGTTATCAGCTTTCCGTAATGTGAAGTTTACGTGCACCGATTTTTCGCTATTAACTTTTATTTTCAAGGCTTGTCATCCGAGCACTTAATTCGTTTATTGTGTTAAACTGTAAGCGATTAGTTACATTCTGCTAGAATTTACTTATGGTCAGAATTGCTGTGTCATCAGTAAACATAGCAATAAATGTATGATTGTTCGTTGTAATACTGGCGCCATGTAAAGGAGATAAAGGATAGGTCTGAAAACACTGCCTTGTAGTATTCCAGTCAGACATGGCGCTTCCTCATTAATTCTGAACTGCCGGTTGGTCAGGTATGATTCCAAAATACGATATCACGAATATGGAAACAGTTCGCGTAATTTAACGTATAATTTAACGAATAAACCGCCGTACTAAACTTTATCGAAAGCTTGTAAGTGACAGACTAGAGGATCAAAAACAAACTCTTATGGCCGCGATGTTAAATTTTATAAAATTCACCAAACTAACGTCTCACATCTGAATTGGGCGTTCAGCTTTTTACTTATTGTAGTAAGTGAAATAGTTAAAAAATAAAATACACACGAGCAAAAAAAAGAAAAGAACTTAAACATTTTCGCACATTTCAGACATAGTAGAAACATTGCTATTGTAGTTTTGCGTTCAAGCTTGACCTTGAAGTTTTTTCTTAATAATCTAATTAGTTGAAATTTTTAGTTTAATTTGCAATATGAAATAATTTACTTTTGCAAGCGTCTACTTGATACTCGGTGTGTAAAACCTAAAATATTCGACTCTTGGTTTTATGGTAAAATTCAATAATATTTGGAGTCACTTTTTCAACTGTTTTTATCGACAACGACATTTTGAACATTACCGATACTGATGAGAATCGTAACATGGATTTATTTATTTATTTATTTATTTATTATTACAAAACAAAAACAAAAAAAAAAACAAAAAAAAGGACAGCGCTTTCGGCTACTCATCGGGCCATATGCAACCGGAGACTACGAGAGGTATTAGATTAGGTGTAGGAGTTTAAGGTTTTTCAAAAAGAGAAAGAGGTTGTCAAGGTGAGTAAAGTCTTCAGAAAGAATTGCGAGAATTGAATGTGGAAGATTAAGAGAGGGTCGTTGAGGTTGAAGTGAAGAACACGATAGTAAGATGTGCGATACGTTGAGAAGGTGGTTTTGACAAAAGGGACAGGTGGGAGGTTCAAGACGTTGGATTAAGTGAAAATGAATGAGGGCCGTATGGGGGAGATTCTAAGTCGGGTAAGAATGATGTTCTTCTTTTTGGAACGCAATGGACCGTAAGCAGGAACTAAAGCATTAGGTTTAATCGTTAAGAGTTGACTAGATGGTTGTGATGACCAAGATTGTTGCCAGGAATGGGAAAGCAGGTACTTCATATAGGATCTGATATCGAAAGAAGTAGACAGAGAGATAATTTTAGGAAGGTAGGAAGCGTCTCTGGCTGCTTGATCGATGATTTCATTACCAGAAATTCCTACATGACTAGGGATCCATATAAAATTTATCAGGACATTAGCACAAGTCTGAGGGAGTTAAGTATAAGGAAAATGCGTTGTATGATAGGATGAAAAGAATGAGGATTCTGTAATGCTAGAAAAGTACTGAGTGAATCAGAATTTATGAGATATTTGGAGTGAGGATCGGAAGAAGTTAAAAATTCGAGGCATTTTAGGATGGCGAAGAGTTCAGTAGAACAGTGTTTGGGAAGACGAAATTTTAGTATGGAGTTGAGGACTGAGAAAACACATCCTACACGATGATAAGATTTTGAGCCATCAGTGAAACAACAGATAAGATTAGGATATTTTGAAATTTCAAAGGAGTAATTTTGACGAATGATGTGGGGAGAGTAGACAGTTTTGGAAAAATTAAGTAAATTGAGATTTATATCTATAGGGGGATAGAAGCCATGCAGGGGTATTAGTAAAGAGTGGAATAATTAGAGGAGTTAGGAGAATTTGAGAGAATTACGGAAACAAAGATTCAAGATTAGTTTTGAGATGGTTCATGTGTTTCGGGAGGTTTTGTCAAAAAAACAGAGGGATTGTTTTGGAATAGGATACTGAAAAGCGGGAGATTAGGAAGGCAAGAAAGTTGTATGATAAGACTAATCTTCTATAGTGGAGAAGAAGGAGACCAAATTCACTATTCAGACTGACAGCAGGACTAGAATAGAAGGCAACCGTGGCGATCCGGATGGCAGAGTTTTGGATGGTATCAAGAGAGGATAGCAGACTCCGGCTGGCTGACCCATGCGTCTGACAGCCATAGTCAAGTTTAGATCTAATTATCGATTTGTATAGAAGCAGTAAAATTTTACGATCTCCTCCTTTATTGCGGTTGTTGATCTTCTTTAGCTATCTTAAGGCGTCGATACTGGACTTTTTCAACCATTTGATGTGGCCGCTCCATGAGAGTCTCGTATCGAATATAAGGCCAAGGCAACGTGCGCAATTTTCAAATATGAGCTAATGATCGTTTAAGTACAGTTCCGGAAGGATACTTTGTTGTATGTTCGGTGGAAGTCGACACCGTTAGTTTTTTCTGCTGAAAATTTAAAGCCATGATCTGTGAAGTCCAATTGATATGGAGTTGATTGCTTTTTGCATTAGCCTTTCAGCTCGACTCGGAGAAGAGGATTCGAAGGATATTACTAAGTCATCAACGAACAAGGCGAAGTGAATCTGTGGCTTAATTGCGTTTTGAATATCGTTAATAGCGAGAAGAAATAACGTTACACTTAGACCGCATGCTTGGGGAACGCCGTTGTCTACTGCGTAACTTCGAGAGAAGTAGTTACCAATGCGGACGACGATTCGCCTGTCGGTTAAAAAATTCTGAATGAGCCGGCCTAGATGACCGCGTAAACCAGCTTTGTGTAAATTTTGAAGGTGTCTCCAGACTGTATAGTAATGCCTTTTGAAGATCAAAAAATATAGTATATAGGTGAATTCGGTTCGCAAATGCTTTTTGGATATACAACTGAAGATCGAGAATCGTTTGAGTGGAGGATCGCCATTTTCTAAATCCATATTGTTGATCTATGAAGCAGTTTGTTGATTCTAGTTCCCCAATGAGGCGTTTATGGACTATTTTTTCCAACAATTTTCTAAGGACGTTTGTTAAGGCGATTGGTCGGTAACTGGAGGGATCAGATTTGTCCTTGCCCTTTTTCAGTATGGGAATGATCGTCGTAGCCATCTTCTAACTTGAAGGAAATTCGCCATTACTCCAAGCGGTGTTGAAAATATGGAGTAAGTACTGTTTCGCCGACTCGTGCAAATGTTTGAGCATCACTGGATATTGTCTGGACCAGGGGAAGAGTTGTGAATGTTGTTCATGATTCAATAATCTAGTTCCAGAAGTAGTTATTGGGCTATTGTAATTTGTGGGATTAGGAGAGTCGAATTTTATTGGAATCGCTTCAGTAATTTTTTTTTGCGGACGAAAATCTTCAGTGTAATTCGTATCCGAGGAAACGGATGAAAAGTATTCGTCTAATACGTCCGCTATTTCTTGAGGATAAGAAACGGTAAATTCGTTTTTGGTGAGCAGAGGAATTTGACGAGCTTTATTTTTCCTATTGAGGAGGTGAACTTTATTCCATATCGAAGCAATCGGTGAGTTTTGATTAATCGAAGCGGTGAATTGTAGGCAGCTTTTCCTTTTAGCGGCTCTTATGAGCGTACAGGCATACGCGTGACATTTTCGATATTCGATCAGATTATCCATTGAGAAGTGTCTTTTAAGTAAGTTGAGTGCTCGTCTGCGGCTTTTGATGGCTGTTGATATATCATTGTTCCACTAAGGAACACGTCTTCTGTTTGGAGCAATACCCGACGATTTAGGGATTGTCATCTCTGCGCCATCAATTATATGTTGAGTGAACATGTTTGCATCTTCTGACAAATTCAGTACGTGCTCGAATGATATCTGTGTTCCGGTTTTAAACTCGGCCCAATTGGAATTTTCTATTTTCCATCTAGGAAATCGAGTACCATATTAGGAGGATGAATTTTCGAGAGATACGATTATTGGAAAGTGGCCGCTGTCGTAGAGATTCCGAAGACGACTCCAGCTCAATTTGTCTGAAAGATCATTAGTCGCAAGCGTCAAATCAATGGTGGAGAAGTGTCCTCTGGTATCTAAATGGGTTGGCTCATTTTTTTTTTACTTAAGATGTCGATTTCAGGATAGTTGAGGATCAGGTTCTCAATTTAATTACCTCTTGCGTTTTGCTGCAGTCAACCCTAGAGGGGGTTATGAGCATTAAAATCACCCAGTATGATGAATGTTTGCGGCAATTGTATGATCAGCGAGAGTATTTCTTGTTGTTGCAAAATTTTTGGTCAGGCAGGATGTATAAATTGCAGATTGTAATACTTGAGTGGTGAAAATCTGGAAGCCAGATAGCCATTGCTACTTTCTGGATATTTGAGTTGATTGATATTAAATCTATTGTTGGTACTAAGTCGTGAACCAGTGTCAGGACACCACCTGCAGCTATTAGATGATTGGTATCGTCGTGTCGAAGAGGAGTGTAGTTCCGAAGCGAGAAATGTTGATTGGGTTTCAGATGAGATTCTTGTATATAGATGACTATCGGTTGATGTTGAGCTGCGAGAATTTGCAGTTCAGAAAGGTGGGAATACACACCATTAATGCTCCACCGTATTATTCTGTTATTCATCATCGGTTTGAGAGACGGCAATATTTTTTTGTAGTTCTTTCGATAATCGAGTCAATCGGTGTTTTTGACGCTTTGATTTTTTATGAACGGTTTGAGGATGTTTAACGAGCTGATTATGGCTCCAACGTCATAATTCAGGTCCCCAATTGCTTCCTCGCCATTATTTTCAAGTACTATAGCCGTAAAATTGATCGAATGAGATATCGCAAAGATTCGGATTTGAGTCAAACAGAACTTTTGCTCCTTTGGTAGTTTGATCGATCATGGACGCTTTATCTTCCACCTTGGTTTTCTTAGGCAGCTTATTAAAGTCCTTTTCTGTTGTTTTTTTTTTTTTTGATATGAGAACTCTAAGGATGAAGAAGATAAGGTATTAGTAGCTGATCTTTTTATGAACGGAGGTTTCGTTGTTGTGGATGGCTCAATCATCTCAGTGTCGTTGGATTCATTTTTCTTTTTTTTTTTTGCCGTCGTCTTCACAACTGGCAATCACCTCGCTGTCACCGTCATCGTCGCCGGCAGCCGGGTCTTCTTGATCCTCATCCGTCTTTTCATTGAAAGGGTCATTTCCAGTTGGGTGCGGGATTTTATCGGGGCATTCTAAATGACCTCTTTTTTACAATGATAGCACCATTAGACCTTCTTCGGAAAGGAAGATTCTATATGGTGTGTCTTCATATTTAATTACAATGCTTTCGGGAATTTGGGAGACTTCTTCCGGGTGCCACATGGAATTGCTTCTTATCGGTCAGGATATGGGCGAGTTAAGAATACCGGCTGTGAGAGTTTTGATTGGAGATTTTGGATTAATATTCCGCTTTTTTAATTCGTCTTCGATCAATGTGACTGGAAAATGCTGGGACACATGTTAGAAATTATTATTCATTTGGCAAGGTTGATGAGTCTACGGATTTCGGATTATTTTTAACCGATATTGTAGCATGTTCAATTATTAGGTTATTAACAATGATATTTTGACGAGAAGAAAATGCAGAATCTGTCTTTCAGCTTTTTTGGTAAGCGGTACATATATCTCTTGGGTTTACGATATATCTGCTACTGCTTCCACGTAATCATTTCTTGTTAGTCCGTCGAGAAAAGGAATAACGATAGCATTTAGTTTGTTGATTTTGATGGCAGCACTGGAGTGGGTATTTGGCGAAGAAGTAAAGTTTATAGCATTACTTGTGTTAGCTATGTGAGGTGAATTGGACGCTGCTTCGTTAGCGTGATCCCTTTTTTCGGTTGATTTAGTTGAAATGGGTTTCATTTGTGGAGATTGAGAGTTTTTTTGCATGTTTTTCATGATTGGTTTCAGCGTTGTTTTTTAAGACATGACGCGGCGTGCGTCGATCGAGATAAGATCAAGCCGCGATGAGCGTACACTGACGCCGGCTTCGGTTCTAAGCGACGCATTTTGTCGAATTAACGAAACACGAAAGCGTTATAGATAAACGAATGGTAAGAAATA
Organism: Icerya purchasi; assembly: GCA_039619475.1. NCBI lineage: Eukaryota > Metazoa > Arthropoda > Insecta > Hemiptera > Monophlebidae > Icerya > Icerya purchasi. The sequence goes on from CM077115.1 coordinate 545,136,423, forward strand.
CAATTAGTTAATAATTGAAAAATCTTACCATTACCGTTCTGCTGAGTTACCCAAAACGCGATATAACACGACTGAACATTAATCACATCACACACTGACAATTTTGTTTCTTTTCAGAACAAATTAAAAATGCCTAAATCATTGAGCATCTCTTTTTCTTTTGCGAAATTGTAGTAATTCCTGTTGTAATTCTAATCTTTCGTAAATTTTAAAATGGAGCAGCGAATTTAAAAAGTTACAAAAAAAAATTATGATTAAACACATTTCACGGTGTTAATATTTAAATTATATACATACTTTAAATTCATTGGTAGATGCATTTTACACTTAGTTTTACAATATGTGTATTTTTCATATTGTATCGAAACAATTTCATTAAACAGCTACATAGTATTTTTTTTTTTTTTTTTTTTTTTTCGGTATCAAAGCATACGTTAACTAAAATCATATCAAAGAGATTAAATAGTTAAAAATACATTTTTGACGGGGCAATCTCGAGCGCTTGACAACTAATAATCACGATCTCGAATTCAATTCTTACGACGGAAAAATACGAATTAATTAAAACACGGAGAGTGGACACCTGTTTAATGATCCAAATTAGTGCATGAATAATTGTAGCTGGAATACAAAAAAAAAAAAAAAACGAAAATTGTTTTCGTTTATATTCACAAGCTATATAATATACTTTCCACAATAGAGCTTTCTAAACAAGGTTATATTTAATTTGAATTACCGTTTTTTGAGAATAAAATAAATTATTCCGTTCATTCAAAAAAATTAAACTATTTCGATAAATGTTTTAATTACAAATGCCATCGACGTAAAATTTTTGGATCGGTTATTTTACAAAAAAAAAAAAAAAAAAAAAAAAAAAAATAGCAAAGCTCTGTGTAATAGATGACGCAAGACAACTTCCCTATTACACATGTTCTTCGTAAAGTTCCGTGCACGCCAGGAATACATCATAAACATTTCCTTAAGAATTTATTATATTTTTTACATACAAAAGCATAAGAACTTTCCAGTCCAACTGCCAAAAAAACAATTATAACAATATTCACACTTTGGGCCGGTTAATAATAATTGATATTTTATTTTTAGACAATAAAAATGCTCTAGTACTTAACATTTCATTCAACATCCGGCTTTGAATACTTTCATAATCAACTCGATATTGGTACGCTAGTTTTTAATAAAAAATAAATAAATTACTTATTCTCGCATTCCTCTTTAGATTACTGAAAAAAGAAAATTAAAAAAAAAAAAAAAAAAACTATATAAAAGGAGAACCCCTACATGTTGCTGAATTTGTTTAAAATCCAAAATGCCACACACGAATAGCGCGAAGTAAATACACTATCATTTATTCAAGCACAGACGTATCATAAAATTATGAGTGTCATATATTTAACTACAAACACAACACGCGTACATGTACATGTGTACATGTGTACTCATACATATAGATAGATGCTCGTTTGAAAAATGTTTGTTTTCTTTTGGAACCCGCGAACTCGAAAACATCAATATTTCATTAAATTCCAATTTCGATTTTCAGGGGATTACACCTCTATCGCCGTAGTGTGCTTTATTTTACATTTACTTCATTTATTCGCTAGCTGTATTTGCTCGCGATTTAGGGTGCATTTTACCCGGTTGTTCAACAATAACATTAGAAAATACCTAACTTGGCCATAGCTAAATACCGAAAATTCCTATTTAATACGGAAGCTATTACGCGCATTTTTCTTTTTATTTATTCTACGTTTAGAGATATCTTTTCGAATGTTTAATAAAGTATAGAACAAGATAGTTTTCTTTTTTTTGTTTTTTTTTTCTTTATTCAAAAAACCGTATTTTCTATTTAAAACGACTAAAAATTGTATTACACTGGTACTTTTGTTGAGAAAAAAGTAAAGAATTTAATAATCGAATAATTGCATACGGCCTGAAGAGTAGCCACCAAAAGCATCGTTTTTTTTTTCTTTTGTTTTTTCTTTTTCATTTTTTTTTTTTTCCGTAATAATAAATAAATAAATAACCGAATAAACCGAGCAAATCTCGAGAAAACAATTTTTACAACTTCAACATTTTGCCAAGAATTAAGGTAATTCTGACACGAGTAATATGGAAATAATTTAATAACTTGAAAGGAATTCACTATATTATATCAATATTAAATTTATTTTTTGTATTTATTTATTTATTTATTTATTTATTTATTTTTGGTTTTAACTTTTGCTATTCTGGCCAATCATTTAAAACTTACTTAACGTGAATGATATCGTAAATAATAAATGTAGTAGCAGTGTGTTTATAATTCATAAAAACGAATCGTAATAATCTAGGCTAAAGAAAATTATATTCAGCATTTGGTAATAGATTTAATTACACTTTCGCGGATAGTTAACGATAAATTTTGTTTTACAGGAAATTTAAATTGTTTAATAAATTAGTATTTCGAGAGGGGAACACCATGTAAGTGCAGTACTAAATTTATTTTAAAAATAATTCTTGCCGCATTCAAAATCATTTTCATTTATTTATTTCAGAACACGGGGAACGATGCAGAATTTATATAATTTTATTTTATTTTATTATTATTTTTTACAAAATGCAAGATTGCAATTATACACCGATATATTATTGTGTTTATGGTGAAATTTTAAAGACGATGGGGGGGGGGGTAATTCGTAATATTTATATTCGATAGTTGTAAATGCGGATTAGTTGTTTGGTGTAACAAAGTTATTTTAATCAGTCGAAGTTAGGCATGCGGAATCGTGTTTACATCCATCTCTGTTGCGTATTGAATCGCATGCAGATTTGCCTAACACCGCTCTCTTATAGTGGATTTAAAACGGCTCGAGGATTATATTAAGATAAATAAATCTCCATCGGCTTATTAGAATCAGGTCCACTGAACGATAACGCTGATGATGACCAGAAGGTGAGGAATCTCACACGTAAAGCATCAAAAGCAGCTCTATTGCTACCGGGGTAACAGTGTTCCTGCGATTAATCGTTTTAAACGAAATACTTTTTTCGTATTTTCAAATAATGAGAATGACGAAAATGGTAGCAACAACTTGCAAACTGATAACGGTGGTCCTCTAATATGATTTTATCAGTAAATACATCAACAGGTAGCGTAAGGGAATATTTCTGCTGAAACTGGAGTAAAAAACCAAAAAAAAAAACATAAACGTGGTAAGCTTTCGTCGCCAATCGTGATAAAAAATGTATGAAAATTAAAGAAACCTTAGGAAATACCTGAAGGCAAGGTTCACACTTTAAAAAACCGAACGCAACAGGTAATCACTCCGTCGCTAATTATTTAAAAGATTTCGCGGCACTCTCTAACGAAAAATAAACCGTTTCGAGTTGTTAATTAAACTTTTTTTTTATCGCGATAGTCTCGACCTAATCGAAACAATCAACGGAAAAGTTTTGAAATAATTAAAATCGCGAATGTTCCGGAAAAGGTTCGAATGTTTTTCATAGATTTTAAGTCATCCGGCGAAAATTCGGAAATTTAATCGAATAACGAATATCGCTGAAGCACACAAGAAATAAAACGGATAATATGTCAGCCGTTTCACATGATCGCAGTGTTTAAACGTAAAGTGTGTCGGCAAACATGACACAAAACGTGTGATCAGAATAAAATAGAGCCCAAGTAATATTCCACGGTAGACCCGTCCGCGAGTTATCTCATTTACGATCAGCATTAAAATGCTCTTACTCTGACTTCGAATAATTTCATTTCAAAACCTCGACAATTACCCGAGTGAATGCACTTAGGCAGCTCATAAGAGCGGTTTTTATAAGGCCGGCAGTAGTTGTAGGTGATGAAATTAATCGCAATAGCAATAGTGATCAGAAATAATAATCCCATCAAAAACATAAATGTTTAAAAACTGTGAGCCAAGTGTTCAATATTAAAATATGCATAATTTTCGACTTGGCCGACAAAAGAATTGAGATCTAAATGGATGCCAAATTCTGTAGATAATCCTCCTGTTATTTGTAAGAACATTCTAAAATAAATTTAAAAAAAAATTTTTCTCGTTTTTTTCATAGACAAGAATGTTTTCTATTAATTAAAAATATATGTAATATCTTGAATTTGAACAATGTCGAATTATTTACACAAAGCACAGATAATTTAGGATAAATTCTAACGATTTCACATGGCTAGTTTTTACCAGCAAAGCAAATTTTTAAAAGAGTAAAGATATGTTGACCTTATTACATTATAAAAATAAAGAAGATAAGTTGATTAGCCAAATCTATAGGATAAGATAAGTTAATTAGCCAAATCTATAGGATAAGATAAATTGATTAGCCAAATCTATAGGATAAGATAAGTTGATTAGCCAAATCTATAGGATAAGATAAGTTGATTAGCCAAATCTATAGGATAAGATAAGTTGATTAGCAAAATCTATAGGATAAGATAAGTGGATTAGCAAAATCTATAGGATACAATAAATTGATTAGCCGAATCTATAGGATAAGATAAGTTGATTAGCCAAATCTATAGGATAGAATAAATTGATTAGCCAAATCTATAGGATACGATAAATTGATTAACCAAATCTATAGGATAACTTGTATGTGAAAACTGGCCAAGTCAAATCGTTAGAATTTATCCTAAATTATCTGTGCTTTGTGTAAATAATTCGGCACTGTTCAAATTTAAAATATTACATAAGTATATTTTTATAAACAGAAAACATTCTTGTCTATGAAAAAAACAACAAAACGTTTTTTTAAAATTTACTTTAGAATGTTCTTATAAATAAATTTCAGGATTATCCACAGAACTCCATTGAGATCTCAATTCTTTTATCGGCGAAGTCGACAACCACGCGTATTCGGCTCCCATTTTTTAAACATTTATGTTTTTGATGGGATCTTCAATTACGTAAAGAAATTATTATTATTCATTCAAATCGTCTATTCTTCAAAATAGGTACTTAGAAAGTGAGCACTTTTTAAAAGTCAAGTTATCAAGTTCATCTGTCCCCTAACTCAAAAACTACCACCATTTCGGACCTGTATGGCTGAGGAGAAGAAGTGGCAAGAAACCCTTATTGCAGAGCCCTACACAAATATGTCGATGTTATTTTCATCTCTTCCTTTAACAAGTATGTCAAAATCGGTATACAAGATATCATGTTCATATCTCGGGCTGGAATCGCATTGCTCCATAATACACATGTTCATCATTAAGATAGTCATCTATTATTTTATAATAAGCTTTGTCAAGCATGTTTCGCAGCAATTTTAATAAATTTATTTTCCGGTAAATATCTCGATTGGAATTTTATTATTAAAACGCATAGAAAGCCTTGAAGTGCGCTAGCCGGTAGTAAAAATCGATTGCTTGGAAAATATTTCAAAACGGAAAAATTCACTGATATCCCCCCCCCCCCCCCTTGTATACACAAACAATTAGCCAGCTGAAGGCCAAATTTCAACTTTCTAGGTCGTCAGCTGGAAGTGGGTTAGGTTTTTGATCTACAATATGTCAGTCAGTGATAAAAATGCCAATTTTCAGACACGTTAAAAATAACCGTTTGAAAAATTGTATTTATGAAATTTTCCGGTTTTAAATAAACCAAATTTCATGTATGTTAAATAGATTTCGAATTATTAACCGGTGGTTATAAAGGTGGCTCGAAATGTTCGTGTAATATAACACACGGCTGTTGCGTCGTCGCCAGTTCCTTTTTCTTGGCTTGAACTGAACTGGGCTTGACACACTATGCCGGTGTCTCATCAATAATGAGATCTTTTCTAAACAAATGTCATGCCAAGTCCTCTTGTTCTCACACTTTTAACGAGGGTTATCGATAAATTATTGCAATAACCCCAAATAACGTTAAGAGGATATCGCTATTCTCTTGTGATATATCGCGCTAATGATGTTTCTCAAAAAAAAAAAAAAAACAAAAAAAAAACAACTATAGTCCGTTGTTCAACGGAAATTTGCCGATGTAAAAAGTCGATATAAATCGATATTTATGATCGACTTACGGGGTGCCCCGCCAGTCGATCATAAATATCGATTTATATCGACTTTTTACATCGGAAAATTTTTGTTCAACAACGGACTATAATAATTTTTCTTCAACAAACTATTGTACGCACCGTATTAATTATCCAAGAAGAGATAAACACGAAAACGATTTTGAAATATACAGATGATGTCGCACCACGACTCATTAAGTAGCTTACTAAAAAAAAAAAAAAAAAAACCTTTTATAAGCAATACAAACATTTTTCAATTACGCGTACAGAGCGAATGACCACTTAGTAAAGCGCATTTGGTTGTCATGGTAATTTTCTCATTTCGTACGGTACTATTTTTAATATTTATGTAATTGTTCTAATCGTGCCAACTTAACAATTTAAAACGTAAAATAAAATGGCGACCAATTTTAATTGTTAAACCGTCATTATCTAAATAAACACGTGTGTCAAGTATAATTAAGCTAGCTAAATATATACTTATTGGATTAGTGACATAAGTGAATAAATTCAATCCGATAAATAAATATTTAAATGGCTCATTCGGCGTCTGTAACGTACGTTTTAGATTAAGAAACTTAAATGCTAAATCTTACGGCGTTAATGAAAAAATGAATACTGTAAAAATTCTGGTCTTTCGTTGTACGATTGGTCGTCGGATTACCCTGAGAACATCAAATTTTAAAAGCTAGGGGGGTATGGTACAAAAATAGACATCACATCGAGTTAGGATTTATGCGATGATTAAAAATAAAAAAAACATTTACGGGACCAGTTTCGAGTGTAGCTATTTTGCACACAACACCCCCCCCCCCACGGGTACAAAATTGTCACAAGCACGACATTTGTACGATAAAAATCGACAAACAAGTGACGCTCAAAATCGAGTGTAACACAACCAAGTCGATAGAAGTGCTGTCAGCAGATGGTAAATTTTGAAACATATGAATAACGTTGATAAAGACGAAATTTATGTAGCAAATTTCGTATTCATGTATTTTGACAGCGCTGGAGATGATCGGTACACATCCGCACTTTTTTCATTCTTGTCGATACTTGGTTGAAAAATTTAAACGGCGATTCGCCCATAATTTTTTTTTCTTTTTTCTTTTTCTTTTTTTATCTCGTTGTAACGACGCTACTTTGTCCACTTAAGAGCTACGCTGTTCGTTCTTTGCCCTACATTTTTGGGTCACTATGTTCGTCTGTTGGAAATTCAATAATATTTTGCCACTATCATGAAAAAGAAAAACAAAACAAAGATGAAAATAAACACAAATTGGCCAGTCAACATATTATAATTTAAACGATGGAAATAAACATTTCAGCAACGCCGACGAAACTAGTAGTATTTTCGAAATTTATCATTTTCATCGCTTAAATTATACATTTTAACGATTAGGGCCCAATCCTTCGAATTTGTAATTGTTTTATTCTGCGAATTTTTAAAATTTAATTAAAAAAGAAAAAAAAAAGGAATTAAAAAGATGAAATTTGAAATATCTCAAATACGCTGTAAAGTATGCGGGAGAATTAGTTTAAATTCAACTTTCTTCCGTATTTATTTCTTCAAATTCCAGTGGGGTAGCTGGGGCATTGGCAGTATTTTAAATTACACCGTCCTATCACATAGAATAAAACAGATAATAAGAAACTTATTTACCATTGCCGCTAACTTCTTTTAGCGCCCAAACTGATTATAGAAAGGTTTGGATACCGGGACATGCGGATATCTACGGTAACGAAGTGGCAGACATGGCTGCCAAAGAGACACATGGATGAATAGAGTTGTTTAGTTCCGTACTTTCCAAACAGAGACCTATTCGAGCTCATCAGATATGCTCATAAAGAATATCGGGAGGCTACATGGGCAAATCCATTTTGTGCGCAACAGTACAAAAGAATTCAACCTAATATTCCTAACGTTCCTTGGTTCAACCACATTACGACAGTTTCGACGAGTACCAGAGATCGTTCATCGTTACCCCTTATGTCGCCTCCGGTTGGATATGAACTACCACCTCCCTGTTTCTTTGTACAACATGGGCTTAATCTCTTCTCCCTATTGCCAACATCCACTAGACTCGGACTAAGTGGCGGACGCTGGCCACCTCATCATCGAATGCAATTTTCACACGGCGCAAAGAATTATTTTGTATAACTCGATAATAAATTTCCAGATCCCTCTGCCATCTAATGTCAATTCTCTCCTGGCCACCGGGAGTGCTGCAGTATACAAGTTATTATATAATTATATAGTACAATGTAATATTAATATGTAGCGTTAATTAGTTAATTAATTATATTACATTGTCGATGGGTTAAATTTTCGACGCCCAAAAAAAAAAAAATAAATAAAAAAAAAAAGTATGTCACGATTTGCAGACGCGTAATTTCAATAAAACTAAAGTACAATAGCTTTTACGTGACTAAGTAATCTATAATAGCTAATTTCACAATCCCCGAGCCCTGTCATGGGGCTTACTTTACTTATTTATATCGAAAACGGGGTTTCAAAAAAAAAAAAAAAAAGGCGCGAACGTGGCAAAGTTTTTAAGCAATTTTCACATTTAAACGAAATTAAACCGAATTCATAATGTCGATTCAAATAACTTTGAAAACTTAAGTGATTAATGAACCTGGGATTTTCTTAAAGATGGGCCGTGCTTTAATTAAGAAAGGGAAAAAGAATATTATATACACGCATATCGGTCTAGTAACTGATACGTACGTTGATGTTTTCCGGAATAAGCAATCGTTTGAAACGGCTCTTATTACCTTAAAAAAGGTTCAAATCAAACATAATAAACATTTTAGTATATATATTTTTTTTTTTTTTTCTAATGGGCTCAGTGTCAACACTGACCCAACTACATGGACTTAGATCACCTACTCATTTAGTATAATGGAACAGCTTCATTTTTAAATCACCGACAGCAATACATTTCGTTCTGTCCAAAATACGCGGCGTACCAAATATTCGAAAATACTAACGAACAAAAAAAAGAAAAAAAAATCAATTAAACAAAACAATTATCGGTTTTTTTTCTTTAACACAACTGAAGAAATACCAAATTCCTAGAGCTAAATGATGCGAGCAAAAAAAGTACTATGAGTCAGTTTACTTTTTCTTCCTTCTAATGTCAAGTCTTTTTTCCCTCTCCCGCCACTCGTAACGAATTCAATTACGTTTTATTCTCTATTTTTCCTTCTTACACTCTTAATTTCACAGATATGGCTCAAAGTCGACTTTACCTTCTACTCTTCCGTTCCTTCAGCTATTCTGATTCCCTCCTTCTCCTCCATATTCTCAGCTAAATCTATCGCAATCCTACATGCAATTCATTTTAATAATTACTTCTATTTTATCTTCTGATACTCAAAAAGTGTTTTACGAGCCATTGCTATACTCCCTTTCCTAAGCCTATCGTGCTTCACATTCGTTCCTTAATCTCGCACTTATTTTATTCCCGTTCTGTCCGCAATGATCTCTAGTGTGGATTCTTAGCCATTGTGGCATTTCAGGCAACGAGCTAGCTAATTCTTTGGCACGTTCGGCTGCTAGGTCGCTTCATTAGTCGTTTTCCAGCCCGTTCGTTCCTGCTGCGCCTGTTCGTCTGACCTCTATCCTTCTTCCTTTTCGTGTAATCCTGTTTTTTCTATTTCTCCTCTTTTCCCCCTTTTTTTTTCTCCATAAATTGGTGGGGACATTTTTCAAAATTTAACGCTTAATTTCAATTATGGCTATTACCATAGTATGTTTTCCTATATTCCAGCAAGAAAACACAAAAATAGTCATGGCTCTAGCTACCATACTTTTTTCCTATTTTCCGCCTTGCAGCATCCTACATGTAATACATATACACACATTTTTTTTTTTTTTTTTTTTTATTATTACTTTAATAAGGAAATATAACAAACTAGAGTAGCCTGCGAATTAGCTTATGGCTACCAGTAGCGATTATTTGTATATATGTTTAATTTTAAATAATTCAGAAATGAATATAGGAAATTGTTCTAGTAGAATAATTTCATTTAGTTGAAGTGCACAGTCAATCATATACAATTGTCGCAGGTGGTTATACTTGCTACATGTGTATATTATATGCTGAACATTTTTTACTTCATTACTTTTACAATTGCAACATTTACTGTCTGAAATAATATTTAATTTATTTAAAAAGTATCCAATGGAACCATGACCAGTGAGTATTTGGGTCATATAATAATTTACTGTAATGCTTTTATTTTTAAAGCGTTTTATTACGTTAGGAAAGAACTTATTTATTAATTTACCATTTGATAGAGTATCGTATCTTGTTTTAAATTCATTAAAAATTTGTAAATCAACTATTTTAAGGAGTTCTTTACTTATAATACCATTATTTTCTTTTTTAACATTAAAAATTAGAGATCTCTTTTTTATGCAAAGATCGATAGGTAAGACCCGTGCTATGGTCTGAATTGCAATATTTGAAGCAGTTACATATGAAGAAGTTAAATCAATTAGAAATTTCCGACAGTTGGAGTTTACGTTATGTATTTGTTGTTTAGTTAACCGGTTATAGTAGACACCAGCACAATATGAGTATAATGACTGCACTAAATCTTTATAGAGTATTATCTTAGATTTATAATTTAGTCCCCATAATTAACCGCCAAGGGATTTAAAAATGTAACAATATTTATTAACCTTATTATTTATGTACTGTATATGCTTATTGTACTTTAATCTATCGTCTAAAATGAATCCTAAATATTTAATATGGTCAGTAGAACTGAACGTATGATTATTAATTTTAATATTATTGTAACAAATTTGGTCAAGGTTTTTGTCTCGACCAGGTATCACCATGATTTGAGATTTGGTGATCTCAAATTTGAGGTTTAAAGCATTTACTATTGTTTTAAGTTTACAAATAACTTCATTACAATTAGCAATGTAGGACGACAGAGTCGAGTTACTAGATAAATGTACGTTGTAGACCAAAAGTAAATCATCAGCATAGCTGTATAAACGTAGGCCTGCGTATATATTACTTAATTTAGAATGGATATTAGAATATAAAATATTCCACAAGACCGGTCCAAGAACTGAACCTTGTGGAACGCCGAAATTATTTTTAACATCAACAATGTCGTTTTGATAGGCCCTCTTTACTCTCCTGTTAGTTAAATAATCGTATATTAGGGTTATTACGTTAAAACTAAAACCATTTACAATTAATGTATCAATTATCACTTGACGATCACAATTATTAAATGCTCCCTCTATATCAAATTAAATAATAATAGACGGATTATTCCGTTGTTTGTTTTGTAATAAATTATCAGTTACATCTGCAATAGCAAGTTCTGTAGAAAAGAATTTTCTAAAACCGTATTGGTATGCATTAAGCACGGATGTGCTGCTAATTTCATTGTTTAAAAATTTAAGAATAATTTTTTCATAAACTTTACTTAAGGAATTTAATAAGCATATTGGCCTATAGCCATTTACTTTACTCAAATCCCTGTTTGGTTTGTTTAACATAATTAAAGTAGCACATTTCCAAGCGGACCGAAACATATTAAATTGTAATAGTTTATTGTAAAGTGTTAATAATAAATTTGGAAAGTAAAAAAATATAATTTTAATAACCTTGTTAGTTATACCATCCGAGGACGGTGCTTTTCTATTAGTAAGATTTTGTATAATTTGTTTTAGTTCAAAATATGTTACTTCAAACTGCCGTTGTTTATTTATATCTGTGATTTTATCTAATGAAATAGAACCAGTTTCTTTAAAATTAAAAAATGTATTCATTAGTAAACTCATTTTGTCTTTATTGCTAGTAATAGAGGAACAAGTGTCATTATTACCATTAATTTTTAAATCTGGAAATTTAAATGGTTCAGATTTCGTTAAAATTTTATAAGGTTTACCCCAGGCCCTGGATGAACTACAAAATGTTCTCCAGGCCTGTTGCTTGAAATATTTAATTTTGTTCCTATACAATTTTAAAGTTACTTTATATATGAGTTTATTTATAAAATTTTTGTGTTTAATATTATTGAGCCTTCTGACAAGTAATTTAAAATATTCTAAATCTCTGTTCCACCAGGATTTGTTCGTCTTAGGCTTTTTAACCTTGGACTTATTTACGTCATTTGTTAAATTATCATTAAATTGTTCAATAATATTATTTACTTGAAGTTCGGTACTTGCAAGTTTTAAGCTCGTTTCGAAATTTAACATTAAGTCGGCATTAAGATTACTAATAAATATATCTGTATCCAAGGTAAGAATATTATCATTATTAATAATATTTGTATCTAAAATTTCAATACTGATATTTTTATGATCGCTTAAGTGAAAATCTTGAAGCATAACACTAGACAACTTATACTTAAAGTTAATGTTTACTAGAACATAATCTATCAAGCTTTGTCCATTGTGGTTTTGAAACGTATGTATATTATAATCATTTTTAATTGTTAAGTTCCCTGAGTACACAAAATTTTCAAATTGTGCATTTCTGGGCGTGTGTGGGAAGTTTTTGCTTTCCATAAATTTTTATCTTGAGAATTAAAATCTCCCAGTATTATTACGTTATGTCTCCAGTTTTGTTTTATATGTTTAAGCAGTAGTGTAAATTGATAAATTAAGTCAGAATTAGGTGGAAAGTATATTCCAAAAATAACAATATCTTTTACACGTTAACTTTAATAATGTAATCTGAAATTTTGGTACTACTAACGTTCTTAATATGACTACAGATAGCAACATACTTATTGTTAGTATGCAATAAGAAGTTGTACTGTTTTTCATTACCATATAAATAAGGATCGCAAATGACACATAAGTAATTAGTGTTATGTTGATTATTTAAATTTAATACTGATTGCGCTTGCTTGCAGTGATTTACATTTTGCAAAATCTATATTGATTATTAGCCATAATTTATATTATGTTTTACTTTATTTACGATTTTAATATACAATGGACAAGCATAAGAAAAAGTGTTGTGTGTAATATTGTTAATAATATTTTTCTTGGCTTCTAGAGAAATGTTACCTTTTTCTTTCACATGCTGTAAACAGGCATGCGAAAAACAATTATTACATTTTGCTTTAAGTTGATTTTCATCCAGAGTATATTTGCTACGAGTTGAATCAGTTTTACATTCATTTTTCATGTGGCCGAACCGGAAGCAATTAAAACATCGCATGATCGGAATATAATCATATACTTTGCATTTTGACCAGTTCACAACCATGTAACCAGCCTCTATTAATATATGGTAGGCATCAGGATCCAGGCGTACAAATGCACGTAGTTTACCATCATTAGTTTTCTTTAACGTAACAGTTTTTGGATTTTTACCCGTTTTGTTGTTAATCGCCATACTAATATCTAATTCTGTAGTTGAGGAATGAACACTAACATCTACCGTGATCATTGGGTCCTTTTTTAATGCAGTTTTGGTTTTTATATTTGTTATGTTGTTTGAAACTTCTTGTTTTAAGGTTTCAAATTGGTTTACATCTTTAACACCAATTATAACTTTACGTTTATGTTGTTTTATAAATCCGACATCAACTCCGATTTTACTTGTGTTGATTTTGTTTAAATCATCGTTCCAATTCCTATCATCTGAATTACTTGTATCTTCGATGATTAATGTTTCGTATTTATTTTTAGTTATTAAATTACTATTTGTAAGCAACTTAGTTTTTAATTTGGAAGAATAAGATGGTTTTTTATCTGAAATAACCCCGGAAACTATATTTGTTATGTTCTTTTCCGTATTTTTCTTTAACTCATTGAAGTTACTATCTAATTTATTTACATGCGTCTTTAACAAATCTAAAGTTGTTACCAGGTTACCAATTTTTTGAAAAATTCCTTCTCTTAGTTTCACTTTCATATTGTGCGATTCATTAAGCAGTTGCTTAATATCACCTATGTATTTAATACTAGTGTCAAAATAAGTATTTTCGACACTAGTCATATTCGCTACTAGTGATATGTATACATATACACGATGTATAAGTTAGATAAAAACAAAAGTAAACCGCTTCAATAGATTTAAATTATCAGACGAACTCACCAAGTTAAAATCCTTATCAGCTAAACTGAACGCGAATCAATTAAACTGCACATCACAAACATCGATATATGATATATACATATACACATATATTGTCATAATCGCATATACATTGATATATATATATATATATATATATATCAATGTATATGCGATTATGACATAAAAACAGACTTTTGATTTTTATTTTTAATATGTCCATATTGCGCAATTGACCTTCGTGCTCCATTACTTCTTTGATATATATAGAAAAACGTTTGCGCATTCTATTAAATAAATTAATATTATTACAAACGAATAAAATAAACAAACTGAAATGGAAAAAAAAAAGTATTTTTTTTCCTTCGATATTACGATTTTTTACAAATCCCCGTGCTAGAGAGTCGTTTTTTATTATCAACTTTTTTTTTTTATCAAATTCTTATGATATATTTCTCAAAAGTGCTGAGATTTTTGACAAACCCTATTTTCAACAATGCGATCGGACGCGCCCTTTATCGAATTATGTAATATGTAACCCCTTCTGATGTGAGATTTAATCAGTTTCACTGTCACCACATCTCGGTGGTCGAAGTTGCCTGTGTGCAAGTGCAAAATTGCTGCTCGGCTGTCTTTTACGAACATTCGTACATTATGCTGAACCGAGGTGAACATGAAAACCGGGTTCTGTCGCGAATTATAATTCACCACGGGCTGTCCGACACTAAATTGTTTTCAACCGCATTAGTTATCCTCCGCGGAGTCCATCTCTTTCAGCGTCTCTAGAATTAAACCGTACTGCTGAACCCCACATAGCTGCCTAGCATGTGCTACGTCAGTTCTCGCATGAAAAATTAATCTCACCACGTTATTACGCTCTTCCCAAATTGCCTAATAGCCATTATCATTTTCGTTAATAATATTTACCGTTCATTTCCAACCCCAAAAACCCGCTCCTCTTCCGAAGCATTTTAGCGGTTTTCTTTTTCCGCTAATAAGTTTAGCGCGCAGGCTTGTCGTCGCACTGCTCGAAAATAATAAAAGAACGTAATTTTCAACTAAAAAAATGCCTTGGAAAAAAATTTTAATTTACTTTTTTTTCAAGCCTTCTTCTTGCTCTTTAAAGGTTTTACAGGTTCGTCCGTGATTTCCGGAGATAATCTATTGAAACATTTACAACCATACTTCAGAAATAATTGTATATCATCTTTTTTTTTCTCTAAAACTATAATTCCAGATTCCCCGAACCAAAACTTCGCCTCTGTCTCATGCTCTTTCCAGAATAATACGGAATCACTCTCATTTCAGCACGTTAAATCGTGACCAAAAAGAAATAGAAGGGCAATTTTTTTTTTTTTTTTTTTTTTTTTTGTAATCAAATATTTAACAAAACTATTAATAAGGGGATTTCGAAGATTTCTATAATAATTCACTGGATTTCTGCGACTATGGACGTCACAAGGATTTCGAAAAATTCTTAAAGCACTGATTTTTGGGGAAAGAAGTTCGTAACTGTTAAAGCGCGTTCTTATAATTCCCGGAGTAAGTTTTGAAAACGCACGGAATATCCTATCAAAGAGGAGCTGTTGCAGGGAATCAACGATTTTAACTGATAAAGAGGAGTGTAAAATATGAAAATTATCCAATCCTTTTGCCCCGTGGCTTTCTCGAATTTTTGTGGATAATTTGGATTCATCGAATGTGATTGGTAAATTGTATTTTTCGGAATCTCAGCGGCAAAATTTTATATACTATCTGCAGGGTTAGTCTTGAGCGTGTACATATTCGTATTGCATATAACAATTGCCTAGTACACTATGCGCCTGTGTCTGTACAGCTGAGATGTGCGAATAGGTAGTCGCCGACGCTCGGGTATTTAAGTATGGCACTATAAAGAATAGAATAGGGTTATTCTGTGTAAAATTTTTCAATTCTCTTCTGAGTACTTTATGAATTTTTTGAAAAATGCGGTGAATGGGGTTGTTCGATGTTCACCCGTAGGAATGTAATTTTTGAGGTATGCTACAGAATTCCCTATTAGACTAATTTTTGGAATTTTTCGCGGTGGGCCGGTGTATTGAAGAAATAAATTGTTTCCAGCGGTTTTATTGATAGTCCACTTTGTTTCTGTCCGTTAAAAGCTGCGCAATTTTCTTTAATGAGGTTTAATTCGGGGTTTAATTCGGGGTTAATTATAACTTTTGTTTTTTTTTTAAATAGTCGTGAGCTACATTCTTCAGACTAATAAAGTAACAAAATTTTCTTCATGGTTTTACTTTAAAAATTATCTTAGACTATGAGTATGCGTACACGATCACATTTACATAATACTAAATCCAAATTTCCAATTTTGAAAGTATTTAAAACTTTAAAGTAATTCAAGGTGATTTACATCGATATAATTTTTCTCCGAATTTCGGAGTTTACAGCGTCTCGAGAGCCTAATTTTGAAGTTGGAAATTTGCATGCCCCAAACTAGAGAAATGCCCTTGAATGTGTAGGTTCATTAACTTTTTTGAAAATTTTAACTAATATCACGAAGGGAACGCGGGTTTTTTACGCTCTTTTGAACTTTTCGGAAACCTTGAAATTTCCTCGGAGAATGGAGAAATATGGTTTTATTTTTTTTTAGCACGAAATAAAGTATTTTTCATCGATATCACGCGCCCGAGGATATTTTTCTTACAAATTTTAGGGTTTTTATCGTGACGGTCCAAGTACGAAGTTGTAGTGTGACCGTAATTTAAATGTTTCAAATGTTATTGTTTTTTTCGTCAACTCCTTTGCAGAAACTGTTAAACATACACTCTTTTCATTGTTTTTTTTTTTTTTTTAATTATGGGGAAAGGACTGAATTGTTTATTTCGTGAGGGTTTTTTTATGTTTTTTTTTTTGAACTTAACTTTTAATAGATGTTTATAAATTTTTGCGCGATTTTTTAGGTTGTCTTTTACACTTTTTTTGGTGAGGAAATAAATAATCGGTTATCTTAAAAGAACTTATACGGGTCGTCTTAGATCTCGAGTTTCTTTTTAAATTTTTTGTTTTTTTTTTTCCGTTTCTCCCGGAGCTAGACGATGATAACCCATCAACACGTGCAAATAGTAGCAACTAGGAATCACGAGGAATGGAACCAGACTAGGAGCACATACTATATACTAAGTACGGACCGACAATAACAAACGAAATTGTTAAAAACCCAAAAATAAGCGAAATAAAAAAAGAAAGAAGAGTTTGCTATCCGATACCACAGCCACATTTATGATTGCAGAGCCCACAGCACTGACGGTACAATTAGCGATGAAGAAATAGCGGATCTTTAAAAAGCAGTTGGAGCCATAACGCAGCACACAGGATCCGGAACTTCAATGACTGCTCTCTGCCCCACCATAAAGCAGATTTCATGATTATAGCACCGTCCACCGAGCTGTTGCACATTCTGAACTATCTTATTACGATTCCGCGTACTATACGGAATACCGGAAATATTCCCGGCACGCTCTGCACCATACTCCGGTTTCAACTGAAGAAAAAAGTATGCTGTGTTTGAAAACTCGCAAACTATTGCGCATGCGCCAGATAATTCATCACGTGATATAGGCATATATTTTTTAAAATTATTACTCGCTGATTTTAAATATTAAAATTGAGTGATGCTTTTAATATTTTCTTCAATATTCAAAAAATGTATTTTACAAAAATTAGACGGATTATTCTGTAGTAGAGGTCTGCATATATATACATATATAATATATATATATATATATATATATATATATATATATATATACTTTTCATAGTGTGACATTGCTGCAGTAATATGCTGCTGTCGAAAAAAATTTCATCGGAAAATAACCGTTCAGTTAAAAAGAAATGATATGACAGTACGGAAAAATGGGACTTTCTTTGGCAAGAAGTCGCTCTAAAAGATTTAAATGAGAAAACAAAAAAAAAAAACCAAAAAGACAGATAAAAGAAGCTATCTTGAAGTTCCATTTACGTCGAGGAACTGTCAGGCTTTGTGCAGATAGTGTAGGCTAAATGTTTTACTGGAAATAATATTCGCGTTTTTAATACACCGGTGACAGTTCTATTATAGGCCCTTTTACCGGTCCTTGCAAATTGCGAACTCTATTCACTGTTCGATTTGTTATGCAACTTGGTTTCTCTGGTGACACGCTATTCTGTTCATGAAGAAAAAGCGGCTGTCCATCACGTACGAACTAACGGTAAGAGACTAAGTAATCGTTTACCGTTGTTGAGAATCGTCTAGAAAATGTTTTTTTCCTTTCCTTTTGTGCCACGTTTTTAACTAATCCTTGAATCGTAGCCTAAGTACTTTTTACGATTTCCATTATTTTCCAAATGATACCGCAATCAGTCGATCGATATTACCCATCTCCAGTTTTTGATTTTTCTTCCCCACACCATTTGGTTGTAGATATGAGAAGGATTTAAGCGATACGTTTTTTTTCATTTTTTTTTTCTTTCTTTTTGTTCTGTTTGTTCTGTCGGACCATAAAATCAAAAAATGTTATTGAATACGCTCGCAGTCAATACGCTTGTAGTAAGATTAAAAGGCGCGAAAATGAAGGTCATAAAGAAAGCCGGTTAGAGTCGAACGAAAAATGTAGAAGAACCGGATATTGTGCTCTGTAATGGGGATGTTGCGGATGGAGATTTTTTGACGATCTTAGGTGTTTTTTTTAAAGAGAAATTTCATATTTGTGCATAAATAATATAAAAAATTCGTTATGTTTTACATTTTTATTAAATAATTATATACTTAATAATTCAAGTTAAAAGTTGGTGCATTATATTTCATAAAA
The DNA here is from genome assembly GCA_039619475.1 of Icerya purchasi. Classification (NCBI taxonomy): domain Eukaryota; kingdom Metazoa; phylum Arthropoda; class Insecta; order Hemiptera; family Monophlebidae; genus Icerya; species Icerya purchasi. The sequence continues at coordinate 545,155,366 of CM077115.1, forward strand.
AGTAATGTCGCCGCCTTTTCAGGTCCACGTTTCTTTCGCAGAGGATCGTAAATTAAGCCCGCGCTACCGAATAATTGTTCACTAAGGGTACGCTTTTTAGTGCAGGTGATAAAAATCTGCGTGCTATTCTAGTGAATATTTTCAGTTCTTCCCTCGGTGAACGCTCCACCGTTTCAGTGGATTTTCATTTATATTGATATCCTTTTCTTATTGCCGTAAGATGATAGCACAATTCTTTCTTGAGTACAGTGTTGGCGCTACCATTTTCTGACGATTCTTGACCCCCCCCATCTTCACTTGATGAATCTCTAGCATCGTGGTAAGATCGTTTTTCGAAGCCAGCCTTTCTAACCATACCGGAAGTTCCTATCTTTATCCGAGGAATTTGCCAGTCTCATAAACTCTAAAATTAAAAGAGCCCTATTGGATGTAAACGCGGCACGCGCTATTATTCGCTCCCTCATCTGATTTCTTTCTTGTTGCGAGTCGCAACCTTCGATACATGCTATCCGCATTAATATCTGCATTGATTATTGCCGATGCGGATACAGATGTAAAAATTTATGCGGAAGGTCCGCAACATCCATACTCTGTAAATGTAAAGCGGTCTTAGCTGGGAGAAGCTCTCAAAATCTTAATAACATTAAAGTTTTGTTGGACTTCCAGTCATTGCGCGGGGTTAGGCTAAATGATGATGTTGACGCTACGGCCCGCATGCGCCGCTTCGAATGGAATTGTATTCTCGTTCATTCCTTCCTCAGGCTTACATCACAGGGGTCAGGCCTTCTGCTTTAGAGGATCGGCTAGCTCATAGAGATAGGCAGGATACTACTGGTAGATATTACGGTATGGTTTAATCTGATATCCCTTCGGTTCCTTGGTGCTTTGATGTTCCATCGTCTAATCCCAGTCGTTTAATCCCAGTCGTCTTCTTATTCGTAGGTATGTTAGGGTAGTTTGTAGATTGCGTAGTTCCCGTGTAGCATTAAATTTTGCAAACACCTCCGGACGCAACAATAATCACATTAGGTCTACCGCTTATTTTAGTGTCATTAATCACTTGCTATTCAACTATGACAGATACGAACATTATAGAAAAATGTTTTATGAAGAATGAATTTCGTGCGGATTTATCTCTCCATATAGTGTTCATTGTTTGCTACGGGGTCCGCTTTATAAAATTAATTAATGACAATATATGTTGGTGTAATTTCTAAAGTATGATGGGCTGCCAAATAAATGATAGCCTAGCACTTTAAAATAAAAGATAATTTGGAAAAGCTTTTTATCTCGGTGATACTACGTGATTCCCAATCGTAAGTTTCGCTTCACAGTTGTGTGTTCCGGCGATCCACGCGTCTCCTGGTTTGGACAGTTTTCTTTCTCCACTGATTTTCGCGGGTTATGTTAAATCATTCACGTCATGTTTGTTCGCCACATTTATTCCACGCTTTCCCAGTGCTCACTGCTCAGTCGAGTTCTGGCGGCCAACGTATCTTAGGCTCGGTCTGGACACAGTTTACATTTCCTAATAATTAAAGACAAGCATTCTTCGTGGGTTACGTTATACATTTACAGCTCCCCATGTTTGTCTGCAACATTTATTGCTTTATTTCGAACATTACGTATTTTTCTATTGGTCGGCATCATTCCTACATCGGCTTTTTTTGTTTTTTTTACCCCCCTTGGGTTTGCTACCAGAGAGCATTAGCCCAGCAAAGGAATAGAATAGTAATTATATTTTTACTTTATCGACAATGGAATCAAGGAACACCCCTAGAACAGGAATAACTGAGAGAATAGGTAGAGAAAGAGAACATAAAAGCTGTTCAAAAGATGATAATAAAGTAACTCACGCGCTCGCGAGATAAACCAGAACACTCGAAGAGAACGTGATTCGCATCACAAACATACTGAGAATCTTCAGGATCCAATGGATAATTTTATCAGATGCAGCCAAGGAAAAGCGATTTAGCGAAGAAGGATACGAGAAACTTTAGTAATTATGGACCGATGCAAACTGGGGAAATTATAGAACCAATGGCGAGAAGAAGGAACAGGATTAATCGAGAGATAAAAGTAATTAGGATTAGCGAAATGAGAAACAAAAACAGAGTAGTGCCCAAGATGGCAAGATTTAGTTGGAAGAAGAATACTGTGTGCCGGAACCCTACTAATAAAATTTTCACCGGAAGCTGCAGCTTTAGCAAGGAGGTCAACGGCTAGATTTCCATTAATGCCTGAATGTCCGGGAGCCTAAAGAAAGTCAATCTGGGTAGACGTCGATAGAAGGGAACGAATAGAAAGGATGTGATAGCATCAGTGGAAGGAGAAAGGGAAAATGGAGATAGCGCCAGAAGAACACTTAAAGAGTCAGAAACAATAAGGGGAATTTGGAAGGACTTGCAGAAGAGGAACGATAAATAATGGCTCGTAAGATGGCAACAGATTCCGCAGTAAAGGCAGAACAAAAGGACGAAAGTCTAAAGGACTGAGAATGATTGAACTGGGGGCATAAGAATGACGCTCCAACTCCGCTCGGGCTCTTCGATCCGTCAGTAAAAATTAACTTGATAGTGGCTAAATAACTTATTGCGAGGCCAAAAAAAAAAAAAAAAAAAAAAAGAAAAAGAAAAGAGAAAAAGGTTCGTAAATGTAAATTTCGGGATGACCTTTTATTTTTTACACGAAGATGGATCAGAACAGAATGTGGCTCAACCCCGGGGTATTCCTTCGTTCTCCGGTATTAAACGTAAATTATGAAAAAGAAACACGGTAAAAATGCAGTGTTTATTCACCAATACATTTCTAACGCGAATAATACGACCGTTCACTTCTGATCAGATTTTGTAACGCCGAGAAATGATGGTTATCCCCTATATTTGAAGCTAGGAAAAATTTCATACACGTATAAAGAAAAGATAGTTTACATCGATCGAAAAGAACATGTTGTGACCCTAATAATATCGCGCAAGAAAGTAGAGGAAGATGATGAAAAGGAAAGACGCAGACCAGAGAAGATGAGAGCAGTGCGCACAAAATCAAATTTTACAACGAACGAATATGGAACGGGAAGAATTTTCTGCTGCGTAATTAGTCTAACGAAATTTTATAAGCGCTGCGTCAGCTAATATGACTGGGAAATTACACGGTCGTATATAAAAAAAAAAATCATAGTCAAAATTAATTTAAATTAGACGAGTTTGAAAAATGCGACAATTTTTTTATTCCGCTGACCTACTCACGGCCTCTTTTGTTTTTTATTATTCGGGGTCACTTTTGAAGGAAACTCGGTGCTATGGCTCAGCCTTCGAATCTTGAAGAAATTAAAGGAGCTCGAGATGACGAACTTTCCAAAATCGAGCTGAGCAAATAATACCCGCCGAGGGGGTATTTTGAACAAAGTGGAAAAAAAACAAAAAACAAACTCGAAACAAAATTTTAAACGATTCATACGTCCGTCAAGAAGTATAAACCCGAAAAGGGAAGATAAAGACCGATATAGATGAAAGTAATAACAGGGGCTGACTCGTTTTGGAAAAAATCAGGAAATTTCAAGTTGGGAAAAATTCAGAGGAATTTATTTAAAATTCAGCAATTTGAAAAAAGGACACTGATACTGGCGTGATATATAATATACAGAACCTTGAAAGTGAGTGCAAAACTCTCTCGTATATGTATCTATTTACTTTATTAAGTAAAGTAAGTCCTCTATCTTGATAAAATATAACGGATATTGTAAAGTTAAGCTTTTCATAATGGTACTTAAGGGTCTCTCTAATGGATCTGATGTGAATACTGGGGCCAGTTCCTTTCTGCTTTTGGATTATCCGCCTTTACTTTCCACCAGCTAGTTCTCTGGTATAACCAATATTCACGTTCACATTATTTATATACCTGGGAGCGATTCGGATCCGGAACGAGACAAGTCTTGAACTCTGATTTAATAGACTATAAAACAGTAGGTAAAGTCGCAGTAACAAATTTTATTCGTTTTTACAACGAGAAATAAAATTTTTAAGCGGTTTGAAATTTCATTATCGCGATTAAACTGTATCATCGGGGGGGGGGGGGGGGGGATAAAAAATATAAAAAAAATATAAATTATTTATGGGTTTCTTTATGATGGCTATTGCTTTTTTCTCTATCGAAGAAAAAGTTGAAAAAATCAGAAAAACAACAGGGAAAAGTCATATTTCTTTCTTAAAAAAAAAAAAAAAAAAAAAAAAAAGGCGGTCGCCATCCCGAATAAGCAAAGTAAAAGTCATTGTGTACGTTTCGAACAATCTTCAAAACGTTCTCGTCAATCACCGCGCTCGACCGTTATGGTATTTCGTGTCACCTTGTCCGGACAACGAACGAGGTTGCATTAGAATTTTCGGAAAACCGATTATTTTGTAAACTGAAGCGATTTCGCAAAGCCCGTGAAGCTTGATAAATTTCAGCTGGCAAACTAATCGCCATGTAGGAAAACAGGGGCTGAAAAATTAGGTTTTACTATTGCTCGGCCATATACCGTAGCGCCGGTCTAACTTTCTCAGGAGGTGAGCTATACACACGTTTCCAAGTTTCGATTGTAAAATTTTACACCGCATCCTTATGTGTAGGTTAGCGCGTAAAGGATTTTTGAATTTTGGTTTGGCTTTATGATCACGATACAGCTTAGATTTAAGAATGGCTGAAAATAAAGTTCGCACGATTACGTTAACTTGGAAGGTACAAACCCGTTGGCCGCGCGTTTACTGAAATGATTTAAACAGTGGACACCACGTTAACCCCCTATGTAAACCCCCCACTCACCGATTTTTTTCTCTATGTTTCCTCTATGGCACCGCGCGACTCGTTAAATTTTTGGTTATCGAAACGTGGTGAGGCGATAAGCTACTGCTTCCCTACAGGACCTTTGAACGGAGTATACGTAGTCGGACAGAACTTTGACACACAATTTAAGCACATTTTAAGGACATTTGCTGAGGCGGCAGCGTTTTTGAATGCTTAATCGGAAACGATTTTGCGCGGAATTTATTTGAAACGAAACAGACAAGCAACAGACGCAAGAACAAGCGATTTATGATTAACGATGGAATTGCAGGGAAATACATATTGAAACGAATCGTTACTCCACCGGTCCCTAGATCAAGGTGCCGCTAAATTGATAGCGTAATTTTACCTTGCCCGGTTAGAGGGGCAATTGAAATGACTAGCTACTCTACCGGCTCCTCGTTTATGTAGCGAAAGGAAAAGAAAGCAAATCGCTAATATATTATACTCTGTTTCGGGTGCTGGTGAAGATAGGCCTTACATCTTTTGATGTTCATTTACGAGAAACTTAATTCTCGAATAGAATAACGTGCCAAAAAAAAAAAAAAAAAAAAAAAACTAAATTCAAATATCAGGTTGGCTAAATGAATATTTCCGATAATTACGTGAACTTTTATTTCTTTTTTTGCCTAAAACTAGTGATATTGTTATCGGTTATTTTATAGTAACCGGTTAATTGAAGTTATTTTTGAATATCCGTTATTTTAACAGGTTTCTGTTTATCACTAATAGTCTGATATTCGGTTCAATTTGAACTATCAGATTAACTGAATAAACAAGTTACTGATAGCGCGCGTTTAGGTAACAGATAACTGTAATTATAAAACGTGCACTACAGTGAGACACCGGTAGAGATGTAAAAAGGGAGATTGATATGTTAAAGTCGGTTTTTCGTGCGTTGATTGCTGTCTTCGATTCTCTCGCGTTATCAGTTTAATCACAACGCGACTCCGTCGTTCATCACACCAGATAACTCGGTGAGATCGTTCATTGTTCTTTTTCTCTTATTTCTCTACCGTTTATATTTCGATTTATTTCTTCTCCGCGTACTTTTATTCGACCAGTGGTCATTATTATTTTATGTTACTATTATTTATTTAGTTAGTAGTATATTTCATTTCTAGATATTATTTTTTTTTTTTTTTTTTTCTCTCCCTTTTCTTTTGTTTTGTGTCTCCAATTCTTCTATATTACTGTAGATGAGCGTGTCCAAGGGGGGCCGCACGGCGGCCTCCTCTACTGGGCTCAAGCCCTCTAAAACGGATCTGTCGTTGAATTTAATGGAGGTTGCTGATGCTCCTCCAAAACGTAAACCGTCGAGCCCACTATCCCCTGTGGCGACACTGCCCTCAAAAGACTTGCGATTGTCGCAGTCTAACCCTTCCGAGTCTAATAACAGTTCTTCTAGCAGCGATGAACATAATGGAAATAGGGTTAATAATAATAATGTCAACATTACTCAGAATACACTTCTAAATAATAACATTGTCACTAAGAGTAGCGATCTCGGTAATGAAATTTTCGAATCTAATAACAATATCGCCAATAATAATAATAATAATATTTCAACAAACGTCATCAATAAGAATGGAGATAATCCCAATATTAGCGAAAGCAATAGGAGTCCTAATCCTGAGACTTATCCTCAGAACCACCCGGGTCCTTATTCAGTTATAGTCGAGCACACCTCGGCTGACGCTAATATAGGTAATTACCACCCCCTGGCTTTGGCCAAACTTCTTAGTTCCGTTTCTTCTTCTTTTACAGATATTACTCCGCGAGGAAAAAATCGCGTTGCTGTCGTTTTCTCTTCTTCTTCCGCAGCCAACTCTTTTCTTCAAAATCTTAATTTTCTTACTAAGCATAATCTTAAAGCATTTATCCCTGTTACCTCATTATATAGGTTAGGCGTGATCTCAGGTATTCATCCTTCCTTCTCTGAAAATGACATTTTAGAGGGCCTAGATTCACCTGATGTCCCGGTAATCTCAGTCAGAAGAATCCTGCGCACTGCCGAAGGCAAGAAGGTTCCAACGAATTCGGTTGAACTTAAGTTCTCCAAAACCGTCCTTCCTAACTTCATTTCCATCTTTAAACTTCGATTTCCTGTCTCTCCGAGTGTTAAACCTCCAATGCAGTGTGCTAAGTGTTTCCTGTTCGGACATATTGCTAGACACTGCCGGAGTTCTTCAGTTGTTTGTTCCCATTGTTCCCAAAAACATTCCGTCTCAGAATGTATTGATCTTCATAACCCCCCGTTATGCCGAAACTGCAAGGGCGCACATTGTTCCAACGACCGTAGTTGTCCGGAATGGACTAAACAAAGGGACATCAAAAAAATAATGTCCTTTGAAAACGTTTCCTTTCAGGAGGCTTCAGTCATTAGAAGCAATTCTTATTCTACACAAGCTTTCTCATATGCCAACCGAGCCGCTATCCCTCCTTCTAAAGCTAGTGTTCCTCTCAATATTTCTATCCCTAATCCACAACTTCCCCTCAAGTCCCCCACTTTTCGTAAACAGAGCAAATCGAAAGCGCCTCATAAATCTATTCCTCAATTTCCTCCTCTCCCTTCCAATCAAATTCCGTACCCGTCCAGGGGCTGGGCTCTCACTCAACATAACTCAAGCGACAATTCCTCCTACGCTGACTTAAATATATCCTTACCTTCCTCATCCTCGGACGGGATACCGACCATTGCGTCGGGCTCATCCCCATCCGCCATCAGTAACCTATCCGCAGCAATTTTAGAACTGCTTTCTTCCCACAATATAGCTTCCTCTCCTAACTTTGTCACATCTCTTTCTGCATTTCTCTCTAGTAACTTACATTTCTGCTAATTCTTATTTTACTTTCTTCCTTGTCGTATCCCTCTGGATTATTGTTATGTTTTGTTATCGAGCAACCCACAGTATTATAGGTATTTCTTCCGCGCTGTTTCTCCGCTATGGCACTTTGGTCGGGAGAACCGCTGTGGGATGGCCTAACCCCATCTTCGCACAGTGGAGCCTCTCGAGGATAGCCATTGTAAAGCTAATCGCATTCGATTATGCTTATAGGACAAGTTACCAGAAATATAGGCTCATCAAGAATAGCACTCGTTTGGAGAATTTCTCCATGGTAGCTATTAATCGCATTTATGACGATTTGCCTTTCTGGGCGGCGATTCTATTAACCAACCGCGTATGCGTTCCGCTACGTCTTCGACTGGCAACCGAAAATAAGGATCGTTATGCCGTACTGTGGATTGTCTTGTGGTGCAAACTGACAGTAACTTCCAAGATAGAGGTTAAGGCCTCTAACCTTTGGTATGTCTCTCCTGAATATACTCTTTGCTGGATTGCTGCGGATTCATTTTTCCATTATCTGTATTGTTTCTGCCCTAGTCCTGTTGGCTGCATGGTTCGCCTTTACCAATTGGCTTCTGCTTCTTGCGTTGGCGTTCTGGTCCAGCCATTCGTCTCATCCTACGAATTCTTTTCATGTCTCATAAGTTGAATATTCTCCAATGGAATTGTCGGAGCCTGAGAGCCAACAAACAGGCCTTGGAAGGGATTCTTGACTCTTACTTCATCCATATTGCTCTGTTGTCCGAAACTTGGCTTACTGAGTCCATGAGTATATCCATTCGTGGATTTAAGTTAATCCGTTCTGATCGGGCGGATGGATATGGCGGCGCCGCCATATTGATAAGGAATGATATTTATTTTCACGTTCACGATCACTCCGCTTATTTTCCTTCAGACGTTCGGTCACCAAACCTGGTGCATATCTCTGTTCCTAATATTCATCCTCAACCAGTCCATATTATCTCAACATACGTCCCTCCGCATTTTGATCTCCACAATTTTCCTTTTACATTATTGTCCAATTTTCTTTCTTTTCCCTTTATTTTTGGTGGTGACTGGAACGCTCACTCTCCTCTATGGGGCTCGGTTGGCTACAACTGTAATGGTCGTGTTCTTGAAAATTTCATCTCTAACAATAGCTTCGTTATTCTTAACGATCATTCTCCGACGTTCTTTAGAGGCGCGCAGACTTGCAGTTCGGTTGACATTTCCTTCACTTCTCCCAACTTCGGTCTCAGCTGTCATTGGAGAACCTTGCAGGGTACCTTCGGTAGTGACCATGTTCCAATTATTCTTTCCTTTCACGATCTTCGTCCTCCTCCTGATCCCAGTTGTTCCAGAGTTCCTCATGCTTCCAAATGGTACCTAACCAAAGTTGATTGGGATAAATTTCGGGCTGGAGTCGATTCCGCCCTCCCCAACATACATTCCCAAACAGATCCTGTTCTTCAATACAACAGGTTCATCGACTCGATTACCTCGGCGTTGTCGGCCTTTTCTCCTCCTATCCGCTTCTCTAAAAAGAACCCTAATCTTCTTGCTTCTTCCCTATGGTGGAACAACGATTGTTCGGTCGCTTTTAGAGACAGTTCTTTGAAGTTCAGAGCCTTCCGTTCCTGCTCTTCCTTCGATAATTTCATAGCTTATAGGGAGGCCAATGCTAAGGCCAGATTTATTCTCAAAAAGAGCAAAAAAGATGCGTGGAAGAAATTCTGTTCATCATTCTCTAGATCCACCTCCCTCTCTCATCTTTGGAAAATGGCGAAAGCCTTTCAGTCCCCACGGTCCGAACGTCCCTCCTATTACAACCTTCCTTCGGAGAAGCTCATCTCTTTTCTGGACTCAATTGCTCCCTTATACGTTCCATCCTTGGAGGAAATATGTCCTCCGGCGTTCCCACCTACATCCTCTATGCACGTTCTGTCTTCCGATTTTAACATCAATGAACTCCATTCTTCCTTAAAGAATTCCTCCTCCTCCTCTAGTCCGGGAGTAGACGGCATTCCTTTCCTGGTTATCAAGAGCTTATCAATCTCCGCACTGAATACCTTGCTTTCTATCTACAACTCCTTCTTGCATACCTGTACTACGCCACCAATTTGGAACTCCTTTATTGTTATTCCTATTCCAAAAAAGAATGCTAATTCTTTCCGTCCTATTTCCTTGGCTTCGTGTTTTAGAAAATTGTTTGAACAAATGATTAATAAACGCCTAGTCTGGTGGCTGGAATTCAACAATATTCTTCCCAGTAACATGTTCGGTTTCCGTACGGGACTGGGAACGGCGGACTGTTTATCGTTGTTTTTATCTGACGTGTACAAATCCCTTATTCGCAAAGAATACACTGTCTCTGCTTTCCTTGATGTTACCTCCGCATTCGATCATGTTCACTTACCTTCTCTTCTACATAAAATGTGTTCCATTAATGTTCCTTTACAGGTCGCTTCCTTAATTCTCAAGCTTTTCTACAATAGATCAATTCAGCTCTCCACTCCCTTCTTCTCGGAGTCTAGAGTGGTCTTTCGGGGTCTTCCGCAAGGATCATGTCTTAGCCCTACTCTCTTTAACATCTATTTCCATAGCCTAGCTACTCTTCGGATATCATCTACTTCCTTATTCTTTGCCGATGATATACTCATCTACTCTTCCTCAGTTAATCTTTCTTCCGCCGTCATGGAGCTTAACAACTCTCTTTTCTCTCTGGATAATGTGTTATCCGATCTTCACCTTTTTACTTCTCCTGAGAAATCAGCAGCTATGGTTTTCACTTATCGTCCTTATAGTCGTTCCTCAGTCAATCTATCCGTGTGCCATCTTCCTATTCCTTTAGTTAGTTCTGTCTCCTACCTTGGCATTGTTCTTAGCAGTAACTTGTCCTTTCATCATCACATAAATTATCTCTATACGTCGGCTCTCAAGAGGATTAATTGGTTGAAGGCTCTCTCCTCCCGTAATTGGGGTGGGGATCCTTATATCCTTCTGATGCTATACAGGGCCACTATCCTTTCTAAATTCGATTATTGCTCGTTCCTTTACGCCAGTGCTCCTAAATATCTTCTCCTTAAACTTGATAAAATCCATAATTTGTGTCTTCGTCTTTGTATCGGTGCCTTGAACTCCTCTCCTATTGCAGCCATTTTGGCAGAAACTGGTTCCTGTCCTTTATTCATCCGAAGACTTTATCTAGGTGAACGATTTCTGATTAAACGTCTTCATATTTCCAATTCCTACTTACTTAATTCCTACTGGTTTATATTCAACAACTGGCGTTTCTCTCCTCGTAAAACCCCAATCCTTTCCTTGATTTCTTCACGACTCAGGGCCTTCTCTCCTTTTGTTCTATCCTACAACAAATGCCCTTATTTTACCTATAATTTCCTAGATTTTATTTACTCACCCAGTTTACTTTTTCTTCCTTCGTATGTCAAGTCTCTTCCCTCTCCCGCTGCTCATAACGAATTTAACTATGTTTTATCCTCGCTCTTTCCTTCGTATACCTTAATTTTTACAGATGGCTCAAAGTCAGCTTTGGGGGTTGGAGCGGCTTTTACTTTGCCGGATTTCGGCTATTCTGAGTCGTTCAAACTCCCCTCGTTCTCCTCCATATTCCTAGCCGAATCTATTGCGATCTTACAGGCAATCCTTTTTATAGCCTCCTCTAACAACATATCCAAGGTTCTCTTATCTTCTGATTCAAAAGGCGTTTTACAAGCCATTGCTACTCCCTTTCCTAAACCATCCGCTGATCCTATCGTGCTTCACATACGTTCCTTAATTTCACATCTATTTCATTCCCGTTCTGTCCGTATTGATCTATTGTGGATTCCTAGTCATTGTGGAATTTCGGGCAACGAGTTAGTCGACTCGTTGGCACGTTCGGCTGCTTTAAACGGTCGCTTTATTAGGCATTTCCCAGCTCAAAGTCTTCTTACTCTTTCCTCGCGTTGCCATCGTGACTGTTGGTCTGAGCTCTATCCTTCTTCTTTTTCCAATCCTGCTTCCTTTTACTTATCCATACAACCCACTCCTCCTCTTTTTCCGTGGTTTGTTGATTTCCCCAACATGAGGCGGTCAACTATTTCATCCATAATTAGACTTCGGTTAAACCACAGCTTGCTTCCTGCTTCGCTCTTTCGTTTCTCCATTACTCAGTCTCCTCTTTGTCCATTTGATCCGTTAGAAGCAAACTTCGTTTGTGATGCGAACCACATTTTCCTTGAATGTCCTTCCATTTCTTCAGAACGCGCGATACTGTATTCCGGTCTTTTGCGTCTTGGCCTCCCTACGCCCTACAGCGCTCACAGCATCCTTTCTTTTCCGTCTCCTTTGGTTATTCCTTTGTTAGCTTCTTTCGTATGTTCCATTTGTAATATTTTTCCTTTATAATTATTAATACCATCATACCGTTGAAGTGAGTAACGTCCTTAGCCGACATGCTCAAAAAAAAAAAAAAAGGGAGATCCAAATTTTTATTTAGTTTCTTTTCTTTTCTTTTTTTTTTTTTACGTTTGAAGGAAATACTTACAGTAATAAATAGGATTTAATATTAAATAGTTTTCATTTTAATAGTACAAAACCATAACACCTAATAATAAAAACTATGTGAAAAAATCAATTTAAAATATTAAGAATAACTCTATAAGTTAAATTAGATTCAATTAATAAATCTATTCCATAATGGTTTTTTTAAATTATACTTTTTAACAAAGTTAATACTTGTGTAATGTGTATTTTCAATCAAGCAATATTCCATTTAAAATTAGATTTTGGGTCATATTTTACATTAAAATCGTAATTTTAGGATCAGTGTTTATAAATAAAAGCATATATATTTTTTTTTTAGATTTAATAGCTTAAAATTTACCTTAACCAATACAATTTGTTAAAAACAATAACTTATAAACATATATAGAAACAACAATTTCGTACAATACAACTTAATTACTAACAATTTCTAATTATAGCACGACAATTATTTAAAATACTACTGAGAAATATTAAATACGATTTAAATTTAGAATAACCAGGAACTAGGTCAGCTGTTAGTGATATCGCTAGTGACTGGTTATTTAGTAGTAACTAGTTATTTTTAAATCGATATTACCTAAAACAAAACAAAACCGACGTATTTAAAAACTAACCAGCGTATGTTATATCGATTAAAACTAGCGAACATCAATTACAACCTGCGATGATCTTGAAAAACGGGACAAACATAAACGCGCGATCCGCTCCGCCAACAAATCAGTTTCAAATCAGTTTATTGTGTACGTTTATAAATAAATATAACATAATTCAGCAAATATATACCACAACAAATGTGCAAAGCTGCGCGAGCAGTGCGACTATTACAATTCAACAATTACGCTCGGTACATTTTTTTTTTTTTTTTTTTTTTTTTTTTTACACGTATATGTATTTCAGTACAATCTTATTATAGTAAATAAATTAGCACTACTTTTAAAACAGTGTTACAACTTAATCTAACTAATTTGTAACATGAGCAGAGTAGAAACTATGTACAATTACATAACTCCTAATATACAGATATATACATAATCATACGCGCATATAAATACTCACACGCACGCTCACCAAGTATATGCACATACCAATAAGTTACATACATACGAATATATATTACAGAATAAATTAGGTGACTAGTTCATAAGGCTTTGTGCGCTTAAGGCGCCTTAAGTCATCATCGGAAAGTAGCAGTTCTAAAGCCTCTCGATATTCCGGTGACTGTGAAGTCGGTATTCGTGCGCTTCTGCAATATAACGTATGACTTCATCGATCCATGGAATATTTAAATCGGAATGTATTTCTTCGTTTCGTTGATACCAAAAAGCTCCAGTGATGTTTCGGAGACACTTATTTTGAGCGCGCTGAGTAATTAACCGATATTGACTGTCTTTGCACAGCCCTAGAGTTGAATACCATACATCCATATCGGTCTGATGATTTGACAATAAATCAAACGCTTATTAGACAGATTGAGTTTAGAATAACGCCCAATCAGCCAACAAATCTGTCTTAATTTATGCATGGTTTGTTCCTTTTTCATTTTGACATGCGTCTTCCAATTCAGCCTGGAATCTAAATGCATACCCAGGTATTTAGCAGAGTCCGATCTCGGAATAGGAAGACGATCAAGATATATAGGACAGGTCTTAGATTTACGAAGCGTAAACATAACATGCACTGATTTTTCTTGATTAATCTTGATCTTCCAATCACATGTCCATTTGCTAATTTTTTCTACTGCATATTGCAAGTTAATCGTAGTCAATTCTGATGAGTCACTAATTAACAGGATGGTTGTGTCATCTGCAAAGGTAGCAGTAGTCGTCTTGGCTGTTGTTGGAATGTCAGCTGTATACAATAAATACAGAGAAGGTCCTAAGACACTACCCTGTGGAACACCAGCCTGTATTGGATGAAATTTGGACTTTGCTTCTTCATAAGAAACTCTGAAGGATCTATCAGAGATATATGATTCAAGAAGTTGGCACATATTTTCCGATAGCAGGTTGCTCATTTTATAGATCAGCCCTTCGTGCCAGACTCGATCAAAAGCTTGCGATATGTCTAGAAAAACCGCCGGACAGTATTTTTTTTCTTCAAAGGCTGTTTCAATTAGCTTAGTTATACGATGCACTTGGTCAATCGTAGAGTGCTGATTGCGGAAGCCAAACTGATGATCTGGTATCTTTAATAAGGGCTTGAGTCGCTTAAGGAGTAGTTTTTCAAATAATTTTGATATGGAAGGTAACAAAGAGATTGGTCGATACGAAGTTACTACTTCTGTTGGTTTCCCAGGTTTCGGTAACATGATGATTTGAGCGATTTTGAAACATTTTGGTACGTATCTCATTCTGAAACAGGCATTAAAGAGATATGTCAGCATGATAATTCCTTTACGTGGTAATTCTCTAAGCGCTCCAGGTGAAATTTCATCGATTCCAGGAGCCTTTTTGGGATTCATATTATTATCTAACTCTTGTGCAACTTCAAGAGGAGTTACTGGTTTTATTTGCTGGAAAGGTTGGTAATTTTTCGTTGTATCGATCTGGGAGTTTATATTATGTGTTGTAAAGACTGAACCTAAATGCGAAGCGAATAGTTCAGCTTTACTGTTGTCGTCGCGAATCCACTGCCCCTGTTCATCCTTGAGAGGAGGAATATGAAGTAGTGGACGTTTGAAGCGTCGCGTTGCATGCCACAATGAATAATTTGTGTCCGCTGCAGGGCTTAAATTTTCTAAGTAGTTTGTGACGCTTTTCTGTTTGAAATCCTTGATTAGCCTATTAACTTTATTGCTAATTCGATTAAATTTTGTTTTATCCGATGGATGACGGGAGCGTTGCTATATTTTCCGTGCACGTCTTCTCTCTTTTATT
This sequence comes from Icerya purchasi, assembly GCA_039619475.1. Taxonomy (NCBI): domain Eukaryota; kingdom Metazoa; phylum Arthropoda; class Insecta; order Hemiptera; family Monophlebidae; genus Icerya; species Icerya purchasi. Next base: position 545,170,439 of record CM077115.1, read on the forward strand.
AGTTTCCTAACTTCGATAGGATACAGTACTTCATTTGGAACGTTTTCTTTAAGAGCTGGAGTAGCCTGGCTAGCAGCTTTTCGCAACAAGTTGATAAAGTGCTGGGCTTGCTGTTCTAAATCACTAATAGTTTTAAGCCTGATTTTAAGTTCAATTGAAGAGTCAAGGCTTTCTCTAAATTGATTCCAATTAGTATATTTATTGGTGAGATTTTGCGGAATTCTTTTTTTAATCACTACAGAACTTAGTGTCATAAGTACCGGAGTATGATCTGACGATAAGTCCGTAATTCCTTCTACTTGCACATAATTGGCAGCGATTCCTTTAGTAATGAAAAAGTCAAGGAGATCAGGATTCTTCGCGCAATCTGTTGGCCAGTAAGTAGGTTTCCGCGATGAAAAGAACTTACACGAACATATGTTGATAGCGTTGAGAAGTTCAGCACCTTTTTTTGGTGTCGTCAAACGTGACCCCCATATGGTGTGTTTTACATTAAAGTCGCCTGCAAGTATAAAACTAGGACCGAGTTGATTGAAGATATCAATAAATTGACTTTTTTCAAAATTACTATTGGGCGGACGGTATGCTGCAGCTAGATTGAGGTCTGCGCCATTATAGTTTATTGCTACTACTGTGGCTTGTAGGAAATTCAATTGTATTTCTTCCTGTAAATAGTGTTTGATATTCTGTTTAATTATCACTGCTGTTCCTCCTCGTCCTCTGCCACTTGGGTGGTTAGTCCAATATGTAGTGTAGCCGTGAATTCTGATAAAACTTTTTGTTGTAAAATGTGTTTCTGAGATTAATGCGACGTCAACAACATGTGTGTTAAGAAAAGCCTCGAGTTCTTGAGCTCTCTGACTCAAGCCATTGGCATTCCAGGTTAGTATTCGAAACGAGGAGTCAGTCATTTCACTATTTTTCCTTGGCTTTTTGTGTGTTGGCTCAATGGTTTAGTTTCTAATTGAGTAACACGTATATTTAGCTGGTTAATACTAGTTTGGATACTGTGAAGTATAGCCATAACGTCGTTAATGGTTGGATCTTTTTGTTGTGGAGGAATTTGTATTTGTTCCTGTGATTTTAAATTCAATTTGGTTGCATGCGCAAATGTTTTTCCTGCTTGCACTTTTTCTGCAGGTCTGATTCGTTCCTCTCTAACACGATCTACCGCTTTTTTTATAGGCTGGGACTGCGTTTTCGACTTTTGATGGACTTCGCAACCAGCGTAGTTAGCTGTATGTCCTATCATACCGCATAAGACACATTTTGGTTGGTCTTTTTTAAGTTTCTTGCACTCTTTGGTGAGATGGTTACCGGGACATTTTACACATCGAGGAGGATGAGTGCAGTAATTTTTGGTATGCCCTATTCGTTGACAGTGATGACACTGTTTGATTTTATTGTTTTTATGAGGGGGTTCGATAGAGACTTTACAATGTGCAAGATTAGTTATTTCGTATACGTTTTTATTGTTCGCTTTTGGGGAGATTTCGATTTTGAACAGTGGAAAATTCTTGATTTGCCGTCTTCCTTCTGTATCCCTATATACTTTCACTATAGGGCTTATCCGAATAATTTCATAACCAGTTTTTCTTAAGTCATTCTTTATGTCCTCATGGTCGATTGATGGCGGTAATCCACGGATCACAAACGCAAAAGGACGTTCAGATTTCGGTTGAAACGTGTGATATGTAATTTTCCACGTAGTAACTCATTTGACGTACTTGCTGAATTACTATTCAGATCTTTTAAAAAGGCTGTAACCGAGCGGTAATCGTTACTATCTCGGACAGATATTTTAATATCTCCACTAGGAAGTCCCTTAAAGGTAGGTTCTTTTTTTGTTTGTGTGATTACTTTATTTTTAAGTAAGTTGAAGTTTTTAACGTTACTCACAAATACAGGTGGCGGAAGTGGAGTAAATTTATTTACCAGCTGATTCTCATTTGTTATGTCAGGCATAGTTGAAATATCTACTGATTTAGAGGGAGTACCGTCACGTGTCGGAGTTTGCAATTCCACACAATGTGACTGATCAATGCAGTTTAACCTTTCGATAGGCTCATTTACCTGCTTTTGCAGTTGAGCTATTTGGTTATCCTTGCTGGCAATTAATTCTTCGTACCGTGTCAGAGTAGAAGTTTCTCGTGTTTCTATTTTTTTCCTTTTGTTTTCCTTTTTTCCATTAACAGTGTTAATATCATTGTCACTGATTTGCCGTTTCGGCTTGTCATTAAGTTTTAATTTTAATGATGAAACTGTTTTATTATTTCCCGCCATCGTATAAGTTTTCTTGAGCGGAAATATTTTGTGTGCGATATATTCTTATTGAATATATGGTAACACCGTTAAGCTAATGCGCTATAACCCCCTTATCGTTTTTCGAACGGTGATGTAAAGAGAAGAAAAAAAAAAAAAAAGTAGAAGAAGATGAAGAAGAGAAAAAAAAATGAAAATATCCTCACCGACCGGAACAGAGTCCCAACGAAAAATCCGATTAGCCTGTTACATTACTCGGCCTTTCCAAAAACCGCGAGAACATAAATGTTTATAATAAGCAATCGCCGCTGCGAGAAATGTTTATACTAAACGGTCGTCGCTGAGAAACCACAGCGTAGCACGATACCGTATGTTTTACAGACAAGCACTTTAACGAACGAGCGATGAACACAGAATATACATGTGTATATGTTGGATTTAAAACAGAAACTACGCTCGGTACATGAACAAGAAGAAGACAATGCAAAAGACACTAGAATGATTCTTATCAGGTAACAGACGGTTGCAGTGATGATCGACGAGCAATCGCCATCTCCCCATCCACGATGCTCATATATATATATATATATATATCATAAATCCTCCCTCCAGCTCGTGCACACCTGCCGTGCATACACGCTATATCGCTGCCACCGGCCACATACACGCATCAAAAATCAATCAGACACGGATGATGCCGTTAGACGCGCAAGTATCTTTAGCGACGACGACAGCGGCTGCTCGAAAAACCGAAGAATACCACACAGGTAATTTTTCTAGTTTGAGCAACAACAGAAATACCGGATCGGTGTCAATATTGTATACCTTAAGCCTAACAGTTTAAGACTTTGCCCCCTAGCCCAAAAACTTTGTTTGTTTTTTTTTCTTCATTATTGTTTTTTGTCTTTATTTTTGTTTTTATATAGATGGGGCTATTCGCAAATATTTTTTCTGAAAAGTTATCTTTCGATAAATTAAAAATATAAAGAAATTTTATTAAAAGAAAAACAAATTTTATCTAAAAATAATACGCATCCATCATTCAGCAACGCATCCGTTAAAATCCGAGGGGAGCTCATTAGCAGAGTTTCCGCCGCTATTTTATTATTAAAAATAATTCGCATAGTCTCAATCGGCCTCGTTGATTTGCGTACAGTCCATGCGCTGTCCAATCCAACATGGCGGAACGATCCCTTAAAATACTATACATCATTTGAGACTTTATTCACAAAAATACGTTCGAAACTACCTATATATAGGTAATGGAACTTTCTTATTGATCTCTAGCCGTGCTGTAAAGACATAATAAATAACCGCGCTCTGTCAATTTCTGTCAAATAGCACTTACATTATTCCCAAATGTCACACAACTGTGCAAGTGGAAGAAAAGAGAGAGAAAAAAACGAAAACGAAAAAGAAGTAGAAAATAAAATTCCTCAGCGCAAAACAAGAATAAACTTTGTTCCCTTCCACAGTGAATATTATCGCTTACATTATTAAGTAGGTGTATTTTTGAGAAAATTCCGTTCTTTAAAGCAAATAATAAGACAAAAAAGACGCAACTTCTGAGCTATAGAACGTGCTATAGTGAAAACCGTTAAAGTAACATCATCAAATATTAATATTATTGTAGGAAAGTTTTTCGGTTGCTTTGTTTGTCGTTCATAATTTCACAGTCCGGCTAGGTTTTTTTACCGAGGTAATCTCAGGTAATATGAAGTAATTTAAGAATGTCTCGAGCGGCTATTTAATTAATGCAGGAAAATCTAAAAAATGTTTACGGCGTTTTCTCTTTATCTAAATATATATTTATTATTATACATGCCTGCGTATGCGCATGTATATTAAAAAAAAAAAAAAAAAAAAAGTATTCCACCCCAAGAATCCTTTCAAAGATTTCGCTTTTCTTTTTATCCTTTTTCGAAAGGGACTTTGGATAATTCCGCTCAGACGATTTCGTATTAATAAATAAAAAAATGTTGAACTCATAAAAAAAAAAAAAAGGCACGCCTCAAGCCTATAGTTTTTTTTCTCTTTTTATTTTTCAACGTAATCTCCTTCTAGTACTAACGTTGGAGCCATTTGTTTAACCCCTCCAAAAAATACGATTTTCTCACTAAAATACGCTTCAGTCTCGGCCGGAACCTCTTCATTTGAGCTGAATTTTTTTCTCTCCGAGCCATGTTTTCAAGTTAGGGAACAGATAAAAGTCGCAGGGTGCCAGGTTGAGTGAGTAAGGTGGATGCGGAAGCAATTCGTAGCGCAGTTCGTACAATTTAGGCCGCGACAATTGAAGATGAATGTGCTGCTAGTGCATTATCGTAATGATAAAGCACTTTTATCTTCGCCAAATGAGGAGGCCACACGTCTCCTTCAATTTCTTATCAAATCTGCCCAATAACTCACTGTAGTACTGCTCTGCGATTGTTTTTCCTTTCTACAGAATATGAGGATTATTCCTTTGGAATCCCAAAAAATCGTGGCCATGACTTTTCCGGCTGATGGAACCGTCTTTGCCTTCTTCGGAGCAGATTCACCCGGAAAAATCCATTGTTCAGATTGTCTCTTGGTCTCTGGCGTGTAATAATGTATCCCGGTTTCATCAACACAGTGATGACGACTCGATATAAAAAATCCTGTGCATTTCGCTTAGAGCGGTCCAAACATGTTAGTCGTACCCGCTTGTTATCCACCGTGAGCAATCGCGGCACCCATAATCGGGCCGACACTTTTCTCACACCTATCTTATCAGTTGAAATCTTGATTGCCGTTCCGTACGAGATACCTACAACCTCAGCTACTTCGCGCACTTTCATTCGGCGATCAGCGAGAATCATGTCACGGACCTTTTTAACTGACGGGCGTCCTGGCCGTTCTTCATCAAAAACAGTTGTACGATAACGCTTAAACTCGTTAAACCAATAGATGATGAAGGGTTCCCGTAGACAAAATCCAATTTCACTTTTATTTCTTTGCCTGTTTTTCCATTCAAAAATAAAAAACAAATTACGGATATCGATCCTTTTTCCATTATATCGAGAAATTGCACACTATAACTGGCTGCCACAAGAAAACTAACCTACGAATTAATCTGAAATTCAGCGTGATATCTTTTAACAGATTACAGTACACGATGGTAGACAGTCAATTTCACTCACCAGTGCCATCTGTTATCAATCACGGGTACTTATTCATCAACTCTCGCAGTCAACTGACTCATGAATCGCAACTAGAGTTCATTCCGCCACCGAGTTCAACAGAATTAAAGAAAAAAGAAAAATATCCAAATTCGGAACAATTTTTATCTTCTAGCTCATAACTTACAAATAATAAGTATTCGATCGCCCATTCTTACCGAACAATACGGAATATATTCTCTGACATGACGTACTTTGTTCTTTCTTTTTTTTTTTTTTTTTCGTTATAAATTCACGAATCCGAATAGGGATGTGCTTACAGATGTGCATATGTTTCGGTCGTACGATTACGAGCATTAAGCTCTCTCCGAAACACGCTCTTCGTTCTTGCGTATGAGACTCGCTAGTTGTAAATGAATTCATTAAAATCGAAATATTCCTGCGATAAAATTTAAATAACAATACCCACTTCTTCGGAATGTTTCAGAGGGTAGGCAACTTTTCCAGCCTTGTAAATTCTCCGCAGTAAGCAACTTCCGATAGAAAAGGATATGCAAAAACTTTTACAATAACATACAATGAGCCGGTTGCAATGAATTTAATTTAGAGGTGAATTCGCTAATAATTTTACGGCAATATGGCACGCGCACACATTCACACACACTCACATCGACGCACACGCACGCACACGTATATTACTTAGCGGATAGAATTACGGCTGGCGTTTTTACGCTTCGCGCCAAGTACCACATCTGTAGCATTTGCGTTGGAATTTCTGAAATTTTCGAATTTATTTCTGTAATATCTAAAACCGAACGCCGACAAAGTTGTGGAAAAATATTTTTCAGCGCACAAAAAAACCAGGATGACTGTACCGCTTTAAAAGAAATATATAATTTCCGAAACTTTTTTAAATCGATTTATTTAAGCCGTTTGCTGTGCGATTTTATTTACTTTTTTCGTCCTCCGACTTTCCCGTGTTAATAATGAAAACTTTGAAATCAAGCCCTATTAAAAGCACAGGTCGCAACAACTCCGAGGAGAACGGCTCAAAAAAAAAGAAAAAAAGAAAAGAGGAACGCGCCGGATGTTCCAACTTTTTCATTTAGGCGCATATATTTTCACCGCGCGCTTCCATACCCCGAAAATCTCCTCCATATCCCTTTTCTTCAATTTCTTCAACAACGAACGAATGTCTATACCTGGAATTGTTGAAATTGTTGGATCGTCAAGATAGTCGCATTTCGGTTTCCTCTGGAATATTGCAATATTTCAATTTGAAAAGCGAGAATAACGTCTTTAATAAGCGATAAATATAGAGTTAATAAAGAAACGAACCGAGCAAACCGGTTTCCAAAAATTGAGGTGTACCTCGGTAATACGTAGTCTGCGTCAGAGTTAAAGAGATTTCATCGAGCCGGTAAAGAGATTAAAAACTATGATCATCCATTGCGATCAGAGTCTCGAAGTATTATGTAACGAAGAAAGAACTACGCTTCGGCATTATAGAAATAAGTTTAAATTTTATCGAAGGAGATTCTTAGTCTTCGAAAACCATTCAAAAGTTTGATTCAGGCTAATGAATTCAGTCAATGAGAACGAGCTGGATTGAACTTCAACAAACTTTAACATGTTTTTTTTTTTTTTTTTTTTTTTTACATCACACCGGTTCCAAGACCATAATTGACCAGGCTATTTTTTTCCATGCTCAGTTACCCAGCGGCAGCACAAGCATTAGTCGATCGGAAAAACTTTTTGTTCGAATGCTCCTTTATTTCCTCCGAACGTTCTACCCTGTATTCTAGTCTTCTGCGCCTTGGCCTTCTTACTCCTTATAGTGTCCACTCCATTCTTGCATTCCCCTCACCCAATATAGTTCCTAACGGATTACTATAAAGCTGGAGTTCATTCATTTCACATCCGAGATGTTAACGACGGAGTAATCTTCTGCTTCTGATATCTAATACTGTTTGCTATAGAGCTGGGTTTTGTTCGTTCGACGGCTGAGGTATTAACGACGATGTTATCTATCGCATCTGACGCTTAGGGCATCACCGGCCCATGTTCTTTTGAGCCTCCTTGGCTGATCCCAGCGACTGATGTTCGATATCACTGGATTTTGATTGAATTGAAGTGCCTCGTAAAAGTGTTTGTATTGCTTCACGTATAAATCGTTTATGTATGGAACATCTAAGTCTGTATGCAGAGTGTGATTCGATACCATAGTACGGTGCGTCTACCATTTGCCTCAACGTTTTCGATTGGAACTGTTGAACCCCCTATCTAGGTTACTCTTCGCAATGACTCCGTATACTTCTAATCCGTATCTCCAGACTGGCGCTATAACTGAAAGATATACTAGTCTCTTGCATTTCAAACTAGCTGGTGACTTTAATACGCTGTTAAGAGCCTTAATTCTTGTTTGCCGGATGAACGATACATGACTTCTCCATGTAAGTCTTCGATCTAATATCATACCCAGGTATTTGATTTTCTTGAATTATGCGCTAATAATTTTATTGTATTAGGGGTGGGGGGGCAGTTTTGCACCTTTAAAGTGAAAGTTACTTGTCTGGTTTTTTGGTGGTTTAGCTTAATCTTTCACTTAAGCGCCCACTTCCGGATAGCGGTTAAATGTTCCCGTGTTAACAAGGGGATGCGTACACTAGGTTTTTGTGCCGAGCGAGGATACAGATATCATTCGCAAAGGTAGCGATTCCTGTCGTCCTTAGTACTGGCACATCCGCTGTGTAGATGGAATACAGGAGCGCGCCAAGTACACTTCTTCTTCTTTACGCCATCTCCGGTCGAAGTTTGGCGATCAATGTGGCTAGCTTCGCTTTATCGGCCGCTGCTTGAACTAACTCCGATGATGTTGCACCATCGCTGCATGTCATCCTCGCACGATAATTTTCTTCCACCTCTGCTTCTTTTCCCAGCAATTCTAAGCACAGTTTGCGGGCTTCTCTATACTTTTCATTGCGATTAATGTGGCCGTAGTATTTGATTTTTCTTTCTTGCACAGTTAATAATAATTCTCTTTTCTCGGCCATTCTGTTCATTCTTTGTTAGTTATCCGTTCTGTCCACATGATATCTTTAACATACGTGTCGGTAAATGTACATTTCAAACGCTTGTCATCTTTTTTCAAGCTGTTTTGTCCAACTCTCAGCACCATCATATAAAAGTACTGAGAAGACATAGCATCGGACTAATCGCATACGTAAATTTAAACTAATATTCTTTCTAGTTACCCCCCAGCATCTTCATAGTATTGAATATACCTCTGGCATTCTCGATACTAATTTCAATGCTCCGATCTACTTCCTCATGAAGGTACCCAGGTATGGAAACTTACTGACTCTTTCCACCTTCTCAGCTCCAATGTAAATTTGACCATCTGTTGCATTAGCATCAGTTCTTTTCTTGTGTATAACCATCCACTTCGTTTTGGTGGCATTTATTTCTAACCCATACTGGAGACTGATGTCACAAACACGGTTAACGATTTCTTGTAATCCAGTAATATTATCAGATATTAGAACTGTATCGTCCGCGTATCGTACATTTTTACTCCGTCAGTTTCCTTAATGGCTAATTTGAAAATGCTTTCTGCATATACGTTGAAGAGTATCGACGACAATATATGCACCCTTGTCTGACACCTCTTTTTAACGCTATATCTTCTGTTATTTCGTTCTCACAACGAACTACAGCAGCCGTTTGGTTCCAGTATAGGTTGTGTAATATTTTTATATCATTTTCATTTAGGTTGATAGCTCTCAAGAGTTCTATTAGTTTGTCATGGTCAACACAATCGAAAGCTTTTCTATAATCAATAAAGCAGAAATATAGTCTATGATTCATGTCTCTGCATTTCGAAGCAAGGACATTTATTAGACATAATGCTTCCCGGGTTCCATAGCCTTTCTTAAAACCGAACTGCCATTCTCCAGAATTATTTTCGCATGTTTCATATATCCGTCGATGTATTATCTTCAAAAATATCTTCAGTATGTGTGACATAAGGCTTATTATTGTTCGGTAGTCGCTGCAATCTGACGCGTTGAATTTCATTGGCAGTGTTACGAACACTGATCTCAACGAATCAGTGTCATGAGCCTTCCTGACTGACAGATTTCATTGAAGAAATCAGTGAAAAATATCACCATCTGCTCGTCTTCAATTAATAGTTGGAGTACCTCACCGTGAATGCCATCAAGGCCTACTGTTTTTCCTACTTTCAGGTTTTTTATCGCTTCTATTACTTCTTCTTTTTTGATTTTAATTATCCCAGCCCCGATAGGACAATTCTCTTCTGCCATAGATGATTCTGTTCTTCTATTCTGAAATAGTTCCTGTACATAATTCCTCCATGTTGTTAGTCTATCGTGGATATTGTCCAGAATATTACCATTTTTGTCCTTTAGTACGGCATACCTCTTCTTTCTCATAGTTCCAACAAATTCTTTGAAAAGAGTCGTGCTTTTCCTCTAACTGCTCAATTTTACAACACTTTTCTTGTAACCATTGTTCCTTCGCTTCACGCACTTGTTTTCGTATAAACTTGTTCAGTTTGCGATATTCCGCGCTGTTATGTTTATTTTTCCGCCTTTCCTCCCCATCTCTTTCAGTATATCTTCAGTCATCCAAGCTTTCTTTTTCGAGTAAGTCGCGTTACCTATAACAGTAGTCTGGATTCGATTTTGTTCTTCTTTTCATATTTCCCAGGAACGTTCAGTATTAGGCGCTGTAAGCAGAGAGATTAATTTCTTCATTTCTTCCTTTACTTTAACACGTACTTCATACTGCTGTATCTTCCGAATATCTATACGATGTGTTATATTCTGTTTTGGCTTTGGACCTCTACAAAACCGGAACTTTATGACTAAAACCACTGAATTGTGGTCTGATCCAACATCAGCACCTTGATATGTTTGGACTGATTTTACGTCTTTCTTGAATTGCTTCGGAAGGAGTATATAATCTATCTGATATCGTACGTCTCCTGATGGCGCTTTTCACGTATATAGGCGTCTTGCTGGTTGCTGAAAGAAAGTGTTCGCAATGAATAAATCTTGCTCAATGGATAGTTGTATCAGTCCATCTCCACGCTTGTTTCTAACACCAAGACCAAAGTTTCCGACTTCGTGACCATTTCCTCCTTTTCCGATTTTAGCATTCCAATCACCCATCACTACGTTGATTTCACCCTTCTTCGTTGTCTTCCGAAGCATTTCCAGTTCATTGTACCAGTCCTCTAGTTCTTCTTCTTTTTTGTCTGCAGTGGGAGCATAAACTTGTAATATGTTCATGAGGCGGTAATTGGTATTAAGTTTCAGTAATATCATTCTATCGGACAGCGGTGTAAAATCCAATATTGATTTTTCTATTTTCTTCGATACTAAGACCGCTACTTCATTCTTGTGATTTTTGTCGTTTGCACCTGAGTAAAATACATCGTTGCGTCTTCCATTCTAACAATAGCATTATTTGGCCAACGCACCTCGCTTAGCCCGAGTATGTATATCGATATTCAATCGTTTCCTTTCAGCTTCTCTACATTGTGCCGGTTCCCCGCTTGGTATAAACTCCGTACATTCCATAAGGCGATTCTGACTTTTCTATTTAAAACCTCGGTCACCTGTATATTTATATTCGAGGAATTATCATTTCTGATTGGCGGAGATTTTCTCAGCATCCGCTGACCATCTAAGGTCTGCTCCGGACTAAGGGCCGTTTTTGTAGTGTTTCCAGCCGTTCATGATTTGTGGGAAGATACTCCAGTGGTTTCCCGTTGCCTGCTGGAGGGTTTTCTGTTGGGGTTTGCTCCCTTAGCCGATTTTTCCAGATTTAAAGCGCTGGATACTCGCCTACTCACCACAAAACAAAATTTTCATAGAACACTAGTCTTGCCAGGGACACTTGGTTATGGGTGAGCTGCTGGTGGTCTGCAAGATGTAACTGCAGCAATATGCTTAATGGTATTTATTGGTGCGTTGTTATCGGCAAACAGCGCCCACCATTTTCCCACCCGCTGAATGAATTTCTGCTTTAGCTCCTCTTATCAGAATCTCCTAAAAAGAGAATTACCGCCCCGCAAGCCGTGGACGCGCAGAAATTCGTAGCTGTTGTCATTCGTGTGGTTGTCGGTGGACTGGCACCAATTGACAACGAGTGACTACTATCTAGAGAATTACCTCTAGCGACATATAGCCTGTGCCCCGCGGGGCGCCAGGTACACACTGATGCCTATATATTATTTGACAAAGATAATGATGAGTTTATCTTGACATTGAAACTTCCGTTTGTCAAATATGAGACCATAACAACTGCATATAAGTCGTTTGGTAAAATTTGTTTTAGTTTACAAAGTAACCCTCTTGATGCCAAACGCGATTAAAGGTCTGTTCAATATCCAGAGAAAAATGGCGTTACAGTATTCTCCTTTCTCTAATGTAGCTGCTATTTTGTCTGTTATGTACCTGGTGAACAGTTGAGTGTTTTCCGCAGAAACCGAACTGATGATTCGGAATGATCCTATTTTCTGTTGTTATCGAAACTATTCTATCGTATACTATTAGCATTTCAAGTATTTTAGAAAGCACACTTAAAAGGCTGATTATACGAGACGAAGGATATATTGGATTTTTTCCTCCCGGTTTTAAGATCACCAAAATTATTGTTCCAAGTTTCAGGGTAATATCTAATTCTTAGAATCGTGTTACACATATACATAAGTGTAATTGAAGTGATCGTTTTCGATGGGAGCATTTTAATTATTTCACCGCTGTTATTTCATCGAAAGCTGGAGCCTTTTTGGTTCGCAGCATCTTAATTTTAGCCTGTACTTCTCTAGGTGATATAAGCTTCGTCGGCAGTGTGAGTTGAAAAGGGACCCCCATATATGTCTCTCTATTAGTTTATCAAGTGCGGAATCCCGTATTTCATTGTGTGCTTTAAATATTTGTACCAAATGCTCAGCAAACGTTTGAGCTTTATCAGCATCAGTTTTGGTCCATTTCCCATTTGCTTTTTTGACCGGGTACTATTTTTTGGATGTTGTTTTAGGAAAGATTTTGTTGTTTTCGAAATAGAGTCATCTTGCGGATTTAATTGAGAAAAGAAGTTTTCATCATACCTATTATTCTTCTATATCTGTATCATTTTGCGTAATTCCCTCTGTAGTGAATTGTATAGTTGTTTACCAGTCAATGTTCTATTACGTTGCCAACTAGTACTCTTGTCGCTTGTATTAATCTTCTAATTTCTACTGGAACATTAAAGTGATTTTCCTTAATAGCTTCATGCGCTGGACTTTTAGCGGTTGTTTTACATGCATCTTGGATGTTCTTAATTAATGTCGAAACCCCGCTCCACCGAGATCCTCATTCGTTTTTAGTCTAATAGTTAAATGTCCGTAATCAGATCCATGTATTTCTTAAATTTCATCCAATCTGTATATTTGTTTTTGGTAATGGTTTAGGTTTTTTTATTTATTATTGGTGCTACAATTTATATCTGAAATTGAAGTGGTAGATTTATCTATGATGTATATGCTACAATGATCGGATTAGTTTATAAAAGTTTGTATACAAATAAGATACTATACACACGCCTAAAAAAGATGAATAACTTTCGATAATCGAAAAAATAAACAAAGGCAAAATTAAAAGGGAACTAGAGAAAATATCACTATTGTTCCGAGAAAAAAAAATTATGCTGCAAAAGCGAAACCGAAATACTTGCGAATAGTAAGAAATGGAAAAATAAAACAAAATTGCTCTTCGTAGGAATACTTTTGATCCCATATTTGAAGAGAATGATATTTTATATTCAGCTTTATTCCGATCAATAATAGAATATGAAAGTGTTATTTATTACCCCAAAAAGTTAAATAAAGGGAGTAGGAAAAAAAAAAAGAAGAAAATCGAAACAATGAATAACATTAATAAACGTAATATCGGATTACAAAACAATCTCCTATTGCGCCGCAAATGTTACTGTTGGTCTACTACCACTAAAATTGCAATTAGGAAAATTAAATTAATGAAAAATGAGAAATACCGATAAAAAAGAATTTTAAAAAGGCATTAACGAATTCGAAGTATAGAGCCAGATGGCTGCAGCAATGCGATAATGACGTAGAAGGACGTTGAATTAGTTCCCAGGATAGAAGAGCGACTATTAAATGAAAGTCTTGTTCCGGATTAATTTTTTGACACAGTTTATTTCAGGCCAATGTGCGTTTGAAATTTCGCTACTTTTTTTATTTTTTATTTTTTCTTTCCCGGTAACGTCCATGCACCATTTTTAACTGCAGTGGTCATTACAGCGCATGCGGGGGTCAGACTGAAAAGGCTACTTCATAATTTACCTAGTAAGCTGTTGGTCGCTACTTGTCCGGGGACGCTTTCCAAACAACTTTTCAAACTATTATTATTTTTTATTTATATTAAATTTAGGTCGCTTCAACAACTAGGTTATTAGCGACCGCAATACATAATTATATTAATATTATTTTACAATAGAAATATGAAATTAGCAACAAAATTACTTATACACTTAAATACAAATTCATATTAACATTTTATATTAACTTTAATATTTCAATAGATTTTAGGAACATGATTGTTTTATTTATTCCATCTGAGTTGTTCAGGCATTCATGGAGTGTGCCCGGGATTTTACACTGCAGTCTTGGGTTGGTCCAGCTGTGTACATCCCAGGAACCAGTGTGAGATTGATGCTTGTTGTCTCGAACAGAATGTGCATATCTGCGGTGGTATTTTTTCCATTAGGTATCTGTGTGTTATATTAGTGTGCCCAATTCTTAGGCGAGTGATTATTCGTTGTAGAGCTCTGTTGTTATGGTGAGGTGCTATTTGCCATATATTGTCCCGACAAGCTGCTATTTTATTATTTCTATCGTTGGTCCACCTCTCATTCCAGTAGATCTCTTTTTTGTGATGTGTTGCTCTGTTTAGATCGATGTATGGAATTTTAGTCTCGGCGATAGTCTCCAATTTAGTGGCCCTTTTGGCAGCAACATCAGCTTTTTTGTTCCCACTTATTCCAACATGAGCGGGTATCTTTTCCAACTAATAAAATGAAAAAACCGTTGAAAGTGTTTTTCCCGAATTCTTCTTATTAATCAGTGTGCTGTACCGGTTAGTCAACCCCCCCCCTCCCCCCCTCCCCGCCGTATTATTCACAGTTGCTAGCCAGATGCACATTGGGAAGCGTGGAGTTTTATTACAATTCGCTAGCTCGTAAATGCCCAGCAGTGTGTAAAGGCTTGAAGAATTTTGAAATGCAAAACGGAGTGTTTTAGCGGGTATAGAAAGCAAAACTGTATCAATTAGAGAAACGGTATAAGTTTTTTTTTTTTTTTTTTTTTTTTTTTTTTTTGGCCCGGCAAGAAACCATTTGGCCACCAACACCTCTACAAATAACCTAGACTAACAGAATAGTGTGTGGCAATATTAACACTAATAATTAGACATCCACAATACAATTCAAACACACATGGCCGCCATGATATGACATAGCCCACAGGTGTCAAGAAGGATATGGAATTAACATTGAAAATTATACTCTCATAATACAACTTGACCACACATGGCCGCCATGATATAACATAGCCCACGAGTGTCAAGGAGGATATGGAATTAGCATTGAAAATTACACTCTCATAATACAACTTGACCACACATGGCCGCCATGATATAACATAGCCCACGAGTGTCAAGGAGGACATGGAATTAGCATTGAAAATTACACTCTCATAATACAACTTGACCACACATGGCCGCCATGATATAACATAGCCCACGAGTGTCAAGAAGGATATGGAATTAACATTGAAAATTACACTCTCATAATACAACTTGACCACACATGGCCGCAATGATTTACATAGCCCACGAGTGTCAAGAAGGATAAGGAATTAACATTGAAAATTACACTCTCATAATACAACTTGACCACACATGGCCGCCATGATATAACATAGCCCACGAGTGTCAAGAAGGATAAGGAATTAACATTGATATTTACACTCTCACAATACAACTTGAACACACATGGCCGCAATGATTGACATAGCCCACGAGTGTCAAGAAGGAAAGAATATAGAATTGACACTGATCACATCACACTCCAAGTGCAATAGGCACTGGGATGCGACTGGACAGCAGCAGGTCAAGGATATAGGTTTAGAACCGAGTAATTAACAAGTTGTAAGACATCGGAAGATGACATTTACTAGCCACATCAGAACTCATGGATGGTTAACTGAAGCCGGGCCACAAAATCAAAAACAAAAACAAAAACAAAAAAAAAAAAAAAAAAAAAAGTAAAAAACAAACAAAAAAAAAAAAATTTAAATAATGATTTTACTTCTTTTAATAAACTTGAATATTATTAACAACACACGATTACCTGAAGCGAGTAAGGGAAAAATACAATAAGGTGGAAATGAACCGCAGGCCTTTAAATCCTCCAAAAGGAAGACTCGGTCTCTGGCTAGCGCCTCGCAATTAAACAATAGGTGATTAATTTCCTCACGATAACCTGTACTAAAATGCTCATTACAATTGGAGTGTAGAGGGGTTTCAACCCCAAAATTTAGTCGCACCCTGTTATGCCCTGTACGAAGTCTGCAGATAGTAGTCACAAACTTTCGCACTAAACTATCCGGAACATTAGAAATATTGAAATACCAGGGTCTAGCTGGAAGAGTCGATTGGACCAATTCGTAAGACCTGCCTGTACTAGGCGCACTCTTGATAATATTTTCCCATTCGGTTAAGTTATCTCTTTTAACCTTCTCTAAAAGATCCGTTGACGGGATATAGGGGTATATTATCCCATCCCAGGCAGCGTCTTTAGCTGCCTGATCCACCACTTCGTTCAATATGATCCCACAGTGACTAGGGATCCAACAAAACTTTACTGTACCCCCATTGTCCCGAATGATAGCAAGTTTTAATTTGATTTCGAATATCAACGGGTGGTTCTGATGCTTAAAGTGACTGTTCCTAAGGGCCAAAAGGCTGCTTAGACTGTCTGAGCATATTACCGATTTTTCTCTATCGTCTGCAGCGTTTAGAATAAAATCACAGGCCTTGTCAATGGCGAGCAGCTCAACAGTAAAAACAGAAGCCTCAGGTGGAAGCTTAAACTTAAATACTAATTTCTCTTCCGTTATGAATGCCGCGCCCGTCGCCTTCCTAGACCCTGAGAATTTGGCGCCATCCGTAAATATTCTTAGGAAAGAAGGGTATTCGGATTCCATTAATTGCAAAAAGCAAGAATTAAATACATGGAGGGGAAGGAATTCTTTCTTTAAGTTGTTTAGGAGGTCTAAATTTACGTCTATTTTAACTGCATTGATAATAAACGGGAACATAAAATACCTAGATGGCAAAACGGGAATAAGGGCGGGGCAATATGAGCTATACCTATTGACATTTTTAATTAAAAGCGGTTTCTTACGCTGTACAAATCTCCATTCGTTTGAAATTTTAATGAATTTTTTAAAAATTAATGGCTGGAGGAAGTTGCAATATTTAACTAAAAACCGATCTGCCAAAAGAGATCTTCTTACCTGTAGGGGAGGAATTTTAGATTCCATCTGAAGACTTATAGTAGGAGCCGATCTAACATTCCCTGTTATAAGCCTCAATCCCAGATTCTGCAGAACATCTAACTTGCCCAGAAGCGACTTTGAAGCCGATCCATAAAAAATCGCACCGTAATCGAGTTTAGACCTAACAATAGCTTTATACAGAAGACCTAAGGTTACTGGGTCGCCTCCCCAGGAAGTGTTGCTAATCGCCTTCAGTGGATTAAAAGTCCTGGGTAACTGTTGGAGCAACGTCTGTATATGGAATGCCCAAGTTAATCTGGAGTCTAGATACATGCCCAGATATCTCACCTGTTTAGAGAACGTAATGTTTTGATTATGCATTTTAATTATTATATCCGGTTGAGAGTAAGGCCTAAGAGTAAATAATGTAATACAAGATTTGGATGGAGACAAGTCCAAACTAATCTTTTGAAAAGCATCATGAGAAACGTTTACTGAAAATTGATTATTCTGTATACAATAAGAAAGATTTTTATCTCTACTATATACAACAAAATCGTCTGCATATGATAAAATATTTGATGCAGAGGGTAGCTGAGTACATAGGATTGATCTGATATAAATGTTGAACAATAAAGGACTCAACACCGATCCTTGAGCAAGTCCCCGATAAACTGTACGGAGCTCTGTTCGTTTAGAAACTGGGTTCAGGAAATAGAGCAATCTTTTCGAAAATAATTTACACAGAGTTATTACCATGAGATTTGGTATTCCTAAGTCGGTTAATTGCTTAAACAGGATGGGAATGGAAACATTGTCAAAAGCTCCCTTAACATCCAAAAATGTGGCCAGAAGAAACTCTCTATTAATGAACGACTGGTAAATGTCATTTAAAAAGCTAGCAATACAATCCAAAGTCCCTAAACCTGGACGAAACCCAAACATATTGTGCGGAAAGACGTTGTTACTTTCAAGCCACCATATTAAACGATTCTTTATAACCAGTTCAAATGCTTTTCTTAGGCAGGAAGCCAAGGAAATTGGCCGGTAAGAAGATGCTTGAGCAGGAGATTTCCCGGGTTTCAGGATAGGACATACAAGAAACCGCCCCCAGTCATCCGGAACCAAACCCCGTTGCAGCAGATCATTAAAGATGCCGACAAGAATAATTTTGGCGTTTTCAGACATGTTCTTTAAGACCGAATATGTTACCCCATTTATGCCAGGTGCTGAATCTTTCTTCTTATTTAATGGAGCAAATAGTTCGGTATAGGAGATAGGGTGCAGCAAAAAATGATTCGCCGCCGTATGAGTTTGTGGCGCCTGATTGATTTCATTTAACTCATCCGCCGTAGGCACGTACGGAGGGGACACCAAGCTAACAAACTCCTGAAACCAGTCCGCATTACCTATGACATTACTCGGTGTTCTATTGTCCTTGAAGCGTTTGGCCAAAAACCAAACCTCCTTTAAAGGTGTGTTCCTATTAAATTTGCTACATAAATTCTTCCAGGAAGCTTTTTTGCTTAATTTTAAAAGTTTACGTGTTTCAGCAGCAACTTTTTTATATTCCATGTATGATTGCATGGAGCCTTCTAATCGAAATTTCCTCAAAGACTCATTACGGCTTCTGATTTTTAATTCACACTCACTATTCCACCAGGGCTTAGAATGTTTTTTCCCCTTATATAGGGTCGCTCGCGGGGTTGATTCTTGTAAAGACGTTAAAACGGCCTGCTGAAATAGATTATATTTATCCATAGGCTCGACCATGGTATTGACTTCACGAATGCCTAAGTCCAGTGCATTTTGAAATCTACTCCAATCGGTCTTTGCAAGTTTCCATCGTGAAATATTATCATCTAAGTAAGATGGGTCAGCAGCGGTGGAGTTGGAAGACTCTGAACCGATGTCAATAACGATAGGGAAATGATCGCTACCCAATGAAATGGGGAGCACTCTCCAAGAGCAGTCCAGGAAAATATCATTTGAAACTAACGTTAAAACCACTGGATTGTTTGAAAATTGCGGATTCCCGAATTTTGTAGCCGAACCATCGTTAAGGAGACAAAGTGATGAATTAGAGATAATATTCATCACTGCCCAACCTTTTCTGTCATTCCGACTACATCCCCAACATCTATTTAAAGCATTAAAATCCCCACCCAGAACGATGCGTGTTTCGCCCAAATTATCTAAGGCTCCGAGGATGGTTTCCGGGTCAAATAAATGGTTTGGAGGGGAATAATAAGAAATAAAAATTACAGAGCAGCTCCCATAAGTAACGAAAACTGAAACTGCATTGGATTTCGTATTGTTGTTGGAATCAGTTAGGTTTAGATTAATTGGATGGTGAGTAAACGTCCTCTTGACGAGAACAGCTACCCCACCGTACCCATCCTCTCTATCATCTCGGTAGCAACTGTAATTATTAATATGAAAGTATTTATCGTTAGTAAGCCACGTTTCTGATATTAAGATGATATCCACATCGTGATTAAACAGAAATACCTCCAAGTCACACTTATTAGCGAGAATACTCCGGGCATTCCACTGCAATATTCGAAGCATTTTGGAGAGAACAACTAAGTGGCTAAAGTAATGCTGAAACAACTAAATAAAAATAGCTGGAGTAAATTAAACATAAAATTATGCTAATTCCTGAAAAATAAAAAAAAAAAAAAAAAAAAAAAAAAACAATAATAATAAATAAATAAATAAAAAAATTAATTAATTTAAAAAAAAAAACCTTTATTATTTGTATTATTAATAAATTATTTTCTATTAATTATAATGATTTTATATTCTTTAACGGTAGTAATTTTTTGCCTTTTATATTTGTGCTTTTCTTGCTAATTGTATTATTTTTATTACTAATGTTACCAATGCTTCCATTACTATTATGATTATTATTTTTACATTTATTACCGATAGTATCCTTCTTTGTACCAGAAGCCATCGGTTTAGTGCTATCTGAACTAGTTGTAACAGAAGATTCGGAGTTATTCCATCTTCTGTTCATTGAAAGCCTATTTTTTAGAATTAATTTTCTATCATTAAACTTTTTTTCCTCGTCAGAGGACATAAAGGGCACTGTTCTTTTTAATGCGCGCGGCAATAACTGATTTGGGTCGTAGAGACCTGTCTTTCTAGACATGGGTCTAGGTTTATATGCGGGTATATTAACATTGTCTTCTTCATGCTTCTTCGGAGTAATTGCCGGAAACTCGTCGTAATGTGTGAGCAGAGAAAATCGATTATTAGTTCGGTTCGAATATAAACTTGACTGCTTGTACGTTTGCGGAACTTCCAACGAGGCTTCCTGGAAATTCAGATTATGAGTTGCCATTATCTCGTTAATGGCAATCTGCCGCTTTTTCTCTGGACAAGAGGGATCAGTTGACTTGTGAGATTCCTTGCAATAGACACAAGCTTGGACTGAACTGGCACATTGATCTTCGACGTGGTCGGAACTTCCACATTTCAGGCATCTGGCACGTCCCTTACATTGACTGGAGATGTGCCCATACCTTAAGCAACGGAAACATTGACGGGTTCGCCTAATAAAGGGTTCACAGCTGAAACGTACGTTCCACAAAAATGCATAGGCTGGCAGGGTTTGGCCTTCAAATACAATAAGCACAGAAGTGCTTGGAACGAATTTAACTTCCTTATCCACGATGGCTCTCCTCTTTAATCTTTGAATACGATTAATCAAGAAGGGCTCACAATCGATCATATCAAAAATTTCTTCCTCTGTGTACTCGATATCGACGTTTTTAATGACAGCAGATCGAGAAACTAAGTAGGATGGGATATAAGTGTTATAGCCAATCGACGTGAAACAAGGATGATCAACAAGTTCATTAGCGGAACTTGGAGAGGTGTATTGAACAATCACCCGATTCCGACTTACCTTTTTAATTTCAAATAAATTTTTTGATAGAGAATTTCTTCTTAATATTTCTGCGACTTTCAGGGCACTAATTGATATTCTATCTAATTGGTCAGAAGGAATTCGTTCAACAAAAACCTTATATATACCCGAATCGTTCGGACGATAAGATTCAGAATATCGATTTTTATTAATGATTCTACTACTACTACTAGAATTGTATTTGATATAATTATCGTCATTATTACCTTCGCTATTCTTATCATCGTTATTATTATTATTGTTCTTATTATGATTGCTGCCGATGCCGGTGATATTATTATTACTTTTATTTGATCTAATGATGTTGTCAGAGGACAAAGCTGATTTCGTCATTTCGGTACCTGACATATTATCAGTAACCGCCGACGAATTATCGATGAACATCTGAACATTGTTGACCATAGCCGAGTGACCGGGAGGGGTCTCCCCCTCCCCATCATCATCTAACATACCTCGTACAACTTATATATTTCACGCGATAAAGATATATACAGCGATAGAAATATATACAGCGCTAGAGATATAGATAAACGGTGTATACCAAGCACCGAAAGTGTGTTGCTGTGTGTGTGTGACTGAAGTGTAGATGAAAGGAGATAGATGCGATAACTTCTTATCAAAGATAAACGCACGAAAAGACGTTAACGCACTAAATATTCACTGTCAACTGAAACGGTATAAGTTGTCCGGTCTTTCACGGGAGGTTGTTACCCATTAACAGAAGGTCATCTTCTGCCGAATGGAAATCATCTATTATTAACGTCTTAAATTTGGACAGAAATGTAGTGGGCACGGGATAACTGCTGCCGGGTCCAAAACAGGAAAAAAGTTTTCCCCGCATTTTTAAACTGTATGCTAGTTGGTTACATCGGCAGTAAGTCATTACGAAGATGCAAAGAAATAGGCATGTCTCTTTTTGGCCCAGTTGTTTTACGTTTCAACGGAGTTAACAGAAAAAGGAATTAAATAGATAATTTTTAAAAAAATGTAAAGAATGTAGTGCCACCAGTGCGGCATCATTGGAACTGCATACTTTTGGCGTGAATGCTAGAGTTTTTGAAAGGGCTCTAGGTAGAACAGGTAGAAGAGAATTGATAAAAAGAAAAAAAGTAACATCTTGTTTATTGTAGTAGCCAGGAGTGTATTAGCACTCCGTTTTTGTTTTTTTTTTTGTTCGCGTGCGATTTAGAGACGTATTGAGATTCGCGAAATTCCGATACCGATTCTATTAAGAACTCGTTTTATTTTCGAAGCAAATAATTGTGTATCTGTCGACGCCGAATCGGCATATTCATTATTACATGAAATTCAACATATATATGTGTGTGTATATATATAAGAGCGTCGCCAGCCGACGAGCCAGGAGGGGAGACAAGATGATAGAAAGAGGATATGGGTTATAGGAAAAATAAAATCTCTAAGTTGTAAAGGCTTAATATTTTATTAAACAAGAATAAAATGCTAATTAAAACATAATTTTTGTGCGTTTCTAGAAAATTGTTCTACTACTTTATTATAAAAGTCTTCCAAATTGTCCATGATTACGAGCCTATGAATACACATCATGGTGAATTGATTAAAAAGTTTCAAGGCTCCAGGGGGTAGCTGCCCCCTACTCCTTGCTGGCCACACCCATGCTTCTTCTTCTTCTTCTCGTGCCACCCGATTCGGGTATTGCTTAATCATCATGTATGGATTGGATTATCTGCTGGAATTGATTTCGATCTTTTGCTATTCTGACTAGATCTTCTGTTTTCTTAATTCCGGTCCATTTTTTAATATTATCTATCCAAGCGGTCTTTCTTCTTCCCGGATTTCTTCTTCCTTCTATCATGCCCATTATTATTGACTGTAGTAATTTGTATTTTTCGCCTCTCATGAAGTGTCCAAAAAATTTTATCTTCCTTCTTTTTACTATTGTCATTAATATTCGGTCAGTTCCCATTAGTTCCAGTACTTTTTCATTTTTTAACTTTTTTGTCCACGGTATTTTCCACATTCTTCTGTAGCACCACATTTCAAATGATGATATGCGCTTCCTCATATTTTCCTTTATGGTCCATGTCTCGCTTCCATACAGTAGCACTGACCATACGTAACATTGCAATATCTTGTTCTTGATCCTTAGGCTTAATTTCCTATCGCAAAGGGTGTTTTTTAATTTCATAAATGTGTTTCTGGCCATCTCTATACGAGTACGTATTTCCATATCAGAATCATTACTTTGTGTTATCCAGCTACCTAAATATTTATATTTTTCCGTTCGTTCAATTTCTTCGCTGTCTAAAAATAATTTTTCATTTAGATTAGGCTGTCTTGCAACTACCATGAATTTTGTTTTTTTAGTATTTATACTGACTCCTTTCTTCTTGCTTTCTACTGCAACTATGTCTAGTAGCCTTTGTAGGTCTGTTACATTTTCCGCCAGTAGTGCAGTATCGTCAGCAAAGCGAATCACTGAAATTCTTTCGCCTGCAATTTTTATCCCTTCACTACGTTCATCTAATGCTTGAGCAAAATATATATATATATAGATATGTGTATATATATAGATATGTGTATATATATAGATATGTGTATATATATATATATATATATATATATATATATATATAGAAATGTATATAGTTGCAAAAGTACTCCGCACTAAAGTGAGAAAATTCGTGCCATAAAAAATTTAATCTTTAAAAGAATAGAACAGATACTAGAAGCGAAATAGGTAACGCGAATTTTGTATATTACGTTTTACTGTCAATCTCTTGAGCGTAGATTTTTCAGTTATTATAGAATTAAAATTGCAGAGGGAGGGGATAACACGGCCGGTTAAATAAATTTAAGCTTTATTAAAAACGTGTAAGTTTCTATTGTTGTTTGAACGAATGAAAAAACAGTTACGATCGGTATTTAAAATTTTTTTTCAAGTCGTCCTTTCTGCATTATCCTGCTAAGGGGGGCAAACATGCAGATGCTCGTTTCAAAGTTTTCGCTAACGTTGGAAAAGTAAAATTTTGCAGCTTTTGAAATTTTTCAAGAAAACTGCTCTCCAATATTTCAATAGGCGACCGTTTCAAGTTAGTTTTCCAGTTAATTTAAAACTTTGCATTATAAAACTTTATATTATAAAACTTTACAAAATATTTTACATTATAGAACTTCACATTATAAAGTATCTACTAAGGTTGTTGTGTTATACGTAATCTTTGTACAGCGAACCTGAAGTAGTCAGCTTCCTGCATACGATGGAAAAAAAAAAAAAAGGAAAGAAAACAAAGAAGACTCCAATATCATCGGGGAAATACATAAATCTGAAATTTCTCAGATTTCCGAACAAAAAAGGCATATAGTACTGCTGTTTTAATCCCGGAAAGGTTTCATCTAACGTATGTGCACGCGTGTTAGATGCGGAAAAATAATGTTGCAATTGGTCACACCGCCATGACACTAGTAATTTGCCTTTACTATTCGGGCTCCGTGCTTTCTTTTTTTTTTTTTTTTTTTCATGTACTCAAGCACGTGCCATAAATATGTTGTTTTTTTTTTGTTTTTTTTTTAATCTGAAACAAAGCAAGCCGGTGCGGCGAAAACGTATTTTTATGGTTGGCGGTTTGTTGCGTTTACGTACGCCGTTTTGAAATTTGCAAGAGCGTAATTCGGGAAGGTTGTTGACAGGTCACAGCGATCCGTACTGCTTACTGGGCATCACTTGCGCAGAAGGGCATCGCGCCGGCGGTCAACAACGAGCTCAGAGTGGCTGGCATCCGCAGCACTATCAGCAACAAAATTTGGATCTGAACAATTTACAAGGAACCGATGAGACGACTACAGTTCTGTCACCGATAGCGATCATGACTGGAATACTCGGTGACGTTCGCAGTCATCTACTTTTCTTCTCAGCTTTATCTATTTCTCTCTTTTTTGTAATCTTCGTCTACTTCTCTTTTTTCTCTTCTTCTGTCGCTTTTCTCTCTTTTATTTGTTGATGTATTTTAAAAGATTGAAAACGAAAAAAAAAAAAAAAAAAACACGAAAAAAACAAAACATCGTTTGAAAAACACCTTCTTCTTATTTGTTCAACTACGAATTTCGTTTGTGAACATACATATATGTGTACACCTTCTTTCATGTGTGTATTAATGTTATTATTTTTCAGTGTTTTTTTCCTTTAGTTTCTTTTTAAAAGTACGTTTGCTTGTGTAGTGTTTAGCTCTCTCTGTGCACAGATTTTTTTTTTTTTATACGTATATACACATTTTTTTTAATTACTTGCATGCTACGTTTGCGAATTCTTTACTAATAATGAAAATTAATAAATTCGAAACAAAAAACAAAAAACAACCGGTCGGGTTTAAAAAGTCTCTCTCCTCCGCAGAGGACGTATACGCAAATTTATTTTCTCTGCCATTTTTTCACGTCGCCCACTACCACTAACCCCGTTTACCTATTCATAATTTCTTTACACCATACTGTCGCGATTTTGTTTTTTCGTTCTCTTAATTTACGGTTCTTTTTTCACATTTTCCGTTTTCATTTATTATTTAATTAACCTTTTTTTGCTTTAAAGGATCCTAAACATACAGATTTGTCAAAATATACTCAGGGAAAACAGAAATATCGAAAACGTGAATCCCATAAAATACGCTAAGGCGAACGATGAAATATAATAATCAGTACATTTGAGATAGAAAAAATAACAATTAAAGTATGACTCTTATTTTCACCGCTACGAATGCCGAAATGGGTGAGAATATTCTCAAACGTCGTAGAAAAACAATTTTTCAAATTAATCTTAAATAACTTTTCCGAAAAATTATGTTAGAACATGTATATTTTGATGTTCCAGAAGGATTATCTCCATCGTCAAAACGACTAAACCATCGAAACAATAACCACACGGCCCCCTTTATACATATTTTTTTCGTCCAGTGACGTGTCAGGCGTTATTTTTCGAAATAAATATATGTATTTTTAAAAAAACAATTTTTCGAAAATTGTAAGATAATGAGAAGAGTGATCGTATTACGTAAGAGTTGTTTTAAACATTTAATGTCGAAAATATTCGTTCCCTCCTCTTTATAATGCATTTGGCCGTGAAATTTTGCTGCGAAAAATTTTTCTTTTGTTTTGTTTTGTGGTTTTTTTTTGGGGGGGGGGGGAATAAACTCATTCGATCAAGATTTGCTATCGGAAAATTTTATTAAAAATGCTGAAAATAGGCGAAAGGCGTTCTAGCACGAACATAAAAACTTCGCAATTAGCATAAAACACACGGTTACTTTGTTCGTCATTTAGTCTAATAGCGTGAAAATTGCGATGCTTTTAAATGTTGAAAATTTTACAGAATTTATTTAATAAAATGTACAGGAATATGTTCAGAAAAAAAAAAAAAAAAAGAAAAAGTTGCATTTTTTCCATGAGAATAATCTACTTGTATTTTTTTTTTTTAAAGTTTATATGTACATATGTATATATACATATATATATATATATTTTTTTTTAGGGTTTCGAGAAATTCAAAATTCATATTTTGTTAATATCTTTTTGTCCCCTTCGGAATAGTCAAGTTTACCTTTTTGTGACGTTGTAAAAAAAAAAAACATACACTCTCTCGTAGAAGACGATAATGTTTCCCCAACGATCGCTCGGTGTATCGAAATAAATCAGATATTATCGGCTAAAGAGTAGTTTGATTTTCACTAATTTTCGTTATTTCGCAAGTTCTGTCGATGGTCAAACCCAATATATTGCGCCTTTTTTCTGTTAAACTTTTCGACAGAACGTGGGGTTGTAGCTGCTACACGATGGTGCAGAAGTTATCTAACCAGAGAGAGAGAGAGAGAGAGAGAGGTTAAGGCTTGTTTCGGTCTCGAATCGTTCGTAGCTTTTTCGAAATAGTTATCTGGAAGAGTAGTATAGGGGGGGGGGGGGGCGACCTCAACAAAAGACAAAATCGGCCTAATGCTTTTATTTTACATTCGTGTAAAATGCATTCCGCTAATTGGAGGCTTAGAAGGGGTATCGACGAAGAGTATTTAAATCGTCTCAGATTTGTGGATGACATACAAAGCGTACGAATCCCGAGGAAATCTTCAGACGATGATAATGGAACTGAGTGTATAGTTCGATTAAAATAAAGTTGAAAATACACACAAAAAAGAAAGACGATAGACGAATAAAAATAATTATGAAGGAAAAAGAATCGTCGGTGTATAAAAATGAAATAGACGATGAGGGAAATTGAAATATCAGCAAGAATATCCTTTGGAAAATTTAACCGCCTAATCTGAAATAAACAGATTCTAATTAACTCGAAAGCAAAAAAAAACTGGTGTATGCCAGCAGACTACAAGCTCACTTACGGTTCGCAAACATGGCTATTTACGAAAAGGTAAGAAAAATTCAAATAGCGTGGGAAATGATTATGCTAAACTTTTAGATAGAAACATAAACGACAAACGAGGCTAAACGATCTCTGTGTGTATACATCGAGTGGAATTGGGCTGGCCACATATTGCGCCAAGTAGAGCCGCAGTAGATGACCAAAACACATACGCTACACAATGCATGAAAAGAAAACGAGGACGGTGGAACGACGACCGTATCAGTAAAAGTATTTGGGAAGAAGCTGATAACGGAATGCGTGAGACGGAAAGAGTGAAAACAGAGAAGGGGCCATGGGACTAGACTTGTTCAACTTTAGACTTGTTCAACTCTACATCTTTTATTACTGACCGCTTTGCGAAAAGAAGAAATCCCTTTGAAATCACGCCCTTCTTTGTTTATTCGTTATTTCCTATTCCCCGACAAAAACAGCACTCTTCACACAGTTCTCTGTTGCCGGATATCGAGAATAGCACCCCTTCTCGTCTGCCACTTAAGTAGTACTGCAAGCGTACAAACGAAAATAAAAAAAAACAAAAAAATATTTATTAAAAGGAACTGGTAAGAAGCTACTGGTCAGAGAACGGCGGAGTAAATTTCATAAGCAATGCGTCAAATTATTTCAATCACTACTATCGTAGACAACTCTGAAAACCATACAACAAAAATCGGGCACCAACACACTCTACTAAATTAACCTCGATCTTATAATTCGAGATTTTAAAACAAATTTTAGTTAAAAAAATTTAAAAGACAAAAAATTCAAACTCAGAATTTACTCACAGTATAACTCTGCGACAAATTAAAAATTAACGACTTTACATTGTTATCAAATTAACGACTTTACATTGTTATCAAATTAACAACTGTACACAACTGTTACTTTCACTGCACCGAACAAAGTGGTCTAACGCGAGATTATAACGAATTAAAATAATGAGTGTTACTAAATTCTATCGACAAAGCAATAAATTTAATTCGCACATATAATAAATAAATAAATAAATAAAATCACCTAACAGTATCGGTTTTAATTCCTGAAATTGTGTGATTAAATGGTTAATTATAAGAATGTGTGGATCTATACTTTCATTAGGGGAAAAGTAGGACGCAAATAAAATATAATTTCCTATTTTAATTAAAATGATATTTTGAGTTGTTCCTATTATTGACAAGTTTATATTTTTATTATAGGCTATTGCAATATTCGGCTGTGTTATTTCATACTGTTTATTGTTTATTCCATATAGTTTGTTTTTGTAAATATATGCGGTTCCGGTATTATTATTAGGTCTTGTTCACTATCTGTTAATATTTCGTACTGTTGAATTTTGGTTCTGCCCACATTAAGTAATAATATATTTAAATTACCTTTCATGATGTATTATTTATATGATTATTTTGCTCTTTGGGAGTGTTTAATTGAGAAGATGTAGGATAGGTTTATTTTCAATTAGCATGTTCATTAAGCCATTTATGTCTTCCGTAAATTCTTTTGCCGTCTGGAGAATATCTTTTTTCCCCTTACACATTCCTACAAATAACATAAAATTATTTAACGAAAGCGGATATTTATCTTCATTTTTCCGGATATTTATTTCTAATGGTTTGAATATTTCTTTTTTTTAATATCGATTCATTTTCTTCTTCGTCTGCTTTTATGGACTGGTCGCTGTCGTATGTTATTGTTGCCTGTTCTTTTGTTTCTGCTGCATCATCTGTTTGAGCGTTTTGGTCGTTTAATAATATATTGTTAATTTTGGGTTTCTTTTCATTTTTTAGTTTATTACCTGACATTATTGATTCGGAAGAATTTGTTGATAGTGCTCTTTTAGCAGCTCCATTTAAGAGTTGCGTTAACGGAAGAGTGGGGAAGTTGATGTCAACGTTTACATTTTTATTGTCAGTTATTTTATCATTTACGTTGTTTGAAATGTCTTCGTCTTCTATCATATTTGGACAGTTTTTACTAGTATGTCCTTTCTCGTTACATACAAAACACGAAACTGTGTCTGAAGATAGAAATATTCGGTATGTTATTTCTTCGTAGTGTATGAGTACTGTTTCAGGGATTTTTTTGATTTCCTCTGGGTTTATAAAAAATTGTCGTTTGGCATTTAGTAAGTGCTCGTATCCCCTCGTTTCTCCCATCCCGTACTTTATAAAAGAGATCGGGGTTTCTGGGTTTACGTTATAGTCTTTTTTGAGTATTTCTTCTATAATGTGGTGTGGTATAGGACAGACATTTGAAATTATTATTCTTTTTTTAGGGTTTATTAGTCTTCTTATATGTATTACGTCGTTATTTATTGTGATTGTTTTGTGTGTGTCTACTAAATAATCTACGAAATGTTTACTGGATAAAAATATCGCAAACCTGTCGCGCGACATTCGTGATATATATTTTAAATTTTGGGGTTCTATGATTTCTCCTATTTTAATAATGTAATCTTTTTGATTGATTCCTTTCGGTATGTTAAAAACTATTGCTTGTTCTTTTGATGGGAAATTGAAAGCTGATGCTGTTTTAGCGTAACTGTTAGCATTGTTGTTTGTGTAGTTAGTATATGAATTGTTGTTACCTGATTTCTGTTGGATATGTTTACCTATATATGAAGATGTTTCTTCTGATAATAGTGGTGACGGTAATATTATTGATGACGATTGCTGTTGATGTGTTGGTAAAGTTGGTGTGGGAAGTTGTTGAGGGGTTGATAAGTCGATGGCTGTATCAGGCGGTGTTACCGCCATAATACTGTTAACGTCCGTAGCCCGCACTAGACAAAACTACACACTATCGCGAAAGATAAAGATAAAGACAAAAATATGTAATTCCGTGTATTCAACTAACGAGAGAACGTTTATTACAATAAACGCATGAACACACGACCGAACTATCACTTATCAAAAGATCAACGATATACGAAAATTTAAACAATATAAACTATAATACGAAAAGAGCAGAAAAATTCGAAGAATTCCTATTTGCCAATGATCTAAGCGTCTGTAATCCTTATAACATAAAAACTTTTAACAATCACAATGGGAGCAGTGTAATTGATCTTATAATTGTCCACGAAACAATCAGCCAGAACATTAGAAATATAAAAATATTACCTTCTTCAGTAACGCAACACTTAACAATATGTCTGCAACCCCCTCTCAATAAGGAAAGATAGTAAATCACTAAACGAAAATACACTAACGGTTGACTATGAGATCTTTCAAAAACAAATTATCAATGCTCTACCTCAAATAAAACAAAAAATAGAACACATTGAAAAAGTAACTAAAAAAGAAGATTTAGAGAATGAAATCATAGAATTTACAAATATAATAAAAGTACTAATCCACAATTCACTTACAAAAACAAAAATTCGCGACACACCTTATTAGAATGAAAAATTAGAAAGCTTTAAAAAGATACTAAAAAAACTACAAAGGAGACTATACAAAAGCAAAAATAAAACAAATAATAAAGTGGAATCATTAAGGATTAAAATTAGAAAACTGAAAAAAGAATACAAGGAAGAACTGCAGTCATCAAAGCATGAAAAATGGAGAGTACTGATTAATTCGTCGACAATCTGGGGCAAGCCGTATAAAATATGTATGGACAAAACCAAACAAAGAGTAGACATGCCTGCTTTTAATGTCGGTGGATGCATCGTACACGATAACATTGAAAAACATAAAATAATTTTTGCTGAATTATTTCCAAACCGAACACTTAAGTTGCAACCGACTCAGCCAGATAAAACTCTTCAAATATGTGAAAACGAATTAACTACAACAATCAAAAAACTGAACAATAGGAAAGCCAATGGACACGATCAAATTTCTAACAAGATGATTAAACTTCTTCACAAAGTAGACGAAAAAATATTTAAATCTATTTACCAAAAATGTATCGAACTAAATTATTTCCCTAACGTCTGGAAACAAGGAAAAATTAAAATAATAAACAAACCCGGAAAAGATTTAACAAATCCGAAATCATACAGGCCTATAACGCTACTGTCTAGTTTAAGTAAAATATATGAAAAAATCATAAAAAATTTTCTTGATATAGAAATAAAAGAAAAAGCGATTTTAAACGAAAATCAATTCGGCTATCTTAAAAATAAATCAACCGAGCTAGCAATAAAAAAGTTATGCGATTACATTGAAAAATATAAAAAACGAACAAGACAAACGTTACTAATCAGCTTTGACATATCCGGAGCATTTGATCAAATAAAAATTGATGAAATCTTAAAAATAATGAATAGAAAAAATATATCTGGTACAATACAAACTATAATTCGTAACTACTTAACAGATAGAAGAATCGGTTTATTTAATCAAGAAAACAAAATCCTATATAAGAAGAGTGTCAACTCAGGAGTATCACAAGGTTCGGTTCTAGGGCCAGTACTCTTCAACATAGCAATGAGCGAAGTTCATAATTTGCATTTCAGTCAACACTGCAATATGATAAGCTACGCAGACGATATAATGTTAGTAGCAGGAATTAATAAAAAGGACGAAGTTTACAATATAAATGAAACAATAAAAAAATTGAGTAAAAACATTCAAAACTTAGGCTTACAATTCAACATAAATAAAACCCAAGCACTACTAATAAGTAGAAAACAAGACAGGGAAGAAATGATACATTGCATTGAACAGCACTTATGCGTAAATAACGACAAAATAAAAATAGTAAAAGAAATAAAATACTTGGGAATAATCATAGACACAAATTTAACATCGAATTCATAATAGACAAGATTAAAAAAATTTATTTCAAATTAATATCACTATATTCAAATATGTTCGGTTTCAAATATAAAGATAGAATAGTATTCTATAAAGAGCCATTTTTGGATCAATAACAGAATACTGCTCTACAGTATATTTTCCAGTTTTACGAGAAAAAGACAAGAATAAGCTGTTAAAATTACAAAGGAAAATATTAATAGGAACAATCTCTGGTTATCGCACAATATCGTATACTTCAGTCAACATCATAGCAGGAATAATACCTATAGACTTCAAGTTAGAAACTGTAAACCAAATCAAAACATGGAAACAAGAAGAAAAAATTTTCGACAAAAAAAAGTTACGAAAATAAATCAATAAAATTAATTCAAGTAGTATACGACTTTGGCAACTCCGATGTGATAAATCAAAAACTGGAAGAGTAACACGGGAAATAGTACCAAACTTAGAAGAAAGACTACAAATGAAACATTTTTATACCGATTATAACTTCACTCAATTTTTAACCGGACATGGAAATAATGGTGTCTATATGAAACGATTTAAAATTGCTGAAACAGACATCTGTAAAGACTGTAAAGAGGAAACAGACGATTGCTTTCATTCGATTTTTGAATGCAATAAGTTTAAAAACGAAAAAGAAAAACGGAAAATAATAAAACAACCAATAACCGAAATACATAAAAAAAAATTTTTTAATTTCATCAGCTTTGTCAACCATGTAATGAATAACAAAACAAAACACATCAACAACAAATAATAACAGTAACAATCAGAAACTCTGGCTGAAAAACCGCAAGGTACAGCGGAGTAAATAAATAAATAATATAGAAAAAAAAAAAATAAAATAAAATAAATAATCGCCAATGAGCCTACTAACTTGCATCTGGTACACCACTGCCGATGATTACTTACATATTGATGGCTACTTGTAATTAATTTTAAAAAAAGTAACAAAATTAATTATAATAATTAAAATAAAGAAAAGCAAACAAACAATAACGTAAAAATAAAAATGTTATGAAGCTGACATCACACAGTTCGATCTCGTAGATTTCTACCATATCTGTTTTATTATCTCTCCATTTTTCACTCGAATTCTCTTTTATATTGAAAAATGATTTCATACAATAATAATAATAATAATAATAATAATTATTATTGTTATTATTATTGTTATTGTTATCTCATTACGCCATTTATTAGCTGCTGCCGTAGGCAATTAAAAATAAGAAGCAGGTGGTAAGCCAGTGGCTAGGTATCGTATTTTTCAGACTATTAGTAAATATATTTAAACCGGACTGATTTCATCATATTAGAGATGTTGCGCAATAAGCACAGAACGAAGTTAATTTGAAGATCGCGCAATGAATTAGATTTTTCTCCTAAATCGATACCCAGATTTTCGGAACATAGAGAGGAGCAACATTTTTGACTGAATTATCGCTCAAAAATAAATAGTTGCGCCTACAACAATTGTAAAATAATTAAAAAAATAAATAAAAAAATAATAATAATAAAATAAATAAATAAAAAAAAACGTTTAATAAAGATGCGGTAAAAAATAATTGAAAAATAATTTATTTTAGAATAATATACATAAGGATATCATCAATCATTGTAAGCCATATTAATATTTGATAGAGTCGGTGCGAAATTCAAATTGAGATGGTAAATACAAACCTCGTTCAGTGATTATATTATTATGCTCGTTTAATACAGTTTCTAAATATGATTGTAATTTGAATAGGGTGTGCCGACTGTTATTAGTGTTTGAAAATAAGTGTAGTATAATTAAGATTTTACTGAAAAATATATTATTGTCTATTATCGAATGTAATAATTTTTTAATTTTTAACGCATTTTTATTAAACGAGTGGTAACTTTTTTTTTTTTTAAACTATTTGCCTTTTCTTTTTTTCTTTTTCAGAATTTTTATATCGGAAAACTAGCAAAAATAAGTAAATACAGACAGAACATCTCGCCGTCGTTGGGAAAATTCGGTATTTCATAAAAAATAGAGAAACAACAAAAATTCTCAGCCGCTAAATAGAACTTTTTTCGCTCGCTAAAAATATAATAATTATGTGAAACAAAAACTTCTAATCATTCTTATTTTTCCTTCTGTGTCTCACACACCGATCGTATTTAAATGCTCGAACCTCCCACTCCGTCTTCCTTACTCGAGTCCCTTTAAAAACTTACTCTGCTTACGACGACTTTTATACTTTCTTACTTCCTCGTCCGGTTATCCTCGAGTCCTTTTTATTTGCCGTGTCTTCTCGAAAACCTACAACTTCAATTCTCTCCTTCTGCCTTGCGATGTCTAATGTGACACCACCCCGTACAAACTTAAAACGGAAAAGGAATAAATAAAATTTACGAAACTAGGAGGACGCCATTTTTATAGAGACTGATTTTTTTTTTTTACATACTTTTTTATCGACTACTGAGGTAATTTCGAACACCTTTTTATGCAATTTGCGCTAAGCGATGTATTCACGTCGATTACCCGTAAGCTCCTGAGAGGATTTTCGTGTTCCCTCGTAATAATATTTCTCGCATTTCCTACACCTGTGTCCCCTCTCCACGCCTATCTAAACTAATTTGTTGTAGCCCACGATGACGCGCTGGTATTAGTAATAAAAAACCTTAACCGCAAATACACAGGTTAAGTTTTCTATAACCGAATGAAAAAGACACTACCCCCGGTGCACTGTGAACGAAATCAAAGCGTTGCGTACTTAAAGCGCAAAAAGTCAATGTTTGCAAACAATCCACCGACAAGCTTTTGTTTTACCTATTACTACTGCAGTGTGATGTTCATTTTAAGATGCAGCTATTTGCAGTCTATTTTTAATTCCCCTCTCGGAACAGCGTCATCATTTTGTGTCATTCGAGTCAGAGACAGCTCTCTTCAATGATAAGTCACGTTTCTGCCGCCAAAAGTGTCACTACATTCGCAATTCTTCAAATACCGAAATTTAACTATCACATTTTGACACGTTCTGTATCGATTAAGCTCTCTTCTCTAAGCAATTGATGATCGTTGTATACAATATTTTTCACAGCCGATGGGTAGTCTTAAATGCGAGTTTAAAAAATAGGTGAAATTTTTTTTTCTTTTTTGATAAAGAACTCTTTTTTAATATAATTGGAATTGTTTTTGTCGATTTAAATCATCAAAAAGCCTGCAACGTGTAGCGTTACACGAGATATACTGTGCTTCGTGGTTCATGCCGTACCCAAAAAAATAGCCCCTTGTCCTGTGCGACATTTGCGATTTCGAAAATCAAGCGTAATGATGCTCCTTACGTTCATTTTAGGAAATTTTAGGCGTAAGAGACAAGCCCTGCTTCTTACCGCTCACCTCGAGCGTAATCAGACACCTTTCTCGTCACGTAACTTCCCCAAATTGCACGTTACATTTCCATCTGTTTTCCCTTTAATGCCGGGCCATCGTGTAATTTCTCTCTTTGCCTGATCAGTGGAAAGTTTTATTAAAACTTTAAAATATACTACTGAAAGTTTTATTGATTTCTGTAAATTATCGATTTTTCAAGGGTGTGTCAAAAGTCAGGTAACATGTATCATAATTAAGTAACACCAAGCGTTACCTTATTTTTGCATACATATATATATATATATATATATATATATATGTGAACTTAGCCCTTGAGTCCTCGTAAGGAAGCAAGTCCCTTTGACGCCCAATATTTTCTCTTCTAAACTGCTTTTAGAAGAATCGTTTTCAATTGACCACGTCATTCATAGCCATCTTGTACATGTTGTACATCTTACGTATATTATGACGGACATTGTAGTGGGACATTTTTTGCAGTATTCCCCGGGCTAAGAATGGTCACTAATATATTAATTACAACGTAATTCTTAGGCTACCCCCCCATTCGAAAAAATGTCCCAATTTTATGTAACGTTTGTTATATTTTATAGGATTTTTGTTATTGTTATTTAAAAAATGTCACAATTTTATGTAATGAAATATGTAATGAAATATGTAACGAAAAATGTAACGAAAAAATGTCTTAATTTATATAATGAAAGTTAAATGTTAGAATAGGACTTTTGTGGCTATGTTATTTTTTTTTTGTGTTAATACCAGTCAGAATTACGTTGTAAATTTCGATCATTTTATACAAAGTATAGAAGAGAAAGAGACAGAAATGAAAGCAAAAGGGGTCAAGGGGCACAGCCCCTTGCGAGGCCAAAATGGACGAGTTTATATATATATATATGTGTGTGTGTGTGTGTGTACATATATATATATATATATATATATATATGTATATATAAATATATACACATTATATTGTTACGTATTGTTCGCTTCCCTGGTTATGACTATCGCTGACGCTGTATGGCCTGAATTCGCGGTCCACGGATCCTTATTTTTATGGTCCCGTCAAAGTCTCTTTTAAGAAACGTTTTGTTTGAATACTCGCAGTAGGCTAATCGTAGAATTTAGTCTCCGAAAGAATTAAGCTTATAGATGGTAGATCTTAAGTCGGCATACATTGTTACAGCGAAATGGTTATATCAATATTTATCAACTTTTTTAAAGTTATTATAAAAAACTAATTAATTTACATTCTGGAAACGTGCGGTCGCACCTAAAATAACTACACGAGCAGTCGAGCGATATATTGTGTGTCTCAAGTAAATATCAGTTTTTATGGGTGTGCCTGCAGGTATTGTAAAGAAGCTAGTGATATCAGTTGAAAAATAGAACAGAAACATGACGACAGGTAACTTCTGGTGTCATCGATCTTGCAAAGTTTTTAACATTTCTAAGAACTGCTAGAAGAAAAAAAAAAAAAAATAGCACGTGTCGTTGGTTATTACGTAGCCTTAAGAAATGCTGTTTTCAATAACAAAAAGAGCAGAAGAGATAGCGATGAGGCCAGATATTTACTTGAATCAGTTTGTTTGACAGATAATTCTTTATAAGAGCCCAAAAGGTTTTTTTTTTGCTTTTTTTTGTTTTTTTTCCTACCCTGGGCGCGCTAGCGGCCTTGACCCAACAACATGAAAAATTGAGAGTTATAACTAAATAGCCAAGCGGTCAGAAATGGAAAAGACAAAGGACAGCAGCAATGGAATAACTGAAGGCAATGGGAAGGAAAGAATATAGGTAGCGTTAAAGGGAGTAGGAAGACCCAAAACTAAAAGTTGGGCGTAAAGAAGGAAGCGTTCGTTAAAAAGGATATGATTTGAGTCACAACTACAAAAGAAGGCTCAGAAGCGTAAAGAGAGCAGAAAGGAGAAAGAGCTAAAGAAAAAAACAAATGCGAGAAGAAGGGAGTAGAGAGAATGATTGATTGTGAGTCTAATTAAGAAGACAACAGTGGAATGACAGCAGATAGGAATAGAATGAAACCAAGGCAGGAAAAACCGGTTGATTAAGACGGTAGTATGAATAATGATTAGAGAATAAAGATGGATACATGTCGAAAGAAAGTGTCTGGAATGGTTAGAGCGTGATAGGAAAAGAATGTCTGAAGAAGGGAAAGAGTCGAGGAAAGGACGATTGCGGGCGGCTGAGCGAGCTAAAGAATCAGGTGAGTCATTGCCTTCTATATTTCGAAATGACTAGGAACCCATAGAAAGTCTATGAGAATGGAGCGGAAAGAGAACAAAGAGGAGACAAGAGATCGAATAGAGAGGATGATACCGTCAGAAGTATGAGAAGGAAGAGAGGAGATGGTTTGAAGAACACCTTCAAAATCAGAAGTCCAAAAGGTTATTTTAGAAAACAATAACTTTTGAACTAATACAGAGTTTGCTTTTTCGGAAAGAGATTTTAAATTAACTCTTAATAATAAAAATGTATCCATCAGCTGAACAAAAAAAAAAAGAAAGTATAGAAGAACTATCGAAAAACTGTCTTTATCGTGACCAGAAAGAAAAATTCAACTAGTACGATACGGCGCGATTACTATAAAGAGACATATTCGTAAACAACATTTAAAAAATGTATTGAAAAGCACAAATTGTGCCGGGCTTATTTTATAAGTAATCCACCAGTTATGATTGTTTACAAATATGTCTCTTCGTAGTAATCGGGTATGTATGCGAATTTTCACACTCAGCTTGCCTGCGCAACATACGTATAATACAAACTTGGATTCAATGATTATTTTATATTCTTTGTTTTTTTTTGTATATTTTTTTATATCGTTTTTTTTTTTATCGGTTATCTATACGAGATACGTCTTAAACGAAACTATACTGGTACTTCAAAAATATACAGACTAGGTCGCTTGAATCCTTGGTTGACGTGATAAAAAAAAAAAAAAGAAAAAGAAAAGAATAAACGTTCAGAACATCCTTATAATTCTCGCTTTATCCTTTCCTTCCCATCTCCAGCTATATGCACTTCACAATCTTTCATAAGCCCTATCTCTAATTGTCTCTCGATTTAACCCCCGTTTTTAAATTTTTGCAGTTGTTGAGTCAACGCCTCTTGCACGCTTAAAAAAATATAAAATATTATTATTTTATAATTAATAAAAAAAAAAAAAAGGTTCAGAACGGGTTAGATATTTTCTATAAAAAATTTGTAACCTCTTTCTATAATGTAGCAGAGACTTGGAAGGAACGGATAAGGGAATATAAAAAAAAAATAGTCAACAACAAAAACGTTGATAAGGGAAAAAAAGTCCAAATGGCGTATTTTTTCACCACCGACTGCGAGATTGTCCGAAGTTAAATTAAAATAAAATTTAAAAATGCTTACGTAGCTCTTGCGCTCCTCCTAGATGTTTATATTTACTTTACGTGTTTTTGCTATGAGCGTCCCCAGTGAAAACGGCATCCACAGTAATGTAAATATTGATAAGGATCACACGCTAAATTACTGGAAACCCTATTTACTTTTTCGACAGTAAATTGTGTAATTTGATTTATAATATTCGCAGCTTATCAACTTCATAATCGGCGCTGCGGATGCATCTGAAACATGCCAATTATAAAAGCTTGATTCGTTTGATTTCCGTTTTTGTTCTGTAACAAACAATATAATAAAGTATTCTCGGTGATCAAGGTCAAATTTATTATTTCGAACTTGAGCGGATCAACTGAAATATTCGTGAATTTCATGAAAATATTTAAAAATATAACAGTAATAACACACTAAGGTGCATTTTCTACATTACTCAATTTTCCGGAAGTGAATTTTTAGTTTGCGCAGTATTTAAAATCGCTAAATATCGTGAATTTTTCATCGTGAAATTTTAATTTTTGTATTTAACATGATAAAAACTAGCGAATTGTTTAATTTACTTTTTATTAAACCCAAAGTACAAGTTTGATAATACTTTTTATCTCCATATCCTAGACCAATCGAAATTTCCAGTCATTATATACTAATAATTCGTGAATTTTATCAAAACCATTAAAGCCATTTCCAAAATTGATTGTATATATTTATACACAAAAATTTCTTATTCAACCGTATATAGTATGTATTAATCGAACTTTGCTCTTATCTGAACTTCCAACTGAATCTATTTTCACCAGCAGTCAAATATTTAACAGTAATATACACACACCACGGAATGTGCTACATTTTTGTATACACCGCATTGTCCTCGTTTCGATTTTAATGTATTCTTGGCACTTGGAAACAATTAAGAAATTCGTAAGCCAGAATCATTATTACAAATTAGAATCTGCATAACTCTTTTTACCGACATCCCGTGTATATTTGATTTGACGTAATATTTCAATCTATCATGTAAGGCGCAATTAAATAAAATTTCATCGCGAATAAAGATATGTACGACTTTATTTAATTAACAATGGTAAATAATGAATGGGTTATTTTTTATTTCTTAAATGACCGTTTTGCTTACTTTTTAATAAACTTTAAAACACTAACGAATATAAGTTTTCTCTCATATAATACTACACTGCTCGTTTCGCAAAGTTTTCTCGACTACATGACCTCACACAATCTACTTCCAGACCCTGAAAAACCCCTAATTCGTAACTTCCATTAAAATCGTGATACTTCAACATATGTACAATTGTTGCTTATATTATAATAATTTAAAAATTAACAACGACGCGTTTCGAAGATAATATACATATATACATACACATATGTACATCAAATAATATTGTAAAATCATATCGCGAACGTGAAATTCGAGACGCATCGGTGGTAGCATACATTTTACTTTTTGTTAAACGATGAAAAAAATATAAAAATTTCGTTTTTTCACTGTAGGCTACTGGGTTCTTTAAGAAAATTCCTATCTGACGTATATTTCCTGTTGCGGCTAATAACTTTTTTTTCATTTTTATAATGTTTCAAATTTTAGGTTTCGGATTAGAAAAATGTTATTTCGACTCCTCAGAAGATAAGTGAATACGTTTTATTCTTTCTTCAAATTTACGTTATAATTTCAAAAATGAAATATCATAAAGATTATCAAGTAGTAATTGGATGATGGTAACCGAATTTGGTTGAAAATACGAAAAGAAAAAGAATAGAATTTGGGAAAAAAGTAATAGAATAATAGAAACGAGTTCATTAACAGTGTGCGCAGTGAACTTTACTAATACTTGCGGCAAGCGAGTTTTCGGATATGACCTGAAAACTAAAGTCAGTTGTTAGAGTGGCATGATTTTGCAGTTTAGACGAACTTTAGGTACGGTACAAGTAGTACTAACGACGGCCGACCCTCTCGTAAGACAAGCCACTTAAAGAAAAAGAGAACCCCAGATACCGATAGCACTCTGTTAATGGAATTAACTTAGTAACGAGCTGAAAAGATAGTTCGAGCTCTTCAGAATTGATTCGCGATATCTTAAAAGAAACTTTTACGCATGCTGGGCTAAATTCAGATACTTCAAGAACAGAACAAAAGTTTACTGTGCAACTTGCTCGCTACAGAGACATAATTATCTTCAAAAATCGAACATAATGTGCTAGCAACTTACGCAAAGAAATTGCTTTAGATTTTTTTTTTTTTCTTTTTTCTTCATTTCACAAGACCTTGCCTTCAGTAGAGCAGCAATGTAATTCGTATTGCATTCCGTCTCTTAGCTCTAGAACGCGCGAAATTGGCCATTCTAATTAGATAATATCTTGAAAATACTTTAAATAATTTTTCAATACGGCGTGAATTATTATTATAATTCCCTTTGTTTAAAATCTACAGCGGAATGAGCGGGAAAGTAAATATACTGTTTTTTTTGCCATGTATCCTTATTTTAGTAATTGTCGCGGATAGATTATATTCGGCGAACAGGCTACGCAAAGAAATTCTTCAGATTTTTAACCCTTTTTTTTTTTTTTTTTTTTTTTTACTAAGATAGAGATGTATGTAAAAATTTTTCAGATCAGTTTCGTGCACTAATGCGGAAAAATTAATGTCTAATATGAATTGCGTTAATTTAAAACAATCTCGACTTAAAAATCATTCGCTGTCGGTTTAAAAGCAACTATACTACAGGTTAGAACACGTGTAAAAATTCCTCTTTCAGTATTATTAACTAAGAATCGTATATTTTTTTTATTTATTTTTTTTTACCCCCCCCCCCCCCTTGGGTTTGCTAGCAAAGAGCATTAGCCCAGCAAAAAGGAATAGACACATGGAATAGAATAGAAATTATATTTTTATTCTGTCGGCAATGGAATCAAGGAACACCCCTAGGACAGGAACAACAGAGATAGAGTAGGTAGAGAAAGAACATAAGAGGCGTTCGGAAAGAAGCAGGAAGACCAAGCTTTAAAAGATGACAATAAAGTAACTCACTCTCGCGAGATAAACCGGAACACTCGAAGAGCACGTGATTCGCATCGCAAACATACTGGGAACAACCTTTAGGATGATCCAATGGATAATTATGAGAAGCAGCCAAAGAGAAGCGATTTAGTGAAGAAGGAAGGAGACTATGCGAGAAACGGAAGCGAGATAATTTAGTAATTATGGACCGACGCAAACTGGGAAACTCATAGAACCAAGGACGAGAAGAAGGAATAGAGAGTTAATCAAGAGATAAAAGGAATTAGGATTAGCGAAAAGAGATACACATAAACAGAATGCCTAAGATGGCAGGATTTAGTTGGAAGAAGAATATTGTGTGCTGGAACCCTACTAATAAAATTCCCATTGGAAACAGCAGCTTTAGCAAGAAGGTCGACGGCTACATTTCCATCAATGCCTGCATGTCCTGGAATCCAAAGAAAGTCAATCTGGGTACACGTCGATGAGGATAGATCATGAAGAAGAGAACGAATAGAAAGGATAATAGCATCAGTGGAAGGAGAAAGGGAAGGTGGAGATAGCGCTAGAAGAACACTTAAAGAATCAGAAAAAATAAGGGGAATTTGGAAGAACTTGCAGAAGAGGAAATATAAATAATGGCTTGTAGAATGGCAACAGATTCTGCAGTAAAGACAGAACAAAAGGACGGAAGTCTAAAAGACCGAGAATGAAAGAACTGAGGGCACAAGAATGCCGCCCCAACTCCGATCGGGCTCTTCGATCCGTCAGTAAAAATTAAAGAGTGATCACGGAATAGAGAGTTTATTGTATTATTAAATTCCATACTGACGATATGAGAGGGAGAGGATTTAAGGAAGCATGGCATGAAGATGATATTTGGTGGCTTTAACAATTTGGAATAGACGTAAGAAAAAAATGGAAGCTTGTGATGAGGAATGACAACGGGGGAAAATTTAGAAAGACGAAACGATATACGAGATAGTATAGGAATTTTATTGGAGGAAAAACGCCAGTGACGAAGGATAAAAGAATAAGAGGTACTGATATTTGACGAGGAAGTGGAAAAACGTTTAATGAGAAAGCGATAACCCAAATAAGATCTTCGGATGAACAGAGGACAGATATTGGATTCAGATAGAATGGCTGGGATAGGAGATGACCTCAGAGCTCCGAGACAAAGCCGAAGGCAACTG
The DNA here is from genome assembly GCA_039619475.1 of Icerya purchasi. Lineage (NCBI taxonomy): Eukaryota > Metazoa > Arthropoda > Insecta > Hemiptera > Monophlebidae > Icerya > Icerya purchasi. Next base: position 545,213,461 of record CM077115.1, read on the forward strand.
TTTTGGAGACGATCTAATTTATAGAGAACGGATTTGGAAGCGTTGCCATATAAGAAACTGCAATAATCCAATCTAGAGCGTATGAGAGATTTATAGAACATTATTAACACAGAAGGATCGCCTCCCCGTCTCGTAGGGGAGAGAGCTTTAAGAAGGTTAAAGACTTTAAGCGAGGAAGCATATAAATGGCTGATATGATCATGGAAAGACAGACGAGGGGATAAAGTGATACCCAGATAACGAAAAGAACTGACTATTGGAATGGAATGATTTTTTAGATTTATTTCAAATGAGCCCCCCGGGTTGTAAGGTCGAAGGGTGAAGACTACAGCTGCTGATGTTAGAAAGGGCCTCTTCTAGAGTACTTAAGGAGCTGTTTAGTTCCTCATTGGCAACTAGAAGATTACGGGAAGAAGAGTAAACAAGGATATCATCTACAAAAAATAAAGTTTTGGATTTTAAGGAGAGAAAACCAATTTTGGAAACATATAAATTAAATAAAGTAGGGCTAAGGCAAGAACCTTGCGGAAGGCCCTGGAAGACCTTCCTTGAGGCGAAAAAGGAAGGAGCAGAAAGGAGGAGAGTTCTACTTTGAAAACGATTTATAATTAGGAAGGATATGGATGCAGGGATATTTAAAGACATCATAACGTTTTTGAGCGTGGCAAGATGGACGCTTTCGTATGCACTGGCTACATCAATAAAAGCTGCAATTGTGAATTCTTTAAGAATCGTATACAATGCTCATTGTTGAAGAATTAGAAGATTCAAAAGCGAACAAAATAGGTATAAAAATAATAATAAAGATTAAATATCTCTCAACAACCGGCTTATAATATTTACCGAAATATATAATATAACTCTTCGTATAAGGCAGTCACTAGTATTTTCAATACCGAGGCAACTGTTACGCGCAGATCGTTAAATGCGATAAAATAACAGCGATCTGGAACGTTTTATTTATTTCCCTTACATCTGCGCTATGTAAACTGTTAAAAATAAACCACAAAATCATATGGGATTTCCAGGAAAAAACAAATTTCAGTTTCTTCATTTAAGTACGGGTTTTTTTTAGTAATACGGAATCTACGATCGGCACATGGTAAAAACATTTACTAAAACTTCAAAATATCTATCACGTTCAATGTAAAAGTTCTCGCCATTAAACCGGATACATATATTATATTGGTCACTTGAAAAACAAGCGGAAATACGTTTTGTATTGCATAAAGATGTTTTTAAATAGCCGAGAGATGTTTACACGTGGAACCTTCCATCTTCGCATTCACTTTTATGTTATTACATCGGTAAGATTAAAACCAGCATTTTATAGTTTATTTATGGTTAATGGTATAGCCATTTTTACAACCTTAAGTGTGCTGATGTGAAAAGATATTACTAGACGCTGTTTTTTGAATAAAACTGAGCATTAAGCCATTCTTGTAACACACCGGCGATGTTCATTTTTTTCACGTTAAGAGATGCATGATAATCTGCATTAAAAGAAATACCTTGCTAACTACTTTGTCGTGAAATATATTGCAGTTATCGGGATGAGCAACTTAAATGGAGAAATCACGTAAAATCATTATTGACATCACTTCCATAAGTGTACACTGTGTGTGATCAGTAAGTTGTCGTACACATACATTGCAGCTAATGGAAAATCCTTGTCATATACACCATATAAAAATGTAGAGTAAATATGGTAAGGATTTTTCATTAGCCGAAGTGAATCTATATGCCAACTTACCGACACCATGCATTGGGGTTAATAAATTTTTATATACGTCAAAAGTACATGTTTGCGCTGGTATCATGTATATAGCGTGCCTTACGTGTTATTTCTTCCTGTAATCGTTTGTTTCAATGATATGATAAGTTATATATTTTTAAACCTTAATTTACGTTACAAAAGTTATAGTTTTAAATATTACACGGACACAGAGTACCTTTTAATTTGTTAAAACATATAACATTTATTTATATTAAATTATTTCACCTGAAATAAAAGTTACAAACATTATTATTCACAAAGTGCCTTTCCGACAAACTGTAGTCGAAAAGCTGTAGGTGCGTTATGCAATGCGATGTACAGCGTGATAATAAAGATGAAAAAAGTACTAGAAATGATGTTAATACTGATAAAAATTTGGACACAACAGATGTAGATAAAGAAGTACCAATCGTCTCGAAACAAAAGTGAAATACGCTATGAAACAGATGGAATCAAAGAGAGCTACCGGCATGAACACAATTCTTCCGAAAATAATAAGAGAGGGCGAAGAAACAATAATATCCGAATTACAACAATTGTGCAACAGACACCGGAACGGATTGGAAAAACATCACAGTCTGCTTCCTGCCTCCCTCTTTCGTTTTAATATTGTTCAGTCTCCCTTGTGTCCCTTCCATCGTCCTATCTTAAATTTGAACTATGATGTAAATCACGTTTTCCACCATTCGAATGCTCTCATCTATCTCCTCAGAACGCGCAGTCCTTTATTCTAATTTGCTTGGCCTTGGCCTCCTGACCCCTTACCTTCCTGATATAACCTATAAATTATTCCTACGTTTCATTATTTGTTAGTCCTTTGTGTTGGGTAAATGTCCTGTGTTGACGTGCCCTAAAGAAACAAAAAAAGAAAAGAAACTCGATTACAATCCGGATGCAAAAAAAAGAAGGGAGAAAAAAGAAAAGGTTTAAAAAAATTGTAGGCCAATAAGTTTACTATCTGCGCTTTAAAAAACTTTTTACTCGAATTATATCAAATAGATATGAAAAGTAACCTTCTTAGATGACGAACAAGCAATAGAACGCAGGTTTTAGAAAAAAATCACAGAATCACATGCAAGGAATCCAACATATACACTTAGGACTGGTAGATGATTTGGAAAAGACTTTCAACTCGATGCAAATCGGGAGAATTTAGAAAGCATTGGGATTTTGTATGTAGGCTTGATGCAGAATATTTATGAAAATCACAAATACGACCACGTGACGTGAGAAATTATTCAAGATAATAAAGGGAGGTAAGACAAGGTGGCACTATTTCGCCAAAGCTATTTAATGCTATTCTTGAATTTGCCCCTGGAAATTTACAATGCGAAATCAATGGGATAAATATAAACGAAAAGTACATAAATCATCTTCGTTCTGCCGGTGATATCTTATTCATATCAAAAAATCGAAAGATAACTTTAGAAAATGATGCTTGAATTAAAAAAAAAAAACACTGAAAGAAATTCGATTGAGAATAAACCATGAAAAAACAAAGGTTAAGAAATGTGTAGCAGATAAAGAAACGGACACAATAAGTCCTGTAGAAGAAATCGACACCTTCATATACTTAGATAAGAAATTTACCACTGAATAAAACGGCCCTCTACCGGAAGTTAAAAATATAGCTCGGATGGATAGCGATTAGCAGAATGAAGAAGATTCTCTACAAAGTGTGTAAGATCAGTCCAGCGAAACAAGTAAAAATGTGTTTAATCAGTCCATCGTACCACCACCGGTGCTGAGCTGTGAAGTTCAAGCTGGCCTCTGAAAGTAAAGAATTAATGGATAAAATCGAAAAAGCTGAAATACAAATGGATCGCGTGTTACTGGAAATAAGATTAAATAATCGGAAATTCCGGTATACAAATAAATAGAGGGTTTGAAGATATCGTAGCCAGAAGTGCAGCAAACAAATGGAACTGGACTGAATATATCGTAAGACTTGAAGAAAGTACCGAACTGACGAACATACACAGAACAAAAAAGGAAAATAAAGAAGACCTCCAATACTCAGGTGATACAACAATAGCCATACATAGATACAAAAGGCTGAGGACGGACAACAGTGGAAGAATTTGGAAGAGGCCTCCTACTTTAAATATTGGCCTCGGAAGGTTGCTTGAAGGAGAAAAATCAAAGTTGAACATACAGCTTAGTCTCACTAATTTCAACACGGAACAACAAATTATTCTCTTGATATTTCGCGTTTAATTATACCGTCAAGTGCCCCCCCCCCCCATTTTGTACTTTTAACTACAGTTGTTGTTTTTTTTACCTATTTACCAGTTAACCCCTTGTTCATTTTTAGTTTTGTTTTTTTTAAATCTCTTTATTTCACTTCCAAAATCAAAATTTAACCGGTTGGTTTTTTTTTTTTTTGCTCCTTTCGCAAACTGCAGATACGATCGGTCGGCGCTCTTTATAAGAGCATTCGAATAATAATTTTAAACAAAGAGAACAACTACCTAAAATGTAAAAAAACGTTGTACGATTTTGTACGATTAGAAATGGACAGAACAAAGGAAAGCAGCAGGAGAATAAGAGCTGGAGTCGTGAAAGAAAGAATAAAGGAAGCATCAAACGGAACAGGAATCAAGAGTTCAGAGTATAGGAGATAACATTAACGGAGCAGAGCATTCAGAGAGGACGTGATTGGAGTCGCATATAAGAAAAGAATCAGTAACGTGGAAAGGACAACACAGAGAAGATGGAACATTGAAAACGAAAAGAAAGCGTAGAAGATAGTGATTTAGTCTTAATTTAATTAAGAGAACAATAGCAGAATGACGAGAAGAGGAAAAAGCTCGAAACCGAGGCTGACAATTGGGAACGGGCTGTAGAAGGAGGTAATAGCAGGAACGATTGGCGAAGAGAGAAGGGTGGAGATGTCCAGCCGAGAGCAGTCTTCAACTGGTTGCACTTGAAGAAAGTAATAACAGGATGTCTGAGGCAGGAAAATTGTGGAGGAGTAGACCATTGAAGGAAGTCGAACGAGCTGGCAAGTCTGCTGCATCGTTGCCTTCGATGCCAGGGTGACCAGGAACCCACATAAAGTCTGAATGAGGAAAAAACATGTTGACGAACGCAAATTGGAAATAGAAGCGCGAACGACAAGAATAATATCACTAGAGAATTTGGAAAGAGGTGAAGATAAAGAACAGATTTGAAGTCGGAAATGTTAGTAAACATACTTTGTAACACTGCAGTAAGTACAATCTACGAATCATCGAAAGTTTTAGCCGTAATTAAACCGCGCATATCGGCCTAGAAAATCTCAAATCTCAATTTTAAAGTAATACCCGGTATTGGCAGTTTTTTGTACTCTACATTTAATGAAATCTACGTTCAGTTCGGCACTAAATATGGTATCAATATGCATTAAGTACGCTTATGATACTAACTGACTTGCACTATTATACTGTTACAAAATATAAAACCGTGCAGCGAGAATTAACGGAAAAAAAAAGGAAAAAAATTGAATTTGAAATGAACCAGTTAAAACTAACTACATACGATAAGCGGTAGAGATAATGATAAATAATAGGAGAACAAGGCGAGCCTCTGAAGTCAAATATCATCTCAGTTGCTACCTAACTGGGAAATTCACACCGGTCCCGAATAACGTAAAACTGTACGGTTTTCGAAAATACGAAAAGAACCGTCAACTAATAAAACGCTAAATGTGAATAATGAAATGCCGCTTTTGGCAGGTTTTGCTCTTTACCCGTGTGCTTTTAAAAATATAAAATCTGAACGCATGTTGATATGTCTGGTTGTGTCTCCTGATTGGCGCAGAAATAAAATCATCTTCCGGAGATAATCTGACCGTAAATGTATGAGAGCAACCTATCCACGATAACAAAAAAGAAAAAAGTACAAACGGTTACGCCGTCTTATTCGGAGAAAGACTGAGGATTCCTTGGCTGTTACAAATTGGACGGTAGAACGAGTGGCATAGCCGCTGTCGAATATCGATTAATATGATCGCATGATAATCGCTAGACATATAACTGAGTGCTCAGTTAGCCTGTAAGGATGTGATGAAGGTGCGATTATGTTTGGCGATAAATTTGGATATGTGAGTTAGTTGCGTCTTATTAAAGCAAAGTGTGTTTCCATCGAACTTTGTTCTGAAGTAGAAAAAAATCCCATTTGATAATGTGCATCTACAATGTTTGAGCAGCGAGGCAATTTGATCGCAAAAATTCCGCACATTTATATAACTTCAAAGGTAAAAAAGGTTTTGCACAGCGATCTCATTGCATGAAGATAGTGTTCTATTGGCTTACAGTTTCCATGATTCAAAGTTATAATGTTTGAACTGTTTAACAACTTTTCGTAATTGTTTCATGTACGTTTAGTTTAGGAATTTTTTTTAATCGATTAGAACGTGTTTAACGACTCGCGAAAAATGTTTCTCTTCAGCAAAACCGTTAAAACATGAAACATCTGTCCTCCCGTTCCAGATCTCTGAATCGCGTTTTTGAATAAGATTTATCTAAGGCCAGCCGTGTATTTGGTGAATATGATTATATCGACCGAAAAACCGTAACGGGCATGCGTATCCGGTGGAAATTCACGCCATTGTTTTTCTCTCGATAGATTAGCATTTGAAGAAAACATGAAACAGGCAAACTCCAATCCCTTTTATTGTTCGTTCGGTAAACAGATTTAAAATCATTTATTGCCTGGTAATTTTTACGTTAAGTTGACAACCAAAATTTTTTTCAGTTGGTTCTTAAAGCGAGAAATCGGCAAAAAAGATGATTTTTAATTTTTTCAATCACAGATTTATTCGATACGATTATATATTCTCCTTCGTCGGTAATATTTAAATTTTTCAGCAGAAGCCCCGAAATATTTTCAGCTACATTATTTTATTTTGCAAACATCTCATTGCTGTGTATTTCAACTCCGTATAGTAATTTGAAATTATGTTAAATTTCCAAGTCTATCGCGTTCCGTAGTATCTACAGATTAAGCCAAGTAGTGCTGTCTGATTAATTGTATTAATTAGTAAACTTATTGCTAATTTTTTTTTGAAAAATATTTTGCAATTGCTTACTTTTAAATCCCCCCCCCCAAAAAAAAAGAATAGTCCATAATACTTTGTTAAATAGTTATTATTATAATAATTATCATTATTATTGTTATTATTATTACTGTTATTATTATTATTATTTTCAAAACGTAAAATTTGGTACACTATCTATTTAGTATCATGTTTAATAAAATATATGTGTAAAAGAAATGTTTTAAAAGAAAAATGTGAATTTTTTTAAACTGTACTAATTTTTTCTGTGATAATAATCCAGCGAGATTAATTCTTATCAGTCCTTTAAAAATAACATAAATATTTATAAGTAACTTTGCATATATTTTTGCAATATATTTGATTTGCTTTGATTTGAGTCGCGATTTTCGTTTAATTCTCGGTTCAGCTATAAGTCTTTTTCGTGCGAACAAGTAAAAACATGTACTAGCAGCTACTCAGTGTCTATATTGGCAACTATGCTTGATGAATACCAGTATTTCTCAAACAGAGTCGAATTCTTATGATGGTTGTTATTTTGTTCCCGAATGATTCACATATTGTAATTTCATCTTGCTGTAAACTGTTACTTTTAAAATCTCATATTGATCATATATACATATATATATATATATATATATATATATATATATATATATATATATATATATATATACATATATTCATAACCATCTGGTTGTTGTAATTCAATTTTCTTTTTTTTTCTATACCTGCGGTGTTGCCAGATCGATTTTTAGTAAAACCTGAGAGATCATTCTTTTTTTTGTTACTATTCCTTCAGACAACGAACCTTTAATCCAGCTGGAAATGAGACGAACAAACGTGTTTTTAAAATTCTTGTAAGCATAGAGGAGGAATCATTGCAGTGTCTAACTTGATGTTTTAAGTATTTGACATATTGTGAAGATAGTCTTGATGTGCAGCAAAACTCCTGCTGGAAATCATATTTTGTAATTAGTTAAAATCTTATATTTAATTTATTAGCGAAGTGTAAATATTGCGTCCAGCGAAAAAGTAAAAAGAGTACTTTCATTTGCCGTTTTTAATCTGCATAAATAATTTACCTAGTTTAAATCGGAAATTAATAACGTTCGCTAATGTCGCGCGGTGCTGAATTCTCGATTACTATATATATACGTATATATTAAGGAGGTTAAAGGAAAATGGAATTTATTAAAAAGTTTCGTAACATCTATGTTTACAAATAAACTGGTGCTAAATAATGGTTTCGAATCCGAGAAACTTGGCGAAAAATATTTCATCCGAAAGCATCTGACGTTGAAACAGCTGATATAGAGAATATTTTTGGGAATTTAATTCAATTAAAAGTAGAAAGTTAGTGAAATTATTCGCATTATATGCAGCTAGTGAACCGAGCAATAGTTAAACTACTTTTCTTTATTTAATTACTTAAGACGAGATATATATTTTTTTTAAAAAAAAATAAGTTGCGAGTTTCACAGATATGCCCGTTGTATGAGTGCCCAACACTCTTATCAACGTTTATTAAAATAGATATATAAAATACAAAAATTAAAACTAACTTAACTCATTCCATAAATAGCAATTATAATAAAACTAGCATTATATTAAAGTAATAGTATATATGCGTAAGCCAATAAATAACATGACGCGTAATATGCATCTGTACACCAATCGATGCGGACAGTTTAATATTTAAAATCGAAAAAAAGCATGATCTATGAGAGTTTAAAATCCAGAAAGGACACGACAAAGTCAAAAGCCAACAAAAGAGAGCGAGATATAGCTTTAGACTTTGCACCATTCCTTCAACCAGTTTTGCACCTCCTTTTTCCAGTCACCAACAATCTTTTGTTTTTCCCTCCAGTATATCATTAGGGGGATTGTACTTATTTCAATTAATTAAAACTGATTCATCAGTGTTGTCAATTCGTAGATTTACCCCTCCCAAGGGATAGATGTAATATGTATTATACTTTGGTTTCTTGTTAATCGAATTTTCTGCTTAGATGGTAATTATATATTATTGACATTAAATTTTGGTAATCTATGATAGAAATAGTACATTTAGCTATCTACATCAAGTCCTATGCGGTTAGAAAAGAATTCGCTGTATATCTTTAATCTCTTGACGACTATGCTTTGCTTAATTTGAATTGCATTATACAAAGCTGTAGGAAGAGAACTTTGACCATTTATATATAATAAATTTACTATAATTTTCCGTTAAAGATGAATTAACAATTACCGTATACCGGTACAGTCAGTCGAAGGAAAACATATGATTAAGATCACAGAGAGCTTTTTTGACCATTTATATATAATAAATTTACTATAATTTTCCGTTAAAGAGGAATTAACAATTACCGTATACCGGTACAGTCAGTCGAAGGAAAACATATGATTAGGATCACAGAAAGCTTTTTTGACCATTTATATATAATAAATTTACTATAATTTTCCGTTAAAGATGAATTAACAATTACCGTATACCGGTACAGTCAGTCGAATGAAAACATATGATTAGGATCACAGAGAGCTTTGTAATTAAGATGAACAAGGAAGTTCAGAGTTGGCGTTGAAAGAAAACGAAACGTGAGGGCAAGGTAGCAAAGTACGATTAAGAAGTAAACAACTAAAAGAGAGACGACAGCAGAGCGAGGTAATGAAGAAAAACCGGTAAATCAGGGGAGGACAGAAAGATTCGGTTGGACGAAAACGGGAAAATTTCCTTGAAAAAGAAGCGAGCAGAGTATGGAATTTTTCGCTTAAGGTGTCTAAGTTAGAGACGGAAGTTTAAAGAAATATAAATAAGGCGGCTCTGAGTTAAAGAATTCACCGTTTTATTATTTTGCCCTCTATACTCACATGGCTATCGTCGCGGTAGCCTAGCTGCTAGAGCGCTTGACTTCCGTTACGGAGGTCACGGGTTCGATCCCAAGCGACGATAGAACTTATTACAAAGAATTAAAATTAAGATACTCGCTAATAAGCACGCGAAAGGCAATGGCAAACATGCATACCATCATATGCTCGCTGGTTTAGTACACACAGCAGACACACGCGGCATTGCACTTTTGTAAAACGATGTAAATCAAACAATCACAATATCAGTTCCGAATGTGTAGTCTTGCGTGCGTACACATTCGTACTGCGTATAAACAATTGCCATGAGCGCTGCCTATTCTGTACAACTAGAATGTACAAATAGGTAGTTACGACGCTCGGAATTGAATACGACTGAGAAAAACTCACATGGCTAGAGACCATCCAGAGTAAATAGACGAGCATAGAATGGGATGCGGGAGGAGATTTTAGATGTGAGACTAAGTATGCAGAAGATGATAAAGAGTCGCAGGAGAGTGGGTAGGAATATAGAAGGAAATAACTTAGAATAGCTTAGAGGCGCTCATAGAGCCAGAAATAATCAAATGGTTGGAAAAACAACGTTGAAAAGAAATATACGAAAAGAACGCCGATAGTAAGATGGTACAGGAAAAAAAAAAAACCGAAGACAAATCGATTTACAAAAATTGATGGCCAGGAGAATGAAAGAAACTTTAACTCCATTAGAAGACCGCTTTGTGTAAAAATGACCCTGCGATAGGGAAATAGGGACCTGATAGTATTGCGAAAATCCTGCATGACTACTGTAGTTTGGAAGGGATTCTGGGGATGAAGAGGAGGGTGGTAGAAAATTTTGGATGATGGAACAACAGAATGGCAAAGTATATTTGAAACATTTATTTCCTACTTTTTTTTTCTTCCCGTTCAATAAGTAATTATAAATGACAAGGTAAATACTGAGAAGGGATTTTTTCAACCGACATGTATTATAAATCCGTTACAATAACTATAGAAAAGCAGCTCGTATTACTTAAACGTTTTTTTATCTTATTTTCACTTACGTCTCTTCCTTTTCTTAAAAATTTTACCGTATTTTGTTTTTCGTTTTTTCAGACTTCATTGCAATTTTTTAATTTAGCTTTCCTTCTTTCTTTTTACGTGTTGGGAAATTGTTTATGTTATAATTTGGGTATAATTACGCTTTTCAGATGATATTTATATTCCTGTGCATGAGCCGATGTGCAATTTATATTCCATTAAACTCAATTCTCAGTTATAATACCGATTTATTATTACAAAAGCGATTATCATTAAACCGATTATTTGAATATCAACGTTAATTTTGTTTATGTAATGAGTAATTCAAATTTATACTTTTTTTCTCTCACGGCTCATTTATATATATCAAATTATTACGTAAGTTTTATTCGTAATGTTTTAGTAAACATTTGTTTTGTATTGAACGTAATAGATAATAGTAAAATCTGATTTGATATTTGAACTAACCAATAAAATTAATACAATCAAAATTCAATGAAAAATTTCCGATCTGAAGTAATTGAAATTTGAAAAAATCGCCTCGTCTCTAAACGGGTGGGGAGTGTGCTTCGATAATTTTTACACAAAGAATGGCGCTTTAATCGTGGGGAATTTCTAGGAAAACAAAAAAAAATCACATTTTCGAATCGTTGAAATACTTTAACCGATGCAAATTTTAGCTATTGAATCTCCTCTTTTTATTCTTTATTTTACGTTCGTCAACTCTGTAGACATTAAAGTTTGCCGCAGTAGTAATTTTCCATAATTTTCAATAATTCGAACTGAGTTCCATTCGAACGGCTATGCAGCGTGTCCAAAGCTGACGGAATTACACCATAATGAAAGCCAACAACCAATTTCGACATGGATAACAGAAAGAAAAAAAAAAACATCGTCCCGTAATTAGTATTTTACTCTAAGAAATGTTGTGATGAAAACCAACTTGTGACTGGTCCGCTTCCGTTTACTTACATGTATTACTGTACCGACAGTGGAAAAAGCACCTTTTATTGAACATATAATAACGGACATTTGTGGAACAACTAGGTAAATTTTAAAGATTATTCCAATAATACATATTTATAGGTAAACTTTATCTTTCCCTATAGTTTTAGTTCTATTCAATTAACTACAGACGATTCAGCTGACTCTTTAGCTCGCTCAGCCGCCCGCAATGATCCTTTAACTCTTTCCTTTCTTCAGACATTCTTTTCCTATCACGCTCTAACCATTCCAGACACTTTCTTTCGACATGTATCCATCTTTATTCTCTAATCATTATTCATACTACCGTCTTAATCAACCGGGTTTTCCTGCCCCTTGGTTTCATTCTATTCCTATCTGTCGTCATTCCACTGTTGTCTTCTTAATTAGACTCACAATCAATCATTCTCTCTACTCCCTTCTTCTCGCATTTGTTTTTTTCTTTAGCTCTTTCTCCTTTCTGCTCTCTTCACGCTTCTGAGCCTTCTTTTGTATTTGTGACTCAAATCATATCCTTTTTCGAATGTTCTGCACTCCTTAATGAACGCTTCCTTCTTTATGTCCAACGTTTTTTAACGCTACCTATATCCTTTCCACCCCATTGTCTCTTCAGTTGTTCCGCTGCTGCTGTCCTTTGTGAGTTCCATTTCTGACCGTCTGGCTATTTAATTCTATCTCTTGATTTATCATGTTGTTGGGTCAAGGTCGCTGGCGCGCCCAGGGTAGGAAACAAAAAATCTACAGACGACTTATTTGTGTTAATAAAAGGAAAAAATAAGCAATTTTTTTTCAATCGCTTTTTTTTCTCTCTTCCTAATTTCGCTCTATTTAGCTGCCTACGTCATAAAGCATCATAGCCCAAACGAACCGTTATAAATAAAAAGAAAAAAATAATTTTTCCCTCTCCGTATTATAATCAAGCTGGAATCTAGCATTTTTTTTCTTTTTATCGTCATATTCCTTTGCTATTAGTAAAATCGGAATAAAAGGTAACTGTTAACTGTTTCCCTTATATTGCGTTAATTAAAATATTATCCTGCGAATTCGATTATTTCTGTATTTGTTCGTTATTGTTTTTTTTTTGTTTTTTTTTTTAATCCAACTGTTTTACTCTTTCGATGTAAATTAGATAGTTACGCAAGTATTACTTAATAGAAATATTCCTAGAATAAGAACTTTTCATTGATTTCCCCTTGGGATGAAGTATAAAAGGGGTTCGGTAAAATCGCTTATTTTCGACCGTACCGGACCGTGTCGTTTAATAATAATCATGTTAGTCGTGAAAAGCCTTAAAGAAAAAAATTATTCCCTATCTGAACTGGAAAAAGAAAAAATTGATCGACCCCTAACATCGCATGTGCCTCTATGATATCGTTTTCACTTTTATCTTTATTTATTAATGCCATGATTATGGAGTACGTCACTCTGAAACATGTCGCCTATTTTAAAAATATTAAAAATATAATTTCTGTAATACACGTCTTTTTTTATTATATGTTTAATAAAGTAATAACAGAAAATGGACAATATTATTTACAACTCAAATTTTTCAATTTCCAAATTTTACTTCAGTGGAACTAGCCTCCGTCTCGGTGATAATAGAGAACTGTATTAAACTATTCATCCAGAGAGGATCGAAGTAAATTTTGCGTATGAGCGGACGATTTTCTTTTTTTTCTGTGTTAAAGTATTTATCAGACTAAACTACATCGACGATACCCCTCTAAACGAGAGACATTTGCGCTGTGACGCGACTGCGATGTTTCCTTTATTTGCAAGTGTTTAAACCATTGTTATCTATGCATAGTGATTTTTTACTCTTTTTTTCCTTATTATAATTTAAATTATATTCTCTCATCATACCTGTTTTTTTTGTCTGCACAAAGAAAAACGTTTTTGTATTTGAGCTTCTTAATTTATTGAGAAATATGCGTACAGCCACGATTGTAAATAGGTGTAATTACTTGTTTAATTAGTGAAAAGTTACTGTCTAGTGTCCCTACCATTTTTGTATAATATATTTTACATAGTGATAATTTAAAATATTAAAATTATTAATAAAATAATTAGGCTTTGAACCTCAACTTCTATTATTTTGCAGACCTAACAACGCTGCAAGTTCATTTGAAAAACGCTTATTACAAATAAATAAAATAATTAAACTATTGTCTAACGTTGCACTTACTTAATATTATATTTATTTATTTATTTATTTATTTATTTAATAGGGGTATACACAACAACACGAGTCAATTACAGTGTATACATTAGATCTATATATACACACACACACATATATATATATATATAATAAATACATAGCACACAAACCATAAGCAAAACACACTTTAATACACACACACGCACATGCATACACTCACCATGTTACACGTAAGAATACACATATGCCATATAACGAATTAATATCATTTTGATCAATACAAAAATTAAAATTTATTCCTTATGTACATAAAGTACCTTCTCAGTAAGTGCTCATTGCAATGAAATTACACACACGCTCTTATATACGCACATACATACACACACCAACCACAATAACACGTATACATCTATGGCACATACAAACTCACATACTATGTGACACAAGCGATTTAATATAAGTTTTGTATATTAAAACTGTTCATATATATCGCTAATATATGGAACAGGGTAAACTGCGCCCACTTTTAATTAATTCATTGAGTAGTAAAATAATTCAACCATATGCTTAATTCGTGTTAGTGAAAAACATGCCAGCCTCCGATTCGTTCATTAAGAAATTGTTATTTTTACCGCAGTCCGAAGGGGGGAGAATTCGTATATAGCTCTTTATTCTTGCAAATGCAATTATTGCATTTTTCAGGCCGTTAATCTGGGAGCTTGGAACCTCCAACTTTTGAAAGTAAATTAAAATCATTTACAGTACCAGTCAATAAATTACACGTATAAATAAAACAGCAGATGATATTTTCCTTCCATTTAGACATTCTGAACTTCTTCAACTGTTGTTTATAATTGAACGGATATACATATCACCTTAAAAGGAAACTTAAAGTGCATACGTTATATACGAATTTTCATTCGCTATTCACACATACAGGTAGAGGTATATATAATACGCATTAGTTATTTTTAATTGGAAACATAGATTGTGACTTCACTTAATCTTTATTATTGTACTTATTGAACATTTATGAAAAATAACTAAAACATTCGATTAAAATAATTTTAAAAAACTATTTGTCTATTTTTAAAATTATTTTAATCGTGTTTTTAGCGAATGTCTTAATTATTTTTCAAGTGCCGTCAATTTATGTTTCCAATGAAAAATAATCAATGTGTTATTATATATATATGTATGTGAATAGTAAATGGAAATTCGTATATAACGTAAAAATGAAAAACATTAATTGCAACGTTGGATAATTATTTAACTGTTTATTTATTTATTTATTTATTTATTTATTTGTAATATATTCGCAGTTTACGGTTAGTAGAAAGCATTGCAGTGAGAAACACTTTTTAGAATATTTCTTTATAATACGGAATACAGAAACAGTGTCTACACGCGGCGCAAATGTCTCGTTTGATGTAGTCTAGCATTTATCAGAGTCTAGCCGA
Organism: Icerya purchasi; assembly: GCA_039619475.1. NCBI lineage: Eukaryota > Metazoa > Arthropoda > Insecta > Hemiptera > Monophlebidae > Icerya > Icerya purchasi. The sequence goes on from CM077115.1 coordinate 545,228,769, forward strand.
TACTCGCACGAGTCTACACTCTATATAGAATGAGCGGCACACGTGGGGACGTTGAGTTAAGATGTTTTCGACGCCTTTAAATATATTCTTGCCAATCTAGTCGCCCATCCACTATGGAATGATTTTGCCTGCAACGCCTTTGATAAAAGTAAACTAATAATAACAACTTCAGCGGAATGCCTTTTTTAGCGGCAATTCCGGCGACAAGAAATCTAGATTTTATTACCGTAATACATCCGAACCACCACTACATAGGCGCACAGGGAAACCAAAAATAAACTGATAAAACAAGAAGGAAAGGACGGCAATTAAACTGCTACAGCATATAGAAGTTGACAAAATGTATTCACTTGAATAAGCAAGCCGCTCTTCCGAGTTACCTGAAAAGCAACGTGGCTTGCTTGCGAGATTTTGCATCAAAAGTAACCGTCTCCGGTGAGATGGCACGGCAAAATACATTACCTCCGGCGATAACGTGTGCGCATGTCTTTTCTTCTGCGGAATTAAACTTTTTCCCGTTAAGCGATTTTCCTTAACATATTGCCATTTTGTAAGATGCTTTTCGTGACAGTTTTCGAAATGAAATTTAGAAATAAAAATACGATGCATAGGATGTAATTCAATTTTTCCCGACTTCAAAAAAAGAAGAAAAAAAAACAGCTTATAATACGTTCGCCGGAATGTTCCGTTTTTTTTTACGTGTGCGTGTGTATTTGTTCGCGCTGCATTGTACCCATGTAGACCCCGATTTTAACCATTCTGCGTTTTTTCAAAAGTGTTGTACCCCATTCAACGATGGTAGCATATGATCGATAAGTGCGTCAGTGAACGTGAACTGATGAGAATTTTCTTTCCACATACATATATATATTAATATAACAGACGTGACTGACCCCAAAAATATTACCAATATCAAACATGGAAACGTAATTAGGAAAAGATAAAGTATTATCTCTAATCAACAATATAGATTCGAATAAAGAAACTGAACACTAACTAGCATAGCGCATAAGCTTGTGTCACTTTGAAAAAAATTGATTTTTAGCGAGACAAAAAATTTCAAATTTACTGTAAAAATTTAATAAAAGCGCGCCAAAAAGGGAAAAAATCGATAAGAAAATAATATATTATAACTTAAGGTGCACATTATGATAATTCTTATACAACATTGTTGACGAATGCTGGTGTAGAGTTATTTAAGAGCTATTTATTATAATTAAAAAAATGAATAAGAAAAATTAACGACAAAATCTGGCTAGGCCGTGTTATCTTTTCGATTATAATTTAATTCTAAATATAGGCTATTCATGCGGGAAACTAACGTAACTCTTTAAAGGTAAATAATGAGATCGGAGAATAGGTTAAGGTAAATCAGAGAAATAACTAAGGAATTCCGTATTTCTTGTCCGCAGATCATACGGAAATTTTGCACTGTGCACATTTGGAAATTTAACGTAAATCAATTATTAATTATTAATTATTAAATGTTTATCTACGATTAAATAGCTACACTAACGGGATTCGGGGTTGAACAACGGCGATATCACATGCATCGACCGGGCTAAATTTGTGTCCTTGATATGGTAGTCTATTGGATGTCCGTTTGATCGCTGCTGATTGCCGTGAGCAGATATTCAAAGTTGAGGTCAACATCATTGTCTTTCTTTTCGAATTTTGCCTGTTTGGCAAGGAGTTTTTTTTTTTTTATTATTATTATTCGGGTCGTTTGACAGCTCCGGCGCCCGAAATTCATATATCCTGATGGGACGGAGGAACTCTGGTCCATTATTCTGGCGAAGGAGGGGATACAACAACATTAATACTTATTAAGAATTTTTAACAAATTAAAATTAAAATAACAATTAAAAGTTACATTAAATATTTAATAAGTATTCACGTTATACCGGAATTATCATAATACTCACCTTAAGGTATACATATATTAATTACAACGTAATTCTTAGGCTACCCCCCATTCGAAAAAATGTCCCAGAAAAATGTCCCAATTTTATGTAACGCTAAATGTCCCAAATTTATGTAACGTTTGTTATATTTTATAGGATTTTTGTTATTGTTATTTAAAAAATGTCACAATTTTATGTAATGAAATATGTAACGAAAAATGTAACGAAAAAATGTCTTAATTTTATATAACGGAAGTTAAATGTTAAAATAGTATTTTTGTGGTTATGTTATTTTTTTTTTTTTTTTTTTTTTGATGCCAGTAAGAATTACGTTGTAAATTTTGATCATTTTATACAAAGTATAGAAGAGAAAGAGAGACAGAAATGAAAGCAAGAAGGGTCAAGGTGCACGGCCCCTTGCGAGGCCAAAATAGCCGAGTTAAGTTAAATGTTAGGATAGGACTTTTGTGGTTATGTTACTTTTTTTTTTGTGTTGATGCCAGTAAGAATTACGTTGTAAATTTTGATCATTTTATACAAAGTATAGAAGAGAAAGAGACAGAAATTAAAGCAAGAGGGGTCAAGGGGCACAGCCCCTTACGAGGCCAAGATGGTCGAGTTTATATATATATATATATATATATATACGTATAAATAAATATATATAAATATAAATATATATATATATATATAAATATATATATATATATATATATATATATAAATATATATATATATTTCACTGTAAAATGTATTATTTCCTTATAGGGGGTAATTATTTTTTACTTTTTAACACATTTTTATTAAATTGTTATTATCGAATAGAGTTATTTTTTTTTATTTGAGATTAAATGTTTGTACTGAACTTTGAAATCGGTAATTTTTTTCGAAAAAAGAATTTTTCGCTAATCACTTCGATAACATTTCTATATAGTTTCGTGCAAATTTGATTGAATTCAGTAAATCTTTAAATTGTACAATTGTTTAATTTTAATTGTAGTGACGTAAAATCGTAAAATTATAGATATTTTAAAATAGAGGAATGAATTTAAGCGATGATACGCTCTCAAATCTCCCAAACAATGACAGCGAGAAGTTTCGTTAAATACCGCATAAAATTTTCTAAATGAATATAAGACAAATAAAGTTATAAAGTAATTCCCGCTACCAGCTAAATTTACAAAGCAGCCACATCGCATTATTGAGCAGTCATTCAATTTCTGCTAAGCAACTACAATTTATACGAATTCGTAATATAATTTTCTGTACAATTTACATACGTCTAGCTCGCAACTAGGTTTTTGCAATTAATTTTTTTTAAAGAAGACAATGTCGATTTTTGACCGCAACACACCTGCAAAATTATTTTTAGATATTGCCGAAATAATGTTGTTAAGTCTACTTATGACCGGAGAGCGTCACTGAAACTATCTCACCTTCATTCTGTTCGAATGTACTTCGAAACACGTTTAATGTAATTAGTCTTCGGAGTTTCGTGGCATTACAAAATCACCGTAAATGTAATTGCGGCAAGTAGTAGTGAGGGGATTTTTCGTGCATTCAAGTTATGTGTAAGATCGGTTGTATTTTTATTAGCGATAATTGTGCAAGAGTTGAGTGGCCTTAAGTAAGAGTCGGAGCGCAGGTTTACCTATGGTTGAGAGAAGAAGAGATTTTTCAAAGGGCTATTTCTGCCCAGGTGTGTGTATATTTATAGTTGCTCATTCATCAGCTTAATAGTTGCTCATTTGGTGTTGCTTAGTTAAGTTGCTTCAAGTGAAAATTACGAGCCGAATAGCTGCAAATGAGAGTAAATTTGTTATAAAAGGCACTTTGCACGCCGCTATTTAAGACGCCAGTAATGAATTTTAATAAGGATATTCTGCAAACGAGCCATTTTGTTTCCACTTTTAAATTTAACCGGCCGTCGAATTTTCCCTTTAGAAAATCGTCCATTTATTCTGCAATATAACAGAGCAGAGACCTTGAACAGGTTCGATTTAAAAAGTACAACTTCTTCGCTCGCTTGTGTTCAATTCGTTGCGAAAGCCTTATTATTAATGGCGCGACTAAGCTTCAATTGGTAAACTTTTCGTCGTATCCGTTTGCATATTAAACTGATTGAGTACTTTCGCATCTTGCCCCAGTGTATTATATATATTTAATTGAGCTTTCTTCTCGACGTAAAACGTTGCCACGCTACTGCTATTCTCTGGATGAAAAATCTATTCGTCTTAAGATGGTACATAACAAAACGCAGTTTTCCCAAACTCCATCAGCCCCAGCGCAAACACACATACTATATATGCATATACCTACATGAATTTTCACACCATACATATACACGAAAGTCAATAGTGAAACATATCCGGTATTGAAGAAGCTCGATTTCTTCTGTTCGTTGCATCGTAGAACAGGGAGATGTGCCAGTGTTGAACTAAATGACAGCCTTTTCTTACGCATCTAAAAGTGTTTTATAATTCAACATTATTTTATTATTTATTATTTATTTATTTAAGGTCGCCTTGCAACTACAAGGTTATTGACGACCACAATTAACAATTACATAAATAATCAGTTTAACATTTACTGACACAATTTAACACGATATAATTTCAAATTTCATTGATTAACTTGGCTTCTAGGAGGAACATTAAGGTCTGGTAGCATCCGCTGGTTGAATTGGGACAGTCCTTGAGGTTGTTCGGTAGCTGGCTTTTGTTTCTGATGGCGACGAGACTTGAGCATTCAATTAGCATGTGCTTAACAGACAGTTCCAAATTACATTGTTTCTCTGCTAATTAGGAATGAGTGGGTTAGCTTGGTATGCCCAATTATCGTAACCTTGAGATCGTAACCTGGTCTCTTCTGCAGAACGAGTCCCCTGGATTAAGTTCTAGGGGAGATTCTCTAACTTACGATATTTTTGGGGATCTATTTCTTGCCGCCACTCTTCCCAGACGTCATTCCAATGGTTTCTCATTGAGCTCTTTATGCACTTTTTAATTTCAGAAGCTGTGGTGACCACCATTGAGTTGCTGATTTCTGTGTTGCTAATTGCCTCTTTTGCCACTTTGTCAGCCTCTTCATTCCCAATAATACCCCTTGGTGGCTAGAGATCCAGATTAACTTGGCTGATCTGTTGCTGTTTCTGAGATCTTGGATTTTCTCTTGTATCATTATTATTATTATCTTCATGTTAAAATTTCACATTTATGGGTATCTAAGGTACGTTAATAAGAAATTTCTTCTCAAATTATTCTATTCTAAATATAAACATTTGTAGTTGTAGTCCTGTACTATGTCGGCGGTTAAGAAAAATTAAAAACAAACGATACAAGTTCCATATCAAACGGGGTTATGGTGTGATTGAAAAGAATAAAACGACTGTGCGTGTCTAATTGATAACGAAAAAGTCACTTCACCTACATAAAACGTAAAAAGGCATTTTGAAAAGTTTCATTTTAATCTCGGCTTTTCAATAGATGAAAAAAGAAGAACAGATTTTTTACAAAAGAAAAAAAGAGAATCATTCACGAATCAGTGTGTCTTAAAAAGCTTTCTCAATTCCAAACAATAACATTACAGCTGCTAGTTTTCAAATTTCCCACTGCATTGCTCACCACGGGAAACCTTTTTCCGAAGGAGAGTTTATAAAGGAGAAGCACTTTCAAAATGTAGTGCTACTTTGTTTTCGGGTTTTTAAGAGAAAAAGACTTGATTAACGAAGCGTATAAATGAGTTATCACAAATTCGAATAATGGAATTAGAAATAAATATTTGTTCACAAGGTGACGATTGAAATTATGCAGAAATGTATTCCATTGATTTATTAGATGAGAGTAACGATTTAAATGGTTATGCCCAATTAGCAGCTTTGCTCGATATAAATCAGGCAATATAATAAAAAGAAAGCTAATGAAACTAATAACGTTAAAAGGGGGAAATGTATTGATATTTTTAAAGAATTTGATATTGCATTTAAAGAAATGGATATTGACCTACAGAAAATTGTTTCCGTGACAACAGATGGTGCACCCAATATATGGTCGGGCAAAAACATTGGTTTTATCCAGTATCTTAAGCAAAATATTACGCACTCCTTGATTGAATTTCATTGTATAATATACCGGCACAAGTTGTGTGTGCTGAGCAAGGTTTAGTAGCATTTTCCAATGTAATGTCAATTTTAATAGAAGTCATCAACTTTATAAAAACAAGAGGTCTTAATGAACGACAATTTGAGACAATCTTGCTTCCATTGGGATTGCACAAAAATTGTTATGGACTTCATTATGTCAGGGGGCGGGGGCAAGCCATAGAGCACAACAACGCTGACTTAGCAGTAGTGTCAGCTAACAAATTGCTCATGAGTGTAGCCTGGCATCCACAGGAAAGTAATGTGGGGGGAGGATGATAGCTTTAGAATTAGAGATTGGATTGAAGTAGTTATATAGTTCAATGAGGTTTGTTGGGAAAGAGTATCCAAAGCTGCACGCGAATCAGATACAATAAAATGCGATTGATGGGTGGGAGGGATTTAACTGCAGATTCAAGGGTTAGGAATATGCGATAAACTTCGGCATCGAGAACGGACACAATGGTCATGGAGCTGGGAGGACGACGAAATCAGATGAAAGTAAAAGGAACAAGCATTAGGGAACGATTCGGAACCCGGGCACGATTTCACACAATCAGTATAGTAAGACTGATGGTTTAAATAGAATGTGTAAGTGTAAGTGATCCACATGATTTTTTATTTAAATTTGGAAAATTTTCCGGAAAAATACTGTATTTTACAAGTTGTTTTCATTTTTTTTTCCTTTTTTTAAAAGGGGTTTTTCAATTCTTTTTTCTTTTTTTTTTTTTTTTTTTTAACGAGAGCAAATTATGAAGGTTAAAAAAAAGCGATAATTTTTGTAATTCGTAAAAATACGATGTCTAAAAATCAGATTGCCCGTTTTGAAAACATCTCAGTTAGGAAGAAAAATTTATTCCTATTTATATGCAAAATTTAATAAAAAACAAAAAAAAGGAAGAATATTTCCACTCTTTCGGTAACTTTAAGAGTTCTAATTAAAATCGAGTTTTTCTTCTTTGTTTTTTTTTTTTTTTTTTTTTTTGTAATGGCATGTTGATCACGGATTGTTCTCTTAATATAAGTTGAAAATGAAGAATTAGATTGTATTGTACGCGAAAGTCTAGAATAGCAGTAACAAATTTTATATTTGCATAAATAGTATATATGTATCTCTATACTATATTATAGCTTTAATCTGAAATTTACTTTGGCTCTACGTCGATTGATAAGAGATCCAAGTCATCCGGGGAACTATTTCGTTGCAGGCGAAAGAATGTATTTGGAATTTCAATTAAGGAGAAATTTTTTTTTCTTTGCGAAACTTTTTATCAAAGAACATTTCATTAAAGCGAACTCTAATAATAATACAGCTCGGACGAACGTCACTTTTCATTTAACGAATGCTTATCTTGTGCATGAATATGTATGTGTTCGTTGTCCTCCGGATACAATTATTTTCCAGCTACTCCCGGGAGGAACGGTGATTGATTAAAATTTATTACCGGGGATATATGTATTCGTTCAGAATGCAAAATGTGCGTTCTCGTCGTGCCTTATCTCTTTAAATTAAAAATCTTTAGCTTTTAAGGTTTGTTAGTTAATAGTACGAACGTAAACGATAAATTATCGTCAAGAAATATTTAATATCGGCGAATTCGCGCAAATCCTTAAAAACGAAAAAAAAAAAGTCTACCCCCCGTGAGGCAGTTTCTTGTATACCGCTTGCCTCTTTTTTCCATTTTACTCTGTCTAACTTTTTTCTATATATATATATATGTGTGCTTGACAGGTGAAAGTTTTAATTTACGTCAATCCAACTTCATTCTGCTTCTTTCCTCTTGAAGGATTGCTATTATCCACGCAGCGGAATTATCATAACGGAAATTTTTACTACTTAGAGCCCCGGTAAATTCATTAATTTCGAAATACATTTCACGTCTTCATTCCGCCTGTAATCGTAGAATTTCATTTTCTATAAAGAATACTGTACCGATCAACAAATTGCTAGCGCAAATTGGTTGAGGCAACTGTTTGTTTATAATGAAAGATGCGCCGATGTTTTAATTAATAAAAAACAGTAACGATGATGTAATTTAAATTAAGTTAGTAGAATAAATTTTTTCTTAAATTATTTGAGATCGGTATATCTTTCTTTTTATTTTTTTAAAATAATTTCAGTAATTAAAAATAATATGGAAATTAAAAAGTTGCAGAAAAAAAATTCGTGCTAAACGTTTTACTGATTTTTTTGTTGTTTTTTTTTCTTGGGCTCGTCTACTATGGCTCTTCACTCAGAAACTTTAATCCGATCAGAAATCTTTACTAAAAACGAACAAATAGCAGGAATAATTAATTTGAAAGGACCGTGTATATAGGAAGCACAATAAGGAGTAGGAAGCCAAGGCCTCAACATATAGAAATACAAAGAGCAGAACGCTCCACAGAAAGAGATGAACACTGGAAGAACACATGATCGGTATCGGAAATAACTGCATCATCAGGATGAAGAGGAAATTAGGGAAAAACGGAATCTGGAGGAAGGCGGCAAAGAATGGCCAAAACGCATAAACAACATCAGAACGTCAAAGAGAGGGATGCAAAAGAAACCACGAATAGGGAGAAAGAGAGTAGGCTGAACAGACAGATGAAATGAATAATTATTAGAAAAGGAGGGAGCGTAAATGTCCGATATACCGTGATCTGATATGAAAAACATACCGATAGGAGATTAGTAGATGGAATTAAAAAAAAAAAAAAAAAAAAAGGCGAGAAGAAGCAGCAGCCCAAGCCAAGGAATCAGCGGCTTCATCACCTTGCTGAAAACAATGAAAAAATTAGATTGAGTAAAAAAAAAGAAATCGTCGAATTATGTAAGAAAATAATTTTCTTTTTTTCCACTGCGTCAACAAGATGATGAAAATTAAAACTTAATCATATATATATAGAGAATTTAAAAAATGGAATATTTTGTGAAAATTTAGCGGCATTCGAGTGATTCTTTTAAATATAGCGAGGCGTTTTTCAGTGTTTTTCGTTAAAAAATGTGAATGACTCGAAATTTCGAAAAAAAACTGTTCCTTAATATCTTTCTTTTGTCGATGAAAAAAAGGTTTTTATTAATAAATACGAAGCACCCCGATCGGAAATAAGTAATATATTCGAAAAAGACACGTTTTCGGATTATATTGTAAATAATGCAACACAGCGATGATCAACACAGCTCAAGGAAACAGTGGAGAGTGTTCGCAGGTCATTACGGTCAGAACTGACTGGAACCGAATGATGATGACGATGATGATGATGATAGATGGGGGTTAGCGCGCTAAAATTTTCAGGAAATTTCACCACCATTTCAACTAAGAATCAATCAGTGGTAAGCGTTTTAAAAATTTCCGGAGATAGTTTTCTCACGTTTATCCGGCTCTATAATAACGTACTCGTTTGTTTTTTTTTATTTTTCCTTTATGGAGCGACGTCACGTCAAACGATGGTCTAGGAGGGAGATGAGTGGAAATTTCAATTCTTATTCGATCAAATACCGCGATAATATAAAAGTGGGAGGAGGAACAAGACATCAAAATAAGGGGGGAAAAAGCACATAATTTTAGGTGTTACTTTGAATAAACTGATTACCAGAGGACAGGGCGTGTTTCGATTATGACCTTTCGATAGCAATTTCCCCTTGTGACGATGAGCTGCATTTCAATGACAATAATAAAAAGCGGGAGTGTCGATAGCCGCATCCGCTAGGGACAGGGTTACGCGTTTGAGTTCTTCGAAAAATGTGTAATTGCGAATGAGTTATAACGTAGTTAGGCGACGATTCGGAAAACATTCGCATCAGTTCCGTTTCGCCAGCCTGCTTTATCAACAATTAAAATTTGCATTTTTCTCAGTCGACCAATTTAATACTCGATTAAAAATCCGATTTCTACCGTCCAGTGTACACACTTATACCTCTCTATAATAGTAGGTGATATATATATATATATATATATATATATGTTAATGTTTTCAAGGGTTAAACACCGAGCGAAAAAAACATGGTAAAAGAAATGTGTGTTTTAGTATTGCGAAAGAAATTCCGGCGAATTTATAATCACCGGAAATTTTGAAACTCAGGTAGAAACAAAATTCCGTATACATCTCTGCTAATGCCGAACTAAATCACAAGCCTATTCGATTTGCATAAATTTTACAAGAACACCGGGCGGGGGGTTACTCTGTGTAGACACTAATACAAAGTGTTACACAGTCAGATTCCCTCAAACAAAATTTTATAATCGGCCGTACAAATATAATAATCGTAACTGACTTATTACGCGTAAAAGATGAAAATCACGTCTTTTGCGTGACTTGTTGAGAATAATATGCAGTAAAAAAAAAGGGGGAAGGAATGCAATCCCAACTCTGATCCTTTACACCAACAACGGTCTCGTATTCAGCACGGGTGACTGTTACGCGATAGTTTCGACTCTATAATAAAACCGAAATATAACCTGACATCGAGGAATAACAAATATGGTACCAAACAACTGTTCTCTCAAACTTAGAAGCGAACCAAAATGCAGTCTTCCAGTTCGTCAGGGACAGTGGATTAGGGGCATTCCTGTAACCGAAGACTCTCGGGCCGTAATAGTCTATATATTATACACGGCCCGGGGTCTAACCACGGTTTGAAAATTTAAAAAAAAAAAAAAAAAAAAAAAAAAAAACTTCAGCCACTTTAGGAAACTTGCATAATGTCAAAAATAATAATATAGGCCTTTTATTGTCTGACGTGAAGTGGCTTTTAAATTTAACACTTCAAAATAACTTTAAAGAACTTACAACTTATTTTTTCTCGCTTTCTTTGTTTAAATTTATTTTTATGTTTTTCGCTGTTTCCGGTTGTACTTGTTTTTTTGCAAAATTCGGATTTGATTCCATTTAATTTAAATCTATTAATTTGAAATAATACGAGTAAAACTGGTAAAACAGTGGAAGCAGGTGGGGTAAATAAAAGAAAACAGAAAAAGCTCTTTAGCGGCTCGGTAAAATAGTTTCCAAAAATATCCAGCGAGGCTGTTTAATCTGCGTTAAAGTAAGTTTACATTTCAGCTGGTTTTTAGTGACTGCGTATCATAATAGAAAAAATTACAAACGAAAGATGAGATCTAATTTGAAAAACTGAAAATAGTCTATTTCACTTGGCAAGTGCAGAAATTGTAAACATTCAACGACTTTATTTATTTTTTAGCTTTCGCGACTTTTTAATTCAGTTGAAAAAGAATATCGCCGCGATATATTTTCTTTTCCTTTCAATTACGGTTTTGGCTAAATTCTTTGTAAGTGGAACAGCTTTTTCGCTTTATTTCCTTTTTGTTAATTATCATATCCGGATTACGTTAATTTATTTTTCCGTCTGTTACTTTTTTCCCATTAAAAATTATTTGCACATCGTTAGTTTTTATTATTTCTTATAACATGCTGTTTTATCCCTCATTTTATCATCTCCATAAATTTTCTTTGTAAAATTTAAAACATTATTACAGCGGTTTAAATATTCTTTTGGTGCCATTATAGTGCGCATCGATAGTTTTATTGTTTTTTTTTTCGTTTTTCACGCGTTTAATGTTATTTATTTCTGTCTTCATTACGTGCTTCTAGCAATTTTATTATTCGTAGTTATCACGTGATCTCGTATTGCCAATATAAATCTTCCAGTTTTTGCCATCATTTGTTCGATTTTTAGCCATATCTATCTCAATTTCGGAACAAATTTCTTTTTACTTCTCTCTTTTATCAAAAACGGTATTCTCACATTATCTCTCTTCATTCTTCTTGTGCTATCCAAGCTCTCGATGCTTTTTTTTTTTTGTCAGCTATCTCTCTGATCGTGTAAACATCCGAGTCTTCTTTTTCTCTTATGTTCTCGGGCCAATGTCCGTGTTAACGAACCGTATAGATAAAAAAGAAACCTTCCAATTTCAGCTTTATATTTTCCACGCAGTTGGCTTGCTTTCTCTCCTTTTTGCATGTTCTTCTTTACTTATTTTTTCGTATACTTTTTCATTTCAGGTTCTCAGATAGATTTAGCGGTGTTTTTTTTTCTCTTTGTTATAATTTTATGCAATATTGACGTTTCAGCTTTTCTTTAAAAAATTTATTCACTTTTTGTACTTTTTTTAATGCTAGGACGTATTGAATACCAATTAGTGCACCTCTCGCTACCTTTATTTTACCAGATATTGCAACTCTTATTACGTGATATTCTCGGTGTTTATCGGGTTTTCATAGAAATTTTCCGATTTTCATTTCCATCTGCTCTATATCTGATTCCGATCGTTTAACGATTCCAAAATTGTACGTTAAGACCGGGATTATGTGTATTTGTCGATAGTATTTCTAAAATTTAGCGCATTTTCGGTATTTCTTTATTCTATAGACATATTTTCACTAATTTCCATTTTTCCATGATTTACTTTTTTGTATTTTGTAACGTGCCTAAATAATATGAATAATATATGTAGGTCGTTCTCTGCTAACGCGTTAATTTATTTTCACATGTTTTACTTTATTTTCACCTTTGTGTCAATTCGAACTGTTTTTCATTCATCTACTCTAAACACTATTTGGACATTTTCCGATAACAATTCCGGGCTACACATATTGCTAATGTCTGTAATTGTGTTTACTTTCTGCAAATAATTCTGTGCCATCTATATGATACAGTAGATTACTCTGTACGGATCTGTTTATTATTATTATTATTATTATTATTATTGCTGTTATACTTTACTTGGTGGATTTAATGCCAAACTAAAAAAGGGATATACACCACTTTGCAAATATTCTTTTCTTATTCTTCTCCTTCCTGGTTACACCGTCTTCGATTGAAGTTGGGCCATTATTACATCTGTCTTTGCCTTCGGACACCTATGAAAATTCTGCAGGTGACTCTGGTTGTACCACCGACGCATTTCTGCTCCCATGCCGTTTTCTTCTTCCTGGCTTTTGATGTGAGGTGCCGTTCACACGACAAGTTAAAGCAAAAGGATACTTCTCTAGATGTTAATATATATGTGGCCGTAATATTTAAATTTTCTAGGATTAATTTGTTTTATTGTTAATCTATTTTCCTTATGTTAACAACTTTTAATTGTTGTATTGAAGAAGTAAATTTAATTAACGTTTCGGATAGATTACACCCACCATCATCGGGAAAACAACTTGGGCAGTTTCCCTGAAACATTAATATAAATGTACTTCTTTAACACAGTTGTGCCCGGAAATTATTTACGATGAATAATCTCGTTATTACTGTGAAAGCTTTAAACATTTAATAATTTTAATTGTTTTTATTCTCATCTCTTCGTGCGCATTTTTCTAGGAGCGGACGCCCACATTTAAGTTTTCTTATATTTTCATCTACATGTTTTTTGCATTACGTTTTTTAGTTTACTTAGTTAAATTACCAGCAGAAAATATTACGGAAGAATCAACAATTCAACTGATTTATCGCCGTTACTCGCGCGCTTAACTATATTATCCTGAAATTTCTACAAAACAGCGCTGGCAGCCGCTGCAGTGTCTTTCTTGAAAAATTTACTCGAACAATAGTCGGGAAAACGATAAAAAAGAAAATAATTTCGATTTTCACGACAAAGCGTATTTCTTAGAAAGAAAACAAAACAAAAAAAAAAAACAACAAAAACAAGTCAATTAATTAACAAACAGGTGATCGAACTGACAGATGGGGAGATAAATAAAAAAAATTGTCAAAAACAGAAATAGTAAAATTGTAATTCTTGACACTAGGTGTATTTCACAGATGGTAACGAAAAACATGTGTTTAAACATAAGGGGGGGGGTTCCGATTACAATATATACATCAAACAGCCGATAAGCAGCCCCGTAATTTAAGTATCCATTGAAATCTTTCTAACATTAATTCTCAACTAGCCGAGAAATAAACCAGCGGAGCCAGTTCGGTTGAAAATTACAAAATTCCTCACTGACGACTAGCCGTACTCGCAAAAATAACACATATTAGTCTAAACTCGAATATATGTATATCGCTCTTATTGTACGTAGTAGTGATAGAGCAGTAAACACCACACTTTGCTTTTTGGTCCATACGTCGCGCATTTGCCATGTAACTTTCCGGTATCCGAGTCGACGAATAATGACCAAAAACAAAGCCCACGATACACTTAAGGTAGATATCGAATCACGAATAAACATATTTCCTCGCGGTACTGATTGATGTATGATCGGACATGCATGTATATCACCGTTTTACTCTACGATCGGCCGAGCGATATCGAAATTCTTCATTTAAATATAAACAAGGTAAAAGCAATAATTTGGAATTTTAATCGTTTTACGCGTACGATCCATATAAATTCATAGGTGTACATATACTCGTCTATTCGCTAGCCTCGCATGTCGCACTACCCCAAGTGTTTAATAACTGCAAATAAAAATAAAAAAGTCTTTTTTTTTCTTTTTCTTTTTTTTTTTTTTTTTTTTTTTTTGATTTACTCGCGTTGTGTTCAATTATGCGTTGAAGAGACTGGTGAGATGGTTTAATCTGTCTTACCTGTTTTTATTTCTATTTCTATTGTTTTATTTTATTTCATCCGTTTCGTTCTTATCAGTTTCATTTGTCGCTTCGTCGTTATTTAATTTTAGAGGATTCTATGCTAATTCTTTTGATTTTTGTTCTTTCATCATTATCCAAAACTCAACAAAATCCATTACGTCTGCCTTCGCCTTTGCATTGGTGCATTAAAATCTTCTTCTATTCGCGCAGTTCTTATCTAAAACAAATATGCATTCTTGGATATCGCTCCCTATTTTTAACGTTTTTCCATCTTCTCTTCCAATCTCATTCCCCCCTGTCGTCATATTAAGAACCGTCGGTATTTTGTTCCTGATAAAATTCCGATCCTTTTTTACGGAGCTGCACCGATTTCTGAATTTTCTCCGTTTTTCCCCCTCTCTCCGATTATAACATTGCCTACGGTAACATGAGATTGGTTATACTATCTTCAGATTTAAGTTGCTAATGAGAGAGTAATAGTTGTATAAAGTGTAAATTATATTGTGTACTATTGTAATATAACAAATTAAGATATTAAAATATTGTAATAGATAATATTATTTCAGTCGATAGTATATTGTAACATAAACGATAAATTAATGAGAGTGCGCTAGTAGAAGAAGTTATAGTGTAAATTTTATTATATTAGAGTAATTATTTAAGTTAACACTTTTTTTGTTGTAATAGAAAGTATTATTTAACGCGAGTTAAAAAGTTCAAATATCTAGGGGAACTTATACAACAAAATGGACTAGAAGAAGAAGCAATAAATAGTAGAATATTTAAATTAGGTCGGGCATATCACTTGGTGAAGAATGTTTACGATAAAAAAGCAATGAGCATAGGAGCAAAACTAAGACATTATGCTACAGTTGTAAAACCAGAAATATGCATCAGAAACGTTAAATCTAAACAAGAAAATATTAACAAATCAATTAGAAATAAGGGAACGGAGAATCCTGAGAAAGATTATAGGAATTAAATGGAATGATGGACAGTTCAAATGGGTTTCGAACTATAAACTATATAGCAAAATTGAACCATTGTCCATATCAATAAGGAAAAGAAGATTATTATTTTACGGGCATATTACTAGAATGCCAGAGGACAGGTTAACCAAGAGAATTTATGAATTCATGAAAACGAAGAAAATAAGACCTGCATGGTTCAATGAATGTGAAAAGGATATGGAATTAATGGATGTTACTGAAACACAAATGTTTAATAAGGGGAATGGTTTCATAAAACAGTTGCGACGTCAATCTTTAAAATAGAACAAGTTAACCGGAAGAGGTCGCTTTCGATAAGCCATAAAAATGCCTTAATGGAGGGTCTCAAGAAATACTGGAAAGATGTTTTAAAGAAGGAAGAAGGAAAAGATGTAAAATGAAAACTTAGTTGTTTAGCGTAGTCCATAGAGGCGGAAATCGAAAAAAAAAAAAAAATTATTTAAGTTCATGTTATATTGTATGAATGAACGATACGATTATGTTGAGAACTCACAGACGAGCTAGTGTGCCTTGTGGGACCCGAAAATTATTTTTAAAAAAAACAAAATGTTCAGCTCTTATTAGTGAACGTTTCTTTTTGTATTTGAAAATTCTGGCTCTTGGCCTTCCCGCTTCTTACACTGCTTTTCTTATCCTTACTTCCTATCTCCAGTAATAATTCTCTTCTTTAAGGGCGTTTGTTCTTTCCATCTCAGAATCTAATTTCCTAATATAATACACTCAAGTGGTCGGCTAAAAGCCAAGAGCGAGCCCCTCCTTCCGAAAAAAAAAAAAGAAAAAAAAAAGAAAAAAAAAGGTTATTGAATTTTATATTTTAATCGTTACTTTAAATTTAATTTAAATTAATGTCTGACTCGTTTCTAACAGGGAAGGTACACCTAACCCTAATCTTTCACGCAATGTTAGCAAAAACATTACCAATCCCGTCGTATAGATTAAAACTAACAAAATACTTCTAAAGACAACATTGCCTCGGTAGAGAATGCTAATAAGACCATTGGCACGGATATTTTCATTAACCCTAACAATACTTCTCAAACTGTAATATTGTACCACTTCCGAATAATTTTGAAGAACAAATTGTTGTTTTAGTCGATAATTTAGAAAATTGGAACAGACAAAAAATGAATTAAACGCACGAGCAAAATAACAGAATCACCTCCTCGGTTAGTGTGGAAAAGGGATTTTAAGCGTGACAAGCATAGATGGCTGATGTGGTTGTGAAGTGAAAGATGACCATCAAAAAAGACAACCAAACAACAAAAGGAGGAATTAAGAAGGATCGAGCCATTATTTTCAGCACGAATAGATTATTTTGAAATTCTGTAAAATCGTGCCATGACTATTGTATTTGTGACAACCCCAAAGAGGAGTGTGTACATTCCAATTATCACTTGTAATGAAAAGAAACGAGAGAGAATTGATAAAAATATGAAAAGAAAAATTGTGCACATCGTAATTCGGAAGAATATAAGCAGAAATGAAATTACAGGTTTTGGAAGAATAGTTAAGAATGGAGGTGTGTGAACTAAGTTTGGATAAGAAGGATAAGGAGAAAATAAGGGTTGGGCCTCATGGGCTAGAAATTGCATTTATTTGTTACTAAAATAGATGAATCACCGTAGCCATCACTGCAATCGGACCTGATGAGGGGGAAACCACAGAAGCTGATGTCAGAAGAATTTTTTAACAGGTTTCAAAAGCGGCGAAATATTAATATTACATCGATTCAACGGCCGTAGTTCTTGTTAGCCTTAATGTTACGGTAGTTCCATTGTAGAACCTTCAGTTGACAGGGCATAGTAAATTTTCACATAGCCAGAAGATGGAAGAAGGGGGTAGTGTGGAGAGAAAGATTGAAAGAATACGAAGAGCTGAAAAAAGAAAGAAATTGAAAAGGATGACGTATAACCTAAAACAATACAATTTTCATAGTCCAACGTAATAGTAGGGAACTAGATAAGAAAAGTGAAATAAAATACGACCTCCCACCGCTCAGATGAACTACCGTATTTCCAATCAATTTAGTTAAAGGAAACAAGCGACTCCAAAAAAGTGCACTATAAAACAATAAAAGTTTCAGTAACCTATATAGAAAATAGGGAGAATTAATGTAATGGAACTGGGACAAAGTGATACGTAAATAAAACAAAACAATTAGAGAAAGCGAATAGGACGAAGAGTGAACAAAATGAAAACTTAGAGTAGAAGAAACTATAACTTCCTCCGTATTTTGGATTGCAGAACTTGATACCCATAGATAAAACTTTATTCTCTAAATTGTAGGTTTCGAATTTACTGCGAGCGGATAGCAACATCGTCAAGACACTTTTAGAAAGAAAAAAAAAGAGTTTTCAAAAGAAATGTTATGCTTAACTTGGAATCTATTCGGCAAGAAGCTACGGAAGAATTTGCAGCACGCTTAGGAATAATAGAGTGATGGTCTTTAGTGCCAACGTTGAAAATGAGATCGGAATAATAATAATAATAATTGAAAGAATTTGGAGATATCGAAAATTGTATTAGTGCTTTTGAAACGGAATCTTGACGTAACAATCACGCCCTCGCTGATATTTTTAAGCTTCGAGTAAAAAAACGTTCTAAAATTTCGTGATTTTGTGAATTTTAACTTAATCTTTAGAAACTGAACGAGAAGGGTCATCCACTGCCGAATGGTTCAAGTGTAGGACTCGGAACATTGGAGGAGGAATGACTCTACCAGCACGTAGAGAACAAGTACTTTTGCTGCAGCATGAAACACTAAGTTGGCCAAAACGGATATAATTGTACAGAGTTCGGGTTTACAAACCATCGGTTTAACCTTAATTCGGTGTAGGAATCATAATAATAAATAGAGGTCGCGGGAATGGGAATGTGAGAATTATCAGTTGTACGTTCGTGTTGTTGAAGGGATTGGAATATCGGATGAGCAATCGCACTATAAAGTTCTTCAACAGTAAGATCGCCCGGAATATCATGGACTACACTACCTAAGGAGAATGAAAGAGATTAAACTACTGTACACTGTCTATTTTGTAGTAGCTGGAGAGTGTTTTTTTTTCAATTGACCTATTTTCCTTTTTGTAATATGTAAAAAACAAAACCTCGAAAATCTTAATAATGAAGGGGCTAAATTCTGGTATTAAGAAGTGATAAACCAAGCGTTATTATTAATGTTATTTACTGTTGAAATCTGGACATCAATAAATAAGTATGATTATGCGTAATATCTCTCTCTCTCACATCACTTAGCCGGTGGCTCCATTTTGAGACATTATAATGCAAAGGTACAAAATCTTCATTCTTATCTTTAAATTATTATACATACAAAAGATTTTAAAATTCTAGAAGAATAGTATAAGGAAAGGAAACGTTCCAAATTTAATTATCTACGTAGTAGCGGAACATTTTGGTTTAAGTTACAACTTGAAAACCGAAACTTTTGCAGTACACCATTCTAATTGGTGTAAAAAAAAAAAAAAAAAAAAAAAAATCGAATATTTTCTCCGCTTAAAGTTACGTGTTACATTTTTATGTTTGCCGACTAAAGCAAATATAAACACGTTCATTTGTGCGGCTAGTAAGAAATAAATGTTCAGATTATAGTAAGAAATAAATGTTCAGATTATAGTAAGAGATATGTAAATGTTCGGTATAGTTTGTTGTAAAAGTTTCATGTACAAAAATTCTACGAGTTTTAAACAGAATATTGCATTCAAGCAATCGGTGTTTTATACATGCTCTAAAAATGGCACCTGCCTAGTTAACATAATCAGAGTTTTGCTTCATTAAAATTGTGTACTTGCAGACGACAATAGTCACAGATCTACAATTCAAACCACAATAAACGGCTGATTTTAGTACTTGAAGAGGCACCACACTAGTGTGACCGGCTAAGAGAAAAGGTAATTTTCGGAAATTTTTTTAAAGAAAACTACTGCATCAATTGTAAATTTTCAGGCTATATTTATACATATTTAAAATTACACAATTCTTTTAGAATAAAAATCTTCAATTTTTCGATTGGCTATTTCCCCAGCTTCTAAAAAAAACAAAGTTGCTCCACTGCTGCAGTGATTGCGCTCTTCACTGAAAAACACGTTAAACTTGAAGATATTCCTTATCAAGATAAAAAAAAAAAATTAATTAAAAAAATTGGCGAAGTTTTGAAAAAAAATTCTAAATTTGACTAAAAAATTTGATGATTTTTGGCATTCCAAAATTACAATTTTTATGCAATAAAAAAACTGCAGGGTCATTGTATAGAGAAACAATTACTAAATAAGATAAAATAAAAATCACGCCGATCAGGGATGATTTGTTATGGAGTTAGAACTGCAGCAAATTTGTAAAATGTAGTTTTGAGAAAAACGTGTTTAAAGATAGAAGTAGTGATTTCATTGCTACAAATATACCTCTAGAGCTAATCTGCTATTCCAGAGACATACAATAATACACCTTCCTCTTGTTCAAGCTGTGCCTGCTGGGCTGTTGAAGCTCTCCTGAGAGCTCAACACGACCGTCTTTCGAGGCAGCAAAGTGACAATGATCAGCTATGCGTAGCCTCGTTTGGTCTCTTTCAGCGGCATAGTCCCGTGCGGCAGGGCCAATTATGGCTCCCATTACACTTAAAATTTTCAAAACTGATAAAAAACTATCATTGAAAATGAAGGCAGCAAGGTAATTAGATAATTCGATGGTTTTAAGGCCATGGAGATGTTTTGGAACAAAATGCCACAGCAAACCGTTATAACTTTCGTTATTATTTTATGTATTATTTCCCTTACATCTGTCGAGACACTCATGTTCAAGTCTTCGTATATTGACTTCTCAGAGCTTCTTGAACTTTTAGATTAAATGGCTGATAATTTTGCTTGAACTCCAGTTTTTCTACAGCATCCGATAATCCTTTATATGTAGCACTATCACCATCGCCAATATACCTCACATGTATTTCACTTTATAATTATCAATCAAGCGACCGAACATTTCTTTTATACTATCGACTTCCCCATGTTTAAAGCCGATCCAGCGTGATTTACATCGGATTAAGGTCAGTCCTGTAACCGGAGACTCTTGGGCCGTAATAGTCTAGATATTATATACAGCCAAAAGGCTAACCAAGGTTGGAGGTATACAAAAAAATAAATAAATAAAATAAAATAAAATTATAGTTTAAAAAAAAAAACTAAAATAACACACTTTTATTGCAATATGAACGAAATAATGCAGAATAATTTCTATATTTTGTTCGGCAACGATAGCGCACATATCACAGATCAGTCAAAATTCTTTAAATAAGCTTAAAATACGAATAAATAAATTGATAATAAAATTTAATGCAAAAATAAGCGCCAGGTGCTCCCTAGCTATATTTTCACACTAGCTCTACGTTTACAAAAATAGCTGGCATAAAAAAATTACGCTTGTTCCTATATTGAAGTTGATTTTGTTGTCAATCTATCTGTTTTTATTTTGAAGTTATTTAAAAAATTAAGACCGATTTATGAGATGGGCTATTATCGCTGTTTAACAAAATTGTTAGATTTAAAAATCATTTTGTATTTTTTATTTCACAGTATGTTGTTTTAGTTTTTCTAAATTTTAATTCCACTTTTTATATTTTCGGCTTTGAAACAAAATTAAAGGTATAAATAATGATTGTACTATGATCCTAGTGGAAACACTAGATTGCAGCCATGAAATTATTGTTTTGTCGTCAATTCTTAATACGTATGCAAAATTTCAGATTATTCCGATGTCCGGAAGTAGATGAAAACTAAATTTAAAAATTCCATTACAATCATACATACATACATCAGGTTAAATTTTATAAAACAGTGTTAAAAGCAACCAAACTACTTCGCTCGCTTCCGGTCGGTCTGCTCAAGTAAAAATACCGAAAAAAATTTATGAAATATTTTTCTTCAAAAGATGTCCGTTTTGAGCTTTTTCAAGAAAGGAAGGAGAAAAAATTAAAAAGTATTTTTATTAAAACTAAAAATCAACTGATAAAAGAAATAAAGTAACGCCTGTGCCGCAATGACATTTTTCTATTCATATTAGAAGAAGAAAAAAAAAGGGATTAAGGTAACGCTTTGCGTCGATTTGTAGGTAGTCTCGTGAATTATGCCAAAACATCATTAACCTTTTCCGTCACATTTTCATGTAGAAATTAGAATGTGTAGAAATAAGACCACCCCGTCAAAGGTTTGAACTCACTGTTACATGCACACACACACAATATACATAATTCGATCCTACTAAGCTTGAACCTCAGATGGTAATTTTTATAATTCTTTCGGTTTTAATTAATTATACTATTTTTTGTCTACCATTTCTGCCGAAATTTCTAATTGCACGACATTTGATACCGCAAATAGCTTTCACTAACTTTTGTAATACATTTCTCGATTTTCTTATTATCCTTAGCGTAAAAATGACACGATCGTTGATAAAACAGCCTTTTCGGTAAATACTGAAACACAAAGATTCATAAATGTGGTGGTACGTAGCTGTCACAGCGAATGATGAAAATCGCCTAACCCTCTGCTGTAAACTAATTAAACAGAATTTTACGGCAATATAACGTGAAAATTATTAACAAATTAATAGTTTTTAAAAAAATTATCGATATCAAGATTTAATGAAATTGAATAAAAATGCTCTAAAGGGTAAATCATTTGTTAACATATAATATATTTTACAATGAAATATACACATAAAAGGGATATTACGATTATTCTTTAACAACATTTATATCTTAATTAGAGTCTCGGTACACCAAATTTAAATTGTAACTATGATCGAAAACGATATTAAATGAGTTGTCGTCGTCGATGGGTTGAATTTTCGACGCCCAAAAAAAAAAAGAAAAAAAAAGTATTAAATGAGTATAATAACAGAACTACTCGTTTTCTATACTGGAAACAGCAGGAATATTTAACACGGTTTCCAATTATATTTGTAATTTAAATTTAATTTAATTTAATGTTTATAATAAGTAAAAAAAAACACACCAATATAAAGCAATTAATTTATATTTATTTACCTAACACGTTTCGAAGTCAAAGCTTCATATGATTACGGCTTGTTATTTTTGATAGTAAAATAATATTTATTTAAGAAATTAAATCTACCCTAATACTACACATATACTATAATTTAGAAAGTAATTTTTTTCTTTTTCTTCTTTAAATATCGATTTTAAAAATTGCAGCGCTATAATTATATTTTTAAAAATCCGATCGTAATGTAAATTCTATCGTGGAAAAATCAAAAAAGAAAAAATTGAAGCCTCAACAGTACGTATAAGATTTTGAAAATTACGTTTTTGAAAAAGTGACGAGCATTCCAAGAAATTTATTAAAAAATTGTTAGTTGCTTTTGTAATTTCAAAAATATATTACAAACTCGCGTTGCATACTCTTTTTTGTTTTTTTTTAAAAAAAAAAACGAATTCAGAAGTTACAATTAAAAAATATTTGCAGTTAATTAAATGAAAATTGTTCGATTTACGCCGCCAACAGATTTGAAAACTCGATTCTCAGGAAAACGCATTTGCGCGTTTTCTTAGATTTGAACTGCAAACTTGCAAATTAAAAAAATCTGTAATCACGACGCCAAAGAGCTATTTTCCTGTTTCATGTTTTTCCCGTCTTTTTCTTTGCTTATTAATTCGAAAGCCGAATGCACCTCTTTTATGACTCAGACAGCAACTCCATCTGGAAATATTCTTCCGCTTCAGCTTCAGTCCGGAATTCGTAGCAATTACTGTCGAGTTTAGCACCTCCATTTTCTTCATAATACTGCTTAGGTCGTCGTTAAGAATGCAAACAGCTACGTCTGTTATATTACGATGTATATTTTTATGGTTCGAAATGATTTCAAGATTGATATTCCGCACTGTCGAGTAGAAGTGTTTATTTTATTATTATTGTTATTATTCTCTTATACGTTCGTTGATAATAATATTCAACCAATTCTCATGACTGAGCGTAAAAACTTCTTCAATTAGAGTCGGTTTGTATTCAAAAGGATCCAAATTATTCTGAACCTTCATATCGTATGCGTAATAAATAAACGCCTGTTTTGATCGGTAATCGATATCATGTTTGTAATGCGGTTTTTTAATTAAGTATTTTTATTAACTATCCAAAAAAAAAAATATCCAGAAACGTTACTCTCCCGTTCTGAATATAACGTACCTAGACTATTAAAGTTCAACTCGATTTATTTTACAAAAGTATTCAAAAATATTAAGAAGACAAAACTTTTTTTTTAATCGTGTTTGAATAATTTTGAAGTATCTTTTAGGTCAGAAGAAGAATAATTTTTCGAAAAATTACAACGGCATAAGCAATATTTTATTAATTTACTAACAAAGGAATACAACCGAATAAATACTTTTAATGAAAAATTTTTACTTATAAACCCTTATTTGGTATCAAATAAAATTATATAATTTGCGAAACAAACAGGGACGATTCAATGCAAAACTCTAAATGGAATAAGTAAACTGATAAATTGCTCTGGACGGAGAACTAATAGTGGTAGCGACTTCTACGATAGCTTGTTTTGTTAGTTGGAGGGTAGTTCGCCGGTGATTCCCAAAGTGGTTCGGCGCCACTCCAAGCAAGTACACACACTATGAACAGCACGGTTTTATTCGTTTATTGATGTCAGAGGGGGTTAAACCCAACGAAATTTATCGGGGAATGACCGAACAATACGGTAGTTCGTATACGAATCGCGCAAGTTTATATTCGTGAGTGGATCAATTCAAAAACGGCCCCGAAAAAGTACAGCGACGGAATCGCGTAGTAGATGCCCAGTTGAAGTGACATCGCCGATCCTCATAAAAAACATTGAGAAGATGATTTTAGCCGACAGGCGGGTTACAATCGAAGAAATATCACTCCAGTACGGTGTGAGTGCCGGTACCGTCATTCACAACCATCTCAATTTCCAAAAAACCTGCGCGAAATGGGTTCCCAAAATGTTATTCGCTATGCACAAAAAGAAAATCGGCTAAGAATATGCATCAAAAATCGGTTCGATGTAGAAGGTGACGCCCTTTCAGAACGTATATTCACCGGTGATGAGACATGGGTCCATCATTACGAGTCTGAAACGAAAAAGCAAAACGTGGTGTGGAAGCGTCCGGAGTCGCCTGCAGCCGAAAAATTCAAGTCGTGTCCCTCAACAAATAATTTACTTTTGCCGCATGTTTAGGGATATGAAAGGCGCGCGGTTCTTTATCATTATCTGCAAGATAGAGATTCTGTCAACAAATAGTCGTATGCAGAAGTGCTCAAAACCCAACTTCGAAGACAATGCCACCCCCCGCAACGCCCTGTCAACGCAAGCTATATTGTAGGAAATAGGGTCCATCCCCATATCCTCCATATAACCCTGACTTAGTCCTGTTAGATTCCCATTTGTTTGGGCCGCTCAAGAACTCTTTGCGTGGACACGTTTTCAGAAGTCAAGGAGCATGTTGTAAATTGGTTCCGTACTCAAGCTAAAAAATCCTTCACCAAGGGAATACGAAGTCTTGTAGACCGGTGGGACAAGTGTATTCGTGTTGAGGGGGATTACGTCGAAAAGTTTAAAAAAAAAAAATTGTAAGTATATTTATAATTAAAAATTGTATAGCGATTTGTGTCTGTTTACTTATTGAGGGACCCCCTCGCATGTTAAATTAAATAGCAAAAACCATATTTGTATAAGTAAACATGAATTCGAAAAAATATTGATTATAAAAAATTATTTTTAACAGTCAAAAATTAAAGTAACTGCCGATTCTTTCACTATACCGAGATTACAACATTTCTCGTCTTTATTAATCTGCTTGACGGAATTTAACTCCGGTAAAAATACTCAAACGAAATCCGAATGAGTTTTGCTAATCTTAAAAAATTTATTTACTAGACTTCAATTCTAAAAACTTTTGCTTCCTATTTCTATAAAAGAAAGCTCACAACTCTTTAAAAAATAGGAAAGCGGTTTTCGATTTCAGTACAATAATGAAACCTTTCCACCGGTTTTTGGATTTAATCATTTTCGGGGACACAACCGAATTTGAGTTGGGCCGGCGGTTAAAACAGCCTACTAATCTCTCCGTGCACCGAAATTTTCGCGTAAAACACCTATGCAGGCGGATGTTGATTTCATAAGAATAATAATATTGTCATGTGTCCGTTACATGGGTCATATATATTTCTAAAAAATAATAATAAACAAAAATAAATAAAAATAAAAATAATTTGGAATGTGTGGTGCGGGTGCGAGTGTGCGCGTGCCTGGAACTGTTGTCGGTGGGACCAGCCAATCAGCATCCTGCAGGAAACAAAAAGGATCTACTTGATTCGGTCAAGTCCAGCGGTCACGGTCGAGTAGGCGGACGAAATTTTGGAAAATCGAGATTAAGGTTTTTAGCGAGAAAGGCAGTGGCAGCCTTATAGAGTTAGTCGCAGTTTTACCATCGGTCAGTTAGTCGCAGTTTTACCTTCAGTCAGTTAGTTCTTTTTCTACCGCCACTGAGTTCTGTCTCGTACCTCCGTAGAGTTCGTATTATAAGAAGTTTTTTTTTTACCTATCGTTGGTTAAAGTGTTCGGTCGTACCGGTAAAGGTGACCAAAAATCGTTAATAACGAAAATTGTGAAATTCGGAAAAAAGCATAAACGAATCGTGACTATTGGACTTCATCAGCCAGTCAACGCACCGCAGATTCACGGACCACGGACCACTGCCGGCAACAGTGTTACGTACCATTTTGTTTTATCGTTAATTAATTATGTATATTATTGTTGTTGCCGTATTCATAAATTAATATTGTTTTTCAACGGTCGAGCGGTAAAGAAAGATCGGTGTCCTTTTTATATAATATATTGTTCATTTTTAAAAAAGTTCTGAAAGTAATCTGTTCAAACCCTCATATTTTAAAAATTTGATAAAAACTAAAAAATAAAGAAAATCCACGAGGATAAAACCTCGTGGTTGGCATCCCTGAGGACCAAGCTAACGTTCAGAACCGTTACAATATAAACGAAGAAATATTAAATAGCATACGATACGAAGGAAATGTATAGTGTGAATTCGAAATTATTTACACAGGTGGATCACGATAAAAGAAGACGGACAAGTTCGCAGCGGTATATAACAAAAATAAAAATAACTCGAAATCATTTCGACTTCCCAAACCTTATTCATCGTGTACAGCGGAAATTCAGAGAGCATTAAGAACAATCGTAAAGGTACAAAATAAATCATTTTTAATATTGACGGATTCTATGACAGCAGTGCAAAAAATAATTTGAAAGAAATGTGTCACCGACAAACATAATATGCAATATATTAAATATTATTGGTAAACTTCAAAAAAATATAATATATTTCAAATGGATATTACTGGACGTATCGAGGGAAACGAAATAGCGGGCAGAAGAGCAGCTGGAAAAATAAATCGAAATAATAGAATCGAAAAGGTTAAAATACCGTGGATGGAATATTATAAAACCAAAACATATTGAGCAGATGATAAATGACGAATGGCAAACACAATATGAAAAAATTAATGCGAGTGCTGGGAAAAAATACCTCGAAATACAAAAAACCATACAGAAGAAGACGTGGTTTACAAATAAATTGAGCCGAGTATTTACACACACGTTATATAGATGCCGAATACGCATAGGCATACAAGAACCCCCGAAAATATTACATAAACTGGGTAGAATATTAATTTGTCCGAATGCGGAGAGATAGGCTCAATTGAACCCATTACACTTGGAAACGTGAAATATATAATGATCATGGAGCAGATTTAAAAAAAAAAAAATACTACCATTCTATTATAGGACCATGCCGATAACCTTATTACAGATTGTGCGAGAACCAGATCAGGAACCTACTTACATTCTGTACCAATGCAACAAAACGACAGTAACATAATTATGTAAAATGTAATTTATTTTAATAATTTAAAAAATAATAATAATAATAATTTAAAAAAAAAAAAAAATAGAATGGTCAGATGGTGAAAACTAGGCAGAGAGGGAGGGGGGGGATCTTCAACGAGTACATAAACACAATGGACGAAAACAGCACTCGAATAATCGCTGTTCGTTCGCCATACGGTGCTTCTAAAACTGATGGTCGCTTCATTGCACTACACGTTTTCAGTGTTTTCGACAGCTTTTAAGATTTTTAGGTATCTTATTTTTAAAAATCCCTTTTTAATCCGCTAATAATACACCTAGTTACGTTAAAAATATTCTTTATAAAACTGTTTATTTAAAAGTACTTTAGGAAATCGAAATCAAAACGCACTTCCTTCAAATTTTAGATTCGCTATGTGTTGTAACGC
Organism: Icerya purchasi; assembly: GCA_039619475.1. Classification (NCBI taxonomy): domain Eukaryota; kingdom Metazoa; phylum Arthropoda; class Insecta; order Hemiptera; family Monophlebidae; genus Icerya; species Icerya purchasi. The sequence goes on from CM077115.1 coordinate 545,256,722, forward strand.
TCGATGGTTGACATTATTAAATCTGCTATAAAAATTTCATACGGTTACATAAGAATATTTTATGTAAATTAATTAATCAATTGACGTGAAAGTGTTTGCTATTAATATGAAACAATTTCTGAAGCATAATGTACCATGCGACGAAGATTTTCTGCGTATTTCGGTAGGAATAATAGAGAATACCTAATTTACATTATACTTTATAAATATGTATATTATATTCGTGCGTATGCAACGTAATTCCTGTAAACATGTATATTCCTAAACTGTTCAAAATATTTAAGAATGAGAACCGCACTGTTAATGCGATGACGGTATTTTCTCGAAGTTTCAAGTTCTTTTAAGAAATTGAAATATGGTTTCGTTACTGCTAACCAGAGGAACTTTTCCGTCGATATTTCAACACGTTCAGAAAAAAATTACTCTTTCCAAGTTTTAAAATTTACACTGTTTTAATGGCAGACATTTTATGTTGTAGTATTGACTATGTTTTTTTTTAAAAGCTCCCTTCTGTGTTTACATAAAAAATGTGTTTGGTTTTTTTAAAAACGTAACACTAAAGTCGCGGGCGGGAGGTGGATTACGTTAATTGCTTTTTATTATAAGTCGTTTCACATTACGAACAAAAAGACTATGAAATATTCAAAGAGACATTCCGCGTGATGAATCTCGGACCCAAAGAATGTACTTGCGGTGACATCACCGGCATCGATAAGGATACAATAGCTGTAAACTGCAAAGTGAAGACGGCGCTCGCTCACCGACGAGAACAATAACACTGGAGCAATACTGACCCTCACCTGACAATTAGAAAACTCTCTTCTTCGTAGCTCCATATATCCAATCGGAAGCAGCACTATTAAAGGAACATGTCTCGTATCTGCGCACTATGAATTCCTCGTTTGTTGACGCGCTCGGTCAACACAATCGCGTCTCGTATTGGTTCGACTGTATCGCAAAACAAGGTGATTCTTAGTGAAAAAAAAAAAAGCCTAGTTAAGTTGGATTTATAGTTACGATCCTAAAACTAAGCAGCAAAGCTCAGAATTTCCGGGAAAATTTAGACCTGCGCCCAAAAAAACGCAAGCAGAAAAATCAGTATTGGTGTATACCTTTTTCCGATTATCGAGGAATGGTATACATTCATACGTTGTCCCTCGAGACCATTACTGCAGCCAATTACATCTCAGTTTTGAAACAACTAATGAAAGATCCACACCCTTCAGAAGCGTCCAGATCTCGTTGGCCGTTGGAAGCTGCATCAAAAGATAATACGAGATTACACTCGTTGCTTCGCAGTGCTCGAATTCATAGCTTAAAAAACGGTTGAAGTAGTGTCGTATCCCCCATGCAGACCGTATTTAGTCACGGACGACTTTTATCTTTATCCCATGTTGAAAAAATGTTCAAAGTTTTACTACTGCTTCTGTTGCTGTAAAGGCTTTAGAGGCGATCTCACGAAACAATCCATTTTATTGCGACGTCATATAGTTAGTATTTTTAAAATTTTTCTTTAGTGTGAGGTAGTGCGAGTGTTCGTAGCATTAAATATGTTGCATTCTTACAATTTATTTACCCCTTGTTTTGTTTTTTGAATAGTCGTTATGGTAATTTAGTCAAATTTACATGGTTTGTAAAAGCGATTTCTTTGCTTAGAAACGGTGCTTAGAAATGAGCTATGTTTGTGGTATTCGGTATAAATTAAGAAACAGTTCTGTGAAGTGTAGAAAGAAAGAAAATTTTACTAAAAAAGTATTAGCAACTACTAGCGCTTAAGTAGAATACAGTTTTTACAAATGATGGCGTCACAATGATTATGGACCATAAGTAATTCCGACGCACATTTCTGTTCGTTTGTTTTTTTTTTATACATCAATAAAAAAAACAAAAAAAAAACAAAAAAAAAAGAAAAGAAGTTGCACTAAGTACTCGTATTATTATGACTATTAGAACGAGGAAAAGAGAGTATTATTATTTAGTACCCCGCTCCTACCCTTGTTCTATGGTTATCTTCATTTTTCACCTATGCTTTTCGAATACTTCTCTCTGTTAAACATTTTGATCACTATCCGCATTTGTCTAACCCTCCTGCTCCTTCCTGTACCTCATATATTGCTGCTATTGGTTCTTTTATATTAACAAAAAGGGGGGTAAAAAAAAAAAAAAATACATATTAATAACTCTCGATACCGATCTAAGATTTAATCGCCTACCTCCTATTATTTCCGGGAAAAAATTCCTTGGTTAATGATGAGATAATTTTAAGAAAATTTCAATTGGTCTTTTCTGCATTTTCCAAGACAATTAACTTTATCTGTGCAGTGAAAATTTCGTATGGTTTAAAATTTCTTTCGCGACACTGAAAGAAAATGTTTTTTTTCTTCAACTGTGTGTGACTCGTGTTTACTTCGAGTGTTTTTTTTTTGTTTTTTTTTTTTATCAATTGACATGGGTAGCGCTCTAAAATCAACATAGCATACAACCTTTAACGCAGATCACAACTTGAGTCATCAATTTAAGAACTGCTACTTCTGACTAAAGTGGAGTTCCGCTGTATGTGAGCAGTAAGTTACTCTCACCCTTATTCGGCATACTTTTTTCATTTTAATTCATCTTAAATTTATTATAATTTTCCTAACATAATTTCCACAGATTAACTTGGCACACAACTACCAGTATGTAAATAATGCCTCGGTAATGTTGTTTAATTCTCTGTTTGTTTGTTTTTTTTTTTCGTTTTTATTATTTTACCCTTCTTTAGGGGTGTGTTAGGGTCGTTAAAATAGACACGGTTCAGAAACTAGGAAAAGAAGAAGAGGTGGGGTTATAAATGTATGTTAATATGTCGGACCTTAGCTGGTTAACGAATACACTACATCTTCCAGACAATAGCTGCTGATCGAATTTTCAAAGAAGTGGTAAGAAAAAAGAAGTAGAGAAATTTTCAAAATTATCGTTGTTAAAATGATGAAGTAGTGAATACCGGTATACATTGTAAAAATGAGAGAATTTAATTGTGTGATCTTCTAGAGGTAGAAGCTCACAATTAGCAATAGAAAGAAACCGAGTGAAAATATTCCGATAAAATAACCAATGAATTCGTTTGAAATTCGAAACAGTTCATTCGAAAAAATGAAAAGATCCCAAAAAAATGTTATGATAAGCTGCAACAGGAATTGTCTGGAATACCTCTGGAAGTAATCTTCCGGTACGTTATTAAAAATATTAAAAGTTCATTTTTTTGCAAAACGTGAAAATTCTTGAAAACACAACTTACAGCGAACTTCTTCGTAGAAAGCCGAACGGATTAAGTGAACTTCAGGCTAAAGCTTTTCGTTATTTTCTACCCACTTCAACACACTCCAACAGAACGCGTTAAAAAGTTTACGCTTCATCACGCTCCCTACATACTAAATATTTGCTAACCGTTTTGGCTTGATCGTATTAACAGTTGTACGCAAACTGCGAAATAATCTGAACAGCCTTCCCTTCTGTTTGAAAATAATAATAATAATAATAACAGTAATAATAATAATAATAATAATAATAAGGAAATAAAAAGGCGAGAATAGAAAGAAAACACAATATCGGTGAACAAATAAATGAAAACGGGAACGCATGAATGCGATTAAATATTAAAATCTCGATGTGTGCAGAATTGATTTTATCCCCGTGTCATTTTCAGTTAGATTTCCCATTCGGTGGTTTTTGATTGTTTTCTTTTCTTCTCTCCGTTCAACCATTTCCACAAATTCCACCATTCCGTTTTTTCCATTTTTTATTACATTTCCTTGTTGTTTTTCTCACAACGCAGGAGTATAGAAACGCAGCAATGCTGGCGAATTGTTTCACAACTCTCGCCCCTTTTAAACGACGCAACTTTTTTCATCCGTACCAGCGCGTTTATATCAGGTGAAAAGTTTCTGTATTACTCGATAAGAAATATCCATCGATTTCTCCGAAATCCTCCATTTTGTACGTTCCATTTTTAACAAGTATCTTATTAGCTTTTTCTAGTCAAAGGAAGATCTAGAATTGATTTCCTTCATTTTTTTCATAATTGCCTCTAAAATATTGCTAGTGCTACTAACAATTCGTGTTTTCATTATTGACATAAAAACGTTATCTCAGACAGCAATGAAGTTTACATCAGACCCATTCCGTAACAGTTGTACACATTAACTACCTGAAACACTTTTGTCTCTTACGCAGAATTTATTATTCATTACTAGATCTGCATACTAATCGAACTTTTTTTCCTTTGAACAAAGCCAAAGTGCACAATATACACGCTTGCTTCATTTGCTAAAGTGATAATAAATTGCAATAGAAGAAGAATTCACGAAAAAAATATACAATCTTTTATATTTATATATATATATATTAATTACAACGTAATTCTTAGGCTACTCCCCCCCCCCCCACCCGTTACAAAAAATGTCCCAATTTTATGTAACGTTTGTTATATTTTATAGTATATTTGTAATTGTTATTTTACAAATGTCACAATTTTATGTAACGAAATATGTAACGAAAAAATGTCTTAATTTTATATAATAAAAGTTAAATGTTAAAATAGGATTTTTGTGGTTATGTTACTTTTTTTTTTGTGTTGATGCCAGTAAGAATTACGTTGTAAATTTTGATCATTTTATACAAAGTATAGAAGAGAAAAAGACAGAAATGAAAACAAGAGGGACCATGAGTACACAGCCCCTTGCGAGGCCAAAATGGCCGAGTTATATATATATATATAAGTTCTTCAACTGTAATTAGCAAAAATGGATTTAGAGTTGAACATGAAAATACTTGGAAGCAGGAATTTAATATATACGACATACTGAGAAGAGAAGCCGTGAATTTGAAAGGGAGGAATTTGGGAAACCTGCAAGACCTGTTTTGTAGCGGGTAAATTTGGAGAAAAAATTGTATGTACAAAGAAAACAAAAGTAGAAAAAGAGACAGAAATGAAAGCAAGAGGAGTCAAGGGGCACAGAATTTTGCGAGGCAAAATGACCGAGTTTATATATATATGTGTATATATGATATTTGCGAGAAAATGCAGTGATACGTTCGCGTAACGGACGCATAGCAAAAACGAGGACTATCGTCGCAAGTTTTAATACAAATGCCACGCGACAAAATAGAGAAACAAAACACATGTCGTCATTAACGTTTGCGGTCTATAATCGATTCGAGAGTTCGAAGTGACCATTGTGTAACAGGCTAGTCGTTCAAACATTAACGGGACTTTTGTGGATTGGAGCTTTTCATAATGTTGTACATAAGGTTCTAATGGATCTGAAGGTAATATTGGGGCCAGTCTCCTTAGGATCCGCCTTTACAGATAATTCTCCGGTATAGCTAATATTCAACTTCAGATTAGGTATATATATATACATATGTATACCTGAGAGCGACTTGAATCTGGAACGAGACAAGTTCGAAGCGGTGTTTCACAGTAAGAGGCTACCGCATTACCTAAACTAGCCGTTTAAATATTTTTAAATACATGCTAATGCATACATCGAAGCGCTGCGAAGAACGGCCAAGTTAAAAATATCAAAAATCATGAAACGGAACGCTGCCTATGCAATTTGTTCGCGAACAGTTCTTATGTAGCATCACCGTGCATATAAATAAAAAAAATCAGTTCCGCAATGTTTACGAGCAAGCCCACCGTAATAAATGACGTTTACGTAAAGACCATAATATATCGTCGTGTATCATCGCAACTATCATGTGACAAAACTTAAATTTCTGACATTAACATAACTAATCCGCAGTTGTGGCTTTAATAGCGAGAAAAATTAAATAAACTCTGATCAATATTAAATTTTTACAGATTCTGTTCTTGCGATGATTAAGGTAAATATTACGAAGCTTAAACAAAACAAAAAAAAAAAAGAAAGAACAACTGGAAAACAAAAGCACGTCTTTGTTTTTAGATCTAATCGTGTTTTGTGCTATTGTAAAAGTAAAGCAAGTTCCGTCTATCCTTGATAAGGGGTGTCTCATGGATTGGGAAGTTAGCGTTTCATTAAGCCTAATGAATCCGAAGAGAATATTAAGACCCCTTTCTCTCGATCACTTTCATTTTCTCAGATTTCTCTGGTATAACCAATATTTAACTTCAGATTAATATATCTTTGAGCAACTCGGATCTGGAACGAGACAGCTCTCGGATGACACCTCCGGTTTGATAGGTAAGCTCCTTAACTGCTAGACTACCGCGGCGCTATGGCATATTTCTTTCTTAAGTTTCTTATCGCGTTATTCTCTAAAAAAAAAAAAAAAAACTCTAACCACTTCCTTGACATTTGTTTTTTTTGTTTGTTTAATTTCTTAAATCACGAATTGTGTGCTTTTGAATTTTAAGCTTTTCAGAGATTTTCTTAAACATCTTCTCGATTTATTATTGAGATTCTAAATTTTAAATTGTCCGAAGACAATTTTATTTTTAGATTTTTAACAATCTTCCCCTTTTTAATCATTACTGCCGTTTTTTGTTTGTTCTTTTTTTCTATGAAAATTATTCAGACACGATTTTTTTTTACTCTTGTATCTTGAATATGCTCTCACCGAAATTAGTCTATCTTCTTTTCGGGAGTCCCGGTAATTTCAATCATTTCCCACGTAAGCGTAATTCGAACCTTATTGTTGGCGTCCTACAATTGTGTAGCATCAAGCTCCCATATTTTCCGAGTTCATCTACGATAATCTATAGTCGGATATATTCAATATACCAGTGACAACCAGATGACCAGTGCTTCCAGAATAGCTCTGAAACTTACTTATTACGTCTGGGTAAGTGTGTTGTCCTTACTATTCTTCTTCTAGTTCTTCTTCTTCTTCTTTTGCCTGTGTTACATTATTGATTCGATGTAGACCTCCCTTAATTTACTCCATCGATGCTTATCTTACGCTTCACGGTTTCCCTGCTGTTGCCACAATATCATCCGTCCACCTTCTGAGTGGCTCTATTAGATCACTTCTTTTGTTCCCCGTTCGATCTACTTGCCTACCAACATGACCAGCCCAGGCCCTCAGGCCTATCCTTGTCCCGACGTCTTCAAATGTTGTCTTATTTCGGATAATACGTATTCTGATTTAATCTTATCTCGCAGTTTTATGCGAAGTAAAGCTCGTTGTTCCATCCGTCTTTCAGCTATTTCTTAATTTTTCTATAACTTCCTTTCTTTAATGAGCCAGGTTTCGGCAGCATACGTTAGCACTGGAATCACGTATTGGTTAAATATTTTCGCGTTATTTTGCGAGCTGATGTTGTGATATTGAGTATGTGTTTTATTTCATGGTATGCGATCCAACCGTTTGATGTCTTTACTATTAAAAAGTAAAGTGAGTTCCATACCCTTGACCGGGCGTCGGGATTGTGAAGTTAAGGTTCACAATGTACTAAGCCCAACACGGCACTAATGAGTGTAGGGGGGCCAGTTCCTTTCTACTTGGGATCCGCCTTTACTTTCCCAGATTTCTCTGGTACCCAATTATTTCAGGCTGGGTAAGCTTGGGAGCGACTTGGATCCGGGACGAGACAAGTATCGAACCCGTGACCTCCGACTTGGTAGCCAAGCACCTTAACCACTAGGCTACCACGCTGCCGTCTTTACTATTACATTCACTAAATCATTATATAACGCCAGTTTTTCCAATGAAAGTCGCTCTTCGTTTTGTCTCTTAAAAGTCTTCCACATAAGCAGCTTAATCCTCGATCGGCACGAATTTCTCGGTTCGTTACAATTTTATTACTGCACTCTGTCGGTAATGCGTATTTTTCCTTTCGTTTAAAGTACTTCCAATTCGACTGAATTACTATCAAGTCTTATTTGCGCTTTAATTTAGCCGTATAAATTAATGCCATTTCATCTATATATATATATATATATATCTAAAATTTTCATGTTTTTTTAGCAGCGAACTAATCTTGACCGGTTAATAGTTAGTATTATTTATTATCCTAATAGCACTCGTTTTTTTTTTGTTCTTTTTGACTCTTAAAAACAGTTCCCAACGCTTCCACTTACTGGATGTAAATAGTACCGCGTTGGTATTCGTATAGCCTAGATATATACTTATTTCAGCTAGTCTCCTCTTCGGAGAAGTGAATTAGTAGTTTCGTTCTCTTCGTTATTAGAAGGCTTGTGTCTTCCTCTTAAGAAACTAATTTTTTCATAGTATACTGTATACTCAACTTCTGAGCGTCGGCAACCACCTCTTCGTACACTTCAGCTGTGCAGAATACTAGTAGGTAGTAGTGATGTGTAAAGTAACGAGGAATGTAACTAAAAACCAGTTCCAGCTCTGAAATAGTTCGTTCCATTCCCCAATCGGTAACGCATATTTATGTTACTTCGTTACTCCTGTCACTTTTGTGTCCTAGAAATCAGAAGTAACCCCATTGTACACTAAAATAACTGACTGTAATTATGTAACTAGTGTCTTGGGAACTACCGAATGAACGAAAGAAACGATTAACGACGTAATATTAAACGGTGATCAGATTGAAGTACAAATGACACACCTTTTATTATTTATCACTCATATAGAGTTCGTATGTATTTCTCACACTGCTTGATCTGTTATTAGTCACAGCTCATCAGCTGATTACACGAAAATACGTACTTAGTACACGATCAGATGATGAATAAAGCACAACACTATATTCTGCTGTAATTGACTGGGAACGAAATTCTCTTCAGTTACAATTACAATAACTCTAAATAACGTACAATAATGTGTTTCTATCCATTCTGGTCAAACTGTCGTTGTGTGTATTATTATCAGCTGGAAACAACGTTATTCATGTAATCCAGTTAAATCTGTACATATAATTTAATAAGCAGATTACGTTTTCTGTATCATACGATGATGATGATCGCACATAATATACTATGATAATAACTGGCGCCGCGACACTTAGCAACACTGGAATTTGTACACTACCATCGAAAATTTTAACAGCGGTTTTTCTCAAAAAGCAGTATTGATTTGTTTACTTTTTTTTGATTGTGATTATAAATTCCAAATTTACTTCATGTTGTCGCTGTTTTTCGAAATATTTTAGATATGAAACGGTTACCTACTGGCTCCAAGTTGTTCGAGCTTTTAAACATTATTATTTTATTAACTATTGTTTTATTTGTTTTTTTGTTTTTTTTTTTTTTTTATAATTACGTTTTATAATACATTTAAATTTATTTCCATTTTGATTACATAAGTTATACTCTTTTTGTAATGTAACTTTGTAACTAGGTTCCTGCTACATTCTTAATCATTAGGAACTTGTGTCATTCCAAAATATTTGGAACTTTACCCATTACCAGTAGGTAGTGAACTAGGCAATTATTATACGGAACGCGATTGTCGCAAGGCTACACTTGCAGTTGATATTATGATTGTTTGGTTTATCAATATGCAAATGCATTCACACGTGTGTGTGTGTGTGTGTGTGTGTGTGTGTGTGTGTGTGTGTGTGTGTGTGTGCTGTATACCGACTAGCGCGCATATGATGGTATACGTGGTAGTTTTCCGTTGCCTTCCATATGATTCTATTAGTGGTTATTTTATTTAATTTCTAGCAATCATTTTTTTCGTCACCCAAAATCGAACGCGAGACTTCCAGAGCGGAAATCAAGCGCTCTACAGCAAACTAGGCTATCGCGTGACGACTAGGTCTGCCTATACCGCTATGAGATGTTAGATCTAACGTTACCTACGAACAAACTCTTCTAACAATTGATATACAGTTGAATCTGTAAAATTTATCGAATATTTGAATGATAAATAAACGATGATATCATTTTAAAAAAGAATACCTCTATGAGTTGCAATTTTATCAGCTTCGTTTCCGGTCTAAGTAGAAATTTGCAACCGTCTCACACGCTACAATTTTCCGTCTTCTTCCGAGTCGTAAAAGTAACTTATTTCCTTTGTCAAACATAGTCCAGTCTAATTTCATCCGAATACCGCGGAACGTTTTATCGAATTAATTTCTATTCCATTATTATTTTAAGTTAACCCGCATCTGAAAGCATGCCATTTAAAGGGTCGTAAATTTATTTACAAACATGTTCCGTTGCAGCCGAACCGTACGAGCCACATTCAATTGTATGTATCAAACTAATCGCACTTGCATCAATGGTTTTCCCTTTCTTACCGAAGGATTTATCTTTCCCCGTTTCTTATCCAGTGAGAGCCAATTCGAAAAATATCGGAAGTCGCCTATTTTCACCGGCATTTTTAAAGTATTCTCGACCTTTATGGTGCACAACGTCCTGAAATCTACGAACAGAGCATTTTGTTACGGATAATACATTTTTCGTTCATGCTGAATTTTTATTAGTGTCCTGATCTGATAATGATTAGTTCATTAGAAAACGATAATGTAGTCGTGTTCCGTTGATGTTTTAGATTCAGTGTTCTGCATCACTGGCTTTGTCTTTGTTAAAATTGCGGAGTAGGTGCCTTTTAATCGCCTGTTATGATAAGTACACCAGCAGAAGATGGATTATTTTCTCCATCATCAGGTGAAAATTATTAAGCCGATAAAATTTTTCCGAATAGAACGTATGTATGTAACTGAAAACGATTTTAGCATATTACTGCCGGCTATTTATGTCGCAACGATGTTTGTTTTTAAGATATCAACAATTTCCATCAAACTAAGCCCGTGCATTTATAGGCGACTATGATGCACTTGCTGTATATGTATATATATATATATATATATATGTGTGTGTGTGTGTGTGTGTGTGTGCGCGCGCATGTATATGTATATAGCCTGCCAAGCGAAAGAAGTCCGTTCGAGTTTCGTTACTGAGTATGAGTGTTACTCAAAGTAGTGTACTAGTAATAAGACATGTATTAACACTTGACGCGTACGTCAATATTACCGAAAAAAATCATATTATCACCCTCTCCTGTTATTCTTCCCCTTCGAGGAAGCAGTAACTTCGTTTTTGTCTCATCTCTATGCGTTCATCCATTCTTTTTTTTCGACTTGTTTACATCCAGACGACCACGTGGTGTTAACGTAGGATATGCAATAGAGACGGAAGGTTAATGTGAGGACCCCCGATTTCGTGACGTCAGCGCGTTTCGGTTGTTTTACGAATGAACTTCTGCTATTCGAAACGTTAACGGGAAAAAATTGTGACGTGGTTGTTCTTTTTTTTGTTTTTTTCCTAATAATAATAATTTGCGGGTCCCACAAGGCACTAGCCCGTCTGTGGGTTCCCAACATAATTATATCATTTATTTGTACAATATAACATTAAGTTAACTTCAATAATACTTTCTGTTGCAACATAAAAAAAGTGTTAACTTGTATGTATTACTATACTATAAAATTCACACTCTCATTATTTATCATTTATATTACAATTATACCAGCATCTAAAGTAATATTTCCTATTACACAATACCTCAATATGATAACACTTATATATTACAATAATACAATATATAATTTTTATACAACTACCACTCTACCAGAAAAAATTAGAATAATGGTTAATAACAATACCAGGAAAATTTAAAATCACTTTTAAATAACGATTGTTAGCTGCCTATAACATTTATGGTATAGTACAATAGTAATGATGTGATTTTCTTTCATACTTTGTGATATTTTATAAACTTTGAAACAAATACAACACACTTTATATACACAATACTATATTATGTCAGTGTTGTTTTATTAAATAAATATGATAGCATTGTGTATTTAAAGTGTGTTATATTTGCGTCAAAGTCAATAGTACAATAGTGTCGAAAGCATAATGCTGGAAAGAGCTCTGTAATGAGAAAAAAAAGCAAACAGCAACCGACACGTTTGTAGAGCTGACGTAGATTCCAAGAGAAGCTTCTTGAACGAGACGTCGCTCGTTCATTGTTTATTTAACGCCTGAAAAGTAAAGCTGTCATAGGAAATTTCAGATAGTGCAAATGTACAAAAATAGAAACAAGTATGAACTGTGACAGAAGGAGGCAAAATGGTAGAAAGAGGATATGAGTTATAGAAAAAATAAAATGTATACTTCGTAAAGGCTTAAATTTTATTAAACAAGAATAACATTTTTATTAAATGTTTTTCGTAGGTTTCCGGCAAATTGTTCTACTACTTTATTATAAAAGTCTTCCAAATTGTCCGTGATTACGCGCCTATGAATACTAAAGTTTCACGGCTCCCGGGGGGAGCAACGGCCCTCTCCTGCCCCCTTTGGCGACGCCCATGGAAGCAAGCATTAATACTTTTCGGGTATATTTTTATTTTTACGACAGAATTAATTAATGAATTAATTCTGTACAAGCGGGGATTTTTCAATAATGCTAACGTTATTTGGGAAATTTCAATAAAAAGTAGCATTTATTCCAATTTTGCGGAATGTGAATTATAAGCCCGAGGTATAAAAATTTTAAGTATGTAAACATCGTTAAATATAAGGGTTGTAAAAAGGTATGAAGAAAATGTTGAAACAGGTATGAAAGTAACCGCGCTAGTCCGCTACTTATAGCATGCAATGTTAATGACTAAGATGAAAAATCATAAAAAAAGATTAATGAAATCTGAACTGGAAATTTTTAGACGAATCGTAAATTTAAAAAAATGAGATAATCAATTAAAACGAACTCTCCTTTAAAATTACAGGAAACGAGCATCTGGGGATACAGGGAGGGCCCATGTACAATCTATAATTTTTATGGATGGGTTGGTTTTAGTGAACTTAATTAGGTAGTTACGGAAGAAGAAAAAAAGAGTGTTAAACTTTCATGATTTCCATGAATAAAGTAATATTATTTAAAACGTCAATAGAAAAAAATTGTGACGTGATTTTAAACGAAAATAATAGACGAAGGGTAAATAATTCCGATCAAAAATTTCTCCGGAATATGCGGATGAATTTTGTTTAACTATTAACTAATATTCTTATCCTGGATTTTTCGACAGATTATTACTTTATGGACCGTTTTTAACATTTATGATTATTGCAGTTCAATGAAGGTTAAAAAGGACGTCGTAACCTAGGTTATTATTTTTTAAGAAGTCCAAAGTTGACCTTATCCCTCCAGCTGAGTTCGATGAGTCGTGTTTAAACTAGATATTCTGTGCTTATTTCGAGTGGTCTGTAGCCTATTGTACCCGAGGAAAAAATATGTTGAACGGAAAGATATTCTACACAAAGAGATAACCTCTTGTTCTTAGTCGTAGACGAGATTTACCAAATAATAGTCGAATCGTCTCATCTCTAATGGAGACCACCATGGATCGATAGACTCTTTGACTATGTGTAGAGCAGAACTTGTGGAAAGGAAGTCCTGACGCTGCTGCTGTCTAATAAAGGCAATAAAACAATCAACACCTGCGGTGGATCTGATGGAAGAGATGGACACAGTATAACGGAGTAGGCCACAGAGTCAACCATTTCATTCCCTACAATACCCGAATGACAGGGTATCCACAAAAATGAAGTAGTATAGACAACAGTTCATTGAATAGGCAATATGCAAAAAAGGATTTTAATTGTTAAAAACTGATTGTTAATTTTTTCAATAGACATTTATTAGAAGTCATATTTTCTCCAATGGTGACTGCTGATAAAATTTCATGCTCAAATCCTAAATGTTCAACTAGTCGTAGAAACGAAAAAAAAAAAAAAAAAATATCGAAAAAACAATGTACAACAGGCCTGTTCTTGATTAACTAGCATAACGTTAATATAACTTTACCATTTAATACAAACATTTTATTTTCGATTAATAAAAATCACATAAAAGTTGATTTTCTTCCATGTAATAGAACGCCGTAAATCACTTCACTAATTTCTGATCTAACAAAATCTTTAAATTCACATTTTTTAGGCTTCTTATAAAAAAAATTGCTCACGCAAATCGCTTTGTTTCCTTTGTAAGTTATCATCATCTCATTTAAATAGCGCCTTTAGGAAATTTTCTCTTAATTTATTCAAGCACAGTCTAAGTTTGTAATATCTATCAAGTTTCAATTTTAGTGCCGTATAAATCACTATTACAAAAATGGAGGAATCTACAAAATCTTTTCAGCGGCACTTTGTCCGATACAGTAGTATGTTCAAATTTGTACTCCAATAATAATTGGTGTGGTACGATGGAAGTTTTATTATTCTCATCAGTAACGAAATAAAAATAACATTGCAAATTTCGATTTTTGTAGCATTTAATACCGGTTTCTCGAATTTAAATTTGTAAAATTAATTGATAATCGAAAAAAAAGTTACTAAAAAAAATAGTTACGTTTGGTTAGCATTTGTGATGGAGCACTAAATATAGGGTTTGGAATTTCAACTTTGTGACAGAATTCTCTACCCATTTTCAATCGTAGTTGTGTCTTACCCCTGTTGTTTTTTTTTTAAAGTCATTATTCTGCTCTTTATTTATAAATGTAGGAAAGAAGCTCCATAAATTCACAATAATGTTGGATGTAGAAAGTTATATTTCGAAACAAGTATTTAAAACCTCCATACCTCTATACCGCGGTCATCGGTAGCACAGTATCTAATAAGGAAGTTTATGATTCAACAAAAAAATTAGGGATGTTCATTATTTTGCTGTAATCTTATCACTATAATTTAATATGTCGTCATCAACATTATTTTGTGTGTATTAATTATGTGATTAATATAGTTTAAAATATATTCTATCTGACAGTAATTTATTATTTCCTTAATAAAAATTATATACAATATATATATATATATATATATATATAAAAAAAATAATTATTTTCAGAATTTCATAAAGCTTGTTATTATCACATATTATATAACAGTGTATTACTGCAATAATGATATTTTTGGTACAATGCAACAATGTTTTATTTATTTTATTTATTTATTGTATTTACAAGTGGCTTTTGGACTACAAGGTCATTAGCGACTACGGTTTTACGGGGAGAATTATAATATTTTATGTTGAATATTTTGGTAAATGCGCGAAACAACAAAATAATCAAAAAAGTCAGCTAAAGGCTGAGGAGGTTAGATCAGTTGGAATACCGAGATGTCTTTGAGAAAGGCTACGATGATTTTTTACACTTCTCGGCGTCCGAAAACATCTCTGGAAGGACGTTGGTAATACCCGCTTGTTGTCTGGCCTGCTGGTAGTGATTACACTCGAAATGTTTTGTATCCGTTAAATTACACATTAACCTGAATTTTTTTTGTTTCTTTATATGTCTATTCATGTTCGTATCAGTAACGAATTCATGGGAAGGTCTGCTACCCTTCCCAGGTCATTAAATTTATAATTAAACTGTGTGTAAAAGAACACATAGAAGAAGGAAAGAAACTAAATTTTTAATCTACAGAAAAATTCGGAAAAAATAACACCTCAATCTGAAGACTGACAAAAAAGGTGAGGGCTAAGGTGGTTAAACAACAATCGAATTTTTAAAAAATTACAAATTTCAACGGGTATTTTTGTACAATTGATTACTCGGGAGTAGTTATGCTTAAGTAATGAACACAAGATGATAAAGTATGTAATTTTTGATATGGTAAAACAGTTGTGAAGTAAAAATTTTTACCCCTAGGAAATCCAAAACTTGCTAATAAATACAAAATATGATTTGAACTTACCAGCTCGATACAATAAATTCCCAACTAATAATAATAATAATAATAATAATACGATTTTCCAACTGAAAATGAACCTTCAAAGAATAACCAAAAGCAAACAGATTAACCTCAGAAAAATCTACTAAAGGAATGAATTGTCTTCGAAAAAAGAAAAAAAAACAAAACATGTTTATATATTGAAAAGCGGCATAGTAAAAACATTATTATTAATCGTATAATATAATCAACGATGCTGAAAATTCACGTGATTTAAGCTATTCTTATTTAATAAAAAAATAATATTTTCCGAATATCTATAATATACCGTACATTACGAAGAAACAGGTTATTTAACTGTGTGATGTTTAAATGTTACATCTAATCGACACAAACGTTACACCAAAATGTTTCATAGTTTCCCATATTACCTCCGGCGTAAATATACATATGTGCTTTTTAAATATTGGTAAATGGCGCGGCTTAAATTAACGCTGGTAAGTGGTGCGTAAATACATAAACATTAGTTGGGATCGGTGTACCACCACGACACAGCAAGAATGCAATATATATTTTACAACCATAGTTTGGATGCAATACTTATAGGCAAAATGTACCATTGTGAACTATATAGCTGAAAATAAATTAAGAGTAAATGCGACAGTTTTGGCATGTTTAAAAGATATGGTATAACGTGCTAGCTGCGACAAAAGTTATTTTAAACGTACTCGAATCTTTCTATGCAGTCGTATCCTCTTAACTTAGCCTAAGTCAACTGCATCGAGTTTTATAGTAAACAACCAGTAGGTACACTGCTTAGTGTTTGTTTACGGTGGAAGTGGTCTCTTTGATTACATTCTTGAAGAGTTTTAAGTTGCATGCATTTTTGAAGAAGAAAATTGTGAATAGACAGTGTGTTTATTTTCCGTCGCTGATCTTAATGGTAAAACTGCGACAGGAACGTTTTGCTTTATGAAAAAATTCAAGGTAGTCTAATATCGGTACTAGTAATTACTAGCAACGAACGGATAAAAATAAGACGGTCGAACAGCCAGGAACAGTGATTAAATTTACGCTTTCGTCTTCGCATTTGTATTATTTCCGGTTATCTTACATTATTTTTTTTTTTAGAAATAACAGTATATCGGATAATGAAACTGTTCTTTTACGTTTAAGCACGCTTCTAGAAGCACTTTCTTCTTACGCATTTGTTTTTACGCACAGCCTGTGCTGCTTTCTTCGCGAAATTTCTTTTTAAAATTTAAAATTAGTTGCTAGTCGTGCGTGAAAAAAGTAATAAATGAAAATATAACTTTCGAGTAAACAATTTCGTTTACATCTGCTTGCAGGTTTCAGTGATCCGTATTGTATGCTGGGGATTCAGCCTGGCCATTCCACATCACCGCCTGTTACGTCTCCTGGAGCAGCACCATCGCATTCCAACAGAGGTTCTAGTTGTTCCAGGGCTTTGTCGGAAGGTGGCGTTGAATCGTCTGATCCGAAGCACGATCATCCGGAGAAATTACGGAAACATCATAGGTAACACAACTGATTTTTTACAATCAATGCGCACGTCGAACACATTAAGAGCGATACGGAAACGCGCTCGTCACTGATCACAATAATTTTCTCATTCCATCGGAATTGGTAATTTGAGTTTATTATTATTTCAAAATAAATGCAAATATGGGAACGAAATGAGATGTTTCTTCAGAGGTAACTGTCATATTATGCATTCCGTGGACAGCAAGGAGGTAGTGAAACACCATGACGCGGGTAATGAAGATTGCTGAGAATAACTTCTGCCTGTTAGTAAAGAGCATCATCGCATTGATACCGAAATCAGAATTACTGATATAATTATCAAAGGATAAGATATGGAGAAACGGGGCACCAGGAAACATTTTTTATCCTCTCCATTGCCAAAACGTTTCGATTTTATTCTTTATTTTGCGATCGACGTACTTTTCTGTTTATTTATTTATGAAATTCGTGTTTACTGTCAATTCAGAACCGAAATTTTACTTTTGTGTATAATAAAGATCGACAAATGAGTTATTTATTTATCTTTTTTTTTTTTTCTCTCTGAAATTCAAACGATTTTTAAGAAATAATATCCGACCAGGGCCGAATCTAAGGGGGGCTAGGGGGCCTTAGCCCCGGGACCCAGCCCCCAGGGGCTTCGCGCTCTTGAACAGAAAGAAATTTAATTTTCCACGTGCAAAATTAAAGTTTCTTTTTCCAAAGTATTCAATATTGTAAAAATGCGAGATTTTAAATTTTCCTTCTTTTATTTCAAAAAGAATTCAGTTAATTTTCATATGTAAAAAAAAATAATATACGAGTTCATTAATGAAATTATATAGTTTGTCTTTATATAACTTTCTCTTTTTTCTCCAATAAACTCTAAATGCTACATAAAATGAATATTTATAGGCATTTTCTACGATAAATCTAATTTATTGTGTACGAAAAAAAATGAATGAGTCCTTTAACGTACGTATCGAATAATAAATAAACATTCGATAAATCGATTAATAAATAAACATTCGATAAATCGATTAATAACAATTCTCTATTCAAATATTGATAGCCATGCAATCGTAGTAAATTTGTCGATGCGAATATGTTTTACGACCCGAAGTATTCTTAATTTGAACAATATTTTATTTTTTATTTTTATTAAAAGTTAATACGTTTTATTTAGAACTGTATAAAAATTAGTTAAAATAAAATCGTGTTTTAATATTGCTGATTTTATAAATATATTTGTATTTTGAAAAATTTAATAAATCATACTGTGTTTCATTCACCTTTTTCTGGTCGCATAAGCGATTATGGAATTTTAAACATGCCTGTTCAATTTATATATATTATATAAAGAAAGGTATCAAAAACATCGCACGAGTGTATCAAAATCAGCTGAAAACCGTTACTGCGACAATACACAGGCGCAACGCCGCTACCGTAGATAATATTTTTTATAAATTCAATAAAGTTTTTATTTTTATTATAAAAACAAGTATTTTTTTTGCTACCCATAATATTTAATTTTTTTTTTTATATATATATATGTATATATAACTTTGCGTAATATTTATTAACTACTGCATCTTAATCTATCTTTTTACTTATCGATGCATAATAATCTATTTTCTATCTTTTATACTCGATGGTGTATTTTTTTTTACTTTTTTTGTTGCACTTGTCATTTTATTTTATGTTTATTATTTTTTTTACATTTCCTGCTTCCTGAAGCCAGTTCTTTATTTTCCTTTTCCTTTTCCCTATTTTTTCCTTCTCTATCTTTGTTCTTACTATCGACAATTGGTAGGTAAGTTTTTTCCTCAACTCGTATTCTATATTTTTTCCTCCGATTCGATTATCTTTTCTATTGATATGTATTCCCATATCTTCAGTAATAAGTACATTCCTCTTATGCTGATTACGTCTTCTTTTTCAATTGTTTCACTGTCAATTTCTCCCTTTAAGGATTTGCTATTAATTTCAAACATTTAAATTTGCAGTTTATTTATTTTCCCCAAATATACAGAAGTGATAACTATTAACTAGCATTTTTTTTATATCATTTGCTAGCTATGACCGTATACATGAAGAATCCGTAAAAATTAGCCAGCTGCCCCTTTCTATTATATCTATATAATGATATACCTACATCTTAGTTTGCATGCGTATTCCTCTGCAGAAACGCATATACCGCTAAACTGTTTTTCGCAAAACTTTTGGTACATTAAATTTAACGTTTGCTTTAAAGAGCTGATGTTATTAACACATATCATTATACAGAATCCTAATATAAGATGGTTCCGAAACGGCAAAAATATCGAAAAAAAATCAATAACTTACGAATGGTTTGACTCATCAACTTCAAAATTGGATCATAAATTACGATTAAAATTGTCTCTCAGAAAACCTATAACTTCAAACTTATCAATTACTCTGGGCCGCAAAAAACCGTCAAGAATATATAATATGGAATTTAAAATGGCCTCAAAAATCACTCTTAAAAAATTCATAACTCATCACCAGATAACCCTTTAAAAGTTAAATTCAGAATATAAAACAAAACGCATAAAATCAAAAAATTACGATTAAAAAATTAATCAGACCTTCCCTTTGGGCTGAAAAACAGCAAAAAAAAACAAATTATTCACATAAGCAATAGCCCGAGAAAAAAAGATGAGGAAACCTAAACGTATCTCAAATATATGCATAATTGAGACCGTTTTATAGGAAAACTATTGCCAAGCTTACAACTTTATATTTAGAACCTCGGGGCGCCGGAAGCTCAAAAGTTTTGGAAATTTTTTTTCCCCCAGTCATGTGTACATCGATGGAAAAATAGCTATTTGTCGGGAAGAAGCCCGTATTTCATTTTCTTTACAAAACTTTCGAAGTTTACGAAAAGTTCAAAAAAGCGCGAAGAATGAGGCGCGTAGCCTTGTGGCGTAGATATTAAAGCTAAAGATTTTGAACAAGGTTGAAAATATGCGCATCCTCGAATACACTTCTCTGGTTTGGAACATTCGGGTTTTCAGCTTTAAAATTAGACCTTCTGGGCAATGCTGGAAAGTTTCGAAAAAATTTTTTTTTTTTCTGCCATGTGATATATCAGAACAAAACCGTATTTAATTTCCTTAGCGAAACTTTCAAAGTTGGTAAAAAGTTCAAAAAGCATGAAAAATGGCGTGTCTCTCCCTTTGCAGCGCGAGTATCATAGCTAAAAATTTTGAACATGTTTAAAAATGTACGCATCTTCGTATATTTCACTAGTTTGGAACATCTGAGTTAGAAATTTAAAATCAGCGCATTGAGACGCCGAGAGCTCGAAATTTTTGAATTTTTTTTTTCCCCCGAGCCTGTGATATATCGTTGGAAATAAAGAGCTGTTTGTCTGGAAACCGTATTTCATTTCTTTAACGAAACATGTTGGCAAATAGTTCAAAATAGCGCGAAAAATGACGTATCTCTGCTTCTTTATGGTGCAAAAAATCAGATTTCTTCATTTTGAATTTAGATGTAAACGTAAATTATAGTCTTACATACGGAATCCTCGGCGCATAAAACATCATGCTTGACTGAACTTGTTTTTTCATTATTATTTCTATTTTTAGCGTTACATCGTATTAAAATTTGTGTACAAAATATTTTAGATTTATCTCTATTATTTCCATTGAGAAACCTCTATTACAAGATTTGAAGAAAAAGTTACTGTACGAATTCATTATTCTGTCTATTATGATCCTAACCATATCTTCTTTGAATGTTTATTATACTCTCGACCGAACTGACCATTCTTTATTCCAGTTTGTTTTAAAGACTTCCTGGTCCTTATTGCGCTTCATACGTCCTGTTACTTCACTCCCAGTCCATTATCCCAGTACTTGATTCCTTCATTCTGGTTATTTCTGACCGAATCAGTATTTAACTGATTCTCTCCTTTCTTGTTTTGTTGCTGGGCAAATGTCTCTTGCTAGCGTCCCCTCCCAAAAAAAAAAAAACAAAAAAAACAAAACAGAAATTAGCTATAGAATTATATTATAAATAACCCGTAATCATTTTTACTTAGAACCTAATAAATTCGTTATCTCTAAACATTTGTATATTATTAAAATGTACTAATTTTTAACCGCAGTTTGTCCATGTATCTATAATTTTTTCGTTTTTTTATTTAATGTTAGTGTATTTATCACGGTAATCATTTTATTTTATTTATATTTACTGTGGTAACTACTTTATTCTATTTACTTTTTTTTTATTTTATCCGGTGGATTTCACCTTTTTATTATATTTCCCGCGTTCCATTGACAAAAACCTTCATTTGTTGGCTAAATCACACCATTATAAATTATGCACTAAAACCTTCGCAGGGAGATCAGTCTTCCACCACCGGTGCAAATCGGAATAAAATCGATTCGATAATCGTGAGATCAGCGCGTATAGACAGACAGGCAGGCAAATAGATTTTCCGATTTTCCGATTTTCATTTACACATGCATACAGATATAAACAGATTGGTATAGAGATAAATATTGTGATATAGTCTTCTTTAACCGCCATTCCGACCATACCAGCACTATTGCCTTCGCTGTATCTGAAATTTTATAATTTATATTGTCTTTCTCAGTAAGACGGATTAATTGCTATCAACTACAAAGAAAAATTAATTATACGCATTACGCAATAGTTCAGAACAAATACACACACACACACACACATTCGACTACATAGTGTAACTAATTGTACGTAAGATTTAAAATATCTTTAGTTAATTTTCTCTTTAATCTTTATGCAGGGTTTCTTGGAAAATTCGGACCATGCATATTTTAATATTATTATCAAACTTGTTCCGGGAAATTATTGTCATTAATATTAGTTTAATTAAAAACACTTAATACAGATTAGTATTAAAACGATCCCATTTAAATTTAGATCGATGATTATTATTCATATGTGAAAAGTACCATTTCTCGTGAGTGTATTGATCTCCGAAACCTTTTCGAGATAAATTTAAATGGGATCGTTTTAATAAGAAAAAAACTCCTGCATTTTTAAATTACAATAATATTATTTACTTTAATTTCGTCTAAGAGTTTTTTGATCTTTGCAAACTTTTTGTACACATCGTATATTTTAATCGTCAGGGTGTAAAGAAAAATTTGAAATGGTGCATCCGTCGTTATCTGTCTTAAATTCGATTGATGTTGCTCCTTGTCGACGATCCATATATTTAAATTCCATACTTTCAAAAAATCGTTGGAATTATTAAATATTTGTATTTGATGTCGAGATGTATACACACACAGCGGGAACAATTACGATTATAAAAATAATAGGAAAATGGGGTTTTTAGAACCATTTCATTTTCCGGTTTTCTTGTTATCAGACTATACTCCTGAGTAACCTAAAATTTTTTAAGTCGCTTGGCTCGCTCAAGAGCATCCAATGGACATCCTCTTCATAAATTTTCCGCTCACAGTATTAAACATATTTCCAAACAGTTTCACCATTTTTTTTTTTTTTTTTTATGGCCTGGCGGCTAAGTAGCTTACCATTTGACCACTTCCATATCAAAATAAGTTTAAATTATTCCACTTCTCTTCTCTTCTCCTCTTCTTTTTCTCTTTTTTTTCTTTTCTTTTTTTTTCTCTTTGTTTTTTATATGAATAAAGAAAAACGTATTGGAAAAATGAGCAAATGAAAATCTAATGACAAGGACAATTCACCAGCCATCTATCCGGACCAACTGAGCAAGATAAATATATTTTTTTTAAATTTCCGGACAACTATGGCCGTAAATGAATTAACATTACCCACAGCCTGTCTGCCTGGAATCATTTATATAATAACCTGACTGTTCTGGTCAGTACCCGGGAACTTGAAATTCCACAGTTTCACCTTAGATTATGGAAGGATATTCATTTTTCCCTTTTCTTAAATCCGAATTCCTTTTATCTTTCCGTTCAGCCCTTACCTTCTTTGACCAGATAGTTCGACATGTTTCCTTCCCTTTGTCGTCCCCTGATCACCGCTATATGTCGTCTTCGTTTCGGTCATACCTTTCTTCCTTCGTCACTTTATCGTTTTCCCTCGTCTCTTCTCCGCGGTGCCCTCTTCACCCAGAGGACTCCTTTTTTCTGTGTGATATCAATCACGTCTTCTTCGAATGTTCCTCACTCTCTTTAGAACGTTCTCTCTTTTATTCTCGGCTTTTGGATCTTCGTCTTCCTACTCCATATAATGACACTCTTATGTTCTCTCATTTCCTTTCTTGTCAGTTGTTCCTATTCTAGCTTCTTTTATTCATTCAATCTCGCACCAGATTGAAATCTAATATGTTATTCTGCTTTTGAACTATTACTTAGATTCCTTGGCTGATTGGGCTGTTGCTCTTCGTTGGCGTACCCATAAAAAAAAAAAAAAAAAAAAAAAGTCGCTACTGTAGCTTTACATTTATAGTATGCAGCAGATAATTGTTACATAAAAGTAAAGGAACAACGGATTCAAAATTTTTAATTCCAACGTGAACATATATTTCTTCTGATTATTGTCATATTCTTCTTATTTCTACACAGAAATAGAATAAAATTTTGAAACAAATTGAAAAACAAAAATTCTATTAACGCAGTGGATGTCGGCGAATGACTCATTCACTTTTTGATCATTCTTTACACAAAGAAAAATGCGTTGTACTTATACTATCCGTTCTATTATATATATGTGTGTTTGTGTTTTTCTTGTTTTGAGTTTCTTTCTATTATACAGACACGTATACTACGAATTTTCAGTTCATCATGTCTGGAGGTTCTTTTTCGTTACCTGTTAAAAATCAGAAAAAATTCCCGTGTTTTGCATCTCATCGCCGCTAGAAAATAAAAAATTTAACGAATAAAGTCACGCACCAAAAACATGGAGGGTGAGGAAATTACATTACAACGCGTGAGAGTAATAAATATGTTTTCATCGCGCTATAAAAGATGGAATAACATAACCGCTTTGTAGGCAATGTCTGTGTGGAAAGTTGCGTTTTCTAAAATTAAGTCAAACTATCTTGGCTATTTTAAGCTACTTTCATGTAACCTACATAACGGCCACTGCATACAATTATAATTTTAATTACATTAATAACCGGCAGCGTACACGCGCGGTGTAATTAATATTTCTACTTAAATTCTTACAAGTAAATTGAATTGAAATTAGACTTGGTCGCTAATTAAAAGTTACTTATAATAATTTAATTGCGTCTGATAGAAGTACTTTTAGTTTTATTATTATCGAAGCGGAATTTGTTCAGAAATTTTTTTGAATAAAAAAGGTACAATGTAAGATGAAACGCATTAACAACGGGAGATGATGTTGTCGAAGTGATTTCGCTCGTTAGTAATACGGAAAATTAGCATAAATTTTTAGATTTCCGTACAGCTAAACTAACTGCACTTTGTATGATAATTTTTTGCAGCTTCCGACTAAGCTTTAAGCGCAAAGACCGGCGAGAACACAGGGACAGCATCTCTTCGGCTGTACCGGCTAAGTTTATTCGGGCAACCTCAGTTCGCCCGCAAACGTTGAATCCTCGTTGGAATGAAAAATTTCGCTTGTAAGTGAATTTATTTATATTTTATAAATTTTCAACATTTTCTAATGCTTATTTAAAATGTATTTCAGAGTTTTTCTCGTAGTTTTCTTCTAGTTTCATTGTTAAAATTATACAGTCCCGCCTGACTTTTATTTTTTCTCTTACTTACAGACTTTTCAAATGACTAAATTTCAAATGACTAAAAGTACCACCCGGAAGCTGTTTTGTGAAAATTCATAATTACGTTTATTACTTTTGTTTTTTCTCGCATCACACCAAAGTTCGAATTGAAATAGAAAGCCCCTTTCTTAGACTGATTATACTGAAACAAATAGCAAAGAGAATATACACGAAAAAGTAATAATTGCTCTATAACTTAATAGATTCTCGCCAACTGCGATAGCGAAAATGTTTTTAATCTGATCGACCCCGACGAACTATACTTTTTTCTAGCTAATCCTATTCTTAATAAGCAGTTCAGACTTAATCGGTTGAGGATAACGCTGAAAAATTGCTATTTCCTCTTTCTGTCCTGATCTGTACTTACTGCTTTGACAGTTCTGCAGCCACGATCGGTTCGTGCTTCAGTTTTTCCTGTAAATGTTTTCGAATTCATTTATGTTCATCGTTTCTTATTAAATATTTCATTTCGTCAAAACGAACTCGTTTAGAAAAGTAATAGACTTCCCCGTTGGCTTGATATATTACATACATAGAATATATATATATATATATATATATGTGCATATATATGTAACAAAAAGGTGTCAGCTGACGTTACCTAGTTTAAGCAAAAGGCGCTTCCTAAAAATACTTTTGCAGTTTAAAGGCTTCTGTTTTTGGGCAACGCGGAGACGAGCTCTGTAAAGTTTATCTAGTAGATTTTATCACTTGATAGCCCCATATGATTCCAGTTTGTGTCATTCGTAATAGCGTTTCATTTTTTCATTGCCAAAATTGAAAATTTAACACAAAGCCCGAGATTTATATTGCAAAAGTTCGAGCTGAGGGACTGCGGATAGTCGTATAACGAAAGAATATGAATAAAAAAAACAAAAAAGGATTACGATTGAACAAATTTTCGCTATGACTTATTTTAGTTTTCATCTTCTTATTGTTAGAGTAGTCGCATCTAGGACGTGTCAAAATCTTAACTCACTGCTCCGGAGTAAGTGTGTGCTGATTGCGTATCTAACTTAAAAGCTTTTGGCCAACTGAACCACCTGTCCGTTATTTTATTATTACTCCGGTAAATGAGCACGAAAGTCTGTTCAGATTTAATGTGTCTATTAATCGCAGACGTTCAAATGCGTGTAAAATGATTTGCCGATTTTCGCTACTAATTTTTTTCCCACCTTTCTCTCTGTACTACCTAGCTTTCGCCATCTGGCCATTCAATACAAATTGTGGTTCCCATGTCGGGATTCGAACCTGGGCCTCCCGGGTTAAGGTATCCTAACCACTAGACCACGTGGGAATCGGCTACAAATTTAAAAGTGCAGTATGCAGTCGAAATAACGAAATCAAGGATGTTTTTCGAGCTACTCGATGATTGCGGTATAATGTGTAAATCGAAAAATTTCTAAGCCCGCAGTGTTTAATATATATACATATATCGTCGGTTAACTCTCCTTGTCAATAAAATCCGGACAAAAAAAAAACGTGTTTCATTGGATAAGTGTCTGTTTCAGAACGACGCATTGCTTCGCGATAACACAATTTTTCAACGGTGAATTTATTACCAAGGCCGCGTTTCAAAAGTTCGTTTTTATTGAAAAATGAATTAAATTTTTTTTTTTCTTTTTTTCTATTTGTTTTTTTGTTCGGCATTTTCTAAATTAATTAGAAAAATGTAAATACCAAAAATATGAAAGTAATTCCTTCATTTTAAAAAAGATTGGCAAATATTATATGATAATAATAACGCAACGCAAAAATAAATAGAATTTAAGCGAATTTAAGTTGGTTTAAGCAAATTTAAGTGGATTTAAGCAAATTTAAGCAAATTTAAACGACTTTAAGCAAAATTTAAATGAATTTAAGTGAATTTAGGCAAATTTAATTTAAGTGAATTTAAACAAATTTAAGCAAATTTAAACGAATTTAAACGAATTAAAGCAAATTTAAACAAATTTAAACGACTTTAAGCAAATTTAAACGACTTTAAGCAAATTTAAACGAATTTAAGCAAATTTAAACGAATTGAAACAAATTTAAGTGAATTTAAGTGAATTTAAGTGAATTTAAACAAATTTAAGCAAATTTAAACGACTTTAAGCAAATTTAAACGACTTTAAGCAAATTTAAACGAATTTAACCAAATTTAAATGAATTAAAACAAATTTAAGTGAATTTAAGTGAATTTAGGCGAATTTAAACAAATTTAAGCAAATTTAAACGACTTTAAGCAAAATTTAAATGAATTTAAGTGAATTTAGGCAAATTTAATTTAAGTGAATTTAAACAAATTTAAGCAAATTTAAACGAATTTAAAAGAATTAAAGCAAATTTAAACAAATTTAAACGACTTTAAGCAAATTTAAACGACTTTAAGCAAATTTAAACGAATTGAAACAAATTTAAGTGAATTTAAGTGAATTTAAACAAATTTAAGCAAATTTAAACGACTTTAAGCAAATTTAAACGAATTTAAGCAAATTTAAATGAATTAAAACAAATTTAAGTGAATTTAAGTGAATTTAGGCAAATTTAAACAAATTTAATCAAATTTAAACGAATTTAAGCAAATTTAATAAAATACAAGCAAATGTAATAAAACTTAAGCAACTTTAATAAAATTTAAACGAATAGAACTAAAAATCGTCGTTTACTAGATTAAAATTAATAACACTATCGAAAGTGTATAATTAAGAATATA
The DNA here is from genome assembly GCA_039619475.1 of Icerya purchasi. Classification (NCBI taxonomy): domain Eukaryota; kingdom Metazoa; phylum Arthropoda; class Insecta; order Hemiptera; family Monophlebidae; genus Icerya; species Icerya purchasi. The sequence continues at coordinate 545,284,308 of CM077115.1, forward strand.
GCGCGGTCGTTGAAAAATGTCTTATTACGACCACAATCGATTTTAAAAAGGTGGAAAGAAACACAGGAAATTTGCCCGTTGGATAATTTAAATTTCCCTCCAACAAAAAAAAAAAGAAAATAAACTGAAAAATAGCGCAATTTGTTAGTTTTCGCGGTATATTTTTCTCGGCATTGTAGAGTTATTTTGACAAATGATGCGGATGAGCTGAACAGGGGAATGCGGTTTTTTAGTTGTCGGTTAATTCGAAAAATATTGCATTCCACGTAGCCGTCAGTGTCTGCTGTCGCCGGTGGCCCCGCCGGGCCCGACGGAAATTTGAAAAATAAGCGACAAGTTCGTTTTTGAAGAATAATATCGGAAATCGGTGCTGCGACTGGCGGGTTGCCGGAGAAACGAAATAATAATATTTTCTTCGGAAAAGAAGCGATCTTTTCCCGATGATGAAATTAAAATGTGCGTTCGAGCGGCCTAAAAATAATTTGAAAAATTATTGATGGCTTACTACACTATTCGACTAGGAAATTCTTGCGGGCCAGCAATCATTCGTCATTGTCATCAGTGCCGGCGCATGAGTGTTTAGGCGCGCACCACGGCTCTTCTCCTCCTAACGAGGACGCTTCGTCGATTGAATTGATAAGGAACGTTTCGACTCTGGCCAAACTTGAGCAATATGATGAGATTTCAAAGTCGAAATGTCACGGCAGGCCCTTTCAGACTCCACTTCAAAAAGCTCCCCTCTCCCTTCGTCCTGGTCGCCCTCTTCGTCGACGAAATGTTGCGCTATCCACTCGTCGACGACGGTGCGAGCACGTGCGTGCGTTCGCGCCGAGCGAGAACTTTCCCGAAAAAGAATATGTAAATGGAGACGACTGCCGCGGAAAGGTCGTATTGGGATGTAGTTCGGTTAAATGCGATTCGTTAACGAGTGGCCAAGCGAGCTTTGCCGTTTCCCTCATCTGCTGCATAGAGTGTTTTGACCGACCGCGGCGAAGATTTTATCTGACTGAACTTAACCTTATCTGGGGGGGGGGGGGGGGGGGTTGGTCGCCGTTTGAAAAATTGTCCGACCGCTGGCCGAAATCTCCTATACAACCTGCATACAACATCTCGCTCGCTGGTCCGTGATAAATGAACATCATCTCTTCCGATTCTTCTCCTTCATTTTCATTTATCTTTCCCGGCTACACCAGCTCGTTACACGCGGCCTTCTTCGCTTTTAAGCTCTGCAGCGGCGAAGATAAATTAGAAACCGACATCTTACTCGATAGAACACGTTTGTCGTCGTCTTCCTCCTAAAGGACAAGTGTTAAAAGTACTCGAGCACTGGCTGATCGAAAAGCAGCTCTACCAATGATGTCGATCTAAGCGGCTCTATCAGCCCTACTGATGAACGGCCGTAAAAAATTATCAAAAAGCGTTTTGCCGAGTAAACCGGGAATTGTCGATACAGTTTCGCGAATTCCGAAGAACTGCCTGAGAATTCGTTTTTTGCTCGGAAACAAATCCAACGCGTTTTACTCATTTTCCTCCATTAATATAGAAACACCGAAATAAAATTACGCTAATCGTGTTGTCGATTTTCTTTCGCAATTTCAAATCACGGCCGGCTCCACAAAACCACCATCGGGCGCTTATTGACTTTCAGATTTGGCTCCGACCGATTATTGCGCAGTTTCCATAAATTTTACAACGATCAAACTTCATTTGGCCGTATGATCAGCTCTGATATTGACATAAAAATATTTATAAATATCCGGGTGTATTTCGAAGAGATTAAATTATCGCCGAGCAAAACCGAAATACAAATATTCGCATTGGTTTAGTTCCATCGAATCACTCGATGTATGGAAATTACTTCAAGCTTCACAGCTTAGTATTGGGTGCAATGCTTTTTTTTTTTTGTTTATTATTATTATTATTTTTTCTTTATTATTATTATTTTTTTCTTTATTATTATTATTATTATTATTATTTCTTTATTAATATTATTTTTTTTTTATTACTATTGTTTTTTTACATCGGATTAAACTACCAGCATATTACCATTGCAGTGAAAGTTAGGCTACTTTAAATTCGAAATGTATTTCTTCAAGGTGTAATTTTCAAAATGTTTCTTGCTTGACTACATTAAATATTTATGGCTTCGATTAGAATATGTTGTACTGAGGGATGTTTTAATTCCGCACTGTCCAAGTGTCAGGTTATCATCATCCCTAATAGTATGTAGTCGGGGCTTTTTGCTATTACACTTAGCCGATTAGTAGTTGCTTATTCGGCACGCGAACGATTATTAATTAATGCGCTTCCTATATCCCGTCCTTTCCTTCCCAAATTAATTATTCCTGCTATTTGTTCCTCCTTTTTAGATAAACAATTTCCGATCGGATTAAAATATAATCGACTTCTTTCCTTACCCCTTTTGTTTTTTCGGGGTAAAGGTCTTTGGCTGACAAGCCCACAAAAAAAAAAAAAAAAAAAAAAAAAAAATTAATCGGCGGCCATCGAGGTTCTCGGTCATCGGTTTTATTTGTCGTGAGAACGTAGAGTTTCGAATGTCCATTTTTTGCTCCACGGCTCCGTCATCGTTTCCAGTATATAAATATTTGTCGAACGTTATTGGAGTGACCTTGAAATTTTGATCATGTGCAGTAACCCAACCGAACATGGTGGTAGTCCATCCGATTTAGCACAATGTCCGTCGAATTTTTCGCGTAATTGATTCTTTTGCGTTATATCTGTAATAATTAGTATCTTTTTTCGTTGAGAGGCTTGTGCATTCTTGTAGTAATCGCGGTGTTCTAAAAACATTTCTGTGTATCCAATGCTGAACAATAATCATCGCTTAATCGCACAACTCCCGCTAATACACCATTTATTTATTTCGTACGCGCATGCTGCTGGGTTCGGGCTTTAGATCCGTATATTCTTCTGTGAATTCACTTTATATATCTGTTCATTAGCTCGATAGATGATGGAGTAAGAAAAATTCCGCTTTCGACAACCATTATTTCGAAGCACATTAAATACTCTTAAAGATGTTCGAATCACTACTTCCGTCACGTAACCAGTTTCATCTCAGCAAATAAGACCTTTAAATATTTTTTGCAACTTCGGATAGAACAAAATAAGCTTATTATAATAATAATAATAATAATCAGAATTTTTACTACATCTTGCAAAACGCATAGCTTCTGTTTTTCTATAAGGAAATCAACGGAAGAAAAAGAAACTATCCCCATCTGATGCAATTAACCGGTAATGGAACATCCTAACGAAGCGTGTAAAAGAAATATTTTCGGAAATATTTTCGGATTTCACAATTTCCCAAAACTCCGCGTAAATAATTGAAATTGAAAATATTACAAAGATCGGTGAAAAAATTCCGTGTAGCGTCTAAGAAGGCATTATCGCGCAAGACGATAGTAGTACAGAATAAAACTGAAGAAAAAAAAAGGGGGTTTTTAAAAGCAATTAGATAAGTGTTTTTAAATTTTGTTGTTTCAAAAAAAACAAAAAAAAAGATTAACCAAAGAACGAAGCAACAAGAAAACTCGTGTAATTTCAAAAAACCAAGTAATAAACAATAAAAATTGCAGAAGAAAACAAAAGCCGTAACGGTCGAAAGAATTCACAATTTAAAATTTAAAAAGAAACATTCTTTTCATCTTTAGGTGTTTTTCATGCCCTTCTCTCCATCAGACATCTCAATGGTTTCCTCTTTTTTCTGATTTCAATCAGAGTTCTCATATTTAATCGTCTGATCATTTTCGGTCTTTTCTATTCCCGCGAATGCTTTAGGAGCTAATTGACGAAAAAATACGATTAAGCGAAAGCAGAAGAATAATGACTCTGATTGCGAACAGGTCATACTTCGTATTCGGCGCCGGGAAATTCACAAAAGCTACACAATATTCCGACTATCATAATATCGCGTATTCTTATCAGCTCCTCTTCGCTACTAATAATTAATACATTTTCCGTCCGAAAACTCATTAAAAATTGTCTCGCTATTAATTGTTAATTGTTGTTTTTTTATTAGCATCGTTAAGAGTTCCATTCAAATTTCCACTCTCTGAACATTCGCGGTCATTTTAAAATGATATCAACTGAGCGAGCTGGTTTTTTAAAAATAATTCTTATTATTCCGGGGATATTTATATTTCCGGAAATAATTTTCCTACAGCAAGCGTTCCAAAAAAATCTGTTATCATAATGCAGATGCGGAACTTGTTCTTCGAAATGTGTCGGCACGATATTTAAATTTAATCGCTTTCATTATAGAGATATGTAGGTGATTTCTCATTTTCACATGAATTTCCATCGATTTAAATATAATGTTTTATTTATGTAGCTTCTAGTTGGCCGGGAAATCCATTGCATCTTGGTTTTGTCCATTGCAGTAACAGAATCCAAAGGTCTCTTCTTACTGACGTATTTGACGGAAACCACCATGGTGCACAATGTGACTATTTTGCCTAGTGACTTGATGTTTTTTTTTCCTATAGTTTTTCAGAATATAAAGTACATTGATACCTTATCATAATCCGGTTTAAGTATTTAATAGCCACTAGTGTACTCGACTTTGACTTCATTAATTTTGAACGGGAACAAGACACCGCGCCGAGTAAGTCATACACCAATATTTTACATTACTCGCCTGCGGAATGGCATGCCTATTTATAAAAAAAAAAAAAAAAAAAACAAAACTAGACGTGAAATGTCTCTTCGAGGCGTTAAAAAGTGACCAGACTAGAGTTTTTCCTTCGTTAAATCGTGTGCAGTTAATGATGTAAGCCATCAAATAATGTCAGCACAATGGTCAAAACAGTTGCTGTAGATAAATTCGGTCCTGAATATCATAGCGGAAGAAAACGGCAGAGGACTTGACTCACGCGAGAATTTAACAATATCTACTGGTCAGAGAAGCTTCCAAATGATTGGTTAAAATTCGAGCTTTTGCACTCTTTCGAAAAAATGTAAAGCTGTAAAATGTGACGGTTACCGAATAATCCGTCCTCATATCATACGTGTAAGAATATTAAAAAAATGCAAAAAAAAAAAGCATCAACAACACGATGATGTTTGATTTTAGAAATTGATACTCGTAAAGTCCTACGAGGAATTCGAACGTTCACACAATGCTCCCAACGTATGAAGCGTTTACGCATGATTTTTAGGCTACTAAAAAGCTTTTCACTGCGTTCAACGTGAGAAGTTAATGGGAATATTAGTAACGCAAGGTATAGATAAAAGAGATCTGCACATTATTGGAATCAGAGAGCCGAAATAAAAATATACGATCGAACTTCTGAAGAAGTCGCAATAAAAGAGGATGGTCGACCGGGATTTGCCCTGTCTCTGCTTCTTTTAAACTTACATGCAGAAACAATATAGGGTGTAGCAGTGAAAGAAGAAAACAATAGGAGTCGTGGTACGATAAGTAAGTAAAGTGAGTTCCATACCCTTGATAAGGTTTCATGGATTATGAAGTTAAGGTTCACAATGTACTAAGCCCAACGGCACTAATGAGAGTAGGGGGGCCAGTTCCTTTCTACTTGGGATCCGCCTTTACTTTCCCAGATTTCTCTGGTACCCAATTATTTCAGGCTGGGTAAGCTTGGGAGCGACTTGGATCCGGGACGGGACAAGTCTTGAACCCGTGACCTCCGACTTGGTAGCCAATTAACAATGTAAAATGTGCAGATGACAGCCTCATTTCAACTAGTAGCGAAACAGAATTACAGAATAGAAGAGTACAGCAATAAATTTGGCGTTTTAATTAATATCTCCAAGATGAAGGTTATGGTTTTTCCAAAGAAACCGATGAGATGCGTATTGAAAATTAATCGAGCGAAAATCCAGCAAGTACCATTAATTTAAAAAGTTATACACAATCCTTGAAGAAAAAATAGGTCAGAGCAAGAATTGAAAAATGACGAATCTATCTATTAGATGCAAGTTAAGAGTCGAGCTGAAACGTAGGATGCTTCATCATATTCTTAATTTTATCAACCTTAGAGAAACATATATATATATATATATATATATATATATATATATATATATATATGTGTGTGTATATATAGGTCTTCAGATTATACATTTACCCTCGTATGTTGCGTATCTCACGATAAAAAAATTACCAGCAAGGAAGTACTCGATAGACTGGAAGAACACCCGGAAATATTGACTAACATTAAAGAAAGAAAACAGAAAAATATTTAAGAAATTTCGTGCAAAGTCCAAAATACAAAATTCTCCGATTAATCGTTCAATGAAAGATTAATTCCAAAAATCAGAGCTGCTATCTTTATAAATATAAGATAATTAGGTTCCAACGAATATACCCTACTATGGATATGTTTTTTTTTTTTTTTTTTTTTTTTTTTTTTCCAATGTGCACCTGTAATGTATTAACAATTAGCACATGTGCGGGAGCCTATTAACAGGAATTTATAAGTTATTCAGCAGTAGCTCCTTTGAGCAGTCAGCTGTGTGCTAAGTTGTTCAGGTTACTGATATACTGAGGATATCACGGCACAACCTCCTTCCTAGCCTTCTGCGCGGTCTGTCCGGTAGCGTTGTTGTGAACATTCTTCGAATTAACGGGTTTTCATGCATCTGTAACGCCTGATAAAAGTTTTGATAATTTTGTTGATAAATTTCTGCTACTGTTTTCACGTTCAAGTCATGATGTATTTGTTCATTGCTTACGTAATATGGAGCATTACACATTGACCTCAATGTTTTCGACTGGAATTGTTGAATACGTTTACAGTTAGTTTTTGCGGAAGTACCCCACAGTTCGATTCCGTATTTCCACTTTGAGGCCAGAATTGTATTATATATTAGGACTTTGTTTTCCAAAGATAAGTTAGATTTTCTTCCAATTAAGTAGTATAAGGCTCTTGTACATGCATCGAGGTTTTTACGTAAATGCAATATATGCGGTAGCCAAGTGAGCTTTCTGTCTAAGATTATGCCCAAGTATTTAATTGAATTTAACTGTGGAATTGGTTCAAGTTCATATAGAACTGGTGGACACACTCCTTTGCGTAGAGAGAAAGTTATACTGGCTGATTTTGTTGAATTAATTTTTATTTTCCACTTTGTGCACCATCTTCCTAATACCTTAAGGTGCTGTTGTATTAACTGGGCAGCAATTTCCGGTCTCCTATCCGCAGCCATAAGAAGCATGTCGTCCGCATATGTGAAGACTGATGAATACGCTGTTGTTGGAATATCCGCAGTGAAGATGGAGTACAATACTGGACCAAGCACACTGCCCTGTGGTACAGAGGCTAATATCGGGTACCAATCAGAGTATTCGGATTTGTGACGTATTCGGAAAGTCCTAGCTTCAAGATATGAAGCTAAGAGAGTGAAAATTTTCGCTGGAAACGATTTTTTAATCTTGAATAGTAGTCCTTGATGCCAGACCTTATCGAAGGCCCGACTCACGTCAAGGAAAACAGCTGCACAGTAACGACCAGTTTGAAAGCAAGAAGAAATCGCATCAACCACCCGATGACACTGGTGGATAGTGGAGTGACGCTTCCTGAATCCGAATTGATGAGTAGGAATTAATTTTGATTCTTGTATCGTTATCTGCATTCTCCGCAAAATAAGTGATTCTAAAATTTTTGCCATTGAGCACAGGAGACTTATGGGTCTATACGACGAAACTTTATTAGCTGGTTTGTTAGGTTTCAGAACCATAATTACCACTGACCTCTTCCAAGCTTCAGGGAAGTAAGAAGTGCGAATTACAGCGTTATACAGGTGAAGGATTTGAATAAGAACACTTCTGTTTAGGTGTTTTAGTATATCATTGGTTATATCATCACAGCCTGCAGCTTTGTTGGCTGGTAAACGCCGAATTTCTTGCTCTACTTCTGTAAGTGAGAATGCTTTAACTGGCGGAGAGGATTCAAGTGGAATTTTTAAGTATTGTTGAACTTGTTCCTCAAAATTTTTGTTTTGCATTTCTCCGTGCGGCTTGAAAACTCCGGATAAGTGCTCAGCAAAGAAACATGCTTTCTCGCGTTCACTTCTAACCCATTTCCCAGAGTCATTTTGCATAGGATAGTCTGAGTTATGTTCTTTCAGGATGCTTTTTGTTGCATTCCAAAGTGTATTGTCTTTTGTGCTTAGTTTTTTAAGATGTATTTGGAAAGATGCATTTTTGTATTCCATGATTTTAGTTTTCATATTGTTTCTTAGAAGATTGTATACTTTACGATTGCTTGGGTATCTGAAACGCTGCCACTTGGCTCGTGCTCTTCTAGTTGCAGCTATGAGCTCGCGAATTTCTGCTGGAAGACTGTGCACTTTACGTTTGTTGAAACTATTTGGAAAATTTGTGGAGTTTTTAGCACTTAGTTGTATGGATTCAGTTAAATATTCCACTCGGCTGTCAATATCTTGTTTTGTTCTAAGAGAAACGTTGGTTAAACAGTTGTTAAGGAGAGCATTAAGTAGATCCCAATTTGTTGTTTTATTCGTTAGCTGCTGCTTAGAATAGGTTTCTATAGGAATAGAATCTATTATTAGTTTAACAGGAGCGTGATCCGAGGATAAGTCCGCCGTGGATTTGCAAGAATGATAATATTTTTTTACACCTTTAGCAATATAGAAGTCAAGTATGTCTGGCAACCTGTTTGCGTGCGATGGCCAGTATGTGGGTTCATCCGAGGCTATAATATGTAGGCCTAAATTTTGAATGATTTTCCTGAAAATTTTACCTCTGGGGTTTGTTAGTCTTGATCCCCAGTAAGTATGTTTAGCGTTGAAGTCGCCTCCGCATATATAATTTCTTCCCATTTTTATTAGATGTTGAGCAACTTCATTCTCAGTTATTTTGTAGCCTGGGAGGCAGTACATTGCTGCGAGTGAAAAATCAAATCGAGAACTGTTTAACGTGATTGAGATAGTTTGAATTTGGGGAGAGGAGCTGGAGTAAGAAAGAAAGTGTTTTATTTCCTTTCTTATTAGAATAGCTGCTCCGCCGTGAGCCGTTTCATCCGGATGACTACAATTGTAAGTGATATAATCAGCTATAAAGAATCTATTATTTGGAGTTAAGTGCGTTTCCGTTATTAACGCTACGTCAATTCGTCCTTGTTTAAGAAAAATCTATGTTTTTATGATATTTTTGTCGAATAATTTCCTATAACCTCAATTCGTATTTTTTAAATGCTTTCTTTTTTTTTTTGCAGAAACTCTGTAACATTTCAAAAAGCAATCCATTAGATCTTTCAATTTTTTAAATCTCCTGAGAGCGTGTTTATGTCCTTTGACTCTGACAACGCATAAGCTTCTCTTACTTCTAGAATGCCTTACGGACTGTGAAAGTAATGAGACTAAAAAAAAAATAGAGTTACATTTATCTGAAAGGTTACTAACGGAATTCACGTTAGAATTTTCGAACAAATAAATTTTTTATATTATTTAAAAAGAACCGGTAATAAACGCAAAATATATTAATGATAATAAAATATTATACTACCGACATGTTTCGGAGCAATCACTCCATATATTCATAGTGTAAAATACTAAAACAAACATAATATACTATTAATGAAAATAGTCGATATATTTTTTTTTGCTTTTTTTTGGGATCGCCAGTCGAGGCCAGCATTAGGTACGATATATTTAAAGTAGTCCCGATTAGTGTATAATAAATGTAAAAATATAAAAATATGAAAACTATAAAAAAATTTTTATAAACGTTTAAAAAATTAAAAATAAAATATAAAAGTAAAAAATATTAAAAATGATTAGAACTTATTTAAAATGTAAACGACTAGAAGATGAAAAATGACTGACTGTGATTAAATTTTAAAAAGCGGGTTGGTAATATTAGATATATCTTTTTGATACATACATTTTTCTTTAAAAATATTTATGTAAATAATTCGGCAGTATTTAATTATTCATAATTATTACAATTTTTAATACTTTTAAATCTGTAGTAATATTACTTCTAAGGCTATGCTTCTTAATTATCATATGTTTAGCGACTGAAGATTTTCCAATATGCCCCCATTATTGCGTTCATTACTGGTTCTCTTTTTAAATAACATAAAAAATTAAGATGATGCAAAACAGTGACATCAAAAATTGTTATCTTATCAATAGCTGACCGAATCTACATTCAACTGATCCTGCTCCCTCGTTCCGTTTCTGGGCGAAGATCCTTCGTTGACATGCCCAAAGGGGGGTTAAAAAAAAAAAACTTCAAATATTTAAATTGATTTCAGTCTGATAATTTCTTTCGTAACGAGTCAATTATGTGTATTGAAATTAATGTCTGTATTTATTTGAATAGCGATTACTTTTAACACCAACGAAATACAACTGAATTTTCACGCACAATAAAATACCAATGTCGGGGGAAATAAAAGTTCGGGTTTATTGAAATAGCGCATGTTACCGAATTTAACCGATGTGCAGTGGGGGTGGAGGAGGTTATTAAATGAACCTAAGGACAATCAGAAACTTTGTCCTTACTATAATTTCGGTTGTAAATCCTGAATATTAAAATTACAACAAGTAATAATAATAATAATAATAATAATAATAATGATAATGATAATAATGATAATGATAATAATGATAACAATAGTAAGAATAATTATTCACAGTATATTTTTAGCAGAAACCACGTCAAACGAATTCAAATTAAACCAGTGGCGGATGCACGCCACCTCCCCCCCCCCATAACTAAAGCCTCTATAAAAAAATTTGTTATAACTGAGAAACTTAATTTATGCTATAAAAATTTTGTATAAATGTTACAACATATGGATTTAATTATAACTAATATTTAATACTGTTTCCTAGTAAAACTATTAATATTTTTTATTCTTTTTTAAATGTAATTAGCATCGATTTTTTGCCTTTCTTATTTATTTTTAATTTTATTTTGCAATTTTAATTAAAAATAGTAATTCAATAAGAAATATATATATATATATATATATTTAAACTTGCACACGAACAAAGCGAATTCGGATCAGATTACTACCAAAAGTAAAAAAGAAATCAAGTAACTAATAAAAATATTATCTTTCTTACTACATATTTCTAAACTAGCATATTTAAGGTATAATTTTATAATTTCGTTTTATTTTTTTCATAACTAAAAATAAGACAAAAGTTAAATTAAAAATTGTAATAATTCAGTATTTTTAAAACACATTTTTATGAATTTCTATAAAGGTGTTCGCTATTTGATTTTCTCTTTATGAAACAAGGGCTATTTCTCAAATCTACTGCCTACCGTGGAAGATTTTACATAATTATATAATCCCCAAAATGATTAAATTCTAACATTTCGAACGAGGGAAACAAAAATTTAAACGTAGATGATTTTAACAAGCACGGAAATTGTATTTTTTTAAATTAATAATAAAAACAATTATTATTATTATTATTATTATTATTGTTTGTGTACTGATAAAACTGTTATTCGGAGTAGCAAAAGTTTCGAAAAAAGACAAATCATGATTTTTGGTAGAGATTAACATAATATGAATATGTGCCAGAAAGCTCACTGAAGAAGCTAGGTTACCAGCTTATTGTTGTTTTTACTGGTAACGTGTAAATTAATCTCTTGCTACCTATTTCCCCGCGTTCATTTAAAGCGGAACAACACTGCTAAAGCAATCATCACCTCGGTATAATCAAAAAAAAATTGTCAGGCCCTAAGCCGTTTACGGACCGATAATGAAATCTCGATGAGTGAAAGATAATGTTAATACTAGAACTACAGATGATACAGATAACGCGAACTTTAGATCGCATCGATTGACTAAAATACTTCTATCTCGAGTTAATCTATACGACTTGTTTTAGAGTTATAACAAAACTGGGCTTAATAGTAGATATTTTAAATTCGAAAACCGATTTCGAAGTTTCTTGAAAAATTAAACGATTTTTATTTAATTACTTTTTAATTGTTTAAACATTGTAGCAATTGTGTATTTTTTTTTGAAATGCAAGAAAATATATTTTATGTTATACATCAAAGAGAATTTTTTTTTTCTTTTTTTTTTAGTTCTGTATTATAATTTACACTTTTAATGTTTCGAATTCGGAAAAAAAAAAAAAAAAGGTTTATTCTTTTTCGTACATCATTAATCATGAAAAAAAAAGTTTTTTCAGTTGTTTTTTTATCAGTTATTTTGGAATTACTGGCTGTTTTTCTTTATTCGTCCAAAATGTAATATATTCTCTAGCAACGGGCGGTTCCGGTTTTATGTGGGGAGTGGGGGTGGGTCTTATTCTTTCGCAGTCAAATTTCTATACAAAAAGGTATTAAAAAAAATTAACGCTGTTTCAGCATAATTCGGGAAACTAAGGGCGACTGGCTGCGAATATTCAGATAGGATCGGTGCAAACACCTTGCCCTTTTTTGCTGACCTGAGCAAAAAAATATCGCTGCGGGACAGGCGTTCTTTTGTTTCTGCATTTCTTCTTTTATCGATTTATTTTGATTTATATATTTCCGGAAAAAGTTTTAAAACCGACATCTTTTGTTATTCGTAGCACGAGAAGCCCCCGGGATGCCCATCTATGACACGATCATCATCTTGGTTCGACTTATGCGAGGGCACTTTTAAAAGTGTTTAGTCCCGTCGACTGGTCTTCCACATGGATGAAAAAACGAAATTCCCCGTCGTATTCCCCATTCCCTACGCACGGTGACGAATAGAGTTATCGCTTGTTTTTAACCCCTAAAAATTTTATATAAAAAATTAAACAAATTTATTAACTGGATCCAAATTTATACTTTCATTACGAAGAAACATGAAAACAATTCATTTAAAAACTACGTGATATTTGTAGCCTTGAAAAAAAGCCTTTTGACGCCGAAAATAATAAAAGCGAGTTCAAAAGTAGTTCGTAACATTTAACAGCAAATAGTTTACATTTATTTATTAATTTATATACTTGCAAGAAATAAATATCGATAAAAAATTATAAATTTAAACACGAAACAGAATAAAGTAAAAGTACGAATTAGAAACATAATTCAGAAATGTTTACAATTGAAAAAATTAATTAATGTAAACAACGTTGGAATCAAGTACGAAAATAACCAATAGTATTTTACAATTACAGTCGAAATCGGCTATAACGACAGCAGTTATAATATCGTTTGCGTAGACGAATGCTGCTGGAACCGTTAGAAATTACCATATAGTTTATACAGTAATTTCTAACGATTATATTACGACCAACATTATGGGACGCAGATAAATAATTATCGCTTATTGGCCGGGCAAAATTTACCATTCGTTTCCATAATAAATAAATTTTTTGATTTTTATTTGTCTTACTTTGTGACTTTTTTAAAAAAGTAAATCAACTGCAGCGCTACTCACACAGTGTTTGCTTTTTAAACAGAGAATATGAATGCGTTGATTAAAAAAGTTAGGTTTGTATTAAAAAATATCTCAAAAACTATAACCGTTAGTTAAATGATATGAGCAATCGAAATACTACAAGGCGTTAAGCGCACTTATTTTTTTTTCGAACCTGCTTTGGAATGGTAACCAACACTGACAAACATTTAAGTGACTCGCATAATACTTTCGATTTTAAAATTTTGACGCTTATAAAATTTGTTAGCTTTCATAATATGTCCGTTTTCTAAAGAGACGAATACGTCCTTTGAGAAAATGATGAACTCACTAGCTGCTATAGAACGCTAGGAAATATTCGGCATGATTTTTTTTTTCTTTTTGTGAAATCTGAAATTAGTTCTATTGACCCTAGTGTATGTCTTGTGCAGATTATTGTTATTATCGGTTAGATATATCCCCAGTTTAATAGATTCAAAGTTAAAATTTAATTAATTTCTAGCAAATACACTGAGAAATCATAAGTTTGGTGGAAAAATTTTTTTTATATATTTTGCAAATAAAATTTATCGTAACGCTAAAAAATATAATTTTCTTACAATCTGAAATACGAAATACATACCATTCAATTAAAATGGTAAAATTAAAAAATTTGACTTTTGGTTAAATTTGGACGACACATTTTTACATACTATATACATCATGTAATAACAAAAGAAACTACAAGCCCACGACTACGAGAATTCACTTGTGCTTGCTAGAATTTGTTTTTTTATATTAAGTGTTTATAATATTTTATAGCAAAATATTGTATGGAAGCACATAGAATGTCTGATGTTTTTAGGCTGTAGATTGTTTTTCAGATTTATTGTCTTGCAGTTTGCTAATATACCAGCTAATCCAGGCCACGCTTCGCTGTGGCTCAGTTCAATATTGATTTTATTGAGGAAGTAAATAAAAGTATTCCAGTAGATTCACACTGAGAAAACACATTATTCGATTTAAAGTAGCATACTTTGTGTTGCTGTGGCTATGCTGTGGAATGAAAGGAAAGAAAGGAAAAATGTTTCGTCACTGAAAATCGTGTTTTATTGTACAGCTAATGAATGTGTACTATCCTTTTTTGTTTGTCCGTTTTCTGCATATAAAGATCATCAGATGGTTTACTTACTAGGGAGCGCATGCGACATATCATGAGAGAAGCATTCATTTTCTAAATTCAACCGCACACTTGCAAAGATTGTCATTGCGCTCTTCTATTAATAGTCATAGCGAACGCAAGGCGTATTAGAAATTGAACTCGAACGCCATATCTGTCGGGGATAAGTGGTATTCGTGGAAGTAGTACGTCTTCACCTTTACGAGGTCGTTACTTCAATTAGATTATTCATCAGTTGTTTAACTACTAATCGTGCACCATTGCATAACTGTGGCTGCCCCTGATGTTTCGGGATTATATTAATTGGTACTTCAATTTTCAAATTCAGAATGCGTGACGGTAATCCCGGAATGCCGAGTGAATAAAGAAATTCCATTGAAAAATTCAGAGTACTTCACTTTGGTCCATCACGGAGTCAATAGATTTTCTGTATGTCACTACTGTTTCGTCGGCGATTCTGTTTAGAATGATGTTCATATCGTGAACGTCAACATTTTTAGCCGCTAGAATGGCTCTTCCACACAACCGTGTGTGATTTAGATAATTTGTTTTCCGATGCTTTGGAATACCTTGTCTACTTTAATTCTTCTTTTGAATTTACACGATGTTGCAGAAATTAGAGGGGAAGGTGATTTTTCCTGTTTTTCTATAGGTACACAGTGCCGTTATCGACTTCGAATAATTGTCTTGAAAATATGGCAGCTGTATTTTGAAGTTGATCATATTCGTTGTTAAATGATTTTTTTTTACTGTGCTCCAAAAAGTTGAATATTTTAATAATTCATCAGCTGGTGTTGAGCGAGCTATCATTGGAAGCATTTGTCTGAAGTCGTCGGATAGTAATACCAATGCTATGGAACCTGATTATTTCGCAAGTCTTTCACTATATAGTCTAATGCTTCCAATGACTTCTTGTGAGACATTGTACACTCATTCTATATACATATACGTTTACATATACAATTTACGAAACTGAATTCTAAAATTAATAACAATCTCTTTTTTGATTTTTGCTTATTTCAGAAACACTCAAAAGCAATCGCGTTGAAATTAAAAAAAAAAAAAATACATGTTTATATTTTCGGCCATATATTATGTTACTTTATCTGAATGTGTATCCCTTCAGTTAGTTGCAATCCCTGTCGTAAAGAACACATTTTTCTTTTTTTTCTAGCATCATCATCAACCTGTTTACTTGCTCGACGAAGATATGATCGTTTCCGTGCAACGAACTTGTTGCAGCGCACCCTCTCTCTCTCACCCATATATATTCTTTCTCGATTCATCTCATCCCTGATCGTAGATTCGAATTTACATACACACTTATATACTTCCCTCGCATAAACAGTCATGATAAGTTTTTCTGCAACTTCTCCCTATAATGCCGAAAGCAAATCATAGATCGCGCCACATAATTATTTTTCGAAACGCCTAGAATTACCCGTTCCTGGGATATACAAACACTCTTATGTAGAAATGCAACGTAGCGTAAAAATTGCAGGTCAATCCATCCACTACTTTTCGAGTTTATCAATCTCATATATATATATATATATATATATATATATATAGATATAGATAAATAATAATAATAAGAAAGACTAGCTGAAACACTTTGCTCGGGTAAGAAATATTTAAAAATTATATATGATAATTTAAACAGAAAAAATTAATAGCCATGATTTTATTGATTCGAAAAATTAACAAAAAACAAAAAAAAAGAACAACTCCAATACTGATATTGTTCATTTGTCTTTTCGTTCGAAATACCTGTTATTCGGAATAGCGTTATCATTTTTTTTACGACAATTAGTTTACGCTTATTGTAATATTTCTATTTCGAAATTTTTACATTGCCCAAACTCCTTGGCAAACCTCTTTGCAGCTGATGATAGATGAAACTGCATCCACTGATTCATTTCACTCGTCTCCGGCCCATTGGGTTTTGACCGGAAACATACCATAAATAAAAAGTTTAATAGAGAAGCTATAAGAGCAGCTTCAAGTTTTCCCCGCTGCGAATTATTTGCAAGTTAGCAGAGAATGAAATCGCTCTTGTAGAACTTCACAAACTGCTAAATACGCAAAGGAACAGAGTAATATTTCTTTCGTTTAAGTTTGAATTCAAGCCGTTTACCATAAGCTGGAAGTTTCTGCGGCTCAGCTTGATCATAAACACGCTTAGGTAAAGCATATCAAAGCATATTTATTATTTTCCGCCCTTAGACGACGGCTGACTGTAAAATTAATTTCTAGGATTTTAATTAAACGTATTTATTTCCATCATCCGTCAGAGTTCTAGAACGCATAAACGTCTTTTGATAACAATGTTTAAAGGGATCATCAAATTTCAAGGGAATTAGAAAAGGCCGAGAATGGAATACATTTTCCGGTTTTCCGTTTCCTTTGGGGCAAATTTTTTACCTACTCGTTCTCTCTGTTCTTCGTAAAGAGCTGGGAAATTAGTTTACTCCGTTCGTTATCGGTGAATTTAAACTAAGCTTCGGCTCTTTCAAAATTCAGGAAACTTTGTTAGCTGATAACATGTTTTTTGGTTACAAATAGCCGGAATCTTTAAAAACATTTTTAACAAAACGGGCGCGCAAATCGGCGGAATGAATTCTTTCTGTGGTGGCGTATAAATTTCTTCGAAAATTTTGTTATTTTTGGAATTTTAATGACCTTTTTCGAATAATGGCACTTCGAAATTTAATTAGAGACTTAACGTTTCATTTAACGAATGTCATTAATCATTAATTATTTTTCGAAGAGTCCTAGACATTAGTGCGCCGGAATATAATAACAGAACATCCTTCATTGGATTGTAACGTAGTAGCAAAGTTAGATTTTTCGGAAAAGAAGAAGTGCTTTTTTTTTTTTTTTTTTACTAAAAATGAATATTGATTTAATTAATTCTACGTCTTTTGTCTGCCCCCGTTTTTTTTTTTTTTTATAAGGACCTTTACCAGTTGAAGTAATGATTATTGGTGTTCGCTTGACGAAGGAAAAGATTATAGAATTCAAAAATACAGGATGGACTATAAGTTCGATGAGAAAAATAATTCAAGAAGATTCTGAAGGAGAAATATAAAGGTGTAAAAATGGAAGAGTTGTTTCAACATAGGCACGAAGCTTTTTCATGTGTCTCTATAATGTTATGAGACGAGTAAAAGCACAGTGTGTATAGTATGTCATCGGTAACAAGCAGAGAGGAGATTTTCATAGAGAAAGAAGCAGCAAAAATGGTATAAATATTGAAAAGAGTGAAGTAGTACTAAAACAAGACCTTGAGGAAAACTGTAAGAGATAATTCTTGTAGCCCCTGGAAAGATGTAGAAATGAACAGAACGATTCAGCATAAAACAAATAATGAAACAAGTGATTTTTTTTGACTTTTTTTTTTTTTTTTTTGAGTGCTATGTGCAATTACTGGAAATACTATTACGACACTCCCGTAGCGGGATCGCTAAATGACGCAGAACAAACCGGTTACACAGAGAAATTGGATAGAGTCTGCGATATTTAAAGGCGAGTTAGTCAGAGATGACTGCAGAGACAGTTTGCGGAAATTAGAAGAACGCTGAAGGGCAAGATAAAGGCATTCCAGGAGCAGGTGTTTTATTAAGTGAGCGTGAGAGAGAGGGAACAAAAAGAGCATTCAACAAGAGGCTCGCGGTTAAGTAAAAGATAATCTCATGTATCAGAGAAATATGTGCGATGCAGAGCCTTATCGTAGCAGAATCGAATTGAAATGTCGATTGCTATCGTCCTATCTCAAAGAGAAGAAGAAAGATGTACATTAGAAAAGGCGCAGACACAATCAATCAATAAAAGCAGCTGAAGTGTACCGTTTATTGATGAAAGATTTGTTACGAAAACAAAAATACCAGTACAATCAGTAAAATGTAAACCTAGACGGAAGCCGAACACATATGGAGAGAAAATAACGGTGCTCGAATCACAAAACGAGGCGTTTATTTAGCCTACCCTTAAATAATTCGTTAAAAGCATGAGATGCTAGAAAGCTTTTTTAAGAGATAAAAGAATTACAGAAAATAAGTGTATCTGAAAAAATTGTGTACATGAAAAACAGAGTTGTGGAGTGATTGATCAGATTGATTTTTAAGAAGGATATACCAAAAAGTGGGGCTGAAAGATTTTCTTTGAGAATGGACTTTAACTAATATTGTCAGGAGAAGTTAATGAAATGAGTAACAGTGTTTTCCGGAAACGGAAAAGGACAAAAAATTCGTTAGTGTTGGGAATACAAGCGCGGAAGTGACATAGTCGACAAATAAGCCACGAACGTTATGTTATAGAAAAATGTCCAATGCGTAGAAATTAAAATGCTCCGGTCGTTTCTTAAGCAGTGCGGAAATTTTTCCGAGCGGATTTCTTAGAGGATTTCAGTGCATTATCCCGTTAGTGAGCAGGGAAGTTTTCTAGAATAGCACTTGAACGGAATGCTCTCTGAAGGTAGCGCGGCTACGATCAAATGCAGCGTTAGATTTCGCGTTCCACCACAGGGAGTACCTTAAAATTTAAACATTGGCGGTTGGCGAAATAGTAATTGTAGAATTTATGAAAAAGTTGAATTGAGTTAAGGGATCGATAATTAAAAAGCCCGAAATCAACTAAAGAAAGACCAGTGTTTGTGTTTTTTGGATAAATTCTTTCGAGAACAAAGGAGAAGTTAAAAGTAGGAAGGAGAAAGAAAATTCTAGAAGTGACTATAGTATGAATATGGTTAGAAGCTAATATTAGGAAATGAAAATTTTAGATCGAGTGACCGGACAGATCCTTATACTAGATATTAGGAGCTCTTATCATTAAATTGTATCTGTGTACGTGTAGAAAGCATTCCATTTCAGGTAATCATTTACGCCGCAGATATTTTCATAATAACTAATAAGACGTTTCACTTTTTTTAAAGAATTCGGAAAACTCGAAAAACAGAACAAAACTGATGAATTATTAAAGGATTTTTGCGTAATTCTGCTGGTGAAATAAGGTCTTTTTAAGAAATTTTTTAATTAAAATTAGTTTTTTGCAGAATTTCTCTAAACGTTGATTTATTTTCAAAAATCGGTGCAAATAAAAAAATTGGCTATTTAAAAATTATTTCTTTATTTCTAAACGAGAAAATTACACAATTACATAGTAATAACTTTTCAAGAAAAAACATAAATGTTACGCTTCTCATACAGCAAGAAGAAACATTATAACGAATAATTTCTCATTTCCTAATGGTCAAAAAAGAAGGATGATTTCAACTTTTTTTTTTTTTCATTTGTTAAGCTAGATTAGACTACAGTTTTTACACACAGACTGAGAATTGGGTCCATTTATAACCTTATAATAGGACTAAAACAGAAAACAGGTTTTGCAGTAAGTAAACTATACTAAGAAATAATAAACATAAAAAGTAAAGATAGAAAAGCCTGCAAGAGAGAATTACAACAAAACAAAGCCCAATTAAAGAAAAGATGACTCGAATAATAAAATGGAATTGTCGGTAAAATAAAAACCCTTCCGGCAGTCTGGCAGGAATTAAAACGAAAACGTCATAGAAATGTCGGACCAGAAAAATAAAGAAGCCGCAGGCAGAGCGGTACCATCAGTAGTACTGTTAAGGGTAGAATTAACAGTTATTACATCAGTGTATGCCTACAATGTGTATTCGGAAACATGGGTATGCGTTTTAAGAAGAACATGAAATAGGCACACGGCAATGGCTCGAAGCAGACTCCTGTGAAGATCGAGTAGTATACACTATTTCATTTCTATTGTAATTTCCACTGTAATCTGAATTCGTAAAAATAATAGACAATCTATCTACAAGGCTGAAATTAAAAAAAAAAAAAAAAAAAGTGTCTCAAGAACAATGCAAGAAGTTGATTATCGCGAGAACGAGCAAAAAAAACAAAAAAAAAATGTAGCTATTCATAACTATATTTAAATAGAGCGATTATACGGTGTATGAGTGTGATAAAGCTTAGTAAATACAAATAAAAATTAGGATATTAGGAAATTGATGAATAATGTTGCGTTTTAATCAAATTAAAATAACTGAAACATAATAAAAAAGGAAGCAAGTAAATCAAAAAATTTTAAGTCGAAGAAGCAATTAAGAAGAAAAAAAAATGTTCAAGAAATGTTTTCTACAAATGGTTGCAACAATTTTTCATTTCTTTACTAGAGGTAGACTTCCTTTTTTAATCCGCCGAATAATTTTTAACGATCGTGCCACTTTTTTTTTTTTTTGTTATAAGTTCTTTTCTCTACTTAATTATTTTTTCCGGTGTAATTCCATTTATACCATTGTTCCGACCTTTTCATCTTTTGCCAGGTCGTTTTAAGATAATCCGGTTTTTGAAATCCTTTGTTTTTCCTTTTAAATTAACCATCATCGGCAGAAAAAATCTGCAAGCGTTGATGATAATGACAGTATTTAGTGTACTAAAAATAGAGTTATATTCGGTAATAATAACTTTTTTTTTTTTTAACATCTGTTTTTTTTTTTGTTTTTTTTTGTGTGTGTAATCTACTCGTTGGCCATGTATAACTGCCAGGGTCATTACGGCACAACGAGTATCGGATTTATTACAATTTGTTTATTAAATTATTTCGGTTAAGGAAGATTAGCATTGTCTGAACCTGTTCTGGACGGTTATCTAAAAGAAGGTGTAGTGGTTCGTCCTTGATTATTGTTAAGTTTTGACATTGTTTCAGGATGTGTTCCACCAAAGGTAGCACTGCTGCATTACAGAATGGGCAGGAAATCGGTGGAGGGGCTCCCTGGAGGACATGGTTGTGAGATATCGATGTGTGTCCCAGTCTCAATCTATTAAGGGCAGAGAATTCTTTTTTGGACATTTGGATCGGTGGCCACCAAGGATCAACATTTGGTTTAATATTCCTTAGGAAAGTTGCATGTTGGGACCAGGATGAGATCCAATGTTCTTTCATATTTTTGTAGAAGAAGGGAGTGATTTCTGGTGGTGGGACATTGGGTGGCATAGGGACAGACAACATTGACTTGGCGGCCCGGTCTACACATTCGTTTCCGGGTATTCCAACATGTGCCGGCACCCACAAGAAGCCTACTTGTATCCCCTCTTGGGTAAGGCGATGTGCTGTAGATCTTATTTTATAGACTAATGAACTGGTTATAGTAAGTGACTGAATAGTTTGAAGGGAGGCCAGTGAATCTGTGATAATTATGTATTGTTTGTTCTCAGATTTACAACACGCACATGCTTCCAATCCAAAGAGAATTCCGTATAGCTCGGCTTCTAATGCGGAGCTGTCATCATGTAGCCTCACTGCTTCGGCTTCACCTGAGATTAGGTAGGCACATGCTGTGGGAGTGGACAGTGTGCCAGCGACATTTGCTTTAGCTCCATCTGTATAAACGTGTGTATCATGTGTGTAAGTTTGTATTTTTTCGATACTTTTTTGACGAGCTGTATATTGGTCCTCGTTAGATGTACGGTGGATAAAGAGTGATAAGTCTACCATCAATGGGGGGTATTCCCATGGTGGTTCTTTTGGGAACAGGAGGAGATCTGGATTGTATTTGATGTTTTTCTCAGTCAAAAAATTTAGAATATTAGGTATTGGATCATTTTGAAAGGCTGGAGGAGGAATGACAGTGTTCCTCGAAGAGAAGTGATATTGTTGGTACCAGTATAGATGATCACGGGAGGTGTAGAAGTCAAATATATAGGATAATGGCGGAATTCCTGATAGCACACAGACACCCTGCGTGGGAGATGTTCGATGCGCCCCAAGGATGGACCTTAAAGCAGCGTGATGGATTGATTCAAGTGATTTTATGAGCTGCTTACTAGCCGAATAGAACACCTGGCAGCCGTAGGTTAATCTGCTTAGAATAAGTGATCTGTATACAGATAGAAGTAGTTTTGGATTATTGTTATATTTATGATGTGATAAACATTTTAGGATAGCTATGATTTTATTACATTTGCGTTTGAGTTCTTTAATATGAGGAGACCATGTCAGATGGGAGTCAAATGTTAGACCCAAGAATTTAGCTGAGGATGTGACTGGAAGAGGAAGTCCATTTAGGGTAAGGGAAAAATCATGGTTTGGGTTTACTCGACGACTTTTCTGGAATTTTACACAAGAAGTTTTATTTAAGGAGAAAGTAAGGCCGTTACTTTCGGTCCACGAATATAACCTATTGATTGTGGATTGTAGTATAGATTTGGCGTTGGAAGGAAAGTTTGATGCTAAGGATATATTGAGGTCGTCTATAAACAATCGGGATGTTACCGGCGACTGTATGCAGTCCGCCACATCATTTATGTATAGGATAAAGAGTGTTACACTTAGAGGAGAGCCTTGAGGAATACCATTCTCTATTAGGACAGGAGAGGATACAGTTGAGCCAATTTTTACTTGAATGTGTCTGTTTGACAAATAATTCATTATATAGTTGCCCATATTGCCTTTTATATTGGCGTTCTTCAGCTTTGTAAGCACTTTATATCGCCATATCCGGTCGAATGCTTTCTCTATGTCAAAAAAGACAGTATAGAGAGCTTGTGACCTCTTTTGGGCTTCAAGTATTTGTCTTTTTAGGCTCAGGAGATGTAACATTGGGGATTTTGATTTGCGAACTCCAATTTGTATTGGGGAGAGAACGTTTGAAGATTCTAGGAAAGAGGATAGTCGTCTGTTCACCATTTTTTCCATGATTTTGGAGAGTGAAGATAGTAAGGAGATAGGTCTGTAATTTTGAGGAATGAAGGTTTCTTTATTAGGTTTGAGGATAGGAATAATTAAAGCTGCTTTCCAGGATTTTGGGATGGAGGAAGTTGTCCAAATTTTGTTGTATACGTCAAGGAGTAGTTGTTTAGCTAGATTAGGTAGGTATCTGATCATGAATGGATGAATGGAGTCGGCTCCAGGTGCACTGTTTTTTAGCTTTTTATCGAGCTGGTAATTTAGTTCAGACATTGAAAAAGGATCATTGTATTTTTCTTTTTGATCTGGAGGAAAGGATATTTTTTGCTCCTCTAGTCTCGCTTTGTGTTCTAGGAAGGAATCGGTGTAGGATGCTGAGGAAGATACTTTAGCAAAATGTTGCGCAAAGGCATCTGCCACTTCTTTGGTGTCTGTGAGCAGGACATTGTTAATGAGTAAGGAAGGGGTAGTTGGAGGACGATAGTTACCACACAACGACTTGATTCTTCTCCAAACCACCGTCGCATGCATATCTTTTGAGATAGATGATACAAATGCTGTCCAGCACTCCTGTTTTCTCATTTTGATAAGTAGCCTGGCTCGAGCTCTAAATCTTCTGAATTCAATCAGGTCTGTAAGTGACTTCGTTGTTTTATACTTCCTCAATGCTCGTTTCCGTTGTGCGATCGCCATTTTGATTTCGGGGCACCACCATGGTACTCGCTTTTTCCGAGGAGCTGTTGTTGTTTTCGGTATTGTTGCTCTCGCTGCTTCATTCATCGCGTTGATGAGAATTTTCAGATTTTCCTCTACCGATTCCGTTTGAATTTTAGGGATAGTAACCTTTGTTTTGTAACCCTTCCAATCTGCTTTATGGAATGCAAATTTTTTTGTTACCTGGGCTGAGTGCAATTTTTGCAACTGGTGGGGAAAGTGTATGAAAATAGGGAAATGGTCACTTGAACACAGATCACCATGTACATCTATGTTCAAGTAAGGAAATAGTGAAACGGATGCAAATGCTAAATCTATTATTGAAAAAGTGTTATGAGTTGTGTTGAAATGTGTATGTGATGGAGGAGGGAGGAGTACCAGGTCACTATTACGGATGCTATTTGAAATCATATTTCCTCGTCTATTTGGCTGTGTTGAACCCCACTCAGAAGAGTGGGCATTGAAATCTCCCAGTAATAACACTGGGTCCCGCAGTTGAAATAGTAATGTATCAAAGTCTATTTTGGTTATGTTTGTAGCGGGTGGGAAGTAGCAATTACAGATTGTAATGGATGAGAGCGGAAGGGACGGGATTTTCACCTTCACCGCTACCGCTTGAAACATGGTACTTAAGCTTATTTCATGTGATGGAATCGCTTCATGCACTAGTGTCGAGACTCCTCCACATGCTGCTTGTCCCTGTGTGTAGTCAGAGCGAAATATTCTGTAGCCTTTAATAAGTGGTGAATGGGAAGAGTTTAAGTGCGTTTCTTGTAAACAAATGATTATTGGATTGTAGTTATTAATGAGTAATCTCAGTTCGTCTATACGTTTATAAAACCCTCTGCAATTCCATTGCAGAATACTGAGATTTTTTTTTTTTTTTTTTTTTGCCAAATTGCTCCTAGCTGATAACAGCTATCTGGCAATTTTAGTATTAGAGCGTAACATTGAGTAGCACTCTATCCAGCGATAGGTGCAGAAGATTACTTTTCCTTTTTGTTAGGCTAAGTCCATCGGCTTGACTCTGTCAAGCCGCCGAACTTCCATCGAATTATCCAACAATACGATCGCTAAGTAATTTGGATGTATCTCCAGTCTGCTAGCATACTTTTTTGCATCATTAGTTATTACTTCTAGCACGGTCTTGATTTTTAGATCTTCATGTAGTGTTAAGTTGGTGATATACCACGGAGCATTGACTATCATTCGAAGGATTTTATTCTGTATCCGTTGGATGATCGCTATATTGCTCTTTTTCGAGCAGCCCCATAAGGGGCAACCGTACCGCCAAATTGGCTTTAGGATTTGAGCGTATATTAATAGTTTATTTTCAGGAGATATTTCTGATTTTCTGTTTAATAGCCAGTACATTTGCTTCAGTTTTGCATTTAGTTCGATCCGTTTTGCTGTTATGTGTTTCTTCCATGTTAATCTTTGGTCGAGATACATACCAAGATATTTTACATCTGCGTGTTGTGGAACTGGAACATCATTCAGGATTATATCTTCCGTTGGCACAATTCTTCTGTTAGTAAAGATTACTCGCCTTGATTTGCTTTCATTAGTTTTAATCTTCCATTGGCTAAACCACGATGAGAGTTCAGTAACAGCTTCTTGAATGGTGTTACGCGCTTTAACCGGGCATACATCCGAGCATAAGATCGCGGTATCATCAGCAAATGTTGCTACCTGCACGTTGGAGGGCGTAGGAATATCTGACGTGTATATGAGATAGAGTAGTGGCCCCAGCACACTTCCCTGCGGAACGCCTGCTTTTATCGGATATATATCTGATGAGTCATCTCCATACTTCACAAAGAAGTATCTTTCGTGTAAGTATGACCAAAGTAATTGATATATTTCATGGGGAAAGTGACGTTTTATTTTGTGTAACAGACCGTCGTGCCAGACTTTGTCAAAAGCCTGGCTTATATCTAAAAACACTGCGTCACAGTACTTTTTCCCTTCGAGGGATGCCTCTATAGTGTTAACTATGCGGTGCACTTGTTCTGTTGTACCGTGCTTAGCTCTGAAACCGAACTGATGTTCCGGTATTAACTCTTTGTCGTTAATAATTGGCATTAACCGCTTCAGCAACAGCTTTTCATAAAGCTTAGAGACTACGGACAGCAAGGAGATGGGCCGATACGAGTCCGGTTCTGTCGGTGGTTTAAGCGGTTTCTTAATGACGATAATTTGTGACAGTTTTAGCTGTATCGGAAAATACCGTAGCCGGAGCATCGCATTGAAGACATATGTCAGAAATATAAAACCTTTTCTGGACAATTCCTTTAAAATCCGTGCCGTAATTAAGTCATAACCCGGAGATTTATGCGGATTTAAAGTTTTTACTAAGTTATTAATTTCCCCCGGAGATGTGAGTTTTATTGGTTTAGAAACATCATAACAGTAAGCATCAGGGGTCAGCGTTGAATTTCCAGGATATGGCTGAAATATGTTTGCGAAATGTTTTGCAAAGACTTCTGCTTTTTCTGAGTCCGTTTTAGCCCAAGTTCGACTTGATTTTCTTAACGGATGCACCGCATGTACAGGTCTTTTAAGATTTTTTGTTATTTTCCACAACGAGTAGTCATGTTGCGGCAGGGGCGATAGATTTGTTAACCTTTGTTTTAAGGATTTGTTTTTTAAATCTTGCAATAATTTCTTTAAAAACTTCGTCTGCTTATTTAATGCTGTTTTATGGGTAGGGTTTCTCGATAATTGCCATTGTTTTCTCAGTTTCCGTTTTAACTGGACCGCTTTTTTAATTTTATCTGGATAATAGATAACAGGCTCATAACCTCTTTCCTTTGGTGTGGATTTCCACGCAGCTCGTTGTATGACTTTAATGAAGTATTCTACCGCTTCATCTATTTGTTTTGCAGTTTTCAGCGGTATTTTAACGTTCATTGTACGTTCAAGCTGCTCTCGAAATGCATCCCAATCTGTGAATTTATTATGGAGTTTTGGTTTCCGCATTTTTCTAACTATATGCTGACTAATTGTTAGTGTAACCGATGAATGATCTGATGACAATATTTCGTCAGTCCTAACATCAATAAATGGGGATGAAATTCCTTTTATTATGAAGAAGTCCAAGAGATCCGGTGTTTTATTAAGGTCGGTTGGCCAATAAGTAGGTGTTCCCGATGAATAGACCATGCTGTATGTTTCGTCCATGGATGATTTTAATTCTTTCCCTCTGGGCACTGTCAGTCTTGACCCAAAGTGAATATTTTTCGCATTGAAATCTCCTCCTACAATGTATCTGTTACCTAAAGTTCTGAAGAAGTCGGTAAAATGTTTTTTTTTTATAATATGCCTCGGAGGGCAGTATACTGCTGAGAGAGTAATATTTTTATTTGGACCTTCAGTGATTACTACACTGGTCGCTTGTAGGTAATTGAATTTATATTTGTTCAGTTCATAGTGTTTTATATTACTTTTTATTATAACACCAGTGCCACCGTGTGCTGTATTATCTGGATGATTTGTATAATATGAATTGTATCCCGGGAATGTAATATGTCTTGTGTTAGTGAGATGTGTTTCAGATATTAGAAGCGCATCAATATTGTTTTGCAAAATGTACATTTGTATTTCATCGATATGATTAAGAACACCGTTAGTGTTCCAGGTAACTATTTTTAAATTCTTCATTTTTTATTAAGTAAAGCAGTTGTAATAGTCTGTATAACATTGTTAAGCACCTGATTTTGCTGTTGCATCATTTCAAGAAAAAGGGTTTTTATTTCAGTTAAGAATGTATGTAGCATTGTTGCAATGTCATTATTATTACTGTCATTGACTTCAGAAGTTCTATTTATTTCTCGTTTATGCCGCTGTCCTGCGATTTGCGCATAAGTCAAGCGCTGTGTTGAATTAAGACCTTCAGTTTGATTTGTCTCTGTATGTTCTTGGAGACCGGAAGGGGGCAAATGTCTGGAGTTTGCGTATTTGTCTAATGTATTGTTTCTACTTTTTACTGCATGTTGCTGGTGATTTCTGATATTTTGCAGCTTTTTATAGACGGCACATCCTTTATAATTTGATGGATGATCTCCATGACAATTGGCACATTTTGGTGTTTCGTCCCGTTTTTTATTACAATTGGTGGATGCATGGTTATTACCACATTTGATACATGCATACGCCCTGTTACAATAGGTTTTAGTGTGGCCATACCTTTGGCAGCGAAAACACTGAGGGATAATATTCTTTTTATGCGGAGATTCTATCTTAACTTTCATATGAAGTAATGTTTCAATTTTGTATATATCAGAATTGTTTTCGTGCGGTTCGAGGTCTACAAAGAATAATGGTAAGGGTTGCTTAGTTACCATATGCTTGATATTAGTTATATGCCTAATTTGGTGTCCATTTTCTTCTAGGGCAGTCTTGATATCATTTATTTCTACCGAGTGATGTAGGTGTCGGATTACTACCCGAAAGCTTCTTTCAGATTTAATTTGATATGTGTGATGTTCTATTTCTTCCTGACGTAGATATTTAACTAGTGTACGATAACTGTCTATACTGTTTGATTTAATTTCGACTCTTTTGTCTGTTAGGGATCTGCAACGTATGTCACCAGTTGGGATGACGCTGGCAATATCTGACAACATTTTGGTATAATCTACTACTCCATAAATTGTTATAGCAGGAGGTTTTAGTTCCTTTTTGTGCTGTGTAGGTTCTATATCTTCGTTAAATGACGGCTCAATGCAAACCGGCGGTGAGTTCGTTCCTTTACCTCCGTTCGCATGCACTAACGGTGATGTGACGAAAAATAATAATACTAACAATTCTAACAATAAAATAAATACAAATACAAAAAAAAACCGATCGTTAGATAAACCGAAATCTGTTTATACCAATGTATTATCTCCTATCCCAACAGAGGAAAATTATTCGCTGCAAGCCTCCATGCAAACTGACAATATTCAAGTAAAAGACCACAGCTGGCAAGAGATCGTAAATAAGAGGAAAAGGCAAAGAGAATACGTTAGAAGTGTTTCCTCGGAGCAAGTAGAGAAAAAGATACTTAAGCAAAATAAAAATACTGAGATTTGCAGCCATTTTCTCTAATTATTGTTGACAGTGTTACTTAAGATGACTAGTTTTATATCTTAGTTTCAGGGTCATCCTTGCTAAGGAGAGGTTTTAATTTATTAATTATGCGAGTACATCTGTTCTTAAGTCCTACGCTGCCTAATAATGGTCTTACTTGAGAAAGCATGTGTAAAAGGTTATCCCTATCTTCTGTGAAAGTCAGTGCGTAATTAACAAAATCCTGACTTGTGGCCACCTGTCTTATGAATTCTTGAAATTCTTGATAGTCTAAGAAGAACGGAGTCTGGCCGCTAGTAAATAGATGTAATGTTCCTTCTGTTAATAGGTTAATATCAACTCCTTTGTTTGCTTCTTTAGAGGCTGGTTTGGCAGCATTGTCCATGACGTTAATTTCTACATTGTGCGCCGTAGAATTTTGATTTTCTAGGTTTATTCGCTTAGTAGCAGTTTTATCTGGAAATGGCGGTTGAGTTGAATTGTATGTTTCATCGGGACTAATGGGGTGTGGTCGTTTTTGAAGGGGGTTGTTATTATCAATGTTCATTACAGTAGAGGTATTGTCGGTAGAAGGGGCAATATTTAATTGTAATTGATTGCGTGTTTCTTCTATGTTTTGGTGCTGCTCCTGTCGGACAGTTTGCTCAGTTACCATTGTCTTAGTTTGTTTGGTGTATGTTGCATCTTGTTTGTCGCTATTGGTTGTTGGTTGATATCGCTGTTGATTATTATCAGCACAGGCATTTTCGACCGGCGCTGGAAATGTCGTTATGGTTTCGGAAAAAACTTCTTGATTAACTGTTCCTTCTTTCTTCTTGCAATTTTCACATGAATGGTCATTGAGCTGCGTGTAGATCCTGTATTCGTAGTCGTTGTGCCTCAATGTGAAGGAATCAGGGATATTTTTGCAATTAAACTGTTCGACGTAAAGCTGCCGCCTGAAACTTACTACGTGAGCAAATTCATCATCCACCGGATTCACACGTAAAATGGAAATTTGCGAAAGGATTTTTATTGGATAAACTTCTTGCAAATGTCGAACTAATATTTCGTTCGGGATGGTTGGACAGACATTTGATAGAATGAGTTTATTCGCCGGTTGTTTAAGTCTCCGCGCAGTAATTGTTCTATTATTTATGGTGATCCGGCCACCTTTTGCTAGAAATTCGTCTGTTATTTGTCTGGATTTTAAAAATATTAGAATTCTATCACCGCTAATACGGGAGCCTGCTACAATGTTTAAGCTGCCTGCTACATGGTTTTTAAGCGCGACAAAATAATCACGTATAACGTAGGGTGCGATATAATCAAAAATAATTCCGCATTCACGGGAAGGGTAGTTGAAATTAATTAATGGGGCGATCTTTTTATTCGATTTGATTTTATCTGCGAAGGTATGTTTTGAATTTCTATTTTGTTGGTTTAAATTATTTGGAATTTCGTTATTTATCAGTGCGGGAAACTGATAATTGTAATCAGTCGTATTACAAGAAGCGGTAGTTAATTCGGAGATAGATTTTATCGCATCGCTGTGTACGATCGCGGTATCATCGTTATCAGCGGTATTGTGCATGTGTGAGGTGTGTGTTGTGTTTCGATTCGCCGTTGGCTTACCTGAAGTCTGCGATTTACCACCATACTTACCGTCCGGCGCTAATGCAGTCGTTGCGGCTGTCAGCTGTTTTTGAGGGGTAGGAGGGCGCGAAGGTGGTGAATCGGTTTGGTTTTGTTCACCGATCGGTTCCGATGTTGGAACGGTCTGCCTTCGGTGAGAGGCAGGGGACGATGGCATTATCAACAGATAATGCCTCTAAACACGAGACAATCTCTTTAATAGACGCGAAAAACGAACGCGAGACAATTAAACTTTATCACTTCGTATATTTCATGTTATTTTTAACATCTGTTGTGTGTGAGCGGAGTAATAGAAATTTATCTTCTACTCGGTGAATGTTTCTTTTAATTTATTTAAAAAAAAAAAAAAAAGAGAGATTTTCTTTAGTCTTTTTTTTCTTTTTTTTCTTTTTTTTGAGAATCAGCTATGGTTTATTTTTTATTTCTAAGCTAAAATTTCTTATTGACTTACATTTCGCTTCCAAATCTCTTCAATCCCAAGAACTCTGCCAGACTTTGCAGCAACCCACCACCTTTGAGTCAGCCAATCACAGGCATAAACATATCGCTAATAAAATTTAACGAAGCACAATACCCCCCCCCCCGACATAGCACAAATAGCAAAAAATATCATAGCGAGCTACACAGACCATGCATGCCTCTACACAGATGGAGCGAAGGGAAAATAGGTCATCAGTCATCGGCGGCATGCTCCTTCAAAGTCTCAGGGGCAGCAGAGTCAGTCAGACCGCACGATTGCTGTACAGCCCCGGACGCTGAAATATACGCGATGGTTTTTTACATCCAACACTACACCGATAACAACCCCCAAAAAGACCTTACTCATAACTGACTCTCTACACTCCCTTCAACTCATCTCAGAGATTAAATCCAACAAAGAAGGTCCATTAATACAGACCATCACGTCTAAACTCTGAAATGTCTTTCCTATGGGTGCCAACTCATGTTGGGATTCCAGGCAATGAGCGTGCCAATCAAGCAGCCCAGGCGACATTGTTCTCTCCAATGTCATACAACCCCCCTCTTTCCCCTACATCGGCTCATTTGTTTACGCTTTAAACTGTAGAAAACTGGCAACAAAAATGGAGGTCTTCAAGTACGTTTCTCCGAAGCATAAAAACAACCACGGAGCCCCCTGGCGGCCTATAGACGGAGTTTCCCGCAGAGATTTTTCTGTGTCCTGAATCGTCTCCGAATAGGACATATATGTAACTCTCTCGCACAGCTACATATTCACGAGCCAGGTACCACCCCCAAATGTCTGCCCCTTTCGTGGTCAACCGAATGCCCCATCCACCTTTCACCTACTTCTCGAATGTTCCTCCTTTGCAGTACCACGATCCATTCAATTTACACCACCCCCTCTATTTATAATATATGTACTATCAAATTTCGGTCTGTACTATAGCGTTTAATCGTCTTAAGTAGGCTCCATGTGCTGTAATAGTCCCAGTAGTTAAACACGGTACATGGAAACTCTAATACACACTTTTAGTTAAAAAAAAAAAAAATCTAAACGCTATGGTACCGGTATTTAATATCTTTCACATTAAGCCTCATTGCTTTTTATTACTCAATGTAAAAAGATCGTTTTAAAACAATGTAGTTGACGATTCCCTAGCACATTTTATCTTTGTTAATATATAACAATTTCATATAAATGGTAAATTTATGTTTTTAATTTATTTTTCAATTTTATTGCGTTGTTACTTTCGTAAACTACTTGTAATGTTCTAGACGTAAAAGCCCTTTTTTCATCGAACAAACTTCAGAATTAAAATGTACATTTATTCTCAAAGTCAGCTTCTAAATGATTACGTTTTTACTTCTTTCTTATTAATTTTATATTTCATTAAAAATTAAATCAATTTACCTTTACGTTTGTTTCAGTGACATTGATGACATCAACAGTGATATACTGCATCTGGACATATGGTGAGCTGTTTTACTCATTTATAGTAATGATAATGATAATAAAAAAAATAATAATAATAATACTTTTTTTTTCAATTTATTCAATTTATTTTACTCTTAAGAAATAACTACAATTTTCATAAAATATAATATAAATTTACACCACATATATAGCTAGGCGAGCTGTGGGGATTACTATTAAAAATTTTTTAATTTATTTACAGTGGCCGTTATATAGTCGTATAAATTTACTCAATATAACCAAAATAACTAACTTAATTTTAAAATTAAGTAATATAAAAAAAAAGGAAATGAAAAGGATGCTTTTCCTCATTCTGTTCTAGGGAACTTCATAAAAAAAAAAAAAAAACAACAAAAAAACATTTATATACAATGTAACAATATAAACTACAACAATGTTTATAATAACTCTGTAACAATATATAATCTTAAATTGATCATCGCACAAATGCAATCAATCACACATTTACTTACGAATGTACTTATAACTAATAATCAAATCAAGTTTTATTATTATTATTATTATACATATTCCATCCATGCGCAAAATTTGCGCGAGCGATTGCTATTACAAACAACAAAAATTTCTGGAACAAAACAATATTGGACAAATAAAGCAAATAAACTTCTAAAACTATTCATAATCAATAAACAGAATAAAATAAATATTCACCCGCAAAGGCACACATATTGCTAATTAAAAAGTAATTAAATATCCGAACAACTCCAGATACATATGTAACATTCATGCACAAATATACAGTCAGGCTCACTTATGCACTTATAAACTCATACACATATACACACACACTCGTTGATTAAGTATATAAAAAATATAGAAATATAAAAACTACACTCGCCATCATAGTAAATAGTCGTAGAAGGAAAATAAAATAAAACAAACCAAAATTTGACGAACTTTTTTTGTTCCTCTTCTTCTTTCTTCTCTTCTCTCCTCCCTCGTATCCTCTTCTCTTATCTTTTCTCTTTTCTTTCCCTTCTCTCTCCATTTTCTTTACTCTTCTCTCTATTCTTTTTTTTTTTTGGTTTTCCTTATCTGTGCTGCAATAAGTATAATATAAGAATTTTACGGCACTTTTTATAATTTTTCAAATCTATTTTTAAAGAAAATATAATAATAATAATAAAATATCAGTTATAATTTTTTTTATAGTATTATGATATTACGTTTTTAGTGAACTTCGCGGAGACTATGTTTAGTGGATAATTAATCACGTGAGCTCTTTTTTTTTTTATAGGGACCACGATGATGATACGTCAGTGTTAGAAGCTGTCAGCAAATTAAACCAAGTTCGCGGCGTAAAGGGCTTGGGGCGATTTTTCAAGCAGATAGCTCAAAGCGCCCGGTCCGGGAACCAAGACGATTTCCTTGGCTGTATAAATATTCCCTTACAAGTGAAGTCACCGTTTTAGTAACTTTTAACGCGGTTTTTGAAGTTTTTATTGTTTAAATAGATATAGTTCTGTAATCTGAAATTGTCTGATTGTCAGAGAAGTTTTATTAGTGGGCCTATTTTTAAGTAATTTAATTTCTACTAGTACGAGAGCTGGCTGTATTTAAATTTTCACCTTGTTTCAAAATAACTTTCTGCTTATCTATACATTATTTTCCATGTTAATATAGGCGATAAAAGAATAGGGTTGCTCGGGGAATGAAAAAGCCCTCCAGTTTACTTGCTTTGTTTAACCTCTCCCCGGCCTCCGATTATTCCCAACGACAAATTAAATTATTACCTATCTTCCATGCTAGCACTAAAACCTCTCTAACCCCTATTGCGGTATTACGAGTTAATTCTTCCGACAATGATTTCGGTCACATAGTGAGTTGGAGGCGACAGGTTTACATATAGAGCGGTCTTCGGAAACATCTCGGGACTCGTTCGTTTTTAGATTCAACCACCGAACCATCGAAAATTCCGAAATATCGATGATCATGAGCACCAACTGCAAAATCAGTAACGGAGCTGCTGCTACAAATCAACCAGCGAATATTGAATCATACACAGAATTTCATCCACCAACAGAAATCCAGCCTTCAACGATTCAATAAATGCTACACCATCAATAGAGTAAGATACGAAATTGTCAAAAATATATTTCCTTTAAAGTGTCCCAACTGGTTTTTACGGTAAACTCGCGCCTGGAAAATCGAACACAAGTTCCCAGCGGGCAAACAAAAAACTTAATTTGGCCCCGCCATATCAAGAAACTTATCCCACACTCGTATCCAGTAACGTGATTCATATCCCATCTAATCTTTCAACTGAATAATCACTTAAATCCAACTGCCCATCCTGAAAGAAATCGAGCAACTAACAGGATAAGCCTCTTTTCGATTACAATCAATCTTCGTTTATAATTAATTTCAATAGTTTTAAAGAGTTCACCACGAACGTCAAAAGCTATCTTCGAGACTTCACCGAGAAAACAGAGATGGTTTAATAGGTACACGCTTGCAGAGGACGATACCATACGTGAAAGAGCAAAAAGTTAAATATAGGTTCAGCCGCATCATACATTTGCTGAATCACTTAAACGGAGATCCGTTGGGCCCTCGAAGTGGCGCCGCCACATGTTAATACAATCTGTACATCATTTACAAGACTGCAGATATAACGTTTAGCCCCATGATGCATGCCCAGAATATCATACAATGGAACTTCAGAGACTCTACCAACACATTGAAGAATTAAAATTATTGATCTTTAACCACACTTCCGTCATAGTGTGCTCGCAAGAATATTAAATAGCAACATATAATCCAGGAGTGGCCAACTCGCGACACGCCTTGAACATTTTTGCGGCCCTCGAGATGGCCAAAGTAGCACTAGTAAAATAAATATTTTTTAATGATATCATTTTTTATTATTTCATTTATATTTATATATTTCTTATATTTCATTTTTAGTGTTAGATATTTCTTTGCAATGCGCGTTTATATCTATGCTTACATGTGAGAATAATAGTAAACGCAGTAATAATAACTCATTACGTTTCAATTTTTCACTTTAAAAAAAACTCTATCTAAATCTAATCTGGAGATATATGATTTGTTATTATGCATTTCCAAAGTGGGCCACAAGGTCATTTGGGTTGGCCACCCCTGATATAATCCTTCTTTCAAAAATGATGTAGTCTACTGATCTAATTGCAGTCAAGGTTCATTAATGTATAGGGAAGTTGCCATATTAACAGAAAAGTCTTTCCCATCTCAACAATAAATTCTAAGTGCTACATTAGAATTTTGAAAATCAAACTTTGAAGAATTTGATTATGGTTAACTGAAGAAATTTTGTTTCATGAAAAAATGTGTTTTAGAGGCGATTTTTTGTGATTTTTGAGCTTGATGTGATCAGTAACTTGATACATATTTTTCAAAACTGAGTTCTATCTACGATTTATGAACTTAATTTTAAATTCATGTGTTAAATTGGATATTTGACTTTTTTGTTTTCCGAGGGTTATTTTTAATTAGCGTCTCCTGTGCATTACGTACGTATGAAATCTTAAAAATTTACAACATGCAAATTGCCAGTTTATATCTTTAATTCTTTCATACAGTGCTTAATAAGTTATTTAATCAGTTGTAATAGTGTGTTTTTTTTTGTTTTTTTTTTTTTGCGAAATTACTTGCAAAGCACGCAATTAATGTAAAATAATCTAGAAGAAAGTTCGAATATTCCTCAATTTTCCATTCAACTTTGCCTATTTTCGTCATCCACCTAAATCTATCTTTTCTTTCGGAATTCTTTCTCAATCAGTAATAAGGTGGAAGATTTATGGCACTAATAGAAAAACGAAATTGTAGAAGCAGTAGAAGGAGAAGAACTTGATCAATTGAGAATGATAGATGTTTAAATGAAGGAGATAAGATGAAATTGAAGTTAAAGAAAGCACTGGTAATCATAAAGCAATCAACAATCGGAGATTTCAAACAAATGGTTTAATCATAAGGCAATCAACAATCGGAGATTTCGAACAAATGGTTTAATCATAAAGCAATCAACAATCGGAGATTTCGAACAAATGGTTTAATCACAAAGCAATCAACAATCGGAGATTTCGAACAAATGGTTTAATCATAAAGCAATCAACAATCGGAGATTTCGAACAAATGGTTTAATCACAAAGCAATCAACAATCGGAGATTTCGAACAAATGGTTTAATCATAAAGCAATCAACAATCGGAGATTTCGAACAAATGGTTTAATCATAAAGCAATCAACAATCGGAGATTTGGAACAAGTGGTTTCAGAAGATGAAGAACAAACTAACAACTGAAGGGAGATGTAGCAATTTTCACACTAGCAAAGACATCTACTTTTAAACGAATCCGCAAGACAATATTGCGAGCAATGTAAACAATATGCATGTAAAGGTCACCAGAGAGAGATATATATGTGTACTATTTGCATATTAGAATAATATATTGGTTCTTCCAATTATTTATTCATTTATATCCTACAATTCAAAATTGTATCTTTTTTCGTTCATCTAGAACGTTCGTTTTGAAGTCTTTTTATCATCCTTTTTTTCTTAACGGAAATTTATCTTCCTCAACTATTTCAACTGTAGAATAGCACGCATAAATAAACGTATAACAGTTGTTCCTATTATTTTAAGCGAATATCTGTAAAAGTAAACAAGCGAGAAACTAATTATCAACAGGTATGAAAGCGTATAAAAAGATAGTTCAATAAAATAAAAGGATCACATATGCAGAATAAAACAGTAGTTCGCATTTGCAGTCCATCTAAACACGCTAGTAAGCCTTTAGTGGTAGGTCAATCAAACCCGGTATATTTTCCTTGACAATGAAACAGTAGTTGTTTGATAATCTACGTCGTCATTGCGCGAATGAAAAAAACTAAGCTTTTCCCGAAAATGCGTTTCCCGATTTTCTCGTTATTTTTTCATAATCACCGTCGTTCATTCGTTTGAACTGAAATTAGTTGAACAAATTAAAACGTTCCGATTGAATAGCTTAGCGAGAATTTACCGACACTAATTGAGACGGTGAAGCTGTGTGTCTGTTTTGCACGTTATAAATCCGGCAGCATTATTTACGAACGCCTTTACTGGGTATGCGCGTTGCTCATCAACTCCGATTGCGCTATGCCATTTTTCTTCCTATCTTCTTTTAATAGTTTTTTATATGGTTAAAAAAAAGTTTTTTAATATCAACTTTTACTCCTTTTAGAACATAAGTTTATTAACTTCGAATCATTCTCTACTACCCTCTTCTCGCTTTCGTTTTTCTTTAGCTCTTTCTCCTTTCTGCTCTCTTCACGCTTCTGAGCCTTCTTGTATTTGTGACACTCAAATCATATCCTATTCGAATGTTCTGCACTCTCTAACGAACGCTCCTTTCTTTACGCCCAACTTCTAGTTTTGGTCTTCCTACTCCCTTTAACGTTACCTATATATTCTTTCCTTGCCATTGCCTTCAGTTATTCCATTGCTCCCGTCCTTTTCCATTTCTGACCGCCTGGCTATTTAGTTATATCTCTTAATTTTTCATGTTGTTGGGTGAAGGCCGCTGGCGCGCCCAGGGTAAGGGAAAAAAAAAAACTTCGTCCATGTCGAAATGTTTATGATACATGTAGTATAATGAAAATTCAGAAATATACACCTATATTAAAATTACCAAATTTCATTTTTTGGGGTGGCAGGGGGTGCGTGGACACAGAATATTAACTCATGTTCGACAATCAAAATAACAAAAAAAAACTAGATTATTTAAATTTGTGTGCGGTCAGCTATAGCGACAATAAAGTAGCCAGGAGGGGGAATAACAGAAGACGGTGGAAGTAGAAAAACACTGATGCAGCACTATAAGGAGTAGGAATATTAAGTTTAAGAAATTATGAGTAAAGATTGCGACGCTCAGATGACAGAGCGGAACATTTAAAAAGGATGTTGTCAGAATTGCATTCTTGATTATCACTGAGGAAGATGCTCAGGACAATAAGGAGAGATTGCGTAATTGAAAAACGACAGCGAGATGAAGGGAGATGACTATGATTGAAATGCAGTCGACATAAGAGAGCAATAATGTAGGGTTGCAAAGAAAAGTTATGTAACCAAGGACAAAAGAACGAGTTAAATAGAAAAAGATAAAAGGGGAGTTGATTGGAAAAAGAGGAAAGATACGAGTCTACCTTTAATCTGAATTTCAAAACATGGAAAGAACAAAAAAGAAACTACTCGTAGAGGGGAATATTAGATTATTTAAAGTATTTGATAATCTGTATAAGTGGATTGTAATGAATGAAGTTTATAGACTGTAGAGAAGTATTAGTATTAATTTTACATTTTTTGGTCTGGGTCTGTATTGATAAATTTAATGTTTGAAACGGGCCCTTTACTTTCATTATTAATTCCGTCAGTCTGATTTGTTTAGCCGCAGCCCACCGCGGAATAATTTTGCGCGCTCATGTTGTTACTTTGATTGGTTCTTGTCGGTCTGCGTTACGAAAGTTTCTTAACTTGCTAACGGAATTCTCTGAATTCACGTCGTCGTACAAATTAGTTTTTGATTTTTTTCGATTTTTTTCATCTTTAATGCCTTTTGCTGTGGCACTTCTCTTATCTTTTTTCGCAATTTTCTTCGATTGCATTTTTCCCCATGATCGAAATGTGCCTGGCGACTATTCGAAAGTTCTAACGAAGAAAAAGGCTGATTTTCTCTGTAAAAACAAAAGTGTTTTTGATTATATTTCAGGATATACCGACAACTGGAATTGAATGTTGGTACAAACTGGAAGGCCGATCACAGCGATCCAATATTCAAGGACGGATCCGGCTGAAAATGTGGCTATCTAAGCGGGAATACAGAGCTACGTCTGAAGAAGAAAGCAACCTATTTTATATAAAGCAACAAGAACGACTGTATAGCATATTCATCAATTACGAAATCAGCCAAAATTCGGTATTTCACAACTTTAAAATGTTATTACATACACAGTTAATCAGCGCAGCCCCGAATAATGCAATCTAGGAAGTATTGGGTTTTTAACAAATCAAAAATTCAAACAGTCCAACATACGCTAATAGTACTATTATTTAAATGAAACCAATAAATCTCGAATAATAATAAGATGCTCTCTTTTCGCGAATTTGGACTATTTTTCTTCTCCTTCTTCTTCCATTCCTTAACTATCCGTACACTCACTACCTAGCGAATGAATAGAACTTGGATAATATTAAGGATATTCGACAGTCTCAAGAATTGAAGGAGCAACAGAAATTGAGAGAGGTGAACATGGGATCGGAATTTGTACAGCCTATCAAAAAGTCAGATGAACGGATGTAGTAAAAAATCATCTGTCACGGATAGGAGGTTCTGTTTTATTATTATGTAAGAATGAGATATATTAATGAGTGATCGGTATGACTTCTTTGAATTCCAGGATTCAGTATTTGCCGGGTTGAACGCAGTTCGTTCGAATGTGGAAACAAATGCTGATTTCTCGATTTTTTGTTTCTAGCGGGAATTTAGCTGTCCTCCAAAAGTCCGATGGAAGTATTGTGGTATGTCTGGAATCGGGAAGTAGCTTCTTCTGCCACGAAATCCGGTCGATTCATTTTCTGTAATTCCTTCGTGTTCTGCAATCTACGCCAAAGTAGTGCGTTGGAAACGGCGGATAATAGCATGTTGCGATTTATCGTGGATATGAAGTAGAATAGAAACTGATGCGAGGGAAGTGTTTGTTGAAACGGTTTGTAAGATCAACGGCGCAAGTCTCACGGCGTGTAATTCGGAAGATAAAACTGAAAAGCTATTTGGTGATGATTAGCGTATTACTACACCGGGCTCATTTATGAGTACCGTGCATAACCGTTCACATTCGCTTTGGAACCGTCTGTGGATATAACGGTTGACATATTTTGATAGCAGTTGTCGCAACGCGCCTTCAACTACATCAGGTGTAGTGAATTTTCGAAACAGCGGCTGCGATTAGCCTTGACCGCGGTGAAAGAATGGCAGATGCGCTGTTTTGAAATTGATCGGTGCAGAACTTGGATCTGGGTGACATTTTTCATTGTGTGGACTTTTATTCAAAAGATCGATGTATGTATCTAATAGCTTCAGACATGAGAATTCGTGCGGAATATTTTATATAAGTTAAATCTTACGAAGATAATGTGACTATTTTGAATTC
Source organism: Icerya purchasi (assembly GCA_039619475.1). Lineage (NCBI taxonomy): Eukaryota > Metazoa > Arthropoda > Insecta > Hemiptera > Monophlebidae > Icerya > Icerya purchasi. The sequence continues at coordinate 545,325,096 of CM077115.1, forward strand.
TCGTGTAACATGCTGATTGACGGTGAAGTACGTAATACTCCGGTGGTTAATTTGAGTTCTGCATGCTGGATGAAGTTTTACTATGACATCCGACGATGTAGCGCTAATTTCCACAGTCAAAAATTCGATATATATATATATATATATATATGCAAAAATGATCTCATCTGTTGGCGACGTAAGAGGTATGAGAAAGTATCGTTAAAGCATGAACTTTTGAGTTTATCTACACGTATAAATTTTACTGATGCAACTGTTGAAATGTGCATATCGTTTACACAAAGATGGAAAGAGTATGACTGCAATTTCTTATTGAGCACAAGTCCATAGGTGATGTTTTAAAACATGAGAAAATAACTATATCATTCTAAGCCGGATAGGTGTTTTTGGTTAAACTTGCTGTCCTTGAACAGTGATGATGTAGAGGACCAATATGGTAAAGCCATCAGCGAAAAGAGTATATTTGATATGATATCGTTTATGACTAGATTAAATAAGGTAGGGCTAAGCATTGAGCCATGGGGAACACCGTTGCTAAGACTGCATAGGTCTGAGTAATGTCCAACGCGTATCTTGAAGTAAGGTTACAGATGGAGATTGGTAAGCAGCTAGGAAACCCGAATTTGTCTTAGTGACTACAAGATTTTAGAACACAATGCCGTATCAAAGGCTTTTCAGCAATCGAAGAAGATTACCAATAAATGACTACTTATAGCGAAGGAATCTTTTATTGCGTTTTGAAAAGGAGCAATTCCGGAGCGAACAGTGTTCATTGCAAATTACATTTTCATTTTCCAGTTTCCCAGAAAGTTCCGCATTTACAATGCTTTTAAATACTTTACACGCTTACGTTCATCAGACTGAATCTCACCCAAATTTAGTTTCCATTTGCTGTAAAATATTGAAGGACTACAATACATTGCAGCAACCTCTATCCGTTCACTTTTTTCTCCATTGCGAACAAAAAAAACAATGTTAATAATACAGTTTGCTTAAGTGCACATTTCTGTAGTGGATAAACAATATTTTGTATTTTTTTATATTTTCCGTTCATTGCAGTGACCTAATATCGATTTTTATCATTTCATCACGAGTTCTTGATCGTTGCATGCCCATTTATAATTTCACATAATTTAAAATTCCGTCGAAACTAAAAATAACAAATAAAAACATTTTCGAACAAAATTGATATTCAGTTAAACAGAGACACGCTATTTTGTATAAGTTTGAAGCTTTGTCCGAAAGCGTCGTTCTTTGTTAGTTTCAATTTTAACGAAATTTTACCTATGTATCTCGTAATACCATTTAATTCTTCACACTAATAAACAGTAAAAAACTTTCCAGTTAACTACGTCTATTCCAGATTCTTTCCAACACTCATTCTTTCGTTTTCTTTTCTTTCTTCCTGCTTTTTACTCCTTACCCATCTTCGCAACACCAATAATAACAACGTCTAATGTTTAATGAGTAATTAAAGAAATAATATTTAAAAATTTCTGCGTGTTTTCGAATAAAGGAAGAAATTTGTAATAGTGGATATTTCGTTTTTTTTTTATTTTTTTTGATAGAATTGGAACGGAGAATTGTCTCATGCAGCACAAAACATTCTACACCAGCACGCCATTCAAGGAGACATATCGGACTTACAGCGAGCGACCGTCCAATGGTTGGCGTACAGTCGAATTTGTGCTTCTGATCCGAAAATACTTTTGCCTCGTTTAACCAGCCTTGAAGAACTTTGGAGCACCGAAGCATTAACCCGCGAAGAGGTACTCTCTTCATTACATCTTGTCCTCGATTTCATGTTTTGTCCAAGATGTATAAGTATTTTTTCAGCACACACTGACGTTTACAAAACAGCCTCCTTAAGAAATTAATTTACGATTCCTTCCCCTCCTCTGAGAATATTCGAATATATGTTTCCATGCGATTATATAGCCCAAAAAAAAAAAAAATCAAAACTAATCAATTGCACGTCACAGTGCTTTAAAAATAAAAAAACAATAATATCGCGTGAATTAATGTTTAATCTGATTTTCGTCGGCCATTCACATTGTATTGATTCGATATCTAAAATTTTTTTGAAAATAGGCCGGTCCGTGCCGTTTAATCAAGGACTGCAAATAACTGTCAGCCTCATCGCATTAGCCTCTATAGGTTTTAATATTAAAATTCATGCCCAACCAAAGCCTTCTTTTAAGAGAAAACCGATTTTGAAACTTTTGCATAGATGAAATAATATCAGTTGAAGTCGCATTATAACGCGTAAAGTTGCTAACTTTATGCACGCTAGTCAATCTCATTACTGAACCAATGAGGAGGCAAATGATGCGAAAGAAATCAAAAACAATGCGAATACAATCCAGTTCAAAGACTGATCGAGTTATCTTAAGGTGAGTGCATTCGAGGAAGAAATAAATGCAACAAATCTCCTGATCATGGTTTTTTATACATAGGCAACTGTAAAGTTAAACAACTGATTTAAGTACATCATCTTATATGTATATTAAGAGGAAACATTGTAGTAACATCATTCCGAAAATTCAACATAGTAAAAAAAAACGTAGATGTCCTTGAGCAAACAACAATCTTTATAGTAGTCTCGTGATAAGACTTTAAGCATTCTGCAACCGTGTTGAGTTTGTTGGTAATCTAAATAAGAGTTGTGTTACCTGCTTATTAAAAAGAACGATTTTCAGGTTCTCACCGGGTAGCGACAAATGCAAATAATAATGATGTCTAGAGCGCTACGCAAAAACCGAAATGTATTTCGATTAGAAAATCTGTTTAAAAGCAAATCTTTAATAGTTCTTCGTTTGTTTTCTCGCGACTCTCGTATTTTAAGGTATTACAACGATTTCTACATTACATCCTTTCTTGAAAAAAATAAAAAAGCCAAAAAAAAAAAAAAAAAAAAAAAAAAACTACAAATCCGCACAGTAGCTCTAACAATACAACGTCCGCACTGAAGACTAGTGTGTTTGCACATGCAACAATATAAATTTATACGAGTAAATAGGCAGCATTTTTTGGCTGTGATATTTTTTAAATGTACTTAAACATTTATGCGTTTTCTCCTACAGGAAGACTGGCTAGCAGATTCGTTTAATACATTTCTAGACTATTCGTTATTAATAATACGGAAGCATCGAAAATTATTTCCAACCAGGCATCAAGAATCTGTGACACGTCTCGAGTTTATTCTCAAGTATGTACAACATATGTGTATATGCATATATCATATCGAAACTACCTTACAAAAAACAAAAAAAAAAAAAAAAAAAACCCAAAAGTTAACGTTCAAATAAACTTTTTAAAATACCCATTTAAGAAGAAGCGTATTATGATAAATAGTTGAGTTGTTCTACGTTTTAAAAAACCGAATTCAATACTGAGAAACCGCTAGAGCAACACCTAGAGAATTTTGGGTTTAAAATAATTGCTCGATATTAAATAAATAGCGCCTATGTTCATTAATATCCGTGTCTCAGTTAATAATGAGAAATCGAAAGGCGGAAGCGGTTAAAAAAAAAGTTATAAAATCTTAAATAAAACACAAATTTTAGTAGGTTTTTTTTTCTTCTTTTTTTTATGAGTTCGTCTATAAGGACATTGGCCCAAGAACAAAGGAAAAAATTCGCACGAGACTCAGGAGCAAAAGTATCCGACAAAAAAAAAAATCTAGAGCTAGGACAACAGAAGGAGAAGGATGGGAGAGAATGAACGAAGCACTGTATGGAGTAGTGGGAATACCGATTTGTAAAAGGGAGGAGTTAAAAGAAGCTTGTTCAGTTACAGGAGACAAACAGACAATCTTCCCAGGCGGAATTGTTTGGAGGTCACAAATTAATAATAATAAAAAAAAAAAAAAATCTAGGCAAATAAAGTTACAATTAAAATGAAATAATAGCAAGTCAGCAAAACTATTTGCTACTATTGTGTAGTTTAAAGAAGAACTTAAATACATCAAGCTGATTTCACACAAAGCTAGATAACATGATTCTAATTTTTTTCAAAGTTTTTATTAAAACATCGAAAGAAATGAAATAAAAAATAAAAAAAACGAAATCAGCTTACGGATAACATCGTACGATGATTTTTCTTCTGTAACGTTTTAAAAAACAATTTGCAGTAAATTGGTACCGTCATTACTTTTATGTTAATAGGACACTTGATATAATAATATCGCTTCTATTATCCCGGTTAATTTAATTCAACGTTTCGTTACTACTATCTGCTAGAGTGCGTCTTAATTTTTTCGATGGAAGTCATTTACATTCAAATTGATCATGTAAGTACAGTTTATCGCGAGCATATCAACCACATATTTTATTCGGTTGCGTATCTACGGATAGAGCCCTCCTTTTTGAAGAACTGATGTACTCTGGTTTATATCTTAGTTTGCTGGCCAAATGAACTGTTCTGTTCGGGCCAAAAAAAAAAACTTCCATTCTGCATTTTTTTAACTACTTGGTTACGATAATCGTACGTTGTTTATGCTATATTTTCATTTATCAAAAGAAATAGAATTGTTATTTAAGTATCCGGATAAATGTAATTTTTTTTGCCCAGGCTAATATCAATGTGATGATAAGAAGAATAACGTTTCAACTACATTTCCTTTCCACTATAATCTGCCTCATTTTAACCTTTATTTATCTGTCTACTCAGAGTAGAGTAATTATTCCTTTTTCAATTATTGATTATCGAGCTTGTTTCATCGAGCGCATTGTGGACGCTGCTCTGCTGTTACGGCCATATTGCAGGATGTGATCAATGCTAATTTGTATTTTCTTTTTTTTTTTATTCTGTTTCGTTAAATTTTATCTCAGCATTGTGTGGGCACTGCTCTGCGGTTGCGGTCATATTGCCGCATAAAGTTTCCTCCTTTATTCTTACTGCCTAGTAGTATAAGTAGTGCCTAGAACAACAGTTTAACAAAGAAAATGGTTTCCTTTCTTTTTGTTTTTGTTTTTCGCGCATTCAATCTGATTTGAACGTTAGCTTGCTGGCCAAATGAACTATACAAACTATAGGGTATTGTTCAGTCAAAAACAAGAAAATTAAAACAAAGCACAATTTGAATTTACAATGTTAAAATGCTATGCCCGCCGGCGGAGCGAATGCGAATTAATTTTTAATTCAGATTTGAAAATCGCGGCGGTTCGATTAAAACTCGGCGAAATCGTTAGTAACAAACTCGTTACAAACGATGCGAATAAGTCCCCGCCGATGATAAGGAGACTCGGGTTGACGCGGGAAAAAACCAAACAAACCGTAGGTAAAGGTAACTTTTTTTAGCGTGCTATTAAAATCCTATCGTTGATTCCGTGCAGTTAAAGAAGCTCTCAATTGGCAAAACGACAGACTGCTTTTAATCTCAAACATGAAGCCTCTTTTTAATTCGTAATTTTTCTCAGCAATACGCCGAGTATGGTTTAGTTAAATCCGCGTGCCCATAACGATGTATGCATGGTGTGATGATACTTTTGAATACTTCATTTTCTTTCTCGCCTTTTATCCGCATTTTCATAAAGCAAATGGCTAATTATCAAACGATTTTTACGTTCCCTGTTTTTAAACTCATTTTTATTGCGCATTCGCCTTTAATTTGCTACTCGCATTCGTCTTCTTTCCTTTCAATTTCTACATTTATTACTAAAACAAAAATTCCCGAATGCTTTGCTCTCTTTTTATGTTTCGATATTTCAGTCTATACTGATCGATTTACTACGCGTAAAGACTTAATTAGTTTTTCTAAAGTATTATTATTATTATTATTATTGTTGTTGTTATTATCGTTTTACAAACGATATAAATATTGAGTTTTTAGTGTAGCGAAAAAAGGAAAAAGAAAGATAATCAATATGTAAAAACAAAATACCGGAAGAAATTCAGAACAGAGAGCCTAATGGGAGTGGTAATGATAGACACGGCCACAAATGAAGAACAGTAGTAAGAACAGGTAGTCCGAAAAGTAAGCATTTTAGAAGCTCTTTCAAAAATGTACGCATTTCGCTTTATAGATTCTACTGTCGTCACGATATAGCCTATATCTGCAGAGCGCTTGACTTCCGCTAGTCTCGGATTCGATCCCGGGCGACGACAGGAATTATTACGAAACGAATTACATTAAATTAATCATTAACAGAATCATATGGAAGACAGTGAAGCGAAAAACATGCGTGCAATCATGCAATCATATGCACGCTAGTTAAGACACTGACGGGGCAGGGAGACTGCATTTGTATAAACCAATCACAATATTCGTTCCGAATGTAGTCTTGCGTGTGTACACTAGCATTTTAATTATACCAAAAGCTATGTGAACACTATGTCTTTCTCAGTTGAAATGTTCACCGTAAGTATGGTATTATAAAGGAGAAGAAGAAGTTGCTTTCGGCGACGACGGAAGCAGAGGAATGATTGTTCTGTAAAAATGGAAATTAAAGAGCATTACATAAAAGCACAACTTGAAATCCATTTAACAACACGGCGAATTGATAATACTTTTCAACTTTTAAAAAAAGAGGCTTTAGAGCTGGTTGTGCAGTATCAATAGTACTTAGTCGATGCGTAGAGAGAATAAAAAACCCCAGCAGGGGTGAGTAAACGATGTGATGATAAGCTTCCGCAGTAAGATGATCGAATTACACACATTTTTTTGCGGAATAAACGTGTTAATAATGACGAAAATGAAAAAGAAAATGCAGAAAAAATAGAAAAAAAAACCCCTCAACATCAATAGTAAAAACATCGAACGATCGGGCGAGAAAATTAAGATGTTTAGTTGATTGCAAAAACGGGGCATACGAAATAAAAATACCGATAATGAGATTCAATTTACGAAACTGTAGGGGAAAAATAAATCATGCTCTGCTGTACTGAAACACGTAGGAACGAATGTATCTTTTACCTGCAACACCGCGAGTATTCGTAATGAAGTAACGAAACATGCACATTCAACCAGGTTCTTCTCAATTTACATTTGAACGTATCCATATGTCGTCTTCGATTTAACCATTCACTCCTTCCCCATTCACGACACCGGTTTTTTCCGTCTTTATCTCCTCTTTGTCCTCTTCACCTACCAGGGAATAATTACATCTGCGACGCTAATCATGTGTTTTTTGAGTGCTCGGCATTATTCAATGAACAATCCGTACTATACCCTAATTTACTACAACTCAATGCTCCCGCACCTTACAATATTTCGTCGATACTGTCGTTCCCAAACCAGGCCATTTTTCCAATAATTGCATCCTTCCTTTACTCAATAGCGAATAGCATTAAAATTTAAGTTATTTAAAAAAAAAAATAAAACATATATATATATGTAGACATGGGTCAATGCTCTTGGTTAGTGAGCCCAAAAAAAAAAAAAAAAAAAAAAAACAAAAAAAAAAAAACAATATTAAACAGCAGCCGATAAAATTCAACTAATTACACTTTTTCTGAACATAAATCATTCGATAATAACTGAATAATAATTGATATAATAAACAATTGTAACAAACAAGATAAGAACAAAATAAAATTTTCTTACTTAGTATATCAGCTAAAACACAATTCACACTATATGTGATCAGAGACAAAATCTAAATCACACTGAGTGAGGTCAACTAGGGAATAAAATGGTTTATACATATATGTATGTAGGTTTAAAATAACAATTATAGATTTTTAAAATGTCATAACTATTAAAATAGATGTAAACTACATAGACTATAATATATAATATTTAAGAAATTTTATGATCAATTTAAACAATAATCCACGAACATAGCTGAAAATTACTACATAAATAAACATAAAAGTAATATATTAAACGACCAAACCCCCGAATAACAATAACCCACTTTTTAATATAAAATTTTAAAATATGTTATTTATTTTTATATTTATATTATTATTTAAATTGATCATAAAATTTCTTAAATATATCATATTATAGTCTTTGTAGTTTACATCTATTTTAATAGTTATGACATTTTAAAAATCTGTAATTGTTATTTTAAACCTACATACATATATGTATAAACCATTTTATTCCCTAGTTGACCCCACTCAGTGTGATTTAGATTTTGTCTCTGATCACATATGGTGTGAACTGTGTTTTAGCTGATAATGCCCGAAGTAAGAAACTTTTATTTTGTTCTTATATCCTTTGTTATAATTGTTTATTATATCGATTATTATATTAACAACCAGAATGGAAAAAGATTCATTAATAAATCATTCGACACCGTTTTTTTTTTTTTTTTTGCGTGTTGAGTAAATAGCAAGTGTGTTATTATATAATATTTGCTGTTTATAATTTCAAAAAAAATGCCGGTCACTTTTACGTAGCAATTTTTTTTTATGACCTTTTTGTTCTCTTCGAGATGGACAAAATTTTAGATTATGTCCAGAGTCACAAGACACATATTATTCGCGTCGAATATTAATAAATTATGACCTTAAGATACAGTATCAGTCGTGTGTGATATGTGGTTCGATATATTCATGTAGAATGGAGACTTTTTTTAGAAGAAAAATCGGTCTGCGTGAAAATTGAAGTCTGGAAAAATACGGCTAAAAAAAATGATCTTCTATCAAATAGCGACGTGGCGTGACGAAAAATGAAAACGGGAAAATAAACGAGCGGAGAGTGGTGCTTGAAGTATACGTAATGAGTCGTGTCGGATATTAATTTGTTACGGATTTTATCGATGGAGAAAACGGAAGAGAAGCGAAACGGGTGCCGAAAAAGAGCTTGATAGATGGAAAATTTAACAAAAAGAGTAAGTACGGAAGAAAAATTAATTCAGCTAAAAAGCCGTTCGGTTTCGGATAAGGTGCTGGCAAACGGATGAATAGTTAATTGCGTATAGTACCGGCGTATCTGTAGATGGATCAGTTGTCGAGTAATTTTATTATTATACATTAGCAAAATGACGGTGCCTTGTGAGAGAATGTTTTCCGATGGAAGGTACGCACAGAACTGAAGTATAGGGGTCAAAAGGTCGAAAAGTAAGATTTAACACGTAGGTAAGAAAAGTTTTCCAATTATTTCTCGCTGGCGATGGTTTAATCAAATATAAATCTCGTTTTAATTATGAAAGACTCGACCATGTTCTGACACGTTAACCCTCTAACCGTTTCCGCCTTTTTTTTTTTTTTTTTTTTTTTTTTTTTATAAAAATTTATAACGGACTTAATGTAGCTACAATTTATAACATCTTTACCGCCGGATTGAAGTATAAAAAAAGACATTTATTTTAAAACTTACAAAAAATCATTCTGATATTAAGCTGTATAATTTCTAGAGGAGGCAACACATAATCCGAATAGACTATTTATTATCAGTACCCTCGTGGAGAATATTACATTAGTCTCCGGATAAATTCCCCGTATGACGTGTTCCTTTTCACATTTATGCGTTTGCTTCTAATGTATGTGTAGGCCTCACATAGATTTGTCCTGATTTTTAACAATGGATTTCAATTTAATTAACCAACTTCAATTATACATGGAAATTTCTCGAAATCAGCGTGAATTATTTATGAAAAAAAACTGAAAATTTTCCGCGATTGAAAAAGGCAGCTGAAAGATAAAAATAAAATGGCAAACGGGTTTCTTGAAGTTTTAGGCGCATTTAGCGATTTTTGGTAGGGGAAAAACTTGTGGATTCGCGTCACGTGCGTCACGGACATGCTAATGTTTATCGACTAGTGCGAGAAATAAAACCGCTAACGCCTCTAGCCCTTGTTGCTCTCGCGACCGTCTGTAATCAGTATAATAAACTACAAAAAGAGAGACATGAAAATTCAATTATATTAGGACCACTGTTAATGTGGGGAATAATAAAAGTTTATGACTCCAGTGTAAATATTATCGTAAACATTATTTAATAATGAAGTATATTGTAAAAATTCGATAACGTAACTATATTACTAATATTCCATAAAATAATAAATATTGTTGACATTGTCGTCTCTGTTTTTGTTGATATTGTTGTTTGTTATTATTAAAGTGATTGCGCAGCTGTGAAAGTATTTCTTATTTTAATTGTTTTAATTGTTTAATTATAGGATCACAGTGCACAGTACAACAGTTAGTACTAAATATGTTAATATTTTTGTCGGAGTGAGATGTGAAAACCGGAGACTAATGTTAATAATTTTAAATTAAACAAATTATGAAATTTTAATTTTTTGATACTACAATTTAATTGAAAATTCAAAAAAAAAAAAAGAAACACTGTTATTTCATACTTTTTAGAGTTTTCACTTCTGTCGGTAGTGAGACTTCGTGACTTTTTTTTTAGGGTTTGCAACCGACAAATGATCATCGTAACGTTAAAATTCGATATAAAATATGATAAAAAAATTAGGTAAATCGAAATTACGATTTTTTTAGTTTTTGGACTTATATAATGTAAACGGACGTTGGTAGAAGAAAATTACCCTAATATAGGTTATTAGAGCGATCCTAAAAATAAAAAAAACTCTAAAATCCGTATATAATCGCAAAGAATTATGAGCGGAAAGAATAAAGCGGAACTCAATTAAATAAATCGATTTTGCTTTATATTGTGCCAGATCTTTGAAGAAGTATTTTTTTTTTTTTTGGCTCGGTGTTAACACTAACCCAACTCTACATGGACTTAGATCACCTACTTAGATTCTGAAGCGATCGGAGATAGAAGGTATAAAGGAAAGAAGGGGGGGAATAACGGCTGGAGATGGGAAGGAAAGGATAAAGGAAGCATTGAAGGGGGTAGGAAGATCAAACGTCAAAAGTTCGACGTATAGATGAGAGCACTCAGAAAAAAGAAGAGCAGGGCGTTCAAAAAGGATATGGTTGGGGTCACATATAAAGGGAGGATCTGTAGAGTGGAGAGGGCAATAGGGAGAAGGTGAAAGAGAAAAAGGAGGGAATGACCAAGTCTCAATCTGATTAAAGAAACAATAGCCGAGCACCGAGAAAAGGGAAGAAATTGGTACCAAGGCTGTGAATTGGCAGTAGGGTGTAGGAGGAGGTAGAAGGAGGAGCGATTGGCAAAAAAGGAAGGATAGATGTGAACCCATAGTCTGGTATGGAGACTTGCGGAAAGGAAAAGGATGTCTGAGGCTGCAAAATGCGGCAGGAATAGACCATTGCGAGACGCCGAGCGAGCTAGGAAGTCAGCTGCTTGAAGTTAACAAGCCAGTTGATTTTGTGACACAGAAATTTTTACTCAGATAAAGACAAGTTTTGGAAGGATTTTTTTTTTTTTTTCTCTGGCCCGACTTTCGCCCTTTGGCCAGGAAATCAAGAAGGGGTCACACGTTGACTTTGGTAATGTTAGTAGTGAAGTATGGGCACGAAGAATAGCCCTTTAAGAAGAGGTGGTAATCGTATATCAAACTGAGAGCGCTCGCAGAGTTTGCATCATTTCGGCCAAAAACATCTGAATAACGGCGGAAAAAAAATACGCCACATAATTTAGTAACGGAACTACAAAAAGCGGTTAACCGCGTAAGTTCAAATTTAGTGAAGCGTAGTAATATCATTGCCATATAAAAACGAATAAGCAAACTACTTTAAAATCGTAGATACGCGAGTTAAATATTAACCACGAGGCGAGCGACATTTTTAAAATGTACCGAAATAACGTTTTTTACGTTTTGTATCAGATGTTTAGGTCAGCTGGCGAACATGAAAGCATTCTGGAAATGCTGCCCGTTTAATAAAGAAGTTCGTGGAGAGATTACCTGTGCACTTCGCAAAGGGACGATAGAATGGTATATCACATTATGTTACTAGATTTAAAAACATTTTTTTACTAATATTTTTTTCGTCGAATTTCGATTAAAAAATATGTTTAAATTTGGTTAAAAAAAAAAAAAAGCTATTTTGCCGAAAACCGTTTATCTTGTATAGGAATCAGGCGTGAAAGGTTCCAAACAAATAGGTAGTTTTTTTTATAATTTAAAATTGTATTAAAAAATAAATGACCCAGTTCCGAAAGTGATTTAGCACACAGTTGCCAGCCGGATTTAGTCTTATGTGCTTCTAAAACATCTTTACAAAAATTGAAATAATTGTTCATTTTACCAGGGTTAACGGTGCTTTTTAATAAGTATAATCTGAATGTATCAAGCCAAATTTAACTATTACTCCTTTGGGCGCATATCTTTTCAAAAACAAACACGGAGACTTCGGTGCCTACTGAATTAACAAAAAATATTCCGCTGCTATTTTAACCATTTCTACCAACAGTTTCAAAATATAGGGTTTCAGAGATGAAGGAGGGGTGACTTAAAAGCTCAATAAGCGGAATTTTTTAATATCATTAAAACTCAAAACAATCGCGTTGGCTTTTGAATTATGCGTATATGTGTACGGCATTCTGAATTGAAGTGTTCTCAACAAATTGCGCTACACTACTTTGGGTCTAGTTGCTGCTCACAGCCGACTTCAATCATAGTTGTTGTCTGTGATGTTGGTGGAAACCCAGTCGCGTCGCAATAACACTGAATTATTGCCGCCGGTGCTCATCGAATTTCAGGGAACGGATCAAAACTTCCGAAGCGCCCACATTGTAAAATACGACGTCACATTTAGATATCATTTGAAACTTTCATTTTTTTTGCTACATGAAGCGACTATTCCGATCTGTTTATTATATTTAAAGAATGATAAATGCCTTTCTTATCGCTTTACATACTACAGTCCGAAAATAATTTTATACATAAGTTAAGCAATTTTTCTTTGCAGAATTATTTATTTTTTGATTAATCATATTAGTTATTATCTGTTCGACTATACTATTTTTTTGATAAATTCTGAATGAATATTATTTAAATGCCTGCGAAGTGAAGTACTGTTAAAATCATTCTCTCTTTCACGACACTCTTCACAGTGTCATCGTAATGAATTCAGTTTTCCGGGACTTGTGCTTCGTTTTCACTTAGTCCAACTGTTGCCGTTATGTATACTATGATTTCGGGCTACACACGCGTCGCCCCTAACCGATACGAGTAATATTATTTTCTTTCAATTTCCTTTTCTTTTTATTTCACAATAAAAACATAGCGAGAAACTTTTAAAACTCTTTTCGAAAAGTATCTTCACACGAGACATTTAAATACACGTCGCTAATTAGCAAAACTTTAAACAACATGTACCGAACGAAATGATAATACTTATAAAACACACTACATACACTTAAAACTTACTTTAAATACATACGCAAACATACATATACACACATGTATACACATATGCATAGGCTTAGATACAAACACATATACACACATACAAGATGAACAAAACAAATGTACAATACAAAAAAAAAAAAAAGCCTTTTCGAATTTCATCGGTTGTTAAACGATAAAAATAAACCTTTAAAATACGTAGAGAAATTTAATCATATATGATCCGAGTTTTTAAATAAAATGAAATAAATTCAAAATAAACATTAAATTCAATTACTATAATCAATTAAAAATTTACGCCTTTGTATCCAACTCAAATTTAACGATCAAGTAGCGGCCGCTAAAGTTACAGAAAAAGAAAAACTATTTTATCCCCCCCCCCCTCCCCTCCCATTACGACCGACTAGATTCTGAAAATTTTCAGGGCAAAATGGCGATCGCCATCGATTGCATACTGTCATATCCCAGCAGCAATGACACTCTTCGTCGGACAAATATGAAGAAGCGACGGTAATAAGTCGAACTCGCAGCGGTAATCAATGACGCTCGGTTCAACGGAGATTAGCTGAGGTCTTTTCAGCCTATATCAATCTAGCTCTCGAATTTACCCAGGTGGATGCAATATATATAGCTGCTGTCCAACAGCACTGCTATAGTTTGTCTACTTAATCCCAGATACATCCATTATTGATGTGTAAATAAATGGCCTATCAACAATCTCACACACATTCGTGCTGTTCACAAAAGCATATATCGAAAAATATAATTAAATGATTTCTTCTATCTGTTTGAATATAGAGCATTCAACTGAAATAGCACCGATTATAGAAATTCGCAGCTTGTTTCGGATTTATTTTTGTAGGAATAACATATAGTGTGCGATAAACAGCTGGTTAAAATTGTGGTTTACTTTTATTCGGGTAAACTTTTTATTCAACCGGAAAATATGTTTAATCGTTCAGTCGGCTCGATTGCACTGATCGAAATAGTCGTAATTAATTTTATGGTTACGCGCAACTTGCAGGTGATTGATTTACTAAAGAATGCGCATACTGAACATACTAAAAACGTATTCAAGCAATTCGTTTCATCAATAACGTGTTAATTGAAATCCAATTTTTGCTCTGTACGCTAACTTTCCAGCTTCATTTGCATTTTATACAAAAATAGGCCACTTCAGTCTTGAACAAGATTACGATTTACTCCAATACTTCGAAACATATCTTATCTCGTGGACAAGTTGAAAGAATATAGAAGATTAAAATAAGCGATACAATTAACCAATAAACAGTTCTGCAACAAAGTAAAACGATCCACCATCTGTTAGTATTTTTAGTATTTAAGATTACCTATTATATAGGGCTCTAATAGTACTGATTTAAGAAATTTATAAGAAAGTGTTTCTCTTCCCGCATGTTCAAGTTAGAAAAAAAATGTGGTGGCCCGTGGAACTAATTTTAAACAGTGTTCATCCATCATTTTTGTGCTGATAACTTCCCAGCAGTTTTTCACCGGCTTCCTCTTCAGTCTGCGAGTACGAGAAAATTTTTCAATGCCATTCAGAGTTCTTCTATAATGAATCTACCCTTCTCCCTCGGATACTCTCAATTGTTTGTGTTAATGTTAAGTGATCCCATTCTGAATGAAGATCGGCGCTTTCGTTTACGGGAACTAATCGTTTACCCTCAGCGAAAATTTTCGAAATATCTAACCGTAAAGTTGTGAAGGATCTTGCGATAATATACAAGGGCTCTGGGAGAAATATCTCGATAAAAAACCTTTTTTACTTAGCTGCATCTAAAAATATCTAATCATCTAATCTCGTAGAATTTGACTATGATTGGCACATTGAAAAAAAAAAATAATAGATTATACATTCCCCAAGCTTTCGCGTCTTCAAAATCACAAGAGAGGAATTGTCGTCGTTGTTTGGATTCCATGAAAAAAAGTAACTTTATGTTCGTATGTGCGAGAAAAAAAATGTAGTAAAGCTGTTATATTATTGTCTACGATGCACATGGATAAGACAGTGGCCAACGACACGAAAAAAAAAAAAACAAAAAAAAAACAGATATGATTTTATTTTACAATTATAAGGCTGGGGTCGATACTTACCAATCCTCGATCTTTTTACCTTGCTGTTCAACCCTTCCCTTCCCCTCTTCCTTGGTTTAATCTTTTCCCCTACCTTAGCCGTTCGATTATTTCCTCTATAGTTTGCCTGCAGTTCAATCATAGTTTGCTTCCGGCTTCTCTTTTCCGTTTTTCTATTGTGTTCAATCTCCTTTGTGTCCTTATGACCCTCCAGAGCTCAATTATACCTGTGATGAGAATCACCATTTTGTTCGAATGCCCCCCTTTATTTCCTCCGAACATTCTACTCTGTATTCTAGTCTTCTGCACCTTTTCCTACTCCTAATATAGTGTCCACTACTCCTATCTCCTCAATTTCTAATCTTTTCCCCTTATATGATATACAATTCTTTGCGTTGGGTAAGTTCCACTGTTGACGTGCCCGGAAAAAAAAAAAAAAAAAAAAAAAAAAAGATGGACATGTATCACCGACACAACATTAACCGCTGGTCACTGGCTTTGCTTTTTTTAGTATTGTGGATATAGCTTATCTATCTTTGTACGTAAATTTATTACGACAATAATAAAATTATACAAAAAAAAAAAAACACGAAATGAGGCTAATATTGAGGGGGGTAGTCATAAAAATTTTTCACAAAATGTCCGCCCAAATAGGAACACGCGCACACACCGTGATGTACACACAGTACTCCGGCCATATGTAACAAGATCGAGAATATTTTATAAATCAAAGTCTGAAAACTCATTCACGTCGCATTCGGAATAAATTTTACCACGCCCCGTCTGTACAAGTATAAGTGTAGAGCCACGGGTGCTCGAAGTTTTAAGTGCAATTTTTGTACATTTCCCGCGTAATCCGTTTGGACGACTCACTTTCAATGGGCACACAAATTTCTAGTCAGAAAACAAACATCGGCAGTAAAGTGACCAAAAGTACTAAAGAATTTTGCTGATTTCCCTTACGAAGACAGTCTCTGATGTTTATAGTTCTTTATTTAATCTTCCATGTAACCTTGAAGCGGTGAACAATTAGCTAAATTTTGTTTTACTACTTATTTTGATATTTGCATTCTGCTGGAATTCGGTCCCCCCAATTTCCGGTAGTAATCACACGATTTTGAATGCAGCGAATTCTTAAAAATGCTAGAGCATAGTAATTCAAAACAGTACATTCCATATATATCTTTTTTTTTTTTTTTTTTTTTCGATTTTATGTATTATGGCCAATTGTGGAATGAATTTGATGTAACTTTCGATAACAGCTTCTCCAGTAATAAGTTAAAGCTATTAAAAGCTCAATGATATATTTTGAAGATTACGCGGGTGGGTCCATTGTTTTCATGTTCAGAACCGATTATTAGTTTTCCGTAGCTCTCCGGCGGTATAACGGCCAGACCTGAGACTGCGAACGGGATTACTTTTCAGGTGAATTGAAATTAATTAACACGAAAGTTTCAAAGTTTGTCTAAAACCTTTGTTGTTGGTAAATGTTGAAGTGATCTTTCAGAGTTCTAGAATGTAACTGATAAGCACCTTTGAATACTTCTAACATCACTATTATTCTATTAATTTTTTAATTTCCGTTCCGAACCTAACGATTTATAATATGATTAAAAACGACTTATATATTTTGTTTTTTAAAAAAGGATTTCATATTTTACATTGTTTGTTTTCTTTTCTTTTTTTCTAATCGATTAATTAAAAATTTCCGTGATGATCAGTTCAAATTTTTAAAACACGATTTTTGAAAATATTTTTGCTCAATTCACTTTTCTTCAAACACGCAAACATGTGATTTCCGTCATTAGAACGGCTAAGCTGTTTATTCCGGTTTCATACTCGTTAATACTACTTCTTATTTTTCAATTTTTGCTTGTCTAAAGTTTCCACCAGCTTCATTATGTTTTCATCATAATTGTGTTTCTACTCCTACCATATTTTCTTCAGTTTTGTGCTATTACCTCCATTATGTTTTCTTCTTCGAAAAGATCTATTATTTATTATTATCGTTACTATACATAATGCATACATTTATGATATGTACATTATTTCATTGAAATTCGCAGATTAATAAACTGTCCGTAATACTTCAAAATGCGTGTACTGTAAACATCTGTTATTACTTGCAGAGAAATAAATCGAAAAAAAACAAAAAAAAATAAAGTTGCACGCAGATATTCTGGATAAAAATTGGTGAACTACAATAAGGTCCTCACCATATCTGAACTTACAAGCTTTCCCTATCTAGCGCGCATAGACCTTTTCGCTCTCATCAGGCTGTGCTCAAAATATAAATGACCATTTTCTTGCTTTGTGTTGTTGGTGAGCCTATATTGTATTTTTTCATCATCATGTTTTCTAGGGAAAAAAAAAAAAAAAAAATAGTCGGTCGAATCAAATGTAAACAATTTTAACTTGAAAAAAGTCCAGCACTTTGATCAGCATCATCCATTAGAGCTTACATAACAATACTTGATTCAGAAAGCAATTATTATTTTTTTTTTTTTTGGAAAGAATAAGAAACAACTTTAAAACAAAATGTCCTTCAAACTGATAAGAGCCAACACACTGAAACTAAAATCCCGAATATATCTAAAAATAACGATGCTGATCGCTTAATTAAAGACAAAAGATATGAGAGATTAACAAAAAAAGAAAAAAAAAAAAAAAAAGATAAGAAAGGAAAAGAATCATGTAGATCAAATCAACGAAACGCCAGCTAATTGAGACGGTACACAAACTGTAGTTTTATCAGTGATCGTCCACTAAGAGATATCTGGCGCATAAGAACAAAAAAAAAAGGAGGAAAAGAAATTTATTACAGGTAGCTTTTTGTACTGATATTCTGGCGTGTATTAATTTGCTTTCTCAACCTTTTTTTAATCGTCGAAAATTAAAAACCATAATATAAAAATGCATTAAAACATAAAGTAATATAAAGAATTTTGAAAAAGGTTTTTATTTATTAATGCAGTTAATTAAGGAAAATAAATTTTGAGATCCCACCGGTCTAAATAACGTCGATATCTGTAACACATCTTAAATATTTTTGTATTACGAGCAATTTCAACGTTTTTCTACTGATGGTTACAGGTACGAAGAGAATTCCAAGCATACAGCGGTTACTCGAGGAGATCCGGATACTCGAATAAAATCACTGATCAAACTGTTCACAATTATACTAGTCGATCTAAAAAGAGGCATTGATTATTATAACGCTCTTTTCGAAAAGTGAGTAAAATCCCATTTTTAAGATCTAATTTTTGACCAAGAAATTATTACCGTCTTTTTTATTTCCCCACTAGAACCACCCCCAAATTTCATAATACTATCGATGTGTTCAAATAAAATCAGAAAAAAAAAAAAAAAAAAAAAAAGGACTTATTACTTCTACTATACTAATTACGTTTTATAACAATAATCAGAAATAACCTACATCCTGCCTATTAATTAGTTAATAAAAATTATAAACATAATAAATAATCATAAATAAATATTTTAGAAACGTTATTGCGTAGGTCGCACCAGCGGAATATCGAAATGTTAGTACAGATAAATGCAAAATATCTGATTTGAATTTGTAATCTATATATATATATATATATATATATATGTAGAAGCACTAATTAATATTAGATGACTAATAAGAATAAGATACTAAAAAAAGATGAAGGTTTCTTTTCTCTGTGAATTAAACTTTCTTTAGGTTCAAGAATATACACTAAATTTATCGATACTGGTATTATTCATTACCATTAATCTCATCTATTATTAATTAATATTTTTACGTGTACAAACTACTACATTTCAATGTTCTGGATTAACGCAATTTTCAAATTCACACGACATATTTTGGGTTTATCTTTTATTAATGTTTGTTCAGATTTCTTTTCTACTTACAATTAGAGATGTATGCGATAAGAATGAAGAGACTTATTCAGATTCTAATAATTCATGCTAAATTTCTCTTTACTAATGTATTTTTCTTTTCTCATTTCTAACTGAAAATGGATGTTCCAGAAAATAGTTTCTGGATGTTTATTTATGCTTATGTAATGTTTGCTATTACGCTTGTAAGTTTCATTAGTTTTTTCGATTATTCTCATCTCGTAAGCCACTTTTTTTTTCCGGCGGTTGTGCACTAGAGATCCCCCTTTTTACAAATTTCCCCTTATCCAACAATTTTTCTGCACGAAGTAGCTTTAGATTTTATGTTTTAATACCTTCTAAGAACCTTATGCAGTTTGACTTTTTTTTTTTTTTTTAATTTTCGAGTCAAAAACATTTCGGCAGTTCTACCATTTCATGTTGTGAGATGATGTAGTCAGTCTATTCGATAGCTCATATTATTGGGTCTGTTTAATATTCATGTTTATCACTAATTCTAGGAATTTATATTTGAAATGGCGTTTTAACTTTATTTCTTTTCCTTTCTATCAATCTTGTGTACAACAGATTCGCGATTTTTCTTATGAGCTAAAATTATTTTGTCAACCTTAAATTAGAAACGCTTTTTTATTTTTTTATTTAATCATGTAAAATCGTGTATATATAATTTTTAAAAGCGAAATAAAAAATATCCGGAAAAAGTGTCACAATGAAATAAAACTACAATTCAGTTTTTTATGTATTTTCTACGAAAGTCGTCTTAAAAGTACGTTTCACTATATTTTTTTTTTTTTTTTTTTTTTTTTTTTTCTAATGAACGAAACACGCTAAAAATTTCTATAGAATATATTTTTGAGTTTTCTTACCTCTCTGCGTAATTGCCGTTTAAGTCTGAACACAGTTATTGTAACGATATGGCTAGCGATAGAAGCCGTCGTAGAATTCTTTGGTAGACTTAGAAAAAACATGGCCGGTTTCGCGCTTCAATTCCTCGTCGTTCTTGAATCTTCTTCCTCCTAAATTAGTCTTAAGGACTGGAAAAAGGCAGTGTAATCGCTCGGGGCCAAGTCTGAGGAGCGTGGAGGTTGACTAAACACCGTCCAACCGAGTGGAGATAAACAAAAACGAGTAACACTATCCGCAACTCTACACGCCCAAAAACACGTTCGTCGATGTTTCCATGTATGGTCAGTTGAACTGGAAAAAATTACGGTATTGCCGCAATCTCAAAAATAATCTCTCATTAAGATTTTAGCGTGTTTCGTTCATTAGTTTTCGAGAAAAAATTATAGTGAAACTTACTTATACGAGATCGAAATGAAAAACATAATATTAAATAAAAATATTTTAATACCACGTGCGCCATTAAAAAAAACGAATAAAATATCTTATAATAAATAAGCACTTATAAAAATATGTCCTCTTTTATATAGCATTTTAATTTTTAATTATTAGCCTATTTTAGGTTTGCTCGGTATATTTATGATCATTGCCTGTGTTGATCCTATCCTACCAATATCAGCGTCTTCCTACCCAGCTGGTTAATATCGCTCGTTTTTCAAACCCGATGATAAACATCGTGTCTTGAAAATTGATTATGAAAAAAAAAAAAGATAAAATATATCGGCTAGGCGGATGAAAAAATGTTGAACCTGGAATCCGCAGATGATGTAAAATCAAAAAAATTGGATTGAAGGTGGTAAATCAAAATTTATGAGGACTGAGAGAAAAGAAAAATTAATACACACACACATATATATATATATATATTTATATATATATATATATATATACAATATATATATATAACGAAGTTCTCAAAATTGTACTTTCCAAAAAAGAGGGAAACTCCTTCACGCAATGAAACTGAAAAATCTGCCGTAAATTCTATTAACCTTAGAAGCAGGAAATTTTTTCTTTATCGCACACTATGACAAATGCTTCTTTAGTTCCAGTTTTTTCGCATAGGTCAATTTTTTTTCTCCATCCTGTGGTGAGTGATAAAGTAATTCCAACAGTAAATTTCAATTTATTTTACGAGAAAATTCGGACAGTAGTGAAATAAATTTTTAGCGGTAACTTAATCGGCACTAAGAAGAACGTTCATTTCTTGGGGAAAAAATTCCATATTTCTGAAAAATTAAACCGTAAATGAATTTATTCAAAAATGGAGAACTTTTAAGCAAGTTGTTCACTTTTTTCTTCAAAATTTATATACGCGTTTATTTATTTGTTCGCTATGCGTCTCTATTTGTTTTCAATGTGAATTAATTCGGTTTTGGTTTGTAGTTACACGAATGTTCAATATTTTGCTACCGTATACAAACAATTTGAAAAACAGGTAACGTAAAGTTTTAGTTTTTGTTATATCATTTGCTTTTCTACTTTTTTATATGTTTATTAATCCAAAATGTCGTTACGGAAACCGAAAAACAATAATAATAATAATAATAATAATAATAATAATAATAATAATAATAATAATAATAATAGTGTGAAATAACTTCAACTAATCGCGAGATTGTTTAGCGATCGTTGATATTTTTCATATATAAAAAACTAACAAATATTACTTAAGAGGAATATTTAAATTATTAGAATTTGAACGGACAGGCTCAAGAAAAAGACCAGAATCGAATTTAAACGAAAAAAAAGATAGAAAGTAAACACCATCGTCTAACGAGCATGAAAAAACAAAAAATATCCTCAATTATAAACAAAACATTCTTCTGTTTAAGAAAACAGTTATTATTCATAACAATTGATATTTTAAAAATTTATATATAATACTTTTTTGCTTTTTCAAATATTATAATAATCGTTTATTAACTTCAAAAAAAAAAAAAAACTTGTTCTTAATGCTTACTTTTTAACTTATTGCTATTTCAATTATTATTACGGGTACTATTATTATTTATATTTTTTTAATTTTTAGCTTTTACACTCTATTCTGCTATGGTAATTTATCTGTCAATAAATTATTTACAAGGGGTCGAACCGTGCGTAGTCTCACTGACATTTCTATCTTATTCCTAATCTTAATTTTAGTTCTAGTGTTACTGTTAATATTAGTTTTTTTGCGGACGTTTCAAAGTGTAACATCATTCTTTGATAATTTGTAGGAACTTCAAACTGTCATCCTTCGCTTTTATGATTACCGTGAAAACCAGATTTTATTTATAAGTCAAATAAACTAAATCTCTTGCTGGACAAGCGAACGGACAAAGACGTTATGTGTTAAATTAATTTTTGGAATCATTCAATTCGAAAAATTTTTTCACGAACCCAGAAAAATATTTTTGTTAAAACTAGATGATTAAGAAGTTTTTTTAGTTAATATACTGTCTGGTTAGGAGTTGAATAATGTGGAAACTGCTGAAAAACTTTTTTGTTTGAATTTCCGACTGTTTTGTTTTTTTAATTTGTATAGATACTGGACGATAACAACCCCGTTAAGATTTACGGTGTTGGTTTGCATGATGTATAAGGTGCATTGGCGACTGACGTATAAGATATACATATATAACTTCGGGACAATAGATTAGGCGCAAATAAAACGCAAAAGAACATCAAGAATACATATTAAAGTTCATAACTCATCACCGTCTCTATTCATTTTAAAGTGAAAAACTCTTTCGTACAATCGAAAATTAACTGATAAAAAATTATTTAAATTTCCATTTTAGGGAGGGAGGGGGAAGAAAAAAAGTATAACCATCTAACTCATAACCAGGGAATTTAAAGAAAACAAAATATGTATATCTCAAATATGAAGAGGAATTATATGAATAATACAACTTCGTATCTAAAAATCCTTGGCCTCTTATTTAATTCACAATTATCTTGGATATCCCACGTGACTAACATATAAACCGCATGTCTAAAGTCCATTTCGATTTTAAAATACCTCTTCTGCGCAAAAGACAGAATTCAACATAAATTTGAAGCTGTAATTCTGGATACTAGATGTGTATTCATCCGCCAAAAAATCTTTTCTAAAATCTACCAACTCTATCCATCATACTATCCTCAGAACCACTTTTAGTGTCCGCAGAAGTTCTTTATCTCTTAACGCATATACTTGGTGTCCCGCCTCTAACGTATTATAGGGATTATTTTTCCAATTGCAATATTGTGCTCCTTTCAAATAAGCTAGCTCGATCTATTGCTTTCGACAGGTGTACAATATTCGATGTCGAATTATGTGGTGTCTTGTATTGTTTGCAGCGCATACATAAGGGGACTCAATTGCATCACTCCATCCAATTTAAAGATCCACTTGTAGGTTAAATTCGATAGATCTTAATTAGTCTCTTTGCGGAGTGTTCTTTTTAAAGGTTTCTAGCCATGTCGATGTGCCTACGAACGAGAGGGTTGACAAAGCCACCCAAGTACCAATTTATTGCCTCTAATGACGTCTGATGCTGTTCAGCTACCGTCAATAAAAAGTATGCTTACTAAAATAATATAAACTAGACTGGAAGTTGTTACATTGGGCTTCTAAACAAACTTTTTTCGAAAACGATCAAACATTTAACTGATCCATACCACTCACGTGAGGGAATGCCCCGACGAAACTTCTCAATCATTTTACTGACAGCATAGCACATCATTGTCCCGTGACTATGTGTTCCATAAAATTGTACCTCCCTTAACCTGTTCCTTCTGTTTTTAAGCATAGTATCTATCGGTCCAACATAATTATACTTCCTATCTGTCCATATTGTTGTAAATTGCTAGTTCCGGACGTGGGTGCCGTTGGTTATGAAATGAGACTTACCTCTGTCGATGACGCTATTTGTTCTGAACTCTCGGCCTGTCTACCTACAGTTCTGATTCTAAGGTCTTTGCTACGAACTCACCAACATTTCTGTTGAGGTGCTTTTTCCTTCGAGTGCCACTAATTTAGCTTGGAGATTATTTATCTCATCTGTAAGGTTTCTTGTAATAAAATTTTGCCAATAAAAGAAAACATTAGCCAACTACCATGTGCGGTTTGTTAGGCAGTAGTATTTCGATCAGTTCGAATCTCGCTGCCATATACAGAAACTTCCAAAATTTCACTTGCGCTACATTCCATAGCTGATTCACACACACACACACACATATATATATATATATATAAAGAAATAGCAAACATATATCATTCGCGATGAACCGTAAAAAGAACCTACGAACATGAAATCAGCGTAATTTTTCTGAAAATGTAATTTTTCTCTACGTGTATCCGATTGACACCTTTTAGCAAAGCAGAACGATGAGAAAATAATGAATGTAGTAGTGACTTTTGCGAACATCTAGTCACTCCTCATCAATCATTAACTAAGGATTAGCCAGAGAAGCTAATCGTTTTTGCTGGCATCTTCTGACAGTACCGATCGTACACAAAGAAATTTATTTTACTTTAAGCACTGCTTCTAAACTATACCGAGAATAAAGATCGCACTATTACTATTCCTCACTCTCAACACACCAAGAAGTGATCATCTTCTAGCACTAATGATGATATCTAACTAATTTACCATAATTTTGAATTTATTATTCTTTGTTCTTGGCAATCTTACAAAAAGTTTCACTCCGCCAAAGATTACAGACAATATAATTTTAAAAATATATGAAATCAATGACTTACACGTAGATTTTTTTCTGCTCTTAATCTTACGACGATAGAATGTTATAAATCGGTTGCGAATTGGTCACAGTAATTCCCCATAATTAAATTACTTAAGAGATCATCTTCCCCACCCACAAGCCCGACCTTTCCGTCAAACATTTTATTACGAGTAAAATTAATTTATTACCGTAACTACAAACAACAATACTTAGGATAGGATCGAAAATTCGAATACAAATATTATTTCTGGCTGCAACTATTGAAAATTCTGTTACAAAATTCCTTATTCTTACATAAAAAATAATAAAAAACCCTTTCTTTCTTTTAATTCTCAACGCCCTGAACAACAGCTAAGATAGGAGGCAATTTGCATGTTTAGATGCTGTTATGGAGGTTCAACGATTACAGTAACCCAAAAAGAAACGGTATGGAAACATGCTTGCGCCAGAAATTAAGAAATTTTATCCTGAGTTTACCATTTCTGAAAATCAAATTGCTTCATCACACTAGAGTAATTCGTTTTTTTACTCCTTGGCCATTCTATTTTTTTTTCGCATCATTCAGCTATTCTGTAAACGGTCCATATCTACTTTTCCACTTGCTTCCTTGGACTATAAATATGAATAGCGTTTATTTATCTATTTATTTTTGGTTTTTAATCTATGTATTTATGGTCAACAATTTTGTTCTGTCTGGGAAACATGTTCATCATCACACAATAATCTTTCAAAATTACGTATTTAAGAGAACAACTTCTCCACCCGTATGCTCGTTTTTGTTTTGGGTCTTGTGACCTCTCAGTCGAGCATTATATAAGAATTAATTTACTATTACAACAGCAAACTACAGTAGTTGAGCAAAAATTTACAACTTGTATATAAATAATATTTTTGCTAGCAAACTATTAAAAATTCTGCTTGTACGATTCCTAATTGCTCTGTAAAAACTAATAAAGAACAGCATTTAAACGCTGGCTATAGTAATTAGGTTGGGAGCGCGACCAGTATATTTAAATCCTGTTATAGAGGTTTACCGATTTAAGTACGGCAAAAACAAAAAAACAGACCGAATTCTTACTTGCCTCACAAATTAATAAAACGTTAGCTTATTATCCATCATAGCCATCGTTTTCAGAAACAAACATTACACTGCATGACAAAGATTTTTGAAAAAGTTCAAAGTACGATTTATTTATCATAATCCTCAGTAGAGAAAACTAAGAGCGAAGTAGATCACAGAATGTCCCCTGACATATGGCGGTCAGACGTGGGCAATTTCAAGCGGTTTACTAAAAAAAAAAAAAAAGGGCATGTCAGAACGCTTTGGAAAGGTCAATGTTGGGGGCCACATTAAAAGATAAAATAAGCACAAAAATTATTAAAAGTAAGCTAAAATATAATAATAATTTCATATAGGCAATAAAGAGATTAAAGTGGGATTGGGCGGGACATATTGCTAAAATGGAAACTACGAGATGTAATAGGTTGGAGTGTTTGTGGAAAAAATTAGGCGAAAGGATGAAGTTGTTAACTTGCTAAATCATAGGCATTACCAAAGGATGGCTTATGATCTACTGAAGCGAGCATGGTTGAGGCGCAGGCCTTTGACCGGTTTCAGGGCTAAAATTAAATTTAAGAGATTTCTTTTGTATTATAATGTATACTTAGATATATTGTTTATGGCTAATAATAATAATAATAATAATAATAATAATCATTTTATTTAAATTTTTGCATTTAATTTATATTTACCGTGGTAAACATCTTATTAAAATTATTTATCGTAGTAGATGTTTTATACGATATTTTTTTTATTTATCGAATGTATTTTATTTTTCAATTTCCCACACTTCATTAACAAAAACCACCCTAACATAAAGTTATAAATTATGCACTAACACTTTCCACAGGAATCAGTGTATGCACTGGTGAAAAGCGCAACAAAATTGTTTTAGTAGTTTTGCGAGATTAGCGTGCGCAGTCAGAAAGACTAACAAACAAATTTTCCGACTTTCATTTGTATATAATTGGTCGAATGCATTATCCACAATATTTTTCTTTTTCAATTTAATGTGTAGTCAGACATAAACTAATGGGTCTCCATTATTTGAATTAAATTTGGCTTTAATACACATTCGTTATTTGATTTTTCTTTTTCTATCGTATTTGGCAAATTTGTTTGACGATGTGTTCTTTGAAGTTTCTTCTATTACCTGCAAATTTGTTACATATATGGAAACACATTCATTGTTTATATGACTACATTTTGTAAAAGTTTCAATGAAAAACTCATTATATTATAATATTAGATATATCACTTTTTTTTTTATTATAACGTAATAAAGTAATTAAATTTGTTGATTGTAAAACTTTAATATGATTTCTTAATGAAACTCCTTGTTTGAAAAAAAAATTGAAAAAAAGTAATAATGTCACTATAATTTTTAAATATACACATATATATATATGTGTGTATATGTATATGTATATGTGTGTGTGTGTGTGTGTGTGTGTGTGTGTATATGGTGAAAAATATATAAAATATTACAAATTTAAAATTGGATATCTTTTTCTTGAATTTTGTATTGTATAAATATAAATTATAATTTCTTTAACATAGCATACAGAATACCATGCTCTACTCATCTTAGGTTTAATATTTTGTATTCCTACAGTTATTTTCTTTTTTGTAACATGCGATCAAAATCACCAAGAAATTACTGAATATATATAAATGTGATGAAAGTGATTAGAAGAGACTAAACAGAATATCTATCATGCGTAATATATACATATTATGTGAATGAAAGAAAGAAGCAAAACAAATTGGAAGGTTTTTAAAATAACCTAGTCAAGTTAAACGGAAAGATTGATTCTATAAATGATCGCTTGACGCATTGCTCAAATAAAACTGCAAATATTTCTTTTTCCTGCTCTCACTTGGTTACTAAAGAATTAATTTCTTTTCTATAGTGTGGGACTCACTTCTTCATAGATTACACTTAGGAAAATTTTTACACCCTTTGCATGTAAAGAGCCATTAACAACGACTTCATTGAATGAGATAACAATTTATATGTATTAACCTAGAACAAAAAAATATGTTTACCTTGAAAATAATTATTATAGTTATTATTATTATTATTATTATTATATTATTATTATTGTTGTTGTTATTATTACTACATATTAACATTATTGAAATATTTTTTCATATTCTGTTAAATTAAAAAATTGAAAGTAAATTAAGAATCTGATATATACATGTTATGTGTAAACAAAAAATTTGTTTTTTCTTAGTTTGCGAGGGAACTTACAAAATTGACGGAATCCATTGAGGTACTGTTCTTTTTTTAGGGTCACATGTCATTCAATGCGCTTCATTATATACTATAGTCAATTAGATAGCTTCGCTTTCATCGAAAACATACATATACATTTCTACGTGCAGCGTAAAACTTCTAACAAAGCGTATTCGTTAGTGAACGTCCCGGGGAACTTTTTTTTACTTTAGTTTTCCTCTAATTAGGAAATGAAGTTCATCAATTTTCATATATGGTGACTTAACCAAAAGCCTATTGGTGATTAGTGATGGTTCTAATCAATGAAAATAAATAGAATTAGTGAGATGAATGTGAAAAGCGTAGCTGTTAACTTGAAATTGCAATTGGCAAAAGGGATTAATTGAAGTATTTGGTTTCAAATTGTATTTCGAGCGATCAGTAAAATTTTTATTAATGTGAATAAATTCACTTTGTATAACACAGAATATGTTTATATAATTAAATTATAAAAATAGTTTAATTTTGCATATCACAGATTCATAATCATGGTGGTAATAGAATTTTGTAACATAAAGTGAAGCAATCTATCATTACAAATAGTTAAAAACTAATTAGTTATTATATTTAATAATGGATTGTTATCTGAGGGTGTTGTTAGTCGAAATTTTAAACTAACGTATTTATAGTTTACACAAAAAAAAAAACACAACAGATGATTGAAGAAAAAAACAAACAAATCTTCCAAATTCTCCTCTTTATTAATTTTACATACGAATTAACGGAACACGACTTTTACGAACAACACATATACATATATATATATATATATATATATATAAATCGATATAAACGCTTTATATTTTCGTACACCTACAAAGACACGTTTCTCCCATAAAAAAAAACACATAGTAGCTCACACCAATCCGATACATACACGTTTCTAAAAACTACCTGATGCCGACCGCAACAGCTATGCTGTCCTTAAAAATACCGCTGCTATCCTAACAATATGGAGACCTAGGCGCCTGCATATAATTAACAAAATATAAATATTACGGGCGGACGAAAAAAAAAGGAAATAGAAATAATTATTAGATACAAACGAGCCTTAATAAGAAAATTAAAGATACAATGCAGCGATATTTAATTTTAATAATTCAATACGGAGGAAAATAAGAAGAGGTATTAAGAAAAATAAAAGTACAGTTACAGGAAAGCGAAAGCGAAAAGCGGAAAGAAGAAGGGAAAAAGAATTGACGACAACAGGGGGTTACGTATTTAAGAAGTTATTATTTTTGTATTTATTAATAGAAAAATTGTTCAGCAAAATCTGGTTAATCAATGTTTTTTATAACTTTTAATATCATCATTGCTCATGTCTTTATACATATATGACTTTTTTCGTAATATTACATATGTATTTTGCAAAATTAGATTTTTCTATATATACCCATAATTTTTTGCATACACATCCTCTTTATATCTCATAATGAATAATCTTTTTGTTTTCCCGATATAACATTTATTGCAACAATTACATTTTAATTTATGTATTACTACCCAATTATATTTGTTAGCATCAGTGTTAGAATAATTGATTATATTCAGTAATTTTTTAAATAAATTATTATTGTAAGGCATCTTTTTAATCGCATTCAATTCTCTGTGCAATTTTTATCTTTAACTTAGTATTATTCAATATGTGAAATGAACGCTAATTGCTTATGTACATTACAATAGTTGGAATCTTCATTGAAATGGAATCAGTTTGGGTCTGTTTTCTATATTTGTATTTTAAATTGTTATCCTTGATATTAGTATTTACATCCCCAGATAGTTTATTAATCTATTACCAACTTCTGGTGTGTTTCATAAATTTTTATTTCATAGAATTTAGGTATAGCAGGAAATTAATATTGTTGACATTGTAATCATTTTTAAAAGTACATAATGCATGATCCACATACCTGCAGTAGAATAATGTAATAAATTTGTATTTTTATAAACTATTTTTAATGTCACTGTCTTCATAGTAGGTGATAATGGTGAACCCATTCAAACGCAATTATTTTATGTATATATATATATATATTGTTATGGAATGCAAAATAATGTTGACTGCATATAGTTTTAACCCTAGAACCAGGGC
This sequence comes from Icerya purchasi, assembly GCA_039619475.1. Taxonomy (NCBI): domain Eukaryota; kingdom Metazoa; phylum Arthropoda; class Insecta; order Hemiptera; family Monophlebidae; genus Icerya; species Icerya purchasi. The sequence continues at coordinate 545,355,308 of CM077115.1, forward strand.
CGGATTATAGCCAAATGCCGCTGCTGTGGGCTCAGTAATTTCTGCCGCCCTTGGAATAATTTATAAATTAAGTAATAAAAATTATAATCGAGTAACTGAAGTAAGAAAGGACATAAAAGTTAAAAAGTAATTTTCAATTAAAAGTTAAAAAAGTTTTCAATTAAAAAGTTTCACGCATTTTTAAAACATACCTAAATTTTATTATATTAAAGTTTACATTTTTAACGATGCAATTTTAAAGATGCAAATTCATTTATTATATCATCAAAGTTTAAATTCTTTCCTAACTGTTCTTCAATAAATAAAACAGATAAATCATTTAACTTTTGCTGAGACATTGTTGATCTGAAAAAATTTTTAATTCTTTTCATTGTAGGAAAGGAGCGTCCTGCTGAGAAAATTTTATTCAGCACTAATCTTTCTTTGTATTTTTTCCCATCATGTTATCACGTTATTGTAATTGTGTTTTTTTTTTATAGTGTTGTTAGAGTTGGTTTACCCCCAGTTATATTTTGAGTTTTTACTTTTGTCTGTTAAATGATCGCAAAAATTAAATAAAGTGTACATTTATTCATAATATATTATTTTTGCCGTTAGCGTGTTTATTCATCAGATTCTTCAGTATTTAGAACAGTTTCAACAGGTTATGGGCCCAGCACGCTTCCCGCAGCGGCACTCTGCTTTGAGCATCTTTCACATCGTTTGGTACGGCAAGAAATAATATAAATAATTCTTCGAAAAATTTTCTAAATTTTGTCGTTTCAATGAGATACCGCTATATGAATTTTCAGTTTTTCTTCCAGTCTTGTTTGACCTCTTATCATGCTGACCAGCCATAGTCTCGTGCACACTTTGAGAATTTCCTTTAACTGCTAATATAACATCATTTTGCCTAATAATAAAGAAACGTTCCGGTTTACACTTCGTTAATTTTAAATTCACGTCTCGATTCCCCTGCTTACATGTCATTTGTCTATAATCATTTGGAAATTTTACCTATATCACAATATATTCTTAACTTTTCTGTACATTAATGCAAGTTAAAAAATGATTTTATCACATTCCTCTCCTACCCTAATATGACTAAAACGCCATAATATGTAACAATATTTTGGAAATTTTAATTATTTTTCAAAAGAAAAAACTTTTCAATCTCATGCAAATTTGCCGCCTTCCGAATTTTGCCGCTGTGGGCTGTAGCCCATTTAAGTCCGTGGTGTAAATCCATGGCTGCCTGGAAACGGTGGACATCACAGAGCATCCTGTTTGGTAGACATACATAACTTTTTTGTACATCATTATTTTATTAGATTCATCCCGGTTTATGTTCTCATTTTTAATTTTACAAGATGTTATATTATTTTCAATGTTACCATGTTTATTTTTACCAATGAAATTATATACTCAAATTTAAGTGAACATGAAAAATAAACTGGGAGAAAACGAAAGATAAAAATTGTATATCTGAGTAATTTTAACTAAATAATATTAAAAATGAACAATCCTTGCACATTCCTTTTTTAGTGTGCATATCATCTGCCACATTTACTACAATATGTTTTCATCATTCTTCTTTTGTTATAACTGCAGTAACTATAATACATTCTCGGTCCTTGCTGATAATGTGAGACACCTGTATTTCTGTGCCTTTAGGCGCTTCGTTTCCAGGGATTTTTTGAATCATATCTTTTATATTTGTTCTGTGCATTACTTAATCGTTTTATTAACCATTTTTCTGTTAATTGCTCATGTAACTTCAGCATAAACATTTATTTCCTTTTATTGTACCGACAGTTAGTTTTTTTTCTATCAACAAATTCTCAACCAACAGTATACTGAAAAACCATTATCAAAAGTAATATTTCTATTTGATGTTTGAATCAGTTGAATCTAACAATTTGCAGAATGTTCTGCATTTGACAGATTGCTTAGTATGGTTCCCTGTATACAAAATAGCGCTTATCGCTAGACATACGTAATCCTTACATATAGGGTTTCAATGGAAGGTGAATAACAGCAACTGAACACAGTAACAACACGTTTAAAGCGCACAGTCTCAACAACAAATAAACCAGCTTAGCATATATGGAGGGATGAGATAACAACTCAAACATGGGCACTAGTAAAGACAATTGAGAGGGCAGTGCACATAAAATTTACATACACTACAGTTCTAGGGTTAATTCGACTTAATAGTTGACTTATAAAATATTTCAGGTAATTGAAAGTAATGTATGATTTATATTATATAATCCAGAAAAATGTAATTTTGCCACACATAAAAAAAATCACGCATGTAATGACATAAGAAAAAATGTGATGATCTTAAGAGTTATAAAAATCATTAATCAACTAAATTTTGCTGAACGCAATTTTAAATTAATAAATACAAAAATAATAACATCTTAAATACACAATTTCAGATTAAACATCCGTTACTAAATATAATAAATAATTAATTTTTAACTATTTGTAATTAATTTAGTATTTGTGATAGTTATATGAATGTTTATAATTTTTGTTAAGTTTACGTTACCTTACTTTATGTCACAAAATTGTATTATTACCATGATGGTAGATCTGTGATATCTGAATCTAGTCGGCTATTTTATAATTTAATTATACAAATATATATTGAGTTTTTTAACCGTATAAAGTAAACTTATTAATATTAGAACGATATGGGAAAACATATGAAGAAAATAACAAAATGTTTATCGCTTAAATCCAGTGTAAACAAATGTTGGAGGCGAAACTGTGATTTAATTTAAGTACACAGTATTTATTCTTTTGCACTTGGAACAAAAATAGCCCGTTTCAATGGTTCCGAAAAACATTTGCAATAATAAGGGCTATTCTTTCAAGTCAACTTTTGTACCCTTGCCAAAAAAATTTAAAACTGCGAAATGTGATGATTACCGTATGATCAGCCTCATGTCATATGCTCTTAAGACGTTTCTTAGGATCACACATACGAGAAAATATCTTAAAATAATGAAGAAAGCATTAGCAACATGCAGTTTGGCTGTAGAAATGGCTTTTATTCGCAACACTCTCACAGCGCTGCAGGGACACATAAATTATGATATCTATGTTTGTTTTTTAGGCTATCAAAAAACTTCGGACGGTGTTCAACATGATAAACTGATGGACATATTAGCAGTGCGGGGTATAGATAAAAGAGATCTGCGCTTTATTAGTCAGCTATATTGGAATCAGACAGCCGAAATGAAAGTAGAAAGTCGAACTTCTGAAGAAGTAGCAATAAAAAGGGGGGCATTCGGCAGGTATAGGTTTTAAGCCCGCATCTTTTTAACTTATACACGGAAGCAACACATGATGACAAAGCGCTAAAAGTGGAAAACATGGAAGTCAGAATAAATGGTACGGTAATTAACAATATAAGATATTATGCGCAGACGACAATCTTGTTTCAGCAAATAGCCAAGCAGAATTACAGAAAACAGTGAATAGCTAATTGTAGAGTGCAGCAGTAATTTAGTATTTTAATTCATATCGCTAAGACAAAGGTCATGGTTTCCGCAAAGAAACTGATGAGATGCGTATTGAAAATTATTAATGAAGCGAAAATCCAGCAAGTATCATCAATTAAATATCTCGGCACAATTCTGGAGAATAAATTGCACCTCAAAAAAGGAGATCAGATAAAAAATAGAACAGGTAACGGTTATGTTCGCGAGCGTGAGAAATCTATTTATTAGGCGGGAGTTAAAAGTCGAGCTGAAATTAAGGATGCTTAGCTACTAGATATTCTCGATTTCGTATTATGAATGCGAAGCATGGAAAAAAGCACATACAAGCCTTTGAACTGTATATAGATATGTTGCGTATCTCATGTATAAAAAAAATTACCTATACGGAAGTGCTCAAGAGACTGGATAATCAACCGGAAGTAATGGCCAACATAAAAGAAAGAAAACGAAAATATTTAGGTCATTTTACGGGAGCTCCTAAATACGAAATTCTAAGATTAATTATTCAAGGAAAAATGATGTTGTTGGTCGTCTACAAAATTCGTAAATGAAGAATTTACGCCGCTGGTTCGACTGCTCATCAGTAGAATTATTTCGTCAACCTCTTCCTCCTCCTCCTCCTCCTCCTCCTCCTCCGTGTAGGAAGTGATGCACGAAGAAAATTTCAAGAATTAAAAATTTTTAAAAAATGAAACGTTCAGTTCATTACAGTGGATGTCATTTCAAGTTTTGCAACGAATAACTGAAAATAATATTTCTAGCCAAAATTAACACTTTTCATCTTTTCCAAATTATCAATTCTGTCATCTGTTGTGCTAATTTAGAATCGAAAATGAGGGAAAATTTGAGCTCAATTAGCGGCGAGAAACGGAAAATTATGAATAAAAGGAAACACAAAATTGATACATGTACACTAATGTTAAAAACAAACTAACGAAGATTTTCTTCTCCATTAATACTGAATTAATGAAATAAAACTAAGATCTCAACTGCTTTAAATAGATTTATCAATCAACCGGTGTTTACCTTTGCAATAATTTTAATTTATACGTTTTTTTTGTTTTTTTTTAACCACTTATAATTTAAATTTTGTAGCACAGTTAAAATTACAAAAGTCATTAGTTTCTACAGTTCATGAGCCTAGTCAGTTATGTTAAATGAAGTTTTCAGAAACTTTGGCTTATTCAATTTTTGATAGAAATCTCGACATCAATGCATATCGCGAAAAGATAATATTCGGCGTAACGTTTCTGAAACATGTCCGAAGTAAAGCAGTATCCTAGTTTTTACAAATTTTCCAATGTGTCGGTTTATCTGTTTAGGTATTTTAGAGAATATCACTTTTTTTAAATTGAACATATTAATCAAATTATCCATTTTTGTAAGTAAGTAAAGTAAGTGATTTTGATAAAAGATCATGGAATTAAGCTTTTCATAATGTACTAAGTGTAATGGATCCAAGGAGAGTACTGGGGCCTGTTCCTTTCTACTTCTGGATTATCCGTCTTTACTTTGCCCCAGATTTCCCTGGTATAACCAATATTCAATCTCAGATTAGGCATAAACCTGGGTGCAATTCGGATCCGAAACGAGACAAGTCTCGATAACCTATGGCACCTCTGGTTTGGTAGCCATTTTGTACTTATATTCAATAACCGTACTACACATAACAGAAATTACATTTTAATATTTATAAAAATAACACCGACCTGTTTCGTAGTACTGACTACAGATTTTTATAAGTATTGAAATATATATATATATATATATGTATATGTATATGTATATATATTCTGTTGTGTGTATTACAATTATTTCATATTTTACAATATCACCAAAAACGTCACGGGCTACATTTTGTTGTTTAGTTTGAACAACAAAGTTCCACATTACTAGAGTATGTCATACAAGCTTTTTAGTGCAATGATAAATCTTCTAATTACATTGTGCACTCCTAATATTACAACAAGCATTCTAAATAAACTGTAAAGTAGTGTGCATGTTTTTCACAGTTTTTCGCAAGATAGCTTTGAAAAAGTAGAAAAAATTTCTCACAAGAATACGTTTCATTTGAATCGGCATTGCATCAACCAAGAGCGTCGCCAGCCGATAAGCCCAGGGATGGGGAGGGGATAATAGAAAGAGGATATGAGTTATAGGACAAAAATAAAATTTCTAATTTGTAAAGGCTTAATATTTTATTAAACAAGAATAAAATCTTAATTAAAGCATTATTTCAGTAGGTTTCTGGTAAATTGTTCCACTACTTTATTATAAAAGTCTTCCAAATTGTCCGTGATTACGCACCTAAGAATACTCCTCTTCATGGCCAGTTGGTTAAAAAGTTTCGAAGCAATAAGGGGAGCAGTGGCCCTCAACCCTGCTCTCCCTTGGCGACGTCCATGGCAACAACCATATCATATCCTCGACAGATTTTTTTGCGCAAGTTCAAAAATAGTTCTTTACTATGTTTAAACAGAGAACGCTTTGGACGAAGTTTTACACAGTGCTGTACGATTTATATGTATATGTATGCGTGTGTGTTTTTTGTTAGTTTGAAAAAAAAGTTTAGTTTTCACAACGGAAAAAAAAAAAAAACTGAAAGAAAAAAAAGAAGAAAAAAACGAAATTTCGATGAACCGGAACTACATAATAGATGATAGAGTTGCGTAACCTCATGAGCCATCAACATTGGTTTACACATTCACATGTGCGCGTGTGTATCGTTGGCGTTTGCCTATTTTTTGGTTACTTATATAAATATTCCAGCGGCGTGTTTATTTATTAGCATAAGCTTGCGCGTTCTGTGTGAACATATCGCGTATTTAGCACATGGACGAATAAAAATTATACGAGTTATATGCGCGCCTCCCGCCAGTCACAATTTATAAACGTGTTCAAATAGTTTGTGCTCGCGTTCGCCAGAGTATGTGTCATTACCAAGCTGCCTACAAACGCATACAAAGTATCGAACTGCTAGAACTTATAGCCATTGCAAAATTTTTCAACCCGGTAGAACGAAAAAAAGATTCAAAGCTCTTAGAGCCGATTAAAGCGATTGTGTATTATCATTCCCGCGGGTGAAAGTTGCTTTCATCGAATGAAATTCAAAATTTTCATATCTTCCATTAAAAAGATTTTTCTATTGGGGGACATGTCGAAAAAGAATAATTAATATATTCTTTTACTAGTTCCTCATTCAGCCGGCTGTTTCTTTCACAAATTTGAAATTCTAAGTTTATACAAATGAAAGGTTAATTATATTTTGCTTTTACAGTTTTCTTTTTTTTTTTTGGTCAAATTATCACCTAAACATTGTTTGAAATTTAACATATTATTCAAAAATGGAATTTTATAAGAAATTATATGCTCTTAAAGTATTCCTTGTAACACGCATAATATAATAATTAATTTTTAACAGGGAAATCCAACTTTTTTATTTTGTTTAATAGTAATTCGGCAAAGGTGTGTGTAATCATTAAGAGTCGATATTTATTAGGCTCTTTGTAATTTATTTAATATCTATGTTAAATTATTACACTTTAAACTTACCGTGACTGGTAAAAATATACACTGTTTACGACTGATTTGAAAAAAAAATGAATAACAATAACGATTTTTAACTTGTAAAAGATGTGTCTAAGAATAGGTCACACTTTATTTTGTTAAATTTTTCAGAGTGCGACACTGTTCATGCGCGCTCTCTACTGGATTCTATTGTTTATAAACGGTATCTTTCGAAGTACTTTTTATGGTTTATCAGCGTGTCGTCATGTAGAATTACACCGACAGACCAGGCTGAGAAAATCTTTTTTTTTTTAACCCGGAAATCAGCAGTTTTACAAATCAAAAAATTTAATTCTTTTTTCCGGATTTGGCCGAAATGTTTTACCAAATTACTTCGAAATTAAAATTTTGAATTAAATTTTCAATCGTAGCCGCTTTGTTCTTCTGACGGCATAGACTTTGTCCGTGTTTCGCTGCTTCAGATGTTGCACTATCATTGTTATATTTATATATCACCGGTACTAGTGTCGTGTTGTTATTATTATTCTCAGTTAGGGATTATTCTATTATGACTATTATTATTATTATTATAGAGAGATGTTAATGATAACTGGCGGTGTTTGATTTTTAGCGTTCGATACAAGAGTATGCCTCACACACTATAGGGGAATATTAGTGTAATGCTATTATTCGATCACACATAAACACACACGTTGTTAATAGAACAGTTCATTATAATAATACAGCTTACGTGAAATGTGTTTGCTGGATTGCTTATAAAATTGTGTAACTGTACATTATAGATAAATTTAACGTGTGCCTTTAATTCACGAATCACTTTATTTCATCAAATGTATGTGATGTACGTTTCGTCACACTATTACACACGTTTCGTATTGCGCTGTGATTTGCAAATTTTATTTTCCGATTAGATTTACTACTACATGTACAAACATTAGAGCATACACACTTGCTCGTATTATTTACTCGAGCGAAAATGGTAATAATAATAATGTACGGTTCAGCGAAAATTATGCCGAATGCCTAAATGCCTGAATGAAAGGCATATACATATATAATCTCACTTTAAACATGTCAATAACGAATTTTAAAATTAGTATACAAAGAGATAAAATGTTTTTTGTTTTTTTTTTTTTAAATTTTTGTCATCTTTCACAGATGTTTGTTTCATACTTTTTCGTTCTATTTTGTCGTTATAATATGATACTTGTGCCATTCTAATGAAATGGACCAGCTTGAAATTGAAATGTCTCTTATTTTCTTTGGAGAACTTGATTATTGCAGTTATACATTTTTCAACGGCATTCTCCCAAAATTGTATGCCGGCTTTTAATTGCATTTATTACGATTTCGAATTCTGTAGGGAAATGACGACGAAACATTTAAACGGGATTGTTCTAGGCTTTTTCGCTTTAGCAATAGTGGAATTAAAAAAGTAAAATCATATTAGTAATAATAACAATTAGCAGGAGAAAGATTGCAACTAACTGATTATAGTGATTTATTGAAATTTTTCAACTGAAAGTGATACACACACGTTTTTGTATTATTTTAGTATACTTATATCTAGGTAATACCACCTAATTACATTCAGAACGAAAACATTAAAAACTAAAGCAGTAATTTTAAATGGATTTCGTTGGACACACAAAAATATACAATGCGCTTCTGAAAAATATAAAAACAAAAAAAAAAAACAAAAACCAAAAAAAAAAAATGGTAGGTACTCTCTATGACACGAAACGTTAGAAAGAAATTAAATAAATTAATATATAATACACTTCTAACAAATTCGCAACAACATCGTCACGCTAAGATAGTTGGTAACGAAAATAATATTAATTCCGCAGTTAGAAAATTTCGTGTCGACGTTATTTCCACCAGTTAACATCAACCAGTTTTATTTTGTTGACAATCATGCGCGATTCAAATTACATGGTTTATAAGGTATATAAAGCCAGTTGTTACTGAGATTTCTCAGCACTAAAGAATTTTTTTTGTGTATTTTATTTATATGCTATATAAAAATGACTGAAATATAATTAAACGTAAGAAATTATTTTCACCGAGATTCTTTTTTTTTTTTACCTTTTATCGGTACAATAATTTCATTTCCGGAGCTTTCGAATATTTTCATGTACACAACTCACACATAATGTAAGAAATGTCGGAAAATTTTAACAAATTAGTGAATTCAATAAGTTACAAATTTAAAAACAGATCCATTTTAGAATCACCGTTTTAGCGCAATCTTGGTCTCTATATATTTCTCAACAGAATTTTATTTTTATTTTTTCGTTTATTTATTTATTTATTTATTTATTTATTTATTTTTTTTTTTTTTGGTATTTTACTTATTTTATGTTTAATACCATCAACGTGTAGCGAAATTTCAAAAAATTTGTCGATATTGCGGTTAACGGACTACTTTTGAAGGTTTTAATGTATGGTTGTGCTCTGGCTGACATTATGTCGATGAGTTGAGTGTTTTTATAGTAAGCTGATACTTACATCGATATGGCTGTAAAAAAGTTTTTGATTCCTTGAGCGTTCAACGACACAAGTACTTTCATATTTGCGATTCACGAAAAATTTAAAAAGAGTCGAAAATATCTGTATCCTCGGATCTAACGCAATCACGGGAGCAAATTGCCAAACCTAAAAATCGTTACGACATTTATCAAATATTTTTCCAAACTTTATACTGACTTTTTATCTTGACTTCTATGTCGACATTTTTATTTCGACAGGGCGTGACGCAATTTCGTGACGTCGTTTTTCGGCTGCTAGGTCATCTCGTAAAAGTGTATAACGTTCTAAAATTACATGCCCGCACGCGTTAAAAATAAGGTTTAATTTTGTATTTCAAATCGTTTCTTACCCTATAACGAACATTTCTTTTATGTATCTGTTCAACCTATCTGCGACACCGATCACATCTTCTTTCAATGTTTATCCTTTTCTGTCGTTTTGTGTTCTTTCTGTTAAAACTCAAGCAAGGATTTTTCCTTTCACTACCCGCTATCACAGCTATTAATTAAGTCCGTTATATCCTCAATATCTGACCGAATCAAAATTTAACTGACAGCTGTTTCGGTTTTTTTTTTTTTTTTTTTTTTTTTTTTTTGTGTCCGGGCGTAAGTCTCTGGCTAACCTATCCCTCCTTTCGCTTTCGGCTGGTTTTATTTTTTGGCCTTACCGTTAATTAGCAATTAGCGGACGACCTAGTTAGTGGTGAGTTATTTGACATTCTTTTATGTACTATGGGTTTTCTTTCTATTTTTTCCTTCAGCAACTGCTACGCTTTCCTGCTATCCTTACTGGATTTTACATTTTCAACTTATTCCCACCATTCCTTACTGCAGCGATAGTTTCTGTAATTCCTAAACCCCTGTTAATAGTTTCAACGTTGAACGGGTCTTCATTAAATTTCTGCACGTATCTTCCCATTTATCTTTCCTTCCAAAATGACCTTCAGAATTTCGTATTAGGCCCCAATCGTATGATGTGTCCGAGGTACTGCAACTTATTCACCCATCAAGACCTACGGCTCGAACTTCGAATCAGACTGCTAAGGTGTTACATCTTCTCTATTTTGCTTTATGGTTGCGGGAGCTGGACCCTGAATGCATCACATTGGGGAAAAAAAGATTAACTGTTATCGGCGCATTCTGAAAATATCATGGGTGAAAATAATATCGAGGTACTTCAAAGAACGAGAAAGACCCTTGAAGTAATGCAAGCCATCAAGAAACGGAAGCTGCAGTACCTCGGACACATCATACGAGGCCCCAAAATACGAAATTCTGAAGGTCGTTTTGGAAGGAAAGATAAATGGGAAGAGATCGAGAGGAAGACATCAAAATTCACGAATAAGCTTATCAACTGGTTCGACTGCCCTTCTGTACAACTCCTCCAATCGGCCATTGTGAAAGAAAATTTTTAATTGTGGATCGCCAACCTTCAATTTGAAGACGGCGGATGAAGAAGAAGAAGAATTTTTGTATTTCTCTTGAGGACGTTTGATCATTCCATGTTTATAACTTCCGTCCACGTGGAATACATTTACCCGATAAAAACGGAATGGATAGAAAATATTAAGGACTGGACTGAAGACTTAAGAATCATAATGAATTTATTAAAAAGGCAAAGAAGAAAGCGCTGTAATGATAGTGATCGTCAACGTTCAGGGACTGAGTAGGACACTTTTAAGAAGAAGAAGAAGAAGATGCTGCTTTAACTGCTTTGACAAAAGTTTCAAATTCATCCACTCTATTGATGGTATGCCTTCCACTCGGTCGTTTATTTCTTTGGTAAATCAAGTTCGGTTAAATTTTTAAATTTACAACAAAGTTTTGATTCGTTGATTTTCTGTTAACGTCTACTTCACATATTATTGCTCGGTATGTGGTACTGGATTTGATATTTGCTTGGTGCACATGCGACCGATATTATTTATATATCTGGATTATATTTTCGCTTAGTTTTGGATCAGAAATTAAAATCTTAAAGAATTGTTTTCAGCCAAGTTATCCGTAAGTTCCGAATCGTATGTAATTGACACTGCAACTTTTATGATCTTCCATAAAAATTTCGGTTTCCTATTGAAGTACTGGAATATTCTGTTCCTTGTTATTAAAGTGACTGTATATAGCTCCCGGTACTGATATCACAATGCCGTCAGTTTTGATCACGACTTTTCTTTTACACGATACAATAATGTTACTCTTTGTAGAGATAGCGCTGCCGTATTTTGCATAAAATCTGTTATCTGTGCCAGCTTGATTCCTCCTATTCTAGGCTTTCGACTAATTCCAATGCGACGGGATTCTTCGAGCGTATATTTTTAATAATATTATAAGGTAAAATTGTCTAACTGATGTGTTAATTCTTTCCGAACGGATTCGTCAAAACCTTTCGCTGCCTTAAAAAGAAGAGTTTTTTAACGAGGGTTTTTTGTCGACTGGGTTTGAGGGGCGATTAACCGGATTTCAGATGAAACACGTTTCTAGGAGGTCCAGTTGCGTGTAGTTGTAATTGAATATCACACTTTTAAATCGCAACGTACGTGAGGCTCCATATTGGTCGACACGAACTGTGTTGCAATTAAAGCACACGAACGCTGACGATTTCACAGATCGATGATTTTTACGTTTCCCATCGATGAAATCATCCCCGGTCGCGCAACAACACGGAGAAGTTGATCTATCGGAAAATCTGCTACCGTTTAACTTTGTTGAAATAATGCGCATATGTCGGAGAAGCCTTTCCACCGTCTGGATTATTCCTTCTGTAAATATATAGCTCGCCGACATGTAATCGACAACGGGTAATTGACGTAAAATTATTTATCGTCAACGAAAATCTCGGTAGAATGACGTTTTGCTGGTTATTGTTTGATCAAATAGTAAATGTGCATTCCAAGCCCCAGTCTATTGCATCTTCGCCGATAAATAACATACGACTTCGCGAACAATTTCCTTTGTTTAATTTGCAATCGAACAGAATAATCCTAATTAAGACGCAATTCGTGGACATTATATCCTCTTCACGAAATTCGAATAGTTTAAAATGCTCCAATTTCCATACGAAAAACATAGGCGTCAACTTGTAATGCGACCAACATAAATTTATTCAGGCAGCTTTCAAGTTGTAGTAAGTGACTAATGTCAATCTTTCACGCGAGTGAATCGTCTGGAAAAGAAGAAATCTTTTAACCGTTAAAATCAATGAATCCATATTGGGATTATCTGTGGGACTTGCACCGAAACGCTAACAGATGTACGGGGTGACACCATTTGTATTCACTGATTATCAGCTGTCTTAATATTGAATCGATAAAAATAATGCGATTGCGAACAAAGGCTTCATATTTTGAGCTCCGTTCTTTTAGGGCAAATTAATAAAACGATAGAATCGCAGAAGACCACCATTCTGGCGATGCCGCATCTCAGTAAAGCCTACAGTACGACTCGTATCCTCTTTTAGAAATGCTACTTGCACTGTACACATCGATTTTGCATAGTTCCACTTGATGCGCACATATTCCACTCGTAATGCGGTCAACCATTTTTGAAAGTAACATCGCTGCATCGCAAAATGAAGTGGTAATTGTAAATTGACACTCGGTAATCGCGAAACTTGACGCTTAGTTTCCCCAAGATTTACCTTCTCGTCACAGCTCTGGTAGAGTATCAGCTTGGTCCGAATAATAGTAATGGGGAGAAATGAAACTGAGTAAGTAAAATATGCGGGGATGTCAAGAATCATACTACGCGCTTTATGAGGATCATGTTTCCAATATTAGCGAGTATTTCACTTCCACAGCAACTTAGCCAGTTGCCACCGAAGGCCACCACCACCCAATAGGATGAAAAGCAGAACTTTCTGATAATTATTAATTCGTCCAATGTGGAGAGAAATTTTGTTGTTAAAAAAAAAAAAAACATCTGAAGCGGAAACTTAGTTTGCCTGAAAGTGTTCGAGAGTTAAATGGGCTGCTTCTTTTGCCGAATCTGCTTAAAAGAATCCAGATTATCATTTCTCTAGACTTCCTGCTACGGTTTATAGGCATTTAGTAGCAATAAAGGACACGGATGATATGACTGAGGGGGATCGTCGCGTCAGTCAATGATCTGCAAGAATGGTGACCTTTGAATACGGCGATGCATCTTACCTACGTCATTGAAGTAGGTGACAATGTAAGTTTGAAAATGAATCAGCTTGTCGGAGAGGTCGGCTTGTTCAACCAGAGCACTGCCCAGCAATAAGAATATCATCAACCGTTGATGATGATATTCGGTCGTCCGCTAAATCGATATTTCTGCTAGTATTTTTGATTTATCATAATATTACAGCTGAGGACGACACTTTGTAAATATTTCGCTCTGATACACCGGCTTCTAACTCGAGCTGATCATCGCTGAGCCTTGATTTAAGACCTAAAATGGTAGCTTTGGTCGGGAAATCGTCTGTGCAAACGTAAGCGATCACTGCGTCTGCGTTGTGTGAAATATTATTATTCGAGGCTTTTTTATGAATGGTTCCTTAACAAGATTGATCTATAGAGATCGCTAAGTGTACGAACGACGCGACGAAAATTAATAAGCATATTTACTATGCTAGTTGGCAAGAAAACTCCACATTGATCCCCTTGTATTCTCGTGATTCTTGTACAGTTACATTTTCGACTGAAGTTGGGGGTTACCTGTACTTTGATTCTCTTCGCAGTGAAACTTTGTTGCATAGCTTAATAGAAACGGTAATGAATTTCCCTAGCGCAGACGATTCGGACTACACGGCTTTGTTAAAAGGGTTGTGCCGTTGAATACGGCTTGCGTAAGAAATAATTTCGTGCGGAGGAGAATAATTTCGGTTTATTAATCATGGCAAATGTTGATGGAGCCACGACGAGATCCGCGTTAATTTATATGAAAATAGCTTCAAAAAAAAAAAAAAAGGGTACGTTTATCCGTATTAAGATCGCATACTTTCGAACCTCTCATTATCGGTTCGTAGCTTCGGCATCGAAATTTCGGGAAAATAATTAACTCTTTTTTACTTTTTATGTAAGCACGCCAGCAGCTTTGACCCAACAACCGGATAGATAGATCGAAAGACGATTAAAGATAGGAGAATACAAAAAAATTGAAGTAAATGAATTGCAGCTGAAAATGGAAAGAGACAAACAGAGGAAGAATCATAAGAAACAAGAAGACCCACAAAAATTTTGTAGTAAAAAAGAAAAATTATGAGATAACTCTATCCGTCGATTACGGTATCGGCTTTTTGCAGTATTCCTCGAGAAGAAGACCTTCGTGCAATGTATACTCCTTCAGCAGATTTCCCGCTGTAGGCGTCATGACTTCATTCAAGAAGTACAGCTTCCCTACTGGTTTAGGATTTTCGTTGGAGCAATGTATGAACTTAATAACAAACGTCACCCTGTAAACTTTTTCGTTTCCCTCCCGAACTTTGGTATATCGGCAGCTTTCGATTCACCAAAACCTGGCATAAGGAAAGAATTGAGCGATCGACGTGAATCTTTTTCTAGACTGCAATTGCTAATTCGTTTTTTTGCCAAATCGCATTCAATTCCTCATAAGCTTTTTATATTCAACGGTTTCTACTTGCTTAGACATTTTTCCGAAAAGTGACCTTTCAGGATTGCGCTTAATAGTTTTTCTTTACTGTTTTATGACGATTTCCTGGGTATCGGGTTGATGTACGATTTCATTATCATCAAACAGACCCCCAAACAAGGCTGAATGAATGGTATTCTTCGAGGGAATTAATGGAAAGCACTTTTCAATTCGCATTTCGAACATTATTTCGGTGAAAACAAAGAGAGGCAGTAAAAGTGATCTAGGAAGATTAAATCGATGAGAGCCTAATAAACAAAAAATAAAAAAATTAGCCGAACTAAAATACACGAGGGTTCAACGCAAACTAATTAATTCGATTGGCCGGCAATTAAATTCGACAATTGCGGACGGAATTCTACCGATTCTCTTTTATCATGAAGTTGAAGCAAAATAAAGTAAAAATTATATATTAATACGGATTATTTTTGAGTGACGTTTGCGAGCAAGTATTTCATGAGCAAGTGGTACTCGGATGTTTCTGTATTTATCCCATTATTCAGACGGCGTATTGTACGTTTACAAAGCATACTTGACGCCGGATATTCGAGAGAACTTTTATATAATTCGTAAGCGAACAAAATTGCGTCGAAACTTTTACTACATCCCCAATCATTAAGGCTCACTTTGCAAATTACACAAATAATAAAAAAATTGTACGGCCAAATGATATATTGAGCTTATTTTATTTGAGATGTGAACACGGTTGACAATACGAAATCGTTCTTCATTTCCATCAGTTTTGTGCAAGTTCTTCTTAATAGTTCCTATTAATTGAAAGGAATGGAATATATTTAGAAATTTGCAAGATCTGCTGACCTAAATTAAAATTAACCTTACTTTTAATATAGTCGAGGTGAACGAGTCCGAAACAATGCGAAACTCTGAAAAGAACCACTTAAATGTTTATATCTTAATTAATGAAGTATAGGTCAATGAAAAAGATGTTATTGGGTGAGTATTTTAATGGCAAAATGATGGGGGAAAAAAAAAGAAGAATAATTGAAAGGTATGTTAAGAACGAGATTAAAAGTAAGCAAGGACGAACTAACAGTAACCGAAAAACCACAATAAAAACAAAACGAGCAAAAATGAAGAATAAGATAACTGATAATTGAAAAGTAATATTAAACTTTAAATTGATTGAATTATTAAATTTTATACCAATAGAAATTCAGGTGAGTCAAACGGACATGAAACAGTTTCAGGCAGTAATGTGCTGCATATTGCACGTTCATCGAGTCCCCTTGTAGCTTTTTTTTCCTTTTTTCAAATTGGAACTCCTTACATATCTATAGTCTAAACATTCCTATCTTCCCCGTTTTTAATGCGTTCTTTTTCTTTGCACTTATAACACTGGCATATACCTTGCAACTAACATGTGAAAATAACCGATACGGTTTAATACTCATTTCAACTCTTACTTAATCACCGATTATTTTAGAGTGAGATAATAGGTATCGTTAATTTGTTGATTACTTGTTCGTACGAGTGCGTGCTCTGCTTGCCCGTTACGTTTTGATTTATAAAATGATCCCCCAGAGCACTCTCACTTTCATCATCTGCAACTCCTAATAAACCTTGCTCTACTTACGCAATATCTTTTTCTATATCTCATCTCGCCTAATAAAGTGCTGAAACTATCTCTCTTTATTGTAGTTATTTATCTCAGGATCAAGTTTTAATAACTAAATTTTTCTTAATATAAAAAAGTTTCTTCATTTTTAAAATAACTGTACAACTTAAATGAAAAGGTTGTTATTTTGAGAAAAAAAATCGACGTATTATTTTAATGCAAGTGAGCATACTTTCAGGATTAATCTAATTCAACGTGAAACTAAATATCACAGATGTACACAAGTAAATATTGAAAATATCTGATATTCGAAAAGTAGGTAGAAAACTACGGGAGAAGCAAAATAAAATTTAAAAAAGCATCGTAACGTTTAGGTTTGTCAATGGGTTGAATTTTCGACGCGAAAAAAAAAAAAAAAAACAAAAAAAAAAAAAAAAACGTTTAGGTTTAAGAATAAATAAGCTGATGATTATAACACGCAATCGCGGGCATAGGTTTTGACTACTCCGTTTTGAAATTTCCGATAAAATCTCAAAATTTGTCTTCAAAGAAGAATTTCTATCGAAATAAATAAAAATCGATTTTCCGAACAGTTTTATGAAAACTGACATTTCCGAGTTCTAGCTTTATTGCGTTGAATGAAGTAGATGCCAGCCAAAACACATAAGTTGAAAAATAGCTTTCAATTTCAGTTATTTACCGGTTTTAGTATTATTAGTTTTATAAAATATTAATATTTATAAACATTTTAAATGCGCGCATGGTAATATGTAGATTCTGAACGATCTGGAAATAGAAATAATGGTACTGTGTAGAGATGTAAGAGTATCCGAACTCGGTACAGATACCCCGCCGTTACCAGACAGTGCAGAATTAGGCACCACCATCTTCGAATTATACTTCGTTATCCAGGAATTTGCCAGGTAACACAACTCGTGTGGTTTTTGTTTATCGGTTTTCAAGTAAAATCAATCGTCGAATAGAATATTATAATTGCCGAATTGTTTAAAAACGCTGAAAATATCTGTATTTATATTACAAGAATCAAACGAATGGAAAATTTACGAATAACAAAATGCGAAGATCATCTTTCCGTTTTTTTAAAGACTTTCAACCAAAAATCAATTTCTTTATATTTGCTGCGGAGAATAAAAGTAAAAATACCTGATGCGCGCTTAGAATATTTCTCTTATCGAACTAAAAATCCAAGAGTCTACAATACGCAGAGTAAGATTAATTAAAGATTGATTAAAGGAGCAATGAGTAAAGACAACAGGGGCAAGGACCTAAGTTAGGATAAAAAGTTGAATATTGGACAAAGTTTTTTACTAGCGAGTTCTGAAGACAAGCATGAACCAAAAAACAGTGCAGAAGGATAAATAAGGGAATGGTTGAACTTCCTCCGGGCCGCATACGTTTCAGAAATGATTCCGTAATGTCACGTTATTTATTGAATTATTTCATTTGAATCAGAGCCAGTTTTGTCAAAAAATTATTAAAGATCGTTACGATTTATATTAATTGTTCAAATATGCCTATATTTAGGCTGCAGTAATCGTTAATTATTAAAGGATTAAAATCCGTACATTTTTTTTTCCAAAAATAATTAAGCCTTATCTTTATTATCTAAGGTTAAGGAAAAATTTCGAACACTTTAAAATGGGGATAAATGTGATTTTTTTGACATATATACAGAATTTTTAAGACCTAATGTTGTAGAAAATTATTCTTTCCAAATTATACTCTTTAATTTTATAAAAATTACACTCAATCGTAGAAGTCGATTGAGATTTTATAGACTGATGAAATTTTTTGTTCGAACAAAAAGAGCACAATATTTTTAACTTCTCGTTTTAAATATTACAATTCGATTTAAATTAACGCTGTGCACTACTTTAATAAACCCTAATATTTATGAAAAATTTTCATAATGATTAAGTTGCATTATAACATTCGTATAATATTTCAATTTTAAATTTCCAATTTAACCGGTTTAATCAAAACTGCAATATCAGTGTTAATGAGGATTATTTTATCATTACTCGAATAATCAATTGATTCCTTAATGAACATCAGATAACTACAATTTTGCAATGCTTTATAACGTAAGCACCTGTACTACAGTGTGTATGTGTGTATGAGTAGCTAAAAAAATATTTCTTTTAAATTCGGATATTAAAAAGCGCTAAAAAATTTAATGAAAAATAAAGAAATTCTTATTATTAGTATGTCCAACTTTTCGCCCCAACACTGAAACCAAATAGCATATGGACTATTTCCCATGTAAGCTGCATTAAAATCAATTCAATATTAAGCTCTGCGTGGCAAATAAACTGTCATTATATTGTACACGCATATTCTCTTTCAAATGCGTGTTAAAAATTTCCTTCTCCCACTTTCTCTCTCTATGTGTATTTGTATATATATATAACTTAGCCATTCGTGCCTCGCAAGGGGACACCCCCGAACCCATAGCTTTATCACTGCTGTACTTCGTATAGAACGAGGAAAATTGAAGTCATTCTTAGCCCAACCGCCACTAATTTTTCCGCCACAATTTGATCTTCTAACATATATAATATATGTAACATTTTGGGACAAAATAAGTGATGGGGATCGGCTTAAGAATGACGTTGTTATTAATATACTCGTATATGTATTATATGTGTAGGTGCGCTCGCTGTGCTTTCGTGCGTATATTTAGTAACGACAATTTCCCCAAACGTTTAGTCATTTGTTTTGATGCGGAATATTTAGCAAATTTAAAAATAATAAATATTCCGATTATGCAAGAGAAAATAAATATTATTCATTTGAGCGAATGTACGATGTAATTTATTACTCGGACACTAGGATAGTATTCCAGAACACTAAAAATGAATTACGTCTACTTATTTTTTTTTTTTTGTTTTGTTTTTAATTACATTTAATTGCAATCGTGTTTATTTTTTATTAGTCTTCAAGAACATTTATCGTCAAAGTCTTTAGGAGTTATGTGCTATTACCAGTGGTTCGAACCAGCGGTGGACAAGTGGATGGATTTAGCAAAATTTAAGGTTAACTTATCAGTTTAAATTAAATTAAATCATCTATTTATTATTTAAATATGTTAGACGAAGAAGCGCGTATTTTTTACTAACAAGTGTAATTTAATTTTTGCCGCGTTGAAAAATGTCACCGTTTATCAGTGATGTGCTATTACGAAACCGGGAATAACACATTTGAAAGTTAATTATTTCAGAGAAATTGTTAATGAGACAAATATCAGGAAATTATGTATTTTTTATACTTCAAGGATTATTTCACAAAAAAATCAATCAATATACGATGTATAAGTTAATCAATAAGTTTAAATAAAATGAGGAAACCCTGAGTAGCAGGCCTGCGCCCCAAAATTTTGAAAATTTTCTGCACATATTTAATAAATAACAATACATTTTTCACTAACATCCGCATACTATTAATAATTTCAATCATTATTTTGATTTATACATATTAATAATTTACATAAATGAATTACCCCCCGTATATGAACATTAATAAAAATTACCTATGTTATATTGATTATACTCGTAATAAAAAGTTTTTCCTTAAGATATTAATGATCTACCTTTAAAAATATAGTTTTTTTTTTTTCTTTTTTCTTTTAAAAATAAGAACACCCTAAAAATCATCAATATTTATTTTAAATTTTTGATTTTTTTCCGATTTTAGTGTATTTATAATAACTATTTCAGTTCTCATGGGAGGGGGTTTAACCCCAAAAAACCCACCCCGTGGACACATGGCCTTGCTGAGTAGGGGATTAATTGTTCCTTCCCTTAAAATGAATTCCTTTGTTATATAACGCAGCGTATCAAAATATTGATACTAGCTTTTAATATTACCGAGAAGTAAAAATGTGACAGCGCGCTCTGTTGATATAATCGAAAAAGATTATAAGTACAGGTTAAAATTTCTAGAGGGCACAAAAATCGCCCGACGAAACAATTTAAGGGTAAACATTTTTTACATAACTCGTGACATGTTACATATAGATTAGTAAACGAAAGAGAAGGTAAAAAAGATTGTAAATTCTTAATTTTGATAAAAATCGGGTGCTTTTTAAATTTTCCGAATTTTATTTTAATTTCTAGAGATGAACAGAGTTGATTAATTAGTTCCAATCGATATTGTAAATTGTTACCCCTGGAGAGGGATACTAATAAAGAATTATGAAGTTTAGCTATATTTCAGTTATAAAGAAAGGATATGAATCATCAAAAGAAAAAACTGGTTCAATATTCTGTGATGTTATATTGTCGAATATGAAGTAGTTAATAATTTCTTCAAAAAGTTTCGTACCGGTATAATGGAAGAATTTTATTTCTACACTTTAATTAACAGAGTTTTTAAAAGGGACTTAGACTTTTTTCAATAAGCCGCACCACGTTTTCATGACACGTTGTAATCCTATGACACTGCCAATTCCTCGTTCCCTGTCTTGGTTCCATTCTATTCCTCTCAGTCGTCGCTCTTCTATTGTCTCCCTAATTCGTCTCCGGATCAATCATTCTCTCCTCCCCTCCCCATCACGCTTTCGATTTGCTCTATCGCCTTCTCCTGATTGTTCTCTCCACCACTGTGATCCTCCCCTTGTATATGTACGATGCTGATCACATTTTCTTTGAGTGTCCTGCTCTTCGTAACAAACGCTCCCTTTTATACAGTCAGCTCCTGTCATTAGGTCTTCCTACTATGCCCTGTAACTCTTCCTTTATCCTCTCCTTTCCTTCATCTTCTGCTGTGGTGTCCGCACTGCTGTCCTTTGTTGCGTCCATTTCGGACCGCTTAGTTATTTAATTTCTTAGCTTAGTTTTCTTGTTGTTGGGTCAATGCCGCTGGCGCGCCCAAAAAAAAAAAAAAAAAAAAAAGACACTCCTTGAAATGAAATTTGAAAAAAATAACAATAAAACTGATTTTAATTATCAAAAATCAAATCGTTAAAATACCACGGAGATTACACGTTAACAATTACTATGGGTACCATATTAATGGGTTTGTAAATTTTGTCTTATAATGTTGACGTATAGACTATAGGCGTACCCGGGAGTAGTGGTAAAAGGACAGTTCACGGCCAAAGGATGCCGCCACCGCTAATTAAGGCCTTCCAGAGCCGTTTCCGGAGCGTCTCGGACCGCGGAACCGCATTCCATTTGATTGTCGATCCCTTAATTAATACACACACATGTAAATGTACGTGTTTATACGTCTGTACACACATGTAAAAATCACCATCATCATCACTTTCGCGGTAAATTCGTACGCATGCCATCGCAAGTGACCTTGTACCTGTCAATCAATTGACCGATGCATGCCTTTGCTTGTATGTAAATTACCGTTATTCGGTAGCAACTAGTTTTGGAGGATTACGCACACAATGATATATATACGGTTACGAGCGTCTGTACACATATGTAAAATTAGTTATTATCATTATTGGATTTTGTTGTTATCAATATTATTAGTGGTCAGTCTGCAGGAATCGCGGTGAAATACAGGTTTTCGCCGTTCCGGTATTTCTATGAATCGCGAAGATTTTCGTTCGGTCAGTTGCGTAAAACTTTTCTTTGTCCGATACATTATGTACGGGGGGGTAAGTCTCTATCTCACACATCGCAAAAGCGAAAATGCTTCTCTCATAGCGCTACACGTAAATGCTAACGCAACCGTTGAAACCGGATCTTAACATTCTTATACTTTCTATTACAGTCTATGTCATATTGTAGATGGATACACCCTACATGTACACACTAACACAAAAACATACTCATACTCAAAGCTCATGACTACTTTATTCAATGCGCATATGTAACCAACTATTCCTGACGGAATGACATTTTTCTGACGTAATATTTCCACTGCAACAACTGATTTAAACCAAGTAAAAGCGCATGCATCGTTCTCACACACATGTCGATCGTTAGCGATATCGTAATTTTTTTTTTAAATTAACCAAAGTATAATATTTAAAGCATAAAACTAACGTGAGCTCCCTATTCCCTGCTTTATACCATTCAAATGTATTTTTTAATTTTTTTATTTTTTCCATGCCTAAGCATTATAAAAATTGGTCTAAGTATATTTCTCATTTTCTACGGTTCCGAAAATTTTTTCTTTATTCTCCGATCGTTACAAAAACGTACTGACTAGTGATGGGAAACTTCGAAATGTTTCATTCGAATTATTCGATTGTTCGATAACTTCGAATGCATTCGATTGTTCCACAGTTGCATTCGAAATGTTATTTCATTCGTATAATTCATTCGTATTCACATCAATCATTCGAATCAAAATCATTCGAATTAAAATCATTCGAATCAAAAATCATTCAAATCAAAATCATTCGAATTAAAATCATTCGAATCAAAATCATTCAAATTAAAATCATTTGAATCAAAATCATTCGATTGTTTTTTGTTTTTTTTTTTTTTTGACGATTGTTGATTGTTTCGATTGTAAAAACATTTCGAAATCGCACATCACTAGCACTGACAGATCACACGCTTATATCTACCATAGTGTTAGCCACCACGAAAGCGAACCATTCGATCCCGTGCACACTCTGCTCTCGATAGTTTCCCTATCGTTCATAATAATTTTTCAAAGCCTAAGTATCATAGAATTAGTGCAAGTATATTTATTATTTTTTCTCACTTACGATTATTTTTCCGTCCGTAAGTATTATAAAATTAGTCTAAGTATATTTCTCATTTTCTACGGTTCCAAAAATTTTTCCTTATTCTCCGATCGTTACAAAAGCGCACTGACTAGTGATGGGCAACTTCGAAATGATTCATTCGAATTATTCGATTGTTCGATAACTTCGAATGCATTCGATTGTTCCACAGTTACACTTGAAATGTTATTTCATTCGAATAATTCATTTGTATTCACAACAATCATTCGAATTAAAATCATTCGAATTAAAATCATTCGAATCAAAATCATTTGAATGAAAATCATTTGATTGTTTTTTTTTTTTGACGATTGTGGATTATTTCGATTGTAAAAACATTTCGACGCACATCACTAGCACTGGCAGATCACATGCTTATATCCACCATAGCGTTAGCCACCGCGAAAGCGAACCATTAGATCCCGTGCACACTCTACTCTCAATAGTTTCCCTATCGTTCATAATAATTTTTCCAAGCCTAAGTATTATAGAATTAGTCTAAGTATATTTATTATTTTTTCTCACTTACGATTACTTTTCCATCCGTAAGTATTTATGTATGTTTTCCCTGGTTCTAAAAATAAATCTATCGATGTCTCGCCTCTCAATGAATGCGCACGCATCATTCTCGCGCATGTGTCATTCATTAGTGTTACCACTTTTTTTTCAAAATTAGTCCAAGTATATTTTATTATTTTTCTCATTACGATTATTTTCAGTCCGTAAGTATTTCTGTATGTTTTCCGAGGTTTTAAAAATTAATCCGAACAAACATCCAGACTGTTGTGAAAGCACACTAATCTTCTACATTATACGTTACTCTATTACGAATTCTTCAAAAATTGATTCAAATATTTTTTTCATTTTTTTTTTTTTTTTCAATCCTAAAAATTCATTCTTTCTACCCCCGCCCCTCCCAGCTAAAATTACCGATCTTTCGTAATCTTTATTTATTTTATCGATTCTAAAAATTAATCAATGGTTCGCTTGAAAGCGCACCACCGTACATTCCCACACACATATCTTCCATCACGAATTTCCCTATCGATCATGAACATTTTTCAACGTTAGCCACAATAGCATATCACATTGGTCTCGCATACGCACCACATGCAGTTCTATATGTTTAATTTTTTATTAACGATCTTTATTTTTTTGTACCTGTATTACTTTTTCCTACACAGTCATGTCATCATATACAATTAACATTGTCAAAATAATTTTAACCTTTCGAGAAAGAAAAATCCCCGACCAATAAAAAAATGTTTATCAACATCACAATTATTTTTAATATTAATCGTTCGCTACAAACATAATTTTTTCGATCGTTTCAAGACATTATTGTTTCAAACGTCAATCCCTCTTTTCCAAGAATCGATAAACTCTGCAGGTATACATCTCGTCGTCGCAACAACCATTACCTGCATGACTCGCATACCTTCAAGACTACTTGTACATTGCTCGCACGCTATTTACCATTATTCGGTACAAGAATATTTTTCACACTCCCTCACATACATATACGCATACACTCAAAGTCCTCTGTTCGTATACAAATATATTCAGCTTTCTCCGACGGAACAACATTTTCTGATGTAACATTCCCACTACCGCACATAATTCAAAGGTAGCTAATGAGATAGACTATCGAACGGAATCATTTAAGCAGTCAGTATTAGTTTTATGTTAAACATGTCTATTTTGTCGAATCTGTGTTCACGCATTATTAAAAAATTTACGTCAACGTTAAAGAAAATAATTTCCTACGTTTTTTCTCTTTTTTTCTCTATCATTTTTTTCTGTCTTTTATCTTTTCTTTTTCTCTTTCTTTTTCTCTGTCTTTTTTTTAGTGAAAAGTTTGAAATACATATTATTCAATCATGAACGCTAATATAGTTAACGTAAGCAACAACTCAAAATCAATTAAGCACGCTGAATTTATTCAGAATTTATTTGCAAGTGATAGCGACTCGCATACGTCTTCGTCACTTCAATTACCGCAATCAGATGATGGTTATTCTTCAACAGAATCAACATCTTTTGCACATAAAATCGTTGGTCCAGTATTATTGTCAGATCAGATGGATATAGCGGAATATTTTGTAGATTTCAGCTTCCATAAGGATTCTGATTATGGTTTTCTAGTAACCGAACTAGCGATGATTGAGATGTCTGGCGGAAGGTATTTACATACGCTATACAAGCCAAGCAGAGCATGGTCTGCATCAAAAATGCCTCATTTACAATGCTCTTCCGTGAGTCATTACTTGAAAAACCCCTCATTATTCCCCTGTCGGGAAGAAATATTCATGGCACGCGATATATTCACAATATTGTCCGAAAAACCGAAGGCTCGCGTATATATTTTAACCACTTATGCAAAACTTATATTATCGGAACTTAACGAAAAGTCTGAATTGTTGCGTGACTTGGACTACGAACTCGTTAATATGGAGAAAGTCTTTCGAGTACCTAGTATCGATGATTTATATCAAGAATACTCTGGTATAAGCAATTTGGTAACTTGTAAACACCATTATGAGAATAATATTTTTCAATGTGCGGTGAAAAATGTTATGGTGATGAGGACATGGCACGATCACGTTATCCGTCCGCTGAAGCTTATGAACAATCTCAATATAAATGATTTAAACCAGTTATTCATTACAGCCACCAAAGAAATGATAATTACATTATTTCCAAGTTGCATCGGGGACATTTATATATATTTACCGGACAGATTAAAACAGGATGATACGATAAAATCATTTCTACCATGCTACGATCACGAACATGATAAAGAATATTATATCGACGGTGATACATTACGCAGGAGTACTCGAAATTGTGTCAAAGTAAAAGATTGCGACGACTGTCAACATTCAATTCATACGGATTAAAAATTCAATAAAAGGCGCGGAATTTGAAGGCTGGAGTTGTCTAGATCCTACAGAAGTTGAATATGAACATAAAAATTACCTTTCAATGTACTAAAGTCAGCTGTCGCAGTATGTATAATATGTGAAATAAAACCATATTTTTTTCTTTTGCTCACATTTTTTTATTTTTATTATTTCAAAATCTTTTACATTGTTTCACATAAATTATAATGTATGTATGTATGGAATTTTAATATGTAATAATATACATTTCCTACATTTTATTTTATTTCATGATCATATAATTACTTCAAAATTATTTAGATACACCGCAGACATTATAGTACCGAACACATCATTTATTATTTCATTCTATTTCAATTAATATGTTGTATGGATGAAATCGAATCAATTTATGTAACTGTTTATTTGAATTTAAATTATCTTTTTTTCTTTTTCTTTCTTTTTTAAATCTCTTAGCATATGCATGCGTGTGCTTACATATACAAGTATGAAAAAAATTTTTTTTTTACTTTTTCCTCGATATGAATGGTAAATCTACGACTTTATTTGAAAAACGGTCAAAACCTGATACACACACATAGATTTCTTCAAACTTTGATGGAAATTTTTGTAAAATGTTCAGTTTACACTTATTATCTTTAAAAAAAAAAAAAAAAAAAAATTCATTATTATTCATATCGTTTAAATAGACTGATACAACAGAGAGAGAAAATAAAAAGCTAAATTTTTACACGTGAGGGAGGGGCTGATGAAAACGTACGAGTCTTATTATTTGGAATACAGATTACGAAGAAAATTTTTATACAATGTTTCGTTCTAAGATTTTTCATTTTTTATATTTAAAATTTTTCAATACGAAAATATTTCGAAATCTACAGGAACGTCTACGAATAGTCTTCGTCATTATAGAAGCACCTGCAGATCATGTATCGACACTGCATGCGCGTAATGGTGAGTAAATATGTGTGAATATGTGTGAACATGTGTGTGTATGTATGCTTGAAATGTGTGAAATGGCTAATAAGAAACAACCGTTGAATCGCAACGACAGGTAGAGATCCGCTTATAGAATAAGAGAGTGAGAGTGATATAAATTATGTACCTTTATTATTGCAGAACTGCACTGCAGTGGCAGACATGAAATATCCGTTAGCATCCTTTTCGAGGCAGTCTTATAAAAAAAGCCGAAAATTAGCTTTAAAACTGGATGAATGAGATAGTTGATAATACACATACCATTAAGACCGGTATACGTGTATGTGGGCATGTGTGTGAGCGCATGGTTCAATGAATGACAAAAGATTATTAACTGCATAGACATTGCTAAATACAACTATACTGATTTATCCGTAAAACTAACAAATTTTACTGTTGTTTTCTTTCTTTTTTTTCTTTCGCGTTTTACCAAAAATTCATGTTAGTTCTAAAAATATTGCTAAATTCAAATTAAATCGCTCATGTTATTTTATTTTTTATTTTTGTTTCTTTAAACAATGTGTTACGGAAAATAAATCGTATTTATCTTACTCAATCTTTTACCTAATATTCTAACGGTTTTAGACAACAGCAGAAATATGCAAGTTACCATGGATGTATTATATTTTATTCGTGTATATGTGTATACACGCTTTCTATACAAGCGCATGCAAATATCAGATGCCAGAAATGTATGATAATATAATTTTTAAATCAATGATTAACATATTGTTAATTCTTTTTTTTCATCCTATAATATACAAAATAACATCATACTTGCTTTTACAACAATATTTAACTTCTACAAAAAATAAATATCCCCAGGGTGGGGAGTAAAAATATCATGAAGAATCACTGTTTTTTTTTTTTTCTTTGATTCACAATCTTCTTTTTCTTTATATTATTTTTTATTTCAAACACCGCTGGAAAATAACATGGGTTTTTTTTTTTGCTATTTTTTAAAAATTTATTCATACTCTCTCTAATTATAGCTATTTTTACACCGTTTTTCTTAACTTTTACTCATTTTTATATTCTACATACAATGCTTGAGGTATTAGATGATGCAAATTCTAAATACACCATATTGCTATCATCTCTGTTTATTATTTTTTTTATTTGTTACTCATTTTTTTATTATTTTCTTATGTACATGTATTAGAACTAGTGATGTGCGATTTCGAAATGTTTTTACAATCGAAACAACCAATAATCGTCAAAAAAAAAAAACAAAAAAACAATCGAATGATTTTTGTGAATACGAATGAATTATTCAAATAAAAACCGGAACCATCCGAACACAAACGAATGAAGTATTCGTTAAACATCGCCTAGATTCTTTCGAGAGAAATAACATTTCGAATGATTGTTGCAAATAGGAATGAATTATTCGAATAAAAACCAAAACTATCCGAACACAAACGAATGAAGTAATCGTTAAACATTGACTAGATTCTTCCGAGAGAAATAGCATTTCGAATGATTGTTGTGAATACGAATGAATTATTCGAATGAAATAACATTTCAAATGCAACCATGGAACAATCGAATGCATTCAAAGTCATCGAACAATCAAATAATTCGAATGAATCATTTCGAAGTTGCCCATCACTAATTAGAACCCATATGATTTTACAATAAAAAAAGTGTTTATACTCATTATTGAAGCTGAATATAGATAATATTTACATTTAAAGGAAAAAGAAAAAGTTATTTTTATTATTCCATTCGCACACAAAAAAATTATGAAATGTAAAATATATATATAATTCATGTAATATATTTACAAACGATTAACAAGAATAAAAGAAAATTAATTTAAAAAATAAATAAATATCACAAAAAATTTAAAGATGGAAAAATTACAAGATTATGATTCGTACAATGCTCACAAATTGACTCCTTTGATCAGGTTATTTTGGAATTCGAACAAACTTGCATGGTTGCATTGCGGACAATCTTTGATTAAGGTGGGATGTACTGCACTGAGTGGAAAAGAATCTGGAATATCATAGCTATGATGTTTAAAACACGGTAAGAAGCGTTTGATATGTCGATCATTCTTCAATGCTACAGGTAATTTATTGTAAAAATCGCAAATTTTTTGAGGACATACATTAATTAATATCTCTACAGTAATATTTTGCATCAAGTCGTACGTAGAATATTTTACTAATGATAATATAGGTCTAACATTTACATCGTACCATTTCATCATCACATATACATTCTGCAATGAACACCTATGTATGTTTTTATCCGTGTGTGCATCACATTTTACAACTCTTGATATTCCTTTATACATATTATTTAATTTCCTTAAATTGGGTATACCAAATTCTTTTTCTAAATTAATAATCTTGAATCTTGAAAGTGATGTTTCAAATAGTTTTATCCATATAGTGGTAATTTTTTCATTTCCTTTAACATAAATATTCAATGGTTCCAAATCTTCCAACACATTTTCTATATCACCGGCAATAGATTCGTAATTGTAATCTCCTGCATTCCACGGAATGGAATGACAGTTTTGAATTATCCTCATGTTTTCTTGTTTTTTAATATTGGATAATACATCCCATTCGAATAGAGGCTTGTAAATTCTATGAAATTGAATTTCACCAACGATACTTATTATTGAAAGTTCCTTAATGATGTACATATCATTATCATATTTAAAACATTGAATATCGATAATTACCTCACGTGCTACTATCATTGTTACAGTTGTTATTAAAGAGAAAAGAAAAAAAAACTAAAACTTTTAATAGTAACTAAAATTTAAACGTGTGAAGAACACTAATTCGTGAAATTAATAACAAGCGTGCGAATACAGTTATTCAGAGAGTTGACATAATATCTACCTTTGAATTAGATACATTCGATGAAATGTTGCATCAGAAAAATACCCTTCAAACGGAGAAAGTTGATTGCATACATTGATGAATGAAGTTGTTAAGAACTTGTACATACATATACATTTTTGTTTGTGGTAGTGTATGCATGTACACATGAGATCTTACATATAAGTAAGGGTCAAGATCCGGTTTTAACAGCTGTATCAGACGATCTTAACGTGCAGCTATGTACATGCAGGGATAGACTTTAATATAATCATTATCGATGGTAAACGAGAACATTAATTCATTTTTAAATTTTAATATATCATCTTCCATCGCTAATAACATAACATAAAAAACTACTAACTTAACTGAATATATCCTTCTTCAACCAACTTTTCCTCAATCATTCGAATTTCATCATCTACACCAGCATTTCACACTTTTTTTAGATGTATGCGATAACAATAATCACTCAACCAATTCATTAGGATCGTCTGAATAATCGATCGGTGTATCTTCATGACATACTCCGCCATCAGCACAATGCTTAGTCTTTACTCCATCATAGTAAATTTTTACACTTGAACCATTAGACTGAAACATCAGACGTATTATTTTTCTGTATTTAGGAAGTGCAGTACCCTTTAATACACCAGTAGCATGTAAATGAGCTCTAGTACACTCAAGTATTTATTTATATAGATCTAAATCATTATTTTGTATATTTATTCTCATCTATATGCGATACCATTAGTAAATGAATGAGTCTGGGTGTGTAAGAAAATTTTATTTGCTTACTTCCTTTTCCTAAATAAATTTCATCATATTTGCAGTCCCAAGAAATCAATGTCGATCCTATCAGACACTCATCAATGTTTGTATCATAGCGTATTCCATATACTTGATCATTCGGAACAAGTTCATCAAAATCTGTATGAAATGAATCTACTTCACTTATGTTAAACGACTTAGCTTTGAGTTTATTTTTTAATATTTTCATCTTTAATTTCAGACTCAGCGTCACTTCTCTGTTTACTATTAGACAGTTTTTAATGTTTTTACCATTGATGTATCATTTATTCCATAAGAATCTATTTTTATCTTTCAGATTTTTGTAATGCTTCATGAATTTCCAATAATGGTTTCATAATAGGTTCCAACATGATGGTTGAAGTACTTGTAATTGGTTTCCTGGGTATAAGTGTGTTTATGTTAGTGTGTACATGTAGGGCGTGGTTCTGCAATAATGTATCGACTGGAATAGAAATCATAAGAATATTAAGATCCTGTTTCAACAGTTTTGAAAGTGTTTGCATGCAACATCACATGTAGTGATGGCTGAAGCGAGTGTGTAAAAATAAAAAAATAAAAAAAAATCTTAGGCTAATTTTATAATACTTACACTCGGAAAAATAAAAAATAAAAAATATGTACGAATGGAAAAAGGGTGAGAAGGGATGTTTAGGTTAGTTTCTGGCTTTAAATATTATATTTTGGTTAATTTCAGAATTTTTATATTTACACATAGAATTTTGAAAAAATCGTGGTATCACAAATGATCGAGACTTGCGCAGGAACAGCGCGTGCGCTTTAGAGATATGTCAGGAGGACAAACGGAGCTTGGGTTAGTTTTCAGCTTTAAATATTAAACTTCGGTTAGTTTTCAGCTTTAAATATTACACTTGGGTTAGTTTTCAGCTTTAAATAATACACTTGGGTTAGTTTTCAGCTTTAAATATTACACTTGGGTTAGTTTTCAGCTTTAAATAATACACTTGGGTTAGTTTTCAGTTTTAAATTTCGCCTCTGGGAATTTTCACCTTAATACCTTGATTAATTTGGAAAATTCCCAGAGGCGAAATTTAAAGCTGAAAACTAACCCAAGTGTATTATTTAAAGCTGAAAACTAACCCAAGTGTAATATTTAAAGCTGAAAACTAACCCAAGTGTATTATTTAAAGCTGAAAACTAACCCAAGTGTAATATTTAAAGCTGAAAACTAACCGAAGTTTAATATTTAAAGCTGAAAACTAACCCAAGCTCCGTTTGTCCTCCTGACATATCTCTAAAGCGCACGCGCTGTTCCTGCGCAAGTCTCGATCATTTGTGATACCACGATTTTTTCAAAATTCTATGTGTAAATATAAAAATTCTGAAATTAACCAAAATATAATATTTAAAGCCAGAAACTAACCTAAACATCCCTTCTCACCCTTTTTCCATTCGTACATATTTTTTATTTTTTATTTTTCCGAGTGTAAGTATTATAAAATTAGCCTAAGATTTTTTTTTATTTTTTTATTTTTACACACTCGCTTCAGCCATCACTACATGTGATGTTGCATGCAAACACTTTCAAAACTGTTGAAACAGGATCTTAATATTCTTATGATTTCTATTCCAGTCGATACATTATTGCAGAACCACGCCCTACATGTACACACTAACATAAACACACTTATACCCAGGAAACCAATTACAAGTACTTCAACCATCATGTTGGAACCTATTATGAAACCATTATTGGAAATTCATGAAGCATTACAAAAATCTGAAAGATAAAAATAGATTCTTATGGAATAAATGATACATCAATGGTAAAAACATTAAAAACTGTCTAATAGTAAACAGAGAAGTGACGCTGAGTCTGAAATTAAAGATGAAAATATTAAAAAATAAACTCAAAGCTAAGTCGTTTAACATAAGTGAAGTAGATTCATTTCATACAGATTTTGATGAACTTGTTCCGAATGATCAAGTATATGGAATACGCTATGATACAAACATTGATGAGTGTCTGATAGGATCGACATTGATTTCTTGGGACTGCAAATATGATGAAATTTATTTAGGAAAAGGAAGTAAGCAAATAAAATTTTCTTACACACCCAGACTCATTCATTTACTAATGGTATCGCATATAGATGAGAATAAATATACAAAATAATGATTTAGATCTATATAAATAAATACTTGAGTGTACTAGAGCTCATTTACATGCTACTGGTGTATTAAAGGGTACTGCACTTCCTAAATACAGAAAAATAATACGTCTGATGTTTCAGTCTAATGGTTCAAGTGTAAAAATTTACTATGATGGAGTAAAGACTAAGCATTGTGCTGATGGCGGAGTATGTCATGAAGATACACCGATCGATTATTCAGACGATCCTAATGAATTGGTTGAGTGATTATTGTTATCGCATACATCTAAAAAAAGTGTGAAATGCTGGTGTAGATGATGAAATTCGAATGATTGAGGAAAAGTTGGTTGAAGAAGGATATATTCAGTTAAGTTAGTAGTTTTTTATGTTATGTTATTAGCGATGGAAGATGATATATTAAAATTTAAAAATGAATTAATGTTCTCGTTTACCATCGATAATGATTATATTAAAGTCTATCCCTGCATGTACATAGCTGCACGTTAAGATCGTCTGATACAGCTGTTAAAACCGGATCTTGACCCTTACTTATATGTAAGATCTCATGTGTACATGCATACACTACCACAAACAAAAATGTATATGTATGTACAAGTTCTTAACAACTTCATTCATCAATGTATGCAATCAACTTTCTCCGTTTGAAGGGTATTTTTCTGATGCAACATTTCATCGAATGTATCTAATTCAAAGGTAGATATTATGTCAACTCTCTGAATAACTGTATTCGCACGCTTGTTATTAATTTCACGAATTAGTGTTCTTCACACGTTTAAATTTTAGTTACTATTAAAAGTTTTAGTTTTTTTTTCTTTTCTCTTTAATAACAACTGTAACAATGATAGTAGCACGTGAGGTAATTATCGATATTCAATGTTTTAAATATGATAATGATATGTACATCATTAAGGAACTTTCAATAATAAGTATCGTTGGTGAAATTCAATTTCATAGAATTTACAAGCCTCTATTCGAATGGGATGTATTATCCAATATTAAAAAACAAGAAAACATGAGGATAATTCAAAACTGTCATTCCATTCCGTGGAATGCAGGAGATTACAATTACGAATCTATTGCCGGTGATATAGAAAATGTGTTGGAAGATTTGGAACCATTGAATATTTATGTTAAAGGAAATGAAAAAATTACCACTATATGGATAAAACTATTTGAAACATCACTTTCAAGATTCAAGATTATTAATTTAGAAAAAGAATTTGGTATACCCAATTTAAGGAAATTAAATAATATGTATAAAGGAATATCAAGAGTTGTAAAATGTGATGCACACACGGATAAAAACATACATAGGTGTTCATTGCAGAATGTATATGTGATGATGAAATGGTACGATGTAAATGTTAGACCTATATTATCATTAGTAAAATATTCTACGTACGACTTGATGCAAAATATTACTGTAGAGATATTAATTAATGTATGTCCTCAAAAAATTTGCGATTTTTACAATAAATTACCTGTAGCATTGAAGAATGATCGACATATCAAACGCTTCTTACCGTGTTTTAAACATCATAGCTATGATATTCCAGATTCTTTTCCACTCAGTGCAGTACATCCCACCTTAATCAAAGATTGTCCGCAATGCAACCATGCAAGTTTGTTCGAATTCCAAAATAACCTGATCAAAGGAGTCAATTTGTGAGCATTGTACGAATCATAATCTTGTAATTTTTCCATCTTTAAATTTTTTGTGATATTTATTTATTTTTTAAATTAATTTTCTTTTATTCTTGTTAATCGTTTGTAAATATATTACATGAATTATATATATATTTTACATTTCATAATTTTTTTGTGTGCGAATGGAATAATAAAAATAACTTTTTCTTTTTCCTTTAAATGTAAATATTATCTATATTCAGCTTCAATAATGAGTATAAACACTTTTTTTATTGTAAAATCATATGGGTTCTAATTAGTGATGGGCAACTTCGAAATGATTCATTCGAATTATTTGATTGTTCGATGACTTTGAATGCATTCGATTGTTCCATGGTTGCATTTGAAATGTTATTTCATTCGAATAATTCATTCGTATTCACAACAATCATTCGAAATGCTATTTCTCTCGGAAGAATCTAGTCAATGTTTAACGATTACTTCATTCGTTTGTGTTCGGATAGTTTTGGTTTTTATTCGAATAATTCATTCCTATTTGCAACAATCATTCGAAATGTTATTTCTCTCGAAAGAATCTAGGCGATGTTTAACGAATACTTCATTCGTTTGTGTTCGGATGGTTCCGGTTTTTATTTGAATAATTCATTCGTATTCACAAAAATCATTCGATTGTTTTTTTGTTTTTTTTTTTTGACGATTATTGGTTGTTTCGATTGTAAAAACATTTCGAAATCGCACATCACTAGTTCTAATACATGTACATAAGAAAATAATAAAAAAATGAGTAACAAATAAAAAAAATAATAAACAGAGATGATAGCAATATGGTGTATTTAGAATTTGCATCATCTAATACCTCAAGCATTGTATGTAGAATATAAAAATGAGTAAAAGTTAAGAAAAACGGTGTAAAAATAGCTATAATTAGAGAGAGTATGAATAAATTTTTAAAAAATAGCAAAAAAAAAAACCCATGTTATTTTCCAGCGGTGTTTGAAATAAAAAATAATATAAAGAAAAAGAAGATTGTGAATCAAAGAAAAAAAAAAAAACAGTGATTCTTCATGATATTTTTACTCCCCACCCTGGGGATATTTATTTTTTGTAGAAGTTAAATATTGTTGTAAAAGCAAGTATGATGTTATTTTGTATATTATAGGATGAAAAAAAAGAATTAACAATATGTTAATCATTGATTTAAAAATTATATTATCATACATTTCTGGCATCTGATATTTGCATGCGCTTGTATAGAAAGCGTGTATACACATATACACGAATAAAATATAATACATCCATGGTAACTTGCATATTTCTGCTGTTGTCTAAAACCGTTAGAATATTAGGTAAAAGATTGAGTAAGATAAATACGATTTATTTTCCGTAACACATTGTTTAAAGAAACAAAAATAAAAAATAAAATAACATGAGCGATTTAATTTGAATTTAGCAATATTTTTAGAACTAACATGAATTTTTGGTAAAACGCGAAAGAAAAAAAAGAAAGAAAACAACAGTAAAATTTGTTAGTTTTACGGATAAATCAGTATAGTTGTATTTAGCAATGTCTATGCAGTTAATAATCTTTTGTCATTCATTGAACCATGCGCTCACACACATGCCCACATACACGTATACCGGTCTTAATGGTATGTGTATTATCAACTATCTCATTCATCCAGTTTTAAAGCTAATTTTCGGCTTTTTTTATAAGACTGCCTCGAAAAGGATGCTAACGGATATTTCATGTCTGCCACTGCAGTGCAGTTCTGCAATAATAAAGGTACATAATTTATATCACTCTCACTCTCTTATTCTATAAGCGGATCTCTACCTGTCGTTGCGATTCAACGGTTGTTTCTTATTAGCCATTTCACACATTTCAAGCATACATACACACACATGTTCACACATATTCACACATATTTACTCACCATTACGCGCATGCAGTGTCGATACATGATCTGCAGGTGCTTCTATAATGACGAAGACTATTCGTAGACGTTCCTGTAGATTTCGAAATATTTTCGTATTGAAAAATTTTAAATATAAAAAATGAAAAATCTTAGAACGAAACATTGTATAAAAATTTTCTTCGTAATCTGTATTCCAAATAATAAGACTCGTACGTTTTCATCAGCCCCTCCCTCACGTGTAAAAATTTAGCTTTTTATTTTCTCTCTCTGTTGTATCAGTCTATTTAAACGATATGAATAATAATGAATTTTTTTTTTTTTTTTTTTTTAAAGATAATAAGTGTAAACTGAACATTTTACAAAAATTTCCATCAAAGTTTGAAGAAATCTATGTGTGTGTATCAGGTTTTGACCGTTTTTCAAATAAAGTCGTAGATTTACCATTCATATCGAGGAAAAAGTAAAAAAAAAATTTTTTTCATACTTGTATATGTAAGCACACGCATGCATATGCTAAGAGATTTAAAAAAGAAAGAAAAAGAAAAAAAGATAATTTAAATTCAAATAAACAGTTACATAAATTGATTCGATTTCATCCATACAACATATTAATTGAAATAGAATGAAATAATAAATGATGTGTTCGGTACTATAATGTCTGCGGTGTATCTAAATAATTTTGAAGTAATTATATGATCATGAAATAAAATAAAATGTAGGAAATGTATATTATTACATATTAAAATTCCATACATACATACATTATAATTTATGTGAAACAATGTAAAAGATTTTGAAATAATAAAAATAAAAAAATGTGAGCAAAAGAAAAAAATATGGTTTTATTTCACATATTATACATACTGCGACAGCTGACTTTAGTACATTGAAAGGTAATTTTTATGTTCATATTCAACTTCTGTAGGATCTAGACAACTCCAGCCTTCAAATTCCGCGCCTTTTATTGAATTTTTAATCCGTATGAATTGAATGTTGACAGTCGTCGCAATCTTTTACTTTGACACAATTTCGAGTACTCCTGCGTAATGTATCACCGTCGATATAATATTCTTTATCATGTTCGTGATCGTAGCATGGTAGAAATGATTTTATCGTATCATCCTGTTTTAATCTGTCCGGTAAATATATATAAATGTCCCCGATGCAACTTGGAAATAATGTAATTATCATTTCTTTGGTGGCTGTAATGAATAACTGGTTTAAATCATTTATATTGAGATTGTTCATAAGCTTCAGCGGACGGATAACGTGATCGTGCCATGTCCTCATCACCATAACATTTTTTACCGCACATTGAAAAATATTATTCTCATAATGGTGTTTACAAGTTACCAAATTGCTTATACCAGAGTATTCTTGATATAAATCATCGATACTAGGTACTCGAAAGACTTTCTCCATATTAACGAGTTCGTAGTCCAAGTCACGCAACAATTCAGACTTTTCGTTAAGTTCCGATAATATAAGTTTTGCATAAGTGGTTAAAATATATACGCGAGCCTTCGGTTTTTCGGACAATATTGTGAATATATCGCGTGCCATGAATATTTCTTCCCGACAGGGGAATAATGAGGGGTTTTTCAAGTAATGACTCACGGAAGAGCATTGTAAATGAGGCATTTTTGATGCAGACCATGCTCTGCTTGGCTTGTATAGCGTATGTAAATACCTTCCGCCAGACATCTCAATCATCGCTAGTTCGGTTACTAGAAAACCATAATCAGAATCCTTATGGAAGCTGAAATCTACAAAATATTCCGCTATATCCATCTGATCTGACAATAATACTGGACCAACGATTTTATGTGCAAAAGATGTTGATTCTGTTGAAGAATAACCATCATCTGATTGCGGTAATTGAAGTGACGAAGACGTATGCGAGTCGCTATCACTTGCAAATAAATTCTGAATAAATTCAGCGTGCTTAATTGATTTTGAGTTGTTGCTTACGTTAACTATATTAGCGTTCATGATTGAATAATATGTATTTCAAACTTTTCACTAAAAAAAAGACAGAGAAAAAGAAAGAGAAAAAGAAAAGATAAAAGACAGAAAAAAATGATAGAGAAAAAAAGAGAAAAAACGTAGGAAATTATTTTCTTTAACGTTGACGTAAATTTTTTAATAATGCGTGAACACAGATTCGACAAAATAGACATGTTTAACATAAAACTAATACTGACTGCTTAAATGATTCCGTTCGATAGTCTATCTCATTAGCTACCTTTGAATTATGTGCGGTAGTGGGAATGTTACATCAGAAAATGTTGTTCCGTCGGAGAAAGCTGAATATATTTGTATACGAACAGAGGACTTTGAGTGTATGCGTATATGTATGTGAGGGAGTGTGAAAAATATTCTTGTACCGAATAATGGTAAATAGCGTGCGAGCAATGTACAAGTAGTCTTGAAGGTATGCGAGTCATGCAGGTAATGGTTGTTGCGACGACGAGATGTATACCTGCAGAGTTTATCGATTCTTGGAAAAGAGGGATTGACGTTTGAAACAATAATGTCTTGAAACGATCGAAAAAATTATGTTTGTAGCGAACGATTAATATTAAAAATAATTGTGATGTTGATAAACATTTTTTTATTGGTCGGGGATTTTTCTTTCTCGAAAGGTTAAAATTATTTTGACAATGTTAATTGTATATGATGACATGACTGTGTAGGAAAAAGTAATACAGGTACAAAAAAATAAAGATCGTTAATAAAAAATTAAACATATAGAACTGCATGTGGTGCGTATGCGAGACCAATGTGATATGCTATTGTGGCTAACGTTGAAAAATGTTCATGATCGATAGGGAAATTCGTGATGGAAGATATGTGTGTGGGAATGTACGGTGGTGCGCTTTCAAGCGAACCATTGATTAATTTTTAGAATCGATAAAATAAATAAAGATTACGAAAGATCGGTAATTTTAGCTGGGAGGGGCGGGGGTAGAAAGAATGAATTTTTAGGATTGAAAAAAAAAAAAAAATGAAAAAAATATTTGAATCAATTTTTGAAGAATTCGTAATAGAGTAACGTATAATGTAGAAGATTAGTGTGCTTTCACAACAGTCTGGATGTTTGTTCGGATTAATTTTTAAAACCTCGGAAAACATACAGAAATACTTACGGACTGAAAATAATCGTAATGAGAAAAATAATAAAATATACTTGGACTAATTTTGAAAAAAAAGTGGTAACACTAATGAATGACACATGCGCGAGAATGATGCGTGCGCATTCATTGAGAGGCGAGACATCGATAGATTTATTTTTAGAACCAGGGAAAACATACATAAATACTTACGGATGGAAAAGTAATCGTAAGTGAGAAAAAATAATAAATATACTTAGACTAATTCTATAATACTTAGGCTTGGAAAAATTATTATGAACGATAGGGAAACTATTGAGAGTAGAGTGTGCACGGGATCTAATGGTTCGCTTTCGCGGTGGCTAACGCTATGGTGGATATAAGCATGTGATCTGCCAGTGCTAGTGATGTGCGTCGAAATGTTTTTACAATCGAAATAATCCACAATCGTCAAAAAAAAAAAACAATCAAATGATTTTCATTCAAATGATTTTGATTCGAATGATTTTAATTCGAATGATTTTAATTCGAATGATTGTTGTGAATACAAATGAATTATTCGAATGAAATAACATTTCAAGTGTAACTGTGGAACAATCGAATGCATTCGAAGTTATCGAACAATCGAATAATTCGAATGAATCATTTCGAAGTTGCCCATCACTAGTCAGTGCGCTTTTGTAACGATCGGAGAATAAGGAAAAATTTTTGGAACCGTAGAAAATGAGAAATATACTTAGACTAATTTTATAATACTTACGGACGGAAAAATAATCGTAAGTGAGAAAAAATAATAAATATACTTGCACTAATTCTATGATACTTAGGCTTTGAAAAATTATTATGAACGATAGGGAAACTATCGAGAGCAGAGTGTGCACGGGATCGAATGGTTCGCTTTCGTGGTGGCTAACACTATGGTAGATATAAGCGTGTGATCTGTCAGTGCTAGTGATGTGCGATTTCGAAATGTTTTTACAATCGAAACAATCAACAATCGTCAAAAAAAAAAAAAAACAAAAAACAATCGAATGATTTTGATTCAAATGATTTTAATTTGAATGATTTTGATTCGAATGATTTTAATTCGAATGATTTTGATTTGAATGATTTTTGATTCGAATGATTTTAATTCGAATGATTTTGATTCGAATGATTGATGTGAATACGAATGAATTATACGAATGAAATAACATTTCGAATGCAACTGTGGAACAATCGAATGCATTCGAAGTTATCGAACAATCGAATAATTCGAATGAAACATTTCGAAGTTTCCCATCACTAGTCAGTACGTTTTTGTAACGATCGGAGAATAAAGAAAAAATTTTCGGAACCGTAGAAAATGAGAAATATACTTAGACCAATTTTTATAATGCTTAGGCATGGAAAAAATAAAAAAATTAAAAAATACATTTGAATGGTATAAAGCAGGGAATAGGGAGCTCACGTTAGTTTTATGCTTTAAATATTATACTTTGGTTAATTTAAAAAAAAAATTACGATATCGCTAACGATCGACATGTGTGTGAGAACGATGCATGCGCTTTTACTTGGTTTAAATCAGTTGTTGCAGTGGAAATATTACGTCAGAAAAATGTCATTCCGTCAGGAATAGTTGGTTACATATGCGCATTGAATAAAGTAGTCATGAGCTTTGAGTATGAGTATGTTTTTGTGTTAGTGTGTACATGTAGGGTGTATCCATCTACAATATGACATAGACTGTAATAGAAAGTATAAGAATGTTAAGATCCGGTTTCAACGGTTGCGTTAGCATTTACGTGTAGCGCTATGAGAGAAGCATTTTCGCTTTTGCGATGTGTGAGATAGAGACTTACCCCCCCGTACATAATGTATCGGACAAAGAAAAGTTTTACGCAACTGACCGAACGAAAATCTTCGCGATTCATAGAAATACCGGAACGGCGAAAACCTGTATTTCACCGCGATTCCTGCAGACTGACCACTAATAATATTGATAACAACAAAATCCAATAATGATAATAACTAATTTTACATATGTGTACAGACGCTCGTAACCGTATATATATCATTGTGTGCGTAATCCTCCAAAACTAGTTGCTACCGAATAACGGTAATTTACATACAAGCAAAGGCATGCATCGGTCAATTGATTGACAGGTACAAGGTCACTTGCGATGGCATGCGTACGAATTTACCGCGAAAGTGATGATGATGGTGATTTTTACATGTGTGTACAGACGTATAAACACGTACATTTACATGTGTGTGTATTAATTAAGGGATCGACAATCAAATGGAATGCGGTTCCGCGGTCCGAGACGCTCCGGAAACGGCTCTGGAAGGCCTTAATTAGCGGTGGCGGCATCCTTTGGCCGTGAACTGTCCTTTTACCACTACTCCCGGGGGGGGGGACCCCTCCCGAAATAAATTATTACGTTGCTGTGTTGTCGCTTTACGATTGTAAGATGTGTTGGTACCAGGCATTCTGACAGTACAACTAACTATGGTTTAGTGTAAATTATTCTCCAAATTAAAACGAACAGAAGTAATCCTAATCCTTACGCATTTAGAACTATTGTACAAGAGATTATTAATAAAATATAATTACTAAGTAATATCCTTTTTTTTTTATTAATTGTTTTTTTTTCTAATTACCCCCTCGAGATACTGGCCTGAGTACGCCTATGGTATAGACACACGCGGTTTGGTGCGAAATTTCAAGTCTTTAAATTGAACTACAAAAAAAAGTATACGCTGCAACGCTAAAAATGTCAATTTTTGTCAAATTACTCGAGTAAATATAAACAAATAGCCAAACTAAACCATGGATGGATTAGTAGCAGATAAAATTAGTGACGAGTATAGGTATAAATCAGTAATAATTAGTATGAAAATTAGATGAATTCTCATATCTTGCCCAAATAATCAAAATGGATAGTAATTTTCGGCTATAATCCTCATATTATAATAAATGTGTAAATTTTTACATTTCTGATCTGTGTCTTTTATTACAATTTATATTTTTGATATTATCTTCAAACGCAGTCGTGAATAATCTTAATGATAAAGCGTTTCCTTGTCGTATTCCCCCTTTTTTTTTTTTGGTTTTTTTATATTATCATCGAGTGCAGTAGTAAAAATTTGGGTATATCTAATTTAAATTATGAAATATACATTATTAAACACGAATGTATATCGCAATAAAACTGAAAAATGGTGTTCATCCATAAATTTTTCACTTTACACTTTTGGCGATTATTTTACGGCGGTTGTGCCGGAATTTAAAACTAGTGCGGCTATTCTACGATTATAGAAATTAATTTTATTTTTTGTTCTTTTATAGGCATTGCGAAGAGTTAAAAAATCCATCGAATTAAATAAAATCTGCACCGGCGAACTGATTGTCAAGCATAGTACTTCCGGTGTTGATACGGCGTCGATCTTCTATCATGTATGTTATTAAATTAATGTATAATTATGTTCGAAACCCGCGTAAGATTATGTAAAATCTCTCAACTAGAACTTTCTAAATTTAACAATAACGAGAAGAGCTTTTTGAAGCAGAAAGGAGATGAAAAATTCTGAAAATTAATTGAACATGGTAGAAATAAGATCACACTGCCGTA
This sequence comes from Icerya purchasi, assembly GCA_039619475.1. NCBI lineage: Eukaryota > Metazoa > Arthropoda > Insecta > Hemiptera > Monophlebidae > Icerya > Icerya purchasi. Next base: position 545,398,721 of record CM077115.1, read on the forward strand.
GGAACTGGGAAGAGATTGTCGAGTTTGTGGTTAGAACTAATAACGGGACATGAAAATGTTAGGAGATCGAGACAACTAGAGATAAAAGAGAAAAGTCACTGAAACCTAAATCATCAGAAAGGATAAAGTTTTCTGAAACAATGCTATTGTTGTTATGGTTTTGAGTAACCCCATGAGGGGAGGATCGAACGTTCTAATCACCGTTGGTGATTAATGGTTTTGCCGGATAAGATGGAGAAACGGAGGAAGATCCATAACTAGAAGGTGGATGGAAATTAAAATAGATAGGTAGAATTGGAGTGGTTGGGGATATCAATATTATGATAATTAAGACTGAAGGGGCAATTTAAAAAAAAAAAAAACAAAACATGAGAGTGAAAGAGAATTCCGTTCCTAATAGGCATTGCGGATCCACCATAATTGCGATCACGTTTGATCAACTATACTCTCTAAAGTTGAGATTCATAACAAATCGTAACTATTTTCTTAAATAAGAGAAGCAATGTTGTTAGGGATGTCGAGAATAGAGGTCCTTTAATGTTTTTTCTGTTAGATTTAAGACTACGAAGATTATTTTGTGCGTGTTGAATGTCAGAAAAAAAGTTCTGTTAAAAGAGAAGGAGATAAAAGCAGATAATAAAAAGGAAGGGAAAACGGGGAGAAGGTATATAATATAAAGAGTAACAAGAGGAATGTAAGAAATTAAGATAATGTAAAGAACAATTATAATACGGGAAACGAAAATAATGAGAAAGAAACAAAGCAACTAATTATGAGAAGTAATACAGGGAAGAAAAACAATTATGACCAAGAAGTTAGGGGAAATGTGATGTATTTATTGAGAAAATTCGGCTCAATATTAGAAAGTGACCGTAATGCACCCAACAAAAGTACATTTCAATTTTAATCTAGAATAGACAAAGCTAGCAAACATAGTGGAAGTAAAAGATTTTGAAAATGTGCTTAAGGAGGCCTCTTTGTTTGGTGGCTCGAACATAGCGCAAAATACTTCCGGTATTTTTTTTTCTCTTTCGTAAAGGCTTAAATCTTGCGGACTGTATTTTACTGTTTTTATCATCGTCGCCTGTACAAATATTTCATTAATAAACACTATAGGTACACTTTGACTATTTTTATTGTGGTGTGTTTAGCATTTTTACCAATGCACGTCTTCCTATTTTCGGAGATAGAATAATAACTAATATTACAACACAATTCACTTTTATTATTATCGATATTATATCGAATCTTGAGGTCTATTTTAAAATTGCTTCGAGCTAAAAGAACATTTCTTTACGTCTTAATTTTTTCTTACCTTATACAATTTCTCTACTTCTCCTTTAACTTCGATGATCTCTTTTATCTTGCCAAAGTATTTTACCTACCGTTTTTTTTTTTCGAAATCTCTTCCCAAGACATTAGACACATGCAGGAGTTCCAGCAAATTCTCATTTCTTCATTTTCCTCAAACGAGGCCATTTTTACACTGATAGTTCGAGGAGACTTAGAGAACAATGCGAGTCTCTTTTGTCTTTTCGGACATAAATTTTTCTATATCCTTTTGTATTCCTTCTTACTGTACTATTTTTAATAGTGAACTAATCTTTACGCCCCTTAACTATACTTTTATCGCTCTTTTCTAAAATATTTTTGATTATCCCTAATTACACGAGTGTTTTCTAAGTTATCAGCTTTTCTTTTGCGACTTTTCTATTCTTTGTATGCGCACCTTTATCCTTAATCTCTCTTGCCACTTTATTAAATTCATATTGGCTACGTAGGCATAGGGGGTAATGAAATGACAGATTCTTTGGCTCAAATTTCTGCACGTTCCCATCATCTCTGATTCACTACAATTCCTGAGTTTAATTTAGTACCGTTATTTAAAAAATTTCATTCTAAATTCCGGTCAGATTGATCCATGTTTTTTAAACACTTTCCTTGCATTCAGCCCACAATCTTCTCTCGTTTAACTTTGGTTCGATGAAAGGTTTTTCGCTGCATCGTTTCGTTATCGTCTCTATTCTCTGCTTGCAGTTTAATTCTATTAACTTCCTTATGTTTTCATTTACCCCCCCCCCCCCCCCTAATACCATCTACAAGAGTATCCTCTTCATCTTAATTATAAAGCTATATGCAATTATAATCGTGTATTTTTTAAATATCCATAACTCTCAACTAAATCTCCATTTTATATTTCGATCTGTTATCTTTTAGTTTTGCTAATACTTTTTTTACTTCCTATATCTTATCTATTTTTTTCTGTGCCGATTATTCTAGTGCTTAGTTTATTCATTATATTAATAATTTCTGATTAAATCATTTTTTAATTCACACTTCTCCTTTTCCTTTGGCGACATGCTGAAAAACAACGAAAACGAAACTGTATCAATAAAAGAGGGAAAAAATAAATTAAAAGAGCCTTTCGACTGCCAATGTTGAATGTTTTATGAAATTTTCTTTTCATGATTTACATAACAATTGAGCAATACCGTCTACTTCACAGAATGGACTATTTCGCCTTTGACTCTATTTCGGTATAAAATTGATTATGATGTTAATTGCTCATAGAGTTCTATCGGTTAAGTGGTAACTTAATTTTTTTTCAAGGCAATTTGCAATATGTTGACTAAATCCCATAACGGTTTTCCTAAGTTCTGTTCCCAGTTTTAGCGCACATGCAGACAAATCTCAACTTTTACCTGTAAAGACTGTGTTTTGCTCTTTTTCTTTATTTTTGTATGCGGTCGCTAATTTTATTTCAGTTCAGCCGTATTATTGTAAATTTTTCTTCACGCGTGAACATCACATTGGCAGTGAGTTTAAAAAAGTTAATTTTCAGTTCTGTAATTATCGCATTGCAACTATATTTTCAATATCTTTTCAAACGAAATAGCTCTATCTCCCTATTTGTCGCGTATATCTCGGTGCCGTACTTAGCTGTTAGTGTGGAAAAACCGATGTATCTACTAATTGTCTGTTATCGCTTTATCACTACTTCCTCAGTTATCTCTTTTTCGACCTATAATTTTACATTTTCCTCTTCACTCTCGATCGACTCAATCCCTATTTTCTTGATACCGCAATTTAAGTAAACATCCAATCCCCTTTTAGTTAGTCAATTTTTGTACGGTACACTAAAATGGCCCTAGTATAAATGTAAGCGAATAAAAATGGAAATAAAATTATACTACTATCGGAAAAGTTCTCTGCATTTTGCTAGAACGTGTTTTCTTTCATATACAATTTTTATCATCTGTATCCATTTAAGTTTAAACCGATTGTCACGAAGTACTGACACGATTAAAAATTCCTTCTATAAACTCATTATTCGCTTACATCTTTTTTGTAATAAAAAAGTATTTAATTCACATATTATATAGTTCTTTCTAATTAATGTGGTTATTATAAGTATAATGAAATATAAAAAATGTTCTTTACCATTTTTCTTCCTTGTGTTTTATGAATAATTGTCAAAACCAGTAAGTAGTGTGCCCCCCCCCCCCCCCATATGTCAATTTACCAATATAAATAATTTATTTTTGTTGAATATGAATGACTAAGATATCTAATCGAATAATAAAATCTAATAAAATGAATAATTTAATTTATATATTGGAAAAGAGAACGCGTGAAATATGCAAAATTAATATTTATTGTGGAAGCTACATTTACCTAACAGTAGCCGCGTAGTTATATTTTTAGTTTAGGATTACACATTTTTCCTGAAACCTATTCGAAACTTAATTAAAACTTGTTTACATAATTATATATGCTAATGAATTAATTTTAAAAACTGTCCCCAGTTACTAATTATTGCTGTTACGACGTTTTTGATATTTTACTTTTTTTTTTTTTTTTTTTTGGAAAACGTATGTTTTATATAGATTTAAGCAAGTTTCATTCTTTTTGTAACGCAAACAATTATGCTAACATGAAATTAAACAATTATAATAAAAATCAATTATTAGTTGCCTTTTTACTCGTTACATTGCCTTAATAAACATTATATTGAGTTTTTGCGTCACAAAGCTTGCAAAGTTAATCTTATTTAGAATGCACAAGTTGCTTTTCAAAAAGTATAGCTCTACCAGCGACGGTCGGTAGTTATGAAAGTTCGGTGTAATTTTATACTGTATTTTTTTAGAAATTGAACATAAAACGTGTGAAATGAATTATTAGGGGTAAAATAACTTACTTCATTTGAAAGAAGGAATTCCCATTTTTCGTCCTTTTCTTATAGTAAATTTTCCTGTTACTCTTCCACTAAAATCAAGGATGTTCATAATCGAGTCTTTTTCTATCAATTCTTTCTTAATATATGGAATTTTTTTTAAATCTTTTTTATTCTTTTCAAAGCTGAAAAACATCTTTTAACTTTAATCGTTGTCATCGGAATTGTTGTAAAGTACTCGTAATTTAAGTAAAGTTGTGCATTCACTAAATTCCTTTTCGAGTTTATTTGTCAGAGCAGAAAATTTAATAAATTAGCTGCATTTGGATCTGAATTCTTGTTCTCCATAAATGAATGATAGTTCATTATTTAGTTTTAATTTTTTTAGAAATGGATAAATTAAACACGTGATCCTTAATTTTTCTATAAGGAATGGTAAATTATAGATCGGAAATCTATTAGCTAAAACTGATTCTGAGAATCAAAAATTCTTCCATCGCTGAAGATATTAAATGGCACCGCACATTTCTTTTGCCTCGATTTTCAGATTTTTATCCTTTAGTTTTCTCTTTTTCCTCAAACAATTTGAATTACTTTTTATTATCGATATTATATTTCTGAGATATTTTGAATATTTACTTTTTAAATCTGAGGAACTGACGTTTGTGTAAAGAAAAAAATTAGTGCCACATCTTTAAAGCTAATTATATATAAAATATTTGCAAGTGGAATTTTTCTGTTACAAAATAAAAATTGCAAAAACAAAAATTATAGTTTTTAAGTATTTGGTTGAAACTGGTAGTCCCATAAATTGTAACGCCATCTGATTTTAAAAATTCTTCCATACAAATAACAATATTTTTTTTTTTTTTTTTTTTTTTGGAAATAAATGGATCAATAGTGTTTGAATAGAAATTTCGTTTAACATCGGAAGAACGTGACTACTGTTTTTGTACAGTGTTGCATATCTAATACCGTAGTTCGTTGTGGACTATTTTGAAAAAAGTGTACAAAGTCCTTGTAGGGTTTTGAAAAAAGTATGCAAACATTACAATTCATTGAAACCGCTTTACTCATTACTAAATTAACTTGAGCAACATAATAATGAGAATGTATTCACCATTAAAAAGATGAGTTTATTCTAGAATTTTTCGCACGCCCACAGAAGAACCATACATAACGTTATGCCTCATCATAAGTTTGGGAAATCAGTTTTTAGCAGGATTTTCCTTTTGTTTTATGTACTTTAAGTTGTTCAAGTGAGCACGTTGAAAGTTTTTTTGCACATCATGTTTTTTTTTTTTTGCGGGAGTTAATAAATCAAAAAACTTTTCTACTAGCTTTACGAATATAACGGGGTAAATAATGGCTATTTGAAAATGCCACTAGTTTCATAATTAGGGCAAAAAATTTCCTTTTTTTATCTGCTCCGAAATTTCTTCTTACTTGGCATTAGCCCAACGTGACACCCAATATATTATTTTGAATTATTTTTAACGTTCTCCCCTAGAATACTATTTGCTATAAATGAGTTTTGAGGGCAACATCTAATTCTAAATTGAAGTTAACTAGACCCTTCAAAATTCCAGCATTAGATGAGTCTGTTTCATTATGGGGCCTCGTAAGACTAGCATCGCAGAACCTAATAATACGATTAATTAAAATATTAAAAATGTATCTATTATGTTTAACTTTTTCCATTTTTTTGAGCATTTTTTTTTTTTTTTGTTCATTTCTATATGCATTGTGAAATTAACTGAACTAAAAAATGTAAATTTTAAAATACTTTTTTTAATATGTACAGCAGACGACTAATGCTTCTTACTTAATAAGTTAATTTAAGTGATTTATGTCATTAATGCCAGTTATCTTTCATCATTCTTCGCCACCGAATAAAATACACCGGAAATAGAAGAACGAATTTTTTCACATCACATCTGCACAACCATTCGCTATTGTTAAAAAATTCCTTTTTAAAATTTCGTTTGAACTGACTTTTACCTGACGAAACTACTTGTGCTATATATAAATTTAGCGGTGGTTTCCGGAAATGTTTAATTAGAAGTTTCGTGTTCGACAAAAAAATTACAAAATAAATTCATTTGTAAATACTGTACCGAATTTATTTTCGAATAAAATATTAACAAAAGAAATTTGCAACACAAACGAAAACATCTTTTTAAAATTTTACGTGAGTTGAGTGTGAAACTATTTAGGTTTTACGGCATATGGTAATTACTGAAAGTTAGATGACTAGAGCGATATGATTTGTTGTAATATATGCCAAGATTTGGGCGACTGTTGCAGAGGCATTGGCGAGGATTTTTTGTAAAGAAAAATTTATGTTAAAGAAAAAGCGAAAGATAATTTAATACAAGTTGAAAGTATATGGTGAAGTGAAGAACACAAAACATGGTTGGAAACGGAAAAGGTAGGTTGTGAGAGGCGAAGTGCTGTGGAAGACGCGATCATGAGACAAAGAAATGCGCCCAATTCTCGAGTCATTAATTATTGTAAAATTGTGCCAGGACATATCATCCTCCGGTAGTCACCAAGGCTCGGTTGATGGTTTTTTATGAACCTTAAAAAATAGTCTGTTGGAAAGCCCAGTGTAACCTCCATTCCTGTTTATATTTTAAAATGTGTAAAATTTAAACAAAAATAAATGAATATAAATATGGTCCAAACCACATATTTTATTAATTCGAACGAGCGCAGTTAAGTTACCCTTTTAGTGATTCATATTTTTGAAATTTATTCGTTGCCACGATTAAAATAATCATCATTGCTACTCTTTATAAACTTCATTTCCAAATATGCTAGCAAATAAAATGCTATAAAAAACCATTGCTGTACCGACATACAAATGATATATTCAATTTTTAGCTAATGTATTATTTGTATTGATGCATCAATTGATTTTTATATCATTTTACTTATAAATAAAATAATTACTTTCAATACGCGCGATAAGGCAACACCTGTTATATTGCTTATTGGGTTAAATGTAGTGCGATAACTACTAGGGATGTATGGCGGTATACCGTTGCTGCAACTTCGAAACAACAAAAAAGACGCTACGAACGATTGACATCATAAGTAGGCATACATACAGTAGTAATCAGTCAGAGGGTATTTTTGTTTGTAACTTGCAACCATTTAGGTCTACTGATTACTTTAAAGCTATTTTTTCAGTAAAGTTAGGTTTATTTAATTGTTATCATTCAGAGTCATATTAATTAATATATAATGTACGATGAAAAATATAAGAATTACTTAAATATACGAGTAAGTAACAAAACCATTATATGAGATAAAAGGCTTATTGTTGCAGCAACCCCACCGCGGTCACCACTACTTAGTACATTAATTTAAAAGTCATACTTCATATATATATATATATATATATATATATATATATATATATATATGTATATATCATATATTACCTGCATTTAAGATACTTAGAAAGTCATTAAAGTTTAATACACTAATAATTTCGATGTAATATTTATCATTCGAATAATTATTTTCCAGATGAAAGAATTTTGGAAGCAGTTGGCTTGGCCAGATACTTTGGGGTCTTACAATTTCGTTATGAAATTAATGGACGTAAGTAGAGTTCATGTTTCACCACGTCCAGAAGCGGTGATACTTTAATTACATTAATTTTGAAATTTTTGGTTTGTTATGTACTTTTTTATTAGCTAATTCTCTGTAAGGATGGAAATAATTTGAATAGTACATATATACAGCGAAAAACAATAATTAAAAACCATAAATATAAAATGGTACGTATCACTGTTGTCGGCGGCGAATCCGATGGCGGCGGGATATAATGGAATTCGTTGCTGTTGCAACGTGCTTGATCTCGGTAGTGGAAGCGATACTTTTTTCCGTTGTTATTAGTTCAATTAAGCGACAACCGCGAACGATACTTTTACTAATACGGACTTTTAAAAAACGCGATTTAAAAGCTAACAGTAGCCTTCGACTTAGTACAAAATGAACAATTATCTTCGTACAAATGTAAACAGTGACTGATTCAAAATCGAATAATTACTCGAACCGGAAGTAAAACGCGACTAACTCTGGTTCTCTAAAAATCTTGATTCGATTTTTTTTGTTTTTACCCTTCCGATCGGTACACTTACCATGCAATGGTTATTACTGGACTACTCAACCCCGCCCGTCAACAGGATCTCACACATACGCACATTTTCTCTCTCACCACATTTTTCGGGAAAATTTTTTTTTTTTTTTTCTATTCTATTATTTGTATTCTATAGTAGAGATGGTAAAATCCTATTTATTTCAATGACAACTGCTATTACTATTGTTATTTTAAAATAGCAACACAAAATAATAACTATTGTTATGTTAAAATAGCAACACAAAATAATAACTACTGTTATTTTAAAATAGCAACACAAAATAATAACTATTGTTATTTTACTGCTGTTTATTAACCATTTTTTATGTACAGTGAGTTCAGCAGTCTGATATTTGTTTCTCAAAAATATGAAATATAATCCAAATTTCTCATAAAAAATACATTTTAAGAAAACAAAACGTTTAAAAGTTTCATTGAACATTTATTTCAGTGCTATAAACTTCACATACGATTAAAATTATAGAAAATATGTGTTTTTAACTGTTGTCTCACATTAAGAAATTGCTTAAAGAAACATTGAAATCAGATAAAAATTGGAAAAGTTAAAATAATGATGCCGCCGCAACAAATTGAATGTACTAGATGGTGTGCCCGAGGAAACGCTAATAAGGGGCACTCGTACTACTCGATTATAAACCGATCAGAAATACTTTATTAAATACATCTCAAAGTAATAAGTATAATGCACAAATTCGATGCGTAACTTCAGGATTTAATGAGAAAATGCGCCGTTTGAAAACGGGGATCATCACATTATTGGAAGGATATCCTTGAAAGTTTAAATAAAATTAGTAGTAGGGCAATTTAAAATCCGAAATTACTTTTTAAAATACCGAAATTGCATGTATTTTAAATCATTAAAAGAATATAAGCTGCAGAAAAACCAGAGATAACTTTTCATGTTCTATGCAAATTTTCGGAAAAAAGCTTACTGACCGTGACCGAGTATCAAAGTAATCGTATGTAAAAGGGAAATGTTCATTTAAACTTTTTAGATGGCCATGCAACACAATACCAGAAGTTGAACTTTCACTATCCGAATCGTTTTGGTATCCTTTAAATATATTCCAGTTAAAGGATATCTTTACAAACGCATTAGATCAAAGAATAACACAGCCTATAGAGAAACTTTAATTGAGGTCTGTATTCTGAACTCGGTGAATTAAGTGGGATGATGAAATTTAAGAAAGTTCTCAACGATTACTTGAAATTTATCCAAACGATTTAGACTCTAACCTTGAAATGGAATTGTTGCAATTTCAACAAGTTCAGTCAAGCGTAACGTTTTATGCGCTGAGAATTCGGTACGTTAAGTTAAAGACAATTATAATATTTATATTTACATAATAATAAATTCGAAATAACGAAATCTAAATAATTCTTTGTGCTGGAAAGAGGGAGAGCGCGTCATTTTTCAACTTTTCGCTAACTTTGAAAATTTCATTAAGAAAATGAAATACGAGTTTGTGTTTCCGACAGAAAGCGATCTTTCCAGCGATATATCACATGCCCGGGGGAAAAAAAACCTTTGTTTTTTTGCAAAAATTTCGAGCATTCGACGCCCCAAGGGTCCAATTTAAAGTGTTGGAAACCTGGATGCTCTACAAACGAGAGAAATATACGGAGATGCGGATATTTTTAACCTTGTTTAAAAATTTTTTAACTATAATACCAGCGCGGCGCTGGACACGTCACTTTTTACGATTTTTTAAACTTTTCAGCAACTTCGGAAGTTTTATTAAGAAAATGAAATTCGAGTATTTCGTCCCTAACGAATGGCGCGATCTTTCCAACGATATATCACCACATATATGCCCGGGAAAAAAAAAAAAAATATTTTTTTCAAAAATTTTGAGCTACCGACGACGCCCTGACCCGGGGTCTTATTTTAAACCGGGAAATCCCGCTGTTTCAAACTACGGAAATATACGGAAATGCGCATATTTTTAATGTCGATCAAAATTTTTAACTATAATATTCGCTACGCAACGGAAGGGGATTTTTCGGGGTTTTTTGAACTTTTAGCGAAATGAAATGCGGGTTTTACTTTCGGAGCGATCTTTCAAAGGAAATATCACATGCCTAGAAAAAAAAAAAAAGATTTTTTCAACACTTTAGAGCTTTCGGTTTGCGCATATGTTTGAGATGAGTTTTGGTTTTCTTCATCTTTTTACTCGAGTATTGTTTACGTGAACAACATAACTTTTTTGCTGTATTGGGTCCAAAGCCCGAGTCTATATCATTTTTTAACCGTAATTTTTATGCTCCTACGAAAGAGTTTCTTCGTTTTAGTATTTCGCGAATTTCACTTTTAAAGGTTCATCTTGTAATGAGTTATGAATTTTTTTAGGGGTGATTTTTGAGGTCATTTTATATTCCATATTATATATTCCTGACGGTTTTTTGACGGTTTTTCGGTACCCCCAAGGTAATCAGTTAGCTTGAAGTTACAGATATATAATTTTAAAGAGAATTTTAAGTGTAATTTATGATCCAATTTTGAAATTCATAAGTTAATCCGTTCATATGGATTTTTATTTAATATTTTTGTCGTTTCTGAACCATCTTATCAAAATTTCATACATTATATGCGTATGGAATCTTAAAAATTGTAGTTTGTGATTAAATTATTGATTCATTTTTTTTTTTTTTATAATAATAATTTAACGTTTCAATTTATTATTCGATTTATTATACACGCGTGGTTGTAATAAATGCAATTTGCCCTTATTCGAAAATAATTAACTTCTCTCATTATTACCCATATTTCTTTTTTTCACTATACTGGTACAAAATAATAGAAGTTAATGTTTTTTTTTATTACATGGAAAATTCATAATTTCTAATTATTTTAGTTAATTTCTCCACTTTTAAATAATAATAAGTTAACCTAAACAAAAAATAGCATTGAAATCGCAATAGCATTTAAATAGCAATAGCAGTTGCACTAGCAGTTAAAATAAACCCAATAGCATTAGCAGTTACACTAGCAGTCGCTAAACGGAAAAACTACCAATTCTGACGTATGCACAGTACGAACTAGCAATAGCAGCTATCTAAATAAACAAATAACAACTGCTAGTGCTATTCTAAAATAGCATTGCTATTCCAGCAAATATTGTTATTTTTTCTCATCCCTATTCTCTACAATTGTACACATTACATTTTATATTGCCTTCATTAGAACGTCTTTTTGAAAATTTTAATCTATTTCCGTGGGTAGCAACCGCAAAAGCTTATTAAGACTGCCGAGGAAAATTCTTATTCCAGGAATTAGCTTATCGTACTTTCATTATTTCTTACACTTCGTAACGATCTCCGGGAATAAATTCTACCATTTGAAAAGTTCACACCGATATATAATTCCGAGTAAATGAAAGTATAATAAAGATGGTAGTATATTTTTCAATCGGAACAATTAAAAAGTTTTTCAAATTTTTTATCTCAAACGTTCGACAAAGCAATTTTAATTTAAAAATCACTTTGATTTATCGAATGTTTAAAACTAAATTGGTAAGCCTATATATATATATATATATATATTTTAGCCGAAAATTTATTCAACCGGTGTTTAAAAACTGTTATTCAGCAGTATACATGTGTAATTGTTATGGTGTTGCAGACAGTTTGCGAAAGCGCGAGATATTTCACTGAACTGACGCAGAGAAGATTAAGAGAAACTGGCTACTTCGAAGATCAATCTCCATACAAATCTTCTGATGAGGTAATCGTTGAGCATTTACCGAAATATTTTTTAACTAATAAAACGTCCGCGGTTCTTACACCTTTATAACTTGTAGCTTATAAATTTATTTATACTATATTTTTTACTAATAATAATAATAATAAATTAAGTTAATTTAAATTGTAATTTTATGTACTTAATGTTCAGTTGGAATGCAAATTAAAGCAGGCCGAGTGCAAATCACGCATTAGTTTTAAAACAACGGATAGATGTCCAAATAAGCGATCAAAAAAGGTATACATCAACGTATTATCGACGGAAGCTTGAAAGAAAAAGAAATCCGTTATGCAACGGTTGTTTTGTGTTTTTTTTTAAATAGCTCTTCATTATTGAACAGTTCTTATGAGTAAATACGAAAGGATCTACTAATGAAAAGTAGAGTTAATTTTAAGAAGAAATAAGACACCGTTACATACTGAATTTTGTTCAGCTATAAATTCTGTCAAAAGTTGTGTCTCTTATCTAAATTACCTGGTGGAACAAATTTCGATGATGCGCCTATTTTGGCAGTCGATGAATTAAGTTTGAATTATTGAGAACTTTATTGAAGACGAAAAATATACTCATATATATATATATATATATATATATATGAATGCATCCGCGCAACAGTAGGTTTTTTTTTTTTTTTACCCCCCCTTGGGTTTGCTAGCAAAGAGCATTAGCCCAGCAAAAAGGAATAGACACATGGAATAGAATAGAAATTATATTTTTATTCTGTCGACAATGGAATCAAGGAACACCCCTAGGACAGGAACAACAGAGATAGTAGGTAGAGAAAGAACATAAGAGGCGTTGAAAGGAGCAGGAAGACCAAGCTTTAAAAGATGACAATAAAGTAACTCACGCTCGCGAGATAAACCGGAACACTCGAAGAGCACGTGATTCGCATCGCAAACATACTGGGAACAACCTTTAGGATGATCCAATGGATAATTATGAGAAGCAGCCAAAGAGAAGCGATTTAGTGAAGAAGGAAGGAGACTATGCGAGAAACGGAAGCGAGATAATTTAGTAATTATGGACCGACGCAAACTGGGAAACTCATAGAACCAAGGACGAGAAGAAGGAATACAGAGTTAATCAAGAGATAAAAGGAATTAGGATTAGCGAAAAGAGATACACATAAACAGAATGCCTAAGATGGCAGGATTTAGTTGGAAGAAGAATATTGTGTGCTGGAACCCTACTAATAAAATTCCCATTGGAAACAGCAGCTTTAGCAAGAAGGTCGACGGCTACATTTCCATCAATGCCTGCATGTCCTGGAATCCAAAGAAAGTCAATCTGGGTACACGTCGATGAGGATAGATCATGAAGAAGAGAACGAATAGAAAGGATAATAGCATCAGTGGAAGGAGAAAGGGAAGGTGGAGATAGCGCTAGAAGAACACTTAAAGAATCAGAAAAAATAAGGGGAATTTGGAAGAACTTGCAGAAGAGGAAATATAAATAATGGCTTGTAGAATGGCAACAGATTCTGCAGTAAAGACAGAACAAAAGGACGGAAGTCTAAAAGACCGAGAATGAAAGAACTAAGGGCACAAGAATGCCGCCCCAACTCCGATCGGGCTCTTCGATCCGTCAGTAAAAATTAAAGAGTGATCACGGAATAGAGAGTTTATTGTATTATTAAATTCCATACTGACGATATGAGAGGGAGAGGATTTAAGGAAGCATGGCATGAAGATGATATTTGGTGGCTTTAACAATTTGGAATAGACGTAAGAAAAAAATGGAAGCTTGTGATGAGGAATGACAAAAGGGGAAAATTTAGAAAGGCGAAACGATATATGAGATAGTATAGGAATTTTATTGGAGGAAAAACGCCAGTGACGAAGGATAAAAGAATAAGAGGTACTGATATTTGACGAGGAAGTGGAAAAACGTTTAATGAGAAAGCGATAACCCAAATAAGATCTTCGGATGAACAGAGGACAGATATTGGATTCAGATAGAATGGCTGGGATAGGAGATGACCTCAGAGCTCCGAGACAAAGCCGAAGGCAACTGTTTTGGAGACGATCTAATTTGTAGAGAACGGATTTGGAAGCGTTGCCATATAAGAAACTGCAATAATCCAATCTAGAGCGTATGAGAGATTTATACAACATTATTAACACAGAAGGATCGCCTCCCCATCTCGCAGGTGAGAGAGCTTTAAGAAGGTTAAAGACTTTAAGCGAGGAAGCATATAAATGGCTGATATGATCATAGAAAGACAGACGAGGGGATAAAGTGATACCCAGATAACGAAAAGAACTGACTATTGGAATGGAATGATTTTTTAGATTTATTTCAAATGAGCCCCCCGGGTTGTAAGGTCGAAGGGTGAAGACTACAGCTGCTGATGTTAGAAAGGGCCTCTTCTAGAGTACTTAAGGAGCTGTTTAGTTCCTCATTGGCAACTAGAAGATTACGGGAAGAAGAGTAAACAAGGATATCATCTGCAAAAAATAAAGTTTTGGATTTTAAGGAGAGAAAACCAATTTTGGAAACATATAAATTAAATAAAGTAGGGCTAAGGCAAGAACCTTGCGGAAGGCCCTGGAAGACCTTCCTTGAGGCGAAAAAGGAAGGAGCAGAAAGGAGGAGAGTTCTACTTTGAAAACGATTTATAATTAGGAAGGATATGGATGCAGGGATATTTAAAGACATCATAACGTTTTTGAGCGTGGGAAGATGGACGCTTTCGTATGCACTGGCTACATCAATAAAAGCTGCAATTGTGAATTCTTTGGAAATAAATGATTTGTAAATGTCAGCAAGGAAAAGACTGATACAATCTGGAGGGCCTAAGCCAGGACGGAAACCAAACTGGTTGTCTGGAAGCAAGTTATTGTGTTCCAGCCACCAGACCAGCCGTTTGTTAAGCATGCTCTCAAAGAGTTTTCTCAGGCAAGAAGCTAAAGAAATGGGCCGAAAGGCAGAGGAATTATTCTTGGGAATTGGGATAACAACGAATGTGTTCCATGAATCAGGAATAGAACCAGATTGCAGGAAGGAATTAAAAATTATTAAAAGAATTTGGAGAGACTTTACAGATAGGTTTTTGAGGATGGAGTAAGAAATTTTATCATGGCCCGGACAGGAGTTGGAGGAGTTTTTCAAGGAAGAAAGAAGTTCAGAGAGGGAAAAGTTAGAGGAAAGGAAATGAGTTGATAATTGGTAAGGAGGAATTAAAGAATCCACTTCATCATAGTTAGGGACATAATCAGGAGCTATGGAGTCAAAGAAAGAAGAAAGAGTATTCTTAGGAAGACTGGAGCTAGACGGGCGTTCGGAAATAGAATTTCTAAAAGCTTTAGCCAACTTCCACACTTTGGAAATAGGAGTCAATCGAGAAAAGGAAGAGCAAAAGAATTTCCAAGCATTTTTCTTGGCGTTTTTGAGAATATACACCCTGTCAAGAAAGTATCGGGAATTGTCAATTTAAATCTCCCGGGTAATAGCTAGGCAGATAATTTTTTTTTTCCAGGTTGGTACAACTGTTTTGTATTATGATGCATATTTTTAGCGCGATCTGTCAACCAGTGTGTTTACAGCAGCTGTTAAAATCAGTCGACCTTGAAGGTTTTGTCGAAGTTTTACAATGAGTGAAAATATTGAACAACGTACTTGTGTTAAATTCTGTGTTTCGAACGAAATTTCTTGTGCCGATACACTGAAAATGTTACAGAAGGCTTTTGGTGAATCTGCTTTATCAAAAACGCGGGTTTACGAGTGGTACAGAGCGTTCAAGGATGGTCGGGAGACGGTCGAAGACATGCCTCGCTCTGGACGGCCTTCAACGAGTGTGACCGATGATAACGTCGATAAAATCAAGGAAATCGTTGCTGAAAATTGTCATGTGAGCTTGAGAGAGATGGCTCATGGATTGGGCATGTCACACGAGAGCGTACGTACGATTGTGCACGAAAAATTCGGTATGCAACGCGTTGCGGCTCGGCTTGTTCCGAAAGACCTGAATTTCTTTCAAAAAAAGTACCGAGAACAGGTAGCTGCAGACATGCTGGATCGAGCCAATTTGGATCCTACCTTCTTGGAAAAGATAATTACTGGTGACGAGACATGGGTGTACGAGTACGACACGCTTACGAACCAGCAATCGTCCGAATGGCGGCCAATTGGCGCGCCAAAGCCGAAAAAACCTCGCCAAAACCGATCGAAAGTGAAGATCATGTTGATTGTTTTCTTCGATATTCGAGGCGTGGTACACTATGAATATGTGCCAGCCGGACAGACAGTCACCAAAGAGTTTTACTTAAGTGTTTTGAGACGTTTGAGAGAGGCTACCCGTCGTAAACGTAACGATTTGTGGGTCGACAATTCTTGGATTCTCCATCACGATAATGCGCCGTCTCACAAAGCCATAATTGTGAATGAGTTTTTGGCCAAACACTCGGTAAATATCATCGAACAACCGCCGTATTCACCAGATTTAGCACCCTGCGACTTCTTCCTATTCTCAAAACTCAAATTTCCGCTACGGGGAATGCGCTTCGAATCGATTGATGACATCAAGACGAATGCGACGCGAGAGCTAAAGGCCATCCCGGAAACCGCCTATCAGAAGTGCTTTGCCGAGTGGAAAAAGCGTTGGCATATGTGCATCGCTTCGAATGGATGTTATTTTGAAGGTGACAAAATAAATTTGGATGAAAATTAAAAATTGTTCGTTTTATTTAACAATTCCCGATACTTTCTTGACAGGGTGTATCTGGCTCTAGCGTTCGAACTCTTGTAAGTCAAGAAATTATTAAAAGTAGGTTGAGAGCGGAATGATTTAAAGTTAGACAA
Source organism: Icerya purchasi (assembly GCA_039619475.1). Taxonomy (NCBI): domain Eukaryota; kingdom Metazoa; phylum Arthropoda; class Insecta; order Hemiptera; family Monophlebidae; genus Icerya; species Icerya purchasi. The sequence continues at coordinate 545,415,614 of CM077115.1, forward strand.
ACTTTGATTGACAGCAGCTGTGCAGTCCACATTCCACCACAGTGATGAAGCCCTTAATGAATGACTTTTCCGGGCTTGAGGATAGAGTGGGGAAGACAGTGTTAGAGCAGAGGAGATAGAATTAGTAAAGGATGAATATTGTGAAATAGCATCGTTTTCTACTTGTATTGCAGGAAGGTCTGAGTCCACAATAAACCGAAATCTATTCCAATCAGTTTTATGCAGGTTCCAATCAGCATAATGCAAAGGCGTAAATGAAGATGAAAGAGAAGGGAGATGGAAGTCATTAAGAACAATGAGGATCGGAACGTGGTCACTGCCAAAGGTACCATCTAGAGTTTTCAACGAGGATTTAAGAGCTGTGTCGGAGAAAACAAAAGATAGATCGATAGAACTAGAAGTAGACGATGATTTGAAGAAGGTGTGAGAACCATCATTTAGGAGAACTAAATTATAATTGAAAATTACTTCCTCTATAATTGTGCCATTCCTGTTATAACTGGAACAACCCCATAGAGGCGAGTGGGAGTTCCAGTCGCCGCCGACCATGAAAGGGCGAGGAATAGAATTCAAGAACAAGTCAAATGGGAAATCGCGTAAGTTATAGGACGGTGGGATGTAGGAGGAGACAAGATTAAAACTTTTACCGTGACACAATGGGATTGAGACGTGAACTAAATTCGGATTAAGAGGACTGGAAGAAAGGAAGGAAAAACTATCATGATGGATGAAATGTACATCTTTTCTTATAAGAATAGCAGCTCCGCCATAGCCGTCGTCCCGATTCGAACTGACTAAGGAGTATCCTCGAATTCGAATATTGGAAGATTGTTTGAGCCAATTTTCTGACAGGAGAGCAACCTGAATGTTATATTGATCCAACAAACCTTCGAGAGAGCATTTATTGGCATTACGACTTCTACAGTTCCATTGAAGAATATTTAGCCTGTTTGACATCATTTAAAGTACAGAAAAATAGTTGGAGGGGAAGGAACCATGTAAGTGTAGAAGAGGAAGGGAAATAATACCTTACAGCCTACAGATTTGGAAGAGAGAGGAAAATCGGAGAAGGAATGAGTGTAGGCTCGGGTAGTCCACGCAAAGCCAGTTGAAAGTATTGAATAAAGACAAGGAAAGATACGGCAGAAGAAAGGATGCAAAAAAAGACAATGGAGAGACATCTGTTTTCCCAGATAACTTACGAATGAGGAATATGAAAACTTATTGCGATGCTCACTGAGGAAAAACCACTTCCTCTCTCGCTTGCTTACCAACTTAATTAGGTATGGAATGATGAGGAAAGGGCTGCGGGTCAAAGTGAAGAAATTAAGATTAAGCAAGGAATAATTAGAGATTAAATTCGCTTTAAAAAGGGTCATAACTGGAACGAAAAGGACTTTGAAAATGATTAAATTGAAACAGACTAACCGTCTTTCTTTACCGTAGCCCAGCGTGTTTGAAAGAAGACCGAAGGAAAGATGAAAAAAGGAAAAAGTCAGATATTTGAGGATGAGAATCATGCATCTAATAATTAGTATTGATTTGCACGGTTTAAAACCGAAGAAAAAAGAAGTTTTATACAATTGTGCATTGCAATCAACCATACACCGTCCTCGACTACTGTCGAACCCAATCGAAGTTCGCAGAAAGAGGCAATGGTCATAAAAATAATGCAAAGCATATAGATCAGAACAGAAACATCTGTTAACTTTTCTCGCTTTTAACAGTATAGCTGAGAAAAGAAAATTGATCCAAACAAAAATTATGAACAATTCTCCACCGCTCTCATCACCCGCAGGTTTCAAGTTGCGAGACGAGACAATGGTGATAACAGGAATAGGAAACATATATTTTTGGAATAAGGCGTATGATGTCTGTATTCTCAGTAATGCAATCCGGGAGAAACATAAGATTACAGAAGGAAATGTGATAGGAATTAACGGCCTGAGCTCCGGAATGCTGGTTAGCCTAGATAAAGGAATATGGCAAGAGAACGACAGAGTAGAAATTTGGGAAAAAACATAAAATTCAATGACAAGAACCATAGCGAATTTTACACATATGCAAGAGAAGAAATTAGAATGGAATTTCACAATCATAAGGACCATTAACGGAAATACAGGAAGTTGACCAGTTACGTAGCCGTAGAATTCGGAGGACAGTGAGCAAATAACAGTTGGAAAAGCTTGAGTGATGCCAAGCGAAATTCAGGATTTTGACGTAGGTTAAGAGGGGTATTTTGAAGGTTTAAGCTGAAGTCTAGCTTATCGACAGCTTCTTCTGCTGACATGGGAACGGAGGAGTTGGGATTAGGAAAAATTAGAGTAGTTGGTACCTGTTGTTGCAAGCAAGAGTTAGGTGAGTTGGGAAGAGAATAAGAAGGAACGTTATGAGACGATGCACTGTGCGTTGATTCGGAGAAGAAGAGGCCGTTACGATAATTACGATTGTTTGACGGAAGAGGAGGGAAATGCTGATTAGGAACGGGAAGAGATTTGGGAGATCGTGACCGATTGGGTCGGCGAGAAAACTTGGAAGGAGAAGAATGCAGGTTTTTTTGAGCTATATCGGAAAAAGAAAAAGCTGAGTTGGTAAGATTGGATTTTTTAATTATACTAGCTTCATTATAGGACACGTTTTCGTAAGCCATGATTTTACGAAGATGAAGCTGGTCTTGAAAAACAGGACACTGTCTATCGGTGGCTAAATGATTACCCTTGCAGTTGAGGCAATTAGAATCTGACGGCTGCGGAGCTGAACAAGAATCCAAGGAATGCAACTCATTACATTTAGGACAACGTGGCTTACTGCGACAAAACTTGTCGGTGTGGCCAAAACGAAAACAAGCTCGGCATTGGATAGGAGGTCTTACGCTGGGTTCCACTGCACAACGAAGATGAAAAAAATGAACATAACTGGGAAGGAAAGGTGATTTGAATTTAATTTCAATTAGGGGAATTGGACGAAATTTATCGCCATCTCTTTTCTTGAGTCGTCGAATTGAAGCTACCGGCACTTCCGCTGAAATATCTTCCAATAATTCTTCTTCGGTAATATCTACAGGTACATTACGAATAATGCCAAAAGAGAACAATAGATTATTAGGAATAAAGGCCTTAAAGTCATTTTTATTAAGGAAGTCAGAATCAAGAAGAAAATTATTTGCTGAGCTAATATCCCTAAAAAAGAGTCTAAGTCTATTACTGCCCGCTCGGAGGATTTCTGTGATTGATTTAGTTCTATTAAAGAGAATTTTAGCAGCAGCAAAGGGATGTAAATTTCCCATATTAAGCTCAGAGAGCGATTGCAGTATAATGTGTATAGAACCATTATACTCTACAGGGAAAAGAATTACCTCATTTTTATTATTAATTTTTGTACTATTATCGATAATGTCGTGGGAAGTTTTTATATTGAAATTTTTAATAGCTTCGATAGCATTATCATTAGAATTATTTTTACTAAGATTATTATTATTATTACTGCTACTATTATTATTACTGCCGGAAAGTTTTGATAAATCAGATTCTGATAGTCGCAGATCTTTGCTAGGGATCGACGCGACCGGTGAAAGGGGACCGGTTGGTTTACGCTTGGTTGAAGCGTCCATGTCCATTTGAAGGGTTAAATTCGTTTTTGCCGGTTTAGTATCTTTGGCGGAGGCCGCAGGGCGGCCCCCACTAGACGTACTCATCGATTAATCCAAAAAAAAAATGGGAGGAGAAAAAAGGAAATAAATAAATGATAGTAAAAGAAGGACAAATTAAAAAATAATAAAATAGAATAAAATAAATAAATAAAAATAAATACTGTTCGAAACAACACGTATTACTCTTCGAAATAAAATCAAATCTATGTATGAATAGAGAAGATTTAGCGTATTATAAATAAACAAAAGAAACGATCTCACCGATATGCCGTTAACAATGCGAGCTGATAAGCCGGACAAGAACGCGAGCAAACAAGAGATAACGCACGATTAAACTTCGTTTAAACAGTAGGAGTTGCACCTATCCTAAGTGAGCCGTTGAAGATAGTACAGGCATGTACTGCGTGCTCAGAAAACCGGGCGTTACTATCAGTCGCACATTCATTCTAAATCCCAGGCAAAAGACCGGTTGGAAGGCCAAGGCGAAGATGGCTCGCGATGTAATCACTGCGGATCTCATCGAAGCCGGTATCGATTCAGGCCTAGCGGTAAAACAGCTGGAAACGAGCAATTTGCGCGGCAGACCCCGCACCAACGGGAAATTGCCATCGATGAATAAGAAGATGTATACATAAAAACATGTACATTGTGTTCCATAATAAAGATATACCAATCAACCTAAAGAAGGAAGTATACGATCAATGAATTCTGCCGGTTTTGTCCTATGGGGTGGAAACTTGGGTATTTACAAGAGGAATTATAAAGAAAATTGTAAAAGTGCAAACATCACGAGAGAGAGGTTAATGTTGAATATTGGGCTCAAAGAAAGACGAAGCCTTACCTGAATCAGACATCAAACACAACTAATGGACATTGTAGAACATATCGCCAAACGTAAAAGGAGTTGGGCTGCGCATGTCGCCCGAAGAAATGATAACAGGTGGTAGAAGAAAATTTTACAGTGGCGGCTAATGAACTGCAAGAGGAAGAGAAGCAGACCGCTAACGTGATGAAAGGATGATATTGTAAAAACAGCTAAAGTCAACCGGATCAGGGAAGCCCAGAATAGGAACCGATGAAAAAAATTAGGGTCAGCCTACGTCCTGCAGTGTACCGACATAGGCGTATCGTGATCGTGACACACACACACATATTTACATATATATATATATATATATATATATATATATACTGAAGAAAACGAAAACAGACGAACGCAATAGGCTGCAAACAACTATCCTAAAGTATTTTAGAAAACAATACTCATGACGACACGCAAAGTGTGTCTTCTATGACCGTATGTAGTAGAATGGAAGCCTCTATCGAACAGAACCCGAAATGAACTGTAAGATTAACTTTGTACGCACATATTAAAAAGCTTCGAGAAAAGCTAATATATAAAAAATTACAGGAAAATAAAAAAAACAGTACTCTAACAGCCAGATACAAGGTTAAAAGCACACACTCATCAAAACAAAAAAATAACTGACCGATAATTAAACTGTTACAACTAGCAGCTGTATTGCCTAGAAAGCAAGTGATTGTACATATGATACTCATAGTTCAATATGGTCTTAGCACGAATCTGCTGCGAACGTAAACCTGAAAATCAGCGTAGTACAGTCATCAATCATGCAGATAAAAACACTAATACAACATGCGATCAGAAGGAACTTAGGTTTCAGCTATGGCAAGTGTCTTTTACAGCTTTAGTTTGCAGCAGGAGAAAGAATAAACAACAATCGAACAATAAGTTACTAATAAGGTTTAGATGTTCTGAAATTATATGGGTACAACCTAAAATCGAACAACAAAACTTCTAACGTGCATTCTCCGGTAAATTCTGGGTCTAACGCATTCATTATTTTTCGTTCCTGATGGTTCCACTGCCAGTAACTGAACACAACAATTCAAAAAAATAGCGAATGAAAAATATTGAAGGAAAAACGTAATTACACTCATCCGATGTCAAATGATGAATTAATATTTACCATATAAATGCGAAAAAAGTAAGGTGAATGAAAACAAAGTAAAAAAAAAGTAAATTGAAAAAAATGTGTTGTGAAGCTGTCCCAGCCCAATATGAAAATGCACGTAATAGTGTTAAGATCCAGAGAAGTATGCTTGGCTACAGCTAGATGCTCCCATGGCGATTATTGGTGGCATAGAAAACAAAAATTATTTTTTTAAACTACTCCACATATCATTATAATTTTTTAATATGTGGAGTAGTTTAGAACTCTCCTGTATTTAGGTAAACAAAACGAAAAAAAAAAAAAACAGAAAAAAGCTACACAATCTTGCGTACATTACATTAGCCCACTCCTGGGATAACCATAAAAGATCAATATGTAGATGGCATGTAGCCTAAAGAGATGGACTTAGAATTGAGTGCCATATCTGTCATCTATTCCAGACAGCGGTCTTCTAACAATGAACCTTGACATGGCGATGATGGACGGTGGAAATGAGACAAACGCCTTTGCATTCGAACTAAGCATTAACATTCACATCTTTAAGAACTTTCTCTGGCAGACATTCACCCGTTCCTATAAATAATATGCGGCCTAGTCGAAACTGTCGGAGATTAGGCCGGGCATTGAATAAAAAAATGCACGAGTAACAAAATATTAATAAATATTTTACCAAAAAAAGTGTACACAGTAACATCGATGAGACATGTGAGCCGGGATTTTTCGCGACTTCTAACTAACTGAACGTTTATAAGTGACTATTTAGGTTAAAGATGAGGAAAAATCTGTCCAACTATCACTATAATATCGTCATTATTATTATTATTATTATTATTATTATTATTATTATTATTATTATTATTATTATTATTATTATTATTATTATTATTATTATTAATATAAGTCACTGACATCGGGAGCCTATGTAACAACGAGTTCAAATGTTTTCCGATAAAAAACCGACGCATTCGAATGACAAACTGTCATAAATATTTTTGTCTGCCAACGTGCAGTAGTGCTAATGTTGTTATAGAATAAAATTAGAAAGTGAATTGGAAAAATGGTATTTTAAGCTAATTCTATTTATCGAATTGTTTAAATATCGTTTAATGGTGATGATTGCTGTTCCGATTAGATGTGCATTATAATGAATGACCTAGAATACGTTAGAAGAGCGGTGTCGCTAATGCCGAATGAATTACAATTCGATATTTTACTAGAAGCGCTGGAAAAGACGGAAAATTACGATGCGCAGTATCGCGACGATCTCGTATTGCTGGTCGACGAAAATATTGCATACATCGAGTACGAGATTACTTTGATTATACAACGCATAGGAATAAAGGTTAAGCTCAATACTTTTTAACATAATAATTACAATTTCGGAGTAATGTCGCAACAAACGTGCATCGATAGAAAATAATAATTAAGTACCTTAGAGAATCCGAAAATTCATATTTTATTCTCCACATCGTGCAATGAATCGAATGGTAACTTCCTAATTCGCCTAAAAATGAAACAGAAATAATAATATGAATTTCGTACAAGGTAAAAAAAAAATAATGAAAAATCGGCTGAAAAAAGCAAAAGCGATTGACAACTAGTACTTTGATGTTAGCGGTGCTTCAGAGCAGTTAGATGTGATGGCGATAACGGTTATGGTAGTTCTGCAATGCTGGTTAGAAATGTCATTCCGTTCTACGCTTATGATGTCTCTCTCAATCTTCTGCTCGGTCTTAATCTACCTAACATTGTTCACATCTCCATTCAATCTTCCACTACACATCTTATTAACATATTGTTTCCATCTATGTTCCGTTTAGTTTCGACCGTCGTCGTTTCCCACTCTTATCGTTTTTTTCATTCTATCCCGCATCCTTTTCTCATTCTCTTTTATGAGGCTGTGCATCCTACGATCGTAACGGTTTTATCCTTGAGAATGCCATCCTTTCTGATAACCTAGTACTCCTCAACGATCTTTCCCCCCACATATTTCCGGAATGCCTTTATTTCTAGTTCCCTCGATCTGACCCTCTCCTCTCCGTCTACTAGTCTTAATTATAATTAGAGAAGACTCTTATAGGCTCTTACGGTAGTGGCCATGTTCCTATCCTAATAACTCCTGTCAGTTTTCCATCTGATTCCAAGCATACTGATTTTCCTGGTTGGAATTTTTCCAGAACTAACCAGCCTCTCGACTCGTCTTTTCCTCTCATTCATCCGGACTATGATCACCTCTCCATAATTCGTTTTTACATTCCTTAACTTCTGCTCTTTCTTTATCTCCTCCTTCCCGCCATCCGTCATTATCTATTCACCGCAGTAAGTCCTCATCACTTTAGTGGAATGAGGAATGTGACACCGCTTTTAATCACAGTCGCTCCATCTTCAAAACCTTCCATTCTAATCCTACGACTGGAAATTTTTAGATTCACAAACAGGCGCTAACGCGAGAGCTAGGTTTATACTAAAATCCGCAAAGAAGACCTCTTAGAAAAATTTCTGTATCAAGTTCTCTAGAACTACTCCTCTTACGCAGATTTGGAAAATGGCCAGAGCCTTCAAATTCTCATCCTCTCCTCGACCTTCCACCTTCAGTATTTCTGAAATTAGCCTTTTTACTTTTGTTGATTCTGTCGCTCAAGCTTATGTTCTTTCTTTTGATGAATTGTACCCTTCTTCACATCTGCAAAATTCTCCTCTTCACTTCCTAACTTCGGCATTCAATTTTAATGAATTAAAGTCTGATCTGTCCAAATCATCCAGCCCCACTCCAGGACTTGACGGTATACTCTATCTCGACCTTAAAAACCTTTCTGAACAATCTCTTAGTTTTCTCCTTAGTCTTTTCAATTCCTTCCTTTCGAAGAGAACTACTCCTTCCTCCTGGAATTCTTTTATCGTCGTCCCCATTCCTAAAAAAAATTCGTCCCCATGTTCCATTTCCCTGGCATCCTGCATTAACTATTTGAGGGTATGCTTAATAAGCGCCTTGTTTAATAATATATTTTCTAACAATATATTCGGCTTCTGGCCTAGTATTGGCCCTTCTGATTGTGTTAGTCTCAATATTAGTCTTTTATCCAAAAACATTTCACCTTAGCTTCCTTTATTGTTGTCTCCTCTGCTTTTGATAATGTTCATCTTTCCGCTTTAACAGATAAAATTACGGAAATTAACATTCCAATCAGATTCTCTTCCTTCCTTATTATCAATCTCATGTTGAATCATTCTATTCATTTCACCTCCCCATCTCTCGACGCTCCAAGAAAGGTTTTCCGAGGTCTTCCTCAAGGTTCCTCCCTCAGTCCTACTCTTTTTAACATCTATACTATCAGTATAACTTCTCTTCGTTTAAATTCCTTTTCTTTATATGTTTTAGCAGCCACAAATGAAGCACTCAATTCGCCGCTCATTGTGCTGGAACATTCTTTTTTCTCAGTTAATTTTTCGATTTCTCAATCTAAGTCTTCTTATACTATTTTCATCTATCGACCCTATAACCCTGCTTCGGCTAATCTATCCTTTAACAATATATCCCTTTTTCGTGTTAATTGCTTCTGTTATTTTGGTATCTTTCTTGATAGTCGTTTGTCCTTCTCTGAATCTATCAGATATCTTTCTGCTTCTACTATTAAAAGGTTAAACTTGCTGAAAGCTCTGTCGCCAACTAAATGGGGTGGCGATCTCTATATTCTTATTTCTATGGCGAATAAAGAGAAAGCGTACGTACCGTTTTTCAATAAATATCATGTATGAAATCAAGCATATGGGTTCAATTATGTTTAATTCAGTGTCAGAAATAGTAAAAACACACTTGATACTGAGTAAAAACAATCGCAAACTTCTAATTGATTACATCTCAAATGGAAGCACAACATTTCCAAAAATACATTAGTATTTATTTTTCACATTAGTTATCGGATCGAAATTTATCTTATCGAGATAATTCGAAATGATACTTTAAGCATTCCATCTTTACAAATCTATTATCCGTTCCAAATTTGATTATTTTTCTTCTACTTATGGTTGTGCGTCCAAGACCTGTCTCTCTAAACTAGATGTAATTCAAAACTTTTGTCTTCGTCTTTGTCTTGGCGCACTTATATCTTCTCCAATTCCTGTTATTCTTGCTGAATCTAATTTGTCATCCCTGTCCATTCGTAGGTCTTATTTAGACTATCGTTTCCTTGTTAAACGTCTTCCGCTCGCATCCTCTACTCTTGTTCATTAGGCCTTACACGATCCCCTTCAATAATCTCCCCTATTTTTCCTTTAACTATATTAATCTCTGTCATCCTCCTAAGGTATTTATTCTTCCCTCATTTTCTAAAAACCTCCCCCCAGCCGTAATTAAACAGGTATTCTACAGCACTATCAATTCCCTATTTCCCTCTCATGTTACCATTTACACGGATGGTTCGAGGGGGCCTGGAGGTGTTGGAGCTTCCTTCATACTTCTCGATTTAAACTTATCAGAATCTTTTCGTCTTTCTTATTTCTGTTCCATATTCATAAACGAATTATTGATTATTCTACGTTCTATTCATTTGCTCGAATTACCTTTTCTCCAATTTTTTAATTATCTCTGATTCCTTGAGCGCCCTTCAGGCCATATCTTCTACCCCTTCCTGATCATTCGTGAGGCTTTGTTATCCTCCGTATACGTTCACTCATTCATAATCTTTCCTCTTTCCATTCCATTAACATTGATTTTCTGTGGGTACCTAGTCATTCGGGCATATTTGGTGGGCACTGGAATGAAGAACAGAAAGAAAGGAACAGTCCCGTTCAGAACAGGACATATGGTCACATTAGTTATAATGCAATTTTGCATATTTCAGAATTGTATTTCTTTAATACGAATCGGTAAGATGTAAAAAATTCTTAGAATTCCTAAAATCAAGCATAATAGAATGGCTTGAATTCTTCATCTTCAAATACTATATGCATCAAATCCCATAACAAGCGTCATGCTAATTTCAATTCGTGCATTGCCCTCTTTCTAAAACATTTAAAAATTCTTGGGTGTAATGTTTGATGAAAAATGGTCGCGGGCTTTTCACATATCTATCCATAAAAAGAAGTGCGTAAAATCCTCGTCCATTATAAAAAATCTATCTGATAACAAATATAACATAGATTCGAAACTGCCGACAAAGCTTTTATCTTAAATAAATTACCCTACAGCTGCCAGTTGTATTCTTCAGCTAACAAAACACTTTTGAAATCTCTTAATCCAATTTGTAACATTTCCCCGTAATCCAATCTGTAATATTTCCCTTAATTCAATCTGTAATATTTCCCTTAATTCAATCTATAATATTTCCTTACGTATTATATGCCTCAGCACGCTAAACATTTTCTTCGTTGGACGTTTACACTTTCGCAAGTCCTTTTGCTTTATCCTTTATCGGAGATTATCTCACCTTTCGTGATTCCTTTTTAAGGATATTGCAACAATCCTCTATTAATAATTTATAAGGTCCATTGCCATTCTCTACTGGCAACCTATCGATCAAGGCGCTTTTCTTTCTTTCTAAAATATGTATAAATTGGAGTGCCCATCATATTAATCCCATTACTACAGTTTCTTCAGAGGATTTCACAAATTTCATCGACTCACCATAATTGCTTCTTTTAGAACCCATGCAACCATTCCTTTTCCAAATTCCATATATTGTCAAATTCGCACATCTATCTCGGACCATATCTACATGCATACTGATACAGCTAGATCGAGCGTCTCGAATCCTTCTTCACTAATTGATTACATTACGAGATTGAAGATGCAATGTATACTGAACGCCTAAACAGTTACTGTTCCATTTTAGATACAGAAATCAATAGGATTCCCCTTTTCCTATATTCTTCCAACCGGTCATGTTAAAATTCTCTTCTTATTTCAATCCCCAACCGACTAAAATAAAATATTGTATATATCGACTCCCGCTATCTAATTTCCGTGAAACTTTTTTTGTAGGTCCCTAGCCATAAATGGGTTTTGGGCAACGGACGACCTAACTGCTAGAGCACGCCATCGGCCCGATACCATTAAATGTTCCACTTCTTCAATTGGGATCAACAATTTTTCAAATTCGCTTCTCTTTAGAATGGAATAAATTGTGGTCAATCCAAACAACCTGGCTTAGGTCCATAAAGTAATGACCCCCCTGCTACCCAATATGCTTCGTATGTTTGTTTGAATGTATATGTCTCTTAGAATGGTTTTGGTGTGCAATCTAATCTAAATTAGACAGCATACTAATCTTTGTTGTCAGAATGTATTTAAGTTTATGTGATTTAAAAAAGGTGCATCAACATGTAACTAACAAAAATGACTCTGTACTGGCAATATATGGGAGAAGGATATATTTTGTTATATATAGATTTTGCAAGATGTTTAACATTCATGCAACCGAAATATCGTGCCATCTTTATCCTATTACACTTATATCGATTTTGTCTTGCTAATGCGCTGGTTTTTGATAAACACTCTCTATCTATATTGCAATTATAAATTGCTATTTTGTCGTGAAAAAGAACTTGTTCTTTGTCTTTTATTAACAATATCTAATCAGATTAAGATGATTCTCTCCTAACCGTTTTTGGTTAAAGATCCCAGGTTAACCGAACCTAGAAAAATAAAACTCTTCTTTGCCCAATTGACTTGCTCTCTTAACTGCTACACAAGCGTGCAGTCTGTAGCTCTTATGCTAAAATTTTCCAACTGACTTTTGAAGAGTTAACTCAACTACGTTATCAGTATTGCGTTGTAGCTGTTAAACATTTAAAATTAAAAATTAAAACAGATAGCGAGTTTAATGTAAACCGAAATTATATCTTTTCCAGATGCGTCCACCATTGAAGAAATCCATGTTTCATTTAGCCTGGTCTCCAGACTCGTTGCCAACCGAAGATGCCATCACGCCGCTCTTTGAATACTTAGATAGTCACCTGGTGGTTCTGAATTCGGCTTTGCTGCCGAAAAACTTCGAACGAGTCCTATTCACGATATGGGAAGTTTGTGTGACGGAACTCGGCCATCAGACGGACGGCAGTGTTGGCGATAAACTGCCTGGATTTTATGACCGCCTATACGAAGCATTGGATTTGTTGATCGAATTCTTCTATTCGGACGGCAAAGGTCTCACTGTTGAAACATTGACAGGAGGTGGTAAACGTGATTTCCTAAAAATTCCTTAAATTTTTGAACTGAAATTTTGAAATTCATTTAAAAGAATTTCCGCGTCTAACACATTAGCGTAAATGTTTAATATGAATATAAATAAATTAAGGATTCGGAACAGCGGCATATTAAAGAACTATGCTGCAAAAAAGAGCACCCCCTTTTCGAACAAATAATTCTTCAGTCTTTATCATCTATTTATTATTTCACTTTTTCAGAGTAATTGGCATAAAATAATGTTTACAAAAAAGAAAAAATGAGAAAAATGAAGTAACGAGTAATCCGTAATTTATACTTCAGATAATCACGATTTTGTTCTCTCGCATAAGACGAGTTTTCATTATTAAACAATCAACGCATACTGATTTAGAAAATTCGTTCTGAAAAACCTCAAACGTGTCATGAACAATTAATAAAAATAATTGAAATAGTCCGATAACTAAGTATAGTTATTTATTAAACGCAAAGTTTACAAATAAAGGTAAGTTTATAATCGATAATGTCGATGACCGTGAATTATAAGCACTATATGGAACCGATTGTTTGTAGTCCTTACATCTCTTAATCTGTTTAACATAGGTATAAATTTTAATCGTTTCTCCGAATAAAACTTTTTTCGTTTTAATTGATTCTTTAAGGCTGTGCATTTTTAAATATCTGATTATTTAAATACGCCTAAGGTAAAAACAAGCTACTCTATTCTTTCGCTTACTTTAAGTGAAATCGGAGAAATGGCCAACCGTGAAAATTTCATATAATATAGTCCTTTAAACGGCGTATATTTCTTACCATTTGGAAACAGTTTGAAATGCATGTAATATTGTTTCAATTTTATTTTTATGTTTTAAATATTAAAATTTGTTTTCAAAGCAGGATAAATTTAAAAGAATGACCCAAACATTTTTTAAATACTTTTAAGAAAAGCTCAAAACGATGTTGTTCCCTAATATCTGCAATTATTAAGATGGCTTTTTTTTTTCTTTTTTTTTTTTTTTTTTGAGGTTCGTTGAACATTGACTGGGTGCAAGAGATAATAATTTCATTTCAAACTCGGACCAAAAGCATACTAGACTACACTAAACATCTGCCTTTAGAGATGCTTCGATATTCTCTTGAAACTGATATAAATATGAATACAAAGTTAGAAGCGTTTGATCTAGTTTTAAAAATATCGCTCGTACAGCAAACTTGGCTGCATTTAAAAAACGAGAAAAGCAAAAAAAGAAAATAAAAAATTACTCATCTTAGGCGCGCAACGGATATACAGTTTTAAAGTTTCTATTAAAAGGAAAAATTGATACAAAAAACAGATATGATCGGTGTTGGTCTATGTAAATTTGTGATTTGGGAATTGTTGAAATCGGTAATTATAGATGGAGATTTTTCATGCGATAGTTTTGAGGACATTAAAGATTCGCGTGTAAATCATAAATTTCGATCGAACGAAGGACTGGTAGTGAAGGAAATCGTCACTAGAAGGAGAGGAAATATTAAAGCAATGAATATAGCGAAAAACTGGAGGGATTAGATTAAACTTTACATAATGACACTAGATTATTTTAACAAGGAAAATTTTGAAAGAACAAAAGTAGGACTAAAAATCGAAAAGATGACAGAACTTTGAATGTGGAAGCAAAATTGTAGCATTAAAGAGCATGTTGGCAAAAGAGAGAGAGAAATTTTGGGGAAAAAAAACAAAAAAAAAAAAAAATTACCGGGTAAAACTACGGAAAAATTTAAATGAAAATTGTTAAAAATGAATTCGATGTTCCATACTAAACTACATTAAAGAGTAGTATATAAGTCAACTATGTAACTACGTTAAATAAAACGTAAACACTTTATTTACCCGGTAAATTTTTTTTTGTTTTTTTTCCCCAAAATTTTTCTCTCTCTTTTGCCAACATGATCTTTAATGCTACTATTTCGCTTTCACATTCAAAGTTCCGTCACCTTTTCGATTTTTAGTCCTACTTTTGTTCTTTCAAAATTTTCCTTGTTAAAATAATCTAGTGTTATTATGTAAAATTTAATCTAATCCCTCCAGTTTTTCGCTATGTTCTTTGCTTTAATATTTCCTCTCCTTCTAGTGATGATTTCCTTCACTACCAGTCTTCTTCGTTTTTTTTTTTTTTCGCCCCTCCGATCAAAGTTTATGATTTAAATACGAATCTTTAATGCCCTCAAAACTATCGCATGAAAAATCTCCATCTATAATTACCGTTTTCACAAATTCCCAAATCACAAATTTACATAGACCAACACCGATCATATCTGTTTTGTATCAATTTTTTCTTTTAATAGAAACTTCTTAAAGACTTTATAGTTATCTAAGATGAGTAATTTTTTATTTTGTTCTCCTTTATTTGTTTTTCTCGTTTCCTAAATGCAGCCAAGTCTGCTGTACGGGCGATATTTTTAAAATTAGATCGAACGCTTCTAACTTTTTATTTATATTTACAGTCTTTAATATTGGAAATTCTACATCAATTTTGAAGTATTCACTTTCGTATCAAAGGAATAAGAGTGCAAAAAGTTGAACGTTTTTTTTTTTTTTTGATTCCAGAATTAGGTGTTTTTTTTTTTATTTAAATTTTTAGGAAAGTGAGATTTTTTCCAATATTATCGGGAAAATTTTTATTTTCTTCTGAGAAAATATCAACGATAAGTGTAACGTATTATTTCTCTCTTAAGATCGATCAAGATTAAACATACTACATTTAAATTGTAAATTCAGCGTTCGTAAAGTTTTATATATTATGATTTTTGTTTCGCAGAAACTTTCAGAAGGGTCAAAGAAGGTTTGCAGTACCATAAAACTGACACGGAACAGCTGATTTGCTTGTATTATAACGACCGACTGAGAGAGCAGAGTCTGGTTGAAAGCACCGAGTACGGCGTATTGTCAGTTCGGGCCTATTTTCATCACGATTCATTGTGTATTGAAGTATTAAATGCACGCGACGTGATACCTTTAGATCCAAATGGTTAGTAAGCAATCGAAATAACTACATTACGACACGGAGTTAGTGGCAATTATTCTAAAACGTTTTTGCAGCGCGGATATGTGTGTCACATTTATATGCACACATGGGCGTCGCCAGCGGGAGCGGGGGCAGCTACCTCCCACCCCCCTATCCCCCGGAGTCTTGAAACTTTTTAATCAACTAGCCATAATGAGTATTCATAGGCGTGTAATCATGAACAATTTGCCAGAAACCCACGAAAATTATGTTTTAATTAAGATTTTATTCTCGTTTAATAAAATATTAAGCCTTTACTACAACTTATAAATTTTATTTTTCCTATAACTCATATCCTCTTTCAATCATCTTGTCCCCCTCGTCCCCGGCCGCTGGAAACTCATCTTGCCCCCCGCCCGGCTCATCGGCTGCCGACGCCCTTGTATGCACATGCACACAGCGACGAAAGAGAAGAAATGTATATATATATATAGTAAGATAGCACGCAGCTGTTAGAAAATAAAAAGTCTAAAGTATCGAGAACAAAAGTCTTAATAAGACCTAAAAAGCAATAGAAAACTGAATAGAATATCGTCATGATGCGCCAAAAATAAATACACATTTAGAGCTATTGCGATTGTCCAAAACGCTGCGCAAAGATTATCGTACATAATTTTTGAAGGAAGAAATAAATACGTGATCATGAAAGCAAGAAGATGCCAGTAGTACAACATGTGTGTAAGTACACGCTTAGGGTTCTCATTAGGCTGAGCGGTCTAGTGAGAAAGTTTATGAAATTAAGTATCCATTGAACTGAAATATTTTCTCGAAGCTTAATAATTTTTAGTGATAACGAAAAAGTGAACGAATAGTTAAAAAAAAAAAAAATACCGATTTCAAGATTTACTACTAATAATTTAATAAAAATGCGCTAAAAAGTAAAAAATAAATATTCCACAGAAATATTTCGAGCTAATATACGAAAGGATATTATGATAAATATTAAAAACATTAAGACTTCATTCGAGACGGCACCAAATTAATAAACGTTATTTGATTTGATTTGATTTGATTTGATTTGATTTGATTTGATTTGATTTGATTTGATTTGATTTGATTTGATTTGATTTGATTTGATTTGATTTGATTTGATTTGATTTGATTTGAAATTCAAACTAAAGTAATATTTAGAAATAATTCAGCGAGTAAAACAACGCGATCGCTCAATTTTTTATGATCCATGTCACGGATACTTAATGCGGTTTTGAATTATTGTAATTTAAATTTAGCGCCAACCGCAAAAAATCGATGTTTAAAAATTACTACACTATTCTAATGTAAATTATTTTGAAATAATTTTTTTTCTTTATCGAATAATTTTAATTTTTTATTTTATTCAATTTTAGAGTATTAGAGTAAATCTTAAAGTATTTTTTTTTTTTTGTTAATTTTTCGATTTTCCCAAGTGTAAATATTTTTCTTAAATGAACAAACCGACCTAAAATTATATTACCTTCGGTACTATATAAAGCCGCGCATTGGTTCAGCAGCAATGTTAAAATTCCATCTGTGATGAGCTTATAAATCGCGTTTTTGGAGTTTTAAATTCATTATATTTATTCAAAAATTCACATTTGTATAAACTAACCTTGATAAATATAACTTAACTTACACTCGCGTTTATTAAATAAATACGTATAACAACCGGTTGTTTCTATTACTTTAACGTATAATAAATAGATCAGTGGCGTACTTTTTTTGCCCTTTCCAAAATTTTGGAGAGATTTAATATCGGGGCCCGACCGAAGGCGAAGAAAAATGAGCAACTGCTCAGAGTGGTACAGTTTGAAGGGCGGAATTGTATTTATTACACTTACGCTGTAATGGAGTTGTTTTTTAAAGTGATACGCTTGTTATAAGCGAAATATTTTGCCTTTTTCATTCATGTTCAGTTACGTTTTATTTTTATAAAATAACCGCGTCGTTTATTTATTTATTTATTTATTTATTTATTTATTTATTTATTTATATTTTTTAATCGCTTTATAGCAAAGGTAAAAATAGTTCAATGCGAAATATTTTTTTACTTCTCTTACAATAACAAACAAATAAAGGTTTTTTATTTTTCACCATACGGAGACAATTCTCGTGTTCTCGCTAGCGCAATAAACTTGAAATTCAGGTGGAGAGATATTTGCTAATCATATTTGCTTAATTTTTCACGCTATCATTAGCTTTTTGATTCAAATGGGAGTGCATAGAAAAAATATTTACGGATTCCGGAAGTTAGTGTACACAACTCAGTTTATTTAATGTAGATTTTTATTTGCAAAAAAAGAAAAAAAAGAAACAAACAAAACTGGAAAGAAAACGAAAATCGAACGGAATTTAGATTTTGTTAGTTTTTGTAGTTTGTCATATGGCTGGTTATATTTAAAAAAAAAAAAAAAAAAAAAAAGAAGCGGTACTAGATTTTAAAAACGTAACAATTGTCTTTTAATATTCTTGTTTCTTCGCTCAATTTTTTTTTTCGATTTTTTAAAACTCGCCCTGCTCAAAGAAGTGGTTCAGGTATGCCACTGAAATAAATGATACTAATGTGAAACAATTAATTTATAATTTATTTAACCCGTGACGCATTTCGAATTCATGAGCACGGCATGTATTAAAACTATTTTAATAACATAGCGTGATCATGAAGCTTTGACTTCAAAACGTGTCGCGGGTTATCTTCTTCTTCTCGTGCCACCCGATTCGGCTATTGCTTAATGCATCATGTATGGATTGGATTATCTACTGAAATTGATTACGATCTTTTTTTGCTATTCTGACTAGATCTTCTGTTCTCTTAATTCCGGTCCATTTTTTTTTTATATTATCTATCCAAGCGGTCTTTCTTCTTCCCGGATTTCTTCTTCCTTCTATCATGCCCATTATTATTGTCTGTAGTAATTTGTACTTTTCACCTCTCACGAAGTGTCCGATAAAGTTGATCTTCCTTCTTTTTACCATTAATATTCGGTCAGTTCCCATTAGTTCCAGTACTTTTTGATTTTTTAACTTTTTTGTCCACGGTATTTTCCACATTCTTCTGTAGCACCCGGGTTATATAGATTATAAATTAATTGTTTCATATTAGTGTCATTTATTATATACGTTATTCGTGTTCGTCATTCGTTAATTTTATAATTTCACGTGTTTATATTTTCCCCATACATATATTCTAATGAAAATATTTTGGCTAATTTCACGTAGTCTCGCGTGTGTACACTCGCGTTGCATATAATAATTGCCTAATACACTACGCCTGTGTATTTGTACTGCTGAAATGTACTAATAGATAGTCGTCGACGCTTAGAATTAAGTATGGCACTATGATGATGATGATGATGATGATGATGATGATGATGATGATGATGATGATGATGATGATGATGATGATGATGAATTTCTGTCTGGTTATATTAGGCAAAGAATACACCTATAAGAAGACTCCCTTTTTTTAACGTTTCTTTTGATGAATAATCAGTAATTACCGATACTTGGCGATATACTTATACTGACGGGTACAATGACTAATAAAGAAATACTAATAAATGAAGAATATCATTGGAGTCAGTGTTCAAAAGCTATATACAGTAATCTGTAATATTTCCGGCAGTTTTGAGAAATGGCACTATGGCAGTTTCAAATTCGTTTTTGTTTATTCGAATCTATATTTATCCCCGTCGGCTAATTAATAAATGTTTTTTAATGTTTTTCCTTACAGAAAATCAGATTTTTTCCAACTTACATTTCCATTGTAATTTGATATCATATTTTAAGTCATGGGGGTTTGTCATTTTACTAAAAAATTCTTTAAAGGGATCTCCTTTTTTTAACACATATTTCAATGCTCCTGAGTAGTTGTGTTTACCGATATTCAACGGTGTGTACACACACATAGTACTGACACTGATTGGTACATTTTCCAATGAACGAGGAACCATTAAAATCAGTCCACATGGGCACAAGTTATGCAGAAAAGACAAAACGAGTCGAACATACAATCTCCTGTTAGACTAATATCGTGAAAGTTTGAGTTTTAATCGTTAGTCCGAACGATTTCGTGCGCAAATGACGGTATGCGCTTGCGAGATTGTCTTCCGCACAGCTATTAGCAATTATTTACTTTTCGACTGATTTTTTTTTGCTATTTGACTTACTCTGGGAACAGAAGCACCACTACATTTGGTTCGCATAAAAAGTCGCGAATCAGAGCGGTCTCTTGTAGCAGTGCCAGTCACTCTATACAAGTGAAAATGAAAAAAGTCCACCCCGTGAATAAACAACCTATCGGAAGAAAGCACAGTTTTGTTTGGAAAAAGCGGAACTCTAGGTAATTTTAGAACCGCGTACCCCCTAATTCAAAGAGCTTTTCACGCAAACTGGGACGTACTCGGCTGCTTGTACGACTTGTATCGTTGAAGTTATAACCATTTTAAAGCATTTAATCAATATGATCACCTGGAAGCTGTTTAAATTTTTTTTTTTAATTTCGATTTTAGATTTTAGCGTGTTTAGCTTCTTCGTTAGCTGTTGTTTTAGAGCAATTATTATTTGCACGTGAAAATAGATATACTTTTAATGTTCCGTGCTGAACGTACAAACTCGAAAACTCGGATGATACTCAAAAACGATCGTCGCTGGCATTATACATATATAGTAAGCGCGAATAATATTTAAGAAGGACAAGGCCGGAAAAGATGGAGATGATACATTTTTAAAAATGTTATTACACTAACGATGTTTTTAGGATTTAGCGATCCGTTTGTAATAGTGGAATTGTTGCCGAAATCGCTTTTCCCGAATTGTCCAGAGCAGCATACTAATGTACAAAAGAAAACGCTGAACCCCTTCTTCGACGAATGTTTCGAATTGTAAGTAATCATTATTAGTTTAATAATCAAATCCTCTCCCTTTTATTCTTTTCGCAAACATTTTATTAGACTAGAAATTTTTCTAAAGTAAAGTAAAGTAAGTCCCATATATCCTTGATAAGGTATCATGGATTGTGGAATTAAGCTTTTCATAGCACACGAAGCCTAATGGATCCGATGAGAGTACCGGGGTCAGTTCCTTTCTCTCGCTCGCCTTTACTTTCCCCCAGGTAATTCTCTGGTATAAACAATTCAATTTCAGATTAGGTATAAAACTGATATCGATTGCGATCTGGACCGAGACAAGTCTCGATATCCCACGACACCTCTGATTTAGTAGCCACACGCCTTAACCACTGGGCTACCGCGCTACCTAGGGATTTTTCTACATTAAACAATACGGATTTGCTTCTTTTTATTAATCGCATTAGTTGGTTCTGCAGTGGTGTTGGTAAGTTTTCATTGTACAGGTGTAAGATAGTACTCATGACGCAATATGTTGTGCGCAAGATGTGATTTTGAAAACCGACCGGAATTGTTTAATCATATAGTCCCCCGAGTGCGTCTATGTACATCGATATCATATAGTTTTGCAGTCTTGCTTCTTTTGACAGAATCATCAATGATTATTTTGTATTTCAGTAACTTTTACTTGTCACCGCCGAAAACAGCCAATTTGGTAGTTGTACAGTTCTGTAAGCTTAAAAAGATGGACACACTATAGAAACAGATATCTCATAAAGTGTGTATACAGCCCCGGATAAGCATGACGAATCTGCTCCACGTCGTTTTCTATTGCCACTTTCGAAGGATCATTTTAGCACCAAAATACAATTTAAAAAAAAAAAACGATCACACCATGTTTCAACATTTAATTAACAAATATTTTCGGAGTTATTTAAAAAAAAACCTCATTTGAAGTTTTTATTGTTTTCTCTTAATAGTGAAAATGAAAATCAGTGAATGGTGATTTTTTCCAAATGCTAAGACACGAAAATAATTATTTTTACGATTACTTAATACGAACGCAGTTTTTTGAATTTTAATTACGTTCCTTCTTACAGGCAATCGCCAAATTTTAACGGTAAACTTATTTAATGCTTAGGAATTTGATCAAATTTTTCGATTTTGTGCACAGATTGTAAAAAAAGATTGAAAACTAATTTTTTCGGAAAGCTTTTAACTTATAGATTTAATTGTTTAATGTTTTAATTTTCTTTTATAAAACAATGTTTGAATTGACAAATAAAGTTGAAAATTTTCAGTAACTACCAGTAACAACATTTGATGATGGTTTTTTTGAAGTTGGGTAGTATTCGTGGTTCACATAGCTTTTCGCGTGAGAAATACATATGCTGCATTCGTGCAATGTATTCACGAATAACGCGCGAACGCAACAATAAACATTTTCCTGTTTTTTGTTCTTCTGTTTCATCCTGCATTTTTTTTTTTTTGTTTTTCTATTAATTCCTTCTGTATTTTTTCTATATTTTACTTGTACTTCATTTATTACTTTCATAATAACGACTCTTCCAGCGCATATGTTATCAATTTCTTTTGTTTAAAATTTAGAACTTTTACTTATTAAGTATAGTACTAGAAAATATATGAAAAACTGTGAAGAAGCCCATAGAAATTTTGCATCTTATAATACAGCAAACTGCGTTATAATTAAAAACGATTGTATCGAAAACTAATTTCATTTAATTCGTTTTCGATATTTATTAATCTTATTCAATCTACATAGTAGATATAACACGCATTTAAAAATATTATTAAATATATAATTTTTTATTAATAAAATAATATTGTACATCTAAACACAAAATTTTCCAAATGAATCAGTTCTTTTTTCACAATGTTACTCGAAATCAAAAAATCTGAAAAAATTCCCCAGTATGTAATAAAATATGTTTACTGTTACAATTTGGGCACTCGCATGTTTGAAGGAGCACAATTAAAAAAAAAAACAAACATTTGTTTTGTCTTACAACTAATCAGTTTATATTTGAGAATCATTTTACTTCCTAGTATTTGAACAAAATCACCATTAATTAATTTTTATTATTATCTACTATTAAAAAAAAAAAAATTAATCTTTTTTCAAATAACTTGAAAGTATTTACCATTAGGAGCTGAAATTTGGTGTGATTTTTTTATTTGTTACCGGAACGCTCTTCGAAAGTTACGACAGAAAACGCCGTGTGACGGATTCGCATCTCTAAAAGACCGATCTTGCGCGTCTCAGTACAGCTTATTATTACGAAAGATGCTTGTAACATGAATTTTTGAAAATGTAAAATATCGTTTTTCTTTTTGTATGAACAATTTTCACTTCTTATCTGATTTCAGAGAACCGCATGTGTATCTTATAAAAAAGTAAAGTAGGTCCCATACCCTTGACAGGGAGTTGGGATTGTGAAATTAAGGTTCACAATGTACTAAGCTTGATGGATCTAAAGGGAATATTGGGGCCAGTTCCTTTCTACTTGGGATCCGTCTTTACCTTCCCAGATTTCTCTGTTACCTAATTATTTCAGGCTGGATAAACTTGGGAGCGACTTGGATCCGGGACGAGACAAGTCTCGATAACCTATGACACCTCTGACTTGGTAGCCAAGCACCTTAACTACTAAGCTACCACGATGCCTGTGTATCTTATATCGCACTTTAATTTGTATATGTCGCAGTTATATGAAATGTGCCCAACAACAGCAACCACGTGCTGTTTCGGTTATTGGTGAAATTTGCAGAGGTCTAATGCACAATCCAAAAACAATATTTCCATCTACGGGGGCGGGTCTCTGCCCTGTAGTGGCGAAATATATACCAGACCGATTTATCTGAGACTCGAACCATTTACTGGCGCGCATCTTGTACCACAAATGCTGATTGGAGAGGAAATATTGCAGTTTCGAAACGGAACTAGCGCCACTTCAATATCCCAGTAATTTCGAAAATTAACATTACATCTGTCGCGTTTAATACACGAACAAAAAAACTTACATGGTGCATAACATAAACCGTTTGAAAAAGGTGCTTTCGCATGATGTATAATATTTGATTTTAGATTAACCCTTATGATCAATAACACATAGGCCCACAACATCGTAATAATTGTTGTGAAAAAGAAGTTACTTGTAAGTTAAATTATTACTGATACTATTTATAAACCACATTTCTATTAATGGGGAAACGAATGAACTCGTACAGATAAAGTGCACCGTATATGAGTTCTTTAAATTGTGTAATTTTTAGATTACACGTTTAACACGTGCCGTGTATCACAATTATCGCATGTATAATTGCTCCAAATAAATAAAACATTTACATTTAGCACAAATTATTGCCAAAGTCTCCACAATAGTTATT
The DNA here is from genome assembly GCA_039619475.1 of Icerya purchasi. Taxonomy (NCBI): domain Eukaryota; kingdom Metazoa; phylum Arthropoda; class Insecta; order Hemiptera; family Monophlebidae; genus Icerya; species Icerya purchasi. The sequence continues at coordinate 545,439,679 of CM077115.1, forward strand.
ACAAAAGCCCACCACTGCTGCTTCCATGTCAATATATATATATACATATATATATTGTACAGGGTGGGCCAAAAGAACATCCCGAATTTTAAATGCTCGTCAAATAAAGACTAATATACTTACGGAAATTAAACAAACGTTGAAATACTTCAAAAAGAACGCCATTTATTGTACACTATTCACCATTTTGATTTTTACATTGTTGCAATCTTTCCTCAATATTATGCATTACTTTTTTAAGAGTTGGTTTTTTAATCGCCGCAATTTCCTTCTGAATGGCCAATTTCATCTCGTCGGTTGTTGCTGGTTTACCGTCGTACACCTTGCTTTTCAAGTAGCCCCATAGGTAAAAATCTGTCGGTGTTAAATCCGGACTGCGCGGCGGCAGCCAAAACAGCTCACAGTTTCGCGAAATCAAGCGGTCCTAAAACTTCTCTCTTAATAACCGCAAAACATCGTTACGAATATGTGGTGTGGCCCCGTCTTGTTGAAACCACGTTTTAGATAATGCAATCCTCTTCCGTCTGAGCTCCGCTAGAAAAAACTCGTTTAACATTTGGATGTAACGGTCGCCGTTCACAGTAACATTCGCTCCGTCCTCCTCCTCGAAGAAGTAGGGACCGATTATCGCTTTCGCACTGACTGCGCACCATACCGCGATACGAGGGCAGTGCAAGGGTACCGCCGGGTGAACGATTCGAGGGTTCTCAGTAGCATAATACCGCATGTTTTGTTTATTAACGTTACCATTTAAATCGAAATGCGCCTCGTCGCTAAAAAAAACATAATCCAAATCGACGTCTTCTTCCTCCAGCATATCCAAAAATTTATTACAAAATTCTAACCTTCTTGGCTTATCTGTTGGTATCAATTCTTGGGTTAGTTGTATCTTGTATGGGTGCATATTGAGGTCGTTTCGAATTATTCTTCCGAGTGAAGTACGGGGAAGAATTTTCAAGGCAGAAGCCTGGCGACGAACGGATCTGCGCGGACTTCGCGACAATGCTACGCGCACTTTTTCGATGTTTGTCGGGGTTCTAGACGATCGACGGCGACCTTGATGGTTGACCGCCACCACACTACCGTATTCTCGGAAGTTTTTTACCCATTTGAGGATACTTTTACGGTCGGGGGGATTGTCATGACGTTTTAAATCAAATTGTTTTTTAAACGCGCGTTGTACCGCGATTACACTTTCACCGTTTTTCACAAAGTACTCGACAACGAAAGAGCGTTGTTTACGCGTCCACGACATCACGACTACTAACCAACTATATTTATATTAAACGGCATATTATTAAGCGCTAGATGGCGTTGCAATCGCCACGCTAACTCACAGTGTATGATTTTGACGGGCGTTTAAAATTCAGGATGTTCTTTTGGCCCACCCTATAGCTTGCAATGCATGAAGGAATATTTTTAATTTTAACCATTTTCAATTTTTTTTTATTCCAAACACTTTTTGATCAACTAATCAATGAAAAACGATGGAGCGATTATAAGAAAGGATCGATTCTTCAGAAATAAGGAAGATATAATTCTCAGAGGCCGCTGACTACGATGGAATTTTGCTACGTGGAGTCCAAATGTTGAGTGAAACTTTCATAGCATATGTACCGTTTTTACACTTTTATTTTTGCAGTTTTAAATTTTCGTCACGCAAGTATTTTCAAAATACGATTAATCTTCGTCATTACAGAGATGTCTGCAGAAAATTATCGGCATTACCTGAGTGCGTGCGAATAAACCAAAATCGTTAAATCGTGATTACGGGTACAAAACCGGTTACAGAATGAGAGAGAGTGAGACAAAAAATTTTGTTATCTCACTATAACGGAGCCTTACAGTAATGACCATCGAAAACAAACATTGACAATTCCTTCTCTTTTTTTTTCTACTCTGGGCGCGCCAGCGGCCTTGACCCAACAACATGAAAAATTAAGAAATAGAACTAAATAGCCAGGCAGTCAGAAATGGAAAAAACACGGGACAGCAGCAACGGAATAACTGAGGGCAATGGGAAGAAAAGGATATAGGTAGCGTTAAAGGGAGTAGGAAGACCCAAAGCTAAAAGTTCGGCGTAAAGAAAGGAGCGTTCGTTGGAGAGTGCGGAACATTCGAAAAGGATGTGATTTGAGTGTCACAAATACAGGAAGGCTCAGAAGCGCGAAGAGAGCAGAAAGGAGAAGGGGACAAAGCGTATCGAAACGTGAGAAGAAGGGAGTAGAGAATGATTGATTCTGAGTCTAATTAAGGAAACAACCGTGGAACGATGACAGACAGGAATAGAATGAAACCAAGGCAGGAAACGAAGAACCGGTTGAATAAGACGGTAGTATGAATAATGATTAGAAAATAAAGATGGATAGAAGTATAGCCAAAGTCTGGAATGATTAGAGCGTGATAGAGAAAGAATGTCTGAAAAAGGGATTAACAATTCCTTCTTGGCATATTTCAAGACTTGCGAAAATTATCTTTAATAACAGTAAGACAAGCTGATTACCAATGTATATGATGATGTACATTCAATGTGTGAAGTAAATCGTTTTACGAGAATTGTTGATAATAATGTAAAATTTGAGATAACTTCTTTTTCACAAAAATTAGTACGATATTATAAGCCTAAGTGTTACCGGATCATGAAGCTTAATTTAAAATTCTAAAATAAATATTATGCATCGTGTAAAAAGTACTTTTTTGAAATGGTGTATGTCATGTTCATATGTCTTTTTATTCACCTCCAGAATCCACAAAAATATGTTACTTGTATACATTTATTGAATAACAATTATTCCGAAAAAAAGTTGGCTTCAAAGTGAAAACTTACTTTTGGCACGCGCATGTTAAAAACAAAAATAGGTTTGCCATATAAAATGTACCTTTTTTTCACGACTGTACGAATGCATGAGAATTAATTTGTTAATGTTAACCAGAAATCATATGCTTTATCATCTTCTGTTTTTATAGTTCAGTAACGCTGGAACAGTGTCGGACCAGCGGTGCAATGATTTTGTTCACTGTAATGGATCATGATGTACTGACAGCGAACGACTTTGCTGGAGAGGCTTTCTTATCACTTGGTACTATCCCTGGAGTCAGCAACACTTGCAATGCAGATAATTTCCACGGATTGAAGCACATTGATTTACCATTGATGTTTCAGAAAAATAGACGTAAGTTTCGTTAGTTTAGGTAATTATAAATAAAAAATGTTCAATTTTTTGCAAGCCGTTTCCCATCATCTTTTCTAGGTTCAAAACCTAATGAAATTTATTATTTTCAATACAGCCCTAAAGAATTTTGAAAAGAAATCGCCAACTTGAATAATATCAAACTTTAATCTTCACCTACTTAACTAGATTGGTTAATTTGCAGATTTTTGTACTTGTTTATTTTTTGTTTTTTTTTCAAATCAAGTTTTCTCGTTAATTACTAATGCGAACATGTCCAATTATTCTAACGATACAAATACATATTTAACAGATGTTTACATAAAAAGTTCATGTTACATATACGAGAGACGTTCAAAAATTAAGTTAAATCGGGGTTCCTTACAATCAAAGTACTTGTTCACTTTTTCTTCCACTCTCACCCGTTGACATTAGAAAGTGAGTGCTCCTGCATCCACAATCTGACTAACGCATAGGTTGCACGATTGGCTTTTACAGTTTCAAGTAGATTTTAACTAGTATTACGAAAATCATCTCATCAGAAATCCAGATCGACTGCAAACGTTTTTGCGGAAGATGGTCGCCAGTGTAAATTTTATGCACTTATCGAATGTGTATTGTAAACAACTTTTGATAATCTCAAATGGTACCTAAACGATGAATCAATAAGTCGCTGATTATTATTCAAATCCTGTTTAATTTTTTTATTTTCCGCATTACAGCCGATCCCTTCGGTAATGTGGGAAGAATGATCGCTCCGCGTTCTTCATTATCGATATCCTGATTTTGTCGCATTGTTTATGCCATTGAAACATCGTAACATGCGACATTGTTGTTCGTCGTGCACTTATTCCGGCTAACGAAAAAAGCTTAATATACCGGTTAAATCGGATAATGATGTTTTGTTTCGGTGGCAATAGAGGGATATGGGGAAACGAGTTCGATTAAAGCAATACTTAAGAAATAGTGAAACATAAATGATTAGATTAACGAAATAAGAAACATGGCACTGAAAAATTAAATTGCGCCATTAAAGTATTAAAACATTCGACCGCTTTTGAATAAATATTAACAATTAAAGTTTGACCAGCCCGGTTGCAGCATAGTCAAGGCAACGAGTGTCAATTTTCAATTCTTAATTTTAATTTATTACTTCAACAACAGTGAAACGTTTTAATATTTTAATTGCGCCATTGAAATATTTTAATTGACGTTTTTTTTTATTTCGAATTCTAGTCATTAATCAATTGCTAGATAGAAGATATTATTATACTGAAACCGATTATACATGTTAACTCTTATAATAGTGTAGCTACACTACTACTATCGTCTATTATTTTCGGTAAAAACCATGTCACGATTTTTTTCCATTGAAGTTTCGAATTATTCTGCTTTATTCGTCATCGGAACAACGAAAGGTCGATTTTTGCAAATATCTTCATAGAAAATTTAGAATATAAGATTGTTCAGAATTCGATACTGAAGTTATATGGATACGCTATATGCGATTAATACGTTTGCGACTTGGCAGCACGGAAGGGATAAAATACCAGAGTTCCACTCAGATTTGAACAGTTTTCAGCAGAATATAAAATTTACGCTGGAAGAGGAAAAGAATGGCACACGTTAGTGTTTTTAGATGTGTTAGTTCAAAGTAATAATACTGCGAGCGGAAATACATCAGTAACCCATCTACATCAATAGATGCTAAAAATATGACGTGTTTAGAACATTGATAAGAAGGGCGGAAAAGGTATGCAATAAGGAAAAAATTGAGATGGAAATGGTAAAAAATGCAGCGGTGAGAAGTGGTTACGAAGAAAATGAAGCGAAAAAAATCACTTGACGAATTTCGAAAAGTCAAAATAACGGATGAAGAACAAGAAAATAAAAATGATGAGTTCATTGCGAACGTGTTACGTTGGCTTATATTAAAAATGTTACGCATAGAACTGATGAGATTTTAAGAAAAATGCAAAATTCGGCCAATATGCAGAATAAACAAGGAAATAATTTTTTTTAAAAAAAAAATACTAAAGACAAGCCACCACAATTGCATGCTACAGGTGTATATAAAATTCCGTGTTGGCATAGTCTGAGTTACATGGGACAAACTGAAAGGGCTATATGTGTATATATATATATATATAGATGTAAGAATTATAGAACACGAAGCAGATTGCCGACACAAAAGAGTGGAAAAATCTACGGTAGCCGAACATATATATATATATATATATACAACGAACGCAATACGAAATGAAGTTACGCGAATGCATTAACTAGGACCAAAAATAAGCTACTAATCAGAGAAGCTATTGAAATTGAAAGACATTTTTAACAGAGATGACGGTTTAAAAATCGATTCAAATTAGAAAACGGCTATTGGCCAACTTAACCAAAAAAAAAACAAAAAAAAAAAAAACAGTAATTAATCAATCGAATGCGCACATCTGCGAGTGTTGGGAATTTATTTAAGGAGTGGATTGTTCAGCACAGAGTGTTTTGTTTTGGTGATGAATAAAGTAGTATTATTCGAAACGTCAGTGGAAAAAATTTGTAACGTGGTTTTTATCGAAAATAATAGACGAGTTGGCAAATCAAAAAATCCAGCACGAAAGTTTAAAATTCTTTTTTTTATATAACTACACGATTAATCATATTTAATCGAAACCTGGTTGATTCACTTCTTGTATGTGCTGAACTGTATTTTCTCCAGTGAAGTAATTAAAAGTTCAAACAGCGCATATTAGCCATTTTGATTTTTTGAAATTTAATTAACGTATTTAGTATGTATTATTTCTTCCTGTAATCGTTTGTTTCAATGATATTATAAGTTATGTATTTTTAAACCTTAATTTACGAATATTTAAAACTATAACTTTGTAACGTAAATTAAGGTTTAAAAATACATAACTTATAATATCATTAACGTATTTAGATCAAAATGGACAAATCTAGGACTTTTTTTATTCCGCAACAAATTTATATACAGTGGAAATTTGTCGCCAGTATATATGTATATTACACACCCACACATATTTTTATATATATATATATACATATAAACTCAGTCGTTTTGGCCTCGCAAGGGGATGTGCCCCTTGACCCCTCTTGCTTACATTTCTGTCTCTTTCTCTTCTATACTTTGCATAAAGTGATCAAAATTTACAATGTAATTCTAAATCGGTCCATATGAATATAATAACATAACCACAAAAATCCTATAAAATATAACAAACGTTACATAAAATTGGGACATATTTTGGGAATTTTTTTTTTTTTGTAATGGGGGGTAGCGTAAGAATTACGTTGTAATTAATATAATCTATAGGTGGTGTAGTCTATTTTTAAAATTTCTATTTCAGACCATCCGATTCTTCTAATATTGGAATCAAGAACGTGGGATAAATTGGCCATGGATTTTATAAAGAAGCAGAAGCCAAGGATAGATAGTTAACTCATAAATATGGACAGCACATGTCACGTTTTAACGTTTGCGTCTCTTTATAAACGTCATTTCACCATTTCAAACGTCGGTAGCGCGGAGAAACAAGAAGTCTGCGGCGCCTGGTTTGCGAGGAAAATTCTTTCAAACGAAATTTTATCGTCGAATTATTTTTTGATCTTTTTTTATTTGTGGGCAATAAACTTCACCTGTCCTTAGGAAAAAGTGTGTTCGATTTATCTTCCTTTGTCCTTCTCTTTTCTACGTCTAATTTTACATATTTTCTCCAAAGTAACAATTATTATTGTGTAATTTTAAATAAAAATTTGTTGTCATACTTGTACATTAATATATTTTTCGATTATTTATTTTGTTTTTTTTCCCTTTTCAAACCTTTCTTCTTCGAATATTAATGCAATGCAACTATTTACTTTTAATATATACCAATGGGAGACCACTTCGATACGAGCGAACTAACCGATCACGCTATCGTATTACTACCGGATAAAAAAGCAATTATCAAAATAAGTATTCGCTGAAAACAGTTTATTTCCTTTAACGCGCAAAATTTTACATATTTTGATTAGATTGTTTTTTGTATTTTTATTTGTATGGTAAAGAATATTGGTGAAAGCCAGAGCCGTATCTGAGGGGGAGTTTTCCGGATTCCCCCCTTACCCACAAAATGTCTGCGAAATAAGAACTGTTTGAATTAAATGGATCGAAATTCAGAATAAATTTATTTCTTTTCAATTTTTGACGAAAGAAAAGAAAATTCAAATATTGTAGTGTTGTCAAATATTGCATATACAATAATTGACTACAAGGCTTTACTGTACGATTTATAAATAAATATATTTCATGATAACACACACATATATATATATGTATATGTATTTCTAAAAATATTTTCGTAACCCTCCCCCCGAAATTTTGGTCTAGATACGGCCCTGGTGAAAGCAATGCAACCTTCAGAAACAATACTCAGTTGACTTCAATAGGTATTTCACAAAGAAGATAAAAATTCACGGAGCTTCATAGTATGGACATAGTGTTGAATTACTGCATAAAAAAAATTAAACGTTTAAACGGGCGGTAGGCGCTAATTTAGAAAACCACCGAATGAATTTTGACTCTGTTTTCGCGGTCAGCTTGGGTTGTTTTCGAGGAAGGTTTTTTAGTCCATGATTCATTGCATTTTTTATGAATGAAACATGGTAGTTTCAGAGTGATCAGCGTTTTTTAAATGGGGAAACCACATTAAGAGGTGTTTATTTTTATGCTTTTTTTGTAAATTGTTTTAGAAAAGGAAAAAGTAATTGACTTTTTTTTTTTTTTTTAAACCCCCCTTTGGGTATGTCAGGATCTTCGCCCATTGGATTTAAACTAGTGAATCTTTTTAATCATATTTTAAGCTCAATTTCAGATTTTTTTCAAGTATTTTTCATAGAAAATTTTAAAGTTATTAGCTGCTGTTCATAGAGGTCCCCTGAATCAGAGTTCACTTTTGGCATGCAATGTACAGGTCTCAAAGTTCACTTGAAAGGAACGAAACAAATTTATTTACATTATTTACATGTTTTATTATTAAACGGACCTCTAATTATAGCAAAAGATGTAAAAAAATGGAAAAATTGAGACCCCGTTTGAAAAAAAAATTCAGATTTTCACGTTTTTTTTAAAAAAATTTTTTTTTGAAAAACAAAATATATTCAAAAATATTACATTTTTTTTTTTTTTTTTTGAAAATTAGGTTTATTCAATGAATAATTTTATAACGAATAATTATTACTTTAATTTTTTAAAATCGATCAATAATTACAAGCTAATTGAAAAAAAAGTAATTTTGAAAATAACGGGTTTAAAAAAAATTGTGACAATAATGATATAATGAGTTTACATTTCAATCAGCTATTCCAGAACGATATGGCAATCCTTTTTCTTCTTCTTCTTCATAAACATGATTCAGCTCAATCATCTCTTTTTTTCTGGCTTTGCTCGCTTCCTTCATTTCCAGAATGTATTTTGTCGTTTAACACGCTGCTCGTCTTTTTGTTACGCGTATTGGAAGCTCCACGAGCCAACTGCAATCTGCAATCCGTTGAAAACCGATAATAGGGCAGAATTTCCCTTGTTAAACAAGATGGCGGCAAATTTTTTTTTTGACACGACCTATACACTCGCTCTTGACAACTACTACTTGTTCGTCGCCGTAAAGATTAACATTGAGAAGAGCTCTGCAAATATTTTTGAGTCTCCATCACCGATGTAATTGACGTATTTCACATCGTGTGAAGCTCTTCTGATCTCAAAAACATACGATTTCACAGACTCCACTTCCATACTTTCCGCAGAGCCTTTATGGGTTTTTGAGTAAGTTTCTTCGTCGTGCTGTTCTTTCCATGCTCTAGATATTCTTGCGAATCTTTAGATTTATTCTTCCAAAATGCACACAAGATTGACAGTAACTGTTTTTTCCGGTAGCATCTATAACTTTGCCTGTGTGATATATGCTATGGCAGTCGTCACGCCCGTACCATCTCCGGACACTTTGAACTGAAGTATAGGTCTCTCAAGTTTTTCCTTTCTTTTCCTCTTATACAGAGCCGTTTTTTAAAACAATATTCAAATACGTTCTTTCGAAACGGAATGGATGTGATCATAAATTATATTGTAACTTTCCTCAGCTATGCTAGTACCAATATACATATAGCTGCAAAAAACAATTAACCCTTGTCGTCCAATAACCAAGAGTCACATGACGAACCAAATCCTCCGATTTATCTCTTATAAAGTAACGATTAAAAAGCACGAATTTATTTGTCTCAATCCACATCTGCACTCGACAACAATTTTAAAGCGAAGTCGCCTGATACCAGTTTCTTCAAATTGTATGTTTTCCTTACAGTTTCGACAGATTAGAATGCCTGATAAAGCTGTAAACACGGCGAAGAATTCTCGATGAAATGCATATCAACTTCAAGGGATTAACATTTACATTTTCGATCGTGTTGAACTTCATCATTTTTTCGAACCAGCACTATCATCGCCTTCATTTTTACTTTCTTCAACATCTTTGCTGAATTGATATATTTTCCGCGGTCTACTTCGTCGATATTGGTGTAAATTTATCCTCTTTAGAATGTGACGACATTTTTTTTTCCAATAAATCTTGCTGTACGTGTCGAGAAGCAAAAAACTACACGAACCGAGAAGAAAATGCAAACTGATGTGTTTCGCGACTGCTGTGTTTGATAAAACTGTGTGAAATTTATTTTAATGGTAGAGGCGGTTCTCATCTGATCACGCTGTACGCACGTGTAAAACACACGCTAGTGAATCTTTCCGATGCAACGATGTGCGAGATATGTGTAATCATTACATTTCTGTCAGCTGAAGAAGATCCAGGTGCAGAAATTTATCGCTGACTGTGCATAGTATAATGATACGGAGTGTGCGTACGAATACAACTGACGAAAGTTTTGAGAGCCAACTTAAATGAAATGCTTACATCGGCAACCGAGCAAGACTCGTTTTACCAACACAATTTCGTTTCGGCAATCACCGTTCTACAATTCGATCTCATTCATAAAGAACGCCTAAGCCTTTTTTTATCAGCTCTTATGTTAGTGTTAACGTTTTTTTTGTAAGTATTTTGATCGCGACAAATTTTAGAACATAAATACTTATATACGCAAGAATGTTTTCCATCTCTCCGCCTTTCTCGAAAATGATTTTAATTAACTCTCAACAGATTTTAATGAAATTTACAAGATCGTAAATTGCCGCCTAAAATGTGTGTCATATTTGAATTGTTTCAATATCTCAAAAGATTTTCACCGCGAAAATGTGCATGCAAATTTTTTTTCAATAACATATTGTGCACCTAGAAAAAAGACCGCCAAACTACGATATTCGTGAAAAAATAGCTATTCCTCTTTTGTTTTTATTTACAATGTATTACAAAATTAGCTTTACTCTAATTATTCATTTTTTTTATCGTCTGTAAAGAAACTTTAGTGTAATATAATGCTTCTTACTACCGACACTTCATAAACAAAGGTTATATTATATATGTATGTTCGTCGCGTTTTTTTTTTTTATTTATTTTATATTTCATTATGTAGAACTATGCTGACTGATTTTAATGATTCTTTATTCATGCAGAAGTGTACCAGCGGCAAAAAAATAATACCAACCTCAAAGTTTGTTATAAAAGTTCAAAAAGAAGAATGCGCCAAAAGTAAAAAGATAATTATGTAGATAAAAGGCAAAATATTTCAGGATAATATATACACATTTAACGATCTCGTGATTATTAGATTTTTGAAACCGGCAACAAACCAAAGTGGAGTGAATGTTCATTATTTAGTTTACAGAAAATATATGGGGGCAGATCCAGAGAGACATTTTAGGGGGAGAGGAAATGATATAATTACGTAATATCTTCTACGGTTAGCGGTAGATTTGGGAAATACCCCTTTTTTGTCATGAAGAAAATCAAGCAGCGACCTTTATAGAAATGTTTAAAAAATGTTTTAAAAATACTGAATTATTACAATTTTTAATTTAACTTTTAATTTAATTTTTAGAGGTGAAAAATAAAACGAAATTATGAAATTATACCTTAAATATGGTAGTTAAGAAATAGTAAGAAAGATAGTATTTTTATTAGACATTTTACTTCTTTTTTATTTTTGTTAGTAATCCGATTCCTATTCTCTTTGTTCGTGAGCAAGTTTAAATATATATATATATATATTTCTTATTGAACTACTATTTTTAATTAAAATTGCAAAATAAAAATTAAAAATAAATAAGAAAGACAAATGATCGATGAGAGTTGCGTTTAAAACAGAATGAAAACCGTAACATTAATAGTTTTACTGGAAAACAGTATTAAATATTAATCAGAATTAAATCCGTAGGTAACATACAAATCTTTTATAGTATAAATTAAGTTTCTCTATTATAACAAATTTTTTCATAAATGATTCGGTTCATTAGAGGGGGGGGGTCCCTATTCCTCCTCCTCTCCGTGGATCCGTCACTACTACTATAGGTTCTCGTTAATAAGTTTTTAATCATTGTTGCAATTTGAATTCGATGCAGACCGCAAGATTAAGCGCTTTCTTTTTTGTGCATGCTTTTAATTGATGTAATTGCACAGCAATCGGAACAAAATAATTAATAAAATACAGCGAAAAATATAATTTATTGAACTAATACAAAAGTAGTTTTGGAAATGGCTGTTTCTAACGAGTGGTTCAGTTGATCAGGAAATCGTGAAGGCTGAAAAGGAAGAAACATAAGGAATAATTGAAACGAAACAAAAAAAAAAAAAAAAAAAAAAAAAAAAAGGTTGTCACGGGACCACCGGCAGATGTGAAACATTGTAATAGATGATTAATCAAGGAATCTATAATTAAAAATAATGAAATTATTAAATAAATATATGCAATCAAGGCCGTGTTCACGACGGGGTTACCCCCTCCCTTCATGAGAACTGAAATAGTTATTATAAATACAAAAAAAAAAATCTGACAAAAATCACAAATTTAAAATAAATATTGATGAGTTTTTTTAGGGTGTTCCTACCTACTTTTAAAAGAAAAAAGAAAAAATATGCTCCATATTTTTAGAGGTAGATCATTAATATCTTAAGGAAAAACTTTTTATTACGAGTATAATTAATAACATATATGTAATTTTTATTAATGTTCATATACGGGGGGTAATTCATCTATGTGAATTATTAATACATATAAATCAAAATGATGGAAATTATTAATAGTACGAATATTAGTGAAAAATGTATTTTGTTATTTATAAAATAAATATGCAAAGAAAATTTTCAACCCCCCCCCCTTTCCAAAATTTTGGACACGGACCTGTGTGTAATAATAAAATGTAAAATAAAAGTATCAATACCTGACTGGTACGATATGTATCAAATTAGATGTATTTTGGTCATTGTGTATATCATCTATCGCTTGTGTCAAGGCCGTATCTGCGGGGGGTTTTCAGCCCCCCTTCCCCAAATGCCTGCGAAATAATAACCACTCGAATTAAATGGACCGAAATTCAGAATAAATTTATTTCTTTTCAATTTTTGACAAAAGAAAATTGAAATTTTTATGAATTCTATGGAAACGACTAGTTTTTATTTGTTTTTATTGTAGTGTTCAAATATTGCATATACAATAATGGATTACAAGGCTTTAATGTACTATTTATAAATAAATATATTTCATGATAATACACACACACACACACACATATATACATATATGTACATATATATTTATAATAATGTTTTCGTAATCCTTCCCAGTATTTTGGTCTAGATACGGCCCTGGCTTGTGTTGTTTGTGTACTGCGAAAATATGAAATAGAATGGTAGTATATTAATATTAATAAATAATGTATTAATAATAGATGATTAACTAACCTTTGATTTGAATTGGTAGATAGTCGTCAATCGATGGATTGCGTGTCCGCGTATTTCACATGTTACTGCATCCGACGCGCCAATATACTGTATCAAGTATATTGTTGTAGATGAATAGAGGCGCACGCAGTACACATTCCCGCGTAAATGCAACGGACAGTATAGTACACGCGTCACGTATACACAAGTGTCGATGGCGGAGGGGGAGAGGGGGCATTACAGCTGAAAGCGTCACACTGTTTGTCGTCCGGTTTTACCCCCAAGGCGCGCCAATAATCAAAAATGATATAATAAAAAAGAAATAATAAAAAATGTAAATAAAATCAACAAAAAACCAAACTAATAATGAATGGAGCAAAATTAACGGTCTGTGTATTAATATACTACATACTTACAAAATACTGAAAATAAAATTTTGATTGCTTCTACCAGGGACGTTCAAAAAGTAAGTTTCCCAACCCTGTAAAATCGGTTAGAATAAACTTGCCGGAATGGACGTAGTCTCATTTTGTAGCTACAACATTTAAGTTTAAACTAGTGTCCGAACCGCAATTATGTATGGTTTTTTCTTTTTGTCGAGTTACGTAAATTAATCATGAGTTAAATTCTGAAAGTTGCGCCGACTACGAGGTACGCTCAGTTATTCGTTTTTTTTAAAATCATAAAAAAAAATTGCACCAATTGAAATTTATCGACAAATGGTCCTGTGATGAGTGTTTAACATGTTCATAAATGGTGTCGTGAATTCCGAGGAGGTAGAACGAATATAGAGGCCGAACAACGGAGCGTCAGACCATCCGTAATTTCAGGTGAACAGGTGCGAAAAATCGAATAAACTCTGGGATTCGATCACCGCTTAACCATTTTCCGAGTGTATCACGAGTTGGTACCAGGCAAAAAAATTCGAGACCCTACGAGGAGTTGAAAAATTTCGTTCTTACCTGGTTACAAAATTTGGCGGCAAGTTTCTACGAGGAAGGTATGTATATTTATAAGTTAATTTTTCGACTACTCGACAAATGCTTAAATTTTAAAGGTGAATATGTGGAAAAGTAAATAAAAGTACGCTAAATTCAATGCCAATGTCCGTTTTTTTCTACCTTTATTAAAATAAACTATAAGGAAACTTACTTTTTGAACGGCCTTCATATGTTTGTTTTCAAACTCGCACCACAATTATTCACAGAACATGCCCAATACTTAACTATTATTTCCATTATTACGATTTTTTTTTTTTTTTTAATTACTACGTATTAAATTTATACTCACTGCTTAAAATAATAGTTAAATCAATTTAACTTATTTAATTAGTCTAATATAAAAAATTTACGGCATACAAAAGTACTCCAACAGTAAATAGTGATAGTGGACACCCCCTCCCCCCAAAGAACCGAAGCCTTTATGAAAACATTTTTTATAACAGAAAAACCAAGTTGAGCTTAATGTCAGTTAGTTGTGAAAGAAAAAACAAATTCCGTTCAAATTATCCGGATAAAACTAACGAACTTATGTTGGGGGAAAAAAAAAAAGAAATAAAAGTCTATTCGAAAACATTTCTTTAATAATAATAATAATAATTTCTCGATTTTTCCCGAGGGAAACGAAATAAATATGAGAATGTATGTATATTACATGTAAAAGTATAATGAGCAATTAACACATAAATAACGTATAAACACGTTATTATAACAAAAAAACACAAATAATAGGAAAGAATTATACAAGTAATTAAAAATAAGTATAAATAAACGTAAATGTATAATTAATGAACAAGTTGCTCGAAAGTGGTAATAACAATTCGAAAAGTAAAAGAAAAAACGAAATATTATATAATATACATATATATATATATATATATATATATATATATATATATATATATATATATATGTATGTATATATAAAAAAGAAAAAAAAAAAAGAACAAAAGTAAAAAATAATTTAAATCGAGATACAGCGGTCGTCTGAAATGAGATACTAAAGTAAAATGACATCTAATGATGCTTACGATTACAGTTATGTTAATATTGCAATACGGTGGTGGTATCGCTTTCTCTCTCTCTTTTCATATATGTAAATATTTCAGTGGGATAGATTTTAAAGCGACATTTTAACCGAGTATCGTATAGCGTCTCGTAAATCGAAAATCCCCTTTTCGAACTAATCTTTTAGCCGCATATTGCGGTATAATAATGGAAAAATGTCTTTATAAAATTTTAAGAATTACGAGATAAAGAGCCTTTATTATATCAATGATAATCTTTTTTTTTTTTTCATTTATTATTCTAATATCTCTTATCGCAGAGACCGACATTTTAACTGTATTAGCAACGCGGCCAAGAAAAAAATATAAATAAAGATGCGCGCGATATTTATAGGCAAATTTGAATTTATTATAAGTACATTTTTATCTCTAATGGATTAAAACTTACGTATTATACAGGTTATTACAAAAAATTATTAAAATTTGTTATATGTAACTTTCGATTTTTCAAGCCTACCTATACTATTCATTATGTTTGATTTCCTCCGTAACTGTGATTGTACACTTTATAAATGTTTTTAATTAATAACCTTAATTCAGAATACATAACTGTGTAACTGTAATTAAGGTTATTAATTAAAAACATTTATAAAGTCTGCCTACTATTAACTGGTGTTAAAACCATTATCAAAGATAGCGCACATAGCTCGTCCATATTTATTCCTAAGTTCGGAGTTGTTTGAACGTTGAAAATGATCTTTCAGCGGGCCTCTGTGTAGCTATGATGGGAAGAAAATGCAAAATCTTTTTTTTTTTTTTGAATTTTTTCATTATGTATTTATGCGGACAAATTTGAGCTTATTGGAGTTTGATGTTTATTCTATTCGTAATGGAATTTATGAAATTAGCAAGAACAGGGATTACCTTTAATGATTAGGATACGAAGGCAGCGTCGCAAGGTGCAGGAACGTTTAGGTAGACCAAGCTATAGTAGTTGAGAGCGTTCAGAAAGGAGTGGAATTCATATGAAACACGGCGGCTGGTAATTGGTGGGGATGGTCAGGATGAAAAGGATTTCACAAAAAAGAGGAATAAAGGGTTTAAAGCGAATTATAAAAAAAAAAAAAAAGTGGAGAGGAGACAATGGTGGAAACGTAAGCGACAAATAGAAACAACTGCAGATCTATGTGGAGAAGGGAAGTCGTTGAACCGGGGTTAGGTTTTCATAAAAAAAGGTAGGTCGAATGAGGGAATTTTAAGAGAAAAGGAGGAATATAAGTTGCACCAGACAGAAAGGTGAAAGAGTTTTTGTGTACGGGTAATAAGAGGTTAGAGGATGAACATTTTTTTCAGGAACGGCGATCAGAGACAGCCAAACGTGACATCGAATTAGTCGCATTGCCTGAAATACCTAAGTGACTCGGAATCAAAAAGAAAATCATCATTCTAGCGTAGATTCTTATAAGGTAGCGGTAGAATTTTGACAAGTCAGTTGAGAACTCAATTTTCCTTCGTTCTTACATTTAGCTCTGCTGTGTCGCTATTTCATTAGCACACTAGCCCGATACTGTCCAACAGAGGAGCGATAAATGCACATTTTTGCATATGTTCCAGTCTGCTAAATGTCTGTACTAACTGAAATGTTTATCTAGTAACGAAATTTGCTTATTTTACATATACGCGCTGGCTTGAAATATGTGATCTTTTTAATAATTTTCATCGCTTCTCTACCCCGAAATTAATGGCTACTGTAAAAGATGACAAAATTATATTTTTATGAGATCGTAATACTACCTTAAATCCCGTTAAAACCTAAAACGTCATATCGACTGGATTAAAAATTATATCCAAATCTGATTTCAAACGGAATGGCGGTAAGAGTTCTGTTTGAATTCAGCTAGTTTTTTTTCCCCCATTACAGACTGATACTTGAAAATTTGTATGAAATGTGTTATAAGCGGTTTTAAGCTACTCCGGATATGTCTGAATACTATTTTTTTTCTTATTATAATTTTAATTCTTAAAGTGGTATTCTTTTTCTTCTGATGGGAAAGAGGGGTTAATCGTCAATAGTCGACCACTCGAGATTTTCAAATGATTTTAATGGCACAGTCTATGCCACATAGAGGAGGTTTTCTCTTGAAAATTACTTCTTTTCTCCCTTTTTGGGCCTGCCTTTGGCTTTGACCCAGCCATTTGAATGTATTATGCCACGGGAAATTAGATTTTGAGACGATAGGAGATAGGATTGAAGTAAGGGAATTATTGATTTAGGTGGGAAAGGATAAAGGAAGCACTGTAAGCAGTAGGACTGGAGTCCCAAGATTTACAAATATAAAAGAAAACGTCTCCGCTAGCAAGAGCCGAACGCTCGAAGAAAACATAGTTTACGTCGCATTCGATAGTAAGTTATGGAGGAGACATACAGGGAGATAGAAAGGAATGAAAGTGAGAAGCCTGCGAGAAGAGAGTGAATAATTTTTAATCTGATTAGGGAGACAGTAGCAGAATGACACGACTGAACAGAATGGAAAGAAACCAAAGCCAAGGACTGAGTGCGGACTGTATGAGAAGACAGTGCGAAGTGGGATTATTCCTTTGTGCGGTTTGCATTTCACCGAATTATTCGAGTAAACGTCACACTCAGGTTAATAGGTAGTGTTTCTACCTGGTGTGGTTATTTTCTCTCGAGCAAAATTTAAGGAAATTTTTCAAGTCACCGCAGTGCGCTAAATCAGTCTGAACTGAACTATCGATACAATTCGCTGTACCGGTGTATATCGATTATCGCTACCTCGATATAACGAATTTGATCGGAAATAAAAGGGAAGCCATAATTTAATTTCAGATTCATTCGATAATTCGCAACTGGTTAAATTTTTTTTAACTGCCATTGCGTATTTTACACTTCTTCAATGTATCGTTTTTGTATCAAATGATACCGGTGAATTATCAGATCAATAGGTATATTTAATTCGAATATTGCGTCAATTCGCAACTGTACATGAACACGTACTTTATTGACTAGACAGATTATGAAAGTTCGTTTTTTTTTGTTTTTCTTTTTTTTTTTATATATATTTTCCTATTCTATAAAATGCAACTTTACTAATAAATGCTGGTTAAAATTAGATTGCTGGTCACTTGTGTTTTCAATTCCAATTTTTATTTTACATACTTCTCTCTGAATAATTACTATTCTCGATGTATTCATTTTTGTAATTTTAAGATTAAAATGAAATTATATTACAAAAAAAGTATTCTGAAGATTTATAAAAAAAAAAAAAAATGATTACCCGGAGAATTGTAAGAAAATCATTTCCACTTAGCTTACGGCATATGTACAATTAATTTACAGGAAGTACTAAGATTATCATTATTATTATTATTATTATTATTATTATTATTATTATTATTCATTATTTATGTATCATTATTATTATCAATATTATTAATATTATTAATATTATTATTATTATTATATACAAAATTAAAAATATATACGTAGAACGCAGTCAAATTAATGTTTTCAGTACTTTAGAAAATTTTCTTAAGAGATCGTTCTAACTAAACGTTATACACCGTTTAATCGGAACAATACGTGTAAAATCACAAATGAAAAAAAATATACATTCGGAAAAAATGAATAAAATAACAATCTGTTTCAGAAACGTGTAGCCATCATGTATTGTCCAATATTTCGGTGTGTGCTGATCGGAATTGATTCACCCTTTATCTGAAAACCGGTTTAAGTGTAATTATTATTGCTCAAATATGCTTATAACGTTATAATACTAAGATAAAAAAACACACACACACACAATAATCGAGAGTATCACAATTTAAACTTGCGCGATAAAGCAAATGCAATAACGATTACGGGAAACAACCGAAACAAACATTTAAAAAATTCGCAATACAACTTTTAAGTGTGATTAGACTACGAGGAAGTGTTTAAACTCGTTTCAAAAAAAAAAAAAAAAAAAAAAAAACGTTTTCTTAAGGTTTTTGACTGATTACGAATGAAAATATGTATTTACATTAATTGATAACAAAATAGCAGACTCCCCCCACCAGTTACCGACTAAAATTCGATAATCCATTTTGAAACTGCGATGTTATATAGTTTATTATTGGTCGCTAAATAATTTGAAGCATTAATTAATTAGCGTAATTTGTTTAGTCGCTATCTGTTGCTAATAATCGTTTTTTATTTTTTTCCGTATTCGCCAACCGACGAATACACATGAACGTAGTGCAAATGATAATTATTATTTTCAATACGCGGCAGGGGGTTCGAACGGCTGCCTAAACCGACTATCATTTAAAACTGTGTCTCTATTTTTCGAGTTTTAAGTTATTCCTAAAAATAAACAAAAACAGTTTACGTTTTATACTGTTTAAATCCAAAATTCATCGCTAAAAATTATTTCCCTTTTAACATTTTAAAATAAATATAAAATTCCACAGCCTAGATGCGCCATTAGCGTTCTCGTCTTGTAGTTCGAATTTCGTTCAGACTGATTTGCCAGTTCCGTTTACTGTCCGAAATGAACTGAAAGAAAAATTTTAGAACTAACCGGGTAATGAGTATTATTATACTAAAATAGGTACAGAATTGGAAAAAACCAACGAAACAAGCAAAATTATGATCTCTAGCGAGGCTTTGTAGTTTCATTTAGACCGCAATATACATAATTAGTGATATTTTAAATTACTGGCTCTTTTTAACATCCTAAATCCAGCCCTTCGTGTTAATCGCTTTTCGTCGCCTACTTCCTGATTTCATTCTACCGAATGCTTCCGCTACCGCGATGTTTTTCCTTGCAAGTGGCCTATCCCTTCGTAAATGAACTACCTATTTTTTCAAAACTCGGCTGTTGTTCTTTTGTATATGAATGAGAACGCTTGTCGAATCAATTTTTCAAAGCTATATATTTTGAGCCCTGCGGGGCACAGGTTGTTGTAACTAGAGCCATCTTCTCTAGTAAGTAGTCACTCGACTGTCATGTAGTGCTAGTCCCACTGACAGAGAAACGAAACAACAACCGCGTGGGTTCTGTACGTCCACGTCGTGCAGGGTGGAAATTTTCTATTCGGCGGGCTCAGCGCTGATTAGAAAAGCTAAATCAGAACCCACAACACACTGCTGATAGGAAAACGGAGGAAGGTACACTTGCCGAAGGTGTTCCTACCAATGAATACCGTGAAGCGTTTTTCTGTGTAGACAACTGGCAGAATATCAGCAACTCGCTCGTGACGATGTGCCCCAGTCGGATTGATGTATCAATCTAGAGCGAGTAGGCGAGTATCCGGCGGCTTAAAACCGGGTCCGTTCGGCTAAGGGAGTAAACCCTGACAGAAAATCCAGTGGAAGGCAACAAGAAACCACCACTGTACATTCTTCTCGGTAATGATGGCAAGTCAAAGAAATCATAGGAATGCTGTACCCATGGGATACACCGCTAGTGTATCAGGCAATGGGCGGTCACCGGTAGCAATACAGGTTGACTCGAGTTCCCCCGCACCCTCGCTGGTGCGGAACTCTACAGGTGGGAACAAACGTGCAACAAAACTGAGAGATACCCTTCAACAATGCGGTACCAAAGGAAGTTTTACTACAATGGGAAATCGAAAGATACATCAGACAAATAAAAAGAAACTAGAAGATATCAAAATAGCGACGTGGAACGTAAAAACCCTATACCAACCGGGGAAACTCGAAAATGTAATAATGGAAGCAGACAGACTAAGCATTGATATACTAGGAGTGGCAGAAACAAGATGGACGGGTACAGATAGATTCAGTAAGGGAAATTATGAGTTTATATATAGCGGAAAAGAAAAACATGAAAAAGGAGTAGGCATATTGATAAAGACGAATCTTGCAAAATCAATAAAGAGCATCGTACCAATATCGGACAGAATGTTATTAATTAGAATAGTTAGGGAAGCAGAATCTGTCATAATATGTCAAGTATACGCACCCACCAGTCAGTGTAAAGAAGAAGAAATCGAAGAATTTTACGAAGAACTGGAAGAAGGAATGAAACAAGCTAAAGACGGCGATATTGTATATATTTTAGGAGATTTTAATGCAAAAATTGGAAAAGGAAGCGAAGGAACAATTATCGGCCCTTTTGGAATAGGAGACAGAAATGAAAGAGGAGAAAGACTAGCAGAATTTGCAAGAAAGCACGAGATGGCGATATGCAATACATGGTTCAAGAATCACGAACGAAAAATATATATTCTTGGAAAGGTTATGATGGTAAAGTCAGGAATCAAATCGATTACATTTTGGTTAGTGCACAGCACAGAGGTCGGGTTAAAAATTGTCATACATACCCATCGGCTGACTGCAACAGCGACCACATCCTTCTAGCAAGTAGAAATAGAATAAACATGAGCAAAAAGAAGAGGCACATAGATAAGGAAAGAAGTGGCAGATGGGATACGAATGGATTAAAGAACGAAAGGATAGCAACGGACTATAATAATCAAATTGCCAGAAGACTAAAAGATGGAAATGAGAACGGCGTAGAAGCAGGCGCAAATACAATGTGGAACAATTTCAAGGAAGCACTGACACAAACTGCAGAGGACATGCTGAAACAAGAAAACCGAGTCAAAAAGAATAAGCACTGGATGAAGGAAGAAATAATAACAATGATGAATGAAAGAAGGAGAATAAAAAACCGAAACACCGAAGAATATATAGTATTAAACAAGAAAATCCAGAAACAGTGTATTCAGGCAAAGCAGGAGTGGTATGAACAGAAATATAAAAGAATAGAGGACCTTGAAAGCAGACATGCATACCGTGAAATGTATGTAGAAATAAAAGAATTAATGAAAGAATGGAAAAGAAAGAAAAATAAGATAATGATAATAAAAGATATCAAAGGGAAGATACATACAGAAGAAAACGAAATAAAAAAAGCATGGATAAATTATATCCAGGAACTATATGGGGACAACACAAGACCGCATTATAAATCATTAAATACTGCGGAAGATGGTCCAGATATATTATTACGAGAATTGGAACAGGCAATCAAAGTAGGCAGAGGGAATAAAGCGCCGGGTGAAGATAGAATCACCATGGAAATGATGAAAGCTTTGGACAAAAATAACAGAATAACACTGCTGGAAATTATGAACAAAATATACCAAGAAGGAATAATACCAGAGGACCTATTGAAATCGATTATTATACCAATTCCAAAAAAGGGGAACGCAATAAAATGTACTGATTACAGAACAATAAGCTTAATGAGTCATATACTAAAACTTCTACTATCAATAATAAACAGGAGGATAGAAAGCAAAATAGACAATCATCTAAGTAAAACACAATATGGCTTCATCGCAAAACGAGGAACAAGAGATGCGATTTCGCTACTACGAATCCTCAGCCAAAGGGCAATAGATGTGAATAGGGACGTATATCTGTGCTTCGTGGACTTTGAAAAAGCCTTCGATAGAGTACAACATAAGCAACTAATGGATATACTTATTAAATACGGATTAGATAAAATAGACAAAAATATAATTAAACATATATATTGGAACCAGAAGGCAACTGTACGAATAGGACAGGAACAATCAAAAGAATATTTCCATATAGCAAGGGGCGTACGACAAGGATGCCCGTTGTCACCGGGACTGTTCAACGCATACGCGGAAGAAATAGTCCGAATAGGAAATATTAATAGACTCGGATTTAATATAAACGGAACAAGAATAGCGCATATAAGCTACGCCGATGACCAAAAGTATATGTGGCAGAGTCCAGAAGAAATTTACAAAAAATAATGAACATAATATCAGTAGAAGGCAGAAAATTAGGAATGAAAATTAACGTTAAAAAGACAAAAGTTACGAGAATAGCCAAAACATTAAATAGACCTTCCGTAGAAATATATATAGATGGGGAAAAAATTGAACAAGTAACCAAGTACATATACCTGGGGAGTTTAATTACCGGAAATGGGAAAGACGATGATGAAATAAGAAGAAGAATAGGCTGTGGGCGAACTGCATTTAATAATTTAGAACGAGTGCTTAAAGATAGAAAACTGAACAGACAATTAAAAATGAGAATCCTTCACTGCTTCGTATGGTCAACAATGCGATACGCTTCGGAAACCTGGACGATATCGGAGGCCAACAAAAAGAAAATCAATGCTTTCGAGCTGCGGTGCTACAGAAGAATACACAGAATATCATGGCAGGAAAAAGTAACAAATGCGGTAGTACTGAATAAATGTAAAATTGGTAAGCCAAACCTAATAAATATCATCGAAGAAGCAAAAAAGAAATACTTTGGACATAAAATAAGAGAAGAAGACCTTTTCACGACTACCATACAAGGGAAAATTCAGGGAAAAAGACCACGAGGAAGGAGACGGATGGATTACATACATGGAATAGCTGGAATAAATTCACTCTTAGAAGGAATACAAATGGCCAGGCAGAGACAACTGTAGTAAAACGAGGGACCGCACCAACCTCCTGAATAGGAGATGGAAATGATGATGATGATATATTTTGAAGAGGAGAAATTTCTATAATCTGATTCTTCGAATTTCTGTTGATTCTATCTTCCTTAGTTCGGTCCATTCGCCTACTCTTATCACCAAAACTGACTCATAAAATTACTAATGTGTGTACATCTTTTTTAATGGAGTCAATTTTAGAACTTTAGTTCATTCAAATTGTTTTTGTCCCTTCCGTTTTAGTGCAGTTTCGAAGAGTGGCCAGTCAACAACTTTATACAGCCGACTCACTTTTGTTACTCGAAATTCACTTTCAACGTTTACATCTTCCATTTTTCGCTTGAACATAAGTCTTCTGGACACTATTCGCGCGTGTCACTTTTCCGACTTAGCAAAACCTTATTAACACGAACAATTCGGATTTTCGTAAGAAACTTATAATGTTCTTGCACTTTCCTTCCAATAACGCGTGTCACTCCCTGCTTATTTTGCTTGAAACTTTTCGACAATTTGTTTCGATTTTCCAATCGTGGGTTTAATTTTTGAGACATTTATTGTTCCATAAACGGGTGTTTTTTTTGTTTTTGTTATGTTGTGTTGCATTTCGCCATATTATATAACTCTCACTCAATGTATTCTATTATTTTTTTATTTTTTTTTTATTTTTTTTTTTTGGGCATCGAAAATTCTACCCGTGATAAATTAATTAACTGACTAGTGCTACAACACAGTAATATTGCATTGAACTATATAATTAAATAACTTGTATATTTCAGCACTGCCGGTGGCCAGGAGAGAGTTGACACTACATGGCAGAGGGATCTGGAAATGAATTAATGAGTTATACAAATTAATTCTTTGCGCCGTGTGCAAATTACATTCGAAGCTGAGATGATCAGCGTTCGCCACTTTGTTTGAGTCAAGCGTATGTTGGTGCAATAGGAGGAAGAGATTAAGCCCATGTTATACAAAGAAACAGGAAGGCGATTTACACGCAGCCGGAAGCGACATAGGATAACGATCTGTGGTATTCACTGAAACGCTGAACCAAGCAACGTTAGGAATATCGGGGTTAAATCCTTTTGTACTATTGCGCGCAAAATGGATTTGCCCTATGCAGCATCCCAATATTCTTTACGAGCATCTCTAATAAGCTCGAATAGGTCTCTGCTAGGAAAATACGGAACTGAACAACGTTCGTCCATGCATCCAGCCATATCTGCCACTTCGCTACCATAGACATCCGCATACCGTGATATCCAAACAAAGTTAACTCTACTACACTAGATTCAGCGACGGACACTACTAAGCTTCTGATTTTATAGACGTATGGATGGGACTTTTTTTTGGTTGAACGATAAGAGTTTCAAAACTGATAAACAGCTGAATCGGACATGATAATGATATTTTCAGAGAAGTTATGTTAATTTTAAAAAAAGACAAAGCTTTGAAAATCGCAATACATTCAGCGCTAAACACAGATGTGAAATGGGGAAGAGAGGTTTTTTATTTTGGTCAAGTTAAGACATGGTATGAAAAAACTCTTCCTGATGATGGTATTTCAGTTAGGAAAACAATTTAAGATGCCATGTTTGTTAAAAATTTAACGTTTGGAAAGCTTACACTCACCATCACAATCTGATATGGTAAGTGTAAACACTTTTTGAAACTTGTAAGTTTTTAAACATAGCGTCTATTGTAAATTGCTTTTTTCCTACTTAAATCCACAGTGTGGAAGTTTTTAAACGTTTAAGTATTTCAGTTATAAAATAATTCATAGAAAAAAGTAAATCCGACAACGGCATGTGTAAAAACCGTGAAAAAATCATTACAGAAGAGAATATGTCCCTTTTCAGTAGCACAAAAATTAGACACGTGAATGCTCTAGTATTATCGACATATACCTATATTGAGCAATAGAAATATCGCGGGCATACACGTAAAAAAAAGGACAAAAAGAAAAAATTTATGCGTTTAAGATAGGAACATATGTAGTACAAAATTCTGAGAATCACGACACGAATACATCGACTGTAAAACAATTAAATATTGAACATCGTCTTTTCGTGATTTGTCAATAGAAAGTCTTGAAATGTTATGGGTGTCATCATATCAGTACGAATAGAAGAGCCTCGAAAAATGTATTTCGACTGACCGGATAGAAGTGACCTCCGAACCGAGAATTAACGGCAAGAATCATATATATACTCGAAACCAAGCAATGGAAAAACTCTGACACATTTAAGATCTACCTACAAATTCCGATATCTTCTTTATCACGAAAATCATTGTGAAATCCATATTTTGGAATCTATCCAAAATTGACAATTCGTGCGCTATATTTTTATTTTACTTCTTCCTTTTTCTTTAATCTTAGGCTCGTGAAGCAAGGGGGGACCTTCACCCAGAAACAAATAGTAAGCAAGAAAGTCGGCTATATTTTTATCCGATCAGAAATCTTTTTTCTAAGAAGGAACACAAATAGCAGGAATAATTAATTTTGAAAGGAAAGGACAGAATATAGGAAGCACAATAAGCAGTAGGAAGTGCAATAAACAGTAGGAAGCACAATAAGCAGTAGGAAGTACAATAAGCAATAGGAAGCACAATAAGCAGTAGGAAGTGCAATAAGCAGTAGGAAGTACAATAAGCAGTAGGAAGTACAATAAGCAGTAGGAAGTACAATAAGCAGTAGGAAGTACAATAAGCAGTAGGAAGTACAATAAGCAGTAGGAAGTACAATAAGCAGTAGGAAGTACAATAAGCAGTAGGAAGCCCAAGCCTCAACAAAAATAGGAATAAAAAATGCTCCACAGAAATAGATGAACATTGGAAGAACACACGTCGCAAATAACTTCATCGTTAGGATGGAGAGGACATTGAAATCAGGGAAAGGCGAAGTCTGGAGGAAGGCAGCAGTGAATGGCCAAAACGCATAGGAACAATGTGAGCAACGGAAACAACATCAGAACGTCGAAGAGAGGAATACAAAAGAAAAACCATGAATAGGGAGGAAGAGAGTAGGCTGAACAGACAGATGAAATGAATAATTATTAGAAAAGGAGGGAGCGGAAATATCATGATCTGATATGGAAACTTTCACATATCGATATTTCATTTTTCACAGAGCACGAATTTTGATAATAAATTTCAACAATTTGCAATCGTTGCTCGTTTGTGTAAGTCTTTCCATGATGAAATGGCAGAGTATACTGAAAACTTTTCACTTTGACAGATGACGTTTGGACGCCAATACCAACCAGTGCTGCCAACCTGAAAAACTTAACTCTTAAAAAATCACCCTATACTAAAAAGTGACCAACGTAGCACCTGACTGAATGTTAATTCCATTTTTTTAACGAAGATGCGAGAACATTTTTACATAAATGGTTTCAGTTCTGGATTTCTGCTATTTATTTAGTTCTAAAATGTATACGTTTCGCCGGGAAAAACGGAAAAATAACGAAAAATTCAAAATGAAATGTTAGGCGATGTCTACAGAATTATCGAAGAAACGATACATACACACACTGGCAGATAAGAAAAATACGTACGGCATATTTTACACAAGTCCTTTTGCCGCGAAACCCGTACCCCGCTCGATGAAGTGCCTAACCGAAAACCGCTGTCGATAAAATATGGTAGGATATTGTATGCGTAAAATGAACAATAAGAAACGGAGGCGGAAAATAAAAAAATTTCATACAAACCTTTAAGGTATGAAGCGTAAAAGCGATTAAAAAGACTACAGTGAATGCGCAAAACATTCGCCAATAATGCTCGCGGCAAGCATTTTGCTACGCAATGTCGAGAAAATGCTATGTTCACTTAAACATTATTTTGCCATTATTATACCATGCTTTCCTTGTGATGAGCGGTTAACAGCGGTGTATCTTGAGAAATTTCTCGGTGATGTTCCAATCGCGTCGATGAGATGGACGGCTCGATCTGAGCGTACACCGTCGGCTCCTCCGATATATGCGGTAACTGAACAGTGCAGGAGCTGTTGTTGCATTGTCGACTGCTAATTGTATCGCCACTACTGTAACCGGTGCAATGGGTTGTTAGTGACAGTTCCGCGTACGTTACGTCGTCTTTCTGGAGAACAGAAAACGAATTGAATTACTTTTTAGCCACGAACGTGTGACATAATGAACACTGAAAGTACACTTCAATGAAGAATAGAGGTTATGAAATATATTTTATGGAGAAGGTGAAGAAAACGACATAAATCTAGAACAAGACGCTTTAGAAGATGTAGACACACCTCTATATACTTGGCTAGGAAATTTGAAAAATATACACAGGAAGTTAACAATACCGAGCTCGGATGGATAGCGTTTGGCAGAATGAAAAGCATTCTACAAAATGTGTGTAAGATCAGTCCAGTGAAACAAGTAAAAATGTGTTTAATCGGTACATCACCGGTGATGAAGCACTGCCCTCTAAAAGTTTCAAACAATTGATGGATAAAATCGAAAAAGATAAAAGACAAATAAATCGCGACGTGCCCAAAAAAAAAAAAATAAATAAAATAAAAGTGTTACTGGGGATTAAATAATCAAAAATTCCGATATGTACAAAAAAACGCAAGTTCCGAAGATATTGTGACCAGAATTGCAGCAAACAAATGGAACTGGAATATATCGTAAGACTGTTAGGCGGAAGATTAGCTAAGAAAGTACCGAACTGGCGACCATACAAAGGAAAATGGAAACAAGGAAGACCGGGAACAAGGTGGTCAGGTGATGTAATAAAACAAGCCGACCACACCACGTGTTACAGGGTAAACAACAACGGTGGAAGACATTGTCATCCGAAGGTTGCTCAGAGAAAAAGAAGAAGATCGTGTGAAATCGGCTCACTGTATCTGTCAATTATTTAAATCGAATTTTTTCTGCCTATATTTATTGAAATTTCGCAATAATACCGAAACAACCTAGTCCGAGTGCCAACTTAATGACTAAATTCAAATATCTTCTGAATTATTTCGGAAGTGTCGCTATTCTTATATTTTAAGACTTACGTGTATACATTTTAGAACGTTGTAAATCGATAAGGCTATGAAAAACCTATCAACTGAAATTGAACGTCGCATGTTCTCTGTTTTGCCATAATTTTTGCCTTAATCACACTGATAACGGTATACAAAAGATTAGGAATTTACAAATATGCTCACGCCCAGCAAGGAACAGCTAGGAACCGACAGACAAACTACCCACATAATTCGTAAACGTAATCAGTTCAAATTCATTTATCCATAATTTACTCGAAACGTTTTGCCTGTCATATTCGTGACTAAAAATATGTTTCCCCTATTTCCACGGTTACGAAACTTTTAAATATCCCCCCCCCCCCCATTTCCACGGTTACGAAACTTTTACAGATTTTTCCCCTATTTCTACAGTTATGAAACTTTTAAAGATTTTCCTCGCAGCTACTTTCAGTTGCGAATGTGTCTCCTAATACGACTGTTTCACGATGTTTCTCTAGGATGGAGATCAAAGGGGTTTTATCGAATCGGCTGCGGAAAATTACATTTAAATAATCCATCTTAGCCTAGTGGTTAAGGTGCTTGGCTACGATATGTGTCACATAGGTTATGTCTCGTTCCGGATCCAAAACGCCGTTCCAGTGATATATAGCTAATCTGAAATTGAATATCGGTTGTACCAGAAAAATCTCGGAAAGTAAAGACGGATAATCCAAAAGTAGAAAGGAACTGGTCCCAGCATTCTCCTTAGACGTATTAGGTACATTATGAAATTCGACAATTCACGATACCTTGTCAAGGATCTACTTGCTTCTCTATCCATAGTCCAGACCTCACTATACTTCGTTGCGCTCTGTGCTGATAAGGAGAATAATTTTAAAGAAGGTAAAATCTGGCAGCATCGTTGAGGATAGTTAATGAGCAAGTAGTATTTACGGGAAAACTTCTCGAAAGATACGGTAAAGCGCTATCCGCTGATACGGATTCGGGATATTTGGCGCTATCTTGTTGACGACGTTTGAGCTACGAAGTATTATTCGATTAAAACCATTATAACATTCACGATTTCTCAAACGTCGTTCGACAGTGCTTCATCGCTGGCCTGATTATTTCAAGCTTGCTTTACTCGGCCAAGAAACCGTAATCCGCGTATATAATCGAACGTTCGAGAAGATTCATTCTGGGGCGGACACTGTCAAAGTGTGTTGCTGGTAATGGTCGAGTACGGCGATATTTTTTCAGTGGTGGATGCAGTCTACGTAGTGTACGAACAAAGGACAGCCTTTATAATTATCCGAAATGCCTAGGCAGGGGCGAGCGGGCGGTGTAAGAAAAGATAAAGCTAATTGTAGAATGGTAGGTAGCCGCGCGTTCTATCGTTCGCATCTCCGTACCGAATGATCAGCCGATTCGTGTATAAAGATCTGTTTATTTATATCTTTTTCGTTTAATGTTAAATGAGTTTGCCGTATTTTTGTTTTTTTATATAAAACATTATTATTTTAAAGGAAATTTAAGTAATTAATACAATTAATAAATAAAACAAATTAAAAGCCTACGTAACTAAAGTAAGAAATAAGACGGATTGTTTCATCGTCTAGAACTTGAACGATTTAGTTCGTGTTCAAGTGCTATTTTTTTTTTTTTTTTTTTTTTTTTTTTTTTTTTTTTTTTCTTGTTTGGGTTTTTCCCTGGGCTTGTCAGCAACGGACGATTACCCATCAACATGTGTACATAGCAGCAATTAGGAGTAACAAGGAATGGAATCTGATAAAGAATGCTATACCAAAGATGGAGAAACAATAACAATCAACGTCGAAAAATGCCAAACGTATGTATCCTGAAAAGAAAAGAAATGACGAAGGTAAGAGCAAAAGGAGTTAGCTGTCCCATACCATGGTCACATCTGCAATTACAGAGCCCACAGTACAAACGGACAAAGGAATCTGGCTATAAATAATTAAGGAAGAAGAAACACGGGATGTTTAAAAAGCAGTTAGATCCATCTAGCACGAAACCTATATAGAACACAGCGCTTAGCGTCCGTAAACAATTATCCGAAAGTTCAATGACTTTCTCCATCACTATAAAGCAAAGTTTATAGTTTTTAATTATGAAACATTAATCATATTTATGGCGACGACTGCAGAAACAGCGCCTACCATTCTGTTAAAAGGAAATGAGCAGAATTTTCACTGAACACTATGGCCACACTGCAACAGCAGCGCCCGCAGTGCCGGCTAACAAGGAGTTCACCTATCTACCATTAGGGCCGCAAATGCGACAGCGAGCCCGCAAAATTAACTGCGAGCTGTGCCTGTTTGTGACTGTAACTGCAACATCAGTGCGTGTTCTTCGTTTAGAGAGGAGTTCGTTGGGAATCACTGGACACGATAAGTTAGGAATGCCAAAATAGGAAATACTGAAGGGATTAGATATTAATATAATGAAGTACAGAGGATAGGAATTTTGCTACAATTGGTATGATCAACGTTGACTGTAATGAGAGAATAAAGGACACACAATATGGAGTTGGAACATCATGTGAGAGAAGCTCCGCGTATAGAGCTGCCCTTTCCGATGATAAAGAGAAGCATTCAAAGAATACATGATCAGAGTCACATACGACTGTGTTATCGATACACAGCGGACAAATAGGAGAGGACACTATGGAGAAACGATACAATGAAGCAGGAAGTCGACTGTGACCAGATCGAAGACGACAAATAGCAGATATGATGAATCGGGGAAGGTGCGGAAAATGTAGATACCATGGTTGAGTAGGTGGATTAGGGTGAATGGAAAAATATTGTGAATTAGGACTGGAGAAGGATGATTTATAAAAAGATTTCCAATTGGCCTTTTGGATACTTTTTGCTATATTTAATAATTCATGAGAAGGAATCCGTCCGACTGGCCGCCCAGAAGAAATAGCCGAACGAGCAAGATAATCCGCCTTTTCGTTGCCCGCAATTCCGGCATGACCAGGAATCCAAAGAAAGTCGATGGTTAATGAGTGCAATCTGCAAAGACTGAAAATCAGTGATCGGATGCGCAGAATAATAGGATCAGAGTAAGAAGGAACATATGCAGAGGATATACACTGAAGGGCGCTTTTGCAATCAGAAATTAGGAGGAACATTTTACATTGCGGAAAAGATGGAATGAGCTCAATGGCACGTAGTAATGCCAATGTCTCCGCATAATAAATTGAACAAAATGCAGGAATTTTGAACAGGCTGGAATGGTCAAGAGCAGGAATGTAGATAGATGCACCCACTCCGTGTGCCATTTTGGACCCATCCGTAAAAATTAGGGTATGGTTAGCAAAGAATGATGAAACTGCCTGGTTAAATTCATAAACTGTTGCATGAGCAGGGAGATATTTTACATAAGAAGGCAAAGAAAAAAGATTCGGAGAAGGAATAACATTTAATATCTCAAACTGGAAAAATGGAAGTTTATCGAAAGTTAGGATGAAGGGCGAAAACTTAATAAGACGCGAGGCAATGTGGCAGAGAATGGGAACCTTATTAGAGGAAAAACGCCAATCTTGCAAGAGAGAAGAATATGCAGGGACAAGATTGTTTGGGTAAATATGTAGACGTTTAATAAGGAACCGATACGCGAGATAGGATCTACGAATGGATAAAGGAGCCACATTAGCCTCTGCTAAAATAGCAGGAATAGGCGTGGATTTTAAGACTCCTAGACATAAGCGCAGGGCTGCATTCTGAACTAAATCTAATTTAGCTAGAAGAGAACGAGCAGCAGTACCATACAGAAAACAACAGAAATCAAGTTTGGATCGAACAATGGATTTGTAGAGCATAAGAAGTATCATAGGATCACCTCCCCAATGGGAAGAAGATAAAGACTTTAAGATATTCAAACGTTCTAGAGTAGACGAATGGAGGTAATTAATGTGCTCAGTAAAGGATAAACGGCTATTCAGAAAGATTCCTAAGTAGCGGAAGGAGGAAACAACAGGTATAGGTGTATTGTCGATATTTACGTTGATTGACTCAGGATTATAGGAACGAAATGTGAAAACAATGCATGAAGATTTTGGAGGAGAGATATATAGATGGATTTGAGAAAGAGAACTCTGCAGAATGTACAAGGATTCTTGCATGTTATTGCAAGCATTTAGAATGCTAGGAGCAGTTGAAAAAAGTAGAATGTCATCTGCAAAAAATAAGGAAGTAGAAGGTAGATTAAGAGAGGCGACACCAAGAGAATAAATATTGAAGAGCGTAGGACTAAGGCAGGAACCTTGCGGGAGGCCTCGAAAAACCTTTCGTGACTCTGAAAAGGAAGGAAATCTTAGAGTAACAGTTCTACTTAGGAAAAGACTCATGATTAAGGATGTGAAGTGAGAAGGTAAATTAATAGATAACATTCTGCTCTTAAGAGTTGGAAGGTGGACGCTGTCAAAGGCACTATAAATATCAACAAAGGTAGCTAGGGTATAATTTTTCTGGATAAACGATTTATAGATGTGGGACAAGAAGAAAGAAACACAATCAGTAGGACCTCGACCAGAACGAAAACCATACATGTTGTTAGGCAAGACATCATTGTTTTCCAGCCACCAAACCAGCCGCCGGTTCAACATGGATTCGAAAAGTTTCCTCAGACAACTTGCAAGAGAAATGCAACGGAAGGACGAGGAATTAATACCCTTGGGGATGGGAACGATGATAAAGGATTTCCATGACGGAGGAGCGGAACCTAGATGGAGAATAGAGTTAAATAGATTTAAGAGTATTTTAAGATAATATTCAGGAAGATTCTTAAGAACAATATAAGATAATCCATCTATCCCTGGAGAAGAGTTAGGATTTTTCGGGAATGCTGATAATAATTCATTAAAAGTGAACGGAAAAGTTAGAAAATGCTCAGAATGGCTTGCGGCAGAGATAGAAAGGTCAAATTCATCAAAGTTAGGAACATAGGGCGGAGCAACACAATCAAAGAAAGCAGCTAGCTTGTTCTCCGAAACGCCGGAAGTAAAGGGATTTAAGGACTGAGGGTTTCGGAAAGCCTTAGCCAACCTCCAGATTTGTGAGAGAGGAGTAGATCTAGAAAAGGAAGAACAGAAAGCAGCCCAAGACGCCTTTTTAACCTTTTTGAGAGTAAATCGGAATTTGGCATTAGCTCTTTTGTGAGCTAGGAAGTTTTCCAGAGAAGGAGCAGCTCGAAAAATACGAAACGTGGATACACTGGCTTGGTGTGCAATTGAACATTCCGCATTCCACCATAAGGACGAGGCATAGGACCGCCTGATGCTCCCAGAAGGAGATTTTTGTGGAGGAGAAGACAAATCTAAAGCTGATGATATTAACTGAACGAAGTTTTCATACTGAGGCGTAACATCTAAGTTAGGATCAAATCTGTAGGAAGAGGAATCCAGGAACGAACGAAAATCAGACCAATTAACCTTTGAAACGTTCCAGCTAGGAGAACGGGATTCTTTTTTTACATGAGAGGAGGAAGTCCCATGAACGGACACAATGATAGGAACATGGTCACTACCAAAGGTTCCATCAAGGGTATTCCATACACATTTCAGGCTTAAATTAGGAGAGGAGAAAGTTAGGTCTATAGAACTGTAGGAATTTTGGTTTTTGAAATACATATGTAGGAGAGCCGTCGTTGAGAACCACAAGGTTGTAGTTTGAGAGTAGAGTTTGAAGGAAGGAACCATTTCTATTTAGTGACGAACTACCCCAGGCGGGAGAGCAGGCGTTCCAATCCCCGCCTATGATAAATGGGTGAGGTAAGGAGTCAAGAAGGGAGGAAAGTGAAAGATCCTTTAGGTTACACAGGGGAGGAATGTAGACAGATACAAAATGAAGGGGATGAGAAATATTAGCGAATGTGTGTGAGATAGAAATATGAACAAAGTTGGGAGAGGAAGAAGGACTAGAGCCACCTGGGATGTCTAAATTGTGGGAAGAAAATGGAATGCCGAACCTAATGAGGATAGCTGCACCACCATAACCATCTTCGCGATCTGATCTAATTACATGAAAACCCCTAATTGAAAAAGTTGATGATTTCGGAAGCCATGTTTCAGACAACAATGCTATACTTATATTATGTAAATTTAGCAAGCCTTCTAAGGCTGCCTTATTCGCCCGGATGCTACGACAGTTCCATTGAATAATATTAAGTACAGGCGTCATTTATAAGATAAGAAAAAAATAAGAAAAAGAAGAAGAAAACAAAAGAGATGGAAGATTATGTAAGGAGGGCCAATGAAAAATTTGGCTAAGAAAAGTGTAAAGAGAGAAGATAATTTAACTAAACTGGACATTGTTGGACAAGAAGGATGCAAGGTTATCAACAAAGGAAGCAGAAGAAACTATGTTAAAAGAAGAAAGGAGCTCCGTAATTGCTGTAGACAATCTGGAGATATTGGAAGAGATATCGGAAGAAAGATTGTTAGAATTTCTGTGTGAAGATGTGGAGTGTTCAGAAGGTAAGGAAGGGTTGGGGAGAGAAGAACTATTCAGAGCCCATCCAACTGGGGGAGAAGGAGTATAGTAGGATGCGACAGTTGGAAATTGAGGAAGAGGTTTGGAATGAGGTTTAGACTTAGGTAATTTATGGAAGGTGGGGGATTTTGGACGAGGAGGAGAAGGTACCTTGGAAGCTACATTGGAAGTATTCAAAGGGAGAGTAGATGATGCGGCTCGATTAGCATAAGTAAATGCCTGAGTAGCAGCGCTGGAAGATTTAAGCTTAGCGGCTTCTTGAAAAGATACATTTTCAAAAGCCATAATTCGCTTGATATCTTTTTGCCTTTGCCATTCTGGGCAGAGACGGTTCGAGGAACTGTGACTTCCTTTGCAATTACGGCAAGAAGGAGGCTCTTGGAGATTGGAACATTCATTGAAAGAATGTTTAGCTGAACAGTGAGAGCAAATAGAATGTGAACTGCGACAATGACGCGCTATGTGTCCGAAGAGAAAGCATTTGGCACACTGAGTGGGGGAGCGGATGCTGGGAGAGACAGGGAATCGAAGTCGGTAAATGGAAATGAATTCAGGCAGGACGGGTTTAGAAAATTTTATTTCAACACTTCTGGTAGGAATTTTGCCATCTTCAGAGGAACGCAAAATTCGTCTAACAGATTGTACCGGAATACAAGATTCAATTCCTTCTTTTATATCCTCTTCGGAAAAGGAGGGATGAACTCCGGAAATTACTCCAATTCTGTATACAGAGTTGTGAGGGATAAAAGCAATTAAATTGTTGGATTCGAAAAAAGAGGAATTACTTAGAAAAGCATTGGCAGTGGAAGCGGAAGGGAAAAAAATAACAATACGCCCTCTGCCTCGAGGCTTGATGTCAGTGAAAGAAGTAGAGTTTTTGCTGATGGCTTTAGCCAATGCAAGTGGATGAAAGTTACCTAAATTCTGATCGGCGGAACTACTTTCAACGAAAACAGTAAAAGGACCCGGGTGATCGGAAGAAAAGTTTTTAACATGATCAGTGTCGAAGTTATTATTCTTTGAATTATTTTTATCATTATTATTATCGTTAGCATTATTATTATTACTCCTATTATTATTATCACCACTATTATTATTAGCATCATTATTATTACTGTTATTATTATGATGATGATGATTATTATCAGAAATAGTATTATTATTATTATTATTATTGTTATTATTATTGTTATTGTTGTTGTTGTTGTTATTGTTATTATCATTTTTGTTATTATTACTAATACTATTGAGGTTAGTGTTGCTGGTGATATTAAAATTGGGGTTGCTATTATTACTGCTGCTGTTGAGCTCGGGGGCACAAGACGGAGCCGGTATAGCGAGATCAGCCTGAGAAAGCCTGATTTCCTTTGGTAGAGTGGTGGAAATCGGTGAAAGGGGATCAGCCGATTTACGTTTAGAGTTGAGGTCTATGTCCATGTTTATGGACAAGTTGGATGGGGGTTTAATTGATTTAGTCGGGTTTTGGGAGGAGGCCGCTGAGCGGCCTCCTTTAACTACGCTCATTTAACAAGCAGAAGAAAGAAGAAGAAGAAGAGAGAAAAAAAAATAATAATAATAAGAAGGAAAAAAAAGTAACGAGAAAGAATAAATAAATAAATTGAAGCTATTGAACAAAATAATTAAAGTGAAATTAAATCTAAAATTCCAACACGACGATTAACGAAAAGTTAATTTATCGTGTTGAACGTGTTACAATTAAGATGCAACCGATGAACAAGTGATAAGAAAACAAAAGAAATAATGATTGAACGATCTCACCACTGCCGATCTGCCGACGAAAAACGCGATAACGCACAACTGGTTCGATAACGCACAGAAAACCGTGCTAGAGATGCTTTATTGTATCTGGATTGTTTTGAAAATCTGTATGGCAAAAAGTGTACTTGTGTTATATTTGATAGTTGTTTTGGTAATTTTATCGTGAATAATCGGGACACTCTTTTTTTGTCGATGTGCTCAGCGCTTTCTTCTCTTCGATATAATTTGAAATACGATTTACGACTAAATTTACAGCGTTGCAAAGTTGAATAGCTCTAAATACGTGTTAATACGTTTCTGAATTACACGCAGATAGGTGCAAATATTTATTAAGAGATCATAAGTTTTTACGAAATGTGATAGGCCCGTTTTTACGCTAGTAAATATTTTACACGTATGTATATCTCTATACTAGCGCAACACAACGAGGAAAGGTACATAGAACAAAACAAGAATAAAACAATTATGTAGTTATAACAAAGCGTAAACGATGCAAAATAAAAAATTTAAATGTTGAAGTACGAAAAAACTATATATCGACCAACCAACAAACAACACGAAATAAGTACGAAATACTAAAAATCGAGATGTCGGATTATAAAAACGTGACCTAGATCATACAGATAGAGGGAAGTAGAAGTCTGTAAATAGAACAAGTTGTAAGGTAAGACTAAAAATGAGTTTTCTTTTTATTTACCTTTTATTATCTGTCGTCCCGTAACAAGCAATGAAAATTCGTTAGTGGCATTTCGTTTTCTGATAATAAATATTTTTTTCGATGCCGATTTTTATGTCCATAACATGTTCGGTTTTTGTTAATAGTAGAGCTTAATACAAAAAAAAAAAAAAAAAAAAAATGTGATTATTTAAAATTTTACCGTGTATTTCACAGTGTATTTCACGTTGATAAATGTAGACAAAATTATTAGCCGATGATGGACTATGATCGAAAACGTTTCATTAAAAATTGTGGTATTTTAATTTGAATTTATTAAAGTTAATTTATATTTATAAATATTTTTTTTTTTGTTAATTAATAAGAGGAATTTATTTATTTTATATTTCTAAGCGTATTTCAACGTGAAGAAATATATATATATATATATTTGTAGAGTCTGATTTTCGTGTAGTAAGCTACAAGGTACTGAAATCACCGTCATTTACTTTCTTGTTGTAAGTACTGCGTTCATAAGCTAAATTTCTTTCTGTATAAAAATCACCGTTGTCGAAATACTGACAAGCTTACAAAAAAGTCTCTTTGTTTTTCTAAAAAATATTTCCTCCTAGCAAATACAAATTCTAAATATACCCCTGTGCTAGTGGGTACTTGTGTTAATTATTTTAAAAGAATACTTCAATTAGCTTGGAAAACAAAAATATTTGTACGGCCGCGTTTCTGGATGTCCAACAGGCTTTCAATAATGGCATCAAGGATTATTGTATAAAATTAAACTTCCGTTTCCTCATTGCTATCTACTATTTAAATCCTCTATATACAAGAAAGATATTTTCGAGTGAAAATAGCCGATGAATACTCAGATATTTTTCCGGTAGGTCTCGCAGGGGAGCGTTCTGGGTCCAATATTGTACCTAATCTACACGTCCGACTTCCCCATGCTGGATAATACAGAAGTAGCTTTGTACGCGGATGACGCAGCCATCTTGGCCGCGGATAAGTGTGAAAACACAACCACAGAAAAACTGCAGCAGTCACTTCGGCATGTGGAAAGTTGGCTAAAACGATGGCGCATACTATAGTAGTCAATGAAAGTAAGTCGACGCATATTTCACTCACAAATCGAAAAATT
The DNA here is from genome assembly GCA_039619475.1 of Icerya purchasi. NCBI lineage: Eukaryota > Metazoa > Arthropoda > Insecta > Hemiptera > Monophlebidae > Icerya > Icerya purchasi. Next base: position 545,478,316 of record CM077115.1, read on the forward strand.
GAACGCCTGCCAATCAAAATAAATAACGTCGTAATGCCAATAGTGTAAAATATTTAGGCATGCACTTGGACGCTAGGCTGACCAGGGACATTCAGAAAAAAATCGAGCATTTGAGGTTTAAAAACTAGAACCATGTCCTGGCTGTTAGCTAAGAGATCGGGCTTGTCGTTAGACAATAGAACTCTATTATATAAAATAGTAGTAGTTCTAAAATCGATCTGGCTGTACGGTATACAGAGCTGTAGGGCTGCGCAAAAACATCGAACTTACAGAAAATACAAAGATATCAAAATAGGGTAGTACTGAGAACCCATTACTGCAGTCCTCTGGCGCGTTTCAAATTATACCTTCTCTATAATGACACTTAAACGTGTCATATTTGTGGAGTTATCAATTTCTACAGAGATTATCCTCCTAGAAAAGATTGAAGAAAAACGCGAACGCGACAGGAGATTATCATGGATGAAAAACATAAAACACAGTGGACGGGATCGGAAACAATCGCCGATGTAGTATAGGCAGACGGATAACGTGATCATTAATCGCCTACGCACAAAATTGCGTATGACACCGTAAAGAAGAAAGAGAATAGATAATAATTTTAGTACAAATCATTTAAGAACGATCTATATATGTTTTTTAAGGACCGGCGTTCAGAAAGTTTGTACAGGAGATCAACCCCGGAATGCTTACCAATTTATTACAGAAACGGCTACTAAATTTGGCCGAATTATAATATTTTTATTGTAATGATTACACAGTTAGATGATAAATCAGTATCCGAATTACAAAAAGAATTTAGAGATGCAGACGTTTTTCGTTTCGGCTTCCGTTGCGCAAAATAGATATAAATTTTACATTATTGCAATATAACTTTTCGATCTTTCCTGTGCCGCGAACAATAAAATCGCGACGCTTTAGAACGATTCGACGAACAGTACATAAGTAAATCACGGATTATACATATGTACGTGTACAGCTAAATTGCGTACGACAGAAAATACGATAGCTGGTGTGCAAGAGAAACGGAAAAGTTTAGATAATGTCGAGATATTAATGAATATAAAGAATAAAAAAAAGCAAACTTTTAAACGATCAAATTCAAAATAGCTGAATGTTTAGTGTATACCAATTTTAATATGTTAAGTTTCAACGCTAAATTTGTTTCTTCGCGCAGAAATTTTTTATAATCATTTTTATTGCGCTCTTACTTCTTGTCTACTTCCTGTTTTCCTTTCAGCCCCCCCCCCGCCGGGTATTGCTTCTTCTGTGTCTAATCTGATTTTTACCCTTTTACAGTACCGTTATTTTTAGTTGAATGTGCGATTTTCTAGGAAGTGTGTTTGAAAAATAAATATTTTCTACGTTTCATTTACTTTTTCGTAGGGATTCGCGCTAGAAGAAGAACGTCAGCGAGCAGATCGTACAAATAAAATTCCACGTTTGTTCGTACGTCATCGGTGATTTTCTCATAAAATCCGAAAGGCAGGAAAATTTTACATAAATTTATAAAATACGTGTTCTCCAGCACTCAGTCTGCAAAAGACAAGAATTTTTTTTTGACATATTTTTACACAGGTGAAAGAGAGCGAAATATGATAAAAATAACGTTTTCCTCATCTTACTTTTGATGACTTTTGATGACTTTTTTCTTAATATTGTTTCGGTAATATCGTCACATCGGAGTAGTGAAATAAAAGTTTTTTCTCTCCCGTCGAAATTTTTTGATCCGGAAAATTTTTACATTTCCTCGAATGATCGAATATTTAATAAAAATTACTAAAAAAAATCTCCCCCCCCAAAAAGAAATCACTTTACGAACGAGTCCAAATATGTATAACATATTATTATTGTTAATTAAGAATTAATTAATAATATTAAATATTTTTTCATTAGAATACACTCCGATGAATGTTAATAGAGAGACATTTTTGACGCAATAATTAAAATAAACACTCTTCTTTTTACGTACGGTATAGTGCAATGAAATTATGTTACAGCCCTGTGTTAATATTACTCTGCAAGCCAAGGTAACTCCCCCAAAAAAATTGACTACGCTTACCGAATCTCGACTGTTTTTTATATTTTTCGTTAGTCCGGCGCATAAATCTCCGAAACTATCACTGATAATCGTGTAGTGAGCCAACGCAGCAATATGGCTATTCTAGGAAAGAACGGTCAAGCCGTTTTAGGACATTGTTGGAATTATTAATATGTCCTCTTAATCTAATAATCAAACACAACCGTTATAATAATTTTCAGCAGCTTTAAGGGAGTATTCTAGTCTAGAGGCACGAATTTAGGAGGCTTTTTCACGTCCCGGATCCAACTCGCTCCGAAGCTTACCCAGCCTGAAATAATTGAGTACAGAGAAATCTGGGAAAGTAAAGGCGGCCGAGAGAAAGGAACTGGCCCCCCTACTCTCATTAGTGCCGTTGGACTTAGTAGATTGTGAACCTTAATTTCACAATCCCAACGCCCTGTCAAGGGTATGGAACTCACTTTACTTTTTACTTTACTTTTCAAGCTCAATAAAAAAAAAAAAATAAACATTTTTACTATCCATTTTTTTTTTACCATAAAAATCAAAATTCACAAAGTTACAGACTGATGAAGTAGAGGGGTTAAAAGAGGGCCTGTCCTGGTTGACACGATTCCAACCCATCTAGTCATCTGAAACAAAAAAAAAAAAAAAAAAAAAAAAAAGATTCTTAAAACTAAAGAAGGATATATATATATATATATATATAAAGGAGATTCATACCTAATTTCAAGTAAATCGGATCATTAGAACAATTCGAGATATCCATGTCAACCGTGTTGAAAAAAGTAGTTTCGAGAGGAAAACGCGTTTCAAGTTTCGAAAGATTCAAGTAAAGTTTCAGGGGCAGTCTAATTTTCATAGAACGCGGTACACGTTATACTTGGATTTGCTTAATCGGCGATTCCTGCTTCATACAATGGACCCCATCTTCTTCTCCTTCAAATTGTACATTTCCTGAAGTTCTTTAAAACTAAACGAGCAGTCTTAGCTTCTTTTGAAGCATCAGAAACTCGGATTTCAGAGCGTTCAATCCGAGTGCCACCTGACAGTCTAAATGTTCTTTTTTTTTTTTTGTCTATCTGGACGCACAGCACTTCCTTTGTTACTTTTTTTTATCCATTTTACACTTAATAAATAAAAAATTCACTCAAAATTTTACACTTTTCGACTGTACTCAGAGTACGCATATTTGCGTTGCTTGAATATTGAAACGATACTGACCCGAACTGAAAACTAAACAAGAAATCGAATTCAACAAAATACATTACAATGGCCTTTAATCGATTTTTCAATATATATATATAATGAATAAAAGAGTTTGATTTATCCTCAGGTAGTCGAAGAATGTCTACCGTCTATTGTTTGATCCGCTCCGACTTCCGTAAATAATTTTAATTTTGAAAAATCTTTTTAGTAGTATATTCTTAAATGTCTAAACTGATAGCAAAAAAAAAAAGAAATTTTAGATTTTTTCATATTTCTAGACTAGATGACAAGGATACGATTATTTCCTTTTATATTGCATTGTCTGCTAACCGTTTATTTTTTGACAAAAACGATTTTCAAACCGCAAAATGTAGCGAACTAATGACAATTTAATATTCTTCTTCTTAGATTGGCGATCCGCACAATGTAAGATTTACACACCGCTGCTCTGAAAATCTCCTCGTAGGGACGTCGACGCAGATCTCCCATCCATGAGTTCCGTCTCCTACCTGTTGGAGACCGCTTCCCACGGATTTTCCCCTCAAGGACTAATTTCACTAGTTCGTACCTCCTGTCTCTCATGACACATGTCCCAAATAGCTCATCTTGCGCTCCTTGATTGTTTCTTTTCCTGCCAATTTGCCGCAAGACCTCTGCATCGGTTACTTTTTCTGTGTGCCCAACGTATCCTTAGCATTCTCCTGTACAGGAACATTTCGAAGGCATCCACTTTGGTCTCCAATGCAATACGGTCATCGTTTATTTCTTTATCAGAGTTTTAATCAGAGTTAGCTCTGCGAAAAAGTTCAATCGCCTTTGAAGTCAATTAAAATTTCTTCACTTCTGGCCTAATTTAAGTATTTATGCGTTGTTTTATTAGTAAAAAAAAAAAAAAAAAAAAATCATGATGCGTGTATCAGTGTGTACACTTTTAAGAAGTGAAACACTTCTTTGGCTTATATGTATTAAACTCTATAATAAAGTTTTGTTTTAAATTAATTTTTAGAATGGAAAAGGTATCATTATAAACAAAGGTTTCATTATGTGTAAATAATAAATCTAAAAAATTTCATTATATACATTTATAAAAAAGTATCATTATCATTGGTCTATTTCAGTTATGCTTTTATGGGTGTTTCAGTACATATTTTTGTTATTAAAGGCAACTAAAATAAGAAATATAAGTTTTGCACTCAATATCATCTAAATATCTTGAAAACACTGCATCAATCGTTATATTTGATTTTGTCGTCGATATCATCCTGTTATTTTGTAGAGATAGGTTCAAATTGTCTTTTAAAAATTCAATCAATTGCAGAGAGTTGTCTAAAGCGACATTAAAATCTCCACTTAAAATCATCGGTATTTTGTCATACACGTTGATTTTAGCGAGGCGTCCATATGATTTAAAAACTCACTAACAGACGAAATGTATAATGTATCGTATCGTGAATATCTTTCTATAAAGAGTGGTGTATACACGTACTTAATACATGTATATATATATATATACATATATCAGAATGCTCATAAACTATATACTATACGAAGTCCCGTAGTATAAATACTTAACATTTACTCATTTTGGTATACTACTAGACCCAGACAGAAACTTAAACATACTTACACATACACACAAATATACATACCTACCTTACGTTTAACGCGTAACGAAAATTTTTCTCTTCCATGCCGTAAAAAGTTTCACTTAAAAAATTATTCTACGAAACAAAATTTTTGCTATAACTTTGAATTATTTCAAAATTCCTCAAAATTCCGGAACGTTTATTACGTAAGAAATAACCGATACTAATAGAATATTCTTCGGAATTAGGTGAAATGGTTTTCGAATATATATATATATATGAAACGATTGAACGCTTAAGTTTGAATGAAAAGCAAGAGCCATTATTAAATTTCGTGAATATTATTATGATATTAAAATTCTCATTGCAACTTATAATTCTATAATTATTTGTTTCCAAAATACGTTGCGTAACTGATTAAGGACTATATTTAATACGTTTTTTCATAATATGCAGTCTCTGTGCGTAAATACATAATTATTCGTTTACTGTCGCATCTGTTACGTTTCACTTTAGGGTGTTGGTGTTAAGAGAAATGGATATTTTTCGAGCCGCCATGGTTAATTTTAAAAGGAGGAATCTGTATTTTGCAGCGTTTATAGATTGTGTATACGTAAAAGAATATTCCGTACAAAAGAAGAAGAAGAAGAAAAAAAAAGAAAAGGACCTTTGAGGGTGGGGTGCACTATATACTGTTCAAGGGGAACTGTAAGCGAAATTAGTTTGGTGTAGAGTGTGCATAGTCAGTTTTGCTCCATTAAAAGTATATAGTGTATGCTAATGGTTCGGAATAAAGCTGGCGACTGATGTTAAAGGGTGAAAGTGCAAAAAGGTGGTAGCACCGTGTAATGTTCACAGTTTTTTGTATTACGAAATTAGCCGAGACATGCGAATAACTCGAGCCGACACTGAAACGAAGTAATAACATACTGGCGCAATTTTAACCTCGATTAAATTTCTGCTGCGCCCGAACATTCAAAGTTAACGGAAATTTGAATAAATAATTTTCTCGCTCAGAATTAACTATTACCGCGCGAAATACATTATTTAAAAGGCGCTTCGAGGGTTATATTAACCGGAACATCGTCTGAAACAAAGAGAATTGTAAATTGTTTTCTTTCACATTTAAATTAAAAATTTATAAAGTGAAATATTCCATGTCGGCCGCTGAAATTGCGATTATCGTAATAGGAATTTCGACTCCTCGCCGCATTGATGAACGCGGTATACCCATCAGCATGTATCATTGTGTGATGATGCAGCAGGAGTATAACCGAAAAGTTAAGATTAGAATCTGTTGCATTACCGATATTAACGTTTACTTATTTTACATTTCGTTCGCAGCTCAAGATAAGTAAAAAGAAAAGATATTAATGAAGATTTAGTTTTAGTATTATCCTATTCGAATATCCGAGGGAAATCTAGATAACCGATTTTCATTTGGAAAAGAGAAAATTAGATAATGTGTGGCGACTGCGATGCATTTCCTATAGAAGCGGCAATGCAGCTAATAATTATTAGAGATCGATTGTTCAGAAAAGTTTTTATTGGTATAAGCAGACGTATTCACTTTTAAATAGATTTCTTAATGGCATTTTCTCTTCTAAATACGGTATTTCAATTTTCTTTATTATAGGACAAAGACGCTATGCATTTCGCTCTTTATATATACCTTAAAGTTACACTTATTAATCGTTTTTACTTTTTTTCTTTTTAATTTTCTCTTAAATTATTTATGATAGATTTGTGTTCAATCTCTTTATTATCGATTTCTCTTCGCTGAAAAGTAATATTTTAATTGTATACTTCGATTTATCATTGTGAATATATACAAAACACAAGTAGGTATACATTTCGAAGGTGTTAAACAATTGAAAATCTAACAAGAATTATGTTTATCTGTTTCTTTTTTCGTGCTGTTCATATCGATCGGATTTTCATTAAATTATTGATTAAAACCTTACTAACTTTCAGTTTCTCTCGAGACATTTATTATTGATCGAAAATGTAACATTCGCATTTTTTTCCTATTAACGGTAAAAAGTCACGTAAAATCATTTCGGTATGATATATTATATCTCCTCTTCTTTTTGTATCACCCGAGTAAGTAAAAGTTACACCTCCGGTTATATTAATTGAAAAAATTAATTCAGCCAGGTTTTGAATTATTGCTTTTTGATAATTTGATCAATTGTTATTGTGGACCGATGGTTGCGTTCGAGTGTCTCAGGTCGCTTCTGATGATGGTCAGTATAAGCTGACCGAAACGTTAAGCGCTATATTATTGAGTTAAATACATTAAATTTTTTACGCAGTTGTCCGTAAATTTATTTCATTTTGATAAATTTCCATTTTTTTAATGTTCTACCGTAGGTACGAGTTTTCAGTGGTACGGTAGTGTTCTGTGCGTCATCCATACTCGATATCCTCGGAGTTAAACGTAAGCGGCTGTATGTTGCGAATATAATTCTATTGATCGAATACTTGGATTTTAGAGAATTCGTTATTATGCAACTTTCTTAATCATGCGACGTGCTCTCTCATCTACCAGCATCGTATTTTCCATCAGTAAAATATTCGTCAAAGTGTTTATGATCGTAATCTCACTGGTCAAATATAATTTTTAATTTTTCAAATTAGTTATTTTTCTTTTATCACGACAGCAATTGGAATTTACTACGACAATTACCGCACGTGTAATAATTTTAGTTCCCTCCCGTTTATTAACGTAATTGTAGTAAGTATGTATTTAGCATCGCTACACACTATTTTTTCGATAAACAGGTAAAGAACGATTACGAAAATGACGCAATTAAGCGGATACAGATTTAAATGAAAATAAACAACGAAAATCAACAGAGCAATTTCTATTAAAGTAATCTGTTATGAAATACCGGAATAAATAAATAAAATACCTTTAACCAGTTACGATTATAGTTTCAATATTAACGACTGCTGCAAAAATCGCTTTTTTTTATGAAGGTTTTTTTCAAAACTCTCAGTTAAAATTAATTATTCGTTACGTTACTTAAAAAACTAGTTGTACGCTTCATTTATATTTTTCGTTGTCGGTTTTTATACGAATAATATCAATATGCACGTGTTTTTTCTTTTTTCTCACCTGGCATTAAATACCAATTAGCCAGGGGCGGATCATAAATTTGTGGGGCCTTAGGCTAATGCTACTTTAATTACTCAACTAATTGCCATTTTATGAAAAAACTGTTTTCTATAGTGAGGAAAAAAAGTAGGATAATAAAATCTTTTATTTGATTTGAATATGACTTTTTATGTATACAAACAGCAACTGTACGACATTATTGCAAAAGAAATTCACAGGTTATCTGTAGTTATGTTTAGATAATTCTGCAGTATTTGCTCATCACATTGTAAGTCCTTTGTTAAATCACAATTTATGGAAAGAACTGATAAATTGTCCTATATTTGTTTTCTATATGCGACATCCTGGAGAAAAAAGTGCTCCATGTCACAGCTAGTAAATTAGTAACGTTAAACAAATCTTTAAGATGGTATAGAAATTTGGGAAAACGTCAACAAGTTTCTTTCCATAAATCAGCATAGAAATTTCACTGCAAGAGACTCTGGTTTAGACTGTAGTAAATAAGATTTTAACTGAATGCGCACTCATTCGCCAAATGTTCGTCTACGTTATTTGGATAATAATCAGTAACATTACGTACACTTTCCAGATCTATGTTTTCCATATTTTTGTCTTGCAAATCCCCATTAAAAATTTGACTTTTTCTTTTCTATATGTCTCATAGACACTTGGCTTCTTTTATTTAAATCCATAATCAGCTTATCCGACGCAACGTTTAGCGTGTCTCTTTTAAATTTTTTTGCCCTGTATACTGAGACTTTATTTGTAGACTTATTTGAAAATTATGAAATAATGCGTTTTTTGTTTATGTCACTGTAGTCTGTTCCCACACTAGTACTTAATTTTTTAGCTTTCTCTTTGTATTCTTTTAGCTTCTGATCTGATGTATGTTTTGTTCACGAACTCTTTTAATGACACAATTAACTTGTTGCCTTCAAAAATATCTAAACCGGGGCGGGCTCTGCATTTTTTTTTATTAAATAAATTAAATATCTCCAAAATGTCTTCCCAAAAAATAATCAAAATTGCAGTATCGAGTTTCGCCAGTTTATTAAATAAATTTAGTGCCTCTTTTCGGGAAACAATATTTTCATCCTCATTTTCGATGACTCTTTTTTGAAAATTTTCATAATATCATCGTAATTATTTTTTTAAAAACTTTGACAGCATCATAATGACAAAAAACCATCTCTGGTCCGGCTTAAACTTTTTAACGTAAATTTTAGTTTTTTTTCACGATTTAACAGTTCCCACCTATTGGTGGATCGAAGCATAAAAGAAAACCTGTATTTTTTACAGATCACTTTTTCGGTTGCAACCTTAACAGATTTTTCACCAATTAGGTTAAAATGCGCAGCACTCGGCGCATAATTCGCGGATTTATTTTTTTGTTCTAGCAGTGCTTGTACACCATTGTAGTTAACTTTCCATATTAGCAGCGTTGCCATAAGACTGCCGCCTACAACTATCCAGTAGTAGTCCAATTATTTATAAAAAGTCTTGTAGAATATTAAATAAATTTAAGCCAGTATGAAATTGTAATGAACAGTACAAATCTTCCATACATTTTTCCTCGAAAACAGTATCGTAATACAATAGCAAACTTGCTTCATTGTGAGACAGATTTGGGGTTGAATCCATCGCAATTGAATAATACTTTGTGTCGTCGTTATTTATTTCAGTTATAATTTGTGTTTTCCCATAATCTCATTTACTTCCTCACATACTGTTTTTGATAAGTGCGATATTATCGGTTTTGGTCGCAATTCTCATTGTTCAATATGTTTACGAGTGAATGGGTCGATGCCAATAGCTCCAGAACACGCATAAAATTACCATTATGTAGAGAACCAAATACTTCCTCGGTACCTTTAAATATGCTATAAGCCTCTTATACTCAAACATTTTACCACTGCGATAACCCGTTTTAAGACATTGTGATAATATTCTGTTTCTTTCCTTAATTGCTCCTGAAGCTGCTTGTCTAAAACAGACTTATTTTCTTTTCGTGTCAATAACATTGAATTATTACGTGTTCATTAGAATTTTCATGATTTTCTAAACAAGTTCCTATGTGTAGCAGAAAATCCGGTTGCGTATTGAGATGGGGTTTTAGAAAAAAGTTTGTAAACCAAATAAAAAACAGTACCAACCCCGGTTGAATACGATAAAATAACATAACTAAGATCTTTCCAGTAATTGGCCATTTTTATAATGAAATAACTATTTGAAAATGATCTGTTTTGTTCTTTGTGTATTTCTTTTATTGAAGCTGAATATTTATTTTTCGGATCTTTATTTTGAAAGTCAGTCATTTCATGTGAGAGGATGTCATTAATAAAATCATTATTTAGCAAAATCACTGGCCACAAGTCCACGTCAACATATTTCTCAAAACTTAATATTTTCTAAATTTCTTTCCGCCTCGGTATTACCGTCCTCTTGCTGAACACCAATATTGTTCACAGAGGGTATTATAGTCAAGATCTTGCACATTTTCATTCCTGGTTTTGCGATTTTCTGCTCCTTTCGGTTAGATTATCTTCGGATAAGATCCCTTCCTTTTAGCTTGTTAATGGCTTTGTGTAGCTATTTCATTCTCATTTTTATGTTCTAACTTTAAAAGAGTTTCAATTTTTGCACATTTATTTCTTTTTTTTTCTCGATCTAACTGTAATTTTCGTTCTTCAGCTCCACTTTTATATTTTTTCTAGCAGGCATATTGTAAAATAAGATTTTGATATTTTTCTGAAAATTAACGATTAAAGAGTTCCTTTAGTATTGAAAAATAAAATAAAAACAAAAATATCATGATTGATAATTTATTTTTACTTACTTAGTATATTATACGTATATGTAATATGTACTATATTGATTTTGAAAAATATTTTATCACAGTCATTAAATGTCAACCATTTAAAGTAAATTCGGAAGCAGGGTGATATATGTATATATTACGTAAAAATAATTTTGAAAAATTAAAGTTAAATATGTATATCTCTGGATTTTAATTTTAGATATTATTTTTTTTTATTTAACAATATCGACCGTCTATTGTTTTTAATGGTGGCTGGGGGACCCTTTGTATCCACGGGGCCCTGGGCTGCAGCCCAAAAAACCCTTAAGTAGATCCGCCCCTGCACTTGGCATGTACGTTTTTACATAATATGCGATCGGTTTTTAATGGCCGTAACGATTTTTATGAAATTAACAATTAGTGGTGTTTAGAATATAGAAATTGGTTAATCAAAACTTCTTAAGAAACGATTGAACAATGTTCGTTCGGTTCGGTCTGGAAATCAAAAGATAGCGCTAAAGTCACTTGCGCAATACATATATGGGAAATGATTAATTTTAAATTTAACAGATGGCGCTGTAAGTACAATTCGTATGTGCAATAAGGCTACGGCTACGATAATATTGGCGAGGGGTGAGCGCGGTGCCAATAATTTACATATTTACATGAAATTATGACTTTTCGATGGACCGCAGAATCCGCACATATATTTCATACTGCCGCTCAAGCGTTTTTGTATAGAATTATGTAAATTCAATTAGCATTAAAACAACAAAATTATGATAAAAAAAGAAAATTAACCGATACGGAAACTAAAATGCTTATATCAGAATGAGTGTATAAATAACATTCCCGAAAGCAGACATTAAAAATTCCGTTGCATTCTCTGCAAAAAAAATTATAGAGAACACTACCCTTTTTTTTTTTTCTAACTCCTCCTGTAATGAGTACGGCAACTAGATCATGGAGGTTTGATGATTTGCAAAAAGTGAAGTAACAGAATGTGGTGTATTTACTCACGCTAGAAATTAATAAAATTTTATCTGGAGTTTATTAGAGTAATCATTTATTTAAATTTTTACGTTTAATTTTTATTTACCATAGTGATTGTTTTATTTTAAATTTTTATAAAAGTTCTTTTTTTTTTTTTTTTTCTTATTTGTCCCGTATGCATATTTCTGTACAGCTTGGCGCATCGCAACTTCCCAACTTTTCCGATGGATTTTCCCAAAATTTTCTTTCACACAAACTTTATACCGGAAATTACGAACACAACAAAAAAACAATCAGCCAAATCGGTCGAGCCTTTCTCAAGTGAAGATCTCTTATTTCTTTTTAAGCGATCTGCATGTAATCGAAGTGATACGTATTATCCAAAAGTAATAAAATTGGTTTAAAACACATCGTAGGACGACATAATAACAAATGAGCATTAACTATTTTGTTATAAACACTTTCGTTAATCTGTTAATTACCAATCTACTACTCGCTGCTTGTATCGTAGCCGCGGTCTAAATTTTCTTTTATAATTTTTTTCCATTATGAAAAGTAAATTTTATTGCTTAACCCGAAGTTTATACCAAATTAATAAAAAGAAAGAAAATTTTCCAAATTTTTTTTTTGTTTAAATTGCTATCTACAATATAAATTTTAAACGAAAAATGACGGAAATTATTTAAATCAGATGCCTACAAATCTGGAATTTACATCTAATGGCTAATTTATGAATAAGTGAGATACTTGATAGTGAAACGGGAGGTCGAAAACTGTCTTTGAAGATATTATTTGTTATGCTATACCAAGCACGGATTTAGAAATTATTATGATTATTTAAATATAAAATAAATAAATTCTTCAGTAACAAAAATAAATGTAAATTCATAATGAATTTAAATATTACAAAAAAAATCTCAATTTAAAGGAACGTTTTCGGGCTATATCAAACTGACAACACGTAGTACACAATCAAATCAAACTAAAAACACACTGCAGAGAAATATTAGGACTATACATGTGTATAAATGTTAGGTAGATGGCGGTATAACTACGATCAGAGATGGAAAATCGATTACAAATAAATTAAAAAGGCGGTAAAAAATTAAAGAAAAAAAAAATCAAAGGTAGGATTTTGTTTACAAAATAATAACGAATTTAACGGACACAATTTCGAAACAAATATTAAGAATACATACAGAACAAAATCCGCGAAAGGGAATTAAATTTTTATACTAGAATTATTATTATTTCGGTATTTTAAATCGTTAAGAGTAATTATGTTTATATTTGTATAATAATTTTCAGCTACATTCATTATGTTCCCTTTATCATAATAGGAAGATATTACTGCATTTTCTAAGGCATATTAGTTGTTTACTTTTTCATTAAAACGTGTAGATATTTATCAATTTCATTATCATTGAACTTGTATCTGCACATTTGACTTTCTACATTGTGTTATTAGTTTTATTTGAGGGTGTACTGCCTTTTTGTTAGTTGATGATGGATATAGCTCGAAAATGTTTTCTTAAATTTATTTTAATATTTTAATTTATTAAAATATGAATTTATACTTATTAGAATTCCGTCCAAATATAATGTACAGAATCCTAATGAGATGGTTCAAAAACGACAAAAATATTCAATTAAAATATGCAACAGCTCACGAACGGTTTGACTTATTAATTACGAATTTGCCTCATAAACTATAATTAAAATTCTTTTTAAGAAAATCTATAATAACTTCAAACTAAACCGATTACCCCGGGGCGGCAAAAAACCGTCAAGAATATATAACGCGGAATTTAAAATAACCCCAGAAATCACCAATTAAAAAATTCAATAACCCTTTAAAGTAAAATTCATAATATTAAAACGCGCAAGCTTTTCCATAAAATCAAAAAATTACATCAAAAACAGGAAAAAAAAAAAAAGTATGTTTACGTAAGCAATATAGCCCGAGTATAAGAGTTGAGGAAACCAAAACGTACCCCAAAAATATATGCATAAAGGACCACCGCGTTGCAGGAAAACTATAGACGAACTTACAACATTATATTAAAGCCCCCCTCGGGGCGTTGAAAGCTTGAAAATTTAAAAAAAAATATTTTTTTTCTCGGGTTACGTGCTATATCGGTGGAATATTTCCTTAACGAAACTTTCCAAGTTGGCAAAAAATTCCGAAAAAATGACCCCCCCTTTGCACCGCGAGTATTATAGCTAAAAATTTTGAACAAGTTTAGAAATATACGCACCTCCGTATATTTCTCTAGTTTGGAACATGCGGGTTTGAAACTTTAATATTGAGCCCTTGGGGCGCCGAAAGATCGAAATTTTTGAAAAAAATATTTCTTTTCCGCACATGTGGTATATTGACGGAAGAAAGATCACGCTCTATTTGTTGGGAACGAACCCGTATCCGATTTCCTTAGTGAAACTTTCACAGTTGGCGAAAAGTTTAAGAAAGCGCGAAAAATCGATGTGTTTCTCTTTCTTTATGGCGCGAAAAATCACATCTCTTTGTTTTCGAATTCGGTATTATGTAAACGTAAATTATAGTCTTATATACGGGGAATCGTCGGCGCATGAAACATCATGCTTGACTGAAGTTATTTTTATCTCTTATTGAATTTATTTTATATTTATAAATATTAACAAACAGGTGTGAATTTATCTACATTTATTTAAATCTGCGTTGACTTTTTTTTTTTTTTTGTCTATCTGGGCTCATTGACAATACTTACGAAATTCGAATCGAGTTCAATTCAAACGAAGCACCGCTGATTTTAACCAGCTATACACGGCGTGATTGATTGGCTGCATTTGTCATTTACTTTTCTTAAACGGTAGCAACGGATTAGTTGTGCATTGAGCCTTTTTTATGTAATTTCCAGATTCATCGCCGACCCAGTCCTTCGCGAACGGTATAATTTTATTTGAAGAAAAGCAATACTTACCGACTCAATTTCTTCTCCGTTGTGACGCATCATTAACACTAAGTTAAAACGTAACCCCGCTTTTAAACTGTTCAAATGTACACAGCCGGGTGTTTTTTTTTCTCCCATTTCTTCTTACCGTGTTTCTTTACTTCCTTTTTTTCTTTCTTCTACAGTTTTCAACGTGCCGAAAACGATTGTATATAGATTCGATTAAGTCTTACCTATTGATCCGTTTAGCGTATAGTTGTCCTTTAAAGGAACGTGCACGCTGAACCAGTAGCGTACTGTGCTTTTGAACTACAGTTGAAACTTAATTAAATCGAGAATTCAGATACGGAGCCTATCCGATGTTAAAGAACATGTAAATCAAGGTGATGTGTCTTACACATTTCATTTGGAGGAGGACAAGAGAAAAAGGCTGTAAACTTGTACATGTGAAGTTTGTGCCCTGGTTGGCCTATTTTATTTCGTAGGTGTCTCTTAAAGGCAAATACCACCTCAACTCAGGAGATTTATGGAATGGCATTGGCATCGAATTATTTAGATTAACCGTATCTCTTAGAAGATTTCGGGTTTTCCCTAGAGGCGTATTCGTTTCGATAACAAATCAATTCTCCTGATGATAGGCTGAAATAGGATAGTATAGTTGTGATCGGGAACATTTCTGATTAATTCGTTACTCATTGCGAAATAGTATATACACTTCTTTGGAATATTTAAATGTGAACGAGATTCGAGACAATTTCCGATTTGGACAGTACATACCCAACAAGTCTACAGAATATTTACTCCGTGTTACGCTGAAGTGTATTATAGGCAGAATTCGAAGGTTTATAAATCAAAGGATTCTACGCTACCGGCAACTAATCAATGGCAGTGGCTTATGCGAGTGGATAAAAAGAACTTCAAGGAATATTACGGCCGGCATTTACAAGTATCCAACTAATTCATAAGATGAGTTCTGGGTGATATTTGCCTTCAAGGAAATAAAATAGGCCAACCAGGGTACAAACTTCACATGTACAAGTTTACAGCCTTTTTCTCTTGTCCTCCTCCAAATGAAATGTGTAAGACACGTCACCTTGATTTACATGCTCTTTAACATCGGATAGGCTTCGTATCTGAATTCTCGGTTTAATTAAGTTTCAACTGTAGTTCAAAAGCACAATACGCTACTGGTTCAGCGTGCACGTTCCTTTAAAGGACAACTATACGCTAAACGGATCAATAGGTAAGACTTAATCGAATCTATATACAATCGTTTTCGGCACGTTGAAAACTGTAGAAGAAAGAAAAAAAGGAAGTGAAGAAACACGGTAAGAAGAAATGGGAGAAAAAAAACGGCCGGCTGTGTACATTTGAACAGTTTAAAAGCGGGGCTACGTTTTAACTGAGTTAATGATGTAAAACGTGAGCGCGGAACGATTCGGAAGAATAAAATAGAACTACATCTAAAAAAGTTTATGTCTGGTTTTAACGAGGCATACAAAAACAATAGAGCGTCATATGTTCCACAAAGAAATAACAACAGATCCGTTTCCTGGAAAACCAGAAATTTTAGTGATATATAACCCCAGTCTATGATATGATGAATTATGCGTAACTTACGGCTATGCAAGAAACTACCTACCGTTGACCCGACGGTATTTCTGATTCCTTATTGAATGACTTCTGTAAATCTGTACAAAAATTCTGTTTTGATTTATTTCCTGATGTGTCAAAAAAAGTTATCGGCAGAAGACGTCAACCAGCGTGGACGTTGTTCATATTGTGACAGAAAAAAATATAGACTAAGCATTCGCATGAAAAATGAAGCAATACAAGTGAAATAAACGCGCGAGAAAATTGAATGGAAGCTTAATACAAATCATCAAAAGAGTCAGAATAAGCAATCACACTATCCCAGAATACAAAAAAAATATCTTAAGACTAATTTTCAATCGTCATTAGCTAAACTGGAGACCGCATGTCTCCTATATATGTACCTTAAAAAATTAATACGAAGATTAAAAGCTATTAAATAAAATGATTATTTTAAAACGCTTCTGTACTTAATTATACTAGCACTGATATGGAAATATGGGATTGAAATGTACGATCATTTTGCAATATTGGACACGACGGAGAACTGCTGTAAAAAATTATTCCAAGTATTTCCAAGGCACTCTGCACAATAGTTTAAATATTTCGCATATTAGCGATTACAACGTGTAGAATAAAAAAAGTTTTTCATCAAGTTGACAACTAATTTAAGTAGCTATGTGCACTGCTGTTGCTTAGCTCGGGGAATCCTCAAAAAAAGGCTACTTCAAAAATGTCTTAGAGGTGCGCATTAAAAGACGGGGATGATGTCCATAAATATGCATAATAACCGCCCTGCGTTAAAATCGTAAGCCTATGTTTAATTAATAAGCTAGTAATATACACTCGTATAAAATGTTGTACGTTAAATTCTTACATAAAATCATTTAGGTGTGAAGGTATATTTTTAAAAAAATTCTAGTTCGTGATATGGTTACAAAAATTTTGTTACTGCTCATATCTCGCTTTCCTATTTAGAGTACTTAATAAATGATAGTATATGAGTTAAACTAGCGCAGAAGTGTTACAAAGAATAACAGCGAAGTCTTTATACTTAATTGCATGTATAGATATTTTGCGAGGAAGTTTGTTAAGTCTGTTGCTTTATTAGATATATATATATACATATATATATATATATGTATACAAAAAAAAAAAAAAAAAATTACATAATAAATGTAAGAATATTAAAATAATTTAATATTCTGATGATATATATACATATATATATATATATATTACAGACTCTACCTGAATAAACGGAGTCGTCACTAGCCATGCTACGGTAGCTGGCTGATATAATTATTTATACGACGTTAATGATATAATGGTGATTAGTATGGCAAGATACGAGGATGGATTAAAACCCCGTGAAAATAAACTTCGTTTCTAAAGCTAATAATTAACACTAATAAAATAGAGAAAATAGTTTGTTCTAGAAAAATAGGGCAGATGTTTGTTGCTCTCATTGAGTTGCAACAAAAATCAGTAGAATAATCAGGTTAAAAATATTTAGGCGTGATATATAAAGTTATCTGAAATAATGAACTAAAATATATATGTCAAGAAACGTAAAAAAAGGAAAGGAACATCTTAAGAGCATAATTGGGTTTCGATGAGGAGAAACAAGCCTTCGGATATATTATTAAATCACATGTAAATTATTAGTAAATCTAAAACAATTGCAGGGAATACAGAATCAAGAAAAAACGTTTCGACGTATATGTGTTCTGTGTTAGTGGGAACTGGAGAATATACCATTGCATATTATTACTGTGACAAGTTCGCACTTAAAATCAAGGAAATTAAAATTCATTATGCGAATAAATTCATTATTGACAATAATTGGAACAGCAATGAACAGCAAATACTGAAAAAATAAATCGAAATATTTTTAATACAATTCTCTTTGATTTACAATAATTGTGTAAATTGCCAGTATATGACACAAACTTATCTGAAATTCTATTTAAGTTAAATTTTGATATAAGCGAAAATAAATATCATAATTACGGTAATCTATAGTTTGAACGAAAGTTTTTCTGAATATGAAATATTGCACACAATTGGGTTCATAGAAGTAGAAAGCAGCCTTTTATATTATGACAAAAAAAAAAGAAAAAAAAAAGATAGTAATAGCTGAAATATCGTCGTCGTCTATTTTCACTCGATTTCGAATATGGGGTTATCCCTAAATTCAGAGGAGAATTAGACGATAGAATAGCCGCGCAATAGATAAGCACGTAAGCAGGAGCGCAACCTAACTTTCGTGCTGCTGAAATATACGCTATACTAAAAGCTTTACAATGTATTTTTTTTTTTTATCCTAAGTTGTATGCGCTGTGTGTAAATACTATGGTCATTACAGCACACACGCAAGAGAGGGGGATCATTTAAATATGCTGATTAAGCCGCTCATTTTAATGAAGGTAATAACCCTGTTGATGGAAATTACCTCATTTGAGAGTATCTGATCTATATTTCTGGGTAGGCCAAGTTGCCTCCGCAACACAATGAACTTGTTGCAAGTAAGCGGTGTGTGAGAAATTGTCGGTACAGTTGTCTGGCTGTGCAAGGGGCACGTATCTATTATGTGTTTGTGCGAAATAGCGATGTGTCCAATTCGCAGCCGACTGAGGATCTTACAATCGTATCGGGATGTTCCTTCCGGTGGCTACCATGATTCAACTGTAGGCTTAATGGTTCTTAGGAATGTTGTAGCAGCTGCCCATTCAGTTGTCCACTGGTTTTCGCAATTCTTAAACGAATATGTATATGCAATTGATAACGGTAGCTCCGCGTTTGCTGGCATTGGCGAGAGCAAGACAGAACGTGCTGCTCCGTCGATCCTTCCATTACCAGGCACTTCAATGTGCCCAGGAACCCACAGCAGCGACACGTGATTATCCATTAGATGCAATTCGTGCGAGTAGTGGTATATTTTTAGAACTTGCGGGTTTTTGTATTTTTGGCTCTTAATCATGTTTAAAGACGGCAGGGAATCAGTAACCAGGAGGAAATCACTGGCTCTGGTATGAGTTGTAACGATGTGGTGGAAGCAGTGTGCAATTGTATATAGTTCTGCACTAGCCAACTGGCTTAGCTCCATCATCGGTGTAATAAATTAGGTGGTCCGGGTACTTATTAATTGCTCCAACGGCCACTTCCATTGTAAAGCGGGGACTTGTTGTGTTTGAATGTTATTTCAGCGATAGATCAATATTTAACCGAAAAGTGATCCAAGAGGGAATACGGGTATTTGGGTTGCCTCTGTACCGACGTGATACCACATCTTCGCAGGTTGACCAGTAATTCGGGTAGTGCATCAACGGGGGAAGCTTGGTTCAAGAAGACAATGTTGAAACTCTAGAGGTTTCATGTGTGGCTGAAATTATGATACATGTGAACAATGAAAACTGAACTTTAACATTCGATTACTAAAATGTTACATTTTTTATATCGTTCGAACGACATTCACAATTCGCAAAAAATATATAACATTATTTATATTGTAGAAGACTTAAATTGTTCAAAACACATTAAAAATGAACGACCAATATATGCACAAAAAAACACACACACACAATAAATATAATAAAATAGTCCGACCGGTTTTGTCATCTGTATCATATATTCATGGACACTCGTATGTCGCACAAATGACAAAACTGGTCGGAAAATTTTTCATTGTATTTATTGTGTTTTTTATATACATGCATATATTGGTTGTTCGTTTTTAATGTGTTTTGAACAACTTAAGTCTTCTAAACTCTAAATAATGTTATATATTTTTTGTGATCTGTGAATGTCGTTCGAGCGATATAAAAAGTATAACATTTTAGTAATCGAATGTTAACGGTCAATTTCCATTGTTTACATTTATAATATAATATATAGAGCGGTTTACGGTAAAAAAAATACTCATATGTATTAGAAATTATACGAAGAAGAAGAAGAAGAAGAAGAAGAAGCTACGTATACACTGATTCACGAGAATCACCACTTTGACGATTAAGTAAAGCAAAAATTTACCTAGTAACATTGAATGACCGAGATCGGAAGAATAAAAGTTAATAAGAATTACGAAGGAACCATCTGCAGAATATTGGAAATGGAATGGCAGTCAAATTGATGAGATCTAATAATTACAAAACAATCAAGACGAACTGGAGAAACTTAATGCTATACGTAAAAGAGAAAACACGGCTGGTAAAATGCAATGAAGAATACGCAAAAATTAACGAGAATAAATGGAAAATGTATGCAACTAGTCAAGTATCTTCTTTATAGTGCCATACTTAATTCCTGAGCGTCGGCGACTACCTATTTCGTACATCTCAGCAGTACAGACATAAGTATTAGTGTCCATAGCAATTGTTATATGCAACGCAGGTGTACACACGCAAGACTACATTCGAAACTAATAGTAGCCGCTTGTTAGTATAAGGTGTAATAAAATATAAGCTGTCATTTTCTTCCGATAAAATGTTAAACATAGCCTAGGTCGGTTAAAACGAAACAACGAGAATGGGCCACATGGTGCAATTAAACATTTTTTTTTTTATTTTAAATTATTTAATAGCTAAATTTCACCTAGCCGATGATGATAGCTATTTAGCAATTATTTTTAATATCTTGTGCACATAGATTGAATAGCAGACTACCCAGCGATAGTAGGTGCTAAGAAAGAAGTTTTATTATATACTTTTATCTTAGATCCATCAACTTGATTCTATCAAGCCGCCGAACTTCTAGTGAATTGCCATGTGCAATCTGTAGGCGCATACTTCCTTGCGTCGTCGAATATATTACTTCTTGAACAAACTTTATTCCGAGGTCTCATTGTGAAGCGTTATTAAATCGGTATAATGTGTATCACGGAACATTTACAAGCATCCGGAGGAGATTTTGTTTTGGATCATCCGTTGTATGATTTTGCTATGTGTTACTCCTTTTTAGAACAGCCCCATAGCGGGCAGCTGTAACGCCAAACTGGCTTTAAAATCTGATTATAAACTACGTATATGGTAGAAAGTCTCATTTGCAGACGATTCCAGTAGCGACAGGACATATAGAGCTAGAGAATGTGGAGAGACCATGCAGGGACTGGTCTACTAAAACTTCAACAGTATCCGTCGATTCCCTAGTTCTGGCGAGCCGAGACTGCCATAAGTCTCGCCCCGCTATCTCCCTAATAGCAAAGGGTAGGACAGACTCTTTAGCATTGCTGTGCAAACTGTCCTAAGAGAATGGGTACTCCAAAAATAAACCGCTCTCCCATTAGCATCTTGAGCAAATGCGGGGGAGTTCCTCCTTCCCTTTTCCTTCTTCTATTTCCAGAACTTCCGAATGTTCTTTCCCCCATAACGCTCTTCTCAAGTTTAATCCTATTCCTTCCTCTCGAGCAGCGTGAGCCATGAATTTCCACCGGTCGTCTTCCTTATGGATGCCATCGGATTCTGGTGTGTTTGGTGCTGGATGTGGTTATGGTTGTGTACCCATCTCCACATTATCAAATTCCCGCACAGACTATGCATTTCATCCAAAATCTTCCTAAAATCATCCTAAAAACCTTCCCATTGACCTTACACTCCTAGTATGAAATGCATAAGACTAACTCGGATACGAGTGTCTGTCTAATAATAATAATAATAATAATAATAATAATATTTTCAGCAGATAATTCCGACTTCCTATTTATGTAGTAGTCAGTATAATTGTCTTAAATATTTAATTCGGTCCGTTTTATATGTTTCTTTTTCCATGTTAGGCGTTGATCAAGGTATACTACACACATCTGTTTTTCGCGGAATTCAGGACTTCAGTCGGATCATTTTTTTGCGTGAAGATTACTCGCGCTGATTTACTTTCATTGGTTTTGATTTTCCATAAGTGGAGCCAGGACGAAATTTCAGTAACCGCTGCTTGAATCGTATTCTTTGACATGCGTCGAGCACCATCAGCAACGGGTTTGATACCTCTACATTAAGAATATCTGATGTGTAAATGATATATCTTTTGCATGAAAAATTTCATACGGAAAAAGGAAACATTGGAAGTTGGTATTTGGTAATGCGAGAGATGTGCAGTAACGGAAGAAAAATTGAATACGCTCATGCGAAAGAACGCCCCCGTATTATTGATACCAAAAATTGTTGCAATGCCGATATATCCGTAAGCGTAATGAAATAATTTCCTAAACATGAGCAAAGAAGAATATAATGGCGAGAGTCGGACTGTATTGATATCATAGATTGTTGCAATTAAGCGATGAATTTAATTTTCTAAACAAGACAATAAAATAATGTCGAGAATCGACCAGACTAAAACCGATTTTTTTAAGCTACCATTTTGAAACATTAGACTCAATGGAAAATAGCAGCTAGCTTTTAAAAGAAAGAACAGTGATTACCTGACAAGTCGATGATAATTTTGCTGCGGTAGCTATTGCAGAACGAAAAAGCTCGACTATTTCAAATGGAAAACTCGTTTATTTCAGTAGTCGTCGGCGAAGAAGAAAAATTCTATTAATCTTGCCGCCTTAGTGAACCGGCCATTGAAAGTTTCCGCACGTTGTTTTCGCAATAATAATAATAACAGAGGGAAAAGTAAACAGATAACGGCGACAATAATGAAATAAAATAGAAGTGTGCGACAGCGGCAAAGAAGTATTACGTAATACGTATCAATTTACTCGCGAATCAGGAAACATTAAGAAATAACTTTCGGAATTTGGGTGCCGGCGCGAAATAGTCGAATGAAATTGTCAAAACTTACTGCTAAAGAGAAAAACAAAAGAAAAAAATAGCAACTAATAATCATAATAAATAATAATAATAATAACAATAACAATAATAAATAATAATAAATAATAATAATAATAATAATAATAATAGTAATAATAGAGAAAAGCGAGTAGAAAAAAGTTGCAAAGTAGAACCGCAGTCGAGCTTGAGGATAAATTAATGCTTTCGGCGGACAAAGTGGCCGGGTGTGGGAGTTAAGAGAAAAGAGAAATATAATGGGAATAAGAGGAGGCCGACGAATAAGAGGAGGCCGACGAATAAGAGTGAGGCAGGATTCCGATATTTGTTAAGTTGCTTGATGAAAGGTGAAAGAACAGCTTGATCGTTTCAGTTGGCTGATTTGTAGTCGCGTTAACTTTCGTAAGCGGCCAGATCGGAAGTAAGAAGAGCTGCGAGAAAAAGTTTCGCTCGGCGAGAAATTTATAAAAAAGACCGTACGGGCTACGTGTGTGAGCGGTTTGTTCATCATTCTGTCATTGTCTGCTGCTGCTAGCAGTTGTGCCGCCCGAACTGCCGAGAACTGCGACAAACGGCCAGCTCGAGAATTTTATAAAAAGACAGAGCTGGCGGCGGCAGTAGCGGCGAGAAGAATTTTTTCTTACGCAGCGCCTGGAAAGATTTGTAACAGCTGGTCGTATATCTTTGCTCGGCGGCGACGACGATAACTGCGACGGGGACGGAGACCGGGAACGAAGACCGAGAACGAAGACACTGGGAACGGAACGGGAACAACTTTCAGACATATGCAAGAGCAGGAACGGGCAGCAGGCGACCGTTCCGAGGAGCTGATTTAAAATTTATCGAAATGGCTCTCATTATTTTCGCGACAACACGGTAACTGTGTGCACTACAAATTACTGCCACGTCGCTTCGTTACCGGAACGAATATTTCTACAATGAACCGTGTAAGGCGCCCGCGCTCTGTCTCGAGTAAACAACAATTATTTTCGATTTTGCCGCGGATTAAAGCGAGACGCAACCATTCGCGCCTTGCTGCAGCCGATGCCGCATTTTACATCATTATTAGTTCGTCAAGTTGAGAGCAACTTTCATACGATGCGCCGCCCAACACTTAAATCACAGACATTTTGATGTCGAAATGAAGAACTGAAAAGTAAACGCGAGATTAAATTAGTCCGGGGCCAACTGCCGGCCCCCGGCCCCTGGGCCACTTGCCATTCGCGCCTTTTACTACGCTCTCTTGCGCCTTAATTTAACTGCCCATCTTTTTGCTCGCAGTGAATCACTTGCTCCCCCGGACAGGCTGCGAAAATGAGTCGACCATTTTGCCGCTGAAAAAAGCAACAAATAAACAAAATAAAGCAAAAAAGCTGCCTTTCAAACATTTCCTCGGTGAGCTTTTTCTTCGCTTAGGATAAAGCGAACGATAATGAATAGCGAAGTAATGAAAAATAACGTTATTAACGGCACCCCGAAAAGTCCATCGCTGCGGTGAATTTACGTTGTCTTTCGCGGTTAAAAACATCAAAGGTATTCCAGGCTAGCCTGTCTGTTTCGAATTTACACCGGATTTTCAGGCCTATTGTTTACCACTCACCGCTTTTAGACGGTCAATTAATAAGTTCGATCGCATACCATCGCTTTTTTATTTCATTGAACGCGCTAAATGTTTCTCTTTTCTTTTCTTTTTTTTAAATATGAGATAAATTTTAAAAAGCCGAAAGGAATAAAAAAAATCGTAGGCGAATTCCTTTGTAAACACTATCACATTAAAAGAAATTTGCCACCTATTAGCGGTACAATTTGAAGACATAGTATTTTGAAATTTGCATAGAATTTAAATTTACGGGTAAGACAAAACCGTCCACCAAATTTATCAAAGGTCAATGTTTGTTGATTTTTTTTTTTTTTCTTTTTGGCCCGGCGGGAAACCATCTGGCCACCAACAACCGCTGCAAATAAGCTAGACTAACAGAATAGTGTGTATAAATAAGTAGATTAAATTCTAAAACACGTCGCGGAATAAGAGCAATATCGTTAGCAATAAAGTTCGAGCAAACACGGTCGCAATAATATGACATAGCCCTTGTATGTCGAAAAGAAGAATGTGGAATTAACATTGATAATTAATCGTTTACAATACAATTCGAATATGCATGGCCGCAATGATATGACATAGCCCACGACAAGTGCCAAGAAGGATAGAATATAAAATTAACACTGACTATATTACATCCCAAGTGCAACAGGCACTAGGGTGAGACTCTGGATAGCAGTCGGTTAGGGGTTTAGAACCGAGTAATTAGCAAGGTAGTAGCAAGACTTTCGGAGATGCCAGTTATTAGAGAACTCAAAAACCGGCCTTTCACTACTAAATAGTAATGGCGTTATTAATAATAAATTTGAACAAAACCACTACAATAGCATCGGTATAATATGTAAGAAGAACATCCCAGGAAGATTAACATATTAAAGAAGCGACCTCTAGCATGCTCTCTCGTATTTATTACAGTTAAACAATAAATGATCGATACCCTCGTCAATTGTCGATAATATCCAGAAGTAATAACTGTGTACATATGCACACACATATATATATATATATATATATGTAACTCGGTCATTTTGTTCTCGCAAGGGGCTGTGCCCCTTGACCCCTCTTGCTTACATTTCTGTCTCTTTCTCTTCTACACTTTGTATAAAATGATAAAAATTTACAACGTAATTCTTAAGCCGGTCCCCATTAGATTTTATAACGAAACCAATTTTATATAACAAAAAAAAAAAAAAAAAAATACAAACAATATTTTATATCATAAATTTTATTAATCTACCGAAACAACTTAACATACCACAACACATATAAATAATACTTTTTTTGCGTTTCCATTGTATTATTAAATTAGTAATGTAGTGTCTTTACATGCTTAAACTTATGGTGCGACTTATTAATCAATCTGCACAATAATAAGAAGTGTATTCATTATGTTTCCAAAAACGAAAACCGCCACCGAACGCAAACGTGAATTGCGGATAAGCAATCAGTAAAATATCGGTCTATATAAATATGAGTTATGTGCGAACAAACATAAAAAAACAAAAAACAAAACAACTTTATTCTTTTTGGAAGTTGGTAAAAATTAAAATATTACAAACGTTACATAAAATTGGGACATTTTTTGGGACATTTTTTCTAATAGGGGCTGGTCTAAGAATTACATTGTAATTAATATATATCTTCTTTATAGTGCCATACTTAATTCCTGAGCGTCGGCGACTATCTATTCGTACCTCTCAGCTCTACAGCAATAAGTATTAGTGTTCATAGCCATTGTTTATATGCAGTACGAGTGTGTATACACGCGCAAGACTACATTCAGAACTGATTGTAATCGTTTGATTTATCGATATACACAAATGCAGTCCCGTGTATGTCTGCTGTGTACTAACTAGCGCGCATATGATGGTATACGTGGTGGTTTGCCATTGTCTTCCACGTGATTATCAGTAAGTATTTCATTTAATTCTTTCTAATAAGTTCTGTCGTTGCCCGGGATCGAATCCGTGACCTGCGTAACGGAAGTCAGGCGCTTTAGCAACAAGGCTATCGCGAAAACTTAATACATATACCTTCTTATCGGTCGATTCTGAGCGTCGAGACTACCTATTTGTACAATCCAGGTGTAATAGGTAGCATAACAATTGCTATATGCAACACGCAAGACTACACACAGAACTGATTGTAGCCGCTTGTTATCGCGCTACAAAGGCAGTCCTGCGGGTGTCTGTTTTTTTTCCTTTGGGGCGCGTCAACACAGGACATTTACCCAACACAAAGGACTAACAAATGATGAAACGTAGGGATTTGAAAGTTACATTAGAAAGCGATTTGAAATAGAAAAAATGAAGGTAGCCAATACAGGAACAACGGAAGGAGAAGGAAGAGCAAGAATGTAGTGAGCGTAGTAAGGGATCGGGAGGCCAAGGCCAAGCAAATTAGAATAAAGGACTGCGCGTTCCGAGGAGATAGAAGAGCATTCGAATAGAAGGTGATTTACATCACGGGTCAAATTTAAGATAGGAGGATGGAAGGGACACAAGGGAGGCTGAATAATATTTAAAAAAAAGAGGGAGGCAGGGAGCAGACTGTGATTAAAGCGGAGGCGAATTATGGAAGAAATAACGGAACTGTTGATGCAGGGAAAATTATTAAACTAGGAAGAAGTGGGTGGAGAGGATTGTATAGCAAGGTAAAAGGAGATAGGATTGGAGAAACGGCCATTTACTGCAGCTAGACATGCCAAAGTCAATTAGGATAGAGCGGCATGTTAATAAATTATAAATTAAAGAACAAATATAAAGAATAATAGGATCTGATGAGGGTTTAGGGAATTGAGATGAGATGGCTAATAAAAATATGACAAATTTCGATAAATTGGATATTGAGGATATAAAAAGGATAGCACGTAAAATAGTCATGGATTCGTCTAAAAAGATAGAAGAAAAGGAAGGAAGTTGAAAAGACTCAGAATAGTTGATATCAGGAAGAATAAAAGCAGTTCCGACCCCTGAAGCAGATTTTGAGCCATCTGTAAAAACCGTGCTGTGTGAGCTATGTATTACCTAGCGTGTATATGGCGGTTTGCCATTGCCTTCCACGTGAATTAGCGATTTATTTAATTGAATTCTTTGTATAATTTCGGTTTCCGCCCGGAATGGAATTTAAGACCTCCGTAACCGAAGCCACCGCTCTAGCTACTATGCTATCGCGATATATGTACATATATATATATATGTATGTATGTATGTATGTATATGTATATGTGTATATATATATGTATGTATGTATGTATATGTATATGTATATGTATATGTATATGTATATGTATATGTATATGTATATATATATATATATATATATATATATATATATATATATATATATATATACATATACATATATATATATGTGTGTATATTTATACATATTAAATTGAAGTATTCATTTTAATCTTTTAAAAAGAAGTTAATTTATTCATATTATGCAGGGTGGACAGCTATAACGGACAATTTTTAATATACCATGTAGGGTCCGAAAATAAATCGAACACCAAAAACAAATATATTAGAACGTTATTTATTCGATCAAATTTAAGTTCAATTAATACGTTTACTTAAGTAGAAAAAATAATAGACCTCAAATGCAGAATGTTTCATTTTTTTGGCATTGTTCCGGCCGCTTTATAAACACCGTACTAAACATTTAAGATGGTATAGCGGCGCAGTTCTGCTACGAATATTCGCTTTTAGATGATCGAGGCCACAGGTGGCTAGTCAAATGCGAGATTTCAGATAGTCCCACAGGAAGATGACTCACATGGACAGTTGTGCCAGAGAATGGGCGTTCCACGCGACACGACTCTAGTCTTG
The DNA here is from genome assembly GCA_039619475.1 of Icerya purchasi. Lineage (NCBI taxonomy): Eukaryota > Metazoa > Arthropoda > Insecta > Hemiptera > Monophlebidae > Icerya > Icerya purchasi. Next base: position 545,506,783 of record CM077115.1, read on the forward strand.
AAATGGTTTTTTCCACACGTCCTACGTAATTTTCTGAGTGCGTGACATGCAGCGCCATCTTTCCGGAACCAAACTCGACTATATTTTCCTTTTTGTTTTCAATTCCGGAACCCCAGGTAGCGCTTAATTACCTCGACGTAACGCTCAGTGTTGACTGTGTGAAAGGCCCGAGATTATTCCGAACTTCAAAACTCTTGTTCGCAACGCGTTACCTTTAGGATAGTTTTTCGTGAATAATTTCCAGGTTGGTATTGAACCAGTATACTGGCAGTTCAGCCTTTTTTCTAATACCGAAGAGGTAAAAATGCGCTTCATCGGAAATCATCAAACTGTCGAGCGAAATTTCATCAGGTTTTTCTCCTATATTACGTTTGTTGGTAATTTCCCGGCACTGTAGTAGAATATAATTCCTACCCGATCAAAACTTTGTAGGGATGGAAATGCAAGTGTGTCCTCGTGAAGTATTCTTTTCAGTGTGCCATCCGAAAGAAGCGGAATGTTTATGCATGGAACGACCTGGACTCTTCATAAGCGCTGCTCTCACTTCTTCAACCTTCTCGGATATATACATATATATCAGGTGTACAAGTATGAAATGCGGATTTTTTTTCGAAAAAAAACACGTTAAATTTGGAAGAATGATAAAAAGTGGTTTACTCAAAGTATGCTCCATCGCTAGTTAAACATTTTTCCCATCTCTCGGGCAATTTGTGGATACCACGCCAGTAAAAATCTTCCCCTTTTGCCGCTAACCATTCATCGAGCCATTTTTTCACGTTTTCGTACGAACTAAAGCGCTGCTCAGCAAGTGCGTGACCCATCGATGCAAACAAGTGGTAATCGGAAGGAGCCAAGTCTGGTGAGTAAGCCGCATGGGATAGCACTTCCCAGCTGAGTGCTTCCAACGTGTCGCGAACCGGTTTTGCCGTATGTGATGGAGCATTGTCATGGAGAAAAATTACCTTGTGTTGCCTTTTTTGATATTCTGGTCGTTTTTTGAGCAGCGAACGGTTCAAATCGATCAATTGTTGTTGGTAGCGTTTGGTATTAACGGTTTCACCAGGCTTTAATAGCTCATAATAAACCACACCCTTCTGGTCCCACCAAACACAGAGCATCGTCTTCCTGCCAAAGCGATTCGGTTTTGCGGTCGATGTGGATCGTGCGCCTGGATCTACCCATGATCTTTTGCGCTTGGGATTCTCAAAATAAATCTACTTTTCATCCACAGTAACGATACGATGCAAAAACGACTTTCTTTTGTATCGTTCGAGCAAAATTTCACTTGTGTTTTTGCGCCTCTCCATCTGCCTCTCGTTCGACTCATGTGGTACCCATCTGCCGACCTTCTGAATCTTTCCAATTTCTCGTAGGTGATTAGAAACAGCTTGTTGACTAACGTTTAATTGCTCTGCAAGTTGTTTTTGTGTTTGCGCATCGTCTTCATCTAACAATGCTTGCAATTCTGCATCTTTGTATCTTTTTGGCGGTTTTCCATGTACCTTGTCTACAACATCGAAATTACCACTTTTGAAACGCCGAAACCATCGTTCACACATATCCTGCGATGGAGTATGTTCACCATAAGCTTCTCGAAGTAATCGGTATGCTTCAGCAGCAGTTTTCTTCAAATGAAAACAAAAAATTAATGCTGTCCGCGAATGCTCTTTATTTGGCACAAATGTCGTCATATTAAACACACCAAAACAATACTAAGCAAACAGTTTTTCAATTTATTACTGATGTACGTTTGACACATGTTGATGGCGCAACAAAATTGCATATGCGTCAAATTTTTATAATACACATTGTATTGGTGAACATCTGGTTTTTCAAATCCGCATTTCATACTTGTACACCTGATATATAAGCGACCATCACCATTTAGTATCTGGAGATGGGGATTTTTCATAAGCGGTTTTCCAGAAATTATTCACCCACTTCACCAAGGTACCGATTTTCGCGCGGTAGGATTTCAAACTTTTTTCGAAATTCATGCACTGTCCCGACAACAGACTCGTTACTCTTAAAATACATTTTGACCGCAAACTCAGTCGACCACTAATGCTACTGAATCGAAATCTACTCGGAAATGTGTCTGGTTTATAATATTCCTTTCTATTTTTTTTTGTTTTTTCTTAACAGTGCTATAGTATTTTCAAAGTCGTTCGTTATAGTTGCTGCACGCTGTATTTACAAATTTTAACAAACAAGTATGTATGTATTTATCTACACATCTGGCCCCCCTACTCTCATTAGTGCCGTTGCGCTTAGTACCATTATGAAAAGCTTAACTTCGCAATTATCAGCGACTTACTTTACTTTCATCAAATTATTAAAAAGAAACACGAATAAAAGTATACTACTCGTATTATTATAATAAAACGCCAATAAGTTTCGCGGTATCCATTATCTTCTAGAGACTACCCTACTAAGAATTACCTAAAAAAACTGCTTTTTAAACTCCATTCAAAGAAAACATATAACATAATTACCAGTTTCAGCGGCAGTTCGATGAGAGAAAATTTATCGCTGGTTAATTTATTGTGCCGTTTTCAGTCATAATAGCTCAACTGATTGTGTAGAATATATTTGTCATTTCGATATTTACCGACTTATAGCGTTGGAGCGTCGCCCTTTATGGATGCGAAACGTGGACGTTGCTAAAGAAAGACAAGTGCAAATTGGAAGCATTTGAAATGTGGTGCTGGCGACGCATGCTAAAGATAAAATGGACGGATAAAATTTCGAACCGCATGGTACTATCCGGAGTAAAGGAAAAATGAGAAATGCTAAATACAATAGAAAGAAGAAGAAATTCGACCGTAGGACACGTGATACGCCACTCAATGTGAGTTACCAACTTATTAGAAGGAAAAACAATAGGGAAGACTCAAAGAGGAGGAAGGCCTCGAAGGAGATTCATGGACGAAATAAAAGGAAGGAGGTGATATCATACGCGGAAGTTAAAGAGTTAGTTAGAGCACGAGAAGATCTAACACGTGGCCATGTTACCCACCAACCCTTGGGTTGAGGAGAAGATGATGATGATGATGATAGCGGCAAACCTAATTGGGAAACAGTGTGTGCCTTTTTACTGGAAGTTTAACTTATTTCAGCTATTGAAGTTTTTTATCATTACGCCGCTTACGCGCCGATATACGGATGATGACGTTTATTTTAATATTTTAAATTTGCGGTAATCGGTAATTCTTAAGTAGGTCAACAACATTTCTTCCGGGATAATAAGCAAAATGTGCTTGATAATCCTTAAAAGAGCTATAATATCAAAATGTAGCGAATTAAAAAGCAGGTGAAAAAATTTCAACAAAAGTAAAAGCAAAAAGCGTAAATAGAGAGAGAAAGGTTAATTGTGGAACGACCTCAATGCGAGTTCCTTTAATCACTTTTGTACGACACGTTAAACACTTTTCAATTGCAAAAAAAAGGTTTCAGCTACGCCGTTTTTATTTCCTTCTTTAGAGAAAACAGAAATTTAGGCTTTTTCCTCTCCCCCCCACCGCCGGTTTTCTTTAAATTTGAAAGAAAAATGCGCACACGTGTCGTTACCTCGCTTGATAGGGCAGCGTTCGGATTATCTTGCTGCAAGTAATACCTTCTATTCAGCCGCTGGAACGCCTTTTCATCTTCATCCATGTAATCTGTAATAAACAAAAGTCTGCATTATTATTAAAGGTTTTATTTTTATTACAAACATACAAACACGTAAATATGTATATATATATATATATATATATATATATATATGGGAGGGGGATGCATGTGCATACATGTAGCGATAGTATCCTAACACGTTTATTACTTTGAACAAAAAAAAACTATAGACAGTCCGATAAATAGGTTTCGCGATAAACAGAATTCCTTGTGAAAAAGGGTAGTTCGTTGGTTGTTTCAGAAATGGTGCAAGAGAGTTTTAGAGCAAGAGATGGTCGTTCGGAAGTTGGGAAGAAAGAGTCGCGAGAGTAAAATTAACAGAGCGAAATTAACGTTCCCTCCTATCGCAGTCGTTACATCTGATAATTGAGCAGGGTCGGAAGAGAAAATATTTCGCTGACAACTGACTCGTAAAGTGGCATTAACGCCAAAGGAAATTTCATAAAATCTTATGACTGAGAATTTTCGGATTTCCCTATTTCATATTTTGTTGTTTTCTCATTTTTTTTTTTTTTTTTTTTCACTTACCTTCATTATGCGTGGCCGGAATGACGTCCGGGTCTTTTTCGATGCTGTCAATACTGTTACTGTTACTTTTCTGTTTTACCATCTCCTTCTTAATCTGCTTTTGACTCTTTTTCTTGTATTTGCAGCCGTGCCTGATTTTAACCACGGTAATCACGCATAGGCACAGCAGTAGAAACGTTACCAAGCCGCATCCAAAGGCGATTATGTACTCCAAATCGAGTTCCTGCGGTAAAGTTCCTGTTGCAAACGAAAAGTATCTATACACACACGGACAGTATAATAATATAACACTAATATTTTTTATCAGCGATTCATGTTACTCTTGTTAAGCGCGTACCAGTGGCTTAATGAAGTTCTAAGTGTGTTGTCGGTTGGACTCTAAAAATATCGTTAATACCATTTTAAAAGTTGCTATTTACATAAAAACACGAAGATTATGTTATTACTGAAGAACATTTCAATTACCCGATGTGTTTCATTATTACCATTAATATTATTAGAAGCAATATTTAGTATCGTATAAATTACGTGTGCCTTGCCTAGTTATATTTTTCTATTTGAAATATAGGTGATTTACTATTTATATGTTACATTTTTAGGTAGAAATAAGGATTTTCTATCTTGCACACCGGAAGAGATATTCCGGCGATTACCGAACATTCCCTAGAAAACAAATAATACAAAAAAAAAATTTTAATGGTTCCAGAATAAATGTCACTGGATAGTATCGGATTGTTTTAATTACCATTTTGTAGACGTTGCTGAAATTACGTAGACTGCGATCATTCTAATAGCTACAAGCGCCAACTCATGCAACTAACTTAAATTCATTTGATTTTTACAATTTTTTTCACACAAGAGATAAAAACTGCTATCCCATCCCTGCCAAACAGAGCTTTTGAGCTGAGGGAGCAGTCGGATAAAATTAAATATATCCTCTTTTTTTCATTCGGCCATTAACATGCAATCAGAGTCAAATTTCCTGAAGCGTTAAAGTCAGGCATTGTAACATCAATCTTCAAATCGGCAGACAAAACCAACTTATCTAACTACCGACCAATACTTTTCTATTCTTCCCGCTGTTCCGAAAATATTTGAAAAAAGTGCAAAATGTAGAATGCTCATTGTCTTGCAAAACAAATAGGTACATACTTCGTTGTTAATCAATACGGGGCTTTTCCCCTACTATAGGTGTACCGAAGGTGCGATTTTTAATCACTGCTCGTTCATAGCTACGAATTTCGAAATAGAACGTTTCTCCATTGCAGCCTTATACTTGGATCTTAAAAAGACACTTTTGATGATGTCGACACTGCGGCATCCTTTTATGACGACAGACTTCAGAATAATATAAAACTGGTATTGCTTGCATTTAACAAAAATATCACATGTTACCAGAATAAATAATGTATATATAGAGAGAGGAGTTATTGTTTCAAGGCAGTATCTTAGGTTATTTATTATCTCCCTTATTTACATTTTAAGGTTTGTGTAATTTGAAATTATTAACTGGAAAAATTCAACAATTACGTGAGAATTCAAATAATAGTACGACTAGAGAGGTCTTCCTAATAAATGGTTAAAAAGAAGCTACTCGATTGATTATGTTAACCGAAATATTTCAGATTAAAATTATTTTAATCAGTGTATTTATTAGTATCGAAGTTAAATTAAAATTGTAATTTTATTTTCCGAAATTAGGGAAAGGGTTTTTTTTTTTTTTTTGCTAATTAGCCCGCTGGACTATCAATAGATTCTGTTGCATAAACTATAATCACTTGAATGATCTTCGTCCACTGAAACCCCGGAACTTAATTTAAGCACTTAAATCTAACGGCTTCTCGTCGATTGATTATTCAACAACACTATCGCCAGTGTGTTTGTACGATTTCAAAATCTTCCAATGTGCCTTGTGGCTGATTCTGCACAACAACCTCGCCTATATAAAAGTAAAGTAAAGTAAGTCCCATACCCTTGATAAGGTATCATGGATTGTGAAGTTAAGCTTTTCATAATGAGACTAAGCTCAACAGCACTAATGAGAGTAGGGAGGCCAGTTCCTTTGTCTCGGGCGCCTTTAGTTTCTTGTATTGTATTTATATTTGAATCTGAAACCCTGGAGTTCACATTCCCAGCAAGAATCTGTCTGTAAAGTAATACTTTATTATCTACTAAAGCTGTGAGTGTCTAAAGTAATTAGTACATTTTCTTTTTGTTTTAATGTTTAATTCGTCTCTTTTCGTCATGATTCGCTTGCGCCACATCGGCCTACAATCAAGGTGGATGACTAGTTACTTTGCGTCCTCTTTAATTATACCGATTTATCGTTCGTTTTAATAGGCTAAGGATCTACATGTCTGCCAGTGAATATTATGTGGACTGATTTAATTTTAACTCTCCATCGCTTGCACCACTCTGAGATTTTATCATTTGAAGAACGTGGTAAAATTAGGTATATGTAATAAATATTAGTACACAGAGCAGTCGCATCATCAGCAAAAGTAGCGGTAAGGGACTTGTTTCATACAGCAACATCTGCGTATAGATAATATACAGAAGAGAACCCACCACACTCCCTTACAGCACCGCAGCACTTAACTGACATCGATAATTCCTCCTCTTCTGAAAGTATCTTTTACCTAAATATGATTCTAATAGTTTAGGATAGTGATAATGTAAACCGGAACACGACAATCGTCGTTGTAAATAATTCGATAGCGGTAATTTATTTTTTGAAATTAATACTCCTAATAAGACACACGTGACTAGCATTTGAAAGAAATTCTATAATTAATTTTTATTAGTTAGAAAAAAAATTAGACGAAGATATGCTGATCTACAGGAGAAAGGTGAAATGTCTAGATAAATACTGAAACTTAGGGATAGAGTATGTGATTTTATAGCGAAAAAGACGTATCCAGGAATTGGCGTACGTACCGAATTCCAAATAATGTTCGTACTGGAAGCTACATCACTATACTACTGTATCCAAAAAAAAAGTAAGACCAGTCTTCAATTAAAATTGCGCGGGTATATCAAATCTGAAAAATATATATTTTTTTTTCTACGTTGCCAGCATTCTGACATGCACCTGTGCCAAATTTCACATCATAAACGTCTCATTAGTGTTTGAGCTACACACTTGGTTTTATACGATGCAAAAAGTGAGTTCGGCGATTTTTACGATATTTTTCTGAGCAGAGAAGTTGTATTAAATTTTGTTTACGAAATGGAATTTCTGCTGCGCAAACGTTTGCCTTCTATGAACAGACTTTGTCGGAAAGAAATGTTTACAAGTGACATAAACAGTCCAAAGAAGGCCGACAAACAATAAGTTGGAAGCGAGGACGACCATCAACCATTATCGATGAAAGTCACGTCTAACAATCCCTAACAAATCCAAGTTTTCGGTGCTCAAAAACTGTCGATTGACAATAAAGGACCTTTCTGATGATGTCGGAATTTCAAAAGGATCATTCAGATCCATTTTAAGAGATATTTTGGTATCGAAAATACTCAATTTTTTCCGATAGAAAGACCGTTGCATTAAAATCTGTGAAGAGATGATTTCTGACTACCAGCACACGTTATAAAACGAATTATTACGAAATCTATGCTTATGATCGGGAAACAACCGATTAATCGAGTGAATTTCGTATCAAAGGTGTGAAGCAAAACCGAAAAGATCGCGCCAAAGTCGCTCAAAAATGATGATGCTAACAGCTCTTTTTTCGATTATAATGGTATCATGCATTACTGTCAACAAAGAATATTATTTGAGTGTTATGCGTCGTTTACGTGAAGCTATATTCGTAAAGAGGTCGGATTTATGGACAGGCAACTTTTGGTTTTTACACCACACACGATAATGCGTCATCTCAAATTGCATTAGTTGTTCGCGAGTTTTTTACTAAAAAATCAACTAATACCGCTCTACAACCACCGCATTCGTGTGACTTCGGGCTATTTCCTAAACTAAAAATACCGCTCCGGAGACATTGTTTTCAGTCGATTGAAGAGATTTAACGTGAATCGCAGCGTATTCTAAAGGCCATACCGGAAAGTGACACTCTATTTGGCATGCTTCGAGAATTGGAAAAATCGTTGGCATAGGTGTATTGTGTCCGGGGGGATTATTTTGAAGGCGATAGAATAGATTTGGAAGAATGAACAAAGATTTTTTGAAAAGAATAAAAACGTTTTATTTTTTCGACACAGTAATAACTCATTTAATCTAGCTTGGGCTAAAAAAGTAACAAAGGAAGAAAAAAACATCGATTCACAATGCTTTTCACTTATTTCGAATGAAAATATGGTGAAAAAGATAGTAAAGCAAACAAATTTGTATATTATTCAGTTAGAACATTTTTTTCCAGAGATGTTTCATATTATCTTCGCTTCATAAAGATGATACTCGTAATCTTCTTCTTCACCATTTTGGCAATTTCCCGTTGGTGCGGGGTCCGATGTGCAAATTGATCGTTTTCAGCTGTTTTACCGCTAGGCCTGAATCGATACCCCGGCTTCGATGAGATCCGAAGTAATTACATCGCGAGCCATCTTCGCCATTCCAACCGGTCTTTTGCCTGGGACTTGGAATGAATGTGCAACTGATAATAACAAGCGGTTTTCTGAGCACGTAGTACACATGCCCGTACCATCTTAAACGGCTCTCACGCAGTTTACTTAGGATACGTGCAACTCCCGCTGCTGCGAACCGGATGCATTCATTTTTGATCCGGTCAGATAACCGGATGCATTCATTTTTGATCCGGTCAGATAACCGGATGCATTCATTTTTGATCCGGTCAGATAACCGGATGCATTCATTTTTGATCCGGTCAGATAACCGGATGCCCATTGAATTTTCATCACATACAGCGCTTTCTCTCTTCCGTTGTTTTTAATCTTTGCCATTTTAATCCGTCTCTTCAATTAATCCCTCTCTATTTAAATAATGGTCCAATCTCTCTGGCTAACTTTTTTCGTCTACACATTTATTTCCCTTCGGACTACTAATTGCACGAGTTCTAGTACCGATCTTTTTGGACTCCCTTGCTATCTCTCCATAGTAGTTCTGGCCGTTTCCACCTTCCCCGAATAACTTTCTTACTGGCCTCAGTTTCCTTTTGTCCTACGTTCTTCCTTCTTGATGGGTAAATACTGTCCTAAAAATGAATGGATGAGTCAAAAAATAATCAATTTTATGAAAATCAGAGATCAGTACTTTAAACATAGTAAAGGGAACAGAACCAATATTCGATATAAAAACTTATTTAGAAAATATTGAAATATGGTTACAACTGAAATAAGGAATGCCAAACAGAATTATTATCGGAGTCAAATAGTTAAAGCAAACAATGATGGTAAAAAAGTATGGAATGTAATTAACAATATTGTTAATAAAAACAATAAAACATCAATCGATGATTTCATCATAAAACATTTTGGAAATACTGCATCAGTTGCTGAACAATTTAGTGATTATTTTATATGTTCAGTGGAACATCATAGACACGAATGTCACATTAAGTTATTGAATTCGAATTTTGATAATCGTATTTATTCTTCCTTTTTTATTCCGCCAGCAAATAAATACCAAATAGAAGCAATAATTAATGATCTAAAAGTTTATAAGGCACCTGGATGGGATGAAATTAGGGTTAAAGATATAAAACAAAACTTAAATATTTTTGTTCCTATTTTGACTAACATGGTTAACTATTCTATAAAGGAAGCTATTACTCCGGATGGGCTTAAAAGAGGTATTGTTAGACCAATATATAAAAAAGGAATGAAAAATCAGTTTGAAAACTACCGTCCAATAACAATAACATCTGTGATAACTAAAATTTTAGAACACTACATTGATAAACACTTAAGAAATTATCTGGAAAAAAACAATCTACTCTACGAAAACCAACACGGTTTTAGAGAAAAAAGATCCACGATAACATTATTGAGAACAATTGTAAATAGGATAAATATGGGATTGTCGATGGGGAATCAATTTTTAATTTCATTTATTGACCTATCCAAAGCGTTTGATTTAGTTGATCATGAATTACTGATCAAGGATTTAGAAAATCTAGGCATTAAAAACAATCAACTTGAGTGGTTTAAGAATTATATAACAAATAGGAAAAGTATGGTCAAAATTGCAGGGAATATAAGTAATGAAAAAAATATTCATTATGGAGTAGGTCAGGGTACCATATTGGCCCCGATTCTTTTTCTTATTTATACCAACTCGTTACACAAACATATTAAAAATGCAAAGGTATATGTTTTTGCTGATGATATTGCTTTGTTAATCGAGCACAACAATTTTGAGATGGCGGAAAAATTACTATACAAGATGATGTAGATAATTTTAGTAAATGGGCACATGATAGGAAGTTATGTATAAACATAAATAAATCAAAAGTATTACACATTCGGAATAGTTCTAAATATAAAATACGCGATCCGCGAATTATCCTCCACAGTAACAATTGCATTCATGAACTTCATGTAAATATCAACACCCATTTATGTCCTTGTCCATCGTTAGAAAACGTAAATGACTTTAAATATTTAGGTGTATATATAGATAAATCCCTGAATTGGAAAAAACACATTTTAAGTTTAAACTCAAAAATAAGACAGACAATTCCAGCTTTATATAAAATAAAGCAGGTACTATCATATCGAACATTACGTATATATTATAACTCAATTATAATGTCTAGAATTTTATATTGAATTCAAATATATTATGTGAGGCTAAGAAAACTGAAATAAATAAAATAAGTAAAATACAGAAGAGGTGTTTGAAACTCATACTCCCTCATTGGAAATAAATCGACTTTAGGTCGATTATGTGTGAAAGGAAAACAACGAAATGTCTTTCAAAATGTGTACTATTACTATTACAGACTAATAGAATTTAACGTCAATAATATAAAATTACCATCTAGGCAAAAAACTAGATTGACAAGAAACCAAAGTAATACATACTGCATCTATCCTCGTGGGGTAAATCTGCGAATTGATAATACGGATAATTCGGTTTTAATTAAATTAATAAGTACAATCCTGAATCATATATTAGAGGAAAAAAGAATTGGTGTGTGGAAAAAGGAGGTGGAAAATTGGTTAAAGGATTGCTGCAAAGATTAAACAGCAAGCTACGTTCTGAATCTCTCTACCTTTTAATGCTCCTTTCTTTTTACGTTTTTGTTTTTGACTTCCTAGTGTCTTTACCGGACATTAAGTCGTAAAGAAGATTATGTTTCCCATTTTAAATATTGAACTGTTGGCATGTGATAATGTACCGATACGTATTACGGGGCGTGTTACGTAGTTGCATGCGTTTATATATTTATACTTAATCTTAACGCTAGAGTTCTAATATTATAAGTATAAAATAAGTTAAGATAAATTATAATTTTTTGTATTGTATATATTTTTTTGAATAAACGCTAATAAGAGTGTCGGGCACTCACACAACGGGCATATTTGCCCTGTGAGACCCACAACTTATTTCAAACAAAAAAAAAAAAAAAAAAAAAAATCGTCCCCGTAGCTGACAAGTCCAATAAAAAAGTAAAAAAAGTAAAAAAAGTAAAAGTAAACTTTTATCGACACTCGTGCGTTTTTCTGGATATTCCATAAGAGCCGTTTTCGGGCAGGTGATCCCTATGATCAGTGGAAATGACAAAAAAAGTTGTCGCTAAAAGCTATGATGATGAAAAGTGGAAATTTTTTTTTTTTTTTTTTGACCACCGGAGTATGGCATTTATGCGTTTTTTTTAGAGTATTTCGGTCGTAAATGGTTAGATCGAGAAAACAACGTGTTTAAGACTGCTAGCGAATAAAACGCAACAGCTGGTGGCTTGATTATTTATGATGCTCCTAATCGTAGTATTAAATAAAATCGGGCAGATAACGAATCTCCAGGGTATTTTTTTTAGTTTTGTTAGAAGCTAATTTATAATTTTGGCGTGAAATGAGCCTGGTTTGAAAATCACCTTTAATTGACCAGAGTTTGGTGTTCTATTAAAATGATTACAACGTTTATAAGATATCGGATTATACTTTTAAATTTTATTGAAAGTTAATTTATGAATAATGGCCTGACTCTAAAATCATCACGATTATCTTTGATCGACCACAGAGTATGCCGGTTTGAGGTCTTTTTTGTAATATTCGGAACACAAAAAGTGTTGTCAAAATGTTAAAAATACCCTAAAAGTCTCTGCAGTACAGAATAAATGAGCTTGAGCGAATACTGCTGAATCTTCAAGAGATTACATATGCGAAAAAATCGTTAGCTACATTCTCATTCTTAACCGAAAAGTAGATGATATCAGTTGAACTTTAAGTACTGATTTTGATGTAACTCTATTTACAGGTGCTTAAAGAACCGTTTGAAAGGATTGATTTCGCCGAAGCTGCGTTATATAAGTCTTCTCCGGATGTGATTTAAATTTCGAGTTTAAAATGTCAACCAATTTGATACGTATCTGTTTGCGAAAAGATAAAACTGTTAAATTAATCATTCGATTTTACTCGAGAAGTGAAAATTGTATTTAACTGTTAAGAAATTGAAAAAGAAATAACTTCTGTTTCGATAGGCTCCTCGTAAATAAATGCTATTAATGTGGCGGATAAAAAAAGGGAATCGATCAATTTCAAGTTGGCTTTGTATTTAGGAACGCGTATTGTTTCCGCAAATTAACTGCGAGGGAGATAACGGCAAAGCAACGATGCGCGACACGCCAGTGTACGACCAACGAAACAGGACTCTAATTTTAGCCGAAACCAGCAAAATATAATCAGTAAAGGAAAACAACAGGCATTAGTACTTCAAGCGAATCGAATTGTTCTAAATACTAATGCCAACAGGCGCTAGACGACCAGCAACATTATAAATGATAAAACAAAAAGAAAAATCAGCAAACATCCGACACCGGTGACATGATTAAATTCTTTCATCGATCAATTGAAAAACAACGAAAATTCTGAACTTGAGCTCGTTAATGTATTTCGGTATTGGAAGTTATTTAGAAATCTATCAGAGTCATCGTTCTAATGCTTTAATATGGGCACGTCTGTTTCACCATCATCATTTTCGTCTACTAGTTTTTTCCGCTAATAATACGTTTTTACCTACGGCGGACAGTACAAAGTCAACATTAAAATCGATCGATTTCTTTTATGATCCTATCGGGCGCACTCACCGCGTACTATTTTCGACCGATTGGTATCAAAACAGCAGAAAGGTTTTCTTCGAGTGAAACTATGTACATATATATTTCTACCTTTCACTGAAATGCAGTTAACGCATTCTTAAATTATTACACTTGTCCGTAACGGGGAAAATGAAACACTTCTGTGATAATAAATTCTTGAGAATACTGAAATAGATGATGAAATACTAGTATATCCTTATACATTCCAAGAGCTACAGAGGACATAATAATAGAATCGGTAATAAAGAAAACTTAATCCGGATAAAGCCCAAGGATACGACGGAATAAAAGTGAAGGATATCAGGATACACTCAAAACTACTAACCCCATTACTAAAGAAAATGATTAATTACTCGTTGAAAGAAGGAATATTTCCCCCAGAAAGTTAAAAATCGGTATGGTACGGCTAATTTACAAAAGTAGAGATAGAAAACAAGGTGAAAACTATAGACCGATCACATTAATTTCAGTCATAGCAAAAATTTTGAAAAATTACTTGGAGGGAAATAAGTTGATAAATAGTGATCAATTTGGCTTTAGAGAGGGAAAATCAACGATATTACTACTTAGAACACTACTAATATCAGATATAAATAAAGGATTAGCAGTGGGTAAACAATTTCTGTTAGTTTTTTTAGACCTTATACTAAGGTTTTTGATCTAGTGGACCAAGAAATACTAATTGAGGACATGAGAAAAATGGGTGTAAAAGGCAGGTATCTAAAATGGTTTTGGAGTTACATAAGAGGAAGAGAATTTTTAGTAAAGATCGGGAATGAACACGGTAGAAAAGAAATAATGTCTTTATGGAGTTGGACAAGGGACAATATTGGCACCTATAATATTTTTGATATATATACCAATTCGCTCTACCGATATGTAAAGAACTCTAAAGTGTATGTTTATGCAGATGATATCGCACTAGTTATTGAACACTCTGACATTGAAAGTGCTGAAAAAATGTTACAAGAAGATCTCAATAATGTATGAAAATCATGACAAAAAATTATTAATTAATGCTAAAAAAAAACAAAAGTGATGCATATAAGAACGCCAAGCCGGTTTAGAACGTTCGTCCCCAAATTAATTTTACACAATACAAAGTGTGTTTACATAGAAAGGAAATATGTGGTTGTGATAAGTTAGAAAATTCGAATGAATTTAAATATCTTGGGATAACATTAGATAAAGGTTTAACATGGAGAAACCATATTGACAATATTACAGAGAAAGTCAGGTAAACTATAATATTCTTCCACTATATATAAATTAAAACAAGGTATGACATATAATAAAATAAACTTTAATAACAAACAATATAGATCAATAAATTAGATAAATACCTATTTAGAAACGTTTTCGGGCATAACCCATCAGAAAACGTTTCTAAATAGGTATTTATCTAATTTATTGATCTATATTGTTTGTTATTAAAGTTTATTTTATTATACCATTTTAACAAACAGGATGTATTCACCTACATTTAAGGTATGACATACAAAAGCTTAATATTTCGAAGCTGTAATAATGTCCAGAATTAAATACGGAATCGGAATTTGGGGTGAGGCGAAAATTACAGAAATGAGGAAAATCAACAAATTTTCAAAAAAAAATGTTTAAATCTGGTCTTACACAACGAGAGAAAAACATCATTTGGTGGAACATAAATGACTGAATGTCACCAAAAATGTTTTATATTATTACAGCAAATTACTGAGTGTGCTAAACTAGAAGATAGGCAGTTACCAACTAGAACAAGAACCTACAGGACTAGAAATTGCTATGTACGATCTAGAGGGATTAACAGTAAAATAGACACAATGTAGAGGAAGAGGTATTAATAAAATTAATGAGGAACATACCGAAGGAAATTTGAAATGAAAAAAAATCTGGAGAGATGGGAAAACAAGGTTAAAATTTGGTTGATAGCATGGTGTAAAGAGCAATAGAAATAGTAACAAAAAAAAAAAAAAAAAAAAAGGTATCGTAATACTAGTAATAACCACTTATAACATTGACGCTACGTTAACATGAGACTCGTCACTAACACTACTTTTAAGCTGCTAATAAGAGAGTGGTAGCTGTATAAAAATTATATATTGTAATATATAAGTGTTATCATATTAAGGTATTATGTAATAGGAAATATTACTTTAGATGATGGTATAATTGTAATATAAATGATAAATAATGAGAGTGTGGATTTTATACTATAGTAATATATAAGTTAATATTTTTTTTATGTTGCAACAGAAAGTAGTACTTAAGTTAAGTTGATATTGTACAAATAAATGATATAATTATGTTGGGAACCGACAGACGGACCAGTGCCTTGTGGGACCAGCAAATTATTAAAAAAAAAAAAAGTTACCGACAACCCGGCCGACTTTTACAAAGCATTTTAGAGTTGACTCAAAGTTTAAACTACACTCGTAGGACTAAAACCCGGTTTCAACGAAAAAATGATATTCTCTGAATCATCGCAATAAGCTTTCAAAATAGTATATTAAGTCGGCACCTGAAATTCAATCAACTTCTATTTTCCTATTAAATGACCGTCTATCGCGGACCAATAGAGGATGGATTAGGTAACAGGAGAAGTGTCTGGGTTGTTTCATTAAGCAATGAAAAATAATTATTTATATACAGTCGTCTGTCAGACGACGCCGGACCAGTTAAGGGTTAAGAATGAATGTTTGGCTGACGATTTTAACAACTAAATTGAAGTAATAAACATGTATTTCTTTTTTGTTTTTATAATCATCATTGTTTATTTAAGTTTTATTTTACGTTCGCGATTCGGAACAAACGTATTTTTCATTCATCTGTTGACATTTCACAATGTACTGGTATATTTTTGTTAATCCTCTACCGCTTAATTTAAAATTAGGATACGCATATGATATACGTACGTTGCCAAGAGGCACATAGGAAAACGGACGATGCTGTCACATTATAATCACAGCGGATGTGGTCGAATTGGTTCCCGTAATAAACTGGAATTACTACATTAGGTGGTCGAATTGGTTTCCATTGTTACTAGAATGTTTGATGAATCAGCGGGTTTATGTACTTTATTAAAACGTGATACTTAACTAAAAAGAAATATATTTTAAGAAATAACGTTAAGTAAAATTAATTTACCACTGATTGAATTTAATCCTTTTTTTTTTTTTTTTTTTTTGAACATATAGATAAATCGTGAATAAGTACACAGGAGTTGAGCTGTGTGAACATTCATTCATTGGTAAAGTATTATAAAACTACATTAAGTGCTAAATGTAGTTTGCAATTATTTATTTTCCATTTACAGTTCAGGTTTTTTGAAAACAGATAATACACAAATTGAAGAAAGCTTGCAACATAGATAATCGCTTGCAAAGAAACGAGAGAAAAGTATTTTGAACACATATCCACAAGAATTTTTTAATTTGCTTAATTTCGTTGACTGCGTAATGAATAATAAAAAAAAACACAATGAATAATAGCAGTAACAATTAGAAACTCTAGTTGAAAAGTCGCAAAGTACAGCGGAGTTAAAATAACATTAATAATAATAATAATAATAATAATAATAATTATAATAATAATAATAAATTTCAACAACATAGAACGGGAACCAATTCGACCAGCAAAATCTTACCCGGAAACCAATTCGACCAGCAAAATCTTACCCGGGAACTAATTCGACCAGCAAAATCTTACCCGGGAACCAATTCGATCTCTCCCATCACAACGGCCTAATTATTATATTTTCAAACACATACGTACAGCTGATGGAAATGGCAAAACATATTATATTTCAATTCAAACAACTGGTTTGCAACAATTCAGACGCCGAACACAATGTACTATTCATGTATAAGAAACGCATCACTTACTGATTTACATACTGATGTAAACGTTTTACATATTTCGTTGTAAATGTAACAATTGTTCCGACAGAATTTTACAAATGCAAATTCGTTATATACATATATGAAATAGTTTCTGGTATACTATGGAACACATTTACAATAATTTAAACTTTTAAAATGACGTAATAATTCCTGTAATTTCATCTTTATGCATGGCTTTCAGTTCTTTGCATTTAAGTGAGTACCTTAGGTGTAATCTATTTGGCACATTCGACGCAGATAAACTATTTTGTGATATCGACGAAGAAACACTAAAGTTTCTGATCTATTGGTCAAAGATAGGAATATAATCTAAAACGTTCGACCGGATAGGATATAATAATAGTGAGTACCGCATATATTGAAAGATGCTAGAATTTCCCATTGATTAAAGAATACTGTAATGTTTGACAAAGTGTGTAGATTGAAAATTACGTGTATTGATTTAGCCTAGATTTTTGACGAAGCGGTCCGCAAACTCTACTTGTAGCCGATTGGTATTATATCACTTAGAACAAGAGCTGCAGTATTGTCAGTAAAGATGAGCGACTTTAACTTTCAGTGCATGCTGAGTCTAAAGTTGACCTTGTTTGACTTGCTCAGAGCTGAATTGGAACGCAAGTCGACCATTTCCTGATTTTAGGGCGGTCGAATCAAAATTTAACTGTTACTATTAGAAATTCATTTTGAAGTTGTGTAATATAAACAGATGATGATTCCTGATTATCCTTTAAACTCTTTTTGTGAGTACTTTATTTACATTTAAAATTTTTCTTATATTGATAGTGTCTGTTTTAATTGCAATGTTAATTTAATACCGGTCAAATGAAGCATCGTAAGAAATGGTGTAACTTTTCTTTATAACAATGTTAACTTTTCAATGTCATAATTGTCCAATTGATCAAATATATTAGATATGCATATGCATTAATTTGTTTAAATAAGGAATTATACAAATTAGTTTTCCTGTCCATAATATTAAAACCAAAGGAATTATTGTGAAGTGAAAAAATGTTATAATTGTTTTAACATATTATATACATATATATATATATATATATATATATATATATGTATATATTTACTGTCTATACACGAACTTAACAAATTATTCTTTATTCCCTACAGTTATAGAATTTTTGCCGGTTAATGAAAGTTCGTTTACCCACGGAGGAAATGGGTAACTGATAGCGCCACACTCCGCTAATTCTTTTATCGATTCTGCGACATTTTTTGACCGAAGAGTTAGAGTTAGGCACCTTGTAATTCAGGAATCGTTTGTACACCTCTCCATTCTGATTTGATGTTTATACATGTTATAAGAATCCAGTACTATACCCTTTACAATGAGTTGAGCAGCATGTTCAAAACAATCTTTTTCACGGTTTAAATTATATCCTTTCCATCAATATTGTTGTCTGACTCAGATAATGTCTTTTTTATTTAAGAAGCATTCTTTTTTCTTGCCAACATAAATAAAGGCGAATTAATATTTTTTCCATTAAAATCATTAAAAGTTCGTAAATCATCGTATCCCAAACTGTTAACTACGGTCTTTAATAAATCCGATGATACATTTTTCGGCGAAAGGAACAAATACGGACTTTTTAAACCAACAGCAAGAAAAATTAGCTTCTTATTCACGACACCTTTATTACGTATTCGTATTAAAACAATGATTATTTGATATGTTTGTTAAATTTTAGACTTCCATCTATCAGAGCCAAATGTTTAATCCATTTTTTCAAAATCAATGATACTTGTCCTAATTTAATAATACCACTAATTTCTTCATTAAAATTCTCTTGACATTAGTAAGATCTGAGTTTTATTTGTATTTAAATTGAAACTGAATTCTTTTAATCCATCTTGGTTTGTATATATGTATATGCAGTATCTACATTTTTGTCTATTCCGGTTATAAATAGAAGGTCATCTGCGTAACTTATTATCGGTATGAATTATTAGACAGAGTACTTCTATGCATACAAGACATGATAATATTAGATAAGCTGCGTGATAAAGCTGAACCTTAGGGTACACTACACGTTATGGCACATATTCGATAAGAGGTAATTATTACCTAGGTCAAATAGTCTTCTAATTGTATTTTTGAGAAAACTGTAAATTACTCAGTTCGCGGCTCAAACATACGCTTGCAAAGCAGGCTTAATGAGAATATTTTTTAACAAGTGAAAGCGGGATTTTATTGTTATGAGTTTCTGGTCATGTTGATATGCCTGGAAATGAATTAGCTCGAGTAGCAATGTACTGTCCCGTTCCGGCCGATGCTGTGATCAGTAAAGAAAAAACTACTGTCCCTACTGCATGGGTCACTTTAGACACACCCTTGGAAGTATATCTGTTTATGGACATGGTCAGATATGTGTAATTTAATGTACCCCAAATCCGGAAAACGTTACGCAACGAATAAACGTATATATTTCAAAAAGAGTCGGATTTATCTTCAGCAGCGGCTTTTGATATGCTTCAACTTCAAAAGACGTTAGCTGCGTACGCAATCATAAATAATTTGCCTCAACATTACTATTTCATCGAACGACGTCCGTGTCCAAGGACATTATGTTGCACAGGTGTATTCGGAGTACTACTAGGCGCAGTTGGAGTTGAATGCGTAGCTTAAAATTACGATTATACACTAAATGTGAGTTACGTGAATCCATCGAAGTTGGAGTTAATAAGCTGATACATTTGTAATCCACATATCATAAAAATTTTTATATATTTCATAACATGTCTTAATTATAAGCGTTTTATAAACATTTATAAGAATGTATTTGTGACTAAGCTTATGCATCACAAGTACAGTTCCGTATCTACTGTATAATATTTGCAAATATATTTGCCCCATCGGTACACTGCAAAAAATTAATATCAATACGGTCGCAGTCAGAAAGGACGTGCACATTATTTCTGGTTCCTACTACAGTCCAGATCAGAATGGAGGTTGTTCTGATCTTTCCAATAGTCCACTTAAATATATACTACTACCTGGATATTTATTGTCACGACTTCTTAATCATTAACCGTTTTCAGTAGGGACACCCATCATTGTGGTGCTGTGATTAGTCCATAAAATTCTAACAAATTTCCTATTTTATACATAAATCCATCAAATACTTCCTACCTGTCCTAAATTGTTTTACATCAAATTGCTCCTTTTCTTAATTTCCTTTCAATAGTAGTCCGAACCTTGGTGTACTTAAAATCTAATACTGCCGCTTCTACGATTTAACTTGCAATAACTATATCAGCTATCCAGTTGTACACGTCTTATGGCAGTTGAAGTATATTAAATATATATATATATATATATACAAAAAAATTGTATATTTTTGTTAAGGAAAGTATACATTTTTTCTTCGTTTAAAGCATACAATATGCTTCTTCGGCACTGAAGAATTTAAAAGCTTTTATTAGTGTAATAATTAATTTTTTAAAATGAAAAAAAAAACAAAAAAAAAAACGAATTAATGTTAATATTTTATTTCAGACGTTTAGTTAATATTTTTTATGCCTTACTAAGCTGATAAATCTGGAACTTTCCAGTTTATTTAAGGAAAAAAATTAAGCCACCGAACGAAGAGACGGTACTTGCGTGCCGGTGTATAGGTGATTATGTGACTTAGACAAATAAATTAATCAACATAAACACCGTTTAACAGCTAAGAATAAACAAAAAATGGTTGTTTATTTAACGCAGAAATTTGCAGCAGTAAACAGCTGTTTACTGTAACGTTCGTTAACCCCGTATAAAAATGTTGCCGTGTACCCCCGGATTTTCCGACGAGCAACAAAAATAAAAGTATACGTCAACAATTTTCAGCAGAGCGAAAAATATAATCAAGACTTTCTTCTCTACGTTCCTGAATGGCACTTTTCTCCGCTCGCACTAATTCGCAATGGTTCTAGCCCTGCGCGCAGATGTACTTCCGGGTTAACAACGTGGTTAGACACGGTTGCCAGCTCGTAATTTATACTTTAGCCTTTTTTCCATGATATTTTCCTGGAATATAATCGTCGCGCAAAAAGGCGGCCTGTTTAAATGATGTGAAAATATTCAATATAGAAATAACGCTTTAAAACTAAATTGAAAATAAAAAAAAAAAAAAAAACAAGAAAACCTACACATCCAGGATACAGAAATTGACCGTAACGTGACTAGAATAATATGAACATGACGTACAGTAATATAAGACCAGGAAAAAAAAAGTTTGTGACATTAAAAAAGTATTGTGAACAACTCGACTCACATACATTACACAAATATTTAATCTGGTAACAGAACTGTTTTAACCTACCTATATTTAGTTAATCTTTGTTTGAAAAAATAAAAATAATGTCCACGTGGACAACTAAATTGGCAAATAGATGACCGATAAAAAAAAAAAAAAGGTCAAATTTTCAAAAAGCGCCTTTTATTCAGTCTACGCGCTAGTTTAAAAACTTAAAAAAACCTTCCTAAAATTTGAATTAACTACATCGACCCCAATTTTATTAATATAACTGTGACACTGATAGTTCATTAATTACTTTATCATTGTTACTATTAAATAACACAGTATATATTATCATTTATTATAATTTCTCATTTTTTATTATTATTCTTAATTATTCAAAATTACTAATACTATATCAATTGTCACAATAAGTCAACTGTAGAACCACCAAACCAATAAAAGTTATTTTAAAAATATACATAAAACAACAAAATTATATCCGCGGCTACCCTTTTTTTTTTTCTTTTTTATTACAACGTTGTTTAAAATAATTGTCAGTATTACATACTATAATATAAATTATTGCTATGATCATAGATAATGACGTTGAGGCTACGAGTATAAAGAGTTACATACGATATATATACATATATATATATAGTACGCATTAATTCTAAGTGGTTCTCCGAAGCGGTCATTTGTAGACGTTTTAGCCGCCATTGTGTAGTGTTATTTGTCAAAGAGACAGCAAGAAGGTTGATGTGCCCATTCAAGCGATCATAATATCGACTACTGTGGAAGTTTATTTCCTCAATCATTGTGGATGTTCGTAGATCGTTGAGGATGATAACCGTGGTGCATTAGACGTCGGAGAGATTTGTTATGAAACGTCTGAACTTTCTTAAGATTAGAATTGGCTGCCGTGCTCCATAGGTGGATACTCTATCTCCAGGAAAGCACAACGCCTTGTTTGTATATTAGCAGTTTGTGTTCAAGTCGGAGTTTACTTTTTTGGCGAAGTAGCCAATCCAATTTCTTTATTTTTTAGAGACAATTGCGTAAGGTAATTTTAATATGTTGTTGCCAATTAAGTCGCTCGTTCAAATATACGCCGAGGTAACGAACTTAACCCACTTGGGGAATGATCGCGCCGTCGTAGTTGAAATGGGCGGAAAAAAGATTTTTCTGGGTTTACCGATGTATTCCACCTTCTGACCGATAGGACGAATCGATTAAGATAGTCTTGGGTCTTGCCTACAGCCTCTACCGGGGGGCAGGTTGAGTTAACAAGGAAGGCCGTGCCGTCCGCATACATTGCCATTAAGCCACTGTCACTAATTGGCAATGGTACATCAGCAGTGTACAAGGTATAAAGTACTGGGCCAAGCACGTTGCCCTGTGGAACTCCCGTTCCGATAGCCCGAATAGATGGACGAGTATCGCTTTACATAAAATGTTCGATTGTACAAGTGTGATTGGAGTAGAAGAGTAAGCGCTGGCGAAGTGTTCATCTTGAGTTTGTGCAGAAGTCCAACTGCCCACACACCCTATTATCGAATGCCTGTTGGATGTTTAGAAATATAGTTGCGCAGTACTGCTTGTTTTCAAGAGCTGATAAGATATATTAAACAACCCGATGGAGTTGTTCGATGGTGCCATGTTGTCCTCGGAAGCTGAAGTTAAGGAATAGCTCTCGTTCCTACAGTTTCCATCATCCTGGAAAACACACTATTCTTTCGAATATTTTGTAGAGAGTGGAAAGTAAGCTTATTGGTCTGTAGAAGGAGAGGATTGGCTTTCCAGGTTTAGGAATAATAATCACTGAGTTGGGAAGCGAATGATTCGTACCATGACGTTGAATATCTTTACAATGAATAACACTCCTTTGACCGCGAGGGCTGCTCGGCCATAAATACCATCGTATCCTAGGGGGGTCTTCTTAATTTTTAGTTTGTTGATTTGTTCTGCAAACTTCGGCGAGTGTGGTGACGTACCTGATTGGAGTTGGAGGAGTACTCCTTGCCTGACGAAACTCTTCTCCGGATTGAACGTCTTCAGCATCAGCTAAATTGAAATGTGCGAATTTTGCTTCTAGTTTCTCAACGAAAGTGTCTGCTTTTCGTTGGCCAGTGCGGCATCACGTTCCCCCGCAGTCGCGGATTGGTGCCTGCCCCGGCAGCTGTTGCTTTAGGCACTTGATTGCTCTCCATAAGTTGTAATCAGTGGTTTTATTGTTGCGGAAGTATTCTGAACGTGCATCAATCAGCTTCTTTTTCAGAACAGTTGCAGTTATTTTTCATGCGCGTTTGTTAGCTTCATTTCGAGTTCGCATACATTTCCGATGTGGATACGGTTTGTATCTAATCGGCTCCAGAATCTCTACTCTTACAGGCTGATGCGTCGGGGTAGCATGCTGAATAGGCGACCTGATCGTGACGAAGGCAGCGACTGCATGTAGGCTTCTCGTAAACAGCTGTACAGCATCGTCAATATCCTCGCGGGAAGAAATGCCCATGTTGAAGATCACGAGTGACTTTAATAAGTTCGTACGACTTGGCAGCATTCTGGGCTTAGTAAGATGGTAGTTAGCTGCTACCGTCATAGTTATAATAAGTGCACTGTGGTCCGAACTCAAATCAGCTCCTTCTGTGCTAGTGAGGCGATTGGAAACTAGTCCGGTATAGATTGCAAAGTCAACCGCATCAGGGTGTCGAGTGAGATCGTACGGATAGATTGTCGGAGCTGCCATAGCTAGAATTTCGTGATTTTTGTGAGCGATTGAGTTAAGTAAGTCCCCCTCCCTTTAGGAATCATCGTCCGAGATCTCCACAGCCTATGCTTGGCATTCCAGTCACCGCCTACGAAGAATTCAATGAAGAAACTATTTAAATTGCCCTTCAGAAATGTTAAACTGACGAGGGGACAGTAAACTGATGAAATTGTAATCTCGCCGTGATGAAGGCAGATTTTGATGGCAGTAGCCCGCATTTCAGAACGACGAACTGGATCGGGAGGATAGTGCTTCAGCGTAGAACGAATAGATGCACCATCACGTATTTAGTTATCATCCGGGTGATTGACTGTAGTATTATTTCACAGAGAAGCATGAGGTTTATGACATGATTTTTAATGAACAATTCGAGTTTACGTTTATGTTGAGTTAGACCATTAGCATTTCGAATGCTAAAACGCAGCCCTATTTTTCAAATATTTCATTTGCAATCATCGATATAGCTTCCAGCGTCTTTATTTGGACAGCCATCATCAATTCGAATTGAGATAAAATCTCGTCAAATCTATTAAGGATAGACTGCATGATATTAAGAGGTTTACTCTGCGGAAAAATCCCATGGCTTGTCTTTATTGTGTTGCGATGGTTGATGCAGGCGTTCATCTTGAACTGCTTTCACTACAGTCGCATAAGAAATGTCAAAAAAAAAAAAAAAAAAAAAAAAAAAGAGGTGTCTCTATTTTGAGATTGCGGCAGAAATATATAGGTGTTTTAGACGATGTGGCCGGACATGTGTGCTTAGGACTCGTTTGGACATCATTTCTTTATAAACCATACAGCCCTTGTAGTTGGCAGTATGAGATTTTTGGCATAACGCGCATTTGACAGATTGATTAATTTATTTTCCGCACTCTATCGATGGATGTCTTTTTCTCCACATTTTACACAGCGGAATTTCCGTGTCTGCAAACCTCTTCGTTTTCTTCAAATTCCTGACACCGATAGTAAATAGAATACCCGCGTTCTGGGATTTAATCACACGACCACGCCTCTTTTACTCAACTAATCAAGAGTCAATACTTAATCAAATGGCCCAATAAACCCCCCTTATACATCAAACCCTCCAGTAAGAGCTTAACACTGCACCACTATGTTCGAAAACAACTACATCCCTCTGTCTTGCTACATATATACATGTTCAGTGTAATAAAACCAAAATACTTCAACATCCAGCACGCCTCAAGGAACTATCTAACAGGGGGATTAGATACCGATCTACAAATAAATGCATTTGGGTAGCGATTTTATAAATGAAAAATTTTTACGAACAGTATCGCGAGTGACTCTCCAGCATGTATTAGTCGAGGAACCGCTATGAGCATCATCGTAAGAGTTTTGTTCTAGTAAAATGTGCAATCAAGACGGGCGAAATCCGGCAGCGCAACTAATAAAAAGAATTAATCGCAATTTCTCACACAAGCGTTTGTATGTTGGTTTGCCGCTGGAAAGCGTTTACTGTTGCATATTATTCGCTCAGAATAAAATAACGTTCGAGTGAGCGCATTGTTGGTGAATTATAAAAGAAAAAAGAAAAGTGGAAAAAACAAAAAAGGGAAAAAGAGAAAAGGAAAATGAGAGGAAGAAAAAAGAATGTAAAACGAAAACGATGTTGAACGGTGGAAGAAAAGAAGGAATAAAGAGGGATAAGAGGGAGCGGGAAGAATAAAATTGAAATCGGATCAAACGACCGGCATTATGTATTACTTTTTTTTCCATATCGCTTAATTCTGATCATCGGCCTTTTTTCCGCCTATCGATTAAAGCCGGCCTAATTCTAATATCAAGTTTATCTTTCTTTTCTTTTTTTTGCGAAATTCGTGTCGAGTTTTTATCACGCTTTTTTTCCTATCTATTTGCTCCTCAATTTTTCATTTTTCTCAACCACTAGTTTTTACTTCAAACTAACTATAAACGCTTTCAAAATTACTCTACTCTCACTCTCTCTCTCTCTCTCTCTCTCTGCAGACTATTTCCATCTGGCTTTCCTCATAAAAAAATCTCTGTTTCTATTCGTTTGACATTGTAAGATTTGATTTTCCGTATTTTTTTAGCTGTTTGTTTTCTATTAATATGCATAGTAGTTCTCAGTAGCGGATTCAGAAGAAGAATTTATATGTGAGTAATAAGTTGTATAAACCTTTTATTTAACATAGAATTAGTAGCATATGGTAGGACATTAATAGAAGAAAAAAAAACAAAAAAAAAAAAACGGGTTAATTATCTTGGCTAATTCGCTTTTAATTTAAAATGAGTAAAGAAAATCTTAAAGCGAAACCCATCACTCGCACCCGAACTGCCCAGTTGTGAATTAAATTGTGCGAGTAATTGACGATAATAATAAAACGTATGTAATGTTATAAAAAAAAGTATTGATTTGTAAAATTAGACACATAAACGTATGATGTAAATAAATTACAACTACGAATTCGTCGATTAGTTTCAGATATTAATCCTAGTTTATAATTAAAAATGTACATCATGTTAAAAGCGATATTGAAAGCTGAATATTAAAATTAAATAGTTTTTGTGAGATATTGTATTTTAAACATTGTTTTTGTTAAAAAATATATATTTGTTATTGTTTTCATTGATTCAAACTTTACGTTGTAACACATTTGTATAAATAATTTTTCCAAGTATTTATTGATCTGACCTACAGACATTTTGCTATAATTTTATTGTAAAATACTTATTTTAACAAAAGATGTTTGGAATATCACATCGGCATTTTAATTTTAATAATCGACTTTTTATTACCTTTGTATCGTGTTTTTTTTTTGTTTTTTTTTGTTTTATTACATTAGCATTACAAGTACATAATCATGGATGATTAATATCCGAAATTAATCCAAAAATTAATATTAATAATTTATTTATATTATTTGTTCGTGTATTAAGTTATTTCCATTGTATACAAAAAAAAAAAACAAACGCCAAATTGAAAGCCAAATCAATAATGAAGTGGCTCGAAATGAAAATGAATTCTACGGTTCTCGGCATCTTAATTTTTTCCCTTTTCACAGGCTTCCGCTGATAGTGAGTCAGCCATTCTTCACGATGTTTGATGGGAAAAATTATATTGGAGTTTTATACTATAACAGAAAGCTCATTGCTACCCGTCTTTCTAATTTTTCTCCTGTTGTCCGTTCCTACAACATTCTCCCGTACTTCTTTCATGACTTCAATAGCCCCTATGGCAGCCTATCAAATTTTCCTCTCTCCCACTTCGAGCCAATTCCTCCTCTCACAGTGCAGTCAACAATGAATTTCTTCATTTATTGAATTCCTCTATTTCTGCTCATGTATCGATCTTTACTGATGGTTCCAAGAGCGAAGACAGCGTGGGCGGTGCGTTTACTGCTCCGTCGCTTCGAAATTCTGAGTCCTTCCGGCTTCCTTCCTTCTGCTCTATTTTTTCTGCCGAGTCGATCGCCATCCTTCAGGCTATCTCTTATTATATATTTCCTCTTTAAGCGATCTTTCCCAATTCCTCATTATTTCGGACTCTAAGGGCGGCGTCCTTCAAGCCCTATACTCTCCTCCTTCACATTCCTCTGATAATATTATTCTCTCAATTCGTTCTCTTACCTCCACTCTGCAGTCATCCCGTTCTATTCTTATTGAGTTTTTGTGGGTCCTCAGTCATTCCGGAATTTATGGCAACGACGCAGCCGATTCTTTGGCTCGTTCTGCTGGTCGCCTTGATTCATTCCTCAACCATTTCCCTTCTTCAGATATCCTTTCCATATCCACCTCCAATCACGCCAGACTTTGGTGGGATATTTATCCTTCCCTATTTTCTAATCGTCATTCGCATTACCGTTTCATTCGGCCGATTCCTCATTCCCTGTCTTGGTTCCATTCTATTCCTTTCAGTCGTCGCTCTTCTATTGTCTCCCTAATTCGTCTCCGGATCAATCATTCTCTCCTCCCCTCCCCATCACGCTTTCGATTTGCTCTATCGCCTTCTCCTGATTGTTCTCTCCACCACTGTGATCCTCCCCTTGTATATGTACGATGCTGATCACATTTTCTTTGAGTGTCCTGCTCTTCGTAACGAACGCTCCCTTCTATACAGTCAGCTCCTGTCATTAGGTCTCCCTACTATGCCCTGTAACTCTTCCTTTATCCTCTCTTTGCCTTCATCTTCTGTGGTACCTTCACTGCTGTCCTTTGTTTATAATCCATTTCGGACCGCCTAGTTATTTCATTTCTTAGCTTAGTTTTCTTGTTGTTGAGTCAATGCCGCTGGCACGCCCACAAAAAAAAAAAAAAAAAAAAAAAAAAAAGAAAGTTTGAAATATACCTAAGACTCCGTATAAATAATATCATTGATGGAAAGTAGGGAAAATCTAGAGAATAGGACAAAAAAAAATCTAAGCAGATCAAACCTCGTAATCAACTTTGTAGTAGTAATAGCTACAGAAACATAAACGAGATAAGATTGTTCGCCGGCTTTGGTGCCGTCCTCACGGTAAACAGGACAATAATAAGTGTAGCTAAACTTACTTTAATTGTGCGGATTAAAATTTGGATAAAAATACGTAAAAAGAGTTTTCGCAATTTGGATTAATAAAATCACAACTATAGAAAAGCCACGCTTATATCTTTTGAAGATGTTTGTACCATCCAAAATAAAACGTCAAGTCTCACTCATTTGTTCTGTTGACTTCTCATACTTTTGGCTGGACAAAGAGGGTTTTTTTCTTGTAATCGGTTAATTGCCTGTGAAAATTGCAGTCAACTGCGTTTTTTTAGAGAACTGGTTTAAATCGATTAGATTATTTTTTATTTTCTTTTAAGCGCTGAACACCTGACTAATGTTATTTTTCCTAAATGATTCTGCCAGTATAGTCTGTAATGCCGAGGTAAAAAAACATAAATCCAACTGTTGTCTTCTTCAAAATTGTTTTTCGAGTAATAAATTGTTTTTTTTCCTTTTAGTTCCAACCATTTATCATCTTTTCTTACGGTCCCAAAATAGCAATCGTTTTAAGTTCCAAAAATTTTTGTTTTTTTCCCTTTAGCAAATCAAAAAATTCTAAAAATTTAATAATAATGAAAATCTATAACAATGCGCAATAGATGTGGTTGTAAGATATGTATACACCTATATACTGTCTTGTTTAAGGTCCGAATCGCTCCCAGGTTTACCGAGCCTGAAATAATTGGGTACCAGAGAAATCTGGGAAAATAAAGGCGGCTGAGAGAAAGGAACTGGCCCGAGTATTCTCATCAGATCCATTAGCCTTGGTACCATTATGAAAACCTTAACTTCACAATCCCAACGCTATCTCAAGGGTTTGGAACTCACTTTACTTTTACTTTACTTATACATACATATACATACATACTTTTCTCTATTATTCAGCTGAAAGACAAAAAATGGACAATAATGACCACAGCTTGTTCTTTAAAAAGTAAAGAATTGTTTTTTTTTTTTCAATCGGGACCCCTGTTTCCATCATTACAATATATAGAAAAGCTGCGAAACGCCAAAAAAGTTTAAAATTCAAAGTACGAAATTTCTATACAGCCCTTTCCTTTCTCCTTCGCTGGTTTCATCTTTTCTCCTACCTTAGCCGTTCTATTATTTCCTCCATAGTTCGCCTACAGGCCAATCAGAGTCTAGCCTCTCTTTTCTGTTTTTCTCCCGTTCAATCGCCTTTGTGTCCCTTTAACTCTCGAGAGCCCATCTGAACGTGCTACCCTTTATTCCAATCTTCTGAGCCTTGACCTCCCTACTCCTTTTAGTTCTTACGCCATTCTTGCTTTTCCCTCTCCCAATATAGATCCTTTGTTAGCCTCTTTATCTCCTAAATTTCTAATCTTTTCCGTATACAATGTGTAGTTCTTTGCGTTGGTTAAGTTCCACTGTTAGTGCCCGAGGAAATCAAAGAAAAAAAAAAAAAAAGAATAAGTAATTTTGAAAAATGCATGTATTTATAATTTGTGAGATAAAGAACATAATTTTACAAACTGTTGTACATTTGCTGAGTTTTGTTTCTATTCGAGATGTTTGCGTTACAAGAATACAGAAAAAATTCGGGATATCCAGAAATTCTAGAAAAAGAATACGCAGTATCAATCGGTAAATCTTATTAAACTGTCACATCAGTTTATAATACTTTTTTTTTTCTCTCCCGCGGGTCGGTTAGTAAACCAAATTTAAGAAATTTGGATCCGTTTTCTATATTTGTTGTTTCCGCGTAACTTGTTCAGGATTTGCACATTCGTTTTGAGTTTGAAGTATTTTATTTTCGATCGTTTAAAACCCCGTACTCGGTCTATTTATGGACCTTAACGTTGCAACCCCCGCCGACGCCCCATGAAGGGTGTAGAATTTACGTTACATTATTGTAAATTACTCAATTAGGTAAAAACTAGTGATTTATAGTAGCAAAAAATTTGTTTAAAAAAATGTATATAGTCTTTTTTTTTTTTTTTTTTTAATTAGATGTAACTGGTGGGACAAGTTTATTCATATAATAATATGGTTAACATTTTATATTGCAGTTGTCCCAGAATTTTTGCAAAAACATTATACAAAGTTTTTTTTAAAATGAAAAATTAAACGCAAGGAGTATAGAAATATGTCATTAATATGAATTGCTTTATAATGTGTCATTTTCAAAATTACAAACCTAAACGTTAGAATTTTTAAGATAAAATATTATTGTTCCGTTATTCTCTCGTGCCTTCTCCTTATTGTCCATTGCACTCTCCCGGCGATCAATGTATTTCTGATCCCGATCATATAATGTTCAGTTGTTCGTCGCTTTCAACTGAACAGGCTTCTTTTTATTCCTTCCTCTTACAAAATGGTATTCCCGCTCCATACTGTGCTTCATTCATTCTCTCCCTTCCTTCTCCTTCGGTTATTCTAGCTCTTGATTCTTTTCTGTCAGCTATCTCTGATCGTGTAAGAATCTGAGTCTCTCTTTTCTCTCTATTCCACTGTTCTCGGGCCAATGTCCATGTCGACGAACCCATTAAAAAAAAAAAATTATTATTTTTTTTGGCTCGTCGACACACTTTAGCCAGAAATAATTAGAAATAAAGATAAAATGTTATATAATGAGCTGATCAGATATCGTTAATAGGAACGAACAAGTAGCTGGAATAAAATGTATGGGGAAGGAAAGAACAGGATATAATAAGGGACACAAAAATGTGGAGGAAGCAAATGTCCAAGCAAATCAGTATGCAAAGTATTCGACCGAAAGAAATAAACATTCAAAGAGCACATGATCAGTGCCGTAAACAACTGCATTATTGATAATGTGGGGAAGAAACCAACAAGAAGCAAACACGGGAGAGGCGGGCAGCAGACATAGGCTAAAACGTAGGAGACTAATGGAGATAACAACAGAGCGACAAATAAAAGGGAATAAAAAAAGAACCACCCTCATTTGGAAGAATGACTAGGTCAAAATGTCGGGTATTTGAGCGATCGTTTAAAAAGGAGAAAACATATACATCAGACAAAAGTCTGAAATGGAAGTTCATAACGGTGGGAGGTTAAAAGATGAAATTCTGTTGATAAAGAAGCAGAAAGAAAAAGCAGCAGCCCGAGCCAAAGAATCAGCCGCTTCATTACGAAAGGATATCCGAATTTCCAGGAACGACCGCAGCAAATCAGTATGAATCACATTGAGAGAAGAAATAGCATGGATAAGAGAACGCGCACAAAAAGAATAATAAAGTCACAGAAGTGATCGGCAGAACGAGAATGGCTTGAACGCCACTCACGGAATCGAAAAATGGGAAGAAAAACGATTAAATGCAAAATAATCATTAACTCGACCGTACATATGGAATAGAAAGAAGGGGGGGGGAATTTGAAAAAATTAAAATATGACAGAATAAAAGATTTAAAACCAGTATAGGCTCTCCTAGAAGCATGAGTGAAAATGAAGGAATTGTGATAGTGCTATAGAAATCTCTCGTTTCATTATGGTTTAGAGGAGAGATTTTTAAAGGGAAGGCAGCATAAAAACTTTTGGACGATGACTAGGATCACTAAAGTTAAAAAATAATAAAGCAAAAACAGGGAAGACTATTAAAATAAATTGTGTAAGAGATAACGGGGAGAAGAATAAGAGATAGGGATTTTAAAACATCAATTTCTGTAAATTAAAAGGTAGGAATGAATGAGAAATGAGGATGTAAGTAAAATACGTTTTTAGCGAGGAAGCGACGATCCAAATAAAATTTGCGAATAATAGGCAGGGGTGACATATTAGATTCAACAAGAACTGTTGTAATTTAAAAAGATTTAAGAGCACCAAGGCAGAGTCGAAGTTTGGATTATATCTGATTTGGAGACGTAGGTATAAATGAAACGGAACAGTAGCCAAGTTTGGAAAAGACGAAGGATTTACATGGGGAGATAAGAAAGAAAGGATCGCTACCTCACTTACCAAGGGACAATCGGCGTTTAGGCTTTTAATTGGAGAGGA
This sequence comes from Icerya purchasi, assembly GCA_039619475.1. Classification (NCBI taxonomy): domain Eukaryota; kingdom Metazoa; phylum Arthropoda; class Insecta; order Hemiptera; family Monophlebidae; genus Icerya; species Icerya purchasi. Next base: position 545,539,612 of record CM077115.1, read on the forward strand.
GGAATGATGTTCGATATCTTCGAAGAAAGACAATCATCCGGAAAAAAGATAAGCAATTCAGTCGAGAAAGAGACGTATTGTTTAAAGATAAATTTCCTCAAGAGTAAAATTAAAAGGTCGCAATTAAATACGACATGGGAAAACTTGGAAAAAGAAATCGAAAGGTTAATTGAAGTAAGAGCACCTTCTAGCAAAATGAGAGACGAATTAAGTAGCTGCAACAATATCGTGGGAAGAGAAAAAAATCAGATTGTCATCGTCGGCAAAGAATAAAAAAAAAAAAAAAAAAGCAATTTAAAAAAACGGAAGTAACACGAAGAGTATAGATTCAAAATGGTAGTTCTAAGCTAGGAGTCTTGAGGAATCAAACGGACAAAGAGGAGACTGAGTAATGGAGAAACGGAAAAGCGAAGCAGGAAGCAAGTTGTGGTTTAACCGAAGTCTAATTATGGATGAAATAGTTGACCGCCTCATGTTGGAGAAATTAACAAACCACGGAAAAACAGGAGGAATGGGTTGTATGGATAAATAAAAGGAAGCAGGATTAGAAAATGCAGAAGGATAGAGATACTAACAGTCGTGATGGCAACGAAAGTAAAGAGGAAGAAGACTGAGCTGGAAAATGACTGATAAAGCGGCCGTCTGAAGCAGCCGAACGTGCCATCGAGTCGACTAACTCGTTTCCCGAAATTCCACAATTACTAATCAATACGAACAGAGCGGGAATGAAATAGATGTGAAATTAAGGAACGTATGTGAAGCACGATAGGATCAGCGGATGGTTTAGGAAAGGGAGTAGCAATGGCTTGTAAAACGCCTTTTGAATCAGAAGATAAGAGAACCTTTGATATATTGTTAGTGGAGGCTATAAAAAGGATTGCCTGTAAGATCGCAATAGATTCGGCTAGGAATATGGAGGAGAACAAGGGGGGTTTGAACGACTCAGAATAGCCGAAATCCGGAAAAGTGAAAGCCGCTTCAACCCCCAAAGCTGACTTTGAGTCATCTGTAAAAATTAAAGTATAAGAAGGAAAGAGCGAGGAAGATAGAACGATTCGACGCTGAATTTAATAATAAGGTGAGTAAATTGGAATCTTAATAGCTGTCATTCTATGTGTTACGAGTTGACAGAGAAACATTATTAAAAGCGCAGGAAACAACAATAAAGGAAACTACGATGTATTATTTATAAATAAAATATTTGTATATGTAACAAAGGAAATGACTAATACAATATCGCGGCGGTCAATACGAGGCTCAAAAATACATTATTACGCTGTATTGTTTAGAGTTGTTTGCCTGATACGGAATTCCAAGGAAATGCGGGACGTAAGGAAAAACTATTTTACGAAATTCGGAACGATGAAAAAAGAATTCGAGCAGGGAGAGACATTGTATCTCCGGAAATTATCGAATTAGAAAGGTCGAGAAGGAAACTATGAGGAAATTGTTCAAATAAGTTTTTAAAAGTAAGATAAAGTATGCCTCGAAGCGTGGAGTAGCGCTGGAAGATTTTTATTTGGGGATAGAATAGAATTTAACTCATTAAAATTGAAAATCGAAGTTGGGAAGGATAAGTTTTTGCGGAAATAGAGTGGGGCTCATCAAACGAATGAACGTAAGCGGAAAAGGGCAGAATCAATAAAAAGTATCAGACTATCCGCGGAAACGTTGAAATTGGGAGGACGTTCAGAAGCTGGGAATTGAAAGGCTCTAGTCCTTCTGCAAATATGTGAAAGAGGGGTAGTAGTTCTAAAAGAAATTATTTTCCAAAAGGACTTCTTCGAGGCTTAACGCATGAAACTTTAGCTCTACCGTGAGCCCACTTGTGAGCCAGAAAAAAGTTGTAGAGGATGACAGGAAAAAGAAGGAAGAAATTGAAAGTACAATCAAAAAATAAATAAATAAATAAAAACAAACTCCGAAGCTACAACGTAGAAAAAAAAAAGAATTTCCAAATAATAAAAAAAGTCAATGCTTAATAATACTCGGAGCAAATGAAAAATCATTGAAAAATATCAAAAAAAAAAAAAAAAAAAAGAACTAACAACTGTTTTTCCACTTTTTTCCAATTCTCTTCAATCAGTTTTGTACGATTTAAGACATTAAATAAATGTTTGCGAATAAACTACATATTACATCTTATTCTACATATCAGAATCCGTGTCTAACTCAAATCTCATATTTCCGCACACCCTTTCTCAACGAACGTCACATATACATATGATCGAATAATGTAAATTAGTATATACCGTAAATATAAAACATCGAGTAACTGCAACGTAGGACTATTATTTAATAAATATTTATTTACCTGTAACATATTAGCAGTTTACGGTAAGTGAAAACCACCAAAAGAAAAAAAGTAACAAGTTGGAAAACAACTACAAAGTATAATATTATCCATCGCACATTTTCATTAATAAACCTGAGAAGCATGACGTCGTTGTTCCTGTGATTTTTGTGACAGCAAATATTTCATTCGCCTTGCTCTGATATAATAATACATATTATCGATGCTAACATATATATATATATATATACATCGGTTTTATTTCCCGCCTTAAACATTTTCGACGCTTGTTATATTTGTCACGTTTAAAATGATGCACCGCAAAACATATTAATGATATTCTTATTTAATTATGTCCCATTGCCCGCAGTAGGGTACCGTAGTACGGCCGAGTTCTAGCTGTCCACCATCATTATGGATATATCGCTCATTAAATGCAATAACGTCATAACTCAAAAAAAGCTATTTTGCAGAAAACGGAAATTAACATTTACATTTACTCTATAATTTGAACGGTATTCCAAAAGCAATGGTTATTTTGTCGAGTTTCTTATTTACAAATATGACACGTTCTAACCCCTCTAACTGTACTTATAAAATGCATTCCAACTATACACATAACTCAAATTCGCTATTTTTTGAGTTACGACACGTTATTGTATCTAATGAGCGATAAGTGGTAAACAATTTATTTACTCACCGTGTGTCGTCAACTTATATCGTGACTACTTTACAAAAATCGTGTCGTGTAATGAAAAGTGTTCGATGTTTAAATGTCTTTTTACGAATTTAAATATTGTAAATGCGCGTTAAATTCCATCGACCGTTTAAGAGAAAATTTAATAAGCAGTCAATTTCCAGTAAAGCATTAAAATAAAGTTATTTTCGCTAATAGTTACGCGAAGAAATATATTTTTCTTTTGAAAAAATGCTAACCTAACCTAGCATTTGTTTAGAAATGAAACAGTTTTAACGGTTTTATAGATTCCAAAAAAAAAAAACAAAACAAAACAAAACAACAAACAAAATAAGCTACAACTGGTGTAAACATAAATTAAACGTTGACGGAGACATATTAAGGCGTGGAACCTTTCTCGTACCTCCTCGTCCAAAACACAATCTCACACTGCGACCTTAACGATAAGTTTTACAATACTTTGAAGGTACGATAACATATAATTTTGAACGATGTAATAATAATACCTTAAAATATAAATCGGGCGCGAAGCGTTGCCATTCTGTATTATTGTAACGCAGACGCGCGCGAAGTACTCGATTTACTTTGAAATTGACTGGAAATTTAACGAAATAAATCAGCGTTAGTTTCCCCGGCAGCAATGGTTGTTTCGCTTGTATTTTACTCTTTAAATAAAAAATTAAATGAAAAAAAAGTGATTTTCCGAAATGAAATAATACGAAAAACCAAAAAAAATTAACGCAAACTGCTAACTGTTGGAACGATAAAGGTGGAAGCGGTAAATCAGAGGAAGGTAACAACAAGAGAGCCTTTGAGTAGGTTAACGAAACAAGAGGCTGAAACAAAGTAACATTTGCAGGGGTTTGTTTGCAGCAACAAAGGAGCACGCGTTCTATGTACCGGAGGTCGGCATCGTAGCTGACAAATGCCAACAGCCAACCGATCCGATCGTAATGATTTATCACAATTAGCTTTTTACCGTTCTACGCCTGGCCATTTTACAATTCCATTACCGACTCCTTTATACTGGTTTTCGCTTCCGTTCTACAACACTTTTTTCATCGCATTCTTTTTCTTTATCGTTTCTCGTCCATATTTCCATTGTTTCTAGCCTCTTTCGCGCTAGTATTTTAAACGTGGGTTATGTTACTTTCTGGTTAACCGCTGCTTTTGTTTCAAACTAGCTTATATATATATATATATATATATATATACTGCACATGTATATAAATACATATATATATATATGTATATATATATATATATATTGGTATAAAATTTTAATCTAAAAAGGCACATTCATTTTTTCGCTTTTTCTAATACCGCCAACTAAGGTCCCCAGGGTTTTGCGGGATATGTTTTACTAAATACAATAAGTGTCGTCTGCGGAGGGGCAGGTAGATTTCACGGTTTGCCGATTAAATGTATATAGCCGGGAACAAGGTCGTTTCGCGCGGCAGCAGCTTGTAAGACGTAAATAATATAGAGCAGAGTGTTGTAATCAACTACTGTCCTATTTACCGGGAGAGCAACAACAACAAAGAATACAGAGACCACATGCCGGCTAAAAACATCATTTCGTGAAATTGCCGACACAAGTCTGCGCGTTATTAACCGCTTATTAGGAAAACATCACATTTTCCAGCTGTTTACAAGCGATGACAAACAAACTTTTCTTTGATAGTTTTTCTTTTAAAGAAGAAAAATTTATTTACCTTCCGGTTCGAGAAAATTGTAAATAATAAATTTTCTTCGATTCTTTTCTAATGGATTTGGCGCAACTCTATACGGGCAGGGGGGACACTTCGGGCTTTTAATGATCTCCTATTGGCAGCCGTCAGTGCTGTATTGATTTTGCGTCGGAGTTACGTTGAAGCGAATGTTGAATTTGCCACGGCCTCTTTCGGATGTTAATTTTTTGTTTTTTCCCCGTTTTTCTACTATTCCCATACAGCTACACCATCTTGAAACTCGAAGTGAATTTTTTTAATTCAGCTAAAATATCTATATCGAACTTAACGAACACTACCGATATTCACTGAAGTTTGGTTAAAACAGCTTCAGTCTGTCGTACTTATCTAATTTCTCCCGGAAATCTTTCGCCTCTTCCTACGTCACCTTCGTCATATTTTTTTCCTACTGCCTGTTTTCTGCTTTTTTCTTTCAAATGCACTGGCGCAATTTTATTTACCGCCGTTCGCAATGTCCATCTGCAGCTGTAAACGATACAACTTTGACGTAACATTAAGCGCGCCAGAGAGAGGAGACAGTCGAAAGTAATGATTTTATTTTTATACCTGTTCGCTAGAAACAACTTTTTATGTATATAGAATAACGTATTATATTTCGTAAATAGTAAAACAAACAACGACGATGGCTATAGCTTATGGCAGGAAGGTTTTTTTCAAGCAAAAGCCCATTTTCAGCCGGAAAATTAAAACACAAACAGACGAATGGAAATATGTACTATACTGTGGCAAGAAATTCCGCCAATGAAATTTTGAAAATTTGAAAACACGAAAATGTAGAAATAACAAGAAGTAAAATTTTAAGCTGAATCATTGTGACGACTTCTCCTCAAAATTTAAATACGTAACGATTTATTTTTTCGCTTAATTGTCATTTTTCTAAGGGAGTTCCTTGAAAAGGAAAAAAAAAGAAAAAGAGCTCAGGCATCATCGTTTATTTTTTTTTACGTCTTTTTCTACCATATCCGTCGCAGTGCTTATTATTCGAGATTAGTTCTTTCGAATATAACTCTGCATTATGCTATAGTTTAATTATTTTTTAAATGGAAAATTGATTAATTATCTATTTTAGTTATTTTTTTATTTCGATTTTCTTTTTAGACTAATTTCGCTATAATATTTCACAAACGTAGAAATTACATACGTTTTCGTACACATTATTATATTGTTTTATCTATTATTGATCTATTCCCTGCCAATTCCGTTAGGATAAGACATTAAAGTTGAAACGAAAGTGAAAGTGAAAAAGTCAATAAATTAGACAACAAGACACAACAGGCGATAGCGATTATTCTGACGAAGATTTTTTTTTTTAATTTCATATAAAAGACGCCCCCCCCAAGGGGACTGTATGGTTATTACAATCTCGGAATTATTTCTAAATAAGTAACATTTATTACTAAAAGTTAATTAACATGTTACAAAGGAATAGTATTCTTTTCTCCTTATATCTCTCTATATTTTTTATATATATATATGTAGGGTTGGCCATATTAGGTAGACCCATCTGGCAACACTGTAACTTTGACAAGAAATAACGATAGCACGTGTCTGAAGTGTCAGTCTTAGGAGATTTTTGCTACGGAGCAGTGCACACCAATCTAACGCGCTGAAATTGTTCAGCTGTACATTTAAAATAACTTCTCAATAGTGAAAACTTAATATGCACGGAGAAAAATGGAAATAAAGTGAAAAGTGTGCCGTCGTCAAAGAACACAATAAAGCTGCGTCTGCACGAAAGATTTTCATCTTCTGGTACTGTTGCTGATCCCAGGCGTCCAAACAAAAATCGACCGAGAGACCATCCGATGAAAATATCGCGGCCGTAGAAGACGGCATTAAATGATCAACAGTGGCAAAGCAACAACCGTCAATCTGGTGTGTGTTATCGGGCTCTGATAACCGATTTTTTGCTGCCGATTGTTCGTGAAAATGGTATGGAGCACTTTTGGTTTCAACAAGATGGCATATCACTTCATACAGCTCGTGCCACAATCGATTTTTTTTTTGAAGCCGTTGTTTTTCCCGGTCGCTTGATATAAAAAAAAAAGTGATTTTGACTGGCCTCCGCGTTCGCCCCTATTTCACAGCGCCAGACTTTTTTTCCTCTGGGGCTACTCTTGAAGTCAAAGATTTATATCAACAAGCCAAGGACGCTAGACGAACTTAAGGCCACAATCCGCTAGGAAATAGCCACCATATCCAGTGCCGGATTAAGCAAGCGCGGGGCCCGTAGCAAATTCTATCGAGAGGAGGCCCTTGATCTATTGAGTTCTTAAGTATAAAGTGGTAAAATAATAATTCAATACTCAATATGTTTTGTTTGCCATTTATAAGTTAAAACATTATGTTATTGTTTAATGGTAAAGTAGATTACAGTAGGCCATATTGGCCTTTGAAAAGTACAAAAAGCCAGAGTTGAGATTGCCCTGGCAATTTAGAATAATTTTGATAAGTAACATTTTAAAATTGACGATTAATAACGACAAACTTTTATGGTTTTTTAGACTTTTACAAAGTAACTTTTCTAGATTTAATGTGGGCGAATTTAGAGATAATACTATTCGCATAAATTTCTCTAAGCAAATCATATTCTATATTCATTAAAGAGAGATAATTCAGTCGTTCTTGATTCATCGTGTTCCACCTTAATTTCTTTTTCTATACATGCTTCAATGTTGAAAATGAACGTTCGCCACTGACTAAAGTGATCATGAGAGACAAATGAATGCGCAAAGCAATTTCTAAATTGGGCAAACATGATTTTAATGAATTTCCCATTAGGAATTTATAATATTGAATTTCCAGAGCTCCGTTTTTTGAACTGTCAATCGCACTAGCCACATCCGTTTTCAGTAGCTCGACAAACTGTACTAATTCGTCGTTTAGACTGTCTTCCAAATCATTTACATAAGTACTGGCCATAATTGGAGAGTTGTTTTCAAAATCTCTCCTGCTGTAATCGATTTCAACTGTCAAAATATTCCGAAAACGCTACTAAGTTTTTGGTATACTTTCATACGTTGAACACTGCCCGAGGAAGCCTCAGAAATTGAAAGTATTTGCCCGAGAAATTGTCAAAAAACATAGTCTGGAATTTTTTCATAATTATTATCATTATTTTCTAACTCAGACAGCGTTATATCGTCATGGCCGCCGAATCTGTCTCAATATTCAGCTTATTTTAATAACAAAATAGTAGAACATGTCCTTTGAGAGCTCTTTTCGAAAAAAAGAACATTTATCCCAGTTTAAAAAGTATTTAGCTTATTTTAATAGCATGATGGAACACGTCACAATCTTTTCCAAAAGTTTGAACCAGGCGCAAATTATTTGTGAACGAAATTGGTAACGATCTTACTATGTCGGGATTACGAAATGGTTATGAGAAATTTAATTGCAGCGAATCTCTCATTACTTTTATATCACTAGAAAATAATTTGTTGGTATATGATTGCTAAATTATAATGAAAATAATGTGAACTGTAAGTCTTACAAACAAATAGACATTTTCAACATTTCGAATCGAGCTATTTCAATTCTACTACGCTTCCACACTGAGTGTCGTCGAGTAAGAGTGCTCGCACACGTCAGACTTTTTGGAGTGCCAATTATCAGGCCGATTAAAATTCTGTACATTTATACGAGCGACTTTTTGTAGAACTTGTACATTTATCTTATGAAATTATGACGTGTTTTATTTTCGCCAATGAAATAATCAGTTACCAATTGTCTGCAATGGATTGTCTTGGTTGAGAAAGGTGTAACGTTTCACGTTTTAGTGACATCAAGTCAATTCAATATACCACGACTTCATAAGTTTCACTCAAAAAATTACGCTCAGGCGGAGGCAGGCCTGGATACGCGGGGCCCGTAGCAATTGCTTTCTTGCTACGAATTCGGCACTGACCATATCGGTCGAAGCATTGGCAAATACGATGGAAAATGCCAAAAAACGATTACGTCATTCGAGCTCAGGGTGACCCCACTTGCGCGATTTAATGTTCAAAAAGTGATGTAATTAAATCTCTTTAAATCAAATTAAATGATTTTTCACTTAAACCGCAAAAAATGTGTTTCTCCTGTTTTTCAATTTTTTAGTTTTTTACATACTTTTCAGTTTTTAGTAGACACTTTAAAAGAGAATTCCTTTATCGATCATTTTTTTCTTTATAACTGTTTGTTAATTAATCTGCTCAATTATTAGCATGAAATTTTTGCGAGCAAATTATCGATTATTTTTACATACTTGATAACCTCGATTAAATCGCACGTAAACACTTCCGTTAATAATGGACAATACGAAATAAATCAAATTCCCTCCGCCCGTCGTTTTGAATATCACTGCGAAATAGAGTTTTTGTACCGAGCAGACGTGACTCTTTCCAAGTGCAATAACTAGTCTTAATTTCTTTCGTGAGTGAACCGAATTTAAAGATTTGCCACATTTTACGAATATCACATCATCGGATTTTTATTATTGGAAAAAAATCGAAAATAAATCGAAAAAAACTCGCGCGTTAAAATTTCTATTAATCATCGAATAAAGAGTCATCAGCGCGTAGCGGAACTTAAATAAAACTGACGTCGACTATGAATGAAAATGCTTACCGATGTGCTTTTGCGGTGATTTCAAAGTAAACGTCTTCAAGTGGATCACTTCGCTTCTACCCTTCTGGTTGAAAGCATACAGCTGCAGCTCGTATTCCAGACCGGAACTTAGTCCAGTAACCATGAATGCCGGTTCGCTGGAAGTGCTGTTACCGACGATCCGTCTTAAAGCGATGTCGTATACTTCAATTCCGAAATCTTGATTTAATCCGCCGTCGAAACCGCACTCGCAGTTAACGCTCAATGAGTCGAAAGTTCTGTTCAGAATTGTACAGTTGTAGAGCGGATCTGGACGACCTAGACAATTCGCAAGAAATAACATGATTGCGTCGTGAACGGAACAAGCCGAGCTTTTCCGATGTACCTATGAGACCCACAACTTATTCTTAAAAAAACAAAAAAAAAAAAAAAAAAAATTGTTATCGAATAATTATTTTTTACTTTCGAGTGAATTTTTATTAAATTGTTATTTTTTACTTTTTTAGTAATTTTTTTTTTGATTAAATTTTTATTATAAATCTTTGAAAAAAAAACAACAAAAAAAAACATAAAATCGTACGAAATATCAACTCGATGAATTTAACGTTTACCGAAATGCGTTACGTTCAGCGTTTTCTCGATGCTCTTTCGAGGGAACCGGTGTCTGTTACCTGTGAATAAACGTGATTAGAAATAACAATTTTTCGTAACGTTTTCAAACGGGTAATAATGTATTAACAAAACGAAGGAAGTAGAAAAGTAATTGGAGCAGTTATCGACAGCACACCGATGGTAATGAATACAACTCCTACGAGGTTCAGTAATAGTGGTATTCTCTCGATATATATGGGTATCGTTCCGTCAACGTTTTGTTCAGTTTTCACAATTTCTGATAATAATCGATTGTCTATTTCGGTTTTTTTTTTTTTGTTTTAATTTACGGTAAATTCCGGTACATTTTCACTCTTTTGATCGTACTATGAGTTTCTCTGCTGTATTCCCGATTATTTTCAATTAGTACGAGTATTGTTTGTGCTTGTTTTTTTTTTTTTTTTTTTAATGAAACGGTTATTATTTAATATGCAAAGGTGTGTAAAGTAATTTTCTTCTGTACATACTTTTCCGGTCTCAAGGCTTTATTATTGATTTCAAACATTGTATGTGAACATAGACCACACTATTTTATTTAGACAAAAGAATTTAAAATGTTTTAAACATATATTTATATTTCTCAATTTAGATATTATAGTGAAATAAAAAATCGTTGACATTTTCCAGTCTCTGCTATCTAAATGTACCCCCGCGCATATTTCTAGGTTCCACTTTTATATTTCCATCAGTATTTAGACACCGTTTATTTTATAATTCTTTGTACATCTCCAACTGGCAAGGAAAAAAAAAAATAAAAAAAAAAATAAAAAATCATACAATACGTAAACAAACTTCAAGTAATGTAGTTCTACATAGGTACGAGAAAAGTTTATGCGCTTGAACATTTGGTATCTTATACAGGGGGTACGGCTACACCGGAACTGACGTATTTTATAAATCGATGTTGTAGTTTAGTAGAGTGCGGGAGGCGAGATTGCAGCTGGTAGTAGTGTGTCACATTTTGCTTAGCAGTAGTGTCCGGCCACGAACGGAATTTTGTGGTCAAGACGTTTTTCAACAATCATACGTGACTACCATTTATCGATTCAGCCGCATAGATCGCAAGCGAAACAACGGTGCGTTTATGGGTGAAAGACGTCCAGGAAAAGGGTCTGTAAATCAAACAAAGCCTCCGTGGCCTGAGAAGTCAGAAAAAAACATCGAGCGAATGCGATGTGACTTTGAAGAACAATCCGCCGAAATGACTTCGGAAGCAGGCCGCCAGTCTGTATTTGAACGAAAGATCGCTACGACGTATTCCCCGTGAAGATTTACATTATTTTCATCAGTACAAAATATTAACAACGCAATAACTGCCATTAATTAAGCTAAACGATTCGGGTTTTGTGAACGCCTATTCTATGAAGTTGAAAACAATCTCAGTTTCCACTATAGACTAAATTTTGTTTAGCGACGAGGCTCATTTTCATCTGCATGTCGATGTTAGCACTCAAAACGTGCGTTACCGGAGCGATGGAAGTAATCCTCGTATAATTCAAGAGAAACTTCATCACTCCTCGCTGAAATCAACCGTTTGGGTGGACATTTCGTTGTACGGGCATCGCTTTACCTTTTCGAAGAGACGGTTAACGTCGAGCGTTACCGATAAATGTTACATGAGTTCGTCATGCCTGTCAGCCGAAGAGAAGGAGAAAATTGTAGTCTACATGGCTTCAGCAAGATTTTTCGTGACCGAATAATCTGACGCGGATGTCGCCTGATTTGGCTTGTTGCGACTTCTTTCTATGCGGTTATTTGAAGTCAAATGTGTACATCAATAAACCACAGGACACAGCTCTTAACCAATATTGAACGGGAGGAGCAGCTCAAATTTCCACCGTCAGAACAACAAAAAATCATTGCCAACTTCAAGAAAGGATTAGAAAATTGTGTGAAAAATAGTGGAATTTGAGCGTTTTAATTATTAAAACGGGAGGGGGGGGATATGTGAAATTCCGTTTTTTTTTCTTCGCGGTAATTCCATATAAAATTGTGGCAATTTGAAATAGGTTAGGTATCCGTGTGGCGGCTTGTATTAACACGAGAAAATCTGTTTCGTTGCTTCCACACTTATATTGCGCACCGAGTAACGTCTATATGTTAGTACTGAATATTCAACATGGTGTGAGACACAAACACCTTCTAATGTTCCGTATATTGTTCTTTGGCGACTCACATTCTATAATTGCCGTCGGTGTTTCTATTTCAGCAAATTTACATCTACATAAGGCTAAAATATTTTCGTCGCCCGCTGCCTATCGACTAACATTTAATAAATTCACCGATTTTGGTCACATTTGGGCCTCTATAGACGCTTACATGTTAAAATCTTGTCAAAACGAGAGTGAAAATCGTGCGTTCGAACGCGAATATCTTTCGCGGTTCAATTTCAAACTTGGCCCTGTAGACAGCGTCGTGTCTAGTCGTATTATTGCACCGGAGGATCTGACGATTACTCACGCTCGAATGATGTCGCTTCTTATCTTTCAATTTTTCGTACCGGGCTAAGAAATGAACAGCATTAGGGCCGACTTATTTTCGTAATATTTTCTGGTTTTTCGTAAATTGCTTAACGCACTGAAGGAGTTGCGGTTGTAAAACGCGCTCCATTTATAATTTATTTTACGCGTTAACCGAAAGTTTCCCGCGAATTTTATTACAACGGTCGTAAATTACTTACCAGCCGGAATAATGTGGTAGACGCAAGGTTCCTTTTGCATGCCTAATTCGTTTTGAGCCCAACAAGACAAAGAACCGTAATCGAGTTCGGTCATCGGCGCGAATTTAGCTACACTCCTGGACCCTTCCATGGTATAGTGTTCTTCCAGCAGATCGGTACTTTCGGTGGATCTGTTGAATTTCCAGATGAACTTTAGTTCCGACGGATTAGCTTCAATTTCGCAAGAAATCAACGTTATTTCGCTGCGACCGACTCCGTATGTGGTCTCCTGTCCCGGTCTGCACACTGGTATAACTGCAACGTATATATAATTGGGGAACAATGCCCCATTAATGTAATTGTAATGAAATAAATAAAAACGGAACATGCCTAAGCGCGTATAGCTAGATAATTTCTAACTAAATTTCATTTACTTGCCTACTCTACGACGACTTTATTACGATAACTAAGCGAACTTTTCTCGCCAATGAAAAATTTTTTCAATAGAAATACTAAGAAAGTTAAATAAAAAAGGTTTTTTTACAAAAAATAAAAATCCCGATACTTGAAGGTTTATTATAAAAATTTTAAATTTTATACAATTTTTAGCGTTATACTTGAATTGTTTTTCTTGTTAAAGATCACCTTTTTTTTCTTCACATTATTCTCCATACTTTGTGCTTAAAAAAAAAAAAAAAAAAAACGATTACTTTATTGTGAACTGCATTTCCACGGTGTGAAAACATCAAAAGCTACATTTCCATGGTAATTTGGCAAATTTGTAGTATTTTAAGTCAATAAATCTAACTTGATGTTGAAACTAATCATGAATGAAAAGCATCCAAAAAGCTTCAATCTCCCCCGCTTTATAAAGGATAACTCAAAAGCTCCACCTATCAGATCTTGATCAAATTTAAATGGGACCACATGAGGAGCACCGCCTTTTAAATGAAAGAAGAATCATCAAAATCGGTTCACCTAGAAGAAAGTTGTAAAGAAACACACATAAAAAAAAAAAAAAAGAAAAAAAAAATTAGTCGAATTGAATACCTGTTAAAAAAGATAGCCAACTTCAATTTCGTTTAATTTTTATTTATTCTACTTTTTTTCGGAATAATACCACGCAGTGTCATAGTTTAATAGAAAAAGATAATGTAGATTACAGAGTAGTTGTTATAATTTTATCTATACCGCCGGATGATACCCGTATTTTTACAGATGCGACTTAGAAAATAATCGGTACAGTCTTTAGTATACGCACGAAATAACGGTATAACAATTTGAATTGAGGCTTCTATTTATACGGCCCAGTCATTATTATAAAGTAAAGTAAGTCCCACATATCATCATCCTAGATAAGGTATCATGGATTGCGAAGTTTAGCTTTTCATAATGGTACTTAAGGATCTAATGGATCTAAGGAGCAATACTGGGGCCGGTTCCTTTCTGTCAGCCGCCTTTACTTTCCCCCAGGTAATTCTCTGGTATGACCAATATTCAATTTCAGATTAGGTATAAAACTGATACCGATTCGGATCTGAAACGAGACATGTCTTGATAACCTATCTAATTTAGCAGCCAAACGCTTTAATTACTAGGCTACTGCGCTACCTATGCAGCTGTGCGCTAAATATTAAAAAGTTACTGTAAAGGTTTCTTAATCGATGTCAGTAAGTACTTCCTACGCAGCGGTTTTAATAATAAGTGTGTCATCCGTCAATTTTCGAATTTTAAAAATAAATCTCTCAAATTCGGTAGCACGAACGGATCCGTTGCGTGAACTACTGTGCACTCGAGCGACCCCAAGATAACATTTCCTTAAATTCTTTCGTCAGAGATTAAAAAACTACTACGTAGAGGAGAAATGGATTGAACTTAAGGCATAATATATATAAACAAATATACTGGAGGCTTTTTTCTGTTATCCGCTCTTCAAAAATTCATATGTATATGAATTTCGGAAAGGTTCATTCTAGTTCATATATATATATATATATCGTAACAAATTTACCGCTCTGTCGTCGAACTTCAGTTCATTGATAGCAGGTAGTCCAGTTACGTCGTCATGTATAAACTATGTTATTATATACGAGGGTGGTTCAAATATAAACCGGAATTTTTAAATAAACGCGCGAAAAATTTATTATGGAAAAAGTGGTTGCACTGGCAGTTAGACCGGTTTGTTATGTAGAGCAATTAGAACCGCATAACCTCACTTTTTAGTGTAGTTAGAGCCATGGGTGAAAAAGAAGTACCAGTGTCTGTTGCGCAACGCATCATTATTCGTTTTTTAGTCAAAGACGACGTAAAATCCGTGGAAATTTACCGAAAATTACGCGAACAGTTCGCGGCGATGAGTGTCTCTCCAAAACTCAAGTGTACGAGTGGTGTTCCGCGCGTTTCGAAAAGGACGTGAAGTGGTGTCAAACATAGCACATGCGCGGCGTCCAAAAACCAGCATTACAGATGAACACGTCAAAGCCATCGCGAACAACTCATTTTGTCTGACCGACGCGTCCGTGTACGCGATATGACCGACGAATTGGGCATCAGCATAGGTAGTATTGAGACAATAATTCATGATCGCCTAGTTTTGGGCAAAATTGCAGCCAGATGGGTGCCAAGACTTGTGAATTTTGAACAGAAATTCACTCGTTGGGAAGTTTGTACGCGTCTCCTGCAGCGGTATGAAGAGGAAGGAGAGAATTTATTGCGGCGAATATTCACCACGGACGAAACTTGGGTACACTACTATACGCCGGAGAGCAAACGCTCGTCTATGGAGCGGCGGAAGAAAAAAGAGAGGGAGCGCCAGTCAAAGCGAAGGTTACACAGTCAGCTGGGAAGGTGTTGTGTACCGTGTTTTGGGACATGAAGGGAGTGATCGCAGTCGATTTCCTAACTGAACAACGTACTGTGACGGCGCAGTATTACAGTAACCTCCTAAAAAACACAGTCAAACCGGCCTATCGAACAAAAAGGCGCTAAATTCCGATCCGTAGTGCGATACTGCTTCAAGACAACGCCAGGCCACATACCGCTCGGCTCACGATGGAGACATTGGCCGAATCGGGCTGGGAAACACTTGAACATCCTCCTTACAGTCCAGATTTGTCGCCTTGTGATTATTATTTGTTTGGCCCGTTGAAGGAAGCACTTGGTGGACAACGTTTCGACAGCAACGATGAGGTGGAATCGTTCGTGCGCAAATGGCCATGTGATAAGCCGCGAGATTTTTACGAAAAAGGAATAAAAAAATTGCCGGAGAGGTGGAAAAAGTGCGTAGCGTGCGAGGGGGGTTATCTCGAAAATTTGTAAAAAATATGAAACACTGTAAGTATAAAATAAAAATTTGTATGACGAAATTCCGGTTTATATTTGAACCGCCCTCGTAATAAGTCTCTTCGTTCATATTCGAACACAGTTGCTTTCTACGCACTGCTCAGGAGTAAAGAAAAAAAGTTTTCATTTTAAAAAAATTTGTGAAAATCAATAAACATTGCGTTCCAGCAAGAGAAACACTTAAAAGGTTCAATAATTTTTATTTATACATTCTCCGATGCCCCTTCTCTTTTTACATGTTCCACATCAAAGGATAAACGAAAGATGTGATTTATTTTATTATTTTTTAACTGCCAAGTACAAAATTGAAAAGCATCGAATTAACCAACTTGGAGCAGTATTTGGAAAAACTATGTTTGCAAAGTGCACAAAATGATATGTTTTTCCATACCGCAGTAAGGGCGAAAACTGCTCATTCTGAGGATTTTACATTTACTTTGTTACAGTAATGCGGGAGTTGAAGCTTTTCGGATGCTTTTCATTCGTGATTAGTTTCAACGTCAAGTTAGATTTATTGACTTAAAATATTATAAATTTGCCAAATTACTATGGAAATGTTTGATGTTTTTACACCGTGGAAATGCAGTTCAAAATAAAGTAATCGATTTTTTTTTAGAGTATAAGTAAGGGGGGAATAATGTGAAAAAAATTCAAGCATAACGCTAAAAATTGTATAAAATGAAATGCTTTTTTACAAAAAATAAATACCGCGATACTTGAAGGTTTATTATGAAAAATTTAAAAATGCACTAAAAAAAAGTAAAAAATAATTACTCCCGATAAGAAAATATACATCAGAGTGTGATATAACACTTAAGTGGTGATATTATCTCGTAATTCTTATACAACATTAAAACCTTAATTACAGTAGGGATTCATATTACATATTAAAATATCTACGAACAATTTAATGAACATTTAATGCAGTTTTTAATTATTATTTTAATGTGTAATATGAATCCCTACTCTAATTAAGGTATTAATGTTGTATAAGAATTACGAGATAATATCACACCCTTTAGGTGTTGTTATATCACACTATGATGTATATTTTCCTATCGGGAGTAATTATTTTTTACTTTTTTTAGTGCATTTTTAAATTTTTCATAATAAACCTTCAAGTAGTCGCGGTATTTATTTTTTGTAAAAAGCATTTTTTTCTGTTCAGTTTGATTGTTCGAATACTCATTTCTCTCCTAATATTTCAGTTTGTTACATTTCTGCGGTCATGGATAATGTATTATACTTTTTTTCATTTTCTTCGATGGCGAGTAATCTCTTTAACACCATTGGAATCTACCTATTCGCTGTGTTCCGAAAAATTAGTACACGGCTTCTCGTGTAAAGTATAAATTAACGGATTTTTTAATAGATTCTCTGTTCATTTTATGCGATTAAATCACAATAAAAAAAAAAAAAAAAAAAAAAAAAAAAAAAGGAAATGTTTCATACTTTAACCGAGTTTGAATTGAAACTAAAGCTGGTATACTTACATTTAATATCTAAATATGACGGTTCGCTTTCACCATCTCCCTCTTGATTGCTTCCAACGCAGACGTAAGTGCCTGCTTGAGCTCGGGTAACTTTTTGTAATACCAGACTCTGATTGCTCACTAAAATACCAGCGGCTGGATTATTAAATATCGGTCGACCCTGTAAGCGAACAAACAAAGCAAAAAAGTCATTGAACTTTTAGAAATTAATGAAAATTCATTTTTACACGCCTTTGAAACGACACTTGGGGGATCCCGCATTATGCAATTTTCAAAAAGAAATTCGGTAACCGTTTAACAAAAACAAGTATTTTTCGTACCTCGATTTATAATAATTTTCAGATACCCGTAGAATTTTTAAAGGTTTTAAATGATATTTAGCCACACCCTCCCGAGAAAATGATACCATATGATAAAATGACCGATCGATAAAAAGCAAAGTCAATTCTACGAAAATGACAGGGGGCGGAAAATATTACGATAAATAATAGAATAAAATATTTAACTCTCTTATTTTACCAGCGACAAATGACGGATGATATGTTGTATCCGTTATTTATCGCTGGGGTAAAATAAGACGAGTTAAATTTTTTTATTCTATTATTTATCGCAAATTTGACCATTTTAACCTACTGTCAAATTTTATACCGAAATATTTGATATCAATTGACAGATTGCTTGCAATTTTGAGATTTATATACACTCTCACTGGACAAGTAATCATGAGAACTATGCAGCGTATATTATTATTTAGTCTTCGATAAATTTACAATTAATCTATTAAAAGTTTAACCGAGCAATTACATAGAATCAATTCCCGGTTGAGCAAGACTTTTTTTTTTTTTTTGCTCGACATCATCATCATCCGGATGATGATAACGGAAATGAATTTTAAATAAAAACTTTTTTTTAAATATATTTATTTTATGTCGTATTTGCGACGCGAATTTATCTGGGACATATTTATATAGTACATAATTTATTTATATAAATCGAAAATGGGAAAAGACCCAAAATGCAGAACTGCGAAACCCCGAAGTTTTGGACCAATTCCTTATTTTTTGTTTGCTTTGGTACTTGTTTAGAATGTTATTGTAGTAATCAAACTTTTAGCTCTCCTTACTGACTATTGGACTTTTTTTCAGACAATTTTAACGATTTGTCGTAAATTTTCATATGAAGGAATTATTATTATTATTATTTTAAGGCGACGGGAGATTTTTTTTTTGGTTTTTTCAAACGAAAGTTGGAGCACAATAAACCCATGGGTTTCATCTACATGTTTCAGTAGCTTTTTAATACTTTATTGCACTTGCGGATAAAGTCTGTGATATTTGAAATGAACCAATTAAAATTTTCATTTACCGATGCATGACTGGTAAACAAACACACTCAATATTCCAACTCGATACATACATTTTTTTTTGTATCATACATATGTTATAGAGAATTCATCCTCTAAACTCCCATATGATCACAGAAAAAAAGGAATATCAATAGTATTTCAAAAAAGTATCGTCCAAAAAATGGCATTTAATAACACATAAATAACTCAGAAGGCGTTTTTTAAAAAATCAAAAAAAAGAAAATCCTCCTTGTCGAAATAGTGCAACTAGGAATTCTGCGTTACCGACTGAATTTTCACTGATGGTAAAGAAAACCGGAGATAAATTTCAAGCCGATGTTTATTACGTAATATAACTTGCGCAAAGAATTAATTGATTTAGTCATTTACTACATTTAATTTCTATTTGGGGATAAAAGGTATATTTCGTTTTTGCAGCAGCATCGGTTATATTTCTTGCACTATTGAAGATTTTTCAAATATTCGCAAAACTTTTAATTATATTTACTGAAAAATTACTAAAGTCTAGTTCATTAATTGCCATATATGTTATTAATATATACCGTTCAATTCATCTTGCAGTTTATTGAATGTGAGCAACATTTTATACACGAAATCGAACGCGCGCAATGAAATTCCAAGTGTAGAGTAAAAATATTATTTCGATATGAATTTTGATTCTTGACATTAAGATGAAATTGAAAAGTATAAACGAAAAAAACATATATAAAAAAAAAGAAAAAAAGAAACGAAAGGTCGGTGTAAGGGAATCGATATTTAAAACAAACTGTTTACTCACTGGAACACGCGGACTGCATAATTTCATTTATAAAACAATCATTTTTACAGTGTATTTAATTTATTAACTTTATTGCTGTTTCTTTCTTTCTTTTCCTTTTGCTCTCTAGAGGACTTGATGATATTATGAAAACGACGTCCTAACCATCATGGTTCTCCAGGCCGTTCTACTAATTGAGTAAAAATGAATATTATGCAAAATGCGTTTATATACATATATAGTATATATATATATATATATATATATATATATATATATATATTAAAAAGTGAAGTTGAAACTGATAAGGCACTTTAAAAGTTGTATTTCAACAAGCTTCGGAAAATCGAGATGGAAAACATTTCAAATCGTTTCGGAACAAGTCAGTCGTATCATTTTATTTATAAGATAATGTTAAAAAATTTAAACAAATAAATAAAAATAACGTAATAACCCTTTAAACTGCCATTTGAAGAAATTCGTTTGTTTTCCGTTCGAAACAGACGCGCTTGTTTTGCAAGAAAGACGATAAAACTTTACAAATTCGATGTATCTGTACTATTCATTATTCTACGAAGCGACCGAACAGAGAAACATTCGCGTTTTATTTTCGGGTCATTGCTCGTTTCGGGTTTTTTGAGTTTGTTCGCTTTGACAGTTAATCGTAGGGGAAACGAACGAGAAATCAACATTGTTCGGGAAATTTCTCAGGATTTTATCTAATTTTAACAGACTATGAGACGAAGCAAAAGCATCGTGTCGGACAATTAATTTCTCTACCGAGATGGCAATAAATCTGGAACATCGATGTTTCCGGCTTACGTAGGGAAAGAGGGGCACGGCGAATTGGGCAACTGTTTACGAAGATTATTTTACACTCCGATCATTTGTAAAAATGGCGAAAAATTGCCGAAACGATTGTGCAAAGATAATAAACGTGAACTTCTGGCCATAATTTAAAACGCGATTTCATATATTTTTCAATAGTTCTGGCGGGAAATGTAGGACATTTTATCTGCCGTGAAAAATAACCAAAGTCCGCTCGAGTTAAACCGTTCGCGATAACTCGAAACAAGGGATAAATTAAACATTGAAATATATTTTGAAAATCTACTACAACAAGCCGCATATTGAAAATCCGAAAAACAATTCGAAATGGCGCTAGAATAATGTGTCATTGGAACGGAATGAAATAAACAGAAAGACAGGCAAAACGAGAGCGGAACGGAAAAAAACATACAAGAAAGAGGGAAAATAATCTTGTAATACAAGATTAGACGACACACGGCAACTTTACAGTTGTCTTTACCTGAAGCATCATTTGTAGAAAAGTTTGACTTTTAATTCATTTTTTTTCATTTTTTTTTTCTTTTTTCTATCGCAACTCTTCGTTAAAATTACTAAAAGTTTTTATTTATTTTTTTTATTTTTTATTTTTTTTTTGGGGCTTGTCAACCAACACCCTCGAGAAACAACCGGAAGAAGAGTCAACTAATTAGAATTTAATTCGATCCGAAATAGCTGAAATAAAGGAACTAATATGGCAGGGGCAACAAACTCTCAGTTGGAAAAGGACAGGATATAGGAAGCACGATATGGAAGCTTTAACTTTAATAAATACAGAAGAGAACGTTCAGCAGAAGGAGCGGAACACTCAAAGAAAATGTAATTAGCATTAACTTCATTAGGGAAACCGTAGAGAGTCGATAGTGTGAAGAGGGGAATAAAGTGCGATTAAATCGTAGGCGAAAGGCGACAGAATATGGAAAAGAAGGGGCCTAGAGAAGAACGAGGTTAGGTTGAATCAAGGGATAGAAGGAACGGTGATTATTGGTAACGTAGAAAGAGAGTACATGCCTCAACTTTAAGTGAAATTTCTTACTTAGGGGTTAATAAATTAGCACCCGGAATTCTTTTTAAGTAAAAGCGGAAACGAGCCGCAATCTGAGCCAAAGCGTATTTCGTTACGCTCGATGGCTCTACGGCACACCCGGAACTCGCAGAAAAAGTGATAAGAAGAAGGATTGCGAATGAAAAACCATATTATACGGGAAATGAAAAAGTTGCAGGATGTAAACTAAAACGTCTGAAGAGGGCACTCATGGAGTCGGAAATTATCGGGTAGTCGAAAAAGTTAAGAGGAAATATAAATAATCGCACGTAGGACAAGCCAACAATTCGGCTGTAAAAATAAAACAGATAATCGGAAGACGAAAGGATCCGGAAATCGGAAAGAATAACGGAAACTTCGACACCACAAGCCCCCCCCCCCGGAAACCACCAGTGCGAAAATCAGTGCACGAGAAGAAAAAAGTCAACTGCTAATAGTGTGTGAACGTTTTGTTTAATAACCATCTGCAGCAGAGACCTGGAAGAATTAGAAAGAGAATATACTTTCAGGTAGAATGTGAGAGATCAAAATAATTAAAGAGAAAGTAAGGAAGATTATTATATGGGACGATAGAAAGGCAACAAGAGATAAAGGCCAAGATGAGAATTTTATTAGGAGCAAAGCACCAGTTCCTGGCGATAGAAATGTAAAGTAAAGTAAGACTCCCTTGATAAGGTATCATGGTTTGTTAAGATTCATAGTGTACAAAGCCCAACAGCACTAATGTGAGTAGGGAGACCAGTTCATTTCTCTTGACCGCCTTTACCTATCCAGATTTCTCTGGTACGCAATTATTTTAGGCTGCGTAAATCTGGGAGCGACTTCGATCCGGAACGAAAGTCTCGATTACCTATGGCACCTTTGGTTTGGTAGCCAAGCGCCTTAACCACCAGGCTACCGCGCTACCTGATAGAAATGTAAGAAGGGATAAATTAAGAAAAAATGAAAGGTAAACGTTTAGAAAAGAAACGATAGCTCAAATAAGATATACAAACCAGGAGGGAATATGCATTAGATTCAGCAAGCATTGCTAAAATAGAAGAGGATTTAAGAGACGAAGACAGGATTATTCTATGCATCCTCGTGTGGAGGTGCAGTCATAGATAAATGAATAGTAATCAAGTTTGGATCGAATAATGGATCGATACAAGGGAATAGGTACATTAAAATCATCTGCCCATCTGGTGTTGGTGATAAGGACTTCAGCAAGTGAAGATGATCGATATGCTTGGAAAAAAAGGTTAGTTGATTACCGCAGTAAACACACCGAGATAACAAAAGCAGCTGGCATCCGTTTTAGGAATAAATTAATAAGAATGCTCTAACGTAATCAGAGAAGAATTAAGCGCTTCGCTGGCAGCTGCAATGTTGTAAGAAAAGAGAAAAAATGAATATCATTTGTAAAGAATAAAGAAACGGAGTTTGGAGGAAAGGATGCTACAGCAATAGTGTAAATATTAAAAAGAGTAGCACTGAGAGAGGAACCTTGGGGAAGATTACGGAAAACACTTCTTGTAACCTGAGACAACGGATGGGAAATGTAGATGGTACGATTTATCGTTAGATTAATCGTTAGGCCGGGAGGTTAATTGCTGCTATTGCATCTTCCGAGTTGGTAAATGGACGCTGTCAAAGGATGAAGAAATATCGGTAAAAGAAGTTACTACGTAATATAAAAAGTCTATAAATACAGGAAGCCTTGACTTTTTGCCAATGCAGTCGACCGGACCAATGCTTGACCGAAAACCAAACATATTAGAAGGAAGTTAGTTATTACGTTCCCCTAACTACTAAACAAAAAACGCTTGTTCAGCATACCTTCAAAAAGTTTACTAAAACACGATGTTAAGGAGAAATTTTTTTCTTAAGAATAGGAACGACATTAAAAGAATTCCAAAAAAGCGGAGTAATACTTCTAGCAAAAAATAATTGAAGAGCTCAAGGAGAGACAAAGGGAAACTGTTCGCAATCATTTTTAAGGGTAATATGCGGAATACCGTTTAGATCCGGTGTAGGACTCTGGTAAAGTTTAGAAGGACACACTTTAATCCGTTGATATTAAAAACGGATGTTAGACGTTCTATGCAGACGGGAAAGAATAAAGTTCATCAAAGTTAAGAGCGTAAACGGGGGAACAGTAGATTCGACAAAAGCTGATAGTTTATCAAGAAAAAATAAAAACGTTGTGATCAGAAGGACGTTTATAGGATGAAGATTTAAAAGCTTTAGCCAATTTCCAAAAAAATATGGGAAAGGGGAGTTCTCCCGAGAGGACTTCATTACGGCTATGTGTACCTAGCTCTTTCGTTTATGAGTAAAGAAATTCTCGATAGTAGGATTGGAGCGGCAGTTCCTATTATAAGTGACCAGACTGAGATCACGCTTGGGGGGTAGGGAGAGCCGAGAAGAAAAGGTCAACGAAGAGCAAAACGTAACAGAGTGAAGAAAATAATTGTAGGATGATATGCGATCAGAGAAGGGGTAATAATTAGAAAGCAAACAATCAACGATAGAACGAAACAGAGTCCAGTTCCGTCAGGGAGAATGGAGAGCCCTGAAGGAAGTAGAAGAAGGAAAGTTAGTAGAACGGGAACATGATCACTAACAATGTGTGATATCCGTAACAGCCCTCCAGTTACAATTGAGGACAGCTTTGGGAGAAGAAAAATTCAGACTAAGGAAGCTGAAAATAGATGGACTCTTAATTTAGGTAGGCCAGGAATCATGAAGAAAAACTAGAATAAAATTTTCAAGAATAGCCCATCAGAATTATAGGATGAACAACCTCTCACCAAGGAAAGCGTGCGTTCCAGTCGCCACCGATGAAAAAAAGTTGACGGTGAGAATTGAAAAATGGAAGAAAGGGGAAAGTGACGAAGATCTCATAATCGACAGTGACATAGACGGAGGTCGAGTTTACAAAGCGACCAGAATTAGCGGGAATAGTATTAGGGGCTGATGGAAAAGCTAAAAGAAACACTACGAATGAAAAAGGGAATATCGTTCGTAATAAGGATATCAGCTCTCCACTATAACCATCCTCGCGATCGCACTCGACCAGGTTGCAACCTCTAAATTTAAGATTTATTCCAGCGCGGAACCAAGTATCAGAGAGGTACGAGCGATACTAATTTCACAGAGACACAATAGACCCCGATGAATTTTTATTGGTTCCGATTTTGCGACAGTTCCATTGTAATCTATTAGAGGCGGGGGTAATAAGCCTAGAAAGGGTTGAAACACGGGAGAGTAACACTAAAGGGAGTAGAGTGGAAGGGAAAGGGGAGAAAAAGGTAGACCGTTGTGGGAAATCTGTATAAGATAAGAAAACAACCTAAGGTTGATAGAACTAGTAAAATAGGTTCCAAAAATACAATCTGTAACAGTTAGCGCGGAAGTAAGATAGAAATATATAGAGATACGTCTATAATCTATTTGTTAAAATTTATAAACATAAAAACAAATAAATTCCCCTTATTAACAAATAAAAATAAGTATAAATTAATTTCAATTTTAATAAATTCAAATTAAAATACCTCAATTTAAGGAAACGTTTTTGGGGTACAGCCCCCGGCATCAGCGAACAATACAAAGTACAATCAATTAAAACTAAAAATATGCCGCTGAGTTATACTTTTAACCGATGATGAGCTGCGCTTCAACACATTTCCTTAAATTGTATTTACTTAAATTTATTAAGGTAAATTTGTACTTTATTTGTTATCAAGGAATTTATTTATTTTATATTTAAAAGATGAAAATATACTTAGTTACTAGGTTGATGCTATTTCAAAAAAGATGATTTACTTTTCTCCACAGACATAACAACTTTCACAAACTTAATCTTGGAATTATTAGCATGCAGATAAAAGATATTCTACTCTTATTCCTCAACTCGGCAATCACATTATTTTCTAATTTACCGAATACTCTTTTTTCAATGAAGCTTTCAAATCACTCGATAACAAAAAACTTGTACATACGCGGGGGGTCGTTCTCGTTCATAATTCAGGACAAGTCCGCAAAAAATCTATTAAATATATGAAAAGTAACTAGTTTTGCGGAATATATGAATATATTTTTCGGCTATTTTCACCAGATCCTTTAAAAGAAACTATATAAATACACATATACATATACGACATGTATATTTATATACGGGCCTGTATTACGCAAAGAGATTGCGATACTTTCTTGTTACTGTTTTTCTAGAAATTCAACATATTTGATTCAGTATAGCACAGTGAATTTAAAATTAACAGTTTTATTTGGATTCTTCGGAATACCTTGTTGTTTAACTTGAATATATTTGCCTTAGCTCGAATTAGTCCTTTCTGGATGTTTCACGATACCGCGTACGTACCGCTGAACTAGTCGTTTTTTCTTTTTCTTTAATTTTGAATTTCCCGGTTTAAATGGTTTTTGATTAG
Source organism: Icerya purchasi (assembly GCA_039619475.1). Lineage (NCBI taxonomy): Eukaryota > Metazoa > Arthropoda > Insecta > Hemiptera > Monophlebidae > Icerya > Icerya purchasi. The sequence continues at coordinate 545,565,529 of CM077115.1, forward strand.
CCAATCGAATTTGTTTCATTTCCAAAGAGATAAGTCGATGAATTTTTCCGATACTGCCATCTTATAGGAGGTGATTTACATCACAGGTCAAATTTAAGATAGGAGGTTCGAATGTTCATCTATCTCCTCAGAACGCGCAGTCCTTTATTCTAATTTGCTTGGCCTTGGCTTCCCGACCGCTTTCTGTGCCCACTACATTCTTGCTCTTCCTTCTCTTTCCGTTGTTCCTTATATTGGCTATCTTTATTTCTTCTGTTTCTAATCGCTTCCTGATATAACACTTTCAAGTCCCTAAGTTTCATTATTTGTTAGTCCTTTGTGCTGGATAAATGTCCTGAGTTGACGTGCCCAAAGAAAAAAAAAAAATACTACCATCTCAACATATTAAACACAGCTCGGCTTTACGGATCGCTTGTACGGTGCGCAATTTGGAATGGTGTTTATCCTGACGCGATAGCGTGATGAATTTGAGTTTTTAATTATTTCCAAGGCTCAATGTATACCGCAAATTGAACACATTTTCATTGTACATACATATTTAACAGAAACGGCTTTCGGAGCACGTGTATCGTGCAGGGCGACTTAACCGAAAGATAAACTATTTTAAATAAAAGCTTCGATTTAATCTGTCGGTGTTTCGAAAGTTATACTAAAAAGGTAAGTAGGAATTTAATTTTCGCTACGGTTACACTTAGTAAGTCGGGGGGGGGGGTGAAAACGGGGTGCCTGGATGAATTAGTGAAATGAAGATCAGAGAAGCGAGTACTTTAGAAGGGAAAATGTATAGGTGTGTGGAGAATAGCGAAAACAAAGCGAAATTGGTTCAGACAGAGTATATATTGAATGTTAAACGTTTCGTATCATCGATTGTTTTTAATAATATTACAGCTGCGTACAGGTGTTCATATCAGGGACGATTTAAATTTCAGCCGGATGAGGGATGATGTGTAGAAAGAGAAGAGCCGCCGAAGCGGCCATAGCACGTCCGCAGTTGCATAAGTTATGTAGTTGAAGTTAACATTTATCATTTCCATACTGTTTAACATTACAAAGCACTTTGAGCATAACCAATTTTACCCTCGGTCGACCGATAATTCCCGGTACCCGTGTGATATTACAAACACCAACACTGCCATACTAACTCCGTCATAATTTCGTACAAAATGCCGGAACGCAGGCCGACCCAGATAAACTTCACCCACGCCAATCATATATCTTTGTACTTCCAACGTGCTCTAGCACTGTGTATCGAGCACACTCGCACGCTGACACACCTATGCCTGTTATTATTCTTTTACAAGTGCCGTTTTTGGCAGTTCCGCTGCTTACAGCGCCCGTACCGTTATTTATGTTAGACAACTTTCACATTATCAAACTCTTATTCTACGTCGCTATTAAACTTCTTCGCGACAGGGAACACTTGCGATCTGTCGGCTATAATGTGAGAGAGAAACGAGCGCCGGTATGTAAGAAAAATCAAAGACAACGGACATCAGACATCAAAGTAGAGCAACTTGGACGACTAAAGGCGAAAGAGCGGGAACACCCGCGATGACGCATCGAAAACTATTTGGCGAAATTTTCCGTTATCAAATGAAAAGAGAAAAATTGGAGCGGACTGACCTGCGCTATGTAAGCAGAACTAGCTTGATTCGGACGATGAGAAAAGAAAACAATAAATGAATTGAATGATCATTGAGATTCTTGGAAATCATTGAAAAATCTAAAGAACTTAAAGTTACCTGTTAAAGCAAACGTGAAGTTTTAACATTAAGAGTAGTGCAATTTTTTTTTTGTTTAAATTTAAAAAATAAGTTGTGGGTCTCACATATGACCGTTGTGTGAGTGCCCAACACTCTAATCAACATTTATTAAAAAATACACAAAGTACTACAACTATCTTAACTTATTCCATAAATAACAATACTAATAAACCTAATATTTAAGTAAGAGTATATATATATATATATATATATATATATATATATATATATATATACACACATATGACAAATACGCATCTGTGTACATGCAGACAGCTTAATATTTCAAAATCGAAAAAACATGATCTTCTGATAGAAACTTTTTTTTTTTTTTTCTACCCTGGGCGCGCCAGCGGCCTTGACCCAACAACATGAAAAATTAAGAGTTATAACTAAATAGCCAAGCGGTTAGAAATGGAAAAGACAAAGGACAGCAGCAATGGAATAACTGAAGGCAATGGGAAGGAAAGAATATAGGTATCGTTAAAGGGAGTAGGAAGACCCAAAACTAGAAGTTGGGCGCAAAGAAAGGAGCGTTCGTTAGAGAGTGTAGAACATTCGAATAGGATGTGATTTGAATCACAAATATAAGAAAGCTCAAAAGCGTGAAGAGAGCAGAAAGGAGAAAGAGCTAAAGAAAAACAAATGCGAGAAGAGGGGAGTAGAGAATGATTGATTCTAAGCCTAATTAAGGAAACAACAGTGGAACGACGACAGATAGGAATAGAATGAAACCAAGGCAGGAAAAACCGGTTGATTAAGACGGTAGTATGAATAATGATTAGAGAATAAAGATGGATACATGTCAGACCAAAGTCTACAATGATTAGAGCGTGACAGAGAAAGAATGTCTGAGGAAGGGAAAGAGTCGAGGAAAGGACCAACGCGGGCGGCTGAGCGAGCTAAAGAGTCAGCTGCGTCATTGCCTTCTATATTTCGAAATGACTAGGAACCCATAGAAAGTCTATGAGAATGGAGCGGAACGAGAACAAAGAGGAGACACGAGAGATCGAATAGAGAGGATGATACCGTCAGAATTATGAGAAGGAGGAGAGGAGATGGTTTGAAGAACGCCTTTGAAATCAGAAACAATCAGGAATTTGTGAACCCCACTCGTAGAGGATATGAATTGGATTGCACGATAGAAACTTAAAAACCAGAAAGGATACGATAAAACCAAAACCAAAATTCATAAATAAAGAAACATTAAAGAGTAGCGAGATAAAGGACGTAACTTGATCACTTCAATCTTTGCATCATTCTTCAGTCATTTTTGCACCTCCCCTATCCACATACCAATTCTTTTTAACTCTAGTATATGATTAGGGATTGTACTCATTAGATTAGCACTGAGTCATTATCAATTCGTGTAATATGTGTATTACTTTGGTTTCTTGTTAACCGCGAGTTCTTTCCCTGGATGGTAATTTTATATTATTGACATTAAATTCAAGTAATCTGTAATAAAAATGGTACACATTACGCTGCTCAGTATTTATTACCGTGTTCAGCTAGGAAGAATATTTTTAGTTAATCTCCTTTTTTTAAGTGATTTTTCCATTTCAAAAAGTTAAATTTTAGGCCAGAATGCGACTTGGAATTATTAAAAAATAATATACCAGTAAAGGAATTTTCGTTTTGTTTTTTTTAATAAGTTTTGGAAAATCTTTTGCCTTTTGATATGCAGCGAGGTTTATAATTCTGTCTCTTTACACGATTATGTATCCTAAGAGTGTGATTTTTGTAAAATAATACCGACTATATCCGTATGAAATATTTAACGCTAAACCTACCGACATTTCTGTATTGCTACCGTGAGCGATCAAATGACCGGTTTCACAAAAAATATATCTATCTTAATATGAAAAGGGATTTTAGTTAATTAAACAAAGTGAGGAGTACTTAGTAAACAAAATATTTTCTTATATTTAGAAAAGTTTTATTTAAATATAAATGCATTTCAAGCACATTTTTTTAACAATTATGGTATTTCGTAAAGCACATTTTCCACATATGTATCTTTTACAATTTACGCAAATTTTATTAACCTTATTGTCTTTACAATATCTTGATTTCCGTTCAGATGAATTTATAGTTGTAGGGGTTCTTGTTATTTTTTCTGATGAACATTCCTTGCTTGGCCGTCTCTCCTTCAGATATTTGGCCCCAAGATTGTTTATAGTTCTCTTTCTTTCTCTTCGTACATCCAAAATATCCTCTTCGTTACTACCGCTGTCAAATAAGTTCTCCGCTGTATTATCATCAATATCGGAAACTTCCTGGCCATCTTCCGAACAATCCTCGTCAATGCTATTTATTTTGTCTAATAAATTGATATTTTTCGAATGTCTTGACATTTTTGCAGATTAATATACAAATGACGAAATAAAAATGAAAAAAAAAAAAAACATAAATTAAGTGGGGCATAAATCAAATGGGACATAAATCAAATGAGGCATAAATCAAATGGGACATAAATCAAATGAGGCATAAATCAAATGGGACATAAATCAAATGAGGCATAAATCAAATGGGACATAAATCAAATGAGGCATAAATCAAATGGGACATAAATCAAATGAGGCATAAATCAAATGGGACATAAATCAAATGAGGCATAAATCAAATGGGACATAAATCAAATGAGGCATAAATCAAATGGGACATAAATAAGAAATCAAATGTAAATCGTGCGATAAAATATTGTGTTACATTCATCTTATTCCTCAACCGGTCAAATTCACATTGTTTTCAAACAGTGAGCAATAAAGAAATTCGTGAATATTGAAAAATGGGTTATCTGGAGTATTCAAATCCGAAACGAGTTAAGTCTCGATAACCTATGACACCTTTGATTTGGTAGCCAAGCACATTAACCACTGGGCTACCACACTGCCTATATGAATATCAATATATATGTTAGGAGAAGAGAAAAGATATTTCATGTTTTACGGAAAAGGTCAGGCGACTATCGAGGGAGATGCCGAGATAACAGAAACAACTAACACAAGAAAGAAACATGTTGTTTTAAGGATAGATTAAGAGAAGTAGGATTATAAAGGCAAAAGGTAAAAATACAATGTAAGAAGATTTGGAAGGAGAATTCAAAAGATTAAATGAGGTAAGAGCACGTTCTAACAAAATGGGAAACAAACTAAGAATTCTATTGACTGCAAAAGTTCTGCGAGAAGGGGAAAAAGCAGGATATCATCAGCAATGAAAAAAGAAGAAGAATTAAATGGAAGAAAGCAATATTAGTAGTATAAATGTTTAAAAAAGTAGGATTGACGGAGGAATCCTAAGAAAGACCACGAAAAATCAGTTTTTGAAAGGCAAAGAAATAAAAAAGAAAAGGCGATAGAAAGATTCAACATTAGATTGATAATGAGGAAGGTGAAATGAACTGAAATGTTAATTGCTATCGTTTTAAGATATATATGTTATAGAAAAAGTCAAAAAGTTATATGGCGATACGGTAACGCTATATAAACGAAAATCGAAACTACATTTAAAAAAAAACGGTCATTTGATCGGCCTTGCTAGGTTTACCTTATTCTCTCAAATACACACATATTAAAAAGTAAAGTTTTTTATCCGGTTATACGTGTTACAAAGTATTCTTCTATATATATCTAATTTACTCTTGACAATACATGGGGGAGTGTCCGTTATGATTTTTCAAAATATTTATAAAACTGCGAAAGTAGTCTGTCGTTCAAATTTGAAATAAACAAAAAAAAACAAAAAAAACGGGATATATAATTTTGTAAGTCTGAATTACAATGCCAAAAAAAAATGGTTATTTAAAAAGGCCTATTTAAACAATTCAGCATTATTATTTTTTTTTTTTTTTGGGTTCGTCATAAAGACATTGGCCCAAGAAGAGGGAGAAGAATGAGAAGCGGAATCAGATGTTTATGCGATCAGATATGGAAGATAGGAAAGACTCAAGTGCTGGAATGACCGAGGGTGATGGCAAGGAGAGGACAAAAGCTGCGCAATACGGAGTTGGAAGACAAATTGACAAAAGAGAAGAGTAAAAGGAAGAACGTTCGGAAGCGATATAGGTGCACTCAAACAAAATGTGATTGGCGTCACCTATAAAGTTGTGAGAGGAAGGGTGTAGGAGACAGTGAGGAGAGGGGACCAGAGAAAAGCGAAATAGGGAAGCAGGAAGCAAACTGTGCCCAAAGCGTAGGCGACAGATTGCAGAGAGAGTTGAACGCCGTATGGAGGGAAAATTGAAAAACCATGGATAAGACGGTAGATTAGGCTGGATAAAGAGATAAAAGGAATTCGAATTTGAGAATGAGGAGGAATACGAATTTAACCATAGTTTGGAATGAGCTGAAGTGGAGAGGAGATTAATATTATCAGAAGAAAAGACGCTGAGGAATTCACCGGTAGAAGAGGATGAACGAGCTACTGTATCGGCCGACTCGTTACCCTCGATTCCAGAGTGGCCAGGAATCCACAGTATGTCAATGTGGATAGAGTGAGAAAGAAAAATGTTGTGAATAAGAGAGCGTATGAGAAGGATTATGTAATCAGCTGAGGAAGAAGGAAAAGAAGAGGAGATGGCTTGAAGGACACTGTGGGAATCCGATATAATAAGGACTTCATGCGAAACTAGGGAAGAAGCAACAAAAAGGACGGCGCGCAGGATGGCAGTAGACTCGGCATAGAACACTGAACGAAAGGGAAGGAAGTTTGAAGGTTTCGAAATAGTCTGAGGAAGGACAGAAGAAGGCCGAACCAACTCCATTGGGTCCTTTGGAGCCGTCAGTAAAGATCGCAAAATGATTAGGGATACAATAACTATTAACCACAATGCTGTCTTATATAAAATTATACGCATAAGAAAAATTTGTAAAGAACGACAAAGTACAGAAATCAGAAATAAAAGAGAAGGTTAATATACAGCCTTCCCCTTCAGATGCATAATGGCAGACTTAAACAATAACTATTAATAAAGTGATATCTTCTTAGGTTACTGCGTGTAACAACGTTGTTAAACGATTATGATGCAACATGACGACATACGTGCTGTTGTAAACGTTCCCTAGTCATCCGTTTGCCAAAACGTCTGTCCTTCTCAGTCTCTAGTGTTCGTAACCCGGAGGAAGGCTCATCCGCCTGATGCTGGCTATATTCGGGTTATCGTTTAACTTATTGTAGACGTTGATATATAGTTAGTTATTCGTGCACATCTTTGACCTACGGAATGTTTAGATCCCCATGGAGGGTTTTATTTGACACGTAATACGGAGCGTTAACCATCTGCCTTAATATTCGTGACTGCAGTTGTTGCTGTAGTCTCCTGACGATTTATGTTTAGGGACGCTATCTTTGTAGAACTTAAAATTGTTTTCCAGACCGAATTTTTCGACACTAGATTTCAAATTTCTTTTCAGAAGGTCGACGAATGCATATTAAACACTCCAAGATACCGACCCTAGACGCGGCGAAACATCCCCACATCATAAAACTTCCTCCACCATGTTTGACTGTCGCGTTCAGGTTGTATTTTTTAAGCGGCGTATTCGGTTTCCCCCAAATTTTTAGACACGCCCGTAACTTCCGGAACGATTGAATTTACTTTCGTGTCGGTAAAAATCACAGTTTTCCAAAAATTGACATCACGATTAACGCATGTTCCTTTGCAAAGTTGAAACTTTTTTTTTCGATTTGTTTCGCTGACTAATGGATTTTTCCGTGCGACTCTCGAATTGTGGCCGTTCTTTTTAATTGTTTGACGTATCATCGTTTGTGGTTGATCTTCAATATTTAAATAACTTTTTCGCGTAGTTCCGTAGGATAATTTAGGCGCACTAATTGCTGGATTTTTCTTTACCTGCCACTCGTTATGAACCGCTGATCGCGCGTTGACAATTTCTATGGCCGATCTCCTTTCGTGGAATAATCGAGAGTATCTTCTTTTTCAAAACGTTTAATGATGTCGCTGACAGTGTTTTTTCTAATAACATCGAGATTTTACGAACAGAAAATCCTTCACTATGATTTTACAAATCGCTAATTGTTTTTGCTTAAAAGGCGAGTTGTTGCCTTTACGAGGCATTTTTTTGTCAAATAATTCTTAAACCGAATGTAAACACGAATGTATAATATCAAATGTCGATCAGCGGTTTATTGAACAATTTGGTATGAAATGACTCACCCTCGGTGAACGCGCATCGTTTCCTCATGGAAAAACCCAATTACTGATCAACGTGTACGTACGCATCCGAATATTTTTGTTGCCGCTTGAAGGCCTATTACGTTACTCAATTTTTTTAATTGATGGATACTTTTCTTTCCTACTGCATTTATTACCTAATGCTCCGTTCTAACATAGCCGTACATTTTTTTTCGTTTTTTTTTTCATAAAGTTTGCATAAATACAACTTTTTAATCAAAAAAAGGGGAAAAAAAGTACCTAGTGTTCGCGAATATTTTCGTTACTTGCTGTATATATTTATATTTTCGGCGATGCTACTTCTTCGGTTGAGAGTGTAATTCTATATTCTTGGATTTTCTAGCACCTTCGAGATAATATGGCTAACGGCATCATCCGCGTCTGATTGATTTTCGACGTATGTTGCGGTTGTGGCTAGTGGTAACGATACAGCGTGTGTCCGCGGCGGGTGCGTATTGCCCGATGGTGGTCAGCAGAGCTGAGCTGAGGAAAGTTGTCATGTGTACCAGTAGCTGTTACCCGATAAGAAATTTCAGTTTTACAACGTGTTCTACGTAGGCTTTAATGGCCTAGTTAGGGATTGTGGGAGATACGTTTGATAGTGTTTTTATGAAGGGCTCTTTAATCTGTGGCCGGTAATTACTGTATTATTTACTGTCATGGAAGCTCCGTTAGCGAAAAAATTGTCTGTAATATTCTTCAACTTCAGGAAAAAAGAACTACGTGGTTATTCCCGGAATGGAATCTGCTACTATATTTTTCGGCGCAGAAAAATAATGTAGGACTTCTCAACATACTCAGTCGGAAAATCAAAGTCTCTCGCTGGAGGCATAAGTTTTGTAGATTTAGTTGAGAATTGGTTCCCTGCATTTGGAGTTGAACTGACGTTTGGGTTTGGTAGTTTGGTAGTACAGCCGACGGCATAGCTGTCGAAACTTGTACATTCGGTGTGTCAAGTTTACTTACTGTTACATTTAATAGCTTGTTTGCTTCGGTTGTTTTTAATTCTGTTTATAATTGACGGTAGCATTTTGTGAAATAGACACGGATTTAGTTAAACGATCTTCCCCGATGAAGACGAAGCGATCTTATCATCTTTCTTATCAGCTTATGCAGGTTACGCTAAGCGGGCGGTCGGTATCGGTGATGCAGTTGTCATCGCACGTAACGGCGAAGCCGATGATAGATTCGTAGCAGCTTCGCCGTTTATCGTTGGCTGGTTCCAACTAATAGTCCGGGCAAAATAGACGAAAAACATGCTCGTTTGGTGAAATTCTTATAACCCCGGGACTTCTTGGGCTTAAAATTTAGCTAAAAATCAGTGGAATGCAACTCCTAAATTTGTGGTTATGTCAGAGCTGCAAAACCATTGTTTATATTGAGTTTTAAAAGAAAAAAAAATCGTTTTTTTTTTTTTTTTTTAGTTTTTTGGCGATTATCTTGGTTAAATTTAAGTCCCAAATCGAAATGAGGTGGTATACTTGTCGATTTTGTTCCTGAGTAAACTAGGATAGATTGCGAAAATTCGCAAAAATTATATAACATTGCAAAATTAGCGATGAAAATAAAAACAGGCGGAAAGATCAAATTGTTGCCATTCGGTCAGTTTTTCTCAAAACTCAATGAAACTTTCAGAAAATGTAGCTCTTGAGGTGCTTAAAATAGGTGCCCAAGCCTAAATAACAATATGGGGCGGTCTATTGCAAAATGGTAAAGTTGAGAACACGATTATTGCTAATAACTTGCGCCCAGAGATAGCTAACAATATGAGATCTACTAAATAAGGGAGAGAAAATGAATCACCTTAAATATATATATATATATATACTCATGTTGTACAATGCTCTGGATTTGAGCGTAGTCTATTCAATTCTTATCCACCTGCAGCAATTCCTTAATAATGTTTTTGAGAATTTTCCTTTGGTTATCCGTCCATCTATTACTTCGGTACTTTTCGCGTTACCTGAAAACCGTGCTTTTATGCATCCCCACTTTTTATCCTTAGTGCGAGCTACTTAGCTCGTCCGTCACCACTTCATTCGTAAATATACATTTTGTACCGCGTTTAAATTATATTTCATTTTGATATTACTTACTTTTACACTATATTTCTTAATGCTCAAAATTACTCTTTCTAAACAGTTTCGGTTAACCACAAGTTTATTAATTTTTTAGTTGAAAACCATGTTTTTAGGAATCGTATGAAAATCTAGAAAGTAGGCAGCTATTAAAAAAAAAAAAAAAAAAATAGTTTTTAATGTGTGTGTGTGTGTGTGTGTGTCGGAAATGGACTATTTAATATATGATTCTTTAACGAGCAAAATTTGTTTCATGTTAAACTGTTTCATCTGTCCCCAGCAGCTCTTTTGAGACGTACTATTAAGGGAAATTAACAGTCCTAGATAGACCAAGTCATCCGCATTATTTAATGTTTGATCTTCAATTCTTATGTCTGATTCTTGAGTTGTTTACTACGATTTTCGATTCATTAATGTTTTTTAAAATCAAACATTATTCTATTTTCTATGTAATAATTAAGATCGTCCGCTAATTTTTAATTATTTCAGTATTCCCTCTTTTTACATTAAGCACAATTAACAAGAATATACGGTAAGCGAACGAATATGTGCTATGCCGTTATCAAAATTGATGAAAAACTCCGAATTATTAGTGACTTTTTAAACTTTTAAGAAGAAGGTCGCTTCAATAATATTTTCGTTAATTCGTTCAAAGGGTAAGCGAAATGGTAAAACCGGATAACATCCCTTTTCTCGCGTGTTTTTCCTTCACGGTATCCTTGAAGCTCTAAACCTAGCAAGCTAAGAATCGCGATGAACATTTGAATGGTTAACGTCTTCTCTGTATTTTATCGCTGCGCTTATTCCGTTCGCTTAAATATTTAATTCTCGACAGATTTTGAAAAACTTAATGCTTCAGAAGAACCAATACTCATTGATATCCCCATCGTTCGTCAACTTTCTTAACCAAGTTTCAATTATACATTCCGCTATTATTTCCAACTCATGGCCCCTTATAATGACCCCCTTTTTTTTTTTTTTTTCTTTTCCGTTCCTCTCGTCTTTATCACATAGCTTCTTTCATCTGTCTCAGCTAAAAACTGGAATATAAATTTCTTTTTCGGGGTTACCGTAATTGAGCATTCAAGAAATAAATTATAAAAAAAACAAAAATAGAATATCAAATAACTCGTAAGTTTCACCGAGAATTCCCTCTTCTTCCGAGATGATACGCTCGATTATATCTTGTCTGCAGACAATGGTAGGGGGAACAACTGATGATACGGTATTTCCTCGTTTCCTTTGATTTATTTCCAAAGGCACTGTGGTGTGTGCATTGCGGAAGTAAGTTGGCGCAAGAAACGAAATTCACGGCCGTAATATGAAAAAAACAAAACAAAAAAGAGAAACATTTTTTAAAGTGCTAATAGAAGGGGCCAAAACATAAGATGCGCCGCCCTCTGAAGTTAAATCATTTGCTAGACGATTGAAAATAAAAATTAAACAGAGAGAAAAAATTGCGTTCCGCGTGCAGCTATTTAGGCGCGTGCATGGCGATGTTATGCTGGCAGAGAAACAAAAGCAAACAAGTTAGTGAACTAAATGTATATCATCGTGTGCACGGTCGCGTACAGCCCTGGCGCACGGAAGGTTGCGGGTTTATTTATTCCAGTTAACAGAGATACAGGGTAAATGCGGATAAATTATTCATAGAACGGATTGTGTGTATGTCTGTATGCTACTTACATTGTGTTTCCAGTTAACTCGATATATCCATGGATTTGACTTGATGCTGCATTCGAAGTAGACGTCGGCTCCTTCTTTGATTACGCTCGCATTCAATTTGCTGGCGAAAGATAAATTTACCACTGGCGTATCTGTAAACAAAGATAGTGCAAAAACAAAAAATTCAAATTGTAACGCTTCTTCCGAACGAACTCTGTCTTGATAGGAGAAACACCTGTTAATTACCAAACTATAATCTTACAACCGGTGGTATTAAGTTTCGCCGAAATTTCACACAGCTTAATTAGATAAAAATACCTGTATCGATGTTCTCGGCTTTGCCTGTATCTGCGACACTATGCCAGTGAATTTCATCTATTTCCTTTATTACGAATGCTACACGCAAGAGATAGAATCGGTTTTCTTCCGATCCGTTACGGGGCATTATTAGCACTTCTTTATATGATCATAAACTGGACTAGTTAAGATTAATGAATTTGCCAACGCTTCTCGTACCAGTTAAAAATTGGAAATTTATTTTATTTTATTTTTTATATACTATATATATATATATATATATATATATATATATGTATGTTTATATTTAGTTTTCAGTTCAAAATTTTGCGCGCAACAGTGTACAGCAGGCCCGTGCCCAGAATTTTGGAAAGGAGGGGGTTTTGAAAATTTTCCTTGCATATTTATTTTATAAATAACAAAATACATTTTTCACTAATATCCGCATACTATTAATAATTTCCATCATTTTGATTTATATGTATTAATAATTCACATAGATGAAAATTACCCCCCGTATAATAAAATTAAATAAAAATCATACATATGTGTTATTAATTATAATCGTGATAAAAAGTTTTTCCTCCTTAAGATATTAATGAAGTATCTAAAAATATGGAGCATATTTTTTCTTTTTTCTTTTAAAAGTAGGTAGGAACACCCTAAAAAAACTCATCAATATTTATTTTAAATTTATGATTTTTTTCAGATTTTTTTTTTGTATTTATAATAACTATTTTAGCTCTCACGGAAGGAGTTTACCACCCCCCCGGGGACACGGCCTTGGTGTACAGGGCTATAAATGAAAAATGTCCTTTGCGAATAGGTTAGTTTCCGGAATTCATTCAAAAACCGCGAGAAATTTTATTAAATTAAAATCGATTTATCCAAAAAAATCCATCCCAATTATTAACGATGTTAACGTTTCGCATAGTGTGTAATATTCCGTTTGTCTTTTTTTATGTCCCGACAATGGAGAAAGTATTCCTATACTTCAAGAACCCCGTTTAAATTAAAGTGTACTTATGCTAAATTAAAGTGTACTTATGCTAAATTAAAGTGTATTTATGCTAAATTAAGGGGAATAAACGTCGTAATTTCGAAAACTTTGAGTTACTTTTTAATAGAATTAAGATGCAATCACGCGATTTTACGCGCCGCTATTATGCGTATCACAAAAGAAAGAAAAAAATCCGAGCACAGACCAATCGAATTTCTTGCTCGATCGAGCAAATTAATAGATGTATCGAAAAAACCTTGTAAAATTAAGAGAAAGTAAATACAACCTTTTACAACTGACTGATGAAATTGTTAGGTAATCTTTAAAACGATATAATATATCCAAGGGTGTCGCCAGCCAATCAGCCAGGGTCCCAGCAAGATGATAGAAAGAGGATATGAGTTATAGGAAAAAAAGCAAAATATGTATAAGTTGTAAAGGCTTAATATTTTATTAAACAAGAATAAAATCTTAATTGAAACATAATTTTCGTGTTTTTTTGTTGTTTTTTTTTGTATTTTAAAATAAGTTGTGGGTCCCGCAAGGCATACTGCCCCCGTCTGCGAACACTCTCATTATCGTTTATTCGACAAATAATCTGACAAATTGTTCTACTACTTTATTATAAGTCTTCCAAATTGTCGCATGATTACGCACCTATAAATATACTCATCACGGCCAGTTGATCGAAAAGTTTCAAGGCCCCAGTGGGTCAGCTGCCCCCCCTGTCCCCGTTGGCGTCGTCCGTGAATATATATCTATTCTTGCCCCCCTTTCTTTAGGTTAAACTCTGCTTGAAAATTTTTGACTACCTTTGAGCATGTTAATATCACTGAATCCACGTGGAAAAATTTTAATTTTGATTAAACTTAACCGCGCAGAATAATTTTAATTGTTCTAAACAAAGACGCGAAAACAAAGTTATAAATTTTTAACTAGAAGTTTTTATTGCAATTATAAAATAAATAAATTCCCCTTATTAATAAATAATAAATAAGTATATATACTTATTTATTACTTGTTAATAATTACAAAATTTTAACAAACGGGTTATTTATATTCAGTAGAAATATCGTTTTTATTATTACTTTTATCCAAGGGAGATAAAAGAAACAAGGAAATCTGTTAAATTTATATTTACTAAATTAACGAAATTTACGAAAATCCGTTGCATCGATCAATTCATTTATATTGCAGTAAAAAATGTTTACTGTATTACGGAGGAGGGCAAAGACATCCGACGACTACCCGATTATAATCAACTATTCGAAAATTTTCGATCTTTATTTGTTTTCTTGACATGATTTATAATTTAATTTATTCTATCGCCAAAAAAATCGATAAATTATTTCGAGTTTTCAGCACCGCTCGAATATTTCAGCCGTAGCAGACCGTTTAAAAGAGAAAGTCAACATGGCGGTTGATTTTGGCTGTAATCGATTATTAAATAATTCTTCCGGTCTAGCTAAAACGGTTTGTTATTGCGCGATTAATTAAATATTTTCTGCCGTCCGGTAATATAGCGAGCAAAATTACCAGAGTAGCGTTCGCTAATCTAATAACCACGGAGCTAGCTTAGTTCACTCCCCGCAAATGAGACAGTCGCTGATGAGGTTTCGGGAGCTTGACCGCTATCGATAATTTATTAATAAGTAGTTCAATTAATGGCGGACTAACCCGCGCGCAACTCTTTCAAATTCTCAGGTTCACTAGTTCGTCTTTTATTTAATCAAAGTTTATTCGTTTCTCTTCCGTTATAACGAATAACCCCGATAGAAACTGATTTATTTTCTATATGAAATTTCAACCGAACCTCTGTGCAAAACTAAGCTTAGACAAAACAAAAGAAGTTTTAGACACATGCGAGGAAGTTAGCATGACGACGTGTCTAATCGATTGTAATTTTATCTATGTATATCACAGTTGGCTACGGAGTCCGGAAAAATCAAACTAAAATGTTATTTAAAATGGACTTTATTTTCGGCATGAGATGGCTCTCTGAAACATGAAACGATCATCATGATACGGATGAAAATTCGTTTACACTCTATCCGCGATGCAAGCAGGAAAGCGCAACTCGATGAATTAACGCAAAAAGAATGAAAATTACGAGATAGACACAATCGGGGCGAGTCTTTTAGAAATTGCATAATTATTCGAATGAATTTTCAAGTATCCGGAATGAGAAGGTGCACTAATTAAGAGACTCATTCAATCGTATAATAAAATAAACTTTAATAACAAACAATATAGATCAATAAATTAGATAAATACCTATTTAGAAACGTTTTCGGGCATAACCCATCATCAGCTAACACTAACTTATAGGAAACTTAAAACATACTGAAGTGAATATAGGGAATACATGTGTATATATAGTAGATGTAAAGAGGAATAAACATGGCAGGTATAAAAATCTATATGTTGAAAATGTTAATAATTAATATAAAATATAAAATAAAACAAGAAGACAAACGTTTCTAAATAGGTATTTATCTAATTTATTGATCTATATTGTTTGTTATTAAAGTTTATTTTATTATACCATTTTAACAAACAGGATGCATTCACCTACTTTTCATTCAATCGTGTTCGTTCATTTAGTAACTTTTTTTTTTTTTTACCGCTTTCCCGCCGAATTTACCGTACTCTCTAAAGTAGATCATACACTGTTTTGGTCCAATGGATTAACCGAAGCTATTTCGCGACCAGTAGTGTATAACAGTAAAGTTACTTCCGTTATTATATATCTCTCGAGCTATACAAATCAACTTCTTGTAGATTTGTCGGAAAACACGGTACAAGCTGACGTATTAGCTACTCAGACTGGTCAATTCTTATCACAGTTTTTCTCATCTAATATCGATATTCTAGTCATCTGAAATCGCGGCAGAATCCCCCAATTTTCAACCCTGAATCCTTTTTATCGTACAATTCAACCTGACCTTACATCCCCCATCTTTGGTATTACAATTTTCTTCATCGCTCTCTCTCTCTCTCTCGTCTTCTTATCTCCTCCGCTGGCCGGCTTCGCTCTGGTCATAATCGGCTTCCTGCTTTGTCCTTTCTTTTTTTTTCTCCGCTCACCATCTTATTTTTCTTTCCATCCTGATGATTTCAATCTACTTTATTTTTTTTTTTTTTTTTTTTTGCGATACAAATCAATACATATTCTTCGAATGTTCGTCTTCATCCGCAGCGCGCTGCTTCCTCTTCTATTTAGAATTCCTGAACTTTGTTTTGCCTACGCCTTAATAATGGTTCGTTTATTCTTTCACTTTCATCATCGGCCATCATTCGCCTAAAATTCTCATCTTTCATTTCTTCTATTTTGGAAAATGTTCAGTTCTTTTGAACGTCAACTTGTTCGTAATCTTCACTGGCGACAAGGAGAATGCACAAGAAGTTGATTTGCATAGCACGAAAGATATGAAATATATAGACGAGGGAACGAATGCGGAGAATTGTGAAATGTATATTTAAGGGAAGTAGAGAGGAAATGGACATTAGAAAGAATCGAAGACTACAAACATGTATTAATAGCACCACATTGGTGGAAAGAACTTTATTATTACTACTAGTCGCGTAACTTCAAAAAAAATAAATAACCTTGATAATATATTGAATTGTTTGTCAATATTATAGTCTTGCGCGCCAAGCTGCTGCGGTAGACTTTTTTTTCGAGGTCTTGTTTTTGAAGGAAAGTTATTTAGTGTGTATTAAAAAAGTCATGCCTTGTTCTAATGAGAAGAGACATGGAGAAATATTAATGTTTATGTTAAATAAGTTAAAGTCTGGATAACTTAATTTCAGTGCCAATTGTAATCCTGAGATCGGAGTGGTGAAAAAACAAACAATTGAATAAACTGAACGGCACTCATTTTGTTGCGGTTCTCCTGTATTCTGTGCATTTGTTAATTTTCAGCATTTTCTTTTCTCTCATTATTTCGAAATTTATTTTCCATCTATTTCCCGTGTTTTTCATCTTTTTTTTGTTCTCTCTCCTATTATAACGGTTTTTGTTTTTATTTTCCGCCCCTTCTTTTTGCAATTTTTACCCTTTAGGACTTCTAATTTCGATAAACATATATATATATATATATATATTGGCGTTCCCGTTCGTTTCGGGGGGGGGGGGGCGCTGTCGAATTTAGTATATAGAAAAAATCGTTTTAAACGAATTATTTTATATTTCTTTTCGGAACAGATATTCAAAGAAGCATTAGATTAGGTAAAAAAAGGAATAAAAATAAACGGGGTAATAATAAATGACATAAGATATGCAGATGATGCGGTGTTATTAGCAACAAGTATAGAAGACTTGCAACACTTAGTGGATAAATTAAAGAGGATAGTTGCCGAGAATACGGTATCAAAATAAACACCTCTAAAACCAAAATAATGAGTATAAATAATAAGGAAATAACAACTTCAAAAAAAATAATAGTAAATGCGCAGCCAATAATACAACGGAGGGAACCAGAATAAAATACTTAGAATATTGGATTAATGATAAATATTAAAACTCGGATTGAAGCAGCAAGAGTCGCATTCCAGAAAGTACGAAATTTAGTGTGTAATAGGGAGCTGCCGCTAACAACCAGATGGAGAATTTTTAAATGTATATGCTTCCGGTACTAATGTACGGGGTGGAGACACTAAAAGCGGCATCCATAAACAGATTAGAAGCATTTGAAATGTGCCTGTACAGAATCATATTAAAAATACCATGGGTCGATAAAGTTTCCAATAAGGAAGTGTTGCCCAGAATGGAAAAAGATAGAGAATTGATAAGTTTGTTTAAATAGAAGAAAGTTGAAATCCCTAGGACATATAATTAGAAGTAATAAATATGAGCTCTATTACAAATTGTCCTACAAGGGGAAATATTGAAGGGAAACGGGGCCAATCGCAACTTACATCTTTTACGGCCTTCTGATTGTTCGAAAATTGAGATAAAACAAGTCACAAGTATTCCTTCAACAAAAAAAGGATAATAAGCTAGGTTCCATCGATTTAAAGAGTGCCTCCATAGATGGTCGTCGTCGGCAACATCGAGTTGTTAAAAATACTTGCGTAATTTGGTAACGGCACTCATGTCAACAAAGAGACTTGTATACGAGATTTTTATCGAAATTCATATTGATCATAATCAGGCAGCAAACACTCTTCTTCTCTTCTTTCCTAACGATTTCCCGGTGCGGGGTCCGCTTGGTGGCACTTTTTTCTTCATTTTCTACGGTCCTCGGCGTCCTCTACCCCAACACCGACTTCCACAATGTCGTTATTGACGGAGTCTATCAACCATCTTTTCGGTTTTCCTCTTAGGTTCTATAATCCATTAACATCCTTACAGGGCTATTGCCTGTTTTTCTCATGATGTGACCGTACCATCGGAGTCTCGCTTCCCGTAACTTCAAACGTACGGGTGCATTTCCTATACACTCCCTTATATCCTCGTTTTTTTAGTATGATCGAGGAGTGTGTGCCCAAGAGACCATCGTAACATTTTCATTTCAGTTCCATTCTTGTGGTTGTCGCCCAGCATTCAGCTCCATATAGCATTGCAAGTCTGATAATCGTCCTGTAAATCCTCCCTTTGTGATAGATCGGTATTCTCTAAAAACACTATAATGAGTTCGGAATGACGCGCATGATAGACGAGAAAGCCGCTACTATGACTCTGCTATATCCAACTGAAACGTCATATACGAGTGTTGTTAATATAGCCGTCGGTCATAATTTCCCCTATAATTTCTTTTAATTTCTCTAGATATTTTATCTCGGATTATTTACCTAGTGAAATATATGTATGTATTTAGCAGAAAATTCGGTCTCTCTGAAAAAGAAAATAATTTATCGCAAACAATTAGACGAAATTTAAGTGTTTTCGATTTTTTCATAATTTTATAGGCAATGCGGGAGCGGCGTAAGTTATAAGTACCTGAAGTGACACACATAAATGCCGCTCAATAGTACAATGTAGAGGACGAGCGTTCACGTCAGATAACCGGATAATGAGAATATAGTGGACGAGGAGAGGAATCTAGTGTGTTCTTTTTGTTAAATTTATCTGTCAACCGGCCGAAATTTATTTGCAGAAGTAGCAGCGGACGACGAGACACACTTGTTAAAGGAAATAGGGCTTTCCTATTTTTTGTCGGAATGTACGGCACGCGGAATGCCTGTCGTCTCCGAGTAGAATAAAAGTGCGCAAAGCGCCCCGGCAAACTAGTCGCGATGGGAAAAAATAAATAAGGAAATTCGACGGTGCATCCATGTGTGTGAACACAATGTACAACTCGGATGCTTCCTGAAACGAAAACGCAAACGGATACGTAATAACGATCATCCGAGAAAAATGTTTCAGTTTCGATCGATCGCCGATTCACAATAGCGACTTTTTCCGCAAATTGTCTAACACTTGTTTTTTTTTTTAAAAAAGAAAAAAGCAAGAACTTCAAAAGCCTAATATAAAATTTCTGTGTTCTTGTGTTCTTGTGTTTTTTTGTTCTTGCGTTTGCTGAATTATTTTTGAAAAAAATACATTTGGCATAGTTTGATTTTCATGTGGTCGAATAATTTAGCATTTGAAAGCTATATTATCGGTCCTTAGGAACCGTGTTGGATTTCTAAAGGTAGCACGTTAACAATTTATTCCACTTTTTTTTTTTTTTGGAAAAAGATTTAAAAAGGAACTGGAAGAAAATGAAAACATTTGAACTCTTGCATCGTAATTAAACTCTTTCTAACGATACACGTTTTAAAACACCGACTTTCCAATGTTTATCCTGTTTTTTTCTTCTACACCTTTATTAAATGTTAGGCCACTGTTAATCATCTTTCTCTACCGTTTTCCCTTGCTATTTTGACAACATCATCGCTCAGCTCTTGTTTTGGTTTCCTTTTTCAATCATTCGGTCCTGATACTGGCAGTTGTTCTATTGTTCACCTTGAATTGATTATCGTCTCTTCCAACACGTCCGGGGCCCACATCCATTTACTTGTTACAATTTTTTTTGCTGATATTTATTTTTTATTTTGGGCTTGCCAACGGGGGGAGGGGGGAGAAACCTTTACCCAAAAACAATTAGAATAGCTATCAATTATATATCTTGATACAGTCAGATATTGTTAGGAGAACTATGTTCTTCGATATATCTCCGGAAGTAAGGAAGAAAATTTGTTTGGTCAATAAAGGAAAAATGGAAAACAACTTTTGTAACACGTTAAAAATCCGTATTAATTTTGCACAATTTCGTGAAACATTTTGAAGTTATGAAAGTTAACATCATCGTTCATTTCTGTTTAAGGAATTAAATATATTTAAATATAATATGATATTGCAAATTAATCAAATTGAAAACTACCAACATGTTTCTTTTTCTTTTTTTTTTTTTTTGTAGCAACGTGTAGCGTGTTCACCGAAAATATCGCATAAGGATTTTTTTTTTAAAATAAAAAAAAAAAAAAAGGAGCACCAACTTTAAGGTTTACTATAAAAATTTAATAAAACGCGTTAAAAGGGAAAAAATAATTGCACGATTATCACATTTTTTACAACAAAATAATACATATTATAAGGATAAATCATATAATTTTCTGTACCATGTAAATATATTAACACTAAACAAAAAATAGAGCACGTGCAAATTTATAATGAAATAAATATTCCTATTAGAGTTGTGTTCTTTAATTTCATTTAGTAGCGATATCATAATTATAACAACATTAAGTTATGAAGTATAACAACTGAGAATCACACTTCTTTTTAAGTCAAGCGTGGGAAATATGCGGAATATTTAATTGCGATTTTATACCGGACTCTCTAATTAAGGCATGAATATTGTTTAAAAATTACCGTAATATCGCCTTATGGTATATTATATTTTACTTGAAATATATTATTTTCTTATCGGGAGCAATTACTTATTTTCTAGCGCGTAAATTTTTTGTAGTAAATCTTCGGGGTATTTTTTTTTTTTTTTTTCTATTTAAAAAAATTATTTTATTTCGTCATTTTAAAAATGTAAATATTTTTCGGTAATAAGCCGATGAGATAAACTAAACTGCAATCATGTTACTTTCGGTACTGCATGAATATTCAAGAGTAATAATGTTCAAACTTCTTCAACGATGGGCTTGTAAATCACGCTTTGGAAGTTTCAAATATCTTTATTCGAGTTTGCATTTTTATAAACCGACATTGGTCATATTTTAGGGCACTCGCGTTTATCGTAAGTTTAATTTTGAAATTTTAGCTATCCGCATTTTCCCTATATTATTATGGTTTTCATTTTTTCGTGGTTAGATTAAGCAAAGAAGGTATATCCCAGCAAAAAAAAAAAAAAAGACTCCTTTATTTAACGCTTATTAAAAGAGGACGCGGGTTCGAGACTTGCCTCATTCTAGATCCGAATCGATATCAGTTTTATACCCAATCTAAAATTGAATATTGGTTATATCAGAGAAATCTTGGAAAGTAAAGGCGGATTCCAAGTAGAAAGGAACTGGCCCCAGTATCCTTATCAGATCCATTAGATCCTTAAGTACCATTATGGGAAGCTTAACTTCACAATATCCATGATACCTTATCAAGGGGATATATGCGACTTACTTTACTTTACTTTTACTCATCGGTACTCATTTAGGACCACCACTGACTGATGCCATTTCTAATAGACGATGGTTATCATTTAGCTTAGTCCAAATAATGGACAATAGTTGTGTGTATAAGACACGTACAATTTCCATCGGCGATGAGCTTGTAAATGGCACAATGCCGATTTCAGATTAGTTTCTTTTATTCGAATCTCTCGTTTTCTAGTAATATTCCATTTCTTTGTCTCATTAAAAATTATTTTTTCCGACTTGCACTTTCATGGAAAATAAGACTGGGTAATAATTTAGAATTACTAAAAACTTCTCTGAAAGTAGCCCCACTTTTTCACGTTATTTAGCGGTAAATGAATATCTATGTTCGCCAAAATTCATCAGTTGGCACCACCACTGACCGGCTCACTTTTGAGTGCAATCACCAAAAAAATCGGTAATACATAATTATGATGCGCGAATAAAACATAAAAACAAAAAAAAATACGCGATGAATGAATCTCCTCTTCTTGAAGCCGATAAAAATTAGAACTCTTAAGAACTGATATTGAAAAAGTGGTTTCTTTTTATTTTCATTATTCAATTTTGGTACGGGTCTAATAATATTCTTCCATGAATTAAATTAAACACCGGTTCAACGATTTTTCTTCCACTTATTTTTAGAAGAAGAAACCAGCTAGTGCAAATTTTTATATATATAAAATTCGGCCATTTTGGCCTCGCAAGGGCTGTGCCCCTTGATCCCTCTTGCTTACATTTCTGTCTCTTTCTCTTTTTGTATAAAATGATCAAAATTTACAACGTAATTTTTACTGGAATCAACACAAGAAAATAACATACATCACAAAAATCCTATCCTAACATTTAACTTTCATTACATAAAATTAGGACACTTTTTCTAATAAGAGGTAGCCTAAGAATTACGTTGTAATTAATATATATATATATATATATATATATATATACATATATATATAGGAAATAATAATTTTCTAAAGTAACAATACACAGTGAAGCGAACTGATAAATTTTATATCGAATTACATGTGCTTAGCACCGATGAAAAAGTGAATCCAATGCACATAACTAAAGCAAGTTAGAACAATAATATTAAACATACAGTTAAACCACCGAATATAATTAACCACTCTTAACTTAGTGATTGCCATGGTGTTCGAGTTTTTATCAGATATCATAAGAAGTAGACTTGCTACGTATGGATAACGTTCTACAATAAACTTGACATGTATGGGTCACTCTTAACATAGTGATTGCCATGTTGTTCGAGTTTTTGTCAGATATCATAAGAAGTAGACTTGCTACGTATGGATAACGTTCCATAAGGCGATTGTTGTGGTGCTCGCACTCTTGCACACTAAATGCGTGCCGAGCTTTTATGAAATACACTAAATAGCACTGTTATCATGACGATTGTGCTCTAACTATTACATTGTACACGCTGCTGTACTAATCTCATGTTGTTTTCTCGTAAAATCCATCCCATTCGCTTTTTATATCCTAAGGGCCATATGGTCAAAATTGTGCTGTACTGCTTATGTCGCTTTTCGTCCTTCTCTAGACTTTGTATCCCTTTTTATAAGTTGTAGCGAACTATTATAAGCCAAACCCCTCACTGGAGGGCTTTGGATTCGTCACATTTCTATCATCATAATACATATATTAAAATTAATATTGGCGCTGTTTGTGGTCCCTCGACTGGTACAGTGAAAAAAAAAAAAAAATATATAATTAACAACAAGTAAAGCCATCATTTTTAATTAACGACTTTGATAATTTTTTAATATGTCAAGCTTTTTAATCAATACTAAAGTTTCTCAAAATGTGAAAGTAATCAGGACGATGTTATCCCCATAGAAAGTTTTAGGGGCATCAAAAATTAACGGAAACAGAGTGTGTACAGATTTTCGAACAATAAATAAATTTTAAATAATTTTCAATGGTATTGCGACTAGTTTGCCTAACCGTAAGAAAACTAGCAACAAAAAAATTATTAATTCAAACGAATAATTCCGAATATATACGGTTATTATTAATTTAAACTAGCGTTATTGCTCAAATATACATACGAATATAAAAGTAGAGACAATGAAATAACACATTATACGGACATGTAAAGAGTTTCGGGAGACTCATCTACATATCTGAAGGTAACACAATTCCTGAATCAACAGTAATAAATCATAAAAATGTACATTACGGAATATATCTGTCAAATATAACTTAAAGTGTGACATTTTCCAAATTTTCGGACAGCACACATCGTTAAATTATGCCCATTTCGACGAACTAACGGGAGAATAATGAACTTAATAGTAGTGCACATTGCCAGAAGCCATGACTACGTACTACAAAGGATAATAATTCCCTTTAACAGGTGTCCATACTGTGTAGAATTAAAATATTCGTTAGTACCAAAATATTCTGATCAAATGCAAAAGTTTAAATGCAGTCCGCCGAAAAACTTTCACGTAATTAGCAGAAATATTTGACAACAAATCATATCACACCTTGAAGAAATACATTCAGAACGTCATTCGTATAGATCGTCTTTAAATTATAGGCAGCTTTCGCCCTGATAAACGATGTAAAAAACAACTTAAAAGCAGTGCAAAAAAAAAAATACAGTAAAATTGGAAAAAGAAGGAAATTAAACAAACAAAAAAACACCGGCAAACTGTAACACCAGGTAACATATCATCATGACCGAGAAAAACGTATGCGATTTGCTAAAGAAGAAACGAAAAAAATAAAGTAATTATAAAATTAAAAATAAAGGGCAAGAGCCGAACCCGATGATAAATCAATTTAAAAATACTGAAACAAATTTTCTAATGGTAAAATAAGTTGTAATATTCCAGTGATCAAACAAGGCGTCTCTGTTGATTACGTTTTCGAAAAGCTTTCTGACGACAAAAGAAGCGAGGAAGAGTTGGGTTTAGGGATAGGGATAACGATGAAGGTATTCCAAGATAAAGGAGTACAACGAAAGTGAAGAAAAGAGTTTTAAACAAGTTTAAGAGCGAAGAGAAGAGTCCGAAAGATTTTCGAGAACAAATAAGGAAATACCGTTCACTCCGGGAGCAGAATCTGAAGAATTTCGTAAGGACGTTTCTAATTTCGTGAAGGTAAAATGAGTAACCAGGAAATGGCAGGAGTTGGAAGAAGACGAAATGCGACGTGATTCATTAGGGTTAGGTACGTAACAAGAAGCAACGGAGTCAATGAAAGAGATTAACTCATCGTTCGAGAGATTACAGGAAAGAGGATGATGTGAAAGAGGGAACTTGAAAGCCTTGGCCATTTTCCAAACCTGTAAAATAGGAGTAGAGCGTGAGAAGGAGGAATTCTTTTTTTTTTGCCCGATTTAAGGATGAATGTGGCTCCAGCATTGGCTCTTTTATGAGAAAGATAGTTTCTGAGTGTAAGGCTAGAGCGAAAAGATCTAAAAAAATTGTTAAACTGAGATCAAAAGCAGCCTTACAATCCTGATTCCATAACAAAGCGGAGGACGATTTCACTTGTTTATGAGATGAACAACGGACAGGGGGGGGGGGGGGGGGAAGAACAAGTTAAGGCAGAAGAGATAGAATCAATGAAGAATTTATGTCGAGAAAAGCAATTCGAGGAATTTATTAGTTAGATGTAACAGCCACAACAATAAATGTAACATTTGTAGATGACCTAGTGATAACCGAAGTAGATAAAAATGTAAATGATACAGACAAGAAAATGGTAACAATGTTTAATCAATATAAAAAAAAATCTATTGGAAATATGTATTTTAAATATTAATATAAACAAAATAAATTTAATCACATACACACATAGAAGAGCTAAAATCCTCAAAAATACAGTCTTAATATCACACAAAAAATCAGACGAAAATCTAAGTATCATAATTATCACCTAAAAGTGTGTATACAATCATGTAAAATTTGTAGAGAAAAAAAATTACAAAATTTACAGATATATTTTTACGTAACTTTTCAATTATAACAAACAGAAGGATTACAATAATTTTCAGCGGTATGTTAAAGTCCCAAAAATGTTAAAAATTGTTAGCAAGGGTTTATCAGAGTCGTAACCATCGAGTTAATAAAATCATATAAAATAATAAATTACACGAAAAAACAGGTGAAATGCTGTGTCATTAAATTTAATATTGTTCTCGATAAAAAATAAATTTGAAGTTGAACAGCAATTTAAGGGTATCAAAATATCCGAAGGGTAAATTTAAATTCATGAGAATAAAAGGGGGTAAATAAAAATAGGATTTAAAAAAAAAGAAAAAAACCTTCAGCATTCAGTTTATAAACGTGATTCAGGACATTTTGATTAAACCAGTACGCAATTAATCTTTCAACGGTTAACGGTGGATTTAACAAACAGATATTTTGTACTGAATCTTTACAGCATACTATAATTTATACTGGAGCACGAAATGTTAAAAATTTACCTTAAAAATCATGGAATTAGATAACTGAGCAATGAACACAATGTTCAGAGCGCATTTTCAATGGATAGAACGCGTTAAACATACACACAGGTAGAAGATATATTATATGGCGTTAGTCGGAATTTAATTGGATCAAACATTTCACCGAGAAAAAATTAGAATACTACAAAAATTTAAACCAATCGATTCTATATTTAACATAACAAATGTTTAAATTGAGCTTTACCCGTTGCCCAGTACAAAAATAAAAAAAAGAAGGAAGAATATTTTCTATTTGTGGAACTTGGATAAATAGATAAGTAAATAAGTAAATAAATATGTAAATAATATTAATGACTTTGTGAAAAATTTTTATGACCGATTTTTACGTAACGAAAGTTGAAATGGAAATAAAATCACAGAAATTAAAATTTTCTACGCAAATAGTAAATTTAAAAATGCTTCAGTCGATCAAAACCGACTTCTATAAAAATTATAGG
Organism: Icerya purchasi; assembly: GCA_039619475.1. Lineage (NCBI taxonomy): Eukaryota > Metazoa > Arthropoda > Insecta > Hemiptera > Monophlebidae > Icerya > Icerya purchasi. The sequence goes on from CM077115.1 coordinate 545,592,097, forward strand.
ATGGCTCCGAAGGGTTTTTTTATGGCGAGGTCTGAAGGATTGATTTTTATAAACAAATATATATGTAATATTGTACTGGCAAAAATAGCAATTTGTTAAATAAAAAATAAAATACGGAACCAACTTGCGGAATTATTCAGAAACATCGAAAATATTAACTTCTATTGCGAATGATAAATATTATATTCTATAAAAATCACGAACTACAAAACGGGATTTATTTCACAAGCATAAAATATATGGAAAATGAGCAACAAATAACTTATTACGAAGTAAAAAAAAAAAAAAGAAAAAAACATGAAATGAATTAACTGGGCTTTACAAGAACCGAATAAATAAACTGCAGCGAACAACGATAAAAATTCTATTACACCCGAAAATTACGAATTATCGCCAGTTTAACAGCGAATAAAATGAACTACATCAGTAGTAAATTGATTGACAGGATCTACACGAAGAATAATACAACGATTAAAAATACAACGTAATCCATCAAGAGGATATCAATGTGCAACACTAGGGCAGCTTATTAAATGTTCCGTTAAAGATGTGGGTAACGATGACCGCCACAGTTAACAAAGCCACCGAAACATATCTGACCGCGCTATTTCAAAATTAATATAATGAATTAAAACTATACAATAGGCGTTTCTATTATTTCGATCTCATCGTTGCTTGACATATACAAATATATACATAGAATAAAAATATGTATGTATATGTACATATTATATGTTTAAAAAGGTTATATAAACAAAGGGATAAAAGTAATGAAATTTTTTGTACTTATTGCTTATTCTGCTTCTCCCAATTAATTTTTGTTGCTGGTATATCGCAAAATTATACCATGCTAATCCAGAGCTTTATAATAACAGTGGGAGTAAAAATTATAATATAGTATGGGGAGGATTTTTTTTTCTTTTCTGACGGTATAACTTGACAGTGAAAGTGTACTGACATTATGACCCACTAAGGGGTCATCCATTAATTACATGAGCTCGAAATGAGGGGGGGGGGCGGAAACATCTTATCGAATCTCACTTAAACCGAGGGGAGGATAACTGAAAAGCTCATGTCAACTTTTAAAGAATACGCATTATTATACAGATAATAAAAAAAAAAAAAATGATTAAATTTTTCTTTTACTTTTTTACTAATTCCATAACTCATAGCTATTAAAAACTTTTATTTCGAGAATTAAAAAAAAAAAGTAAAAAAAAAAACGTTTAAAGTTTTTAGAAGAAAAAAAAAAAGGCATGGTGTACATAAATACCCGTGGAATGAGTATTAGGGAAGATGATCATCTCCGTTTTTATTTTTAATTTTACTGAATTTAAATAAATTCGTTATATTACCGTTGTATCATTTTTCTCTTTTATGAAAATAAATTTAGTTCTTTAAAAACTACAGCGTAAATCTCACGTAGAAAGGGAGGTGAGCGTCAAATCTCACGAAATCTCACTAAAAGGGAGGGGTCCAAATTGAAAGAAAAACAGCTCACGTAATTAATGGATGACCCGTTAAAGAAACTAGACTAAGACCGGAATATTGATGCTGGCGTCAATTCATTTTTTTTTTTTTTTTTTTCACTTACACGATAATAGGTATGCCAGACCATCTGCATTGGCGGTCTAAGAATGACGAATACGAAGGGAAACGCGTTTATAGAAAAAGATATTTTGCCAAGAAAGCTGAACAGCTTTAGGGAAATCCCAATAACTTGCGTGTCTATCGATAGCTGACAGTTATGTGTATTACAAATTGCCAAATTTACTCGAACATCTATTTAAAATTTCTATGTGGCAATCTGTAGGTTACGCACTGGGACAAATATGCTGCCTGCTTTTCTATATAAAATCCGGTGTGAATTGATTCCCCGTTCTGTACTCATTCAAGGAACGTAGATAAAGTGGCTGATGCGGATCACATGTGTTCTTATTTTACTTCAACACTTGTGATTTCCATCAAGCGTTACACTATTATTTGCTAGCTTCCCAGATTCATATAGGGTTCGTAGATTCCAAGTATCTATGTTAATCACATCTGCAGCACTAGTTTTACTTCCGGGCATTCTTCGCACCCCTGCCGCGTCGTGTAGCGCCGGAAACTCGAGACCAACGGTTTGGTTTTGTCCTGCATAGTGATTACTTTCTAGGAACATATACTGAAGTAGTTTTCCGTTGCTTTCTTCAATGCAATTATCTAGCCATTTCTGCAATAAGTACATCACGCCTAGATATGTCCGGAGTACAGCCGTTTTTAGCTATATGCATCGCGCCTGTATCCAGTAATGATCGTGCCGCTGCCGACCACCATGGGATCATCTTGGTTCTTCAGTTCAGACCTTCCTGGCTAGGGAGGCCCTTCAGGTAGAATACACTACCGCCAGTATAGCTCTGAACTTCGTCGGAACACGCAAACCCCCCTCCACCGCGATAAGGTGTGATCTTATGAAGATGAAGAATGTACTTTGCGACAGCAAGTTAAATCTGGAAATCAAGAAGAAGGTGCTTAAATGTTATCCGTACTCTTATACGGGTGCGAGACGTGGGCAATAAAAGGCACATATGGAAAGGCGTATTTCATCATTTGAAAAGTGGTGTTATCGCCGGATCCGGAAGATACTCTAGAAAAATGAAAGATGCCGAAGTATTACAATCGATGAAAACGAATCTGATCGTTAATGGACATAATTAAAAAACGCAAAATTAATTTCTTTGGACATTTCATGAAAGGATCGACATATAACTTTCTGCACACAATTATGATGGAAGAAGGGAGAAGGGGACGAGGAAGAAGGATTTCTTGGCTCCAAACTATATTAAGCAATAGACTGGAGTTACAAAATTAATAGAATTGTTCCACAGATTGTGAGAAATCGAGACGCATTTCGTCATATGGTTGAATCCATGAAAAGTGGTTAAGTTATACCCGAATCGGGTTGCACGAAGAAGAAGTTATTGTTATTACCGAATATCCCGTGTCCATAATATATCCTTTCACTTCCGATTACATTTCACGCAATCTATGATTTTGTAAGAAGTAAGACACATATATTGGTATAGTCATCGCGTAACATATAATTGAGATTAATAATTGAAAGTAAACAGATGATGGGGTGGACGTTGTGTTTAAAGTCAAAAAAAAAACAACAAAAAAAAACGTACGGAAATTAAAAGAAGATAAAACAAAAAAAAGATTGTTAAATAAGCTGGGGGTTGGTTTTCTTGCGAACATCGCCGCTGTTCAACGAAAGAGTAAATTAGAAAATGAAAAAATAAAAGAAGCTTTATCGCAAGTCGTACAACAAACTTTTCTTGCGAACGAAAATGAACAGACAGGAACGACGTAAGTTAAGAAAAGTAGTAGAATGTTGCATAAAATGAGATTGTGCTGGCCATCATCTTATTATCGTCGTCGACATAATTCAGCGTCACAGATATCACGATTGAAAATTTCGTTATTTCCTTCATGCGCAGATCAGGGGAATGTCATGAAGTCGTACAGTGATTATTTCGGAATAAGAATAAAACGTTCGGAGACAGCGTGCGGTTCGAAAGACGGTGGGGCGGCGATGTGTTACAAGATAGACAGAGAGTGCCAAGTAATAACCGAGCGGACAAAGGAGAAGGAGAAAAATGGGAAAAAGCGAAAGACAATATGTAGCGCAGTTGGTCAAATAGCGACTGGCGCACAGATAATAGGGGCAATTTCGCTTTATAGTGCTCATCTTCATTCGGCGCACAAACGGCAATTCAATTTAAGTCCTCGTACAGAGCCGATTGCAGAAGTTTTACCAATTCCCGCCGGTACCGGGTACCGGTCTGGACACGAACAAAAGATCGTCCAAATTGAAACAGTTCCTGTAGCGGAGGACTCTGGAAACGGTCTCTCATTCCGTACAGCACAGTTCGTCCTTTACAAAGGGAAGACGCAGATTTGACTGGGGGCTAGGTTGCTGAATTTTCGGGAAATTTTTAAGAAGCTCTAGTGCGCATATCTTGAAGGTATACGGCTGCAGCGCCGCGCCGGTAGAGAAAAAGCCGGTGTTTCTAAAGTCTGTTGTCGGCGATGCAAAGCTTTTAGGGCGGCCGGTATGGAAACACCTTTCAACTATCGCTCGACACACTGCACGACGAATAAAACGGAAAAGTTTCGTTTTCGTCTGGTTTCTTTTCACAAATGTCCCGTACGAAATTTAGTCAATACCTCGAAAAGTTATCGGCCATCCTATCTTTAGGACGATGATAACGTTCGCGGGGACGCTTTTTTCACTTTCAATTTAGGCGCTAAACGGCTTTTCCGAGAATAGAACTTTACCGCCAAATTTGCGACATACTAAATGCAAGCCCCCACCAACCCATTTTGATTACGATATTACATTCCCGTTAATTCGTTTGGTTTATAACATTTTCTGCAACGAGTCGTTTGCAACTCTTTTCAGAGTTATTCCGACTTGAAAAGTACATTTACAGACTATACTTTTTAACGATATTCGCCGATTTCGCGTTGCTTTTTCGGTGTCGCCCGTTACCATACGTACGCTTCTATTCATAAAATCATTTTCTCGAAAGTTTTTCGCTGATTATTAATTTCATACCACCTCTCCTCGGAGATTTTCAAACCTGCAAGAGTTAAAAATTCCCCGCTTTAAAGAAGAAGCCGTCATATTATATTCGAAGAAAACTTATTATTATCTGTTGATGTTAGCGGGGGGCTATTGACTCGAGGAGTAACTGAATGTGTCTTTCATCACGAGTTAAATCAGCCGGGATAGAATCGGGAGAAAAAATTTATAGAAAAATCTACCACCGTTTAATTGGTAGGTACGAGACGACATACAACTCAATTTAGAGATATATGAAAGAGTCAGGGCAGGGGTTTTTGAGCATTACGGAATGAATTTAATAATAGAGAGAAAATTCTCCGGACTAATTAATAGATACGGTTCGCTGATTGATTCCTCATAAAATTCGATAAAAATTGAAACTCTTATCCGCATCAGTGTCATGTGAAATTACGTACGTTAACTCTAGGAAGACGCCATTTTTTAAATCAGCAATTCATCCCATTTTGTTAAAACGCTATACCTGCTCTAGTCAAGTGTCGAAATTATGCAAGTTGCCCATTTTTTTCTTTCTCATTATATGGATTTTGTTCAATCACATAGAACGCTGTATTATAGTTTTATATGTGTTGTTTATTTAACTTATATTTTTTCGAGAAAATAATATATTTTAATTTTTACTCGCGTCATTAGAAAAACGTTTATTCGCGAAATTATTGTAAATTTTATCTAATTTATCAATAGTGTACAACTGCGATGATATTTTGCTTTAAAAAAAAAAAACATGATACGGATGGGAATTGTTCAATATAGAATTTTCAGGTTAATTACGTAATTATAAAAGCTATCACGATGATAAAGAACACCGTCGTTACGGCGGGACAGCTATTTTATTAAAGAACTAGCTGTGCCCGCGGCGTTGCTCGCGTGAATTATGATTCTAAAAAATTACTTTTTTGTTAAATTACACCCACGCGCGGAATTCAGTTCATGACTGTGTAAGAGTATCAGTGAACGATTATATGTCAAAAGATTTTTTATCGGCTGTGGCGGCTCCTGAATATTGGGGAGACTAACTTTTCCTGAAGCCCAGCATATACCATTAGGTTCATTGGCCCCAATTTTTTGGCAGAATACTTTAAAAAAAGGGGGGTTTAGTTATGAAATGAACTTTTGTTTGGTATTAAAAAATAACTTTTTCGTTGGGTTTAATTACCTACTAAACGAATTTAAAGCGAATTTAAAATATTTTCAAGCCGCTGCGTAGGGAGCCGACCGCGCAAATGAGCCACGCGGCACTTTATTTATTAACATTGACTCCTCTCTCGTACCCCAGTGACGCCTACATCGCATATTATGGTGCTGCCTAGCTAGCCGAGCAGGATGAGCGGCGACCCCATACGACTTCTTTCTAATACTTACATTTTTTAAAACTCGTGATATCTTTCAAAGGAAATGTCCAAATTGAATAATTCAAAAAGTTATATAAAGCTATTGAAGCAGTCTTGAAAATGAAGTGATTTATTTTGATAAGAATTAATACCCAGGTACAAATAAAGAGAGACTTTTCTAGCGGCAGCGTTTCAATTAAATTTTTAAAATAAAAGAACACTTATTGTGATATAACTATAATAGTTAGGCATATGCTGACGCGACACTTTTTGTAGATAATGATGTGTTCTGTAAAGTCGTAGTACATTATTTTGTTCTATCATCAATAGTTTTTGCAGCGCACGCGATGTAAGGAATTGTTTAGGTCATTTTTTGACACCTTGAGTTACATTATTGGAGTTTTAGTAAGGATCCGTAATTTTTTTTTTTTTGAAAATATAATGTAGCCTATGTCACCCGGAGATAGTTTAACTTCCCAACGGTGAAAGAATTTTTCAAATCGGTCCAGTAGTTTCGGAGCCTATTCAATGTAAACAAACAAACAATCAAATCGTTCCTCTATATAATATTAGTTCTCAAATTTTGTTCATCAAGCCGCTGCGAACGCTCGATACTCGACTCTACGCGTATTCTCTCTGACTTGCAAGACGATTTTCAGTTTCTGATGAAGATTCTCCATTACGACGTATTTTTGATGCCCTCGCCTGGAAACTATTTCTAGACAGTTGAGATGTTAATCTTTTGGGCATTTTGTACCTTTTACAAAAGAGATAACGGTAACGCTCAAAAATTTTCGTTCCGTACGTTAACACACTATTTCCATTAGTGATGACCTTGTAAACGATAACTAAGGCGATGTTTATCCGAATTTCCATTTCCCGATGGTAATTAACATATTGATATTTTAATGTTTTATAAAAAAAGTTTTTGCAGCGCACGCGATGTAAGGAATTGTTTAGGTCATTTTTTTACACCTTGAGTTACATTATTGGACTTTTAGTAAGGATCCGTAATTTTTTTTTTTGAAAATATAATGTAGCCTATGTCACCCGGAGATAGTGTAGCTTCCCAATGGTGAAAGAATTTTTCAAATCAGTCCGGTAGTTTCGGAGCCTATTCAATGTAAACAAACAAACAAACAAACAAATCTTTCCTCTTTATAATATTATTAGTATAGAAAAGTAATACTAAGCATAATCTAATTTTGTAAAGATTTGACGACTCTCAGTAATGACACTTGCGTATAAAATTTGGTTATCATAATATGTTGATACAGCATAGTAATTTTTTAACTGTCATATAGGCCGCTTGTACTTCTAAGGTTAGACTCTATGTCCAGTGTTTTATAGATCGGTCTCTGGCTGCTATGTGAATGTTAAAACGTTTCCGATATTGCAAAATATGGGATCGTGAATCACTACTGGAAATAAATCTTGGCACCCTATATTATATCGCATTAATGGACACAGTCAAAGAATGAAAAAACTGTATAGAAAAATGAAAGCGCAAATTATTCTCCGTTACTCTCTTCCGGCACTATATTCACGGCGGAACTATTTGTTATAAAACTTGCAGTAGAAAATGTAACAATTTCCGATCCTCACACACCTCATATATGTAAAAACTCATTAAACGCGATCACATCAATTCAAAAATACGACTCTCCTCATCAACACCGGGTATAGCCAAGGAAATTATTCTCACTCTTTGTAGTACATCCGTGATTCGTTCGCATGGATCCCATCATCACACGTTGTTGGGATCCAGGGGAATTCATTCGCGGATACTGCGGAAAAAGAAGGCTCATTGTTTTTTGTTTTTTGTTTTTTTTTGGTACCGAACATTGAAATTCCGTCAATGAAAGTTCATCATACAGTGCAAAAATCACTTCAAACATGGTAAAAACAGTGGACCAACATCCCGAACACGAACAAGCTGCGCTCATTTCGAGATACTATTCGACTTTGGAAAACCTTCAATAATGGGAGGAATGAAATCGCTGTCACTAGACTCCGCATAGGTCACTCCAAAATCACCGATAGTCATCTCCTGTCCAGACAACCTATTCCACTGTGTTCCAATAATTGCAGTTCTCCCATCACAATACAACATATTTACTCGTCAGCTGTCTCACCTATAATTCATACCGAGCACAAGTTCTCCAGTCGTCCAACCTTTCCGAAATCCTGTCTGGTCGACAAAATTGAACGCCTCCTACGTTTTCTCAATGATCACTAATCTATATTTCCCACTAGATCTAACTCTTATCTTATCCGTGCCCCTGGCCTAGGCTGCAGTACACGGCACGCTAATCAAAGAAGAAGAATAAGAAAAATAAAACGCGCAAAGCAAAAAATCGAAAGCGTATACCGAATTAGAAACAGAGTTGACATGTCAGTGGTGCGGAGTTGAAAAAGTAAAAATAAATACACCTCACGCAAGAAATCTCGGAAAAACCTTGCTACGAAAAAATTCGAAAATTTTGAAGGAGAATTTCAGTTGCGGGTAAAAAGAGATGAATTACGAAGAATTGAATTTTTTAACTTGAAACGCGCGAAATCATTAGTCACTCTTTTTATATGGATGTTGTATGAAATATTCCAGTACTTTAAAACACATACGTGTTTTAAGAATTTTTCATTCGTTTATGAATTTTGTTCTAAGATGTATTAAAAATTTTTTTCGCAAAAAATTTTAATTTCATTCGAACATCATGGCTATGAGAGGGCCTGGTAAATTTTTTTATTTATCCCTTTTTTTCTTAATAATAAGTAGTAGTACAATAATTCCAAACGTAAGCATTAGGACGAAAATATGATAGAAATTGTGTAAATACACTCATTTTAAATTTTATGCGGGTTAAAATATATTTAAATTATCCGAAATTGAAATTTACACATACACATGAAAGCGTTTGCATTAATTAATGATTACGTAGTAAAAATATCGTAAAATGCATAATATTCGTAAAAATTGTTTTTGATTTTTAAAAAGATTCCGAATGTTTTTCTCGCATATTGAAAAATCATAATAAATCGAGTGTATAAGAAAATCGCATATACTTGCAATGCAAACAGAATTGTTGAGGATAATTTTACAAACTTTTAATGTTATCGACTAGAGTTCTAGGTACCACATTTAAATTTGTGACTGAAGAAATTAAATTTTAATAATAATATAAAATTCAAGCATTGTTTTCTTACGTTTTTTTTTTATCTATCGACGTTGTAATTTTCGTCTCGCAATCTTTTATTTTTAATTACAATTATTAATAGAGTAATCTATAATTTATCGGTTAAAAAGTTTTTAACATCACTTTTAGCAGGCTATCGTGTAAATTTAACTTTACTATTATTATTATTATTATTATTATTATTGCCTATAACGAGATTTTGATATTGGTTGTTGCGGCTATCTTTTTTTTTTTTTTTGCCAGTTATTTCCATGGTGATCCGTTTCTGTTGTAAAGGCTCTGATGATAATTATTAGACAACACGCAGATTACACGTGTATATGTTAATTTGTCTCTTTTTGTAGAGAATCATCTTCCCTCAACTAACCTTTCTATTTCTCTCACTAAATCTTGTTACGTTGTATTTACTTTACGACCTTATAATTCTGCTTCTGTCCCCATCTGTCCCTAGCAAATACATCCCTTTCTCATATTAATTGTTTGTTTTTTTTTGTCCTGTTATCTTCCTTGACAGTCGATTATCCTTCTCCAAACACCGTGAAGTATCTTTAAAAGGCTAACCTGATGAATATTACTGTAAAATATACTGTTTTTTATCGAATCATTACTTTTTACTTTTTTCTGTGTTTTTATTAAATTTTTAAAATAAATCTTGAAGTCGGTTCTTTATGTTTTAAAAAAAGTATTTACTTTTAATCATTTTTTTAGTGTAAATATTTTTGACTGATAATACGGATGGATCAACTTAATATGATATTCTACTTTCGGTATACATATTACGTATATACGCGTATATTTATAATTTATCAAATGTATTTCATTTAAAAAAAAAAAAAAAGCAATTATTTATGGTGAAATTTTTTTTCCGAGCCGGTCACGAATAAAAAGAACACGAGACGATAACATACGGTCAAAATTGGTCAAAACATAATTTAGGGACCAAAAATATTTTTCTTTTTTTTTAGACTAACCGAATTTCTTTTAAAAATAAACGACCATCTGAAACTCTCGAATTTATACAATGCAATGTAAAACTAAACCGGATTCCAAGTCACTCGGGAATTCCTGGAAATGAGTTGGCCGACAGAGTAGCCAAAGAAGCGCCGCATCGATTCTCCCTGTTCCAGACACTCCCCGGTGTACCAGCTTCAGACTTCGTTTGCTACCTAGTAAAATTGGCTCTGGGCACAATATAGAACCGACGGTGGCTGGCCATCATCCCGTGTTTAGAATAAACTTCGCCAAATTAAGCAGAATGTCCTACAGACTCACCCGAGCCGAAGAAAAGATGATGTAATCGTTACCAGACTCCTCCGGCTAGGACATACGCAACTGACACATGGTTACTTACTGCAGAAGACACATGTAATTCTGATCTCTTTGTTCTCCATGTCCTCACAGAATGTCCTCAGTTCAATTCCTTCAGATTAGCACACATAAGCTTCCCTCCTCCTTGTGTCTAAAATATCCTCTCTGATGACGACCCTACTATCCTTTCGAACCTAATCAGTTTCCCCTGCACCATGCAAAGCTATAATACTACGCAATATAATTTCTAGAAATCAAAATTATTCGATCACATATATCTATATTTATCCGTGCCTCTAGCCGATAGTTGCTGTGCATGACACGTAAATAAAAAACAAGTAATAAATAAATAATAATAAACAACTAAAATGCATGTAACAATTAAAACCAGATTCATATACCGGTTTCCACTATACTTATATACATATATGCATATATATATACATGAATTTTCGAACGTTTGTCGTTCATTAGAATCGTTATTATTTATTTATTTATTTATTTATTTATTTATATTAACTTAAACCGATTTACAGCAGAGGTTTCCATGACATTTCTTAGAATAGACACGAAGTTATATGCATTTATATTTAGCAAAATTATTGATATTTCGGTAATTATTAATTATAAGATAAGAGCAGACCTGAATTTGAAACCGTACATAGAACAAAAAAAAATTGGAATTATACATGACAAACGATGGGATTATACGGAACAAATACTTTTTTCAATTACCTTTAGTTTATTAACCTAAGAAAAATTTTATTTTTTCTTTTTACATGTAAATATTCATAAAATTAAATTTATAGTTTTGGCCGCAAGCACATTTCTCTTGCTATGTTCCCGCCTCCGGAAAAAAAAAAAAAAAGAACAAGTACATTTCTTAATTTTATTTAGAAGCTTTTATATTACAGGCCTTTCATTTTTATCCTTTACAAAACTTTCTAAACTTTTATAACCAGTGCTTTTCTATTGTTCAAAAGAGTGTAGAAGCGAAAAGAAAAAGAACATTAAGAATCACGGAGGGGCCAATTTCAATGAAATCGTTTGAGGAAATAAGGGCAAAGTAAACATCTTCAGAACGAATAGAGAACAGGAGGAACATATAAGAGAATATTCAACGTTACTTTAAATTTCTTTAGTTTTTCCCTTTGAAGGGAGTAGTTTGCTGCACTATAACCAGTCCACGCCGAACAAGCGCGGTAGGTTAGTATTATTAAATAATATAAAAAAGAATGGAAAACAAAAGCTTAAATTGGATAACGAGAACGATGTCTAAAAAGTGCAATAAAAATAACCTCCCATTCGTCATTATCGCTAAGCAGATTTTTATCGGTTGACCTTTAGGATATATGTATGTATGTATACGTTTATAGGAAAAAGAAGAAAATAGATAAAAATGAAGGGAAACCGAATGGCTCGCTGACAATAGCGAAATAAATTGTAATATAAATTTATGGGACAGCTACGGTCGAGCGTAATATAATACTCACAGTGGATATTTAGTTTCCAGGAATCTTCGAAAGGCTTACTGAACAGTTCTGTGTTGCCGGAATATTGGCTGTCAGCTCGACAGGTCAGAACTTTACCGAAATCCTCCACCGTCGGAACGAAACTGAGTACACTGGTAGTAATATTGCCATCCTCGCTAACCTAATAAAATATACGTCAAAGTAATTAATCAATATCGCATCTCTAATAATGATAAATCGATTAATTTTAACTACTGCCAACGGCGACGTCTATGTTCTACTACACTTGCCTACACTAATTTCCTCTTTAATACCAACCGGTAATTTCATTAGAAGAGATTAATGAAGGAGAAAATGAGTACGGGTTTTACGCGATTTTTTTAGATTTTTTCTTGTCATTCAATATAAAATAATTACAAAAATTGCCTAAATACAATTTAAAATTGCCTAAATAATTCGTTATTTAAATTAAACTAACGTTCTCATTCCTTATTTCATTATTACTTCATTCTGCCAGTCGCTCGCTCCTTAAACATCTATCCGGCAAATACACCTAGCGGAGAAAACTAAACTGGAAATTTGCAAATTTATAAAAATAAGACGAAATTCAAATACCGTTGATTCGTAAAAATGTAAAAAGTAGTTGTGCAAATATTAAAATAATCTCGAAAAAAGTAATTGATCAACATCAGGAAAAATGTTAATAAAAACGAAAAGCAGCAACATACATCAGGGGCGCATCCAGAAAGACATCTAAGGAGGGGGAATTATATAATTACGTAAAATATTCTACGATAAACAGCAGATTTGAGAAATATCCCCCTTGTATTTCATAAAGAGAAAATCAAATAGCGACCACCTTTATAGAAATGTTTAAAAAATGTGTTTTAAAAATACTTATAATTATTACAATTTTTAATTTAAATTTTGTCTTATTTTTAGTTATGAAAAAAATAAAACGAAATTATAAAATTATACCTTAAATATGGTAGTTTATAAATAGTAAGAAAGATAGCATTTCTTATTTAGATACTTTACTTATTTTTTTTTTTTTTTTTAGTCATCCGATCCGAATTCTCTTTGTCCCCGTGGGGAAGTGTAAATACATATATATTCCTCATTGAACTATGTATTTTTAATTAAAATTACAAAATAAATAAAAACGGCAAAAAATTGATGATAATTACATTTAAAACAGAATAAAAAACGTGTCGTTAATAGTTTTACTAGAAAACAGAATTAAATATTAATTATTAAATCCCCGTAGGTAACATACAAATCTTTTATAGCATAAATTAAGTTTCTCTGTTATAACAAATTTTTTCATAGAGGCTTTGGTTCTTTGGGAGGAGAAATATCTCATATTCCCCCCGTGGATTCACCAATCGTTCGCCGTTGTCCTCGCCAATGCCAGAGGACTCAGACCTACCATCCTCGATGATGCATATTTTCCCTAAAGAAGTGCGAGAACCAATGGAAAACAGAATGGGCAGCTACGACAACGTTCTCAAAAAACATTAAGCCCACAGTCGAACCACGGTGGCCACCGGAGGGAATATCCCGACATGATTTTAAAAGTCTTAGCCGGCTGCGAATCGGCCACGTCACTATGTCGCACGGTCATATAATTAGCAAATCTTCGCCCCCCCCCCCCACTATGTGCTTCTTCTGCGGCCAGGCTGGTATACCGACAGTTCCACACATTCTTCTCACGTGCCCAAAGTTATTCAGGACGCAACATAGCCTAGCCAACAACATACAAGACTGTCTGGCAAATACTACAACTAACGTCACAAGAACTATATATCCTTCGCTAGAACGAGTGGTTTGACCGAACACATATAAATTACCTCCTTATATGTAACAATGACCTTAGCAGTTACAAACGGCGCACATAAAAAAGGTGTGGAGGAGAATTAAAAAAAAAAAAAAAAAAAAATAGAAGAAAAAGTTAAAAATATATTGAAATCTTTTTTTTTTTTTTAATTCGAAGTATGCAACAAAAAATCTATAGCTACAGAACTGACCATAAAATTATAATACGCTTAGTTCGTTTTAACAGTTCAAAAAGTCGATTAATAATGACAGTGTATTGTTCTGCAACAAAGCTCTTAAATATACTGCACCCGATACTGATTGTATAAACTAAACAATTAACAGATGTCCAACAGTTATTTGACAGTTCCAGACCTCTAGCTGATTTTAGTTTTTGAATAAATCGAAAAATTCGAAAATAATTTTTTACTCAAAAACGGTTTACTCGATTTGAATGAAATTTTTACGCATCACAAAGATATATAAAGATTCTTTACTGGGAAAAACTTAACAGTTAATAATCTTTATATCATTAGAAACAGGCGATTTTTTCCGAAATTATTTTTTCCCTTGTGATAACGTTTTTGTATAATTTTGAAACTAATTTTGTTTTAGTCTTTTTTTTTTTTTTTTATTATTATTGTAGAATAACCCTCTAAATTCAGAAATTGATTAAAAATGTACGCCATATTGATAATAAAATAAAAACTAGTTTTTTCATGAAAAAATCGATTTATTTCAATGTTTATAAAACAACAGAAAAGAAGCTTATTCGATTAATTTATAAGTAATAATAGCAAATATTCAAAACATTAAAATACGAAAACCATTTTTTTTTTTATTGAAATATTAAAATATTCAAAAATTTATTAGAAACTATATTGAAATGTTAATAATTTTACTTAAGGTATCCAATTTTAATACATTAATTTTTTCATAATAAAACTACACATACAAATTCTACTTGAGTTTCTTAGAGTTGACAATCTACTAGGTAATGAATAGGATTAACGCTTTTGTAGGGACTAAACATTGTTTACAAATAAGCCGTCAGTGCATTTGCTTCCTGATCATTTTTTTCATCCAAACTAAAATCTACTGCTGCTGTTGAAAAATTTGTTTACCATCTGACCATAATTTAAACTATAGAACATTGACAATCTTTCTTTTATGATATTTCCTCATAATATCGAACATTACGTGTTGGATTTTATTTTAAATTTATTAGATTCAGGGTTTGTATCATTTCTCACTTTTCAAATAATGATGTTTATATGAATATGCATTATGTTTGCTTCGCTTTATTATTTATTGAATATTCTATTACAGAACATTTCATATACTCGTATAATTAATATGCTTATATTAAAATGAATTTAACTTATGTATTTTTGAAGTATAAAAAAGAACCTCTCTTAAATTTATATGTTTTCTATAATCGTTAAATGTATTTTGGAAAATTATTCGCCTTTGCTTTTGAATAATGTCATTAATTTTCTTTTATTGAATTAGATATTAGATGCTTTCAGCGCCATAAACTCGAAGATCTGATAGGTAAATAAATTGCGATTCGTCCACCGGCGCAACGCGCAATACAATGCAACTGCATCTGCAACCCAACGTGTTTGTGACAGTTGGATTTAAGTTGCGTCGCATGTTCTTCGTCTACTGAATGCAACTCTCTTGCGATTTTCGACCGATAATTTTATCAGTCCGCTTCAGAATGTCAAGCTGAGCTGTTCAAAATCGTAATGTTGTCGTTGCATACTGGTATTTGAGACGGCTTTAAAATTACTGAATACCTTCAGTTTTTCTATTTAATATATGGATAAAAATTTTGAGATATTAATTTTTTTTTTTTTAATTTTAAAATAAGTTTGTGGGTCTCACTGGGCAAGTATGCCCGTTGTGTGAGTGCCCGACACTCTCACTATCGTTTATTCGATTTCAGTTCAAACTTATACATACTTATATTATAACATCGAAATTATACATACCTTAATTAATATATGTCTTAGTAAATATATATATATATAACTTATATATATGTGAAAAGAAAAAAGAAAAACCATACACATACCTGCATTCACTCTAAAAGTCATATATACATATATATCATGATATCGTAAACAATATCTTCTTTATGAATTACGAACAGTAAGTTATAAGAGGAGAGACACAAAAATAACAACATAGAATACATGTTATATCCGTAGCTACATGATTGAAAACTATCTAGGAGTGAGGAATTCGGACGTAAATCTTCAATCTTTGCACCATTCCTTCAGCCATTTCACCACTTCCTTTTTCCACACGGTAATATGCTATTTTCGTTTGTCATATGATTGGGGATAATGCTCATTACTTTTAATTAAGACCGAATCATCGTATGTTATCAATTCGTAGATTTGCCCCTCTAGGATATATGTATAATATATATTGATTTCTTGTTATTCGAGTAGTTTTTGGCCTAGTTGGTAACCTTATATTCTTGATATTATATTCGAGTAACCTGTAATAGTAGTAGTACATCTTTGGTGACATTTCATCATTTTCCTTCTATACATAATTGATCTCGAGTCACTCCGTTTCCAATTTGGTAGTATAATTTTAAGACACCTTTTTTGATTTTTACCTATTTTATTAATTTCCGTTTTCTTAGCCTCTCTCCATATTTGGATTCCATATAGAATTCTAGCCGTAATTATTGCATTGTAGTATATACAAGTAATGTTTTATATGAAAGTACCTGCTTTAGTTTATATAAAGCTGGAATTGTCTGTCTTATTTTCGAATTTAAGACTTGAACGTGCTTTTTCCAGCTCAAGGATCTACCGACATATATATTCACCTAGATATTTAAAATCTTTTACGTTTTCAAGAGGTGGACATAAACATGAAGGTGAAATATTCGTTTCATGAAGTTCGTGTAAGCATTCGTTATTATGAAGAATGATTATCACGACTCTTGTGTTTACTACTGTTTCGGATATGTAACAGTTTAGATTTATTTATATTTACACATAACCTTAGGCATGTGCCCATTTACTAAAATTATCTATATCTTGTTGCAGTAATTTTATCTTTTTATTTTCAATTAGTCATCAGCAAAAACATATATCTTTGCATTTTTAATGTGTCTGTATAATGAGTTAGTGTATATTAGAAATAGGATAGGAGCAAGTATAGTTCCCTGACCTACCCCAAATCGAATATTTTTTTCATTACTATTACTCCCTGCGATGATTTTTACTACACTTTTCCTGTTTTTTATATAATTTTTAAACCACGTTAGTTGGTTATTTAGAATACCAAGATTTTCTAAGTCATTAATCAGTAAATCATGATCAACTAAGTCAAACGCTTTTGTTAGATCAATGAAGGTAATTATAAATTGGTTCGCCATCGACAGTCCCGTATTTATCTTATTTGTGTCATCGTTCTTAATAACGTTATCGTGGACTTTTTTTCTCTAAACCCGTGTTGATTTTCATAAAGTAGGTTGTTTTTTTCCAAAACGCCTTTCGTGAAACGAAAAATGATCAAAAACGGAGAGATTAGTTCATTTGTGAGGCTATAATTCTTCAAAGGGTCATTCGCGATAAAAAATAAAAAATTATTTCGCAAAACAGTAGCTCTATAAATGTTACTATTTATTTTATTGTCGAATAATTCAGCATTTACATTACGAAACCACTGCATCCACTAGTTTACTGCAAAATACTTGATCGCGATCTGACCTTATAGACTCTAGAATATAAATCGGACAGACGCACGTCGTATACGCGAGTAACTTTCAGCAACGGAAGGTTAACACTGTTCACTACTTTCCAAACACAAGATAGGAATTCTTTCGGTAAAACTTTTTTTTTAAAAAGTGTCAACTGTTACAATAACTGTATCAAAAGTTATCATACTGCTCTGAATTAAGGTGATTTTCGGAAACCAGTGGTATGTAGCCAGGCACGGATTAAGTGCATTATAGGCCCGGGGCTACGGAAATATTAGGGGCCCTTTTGGAAGTGACAAAATTATCAGTTTTATAGAATAACTAAATTTTCTTTAATTTAATTCAATTATATTATTTTTAATTCGCGAATTAACATATAATTATTAATGTAAACAAAATTAAATATCATATAGATAATGGGTAGAATTTTCGATGCCAAAAAAAAAATATACATATATATATATATATATATATAAAATTTTAAACAGTGAATTTTTCAGCGAATTTTAACCAGAGATTTGCTTAAAAGGATAGTGTGTGTGTGCGTGTGTTGCGCGTGTACACACGCACACAAATTTATACAGACATTTCCCAAAAAAGGTAGATTCCGACTCGTTATACCTTAAAACAAATTTTGCGGCACGTTTTTAAGAAACTCGAAATTTTACTATTACGAAGTTTCCTCCTCTAGGCGGAAATAAAATTGGATACAAAATTATTAACAAATAAATGTATTAAAAAATGCATTTGCTCCTGTGTAAAGTTAACTCTATTTATTTAAAAAAAAGTTGATGCATATGACAAATGATAGATTAATTTCTTATTATATGTCAGAAGTGGGTGTCTCTTGGAGCCCTTTTATAAAGTGGGGCCCGTGGCTGCAGCCCCCCCCCCCCCCAGAACCTTCTAAATCCAGGCCTGTATGTTGCCAACTAAATTAATACAAATGCGAAGCACCGTATTTTTAACGCATAAATGCCGACAAATGGCCTAAGAAATGAGTGTGAAAATCAAATTAGTTTAAAATGTAACTGAACGAAGTAAACGATTCATTTGAATGATTGCTAAATAATAAATAACAGAAAGAAAAAGTTCGAATAGAAAACTTCATTCTTTGTTCTAAATACGGTTAGCGCAATTTTTATATTACACATACATATTGCAATATTTATTTTATACGGAAATAAATGAAATAAATGTATGTAATTGTGTAAATACATATATCCCTATAATTAACTAAAAGGAAAATTCGAATAAAACTGTAAGAAAATAGTTTTAATTTACAATTCTAATTTTACATTTGATTTGAATATTTTATTTATTTTTTACTTTTTTTTCAGGTTTATTTATAACAAAAACTGAAAGAGCATTAATAAAACAAAATTGTTACGATTATGGTTTAAATAGCCGAAACCAGCTGACACATTTTTAATGCTCAAAGCGCGGCCAATTAAAATCTAAAATAATTTATATACATATATAAATATATACATACATACATACATGTGTATATATATATATATATATATAATATTTACAGATATATATGATTTTATTTAGTAATGTTTTATTCGTACTAATTTTCAGGTGCACTTCAAATCGAGTACATTTTAAAAATTAACCTTTTTGACGTAAATTTACGACCGCTCTATTATAAAAATTTCATTAGCAGTTGTGGCCAGACAGGAAAATTTATATTTTTAGAAAAGTAAAATAAATTTAATTTTAAAAATAATATCGATAAAATATTTTATTGCAGGATATACTGGATTCGAACGATAACTTTCAAAGCAGCTTTCTACACCCGTCATATATGTTTCCGTGGAACAGGAGAAGTCGCTTTGAAAATACCCCTGCACACCGACCCTCGAGAATATTCTGCAATATTCTTCCTTTCGCAGTGAACTTTACACAATAGTTTCGACAAGTTCTCTTTGCCATTCTAAAACTTTTACCTCGCTATTTTCGCTCGTTTCAAAGAATCTGTTGACCAAAAACAGGAAGGGGATAAAGTCAATTTATTTTTTTCAATTATGTCGAAGTACTTTAATTTTTCTTTATGAGAAACTAAATTGCGTCCGAATGTTACCATGTCATCTTGATTAAAACGATTCTTTCCTAAACACCGGTGTTCCGGTTATTTTCCGAAACAGATGGCCAGCCTGATTTTAAATTAATCTAAAACTATTATGAATTATCCAAAATATTCCGCAAACTGTTCAACTAGCAAAATAAAAACTATTTTTGTCACCTTCCCGGCAACGAGTATTCATTTTAAAGTTGGTACAATCGCAACTTTTAATTGCGGAATTTTTAATGTTTTTAAAAGCTTGAAGTACCGAACAATAATGACCATAGCCTCGCTTAATATCGACCATAATATACCCGTTATTAATTTGAATTTTTTTCTAGACGAAGAGTTATAAGGTGATCCTTCTTATCGTTTTCTTCAAGCAATACTGCAACAGGACCGGATAATGTGTAACCTGATGTGATGCATTAGCCGCCACCAGCTACGCCGTCGAAAGCGCCGAACCAATATTAGTCTTAACGAGCAACAAATTACTATTAAATTCCTTATTTGAAGGTTAAGTTCATGTTACCGATGTTTTGAAGTCGTTAAAGTTGTACAGGATGTGATGAAAATGGAAAAAGTGTGAAGGATAATAAAGAAGGTTTCATTGTCCTCTTTGCAGGTGAAAATGTTGCACACGTAAGCGATGTTGCGCTCAAAAAGCGCGGTTAAGGCGGTATTGTATAAGGGAAAAAAAGAGAACAAAACTGTTCTAAAATTGCTCATCATTTTCGCCTAGCTCTAATTACAAATCCCAGACATCAACAAAATCAAGACTGCGTCAGCAATTCGTTATTTACTGATCGAAATACTAATTAATGGCGGTGAGTCTTCGAGAAATAAATATCATCTGGAAGCGGTATTAAAACGGAGAAAATGAGGCGAGAAAAAACCACATTACGTCAAAACAGAGCCACGTTTACCGGTTCTTTCGCATCTGCGGTAATAAAAACCGCGATTCATTCTCTAAAGACAAACAATAAACTCCTATTTTTATAATTAACTAATGCCGGAATCGAGGGAGATAAGTTAGTCTGATTTGCTCGATTATCTTCCCCTCTTCTGGTAGGATTCTTTCTGATTTCTCAGTTCCCAATATTATCCGCCTGTCTGCAGCCGCTCATTCCAGACTATGGTGTTAAACCCTTGTACGTCTCCTCATTTTCCAAGCCGGTCTCCTTTTTCTTGTCTATTCAACCTTCCCTTCCATGCTTCCCCCTTGTTTTTTTTAAATTTCCTTCTATGCGCCGCTCCAACATCTCTGTGTGATTTTCCACCTTTTCCTTCCACGTTTTTCCGTTATTCTTCTCTCGTGCCTACTACTTATTGTCCATTGCACCCCTCCAGCAATCAATTCATTTGTGATCCCGATCATATAATGTGTTCGGTTGTTCGTAATCTGTCAACTGAACAAGCTTCTTTTTATTCCTCCCTATTAATAATAAATCGGTATTCCCACTCCATACTGTGCTTCATTCATTCTCTTCCTTCCTTCTCCTTCTGTTGTCCGCTATCTCTGATCGTGTAAGAATCTGAGTCTCTCTTGCCCCTCTGTTCTATTGGGCTTAGGCCACACAATAAGTTGACAAACCCATACAAAAATGCGTTAGATAACCAGAAAGCTATTGGCAAAAGTATAATTACCCTGTTTGAAACGAATTATTTTTCCATCGACCGTGAACTGTATAATAATTCTTCGTGCAGTTTCTATACAAAAAAACTTAGGGAAGGAGGACGCCAAAGGTAAAACGGCCCGGATTTTAAGGAAGATTCGAAATAAAATAAAATGCCGTAAGCTTGGACACGGAAGAGAGGCAGTGTCAGTAGTTCGTGCGTCAGTCTGTCCGTGACGAAGTCTGTAATCGTGAGAGTTCTAGATGGATCTCTCTATTGCTTCAGAATGAAGAGGGAAGTTATTTAGGAAAAATTCGCTTTAGGGGGGGTATTTCAATTTAGAAAACAAAATAAAAAGACAATTTCAATACTTTTTTTTCTTAGTGATACATTTATTAACGACTATATACATTTTTTTTTAGCATCTACTTTCTGAAAAAAAATATATTTTTTTTAATATAACCTTTTTTTTTTTTTTTTAGCCGCAAGATGGGGTCAAAGTAATGCCGAAAAAAAATAAAATAAAATAAAAAATTTGGCGGAACTCATCCATCCGCTCAGAAGAATCCAATCTGAAAAAACAAAAAGCATTTTGAAGCTAAGAATTCGGCACTAAACTTAACTCGGTTAAAAAATATGCCCATAAAACAAAATGACGGCGGTGAGAAAAAAAATTTCAAAAAATTACCGTTTTTTCTCCAGTTATGACCAATTACTAGGTGTTTGGTTGTTTTTTTTCTTTTCTTTTAAAAATGGCCTTGATAACGAACAAAATTAATCTATTTTTTTTTTTTTTTTAATCGGTTCGGTAGAACTGGAGAAATCTCTTTTCCGCCAGTTGAAAAAACATATTGTTTTGAGAAAAACGCGTTTGAAGTTGTTTTTTTTTTTGTGAAATTTCATCGATGTCTTCAAGTTTTGAGTAACTAAACTTTTCCAAACTCTGGTCCAAAGGCATCCTCAGAAATATTTTCTTGTTCTTGGCGAGCCTTTTTCGCCGCAATTCTGCCCTTCTGTGCAGCTACAGCGAAACCCTTTTCTATCTGTTTTACGCGTCGGTGGTCTTTGTAATTCTTTGAATTCGACAGCTATGAGTCCAATTCTGATTCCCATCGTCTCCATCACTTTCAATACCGTTTTTCTACCTTCATTAAATATTGAAAAGGACACATAGGCGGCAAGTATGTTCTTGCTCGCAAAAGTATGTTTCGGTTTAATAGCCCAGAGTGTATTATTATCACCTTCGTCGTTATATTTTGACCTAAACAACGACTCAGAAGTTCATCTCCTGTTAGCCATTCTTAAACAGGTTTGACATATTCTTGCACCCCTTCACTCAAAGTAGGTGGATGTTTGAAAACCTCGTTGTTCGCTTGAGTCTTTTAATATTTGCACCATTCGCACTTCTCGTGCTACGGTGCGGCGTCCGTCGAGATCATACGGATGGATGTTGCCCATATTTCATTACTGTATCAGTGATGTGAAACATCTAATGGCGCGAACTGAAGATAAAATCGACTAGTGCGAGAAATAAAACCGCGAACCGGAATCTAGTAACGGCTCTCTGCTATCCCCCGCCCCCGTCAATAGCAAACGCCTAGCACCTTTCCTACATAGGAAGCTGTGCGGTGTGTACAGAAAAAAAATAGGCAATTTCAATTTCTTTCTGTGTATGCGTGTGTATGCGGGTATTTCTACTCTGCGACACTGCTAGTTTGTGCGTCTATCGATGAACGCCAGTCGTTTAAATTCAAATTTTTGACATAAAATTCGAGATTTACATTCTTTAGACTATAAACTATCTTCTGAACAAAAGAAATCGTTTTTTTTTTTTTAAACTGTAATACCCCCTTAAGGTAGTTGAAATGCTTGCTGCTCTTAAATATCTATTAATTCCTATCATGTGACAAATAAAACGTACGTTTAAAATTCCTCTTTAATTTATACAAAAAAAACACTGTTTCTAATAGACTCAATTACGGCTATCAAGTGAGTACTTCTTTGCGAGTAAGCTAGAGTTTTTTTTTTTTTTTTTTTATTATTTATTCATTTATTTACTCGGCTGTACCTTGCGGGTTTTCAGCCATGGTTCCTGATTGTTACTGTTATTATTGGTTGTTGATGTGTTTTGTGTTTTGTTATTCATTACATGGTTGACAAAACTGATCAAATTAAAAAAGTTTTTTTTACGTATTATTAGGGTTATTGGTTTCTTTATTATTTTCGGTTTTTCTCTTTCGTTTTTAAACTTATTGCATTCGAAAATCGAATGTTAATCGCCTGTTTCCTCTTTACACTCTATTTACAGATGTCTGATTCAGTAATTTTAAATCGTTTCATATAGAGACACCCCATTATTATTAAAAATTGAGTGAAGTTGTAATCGGTATAAAAATGTTTCATTTGTAGTCTTTCTTCTAAGTTTGAAACTACTATGTATTTCCCGCGTTGTAACTTTGCCAGTTTTTGATTTATCACACCTGAGTGTTGTCAGAGTGTCGTATACTACTTGAATTAATTTTATTGATCTGTTTTCGTATCGTTTTTTTGACTAAAATTTTAGTTCTTCTTGTATCAATGTTTTGATTTGGTTTACGGTTTCTAACTTTAAGTCTATAGGTATTATTATTATTCCTGCTAAGATGTTGACTGTAGTATATGATACTGTGCGATAACCAGAGATTTTTTTTTTTTTTTTTTTATTATATTTAAATGGGCACGCCAGCACAGGACATTTACCCAGCACAAAAGATTAAAAGAATAGAAGGACATATGGAGCGACAAGTTATATCAAGAAACGATTAGAGACAGAGGAAATGAAGGCGGATAACAAGGGAAGAACAGAAGGAGATGGAAAAGTGAGAATATAGAGGGCACTGTAAGGTGAGGGGGGGCCAAGGATAAGCAAATTGGAATAAAGGATCGCGCGTTCAGTAGAAATAAAGGAACATTCAAATAGTACGTGGTTTGCATCACACGTGCCATTGAAGGTAGGAGGATGAAAGGGACACAAAGGAGATTGAACCAGAGCAAAGCGGAAACGAGAAGCCGGGAGCAGACTGTGATTAAAACGAAGGCGAACTGTGGAAGAAATGACAGAACGGCTGATACTGGGAAAATTATTAAACCAGGGAGAAACGGATGGAGAAGGTTGTAAAGCAAGGTAAAAGGAGTCAGGGTTGGAGAAACAGGACGGATAGAGATCAGTCCAAAAGTCACGGTGAGAACGAAAAGAGAGAGAGTAAAGACTTTGGGAAGGAAATCTGCCTATGAAACGACCATTTAGTGCGGTCGAGCAAGCTAACGAGTCAGCAAGATCGTTACCAGCTATACCACAGTGGCCAGGAATCCAAAGCAGGTCAATATGGATAGAACGTGAGGCTAATAAATTGAAAATCAAGGAGCGTATATAAAGAATAATAGGACAAGAAGAGGGTTCAGGAAGGGGAGACGCGATAGCTACTAAAACACTCTTCGAGTCGGAGCATAGAAGGAAATTCACTAAATTAGAAGTTGAAGATATAACGAGGACCGCACGCAAAATAGCCGTGGATTCGGCTAGGAAGACAGAAGAGAAGGAGGGAAGTTGAAATGATTCAGAATAGTTGAGAGCAGGAAGAATAAAAGCGGCACCGACCCCCGAAGCAGATTTCGAGCCATCCGTAAAAATCGTGATGTGAGCAGGAAATAGAGAGGAAAGAGTGTGATTAAATTCTTCGTGAATGGCAGGACGAGGAAAAGACTTAAAATTAGAAGGTAAAGAGAATAACTTAGGCGGATGAGACAGTTCAGAGAATTTAAAGGTAAAGTATGGAGATTTGTTCTGGGAGAGGACAAAGTGAGAAAGTGGAACGAGTCGAGAAGAGATGAGAGAAAGAATTGGAATCTTACGAGGAGAAAAACGCCAGTTGACCCGGATATATTGATAAGAATTCATGAGTTTGGAAGGAGAGATCTGCAGACGTCTAATCATGAACCTTTCACCAAGGTGAAGTCTTCGAATACAAAGAGGAACAAAGCCAGTTTCGGACAGAAGAGCTGGAATTGGAGAAGAATTCAGGGCACCAACACAGAGGCGCAGACAAGAATTTTGGATGCGATCAAGTTTGACGAGAAGGGAAACAGGAGCACTGGCATAAAGAAAAGAACAATAGTCAAACTTAGAAAGAATAATGGATTTATACAGCATGAGAAGAATATATGGATCACCACCCCATTTGGGGGAAGACAACGCCTTCAAAAAATTGAGTCTTTTGAGAGCAGACGTGCAGAGATAGTTAATATGATCATGAAAAGACAGAGTACTATTAAGAATTACGCCGAGGTAGGAGAAGGAAGTGAGCAAAGGAATAGGGACCTGGCACATGAAAAGGTTAACCAAGGAACGATCAAAAGGACGAAATGTAAAAACGATACCAGCAGATTTCTCAGGGGAAATAGAAAGATGAAGAGAAGATAAATGAATTTTCTAAAATAGCAAAGGGAGTTATTAAGCTCCTCATTAGCAGAAAACAGATCATCGGAAGAAGAATAGACGAGAATATCGTTGGCAAAGAATAGCGAACTAGATGGAATAGAAAGAGAAGAAAGACTAAGGAAATAAATGTTAAAAAGGGTAGGACTAAGGCACGATCCCTGCGGAAGACCTCGAAAAACTGTCCTGGAATCAGAAAAGAAAGGGGTAGAAAGATGGATAGTTCTGTTCCGAAACAGATTAATAACTAAGGATGTAAACTCAAGAGGAATATTAATGGAAAGCATTTTATTCTGAAGAGAGGGAAGGTAAACCTTATCAAAAGCTGAGGTAGCATCAACGAACGCAGAGATAGTAAATTTTTTGTGGATGAAAGATTTATAGATATCAGAGAGAAAAAGGGATATGCAATCAGAAGAACCAAAGCCAGGACGGAAACCAAACATGTTATCAGGAAGAACATTATTATATTCTAGCCACCAGATAAGGCGCCTATTAATCATTCGTTCAAAAAGTTTTCTTAAACAAGAAGCTAGAGAAATAGGACGAAAGGATTTGGGATTCTTCTTCGGAATGGGAATAATAACAAAGGAATTCCAAAGCGGAGGAGTTTCACAGATACATAGAAAAGAATTGTAAATTGACAACAGGATTTTAAGTGCTGATTCAGAAAGGTTCTTAAGGACACGGAATGGAATGCCATCTATACCAGGGCTAGAATTAGAAGAATTAGTCAAGGAAGCACGAAGTTCATTGATGCTGAAGCTAGAAGACAGGAAGTGGGAAGAATTGGAGATAGGAAGGGAAAGAGACCAAAATTCCTCAAGGGAAGGAACATAAGACGGGAGCAATGGAATCAAGAAAAGTAGTGAGTCTATCTGAAGGAAGGTTATAAAATGTTGGACGATCCGATCTAGAAGAGCGAAAAGCTATAGCCATCTTCCAAAGATGGGAAATTGAAGTAGATCTAGAAAACGAAGCACAAAATTTCCTCCATGAATTTCTTTTGGACGTTTTGAGGATAAATCTAGCCTTGGCATTAGCTTTTTTATGAGACATGAAGTTAGCAAAGGAAGAACAAGACCGGAAACATCTAAATGAAGAGACACTGTCTTTAACGGCATTAGTACAATCTTCGTTCCACCAAAGTGAGGAAGCCTGAAGATGGTAATATCTTTTGGAATGATGAATTGGTGGAGAGGAGGCGTCCAGAGCAGAAGAAATGGAATCAGAGAAAACGTTATATTGTTGAATAGGGTCGGAGAGGGAGTGTATGTAAGGAAGAGATAAGTCGAAATTAGAACGGAATTCCTCCCAGTTAACCTTGTTGAGAGACCATTTAGGAGCGAGAGCGGGTATAGAATAATGAGGAAGAGGAGGAGGGGGAGGAAAGAGATGGTGAAGAGAGAAAACAATGGGAACATGATCGCTGCCGAAGGTACCGTCCAGAGTTTTCCATTGACAGCGAAGACCAAAGTGTGGAGAGGTAAAGGACAGATCAACAGAGCTGGATGAGTGAGCGCCTCTATAACGAGTAGGAGAGTTATCATTCAGAAGTACAAAACTTTTACCGAGAATAAAGTTTTCTAGAACACGGTCATTCCTGTTATGACGCGCAGAGCCTCAAAGAGGAGAGTGAGCATTCCAGTCACCGCCGACAATAAAGGGAAGAGAGTGAGGATAAGCCAAAAGAGAGAATGGGAAATTATTAAGGTCAAAACTAGGAGGAACGTATACAGAAAATATATGAACAGGCTGAGGATGAATATTTGGGATCGAAATATGGACTAAGTTGGGAGAGAGAGAATCTGAAGAAAAGTAAGAAGAATGGTCGTGGTGGACAAAGAAGATATCATTTCTTATGAGGATGGCAGCGCCACCATAGCCATCAACACGATCAGAACGTATTGCTGTAAAGCCACGAATGGAAATATTAGAGGATTCCGAAAGCTAGGTCTCAGATAAAAGAGCAATATGGATAGAGGAGGAGTCTAGTATTCCCTCCAATGCTTGTTGGTTGGCTCTTAGACTACGACAATTCCATTGGAGAATATTAAACTTGTGGATCATTAGGAAGAAAGCGTGGAAAATGGCATGAAGAGAGTTCCTGCTTGCCGACCAAGAAGGGAGTACAAGGAAGAGTATGAGTGGAACCATAAGAGAGGGAGCTGACTGTGGAGGCAGATGAATAAGACAAGGAAGTAAGATAGAATCTGCGGCAATAAGGCGAAATATCAAGGGAATAAACATGGATAAATAATAATAGTAACTGAAGACAGTAAATGCAGAAAGACATTACACCAGAACAACAGAAGGTTCTATGCCTTCCATTATTATGTAAAAATGTTATATAAATGAAGCTATGCTCAGTCCGCATGCAACATGTAACAGTAAACAGGTAAAAAAGCCTGCGACTGACTAAAGGAAAGATTATCAAAACGTCCTTAGGACCGGTAGGTTTAATTATCTCCCAAGGCGTTTTTCTAAAATGACCAGGCTGAACCATAGGAAGGAAAACATTAACTGCATTGGAATACTGGTCAAAATGAACCGATTCCATATATCTTATAATTCTTAAAGAAAAAATTTGAAAGGATTGTGAAAGGAAGTTCAAAACTTTGCACTAAGCCACTGTGAGTAGATGACTCAAATCATTTCTCAACAGCGTACTGCAGAGCAGTGACAAGTTGAAAAGGAAAATGAAGAAGAAATTTAAGAGAGAAATTAATTGCCGTATAAATTACTAGACAGGAAGGAGAAAAGTGAAGAGGCAAAGTTAGATGAGGTCACAATGTTGTGGGAAGAAAGCAGATCAATAATATCAGTTGCTAAATTGGTCATAGGGGAAGAAGAAGTCGCAGAAGAAGAAGCAGGTGCAGAATGATTGGAGACTAAAGCGGAGGGAACACTGGTGTTAGGAAGACCGGGATTATTACTTACGTTAAGAGGAAGGTTTAAAGCCCAGCCATTGGAGAAGAACGGAAGTTGGTTAGACGGAAGAGGAGGGAATTGAGGCTTAGGTTTAAAAGAATGATGGTTTTTATTAGGTTTGTGGAAAGTGGGAGTCTTAGGAAGAGCGTGGCCAGTAGAAACAGGAGTATCGGGAGAAATTATCAATTTGGAGGAAGGAACAGAGGCGCGACTAGCGTAAGAAAATGCCGGAGTAGTAATAGATTTGTTTTTTATAGCAGAAGCTTCATGAAACGAAACGTTTTCAAAAGCTATTATCTTCTTGATGTCCTTTTGCCTAGACCACTCGGGGCAACTGCGGTCATTAGAACAGTGTGAACCGTTACAGTTTCGGCATAGAGGAGGGTTTTGCAGATTAGAACATTCAGAGACAGGATGTTTTAAGGAACAATGGGAACAAATAGCGCTGGAGCTGCGGCAGTTTTTAGCGATGTGACCAAAGAGGAAACATTTAGAGCACTGGGTCGGAGGTTTGATGATGGGGGCTACAGGAAAACGGAGCATGTAGATAGACACGAAATTGGGAAGAGTTGTATTACTAGAAAATTTGATTTCGATGGAATTCGTAGGGATTTTCTTACCCTCGGAAGTACGAAAAATTCTTCTTACGGATCTTACAGGAACAGAGGTTTCAATCCCTGATAATATGTCGTCTTCAGAAAAGGAAGGATGGACGCCTGAAATTACACCTAACCTATACAAAGAAGTAGAAGGAATGAATGCCGTTAAGTTATGTTTAAGAAGGAAATCCTGATTATGGAGGAAAGAATTTGCCGTTAAAGAAGAAGAGAAAGATACAGAGATTTGGTTTCTTCCCCGTTGGGAAATGTTCGTAAAGGAAGATGATATTGAGCTGATCAGTTTAGCTAGAGCAAGGGGATGATAATTGCCTAGGTTAGAAGTAGAGGAAGTGTGCTCAACTATAATGGGGAAAGGACCAGGATGATCAGAAGGATAGGACTCTCCGGACTTGTTATCCCTGTTAACGTTATTATTATTATTACCACTGTTATTATTATTATTATGATTATCATCGTTTTCGTTGATACTACCACTACAACTATTACTACTATTTCCGCTACTATTATTATTATTATTATTATTATTGTCATTTTTACCATTAGAACTGTTGTTAATGATTTTATCAATGGCCGTATTCTGTTCGCCGTTGATATTGTTAATATTATTATTATTGATATTATTGCTAATATTGGTAGTAGTCGAATTATTCGAATTGTTTTTAATATTATTATTCTTAATATTGAGGCTGGGATCGACAACATGAGGAGAACTAAGTTCAGCCTGGGAGAGTTTAATCTCTTTCGGTTGAGCAGCGGAAGTAGACGAAAGAGGATCAGCAGATTTACGTTTAGAGTTACCGTCCACGTCCATATTAATAGACAAGTTTAACGGAGGTTTGATAACTTTAGCGGGATTCACAGTAAGAAGAAAATAAATAAAAATTATAACTAAAAATAATGAAAAATTAAAACGATTTGAAGACGAAATAATTAAAATAGAAACGTCGTTACTAGCTAGCTGAGTTGATTTACAACAGCGATAAGAAACTAAGCGATAAATAGGAACGATCTCACCGGTGGATTTATCGGCTGCGATGAAGTTGATTAAATCGAAGACGCCGCAGTCGGAACACAATTGTTAACTGATAAGAAAACAACGCGAACGAACAACCGAAAACACAATTCTTTCACTTTAAAGAGATTGTTCCTATTACTTAAATTGTTTGATCCAATCCATTATGCTGCTTCTCATATTATCATCTTGTTTCAAAATACATATGCATATACATATATCAACTTGTCGATGAGTTTTCTTATACTCGTATCTAATGATTTTTACACCATACTACTTACATTATATGCATAATTATCGCCGCGACAAATATATTATTACAAGCTTATCCCATTATTTCCTTATTTCTAATTTATCTATAATTAATCTATTTTTTTTTTTTTTTATTTCATTTTATTTTGTTTTTTTCATCCCTTTTCCTTTTTCCCGTTTAGTTTTCACTATTGTTTGTCACTATTTCCCCGTACCCTTTTCTCTTATTTAATGCTTATTATTATTATTCCTATATTTCCCTCTTTCTGCAACCATTCTCCTTTATTTTCCTATTTTTTACCCTAATTTTTTCCTCCTCCATTATTTCTTTAGGCGATTTTTATTTAATAACTGAGTTATAATGCATTTGTCTGTTTGCTCCTCTAACTTTGTTATAGCTAACGGCAGTCTGTACAGATAATTTTCCCTCGGCATTCTGTTCTTCTTCATTCCTCCAGTTCTATTTTTTTATCTGTCATTATGTTTTCCCGTATCTTTATTAATACGTTCCTTTAACGCTCTCTTTTTGAATTATTTCACTTTCGATCTCGTATTTATGATTTGAAATTAATTTCAAGCAATTTATTTGCAGTTTACTTATTTTCCCCACGTACGTTCAGCCATTAGGGCCTGAATTTCATATCTGATTCTCAATTAGCGCATGATACACCATTTTTACTGTTTTATTTGTTGCATATTTCTTTAAAGTGCATAATGCACCGGTAATGTTGCCCTAATTTTCTTGCAATGTATAATAATACGTACGTCCTACCTTAAGTGCTGGTCCACCATTACCCACAAATATTTATATTGGGTCGCTACTCTTATCTTCCGGCAGTTTATCTTCTCACATTCATTTCTTTCGTCCCACTCATGTACACGTTCGTTTGAGTGCATTATTAAATTTGGACAATATACACATACCTATCCCTTTTCATTCGTAGTACCATTGGTTTAACTTTTTGGTACACATTAATTCTTAGGTTTTTATCGTTTGCCTATTTACTTATTGTGATTAGATCTGTTTGCATTTTCATTTCTACCTCTTTAATATCTTTATGTGCTGTAACTATTGCTATATCATCCGCGCCATTCATCAGTTTGTACTTTATGGCAAGGGTCAAGAAGTTTCTTTACATATTGTGACTTTTGTGGTTTTATATGATGGCGCAGTATGCCATCATTAATACCAGATTTACTCAACAACATTTTGACAAAAATCAACAAACTTTTATTCGAATATAGTACTAGTCATAAATATAACTTATCCAAACTCCTGTTTTTTCCGCGGCTACACGTTTAGATAAAAACGTTAATAAAGCCTCTTTCAAAGAAGCGCTCTTAAAATATTACACAGTTGATAAAATATACACCGACCGATCAAAAGCCAGCCTATCAAAGCCATTTGCTAAGTGCTTGTGCGCTTGAGCATTTGAAATTTCCAGGGACGTTACAAGCATACGTTTCAGCAATGTCCAGTATTCTGTCTTAGATGCGCTAGTTAGTGTACATTTGCCTTCAAGTTTTCTTCTGGACTTGAACATTAGTAATCGAACCATTTCGCTCGTTGCGACGTCCCCTTATTCGTTGTTCTTTACAGATAGAATGACAACAAACGGTACATATATATATTCCATTGCACCTCGACTACTTGAAAACGAACTATCACTTTGGTTTGTTTTGGGTCATGTATCCGATGTTCTGTAGACCATCGATAAGGGCGAGTTCGATGATACTTTTT
Source organism: Icerya purchasi (assembly GCA_039619475.1). NCBI lineage: Eukaryota > Metazoa > Arthropoda > Insecta > Hemiptera > Monophlebidae > Icerya > Icerya purchasi. The sequence goes on from CM077115.1 coordinate 545,624,292, forward strand.
ATAATCACACGAGATTCACCATTACTTGTAAAATTACACTAATCTCCTGCGCACCCATAACCGGCTTTCCTTTGCCGTGGCCTAGAGCCGATAACCTGAACTCACCATGGTAACTTCCGGACGAAGTCATACTCACCTGCCATTAGCCTCACAGTAGAAAATGCATAATCATCTTTTTTTAAAGCGCGCAAATTAAAATTAGCAATGATAATCGATGAAATAAGATTCTACTATATAAAAATTTTCATCGCATTAATATTCTCTGCTATTAAGAAAAAATTTGCACTCCGCTTCTTATTCTTACCCCTCTTCTTGGGTCAATGACTTTATGACGAACCCAAAAAAAAAAAAAAAAGAAAATTGCACGATTTTCTTCAAACAAAACTCAGGAACATAATAACTGTAATTTAACTGTAGTTATTTTTCATATTGTTAATTTGATTTGTTTACTTGTCAAAGTATATTATTAAAGATATCGTTCGTTCTTGCGCTTCTCGTTCATAATAACTCCCGCGATCATGAAGCCTTGTCTTCGAAACGCGTCGGGGGGTATTTGATAAATTAAATAATTGTTTTAAATTGGTGTTTAAAATTAATTATTGTACAATTATAAATATTGTACCATAAGTAGCTTCGCTTTCAATAAAATTTCCACTTACCCTACCGGTTTTGCTAATTTTAACCATGACTCACGTAAAATTATTTTTTGACCAAAATATGTGTCATTTAGGGATCTATAATACATCTAAAAATGCCAGTTTCATTTTTTCGTGCCCGTGTATTTTCATCGGTAAAAACATGAACAATATTAGAAAGTGTCATTTAGAGGGTGTAGAAGATGAAATACAAAAAGAAAGGGAGTTGTTAATTTTTTTACTGAGATGCCCCTATCTGATATGTCTACAACATGCTGAAAAATTAAGAAAATCAGTTAATTTAGGCCCGAGAAAAAAAATGAACTGTATTTCAGAAAAAGAGGAGTTTTTCAAAAACAATGAGGGACGATCTTTAAACCTTCTGTCACGAATGTTCCCAGCTGGCACTCACCTACCCCCCAAATAACAAACCCGGTAACTTTCTAGGGCAAATTTACCATTCTTATTGACATATGTGACCTTTGCCGAAAATAAGAAAAAGTAAATACCCGATGTTACACTAATCTAGCATACGTTGAATTATTTATTTATCTACAAATCGCCAGTACAACAGCCCGAAGTCCAATTACTGTACAGCACAATATGGATATATACATATACACATACATACTTAAAAATACAAAATAAATAGAGAAATAAGCACAAGTACACTACTTATACATTTATGTATCCATGCACACACGCACACCACATACTCACACGTACACACGCATACATGTATACATACATACGCGTGTATATCAATATAATTTACAAATAGAAGCATACATAGCTTCAAAATTGAATTACACGTGCATAGATAAGAAAACGCATAATTTACATTCAATCTGTCACCGATAAATGCAAGCAGAAAAATAATAAACTCACAATAATGTAATATATTCCAACACACACAGGCGTAACAGTTTATATTCCGAGCAACGCCACATTTTTTATTGCAAAATATCCCGAATGATTTTTAAAAACTCCCTAAAATTATTGCTATCAAAAATGTCAATTATCTAAGTTATTATATAACACTAACAGCGAACGAAACGGGGAGTATGAAATAGCTTTGTTTTGGCCAAATCTATCGCTAATACCTCACTTCAACGAATGATATGGGCAGGAACCCTTAAGTTTATTTGTCCCTAAAAGTGGCGAGCAATCTAATTTGCCATGGTTTAGTTTATATCAGAAAGAAAGTTCTGCTATCTTTCTGTGTCCCTCAAGATTCCTAATCCGCAAACCAGTCAATGCTTTACTATAAATACATATTTGCTGTCATACGGTTTAATAAATTTGTACTGTAGAGATACCTTAAAAATTTCTTTTGCACGTTCTCAACCATGAATTATTGATGGAAACTCTAGATGTGAGCTGACTAAAGAGAAATATAAATATAAGTAAGTTTCGATGTGCATGAAATTCCTGCAGTATCACACATTCAAGCATTTTTCTAGCTCGACTGACCACTTGAATAATATGCGGCTTAAAAGTGAGTTTAGTGTCTAAAGTAATTCCTAGATCTTTAGCGATTGTTTCAAAGCAAAACATTATCAATATTATACGAGCTGCTGACAGGAAAATATTTGCGAGCGAAAGTAGTATAATATTATTCGCAATACTCCAACGTTTAACATTATTAATATCCTTTTGCAATAAATACACATCCTCAATATTCTTTATCTCCCTAAATAACTTCACATCATACGCATATAGGAGAATTTTCGATTGCTGTATCACATTGGGTAAGTCGTTAATAAAGAGCAGGAATAAAAATGGGAACCTTGTGGTACGCCTGAAAGACACAGAAAGGAAGGCGATTTAAAATATTTAACCTGGACATACTGATGTCTATTTTTCAGATAAATTTCAAACAGTTTTATTAAATTATGTGAAAATATAGATTCGTTTAATTTCCTCAAGAGAGAATTGAATGATCAACCTTATCAGATGCTTTCTGGAAATTCGTGTAAATCGCATCGACTTGAGACGACTTATCTAATACACAGGAAACGTATTCGACAAATGTTATTAAATTTGTAACAACAGATCTGCCCTCCATAAAACCATATTGATATATAGATGATGTTTAATTTGCGGATATATGCTATTATAAAGGATGCGCTCAAATATTTTTTCAGCCTGAGGTAGCAACGATATAGACCTAAAATTTGTAATATCGTTAGACTGATTGCTTTTCGGTAACGGGGTAATTCTTGATCATTTCCAGCTTTCGGGAAAAATGAAATGATTTATAACGTAATTATAAACGTGTGTAATCGATTCGGTAAATAAGACGCGTTGACATTCTTTGAATAGACATATATGGTGGTATACCATCAGGGCCTAATGTACCTTTAGATATTAAAATGTCTTCAATGTTTCCTTTACTTCGGCTTTAGTTATATTTTTTATTGTTATGTGATTTGGAGGAGCCAAGATTGTTTTCCAGTTGCTCACAAGATCAGGAAGCTCTTACCGCTTTAGAATACGTCGATGTAAAATGTCCAACAAAAGAAGATGCAATGTGATTAGAATTTCGTAATATTTCTCCCTGATGTGCAAAAGTGTTGCTGTTCAAAGATACGTTTTTTCCTTTACCTTGGTTAACCTAAGCCCAGAATCCTGTCGGTTCAATTTTCATTATGCGTTCTATTTCAGTCTCAAACCCGGTATCTTTCAGCACTCATTTTTAATTTAAGTCGTTTACATATATTTCGGAAATTCTATTTAAAGTGTTCCTGCCTTGTTCTTTTATACTTTAAACGATTCCTTTCTTTAATCAAAAACATATTCATTTCCTTCGTAAACCACCGCGGATAAGAGCTTTCACCACTCATTTGTAAAGGCACTGTGTTTCATCCAAAATTCTTTGTAACTATTTATCAAAATAACAAGCAACTTCATTACCGTCTCCAGTTTCATACAATGGTGGTTTCCAGTCTATAACACGGAATCAGATTGTACGTATGGGAACCTTGAAAACGTAAATTTTATAATCTCTTAAAACTGTCTTAAGCAAATATGAGAAATTATAAATGACTGAAATATATGTACATTCACGACAAAAAAAAAAGTTTCTTTTTTAATTCGATAATTAACCGTTGGATATAAAATTGACTGCCTTCACTTCTTATTTCACCAGCGACCTAACCATTCACCTTATCAAAGAAAGCTCTTCAACTAGTAAAAATAAAAAAATTTAACACAACACGCGATAACAGGTCGACTTTGCAATACGATAAAACAGCCTTTTTAACTTTGTTAATTATATTATATTTATGATATTATATTGTATATATATATATATATATATATATATATATATATATATATATATATATATATATATATATATATACTATATACAGTGAGCAACGAAAATATTCGGACACTAGGTAATTTTTTAATTTTTTGATTAAAAAGTTGTATTTATGCAATCTTTTTGAAAAAAAAAATAAAATGTAAGGGCATGTTAGAACAGAGCATTAGGTAATAGAGACAGTAAACACTTTTGATGCATAATAATAATAACAAGCGGAAATTTGAAACAAAATAAAAATAGTCTATTTAAGGCGCAACAAAAATATTCGGACAGCTTCAATAAAACTCAAAAATTCGATTTTAAAATCACCTTTAATATTTTGTCGGTAACCCCTTCTGTTGAATAACAGTATTCATCCTCCTGGGCATCGATTCAACTAATTTTTCTGTAAATTCGGATGAAATTTTTCGCCACTCTTGCTCGATAATTATTTTTAGCTGTGTTTTACTTCTAATATTCGTTTTCCGAATTTTTCGGTCCAAGTGGTCCCACGAATTTTCGATGGGATTGATGTCCGGTGATTGAGGTGGTGTTTCCATGACGTTCGGACAGTTGTACAATAGCCACGACCGCGCTTTGTACGATTTATGCTTAGAGTCATTATCTTGGAAGAACTTGAAATTGTTTTCCAGACACAATTTTTCGGCACTACATTTCAAATTTCTTTTCAGAAGGTCGACGTATGTATGTATCCGCATTCATATTACCTTCCATAAACTCCCAAGTTACCGACCCCAGACGCGGCGAAACATCCCCATACCATAAGACTTCCTCCACCATGTTTGACTGTCGCGTTCAGGTTGTATATTTTAAGCTCTGTATTCGGTTTCCTCCAAATTTTTAGACACGCCCGTAACTTCCGAAAACATTTAATTTACTTTCGTCAGTAAAAATTACAGTTTTCCAAAAATTTACATCACGATTAGCATGTTCCTTTGCAAAGTTGAAACGTTTTATTTTTGGATTTGTTTCGCTGACCAAAGGTTTCTTTCGCGCGACTTTCAAATTGTAACCGTTCTTTTTAATTATTTGACGCATCATCGTTTGTGGGCGAACTTCAATATTAGATGTAAGAATGATAACATGTAAATTTTGTATGTCAAATAAACGATAATAAGAGGTTGGGCACTCACATAACGGGCATACTTGCTCAGTGAGACCCAAAACTTATTTCCATAAAAAAAAAAAAAAAAAAAAAAAAAAAAAAAGTCTTTCGAGTATTTTTGTAGGATATTTTAGGCGCACTAATTGCTGGATTTTTCTTTACCTGCCACTCGTTATGAACCGCTGATCACGTGTTGACAATTTCTGTGGTCGACCTGTTTGTGGAACTGAGTCTATCCGATCTTCTTTTTCAGAACGTTTAATGATGTCGCCGACAGTGCTTTTTCTCATATTTAATAACATCGAAATTTTACGAACAGAAAATCCTTTACTATGATTGCAAATCACCAACTGTCGTTGCTCAAAGGAGGAGTTATTGCCTTTACGAGGCATTTTTTTAAATAAATTTGAAACCAAATGTAAACATGAATGTAAAATGTCAAATGTCGATCAGCGGTTCATTGAACAGGTTGCCGCCTTTGGTATGAAATGACTCACCCCCGGTGAACGCGCATCGTTGTCTCATGGAAAAACCCAACACTGCTCGACGTACGTACGTGTCCGAATATTTTTGTTGCCGCTTGAAAGCGTATTACGGTATGTTATTCATTTTTTTGGTGATTTTATTGATGATTTTTGGTTTTTTTTTGCTGAATTTATTACCTTACGCTCTGTTCTAATATGCCCTTTTATTTTTTTTTTCAAAAAGTTTTCATAAATACAACTTTTTAATCAAAAAATGAAAAAATTACCTAGTGTCCGAATATTTTCGTTGCTCACTGTATATACACTGAGTCACAAAAGTCTTTACACACCTACTAAATTTTTGTTTTCTTGCAATTGTCACGAGATGTTTTTAAGATAGAAAACTGGAGAAAAATGTAATAGCTTCTTAGGACTAGGAACAATAAGGAACATAATATTCGAACAAAAAAAAAACTAAATTGAAATAACTAGGGACAAAAAACCTAAAAATCGAAGGAAAAAGTACGACACAAAAGTCTTTACACAGCAGCAAGTTGAAATGGGCCTTTCCCAATAATTAGACAATCTATCGCGCTATAAACGTTATCGGCAGTAACTCCGCTCACTACGTAACCCCCCGCTTCCGCTCCCGGATTTTCCGTTCGCTGCAACGAGTTGAATAATCCACTTTTAATTACTTGTTAACTTTCGTGACAAGTTGTGTGACAATCGTTACGTGTAAAATGCGGAAAGAAATTTCTTTCGATGTCCGTCAATTGATAAATGTTCATGCTGCGCGTGGAATGTCGTATACAAAAATTGCACATTTACTCGCCATTAAACAGGAGTGTACAGTCTTTGAAGATTGCACAACGCCGCTTTAAAATCGAAGATCAACTTAAAAATTTGAAACGGACAGGTCAGCCAACGATCGTTACGCCGCATTATTCGAAAAATAAAAGTGAACCCGAAACTCACCGAGCCTAAATTAACGTCCGAATAGTGTGCAGAAACCAAAAAGCATTGTAGCGCTGAAACCATCCGTCGTGTCATCAAAAAAGAAGGGGATATAATGGTCGAGTCGCTCGAAAAAACCATTTATCAACGATCATAATCGGAAAATTCGAATGAATTTTGCTCTCAAGAATGTTTGGAAGCCCGAATCGTATTGCAGTAACGTAATATATTTTGCGACGAATCGAAATTTAATATTTTTAGCTCCGATGGTAAAGTAATGGTGTGGAGGAAGCCTAATGAAGCACATTAAAACCGAAAAATGTGAAATCAACGATTAAACACAGAAGCGACAGTGTAATGGTGTGGGGTTGTATTTCAGCGGGGGGTGTGGGCGAATTAGTCTTCATTGACACGATTATGAATATCAATATGTATGTTAACCTTTTAAAGGAAAACTTACTAAATAGTTCCGAGGAGCTGGGGATATCACGATCGTTTAAATTTTAACAGGACAACGATCCTAAGCATAAATCACGTATAGTACAAGAATGGCTTCTCTGTCGATGCCCCAAAGTCCTTAAAACCCCCGCCCAATCGCCGGACCTAAATCCCATAGAGAATGTATGGGAGTCAAACGCAAATTACATTCCAAAGCTGAGTTACAACAACGATTGCAAGCGGAATGGAGTAATCTGACTGCTGAATACACCAGTAAGGTAACTTTAAATATGTCGCATCGATTAAAATATGTAATCGATGCAAATGGAAATGCTACCAATTATTAAGTTACCAAATTTTTTCAGTTTATCTGGCTGTGTAAAGACTTTTGTGATGTAATTTTTTGTTCAATTTTTAGTTTTTTGACCCAAGTTCTTTCAATTTAGTTTTTTTTTTTTTTTTGTTCAAATATTATATTCCTTGTTTTTCCTTATTATTAGAAGCTCTGAAGTGAGAAGTGATAACGCTCGGTCGTGCATTCATGTGTTTTCGGTGTATGCCGTAAAATTCTAAATCGTAAACGTGATATAAAAAGAATAAAACTCGATTACAATTTTCGGTTTTCTGTTTTGAGTGATAATTAACATCGCCGTGTATAAATAATCGAACGGCTGACGAGCCGTTTGATTAGCACAGGATGGACTTGTCCGCTCGCCGATTACCTCATGCTCCCCCAACAACTGTAACAACTACTGCAGAAAACAACACAACACAGCAACCGTTCGTAAATCCGTTATCAGCAACGATGCCAATACCAATAAATGAAGGTAACAATCAACAAATCGCAGGTAATGCTTTTATCTCTTATTCTAATCAACCGATTTCAGAACAAAATCAGCACTGTAATACTTCAATAAATACGATTAATTATGCTAAAGCGGCTGCTCTAATGAATTTTCCCTCAAAAGAACAAGCTATAGTTTTCAATATTCCAAAAGGCGAAAGCCAAAAAGATTTTATCATGAAAATAGGAGAAATTGTTCAACCAGTAAATTTAAAATATGTATCGCGTATGTCTCGTGATAGATTTGCAATATTTTTATCGAACAAAAAATTAGTTGACTATATAATTGAAAATCACAGCACTATCAAAATTAATAATAACATCACACAAATAAGAAGATTAATTAATCCGAAAAAACGTATAATTATATCAAATATATGCCCTTCTATACGTCATTCAATAGTTGAACAGACCTTAAAAACGAACTATAATATAAATGTCGATTCACAGATTTCCTTTATAAGATATGGTATGGGTGAAACAAAGGGATACGAGCATTTGCTAAACGCAAAACGTCAATTTTTCATTAACCCGGAAGAAGCAAACAAAATCCCAGAAACTCTTCTCCTACGCTACCAAGATGTGACGTATCGAATATTTTTCTCACCAGATACAGTTACATGCTTCTTGTGTGGTGAAAAAGGTCACACTAGTAGGAGCTGTATGAACGTTGCTGAGGAAGAAGAAGAAACAAACCAACAACAACCGACTACGGACACTGACAAACTTTCCGAGGCGATCATATCGGATGGAAAAGTGCTCACAGAAAACTCCGATATACTACAATCAAGTACAAATCCCAACAACCTTCACAAGAGGCCTTTGTCAACAAGTACCACTCACACCTCTGATTAATCAATTACAAACGAGCAACCTAAAAATAAAACAAATACAAAAAAAGCAAAAAACAAGTCATCATCTGACAAAAAACATGAACAAAATTCAAACCAAATAAATACAGATCAAGATACAAATTTTTCAGATAACGACCAACCTACAAAAGTAGATATAACTGAAAGCGAACTAAAACAAATGCTCAACCATCTTGAAGAAAACATTAAAAAAAATGAAAACAAATATCCTCTTTCTTTATCTAATTTAACAATATTTGTGGGCATGTGCAAAGGCAAAAAAGATATCATAAACATAGCAAAAGACTTTACACATGATATACACGCATTACGTAATATGCTCTTAGAAAATAAACCTCTTCTGAAGAATAGAGCAGTAAAAATTCAGTTTACAAAAATAATAAAAAAATTATCAGATCAACCTCCCATTACTGAATAAACTAAATCAGGTAAACAAAAACTAAAAAATTTCAAAAATTCAATTAAAATTATTATGAATATACGTATTTTAAACTGGAACTGTAACGGATATTACCAACACTATGAAGATTTTAAAATATTACTATATGAACATAATCCTACAATAATATGCCTACAAGAAACAAATCTAAAACAAACACACACAGCAAAACTAAAATCATTAAATTCACTACAAGAAAACTCAAATTCTCAATACAGAACACACGGCGGTATGCTTACAGCTATAAAGGATGGAATATACTACTCTAAAATAAATACTGTTAGCACAATTCCAAATATAACGGTCACTATTGAAACAGAAAAACAAAAATTCACTATATGCAACATATATATACCACCTTTGCAGCAAATAAACCAGGATGAAATGAACATTCTGGTCAATCAACTTCCAAAACCATTCATAATTTGTGGGGACACAAATGCACACAGCCCTAATTGGAACTGCAAAAAATGGAATAAAAAAGGAAGGATAATCCAAAACATAGTTGACAACTACAGTTTGATAATACATAATAATAATAGCCTCAGTCATTATAGTTTCTCGTATAGAACATGGTCAAACATAGACTTAATCATATCCAGTGTCTCACTCTCTGAAATAATTCATATTACAGAACATAATGATTTAGCAGGTAGCGATCATCGACCGCTTATAGTAAATATTCTCAAAAATGTCCCAGTAATACAACCTCCATCAAGATGGAACTTTAAGAAAGCCAACTGGCAAAAATACCAAAATGACACAAACAAAATAACAGTCGATCTCGTAACGGGAGATATTAATTCAGTTACCTCAACATTTACAGCAGATATATTAGAAGCAGCAGAAAATTCAATACCAAAGAAAACTTATTTCTTTAGAAATAAAATTAACCCTTGGTGGAATCGTGATTGCAAAATGGCCCTGCAAAACCGGCGAAAAGCCCTAAGAAAACTAAAAAACGATCCAACACCTGAAAATCATATTAATTATCAAAAACTAAGAGCAAAAGCTAAGTTTATTTTTAAACAGACAAAACGAAAGTCATGGAATGAATTTACGTCATCTATAAACTATACAACATCGGCTACAACAATATGGAACAAAATCCGCACGATGAACGGCTCACATCAAAATAGATTTTATAGTATTCTAATTAAAAATAAAATATATAATAACCCTCTCACTTTGGCAGAAGCTTTTGCAAATTATCTAGCACAGATATCAAGTAATTGTCATCTATCAAATGAAGAGATACAATATCGGCTAGAACATGAAAGAAAACCCCTGAAGGAACCTACTGACAATGAAAAATTATACAATACTCCTTTTGTTTATAAAGAACTTGAGGAAGCTTTAAAATCCACAAAAATAAACACATCTGCAGGACCAGATAGAATCTATACCGAATTCTTAAAAAATCTTTCATCAGCTGGGCTTGAACAATTACTTTGCATCTATAACCACATATGGAGATCGCATCAATTCCCAACGGAATGGAAACGGGCAATTGTAATCCCTATACCGAAGCACGGTCATAAAAGTAATGAATTGGGAAATTTTAGACCAATATCCCTAACATCTACATTATGTAAATTAATGGAAAAAATGGTCAACCGAAGACTGCTGTGGATCATTGAGCAGCAAGGATTATTAACACCCCATTAGTTCGGTTTCCGCCAAAAAAGATCAACAATCGATGCACTTTATTATATTAGTAATAAAATACAATTTAATATACAAAACAAAGCTCACGTTTTATCGGTTTTCTTCGACCTCCAAAAAGCGTTCGATACGACATGGAAACGGAAAATCCTAGATACACTATGTGACTGGTCAATCACTGGGAATATACTTTACTTCATAAAAAACTTTCTAGACGACCGAAAATTTCAGGTTCGTATCGGGAATGTATATTCAACACAACATTTACTTGAAAATGGCGTACCACAAGGTTCGGTGCTTAGCCCTACCTTATTCAACATTATGATAAATAATATTTCACCATCGATACAAAAACCTGTTTTCTTTAGCATATTTGCGGATGATATAGCAATTTTTTTACCATGTCAGAATATTTCAGCGGGTGAAAAAATTTTGCAAGACACTGTAATAAGTATGACAAAATGGGCAGCAGAAAATGGTCTAATATTCTCTCAATCAAAAACTGTCGCCGTTCATTTCTGCCGAAGTAACAAATGTTCAAAGAAACTGCGGATCACAATTAAAAATCAAGTATATCACACGTTACCGATAAACACAGTAACCATACTCACAAATCCACTAGGTCAGGCATGTAAACAACTTTATCAATACCTCAAAAAATGCAATATTAAAATTTAAGACTTGAATATTATATTACATGTTTAACATATAAACTGGCTAAAAGGTTAAAAGATAAACCAAGCCAAAAAAAAAAAAAAAAAAAAATTAAAAATCAACCTATAAAAACGAAATCAGTTGTGAAATATCTAGGTTTACTCTGGGATAACGAGTTAAAATGGAAAGAACACATAAACAGTTTATTAGTTACGACCTCTACGAACATGAACATGCTGAGAAGATTGGCCCATACATCATTTGGAGCGGACAAAAAATCCTTATTACATTTATTTCGATGTCTTGTAAGAGCAAAGTTGGATTACGGAAACATGATATACGGTGCAACTGTTAAAAATACTACGCTGAAGAAGCTCGATATCATATGCAATACAGCTATTAGAATAGCCATTGGTGCTTTCCGTACGAGCCCAGTCGACAGCCTTTATTGTGAAGCGGAAGAATGGCCTCCGTTTCTAAGAAGAAAATACCTCGTTGAAAAATATCATGTACATCTTCAAACACTATCTCAACTTCCTGATAATTTTCCTATTCCAGAAATTTCCTATTTAATTTATAAAAATTATACACAGTATCCCCCCTGGCACTTCTTCACGATTCAACTCGACATATCCCTAACACCTTCCACAACTCATCCAGTTCCTACAAATCAAATAAATAACCACATCGAACAAACTATAAGCAAATATAGAGAATATAGAAAAATTTACACCGATGCATCTAAATTCAACAAACTATGTGGTAGTGCGGTAGTTTCAGAGGGAGATCTTCTGCGCTACAGCTTACCACCACAATATTCGGTATTTTCTGCTGAACTGTACGCAATATACCTCGCTATGCTATTATGTGCTTCAACCGTAACTCTACTAAATTACATCCTATTGTTATAGAAATTTTAAATCTCTTATACCGTAACCCTACTCTTAATATAATTTTATTATGGATCCCAAGTCACACAGGTTTTTCACCAAATGAACTGGCAGACAAAACAGCTAAAGAGGCAGCCCTTATCCAACCCTATCTCTTGATACCTATATCTGAATCTGATGCAATCACTATCATCAAATACAAAACAAATGAATCCTTTTGCGACCCGTGGAATGCAATCCCTACGACTAATCACCTTAGAGCTATCCGCTCTTATCCTATTCCTTGGAGATCTTTTACGTTCAGTAGAAAAGAACAGGTAGTCCTGTCTCGTCTTCGTATTGGTCATACTGCACTGACTCATAGTTATATTATAAATAAAACAGAGCCACCATTGTGTTCCCGCTGCGACCAGACACCCTTAACACTCCGACACCTATTCTTTGAATGCCCACAATACTCCATATATCGACCTCAAAAATTTAGTTGCAATTCATTAAAACAAGTTTTATCCAATCATCCAGTTGCAATAGAAGCAGTCCTTCACTTTCTCCGAAATATAAATATGATTAACTCCATATAACATCCAATGACTACTTACGGGTGCTCCTGGCCATAGCAGCAGTACATGGTACCCGACAAAAAAAAAAAAATAAAAAAAAAATAAAGATAATATACTTTTCTCCATTTTTCTATATTTATTAAATCTCACAATAACTGCAGGAATAGAAAAATTTCGTAGGTGTGTAAAGACTTTTGTGACTCAGTATATATATATATATATATATATATATATATATATATATATATATATTGTATTTAACAGGCTGTTTAATCTGAGATTCAAAAAGAGACTACACTATGGGATATTGGTTGACCAGTTGATAAATAATATATATTGAGACGGATTCGGCAGTTATTGCGTTTTATTACGTTTTATACGCTTTCTGATAACTCTGTCCGAGGTAGAAATTATTTCCTTCAATTTTATATCATTTATCGGTTTTTTTCTTGGGCAGTGTAAATGACGGTGAATTACGATCAGAGATGCTACTTTAGCCGAGAAGCGTAAATCCCGGACGTAACCGTTTTGTCGGCAATGGTAGCGAAGTGAACTGGTTTTAGCGGAGGGATGCGTGCGGTCGAAAAACGCGGAGATACAGCGTTTTGCGTTGAGGCGTGTACATGTGAAGCGTATAGCTAGGAGAGTTGCGACAGAGTTTATAAAATCCCGGAAACAGACAAGGTAGCTGCCGCTTTAAAATACATAGAAAGTAAGAATGTTCTAGAAAAATCGGTGGTGTAATTATTAATTGTTAAGATGTAGCGGGTAATGTCGATCGTTCGAAAAAGGCCCATCGTGTGGCGTGATCGTTCGTGTATATTCTAATTGTTCTATGCTATTATATTAATTGCTAGTCAATCGATTTATCTCCATTGTTAGTCGTCAATTATTATTCGATGCCTGAACACCGTCGGGGCAACATTGTATTTTTCTGGTCGCATCAATCGAATTTCACCTATCGCCATGCTGTCTATGTAAAAAGTTTAAGTATTTGGTCAGCTTTTTTTCAATTCTAGTCAAATTGAGTTTTTTTTCTTTACGCTTCGAATCACTTAGTCACTCTTTCCGTATTCTGTTGTAATTTCTTCTTGTACATAAAATATATATATATACATGAATTTCATACAAAGAAGTTTCTTATTGGACTCGTGGTAGGACCTGTGACATCCCTGCCGGCGAGATACTGCCGCCTTCGAATAGCGGGTTTCGAATTTTGATTTTTTTCTTTCATTTATTTTCTTTTACGGCAATTAAATTTTTTTTTCTTTCATTTCTTTTTTATTAAAAATCTGATACTCTGCTGGGCAGAGTTATCGCGGTCGTGGTAAGTCGTGATTTGCCACTGGCGCCTGATTATTTACTGCAATAATTTTTTTTTATCATGGAGAGTGGATTTCTATCAATATATATATATATATATATTTAACTTAATCTCTCTATATAGTACTACAAAATGCGCTTTACACGTACAGAAGTTTTTATCTTCTGTAATTTTCAATCAAATAACAAAATTTAATTTTTGATATTTTCTTAAAGTTTTAATTTTTCTTCTCCGTCAATTTTATTTGCGCAACCCATGTTGAAATAATATTTCAACGGTAAATTTTCCCCAAAATATTCTATATTTAATTGGAACAAGACGGAAATTACAAAATCGACCAATCACGATCTAAGCTTAGCACCACGCGTTACGACACCTTCCTTTTTACACACACTTCCCTTTTAGAGCCTTTACATGAGAAGAGCTATATCGATATCTGCGTTTCTTTCGAATTACTGTTTTGAAATCTAGGTCCCGTATAAATCTCTACCCGGATTAAATAAGTCCCATACCCTTTAGCAGGGTGTCGAGGGTTGTGAAGTTAAGGTTCACAGTGTACTCAACGTCACTAATGGAGAGTTTCTCTCGGCCGCCTTTACTTCCCCAGATTTCTCTGGTACCCAATTATTTCAGGCTGGGTAAGCTACTGTGAGCCTATTGAAATTACGATAGGCGATTTAGTCCATTGTGCGTTGCGGAATATAAAACAGTCCGGACAAAGTTTCTTTTTTTCATTTTAAGGTTCGCCAACCAAGGGTGACCGGTAAACCGGTTGATTTGAAACTAGTTGGTGCAGTAGAACTACTAGGCTTGTAATGGCAATAGGCTGGCCAACCTTTTCGGTAGATATTCTATAACCGGCGAGCTAACGAGCAGCCAAAAGAAGCTAGAAGATGGAGAATGACCTTTTTCCCAAGACGGAGAGATGTGAGTTCCTGCGCTCTCTTCAATTTGAAATATCCCGTAAATCAGTAGCAGATTCTGTAGTCTTCCTGAGCCGAGTACCTTGCAGTGTTTCGGTTCAAAGGCTTACCGAAAAACCACGAGAGTAAAGGCAAAATTCGATGAAATTTTCGACGACTTAAAACGCCACACCCAGCTTAGTCTACAAAATAGAGCGGCTATGTGTAAGCACGCTTAACCAACGTGTTTTAAACGAAAAATTACTAAAAATAAAAGGCCAAATTTTATAAATTTCAGGCAGGGGCTGGCTTTTGTCATTGCGCAAATGAAAATGAGGCATTCCATTACATATTCTTAGAATGCGCAAATTAAATCGATATAAGCGAATGATTGATTATTTCATTGCCGGAATTGGAAATAAATTATTACTGTCAATATTAAATTTGCGCAATCGACTATTCCTTATACATTAGTAAAGCGTAGAACAATATATTTATTTCCAAAATGAACCGTCAATTTCGTAAACGGGCTGTGAAATGATATTCCTTTTTGCGTTGTATGAGGGACCGACTATGTGTGAACTGAATTAATGAATTATAGACCGCATTTGCGCGAAGCCGGTGGTAATTTAAAGGGAAGAGGAAAAAACAATTTAAACATTTCAGCAGCTTCTGTCGTGAAGAATAATGTCATGCGAGTGTGAGCGGTATACATTTTTATATATAAAAAGAAGAAACAAAAAAAAAAAAGAAGAAACAAAAAAAAAAGAAAAAAAGCGAGGCAAAACATCGCAATAAAACTCGGCAAAGAAGAAGAGTGCAAACTTGAACAAGGAACAAAAAAAAAACAACTAAATAAATAAATAGACGAAATGAAAAGGTAAAAAGATAAAAAAATAATAATAAAAGGCAATTTGTCACCTAAAGCGACAAGATCCTTTCCCGCCTCGCTCAACTATTATTATCGAAATAGAAAGGCTCCTTCGGTTCACTTTTACTTTACAATCGGAGAAGAAGATTCCAGCGCACATGGCGGTGTAGCGTCGTTGTCCGACAAACAGACGAAGATATGATGACAGGAATGAGTGGAAGAGCAGCGGTAAACAGATAGTGCTGGCCGATACGAAAAACTCATAAAAACCGATTTTTTGCAATTACTGTCTAGTTTTTCCGGGAAATTCGCCTTCTTCTAGAAGAAAGGAGGACATATCGGGCCAGAGGCTGCTAGAACGAACTAGACAGAGGAAAGAGCTAAAGTTCAAATTTTGGATAAGAACATAGAAAAGAGATTGACTTAATTCGTGCTTCGCCTTTAGCAAAGATTATGCTAGGCGCGCTACGCAGTGAGTAACGATCCAGTGGGCAATTCGGAATGGAATCTCCTATTCGGCCGATACCAGCGGCACCGGAGAAATCTTAATGTCCTTCTTCTTTTACCTTTTATAGTCACCGTGTCTTAAGCGAATTCCTAGCGCGCCGACCTAAAAGACCTTATCGGTGCTATCTCTTCTTCAAAGATTACCGAAGAGACAAGCCCGAGATATTTCTCGACTTGTCGCTTATCCGATTAGCGTGTACGACGCAATTCGATGCCGTTGCTTTGCTTCCTTTAAAAGCGTGCAAAAAGGAGGAAAAGAAAACGAACGAAATAAATAAACTCTAACAGCGGTAAACCGTTCTTGTTTTCTTTCGCTACGAATCCTAATCAAAATTTAACCTAAAATGCCAATGATCATAACTGAACTTTGCTTCTAGCTGACCGCGATCGGATTATTCCGATTATCGCGTAATTTCGTCGACGAGTTTTTTTTTTTTTTTCGAAAAAATTTATTTACAGTCTAACGCGCGACTTTCAGATTTAGTAAAGGTTTTCAATCGGAAATTTTCGAATTTCGAAGGAAGCCGGTACCCCGAATTTCTTTGAAGAGGGGCTTCGCGCGTGTGACATTTTTTATATTTTTAATATGCGACAAAGAAATTCGAACTGGGTTCCGTTTAAACGAGAAGCATGTCTGACCGAAATAGCTGTTTTTTTTAATAATAGTAATAATAATAATAATAACGATGTCTATAGTAACTTCAGGGCGTTTCATTTTCAGCTTTGCATTGCAAAATGATTTTCGGAAAATACCGAATGCTGACTGTAAAAGAATAAAAGTTAAAATACATTTGTTGTTTTTAAAAGGCGAATAAATATAGTTTTAATTACAGTGAAATGTTGCAGCACTGGAAAGTGGAAAACAATTTCTGTAACATTCCTGCATAATTTAATAATCGGCAAAATAAATGATGAACACATATCAACTAGGTAGGATTAAAGTAAAGTAAGTCCCATAACCTTTTAGCAGGGTGTCGTCGGGGATTGCGAAATTAAGCTTTTCATAATGTACTATACCTAATATGGGGACCTGATGAGAATACTGGGGCTAGTTCCTTTCTACTTTTGGATTATCCGCCTTTACTTGACCAGATTTCTCTGGTACCCAATTATTTCGGGCTGGGTGAGCTTACAATTGAATAGGCAAATGTGCATCTTCAGACTAATATACACATACTCACTGCTTTTAGTTAGATCAAATTAAACACATTTGCACAAAACAATCAGGTTGACTTACTTTATATCGGCAGCAGTACCTCTAAATATGTGGTTGGTAATTTTATCCTTGTAAAAACGTTTTTACGAATTCATTTATTACTTTTAATGGCCGCTTAGCAGTTGTGTTCGAAGATGATGGGAGGATTTTCTTTCGTTATTTTTCGGGCCGTCGACAGAACTTAAGGGACTAGCAGAATGATGAGACGTAAAAAGTGGCAGGTTATGAGATAGAAGAAATGAAGGCAGCTAACACAGGAACAATAAAAGGAGATGGAAGAGCAAGTATAGTATGTAATGGGCACAGTAAGGAGTCGGGAGGCCAAGGTCGAGCAAATTGGAATACTGAGGAAATACAAGAGCATTCGAATAGAACGTAATTTGCATCATAGGTCAAATTTAAGATAGGAGGATGAAAGGGACACAAAGGAGACTGAACAATAGCAAAATGGAAGAGAGAAGCATGAAGCCTATGATTAAAGCGAAGGCGAACTGTGGAAGAAGTAATATAGAACAACGGCTTGATGCGGAGAAAATTATTGAGAACAGGAAGAAGGAGACGGGTTGTAGGGTAAGGTAAGTTAGGGTTAGAAAAAGGAAATGGATAAAGATCAGTCCAAAAGGCACGGTGAGAACGATAAAAGAGAGGGCAAAGACTTCACAGGAGGGAAATCTGTCCATGAAACGACGCTGCAGCTGAAAACAAGAGGATTATAAGTAGGCGTGTGTTTTCCCTTTTTTTCTTCTTCTTTAAATGTATTTATATAAATGTGTGTTATAGAAATTTATAAATTTTTAATAACATTTTATAACTGGTCAAAATTCCGTTGCGTATATCATAGGTAAATAAATAAACGAGTGCTAAGTAAGTTTTTAAGAAAAAATGCGCAAACGTCTTGCTATGGCGAAAGCTACAACGAAACGAAACACAAAAATATATGGAAGGATACGAATAAAATGAATAAATTCAAAACTAGTTAATACCCTAATTTTGTCAATTGCAACATATGCCATGGGAAATCAAAAAAATAGGTAAAAATTGGATAAACGCCTTTCAGGTAGGAGTATAGAGAAAACTGCTGCGATCAGTTCTGGACTAGCTGAAAAAAACACATTACTAATTATAATAAATGAAGGTTTACTAAGATATTTCGGTTCTCGATCGAAAGAACTATTATGCAGGACAAGGTGCCCAGAAGGCGTCCTAGATTAGAAGAAGTCACACACGATAGGCCGAGCAAGTAAAGACACTATAACTGAGCAGTACGACGCGTCCGAAGCACTCCACCTAGCAACTGAACGGGGATAAATGGGAAAAAAAGTCATTAAAGGAGGAACATGATATGGACTTGATGATGAACACTTCTAGTGTTTTACTGCACTCACTGAATGTGTTCGGTATTTAGGTTATTTCGAATGATTAAATGATTCAATCAGTGAAATATTATTTGACACGCGTTTTTCCTAATTAATTAATAAAAATGTTCGTGTCAAAAGAAGAACGTGAAAGTCAAAAATTCTCTTACTTCTGGCAAACAAACACCACAAATATTGACTTACACTGTGATACCATTTTGATGATGAAACGATGTTTTTATAGAACTTTTAAGTCCTCACCATCTAACCGTGCTGGCTTTCAGCATCATAAGGAGCACAGAGCTAAACTCTCCAGATGATACCACTGAGAACCAGAACGGAACAACAATTGATCACGTTATGTCCATTCTACATCAGCTAAACATCCAAATTCCAGTACTGGTCCGGGACCCGATATCTCCTATACCACCATGGTGAAACCGAGCCCAGCGCGGCATACGGAGCTTTGAAAATGCGGAAAGCTCCGTTAAAACGATTAACAAACGTGCGTCAACTTCAAACGTAACGGTACCGTTTACACCGGTCTTTAAACATCAGCTTAAATGCCATTTTAACAACATCTGGAACAGCGATTGGCAAAAGTTACCAACAGGAAATAAATTACGCTCCATAAAATCGTCCGCGAAACCCCGTGGCTTTCCTCAAGCCGAGAAAGCAGAAAACACAGGAGGTAACGTTATACAGACTACAACTTATGTACCACTCGGCTTACACACTCATAGCTGTTAAATAAAGAACATGTGCCCCAGTGCCAAAGACATGTGATTGCTAATTAACCGTCGAACACCTACTGATTAAATGTCTAGTTTATGAATATTATCGGAAACAACATGGAATACCATCGAATTTAAAGGATTTGCTGCGGAAACCGTGCTTAACCAATTATTTCATTTTCTAAATTCTTCTAATATTTGTTGCTAATCCTTGTTAATTTCTCTTTATTTTCCTCCCTTTTTTCCTTTCTTTCAACTTTCATAATTTTGTAATTTCTTGCCGTGTCTCTAGCCTAAGTTGCTGTATACGACACGTGAAATAAATAAATAAAATAAATAAGTCCTCATCACCATAATAATCCGTTTCTTCGGCAGAACAACAGGGTAAATGTAAAACAAAAAGATTTTCTAAGGAATTTATCCTTATAAATTCCCATTGTTTACGAAATAAAATATAACAATGAAAATGAAACAACTTAAACATACGGACATTTGTAAAAATAGTTGCATCTCTCTTCTTTAATGATGATAGCGCGATAAGAAATAAATTTAGGGGAAAAGCAATCTAATCAAAGTAAATAAAATGCCCAAAAACCTAATTATAGGCTTTCTTCGAAAATTTCTATCGATTGCTTGTTAAGTGTTGAAATACAAAAAAAAAAAAGAAAAAAAAAAGAAAAAAAAAAGAAAAAAAAAAAGCCCTCGCTCCGGTTGCAAACACATTTATTTATGACTGATAGACGCGGGAAATAATTTCACCATTCAAAAAGTGTAGCACTGAAATTCAGCTAATTGTACAATGAACACACTTAGCTATAGGATTTGAGTAAAAAATATAACTTGACCGGGAGTAATTCTGAAGAAAGAGAAGGAATGCCAATATGAATAATTCCAAAATAACAAACGGGGAAGTCTTTATCTGGATTGCTTCCGAAGCTATTTTTCGTCTATTGTTTATCATTACTAGCAACAACTTACGTATTACAAAATTCCGTACAGTTGTCGAGAATTAAATTAAATTCGATCGCTAATTAAATAATAAGAATATTTGTCTAAGAACAAATTCAGTAATATAGGATAAAAATATAGAGAGATTTAGAAAATAGCCCTTTCACTCCCACGCCGGGAATGTGGCAAAAGAGTCAGAAAAGTAAAATAAAAATATCCGAGAATGTTTTTTATTACAATAATTATTCAGCAAAAACTATAATTCTGTTCCGAATGTACTTTTTATTAGGTAAGGTGTACCCCAGCATATTAGTTAATAAATGTATACGTGAATCTAATACGGTTCCACGTTGTTGAAATTATTTATACAGCGATTTTTCGGATGTTAGGTCAAAAATGTTGATTTTTCGGATTTTTAGCGTTTCTGATAGAGTGAACTCTTTCCAATGCCGCAACTCGCGTTCGTGTTCCATGGCCAAAAACCTAAATGCGCCTCCTCGTCTGTCGCCTGGTTGCTATGCAAAAAACTCGTTTTTCTCAAAAGTATGTTTTTTTTTTTTTAATTTCAACTTCAAACGCAAATATCTCGGCGAGTTTTGTACTTAGAAAGCTCCGTGAGGTCTTAATCGATCAGAAATTTTGTCTAGTATACCGTAGTTGGCTTGAATTTATATCGACAAATAGAGTTACACAAATATTCTTTAAAACTTTCGATTTTTACACTTTTAAAAAAAATTCTCCGCTTATTTACTTAAACTTGGAAGTTTAATTTTTCATAACCGAGATGTTAATAAAAAATGGCCAAATAACACAATTATTAAACTGCAATTTTTTATAATAATTCTAAAGACAGAGAATGTATAATTAACTCTGCTCGGTGTAGAAATATTTTGAATGTTTTTAATTTAAAAACGGTGGTTTTCAGTATGTGTGCAAGTAATTTTTACAGTTTTACATACATTCGGGAAAGTATTACCATATTACAAAGAATCATAATTTTATTTCCGTGGTTTACTTAAACTAGTTGTTCTAGTAATCTGTACGGAGATTTTTCTTTCTTTTTTTTTTTTGCTTTTTTTTTTGAAAACAATTAAATTGTACCAAAAAAATATTTTATTGAAGAAATAACCCATGAACGTGCAATTTCCCATTACCGGTAGTCCCGGCGTATGCGAATTATTATTATTATTATTTTTTTTACTACAGAACTTTGCCGAGACACATCTCTATTGGGAATACTGTGGTGGTACACACCTGTACAAAGAAAAATACGAGTAAAATTCGCGCCTTACAATAGTAAAATGGAAATAATAAAATGCTATATGGAAAAGAAGGTATCGAAAGAAACAAAAAAACTAGAAGAAACAGTAACGAGAAGTGTTGTTAGCTTAATTTTCTGCTAGTTTCTTCTTTGCCCACCGAACAAACGCAGACTTCGGAATAGCGTTTCGTATTCATTGCAATATTTATGAAAATAGGTCAGAAAGCTACGATATAATATTCTAGTTAGGTGGCGATGTTTTCTTCAATGGAACTCAGTTCGAATGGCACACTATTGAGAGTAGAACGCAAATTAATCAAAAAAAAAAAAAAAAAGAAAAAAAAAGCGGGTTAGAAATGCGAGTATTTACGAGGAATAAATAATTTAATGAACTTATGTAAAAATATAAATTTTAGGAATATTTGTGTAAATGTAGTTCATAGACATATGAGAATACACAAGAAATAAGTAAATCGATATCGAAGAATGATTTTTTTTGTTTGCATAAAATTAATAATATTAGCAAACGGACATTATAAAGCGATGTGTAGAAATAATGTTGGTAGCCTACGTTTTTACTAATACAGTGATGGGGTTTTTGGCTGATGAAATTTGAACATATCGTAGGTTACCTTTAAAGGTGGTCTGTATAAGAAACCCCTTCTCAAAATCGATCGCGCCGAAAATTAGGGTATCGTATCGATCGACTTAAATCGATGGATGCCCAAAAGCACGGTTCCCTGATAACGGTAGGGGGCCGCTTCCTTCCTCATTCGAATCCGCCTTTAACATCACAGATTTCTGTCATACCAAGTTTCAGAACTTCAAGAGGACTCTAAATCTGTAACGAAATAATTCTCGAAACAATGGTGATCTTCGGTTTTGTTTGGTAGCTAAACATCTTAACCACTTACAAATTAACATAAAAAATGGAAATTTTGAAATTGGCTATATTGTTTCGAAAAGAAGTAAAAACGCTCGAAATGTGTAATTTACAAAATTTCTATATATACACCCGCGAAAGTTATTAATATTTACGGTTTACTTAAATTTATAGAAGGGCAAATTTTACCGCATACCAAAATGTTACGAGATATTGAAAAAGAAAAACCTTTTACCGTTTTCGATCAACTTTTATTTTAATTTTGCATTTTGCATTTTGATGCACATTTTAGAATGTCAAATACTACTCACAATTAATTCGATTTTCCTTAAAAAATAGTATTTAACAAAATTAAAAAGTTATTCCCGGATACACTTCTCATAATCGTTCCTTTTAGAAGACGAAAAAAAAAAAACAAAAAAAAAACGCCATCTACAATTTTCCTAATAAACCAGTGGCGTTCTATTAAAATATTCTCAGGTTCCATCATTCGTTCGTTTACACACGGATTTTACAGCGGAAAATTATTTCCAAATTAAAAATAGAAACGTACATTTGAATTATTTCTTAACATCTTTTTTTTTTTTTAAGCATCAGAAGAACATATTCTTATTGTAATTCCCATAAAATACTTCGTTATTTTTTGATTTTTAATTAATTTCTAATTTTACATAATGTTAGTATACTTCTTTCATTTCCATACCCATACCTTGAGCAAACTGGTTCAGAGTCGAACGCATACTTTCGAACGTAACCGCGACTACAGCGAATGAGCAATTTCGAGAGTAATTCATGTTTAGTGAAGTCACTACTATGGTAATTCAATTTTTTAATTTTATCGCTATACAATATTAATATCTGTTATCCACACAACTTTGCCCGCGTGCATATCATCTTTTTAGATACGTTCTTTTTTGATCGTTGCTATCATTTTTTAGTTTGTTCCTTAGGCCCAGTCTCGTACTATTTATATATTCAATAAACTATACTTACCCGTTCGCTCGCTTCAACTTGAAATGTAACTTATTTTTCTGTTTTTAATTGAAATTTGATATAAAACAAAGCTTTCGGAAATATGTGCTACTAATGAAATTCTTTTTTTCAAAATTTTTATTTCGATTTGTTTTTTATTTTATATTTTATTGAATTTGAATTTATCTTTTCCATTGTTGTACTAAATATTTAAATTAAAAATACATTTCGAAATTAATTAAAATATATGCTTAAAATTCCAGAAATCTTTTCCATTTTCTACAAATATGTATATGTATGTACATATATTGCGAATACTTTTTGGTCGCATTTCTAATCGTAATAATTCATTATTATTAACTAATCCCCGACGCCCTGTCAAGAGTATAGGACTTACTTTACTTATTTATAAAGTAAATAAAGTAGTGCCGAAAACAAAGAGTTCCATCCCCCTATCTACGCATTTTACATCCATAAGAAACTATCATACCATTAATACGTATTGATTCTAAATTTGCGATTAAAGTAAAAGGCATATACATATATCTATATACATACAGTGAGCCACATTAATATTGGAACGGTAGGTTTGAAATTAAGACTTGTCAAAAAAAAAAAAAAAAAAGGAAGGAAAAGCTTTTAATTCAAAATTTATTCAAAAACATGAAAAATAAACACCGTCTCTTATAATATATGTGAAGGAAAAAAAAAAACAGAAAAGAAAAAAAAGAAACACAGCCGCTGCACAATGCACACAGAAAGTAAGAATTTGACCGTCGTCACATTAATATTGGAACGCAGCGATGACGCGCCGGAAAACGTGGTCAAATCTGTGCAACGTGTGAGTCATGCAAAGTCGGACTTTCCCTAGTACACACTACGTACGTAATACGTAAAATAATAATATCAACCCGCAGGTAAATACCGTTGCGTTCCGTGCATAATTTAAGTTCCCTAGTAAGAAAAAAATTTTCATCAATAATGAATTTCGAAAATCGCGAAATATTTCGTTTGACAAGCGGAAATTAGTTATTTATCATCATGGAAAGCGTTTATCATATTCGACCAATTCGGGGTCGTTAATGAACTTACCAAAAACGAACGTATTTAATATTATTCGATGATTTAAAGACGAAGATCGAATCGCTTCTATTCCGCAGAAAGGTCAGCCAGGAAAACTTTCAATTCGGCAGAAGCGGCTAATAATGGGCGAGGTGAAATGTAATGCAAAAGTAAGTGCTCCGACATTAGTTACGCTATTGTACGGGAAGACTGGAAAAGAAGTTTATTCGGAGACTCAATTCGGAGACTCAATTCGGAGACTCGTGAAAAAGATGGGTACGATTCACAAACTGCGCGCAGCAAACCACTCATTTCAAAAATTAATCAGAAGAAGCGCTTCGACTTTGCTTTGAAATATCAGTTTGTCTCTGAAACTTTCTCGAATGATGTCATCTTTACCGACGAGTCTAAATTTAATATTTTCGGTAGTGATGGGAAAGCAAAGCTGTGTCGACAGCCGAACACAGCATTAGACCGAAAACATGTTCTTCCAACAGTGAAACATGGCAGCGGCCATGTTATGGTTTGGGGATGTTTTTCAACAGTATGTTCTTTAGTGTTTATTGAACGAAAGATGACTGCTGACACGTACATCGACATACCGCGAAAAAATCTGCATATCAGTGCCGAAAAAATGGGGATCCGGAACAGCTTTAAACTATACCAAGATAACGACCCCAAGCATAAAGCTTATAAAACGCGTGTCTGGTTGTCGTTCAACTGTCCGAAGATCCTGGAAACGCCGCCGCAGTCCCGGAATTGCAATCCAATCGAAAATTTATGGAACTATTTAGATTAATAAAATGCGCGAACGCCTTATTTCGAGCGAACAAGAGCTGCAAACTCTCGATTAGAAGAAGAGTGGGCGAAGATTCCGCGTGATTACCTGCAGAAATTAGTTTCTTCCATGCGGCGCCGTTTGGAGGCAATCATTGCGGCCCAAGGCTTCAATACCAACTAGTGATTTTCATTTATTACGTTATTTATTGCCTTTTTGAGTAGCCATTTTTCGTTCTTTTAGTAACCGTTCCAATATTAATGTGACGACGGTCAAATTCTTACTTTTTGTCTTCATTATACAGCGGGGCTGTGTTTCTTTTTATTTTTTTTCTGTTTTCTTTTTCACGTGTATTATAAGAGAGGGTGTTTATTTGTCATGTTTTCGAACAAATTTTGAATTAAAAGCTTTTTCCTCCGTTTTTTTTTTGATGAGTCTTAATTTCAAACCTACCGTTCCAATATTAATGTGGCTCACTCTGTATATGTTATTAAACATATAAGTATATATAAAACAAAGTCGGACTAGTTACATCGCTTTTAACTCAAGAACGGCTAGACCGATTTTTTGTAATCTTTGATTTGTTGGATTTGTCTCCACCTCGAATAATACGCAATTAAAAAAAAAAAAAAAAAAATTGAAGAAAATTCATTTTCTTATACATTTCGTACGGAACGGTTTTTTTTTTTCTATTACTGATCCGGATAAAATTCAGATTACAATAATAATTAAAAACTACATTTAATATTCACAATCTTTAACGAGTAATTTTGTATTGATATGTTCTTTCAATTGTTTCTGATTATTATTGCAGTTTGAATTTGGCCAAAACGTGAATGTCAGTTAGTAATAATCAAAATATTTATTTATTTAATTTCAATTTATTTAATACTATCTGACCTGGCGAACTTCGTACCGCCTTAGAATCAATGAATGTTGTGTTAACTTATTAGCTGAATTTACAGTTTTTTTATTAAAATCAAATTAATACTCGTAATGAATTAAGTGCAATAAATATGAACAAAAAACCCCTGTTCACATGTACGTCCGTTACTCGCGTACTATGCGCTCGTATTCCTGGTTTAATGTGTGTTCGCTATTTTCGCAACGTTTGGTTATGTTTTCATGAAATATTCTCACATTTGTGCAGTGAGTGACATTTTTACATTTCAGTGGTGAAAATATCGCGATTTATTATTCATAACGCGCGCTCTTTTGTTTCAAGTATTATACAGTAAAAGAGAAACAAACGCGAATGCTCGGTGCGCCGGGTTACAATTAACTAACAAAGGTGGTTACAGATGCAGCGTGTCAAGCCAAGTTTAAGCCGAGGAAAAGGAACTCTGGTGACGACGCAACAGCCGTGTGTTATATTACACGAACCATTTGGAGTTAATCCCTTAATAACTTAATATTTAATTAATTATAAAAACGCATGAAATTCGGTTTATTTATTAAAACCCCCCTTAGATTAACCAGAACTTCCCGAATTTCATAAATACAACTCAAACGGTTATTGAGATGATATTAACGTTTAAAAATCGTCATTTTTATCACTGACTGATGATATATGGATCAAAAACCTAACCTACTTCCAAGTGACCTAGAAAGTTGAAATTTGGCGTCCAGCTGGGTAATTGTGTGCATGCGTAAAAAGGGAAAAACCTCAGAAAACGAATGAAATTTTCATATTTTTTTACGTAATTTCGTTCGTTTATTTTAATTTAGTTTATTCAGTTAGTAGATTCCTAGATGTAAAGTTATAATAAATTCTTATCGATTTCACTTAGCTAGTATTTACCAGCAAACCAAATTTTTAGAAGAGTATAAGATACGTTGACCTTACAATATGAAAACAGTAACTTACGTATAATATAAAGAAGATAAGTTGATTAGCCAAATATAAAATAACACTTGTATGTGAGAACTAGCCAAGTGAAATCATTAGAATTTATCCTAAATTATCTGCTTTGTGTAAATAATTCGACCGTTTAAATTTAAGATATTACATAAATTTTTATAAATAGAAAACATTGTTGTCTATGAAAAAAACAAGAACTTGTATTTTAATTTAAGAAATATTGTATGTTCTTATAAAAAAATTTCAGAATTATCTGCACAGAACTTGGCACCCATTTAAATGTCAATTCTTTTGTCGGCGAAGAAGTCGACAACCACGCATATTCTTAATATTGAACACTTGGTTCCTACTTTTAAAATTAATGTTTTCGACGGGATTATATTTATTCGCGTATTATCCGTTCGTATTCGTGGTTTAATGTGATCCTATGTTTAAAAATGATATGTATACATTTTTTTTTTTATTTTCTATTTGTTTAATTGTTTAAATTTTTCGTAAATTTTATTTTTAATTATTTAAATTTTGCTGGCTATGTAAAATGTTTTACTTTGTTTTTTTTTTTTGTTTTTTTTATATTTATTTACGTTGTGCAGTTTTTATTAATTATTTAAAACTGAAGGTTATTGTTTAATGTAAGTATTTTCTTCAGTGTTATTTACAGTGCCGCGAGCCAGAAGATCTAATCTTCCACAACGAAGCCGTAATGCAATTAGACGTCAGAATATTGCGAATCAATCCGCTGCAGATGAACAAAAAATCACACGGGAAGAGCGTCGAGGAACGGACGGGCGGTACATATGAACATGGGTTTTTTGTTCATATTTATTGCACTTAATTCATTATGAGTATTAATTTGATTTTAATAAAAAACTATAAATTCAGCTAATAAGTTAACACAACATTTATTGATTCTAAGGTGGTACGAAGTTCGCCGGGTCAACTAGTATATATGTATATATATATATATATATATATATATACAGATATATATATATATATATATATGTATATATATATATATATATATATATATATATATATATATATACATATATATACATATATATATATATCACAACTAATACAATGTTGGACCAACCAAAAAGAAGAAGATATACTTGGAGAGCCCTCGGTAATATTGAAAGATATAAACAGGACATTATCTTAGTACGCAGTAGGTACAGCAATCAAGTGAAGCTTTGCAAAAGTTTTCCAGGTGCGCATGTTCAATCATATCCCGATAATAATGACAAGCCAGTTACGGATGAAAAAGAAAAGAAGAAACTACACTTTTAAAAGATGGAACAGACAGAAAATTAAAAATGATCAAAAGCCGCAGGAAGTCTTTATGCAAGAAACTGATAAAATTATTAACACAGATGTACTGTTTCAGGCAAGGATCGATGAGAAATAGATTTACACCAAACAGAAAATAATTAAAAGTGCTGAAGAAGAAATAGGCAAGGAAGGAAGAAAAAAGTAATTTATATGTCATGGGTAACTAAGGAGATATTACAAGAAAGCATGAAGGATATTAGCTGTTGCGAAAAATGCTTTCATGCAAAAACCTTTCCTCGCATCAAGAAACTGATCAATGAATAAAAATAAAAAAAACCGTAAAAAGCTTCATCTTCTGCAGTGTGGCACTATATGGAGCAGAGACGATTTTGAAAAGAGAAAATGGTAAGCTCCAAGCGAGCGAAATGTGGTGTTGCCGTCCGATGTTAAGGATACCTTGGACGAACAAAACTACTAATGACGAAGCTTTGCACAAGATAAATGAAGCCACGCGAACTCTACCATCAGCATGAGAAGAAATGAAATGGTTGGACATCTGATCAGACATTCGGAATGGATGACAACATTAATCGAAGGAATGTGGAACGGAAGACGAAGTAAAGGCAGGCCAAGTTATACGATATATGGATCAAGTAAAAAACGGTGAAAGCTATGCCACCATAAAAGTACGTGCCTGATCCCGAAGACGGATCTAACACGGCCATATTAATACCCACCAACCATATAAGGTTCAGGACAGAAAGAAGAAGATATATATATATATACATATATATATTACTTACAACCTAATTCTTAGGCTACCCTCCATTCGAAAAAATGTCCCAATTTTATGTAACGCAGAATGTCGCAATTTTATGTAACGTTTGTTATATTTTATAAGATTTTTTGGTTATTGTTATTTAAAACATGTTACAACGAAATATGTAACGAAAAATGTAACGAAACAATATCTTTATATAATGAAAATTAAATGTTAGGATAGGATTTTTGTGATTATGTTTTGTTTTTTTTTTGTGTGTGTGTGTTGATGCCAGTAAGAATTACGTTGTAAATTTTGATCATTTTATACAAAGTATAGAAGAGAAAAGGAGACATTTATGAAAGCAAGAGGGGTCAAGGGGCGCAGCCCCTTGCGAGGCCAAAATGGCCGAGTTATATATATATATATATATATATATGTATATACAATATATATTTCTCGAATCAACAGTAGTGTAAAAATTATTAAGTAAACAGTTACAAGATATAGAAATGTAGCACGTATTTAATAATTAAAATGCGCTTAAATTAGGCACAAATCATCACCTAAATTACGGGAAATAAGATATGTCGAATAATTTGAAAATAACAGACGAAGAAGAAGAGTCAATTGTTTTTAACGGTAATTGTGCGAACGCCAATAACAGAAATGTATTATAAGGAAAAAGTTAGAAAGTCAAAGAAAAAATTTCAATGACTGCACAAATTAAAGTACAACAAATTTCAAGGTCAGGTAATTTGCAACCATTTTACAAAACTTATCGATTTATACGATTAAAAACATCGAATATTGCATACACAAGACTTATCGAAAATAAAATCATTTTCATCTAAACGATATAAAATGAATAGGCAGATCTAAACAACTTTCAACACGAACACAAAAAATTTAGAAAAAGAATGAAAAAATGAGATTTTTTAAAAATTTACCTAATAATTAGGGAGAAAAAAAAAGTTATTGTTACAAATGTACATTTTAGTTTAATAAAGAATATTGATTGATATTACGCACCTTCATTTTGTCCGTAACATGTATTATCGATTAAAATCTTTTTAGTTAGAAAAAGGAAAATGTTCAAACATATGTATTTTTGCTTTTATTTGAGTGCATTCTAAAATACCCGAAAACGTGTCCTTAAATTGAGTTATTTATTGTAATTTATTAAAGTAAATCATTTTATATTTATTTTTATTTATTGTTAATAAGGAGGAGGATGTTTATTTATTTTGTCTACACTTATATACAACTTCTCCGTTTCACGTCGGGCAGACGAAAATTATTAATCTTGGTATAATAAAAGCGGTTTAATTTTCCAGTCGCCAGCAGCAGTATAAATGGTCCCAGTTCAGAATAAACACCACAATGTCCGGAATGTTGATAAGCACCGAACCAACCAAAACATGGAAACCGATTCGGAAAGAAAACACACTGTTAAATCACTGAAGGGGAAAGGAAAAAATTCTATTTCGCAATCGAATGAAAATACCGTTCTCGTTTCTTAACATAAACAAATAACCAACTGGAAGTTAAACTCTGACAAATATATGACCTTTTTGGGATACGATATAAACCGTTTGACAAAAATCTAGTTACCTATCAAAAAAAAAAAAAAAAAAAAAAAAAGCACAGTACAGAATACAAACAATCTTTATGCAAATTTATAATATGATGAGGCAATTTTTTCCAAAGATATTACACTTCATCTATTTTTCGGAAAGCAGTTTGCTACCTCTTTTCATCTTGTAAAGTTCGAATTTGGAATTTCAATTATCTGATGTAAGTGGTTTTGACTGTAGCGTGATTATTAAAACGCGATTTTCAGACCTTTACAACTTTTTTCACATCTAATAAATTTGATTATTTTAATTTATTTTGCACGGTGTAAATACGCAGCAGGATTGAGCAAGCTAGAAGAGCTCTTACCAAAATGAAAAACTTATTCACCCATCAAGACTTAAGGCTCGAACTTCGAATCAGGCTGCTGAGGTGTTACATCTTTTCTATTTTGCTTTACGGTTGCGAGAGCTGGATCCTGAATGCATCACATTGAAAAAAAAAAAGATTACCGCATTTGAAATGTACTGTTATCGGCGCATTCTGAAAATATCATGGGTGAAAAAAGTTAATAATATCGAGCTACTTCAAAGAACGGGAAAGACCCTTGAAGTAATGCAAACCATCAAGAAACGGAAGCTGCAGTACCTCGGACACATTATACGAGGCCCCA
Source organism: Icerya purchasi (assembly GCA_039619475.1). Lineage (NCBI taxonomy): Eukaryota > Metazoa > Arthropoda > Insecta > Hemiptera > Monophlebidae > Icerya > Icerya purchasi. The sequence continues at coordinate 545,656,106 of CM077115.1, forward strand.
AATACAAAATTCTGAAGGTCATTTTGGAAGGAAAGATAAATGGGAAGAGATCGAGAGGAAGGCGACAAAATTCATGAATGGACAATCTTATCAACTGGTTCGACTGCCCTTGTATAGAATTCTTCCGATCGGCTATTGTAAAAGAAAATTTTCAATCGTGGATCTGCTCCTTGACCCCTCTTACTTACATTTCTGTCTCTTTTTCTTCTATATTTTGTACAAAATGATCAAAATTTACAACGTAATTCTAAATCGATCCATGTGAATATTATAACATTCTTCTTCTTCTTAAGGTGCCGTACGCTACATAGCGCGCGTTGGTGCAACCTATTCGTACATTTTTAGCTGTACCGATATAGGTTGTGTACCAGGCAATTATCATATGCAACGCAGGTGTACACACGCAACACTACATTCGGAACTGATTAGTAATCGTTTGATTTATCACGCTACAATGACGGACTGTCCGGTGTGGGTCTGCTGTGTACTGACCTAGCGCGCATATGATGTTGTACGTGGTAGTTGCCATTGCCTTCCACGTGGAGGTTATTAGCGATTATTTTACTTAATTTAATTCTTTGTAATAAGTTCGTCGTCGTTCGGGATCGAACCCGTGACCGCCATATCGGAAGTCAAGCGCTCTAGCAACTAGGCTATCGCGACGACTATTAATCATAAATATTATATCTTAACATTTAACTTTCATTACATAAAATTAGGACATTTTTTCGTTATAAAATCTAATGGGGGCCGGTCTAAGAATTACATTATAATTAATATATATAAAATTGGTAAAAATTAAAACATAACAATCGTTACATAAAATTGGGACATTTTTTTGGACATTTTTACTAATGGGAGGTAGTCTAAGAATTGTGTTGTAATTAATATATATATATATATATAACTATTACTATAATTGTGTTTCAAAACTGATGAAATGACCGGATGTAGCAAAAGACTCGTTCCGATTCTAAATATGGAATTAACGGAAACATTTTTTTGGTAGTTATGCCAGTCGCTTTCAAATGTTGGACTCATGTTGCTCTGAAAAATTTCGCTACTAATCAATTTGCGATATCTGGTAAAAATTAATAAATCTATAAACTTGTAGTATTTCCAGAAAAAAGGGAAAAATGTTAGCATCTAGTTGGGACACTTAACGTTGTTGCATTATTGCTGTTGTTAGGAATACATCTAGAATTCTGAACGGTAGGCCCTATTTATCGAAGGACCACGACTGAATAAATTACGGTACTACTTCCCGAGATAATGTAATCGCTGCATTAATGTATATTATGTATATGTTTATGATTTCTAGCATAGCAGTAAATAATACTTATAGGGATCCTCCGTTAGTCCAACCAACAAATTACCGGATTATACCGCGTAGACGGCAATGGACGCAGAAGTCGAAAACAGTAATGCATGGGAACTATGAGACTCTGATTGTAGAATATCGTTTCTTTGCTCGAATAGATACGGTCAGATTTATTCGAAAGCGATCACAACACTATACTAGTAAAACGGGCGAATAATTCTACAAATATGCGTCATTCAAATCCACACTGTTGAGAAACAAAAGAAAAATCCTTTGTATGTATATCCGGATCCCTGTAGTAAATTCCAAATGTGAGAACATATTTTACGTGCATTTTTACCTCGAAAATTTACCTGAAAAATCCAGTTTTGATCGTAGGATTTTGCTACCTACGTTAACGAATGCGCCGACAAATATTGATTATTTATTTCAATTCAGGATCCAAGTTTTGGTAGTTTTTATCGAGTTCTCAATACGGTGAAAAATATAATATTTATCAACGCTACTTTCGATGTCTGATTACTTATTGTCCGAGCTGATAATTGTTCTTTCAATTCCACTTCAAGTCGATATATGTGTGCCGGGAGACATAAATCGGTATGGTAACGGTTACGGTGTTAGTATGTTATTTTCAAATTTATTTGTAAAACTAAGCTTCCCGAATTTATGTCAAGCGGTTAGTGAAAAATCCGTCTTTTCTAAACTTTTCATCTGTTCATGTCCATTCGTTTTCCATCAGAGTGTAGTGCTAAACCTTCCGACTCTTGAACTAAATTTGACTTATTAGACTTTCTGCATCCGAAAAATAATCTAAATTGATTTTTATGTTTCTTCATCTCGTTCCACGCTGTGTATAATGGCAGTACTGACAAAAAGCTGTTTAAATATTTTTATAATAGTAGGTATATACATATATACATATACATATATATATATATATTATGCCTAAAATTATGTAACGTTTTTGGATCGCTTATGTGCTTTAATGTAATGTTTTCAAATTACGTGTACTATTTAAATATGACCTAATCCAATGAAACCGACTTTTGTAGAATATTAGTGGTCTAAAGATATCATTTACATATATATGTAACGTAAGAACTACTACTATTTAGAATTTTTTCTAAAAATATTTAATGTCTTAGCAGTTTCCGAAAGTTTCAAAATGTTGTAACAGTATATCGGGCTCCATTAAAAATTAAAGCATTCATTTAAATATATTTTTCTTTTTTTCTTTTTTTAATACATCAAAAAAAAACAAAAAAAAACAAAAAGAAACTATTTAAAAAAATTGAATCAGGCATGTCGATTACATCATTCAAATAACATTTAATTTAGTTTATTCTCCGATAGAACCGAATTTGTGAATTCGGCAAAACTGGGTTATATTTCAGCGCACACGTAACGGTTATACCGATTTAAATTGTAATTTCTTGGAAATTTTAATGATTTTGGGATGGCAATTGCTCGTTAATTGCAGCGGACCTAAGATATAAATGAAAATTCCGCAAAAAAATAAAAAGAAGAAAAAAATGCAAAACAATTATTTTTAGGCGACACGAATTTCTGTCTTGACTGCGATATTTTCAAACACGCAGATATTATAAATAAAACTAAAACACTTTATTTGGCCCTAAAAACTGACTAAATTGCAAAGGCTAAAAAAAAGAAAAAAAAACTTTTCTTAGTCAGTGACGTAGTAAACCAAAGGGGAAATCTTCCACTAAATGAAAAAAAAAAAATTGAGGTCTCGAATAAATTTATTTCCTGTTCCACTTCAAGGACGGTTACATTTTTATCGTTTGTAAATAGATATGACTCTCAAAGCGTATTTTTCTTTTTTATCTACATATTAACTGTATAAGGAGTTTCTTTTTTTTTTTTAATAAAAAAAAAAAAAAAAATTGGGCTCGTCAACCAAGGACGTTCACCCAGAAACAATTAGAAATAAAAAAGGAAAGTTATATAATAAGAAGATCATCAGATATCGTTAATACGAAAGTAATAATGGGAAGGATAATAAGTGTTAAAAAATAATTTTAATTGTTATTTTTATTTGTTTAGCTTTAAGCGTAAAGCAATAATTGAACTATAGCTTATATACTATTCGTTAGCTGCAGCATATAGCAGGTATTTTTAATTTCGCAAACATTATTAAGTGAGGTTATCCGAAAAATGTTGCAAATTCGTTTTACTTAAATGTATATATATTTTTTCCATATCGCTTTTCGTAGTTTTTATATTTACTCATTTCGTTATCGTTCTTTATTATCCGCTTCTATTCTTTTCGTCTCGTTCGTAGTATCTATATCGTTTAGTGTTCTCTCCGTTCTCGTCTTTGGCTCGGTTGATTGCTACTCCGATCGCATCTTCTAAATAGCTCTATGAAGCGCTTCGAATTTGATCGCGTTTTCTCATTCGTTGTTCCAAGAAAATACTCCGACTAATAATAAACCGGTGATTTCTTTGCGTTACTTTTTTCTTAAACATCGTATGTTAATTCTTTGATATTCGGCGAATAATATTTTTAACAATCAGTGTAGAGGGAAAAGACAGGATATAATAACGGACACAAAATGTAGCAAGAAGCCCAAGCCTAAACAAACGGGAGTACAGAGTTTAACATTTTATCGAAATAGCTGAGCACTCAAAGAACACGTGGTCAGCGTCACAAACAACCGCATCATATGAATGGGGAAGACAACATGGGGAAGAGGCTAATGAGAAGCGAAAGCGGAAAGAAGGCAGCAAGGAATGATTAAAACGCAAACGCATAATGAAGACAATAACAAAACGAGGAAGTGAAGGAAATAGAAAGAACATGAACAGACAGATAAAAGGAGTGACTATTAGAAAAGGAGGAATTGTATACATCCGACCAAAATCTGAGATGGAAATTTTTATACAAAGGTAGGAGATTGGAAGGTGGGATTTTTTTGAAGGGAAGAAGGAAGAAGAAGTAGCAACCGGAGCCAAAGAAACAGCCATCTCATTAGTAATTTGCTCAGCCGTAAATACGGAATAGATAGAAAGAAAACAAAAGCATACAGAGAAGTTATAATTTGGAAGAATAAAAGAAAATCAGTTGCGCATCCGTTCCAAGTCGCAGGCAAAAGACCGGTTGGAACGCCAAGGCGAAGATGGCTCGATGTAATTACTGCGGATCTCATTGAAACCAGTCAGTTTGCATGGCAGACCCCGCACCAACGGGAAATTGCCAACGGTGAAGAAGAGAAGAAAAGAAGCATCAACATCATCAGGCGCTTTAGAGCCATCAGTGAAAATGTTTACACGAGGAAGTGACAGTGCTGTATAATTTCTATTTAATTACTGCTGAAGTGAGATGTTTCGAAAGTTTAGGTAAAATAAATACTCTGGGAGGTTGGCGGAGATCATTGAAGATAAAGGAGAAATAGGGGAGACTATTAAAGGAAATTGTGTACGGACAAAATTAACTAAGACGGAGAGAAATAAGAGATAAAGTAGGAATTTTCCCAGGCACCTAAAATTCCAATTCTTGGAAATCGAAAGGTAGGAGAAAATGAAAGTAGAGGATGAGAGTGAAAGACGTTTAGCAAGGAAGCGATATACTAGATATGATCTACGGATAGACAGGGGTGGTTTATTCGATTCAGCAAGCAGTGCTGTGACAGGAGAGGATTTAAGAGCACCAAGATACAGAATCGAAGGCAAGAGTTTTGGATCTAAGAAAAAAAAAGGAAAGAAAAAGATCAGGCCAAGAGTGCACGTGACAGAATAAATAAACATTTACCTGCGGCCATTTCCTTTTCGACCGATACTGGCACGCGGACCCATCAAAACAAGTAAGTCTCAATATTAACTAAATTCAGTCTGTTGTTTCAGGTTCAAATTAAAATATAACTAATTGAACGCGCAGATTACCTGGCTTTGCGCTGTCATTAACCTAAATCTAGTTAACAGATTCAGTCCAAGGCTTTGTCAGTCAGAGATCTGTTGTCATTAAAACATTAAACTGAAAAGAAGAACAGAGAAAAATCTTAATTTATGAACGGGTTTTTAAAGTGGAAAAAGAAAAAAGTCTTAATCTTAACTAAATGCACCAGTACGTAACCATCTATTTGACGGGTTTATGTTGAAAATGAGTTTCACTTATAACGTTTAATTAGAATCAAGTTGACATAAAACGAGCATGGACGAATGAAACAAGAATAATTCAAACTGTTGATTCTATTTAAAATCGACCGTTACCATCGCTTCAGAGTATCAGTGTATATAGGGTCGGCCCGTGCCTATTGTCGATGCATAAATTTGAAACGACTAACTTTTTCAGTTTGCTAAAAAAAAAGTTATTTATGTACCTGTGTCACTTTTTAGATCTCTTTCGCATAAAAAATGTTCACGTCTACTAAGTATTCGGAAAGTGATCGTCGCCAATATACAAAATAGCGATCGAAAAAAACCTAAAAAAGGAGAAGATACTGGGCCTATTTTGAAAAATGCCTGCCTGCCGTTTAAAAGAATTCCTAGATTACATCGCACAAACGGTTTACAATTGAAAAGCAATTTCGAATTCCTTTTTTGACAACGCCGTAAATGTAATCTTGTTTTTTCTTTTTTTTTTTTTCTTTCAGTTGAACTTAACATTCCACCACTACTATTACACGGAGAAACTCTTAGTTTAGTGTAAATTAAATCAGGTTGATGATATATCGCGAGCGGTAAAGAGACTAAGCAGGATAGTGCTCCTTTGGTGGAATTTTCGATGTGACATAATTGTACCGTATTTTTAATGATAATTTTTTTTTTATTTATTTATTTTTATTTATTTTTTTTATTTATTTTTTTTAATGAGTGTTACCTCAGAACTTCCTTCTAGGTGAACCAATTTTGATGGTTCTTCTTTTATTTAAATGGTGATGCTTCTCATGTGGTCCCATTTAAATTTGATCAAGATCTGATCGATAGTTTTTGAGTTATCCTTAATAATGCGGGAGATTGAAGCTTTTTGGATGCTTTTCATTCATGATTAGTTTCAACATCAAGTTAGATTTATTGATTTAAAATATTATAAATTTGCCAAATTACCAAGGAAATATTGCTTTTGATGTTTTTACACCGTGGAAATGCAGTTCAAAATAAAGAAATCGATTTTTTTTTAAAGTATAAAGTATGGAAAATAATGTGAAAAAAAATTGATTTTTAACAAAAAAAAAAAAATTCAAGTACAACGCTAAAAATGAATAAAATGCTTTTTACAAACAATAAATACCGATACTTGAAGGTTTATTATAAAAATTTAAAAATGCACTAAAAGGTAAAAAATAATTACTCCCGATAAGAAAATATACATCAGAGTGTGATATAACACTTAAGTGGTGATATTATCGTAATTCTTATACAACATTAATACCTTAATTAGAGTAGGGATTCATATTACATATTAAAAGAATAATTAAAAACTGCATTAAATGTTCATTAAATTGTTCCTAGATATTGTAACATGAATTTGATGACGACTCTAATTAAGGTTTTAATGTTGTATAAGAATTACGATAATATCACCAGTTAAGTATTATATCACACTCTGATGTATATTTTCTTATCGGGAGTAATTATTTTTTACTTTTTAGTGCATTTTTAAATTTTTATAATAAACCTTCAAGTATCGGTATTTATTTTTTGTAAAAAATCATTTTATTATCGGTTATAAATACACAAGTTAAACTTGTTCTGGCAAACAAATATGTATATTCTAGTGCGTAGTTGTAAGGTACATATTATATAGTCAAATGTGTGCAAGTGTTAGTTTGCAGTGATTAAATTTTTAGTCTTTCCACATTTGAAATGGTATGTCCTTTCCATACATTACAAACGGCGAGAAATTTCCTAATTTTATAACAAATTTTACTTTCTGTTTTCCCGGTACTTTTATGTTTTTTTAAAGAGTCTATTAAAATAAATGTACATACAAAAAATAATAATCTACACAAGACGCAATGATGAAAATAGCTAAATACCAAGCAATAATAAAATCGTGTTATATGCAAATTTCCCCAAATAATAGTCACTATATTTACATTTGAGCCTCGCGATTCAGACTGTAAAATCAAAGCGCAGACAATTCTTATTTTATTATCTAGATGCGACCTTGCGCAGTCCTATCCGTTTGAACATCACGTTATTTCTCTATTCCTGCACCTATTTTCGATAATTCTCTAATTAAGTGATCAAACCTCCAGCACCACCTTGTACAATTGAAGTAATTAAGAGTTTATTAGCTGGCTTTTGTAGCGCTGCTGAGTATACTTATAATAGAATGATACTTTACTGGCAAGAAGTATACGTTTTAAACATGTAAACGCTTTCATTAAATTGTTTTTACCATCGGATAAACTCACCATCATTGATACTATATGGGGTATACTTTAACATACATGTGAACACACCATTGGAGTCTACCAAAGTACGCATCATCAGATGTACCAGCATGAAAAAAAATTGCCGCTCATACTACAGGCATGTCTCCTGGTGTTGCCGAATACATAAATGTCTCAATAAATGCAACCTAATCGGTCGTATTTTGTCGAGTCAGCCCGTACTATTGCCTTATTATGCATTCAAACAACCAGGTATACATTACCATTTTCGCTCTTTTCTGTTTACAGGTGAAACTGTAGCCGATTACAAATAAAACTATATAATTGTCTTTGTAGATTATCATCATCATGGTGCCATGTCCGTTATCGAACGTTGGCTAACATTTGAGCAACCTTTCGTCTGTCTAGTACTTCCCGGAATCTTTGCAGATTATACGCCCTTTTATTTACAGTATGGAAATCCACTCAAAACCAATAACTGCCTAGCGAAGTATCGTTTGAAAGTTTATTGTTACCCGTTTGTTTTACCGGTTTGATATACCTTGTTGTCCGCTTATTTCTTCAAACTCACCGTTTTTTTACCTGCTTGCCGATAGGTGGAAAAGTAAAATTGCCGCAGGATATTCTCAATAAATGTAATGGTTATGAAAAAAAATTCCCCATTAGTTTTATTTTTACTATCGTAAATGTTATGTAATCAGGGGTCTGAGGTGGCTTGCTCGTTTTCTGCGCCAGAAGTTGCATGATTACATTACATCGAGTAAATATATATATATATATATAAGCGGTAGTATTAAATACTTTTGTACCGACTATCATTTGATTGACGGTAGCGTAACGTTGCTGCTTGCTCTTGTTTCAATTTTATTTTACAGGGTTAAGCTGGTTCGCATTCCGACTGTTCCCGTAGTTGTCTAGATCTTTTTGGATGGCTAAGATATATTGTTAGATTGGTATTGGCACCTGTTGACAGACTGCTAATAGACTTTCAAGAGATTATGCAGCACTATCGGCCAGGTACGAAGAAGAGTGCAGATCAACTCAGCAAGTTTCGAAAATGGAAGTTAGATCTTATATTGCCTTTCACCCACAGCGTCCTGTTAAACTTCTTTATGTCTCTAGCAGTTAAACACGAATTGGCGCTTTGCTCATCATTTTCTAACTCCATACGAGATTTATAGATCAACAACGATAGTTGTAAAATAAAATCCGGTTACTTGCACATTTTTACTAGTTCACGGAGAGAGTTTATGTATTGAAAACTAACGAGACGTGAACACTTTTTTGCTTGCATGAAAGCCATACACTCACCCAAGTGAACATTAACAGAAACGAATTCGTAATGAAGGACTTGAAAGTATATAAACTATACAAATGCGCACTTAGGTTCTAATGATGGTGTAAAAGAAACGCAGCATGGTAAGTTTTACAAATTAGTTAAGCCGTTGTTTCATGATAGTCCTCGTAGCAGTGGCAGTGAAACCAAAGAGTACGGTAAAAAAGTCAAATTACGTTGATTTGCGTATCTCTAGTGGCATCTATAGCGGAAATATCGTGCCTGAGAACGGACGCCGAGCTTTCATGGGCTCTAAGGCTTTGGTAGACATTGAAAAAATTGAATATTTAAGCAAGATGCGCTGTAAAGCCACCTACAGTTGCTAAATTTTAGTTTGATTCAAATTGTAATTACAATTGCGGAAGAAAAGTATTGCTACATATTGGTATAGCAGTTACTTCTAAGTAAAATTCTTCAGTATGCCGAATCATTTGCCGCTGTCAACACTAAAAATGGTCACTATAAAGTGTCTTACGAACTATCAATAGATAAGGTCCCCTTTGAACATAAACTCGGTACTGTTGCTCAAATGCAACTTACATACGGAAATGAATTCTGTAAAAAAGCTTCGGAGAGAAAACGTGAGCGTTATGTGGGATGATAGTATTGTTTCCATCGAAATGACACTCGGTGAGGTATTATGAAGATCAGAAATATTTACGCCTAAGAATGTTCAAACATTAGAAGGAAACAGATTTGAATGTCTGAAAGCAAAAAGTATTTGAATAGTATTGTGACCTATAAATGGATAAATCGACGTAAACCTAAGGCGCTGAGAGGGAATGTTTAATTCAATATGAATTTTTCATGCTACCTTAACATGTGGACATGCTACAGGGCAACGATCGCGTGACGATGATATACAGCATGAGGAAAGTGCGGTGGGCAGAATGCCATCACAACGGTGGTTACAGCTCTTGGCGATTCCGTTTGTAGATGTTAACGGCTCAGTGTGGTATTTAGGGTAAAAGTGCTACTTAGCGGCTCCGATAGATTGGATACCTAACTCTGTCTGCTAGATATAGGAGAATTGGGGGGTCACTCCTCATACTTTCACACGGGTGCAGTATGTGCGTGTAATGTGCAGAGTGGATATAGAATAGGTGCGTGTTGATTGAACGTGTTGAGGAGTATTACATGGGCGTTGGCATTGTGAGTGAATAGAATAAAGTGTGGTATGTACAACACTAGCATCCCTATATTCCATGGTGCTCAATGTCACAATCACTGCTGTAGAAACAACGCATCTTTCTACTAGTATGTAGTTTTATATTGACGTGTTACATCCTGCATAAGTTTTCATTTATTTGAATGGAGTTAAGATTAAGTGGTATCGGATGGTTATATTAAAATTATGTAAGGGCCAACTGCAAACGAATAAAATTTTAAAGTTTTCATATATATTTTACACGAGTTTAATATAGAGATGGAAAATTACGATTTTTTCTACAATGTTCTCTGGTAAAATATAAATCTTTTGTTTGAAATTACGAAATGAAAAAATTTGTTTCGCTATATATTTTTGTTTTTCTTTTACTAATTTTGAATGAATTGTTTTTCAAAATTCAATATTTTTCAATGTGAATTTATAGCCGTACACTTTAATTGAAGTTTACCGAAATAAACTTTCTCGAAATTATTATGTGTAATCGCTCATCAACTCTTCCTGATACTAAACATATAATCTCGGTAATATTATGTTCAAAAACGACAAAATCACTAATAATTTCGTAAGTGTATTTTTTTTTTTTTTTAACAATTTTATTTTCAATTTCAAAATTAGAGTTCACTTGGGTGAGGAAAAATATAGTAATCGAGCGATATTGACTTTTACGGAAAGTTATAAAACATTCTGGAACCTTTTCCTAAAAGGTTTTTAAATGTAATTACAGTGACTATAGAATAGCATTTTGAATTTGATGCTCTTTTATAAAAATTAAAGATGTCCATAATATACGCGAAATCTTCAAAGCCGCATTTTTAATAAAATCATCAAATTTCGAATATTGTTACGGTTATATTGAGCGGAAAAATTGTAAACATAATAAAGTTTCAAATGTAAGGAAACGATTACAAAAAAAAAAAAAAAAAACAATATTTTTGGTTAATTATGATCGTTTTTAAATATATTCGTATTTAATTTAACACGGTCAAAAGGAGAAAAAAAAAAAACGGGGTCAGCCGGCTACATATAAAAATTTGTAATTTGGTAATGATTTGTAGAAGTACTAAAAATTTGGTAAAGACGTTTTATTTTTGTTCTTTTCAAGAGTGAAATAGTGAAAATCTTTTTTCCAAATTAAGTCTCTTTTTCAATTTTGGAGCTATTTTTTTTGAAAAAACTTACGTAAATTTTATCTCGAATAAAGTTATTATTTAAGCAATTTCGGATCAATTTTTATATTCTCCCCGCATCAAATTTTCCAATTTTTTGTAAAATTTATCCGCGAGCCGGTTGAGTAAGTGAACGATATCTTACGTGTTACAAGATTATTTTAAAAAAGAAACAAAATATTTATATTACGCATGAAAGAACTTTTTTATTCTCTTAATATATATTTGTTTTTTTTTTGTTTTTTTTATTCTTATTATTCTACAGATAATTCGATTATCGTTTTTAAAACGACCACCGGGTTATCATGAGTGAAGAATTTCTAGAAAAATTTAGAGAGGATTCATTAGTCTGCCATCATGGATGAATCTCTGCAGAATCTAATTTGACTTTTTAGACAATATTTCAGCCAATTTACCCGAGTGAACTGCATTAAAACGGTGGCATTCGAACAGAACGTATTGCGTTATTGGGTATTATGAATCGGCGAACACACGGCAGGGGACGCGCATTGATCTTTACAGAATATAGTCATGACTTTGAGCTGTCATATTCTTAGCTGATTGATGGTTGCATATTCTATTATCAGGAGAGAATCATCATTGCAGGGACGCAGCCTTAGGTGTCACAATTTCTAGTACAAAGTTCTGAAGCGGAGCAGACCACCTTGAGGTATCTATGCGATATTGGGAATAACATGGCTTATCAACGGGCTGCAACAAGCGTGTTTAGGATTTCCCATAAACGTAACTGAACAAAATGTGTCAATAATCATAATACCTAACTAGGCTGTAAAATGACCAGATCGTAATCATGGATGTAATAACGAATATATCTTTTTTTAAGTATTTCAACCAAGTAGATGACGAAAAACTGAAAGGCCTAAGTAAAAAGTACGCGTACTATGTAAGATTGGTCGAATATAATAGATAGGAAAGAAAAAAAACCCCGAAATACTTGGGGAAAGTAATTGGAAGATTTCGACGGGGATTTATTTTACATAGTCAAAGATAAGAATTTAAACATTCAGAACGTTTAAATAATTCTTTCAGGGGTTAGAGGCGTTAATAAATAATAAAAGTATAAATCTGATTTCTAAAATTTTTATAGTTATTATGGCTTACATTTATAATGAATTTATAATGTAACTTACTTTCTGTTAAGGTATGAAACTGAAATTTGGCCCCTCTTATTCGATACAGTTAAAAAATAAAACTTTTACAATTAAATTAGTAAAACATGAACTATAAATTCGGAGTAGCTTCATTTTGCTAAAAAAAAAATTATAAATCTTAATACTTACGCAGTGCGTTACAAGGAGAGACGTTAAAGAAACTCTACCTTTTTCACTACAGAACAGATTGAAAATATGGCTGGTATATGTAAATAGGTCTTACATGCATATCGCATCAGCACGATAATGATATATATTCTTGTCATCCCCGAAATGGTCTGTATGCGAGTATACGCTTAATCTGATTTCTCTTTAAATTTCTGCCGTGTTATTTACGCATTCTATATTCAAATAATGCCTTAACATACTTTTACCTACCCCTATTCAATTACCGTCGCAGTATTATCCGTCGTGGCGAACGCGGTAGCATTTTTCAGGCATTTAATATTGATTTATATATGGGCGAACTACACGAACAAAAGGGCTCGTATTAGTCGTTCAATTCCGCCTTTGTTTTTTCTTCTTTTTCTTTTTTTTTTACTATTTTCATCCTATGGTACAGGAAATCAATAATCGGGCCCTTTAACAATTTCCGTTATATTAATACTGAATTAAAACTTCTCGATTAGTAGTATTAAAGGTTTTACAAAGTGCAATGAACCGAGTATGCAATACTTTTGGGACGTCGTGCCAAATTACTTTCCCCCAAAGTCAAAATTTCACATTCTTTGAGGAAACAACCTCTGGAAAATAATATAATCCGACAAAAATAACGCCTCCTAATTGTTTCGCGGCTTACACGATTGCCTTATCAAATTTCTCGGATAATTTCAAACTATCACGACGAATATCAATTTTGATGAGAAGATCTCTTCGGGAAAAACTATTTAAACCCTTTGAAATAATACCAAATTTTGTGTAAGCCAAAAAAGAAATACAGAAAATGTTTACAAAAATTTTTGTCACAAAATATGTAAAAACCGCTTAATAGATTATTCTTCTTACCGATTTTCTGGTATTCCGTAGCACCAAATTTCCTTTCCACCAAGAAATTATCGGAGGCGGCCTAGCTCCAACAACTTGACAAGTGATTTCATATTTATTGTTCGCGCTGAATGGTCTATTTTCGCCTAGCAGCTTTACCCACAAAGGTTTTACTGAAATATTAAATACATTTTATTTTATTATTGGACAGAAAAAAAAAAAAAAAACCTAAAATTATTAAAACACTTACATTTTCTAGTTAAATACCTACCGAATAATAGTGTACATATGTAATTTGAACAGAATTTGCTGCGAACGAAGATGTAATTGTGCAGTTTCACTTTAAACTAATTTCTGCGACAATATTTTCTGATGACTTAGTCGCGGTATTTCACTAAATGAAAAAGTTGCGCAGTCTACTAAAATTTTTGGTACAATTTCATCGCAAAGTAAATAATTTGTATCAATATGAAAATGCGATCATATGAAAAATCGCAAAGTTGCCGTATTGAATAAAGATACGCAGATTCCGTACAGCAAATCGTATCGCCAAGGCAAACAACGCTGCTATTAATTAACAAGTCTCATTTTATCTTAGTGAATATTATGTAGAGGAGAGGGGGGCATAGTGGGGTATTTAAGATGTTACGGATATTTTTTAAGCTAACAACGACATTAGGTTGACTATCAAAGCTTTTTTTTTTAAGTTTTACAGTATGTCTATCATTATTTGACATGTCATTTTCTATTTTATTAGTAACAGTTTAGCTAACGGAACGGAATACATTCTGAGTGAGGTTTACCCCACTTCGCCCCGTACAGCGGGGCAAAGTGGGGCACCAGATGTAGCCATTTTTACAGAAATTATGTTAACAGTTTCCTGTAATCAAAATATAAACTTTTAATCGTTATAAGTTTCTTAAAACAAAATTAACCATTCTGGCTCACTTGATGCATCGTATCCAACCCTCCGTAGACTGCGACCATAAATAACCGCAGTGAATGCATTCAGCATCTTCATCATCTACGATTTCCTATATCTTTTTTTGTTTTCTTACTATTTTGTTCCTCTTGTTATTTGATCGATTAGCGCTGCTTAAATCGATAGTTTTGGTGAAAGGTTATACGAAGACTAAACACCAATCATAGAGCGTCATTTGAATTGTCGTTTGGCTGCTTCTTTACCAGAGTTTTGTTACTACCCCGTTATGCCCCCCGCTACCCCACTATGTCTCCTCTCCGCTACAGTAGTACTGTTAATTACTCGTCCATGAACGATTAAATCTTATTTGCGCATTTTTCCATGCATTTTCGCTAGTTCATTTCTTTCTATAAAATATACCTCTAATAATGTTGCTAGAAAATTTTTTCTAATAGATGTGTATTTTAAACCGATCATGACTCAGATAGGCGCTGAATATTAAATTACAAAACTGTCCATTCTTTTTATTGTGCATTCTATTTGCTAAAATTCTAAACCAATAAAATAATTATAATTACGAATAAAGTAGGAGAAAGAAAAAGGGAGCTAAAGGAATTTCAGTATGAAGGAAATGAAAAAAATAATGATAAACACAAAATAAAAGGGAGCGAAAAAAATATGTAGATTACAAAACAAAAGAAAATAAATTACAGTCATATCGGTAAGTACAAAAATCGATTAAGATGAAGGTAGTGGATATTAGGAAATGTATGTGAATTTAAGTTATGACGTTAGAATGTACAAATATAATTCGTTAACATTAGCTTGACGAAAGAAGTCAGTGTAATTAAAAATAAATATTAAAAAAAACACACAGAAAAAACCTAATACAGGAAGCAACTAGAAATCGCGTATAATGAAATATTAATCTGTCGAAATGTTTTCGGGAATGGCTTCGGTTAGTAATAAAAAAAACAAATTGATTTCGAACTACCTGTGTGCAGTACAAATACGGTGTACTAATTCGCACGTGTACTCCTTGATAACGCACCTGTAATCAGCAGAATGCACGATTTATAACACAACCAAACTCAATGTAAAAATCAAATATTCCCCGTAATCATCTAATGCATTCACGATCCGATATAGAAGCAAGAATAACCGATATAATTTACTAGTAATGTACGTGTGTGTAACCCTAGAGATGAATACACACAGCATGCCGCGCACTAATCTGTTGAGTAATACATAAATACAGACGTAAATTTTAGTTCACTAATAATAATTAGACAGACACTCGTATCCGAGTTGGTCTTATGCATTTCGTAAACTTTACTACAAGTGTGTTCTCATGTGCGAAACCAGTCCTTCTCTTACTCTGCAGACAAGCCCGCAAATGGAACATGTTGCTGCTGTTTGTAAGACACCTTTTCTAGGCTCTCCTCCTGACGTGGGGCAAGCAGGACGATCCCTAAATAGGACTGCTTGGACACAGAAACTGCTGCCGGAAATGCCTGCCGTCTTCTATCTCCAGAACATTAACGATCAGCGGATTCTGCCGCCTGCATGTGAAGCTACAACTGAGAACTTCCAGTGAATCCGCACCTATTCCTGACGCCGCGTTCTCTCCCTACAGGATTTTAATCATACAAGCGAAAGGATGAAGGTAAAGGTAAATATGAAATGGGAACCTTTTTAGGAAAGTCAGATGAGAAGGTTATGATTTTAGGAAAATTTTGATTGAAATGCATGGTCTGTGCGGGAATTTGATAATGTGGAGATGGGCGCACAACCATAAGCACCATACACACCAGAATCCGATGACATCCGTAAGGAAGACGACCGGTGGAAATGCATAGTTCACGCTGTTTGAGAGGAAGGAAAAGGATTAAGCTTGAGAGGACAGTTATAGGAAATAGGAAATTTCGGAATTTCGGAAATGAAAGAAGGAAAAGGGAAGGAGGAACTGCCCCGCATTTTCTCAAGACGCTAATGGGAGAGTGGTTTATTTTCGGAGTATCCATTCCCCTAGGACTGTTGCATACCGGTGCTAAAGAGTCAAACTACTTGTGTACGGTTTCGGTCAGGTGGAACAGTCAAAATGGTCCGTATAAGTAGGACAGAAAGCCGTTTGTCTGGTAATAAGGGAACGCGGTGCATAGATGAAAGGAATTAACTTGCGTAAGGAAATGAAAGAGGAACGAGGGAGAGAAGAAGAAACACTCATTAGTGTAGATTGTCGATTCAATTCGTTTTCCAGCTCCCGAAATTAAATCAGTGACTGGAAGTGCAATGGCGAAGAAGGTTACCGCGAAGACAACGAGAAGGGGGCAAGCGACACAGTTGATTGGAGAAAAATTTCGATATACGTTATTCAAAAATGTTTCTTTTATTACGCTATTTGTTCACTACCCGATGATGGGGAAAAAAAGTCTGCAGGCAATTGCGGGAATTTGCGGGGAGTTTTTTACCATTGGCGGTGATATAGTGAGTCAATGGAGAAGAAATTGTGAAATAAGTGACAGCAAAAAATAAGCATCCCTCCGGGAACGACCTAAACTTGAAATTCAAGTTGTTGCGTCGGCTGTTAATTTTTATTTTATAATTTTAATTAAAAATAGAGTTTAGTGAGAAATGTATATATATTTCAACTTGCACACGAACAAAGAGAATTCGGATCGGATGACTAAAAAAAAATAAAAAAGAAGTAAAGTGTCTAATATAAAGTACTATCGTTTTAATTTTTCTAGTAATTTACTATTCAAATTCTAAACTACCATTTTAGCCACAATTTTATAACTTTTCTATTTTTCACCTAAAAATAAAACAAAAACTATACTAGTTATGTATTTTTAAAATATTTAAAAATTTTAAAGATTTCGCTGTTTAATTTTCTTTATAAAACAAGGCATTGGTGCATTCACGGGGGGGGGTCTACAGGGCTGCAGTCCCCCATTCCTTGGTGAATAAACGGACACCGATAATAACGACTAAATTTGTTATCGGCAAAATTTTTGACAGTAAAAGTTAGCATTTGATAAAAATATAAAATTCTTTTAAATAACACATTTTACACAAAAATAAATATATAAATGAGAAAAGGTCGAGATAAATCGTTATACCAACATGTTCGACCTCCGCCTTTACATTTTCTTATATGCTACAAGTTTAGCCGCAAGACAAATCCTGGGTGCGCCAATGAAACACAAGGGGTATTCTCAAATTTACTGTCTACCGTATAAGATATTACGTAATTATATAATTCCTCCCTAAATGTCTCCCTCGATCCGCCCATGGTCACCGGTGATTCAATTTACTGTCTGGTAAATTTGGCAGTATCCAAAATGATCACTTTTTACATCATCGCTGAAAATGATGATTTTTTCGCTAAACCCATAAACAGAGCTATTGATAGGTACGATTTGGATCGCTTCTTAATATTTTTGGTGCCTATATTTGTTTTCGAAGGGAATCGACGGATTTCATTCGTGCACTCTGCGAAATACCATTCACCTAACCAGCATGATTAACCGTCTAAAATCAACCACTATTAATTATATTGTCTTTCCAGCTTATTAAATACAATCAGTACAGCGAGCAATTTTTATTTTTTTCCTTTTTTTCTTCCTTTTTTTTTTTTTTCGTTTTAGGTCATTTTTACCGACTTTCAAAAAGAAAGAGGTTGTACGTTCGAATAGTATGTTTTCTGTTTTTTTTTCATGTTTGTTCGTGCATAAATCATGTGAGTATTGATTAAAATCGGTGAACATAAACTGAGTATTCGTCAAAAAACGCGAAAAAATGTGGTCGTCCTTTTAGATCATTTGTTTTTTCTTATTATTTTTTATTAGTATGATTGACTTAACATACTATAATATATTAACTAAATTATCATATAGAAATGTAGCTTTGAATACAGAAAGCGATTGCATGTTTTGCTGTTTTCACTGTAGAAAGTTTAAAATATGAAAATAAATTTTTTTTTTTTTCTTTTTTTAGTATAAAATATGGAGAATAATGCGACAAAAAAGTTGATTTTTGGCAAGAAAAAAATTTAAGTATAATGCTAAACAATGTAAAATAAAATGTTTTTTTTTTTAAAAAAAATACCGAATTTTAGATTTATTATAAAAATTGAATAAAAACATAAAAAAATTATTCGATAAAAAATATTTTTCGGTTTTTTTTTTTTTTTTTTTTTTCCCCTAAGATTGTATATGAGGGTTTACATGTGCCGTGTTTAACTACTGGGGCTATTACAGCACATGGAGACTACTTAAGGGGATTAAACGCGATAGTACTGATCGCTGCTCCGCATGTAAGCTAATACAGCTGCGACCGCGGGCGGAGCATTTGACAGTATCGTAGAAGTAGAGGAAGTGGTGAAGTGCATGGATCGTGGTACTGCAAAAGAGGGACATTCGAGAAGTAGGTGATTGGTGGATGGGGCGCTCGGTTGACTACAAAAGGGGCAGACATTTGGGGGTTCCTGGCTCGTGAATATGTAGCCGTGCGAGAGGGTTGTATGTCCTATTCGGAGACGATTCAGGACACAGAAAAATCTCTGCGGGAAACTCCGTCTATAGGCCGCCAGGGGGGCTCCGTGGTTGTTTTTATGCTTCGGAGAAACGTACTTGAAGATCTCCATTCCTGTTGCCATTCTTCTCCAGTTTGCTGCATAAATAAATGAGCCAATGTAGGGGGAAGAGGGGGGTTGTGTGGCATTGTAGAGAACAATGTCGCCTGAGCTGCTCGATTGACACGCTCATTGCCTGGAATCCCAACATCAGCCGGCACCCATAGGAAGGACATTTCGGAGTTTAAATGTGATAACCTGTGTAATAGGTAATGTACCTTCCTTATCAAAGGGTTGTTGGATTTAATCCCCGAGATGAGTTGAAGGGAGTTTAGAGAGTCAGTTATGAGTAGGGCCTTTTGGGACTGGGGATTGCTATCGGTATAGTGTTGGATGCAAAAGACTATCGTGTATATTTCAGCGTCCAGTGCTGTACAGCAATCGTGCAGTCTAACTGACTCTGCTGTCCCTGAGACTTCGAAGGAGCATGCCGCCGGTGACTGATAACCTATTGCCTTCGCTCCATCTGTGTAGAGGCATGCATGGTCTGTGTAGCTTGCTATGATATTTGTTGCTATTTGTGCTATGTTTGGGGGGTATTGAGCTTTGTTAAATTTTGTCAGCGATATGTTGATGTTTGTGATTGGCTGACTCCAAGGTGGTGCGGTTGCTGCGAAGTCTGGCAGAGTTCTTGGGATTGAAAAGATTTGGAAACGACCCATAACCGAAAAAAGTTCGGGCACTGGGTCATTCCCAAACCTCATATTAGGAGATATTGTCGGGGTTTTGGTACTACTAAGGAGGGTGCTCATTTCTTTAAAGTTATAGTACTTCCTATAGTAGGACAGCGGGGGACAACCTGCCAGTGCATACAAACTTATAACCGGAGAAGAGGGATGAGCAGAAAGGATAGACCGGAGGGCAGCAGAATGTATAGGATCTAAGGATCTTAGCACACTTTTAGCGGCTGAGGAGTACACCTGGCACCCGTAATTAATTCGTGAAAGGATAATCGATCTGTAGATTGTAAGAAGTAATTTTGGGTTTATATTGTACTTGTAATTTGATAGATATTTCAGGATAGACAAGGATTTTAGGCACTTGGTTTTGAGCTCAGCTATGAGAGAGCGCCAGGAAAGTTTTTTATCAAATATTAGGCCTAGAAACTTGACTGATGGACGATTTGGGATAGGAAAACCATTTAGACTCAGGAATACGCTGGGAAGTGGGTTTTGGCGTCCCCTGTGGAAATCAACACATATTGTTTTTGTTAAGGAAAAGGTCAGACCGTTATCATTGGACCACTTTTGTAAATTTTCAATGGATTTTTGGAGGATATTTTGAGCGTTTATAGGATGGTTGGACGATAAGGATATATTCAGGTCATCAACGTAGAGCCGGGACGTTACTGGGGCGGCAAGGCAGTCAGTTATATCATTGATATAATATATGAACACGGTTGCGCTTAAAGCAGAGCCTTGTGGCACACCAGTTTCCAACAGCATCAGTTCAGACGTTGACGAACCAGTCGTAACTTGGATCGTTCTATTGTCTAAGAAGCTGTGTAGGTATTTACCCAATTTTCCGGCGATTCCCGCCGTTCGCAGTTTTAGTAGTAAGCCATGACGCCACAGGCGGTCAAATGCTTTTTCTAAATCGAAAAATACTGCGTAGAGGTGCTGTTGGCGATGAAACGCCGATAAAATCTGCCTTTGCAGGCTAAGTAGCTGGCTGACTGTCGATCTTGCCTCTCGCCCGCCGGCTTGGTTAGGAGATAGAAGACATTTTTGTTCTAGGAAAAACATGAGGCGCCTATTAACCATCTTCTCCAGCGTTTTGGAAATGACACTAAGCAATGAAATAGGACGGTAACTTTCGGGAAGAGTAGGATCTTTATTTTCCTTTAGTATTGGAATGATAGTGGCTGATTTCCATTGTGCCGGAATGTTTCCGGAATTCCAGATTTGGTTGAATATATGTAGGAGAAAATGTTTGCCGGAAATTGGGAAATACTTTAGCATGTACGGGTGGATACAGTCGGGGCCAGGGGCAGTGTTGGATGTGTGGTGGTTGAGTTGGAAATTTAATTCTGAGATGGTAAAGTTACTGTTGTATGTTTCGTTGGATTCGGACGGGAAGTGCACTGGCTGTTGCTCTGCTTGGTGTTTCATGCTGCGGAAGGCGGGAGGGTACTTTTCTGACGACGATGCTGCGGCAAAGTAGCTGGCAAAGGCTTTGGCGACGTCCGCTTCATCTGTTATCTGGCTGCCATTGATTCTGAGTTGAACGCGTTTTGGGGCGCTGTTGATTCCGCTGATGGATTTTATTTTGTTCCACATGGTCCTATTTGACGTTGACGAAGAGATCGATGCGATAAACTGTTCCCAGCATTCTTGTTTTTTGCCGCGAATAAGAGCACGGGCAAGAGCTCGGGACTTTTTGAAGGCTATTAAGTCAGGTAACGACCGAGACGTTTTATACTTTCTGAGTGCTCGTTTGCGCTGTTGGATTGCGGTATGAATCTCTTTGCACCACCATGGTACTCTCTTAGCTCGGGAATTGTGAGAGATGGGTATTGATAAGCAGGCAGTGTGTAGAATGGCATTAAGAAACGTGCTTAAATTGTCTGATAGGGACTCGCTAGGAGCTGGGATTTTGATTCCGGCCTCGTATGCCGCCCAGTCCGCCTTGTGGAACAAAAATCGCGGGGGTCTTGGAATTAGCGGTGATGGATGGTATCCCGCGAACTGTAGGAATACTGGGAAATGATCACTGGAGCAAAGGTCGTCATGGATAAAAGACTTAAGTTTCGGGAGAAGTAATGGGGATACCAGTGCTAAGTCAATAGTCGAGAAGGTGTTATGGGAGAGGTTGAAATGTGTGTGGTCAGGTGGGACCAGGGTACACAAATCGTACTCTATTAATATATTAGTGATGATTAATCCATGTCTGTTGGTTGACGCCGCTCCCCATAGTGGGGAGTGAGCGTTGAAATCTCCAAGTATGACCATTGTGCTTACTATTTGGGATATGGCGTTTTGAAGGTCTACCGAATGTACCATAGTGTTGGAGGGAAGGTAGCAGTTGCAGATCGTTAATGAAAGTCTCGGAGGACCGTGTAAGAATACAGATATCGCTACCATCTGAAGAGGTGTGTCTATTCTGGCTGATACAGCTGAGACCGACGTATGCACTAGGATTGCTACTCCTCCGCTTGCTCGGTTGCCACCAATATTATCGCATCGGAATAGGCTGTAGTCCTTTATTCTTGGTTTGTCTCCAGGCCGCAAGTGCGTCTCCTGCAAGCAGGCTACCGATGGAGAATATGTGGCTAATAGTTGTTCCAGTTCGGCTTGGTGATTGATAAAGCCTCTGCAGTTCCACTGCATAATTGTATTGTTGCTCGCCATGCTGGGTGTTTCTATGTTGTTTCGTGAAGCCAGTGGCTGTTGTTAGTCGGTCTTTAATATTGGGGTTCACATGGGGTTCGTGTGTTAGTGGGTAGAGCTCCCTTCTGACGTATTGCCATCTGTGGATAGGCAGCTCAGACTTTTTAGTATGCGGGTACATTTATTTTTTAAGCTCGAGTTCTTCAGGTGTGGTTTGGTTGCTGCAATTAGGTGAATCAGTCCGTATTTATCCTGTGTAAAGTTGTGCGCGTAGGTTATATAGTCAGATTTAGAAGTTATATTTCTCATGAAGGTTTTGTAATTGTCGAAGTTAATGATGAAGTTGGCTTGATCGTTATCAAACATCGGTCTGACCTTCTCAACTGCTTCGTCGATGTTTATGTTTTTTTTTTGTTTTGGCTTCCGATTAGCTGACTCAGTGATGTGCTGCACGTCTGGCGGTGTTTTGAAATCGGTTTTCTGTTGTGCCTGTTGCTGCAAAA
The DNA here is from genome assembly GCA_039619475.1 of Icerya purchasi. Lineage (NCBI taxonomy): Eukaryota > Metazoa > Arthropoda > Insecta > Hemiptera > Monophlebidae > Icerya > Icerya purchasi. The sequence continues at coordinate 545,679,002 of CM077115.1, forward strand.
AGTCCTTCTCTTCTGGCTGTGATTTCAAAGTATGTTTCAGCTCTGATTGGATTGGGGAGCCATCTGTTTGTTCCAGTAGTGCAGTATGGCTGATGTCGTCCTCTGGTAACGGGATATTAATTTTCTTTGTTGCAGGCTGAGATGTCGCTGATAGTGTGGGATCGTCGGGCAAAGAGTCTGGTGTTGCTGGGTGGGGGCGTTTCACATTTGGGATTATTTGGTCGACTTCCATTGCTCTGCCGATGTCTAGGTGTTGTGGGGGGGGGGAGTAGGTAGCATGGATGGTTGGCTAGTGTTTCCTTTTTTATTTGTACAGCTGTGGCATGAGTGGTCGTCTAAGTGGAGGAATATGCGGTGTTCGTTTTCATTGTGGGTTAGTATAAAGGACTCAGGGATGTTGGAACAGTTGGCCTGCTCTATATAGACTTGTCTACGCCAGCTGACAAGATGTCCGAATTCGGCGTCGTATGGGTTGACCCGAAGGATGGCTATAGGGGTGATTAATTTCAAAGAAAACACTGAGGCAAGGTGAGAGACTATGAGCTGGTTCGGGATAGTAGGAGAGACAAGTTTATTCGATGGATTTTTTAAACGTCGGGCAGTGATCACTTGCGAGCCTATTTTAATTCTTCCTCCATGTTCGAATAGCTTTTCGACATTGGATTTCGACTTAAAAAATATTGCTACTCGATCTCTGCTGATTTTCGAGCCTGCTATTATGTTAGATGGTCCGCCAACTAAATCTTTTAATGCCAAGAAGTAATCGCGGTTGCTGCTTGTCGGAACGTACGGGAATATTACGCCCTGTTCCTCTGTTGGGTAATTGAAGTCGGTTAGCGGGGCTATTTTCTTTATAGTTTTTAATTTTTCGGAGAAGGATGCTGGTACACTCGGTGCAGTCGGGAGGGTTGCATCGGAGGGGCTGTTTTGGATTTTGTCATTTACCGCGGTCGCTGCGGAGCTATCAGCGTTAAAATCGGCAGACGGCTGGCTGCGCGAGTTTATCACGAGAGATAAATCAGCTGAACGCTGCGGGTTTGTTTGTGTGGTGAACTGGTTTTTGTCGGAGTTGCTGATAAGGCTTGTGTCGTGCGTTGATGTGATCGGTGTGTGTGTGTGTGACTTACCTGTTGTGTGCGGTGTGGACTTACTAGCGGTTGCGCTGTTGTTCCCGTCGGGTTTAGACGGCGACTATTATTACTTGATTTGAAAAACGCGAACGCGAGAAAACGATAACTCTTCAAAACAAATTACGAAAAGTGAAATACCTTAAGATGATATTATCAAAATTTTTATACAACAAGAATGGTTATTAGAGTTGACACGGAAATCAACAGTATCTAAGAACAATTCAATGAAAATATTCAAAGCAGTTTTTAATTATCATTGTAATATGAATTTAATGCGTACGCCTAATAAGTATTAATATCGTATGGTAATTACGATAATATTACCTTAAAAAGTATTTTACTTTGAAATATATTTTTTAATTCTTTACTTTTTAGTGCATTTTTATTAAATTTTTATAATAAATCTTGAAGTCGGTATTTAAAAAAAAAAAACATTTTATTAAAATATATATAATAATAAAAGGTGCATCGATTAATTTCGAATTCTGTTATAATAAATAATTAATTCAGCGCAATTACGAATCTAAAATGTGTAGAAAGCACAACCGATTTACGATATTGTATTACAGAAAAATAACTCGGAGTTAAAAATCGCTATGTAAGAATTACGAAATGCTGTATGTCTAGTCTCTTAATTGAACTGGACGAACTTCGATTGTTCATCAGCGAAGAGAAATAAACATGTTCACGTGTCGGCCAAATGATCTAGCATTAGTCCAAATCAGAATTATTGTACAATAGCTTTAGAAATAGACTTCAGTATAGGGCTATTAGACTTTGTCCCATGCACCAACCCAAGTTCTTATGGAGGAAAACAGAGTACAAATCGATCATGGTTAACTCTGAAGGACAATATTATCTTTTCTTCTTTTACAACTACTCAGATCCGATGGAGATTTTCAACCGGTAGACTTTCCCCCCATTGCCAAACATTATTATTGATAACCGAACTTATTATCAATAATTATCATTTTTAGGTTGACAAACTGTTGTGCTGGTCGTCTACATCCTAAAATGATCGGGTTGCATGGATCCCATTCTTTCTCTCGTCTTTTTTCAGACTCCTATTTCACTGCTGAGTGTTGTTCAATACATCGCGCGTTGTAATTCCTGTGATGCTCCTGTTTCGGTTCTCATTGTCTTTAATTCTAAAAATTGTCTTACTCCTTTTTCTCTTGTATCTTCGAGATTACGTAACGCTGGAAGTCCTTACCACGTCGTCAATCATTCTTGTAAGATTTTTAGATATATCTGATAACGAGATTCTAAATGGCGTCAATTAAAACAATACTTCACCATATTCTGCTCATTCATCATCATCATCAATCATTGAACAACCCTTTGGTTCGTTGTCTCCATTCGCTCCTATTCCATACTACTGCTTTTAATCAGCTGTACGTTGTGCATTTCATATCTTTTATTATTTGAGACATACAGCTCTGTTTTTCGGTCTTCCTCTCTGTCGGGCTTTTCTTATTTTCCCCTCTATAATTGCCGATAATATTCCATCATTTTATATGACCGATCATTATGGTTCTACGCTTCTTGATGGTGTTCAATAAGTTGCGAGTTTCCGCCACTCCGTTAAGGACATTTTCATTTTTAACTTTTTCGATCCATTTTATTTTTAACATTTTCCTCCAGAACCACATTTCTGCCCCTTCCAGCTTTTTCGTTTATCACCCAGGTTTCATACAACATTACACTGCATATGTACAATTTAATCGGTCGCTTCCGTTTATTATGGAACACGGAAATCGGGGAAATAGAATTTATTTAACCCCTCCTTTTCCATTATATTCTTGGTTCACCGGATGTCTAAATTTTGCATTCGAGTCTTTTTGTCGAAACCTTGTTTCGGCCATTCTCCTTTCCAAAAATTTGGAATTGCTCTTTCGGGAAATCTATTTTGTACTTTCCATTCGATAAATATGACACACTAAATGCTATTTGTTTCAGTGTCCAGTTATTTCGTTTAAAAAAAAAAAAAAACTGCTCCTATAGGGTCGAGTTCTTTTTCGCAACTTTTTGTTCCCCTCAATTGCGCAATTAGATTGGCTCGGTGCACTGCGGTACGTTACAATTTACTGAACTCAGGTTTATTGTAAAAGTCCAAAATAATTAGTACCGGTATTTTGTATGAAAACTTTCAGTTAATCCGGAGAAGAAAGCAAAAATAAAAACAAGTAACAAACATTTAAAGTGTTAATACGAATTAATTTGGTCCTAGTAACGTTTACGGTAAAACGAGACAAAAGAAATATCAGTAAAGAAACATGCAGCATCTGCAATCTGAATCTGAACTCAAATTCGTATATATCCAATTGTCCGCGGAGAAAGCGACTCCTAATTTCAGAGGGTTATTTTTTTGGACATTGACCATAGAACGCGCGGGTATCTTTAATTCCGTACGAATTTTCCGATAATTGCTATTCAAGGTCACCTGAAAAAATACGTTGTGTGGCTTTTTCGTCGACTTAGTGGACACATGCAAAAAAATACTACTAACACTACGCAAAAGAAGTCGAGAATAACTTCTTTGGTTCTGAGATTTTTCCGGCCTAACATAACTAGAGTATTAGTAGAAAAATCGGGGTTAAATGTTTTCTTCTACAAATGGGTACGGGGGGGGGGTACGATAGTTTTAAAAGTAAGTTCGGCTCCCTTTCTAATCGTGGAAGTTAAAGTTCAAAAAGTTCGGCGCTGCTTTAATATCATCGGACGGCTCGTCTCGGCTCGTTTATTAGTCTCCGAAGATGACAAACGCCCGATTTTAAGAGAAGAAACTTTACCGCTGTGAAATCCATTATCTGGCAAATAATAGCGCCGATGTGGAAACTTTATTATCCGTTTTCCGGTGCAGAATTTTGACCTTTGACGGGGAGCGATGATGTAAATCTTTGCGACTGCTGCACCGCTCTACTTTTAGGCCATCATCTGAAATCTCAGGTGGATTAATACATTTAGTAAAGAATCTGTAAAAGATATTGCACACAGCTACACAGAAACAGCGGCCGGCTTATAACTTAGCTTATAGCCATTTGTAAGCAAAGAAAAATGTACCGCGCCGCCGAAGACTCCATGCTGTGCGGCTGTTGTTCAACTTGGAACGGTCGTTGTTTTAACTTAATTTAAACAAGTCAAGTCGGTGTAACTTGGAAAGAATTCCCGTGGGTTCGAACTGATTCTTTCTCCCTTCGTTCGTTTTTTGCCTCTCCCCCCCCCCCCCCCCTTTTTTTTCGCCCCTTTATCCGGCTTTTTTTTCTTTTTTTTTTTTTGCTTTTTTTTGTTTTCGCTAGTTTTTGGGGAAATATCTCGGCGGTAAACCGATAACGAACATAGACAGAAGATGGCGCTTCGCCGGTTGGATTAAAGGAGATGATGTTGAAACTCGACTAACGAGACGTGCTGCGTTTAATTTATAACAACCGGGCGAAACAAACTTTTGATGAAGAAGAACCTGAAGGGCAGTGTAAAAGTAAAGAAAGCATCATGAGCAGACATCGTGCGGATAAATACCGCTGTCATCGCATAAATATTTCAACGAACAATCTCCGAGTCAGCCGAGATGTTATGGTCAAATTTGCAAATAACCCGGCTAATTTTAGGCGTTAATTTTTTATTAGAATGGCCGATTTTCTTTTTCTTTTTTTTTTTTTTGCCCAATGAAAATGTTCAACATAAAAAATTACTATTACGATAGAGGGTCTCGTCGCGAGGTATTATTAGCGGGAGCGTACCGTATTTTAAATTAGTCTATCAGATGCGCCTCTAGCGATCTATTATGAAACAAAAACGATATTTCGTTAATTTAAATTTTAAATTTAACGCGCGACAACGATGTAATTACCGTTTCATTATTATTCGGTCATTTCCAATAGTGTTCGACTTTCGAAAGCGATCTTTATTTCCCTTCTAACTGGCAGTAGCGCAGCGAATTTTATTAGTTCGATGATGATGTGACAACACAGAACCATTAGCACGGAGTTATTCGTCCTTGTAAACGTACGTCAAAGCAAAATCATTATCTAGCAACTTTAAATGACCAAGTCATTTTAATGACGTAAAATTAACGTCTAAGGGGTGGCAGTACACTCTGAGCGGAATCAGATAAAAGTAGAAGAATGTTGGTCACGAAGAATTTCAGATTCTGAAAGATCAAATTGTTCTTCAAAGAAAGAAAAAAAAACTCAATTTTATTAGCTAAAGTGGTAACGCCCTGCATATAGCGACATTGTTTTTAACTTCGAATGAGAAAGAAAAAGAAAACTTTAATTATAAATTAGGATCGATATGTGTAATACGTCAGTTGTTCGATGACAGAGAGTCTCTTTCATACACTTGTAACAGTCATACTATGAGCTGAATGAGAGTGGCCTTTATTGAAAAGGAAGCGTATTTGAAAAGGAGTATTTTACAGATTTCCACATCAGATATGTCCGGGTTTTAAAAATTTTCTAATCTCAAAATTATCTCATAATTTGAGTAAATACAGTGTAACTAAAAACCGTAAAAATAAAATTTAAAATATTCTCGTGTGTGTTGTGTGGTTCCCGGCAAGGGTGAACTTAGATTATTGGTAGGAAACAGGATGTGTATTAGTCTGAAATATAAATTTAGATTAACAAGAAAAATAATTATGTACAAACCAAAAATACCATTCAAAAAAGAGAGAAACAAAAAACAAGCCCATGAGTTTCAGATAAATAACAAACGGATATAATAATAAAAAGAAGTTTAAGACAAAAACCCGAATTACAATTGCATTAGATTATTTAAGTTTAGATTATTATATAATAATTACTAAAGTAGTTAGAATTAAGTCGATGTTTAATCAAATGATTCTTACAAACTAAATCAACTAAGCTAAAGAACCTCCTGACCATACCCTCTTTCAATGTCCATCCCTCGTGAATTTGTACACTCCAATCTGCTATCACTCAAACTCCCTACTCCTTATTGTGCTTCGTATATCTTATCGTTTCCGTCGATCTCCGTTGTTCCTACCCTCAGTTCTTTTATCTTATCAATATTTCACACCGGCTTTACATCTAACTGATCCTTCTCCCTCGTTTCGTTACTGGACGAAGATCCTTTGTTGACATGCCCAAAGGGGGATTAAAAAAAAAAAGCTAAACAACCACGCTGCTCAAACCACAGAATTGCATTAACGGTTGAATTAGGGCATAGACAGTTATGATTGATATAATAAAAATTGATGACGCCTTTCAACAGAGACTCAAGGAAGGCTACATGATTTTTCTTACAAAGTTTAAGCGAGATATTGAAGTGGTCCAAACAGTACAATTTCCGAAAGCCAAAAAGAAGGCAGGACATTCGAATACGAGAAATGTTCAACATCATCTGATGAGCCTGTTGAGCAGAGATTACACTCGGGAGCACTGGCAATCTCGAACCTCTGTATATAAGTATGATTGAAACCTTCCGTGCCCAGAGAGCACTTGTGAATTATAAAGATTAATTTTCATATTATTTATTTTTAACCTCGAGGATACATCCGCTAGCAATATTCATACGTCTTCCTGTCGGAAGCATCAATGTCTCACCGTCTCTGCCATTCATGTTGAAATCGTTAACATATTTTTTTCTGTTAATTTTGTTCGAAAAAGGCTGCAAAATCTCCAGAACATTAGTTTCTAGTAAACTCATCTGTTTCATAAAAGTTAATTCGCCAACCAACCTATAATCATTGTCCTACCAATTAAGTACAAATCCATTGGTAGGACACCGCAGAAGGCGGCGAAAGTTGGCGAGGTTTTATAAAGAGAGGCTATTCGAAACAGAAATTTTCTTTGTTGCTTATTGACTCGATGTAAGATTTTTTTATTGACGTATACCGCGGCACCGTACCCATACAGAGCGTGAAAGAGTAAGCGCCGCTCAATGACGACCCCAGGCGTTTGGTTGAATTCTAGCGAGTTTATAGAAAAGGTACTCACACTTGGAGGTGATCGTATTGTAACGTGGTATGAACGTAAGTTTCTCGTCAATTAAAACTCCTACATATTTTAGATTAGGAGTATGAATAATCGATTGACGGAAAAATAAAGAGAGATCAGCTGGCTGATTAACAATCCCGCGATCGCCAAACACAGAAAAACTACACTCGGAAACCGAGAGAATAATAGGAGAAGGAATTAATTTTAATTTGCTTAAAAGGGTAATTTTTGTGAATATCAAAGACCAAGCAAAAATCGTCCGCAAAAGAAATCAACTCGCATTTATTATTAAAGACATTTTTCTCAACCCCGCGATACACTAAAGAATAGAGCAAATTCCACAGAGTGGTACCCAAAATAGGGGAATTCCTAGAGTGAAAAGAGGTACCCACCCGCATGCCTACAACCCTATTAGTGAAGTAGTGAATGATAATGTTAATTAAAAAAAAGGATTAAGATGATTATCTTTCACTATGTCAACGATCGCCAACCGTCTGCATTTGTCGAAGGCTCTTTTAATGTCATGGGAGATGACAACCGCAGACTTACACCATCAGTAATCAGTGACCTGATTTTGTTGACTAAATACTGCATCATCAGAAGAGAGAATCCAGCACGGAATCCGAACTGATTAGGATGAAGCAAGTTCCTGCTAGACACTTCGTTCAGAAGCAGTCTATGCACCACCGTTTCGAACACTATGCCAATTGAGGACAGCAAAGACGTTAGACGATAAAACAAGAAAGGGTTCCTTTCGCGGTTTAGAAAGCAGTTTAATATTAGCGACTTTCCAGCACAGGGGAAAGACCTGTAAAAGAGGGCACATTGAGAAGATGGAGATGAAGAGATATAGAAATTTCTGGTTTTAAGTCTATCCGAAGCAGATGTTTTTCTATTTTTCAGTTTTTTAATGATATCGTTCAACATAACTCCGCTGAAAGAGGGAGGTGAACAGTTTTTCAACGGTATGTTAACTAATGCCTCATCAGTTTTATGGGGAAGGAAAAGAACCTAGAAAAGCCCGCATTTATCGGTACCTGAACAGAGCCCTCACATCTGGAATAACCAGCTCCGCTCTCGTCTTTAACCAATAACCTGTAGGGCTTACCCCAGGCAGTGCTTTCATCGACAAAGTTTTTCCAATGTTGGCGCCGGATATCTCTTTTTTATATATGTTACATTGAGTTGTGTTGTTAAGATGTTATTGCTAACAATGAACAGTTTTAAGGAATTTTTAGACTTTTTTTTTACCTACCACTATTTATTTTATTTACACATTTCCTCGTCAAGCTATATTATCGACGAGTTTTCTTACATCTAAAGATTTCTACACTATACTACTTATATACTATATACGATTTGTTTTTCCTTCCTTCTCATACTAAATATTCACCTTCTATCGCTTTGAGGTCTCTATTTCCTTCTTCGTCTGTCCTCTTTACGGATGGTTCCAAAAGCGATGAGGGGGTCGGAGCTTCCTTTCTTATTTCTTCCCTTCCACACTACGAACTTTATAAACTTCCTTCCTTCTGTTCCATTTTCACTGCAGAATCGTATGCAATACTCCGTGCAGTTCTGTTCATTGCACTTTCCTCCTATAATAATAAATACCTTATTTGTTCTGACTCCATGAGCGTCTTGCAAGCTATATCCTCTCCTTTTCATCCTCTTCATGCGACTACATTATCCTTTCCATTCGTTCCTTAATTGCAAATCTCTTCTTAGTTCGTTCCATTCAAATCGATCTTCTTTGGATTCCCAGTCATAGCGGCATCGCAGGCAACAACCTAGCTGACTCGTTTGCTCGCTCTGCTTCCTATAACGGCAAATTTGTGTCAATAAATTTCCTGCCAATAATATTTCCATCCAAACAAGCACAAAATCATGGTCGGATACCTCTACATTACCTCCTTTTCCAATCCTCATTCCTTTTACAAACTCTTGCAACCTCTTCCTTTGTTACGATCTTGGTTTTCCGATTTTCCTCGGTCTCAATCACTTCATCATTTCCTCCATAACGCATCTTCGTTTCAACCATAATTGTTTTCCTTCGTCTCTCTTTCGTTTTTCTATTGTTTCTTCCTCATACTGTAATTTTCATCCCTCGGATCATGACTGTGTTTGTGATGCAAATCATATCCTTTTTGAATGCTCTCTTCTTGTACAGCAGCGTTCCCTCCTCTACACTAAGAGTTCTTGCATCTTAAACTGGCTACTCCTTTTTCTGCTTCCTACATTACGTACTTTCCTTCGCCAGATGTCGTTCCAATCTTAGCGCAGTTCATTTCCTCTGTTTCTTTATATATCAAAATTTAATCCTGTTTTCGTAATTCTTTGATGATGGGTCACATTGCCCTTGGTTGGTGTTCCCAAAAAAAAAAAAAAAAAAATACTTATCGCCGCGCAAATCACTTCATTAACAAACTTATCCTACTTTTTCCTTATTTCTAACTTAGCTATAACTAATCTATTATTTATTTTATTTTATTTATTTATATATATCTTTTTTTTAATTTATTTTATTTTATTTAATTCATTTATTTTGTTCCGTCCCTGTTCCTTTCTGTTTTTTTCACTTTTGTTTATCAATTATTTCCGTACCCTCTTCTCTTATTTCGTGCTTATTATTGTTCCCATATTTCCCTCTTTCTGTAACCATTCCCCTATATTTTCTGTTTTTTCACCCCAATTTTTTCCTCTATTATTTCTTTAGGCATTTCATTTAACAAAACTGAGTTATAACGTACTTTTTTTCTTTCTTCCGCTTATCTTTGTTTTAGCTAACGGCAGTTTGTACAAATAGTTTTCCCTCAGCCCGTATTCTATTTTTCTTCTTCCCTCCAATTCTATTTCCTTATTCGTCATTATGTATTCCCGTATCTTTATAAATAAATACATTCCTCTAACACTCAGTACGTCTTCTTTTTGTATTATTTCACTTTCGGTCTCGTATTTGTGATCTGATATTAATTTTAAGCATTTTATTTGCAGCTTACTTATTTTCCCTACGTATGTTTTCCTAGCCAAAGTCCATATCTGATTCTCGATTCCACTAGCGCATGATACACCATTTTTAACGTTTTATTTGTTGCATATTTCTTTAAAGTGCATAATGCTGGTAATATTGCCCTAATTTTCTTTGCAATGTATTATACGTACGTCCTACCTTAAGTGTTGGTCTATCATTACGCCCAAATATTTATATTGGGTCACTACCCCTATCTTCCGGTAGTTTATCTTCTCACATTCATTTCCTTCATCCCACTCATGTACACATTCGTTTGAGTGCATTATTAAATTTGGAGAATATTCATCATATCTATCCTTTTTCATACGTAGTACCATTGCTTTAGTTTTTGGTACATTAATTTTTAGGTTTTTATCGTACGCCTATTTACTTATTGTGATTAGATCATTTTTGCATTTTCATTTCTGCCCTCTTAATATATTTATGTGCTGTGACTATTGCTATATCATGCGCGAACAAGAATACTGTGTAGACCGTTTGTATATATAATAAACAGTATTGGCGCTAAGTTACTACCTTGCGGAACTCCCACATTCCACTCCTTTTTCACTTCGTGCATTTAATACATTTACACATGTTTTCCTTTGGTTTAGGTAGTTTTCGAACTACTTTTTAACACTGTGCGTTATTCCTATTTCCTCTAATTTATTTATAAATATTTTATGGTCAATCGTCTCGAAAGCTCTGGTTAGATGTATGAATGTCACCAGTACCTTCTTCCCTTGTTCAAAATTTACCCTCATTTTTTCTGTAAACTCACCGAGCGCTTTCGACGTTGATTTATCCTTTTAAAACCCGTATTGTGTTCTGTCAATTATTCTATTTTCCTGAAAATATTTTGTTAAACTATTAGCTACATACTTTTCTAGGATTGTTTCAATTACATTACTTACTGCAATTGGTCTATATAATTTTCATATTCACTGTACTTGCCTTTTTTTATATATTGGCCTCATTATCGATCTTTTTTTTTTTTTTTTTTTTTTTTTTTAATAAATTTACAAATATAAATCTAGGCGCCTTGTGTAACTACCTGGGCTATTACCTAGACTCACTGGAAATTACAGAAGGCGGTGCAGTCTGTTCGATGCTGCAAAATTCAACACTGCCCGAACACAATTCGGGTAGTTCGACAATAGACGGTGGGGTGAGGTATGGCTAGAGTTACGGGAAGTATGCCGGCACCATTTCAGAAGATGCTCTACGGCTGGCGAGGCCATGAACTCGCACAGGGCATGTGACCGGAGGGAGAGCTCCTTCAAAGATGTGATTGTGTGATCGTACAGTGTGCTCTAGACAAGATCGTGAAAGTTGGAATAGGAGGTTTTTTATTTTAATTATTAGAGAGTTGCAACTGTCTTCTGGATGGCTTTTTTAGATTGAAATGAGTCTGTAATAAGAAAGGCATTTTGAGACGCTGGGTTGGAAGAACATGTCTCAAGACAAAGAAGGATCCCAAACATTTCTGCCTCTAAAGTAAAGCAGTAACACCTCCAATTTCATAAGCGCATGCAGTTGGTGAAGGAGAATTAGTAGGACTCGCTTTAGATGCGTCTGTGTACATGTGAATGTAGTTAGGGAAGGAGGCGAGTTTATTTGATACTACTTGAGACATGGGTATAGAAAGATTAGATGCTCTTAAGGGATCTGCTTAAGATATGTTTATAGATGTTGAGGCATGAATCCAGGGCGCTAAAGCGGTCGGATTAACATGGTGGTCGCTCCAATTTATGCCTACCTTAGAAAGAAAAGTTAAAGCCTTGACCAATGGATCGCCAGGAAAGGATGGGAATGGGATTTGGAAGTTACTGGTGGAAAATTGATCTGGTAAGGAATAACGAAAAGAATTTCGAAAGGTGAGATAATTGCGACTAATAGATAAAGGAGGAAGGCCCACCAAAGCACAAACGCCCAACGAAGGAGAAGTTGGGTGCGCCCCAAGTATGATACGTAAAGAAATATTATGGATAGAATCGATAGATTTTAGAAGAGTTTTATTAGCAGAAGAATACACCTGACAACCGTATAACAGTTTACTTAGGATAAGGGCTTTGTATACTAATAACAGCAATTTTGGATCTATCAGTATACAAAGCCCTTATCCTAAGTAAACTGTCATACGGTTGTCAGATGTATTCTTCTGCTAATAAAACCTTTAGTCCATCTGGTATTCTTCCTTCACTTAAAGTCATATTTATCAGTTTAGTAATTTTTTTTACTATATATTTTTTTGTATTGTCTTTTTATCTTTTATTCTTATCCCATCTAGTCATGTGGCCTTTGTTTCTTTCAATCCCTCAATAATTTTCCCCACTTGCTCTATGTTTGCTTTAGATATATACATATTTACTTTCGGTTCATTCTCTTTTCTTTCCCCTAATAACACTCTGTTACATTTGTGTTCTAGTTTTTTTTATACCGTTTTTGAATTCTCTGCTGAACCCGTTCGCAATTTCAACTCCTTCTTGCCCCTTCGAAAGGTGTTTCTCGATCGTCTCATCTACTCCTAGATTCCTTTCTTTTCCTATGATCTTATTTATATTTAACTTCGCTTGATTCCTCTTCGTTTTTCCCCTTCTCCATTGTTACTTTACACATGATCATGTTGTGATCCGATATTTTAATGTCTGTATTGTAATGATTAAAATCAATATTTCTGAATTTACAACATAATTCCAAATCGGTCCACGTGAATATAAGTTATGCTCGAACAAATATAAAAAAAAAAAAGACATACGCGACAATCGTATAACCTCTTTCTTTTTGGAAGTCGGTAAAAATTAAAATACAACAAACGTTACATAAAATAGTGAATTTTTTTTGAGAAATTTTTTGGAACATTTTTTCGTTACAGAAATTGGCACATTTTATCTAATCGGATCAGCCTAAGAAGGCAAACCGAATAGTAAGAATGATGTATGGAGAAGGGAAAGGTATACAGTCTTAGAGAACACATGATCAGCAAACCATGGCGTCATTTGAATAGGGTTGAGCGAGAAACCAAGGAAAAACGAAAAAAGGAGAAACGTAATAATTTAACATAGTCGACTAATTATTCATTCATTCACATCGCGACTTTCAGCAACGGATTCGTGGTAATCCTTAAAAATTGGTATATTTGCTTCTTGTTCAAAACGAATATGTTGTAAAATTTATTACGGTTTCATTTACTGGCTGCTTTAAAACTGAAACAATTAATCTTGTTATAAAAATAGAGAAATTTCGAGCTATTTACAAACGAAAGAATGACTATTTCGAAGTTAATTTCAAAATACTCATAGAAGAAATAAACAAATACAGACTCTATTCGATAAATTGATCAATTATTACAACATATAAATGTAAAAACACAATTAATGAGTGTAAAAATATTTTCTTACTAGTTTCGGATGCAAGAACCATAATCATATCATCTAATTATTGTTTACATCGAAAATAATAATAAGTATAAAATAGTGCTGATGTGTCGATATTTTTAAACGATAGTCGATATGCCAAATGATTAAATTACAAGCATATATTATTTGTAGATGAAGATAATAATAAATTGAACAATAAATGATGGAATAAAAAAGTAAAAGAAATGAATAAACTCGATGTAAATTTTTAAATATTAAATAACGGATTTTGATTAGGGTAACGCTGTATATTTATTAAATTACCTTTATATTTATTAATATAATAGATTTCTGCAAAAGTTAGCATTTTTTCATTTTTGATTATCTTAAAATTATTTAAAATTTTTTTTTATTCATACTATTACTAAATATAATGTTTATTTAAACTTAAGTGTGCCGCAAAATTTAAATTCTTCAATATCTATGGACATATACGCCCTCTATATCATATTAAGAATGATGTTTTAGTTTTTTATATTTAAAAATTCCTTTGCAAGTATTATTAATTAATCTGTATACATCGGGATTGTTATTATTTATCAATATTATATTTAAACGAACAAGTTTTTAATATTTATTAATTTATTACAGGTGTTACCTATTGTTGGAATTATATAACATTTCGGTATATTAGTTTTACTAAATAATTTAGTTATTCTGTATAAGGATGTGTATGTATGTTAATTTGCACCGGATGTTATTATTTTCATTTATTTACACACCTTTCTTACTATTTTTTTTTATTTCATATTTTTATTATACTTTGTCTATTTAGTTTGTTGACGAAATTTTCATTAATTTTCTTTTTTTCTGATATATAGGGATTTTTTGCGTTTCTATGTATGTAAGACAATACAGATGATTTTTTAATGGTCAGGGTCGTATCAGAAGGGGGTTTTCAGGGTTTAACTCCCCCCTCGGGAAAATGTCTACGAAATAATAACTGCTTGAATTAAATGAACCGAAATTCAGAATAAATTTATTTCTTTTCAATTTTTGACAAAAAAAAGGTAAAATTGAAATTTTTATGAATTCCATGGAAACGACTATTTCTTATTTGTTAATGTTCAAATATTGCATATAAAATAATTGACTACGAGGCTTCGGTGTACTATTTATAAATAAATATATCACACACACACACACAAACACATATATATTGAGACGGATTCGGCAGCTGAAGCGAGTTTATTACGCTTTATACGCCTTAGATAACGCTGTCCGAGGTAGAAATTATCATTTCGATTTAATTTCATTTATATGTCGGGTTTTTCTCGGGCAGCGGAAGACAACGGTGAATTGCAATCGGCGACGCGGTTTCGGCCGAGCTGTGTGGTAATCCCGAACGCAGCGGCTATCGGCTGTGCTCGCGGGGTAGCGAGCGTGGTCGAAAATCGCGGAGAAATAGCGTTTACCGTTGATAAGCATATAAGTACAAGTACATGTACAAGTATAGAGCGTAGAACTGCGAGAGTCGCCACCGAATTTATAAAAATCCCGGAAAGACAGGGATAGCTGCCGTCTAAAATATATAGAAATAGTAGAATGTTCTAGAACAGTCGGTGGCGTAATATACATATTTTAATTTAAAAGGTACCGGGTAATTTCGACGATGCGTATATGTCGATCGGCAAAAGCCCCGTCAGGTACCGAGATCTATCTAGTCGCTTTCTTGGCTAATCGATAGCCAGTCGTTGTTTAATTGCTCGGCAATTAACTAGTCGCCTGTGAGTGTGTAATTACGGGTCGCTCTTTTGACGGACCACCGAACAGTCGATTCCGACTGACCGATTTTCTGGTGGCCGCATTTTTTGGATTGTGCACATCGACACATGTTACGCCGTTTGGCAAATTTAGTCATTTCTTTTTATTAATTTTTTTGTCTAGTCGTTACATACGAATATTTGTTTTTTTGTTTCTTCCGCGTTTTGGTTAATATACAATTTTTTTCTTTTCAAGTTTTCGTCATTTGGACACGTGGTTACCCCGTGATATCTCCACCGGGAGAGATACCGCCATCGAACGGCGGATTTCGCGAGTCGTTTTTTTTTGTTATATTTATTTTTTTTTATGATTAAAAGCCTAAAGCTCTGCTAGGCCGAGCTTTCCGGGAATAGCAAACCGGTAATTTTTGCTATTGGCGCCCGCAATAATAGTTTTCGATATATTTTTTTTTTTATATTTTTTTTTGATAATATTTTAATCCATCCTCATCTGAAAATCTCCAAGAAGGAAGAAAATCGATTTATATCAACTGGCTCCCAAAACAGGGACAAAATCAATTTATAACAATATATATATATAGATATGTATATCTCTTTATATATTTATAAAAATATTTTCGTAACCCCCCTGAAATTTTGGTCTAAATACGGCCCTGATATGGGTAGTTTGATAAATTATCAATGATCGTGTTTGTGTTTTTTTTTTCTTCACATATCATATAATATACGGTACTATTTGAAATGGTTATATTTAAATCTAAATATAATTGTACGGTTTCCATGATCAATACCGTAATTTTTGTACACCAATATAATTCATATATACATATATATTAAGAAAAAATTGAACATTACACATTACAGAGTTCAAGAAAAAGTCAGCTCTTTACCATGAATCTATTGATTTCGTTAAATAGAGTTTTATTTTTGTTTTTTGTTTTTTTTTTTTTTTGTTTTTTTTTTAATAGAACTAATCTCCAAAGGGTACCGTAAAAGCTTTTTGTCATCGGCACAAGCAACAATAAAAAGATTCCAACTTCGGTTGTCTAGCATTGAATTCTCCCAGCTGGTAGCTGGCGTTATATTTGACGTAAGATTAACTGAACGTTGCAATCACCAATATACATGTATATATATATATATATATGTGTGTGTGTGTATGTGTACGCGTGCGCATATAAAATATAAACGTCGACAGCGGATCAGCGCAAAAAACCCGACTGGGAAGAGATAAAGGTCGAAAAATTCTAGTAACAAAGGCGAACGGAAAACAAGAGCGGCGAGCATCTTAAACTCGTTAAAGATGGGAAAACAGGCTCAATGAACAACAGCGTAGGCTTCGTTCGGAATAAACGCAGACAGATTGAGATGGAGCGGGTCAGCGAGCGGGGGCGGAAAATTGCGCCCTGAAATTTTTCCGCGGAAACTGGAATGGAAGGCAAACAGTTTCATTCATTTATCAGTTTAATTATATCATCATCGCACGTTTTAAGCGACTTCTCTAATGGCTGCTGCAGTACCATAACTGCTAGTTCAGGCCAAGCTCCGTTCCCGGTCTCGTGGTGCTGGTTATGAGTGTTATTCATTCTGCTTTTTAAAACTATACAATCGCCACGACTCACCGTTCGCCCGCTTAATTAAAAGTTCTTCTTATTTCACACTATCTTCCTTCTTCAACTCTTCCAACACCTTCTTCTCTCCAGCAGACGTGCCGTCGCCGCGGATGCCCCGCCGCTACTGCCGGGTTATAAACTTTTTTTTTTTTTTTAACGTTCGGTTTCCCGGCACTTTATTACTTCCAAATTACTGGCTGCTCGGCGTCTCGGCCACCAACTGAACTAACTACAACGAATAATTAAAAAGTTACCGACGAGCAACTCCTCAACCAAAACCCGGCGGAAAATTTAATTTTTAATATAAAACACGCGTTGATGATATTCCAGAGCCCAGCGCGCTGGCCCCTCCCAGCATCGCGCTCCACTTATGTTAATGAATTTTTCTTCCGTTATATTTACCGGCCGCAGAAACCTCTTTTCTTCTCGTTTGCTTTCTTTTTCCCGTGCCTTATCTTCTCTTCCAACGTATATTATTAAAATAAGAGGAGACGGAGGAGAAGGAAAACAGGAAGAAGGAAAACAGGAAGAAGGAAATCGCGGCGCCGAACAAAAAACAATAAGCCAACGCATTCTCCAGAATAGGCGCTCTGATTACCGCGCTACAATAAAATTCATTAGTCAATTTTTTTTCAACTTAAATAAATTGTCAAAAATCAGAATGGTAATTAATTACAGCGAATTAAGACCGCGCAGCGCTTCCTGTCCCGTTACGGCAGTTCCATCGATTTATTCGGGAAATCGCTGCAACTCAAAAATCCGAATGATCCGTATCCCACTTAAGCATATCGAATTGTAATCAGTTAGCGGTTATCTGCTACCACAACATCGGTTCCCTTTGTCAATTGATAGTGATTTAAACATTTCCCCGCTACCTCGTTTAACTAGCGAAACAATGCGCCAGCGTCGTCATCAGTTTCATCCGAGTTATACTTTCGCAAAGTGACGGTAATATTTTTGTCATTCCACACCAACTGAACTTTATGCGCAGTCGCCCGCAATACATATATATCGGTTGCTTAAATATTTAAAACAGCTTTCAGCGCGAGTATAATTAATAATTAAAATTTACGACAGGTGCCGTGTATTAAAATTTCTACACTTGAAAATTACCGGAAAGCTTACAGAGTTTAGATTCTAGAATTCGTGTTTTTTTTTCTTCCGTATTTATACGATGCGTAGAATTTTTCAAAATTAATACTGTAAAAATTTGCTACTTAGTGTTCACTTAGCGCTAATTAGGCTTTTATTCTTTTCAGGCGGAAATTACGCGAAAAAAAACTCGCCAACACAATTATTTGTTAAATTGAAAGATAAGTACTTAAATGTAAAATTAATATCAGTTCTGATGAAACAAATTTCATGAACATTTTGTTCCATATTCAAAGAAAAATAAAACGATTAGTAATAATCGGAGGAGACCGATAATTGATCAATTTTTTCTTTACTTTACTTTAATCCAAAAAAAAAAAATGAAGCATCTTAGTGACGAATTTATTATAATTCATTATAAGAAATATTAGGGAATTTTTCTTCTTCTTCTTCCTCTTTGAATAACGTGCCGTGTACTGCAGCCTAGGCCAGGGGCACGGATAAGATAAGAGTTAGATGTAGTGGGAAATACAGATTAGTGATTTTTTTTTGAGAAAACGTAGGAGGCGTTCAATTTTGTCGATCAGACAGGATTTCGGAAAGGTTGGACGACTGGAGAACTTGTGCTCGGTATGAAGTGAGACAGCTGACGAGTAAATATGTTGTGTATTGTGACGGGAGAACTGCAATTAGTGGAACACAGTGGAATAGGTTGTCTGGACAGGAGATGACTATCGGTGATTTTGGAGTGACCTATGCGGAGTCTAGTGACAGCGATTTCATTCCTCCCATTATTGAAGGTTTTCCAAAGTCGAATAGAATCTCGAAATGAGCGCAGCTTGTTCGTGTTCGGGATGTTGGTCCACTGTTTTTACCATGTTTGAAGTGATTTTTGCACTGTATGATGAACTTTCATTGACCGAATTATTTCAATGTTCGGTACCAAAAAAAAAACAAAAAACAAAAAACAATGAGCCTTCTTTTTCCGCAGTATCCGCGAATGAATTCCCCTGGATCGCAACAACGTGTGATGATGTGATCTATGCGAACGAATCACTTGTACTACAAAGAGTGCGAATAATTTCCTTGGCTATACCCGGTGTTGATGAGGAGAGTTGTATTTTTGAATTGATGCGATCGCGTTTAATGAGTTTTTACATATATGAGGTGTCGGAGGATCGGAAATTTTACATTTAGTAACGGAGAATAATTTATTTGTCGGATGCTATTCCATGAGGTGTTTCGAAGTCGTCAGTAAAAACTATTTTGCAACTGTCGCATTTGCCGATCATGCATTGATATGCGGAAAAATGTTCGGACATGTTTCTCTTTTCGAGAATTGCTGCAGTTGAAAATCCATGTCGAGATGTAGGTTTACCAATGTGGAGGAGTTGGTGCTATGGTTAGTTGATATGTTGGCGGTAAAGTGAATTGCATCGAATCTAAGACTTCAGTGACTTCGACGTATCAGGTGATCGGTCGAAGCGAGTGTTCAGCAAAGGAAGGTTGACCGACTACTTAACGACAGATCCACGTGTTTAAAAAGGCTCCCCGGTCTTTGTAAATATTGAGAATACCAGCTTCGCAAAGAATGCAAACAGATGGAGAAGTAGGAAAAATAGCGCGAGTCTCGCAGCAGTATGATGTATTGTATTGAGAATTAGACGAAGAGTCGATTACAGCGTCACAGTTGAGCCGCTCGATTTAATCAGTGCTTGGAAGAGATTTTCAATAAGGAAGAACGATCTAAGCCATACAATGTGCTAGCCAGTTTACAAATTAAATTTAGTTTTTTTGGTGTAGCTTGTTTTTAGTTGGTTGATATAATACGGAGTTTCCATGTAAGTTTTTCATCCAAAATATTTTACGGTATTTGATGATGGAATGGTTGGGTTGTTTAATTGGACTGAAATTTCATCAATACAGCGGCGAACTCTGCAGAAATTAATAGCGCGCTAGTTTTCGTGCTGGAAAAATTGAAGCCGTTGTGGACTAACCAAGCTTGTAATCTGTCGATTGTTTCCTGTAGTGCTGATGTTCCCCGATGGACAAGTCCAAACAGAAGATGAAGATAGCTAGGTCGTCCCTCAAATAAGGAAGGGAGTTTTTGATTTACTGTTCTGCTCGATCTTAGAGATTCAGTGAAGATTTTAAAATAAGCATTACCGAAAATCATACATACTACTCCATTTCCTGTGATCTAAGAAAATATGTACATAAGTTTATGAAAATTCCCCAGTATTAGTGATATAATGTACTGAAAATGGTTTTCTTAAATTATGGTCAAGGAGAGATTTGTTAGCGGAATCGGAGAGACTAAATCAGAAATTCTTTACAAAGTGAATAACAAATGTAAACGTCAAAGGTTTTTATCATATTTGAAGTTTGAGTCGTAAATAATATTGTCCATTTTCTGTTATTAGTTTATTAAAAATAGTATAAAAAACCTGTATTACGGAAATTATATTTTAAAAATATTAAAAATAGCCAACATGTTCCGGAGTGACGTACTCCATAATCATGGCATTAATAAATAAAGTTGAAAGTTAAAACGATATCATGTTTGTCATTTTTTTAACTTTTAACTTTATTTATTAATGTCATGATTATGGAGTACGTCACTCCGGAACATGTCGCCCATTTTAATATTTTTAAAATATAATTTCTGTAATACACGTTTTTTATAATATTTTTAGTATTTGAAGTTGTTCCCGACGCTCCCTAACGTTCAATTGTTTCGATATTAAAATCCATAGTTTTTCCTTCATTATTTTTTGCGGCAAATTTGATTCTATATTTTATTTTCATTTAACCTATACTGGTTTTCACCTAAGCAGGTTTTTGACGAATTTGTTTTCTCCCGAATTTGTTATATCGCCTTTTTGTGTTTTTTTTTTGTTTTTTTTTTTTTTTTTTATTTTGCATTCTGTTAATTCTCGGTGCACGTTTTATATTACGAGATAAATTTATAAGTTTTGTAAAAATTTCATTAAGATAAAAAAAAAATGATTTTCATTCATTCATTCTTATTCGTTTATAAGGACTAGCGGTATATAGATATCACAGCGTTATGCGTAACTATTGAAAGTGTCGAAAATAAATTATAGGTTTCACAATTTTTTAATAAAATTAGACCAATCAGCTTACTATGTAATCTCAGTGAGACAGCAGGAAAAATAATACATATCTAAAAGACTTAGGAAAACGCGCATAATCATTCCAAATCAGTAGTTTGGAGTTCATTCTAAAAACATTCAGCAACGTTCATCCGTAACAAACGTGCAACTATGTGTTGATGTTTTCTGTTGTACCTTATTCACTCTTGCAGTTTTGATGAGCTAGTAAAAACAGCAAGAAACACAAGAAGTAGCGAATAGGTCATCAACGTAAGGCACAAGAACAAGAAGAACTTATTAGAATAATTTAGAGCTGCCGAAGAACTGAATACTTTTATGTTAATTAAATCAAGCCCGAAAGCATCGCACTTCGTACTAGGCTAACTTTCGTTTTCTTGAATTTTTCCGATTTTACAGAATTTCGTGATATTATTAGAGCCTCGTAGTTGGTTCTGCGCTTTTCTACGGTTCATGCCGGTCGAGTACCATTCATAATAGGCTAAAAGTCAACACTGAACGTATATAATACCTAATATTTCAAAAAAAGCAACAAATAAACATATTAACCTTACTAAAGCGGAACCATTTTCAACGGGTCTCCCCTAATAATTTACATGTACGTAATTCTTTCCGATCAAGAGAACTCTATTAGATCAGAAAAAAGACTGACACGTTTGATAAACGCACAAATCATACCAGTATTAAGACTAATCATAATTTCCAATAAAAATTTTTTTCAGGTACGGTAATCTTAATAAGTCTTGTGTTTTTTTTTTTTCAAATTTTGTATAACGATTCATAGTTACGATGCATTAATCTTAGAGATCTAATTAGGACTATTCGTAGTTTATATTAATTATCGCTTAATTTAGATGACCAGTAAGCATAAGACTGGACGTATTAATTTTTTTTTTTCTTCTATAAAGTAATCGTTTATAATTAGCATTAAGATATAATCTGCGGTTAACGGAAATAACTGCCAATACCGCAGATTATGTCTTAATGCTAATAATAAACGATTACTTTATAAAAAAAAAAAAAAAAATTAATACGTCCAGTCTTATGCTTACTGGTCATCTAAATTAAGCGATAATTAATATAAACTACGAATAGTCCTAATTAGATCTTTAAGATAATGCATCGTAACTATGAATCGTTATACAAAATTTGAAAAAAAAACACAAGACTTATTAAGATTACCGTACCCGAAAAAAAATTTTTGTCGGAAATTATGATTCTAGGGAACTTCAAAGTCTAGTAGGCGATTTAAAATTGATTCATTATAAAAATATCGCTGTCTATTGACAAATAAAACATTCTTGATCGGTTTAATAAAGAACTGAAACCGTTTGTGTGAGCTTAAAAATTATTGTTAAAATAAAATTACGATTTTTGAGCAAATTTTTATTGTTATTCTTTTTTAGTCTTGTTATCAGTCGGGGGTAATTTTTAATTTTAAATAATAACTAAAGGTGTCCTCTTATAAGTAATGTACGCGTTACTAAGAACACATACGCCATAAACATATGTATTATGTGTGTTACAAAATTTTTCGTTTTTTTCTTTCTTTCATATTCTTGTTTATTCGAAAATTTCGATAACATAAAACCGATCGCGGTCTTCAATTTTAAATAGCTAGTTAAAAGCAGCGCACGTGGTGCTGTGGGAGAAAAATTTTAATGTTATTCGTTCAAATAACGAACTTTTGCATTATTCAACGATATAAATTATTCAACTTTCTTAAGTACTTCCATTGCTGCAAGATAAAATCATTTATAGATTACATTTTTACACAGGGAAGTGACTGCACTATAAAATGTTGCCCGAATCCGCTAATTCGACATCCTTATTAATCACACATCTAAAAATAAGAAAAAAAACGAAGCTACGAAGAATCTTCTTGCATTGGATCATCAGGCTATTGCCAGCCATTATGCTCGATAATTACTTTCCACGATCAATCTTAATATTTTCCCTTAGAAACGCCTGTTTGTTTCATATTTAAAAAAATAATAAAAAAAAATCCGTACATTTTGAAAATTCGAACAATTCCAGGTTTAATGTCCAACTACATTTTTTTTTTTTTTAAACTATTTATGTACTTCAAGAAAATTCAAACTTTTTCCTAACACATTGGAAGAGATTTATCGGGAGAATTATTTGATATTAAAAGGTTCAAGAATCCGCTTAATGCTGTTTTGTTTGAATATTAATGTTTAGAATTCTCGTAAAATTTAACATTTTTTTTAAGTTGCCCGCTACTACAATAAGCATACTGTGAACAGTTAACTCATCGAATAGTTTAAAAAGTTTTCAAAAAGTTGAAATTTTTGCTGCCTCCGGAAGTCCATTTTATAGGTATTTCCGGTTGAATTCCTTGCTTTTGACTGCGCGTGTGCGTCGGTACGAGCGTCTATATGCTAATGTTTTTATTAGTCGGATTAGTAACGCATATATATGTATATGTTTTGTTTCATTGCTCAATTTTGTTTTCTTCCGATTT
Source organism: Icerya purchasi (assembly GCA_039619475.1). Taxonomy (NCBI): domain Eukaryota; kingdom Metazoa; phylum Arthropoda; class Insecta; order Hemiptera; family Monophlebidae; genus Icerya; species Icerya purchasi. The sequence goes on from CM077115.1 coordinate 545,702,566, forward strand.
CGATGCATCTATCTCTGCTCGTTTGATGTTTTTTTTTTTTTTTTTTTTTTTACTTTTTTTGGGTTTGTCGTCTACAAGGACATAGACCCAAGAACAAAGGAAAAAGGACGCAAGAGATTCAAATCTTTACACGATCAGAGATAGCCGACATTGTTTAAAATTATTAGTTTGTTTTTTAATTTTCCGGTACCCTTTTTTCCGTAAACTTTGCTGCTTGCAATTATCTTCTAGGTTTTTCAGGTATGCCTTTTTTTTTTTTTTTAAATTTTCAAAATCAATTCATCCGCATTTATTCTAGACCCCTAATTTCTTTTTTTTTCTTTTTTTTGGGGGAGGGGGCTCGCCAACCTATTAGTTCTTTTTTTTTCTTTACTTGTATTTTCAAACATCAACTATATTTCCGGTGTGTTATCCGTATTTTCATTGAATGTCTAAAAAGTTGAATTTTTCTCTTCCTTACTGAATCTGACTGTCAATTTTGCTTTCTTTATCATTATATAAAGAGATTTTCATTCCCTCCATTCCGAAATTCTCGATCGGTGCGATGACTCTTTATCTTCCTTTCGATTTGTTCATTGTTTTAAAAGCGCACTCTAGAACATAAAGGCTTTACGATTTCACTATTTGGTAAAACATTCGCTCGAATAAAAAAAAATCTTCTTATATTATTTCTTCAACTAGTGTTCCATTTTCGGTAGCCTCTAAAAGCTTCCTGTTTCCGCCTAAATATTTAAATATATCGTCGACTTTGATTAATTTCGTTTTTCTCAGTTCATTTTGTATTAAATACTGATTTTTTTCAAAAAATAAAAAAAATTAAGACCACAAGCTGTTTCTAGGAACGAATTTAGTGTTGTCTCAACTTTTTCCCGAGAACCATCGCGGTTTGATTCACAAAATTGGAATAGTTTTGTTCCGTTATATTTCGGTCTTTACCATATAATTGGTTACAAATAGTCGGTATTATTTTTCCGAAAAGATAAATTAAACAGTACACCTGTCAGTTGTCCTTTTGCCTTATTACATGATGAAAATCTCTTCGGAGATTGCTCCTATCAATTTTTAGTTTTCGATCCGATACGCTCGTCTAATTATAAGTCAACGCAGTCTGGCCTAATTAAATAGGCTTACTTCCCTCGATCATCGGCCTCCGTTCAGCTTACCACCGTGTTGCTTTCCCCTGGGTTACCCGAAAGAGTGTACTCCTGCTTCTAAGGCGGTAAAATTAGTTTATAAATTTGTAATTTTTTTTTTTTATATATGTACCTCTCAACCTGGTTAGACTCCGGGCCGTGTATAATACCTAGACCATTACAGCCCAAGAGTCTCCGGTTGACTGTAGTCCCTGACGAACTGAAAAACTGCGCTCTGGTTCACTTCTGAATTCGAGAGGAGACGTGGCTGAGATTATCAAATCCGTGTCTCGTTATGGAGGGTTGGATATATTGTCTTGGACTGATTTTGGTTTTGACAAACAGTCCGGAGAAATAAATAAATAAATAAATAAATAAATAAAAAAAAAAAAATAATAGTCAACGGTTTTTACATCCAATTCTAAATTCTTCAAAATCATCTACCAAATCGTACAAGTTCTTGTATGAAAACCTATGAACACTACACCGTCAGTTCTAATTTCCTGTTAATCTATCGCTTGTAATATGGCCTATTTTCATTGTCTACTACTGCTTCTATTCTATTTTGAAGACACTAATGAATGACTTTCTGGTAGTGCAATAAGAAACTTTTGTAATTGTTTACATTAAGCTCTTTCTTATAGTATGTAATGGGGGCGCACTTTAATAATTAATTTTTGTTGCCCGACTAATTCTTTAATGATGATTCTTTTTTTTATATTTCATTTTTCGCATGCCATAACACAAGACTGTGCATAACACGAACACGTTAATATGAAATAAACGACTACAGCGTAAAAGATGAAATCGGATTTTAAATAGTCTTTTAACTCGAGAAATTAAAGCAAAACGCGTGCTAGGTATGCTAGGTAAGAAATTTGATTTAGAACCGCATCAAACTCTCTAGATGAGCGTAGAATAGTAAAGTTTAAATAAGCGGCCAACAGTGCTAGGCAGTATGTGTTTTCCTTTTTAATTTTCATAATTATAACAACAGTCATTTCTAGACGGCTGGTGTCGTCCGGACGGGAAGAGAAACGGCCCGTAGAATTAATCATTTACGTAGGAAATGTAGAACTTTGAACGGATCGGCCACCGATAAGCGAGGGGTGGGGCGGAGGGGCGAAAAATTGTTTAAAATTCAAGACGGTAAATTCAACAGAGAAAAAGGCGTTTTCTCTTCGAAATTTTCTCGATTTCCTTCAATCGGGCGTTCACTTTGGGCTGTAATGAGCCTTCTGAAAATAAGTACAGAACGTTAAAAGCGAACGCGATAATTTGATTATAATATCGTAAAGGAAATGAAGGAAAGTGTACGAAAACGCTCGCCGGAAGGTGGAAAAATCAAGAAAAAATTATTCCGAAAGTGACGCATTGCCGAACGAACTATAATAGGCTTTTCTTCTTTCAAAGGGGTTGATTTAACTTGAACGAGAACTACTAATTTTTTTAGGTGAGGTGGCGATATTATTTGCTGTTGTTGTTGTTGCAACATTTAACAAGAACGGGCCGGAGCGCCGTTCTCCTGCCTGCCACAAAAGAGCCCAAATTGGTATGCGCAGATGCGAACATCTTACAAATGCCACTTGGGAAATTTTGAGTCTGCAGCTGACTCTCTCTCTCTCTCTCTGTGTTCTCCTATACAGGAGAGGTCTATGTGCATATAGCCGAATCTCATTATTAAGCATCTTACGTATCGTCGCAAAACGTACAGTAGAAAGAATAATGCTCTCCTACCGTGCCAGAAGGGCTATTTAAGCATTACATGAAGAATATAAAAAGCTGATTTAAAGTCGTCCTCGTTCCTTCTTGCTACACTACTAATTTCATTAAGTACTCGAAGTAAGGGATTTTCTTTCTCTTCCACTCTAGCCCCAACCCTTTTCCCTTATCGCCATCCAATAATTTCTACATCGATCCGCCTCTCAATATTTCAACTTCTGCCTAATATCCGGATGAATATCTAATCGACCAAAAACCGGCCGCAATGTAGTCTAATTTGCTGACAAACAATTAACACCTTTCGGTAGACCGTTTAACAAAAATCAATAGCAAGTCGCAGTATAGACATATTTACAGCAGACTTCAAAGAAGTCTCTTAATGTTTTGTTTTTTTTGTTTTCCTTGGTTTAGCGGCCCCCCGGTACCTCAAAACAAATCATCGGTTAGCGTGTGAAAAATCTCGCCAGCCAGTTTACAGCAGATTCACAGTCTAATGAGGATACCACCGAGTTATCTCTCCAGACTATTTGTAGTAATAACGCTTCCAGCCAGCTATCGCACAAATAGCCTATATACCAACCGTATTCATATTTCTTTTTCTTATCTTTTGCCGGTTACGTATCCGTCGGGACCAATTGTTTAAGCTTATACGCTTCGTTTCCCTGTAAACGAGGCTCTGCTATTGCAACTGGCCGGAATTGATAATGAACGATAACTTCCTTTCTCTTCTTTCATTTGTTTAACATTCTCGACGGTATAAAAATGAAACGGAAATATTTCGTCACCGTGATAACGACTAACGCAACTCGTCGAGTCTTCAGATGACCGTTGCTTTTAATATGTATACACTATGTGTACTTGAGCTTATCAAAAAAAAAAAAAAAAAAAAAATTTCGGAAGAATCGTTATTATTCCGTTAATGATAATAATCGATACGGGTTCCGTGGTTTAGGCAAAGAGAAAATAGAACACGTGTATGGAAATCGTGTCGTTCATCATACCAGTTCTAAAATGCATTTTTGTTAAATTACGATTTTTCATTCGACGAACCTTTATTTACATTTTTTTTTTTTTAGTTTTCTTTTGGCATTTGAAAATTCTCCTCGAATGCTCATAACAACGAAACATTTACCATTAGATAGCATCACCGGAGGAGTCGTTTATCTTATAAATGTAAAAAAATTAAAAAAAAAAAAAAAAGAAACAAAATGTTTGCATACCGTAATAGATTGAAACTATATACTGTCGAAAAATGAAAATAATAAAAAAAAAAAAAAAAAAAAAATGATTCAAAAACTATGGAAAAGCTAAAAATGACGTAAAACCCGTGAAGAGTACATAGAGTGCCAGCTACCGCCGTGGCATAGTTGGTTAGGCAGCGATGCATTTTGTTTATTCGCAAATGTTATAAGAGTTTATATTGTAAAAAAAAGTTAATCTGATCGATGACTAATCCGGTAAGATGAAATTTGCTCGAAAAGTTCATTTTTGTTTTCACGTCTGGTAAGACTTCAATTTTATTTTTTTTTTATTTTTTTTTTTTTCTTATTATCGCCAGTAAAGACATTAACCCGAAAAATGGGAAGCGGGAGAAATAAATTTATATCCCCCCCCCCCGTGCGTTTAAGAACAGAGGAAAAAAATAATGCAAGGGCAGGAATAACCGAAACAAAATGAAATGGGACAATACGAGAGAAGCACTATAAGAATAGTAGGTACGTAGCCTTCGTTAATAGAAAGCCGTGCTGAGAGAAAGGCAACGTCGCATTCTTTTTACTTAGAAGGCCGGTTAGTATACAGCCTTCAATTGAAATCAAAACATCTTTCTTAGATAAAGTTACAATTACTGTATTCGTATACATTGTATATATTTATTTATGCATAAAAATTTAAATGGCACTGAGAATAGACATGCAGATAAAATATGCTTAAAAATTAAGAAATATTAAATATACCTGTAATAGAATTGATCAGTTCCAGCGGATATTACTTAATTATTTAAACGTACTCAATTTCCGTATTTTGGAAGTTTTCAATGTGGCACCATCACCAGCAGACGCTTCTTTTTGAGTCATATTGGCTTTTTTTACAATAATGATTTATAGAAATGTTAACACAATTTATGAAGTAATGATGAATAGGGAGTTTCACAATATATAAGTACAAGTTTCTAAAAACTCGGAATAAATGTCTTCATTTTCAAAACTACATATGCATCGTTAATTTAGGAAAAAGTGTTTTCTGTTGTGTTCTGTGGTTAAAAGTTTATCTAAACATGTGTCTCATCGTTTAAAATAAATTCTAAAAGTGAACACATATGGACTACTAAAATAGGCATTACTAAATCAGTTGCAATTGATAACCCGTTTCGTAAAATATCGAAATATTGGTTGTGAATGAAAGTACCTTTATTCTGTGTCTCATAATAGTGAGACATTGCGAACATTTCAATTTTTTGGAAAGAGAATGTGCTGCGTATCCTGAAATGTATATCTTCGCAGAATTATCTATTTCATAACACTGTAAGTAATCCGTTTCCAAAATGAAAAGGAAGTCTTTTACATCAGATATATTACATTCAAAATAATTATACTCTTCGCTATTGTCAAAACTGAAACTTTCTTTTATCTCTGAAAATGAAAAATTACCTTCAGCTTTTTTAAAAATTCTTTTTAATCGGATTCTTTTTTCACTTCCTATTATGTCGCTGTATGAAATATTATAATTACATCCGCTCAAAGATCTGTAGAGCCCAAAACGTTTCTCTAAATCATCTGTACTAAATTTTCCAGCCAGAATATATTTTACATCAGGATAGGTTTCGAAACAGTACTTAATTAAAGAAATTAGAACGACAGTAGACTGACGTAATGCTTGATATGTTTCATTAGATAACTTACCATTATAATTCTGTAGCGCATGTCATTTATCAAGCCATAATATAAATTTATTTAAAAATTTCAATTTTTCATCTACACCTACATTAAAATTTTCCCTTTCAAATGGTGTAGAATCTTCATTTCTTTTAATTGTTCCTTTAATAAGACTTCTGTTACCAACTATATCCCACCATTTTCTTATTATTTCAATGAATTCAGCTGTATCAACAATTGATTTATTAATTAAAGTTGCTCTTGTAGAAGAATATGAAATACATTATCTGCCAAAATTACTTTCTGTCTTTCAAATATAGATGGATAAAGAGACTTATAAGTGAGTTTAAAGGCTTGCTTCATTAAACTGTTTTCTTCTGCATGATATATATTCCTGATATCTTGAAATTTAGCGTACCGAAGTGTTTCCAAATTATTCCAGTGATAAAAAATAAATGTTTGATCTTGATTTTTTAAATTTAACCAATTTTTCCAAATATTCTTAAAAATATGTACAAAATCGTATGTGAGAAATATTTTTTTGCATGCATCATTACGATTTGGAATTTCAAAAGTATTTGACAACATCTTAAACATTGTCCTATTACTGGCATGATTATCAGTTACAACGCAAAGTACTTCAAAACCACACTCTTGGATAAAATGAATCACTTTTTTCGTTACTTCCACTAATTCAAATCCTTTGATGTTTCGTACAGGTAGAGTAATTTGACGATTTCTTTGAAATTTCCAAATGGGGAACTTATCATATAAGTTAAAACAGTTTTGGCTAAATCAGTAGTCTTGTTTACTGCAGAACCTATGACATTTTCTGATCTATAATCTAAGCGAGCGGTAATATAAATTTCATCAACCAACAGTACCATCACTTTTTCTAAGCATGGTAAATGTCGAGCGATATTTACAAGATAATTTTTATTACTTATATCTGAATCAGGCGAGATATGCATTGAAGATGATAATGATTGTAAATACCTCTTATGGGGCAAAACCGAAAAATTTCTAATTAATGCATAACAATTAGGCGACTGAGAGTATAGGATAAACGCCATTAAAATCGCCCTGCAACAGAATTTTGGTGTATAATTTCCTATTTGACGTATCTGGTCAATCACAATTTCTGATTGTTCTAATTTGTTAAAATTTTCTTCAATAGCTTTATTCTTTGCCACAGATAAAATAATAAGAGCTTCCTTTAAAATATCTTCAACTGATCGCGAATTAACTACAGTAAAATTCTTATAATGTGATAAAATATTTATTAATTGAGACCACCTAGTTAACTTTAAATTGAATGGTAAAATCCACTTTAAATCGTTTTCAGTAACTTTATTACCTTTAATATAAACACTAACAGTTAAATTTTTTTCAATACATATTGACATTTTAATTGTTAATGCATCGTCATAATTAAAAACAAAAAAGTACATTTTATCATCAAGAATTTTAAATTCCCAGTAGCTGAGATCAATTTTACTTTTGAACTGATTCGAAAGAGTTGAAAAATTACGAATTAAATCAGCGTTTAAAAATTTTTCGTTTTTATCATTGTCCAGCTTAAGAATATTTTTTCGTCTAACTTCGGGATTTGTTCTTTCTTTAACTTTTTCTTTGGATAAATTAGAAGGTGTAAGTTCGGAAAAACACTTGGGACAGCATCATTTTTTAACCGTGGCCTGTTTAAAGCAAGCTGTTCGTAAGTGTCATCAGGTTGTAAATGTTTATCATAAGTAATATCGGATGAAGTGAAATGTAGTTTACAAACCACGCTAAAATTTGATGGCGTAAAATTCTTTCTAGGAATTGCTTTTATTTATAATAATTTAAGAGCAGCGTCTTTTGGAAATTTAAAAACACTTACCCCGCTTTACTGTCCGAATCTTTTAAAAATTAAGTAGGTATAATTACTCTTACACCCACGAACATAACATTTATTAGGCATTTTCACACAAAAGAAAAAAAGCTACTAAGTAAAACAGTAAAAGAACTGAAAATAACTAAATTATAAAAGGATTTTTCTTCTTATATTATATACATTTACACTTAATTCTGAAAAATTTAACAAAACCGGATAATTTTCAGAAACAACCATTATTATATTATTAACACGAACAAAACGCGAATTTCATTTTGTAATATTATAAATACCATTTAAAAACGAAAGAAAAAATTGAACCAAAACTCAAAACTCAAAACCCAAAACCATTATTTGATACCAACACACTTTACGATATGTAAACATTATAAATATTAGCCGGCTAGTAGGCCTTCTCGCTATGTTGCCAATTTTAACTACAGCACGGCTTTCTATTAACGAAGGCTACGGCAGTAGTATATCAAGTTTTAATAGCGAAGAATCTCAGCACAGAAGGGGGGCCACACATTGAAATAAAATGTGATCAGCATCAAAAGTGAAGTATATAGAAAGGGCGGAGTGGACAAAATGGAGTAGATGTAGATGAAACCGAGATAATGACGCAGGAAGGATACGGTGGTTAAAGCGAAGGCAACAAGTAGCAGAGGATGTAGAGTGTTTAAGAGAGGACAAGTATCAAAAAAAAAATAAACTATGGACGAGGAGGAAGAGACGGCTGAATAGAGAAATAAAAAGAGGCAGGAATAGAAATCGGAAAAAGAATATGAGTTGAACTATAATTTGGAATGAATGACTGAAGAAAGAAGAGCAATAATTATGGGCTGAAAGTGTGCCTAAAAATCTACAACGCTAGAGATGGAAAACGGGACTACATCCACACTAATTCATTACACTTAATAGCCAAATGGCCAGGAATCCGTAGAAAATCGATCTCGATCGAGTGAAGGAGGAACAGATCATGGATGAGAAAGCGTATGAGAAAAGTATCACATAATCGGAAGGGGTAGAAGGAAGGTTAGATGTGAAAGCCTGTAAAACACTTTTAGAATCCGAGATTATGAGCACTTTATGGGGAAAAAAATTAATAAGGAAACAAAAAGCACAGCGCTTAGAATAGCAACAGATTCCGCATAGAAAATTGAACCCGGAAGGAGGGAAGCTTAAAAGATTCAGAACCTAATCGAAGGCGGAACAAAAAAAAAAAAGAAGCAAAATTTTTAGGATCGCCGGTGTTGTGTATAGGAAACAGAGAACTTAAAGCATTGTAGAATTCAGCTCTGGCGACATGTTAAGGAACATTTTAATATTTTGAGTATGATATCTTGCTGTCACATATTAATATTTTCGAAAAAATTTCACTTACGCTGGATTCATATCCACAGTTGACGAGCCAAAAAAAAAAGAAAAAAAAAATTATATATATATATATATATATATATATATACAACACATTATATATTTATATACGTTATAGCTGATCCGGCGAACTTCGTACCGCCACAGAAACAATAAATTTTCTGTTAACTTATTAACTGAATTAAATTGAGTTTTTTATTAAGAAAAAATTAATACTCAAAATGAATTAAGTTTAATAAATGTGCAAAAACCAAAAAGATAAATATTTTAATTACATTGAAATGAATGGTAATTCACGATTCCCCTTAATAACAAAAATCAGTATAAATTTATATTAAAAATTTAAAGTAAATTATTTTGGAAACGTGTTTTTTCGGGCTATATCATCAGCTAACAACACAGAGCACACACTCAATTTATATACTTTTTAATAAAGTGTGTACTCTGTGCAGTTAGCTGATGATGGACTATACACAGGAAGAAACAACGTGTTTCTAATGATCTCTAAAGTAAAATTTATACCGATTTTTAAGATCCGGTACACACTATAAAATACGAAATCCCAATAAGATAGTAAAGGACAAAAATATTTATTTCTACAAAATAGTTCGGAAACGGTTTGACTTATCGCAATTGGATCATAAATTACAATTAAACTTCTATCTGTGACAATTTACAACTTTAAACTGAGCAATTACCCTGGGTGGCAAAAAACGGTCTAGAATATATAATATGGAATTTAGAACGACCTCAAAAATACCCTTATAAAAATCGTAGTAATTCGTCACCCGTTAAAAACGAAATTCAAAATATAAAACAAAACATAGGAGCCCTTTTATGAAATTCAAAAATTACGGATAAACAATTATTTAAACCCCCCTTTTGGACCAAAAACGGCAAAAAAAAAAAAAAAAAAAGGAATTTTCTTTATAAATTCGTAAAAACATTTTGTAGTGGACCGAATTGTGAATCTAAACCATTCTCGAATCCACTTGAACACACACAAAAAATTTCATCACAGTCGGTCCAGCCGTTTAGGAGGATTTCAGTCACATACACACGCACAGAAGAATTATATATATATAAAGATACATATATATAAAAATGTGTATACATATATATAAAAATGTATATATATATATATATATATATATATATATATTCTTACACATAACGTTATAGCCCATTCATCCAAACGTAACAATAACGTACTATTATTATTTATTTACCGCTGATTGTAAATTCATTATTAGTATAAATTATTACATTTCTGCTAGCGTTATGATTAGTATTAGTAGCATTAACATTATTGTTATAAATATCATTATTAGTATTTCAACCATTATAATTTATTTAAATTTTTATTATACTTTAGCTCTAGTTTAGTAACATTCAACATTATGGTTGAAGTTCACTTTTCGAGTACATTGGTTTTTGGGGTATGAGTGAGGTTAAGGTTAGTTGTAAATAGTACTGGTTTTAATATTAGTTTAGTTTAATTATTATTTTATTGTTGTACACATAAGGTGAACTCAATATTAAAAATATGTAAACAGAGGCCAGCTAGTGTTTCCAAAATTGTAAAAAATTTTTTTTTTTATTTGGATGGTTAAAAACGAAAACTCGGCTTGTGTCTTTCTGACAATGTTTTCGCTGATCGTGCTATCTTAGCACATAAGCGAGTTTAAATTTATAATCTGTTTTACCTATTCTGTATTATTTACTATTACAAAACAATTTGATTTGATTTGATTTGATTTGATATATATATTGATATCGTTTACTTTTTATAAACCTGAATTTAAATTTGATAAAAGCAAATTAGTTTTAGTGTTACGTAATGCCCATAAAAAATAAAGAGATGGAAAGCCAGACAATTCCGGACAGTTAAATAAAACCATACTTCCGATATATATATATATATATATATATATATCAACTCGGCCATTTTGGCCTCGCAAGGGACTGTGCCCCTTGACCCCTCTTGATTTCATTTCTGTCTACTTTGTATAAAATGATCAAAATTTACAACGTAATTCTTACTGGCATCAACACACACAAAAAATAACATAACCACAAAAATCATATTCTAACATTTACCTTCCGTTATATAAAATTAAGACATTTTTTCGTTACATTTTTCGTTACATATTTCGTTACATAAAATTGTGTGTCATTTTTTTTAATAACAATAACAAAAATCCTTCAAAATATAACAAACGTTACATAAAATTGGGACATTTTTTTGGGACATTTAGCGTTACATAAAATTGAGACATTTTTTCGAATGGGGGGTAGCCTAAGAATTACGTTGTAATTAATATATATATACATACGTGATTATTTAATATGGTAAAGTGTAAAATAATTCACATTCTATATGCAGAAATGTTCTTTTTTTTTTCCGATTGTTCTGGCTCTTCTTTTACGAACATTCTCCGAGCAAGTGATAATTCTAGATATCATTGTAATTGAGTTTCTCACTGCATTAAAATAGCGCAGCCTAACCAACTACAATATCGCCAGCTAGCTCAAAAATCATCAGAAATGTAATTTTTTTTTAATACTTTTAGTATTGATTTTAGAAGTTCCGACTTTTTTGGAATGATAATACGAGGAGAAAAAATGTTTCGTTTAAAGCGGCCCCTGAACTCTACTGCTCGCAATAAGACAAGATTTAGATGAAAATACCTTTTACGCATGTAGAGTCAGTCAGTTCTTAAGCTATATTGAATTCCTTGAAATAGCACTTGGCAAAAAAGGTTTCTTTTCTTTTTTGTTTTTTTTTTGTTTTTTTTTTTTTTTTGAGTTTAAACACTTTTCGGTATGTTTAAAACCGATAAGAAGTTACCACGGCTCCGCCGTCGTAAATATCTTCTTGTTTTCACATTATACCCACATTGGTTCAAAACAAACACTTTATTTACAATCGCTGCATACAACATCAAATACACTTTGCGATACTGGATTACAGAACAGAACGTATATTTGGCTAAGTACAGTAATACAGTATTTATAAACAGAAATGCGTACCAGCTCGAAAGAGACTTTATTACATTAGAGTGATAAAATAGAATATTTACGTATTGTTAACAAAAATATAAACACTATACAAAAAAATACAAAGGGCAAAAAAAGTATAACAATAAACCCAAAATAATCAAAAATTACAACCAATTGTTACCATTGCAAACATTACTTAACAGCCTAGAGCTATCACTAACTAACTAAATTGTGTTTAATGCGACAATGCTTAAATGTATATCCGGGCTAGCTGCTCGAAATTATAATCGCCTATATTCCTGATAAGCGTTATGGTAGGAACAGCCATGAAAACATTTATTTGCTGTATTAATTATACAGTCTCTTTAACATAAGGCAACTATAACTAATTATGCCTATTATCAATTTTAGTCCAGCACGGGGAACGTTTAAAATACACCGACAACGCCTATTTTGTAGTAATTTAAATTAATTAAAATCGGAGTTTGAAATCGAGCACCAAACTGGAGCTGAATAAGCCAATATCGGTCTAATAATACTTTTATAGATAATAAGCTAGTTTGCGCTGTTTAAGTAAGATCTCCGATTGATAATTGGGTACAAAGCTGCAATGGTTCCATTTGTTTTCGCTTCAGCGTATTTTAAGTGTTCCTTAAAAGATAATCTTTTATCTAGAATTACCCCCAAGATATCGAACATGATTATCCCATTTAATCCTGGTGCCTTTAATACTCAGTTGCCCTAGTAGGATGGGATATTTACGAGTAAAAAGTATAGCTTCTGTTTTAGTTGGATTAATTTCAATTTTCCATTTTTCCAAAAATTTTAAAACCCGAAAACTATGCAGCTGTAGACGATTATAAATAGTAGACGTTCTATACGAGCTACAGTATAATATAGTAGTATCATCAGCATATAAAGCTAAACTCGTGTGTTGCAACTTAGGGGGAGATCGGACAAGTAGACTGAAAAAAGAAAAGGCCCCAGCACACTACCTTGAGGAACGGATTACGTCATCTATTATCTAATATTAACTAACAGGAATATACTGAACGCGGATGCCTCCACTCATTCACAGTTAGAGATATTGACTACCATTTAAAAGTTGATAATGCAATCGAAATGGCTGATAATTTAAATACACCGAATGATTCAGATTAACAGTTGAACCAGTTCATTACATTATTGCGCTTAATGTCACAGTGACCGGGAATGCATAAAAACTATACAAGAATAAAACGAAGAAGTAATTAAATTCAACATGACCTGTTCGCTTGAAAGTTGTAGGGCCCTTTCAAACTTAACTTTGGTTATAGATCAGTCTTTCCCGATCTGCTTCCTATCGAGTCAAACATTTTCCGACACCACGATTGAATAGTGATTGTCAAAGTTAAAAAACGGAAAAGTACTTTGTGACTCTTCCGATTAAATGGTACTGTTGGGGGGAAAGAAAAACGTTCACTAAAAGTGGTAAACTGCTTTTAAGAACGGAAACGACTGTAACACATCTCTTGAAGAAGTTCGGAGTCTAGCTAGGCATTTTAAAAATGAAAACAACGACTCATGCTCTTCTTTAAAGAAAATAGTTTGTTCAATGAATTCTCAAACGCAATCTTACCTTCTACAGAGTCTTTCTTTAGTCGAAATAGGGAAAATAGATTAATAGACAAGAAACTTATTTTTATCTAGTTTTAAGTTGGTAAACTAATTTTTTTACTCCTCAAAAAAATAAGAAAAACTATCCTTCTCAAGGATTAATTGATATTCCGTACGAGGTCTCTCTAATTTATTATACATGCTATCACAAGACTAATAAAATGTTTTAAATTGTCAATGAAAACTGTTGTGCTTCCTCTGATTGGTGGTCCCCTTATTAATGATGTAACTAGAGTCACCTTCTCTGGTAAGCAGTTACTCGACCGTCATATGGTGCCAGTTCCACTGGCGGAGAGGCTAAACAACAACCACCTAAATTCCGTACGTCCACGTCGTACAGGATGGTCATTTTCTTTTCGACGGGCTTAGCGCTGATTAGAAAAGCTGAATCGGAATTTACACATGACGCTGATACGGAAAACGGAGTTGAATGTACTTGCCGGAGGTGCTTTTACCAATGAATACGGTTAAACTTTGTACCGCATTAACAACAGCAGACTTGTCGGATTGCGTACGTTAATCTAGAGCCAGCAGACGAGTAGCCGGCGCCTTAAATCCGGGTCCTTTCGGCGAAGGAAGTAAACCCTGACAGAAAATCCAGCGGAAAGCAATAGAGAAACCGCCGCTGTATCATTCCCTAGAATACTATCATGGCGAAGCAAACATCGATAATAGCCCCGAGTCCCGGGCTCCTTTTCAATGAGGCACGGGTGCGAAGAATGTCCCGGTTAGCGCTTTCCAAGAAGGACATTACTGTAAGGACTTAAAACGTGAGAAGCCTGTTGGAAGCAGGAAAATTAAAGAACCTCGCCATGAAGGCGTCTCGTCTGAAGGTGAACATGCTTGACGTCAGTGAAACAGGATTGCCAGCAACAGATGTAATCGACTATGATAATTACGCCTTCCATTATTCTGGACTTCGTGATACCTGTTTGAAACGTCGAAACGGTGTTGCATTTCTTATTAAAAAAGATACAGCAAAAGCCTGGTAACGTTCCTGATAATATTCCATTCCCCATAATTTCAAACAATTAATGATAGTTAACATTCTCCTTTTCCCATGGCTAAACTTTTGTACAGTTTATTTTCATGTAGATCACTTTACATTTTTAACCCCGTGTCCAACAATGTTTCGTTTTGAATCCGCTTCTTTTTAATTTATAGATATTACCTCTCTTTAATATTTAACTACCAATCTTTTTATCGAATTTTGTCATACGCAGACAACTTCTTAATATATTCTAAACATAATTTGCCTCATTAAAAATGTCTTCAGCCAAATCGAACATCTATCGATATTTGTTTCAATTCCTGTGAGAGAATACATTTTGAGGTATCCCAGACCAAATCCTCCGTTTCTGTCTTTTCACTCGGACCATTTGACTACCAACAAATACCTGCTCTAATTCGAAACAGACTCATTAAGTTTACTAGGCATGTTATTAGGTATTTAGGTTTGTTCTTAAATCCTAAACTAACATAGACTTTTCACATTCAGACACTATTTGAAAATAAATCGTGTAGCCCCTTAAAGGCTATAAATAATTCATGTTGGGCACAGGTAATCCAGTCACTTTAAGTCAGTTATATAAAAGCTTTATTAGATCGAAATTGGATTATGGGGTGATTTTTTATTGGTCAGCTTCCAGGTCCCACTCAGGAAAGAATCTTGGCTAAAGATTAATCACAGGAAACATCAGGTCGTCCCCTACTATCAGTCTTCAAGTGGAAACCAAAATTACTCCTCCGTATATTAAAAAAAAATTATTGTATATGTAATTATAGATATCCGCAGATCATAAGCAAGATAATGCAGTTAAGTAGTAATTGGAGATTTGTTTCCCAGAAAATGCCATTCTTGCGCAAAAGAACTGGGATGTGTTATAATTATAGTCACGGCTCTTGTGCCAACTTCTTCCTCGAACTATTTTAATTTTAGTTATGACTTTAATCTTATCAAATTATAATATGAACGCCTTTAAAAACCAGAATTTGCATCTACTGCCTGGTAACATTGTGCATTCTATTTTTCTAGGTACCGTGAAAGAATTATACCCTGGTTATCGGTTAATCTTTACCGATGGTGCCAAATTCCATGGATTTAATGAAGGTGAAGGGACACGGTTTATTATAGAAAATATCCATGAGCAGAAATTTAAATTTCCTCCAAAGGCTTCGATTTTAAGGGCCGAGCTTCTTGCCATTGAAAAAGCATTAGAGTTTGTGAAAAATGTGTTGCAGTCCAAGGGGGAGTTTGAGGTATTTTTGGACAGCCTAAGTTCTCTCTTGTCGCTTCAGAGCAGTAACTTTGAATATAATTGCTATTCAATCATTTATGAAATTAAAGAAAAGTATCTTAATATCTCAAAACTGGGTGGAGGCATTAAATTCTGCTGGATTCCAGGTCACTGTGGGGGGCATTACTTAGTGACCGAGTTGATTCAATTGCTAAAGAATGGGTTAGATCCGATATTAAGTTTCCATTCATCCCATCTTTCGACCTTCTAGAATCTAGATAAAGCTCAAAAAGAGATACTCATGAGGATTAGGCGAGTTTTATATGCGATGAACAAGGGCATAGTAAATATTTTCATATGGTCCAACCATCTCTACCGTCCACCATACCTTAGTTTTATCATATTTGTGTCCCAATTAGTATGACCCGTAAATTTGTGACCGTTAAGTGTAGACTCCGGCCCTTTGCCGAGTGGGTTTAAACTTTCCAAACACAGAACATTGCACGGGTTGTGTAATACCTATTGTCGACAAAATTTTAGAGAAGACATTAACCACCTGTTATTGTGAATTGCGTCCAATTTGACAACAAGAGACTTGTGTTTTACAAAAAAATTGATGTCGTACGGTATTTATCCTCCACTGCATATGTGATCAGATTTTCTTTTTTCTTTTTAAGTTTATCGAAGGAAACAAGATTATTATTTAATTTTTGCGCTATTTAAATTTGTTTTCCCCTTATTCATTAGAGTTTACTTAGTTTATGTAGACAGCTAGTTTTATTTTATTCTATTCTTCATCCGTTTACTGGTTACTAGTAATTAGATTTTCATTTTATGTTACTTGGGTGTCGTTGATTGTTAGCCAGAAGGACGTTGCAATTTGGTCCGAGCCAAACAAAAAAAAAAAAAAAAAAAAAAAGACTCTGGACTGTGGACTGCTAAGAAGACCAACCAAGCGGGGTTATGAAAAAATACCGCGAATTGATTAATTTAATAAAAATTCGAAAATTGATATATTTTGGACACTTGATCAGTGGGACAAGGTACACCTTGCTACAAACTATTTTGATGGGAAGAATTGAAGGTAAATGAAGAATTGGACGGAGGAAACGTACCTGGTTGTGTGATATCAAGACGTGGACAGGATTAAATACAGAGCAGTTGGTACATTCCGCGTATGACAGAGAGCGGTGCCAGAGTATTATCAAGACTGCCCTGGATGGCCACCCATGACCGAGATTAGTCGGGACAGCGAGAAGAAGAAAACTAGTAAGTAGTGACGACCGGAACAGTAGAACTTATTGTTCCCGTTCATTTTAAAGAACAACTCTTCTTATCAGTTCCCAGCTCTTTTAGCTCCTGACTCTCGATTCTGTAACAATTGTTTTTTAAACATGCTTTCTGACAACAGATAGTACGGCAGTTCTAGTAGTTCTCATCTCACTGTTTTAGTTCTCATTGATTAAAAATAGCTAAGCAAATTTACAACAACATACAAACGCTCCACAATTTTTGTATAATTCTGATAGAATAGAAGTTATAACAGATATTTTCCTAGAACAGTTGGAACCGCGTGTCTTGCCGGCTATTGCTAATAACGTTGTGATTTCTCTGGTTAGGTCTTTCTTTTTTAGTAAATCAATTTTAAATTACTTCGCATTGAAATTTTTACGTAACTACCGCAACGGTCTGTCGATCTGAAATAGCTATTGAAGGAATTGTCAAAGCGAAATAATGTTGACGCTAGACGGAGTTCTCATCAACGTTACTGGTAGTGACGACACATCATTACAATGAACATATTTACACCATTAACAGTGATTCAAGTCCGTGAAATACTCTTCGCTTGTTTTACTACTACAACGAAAATCACGAAAACTGAAACAGAAAGAACTATTATTCTCTTTGTGTTCAACTTACTGTGCCATCGCTGCCTTTATGCTGCAGTTTTTTGAGCAGCAAGTTAAAAGAGCTAGGAACTGAGAACAATTATTTGCCTACTGTTTACGAAACCAGCTCTTTTTTAAAACCTGTTCTTTAAGAATAGTTAGCTCCAGAACAGACTGTCACCATTCATGAACCCCACACGGGAGCCCTGTATGCATGCCATCGGTTCGCTGTGATGCAGCTGAGGAAGATGGAGCAATAAGCACAGATAAACCCCCAGCAGTTGTTGTACAAAAAAAAAGAGTTCACGATGAGGAGGATGCAAATCCAGATTATCCGGGGGAAAAAAGAAAGAAATTCCGAACAAAATCGGATTTATTCCTGAAGTAATGAATTTTGCCAATTTCAAAGCCTAAATCTGTCATAAGACGGCGAGAGTTTGTTATTTAAAATGAGAAGAGCTGGTTTTGGTTTTGACAGCGTTACCCGCTTTTTTATAGTCTTTCCCGTTCACCGTTATATTTATTCATTTGTGATAGCTTCTTCGATTACTTTAAACATTTATTTTGCAGCACCGTAACGTTATTATTCGAATACCTGTAGAATTAATTTACAAGTCTTCGCGTCCTTTGTTGCAAATTCGAAAAATACCATTCTGTCTCCTCCGGCTTATGTTTTGTGATAAGTATTTTAATTCAAAATCTACCTCAGAGATTCTGCAGTCATTTGCTTCCAAGCTTGCATTTACAAGAATATAATCGATCTTAATAATTACACATATTCGTCGTGAACTATCCAAATAAACTGGTGTTACCGTTTATGCGTGCCTATACATATCGCTTAAGCATCGCCCCATATTGTAAGTTTTCGGTCATTTTTTTTGCGTATTTTTCTAAAGTACAAACCGTCTTTAACACTTTGCGGTCGTCGGCTAATTTGTTTGCATTTCCGTCCTGTGTGACTGTGTCCATCTTCCGGTAGACAGAATTTGAATATCTCGTTGGTTTATTTTTGGTGACATACGTTGCAGATCCCTAACAGACAAAAGAGTCGAAATTAAATCAAACAGTATAGACAGTTATCGTACACTAGTTAAATATCTACGTCAGGAAGAAATAGAACATCACACATATCAAATTAAATCTGAAAGAAGCTTTCGGGTAGTAATCCGACACCTACATCACTCGGTAGAAATAAATGATATCAAGACTGCCCTAGAAGAAAATGGACACCAAATTAGGCATATAACTAATATCAAGCATAGGGTAACTAAGCAACCCTTACCATTATTCTTTGTAGACCTCGAACCGCACGAAAACAATTCTGATATATACAAAATTGAAACATTACTTCATATGAAAGTTAAGATAGAATCTCCGCATAAAAAGAATATTATCCCTCAGTGTTTTCGCTGCCAAAGGTATGGCCACACTAAAACCTATTGTAACAGGGCGTATGCATGTATCAAATGTGGTAATAACCATGCATCCACCAATTGTAATAAAAAACGGGACGAAACACCAAAATGTGCCAATTGTCATGGAGATCATCCATCAAATTATAAAGGATGTGCCGTCTATAAAAAGCTGCAAAATATCAGAAATCACCAGCAACATGCAGTAAAAAGTAGAAACAATACATTAGACAAATACGCAAACTCCAGACATTTGCCCCCTTCCGGTCTCCAAGAACATACAGAGACAAATCAAACTGAAGGTCTTAATTCAACACAGCGCTTGACTTATGCGCAAATCGCAGGACAGCGGCATAAACGAGAAATAAATAGAACTTCTGAAGTCAATGACAGTAATAATAATGACATTGCAACAATGCTACATACATTCTTAACTGAAATAAAAACCCTTTTTCTTGAAATGATGCAACAGCAAAATCAGGTGCTTAACAATGTTATACAGACTATTACAACTGCTTTACTTAATAAAAAATGAAGAATTTAAAAATAGTTACCTGGAACACTAACGGTGTTCTTAATCATATCGATGAAATACAAATGTACATTTTGCAAAACAATATTGATGCGCTTCTAATATCTGAAACACATCTCACTAACACAAGACATATTACATTCCCGGGATACAATTCATATTATACAAATCATCCAGATAATACAGCACACGGTGGCACTGGTGTTATAATAAAAAGTAATATAAAACACTATGAACTGAACAAATATAAATTCAATTACCTACAAGCGACCAGTGTAGTAATCACTGAAGGTCCAAATAAAAATATTACTCTCTCAGCAGTATACTGCCCTCCGAGGCATATTATAAAAAAAAAACATTTTACCGACTTCTTCAGAACTTTAGGTAACAGATACATTGTAGGAGGAGATTTCAATGCGAAAAATATTCACTTTGGGTCAAGACTGACAGTGCCCAGAGGGAAAGAATTAAAATCATCCATGGACGAAACATACAGCATGGTCTATTCATCGGGAACACCTACTTATTGGCCAACCGACCTTAATAAAACACCGGATCTCTTGGACTTCTTCATAATAAAAGGAATTTCATCCCCATTTATTGATGTTAGGACTGACGAAATATTGTCATCAGATCATTCATCGGTTACACTAACAATTAGTCAGCATATAGTTAGAAAAATGCGGAAACCAAAACTCCATAATAAATTCACAGATTGGGATGCATTTCGAGAGCAGCTTGAACGTACAATGAACGTTAAAATACCGCTGAAAACTGCAAAACAAATAGATGAAGCGGTAGAATACTTCATTAAAGTCATACAACGAGCTGCGTGGAAATCCACACCAAAGGAAAGAGGTTATGAGCCTGTTATCTATTATCCAGATAAAATTAAAAAAGCGGTCCAGTTAAAACGGAAACTGAGAAAACAATGGCAATTATCGAGAAACCCTACCCATAAAACAGCATTAAATAAGCAGACGAAGTTTTTAAAGAAATTATTGCAAGATTTAAAAAACAAATCCTTAAAACAAAGGTTAACAAATCTATCGCCCCTGCCGCAACATGACTACTCGTTGTGGAAAATAACAAAAAATCTTAAAAGACCTGTACATGCGGTGCATCCGTTAAGAAAATCAAGTCGAACTTGGGCTAAAACGGACTCAGAAAAAGCAGAAGTCTTTGCAAAACATTTCGCAAACATATTTCAGCCATATCCTGGAAATTCAACGCTGACCCCTGATGCTTACTGTTATGATGTTTCTAAACCAATAAAACTCACATCTCCGGGGGAAATTAATAACTTAGTAAAAACTTTAAATCCGCATAAATCTCCGGGTTATGACTTAATTACGGCACGGATTTTAAAGGAATTGTCCAGAAAAGGTTTTATATTTCTGACATATGTCTTCAATGCGATGCTCCGGCTACGGTATTTTCCGATACAGCTAAAACTGTCACAAATTATCGTCATTAAGAAACCGCTTAAACCACCGACAGAACCGGACTCGTATCGGCCCATCTCCTTGCTGTCCGTAGTCTCTAAGCTTTATGAAAAGCTGTTGCTGAAGCGGTTAATGCCAATTATTAACGACAAAGAGTTAATACCGGAACATCAGTTCGGTTTCAGAGCTAAGCACGGTACAACAGAACAAGTGCACCGCATAGTTAACACTATAGAGGCATCCCTCGAAGGGAAAAAGTACTGTGACGCAGTGTTTTTAGATATAAGCCAGGCTTTTGACAAAGTCTGGCACGACGGTCTGTTACACAAAATAAAACGTCACTTTCCCCATGAAATATATCAATTACTTTGGTCATACTTACACGAAAGATACTTCTTTGTGAAGTATGGAGATGACTCATCAGATATATATCCGATAAAAGCAGGCGTTCCGCAGGGAAGTGTGCTGGGGCCACTACTCTATCTCATATACACGTCAGATATTCCTACGCCCTCCAACGTGCAGGTAGCAACATTTGCTGATGATACCGCGATCTTATGCTCGGATGTATGCCCGGTTAAAGCGCGTAACACCATTCAAGAAGCTGTTACTGAACTCTCATCGTGGTTTAGCCAATGGAAGATTAAAACTAATGAAAGCAAATCAAGGCGAGTAATCTTTACTAACAGAAGAATTGTGCCAACGGAAGATATAATCCTGAATGATGTTCCAGTTCCACAACACACAGATGTAAAATATCTTGGTATGTATCTCGACCAAAGATTAACATGGAAGAAACACATAACAGCAAAACGGATCGAACTAAATGCAAAACTGAAGCAAATGTACTGGCTATTAAACAGAAAATCAGAAATATCTCCTGAAAATAAACTATTAATATACGCTCAAATCCTAAAGCCAATTTGGCGGTACGGTTGCCCCTTATGGGGCTGCTCGAAAAAGAGCAATATAGCGATCATCCAACGGATACAGAATAAAATCCTTCGAATGATAGTCAATGCTCCGTGGTATATCACCAACTTAACACTACATGAAGATCTAAAAATCAAGACCGTGCTAGAAGTAATAACTAATGATGCAAAAAAGTATGCTAGCAGACTGGAGATACATCCAAATTACTTAGCGATCGTATTGTTGGATAATTCGATGGAAGTTCGGCGGCTTGACAGAGTCAAGCCGATGGACTTAGCCTAACAAAAAGGAAAATAATCTTCTGCACCTATCGCTGGATAGAGTGCTACTCAATGTTACGCTCTAATACTAAAATTGCCAGATAGCTGTTATCAGCTAGGAGCAATTTGGCACAAAAAAAAAAAAAAAAAAAAAAAAAAAAAAAAAAAAAATTTTTGGTATTAAAGATTACCGCTGGAAATTTATGCATTAAATGTAATAAAAACCGGTCACTTTGACACACTATATATATATATTATTTTTAAAATTTCGGTAATAAATATAAAACAGTCAGTTGAAAATGTTTTTATATTTCAAAATTGACATATATTTAAACCTTCATAACTGAGAGTCTATAATTAATAAAAATAATGTATTGATTTTTTAAGAATGAAGATGAAGGTATGGTTCGTTTAATCAATTATAATAAATAAATTTGTAATTTTGAAAGACGGTAAAAGATTAAAAAAAAAAAAAAAATTACCGTCACCCGAGGTAAATTGAAAAACCGTCTGAGACACGGGTTCAGATTGCAAAAACTTGGCAAACAACTTCGAAATGTCTCAGGCGGGCTTAGACCGCAAAGTGTTAAAAGTATGGCACACCTTTACAGTCTATTAAAGAATTCACAATATTTTCAATTCCGCTCGATGCATGGATATCTAAAATTTTCCTTTAAATGTTTCGCTAAAATCTATCGCATTAGCGTAACCGAAATGATTATAAATCGATAAAATTACTTACGGATCATGTCTAAGGTAACAGCGCTGGATATGGGGGCGACTAAATTGTTGTTACTGGCTTGGCAAGTATACACAGCGTTTAGGTGTCTTCGTTCCAACGTTTCCAAACGGAGCACGTTTCGTACTTGTCGAGCATTTATTCGTTCGTACGATTCATCTAGTAGTGCATTTTCTTGCCACCAGGTAACCCTGGGCGGTGGTCTACCTAATAAAAATAAATGTTCCCATACACTCAGCGATGAAATAATTTAAACATATTTTCTATTATTAAAACAGTGTTTAGGTGCGTTCTTTTGAAGAATGATAATGGAACTGAACATTAACCGCTGGAAGGATAAAGGCTCCAGCACACAGGACGCGATCTCCTTGGCGGCCAGCGATACGGTTGCGCCACATACAATGCGATATCTGTGGAGCGATCCAGTACACAACAAGTTCGCGGAAGTGTTTTTGCATGTTTCTCTAGAAAAGTGAGTAGTTCTGACGAACAGGAACTCTTGCTTATTTTAGCATTACAGAGAGTACCGTTGCTGAAAACACAATTTTGGGTACATCCAATAAATCAAAAGAGAAAACAACTTGGTGAATACCACCGTCTCTGTCGAGAACTGCAGGTCTCATCGAAGATAGATTTTTTTTATATTTCCAAATGTCAAGATGGAGTTTTAAGGAGCTACATGAAGTATTGCGACTCAGGATTGAGCGGATTTAGAGAAGACCTATTGGAATAGGGGAAATTTGAGGTAAGTTAAACTAAAAAATATTTATACATGTCGTTTGAACGAAGTTATTTATTTCCATATATGTCAGATTAAATTACAAATATAATAATAAGTAATGGACGTTACATAGACACAGGAATTATTTTTTGCTAATTTCACTAAAAATTGGATCCATAATTTTCTCATATAAATCACGATGAGCATTTACGTACAAAGGATTGTGCCTAAAGATGAGGGAATGGGGTTCAAGTTCTGGTAACTAAGAGAAGTACCGCCTGATCCAAATGTCGTTGTTCAGGAATGCGAAGATTCCGAGTGCAGAGTCCTGTGAATTTCTAGCTCTCTCATTTCGGTTCGTAGCCAACTCTCCATCTTTAGCATTGCTTGAGTTGCAGGCTGGAAGTTTGGGAACGTTTCAGAATTACTTAGAAATAAATAAACTGGATCATCGGATCGCGTGATGATTTTTGTAATTTTGTACAACTGTATCGCTTGCCGCTGCGATCAAGACCAAGACTGGATCGCTGCGACAGATCGCCTAGCAGGGATGATGCAATGTTGCATCATACACAACCATATCGACGAATTGCGGCGGTCAGAGATCGCTCCCCGTCGCGACAGATCGCAGAGCCTTAAATCTTTCCTAATATTTGAAGAAGAAAAAAAGCTTTAGACTGGATTAAACTAGTTTCGGTGATTTTTGTTTCGTTTCTTTTCCACGAGACATTGACTGATCGCTAACAGTAGAATTATTTTTAGAGAAATATTTCACATTGAATGTATTCGTGTGTGTCAGCTATTTTTGAAATGAAAAATTACATCGTTTCACTAATATTCAAAATTTCAGATAAGTACTAATTTAGTCACTTTCCTCGGCTACTGTTTCATATTATACTTAATGTTAAGTTTTTTGTTAATCAGTTAAGTGTGTTCGTGCAGTTGATGAATTGGTCTTAAAAATTTATTTATAAAGTTTTTAAAATTATATTTAAAAATTGTATAATTGACGACGTGTTTAATATTACTTAATATGAAAATCATTGTCTCGATTTCATGCCTAAAAGAAAATACGTGAAAGAGCTTTCGACTCTACAAATCTTTCCATAATTTTTAATATTACTAAAAAAAGAGTAATCTGCATCGTGTTAGTTTGTTTTACAAAGACAATTCTTAACAAAAAATTACCAATATACGCAAGACTGAAATATTTTATTTTTCTAAATCTTACATAAAACTGATAATAAGTTTGCGTTATTTTTAATCTATTAACCCGGCGTTGGTAGCATAATGAGATTTTGTCTCACACTAAATACTTGTATATCCTCCCATATATTGAGAACCACTGAAGTTTATAGGTCAGGAATGTCAATACCTGTCGGCTTGTCCTTCTGGAACATTGTTGAGCTCGAAACGCAAATGTGAGATTTTCTCCCACTGTATAGTACCAACGGTGTAACTCAATTTTAGCACAGTGTGAGAATAATTCCAACGATGATACCGTGTCCCTCTGTTCGATGAGATATTCTCTCATGATGCGCCCAAGTAAAGTATAAATTATAATTTTTTTGTATTGTAAAAAACTAACTTTTTGAAATTAATCTTAAGAGGACTTTTTCATTTTATTTTTTGTTTGTTGAAAAAATAAAACTTTCATAATGTAAATATTAAAATAATTTTAATAAAAAACGAAATATCATTGGTAGCATTATGAGAATTTACCTTCTGCTCACATGAAATAAATTCTCACATACTACCAACCGTGTCACATTTTTTCATGCTACCAATGCCGGGATTAACGCGCGTCTACTTATTATCCGGATTATGTTTATCAAAAATAAATAAATAATCGAATTCATACCTCCGCTACTTATGCAGGTAATATTAACAGATGAGCCTTCCAAATAAGGTCCCAATATATAATTCGGTATATGATCACCTTTTTCGTTTATAACGCTGAGACTGTCTGGAGGTACTGCAAGCAAATTGAAAATTCAAAAAGTATATTAGAACCATAATAAATTGAATGACCGATAAAATTATATATTAAAATATTCTGCTTATGAAAAAGACAAATTTGCGATGATAAATCCTGGAAAATTATTATTCGCAATTAGTAAGCTAGAACTTTTTTTTTTTTTTTTTTTTTTGTTCTAGAAATCTTGATGTTTGATTTGAATATAAATCTATATTTTTTTTCGAATCGATGTTCACACTTCACACGAATAAATTAGAAAATATACCGTTTTCATTTTTGATTAATTATTTATATCGTGGGAAATTCTGTCTTCATCAGACTAATATGGATGCCGTTTAATCACACTATCTATATATTTACCCGGTTAATCTATTCGGGTTTATCTCTTTCTCTTTGGTGCCAGTTAGTTTTCCCGAAAAATCTGAAGCGCTTCATTACTTCATCTACGCATGGTGGAGCAGTGAATGTAAAAGCATTTACGATGCTAACGTACTTTTGAAATTTTCTCTACTCGTTTCTCAATCGCTAAGCTTATAAATAGATTAATGCAAAGGCCAGCTTTGCTATGAACTCTGTCAAAAAGACTGTCGAAAAAATGTCTGTCCTTCTCCTGGTAACATTCGGGCGATGACTAGAGTTTTTAAAGTTACCTTAATCATAACAGTTTATATCGAAATTCCTTTGCTAATTTTATTTTTCCTTTTTACATGGCCAGCTTTGAAGAACTTTTATTCGACTCTATTTTCTAATGACTACTCTCCTCACCTTCTAACATCACTTTTATCAGTATTAACGAACTAATTCACCGAACAATTCTAACAATTCTATTCCCGGAATGGATAGAGCATACCTCCTCTTACCGCGTACTTAAAAACTTGTCCAGCTAACTTCTTCAAAAATCTTCTCGATACTTTTAATTGTATTTTATCTTCGCGGTTCCATCCTCCCCTTTGGATTGGATTTCTATTTTGCAGTTATTCCCGTATTTAAAAATAATTTTTCTCATTTTACATCGTTCGCTCTGCGTAAGTAAACTTTTCGAAAGTATATCCTAAACAAACTTTTTGTTTAATGGCGGGAAAATAATAATTTATATCCCGGTAATATGTTTTTCGTCTGGCTGTTGTGATACTTATGATACTCTCTCTTCGATTCGAATATTTACAGATCATCCTTAAACAAAAATTAGACTTTAACAATGTTTCTTGGCGTTTCTATTGCTTTTTGAAATGTGTTTCCCATAACGTTCGCACCCCATTTCATTTCAGTTGCTTTTCCGCTTTTTCAAAAGTGTTCAATTTATTTCTCTACATCTTTTTTTTCTCCTTCCAAAACCTTATTCCATAACCTTTCCACGGCTCTCCTGTTCCAGTCCTGTACGATTTAATATATACATCTAATGGTAAGGCAGTCCACCCTCTTCTTTGTTAATGAAGTCCTTCTCTGTTCCACTTCTCGCATCTTATTTCTGCAAACCAAGTAATTCTTTAGACTATTAATTTAGATAAAACACAACTGTATCAATTATTAACATTTACCAGCACGTTTCAAAGTTGCAAACTCTTTAAATTACATTGTGAGTATGGAGTTTGTAACTCCGAAACACGTTGGTGAATATTAATGTTTAATACAATTTTTGTTCGTTTCATTGCTAGTAGTTTTTTTTTTTTTATATTTCTGAATTAGTACAAGGGGGCATAACAGTTAGAACAATCTAATAGTACTTATTTATCTCTCTATTAAGTGATTGTCTGCTTTCCAGATTTTCATTTCGCCAAGCTAAGGCGGTAGCGCATTGGAATAAATGAGGATAAAAGTAAGCAGGGGGGGGAGCTTTACAACGAAACCAGTAAACCTATTTAAATAAATGTTGGGAGGGAGATAATTGCCTAAGAAAAGGATGTTAAGTATTTAGGAGTGAAATTAACGTAGCAAACTGAAATTTAAAGAAAACGGAAACAGCAGGAACTGGAATTACGAGATCTATATATTGGGATCGCAGCAAGCTCATTAAAACGGACTTCTACAATTTGTAAAATAGTGCTAAAGCCAGTTAGGACATACTTATGTTGTGGAGTTGCGCTAAGCATACACTTATCGGTAAGATAAAGCGGTTTCAAAATAAGGCCATCTCATTTGTCCCTATTCTCTGGTACGTTTCCAACTATATGTGTAATCCATTGAGATTTTAATACTCCATACATAAAGAGAGGAGATGAAACGTACAGTATATCTGAACTAGACATCGAATACTGTCTAGCCCATTGATAAAACTATCAGGAAACAGCATTAAGTTCAGCAATGAAAGTAAATATTTAGGCGTGACCTTTGATAGTCGGCCTACTTGGGCAACTGAAATAATGAGAACATTCAAACAAAATGTGGAAATGGACTCAATATATTGCGGATATTGAATGGAGTCAAATGGGACTGCCATCCAAAGACTAATACAATGATATATAGATCATTAATATATAGATTACGCGGCAATAACAATAACCACCAGCAGCAAAAATCGAAAAAATAACATACAAGTAATACAAAATAAAAAGCATTAAGATTAATAACAGGCGCCTTTAAAACAACAACCCCTATTCTCGTGTGTTACATTCGGAAACTGCCGGGGAGATTACAATCGATTTTACATTTTAAAAATCAAATCAAATACATGTTATCCTTTTAACAGCGGGTTACTAATACTAACCGGAACTTATTAACAATAATAATTACTGGACTAATAGAAGTATACCTGCTTTAGTCGCTAGTAGACACAGCGTCTAAGGCATATCGAACCATTTGAAAAATCTAAATCAAAGTACAAGGACATAGACTATTTCAATATGCTAGGAAATAATATCCATATAGATATATAACAAATGAATTTGAAAAGGATTGCCAGGAATATAATGAAAAGATATTACAAGACATAGTGGAAAAGAAATATCGTCATTATGAACAGATGTCTAACCTGATGGATCATTAAATACAGAAAAAAGAACTGAACAATAAACGAGAGCTGTAAGCTATATTAGTTCGCACCGAATGTCATTTTATAAATTTTCCACCGCTGGATTTACGGTTTTTTTAATCAACCATTTTTTTTAGTGCCAAACGCGTTTTATGGTACAAATATTTAGTCCTGCATTTTTGGAAGTATTAATATCTCGTGTAGACTAGAACATTTTAGTACCGATAGATATTTAAAAATTTGTAATTATTTTCATGGAAAATATTTTTTTTGAATTAATTTGTTTTGTCTGATATAGACTGCTTTTTTAATTTCTCCGATGTTTTATTTTTGTTATTTTTGAATTTACTTTTTTTGCAGTACAAAAGAACTGGACTGAAAATATTTGTTTTTTAATTAATTATTGTATAAATGTAAAGTAATTCTTATTAAAACATACACTTTATAGGAATAGAAGTCTCAGGTGAAAAATACAGAATATTACAGACATAAAAAATCAGATTTCTTTGTTTTGAATTTAGTATTATGTAAATTCAAATTTTATAGTTATCTTTTAATATACGGAATCCTCAGCGCATGAAACATCATGCTTGACTGAACTTGTTTCGCTTGCTTCGATATTAGAATGTTATTGTAATATATATATATATATATATATATATATATATATATATATATATAACTCGATTTTTTGCATACATGTTTCCAAATTTTAACTAATATTAAATGAATACATAAACGACGCGGAAAACAATTATAAATATATAAAAATTTAAATTAACACCGACATATGTCATCATGATGATTATGGAGATAAATCTCCGAAACGGATCGGTGTTAATTTAAATTTAATATATTTATAATTGTTTTCCGCGTCGTTTATGTATTCATTTAATATTAGTTATTTTGTAATAATTAAACTTAGCTCTCTTCATTTCCTTTTGGACTTTTTCGAAACAATTTTGAAGAGTTGTAAATTTTTTCATCTGAAGGATTCATTTTAAAGCGACCAGAAGTATCTTCCGACGAAAGTTGAAGCATAATATTATTAACCCACGCGTCTACGTTTTTGTTTAGTAGTTTTTGGAACTTGTATTATTATAAAGTCCGTGATGATTTGAAATAAACCAATTAAATTTTTCATTTACAGATGCATGATTGGTAAAAAAAAAAGAACTCGATATATTCCGACTCGGTATAATATTACTGAATTTCTTTTTACACCAAAGAAGTAATGAGAATCTTCAAGAGACATGCATAAGTCATTTCAGAGAGAGGAAATTTAGCCTCTAAACCCATATGATCAGAAAAAGCAACATCAATAACCTTTTTGTTTAACCTATACAGATGTATTTTTATCACGCATACCTCTTACCAGAATATGATTCAAGCGAGAAACGTACTCTCCTTCAGCTCGGGCTAATAGGTAAGTTGTTTTATTACACACTAGTGAAATTCATAAACGCTATTAAGTAATATAGATTAGAAATTTCGTTAAGAACGTTAATATTCACATCAGCCGTGATTATTATTGCTGTTCAACGGTTGCTTTATTCAAAATATTTTTTCTAATTTGACCAGAAAAATTTTTCACACGGAGAATCAGTAAATTTATGTAAACCGCAAACAGTGAGAAATTTATCGTTACATAATGATAGGTTTTTAGAAAAAATGACATTTCCGGAAGATATTTTTGCATCAGCAGTAACAAATTTAATTGAGATTCTTTTATAAAAAAACAGAAATTCCTCCGGAAAGCTTCATCCCCCCCCCCAGTGAAATACAGACTTGTGTAGCAAGGAATGAATATCGCATTTCACTTCATCATCGCAGATACAAATTTCTGCTAAAACTATAGTATCGTAGAAGCGAGATCTCATATAAATATACGGTTACACATTTAGTCCTTCCGGAATCTAATCCAGGTAAGTATTCAACAGTAATATACATTGACATGACGAAGCGAAAATTTATTTACACTGTAATCGAATAACATTATTGGGATACCTTTAAATTTCACTTTAAATGTTGATACTGGGTTTGAAATAACAGTTGCAGATAGTTAGCGAGAATTTCAGACATTTGACTTTGTTACCGAAATCGCCAAGGCCTGTAATGCACTATTACCGTATGAAGACAGGAGGCTGCAAGCAAGTAGCCCACATGCACGAATACTGCAATCCCACCGCACATTGTTACACAAGTGTGGGTCATCCAGACGGAAAAATTTGCAGTCTGTTAATTTGGGTCAATTCTTACGTTGGAAAGGGTGCTTCTTATAGGTAGATAACGTTAGGAGAATAACTTTTTTTTTTTTTTCTTTTGTTAATTAATTCGGTATATTTATAAAAGTCCCTATAATTCCACAGCAAAAGGGAGATCATTACACGTGATCGTGAAAGTAACGAAATAAACGCAGATATCAAGGTAAAAAGAATTTGTTATATTGAAATAAAGCGGAGCCAATTGGATCGATTAATTTGAGAGTTAGTTTCATCTTCAGACGTTGTTTCGAGAAATCGGGGATTTCGCCGGCTTATGCCTGTTCACTGATTTTTGATAATCACTCAGCGATCAAGCCGATGCTTCAAATTGCGTATTTAATATAGGTTATCCGCTGATAGGTTGTGAACTTTTAAAAGTGACTTTTTATAAGTCATTTTAAATTCCACATGATATATCATTGTTGACGTCGTCCCCTTTGCCGCCGGGATATATCGAAAAATTATACATTTCTTCAAGCAGCGTTTAAACCGTTTCTGAGTTATCGAATTTTACGTGACTTTATTTTAGCGTTTCTAACGCGATTTGTTAGGATTTTATACGAAAATCCAAAAAAAAAAAAAATAATAAAATAAACAGAAAAAGAGAAATATGGCATTTCTCTTAGCGGCATTCCATTTAACGGGCAAGTCTTTAAATCTCTTCTATAGTAAATGTTCGCCGTAAGAATACGATTTTCAATTTTATTTGCAGTAAAGTGATAAACGTCTCTTTCGTAACGGACATAGTATTTGTAGCGCTATATGAACTGGACTACAAACGTTTCTCTCGTAACGGACACGGTATTTGTAACGCTATGTGAACTGGGGTACAGTTTTATTACGTTGTTCGAATGATCCGTAAAGAAATTTGTTTAAGAATTAGCCTTGAATAAACGGCGGCAGTATTCGTTGACGAAATTGCAAGTTGTAAAGAGAAAGTTATTTTTGTTGCCTATGATGAAACTGATCTGGCTTATAAAGCATTATCGGTATAAAAAATTTTCTATCAGAAAAAAAGCTATCAAAAGAATAATGAAAACGTAAAACTTCTTACCGCCGGAAAAGCTTTGAAACCAAAAATGACTTTAAACAAATTAACGTGCAATCTGTGACAACGGATTGGGAAACAAATCAAAAAGCGTAGCTGACAGCGATCATAATGGCTGATGCTGGCTGAACATCAAAAAGCGACATCGGAAAAGAAAGGGTAATATGTCTCGCATTACACTCGTGCTTAAAGTTAAAAAATGTAAAATTTATCTTTTCCCTTTCAAACGGAACACATTGTCTTCTTAACATTTAGATTTAGAAGAAATCTAACCATTCAAGGTTTCATATGGTCGGTTTGTACCGAGCATTTTATTGAATATTTCGGTCAGAATAATACGTTGTTCGCAATTTGCAACATAGATCGATGTTTTGAAATCCAACAAGCGATCCGGCCTAAAATAAAAAGGTGTTTCTGAAAAACCGGTTCTTCATCAACACTGTGTATTCTTGGGAACGGAATCTGAATTCTCCAGCAGACTGAATGAACTGGAACTAAATTAATTCCAACTCCAACCGATCAATATTATTTTCGCATAGACGCAGCAATTCAACGAAACCGAATTTTCTTCAACAAATGTGAG
Organism: Icerya purchasi; assembly: GCA_039619475.1. Taxonomy (NCBI): domain Eukaryota; kingdom Metazoa; phylum Arthropoda; class Insecta; order Hemiptera; family Monophlebidae; genus Icerya; species Icerya purchasi. Next base: position 545,735,215 of record CM077115.1, read on the forward strand.
CGGAAATTTTAAAATCTATTCGTTCAAAGGTTAAATAGATATGTATAATGAGGAAGCAAATAACGGCCATCGTGTTCAAAGGATAAGAATATGCGACTGAGGTCCGCGACGGTGCTAAAAATTATTCAGAAGCCTACGACGAAGGACTTATACGTCAACGACAATTTTTTTTTTTAGAAAATAGATGTTTTTCCAAATTAATTACGTTATGGAAGAATTTCAAATGATGCAATCGAAATCGCAGAAAACAAAACGATTAAAAACTTCATTGTTTGAAAACCTCCGTAATCAATATTCCACTAATTGCAAATGAATCTGTGAATGGTGCACGTACATGTCTCACGTAATTGTCCTGTGTGCCTTAGTAAGGCATAATATGTTTTTACATATTTCACATATTTCACATATTTTTACATATTTCACATATTTTTACATATTTCACATATTTTTACATATTTCACATATTTAACAACGAGCAGTAAGTTTATATTTCTAGATGTCCTTCAAAATCTTAGTGTACATATATTGTCTTTTCTCTTCGTCCTTTCGATTTAGTTAATGTTTCCTTAAACTTCATACTTATCCCTCTTTAAGATTGCTTTTGCTATCTCGGCATATTCCTTAACAGTCGTCTGTCCTTTTACGAACGTGTTAATTTCCTTTCTTCCTCTGCTCATTAAAGGCTGTACCCGTTGAAGGTTCTTTCCCCAACAACATAGGGAAGTGATCCTCTTCTCCTCATTTCTCTGCTTAAATCCATCATCCGTTCTAAACTCGACTACTGCTCCTTTATCTATATGGCCGTGCCCCCAAAATCACTTCTTTTCAGGCTGGATATAATTCAAAATTCTTGAATTCGTTTTTGTCTCGGTGCTCTTAGATCCTCTCCAATACCGGCAGTTTTCGCTGAGTCAAATTCGCCTCTTATTTTTATTTTCATTCGCAGATCCTATTTAGGATATCGCTTCTTGTGTAAGCGTTTGCTACTATCATCCTCTAGACTTATTCCTTCATACCTTTCTATACTGCAAAACTTCGGCGCTTCACTCCCAAGAAAATTCCTATTCTAGCCCACATCGCTTTCCGACTGAATTCCTCTTATTCACCTTATATAATTTCTTATAATAATTTTCCCTACTTTTCCTTCAATTTTGCAGATCTTTCCAATCCGCTCAGTGTATTCTATTTTTCTCTTCCCTCCAAATCCCTTCCCAATACAACAGTTATGCTGGAATTCCATAGTTTTATCAAATACCGATTTCCTCCTCTCAAGAGCATTTTTACGGCTGATTCGAAGAGGCATATTCGTCTTTCCTTTCTTTTCTGTACTATCTTTACGTCCGAACTAGTGGCCATCTTACGCTTCATAGTTTACTACTCCACCCATCGATTACCTTCCAAATATTTAATTGTCTCCCCGACTTCATGTGTGTTCTTATAAATATTTCTTCATGTTTCCCTTCTCACTCGTCCGATTTTTTTTATGTTCCGCATTTCTTTTATTCACACTCTTCTCTCGCTCTAATTTATCCATATCGATTTGCTCTGGTTTAATTTGATAAGCGTGTTTGTTCTTACATTTTTCCCCGCTGCACGAAAGCGCGGACTTACCCTGCGTCGTTGGCAGTGGCAGCGCGCAGCGGCACTATGATAAGATCGCCGCCGCCGCCGCCGCAGCGCAGATCTCCGTTTCGTTATAATGACGACACGTTAGAAACCGATAGAGATAGAAATTACCTTCTTTCTTCAGAGCATCCAACTTACACGGCTGCGCTGCTGATCGTAATGAAAACGGCACTGAACAAACGGCTCGTCCAATCTCCCCCCTGCGCGTGCGAATGCATGAGAATAATCAATGGACAGTAGTACAACATAAGAAGAAAAGACCACGAATGAGCAGTTCCTCCGCACGTTATTCTAGCTCGTCGGTCGAATCGCCGAAAATTAAACGTAATATATTTGAATTTTTATCTACGGAAGACGAGGATGAAGATATAAAAGACCAGATGGAAGTAACTAATACAGTATCAGTCGAACAGAACACCGTTAACGTAGAAAATAAGATAGCAAATGGCGTAAATAATGATCTGAACACAGTCAACGCTGCTAACGTAGCAACTACTATAAATAGTAATATAAGTAATAAACTCAATAAAGCAAACATGACCATACCACCCCGGTACCGGTTAAAAATATTGAAAGATATTACGCTATTAAGAAATGATCTTCTAACTGACGCAGATATAAAGTTCGCCTTAAAATCAACGAGATCAGGTGTTACAATTATTCCGCAAAACAGTGATAGTTATCGTAAAATAATCAAGTTGTTAAAATGTAAAAATTATTACTATTTTACATATCACCTATCAGAGGACAAACCTTATAGGGTAGTACTTAAAAATTTACATCCAACTACAGACACGGAAGATATAAAAAAAGAAATTGGGAATAAAGGGTATAAAGTACAAAATGTTATTAATATAATACACCCTCGAACAAAAACGAAGCTACCGATGCATTATATTGATCTGTACCCGTCACCTCTGAATGAAAATATATTTTTATTGAATTCACTATTATATACTAAGGTAGAAGTTCAGGAAATGAGATTAAATAAACAAATAATACAGTACAAAAGATGCCAGTTACATACACCCTGTCAAGAAAGTATCGGGAATTGTTAAATAAAACGAACAATTTTTAATTTTCATCCAAATTTATTTTGTCACCTTCAAAATAACATCCATTCGAAGCGATGCACATATGCCAACGCTTTTTCCACTCGGCAAAGCACTTCTGATAGGCGGTTTCCGGGATGGCCTTTAGCTCTCGCGTCGCATTCGTCTTGATGTCATCAATCGATTCGAAGCGCATTCCCCGTAGCGGAAATTTGAGTTTTGAGAATAGGAAGAAGTCACAGGGTGCTAAATCTGGTGAATACGGCGGTTGTTCGATGATATTTACCGAGTGTTTGGCCAAAAACTCATTCACAATTATGGCTTTGTGAGACGGCGCATTATCGTGATGGAGAATCCAAGAATTGTCGACCCACAAATCGTTACGTTTACGACGGATAGCCTCTCTCAAACGTCTCAAAACACTTAAGTAAAACTCTTTGGTGACTGTCTGTCCGGCTGGCACATATTCATAGTGTACCACGCCTCGAATATCGAAGAAAACAATCAACATGATCTTCACTTTCGATCGGCTTTGGCGAGGTTTTTTCGGCTTTGGCGCGCCAATTGGCCGCCATTCGGACGATTGCTGGTTCGTAAGCGTGTCGTACTCGTACACCCATGTCTCGTCACCAGTAATTATCTTTTCCAAGAAGGTAGGATCCAAATTGGCTCGATCCAGCATGTCTGCAGCTACCTGTTCTCGGTACTTTTTTTGAAAGAAATTCAGGTCTTTCGGAACAAGCCGAGCCGCAACGCGTTGCATACCCAATTTTTCGTGCACAATCGTACGTACGCTCTCGTGTGACATGCCCAATCCATGAGCCATCTCTCTCAAGCTCACATGACAATTTTCAGCAACGATTTCCTTGATTTTATCGACGTTATCATCGGTCACACTCGTTGAAGGCCGTCCAGAGCGAGGCATGTCTTCGACCGTCTCCCGACCATCCTTGAACGCTCTGTACCACTCGTAAACCCGCGTTTTTGATAAAGCAGATTCACCAAAAGCCTTCTGTAACATTTTCAGTGTATCGGCACAAGAAATTTCGTTCGAAACACAGAATTTAACACAAGTACGTTGTTCAATATTTTCACTCATTGTAAAACTTCGACAAAACACTTCAAGGTCGACTGATTTTAACAGCTGCTGTAAACACACTGGTTGACAGATCGCGCTAAAAATAGGCATCATAATACAAAACAGTTGTACCAACCTGGAAAAAAAAAATTATCTGCCTAGCTATTACCCGGGAGATTTAAATTGACAATTCCCGATACTTTCTTGACAGGGTGTATATGGTCATTCTCAAAATTATTGCAATCTGCCATTTCGTTGCGTAAGATGTGGCAATAAACATGATACTAAAAAATGCAATCAAGCTAAGGAACTTAAACCAGTTTGCGCGCTGTGTCAAGGGGATCACCCTGCTAACTATAGAGGTTGCCCTGAGTACAGGAGATTAATACAGTATCGAACTCAGTCTACAAATAAAACTATAAATAGAAATTACTCAAGACGATACCAGGATTTCCCTCCTCTGGAGAATGATCATGAGATAACTAAACAAACCTGAGCAGAAAGAGTAGGAAATTCTGGAAATAAACGAAAAGAAAATAACACTCATATAAATGAGGTTAATGTCGATGATTACAGTAGTTTAAAAATTATGGAAAAGTTTTCGTCGCAACTCACTGAAACAATAGATAAGTTAATTAATAACTTCCAATCACTGATTTCACCATTGGTCACAATATTAAATAAACTGTTAGATAAACTTGCACTATGAGTTTGGCTGCACCTACCAAAAGTTCATTAGTGATCATGTTATGGAACTGTAATGGAGCAATTAATAAAAGGTATGAACTGGAAATATTTCTTAATATGAACAGAGTGGACGTGGCACTCATCACCGAGACTCATTTAACTTACAATAATAGTTTTAGCATTAAAGACTATAATAGTTATTGCATAACGCATCCTGATCAGAGAGCTCATGGAGGAGTAGCAATACTAGTCAGATCTAACTTAAATCATGTTAAAAGCTATGACGAAGCCACGTTTGGATACCAAATAGTAGCGGTCAATTTAAAGGTGGACAATGATGATTACACGGTGGCCGCTATATATTGCCATCCCAACATTATGATACCTAAGGAAAGGTTAAAAGTAATAATTAACGGGCTGGGTAGCAGAGTAATTATGGGTGGTGATTACAATGCCAAGCACTATGCATGGAATTGCAGCACAACAAATGCAAGGGGGAGAATAATTTTCAAAATAGTAAATCAAGGTGATCTAAATGTGATTTCACCGGATAGTCCAACCTATTGGCCGGCACACACAAATCGCATACCTAGCGTCTTGGATTTTTTCATCACTAAAAATATACATAAGGTAAAAACTAGCTGTAAAGCAATTCCGGAGTTAAGCTCAGACCATATACCAGTGCTGGCATGTTTCAGTGTTGCTCCTATCTTCAAAGATTATAAACAACCACTAGTTAACAAACATACCAACTGGTCTAAATTTGCAGATTACATGGAAGATAGTACATCGCTGGACATACGGTTAAAAAAGGAAGAGGACTTAAATAGCGCAGTTGAACTATTTACAAATAATATTCATAATGCTTGTAAACTAGCCACTACTCAGCACAAATCCATAATCCACTACAATCATACTGATACTGTACCCATAGAAGACTAATACAAGCCGCACGAAAAGCAAGACGAAGATGGCAATATAATAAAGTTCCGTCACGAAGATATGAATATAATGTAATTCATAGGCAACTACGCCAGTCTATCGTTCAATATAATAATAATAAATATATCAAATTTTTCTCTTCATTAAATGCTGAGGATTTATCAGTTTGGACAACAACTAAGGCATACTTAAAGAAAAATCCAAGACAAGAACCGATAAGAAAATCAAATGGAGAGTGGGCCAAGACAGAAAAGGAAAGGGCTGCTACTTTCGCCGAACATATTTATAATACCCTTCAGACACACGGGGACTTAAAGGACGATTACAACAGTTCCATAGTCCAACAGTACTTAGAGGCGCCGGTTCAACTTACGTTACCAACCAAACATGTAACTCCAAGGGAAGTTCAAAGAAAGATTGCCCAGCTACGGCCAAGAAAAACTCAAGGAAAGGATGAAATAACGGGTGAAATAGTAAAACGGTTACCACCCAAAAGCATATTATTGTTAACCTACATATACAATTCGATTTTACGACTTGGGTATTATCCGGAAGCATGGAAAGAATCCATTATTCTGATGATACCAAAACCAAACAAAGATCCAGCAAAGCCCTCTTCTTACAGACCTATAAGTCTGCTGTCTGTTCTATCGAAAGTATTCGAGATGCTATTGAAGGACCGCATACTCACATCAATAACTACTAGTAAATTAATTCCGAACCAGCAGTTTGGATTCCGGGCAAAACACTCAACAATTCAACAGATTCATCGAATAGTTGATCGTATATCGGCGGCATTCAAAAAGAAGCAGTACTGCAACGCAGTTCTCCTGGATGTAGATCAGGCATTCGATAGAGTCTGGCATGATGGCCTTCAATTCAAACTCAGAGGGAACATAAATAATGATGTATACTCAGTACTCCAGTCATATCTAGCAAATAGAATCTTCCGAATTAAAATTAATACTACATTGTCAGATAGGTTTAAAGTAGGAGCGTCAGTTCCGCAGGGAAGTATATTAGGACCGCTTTTGTATACTATACATATTGAGACGGATTCGGCAGTTGTAGTGGTTTAATTACGTTTTATACGATTTCTGATAATGCTGTCCGAGGTAGAAATTATTATTTCGATTTTTATTCATTTTATATTTCGGGTTTTTCTCGGGCAGCAGAGATGACGGTGAATTGCGATCGGAGAAGATATTTCGACCGAGAAGCCTGGTTATCCCGAACGCAGCCGTTCTGTCGGCTGTGTTGCGGTGGTGAACTGGTTGCGCGGGGGAAATCGCGGTCGCGTTTACCGTCGAAACGTATAAGTACGGAGCGTGTAGCTACGAGAGTCGCGAGAGAATTGGTGAAATCCCGGAAAGACAGGGTAGCAGCCGATTTAAAATACGTATAATTATAAGAATGTTCTAGAAAAATCGGCGTGCGTATTAATTGATAAGGTACGGGGTAATTTTCAGCGATTCGACTATATCGTTTGGAATAGCCCATCGTGTACCGAAAAATCTTCGTTCGTGCTAGAGAAACGGTAAATCGATAGTCAGTTTAAGTTAGTTGTTAACGCGAGTCAGTTTTAATTCGGTTATACACACGAGTCGGTTTATTTCGCTAGTCAATAATGTACGTTCATATTTAATCGTTGTCTGAAGATCACGCCGTCGCGTATATATACATATATATTTCCACCCTAGTCATCGTAAATTTTATCGAAATTTCGGTTTTCTGTTTAAATTGGCATGTTTAGAATTTGTTTTTTTCTGTTTTGATCATTTTCTTGTGTGAATTTTGTTTAAATATATACGTTTTACAGAAGGCTTCGTTATTGGACACGTGGTTACCCCGTGATATCTCCACCGGGAGAAATACCTCCATCGAACGGCGGATTTCGCGAGTTTCATATATTTTTATTTATTTTTTTTATTATCAAAAGCCTAAAGCTCTGCTAGGCAGAGTTTCCCGGTAGTAGCAAGCCGGTATTTTTGCTACTGGCGCCCGCAAAATAGTATTCGTATATTTTTTTTAATTTTTTTATTTCTCTCGATCAACTGGATCCCAGAATAGAAGTCAAAAGTCGATATATAACAACTGGCTTTCCGGAAACAGCGACTGGAAAAGTCGATTCATAACAACTGGCTTCCGAACAGGGACCACAGAATTCGATTTATAACAATATACATATATACCGCAGATATTCCGGTAATGAATTCAACGGTACTTGGAACATTTGCTGATGATACTTGCATATTGGCTAAGCATGAAAATCCAGTTTATGCATCAGCGCTCATACAAGAACACTTAGATAAAATAGTTGTATGGGCAAATAAATGGAAAATTAAGATAAATCATGATAAAAGTCAGCAAATTACCTTTACGTTAAACAAGGGTACCTGTCCACCGGTGAAGATAAATGATCATTTCTTACCTCCGGTTCAGAGTATTAAATACTTAGGAGTAATTATGGACCAGCGACTAACATGGCAGCCTCACATAACACACGTGAGAAATCAGATAGCAACAAGAATGGCAATACTAAAAAGATTTTTCGATGCACGATCGACTGTGAGGCTGTCCTGCAGGCGTCTCATATACTTGGCGGTTATAGCTCCCATATGGAGGTATGGTATTGAGGTGTACGGATCGGCAGCTAGAAGTAACATCAATAAAATCCAACAGCTGCAGTCGAAGATTCTCCGTAGAATAGTTGGAGCTCCATACTTTGTTTCTAATGACACATTACATAATGATCTGCATGTTCCTTATGTTCATGAGTACTATGCTGAGCAGTATAGAAAATTCTTTGAAAAGCTGCCAGACAGTGGTAATATCAGCGTGGTCAGCATGTATCACCAGGATCTTCCAGGCGTTCCACAAAGAAGGCTAAGAAGGAAGTGGTGCCGGGATGTATTTAGCTAACGATGGAGTACATACCAGAGCTGTTGCAGAAATAGTGCAAGCAGGCTCTCCCTACCTCAACAACGCACATGATGTAGGGTAGGGGTATCAATGATACTGAACAATGCAGTGGAGGTAAGTAATAAGCGCCGTGTTCGTAAATAGTAAACTGAGGAAAAAAAAAAAAAAAGGACCAGGTTCTGCGCTCTCCTCATCTGACCCATGTGCGTGGAGTAGAGTGGGATTATCGGTAACGGCGAGATCGTTTACGGTAGAAATAGATATTAAGATTAGATTAAGAGTTATACATAGTTAAAGTAATAATATTATAATTACTACTGTCAATGCTGTCACACCTCGATGGGGGTGATCAGTATAGAATTATTGATTTATATTTAAGTATTGTTTAAAAAGAACTGTAGCGTCGCCAATAGTGGCCTAAGGGCTGAAGTGGTGTAATAAAAAATAAAAAATAAAAAATGAAAAAAAAAAAAATTTATATATATATATTACATTAGACTTCATTTCATTTCAAAAATCGTACGTGTTGTTTGCTAGATGAAACCAAAATATTTAGATCCGCCACTAATAAAAATATAATATGTCTAATTTTAAATGTATATCAATAATAAACTTTCCAGTTTTTACTAAACTCAAAATTAAATCTGCTCCGCTTTTCATAGTAAGCAACAACAAAAAATCCTGCATATAAAAAATCGCGAACACAAACCTTCTGAAAAATGCTAAAACCAAGCCGATTTGGGTCTCGTAACATTAATAGAAAAACTGCAGCGATAACATGTACTTTGTAGTATCATGCGGCAACAATGTTGGGCTTCGTGGCGTCTGTATAAAATATTAAGGGGTCTCGCATAGTCTACCTCCCGGATCTCGCATAATACATTATAAAACTGCAAAATTTGTATATTTTATTTTTAAATTTAGCTTACCCCTCTAATGATTCACAAGAATAAATACATTACAAAAAAACTAATTTTGTTATTCAAGCAGTTTTAATAAATCTAGATGGTCTGCTTGGTATACCGGGTCTCACAACGATCTGTGCAGCAATATATATACATATATATATATATATATATATATATATATATCACTGTATTTGTTGTTCTTACTCATTGTTAACATTTTTAATTATGATAAAAATAAACTTTAACACTTTTGTAACACTTGTATAATTTTTAAAACCCCGACGCGTTTCGAAGCAAACACTTCATGTTCACGGGAGTAATTATAATATAAATAAATAATGAAGATCGATAATTACATTTTAAAAATAACAGAAAAAAGGTCGATTTTAAAGTCGATATTGAATTAGTAATTTAAAAGTGAAAAATGTAAATATATAAAAATAAAAATGATTTCAAAAAAAAAAAAAAAAATTTAGTCATTTTTATTTTTATATATTTACATTTTTTACTTTTAAATTACTAATTCAATATCGACTTTAAAATCGACCTTTTTTCTGTTATTTTTAAAATGTAATTATCGATCTTCATTATTTATTTATATTATAATTACTCCCGTGAACATGAAGTGTTTGCTTCGAAACGCGTCGGGGTTTTAAAAATTATACAAGTGTTACAAAAGTGTTAAAATTTATTTTTATCATAATATAATATATATATATATATATATGTATATATAAACTCGGCCACTTTGACCTCGCAAGGGGCTGTGCCCCTTTATCCCCCTTGCTTACATTTCTGTCTCTTTCTCTTCTATCCTTTGTATAAAATTGCCAAAATTTACAACGTAATTCTAAATCGGTTCATATGAATATAATAACATAATCACAAAAATCATATCCTAACATTTAACTTTCATTACATAAAATTTGGCCATTTTTTCGTTATAAAATGTAATGGAGGTCGACCTAATAATTATGTTGTAATTAATATTATAAAGCCGATAAAAGTTAAAATATAACAAACGTTACATAAAATTGGAACATCTTTTCTAATGGGGGTAGCCTAAGAATTACATTGTAATTTACATATATGTATATGTGCGTGTGTGTATGTATATAATTTTGCTCGGTTAAAATTCCAACTTACATACAGCATGTTATATAATATATTTTCTTCTTTTATTAAATTCGTTTTGCTTTGAATAATGTAGAATAAAAAGTTACCGTACGATTTGTAAGCGTGTGTATCACAATGAGCCGCTGTCATTTACAAATTTAATAGGCAACTTCATAAGGGGATTTGCAAAGCAAGCTGTAAACCACTACGAAGAGTAACATGACTGACAGTTCGGCGGTGTTGAGCGCGAAATAACTAAAAGAGAAACCACTGGTATTAAGTCACACGGTAAATTTTTACATTATAATTTATTGGTCTTAATATATTTCAAATTTACTCGGAACAATGGATGGCTAAAAATTCAAAAGAGCTAAAAGCTTTGTGTTCGTTCACATACTATGAATAACGGCGAAAATGAACGAACTAAAATTACGACCAAAAATGAATCGGGGCGTCAATAATGTAACAGCTTACCGGTCACACAAAAGGCAATCAACAGCGCATACCATCACGTTTACGTGAGCAAGAGCGAACAGACGATTTCTTTCAGCAATGTAATCGTATATGATCTGTTTTCACTATAGAGGTCTTGGCAATTATTTTCAAATGCCGAAATTTGGGGAAATTGCGATATTGAAAATTTGAAATACAGGAGGGAGCTTAATGCATATTGATACGAATCAGGCTTGGTGGTGCGATCTTTTGTCGACAGAATAATAAATTATCTGTTCTGTCGTTAGTTTATTGATTTTATAGAACGTCGTCGATTATCGGCTTTAATAGTGTGTCAGTGTAAGGGACGGGGTGGCGTAGGCGTGTGCGCGCGTATTGCGACACGTGCCGAAATAGAGAATTATGTCGTATGATATCGAGAGGCTGGCTCAGGTAGATCAGAGATGTGATAAGGATGCATTGTTATCTGCATCTGGTTACGATTTAGTGTTCGAGCTTGGTACAACGGTCGGAGTGATATACAAGCTAGTAATCGCGTTTCTTAATAATAATGTTCTTTCCTAATCTTTCGGTTTTCGTGTATATAAATATTTCTATCTAAAATTATAATAAAAGCCTAATGCTCCCCCGATGTTTTTAAGAACCCGATAGTTATCCGCGGTACAGTTTTAATTGTAGTTTTTTTTTTTTTGTACTTATTTGTTTATTAATTTCCTCTTTCCGTCGTTTTCCGTATTCTTCTGCTGGTCGTCCCTCCCTTACGTACGTAGAAGAAAAAAAAAGGCGAGTTCGTAACAATATTCATACATAAATATTTGCAGCGATGAAAAAATATCGCACCTGAATGTGTTGCGAAATACGTATTTCGATGAAAATATCAACGTCTTTTCAATGTACGCTGCAACTTTTTGCATTAAAAGTGTACGTCTTTCGAATTAATGTAATTACAATTATTTACTTAGCGCTATCTCGTTTGTTTGTGTTTTGCGCTTTTCTCAAACTGCAAGTTATTGTCCCTGACAACGCGAAAACATGATGACCTTTTCGAGAACTGCCGAAAGTTTCGAATTGTGAATGATGGAAATTCCCGGAAACCGAAACAAGTGTGACGTCACTCGCTTCATGCCGTTAATTTAGAAATTGCGTATGAGCGCGGCTAAATTTAGATAGCGAAAACTGCCAATTTTGCGTTCTTTAAACATCCCTTCCGGTAGACGTCAAAAATTTGCAAAAAAATTCTATAGCTATTTCGTAGAAGCCGAATGATAGATAATTCAACATTTCGTTAGTGCAATATATGTATATAAAACTATTTCGATAAAATAATCATAATCAAAAGGCGTGAAATAATCGTGAAAAAGAAAAACGTTGCTTGTTCGGCATTGTGCTGGCGATTTTCGGATCAAAGTTCAACTGGTCCGTAAGGCGCATTGAATTTTCAAACGATCAAGCGATTATATACGGATGACGCTTCTGATTTATTTATAGTTTATTTTTTTCTGTTTCGCATAAAAAGGCCACAATGGCCGATTGAAAAATCGAAAATTACGGCACCACGATATTGGCCGTAAATCGTTTGCAATACACGGCTCTGAATAGTCGTCAACCGGTGTTAAGCAATTTCTTTTTACCGAATCTAATTTTAAGCATTCTCGCTTGTATTTTAAATTACAAATGAAAGTCAAACGCCGCTTTGTAAAAGGCTCAAAACAACGGAGTGAGAAAGGCTTCTTCGTAAATTACTCGTTAGCGCGGCCAACTTCTGCATGAGAAACTGAAACCGCTTCCTGCCAAGCCAGTGCTCCAAGAAGATTCGTCCAACCTTTGTTTTACGAAAAATTCCACATACGTAAATGCTCCAATAACATAGAAGGGGAATCGGGAGCGCAATCGAATGTCCAACACAACTGAAATATAAAACACCGGGAAAAGTATTCGGTACTAAGCGTAGTTTCTCATCTAATTTCGTAGCTGTTCACCTGATAAAGCATGATCATCCCAGTGGTCAGAGTAGATGCGAATCTGTCAATTCCTAACATCATTAACGAGCGCGCGTAAAACTACTCCAAAGTATTTTCGTGCTTGAAAATTAACTAGAATGATTATAAACGTCAAGTGTTACGTTACAAGAGGGACTTGCTCCATAACGGTTGCTGTACCTAATGAGAAACGAGTAAAGTTTTCGGCAGAAAAGAATTTACGAAAAAAGTTAAACCAAAGTAAACTTTAAAATTATCTCTCCTCCGAATTAGAAATATTTGCCGACGCTGAAAATTCCAGCGCAATTGAGCGAAAATCTATTTATCTATTTATCTATCTATCCACATATATATATATATATATATATATATACAGGGCCGTGTCTGAGGGGGGTTTTCCGGGTTCACCCCCCCTGAAATGTCTGTGAAATCAAAATTGCTTGATTAAATAGACCGAAATTCAGAATAAATTGATTTCTTTTCAATTTTTGACAAAAGAAAAGAAAATTAAAATTTTTATAAATTCTATGGAAACGACTATTCTTTATTTGTTTATATATATATATATATATATATATATATATATATATATATATATTAATTATAACTGAATTCTTAGGCTACTCCTCATTAGAAAAAATTTCCCAATTTTATGTAACGTTTGTTATATTTTGCAGTATTTTTGTGATATTGTTATTATATTCATATGGACCGGTTTAGAATCACGTTGTAAATTTTAATCATTTTATACAAAATATAGAAGAGAAAGAGACAGAAATGTATGTAGGAGGGGTCAAGGGGCGGTACAAGAGGTACAGCCCCTTGCGAGGTCAAAATGGCCGAGTTTATATATACATATATATATATATATATATATATATATATATATATATATATTGATATAAATCGATATTTCCAGTCGCCAGTTGATCGAGCGAAATAATAACAACAAAAAAAAAAATACAAAAAAAAGAATATATATGTCCGAAACTATCTTTGTGGGCGCCAATAGCAAAAATATACCGGCTTGCTATTACCGGAAGCTCGGCCTAGCAGAGCTTTAGGCTTTTAATCAAAAAAAAAAAATGTATATAAAAAACCGACTCGCGAAATCCGCCGTTCGATGGCGGTATCTCTCCCGGTGTAGATATCACGGGGTAACCACGTGTCCAATAATGCAACCTATTTCCATGAAACGCGTGTATTTGAATATCGAAAAAAAACACAAATGAAACAAAATTTTGAATATTGCAATTACAAAAACGAAATACAGGTCAAAATTACGGACCGGACATTAATTATGACTAGGGTTAAAAAGATACACGTGACGGCGTGCTCTTCCGACAACGATTAAAAAACCGACGACGAATCATTACCGACTCGTGTGAACCGACTCGCGTGTACCACCGAATTGATCTAGTTAACAACTGAATTAAACACACTGATTATCGATTTACCGTTTCTAGCACGAACGAAGATTTTTCGGTACACGGTGGGCTATTCCAAACGATATAGTCGATCGCTGAAAATTACCCCGTACCTTATCAATTAACACGCACGCCGATTTTCTAGAACGTTCTTATATTAATATGTATTTCAAATCGGCTGCTACCCTGTCTTTCCGGGATTTCACCAATTCTCTCGCGACTCTCGTAGCTACACGCTCCGTACTTATACGTTTCGACGGTAAACGCGACCGCGATTTCCCCGCGCAACCAGTTCACCCCCGCAACACAGCCGACAGAACGGCTGCGTCCGGAATAACCAGGCTCCTCGGTCGAAATATCTTCTCCGATCGCAATTCACCGTCATCTCTGCTGCCCGAGAAAAACCCGAAATATAAAATGAATAAAAATCGAAATAATAATTTCTACCTCGGACAGCATTATCAGAAACCGTATAAAACGTAATTAAAATGCTACAGCTGCCGAATCCGTCTCAATATATATATATATATATGTATATGTATATAAAAGAAAGAAAAACCTACCCTAAACTGGAAAGTCGGCGAACACATCTGGACTTACTTGGATTTTTTTTTCATTAGGACTTTGAAGAAATTCTCGGTGATTATGGTGCGCGCGCGAAATTAATATTCAACGCGACGATGGGCTGCGATAAATTTTATGTGATAAATTTAATTACGTTCTGTAGGAAGTAATGCGCGCGGAGCAGGATCGTGTCTTATTCGATACTAGCGATTGTGCATCGTTCAAACGTGCCGCGCTTGATAAATACGACTTGTTTATATCGATGTCAGTCATATCGATAAATATCGAAACAGTGCTTTAGGGAAAACGGGTAGTAGACGGAAAAATTACTAGTTAATAAATCGAGAGCGAATTCTAGCACTGTCACGTGTTTCTAATTTATTTTCAACGCCCCCATTTATAATCCGGCTTGTACACGACGTGTATACATAATGCACACGAGTCGACCGACAAGCATGTAAAATATGTACATCCCTTTGTTGCAGCATCCGCGTCTTCACCCCATATCGGCGACCTTTAAACACCTATTCCGGCTTGCTTACCGTCGTGCGCTCGTCTTATTAGGCCGCTTATAGAAGTTTAATATTCAGATAGTTACCGCCGCATAATAGTTAGTAGTGCCCTAGTGCTATTATATCGAAGCCGAAGAACCGACCCTGCGCACTATTCATAAAAGTCCCCGCCAACAACAACTATCGTAACATAATAGTAATGAGGGTACTATGTTAAAGATCACGTAGAGTGCCGAAAAGCTGTTACTAAAACCTTTTATTATTGTCGCCGGTTATTATTAATAACAATATCGGGAAGGTGTCGTTTCTGCTCTTTTGCCGGGCACCTCTTTCGGTCCCGCAGCGGGGGGGGGGGGTCACCTTCTTTGTTGGCTGACGACTAGCGCGACTTCGACTCTAGAGTTGGATTGTGTTTCACGGCGAAAGAAACACTTTGTCCGTTATCTCGAGGCGGACAATTGAGGCGCGTCCTACAAATGGCGCGGACAACGAGAGAGCGACCACTTATCCGCAGAGACATTATTGTCGGACGGCGCGAAGATGGCAAAAGACGAGGCGCGCCCACATATACAAAAAGCGCGCGGGCCCGCTATTACATTCTTATTGGATATTAGTCGAGCCACTTTGTTGAACGGTGTAGAGCATTGCAGAAGTCTCCTCGGTGCAACGTTTAAACTTCCAAATGAATTCAAACATCGGCCTTTTCATCCGGCGAACAACCTAAACGAATAACGTAATAATAATTCGGCGGCTGCCTTTGGTGCGCTCGCATAACCGAATAAGAGACTATAAAGTGTGCAGCGTTAGTTGTCGTTTCGCATTTTAGCGTTTTATTGAATAGCACGCCGCTGCTCCTATATCCATCCATATCCGTTTATATCCATATCCCACTGCTAAGCAGCCGGCATTGCAGACCGCAATGATTTACTGTAATTGCTATCCGTTCAGTTGTTGGAGAGACTTTGACTTCGACTTTGAGCCTCCTAACTCTTCTATCAGCCAACCCCCTCTATATTTGCCGATTGCTTTTAACTTTGTTTTTTCTTCTTTCCACTTTTTACAATTATTCCGCCTCTGCCACTGTTGCCGCAAACTTTGAAAACTCCACTCGCCCGTTAACTTTCCCTGCCGTCGTTCCACCGAAACTTTCCCCAGCCTCGACCGCTACATTTCCTTCGCTACTCTTTATGCGTCGTCCTGGTCCTGGCCCTGGTTCTGGTCTCTGGTCGTTGTCGTCGTCGTCGTCGTCGTCGTCGTCTTCGTAGTTTATAGCTTTATTGTTGCTGCGGCGAGCCTGCTCGCACTTGTCGAGCGAGCAGCTCTCTAGCAGAGCCGCTACGCAAAATAGGTATAACTAGTAGGAGACGATGGTTTTCTTTATTTTTCCGAGGGAAATTTCTTCTTTGTTTTATTTCCACACGCGGACACACACGTACGCAAGCTCTTCCGATTACTTCCATTGTGCGACACAGTAGCAAATAGGCTTCCATTTTCCGGCGTAGCGCTGTGCGACGTTTTCTTTATATTCCGTCGCACACCGTTTAAGTTTCCATTTATGTCGTGTGTGCGACCGAACCGCGCGCGCCGATAAAGTAACAAAATAAAATTTCTATTCAATACAATTTTCAAGCATTTTCCAGAACCACCGCTTTTTTATACTACTATTAAGCGGCCGCGGCACAATTGTGTTGCCACCATTAACATCGGACGACGACCAGGATTTTTTTGCCCGCTATTTTTTCATCTAGTTCAAAATGTTCCGTCATTACAAATTGTCTGCGTTCACTTCGGCACGCACTGAAACATTTAACTGAAAAATCTCTTATACGTAAATAAATACGCGCTACATCGATTCTTTCCACTGTTTTCATTTTCCTTCTTTTTCCTTTCGAATAAAAACGAAGCTGAACGCAGAGCGAAAATGTAGCGCGAAGAATAAATGAAAAATAACTTCGGTTCAATAAAATACGTAATTTTCAAAACGAAAAGAACTTTCACAGCTTTCGTAGAAAAGAACAAAAAAGCATAAAAATAATAAAACCTTCTCAGTAATGAACGTTAAAAATACATCAAAAACATGCCAGAAAATCACATACCGCCTACTCTTCAACTATTTCGCGACATCTACTGGGTGGGAAAAAATTTATTGCTAAAACATTTTTTGACTTTTTTTTTGCTTTTTAAATAATCGCTCTTTTCGCTTTTTACTTCTTTAGTTCTCGCGGTTTTTCGAAATAATTTTTTTACTGTTACGATTACGAGGGTGTGTCATTCGCAGTGTGTCATATTTTTCTATTGGTATCTTCTGCTTTACAGTCAAGTCTTCTTTCCGTGAATAAATTTTACTCTCGTTGTCTTGTAATATTGCTGATAAGATCAAAAAAGAAAGAGGAAAAAACGAAACAAAAAAAAAAAATAAAAGAAACGGTTCACAGCGTGGACGGATAAAAATACTTGCAGCAAAAGAGAGTACACGATAATAGAGATATGTCACATTGCAAATGCCTAGGCGAACTCTGTGAGATCAACGATGGAAAACGGCAAACTAGCTATTCTTCGATGAATATATCATATTATTTTACAGATCTGTATTGTGAAAAAATCATTTTTGTAACAAAAAAAATCATTTGTAAAAAAATCATTTGTGAAAATATCATTTGTGAAAGAATCATTAGTGCAAGAATCATTTGTAAAAAAAACACTGCAGAAAGTAGGAAGAATCAGAAAAATCGAAGAGGAAGATAGAATAAATGAAAAGGGAAACGCGCGAATAATGCGAAACCATTTTGCGATTTTTTTTTATGAATGTCATTACTAATTTCAGAGGTATTAAACTACTGTTTATCGCAAGTGTTGTTTTATTTGCTTTTTTTACGTTTTTCTTTTTCGTGTAGAATTTTCGACTGGCTAACCGATTTTAATGATTCCCGGTTCATTCCAAAGAATACCGGTCAACGGTGGAGCATCATGCGGGTATAAGTATCGGGGTAAACACATTTCAGAAGTCATTAAAGTAAACGTTAAAAAATGGGATCTGTTTAGAAAAGTTTTTTAGTAATATAACACAAACGCCATTGTCACTTAAAATATAATCATTTTTTTTTTTTTTTTTTATTTTATACTAGAAACGTGAATTGGAAAAAAAAATCAGTTTTTAACATAGCCAGACAAAAAGACATCAATTTTAATTACCAGGAATAAATACAGATAGGAATAGAAAAATTGTCACGGATAAATGTAGATATAAATAGAAAAATTATCACGGATATATAGAGGTAGGAATAGAAAAATTATCACGGATAAATATAGGTAGGAACAGAAAAAATTAAAACCGCCATGACGCGGCATTTACAAGTTCATCACTGTTGAAATTTCACTCTCTATACAGCTTTCGACCACACGAACATGATATTCTTTGTTTATTGTAAAAACTCGAAGAGAATTAAAATAACTGTAAGAAAATGATTAACATTCTGTCGGAGAAAGCTGAGAACGAGGAAAAGACAATAAATAAATAATAAATTTAAAAAAGCTAAATTTAATGATGTAAATCTGAATAATATCACAATATTAGCGTCTTAAGCATCGTAATAGATACCAAAACCGCGGACAGTCAAAGTTGACCGTCTACCAAAACATTTCATATACGTAAATGACTAATTGTAGTAATGTGCTTGTGTTCAAGTCACCTAGAAATACTCGTAAGAGTAGAATGACACCACATAATCCAAACACGGACCGTAATTAAACGATATTCTCGCTAACGACATAGCCATCTATATACATATATATATATACTAGCTGTGTCCCACGGCTTTGCCTGTGTATTAATGTCCGTTTAAATCTGCGCTTGGCAATTCATAAAAATTTTTTTGCTTTATCTGGAATTGTATTTATATTAAGATTTTTTCTCTCTTTTGGGTGAAAGATGTTTATCACTGGCCCAACAGAAAATAGTCTTCACGTTTCGCATTTAATTAAAGATTATCGATATCTTTCTATAACCTGTCGGTCTTGATCTAACAAAAAGTTTTGCTCAACTAAACAGCACACACAGCCATCGGTTTGGAGTTACTCACACGGTGATCTCCCATAATTACACATTTAAAAGAACATCTTCTTCACTCATATCTTCCGAATTCTCCGTGTCGAGCATTTTATTATAATTAATTTATTGCCGCAACAACAAACTGCAGTAGTTGAGTAAGAATTTGAATACTCCTGGTAGCAAATTATTAAAAAGAAAGTTAAACGGAGTTAATTTAAAAAATTTATACAGCGGTTTTGGCCCGAAAGTTCGAATATTTGACGATTCTATTTATTTTTATATGTTATCCATTAAGTCCAATAGTGTATATGGCTTAAACCTCTTGCCAGTTTTTATAAACATATTGTACAATACATTTTCGTATTTCGACTCCTAATCATTCATTATTATACAATAAATAACATAGAGATGAAAACAAACATGTATCATCCCTATCTCTATGTATTTAACATAATGGGCAACTATTGTGTATCCTTAACACATATTAATTCTACTTTCGTAATTACAGTGAGTATTTATATATCCAAAATACTCACTTCAATACCGCACAGAATTTGCACAAACTGAAAGTAAAGTGAAATATTTTTGAATATTAGAGACACCGCGATCGCAGCACCGCTCTCTGCCATTCCAACATCAATAACAACTTTTCTTCCGACCTGCCTGTCTTCAGCATTTTATTAAAATTAATTGATTACCACAACAGCAAACCAATATACGTAGTTGAGTAAAGATTTCAAATTTGAATATAAATAACGTTCCCGGAAGTGTAAATTCCGTTGCAGGATATTTTAGAAAACACCACTTTTTTTTTCTGAACTCTCCGTAATGAGTACTACAGCAGCTAGCTAGGAGACTTGGAAGTTTAATGATTTGAATAACGCAAAAAGTGAACTAACAGAAGCGGCGTATTTACTTACACCAGAAACTAATAAAATAACCATTGTAATCATTTTATTTAAATTTTTAGGTTTAATTTATTTTTACCGTGGTAATCGTTTTAATTTAAAAATCGATTTTTTGTTAATTTCTTTTTATTCGTCCCATACACATTTCTGTGCCCCTGGTCTCATCTCAACTATTTAAAACCCTCATGTTTCGTGTAGTGGACCGAATTGTGAATCTAAACCATTCTTGAATACACTTGAACACACACAAAAAATTTGAGTTATTATCTGATGTTCCGTAATGAACTTCTACTTTAATCTTACAATGTAAGTCCAAAGACGGAATGAGTATGGAAACCATCAAGGGTGGATTCTTTGCAACAAAACTCACCTTTTCATTCAAGCTAATGCTGTAGTAGCCAGCCATATCCAGAAAAACTCTGTAAGTTATATAACAGTATATAGATGTGTTATATTAGTCGTCGCGATAGCCTAGTTGCTAGAGCGCTTGACTAACGACATGGAGGTCACACGGGTTCGATCCCGAGCGACGATGAACTTATTATTATAAGAATTAAATAAATAAATAAATAAATAATCGCTAATAGTGACGTGGAAGGCAATGGCAAACCACCACGTATAATATGCGCGCTAGGTCAGTACACAGCAAACCCACACGGGTCTGCACTTGAATAACGATGTAAATCAAACGATCACTATCAGTTCCGAATGTAGTCTTGCCTGTGTACACATTCGTATTGCATACAAACTAATTGCTTGGTACACAACCTATATCGGTACAGCTAAAAATGTACGAATAGGTTGCCCACCAACCGAAAGGTTGAGGAGATAATGATGATGGAGATGTTATATTGTAAATAAACAGAGGTAGGTAGCCAAAACTGCTAAATTTTAACACAGTAAGGTCACTTGGAAATATCTCAGTTTGATGTATTAAACTAAAGATAAACAACTGCGTTCTATAGCTTCAAGTGAAGACTTGAAGTTTCGAATTAGACCGGGATCAATAATGAAAGCTGAACCTGCCGAAACAGCCATCAGCGAAAGTTCCGATGAATATCTCAGGATAATGCTCACTGACTACTTTTTGAAAACAGCAGTTAATTAATACTATGTTAATATCTTCAACAAATCCGAAGATGATGAATATAAGGATTTAAAGAAAAATGAGAGAGTAGAATGAAATACGGAGAAGAAACTGTAAGCACAAGAGAGGTAGACTACACTTACATTAGTCAGCGATAGCAACTTTTCGCCTAAAATATTTAGTTTTAGAAAAATAGAAGAAATATTCGGCTCTACCTGAGTGCAAACTAGAATTGATTAAATGTTACTCCACCAATGGTACTCAAACATATTTTGAACTTTTTCGAATCCACGGCAAATACATAAAAAATTGACTTACAGTCAAACCGGAAGCAGAAGACTGCTGCCGTATAATTCCAAATCAACAGATTTCGCTCCTCATGAAAAGTTACAAATGGATTTAAGAGCAGGTCGATAATTTCAAAAGTCTGATCGTGAAAAATGTTATACGTATTTCGTACGCTTAGTTTCCAAAAAAAAAAAAAAAAAAAAAAAAACCTAAATATTTGACGTAAAATTTCAAAGAAATTGTTTCATTATTTACCTGGGAAAGCAGACGACACAAATATTATTATAAGGTTCTCGGTAGAGAGCACCATAGATGATGACCGTTAGCAGAGATGTTTAAACTAAGTCTGCAAAATGTCACGGAGCCACTCTTCCGGATATCAATTTTTCAGAATCTTTCCGCCTTGCTTCCCTTTGGAATATCTTTGCTACCACCTAGGCTCTGTTATTTCCAAGGCTACTCCACTTTTTTTTTCTTCAGGTTCCATGAGTGCTTTAAAGGCCATTTTTATTTTTCCTTTTCCGCTCACTCCAGCGACTTTTTCGTTTTCTTCGTTATCCATCATCAATTCTCGCTTCATTCTGTACATAGTGATTTACTTCGGATACCTGGTCAGACATGGGCACTGAAGGTAACGAAATTTCTGGCTTGCTCTGCCGCAGCTTTCCATTTCTTTTCCACTGAAATTCCTGTCTCTAATCGTGTAAAAAAATCTATTACAGACTCTTTAATCGGATACCTTCGCTGCATTATTTTCCAACACTCGCTCCTTTTGTCTGTCCGTTTAACCTAGTGTGTCTTCTATCTAAACTTTAAAGTAAAAAGTTTAAGTCCAATACCCTTAGCAGGGCTTCGGTGACTGTGGAATTAAGCTTTTCATATTGTACTTAAGGTTCTAATAGAACTGATGACAATACTAGGAACCAGTTCCTTTCTTATTTTCGTATTATCCGCCTTTATTTTCCCCTACATAATTCTCTAGTATAACCAATATTCAATATCCCAGTTAAGGTATAAACCTGGAAGCGATTAGGATCCGGGACGAGACAAGTCTCGATAACCTATGAAACCTCTGGTCGTTTTCCTCTTCAATTAACACCTTAATTGTCTTCCGTATACAAGTGTTGAAGCATCCTACGATTTTAATCATGTATTTTATGATTCATGCTTGCTATCATTCGGGGGCTCCTTACTTCTTACTGTGTTTTATACTTATCTACCTCGTATATCATTTCAGATCTTAGCGTATTTATACTATTAGTCCATTTTTTTATCTATTTTCCTTTATACTATTTTTGGGTGTAAGTCCTTTGTTGTTCTGCCAGAAAAAAAAAAAAAAAAAAGTTTAAACAAAGCAAAATGAATGCAGAGAAGATATAAAAATTAATATAGCAATGAAGATTCAGCTCCATAAGCGACTATCTCTTTAAAACAGCAACTGATTACGATGTTTTTTTTTTGTTTTTTTTTTTTTTTACTGTACGTGGAACATGTTGCGAAAAGTTTCAAAAGCGTAATCAAAATATCGATGTTTTCAAAATTTTTACATACAAAACTAGCTGGCCAAGATCGTTGGTGGAACTTCTAAATTTCGGATATGTTCGGTGAGATGTAGAAAATCAAAAGCTCGTTGTTGTTAACACAATGAGGAGTTGAAAATAAATTTTCCTGGAATTAGGCTGTCACCGAACTGTTTTCTCGCCTTTTGACATGTTAATCTTTTCATTTTAGCGTTTATTAGATTTTTGTTTGGGCGTTATTTTTGTCACTATAAAACGCTAAGGTAGGCGGAAATTAGTTACTCCGCGTAAAGGTAGCCCCCCTCTTTCCATAAAGAATACATTTCCCATTCTGATGTTTCTTTCCGCTATCTTTTTTCATCGAAATTATTAATACTCTCATTATTGTTATTATTACTATTATTACTATTACTATTATTATTATTATTATTATTATTATTATTATTATTATTATTATTATTTTTGTTATTTCTATTTCTATTAATGGAGAAGAATTTAAATTAAATTTCAGTTCGACTGACAAAGTTTTTCTTTAATATTTCTTTCACAGCACTTCTCGCATCATATCAAAACAAAATTCGTTCTACACAAGACGGCCGTTGGGCTTTTGTTGAGTTCTTAGAAAGACCGACATCAGCTGCTCCACTTTTCAAAGGGTGTTTTCATTTAGACATTCTCATCATTTAATACGTGCCTTTACTGGAAGCGCGCCACTTCTTTCCATCTCCGAGAATCATATTTCTTACCTTTTTTTTCTATTTATTTTATTTTTTTAGATTCCACTTTTTTCCCCTGGTTTTTTTTAAGAAATAAGGAAAACGTTTGAAGAAAAATGAAAGGAAAAACAATTAAGTCTACAAATGGTAAATGTTTAAATAAAGCGGGCAACTATTCCGCAATTTCAACGCGAAATATAACCTGTTTCCCGAAAACTATTTGAATGGATGTATTTTCCAACCCCGTAGTTTACAATAAACTTCCAAATGAAATTCACCCTTTGTCCGCGGTATAGGCATGTCAGTATGCGGAAAACAAAAGAAGAAAATGATAGTGTTCAAGGACAGCAGTAATAGATATTCCAACTTACTGAAGACTATAAAGGCTTCCACTCAGAACTTTACACAAAACAGAACACTGATGTCAATAACGTAGATTATAAAAAGAAAAAAAAAAAACGGAAAAAAACATTAAAAAAAAAAACAGAGCTTCATTGAAAAAAACACAACACCATAAAAATGCCTCGCTGGTAGTCAGTGGCTTAGAGAATTTTGTGGACAAAAATGAAATTTAATCCGCGTCGAAGAAAAATTTATAGGGAGCCAACTTGTGATGATTTAGTTTCAATTAAAAATAATTACAAAAACTGACGAGTCGAAATTGTTTTATTAAAAATAGAATAACATTACGTGCAAAAATGTATTTTACAATAACGACACTTCTCTATCGAAACAAAGTTAAAGCTAGTAGTATCTACACTGATTGGGGGGGACACCCCATCGACGGCACCATTAAAAATCACAGTGATTTCCGCATATAAATTGACTCGTTCAATGTTAAAAATCAAATTGAACGACTTTATAAAGAAATAAAGAGGCGCTGCCGCGCGGAACGTTTATAAGTGTACTTGTAACAAGAATGCGTCGACCGCATTACAAGATTAAAAGATTATCACCGATTACACATGTAAATCTTTATCGTAAATTATGGAGATCTGAAAAAAAGAGACCTAAAGATAATTCCGCGAAAAAAAAGGTACTACGCGATAGGAAAATTTGGGGATGTAAATTTCTTACAGTTGAAATGACACGAAAATATTACGAATATAAATTGTATAACGGTTTTTGTCCATTCCAAATAGGAATTATCGGCCACTTATTAATTCATAGTTAGTGTGCGTACTCCCCAACTGCACACGAGTTCCCCTAATATAGTGATGAATTCGCTCCGTTTTGTTCCATAATCGAGATAATTATCACGGAAAAATAAGGATTTTTAACGCGAACAATAAAGCGTGCAGTTTGTAGTTAGGGGGGGAAAAAAAAAGAAGTAAATGAATCGCTAAATAAATAATGCGGAATGATTTATTCTTCGCGTATTTTCTGACTACGAACTGTGCACATCGTTCGCTTTAAAAATCCTCATTTTTCCGTGACAATTATTTCGGTTGTGTTCGTGTTTTATTATTTTTCCCTCTAGCCGAAGATGGGCACTGTGCCTGAAAACGCGTACTGAAGAGAGATAAGTACGTTTTATTTAGTTAAGTTATTTCTTTATAAATTAATAATAAATTATTAATAAATTATTATAATATATAATTATAATTATAATATATATATGTAATTCTAAACTGCATATCAGCCGGAATTTTCACAAATATAAAAGCGATTTTTCTAGGCAGAAGCATTCGTGCTTTAATAAAAGTTCGTCGTTCCGTTGTTTGTTTCTATTATTACAACTATTTGGAGTATAATTGTCTGGTAAATTCGAAGGTGCAAATTAATTTAGCCAATAATTCAGTCTGGAAACTGAAAAACTGTCCGGGATTAAGTAAGAAGACTTTAATAAAGTAAGAAAATTAAACAGAGAGAAAGGGATGTAGAACAGCGGAGGCAAATTGGCAATTGGAATTGACACGCTGTGCAAAAGCAATCAGTAAAACGAAAGATACTGGTCCGCTCTCCGAGTATGGAAGACAAAAGTCGCGTTAATTTCATGTAGGAAGTGGGAGACGATAGCATAGCAGAGAGAAGGCTTTTATCTTGAGAAAAGGGCGGGCATGACAAAATTCCGGGCGAAACTGATATCCGATATATGTAAGGTGAAATTCTGTTTAAAATAGTGAATGGGACGAAGAATAGAGGGTAGCAGGTTGCGGTTGTAGAAAAGTTCAGAGGGTTGACGGACGAGCGAGACACATCTTGCCGGATTAGCGAGCTATCAGAAGCTAATGTATATGGCGTTGTCGTCGTCGCAAATAAATTGGCTTCGCCCATTAGCATGCCCTTCGAGGAAATAAAAGCATTCAACGAGCTCGTTGTTCCGGCAGCGGAATATGCACCGGCCAGAGAATACCTCTCATTGTAAGCTTCCCTAAACGAATTAGCGCTGTTCCCGTTCGCCTAATACACTATCACACACCGTCATCCGCAGGTAACGATATTACCATTAACAAGCTTACAGGAACTAGCAGTAGTTGCTCTTAAAAGACTGCCATCGATATGCCGCCGCGCGTTCTACGCTTGTCTAGCTAGTTCAAGATGTAAACAAAAAGAAAGATCACCACCGTGCTTTGAACAAACGGAGAGTATAGTGCGTAAAAAAGGATTCTACTGCGGTTGATAAACAGGAACACTTTTCAATTTATGCCGAGAACGAAATCTCTTCTAGGATATTATTAAGTTAGTATTGCGAACATGTTAGTAGCTCAACAAATCAGTACCGAGTAGACTGCTCTTTTCGGCTAATACCGACCGAAAAATCACATATTCCGTTGAAAATGCAAAAATCACGTTAAACAAGAATACTACCAAACAAAAAAAACTGATCGATTTTAGCAGCACGTTTTTTAGGCAGAGGCTTCGAAATAGCAGTCCGATAATGGAAAAATGTGTGTGACCGACATGCCTCTCTATACTGTCCAATGATCGGAAAATTAATAATTATCTTTTTTAAAAACACAGTTGTTTCCGAAAATTATTTATTATGAGTAATCACCGTGAAAGCTTTAAATATTTAAATTATCGTTTTTTATTCTTTTACCACATAATCTAATTCACACTTATAGGTATGTATATATATATATATATATACTTTGTTTTAATAGTAAATTCATTTGGGGGCGCGCCGTTGATATAGCCATTGACCCACTCCAATCGCACTTATCTTACGTGTAGATCTAGATTTATTCTGCGAATTAGATCTCCCCCGGTTGAAACTATTGGCAAAAGGCAAAACTTTTTCCTGTAGCGATTTATCTAAAATTCTATCCATTGCTGTTGTATTTTTAAATTCATTTTGAAATCAAGTTTTTGAGACCTTTTTCTGATCATTAGGGATCGCGATGTATCTACTAAAAGATTAAATTCTCCGGTTTCGTTCGATTTATGAGATCACATTCTTGTTTTTTTTGTTTTTTTTTATTAAAAGAAAGACAAATATATTTGCTATTATTATTATTATTATTATTATTATTATTATTACAATATTTAATAGTTATAGAAACAACATATATCTTATAGACATTGTGTTAAAGCAATGATTACCGTCTGCCATTGACGTCCTCCGGACCTATTCCGTTCTGCCTTGCCATTTTGCAAAACTGACGCTTTACTCCTTAAAAAAGTTACAACTCATATTTTCATTTGCATTTAAGTTCTTCCAGTTATGTAGAATTTCTACCAATAATTTCCCTGCTTTTAACTTCGTCGATCTTTCCTATGCTCCCACAGCACTCTTCTTTTCTCTTCCAAATCTCGTCCCGAATCTATAGTTTTACAGTATCATCAAATCTTTATTTCTCTACAACAATCCCTATTTACAGATAGTTCGATGGAGCCTAGTGCAGTTGGAGCCTCATCCGTTTTTCCAGACATCAATCACTTTTTCGTTTTTCTTCCTTCTGTACTATCTTTCCGACTGAACATACATCTCTCGTCGTTCCATTGCCCGTATCCCCTCTAATCGCTCTTTTTCCGATTATTTGATTATATTCGACTTTACAAATGCTGTCCGAGCCGTTTCCTCCCTCCGAACATCATTTGCACAACAAAAAGACAGTTTATCCGAAGTTTGCAAAATACTAATTAGATTAGAATATGTAATAAATTCAATCTTTAAAATTGACATTAAAAGCTGCAGCCAATCAATATATGTCCAGTAAAAATTTTCTAATGTATGTAATATCCAAAGTAACACTGTTTGTGGTCATGTAGCGGAAAATTAGGAGCTTGCGCGATATAAAAATGTGTAATAATCTCTAATGTACTAAGTAATGCACTTGGACTCGACTATATTTTTAAACTTCGTCTCTGAATTACAATGGAAAATCTACAAATACAGCGTACTAATTTGAAAATATATCTTTATATACATATATATATATATATATATATATATATATATATATATATATATATATATATATATATGTATATAATTCTTCTGTACGTGCGTTAGTCACTGAACTCCTCTCCTAAACGGCTACTACACCGATTATAATGAAATTTTTTGAGTGTGTTTGTGTGGGTCCGCGAATCGTTTAGATTTACAATTGAACCCAGCAGGTTCCGAAGAATTTAATAATATTTAATAATTTACAACTACCAAGGTTTTAGCGTGCCATCACAATTTGCAAAAAAATAAAAACAAAAAAAAAATTACTGGCCGCCCCATCTGTTATTATCGTTTAACTGTTATTATATTGGACTCATTCACCTTCTAGCTGTGTAGGCCCTCATTTTACGATTTCATTAAATTTGTGGAAAAAAACATTTAAGTTTTATTCTCAGCACACGATAATTAGTTATGCACACAAACAGCTGATAATCACCGGTCGTGAATTATTTTGTTCGACAGGTTTATTATGTTGATTATGTCGGTTTTAATGTGAACAGCAATACACAATATATGTACAATTGATTGCGTGCCTATAATAAAACGACGCATAATAAACTATTTCGGTTATTACTTTTTAGGTTGTGTTAAAAAATTTAACATGCAAATGTTGAACCGTTTACCGATGAAACACCCGTGTGTCTCGGTTAAGTATAACAACAGAAGATCAATTGTGGCACAACGCGAATTTAAGAGAACTGGCGACAAATAGTACTAAGAGAAACTTGAAAGGAAACATACTGTTGAGAAAAAGAATAATCCTGATTTTAAAACCAAATGTTTTGGTTTTAAAGATTATTCGTATCCTTTTAAAATCAGGGTTGTTTTTTTCGCTCAACAGTATGTGTTTCCTTTCAAGTTTTTGTTAAAGCTTTTATCTAAGCTTTAATAAAAGTTTAAACTGAACCTTTAAGTTTGCGAGAACCATATTACACGGTAACGAAAAATTAATTCAGTTTATTTTCAGTTGACTTGCGATTCTAAGTTCTTCGTAATCGTTCCATGAAATGAAATGGAATTAATCTTCACCGTTTTATCACAAATTTACAGACTTAACTAGGAAATACGGTGAGTTTTGAAGTGACAAACGGGGTTATAATGTCCATTTTCAGTTGAATTTTGATTCTTCGCATCGGACATTGTGTTTTGTAACAGGTGTGTGGATCTAGGGTTAAAGTTTTTGGGGGGGGGGGGGGGTGATCGTAGACTGAAGTTTCTCAAAGCTTGTACACTTAATAAAAAGAGAAATATATTTTCTTACGATAATTGAAAAGTAGTGATAGAGTAAAATAAATTAAAAGACAATTAAGTATATGAAAAAAAAATATACATTAAAAACTTTTATACAATGTTAAATGATAAATATTCTAATCGCATATTCTTTGTTTTTGCGAATGGTGAACATTTTTAGAATAGTTGGAGCTCCATACTTTGTTTCTAATGACACATTACATAATGATCTGCATGTTCCTTATGTTCATGAGTACTATGCTGAGCAGTATAGAAAATTCTTTGAAAAACTGCCAGACAGTGGTAATATCAGCGTGGTCAGCATGTATCACCAGGATCTTCCAGGCGTTCCACAAAGAAGGCTAAGAAGGAAGTGGTGCCGGGATGTATTTAGCTAACGATGGAGTACATACCAGAGCTGTTGCAGAAATAGTGCAAGCAGGCTCTCCCTACCTCAACAACGCACATGATGTAGGGTAGGGGTATCAATGATACTGAACAATGCAGTGGAGGTAAGTAATAAGCGCCGTGTTCGTAAATAGTAAACTGAGGAAAAAAAAAAAAAAAGGACCAGTTCATGCGCTCTCCTCATCTGACCCATGTGCGTGGAGTAGAGTGGGATTATCGGTAACGGCGAGATCGTTTACGGTAGAAATAGATATTAAGATTAGATTAAGAGTTATACATAGTTAAAGTAATAATATTATAATTACTACTGTCAATGCTGTCACACCTCGATGCGGATGATCAGTATAGAGTTATTGATTTATATTTAAGTATTGTTTAAAAAGAACTGTAGCGTCGCCAATAGTGGCCTAAGTGCTGAAGTGGTGTAAAAAAAAAAAAAAAAAAAAAAACTTTCCCGAATTAGTAAAAAATTTTATTTTTTCTAAAATATGCCTAATAAATTATAAATGAAAAATATTTCTGGACTATTTCAATTACGTAATTATAAAAAAGGATTAATCTTGGGAAAAAAAAAAACAAACTTATAAAATTATTCTTGAAAAACTTTTCAATTAAGAATTTGAATGAAGAAAACCAAATTTTATATAATTAATTAATGATCAATTTTTAAAACTGAAAATTAAAAATATATTATTTGCGCCCAAAAAAAAATAAAAAAATAAACGTAATGAAAACAAAAGTTAATAAAGAATTTCAAAAAATCAATTGTTAATTATTTGAATAATCGCTACGTATAATTTTATTCAGTTGATAATTGAAATTAATTGTCTTCAAATATTTATTTTTTTATTCTTAATCAAAAAATATCATTCAAAATTATGTTGAATAGTTAATTGAACTTACATTAAATAAACCATGATTATCAATAACCCCAGTTGATGAATATCTGCGTTACTCATTAATTGATAAAGATTAATTAAACAATAATATTTCTTCAGAGGTAACAAATTATAATGAAGTATCTTTTTTCATACTGTTTGTATAAAAATAGTAAGTTAATAATAACAAATATAATAAACAATTATATAACAAACTAATAAGATAAATTTTCCTACTTAGTAACGTTTTCGGGCATTATGAGCTATAAACCATGATGTGTGATCAGAGACAAAAATTGATATTTAGAATTTCTATCTAATCACACATCATGGTTTAGCTGATAATGCCCGAAAACGTTACTAAGTAAGAAAATTTATCTTATTAGTTTGTTATATAATTGTTTATTATATTTTTAATAGATTATAAAAAATTCTAGCCTTCATTCACACCATTCTTTCATCTCAGTGTAAGATTTGAGTAAGAAGCAAAGTTATAATTATCAAAGAAAGTTACACTCAGTTTGGGGGCTCATGATGACCTCTTCCCTAGATCCGCGCTTGATTTCAGTCGACACAGTTGAATCAGAATTCGTGCAATTTAATCACATGATTGCAATGCTTGTCAATAAGACGGAGCAATTTAAGTCGCAGGACTCGCAATGCTACAAAGGAAACTAATTTTCGATTTAATCAAAACCGCAAAGCAATGCGAAGAGTGAAATGAAATAAAACGGAATCGATTATCACAAACACGTTCGGCACGTAGGCAAGATTTATTGTGATTTCAAATTTAATGGAAGAAAATAAATCATCCGGTTGACATGGAATTATAACTTAAATCAATTGTGACTTAAATTTTGGAACAAAACATGTTCCAGGTGGATCATATTCCAGACACATCTCACATTTTCAGCATATCAGCGGCGTACTGCCGATAGAATTCATCTGGCTACTAAAATTTTCTATCGGCGTACTTCCGAATGTATTCCTTCTCAGACCGAATACTCATGGCCGCAATCGTTAACAGATATAATAATCACTCAGAAATACATTTTTTTTCTCATCTTTACTTTGTTTACTTTTTCATGAAGCTTTTCACGAATTTACAAAACGATCGCGAAGAAATTTATTGAAATTTGGACGGTTCAACGTCTGTCGGGTCAGCTAGTATATGTATATATATATTTATAATGGTAATAACACGAAGAATTTTTTTTGTTATACATGAATATCTCAGGGTTACCAATCCGTAATCATGTTGTAACTATGAACAAAATTTAAAAATTATATATAAATTTTCAATTGTTTTTACGCATCATTTTTAATTTTATCACGATTGTGAAGTTATAACTTTAAAATATTTCGATGGATATTAATATATTTAATAAGCATTACTTTGCTTTATAGTGATGGAGAAAGTTATTGAACTTTCGGATAATTGTTTACGGACGCTAAGCGCTGTGTTCTATATAGGTTTCGTGCTTGATGGATCTAACTGCTTTTTAAACATCCCGTGTTTCTTCTTCCTTAATTATTTATAGCCAGATTCCTTTATTCGTACTGTGGGCTCTGTAATTGCAGACGTGGCCATGGTATGGGACAGCTAACTCCTTTTAACCTTCGGCAATGTCATTCCTTTTCTTTTCAGCATGCATACGTTTGGCATTTTTCGACGTTGATTGTTATTGTTTCTCCATCCTTGGTATAGCATTCTTTGTCAAATTCCATTCCTTATAACACCTAATTACTTTTATTTACACGTGTTGAAGGGTAATCGTCTATTACTAGCAAGTCCAGAGAAAAACCCAAACAAGAAAAAAAAAAAAAAAAAAACATTATTAAAATAGTGCAAAATGACACAAAAGAGTCTGTTGATGGTAGTGCAGTGTTTTCATAGTGTATTTTTTTTACAGCTGTGGAATTCTTGAATGATGGAAAACCGAAAACAACACTTACAAACGATTTTTAACAAGTAATGTCGAAATCAATGTTCATAACTTAATTAAATTTGTAGTTTTAAAACATTACTAGAATGTCGACAGAATATGTGTTTATGTTGTAGTAAGGCGGTAATCGCGATAGCGCCTAGTTGCTCGAGCGCTGGGCTTCCGTTGCGGAAGTCTCGGATTCCACCGCGAGCAACCGCAGAAATTATTACGAAAAATTCAATTAAATAATCGCTAATAATCACGTGGGCCCCTAATGGCAAACATGCATACTATCATGTGCACGCTAGTCAATACACGGCAGCAGACACACATGGGACTGCATTTGTATATCGACAAATCAATCATAATATCAGCTGCAAGTGTAGTCTTGCGTGTATACATGTTCGTACTGCATGTAACAATTGCCTAGTATGCTATACTACCTATATCTGTACAGCTGAAACGTACGAACAGGTAGTCGCCGACGTTCGAGAATTAAGTATGATGATGACGAAGGCGGCGAACTAGTAATTAAAGCGCTTAGTTACCAAATCAAAGGTTAAAGGGTTCGAGAGACTTTGTTCTGGACTTAAGTCGCTCTCCAGATTTACTCAACCGAAGAGGTACCTGAAAAATTTAGGGAAGTACAGCCAACCAGAGAACGGAAGCCATTGGTACATTTAAAACATTAAAATTCCAAACATCTTGGCTAACTTTTCTTTTTACGTTCTTAATCAAAATCTAATAAACATAGAAAAATTATTTCGTGCTGCCAGATATTTCACATCGACTTATTCAATTTAACGCCAATGATTTTGTGAATCCAGTTGATCGAATTGAAGTCAGGAGCATAATTAAAGTGAACATAGAGAATATGTATTTTCAAGATATAGAAGGAAAATAGTTCACAAACGGTTGTTGATATAAAGTCTATTATCGAAAAATCCCTACTAAATACACTGTCAGATGTGCATGAATTAGGAATGACTGAAAATATAGAGAGGAAAACATTATTAACTGTGACTAGTTTTTGCTGGAAGGAACATCTCCTCCCTCTGATCTGCTGAACACGTTCTCGAACACTGCCTGCCTGCAGGCACCTCCAACTTACCGTCGGTTGCGTTGTCAAACGAACCAAAACAGGTGTCCAGGATATGCAGCACTACATTAGAGCGGCTAATTAAAACATTTCTGATCTTGCACTGATCCATGTGCTGTAATAATCTCGGCAACTCAGCACATGGATCATGTAAACTTAAAAAAAAAACAAAAAAAAAACTGTGACTAGTTTGAAAAGTAACCAACATCGATTCGTAGTGGAAAAAAAAGTGGAGCTGTATGGTTCACGTATACAAGGGCTATTAAATAAAGACTGACACTTGAGCTATTTTTTTTTTTCTTGTTTGGGTTTTTCTCTGGGCTTGCCAGTAATAGACGATTACCCATCAACACGTGTAAATAAAAGTAGTTAGGTGTTATAAGGAATGGAATCTGACAAAGAACGCACCAAGGATGAAGAAACAATGACAATCAACGTCGATAAATACCAAACATATGCATCTTGAAAAGAGAAGAAACGACACTGCCGAAGGTAAAAAGGACTTAGCTGTCCCATACCATGGCCACATCTGCAATCACAGAGACCACAGTACGAATAAAGGAATCTGGCTATAAATAATTAAGGGAGAAAAAACACACGAGATGTTTGAAAATCAGTTAGAGCCACCAAACACCACAGCTATATAAAATACAGCGTTTAGCGTCCGTAAACAATTATCCGAAAGTTCAATGACACTTAAGCTACAAACTGTTTATTATATAAAAATGATTGATCATCAGACCGATTACATTCAATATACTCACCGCCTTTCCATTCACCGCTGTCAGTCGATGAAAACGTCCTCAAAGCCAACCGCCTTTACAGCTTTGACGGCAGCAAAAGTAGTCGGAAAACTTCGGCCTTTTAAACTTTTTTTTGCTGTGGGATAAAGATAAAAGTCGTTCGAAGCCAAATCCGGGCTGTAAAGGGGATGCGGCACTGTTTCGACCTTTTTTTGAACCAAGAACTAGAGGATTACGCGATCTCGCGTTATCTTGATGCAGCTTCCAAAGCCAAACGAGATATCTTCTTAGGGATCTTTCATTAGTTGTTTTCAAACTGACGATGTAATAGACTGCAGTAACCATCTGATCTTAAGGAACCGTATGAGTGTACACTATACCTCGATCATCGAAGAAAGTAATCACCAATCTTTTAGTTGTAGATTTTTGTGCTCACGGTTTTTTCGGTGGAGGACCAACTTTTTCCATCCATTCCAAACTTTACCGTTTAGTTTCGGGATCGTAGCAATAAATCTCCAGCTTTCGTCGATCGTAATTATGTTTTTTCACCAGGAATCACCTGGTTTTGAGATGCAATCGAGCCAATATTCGCGAACAGGGAGACGCGGTTGAGTTTTTGATCTGCCGTCAATAAACGGGGGAAATCCATCGTGCACAGACACGGGACATGTGCAGGTGTTCCTTTAATAGTGTGTGTGTGTGTGTGTGTTCTTCCGATTGATATATGGGAGCATGAAGAGAATTCCCTGATTGTCAGGCGGGGGTCAGTGCGGATCATTACTGCTCCAATGTTAATGTTCTCTTCGGAGAAAACGCCGTCTCCGCCTTGCAATTCACAGCTGTTGCGGCCTTTCCGATACGAGCGATGCCACCGCAAACACGTTCTTTGGGCCATAGTTTCAACACCGAATGCCTTAT
Source organism: Icerya purchasi (assembly GCA_039619475.1). Lineage (NCBI taxonomy): Eukaryota > Metazoa > Arthropoda > Insecta > Hemiptera > Monophlebidae > Icerya > Icerya purchasi. Next base: position 545,770,648 of record CM077115.1, read on the forward strand.
TCAGCATTTCGTCTGTTTCAACCGGAGTTTTCATTAAGCGAACACAAAATTTTATGGTGTAACGCCGCTCGCGATAATCCGTATCATGCTTACTTTAAAGGCGAAATCTAACTAGACTCCACTCAATTGAACATAAAAACTGATCAAATCCAAGTAGCGACTTCGTTTTTGCACTAAATAAATCAGTAGTGAACCGTAATTCGATAGAGCTGGATGAATTGTTTTTCTAGCTCACTTTCTTGACTGATAGGAACGCTAATGTCAGTCTTTATTGAACAGCCTTTGTATTTGAAAGTGAAGAGCCTTCGTATTAAATACTATGAAAAGCCTAAGCTTCCACAGTTCATAATTTCTTATCGAGATAGGGACGTTTTTGTGAAAATAATTAATTTGTCGAGCGAAAAAAAACAAAGGAAAGGAAATTACTGGAAGAAGAAAGCCGATTAAAAAATATAATTTAGTACCTGGTTTCTCAAGAACATTATATAAATCTAATAACAATGTCCGCAAAACGCAATTTTGATTCCGTGTTTCAGCGTATTTTAGAGCGAAAAAATATATAAAACTCGGTCCTTCGGGGCTCGGAAGAGGCCAAGCCCCCTTCCCCGTCAGGTCTAGTTCTTCTATAATTCTTTTAACTTTTTCATTAGCTACGCCGTTCAACAAAATTTTTTCGTTACATAAAATTGTAACATTTTTTTTGGACAAATTTCATGACAGGACACTTTTCCTGATGACCCATGGCGAAAAAGTTTTATTTTAAATTAATTTTATATGTAAGTAACACATTTATTATTATCATTATTGCAATCATATAAAAATAAATATAAATATAAATAAATATATATATATATATATATATATATATATTATATATATATATAAACTCGGCCATTTTGGCCTCGCAAGGGGCTGTGCCCCTTGACCCCTCTTGCTTTCATTTTTGTCTCTTTCTCTTCTATACTTCGTATAAAATAATCGAAATTTACAACGTAATTCCTACTGGCATCACCACAAAAATCCTATCCTAACATTTAACTTTCATTATATAAAATGAATTCATTTTTTCGTTATATTTTTCGTTACATTTTCGTTACATATTTCGCTACATATTTCGTTACATACTATTGTGACATTTGTAAAATAACAATTACAAAAATTCTATAAAATATAACAAACGTTACATAAATTTGGGACACTTTTCGCGTTACATAAAATTGGGACATTTTCCGTTACATAAAATTGGGACATTTTTTCGAATGGGGAGTAGCCTAAGAATTACGTTGTAATTAATATATATATATATATATATATATTCTTTCTGTCTTTTCAGTCGTATCGCTCGATTCCGAAAGTCGTGACTACCTATTTGTACATTCTAGTTGTACAGAATAGGCAGCGCTCATGGCAATTATTATATGCAACGCAGGTGTACACACGCAAGAAGACTACATTCGGAATTGATTAGTAATCGTTTGATTTATCGATATACAAGTGCAGTCCCGTGTGTGTCTGCTGTGTAATGACCTAGCGCGCATATGATGTTGTACGTGGTGGTTGCCATTGCCTTCCACGTGATTATTAGCGATTATTTATTTTAATTCTTGTAATAAGTTCTGTCGTCGCCCGGGATCGGACCCGTGACCTCCGTAACGGAAATCAAGCGCTCTAGTAACTAGGCTATCGCGACGACCATATATATATATGTACATACATATATACTGAGAGACAATCTATTTCATACAAATTAAAATTCATATTTGAAATTATGATTTAAAAACTCACTAACAGACTAAATGTATAATGTATCGTATCGTGAATATCTTTCTATAAAGAGTGGTGTGTACACGTACTTATTACATATATATATATATGAGAATGCTCATAAACTACATACTATGCAAAGTTCCGCAGTATAAATACTTAACTATACATTTACTCATTTTGGTATACTACTAGACCCAGACAGAAACTTAAACATACTTACACATGCACACAAATACATACCTACCTTACGTTTAACGCGTAACGTGTAACGAAATTTTCTCCTACCGTGCCGTAAGAAATTTAACTTCAAAAAAAAAAAAAAGCCTTTCTCTCTGCCAACTAATTAGCGTTGTTCTTAAATGGCAGGGGGCTGTTGACATTGTTAAAACATCAACAACATTCGGAGAAAGTGCGTTTTGCCTGCGAGAGACATATTGCGTGCGCCTACTATCCTATATAGCTTATGAATTTTCATCGAATTTCCAATAGTTCGTTTAAGCAATAGCGGGTACTAGTTTACACTGTACAGCTCTGGATTTATTCGAATTACCGATAAAACTAATATTTTCTTTCTTCGGCAGAAAATTTTAAGCAGCTTCCGGGAATTCTGCGAACGCTCGGTACTGGGATCAGCCGTAGCGAAGACTAGTGTGCACAAAGAACTACGGCTTTTCGAAGGCTACATCAGTGGCGAAAATAAAACTTGCATGCCGGGACTTTTTCCCGTATATATTTTACACACTACGGAAACATAAAAATCGCGGGCAGCGACGAGTACGTACCGTTGTTCAAAATGAAACCTATAATCCGAACTGATAAATGTCAAAAGTTTCTTCATTTTCCATTAACGCGGCAATTTCCGGTAAATCGAACGATAACATCGAAATAAAAGGATATCTTGAACTTCGACGTAGAATACAGGTCAGGTAGGTGAGCGAGAGAGAATGGCGCGACCGGTGACGCGGCGGCGGTGCAGGCGTTGAAAGCAGATTTTATTCATTTCCATCGAGACTGGAAGAGCTTTGCAAGTGGGATCAGTTCGCCTGATTTGAATATTAATAGCGGCCAGCGTCGGTTTATACAGTGTTCGCTGATCGGAGAGGTCGTGGTGCACTGTCCGTTTAGTGCGGGTTATCATTATTGTTCTCGACAACATTCATTGTATAACGGCTAGAGCGGCGGTTACGTTCATGCAGTAAACCGATGTGTACGAATTAAACATCGAAAATAGGGAAAACGATGATAACACAGTATTAGCCGACCAGCCTTTTTGTAATTCCTTTCGCACCCATGGGTCTGCACTTGAACTATAAAACAATAAATAAATAAAGATAGTCGCCGTTGAACGTTTCTCGCTCGCTCTTATCCTATATAAACCTCTCTCCCTCCTACGGCTGTCTGTCTTCAATTCAATCTCTTTCCCTCTGTCGAATTATAGAACGGCACCGTTTTAAAACTATACTCGAATAATACACACATATAATCACCGAAAACTCCCGCGTTTCCCTTATATGTATTAAAATTTTGAAGAAGGATGTGCGGCCATGGCCGTGTGTGTGTGTGAGCCTGGTCGTCACATTTGACCGACCAGAACAACCGGCCTTTCTTTTTGGCCTCTACTATCATCATCCGCTAATGCACTTTTCCGTTATTATATACATTACCGGGGGACACGCTTCCGATCGGAGGTGGTAGCTTTTCATCCTTATAACTGATCCTTTTTAACACACACTTATCTTTCCGTCTGCTGTTGTTCCCCGCTCATTCGTACATTATTATACCGTTATTATTTATATATTATAGCGAAATATTAATTACATCCCCTTTATCATAATTATTATTTTTATCGCTGCTAACGCAGTTGCCGTTAAATGCTCGCGCCCCTCTCTAGTAGTTAAACATAATTATTATACGCAAATTACTCCTAACGACTTTTCGCCTATTGTGCGTAGCGGCGACTAGTGAAGTCAATTTTATCATATATAACTGTTATTTATGGAAAATGAATGCACCGAATTCGATAAAACCGCCTGCTATATGCAGCGAACAGGTTTACACACGCTTTCCCGTTTCAATTTAATTGCGAACAAATCATTAAAGTTACGAAGGATTGAAAAACTTAAAGAAAAACACATCAACCGGTTCACCGAAGTATTGAGACTAAAGAAATAAGCTTAAAAAAGAAACAGTAAATAAAGGAAAAGAGAGAAAAAATTGAATAACAATGTAAATCTTGCAAATTCTTAAAATGACGAGTAAGCATTTGAAACTATTTGATAATAATAATTGGGGAAAATCAATTGAGGAACGTCGCGAATGATTGCTCGAAAAGTCGATTCCAAATATCAATTTAAACCCGATGACGATAGTGTCATTAAGTATAAAAACGATTTATCAATAATCCGGAATAATCTCCGCAGCAGCCACTTGCTGGAAACATAAACTCAAGCACCTTTACCCAGCAAAAAAAAATTAAAGGAAAACGAAAGTTATATAGCGAGACGATCAGCTATCTCGTTAATAAGAAGGAAACAATGCAGGGGATAATAAGTGTAGAAGGGAAAAGGAAAAATATAACGAGCACGAAAAGGAGCAGGAAGCCGCAGCCCAAGCAGGTGCGAATACAGAGCCGAACGCTCTTCTAATGAAAGAAATGAATGATCGGCGTCACAAACAACCGCATCATTTGAATGGAGAGGACAACAAGAGGAAAGAGGATATTAAGAAGCGAAAGCGTGAGGAAGGCAGCAAGGAATGGTTAAAGAGCAAACGCACAATGGAGACAACAACAGAACGAGGAAGTGAAGGAAACAGAAGGAACCACGGATTTGAAGAAAGATTAGGCTGTGAACGGACAGATAAAAAGAGCGGCAATTAGAAAAGGAGGAAGGGTACATATCCGACCAAAATCTGAGATGGAAATATTTACACAAAGACAAAAGTAGAGGATAGGATTTTTTTGAAGAAGAATGTAGCAACCCGAGCCAAAGAATCAACGGTCTCATTGCCTGAGATGCCAGAATGGCCACTGCTACTGAAAAACCATTAAAAAGTAAAAAACACTTCAACAGCGATTATCTCATACGTATCGAAAAGTATGAAAAAGAATTTTTGAACGCCTAAACTTCATATATTGGCTAACTTTGTAGCGTGCATGACACAGTTCGTCATTAATGACTGCGAAAGATTTCCCTGTCTCATTTAGCACAAAGTACTGCATTCAGCACTAAAAATGACGACGATTTCTTAATTTTCAGTCCAAACTATGCTAACGTGACTTCAAAATTGAATAATTAATTCAGGTTTTTATGATATCTCAGCCTCTAGTTGACCAATTTGTAATAACCTTGAACGATCTTATATAGGGATTATCACAAATTACATCATCGTGAATTTTTTCAGATTTTATAAGCGTTTCAAATTTCAAAGGCTCGATAAAAATAAAACAAAAATTATGGTTTTCTCCAAAAACAACATACATATATTGCGTACTTTGATGCTAAAAATGTTCATGAAATTTTTCAGAATTTTTCGAATTGTAGAACAGGATCAAAAAGGCGAAAAACCGTTTTTTCAGCCGAAAATGGGCCTTCTTCTTAGCTTCGAAACATGAAGTTATCATTTGAAAATCTCTTAAAATCACACCGAATCCCACGGATATATTTTTTAAATATATTACTCAAGATATTGAGTGCTTATATGAGACAATGAAAAGGGCGGAATAGCAAGAGATACCACCCTTGAATTATAATAGAGAAAGTCTCTTTAATCATAGGTTCCCGAAACTTACAGTAATGTCGTGTATTTCAATTTTGCATATCATTAGTATCCCAGAATAAATTTTAAAAATCGCACTACGAAGGTTAGTCATGAAAATTATTAGAAAGCCGCGATAACTTTTAAACGGAATATTTTATTTTTGATGTTTCGTGCGGATGATGTTAAATTTGCCGAAATAATAATTAGAATCGAATATTTATTTTGATTTTCACTCATTGCCATTGCCACTAAAGCTGTGATGAACTTCTTAATCTTGGTCACTATGTCTACATTTGTTACACGCGCAAAATTCGTTCTTACAAAAGCATCATTCAATCTTTCTGCTGGTCGTAAGATATTAGATTCATACCATTAGATAAATAATTAAGTGCTGTTACATTTGAGCAACAGCCTATTGTTCTTAAACCGTTCGCACAATCGCAGAGAATTCAAAAATTTAATTACATTTTAACAGAAAAAAAAAACGAATAAAACTTTGAAAGAAGACGTGTACATCTGACTAGATGGAAGTTAACGCGTTAAATTAACCTGAAAAACGACGACAGCGATTAAGACGATTATATCATTACCCTTGCTTCCGCTATAACTTTTATCTCCCATAGAATATTCATATTTAGCAATTCTTTAACTAGTCGTTGGATCAGTTCCCCTTGCTGCCCCCCCCCCCCCTACCCTCGCCGCCACGCGCAAAAAATAGCCGATTATATCGAGCGAAGAACAATGTGTTCTGTAACAAAATGACAACGGGCTATCCAGAATGTTCTAGAACACCTGTGTGTAGATCACCGCACTAACTGCCCTGCCTGGTTACAGCGCATAGAGCACAGCTGCGCGTATGCCGTAGGCGCATGTCCCTGTCATAGCTTTCGACCACTAGCACGCAGCCACTAACATAGTCTCTACCCGATGCAACCGAAAAAGCTGTACGGGGAGGGATTTTTTGTTTTGGCCGAGTAAGCATTCTCGACCAGACAACGCAGCGGCGTAAAATAAAAACGATGTCCGAGAGATCGTGAATTAATGACATATCGGAGAGTATTTTCTAGCTCGGACACCATCAAAAGATCGCGAATCCCTATCAATATACATACATATATATGGAGTTCTATGTGTGAAATCAAGTTTCAGAGGAATGTTGTAATTATTTCAATCGTCCGGTGGTGGCATGTCAAATCGTGCTTATCACTGAGGCCACATTATCTTTCGAAACTGCCGTAATTGAGAGTAGGTTTTTGTTGAATTTTCGGTATGGTACATTTCCAAAAAACAATCCGAAAATATTATGAGACTATTCTGTCATGGAAAATTGAAATACACGACATTACTGTAAGTTTCGGGAACCTATGATTAAAGAGACTTTCTCTATTATTATAATTCAAGGGTGGTATCTCTTGCTATTCCGCCCTTTTCATTGTCTCATATAAGCACTCAATATCTTGAGTAATATATTTAAAAAATATATCCGTGGGATTCGGTGTGATTTTAAGAGATTTTCAAATGATAACTTCATGTTTCGAAGCTAAGAAGAAGGCCCATTTTCGGCTGAAAAAACGGTTTTTCGCCTTTTTGATCCTGTTCTACAATTCAAAAAATTCTGAAAAATTTCATGAACATTTTTAGCATCAAAGTACGCAATATACATATGTATGTTGTTTTTGGAGAAAACCATATTTTTTGTTTTATTTTTATCGAGCCTTTGAAATTTGAAACGCTTATAAAATCTGAAAAAATTCACGATGATGTAATTTGTGATAATCCCTATATAAGATTGTTCAGGGTTTTTTCAACTTGGTCAACTAGAGACTGAGATATCATAAAAAACCTGAAAACGCGTAATATTCAATTTTGAAGTCACGTTAGCATATTTTGACCTGAAAACTAAGAAATCGTCACCATTTTTAGTGCTGAATAATAGGGCATACTCATCATCTCGATCCGTTCATATTTTGACTCGCTCATCCGGCCAGGCCCTTTCTTCTAAACATGAAGAAGCGATGAATAATTTAGCAGTAAGTATTGAAGTAAAGTAGGAAGCACTCATTTCTGGGCGACACGAAATATCGTATAGTGATATGGAGTCGAGATAAAAGATTTTTGAAACGCTCGCTGATTGATTTTGTTTCCGATTTGTGCTAGCGAGTGCCTCATTTGAAAAAAGGTGAGAACCGTTAATACCACGTTATGATGTACCTGACAAGTATAGTTCGCAATTCGCCGAATTAGAATTAAGCAATTGTAGTTCAGTTATTATTTACATTTACCTATTCACACGTTAGAAGTAAATTTCATCTCCTTTCTATTTCTTTCTTCCTGTGTAAAATTGAATTAGGCATTACTTTTATCTCTTACAAGCGCGTATATATATATATATATATACATATATATATATATATTAATTACAACGTAATTCTTAGGCTACCCCCCTTCGAAAAAATGTCACAATTTTATGTAATGAAATATGTAACGAAAAATGTAACGAAAAAATGTCTTAATTTTATATAATGAAAGTTAAATGTTAGAATAGGACTATTGTGGTTATGTTATTTTTTTTTTGTGTTGATGGTAGTAAGAATTACGTTGTAAATTTTGATCATTTTATACAAAGTATAGAAGAGAAAGAGACAGAAATGAAAGCAAGAGAGGTCAAGGGGTACAGCCCCTTCCGAGGCCAAAATGGCCGAGTTATATATATATATATATATATATACATGAAATTATACACAGATGTAGCTTGATATTTTTGAAAACCACTATATGATTTTTTTAATTTACCATCCAACATCTTAAGTAACCTTTGTAGTAGGGAAGAAAATCTATTTCATCAGACGGAAGCGAATTGTTAAAAATGTTTAAAATGAAAACAATCAAGCGTATAATTTTAAATATATAACCGAAAAAGGGGCTAACGGTACACATTTAAATTAATTTCCGTCCGAGCGGGCGGTGTAAAATAGAAGAAATTACGGAAATTCGGTGCATAAACGGAATCGGCTAATTTGCATATTTTCAATTTAACGGACATGACGAAGAAAGCACCATTCTTAGTGCAACGTTAATTAAAACATTAATTCGCCGAATAATTGAGGCTACTTATTATTTCGTCGGTAATTGGAAAAAATTTTCAGCAGCTTCTAATTAGTGTAGATACACATCTGTCTATGCTACCGTGCCGATTGTTTCGTGGCATTCGGAAAAAGCAGCAGTCCGGACGATGTAACGGAAAAAGTCGGAAAAAAGTAAATAATCGAAGAAGAAATATGATGTCTCATTAAGGGAAATTACAGTAGCGGCAGATCGTAGCGAAGAAGATGGAAGAATGATTTATTACCGAAACAAGATATCCCTCTGCGCGTATTGTTCCCGTTGTTGCGCAGTGTACTAGAGTGGAATTCGAAACAAAGAGAAGCCCAACACCATAGCCTTTTTAAACTTTAATAGATTATCCACAATTCCCTTAAAAAGATGGCGACGTTAACCAACCGAACGAAATCTCCGTTGAATAATTAATTCCCTTTAACTGGAACTAATTAATTCGATGCAGATTAAAAGCCACCCCGCCGCTCTTCCTGTCGCCCCGGAGGCAGGCCATTCCAAATATTCCTCGCCCCGCGCCCCTTCGACGCCACTATTCAATCAAACGGTGCTATTCATTTTATCGGGAGGCGATATCCGAAACCGAACGCGGAAATAGTTTACGGTAAACGAAATTCAAACATGTCAGAGAAACACTGCCCAACACCGCATTCAACGGATACCGCGCTAAAATGAGAATGTTAGCGCATCTCGTGAATTCCATCGTGCCACAGCTACTATAATACTACTGCTAGTTGTTAACAAGAAGCAACTGTCACTAGTGTCAAGTGTACTCCGCGAAGCACGCGATAGTAAAGAATTTGATTTTGATTTCGATTTCGTTGTATCGCGTTACCGAATTATTTTCCCAACGCTGAGACTCGGAACTACCTCCGATAACGGACTCGATCGAACCAATTTTCGCGAACTATCGCTAAAAAATAACGGGATGTAACCGAAAAGGAAAAAAAAAGAAAAAACTAAGCTAAAATAAAATTCGGCTTTTAGCGTGAAGTGAAATCAAGTCGCGATCATATCAGTTATAAAGAATTGCAGAGCCGTTGAACTGAGACATCGATTTTACACCTGATTACTCTGATGAAAGAAATGACCGTTCGTTTGACGACACTTAGAAATGTGTGTGCTCTATAGGACTTTGTTTATTTTGCGCACATGTTTTCTCCCGACTCTTTATAACCATCTTTAAAGCCTGATCAAATTTCTCGGAATTGAGTGTCTCCTTAATTCGATTCGTTTTTGTTTCTTTTCTCTTCATTAAATTTCACTTTCCGTTGCTGTAAATCATTCTTCGAGCGAAATTTCATCTTCCTTCTGCTTTTCAAATGATGGAACGTTTTTTTTTTTCATTTTTTGCAACCTATCGTAATAACCCATAAATTTCATTTTCGGATAGTTCTCTTTCACTTTTCTACCTTGTATGATATTTTTTTTTTTTAGAAATAATTCGTGTGTCTCCACAGAGCATGATATTACGCAAAAAGGTTTTTTTCAACTCTTCCGAAATTTCTAGTATTTTTTCGGAATTAGTGACTTAATACGAATAAAAATATTTTTGTATCTAAATGAAATATAGCACTAAATTAACTACCGCATTTTCTTCTTTCGCACATCGTCGTCAGCAAAGTTGCAAATACCCCCCGATTATAACTGAACGTACTTACAATAATTTTTTTGATTATTTGTTCTACTTGTGTGTATTTATAAATTTTAGTGTACATGTAACGACATAAGTATCTAATTCTATAGTGAAAACTATGTGAGTTCAAAAATCCTTTACAGTACTGCTGCTAAGTTCTTCGCAGCTTCAAATTGTTTCATAAGGAAATCAAGGTTTGGTTTTCGATTACTATTTACCATCCCCTATCGATTGATTTTTTTCTTCTGGTACCGGTTATTTACTTGTTGCAATTTTTTACCATAGTCTAATTTTGCTCTCCTGATTTCTGATCAATTCATATTTCTGCATTTTTTATGAAATACTCGGTGTATTTGTTTAGTTTTATTTCATCAAGTTATATGCTTAAATTGATGCAATCTTTTTTTAAATTTTCTTTTTTAATTTTTTTTTTTTTTTAATTCTCTTTATGCATATCATTATTAGAACTTGTTTTTAATTATCGGAAGGTCGAATGAGACGTTTCGAAATAGAATCTGAAACAACGAGATAAAATTTTTTACTTTATATGGAAATCAAATTTGTCGATGATAATAATAACACTCGGACACAACGTTGTACCTCTCTCTTCTTCGCAAAAAACTCATAACAACATTAAGTAACGAAGAAGTGGCTTCCTAGTACCAACAGAAAAGACGCACCTAACTGAAAATATTTCGAAAGCTATCATCTTTCCCCATACACAATCTCTTATGTCGTTGAAATTTCACTAAAATCCAATCTAGATTAACGAACTAATTAGGTTTTTGGGGGCTACTAAAGGTAAAACGTAGAAAAGACAATAACAACACCCTTAAATGATTTTGCAACGTAAAATGTAGAAAAATAAAAATTAATACTTTCTCGATGTTAAATCCCCCCCCCCCCGCAGAAATTCCAATCAAAGTAGAATCTAACGAGATGAAATTCAAATTTAAAAGAAAACGGTATGCGTATCTTATTTTAATATTAGTTCCTGATTTCACGTTCTTTTTTTTTTTTTTTGTCTTCAGTAAACATCAAGCAACATGCGAAAAAAAGATCGGTAAACAAAATGTGGAGCTGGTCAAGCGAAGTTAAATCGTTATATCTACTCCATTATGTACCTTTATTTCACCATCCATATACTTTTCTTAGTTAAATCGTTATATCTACTCCATTCTGTACCTTTATTTCACCATCCATATACTTTTCTTGTGATGATGGATCACATTTTACGAGGGAGGATCAATGACTCACGCCTAGTTTCCACCTAAATTAACGTACAACCCCAAACGAATCCGATTTTTGTGAAAGAATGAAGCCGTGTTTGGGGTTCGTTTACCGTGACTGAAATGGAGCGTCGTGTGAATCGGTCGTCCAACATTGAGAGACGAAGTGTGCGGTTTTTTGGTGGCAAAAATCATAATCCCACTGAAATTCATTGACAAATATATGAAGTGCATGGTGATAAAGTAATGTCGAACGCATATGGTGTCCGTATGGTGTGCCATATGTTCGAGGAAGGATGAGATTATGGGGAAGATGATTGGCCGTCAACTGCGCACATAGATTTGCACAAACGTTACGAGCGTCGAAACTCTCATTATTTCGGATGTTCCATTAAGTGTTCGATTATTTTTAAAAACAGCCCTTCGGAAGGCGAGCGTTTCGCGAACGACGAAGAAGTGAAGAATTTCGTCTTGAATTGGTTAGCCGAAGTTGAACAGACGAGTTTTTTGAAAAACAAAGCATCGAAAAATTTGCTACCACGTTACACCAGGTGATTGGATATTTTAAGTGAATACGCCGGAAAACAAAATTATATTTGCATACTTCTTTACGATTTTTTATTGTTTTTTTGTTTTTTTTATCGCGATTACTTGTCGCCGCGATGGCCTAGTGACTAGAGCGCTTGGCGTTTCGGAGGTCTCGGTTCGATCCCGGGCGATGACGGAATATGCGCGCGCCGGTTAGTATACAGCAGTATGGACACATTTGGGGGAACTGCGTTTGTATATCGATAAGTTAAGCGTCTATAGTCAGTTGCAAATGTAGTCATGAGTCTGTTAGCGTCGCATAGAAATATTCAGCCGGCGAGCAATCAACGTAAGTAGGCCAGTCGTCTCTCCACGCCACTGATAACCTGCCTCACGTTGGTCGGCAGCACGAAAGCTGCATTGCGCTCCAGTTAACGTGCTCCACGCTTAAATGTGGTTGTGCACTTATTTCCACATCGTCAAATTCTCGCATAGACTTTGCATTTCTAGCATCCGTTATATATTGTAATGTGTACATTACATGTAAATAAAAATAAAATAAATAAATTAGTAATTAACGTAGAGTTTAAGGCGAGAATGAGTGTGAGTGTAAACGTGTGTGTAGTTGGGCGAATGTCTGGAGATGGTGTATGGCATGATGTTACGTCATGTCTGACGTAACGAAAATGACATGCAGCGCTCGAAGAGCTGCCGGAGGAGGATTGACGAATTAGGAGTCGGGGCTTGGTCGTGGTCGAAAAAGAGAAGGGAGTCGTAGTTTGGATATCGAGTTAGATTTTAGAGTCGCAGATGAAACGTAACGCGGTCAGTTGGAATCGGTTGATCGACTAAATTGTAACGAGGCCGATTGATGGTCACCTCGAATTTCGATAAAAAATAGTTTAATTTAAAGTTGTTTTTTTTCGAAAAGTAATTTAAAAAGTTAAAATTCCGGACAAAAGATTCGAGTCGCAAAGGAAATAAAAAACCAACGAGAACCGAGGACCAGCAACACCGCGAGCGTTTGGACACCGGGCAATGCGAGATACGTGTAACCGTCATATTGTATAATTTTTTTATTAAAATTTTCGTTTCAGTATTGTAAAATCGTATATATCTATATTATATGTATTCTATTGTTGTTCTTTGGAACGGTCGACCGGTTAAGCAAGCTGAGTGTACAATTTTTCTAAATAAATATTGAAACCAATTAACGATTCTTCCGAGATTTAGAATAATAATAATAATCATAACCATAATCATTATCAAAAATATAATAATAGCAAATTATTAATCAATCTAATAATTGTAAATTGAACAATTCTGGTTAAACGAAAATAGAATTCAATATTCTGTTCCGTGGTATTGGTAGCCGCGGTGGCATCCCTGGGAAATACAAAAACGTAAGGTAGTAAAATAAAGTAAGCAGTAACGCTTCAATATGTGTATATCGTTAACATATCTGAAATTCCTTCCGGGCTACCTCGGACGCGAGAGCTGGTCAAATAACTTATCCCTCGTATTTGAATGCGCGGCCTTCTTTACTGAACAGGTGTTCTTCTCGTCTTAGCTATTAAAATTTGATATCCCTACTCCCCTTATAATGCTGCTTGTATTCTCTCATTTCCCTTTGCTTCAGTTATTCCTATTCTTGAATTAGTTTCATAGGCAGATTCCCCTCCCGAAGTCTTTGTCTTCTTTTTTATCATTCTCACCATGACTTTTGGACTGATCTCTCTGTCCGTCCCTTTTCTCCAACCTTAACTTCTTTTACCTTGCTCTACAACCCTCTCCAGCCCTTTCTTCCTAGTTTAATAATTTTCCCTGCATCAGCCGTTCTGTTATTTCTTCCATAATTCGACTCCGCTTTAATCGCAGTCTGCTTCCTACCTCTCTTTTTCATCATTGTTCAGTCTCCTTTGTGTCCCTTTCTCATCTTCCTATCTTAAATTTGACCTGTGTTGCAAATCAAGTTCTATTCGAATGCTCTTGGATCTAGCATTTCTTCGGAACCCGCAGTCCTTTTTTCCAATTTGCTCGGCCTTGGCCTCCCGATTCCTTACTGTGCTCTTGCTTTTCCATCTCCTTCTGTTGTTCCTGTGTTGGTTACCTTCATTTCTTCTACCTCTAATCGTTTCCGGATATAACCAAGCAATTCATATGTTTCATCATTCGGCTACTCCTTTTGCGTTGGGTAAATATCCAAATGCCTCCTCAAAAAAAACAAAAAAAAAAACACCTTATCCTTCGTCATTAAGCGCGTAAGAATATAAATTTATTTTCTCCTCTTTTCCATTTCTCGAGCTAATAATGTGCTCGCTGACAAACCCATTAAAAAAAAACAAAAAAAAAGCAAAAAGTTCGACTCGGATAAATATGAATCGGGAAGAAACACGAACAGCTTTTTTTATTCGCAAATTTATGAATTCAAAGGTTCCGAAACTGCTCGCGACGTGTACATGCGTGTCTTTCGAGTATTCGGAGAGAGAAAATTAAGTAGCGCCATTACTACAAACTGTAATAAAAGTAAATTGCAAATAACGAGGTAAGGTGCAAAAATATTCTCGCTGCTGTTCCATCCGCATGACCTACTTAATCTACTTAATAAAAGGTTTTGTTAATTTTTAAATTAGTCCAGACCGAAGTTACAAGTATTAACGGAAACATCGATGACACGCACAGAAATCTGCACCATTACGAAAATGCTTTAACAAAAGCTAAAATCCTTCATTTCCGCGTCATTAAACGAATTTAAAAAAATCGGACGGACGCTTCATTACACCTCTCCAGTTATACACCACCGAATGAGATTAATCGCATACTTTAACTGCACAAAACAAATAACAATGTTTTGTTTTGTTTTGTTTTGTTTTTTTTTTTTTTTTTTTTTTTTTGGGAGGAGGGCTTGGGGCATTAGTAGTAGTTAATTTAAATATTTTCAGCGGGCTGCGACAAGATTCAAATCCAGTTCCTTCCGAGAGAAATAGCTCAATTTAATCAAAAATACGATACTTAATAGCGACGTATGTGGTAATTTTTTCAGTTACCTTTTAAATTCGATTTTTAAGTTTCAAGAAAAATTAAATTACGCCCAACTTAATAATTTCGTGGCTGTTCAGTTAATGGATGTTTTAGGTGCATTTTCTGTAAGGCCAAAAAAGCGGGCGCGTTAGAATCTAAGTCAGTAGTTTGAAAGTGGCTGGAATTTAAAAAATCCTTTAATTATTTAAAATAGGTGAAGGGGCTGCTAAACTGTATTCATAAGAACACATTTCTCTATTAGCAATCATTTTGTAACGGATGAGAGGAGAGTAGAAAAGCACGATTCGATACTGTACACACACGTGTGTGTCTCATTTAGCGTGATGAACAAAATTACAGCAGAGATATCGAAGAAGATATTTCGAAACGAGAACTTGCGAAAGGGCCTAGCCGGTTACGGGGGGTAAAAGTGCTTTTGAACTAAACTTTATAAAAAAAAATATATACATCTAGAGCGTGAAAAAAGTAATTGATGCTGAAAGTTTCAGACCCCTAGTCCCACAGGGGGCTGCTGTATTTGTGATTTTCGGTTTTTTTATACGATATCTCAGCCATTTTTCAATCGATTTTAAAAATTCTTATTACAAGTTAAAAATATAAGAATGTTCTATAACGATGATTTTTTTTTCATATTTCTAAATTTAAATTTTTAGAAACGTTCAAAATTTCTAAAATGTCGTAAAGAAATTCAAAAAATTGAGTAACGACGAACAAAATATATAACATGTACTGTAGTGTAAACTATATCTCCTGAAATTTATTCATGTTTTTAAAAGTGGTGGAAAAGGTTAAAACCAAAATAGAAATATGCATTTTTGGCTGAAAAACCTCCTGAAATTCAACTAATAACGGCGGAATAGATATATATGTGTTACGTATTTGAAGATAATAAATTTTCCCGAATTTTTTCCGGTTTTTCGGAACGGGTAGAACAAGTGGAACGAGTCAAAAAATAAATAAAATCATATACGTTTTTGGCTGAAAAACTTTTTGAAATTCAACTAACAACAACGAAATAGATAGATGTTACCGTAGATTATAATAAAATGTTTTTCGGAATTTTTTCGGAATTTTAGAACAGATGAAACAAGTCCAAAAAAATGAAAACATGCATCTTTGGCTGAAAAACCTCTAAAACTTCAACTGCAAGCGAGCTATAAAATCTAAGTTACATAATTTGTCATTGTGTTACCTAATTTGCTATTATGGGAGTTTTAAATTCGTGCAAAATCTCTATATTTTTTTATTTCTTAAAAGCATTATTATTTCTCAGTTATAATACATTAGTTTAAATACACATTTGTGTCATATTTAGAACAAAGAAAAACAACCGTAAGTTTATTCAACACTCTTTAAAAGTGAATAAAACGGGGCAAAAATCGTATAATAGCAGTAATCCGGTCATACATGCGGAACAGCAGCAAAACAAAAATTACGTGAAATTTCAAATCATCGGAAAAATCATCACCATGAACTATTGGCGGATAAAGAAATGAACTTATTCAACAACGCCTGTTTATGGACTACACCTTAACCTATTCCTTCATCCTAAAGAGTGAAAATTCTCCTCCTATTTGTAACTTTATACTTCTTACAATCGTAATTTCTCAAATCTTAATCTATTGTCCGCCCTATAACAGTATATATTCGTTTGTCCTCAAATTTAGTCCTAGATCACGCACTTTCAAAAAAATCCTTTTCTTATCGAAAATAAATTTTTCGTTTCCTAACTGCCGCCAAATTTTACCCACTGATGTAACTTGCCCCATCCGTACCTTTAGCGTGTGTTATTAAAGCGGCCAAAAATCATTTGGCTTTCAAAATTACAAAAATTTATATATTTATTTAACACGTAAGAAATAAAAAAGACCGTGATATAAAATTTAACATTCACCCTTTATTTTATCGTACCTAAAATATGCCGATCCTAATGTTGTACTTAAAAAATGATTTTCCTGATACTATAAAAATCAAAAACAATTCGAATGTATTAATTTTTGGTAAAAAGAATAATTTAATAAAATCGTTTAAAAAAAAAAAATACCGTCTTCAACATTTGCTTTAAAAGTTTAATCAAAATTCGCTAAAAAGTAAGAATGCATATATACATATTTCAGAGTAAAATTGTAGATATGGGAATAGGAATAGCAAAGACATCTGCAAAAATTTAGCAGCGTTAAAAAGTTCATGGAAAGAGATGCTTGGTATTAAAAATATAGAAATAGGTTATATACCGAAGATTTCCAGAGTAATCATCGTTGCTCATTTGTCTAAAATGAAAATAATTAACAGTAAATACCGTAATTGCGATGCGAAAAGTATAACACTTCCTACCGGCTGTGGCAGAAATACGAAATAAAAAGAAGAGTTCTTTTGTGAGCAAATAGTATTCTGAAGCGCAAAGTACGGGAGCATAACATCACATCAAGATCAGCCTTAGAAAACGCTTTAAAAGAGGAGTGGGATGCTATAAGTACAGCTCAATGTACTAGACTTGTACACACCATGCCTCAAAGAATTGCTGCTGTACTTAAAGCTAAAGGCGGACACCCCAAATATTGATTTTTTTCGTGAGTTTTCCTTAATAAAAGATTATACGAAACTTACGAATTTAATTTTTTGCCTTGCCACATAAAATATGAAGTAAATTGTAGGATGCCTAATACTTTTGGCCAAGGGTGTATATATATATATATATACCATATATATATATACAGTTAAAGTTTCAAAACGCTATAAAAAAAGAACCACAGATCAGAATGACGTCAAATTTTGGCCCGGCAACTAATTTTAGCAATAGAATGCGCTACCAGTGCCGTTTCATTCTGCAAAGGTCACTGTGTGGTGCGGGTTTACGGCATCATTTATCATAGGCCCGTATTTTGTCGAGAAGAAGGGTGCTTTCGGTCTTGTTACCTGTACCATCACCGGTAAGCGCTATGAGTGTCATTTGCGCAACCACGTCATTCCAGCTTTTCAACAGCGTGGATGCATGGATGAGATCATTTTTATGCAAGATGGCGCCCCACCGCACATTTCAAATCCAGTAAAGCAGCTACTGAAGCGGCATTTCGGAAATACTAGAATTATCAGGCGTTATTTCCCTACAGCCTGGCTGTCCCGATCACCTGATCTTAATCCGTGTGACTTCTGGCTGTGGGGCTATCTGAAAAACGTTGTGTTCAGTGCTCCGTAGCTGAACTGAAGGCACGCATTGCGCAACACATTTTAAACGTGGGGTCACTTCGATCAGCTGTGGAACGTCGATTTCAACTAGTTGCAGAAAACGTTGGACAGCGTAAAACATGTTATGCGCCAGTCTCACGAAATTTAAAAACCGATTTGATTGATGCTTTTTATACGGTTTTTAGCCTCAGGGCAATTAAAAACCGATTTTTCCCATCTGATTTGATATGACCTTGCCGTGGTGGGAACAGTATCACACCTGTACAATCATGCACCCTGAACAGTACAGTTAGTTTAACGTTTACTTACACCTCTGCCGTTGTTTTACGATTAATTTGTCATTTGTAGTCGAACCCTTTTAAATTATGATGCTTACAGCATAATCTGTTGCAAAAATTAAATGATGGACCAAAAAAAAAAAAGAAAAATTGAACTATTTTTTCCCCTTATACTATTCGCTTTCCCCCCTTCTTCAATAATATTCCGTTCAAATTTGGCGTCATTCTGATCAGTGGTTCTTTTTTTATATCGATTTGAAACCTGAACTTAAATTATAATCACCTTCTATATATATACTCGTATATATACATTATATATATATATATATATATGTTAATAGCTACACCATTTTTACGCCAGGGGTCATCAGGAAAAGAAAAATGTTACAATTTTATGTAACGGAATATGTAACAAAAAAAGGTAACGAAAAAATTTTGTTGAACGACGAACCAATGAAAATGTTTACTCTTCTATAAGAATTATAGAAGAACTAGACCTGGCGGTAAAGGGGGCTTGCCCCCTTCCGAGTCCCAAAGGGCCGAGTTTTATATATATATATATATATATATATATATATACACATACATACAACTATTTTTTCAGGATAATACGGCTAACCTAAAATGCTGCTACTTTCTGTACTTAATGAAGAGCTGATATTTGTTCGAGAATATAATTTTCAAATTCCACAGTAATGAGTCTGCAAAGCGAACCTTGTTCAAATTCACCATCTTTATTCGAATGGAAATTTTAATAACAAACTAACGTTGTAATACTTTAAGTCCTTCGCGATAATCGCCCATTTAAATTTAAAATTTGGCGTGTTCATATTTTTCCTGTATTTGAATGAAAAGTTTTTAGTTCATTTTTTTCTGTTTATGATAAATTAATAAAAGTATATTTTTAAGGAGACCCCTCGTTTTAATCTTAATGAACACCGAGTACCAGCATTTGTGGTTATTCATCTGTACTCATATGTCCCATCATTGACCGATAGTTGTTAATAAATAAAGAATCAGCCATCACTCCTCATGGTCAAAAGTTAATGCGGTAACTTGAAGAGGCAATGTTTCTGATAATGATAAGCTTGTAAATAAGGTTATAAAGGTCTCAGATTAGTTTTCTCTACTCAAATCTACATTTCTATGGTAATTAACGTTGATGATATTTGAAGGCAATCACGTTTGTTATATTACTAAAAATTTATTTAAGAAGACCCAGTTTTTTCACGTTATTTGATGGCAGCTGTGTATTTCAGTTTACCGAAATTGGACGGTACTCAAATGATCCCCAACACTTCCGAATGAACATGAAATCATTAAAATTGGTCCACATTGGCAAAAGTTACGTGTGAACAAACATAAATAAAAAAAAATGCATTCGTGACGAGCATAGTTAACCTATTTTTTCTAAAGTCGGTAAAAATAGAATCGAGATAAAAAATTGAATACTAAAATCTAATGCCAATAAAGCAGCCAACATCAATATTTACAACATAGGAGGCAAGCAAGAAGTAGTAAATAAAAAAAAAAAATGTTTGTGAAATATATTAATACTTGGACTGATCTAAAAATTAAAAATAAATCAGAAGCAATGCTCGGTCAGCAGAGGGGTACTAGAATATTCGATTTTTATGTTATTATTTAAAAATTATCTATGTGAATAGAAAAAACTGAATATACATTGTGACACTGTTATGTTTTCATTGAAATTGTCTAGCCTGGTAATTAATTTTTCTCGTTCTTATGAAAGTAGAATAAGGTGGAATCTATTACTGGTATAAACAAGAGTCCCGAGAAAAGGACTATTTATAGAAGAATGAAACAAAAATATCCCCCATCGGGGGAAAAAACGGATAAAGTAAACTAGGATAAAACTGGAAAAATACAAAAGTAAGGAAATCAGAACTAGTGAAAATATTTCGCAAAAAATTACAAGCACTAACGAACGAGTAAATCGAAACTACAAAAATAAACACAATATCACATATATACTAAGAACAAAAAAAAACCAAAAAAAAACAAAAAAAAAACGGGAATTATTATTACAGAATCACAACTGTATTCTCATCCCTTTAGTAATTGTATAATTTATTAACCTAGCAAAATTCGGTTACGAATAATATATATTTTTGAAAAATGAAATTAACAATATACAAACTCTGTGAAAATTGATAAATGTTATGATGGTATTCATTTTTTTCATATTTTAATTTCATTATTTCCAACACTTATAATTAATCTGAATATTGTCATTTATAACAATCTTAAGCAAAAACTAATCAAATTAAAATAAACGTTAAAATAATAATTTAATTTCTGATTAATTCCGTTATTAAAAATGATGATACTAATATTAAGTGAACTAAAAACACAAAAAATTTACCATTTAAATGAACATTTAATTTTAACTCAGAAAACCATAATTACTATTGGCAACACCTTAGCATTTTTAGTTGGTACGGGAGAGTGAGTGGATAATAAATATCGATTTATATCGACTTTTCTCCATCGAAAAACCCACCCGGCGCAATATCGAGAATGATAAAAAATTTTCCAAAATTATCGCTTTGTGTCTTCATTAAAATTTTTTCGACGAGGTCAACATGTTTTTCGTACAGTTTTATAATCTCTGGCCATCAATATTTTTAACGTTCCAACTTGATTTTGAGTTTTTTCCTTTCCCTTTTTTTTTTTTTTTTGCTTTGATTTTAGTCCTTTATGGGCTGACTTTTATAATTTGCTACACTTTATCATGTAATTTAAGTTTGTTTTCCTTTTCACATTTTTAGAGCGAAATTGCCTAATAAAACTTAATTTATTTTAACCAAAAAAGCACTTCTTATTTATCGCTGTAATTTCAGTATTATTTTTTTACTTATATTTTATGTGGTCCTTTAAATTACGTATTAAACAGTTTTTCCCATGTATAACGAAGTTTTAAATGAAAAAAATACTCGTGGCCGAATTTGAGCGTTTTCCTTTAAAAAAAAATTTTCAAAATGACTTCAGAGAAAATATTATTTCGAATTTATCTATTTTGTGTAGAAGATAAAGGGGTTTACATTCGCTTTATAACTGATACAGATAATCTACGCCGATTGGAGCGTAATGTAGATTTCTAATAAATATGTCTTGTTATTTGCGATATCACTTTGATTTCAGTACAACGTATAGAGTCGCCAGTAGGAGCTGAATTATTACAGTTTCTTCGCCAACCATTTCGTATCTAATAATTACAATGTACGTAAGCCATTAGCGTGTAAAGTAATCTCTTTCCTTCTGTATCCGGAGATTCTTAAAACATGTACAAAAATTTTTGTAACACGATACAGGCCACTTAACGGGGCAATTTTACTACTCTGTGGTGCCATCGAGTATGGTGCTTACATATTGACTAGAGCCACAATATAGCATGTTGTTATCCCTATTGCTTCAATATTTCCTTTGTTCGTTGCTTAAGTGACGCTTTGTTGTTATTCTGCGTATTTGCGTTAGATATGACATGCTGGATATAAGAAGGAACTGGCCGCGATTGGTTTTTGTTCGTTTTCTAATAGAGCTCCTCCGGTTCTCGATGGCAAAATTAAGCAAAAGGAAATGTGTAATAAATAATCTAAAAGCTAGCAGAAAGGCAGTGTAGGCTATTTATTATTAATTATCTGATGCGTAATCCAACTTTCATCTGTAAGGATTTCGTATACTAGAGCTATTCTGTCAGCTTCAGCAGTGTTAGCTTTTTGCCAGCTTTTTGCATTAGATTCATTTTTCGCATACCGGTCGCATTGGATTAGTCAATCAGCGTAACTAGATAGTAGTTTGTTAATTGAGAGGAGGAGTTTTGCCATTGAAGTAAAATATATGTAATGTTGAAAATTGCGAACAAGTATTAATTTTTGTGAAGACAATTTGAGATTAAATCTTTTTTTGTGATCATTTAAGTATTTCAATTAATGCTTTTTTATATGGATTTCCGTCTGATTTTGATTATTTCGAACGTGAAAAAAATGCTACATCATCGACAGATATCAACAATTTGATACTAGTTTCTGCGCGTTATTCGACACATCACTAATTTTACTCTTCACTGCTGAACAGTCAAAAACACAACATATTCGGACAAGCAACGACGCGCTGAAAATAAGTAACTTCTGATTCTGTTCTCAATTTAAACTTAAATCAGATAATTTTTAGCGAAACGTTTCCTACGTAAATAGAAAAATGTTTAACATTTACTAAATTAGCGCCGATGTAAGTTTCGGTTTCGGTTTCGGCCAATTTCGGCTCAAAATATATGAGTTTCGGTTCAAGTTTCAATTTCGATTCGAGTTATTAGCCGAACGAACCTTCGGCTTTAACCGAAACTTTAGTCGTCGTAATGCTTTATTTTACTCCATCGTGTGTGCTTTTTAAAGATGAAACACCATTTCATACTTGAATTCGTCAGACAATCATCACCATTTTAAATATTTAAAGCTTTCACAGTGATTATTCATAATAAATTATTTTTTAACACAGAGTTGTTTTCCAAAAATTATTTATTAATCACCATCTTAATTAGGACACAAGTATATTCAAACAGAATAGTTTCACCTCAGTGATA
Source organism: Icerya purchasi (assembly GCA_039619475.1). Classification (NCBI taxonomy): domain Eukaryota; kingdom Metazoa; phylum Arthropoda; class Insecta; order Hemiptera; family Monophlebidae; genus Icerya; species Icerya purchasi. Next base: position 545,793,790 of record CM077115.1, read on the forward strand.
TAGACAAACGATGTAACCCGTTTAATTTAGCATATCTTTTATACGCCATTCGTTTGAATTTCAAAAGGTCTAAAATTAAACACGTTTCCGGTAAAACAATGAAAAAAAAAAGAAGGATTATGACCTTCTTAAAATATATTTGCTTTTTGATATTTACGTTATTTCATAACAATGACAGGAAACAAAAATAGAAATGACCGTTATTTTTCAATTATTATGTTAGACGCTTTAATTACGATTATTAATTGGGTGGTATTTTTATTTAAGTATCGGTTAAATTTTACTTTTAAAAAACCTTAAAATTTAAACTGTAGTTAAAACAATTGTGAAAAAAAAAAAAAGTTTCAGTTTCGGCTGAAATTACAAAAAAAAAACCAAATTTGGTTTCGGCTTCAGCTGAAAATTTCGTTTCGTTCGGACACTACCCCGATGATCTCTGTGCGGGAGTCTTTTTTTTTTTTATTCAAAAAAAAACCCCCAGTCGCATACTTCTTCAGTTAAAACAGAATTTGTATCGTCTTCCGATGTACCCTTTTTTGGGGCCCGCTTTGTCGTGCGTGATCGATCGGGCGCGAAAGATCGCACCCGAAAGAGGGTGAACCCCCTTTTTTTGTTAAATTAATTTTTAATGTAGAATTTCGAATTTCGGACACGGTTTTCTCGAAAATTTATAAGTCTTTGAGGAAAGCTCTCTTTATTTTTCTAACCGACTTCAAAAAAGGAGGAGGTATTCAATTCGACTGTATTTTTTTTTTTATTTTTATTTTTATTTTATTTTTTTTTTATGTGTGTTATCACAGAACTTTCTTCTAGATGAACCGATTTTGACGATTCTTCTTTTATTTGAAAGGTGGTGTTATGCGGGAGATTGAAGCTTTTTGGATGCTTTTCATTCATGATTGTTTTCACCGTTGGATTAGATTTTTGACTTAAAATACTATAAATTTGCCAAATTACCATGGAAAAATGTAGCTTTTGGTGTTTTCACACCGTGGAAATAAATGTTTTAATTTAATTGAATAAAAATGCACTAAAAAGTAAAAAATAAAATGCTTTTTTACAAAAAAATAAATACCGACTTCAAGGTTTATTATAAAAATTTAAAAATGCACTAAAAAGTAAAAAATAATTACTCCCGATAAAAAATATATATCCACAGTGATATAGCACTTAAGTGGTGATATCGTAATTCTTATACAACATTAATTTTTTGGAGTTGGAATTAAATTCATGTTAGGAACAATTTAATCAACATTTAATGCAGTTTTTAATTATTCTTTTAATATGAATTTGATGCCAACTCCAAAAAATTAATGTTGTATAAGAATTACGATATCACCCTTAAGGTGTTATATCACTCTGATATATATATATTTTATCGGGAGTAATTATTTTTTACTTTTTAGTGCATTTTTAAATTTGTATAATAAACCTTGAAGTCGGTATTTATTTTTTGTAAAAAAGCATTTTATTATATTGAAATTGATTGAAGAGTGGTGTGCATACGGGCGGAACAGTTTTATGGAACAGATTAAACACAAATAGAAACCTCCGCGCCAGTCAGTCAAAACACATTTTATTCATTTTTTCCGTGGTTCTCATGAATCGCACTTACAATGTTCGGATATTTTAGTTCGGATTTGTTTGGCAAGCCATCGACAATTTTTGTTGCACAATTTCTTTTAATACATTACATCAGTGAGTTTGAAAAAAAAATTGTGGGCATCGGATAAATTGGAAAGGAAAATTTTTGCTTTACAATTCTGGCTAGCTTTATGCAATATTAAGTTTAGCCAGTAAGCGCAACATTAGACGAAGCGAGTATATTTGTATTTTTGTTTGAATTTTACTTGTGCTGGTTCCAGATAGTATCTATACTAATATTATAAAGAGGAAAGATTTGATTGTTTGTTTGTTTGTTTACATTGAATAGGCTCCGAAACTACTGGACCGATTTGGAAAATTCTTTCACCGTTGGGAAGCTACACTATCTCCGGGTGACATAGGATATATTATATTTTCAAAAAAATTACGGATCCTTACTAAAGCTCCAATAATGTAACTCAAGGTGTAAAAAAATGACCTAAACAATTCCTTACATCGCGTGCGCTGCAAAAACTTTTTTTATAAAACATTAAAATATCAATGTTAATTACCATGGGGAAATGTAAATTCGGATAAACATCTCCTTAGCATCGTTTACAAGCTCATCACCAATGGAAATAGTGCGTTAACGTAATGAATGAAAATTTTCGAGCGTTACCGTTATCTCTTTTGTAAAAGGTACAAAATGCCCAAAAGATTAACATCTCAACTGTCTAGAAATAGTTTCCAGGCGAGGGCATCAAAAATAAGTCGTAATGGAGAATCTTCATCAGAAACTGAAAATCATCTTGCAAGTCAGAGAGAATACGCGTCGCAATCGCGTGCTAGAGACTCGAGTATCGAACGTTCGCAGCGGCTTGATGAACAAAATTTGAAAACCTCTCAAGTACGCGTGCGAGAGTCGAGTATCGAGCGTTCGCCGCGGCTTGAAGAGCAAAATATTAGACAAGCATACAAGCTCGCACTAGGGAATCGAGCTCTGAGCGTTCCCAACGCCTTCGAGATCAGAGAGAAAGACAACAGACGTCAACGACTAGAGTTCGTAATCGAGTTTCAGTTCACAGTAACAGATCGGCTTTCAGATACGATCCACAGATTGATTATGCTCAACAGTCTTCCGTCCAAATCGGAGCCATGAATAAGGTCTGCTCCAAGTGTTCTGCCAAAAAATGGGCCAATGAACCTAATGGTATGTGCTGTGCTTCTGGAAAAGTTAGTCTCCCCAATAGTCACGAGACGCCACGGTCAATAAAAAATCTTTTGACAAATAGTCATTTACTGTGATACTCTTACACAGTCATGAACTGAATTCCGCGCGGGTGTAATTTAACAAATAAAGTAATTTTTTAGAATCATAATTCACGCGAGCACCGCCGCGGGCATAGCTAGTTGTGCAATAAGCTTGAAAATATACGTGTAACTGCTTCAATTCATTCTCAATCCCGTTAAATCATTAGAGCTAATCGATCTATAACTCTCGAAAAACTCCAATGTTCTTAACTCCAAAGTTTTCAACTCTCAAAGTTTTCAACTCCCAAAGTTTCAACTCCCAAAGTTTCAACTCCGAAGTTTTTCGTACATATAGCCGTTATTTAGTACGAGAACTATTTTGACAGTGATCCGAAATAGCTGTAGTTTTGTCACTCTAAATTGCTAAAAATTGGATTTCGTTAATTTGCTTTTTAATTTCTTCTCCACCTGAAAACATACATTGTATAATCTCAATCTGAATTCGACTTGATGTTGCTATAAAAACAGGAAGAACAGTATCCAAATGTTGGTTTTAAAATTACACCCAATTCCGACACGTTGAAGAATTCACAAAAACACCGTTCGGAAATTACCTGTTTCATAATGCATCGTGATGTTGGTTCCAATTTTTCACAGAATTTTACAGAATTACCGTATTACTTCGAATTTAAGAGGCACATTTTTTGCTCGATTAAAGGGCTAAAATAATAATGGGTTCGTTTTAAATTCGAGGTACAATGTAAATTACCTGTTCCGTGCCTCGTTACGTAAGATTGACCAATGGAAAATGTGATTTAGTAGTAATTCTTGAAAGTATGACAAGCCGGTTATAACCGCACTCGATGTCGGTGTTAACAAACCCTTTGACGATCGTATTTATGCACAACACAATCAGTGATTGACTGAAACGGACCATCCCCTTACACCAACCGGCAAAATTAAACGAGTTTCAGCAGCTGCCATCGTCTAGAATGGATTTCGAAAGCTCGGAAAGATTTGCCAGCGGGTATCGTAGTTAAATCCTTTTTGAAATGCTGCTCCCTCTCGCTATGGATGGCTCGGAAGATGATGTTCTTTGGAATCACAGTGACGTCGGCAACGAATCCGATTCAACGTCCAACGATGATTCAACACAAGTAATTAGAACAGACTACTTTATTTAGAAAAAAATACTGTTTACCGTGTCAGGTATTTAATATTAAGTAAATTGCGTTTATGTTATTTCTGTCTTGGGTATTTTTATTTCTTCCAAATAGCCTTTTCCTAAATACCCCCCCCCCCACAAACAGTAATTACGATGCGTCTTAAATGTTATTTCCGGATGAAAAGCGGAAATCGACGTGTTTTTTAAGAATTCCGAAACTTGAACCGAATTAGTTCCATCAGCAATAATCAGTGTATGAAAAGAGTCTTTATACCCCACTCTGATCAACTGAGAGCAACAATAACATTCAAATCGATAGCAACTATCGTGATGTAGATATCACACTATTATTTACAATCGCAAAGAAAATTGGTGAACTGAAACCCATAAACCGTCCGTTAAGCACCACCGCTGATACACACATATATATGTATATATATATATATATATATATATATATATATATATGTACATATGCATAACAAGGAAGAAATGTACGTCTGTGTCTATACGTCTGTGAGTATGTGTTAAATAATAGTGGAGCTTTCAAAAAGTAATACAGTTTTTTTAGGGGCTAATTGTTGAAAATATTGATTAGGATAATTTCAATTTGTTTCGTCAAAGTTAATAAGTACAATATTGTTTCCATGTAGATTTTAAAAGAATCGTGAAATATTTGTATTTTTCGGCGTATTTGTTTTCATTCATTTTATAATTTCATTAAACGAATGAAACTAATTCGTCAGTTCTTCCTACGTATTTTTCAGATATTTTGTTATTTTTCTCTCGTTTTATGCGACTAATCAGTTTTTAAGAATTTTCTTTGAAGCTACTAATGGAAGTAAAATAAGAGTTTCGATTTATTTCTTAGTTCTCAGTCCTAATTTTACGGTTTATCTTTAATTTTTGGAAACTGAAAGCAAAATCCGCCACATGTATTAAAAAAAAAAACAGGAACTTTAATAGAAATTTAACGTTAAAATTGTTTTTAATATTTTCTTCTTTTTTTTTTTGTTTTTCACATAACTTTTGTTTTGTTTTTCATATAACTTTTGTTTTTTTTTTTTTTTTAAACTATAATTAAACTAAAAAAAAAAATTACTTTTTATTATCAGAATTGTTTTCTAAAACAGGTGAGATCCCCCGAGAATTTTTCTGGTCTTATAGATTATGAAAATAAATCGAATACGTCCGAAATATTTTATGGAAATGGCAAAATTAAGCTTAGAGTAATTTTCACTCTAGAAAAGCCGAAGGAGATGTTACAAGTTATTTTTTATGAGAAAATTTTGAGAATTTCTATAAAGAAAAATCATAATAAATCATTGATAAGGGGAACGCATCAAAATGTACACGATATATTTTCAGCTGATTCCTTTTCAGTCCCGTTTCACTCACTACTTGTTCTACTTTCGCGCGATTTCTATCGAATACGTTTGCAAAGTAATTTAAAATTATTCTTTGTTAGAAATTTTTTTCTGAAATGGATTTAAAAGATCAAGTGTCCTGTTCAGGCGCTTAAAATATTAATCTCTAAAAATATAAGAGAACTTACAGATAACGGTAAGGTTGACGTTGTAGTTCCTGGTCGGCGACTTTTTGAAATCAACTCGACATCTATAGATTCCAGCGTCTGAATCGCGCACCGCTTGCAATGTTAACCTGGCCGGATACTTGCCAACTCCTAGTTCGAAACTTATTCGACCGCCCACCGTTTTCTCGTCTGACCAATGAGTTGCCTCGGAAGAGGTCTTATCTCGAATATCGTAGCTGCAATTGTAAATTAACTTGGATAAATTTTCTAAAGTTTATGCGCACGTTTTACTTGTTGATCTATCGATCAAACAGTTTAACATCGCTAACTGCGAAACAATTTACTGGCGAGAACACTCATCACCGGCGAATATTTCGTTTTTGAATATTTTAACGTATACTGAAAAAAGTAAATTCCCGTATCGTTTTCATTTTTCATCCTCCTTCTCTGTAATAAACATGGGAGTCGCCAGCGGCGGCAGGGGGCACCTACCCCCCCTGCAGCCTTGAAACTTTTTAATCCATGATGAGTATATTCATAGGCGCGTAATTATGGACAATTTGGAAGACTTTTATAATAAAGTTCGCAGACATGGATAAAAATACTTTTCTTTTTATGCTGGTCACACCGCGAATTTAGTTTAAATATATATATATAATATAGTATAATCAGGTTTTATTGCTAACAAAACATGAGAGCTTTCCTTTCCTTTAAGGTATCATCCTGTATATTTTTTTGTCTACAAATTTATTTTCCTTCGGACTGCTAATTGCACGAGTTTTAGTACCCCGATCTTTTTTGACTCCCTTGCTATCTCTCCATAGTAGTTCTGGCCGTCTCCACCTTCCCACCGAATAACTTTCTTAGTGTCCTCAGTTTCCTTTTGTCCTACGTTCTTTCTTCTTGATGGGTAATCGTCCGTAGCTGACGAGCCCAATAAAAAAGTAAAAAAAAAAAAAAAAAAAAGAAAGATTTTATTCTTGTTTAATAAAATATTAAGCCTTTACAAATTATAAATTTTGTTTTTCCTATAACTCATTTCCTCTTTCTCTCACCTTGCCCCACCCCGCTCATCGGCTGGCAACGCCCTTGATAGTAAATGCAACAAAATATGATGAAATTAGGAAAGCGGGATTATTTTAAAGAGTTTTCGTTATGGATTCCATCAAACGATTCCGTAAGGAATATGTTAGCGAATGAAGACGAAGCAAAATGTACATTACGATGTCGATAAATAAAAAAACAGACCTATATATATATTAACTACAACGTAATTCTTAGGCTACCCCCAATTCGAAAAAATGTCCCAATTTTGTGTAACGTAAAATGTCCCAAAAAAATGTCCCAATTTTATGTAACGAAGAATGTCCCAATTTTATGTAACGTTTGTTATATTTTATAGGATTTTTGTTATTGTTATTTAAAAAATGTCACAATTTTATGTAACGAAATATGTAACGAAAAATGTAACGAAAAAATATCTTAATTTTATGTAATGAAAGTTAAATGTTAGGATAGGATTTTTGTGATTATGTTTTGTTTTTTCTTTTTGTGTTGATGCCTGTAAGAATTACGTTGTAAATTTTGATCATTTTATACAAAGTATAGAAGAGAAAGAGACATAAATAAAAGCAAGAGGGGTCAAGGGGCACAGCCCCTGGCGAGGCCAAAATGGCCGAGTTATATATATATATAATAAACGTTGTACATGCATGCCACAGAAAAATGGGCATTTTTTAAATATAAGTAAATTATTTATTTTAAAATTTTTGTTAGAAGATATACATGTAAGCAAAAGTGAATGTTTTTGTAGCGATCGTACGTCTTTATATAACAAATATTGGTTTGATGCTTATATGTTCGCATAAATAAGATTTTTCCAATACTGTTTAGTTTTGCTGCTCAAAAAGGAACGTCTGAAAAAAAAGTGTAATTTTTTACTATGAACAATAATGTAGCTGAATATCATTTCATAGATGTTTTAAGATATTCCGATTTTACCGGGCGGGAAGTAAAATAATACTTTGACGACGATAATTCAGTTACAGTCTGCGTCAGCGATGTTCACATTTTCATTATTTTTTTTTCTTTTAGCTATTTTCCCCGAGCTCTTTTTATTCAGACCTGTCTGAATTTTATTAATGTTGCACATATCTTTTTCTAGCATTGCTGAAAATTTGCAAACTGCAACACAGTTACTGTAACACTTACACTTGTATGCAGTTTGATGCTAACTATCAGTGATAATGCCATACTCTAAATTTAATGATCACACGCACGTAAACTAGACTATAGTCACGTAAACCCCTCAATACGTTTCTTCCTTTTCTAGTCAACCCTCCTTTTATTTTAACATCCAGCCTAATCTTCCTACCTGTGTCCTTGGTTTTACAATTTTCCTTTGCTTCGTCGCTCCGTTATTACTATCCACTTACGTGACAATCACATTCTTCTTCCTTTCTCACGTTATCGTTTTCGTCTCGCTCTATCCCCATAATTATCCTCTCCATCCTAACGACGAAGCCGTCTGCGATCCTGACCATATCTTCTTTGAATGTCTATCCCTCGTGAACAAATCTACACTTCTTTGTACTCTGATCTGTTATCACTCAAACTCCTTAAACCTTATTCGCTTCGTATATCGTATCGTTTCCGTCGGTCTCCGTTTTTCCTATGCTCAGTTCTTTTATTTTATCAATAGCTGAACTGATTCCTTTCCCTGGTGTCGTTTCTATGCAAAGATCCGTTATTGACTTGTCCAAGGGGAGTGGGTTAAAATAAACCTTCAAAAAATTGTAATTAAGATGGAATCACTTTCGTTGTTTATTAACGAAGTTACTTCTTATCTATATGTAAAACCAAGATTGGATAGGATATATAGTATTACTAACTTTTTAGGCATATTAAAAGAAAACATTCATCAATGATTACCTCTACTGCCAGAGAAATTATTTTAGTGCATTTACACTTTTTCTCAAATATACGTTTATATTAAACGTTCAAATAGTCTAAGAAAGAATAAGTTGGTACAAACTTTTACCGTCTAGTAAAAGGAGCCCAGAATATTTCATAAACAACGTCAAATTTTGATCACTTAAGTTTTTAGTGAACATTACATAACAAAATATACGTAAAAACTACTACTGGTTCAAATAATACCGGAGCATATGTATTTCTGTTAATGTGTATAGAGACAAAACAACTTTTAGGCAGGTGTTTGTACAAAGCAAAATGGTAATTTCAGTACTACGCAAGTACTGGAAGGCTGAGATCGCCTTACATTTCTTAACTAATTAGAGGAAAGGGGGAATAACGGGGGCGTTAAGGGAAATAAACAATAAAAGCATAAACAGAATATATTTATTAATTAAAACTAATCACAACACTTTGGTTATATATTAAATTGTCATTTGGCATAGAATTTGGTAAAGTAACTAATCAAATAATGTTTTAATTTTAATTTTACGAAACTCTCATGAAAACCCCATCGTGCCCCATGGTAGGGGCAGTATGGGGTACATGATTATTTTTCGTCACAGAAAAAGCAGATCTGTATTTTTATCGTCAACAACAGCACAGGCTGTATGAGCCCAACGTCCACATAGCTGGCAGGCCACCCAATGCTCCGAAGACTTCAAATAAGTGTGGTTCACGTCAACGCAATACAGGCATAAGGTATTCTTGTCTACATTTTCTATATCAGAGTGAACTTTTTGGGTTTTCTGTTTCTCAGAGTTTTTCTTCAACCTGGGATCATATGGATTTAAACAATTCTTCATTCGTTTAAATTGTTCTTGTTCTTCTAACTCGTTTTTGTAAGGGGTTCAAGTAGGAACAACAGTTTTCCCTCTGCGATATTTTTTCCTTGTTTGGTTTCTTTGTTTGACTGTTGGGAACGCGAGACTGTCTTTGGGAGAAGCTTTTTCGAAGGAAGTTGTTAAGTTACGACATACTTTTCGAATCGGAGATCGAATTAGGCTATCTTCGTTTTGTATTGATGGTCCGGGTTGAGGCTTTGAGATAGGAGTTCTCTGATGTAAAGGTGACGTAGTTGCAGGCAAAAATGGTTCAATTGGGTCCTCTTCAAGGGAAGGCGACAGTTGTTGCTGGATTTCGGCAGTTATTAGGCTCATCATTTATTAGCGGTATGTCTGTTGTTGAAGCAGCTAAAAAATCTGAATCAGTAAAGTTATTTTGATTGAATGGCCATATGACATATTTTTTGAATGCATTGATTGCTGTAAACATTGTTGCAGCTTGAACATAATCATGTGCAAATATTTCGCTCATTTGAAAAGTTGTTATTATTCGCCCTGGGTGCGACCCTAACCAGTTAGAGCAGGCTCGGTCATAGTATACACTCAAAGGTTTCATAAAGTCAACATTCAAGGGTTGGAGCCTGTGGGTGCAGTGCGAGGAAAAGCAAAGCATTACAACACCATTCTTGCGTGTATATTCAATAACCTCTATGTTTTGTGTGTGCGTTACATGACCATCTAGAAGAAGCAAGACTGGGTTAGTTATTGACGCACCAGAAAACTTGACGAACCGTTGGAACCAGGTTATAAACTTTTCTATAGTCATCCAGTCTCGAGCATTGCACTCTGCGGTCGTCCCTGGAGGAGCTCGATCCAATAACTCTTGCTTCATTCTCTGTCGAGGGAATATTAGCATTGGAGGCATGTAAATTCCGGCTGCATTAAAACATACCTCAACCGTAACCGTCTGTCCTCCTTCTGCGGGAGTTATTATATTATATAAATATAATGGACCATTCTTTCAGACTACTTACATAACAGGGGCATAATGGGGTACCCCATCGTGCCCCATAGCCATATCCCCGTTATGCCTCATGTCTAACATTATTTTAAATAATGAATAAAAAAAAAACGAAGTGATTTAGAGTGATTTTGTTCAAAGCATATCAATAAGTAATGTCGCTAGAAAAACACAATAAAAAAACGGTAGTAGTAATATAAACACTTAACTTCTTATATACGTTTTCGTGATCATTCAAAATTAGATGAAATGACGTTGAAAAAAACTTTTTATCGTAAAAAACAAATGCAAGCAGTTTAGTCGCCGGTCACTGTCGGACTGAAAACTGAGGCAAAATGGTCGCCTATTAGCGACAACAACATACGTCTAGTGCCTGTGGTTACTTGTAAATATTGCTAGCCCCGTCGTGCCCCGCGTCCCCGTTATGCCCCCCTTTCCCCTATATCAGTAATGGACCGTAATAAAAATAAATCAAAAAGAACTGTTAACAGTTCATTGTTTTACTTATTTATTATTTTGTGGTAATTAGAAAATAATTTCTATTACTTACAAACAAGGTTATCTAAATTTTTTATTTGAATCATTTTGGAAAGAGTATCAACATTAAAAGAGGTAGATAATTTTAATATAAAACCTCCACTAAGTACTTCAGGGAACGTAGAAATTAACAAACCTAAACTATAAATCAAAGTAAATTAAAGTTGCTCTGTTTGATAAGAGAAAAGACCAAGGAAATTTTATTGCACATTTTTACATGCGATTTGTAATAATTTTGAGTCCGAATTGTGACTTAGCAAGCCACCACACGATTTCTCATATACATACATATATATATATATATATATATATATATGTATGTAACTGAACATAAACGGTACGTGGTATACAGAGACCAAAAAAGACCTGGATGAACTGAAGATCACGGCTGAAGATATAGAACAGCAATCAACGTTAAAGAAAAAATTATTTGACTGCAAAAGATTCGCGGGGAAACGTAAAGGAAAAAATGGCGTTTCGTGGACCGAAGAAAGAAAACAAAGACACAGTGAAAGAATGAAAGCAGTATGGAAAGAGAGGAAGAAGAATGGCAGAACCAGTTGACAACGTAGTCCACCAGCGGCTAATTCGAAATAATAATAATATATGTATGTATATGTGTATAATCTGTCAAGCAAATTTTTTCGAGTTTGGTTGCCGAGCGTGAGTGTTGCTTAAAGTAATGTACTAGCATCAGGGCGCGTATTAACACTTGACGCGTATTTCAATATTGCCGAAAAAATCATATTGCCACCCTCTCCTGTTATTTCTCCTCTTCACGAAAGCACTAATCTCGTTTTTGTTTGATCTCTGTTATACGTTCATCCGTTCTTTTTTCCGACCTGTTTACATCCTGGCGGACTACGTGGAGATAACGCAGCGAGTGTTACATCTGACTCAAGGTTAATGTGAAGTTCCCTGATTTGGTGACATCAGCGCGTTTCAGTTGTTTTATGAACGGACTTCTTTCGTTTGACAGACTATATGTGTCCATATATATATATATATATATATATATATATATATAGATATATATATATATATAGATATATATATATATAGATAGGCTTTTATCGAATCGGTATTTCAAAGGTAAAAAACTTAGAATCCGATAAGGAGAGTCGTTTTTTAAAATGAGTAGAAACAACAAGATCCATCCATTGAAGAGAACTTAAAGACATTTACACAGGCGATATTCAAGCACAAATTTCATAGTAGCAGAATCGCAAAAAGTGACTGCACTAACTGTTCTGTGTTGGAGTTTAAAAGTGCTAACTTCCAGTTATAGTTCTGCTATTCGCAATCCTGAAAATAGCAGCTATCAAAGAACTCTTAAGCAAAAGTGATAATATTTTCCAAGTACTTGCAGTGAGTTAACTGAAGAAGGTTATTATTATTATTATTATTATTATCGGGAACTCCGGGAAAATGCTTTGTTACGATCGTAAGTCGTAATTACCAAACGAATACTTAAGAGGTCGAGCTAACAGAAATGAACGGATCGAAGAGCCCGAGCAGAGTTGTGGCTTTATTCTTGCGCCCTCAGTTCCTCGGTTCTTTTAACTTCCTTCCTTTTGTTCTACCTTTACTGCTGAATCTATTGCCATCTTACAAGCCATTATTTATATTTCCTCTTCTGCCGGTCCTTCCAAATTCCTTATTGTTTTTGATTATTTAAGAGTTCTTCCGGCATTATCTCCAGCTTTCCTTTCTCCATCCACTGATCCTATCATCCTTTCTATTCCCTCTCTTCTTCAAAGATTTATCCTCTTCAACGTCTACCCAGATTGACTTTCTTTTTGTTTTCAAGTCGTCGATTTGCTTGCTAGATCTGCAACTTCCAGTGTGAGTTCTATTAGCAGGATTGTAGCACATACAATATTCTTCTTCCAACTAAAACCCGACACCTTAAGTATAAGCACTCTGTTTATGTTTCTCTTTTCGCTAATCCTAATTCCTTTTATCTTTTGCTTATCCCTTCTTCTCGTCCATGATTTTATTACTTTCCCCTGGTTTTTGTCGGTCCATAATTACTAAATTACCTCGCCTCCGTTTCTCCCGCAGTCTCCTTTCTGTGTTCTCTAAATCGCTTTCCCTTGGCTACATTTCCCTTTTGTCCATTGAATTCTGAAAGTTCCTATTATGTTTGTGCGCAGATCACATGTTTTTCGAGTGTTCTGGTTTATCTCGCGAGCGCGAGTTAGTTTATTCCCAACTTTTAAAGCTTGGTCTTCCTGCTCCTTTCAACGCACGCTATCTTCTTTCTCCGCCTATTCTCTCAGTTGTTTCTCTTTCAGAAGTGTTCCTGGGTTCCACTGCCGATAAAATAAAAATATAACTTCTACTCTTCATCCATCTCATCCACTTTTCTGAGCTAATGTTCTTTGTTAACAAACCCAAAAGGAAAAGAAAAAAAAAGATAAAAAAGAAATTAATGCCCCAAAATAAGCTTATTAATTAAGAAACCTATGGTCATTAGTGCCGTTGTGCTTAGTACATTGTGAACCTTAAGCCCTGTCAAGGGTATGGGATTTGCTTTACTTTACTATGGTTACGAAAAATTAAAAAAAGCGTTGGTAATAATTTTTATTTTACCAGAATATATTCTTTTTTTTTTTTTTTTTTTTTTTTACTATGGGTTCGTCAGCGAGGACATTAGCCCAAGAAATGGGAATAGAGAAAAAATCAGATTTTTATGAGGCGTGAAACATTCAACAAGAATGTATCAAGCGCCTGGATGACAGAAGGAGAAGGAAGGGAAAGAATAAATGCAGCACAATAGGGAGTAGGAACATTGTTTGATAAGAGAGAGGAGTAAAAGGAAGATTGTTCAGATGAAAGTGATGAACATTCGAACATTATGTGATCAGGATCACATACATGTTGACTGTTAAGAGGATGTAATGGACAATACGGAGATGCCGCGAGAGAGAATCGGAAAAGCGACGAGGGAAGCCAGCTGTGCCCAAAGCGGAGGCGGCATATTGCCGAGATGCTGGAGCGACGCATAAAAGGGAAGTCAAGAAACCAGGAACAGAAAGGAAGAGAAGGCTGGATGGACAAGTAAAAGGAATCCGGGTTTGAGAATGAGGAGTAGTAGGAGTTAAACCATAATTGGTTGTGCGCTGCAGAGGACAGAAGATTAATATTGACGGATGGAAAAGTAGTAAGGAACCTGCCGGAAGAAGAAGCTCGCCGAGCTAATAAGTCAACTGACTCATTTCCTTCTATTCCAGAATGGCTAGGGATCCAAAGGAAATTAACCTCGATTGCACAAAAAAGAAAGAGGTCATGGATCAAGGAACGTATAAAAAGGATTACATAATCAGTAGAGTGGGGAGGCAGAGGAGATGCAACAGCCTGTAGCACGCTTTGAGAGTCTGATAGAATAAGGAAATTACGAGAGACCTTCGAAGATCTGATGAAGAAAAGTGCATGGAGGATAGCAATAGACTCGGCACAGAAAGTCGAACAGAAGGAAGGAAGTTTAAAGGACTCAGAGTGATTTAATGAAGGACAAAGAAAGGCTGCACCAACTCCACTTGGGCTCTTGGAACCGTCCGTGTAGATTGTAACGTGGTTAGAATAGTGGGAGTTTAAGGTATGTAAAAATTCCGATCTAACGGCGTGATGCAGAACGGTTGTAGGGGGAGCAGAAGAGTAAAAGCAATTAATTGGATGAAGAAAGGAGGAAAAGTTAAAAGAAAAATATGGGAGCTTATCGCAAGTGTGAATGTATGGTAAAAATTGAAGGAGTCGAGTAGAAATAAGAGACAGAATTGGTGTTTTATTGGCACTAAATCGCCAATCCTGTAGAATGAGGGAATAAGAAGGAATAAGTGAGGAAGAGGAGATAGGAAGACGTTTAATAAGGAAGCGGTAGCCTAAATAGGAACGCCGAATAAAGAGTGGAGGAATGTGGGTTTCCGCTTGAATAGCAGGGATAGGAGAAGATTTCTGAGCTCCAAGACAGAGGCGGAGGCAAGTATTTTGGACGCGATCGAGCTTGGAGAGCAAAGACCTGGAAGAGTTACCATAAATAAAACAGCAATAATCTAGAATAGAACGGATACAGGATTTGTAGAACATGAGCAAAATGCACGGATCACCTCCCCAGTTCGTATGTGAAAGGGACTTAATAAGGTTGAGCCTTTTTAGTGATGACACGTATATATAGTTAATATGCTTGTGGAACGAAAGACGGCTATCCAAAAATACTCCTAAGTAACGGAAATGGTTAGCCAGGGGGATCGGATTACTATTTAAGGAAAGACTAACTAAGTAGGGGTCAAAAGGACGAAGAGTAAAGACAACAGCAGAGGATTTCGTTGGAGAGATAGACAGATGAATATTAGATAAAGCGCTTTCCAAAATCGTTAAGTAATGTTGCAGCTGGGAATTAGCGGTGGAGATACTACGATGGGTGGAGTAAATGAGGATGTCGTCAGCAAAAAAAAGGGAAGAGGAGATTGTTGACAGAGAAGCAGTTTTTATAAGGTAAATGTTAAAAAGGGTTGGACTTAGACAAGAGCCCTGCGGTAGTCCACGAAAGACCAGTCTAGAAATAGGTTCGAGCGGAGAAGAGAGAAAGATAGTCCTAGATTGGAAAAGGCTAATGACAAGAGCAGAAAAGAAGGGTGGAATATTCAAGGAGAGCATGGAATCGAATAGGGTGGGAAGGTGGACATTATCGAAGGCAGCAGAGACATCGACGAAGGAAGCAATGAGGAATTTTTTGTTGATAAAAGATAAATACACATCTGACAAGAAAGTACTGATACAATCGGGAGGGCCGCGTCCAGGGCGAAATCCAAACATATTATTTGGCAATACTTTATTGTGCTCAAGCCACCAAATTAGCCGTCTATTAATTATACTTTCGGAAAAGGGGTTACTAATAACTTCGTGTTAACAAAGCGCGGTTATTGAAATATGTCATCTTTTTCCAGTTATCATTGAAAAAGGCATTAGTTATCATTTCTTTTTTTTTCACGCGTCTTGGGAACCGGATATAAAAAAAAGAAACATATTACTGATTTGGAGACGTTAAAAAAGGAGAAACTGGTTGAGTGAAAACGCGGAAAATGTTTTTGAAAAAAAAAAAAACATCAACATGTATGGAACTGCGAAAGAAGGCTTAATTTTTCACTCCGTCAAGCTTAATAGCACAGTTTATACCGGTAGTATTATGCCCTTAAGGAAGGATGTTAGAAAGTTCGATTTACGAATTTTTACATACTTTTTTTATGACATTTTCTAAAATTTCGAAAAAGAAGTCTCTTTTGGCAGGTAATTTTTTTTTTTTTCGGTTTAACAAAAACTTACAAAGTTCCTTCACGTCAAATTTTCGGTTTATACGCAGGGAGCAAAAAATGAGTTACACAGATAAGTAAACAAGCTATCCATTATCGTAAAAAATTTTACCTGTAAATAGGCGACTTCAGACCATCTTTGTACCATATGACCAAGTAAACGGTATCTCCGGGTATAGGTGGTGTAATGTTGCATGATAGTTTAGCTACGCCTCCTGCGACGGCTTCTGTTTCTTCGAGATTAACTGCAAAAGAAAAATTAAAAATTTCACAGCAATACTACAAAACCACCATACAACAAAGAAAACAATTAACAGTGAATTTTTTTTCTATTTCTCGACAAGTTTACAAAGAATCTTTGTCCGAAAAGAGTACGAGAGCGGAAAATCAAGTAGGTAGCAATTCGGATTGATAAAGTGAAATATTTCCGAGGAGAAATAAAGGATAAGATAAAAGAGACATAATAGGCGGTCAATTACTCAACTAATTTATTATTGTTCCTCTTATATCTCCTGTTTTCTTCTTCATCATTTATCATTCCCGCCGCCTTGTCAATATCGGACCGAATCTAAATTTAATAATTCCGTCTCTTTTTTTATAGTGTCTAGCTAGAAATCTCTGCTTGATGTTACCTCTTTTCTTTTTCCAGGCGCAAAAGAATAGTACTCATTTAGCAACTATAGTGGATCTAAAAATTTCTATTTTTCCACATTATTCGATTTATAAATAACTTCTTTTCGGATCACCACAGTTTAAATTTTTTACGCTAGATGAGACAAATAAAACGGATTTATTTTTTAAAAAAATTAATTGTTTGATGTAACGAGAAATTGAGCCTAGGTACGATTTAAAAAAAAAAAAAAAACTGAAAAAAAGCCTGATATTTTTAGACGAATGAAAAAGCAGCTTTAACTATCAACTTACATACACATAGTGGCGACAACCGGAAAGAAAGAAATTGAAAAGAAATAGCGAGAGTGAGTACAATTCTTTCAAGCGGATTGGCCAGTAATGCAAAAATAAGGAACCACTTCTATTGCGAATGGAGGAATTTTTCAGTAATTGTAAACCATGGTTTTGGAAATTTCCTGCGGCATGATCTATTGAATTATACTCAGTTATTTTCCCATAAATATATATATATATATATATATATATATATATATATATATATATTCAGACCAAGAAGAAATTTTGTTTTCAGCATAACGGTAATAAGTTTCGGCCATGAAAGTTTTTTTTTTTTTGTTTTTCAGTTTTTACAAAGAAATGGGATTAAGAAAAATGATGATTTGTTGAAATAAGTGAAGAAGAAAATACTGAAGATAGGCAAGAGTCTGAAGAATTGGAAGAAGACCCACGCATATTAAAAATCTTTCATTTTTATTTTTAAAAATGTACACAGCTTTCTATGATATTTTTTCAAAATTAATATATTACATGCACCGGAAAACTTAATTAACCGTCCGGTCTTGAAAAATACGGAAATCAGAAAAATTTTCGCATTTACCTTAGTAAATTTTGTTATTTATGTCTAACCGGTGGAATGTTAGTAGAAATCCTTCGAAAAAACGTCAATTTCTTTCACCCAATCGGAGATCTCTCACTTTTTAAGAAAAACAACTTTTAGACCACATAGAAACTTTATGGTATGGAGAAATCGCTACCTATTTTTTGCACAGGCACGTGTCTGCATTAATTTTTATTACCTCTGTGTGGTGCACCTATAATTTAAATTTTTGTTCATTTTCATTTTACTACCCTTACATATTTTCTAAAGTGTTCATTTATTCATCGCTTTCATTCGAATAAAAGTTAATATTCTTACAAATGTGTTACTATTACAAAAAATCATCAGATTCTGAGTTTTCCCTTTTTTTTTTTTTAGTAATTTGCGGGTCCCACAAGGCACTAACCCGTTTGTGGGTTTCCAACATAATTATATCATTTATTTGTACAATATAACATCAACTTAACTTAAGTAATACCTTCTGTTGCAACATAAAAAAAGTGTTAACTTATATATTATTATTATACAAAATCCACACTCCCATTATTTATCATTTATATTAACCATCATCTAAAATAATATTTCCTATTACACAATACCTTAATATGATAACTTATATATTACAATAATACAATATATAATTTTTATACAACTACCACTCTCTCATTAGCAACTTAAACTGGAGATTGTAACTATCTCATGTCAACGTAGTCAATGTTATAAGTGGTTATTACTAGTATTACGATACCTTTATTATTATTATTATTATTATTTCTATTGCTCTTTACACACCATGCTATCAAACAAATTTTAACCTTGTTTTTCCATCTCTCCTGATTTTTATTATATCGTAGCTTTTCTTTTTTTTAACGTGGTATTTCAATGACTAGACAAAGCACTTTTCACTAATTCTGACTTACAATTGCTTTAATTTTTAGAAATTTACAAAACCTTTAGTTCCCCTTCTGTAAATTGACAATTTGCTGTTTTACCATTTTATCACTTATTATTAAATCACCACCGAAAATAATAATCATACTGGTTAAAATGTGTTACACACACACACACTCGTTATATCAGCAGGAATCAAATCGTTCTAGTTGCAAATGTTATTCCATTTCAATTTCGTTTCTCTTTAATTCATAAATTGATGAAATTTAATATAATAATCGTAATCATAAATCACACAATAAACTCCACAGACGAAAAAAGCACATAACGAAGTAGATATTACGATGCACAGTTAAACACCCAGATACTTCTAAGCTACGGTTACCACCAAATACGTTAGAGTGCGAGGCTTGCTACTGTGCCTACTGCTGGTGACCCTAATTACAATAACTGATAAATGCTATGTTATACGATCACTCGATATCTCTTATCACTATTGTATTAAACACCCACTATTATATCGATTTAACAAACATAACATAAGAAGTTTATTAAAATAAAAAACACTCTTCTGATATCCTCTTTGCAAACATATTGTTTTCCTAACAGATTTTCAGCTTTTGCTTCATTGTAACAGAACACCTGTAAAAGCAAAAAAAAAAAAAACAACCCAAAAAACAAAATAAACAAAACACAATTACAAGTGCATAAATATAAAAAAAAGTCAAAGATTTTAGAGTTCAAGTTAAATCATATACAAAAACGCTCAGGCAGAGTTCTATTAAAGTATATAAACCAGCTTGCGTACAAGTGTGCAACACAGTGAGACATTTTCATGACTTTGTCCGTTCAGCGTCGTCCTATTATACTTTTCTAATATGTATTAATTAAGCCCTATCCTCTCCTTCTTCACATTCCTCTGATAATATTATTCTCTCAATTCGTTCTCTTACCTCCACTTTGCAGTCATCCCGTTCTATTCTCATTGATATTTTGTGGGTCTCCAGTCATTCTGGAATTGATGGCAACGATGCAGCCGATTCTTTGGCTCGTTCTGCTGGTCGCCTTGATTCATTCCTTACCCCATTTCCCTTCTTCAGATATCCTTTCCTTATCCACCTCCAATCACGCCAGACTTTGGCAGGATATTTATCCCTCCCTATTTTCTAATCGTCATTCTCATTACCGTTTCATTCAGCCAATTCCTCGTTCCCTGTCTTGGTTCCATTCTATTCCTCTCAGTCGTCGCTCTTCTATTGTCTCCCTAATTCGTCTCCGGATCAATCATTCTCTCCTCTGTTCCTCTCGCTTTCGATTTGCTCTATCGCCTTCTCCTGATTGTCCTCTCCACGATTGTGATCCTCCTATTTCAAATTTGTCTTCTTTTATACTTTTTTTTTTTTTACACTGTTCTCTTCGCGAACTAAATTACAAAACTTTTCGGAATCCATAACACTTTTCGCGGGAAACGTTGGAATGGAGGAATGTAGTGTACCACCTGCGGCAACACACGAGAGACTAAAGTGCGCTCAGCAAATGAATGACGTGTGAAATACACAAACCTACGATGATCTTCACAGGTCTTTACAAGTCGTTACTACAGGAAACACTTTTATCTACTTTTGTTGAATGCATTCAGTCGTATGTCGAAAATCGGTATTCAATGCTTTCTCATTAGTAATCGGTCGTGTCTAAGTAAAGCCATGAAATTTTCGTAACAATTTTCTGTGACGCTCCATTTCGTGACGCTTTTCGAGTTTATGTACCAAAGCCAGGACATGAAAATGTCAAGGAAAATCGGTCTCATTCAATGCTATCTTATTAGTAATCACTCGTATCCAAGTAAAGACACGAAATTTTCGTAGTTATCTAGAATTTATTATTTACCATAGTAATCATTCCGTCTAAATTTTTACATTTAATTTATCCTCACTACGGTAATTGTTTTGTGCGCTCAGCAAATGTAAATAAGGAAATGACGTGTGGAATGCGCAAACCTACGATGATCTTCACAGGTCTCTTTACAAGTCGTTATAGGAAACACTTCTCCATTTCGTGACGCTTTCCGAGTTTACGTGCCAAAGTAAAGAGACATGAAAATATTAGTTATCAGTCGTATCCAAGTAAAAACATGAAATTTTCGTAACGCTTTTCGAGTTCATGTGCCAAAGCAAAGACATAAATATGTCAAAAAACAAGAATAATAAACGCGGTTATGCAGAGTGTTAATTATAGAACTTTTGAATACCAATGCAATAAACACAACTAGTGTAATAATGATATAAATATGATTTTCGTTTAAAAAATAAAAATAATAACTAAAGTTTTTTGGGTTTTGAGAAGGGCTCACATAGAGGTGTAAATTTCAACAGACATTTGTTTATTGCTTTTTTTTTTGAGGAATTGGTAAAGTCATTTTTTTATTTTTGACTTCCGTATTAACATTTAGTAGATATTTTGAAGTTGAATTTAAATGTCCAGGCCCTTCATCCCTCCCACCCTCTACGCAGTGGTGTTATAAGAGCTACGGGAAATTTTATTTAGTAAACGCGCGAAAAAGTGCACGCCATTTTGCACGTTTCGAGAAATTGTTCGTATTTCGACGTTTAATTAAGAATTTTGCCGGCCAAAAAATCAATCGTGGAAAGCGGAAGGGTCAAAAAGAAGAATGAAAAAAAAACAATTCAAAGGAAAATTTGACTAGATCTGGTCGTTCGGGCGCGTAGAATTATTTACCAGTGTTTTTCTGGCATCAATTTTACAGTGCTCAAAAAAGACGATGCTGGACAGCACGTTTCCGAAAGAAAAAAAAAGAAAAAAGATTTATCTTTGTTTTCATCAATAAGAGGCTTTTCATTTTGGAATTTATTGCAAGTCGGAAGTTGTTTTTTGGATGCTCGAACTGAAAAAACGTGGCTGGAAAAGGGCGAAAAATATTCGCCGTCTACATTGAAAAATTGGAAATATATATATATATATATATATATATAAACGGCTCTTTGTCGGTATTAAATTTAAAATTAGGCCTGGCAAGGGAAAAAATCAGTCAAGCGAGGACGAAACATATTTCAGAATAGAATAGAATGCAGACACACAAGAGTGCTGGAAAAATTCTAACATAACGGATGAGACGATACACTGAGGATATTTCCTTAACAACATCATCGTCACAACGGGGACTGTATTTGGTCGGCGTGCTGGAGCTGTTGCGACAATATTCTAAACGATTTTCCACTTTTCCAGCGTGCCTTGTCAGAATCTTCGTCAGATGAAGAAGCCCCGAAGACGACCAGAAACGGAACATGAAGAAATGGATGTAAGAGCGCAGTGGTGGTCTGTTGATAAGCGAGAAGTGAAAAGTGTTATTATAATGGTACGCGGGTGTAAACCGGAGGAGGAGTGGGGTGGGGGGAGGCAGCTCCGTTGGAAGAGGACATACACTCTCCGGTGAAGAGAAAGAAGCAAAAACGGTTTCGTTGCAGAAAAATGGACTTCGATAGACGGGAAAGCTACTGCAGACGTGTGCAGGTAACGGTGAATGGAGTGCGCGACAGCTGAGCCACCGAGTTGTGGAGCCCGGGTTCCTAGCCGAGCCCAAACGAATAAAAGTCCTCCTAAGTAAATCGTGTCACGTACTCGACATATAAGTCTTAACACGCGTTCGCTACATTCTCACACAGACACCGGAGCGCGCCAAAGTCTCAAACATCTCTCATCCATAGCGGCGGCCTTGTCGAGGGTTTATTTATTAAAAACAGCAGTTTGTTCGAGTATGTGTTACACGGCTTCAGCGTCTAATGCCCGGCGAAAGTACGTGATTAAACCAACAGCCGGCTTCTTAATACACTTCTGCGTCGACTATGTTCCGCCGAATGAAGAAGAGATCTCGGAAAGATGAATGGGAATGTGCGCGAACAAACTGGATGTGATAATGGGAAGCCGGCAAGACGAACGCAGTGTTAAAATTCGCCCTAGAAGAAGCAGCGGATGGCGCAAGGCAGCCGAAAGAATTAAGAAAGTATGCACGGTAAAGACAATGCAGCAAGACTAATATCGCACGCTTGGCCAACAACAGTCATTACTCTTATTGTCGGACTGTGTAAACGTCGAGGTGCACCAGAGAGCCATTATACGTTATGTAACTAATAATGTACCCGACGGTGCCAGCGCACATACGAAATACTAGTGTGTACACCCCTGTATACAGTTCCGTTTTATTCTTATTACTTGGCCAACTCTTTCGAAGCTCTAGATAAATTTTATGTACTCGCCGGTGACAGTGTACTAGTAGGAAGAAGGCGACCGTACGGAAAGTTACAACTTCGTTAAAGCTTGCTCTTTCTATACGCTCACACTGAAGAGTCTGAATTTAATTTTATTCGTCGATTTCAAAACAACAAATTAATCAATTCCGGAATATCTCACACTCGTTTCACCGCTTTAATCCGGTTGCTGATTCGGACAAAAAAAGCCTGGACGAGAAATGCTTAGATGGCATCCAATGGATAGAGTTAAATTTTGACTTTTAAGAAGAAGATTGCTGTCGTAGGGATGTGTCATCAATTTGGAGGAAAGGTGATTTTGTCAGTAGTAAGGAAATACGTCCTAGAAATAAACGCACAGTCCTGAATGCTTTAGTTGTGAAGGACATGTAGTGTTTCCGGCGGAATGCGGATATACACCGAAAATCAGTCGGCTTTGAATAAATGGAAAAAGAGTTCCTTATCATGCCAGCGTGCGAAGAAATTATTCTATCGGTTAATCGATATTGAACGCTTCTTCCGCAGCGAAAAATGAAGTCATGTTATCGCGCAGGATTGAAAAGACTATGCAGCAAGCCCGTCTGTCTTCTGCACAGAAAATTAGATTCAAATCAAAGTCTATTTAAACCAGTTCAAAGTATACGTTTGTCGAGAAATTTATTTTATTTATTTTTTTTAAGACTTTTTTGGGCTCGTCAGACCTTTACCCAGAAATAATTAGAAAAGGAGGGAGGATACGACATCAAATGTTTTTTATGAGAAAGGAATGTGTGGAGAAGGAAAATAAGAGGCGCGATATGGAGTAGGAAGACCGAGTATCAATAAAATGGAATAAGAAGCAGAACACACTCAGCAGAAAGAAATCAACACTTAATAAACACTTGAGACGCATTGCACTACACCTGCACATATGTTGCAGTTTATTTATGGTTCAAAACAGTATAGTTTTCTATTGAGTTCAGGTATCTCGCTTGCGCATAAAATACACAACATTTTGTAAGTATTACAGTATCATGATTTCTTATGTTTTAGATTAGATAAGGTTAATAGTATATGTAAAGTGGTAGCATGGAAGTGTGCATAACGTACCAAGTCTTGGCTTAAATATGTTTTTTAAAAAAGTAAAATGTATGGTGGCACAGCGAATGTTATTAGCGTGTTTTTTATTGTAATAAGATTTTAATAAATAATATTAAAACATAAAAAAGAAATTAAAAAAAAAACATTATTGATTTCCACATCTTAACACTTAATTGCCATCAATAAGGATTAAAACACAATCACGGGGTGTTAACCGAATTTTCTAGGAACACAAACTGCGGCGTGTGGTCTTTCTTTTTATGCTAAATTATAAACGGACCCTGTGCTTGATGAAGCGTAGTTACACAAAAACTGAGTCCGCTCAATGTGAGAGCTATGGCTTTAATCGTTCAGTTGTAAAATCGGCAATCAATCACATCATTAAACGAGCAACGTGGTCCTGTCAGTCCGACAAAATATAACACACTTCAAATAGAGTCGGTAGATCGCAATGACGTGACAAAAAACCAGTGAAACCGATTATTCTTTGTGCTATCGCATTGTGAACAGCCCCCCCCCCAGTTTATCTACTCATTAATTGCGTGAACTTGTTGCAGGTATACATTATTCCGCGTATAAGCATAATTAATAATTCCGTATCTTTCATAAAGACATACACTAGAATATCCAAAATTAATACTACTTTTTTTTTTTTTTCATTAAAAATTTAAACTAACACGTATAATTCTAAATTAAAGTAGCTCAAAGTAGTCCGAAACAGCACTACCAAATACGTTAGAAGTGGTTACAAAATCTTTGCTTTTTGGAATTGAACATCTTCCATTATACTACACAGAACAAGGTTAATGGTTTAACCAATAGCTTAAAACATTTAATTTTATTTTTTCCGGTTTAAGGACCTCTTATATTTGAAGTAACTTAAAATAGATACTTGCGTTAACCCTTGAATTTCTTATAACTTCAGTGAAGCTACATCGCCTGCTTGTGTAAAATTTAAATACCCGTAAAAAAAGAAAAAAAAAATAGCTTACTTAAAGTCTCTAAGGGTCTACTGGAATTCGATTATTCCTTTGAAGTTTTCTTGGTAAAATTTTTCTACAGGTAAACCCGAGGCGCATTAAATTTTATATATAATAGTTAGCCTTAATGACATAAAAACATTATTAAAAACAGTGTTTTCCATATAGCGTAGAAACTGCTGTCACTGAAAGGACACAGTAAGATAGATATGTCGTTCGAAAAGGATTTTTTTTTTTTCATTTTCCATTTGGAATAAGTGTGTAAGGTAAGAATTATGTTTAAACCGCGAAAATGATGCAAGCTAAGAAATCTGATGATTGCGTAACTCTGTGAAAATGTAAACGAGTTCAGAAAATTATTAGTTCTTAAATTTCGCATAAACAATTTTGGCGGGAAAAGTTTCAAAGCGCTAAATAATTATCGAAATTGGGCAACGTGCGAGACTTTCGAAATATAGCGGACGTATAAAATTTTAAAGTTCCTAGGATCTTTTTCGAATATAACCGGTAAAGTTGATAAACAAACGAATATTTTATTACGACGTTTCATTTGTTGTTACTTTTAATAATTGCCAAAAGCCGAGTAAACCTTGCTTGAACCGAAATAATGTAAGCCCCTTTCTTAGTGCTAACTAAATGCATTTTACATGTATTTTAACTACTCCAAGGGTGTCCTTCACAACTCCTCCTCTTCTTTCCGTTTCTCTGACGGTATCATTCTCTCAGTTCGATCTCTCATCTCCACTTTCATCTCTTTCCGATATCGAGGGCAATGACTTAGCCGAATCTTTATAGTGTCTATTCCTCGACTTTTTCCCTTCTTCAGGCATCTGACTTTCCGACTTTGGCTGGCCATTTATCCATCCTTATTCTCTAATCGTTGTTCGCAGTACCGTCTTATTCAACCGGTTTTCTCTGCCGTGGCTTCATTCTCTTCCTGTCAACAGTCGTGTCGTCCCACTGTTGTTTGTTTCCTTAATTAGACTCAAGATCAATCATTCTTTTCTCTCCTATTCT
Organism: Icerya purchasi; assembly: GCA_039619475.1. Lineage (NCBI taxonomy): Eukaryota > Metazoa > Arthropoda > Insecta > Hemiptera > Monophlebidae > Icerya > Icerya purchasi. Next base: position 545,819,692 of record CM077115.1, read on the forward strand.
CGATTCGCTCTGTCACCTTCTCATTACTGCTCTCTTCGCATTATCCCCTTGGAATGCGTGATTCTAATCACATCGTTTTTTGACGCCTCAACGAACGCTTCCTTCTACATATACATCCTTTCCTTCTCATTGTCTTCTGTTGTACCATTTTACGAACCGAAATAAATTATAACATACATATATATGTATACTTAAAAAAAAACGTGTTACTGCCAATTCGTAGATTTCTTATACACTTTCGTATATAATTATTTTTCATATTTTATAAGTCAATGAGATACGACAAATAAACCGGCAAATCTGAAACTTTCGGTATTTACGATTGTTGTGATGGAAAAATCGGTGGTATTTTTGTAATCTCACCTAATTAAAAATGTATAAATAATATGTGTGTGTGTGCTGATGTGTGAGGGTGTATGTGCGTGTGTTTGTGCTGATGTGTGAGGGTGTATGTGCGTGTGCGTGTGTGATGGTATGTATGTGTCCGTGAGAATGCAAATATGCATTTTGTATACACATATATAAGTTAATTTTCACTGGTTGGGTTGCTTATTCATTTTTTTTTTTTTTTTTTTTTGGCCTGAACAATATAAATTCATTTGGCCAGCAAGCTAACGTTCAGATCATACTAAATTTACGGAAACAAAACAAAATAAAAAAATAAATAAAAAATAAATAAATAAAAAAAAAAAAAGAAAAAGTAAGAAGACATTTTCTTGTTTTTATCTAATTATTTAAACCTTACTTATACTACTGGCTAATCAGTATAAAGGAAGTAACTTCGTCCTGCAATATGGCCGCAACTGCAGAGCAGTGCCCACAATGCTCAGAGAAAATTAATAAAACAGAAAGAGAAAGAAAAAAAAAAATTATATATATAAATTAACCTTGACCACATCTTGCAATATGGCCGCAACTGCAGAGCAGCGCCCACATTGCCCGATGAAATAAGCTCGATAATCAACAATAACGCCAATATAAATGGAATGATCACTCCGCCCAGAGTAGACAAAATAAAATTAAAAAAAAAAAAAAAAAAAAAGTTCGGATTTTTAAATTGCAATTCCATTTATTTTAACTTATTCCATAGATTACCAAATAGTTGATAAGACTAGGTGTAAAATAGCAAGATATATATATATATATATATATATATATATATATATATATAAAAAAACCTTTACCGAAAATTACGATAAATATTTGATCGCGGCTACTACTCTCATTCTTTGTTTACATTCTCATGAAGACGAAACCTGGTGTGCAATTCTTCTTGTGATAATCAATTTTTTATCGACACTCGTACGTGCTTCCCTACCTTGGTTAATTCATTGCGTAATAATAATCTATAACCGCTAACTTCGAGTTTTCCCATAGCAAGCGGAAGTCACTGACTCGGTATTTTAGTTTAAAGTTGAACATTTTTTTCACATTCCCGAAAATAGCACCGCTGTTAGTTGGAAAACGTTTTCACTGAAAAGTGTAAAAATTTAGATTGGTTTAAGAAGTGTACAAAGCTCCGCCGGGGAGAAAAAAAAAACCTTAAAACATGTAAAAACCATTTACAAACGATCAATTGCATAATTTTTGTGTAATTGATCTAGCTCCACACAGTCGTCCTAAATAATTTAAAACTAAACTGGTTAATTACAGCGCGAGATTAATAATACTTGTTCAAAATCAGACAGCTATTAATAAAATTGATTAAAATCGAATTTTCCGAAAAAAATCGGCAGTAAAAAAAATCATAATTTTTTGATTTTTCACTTTCCTTGCAACTATTCACCAAAAAAAAAAAAAAAAAAAATCAATTTCAATTAAGTTCGGTATCACTCGGAACCATTAGGAAACACCTGACTACCGCGAATAAATGCTTGATAAGTACGACTACTAGCTACACTTTTCCTCGTCCGTTCCCCTTTGATTAGGTTTTTTTTTTCTTTGTCATTTTAGCCTTCTTAAATGTTATTTCAGTTAAAAACAGAGTTCACTTATAGCCCAACCGGGTAACGATCCCGGGGATTTATTAATACTTCAAAATACTAACTCGAAACTAAAACCTCGCTTTTATTTATTTATTTATTTACTTTTTACTTTAAAAATAATGAAAATTACGATAGTACGTTAAAGCTAAAAGAATACATATCAATCAACCGGGGTAATTACTGAATTTCGAAATTTTTTTATTACTTAACATATGTATTAAACAAATCGAATTGAATTGAATATCCAGTGTATACTATTGCAGTGGGAACAACAACAGGTTCATTCGCTGTTTTTCTAGAAAGAAAAACAGCACATTTAACAATGTAACGGTTATTTTATACGTGACTGTTCTTCTACTAATTTCCTGTTATTATCGACGAGATAATTTTATCGATTTTTATTTTCATTACTTAAAGAATATTACGAAAAAAAATAAAGGTTACCCTGTACAACGTATAATTCATTTCGGAAATTGTCCGACCCATTTTCTATCGTTCTATGTGTTATTATCGAAAATGCTCGGCATCTGAACCCACGTCGTTCCGTGTTTCACAACAAATGAACATTGCCCTTTTTTTTTTGTAACTTTGAAGTCCGTGCCATGGCACTTACGTCGGATCCACTTTCAATTTTCATCTTTTCTCGATCACTGAGCTCAGATAGATTTTTTTTTTTTTCTAAATTCATCGTGGACTTTTCGCAGCAAACCGTAATGTTTAAAGCGGTAAGCACAACTTTCAGATCAGACAGGCGCACGGTTTACAGTTAATACTGTAAGTTTATTAGAGATGATGAAGAAGTGTGTAAGTCTGTCTGTAATTTACTATAAGCCGCGAAATGGGAAAAGTGAAAAAATGAAAAACAGCGAAAGAAAAAGGAATAATCGGAAAATCAAATAATGCGGGGGGATACGGAGCATAAAAATAGCGCGACGTTAAATGTGGAAGAGAAGATGAGTGTTAACGGAATAAGCTCTGACAAAATACGTTGGAGACATTTTAAAAATTTACGGCAGCCAAGTCCGAAATTTGAAACTACAGCAGCCGCGCCCCAACGGTTCAGTGGACTTGCTCGGGACGTAAACAATAGGCCAAAGAATTAATTAACCCGACCGGCGAAATGTTATCATTATGTCTGATTTTCTGTCCCTTCGGAATCACTCGTTGAACGGATGAGACGAAGGGGTTGAAATTTAAAACCGCTTTCGTAGTATCCGCTCGTGATATTTTTTACGAGTTAAACAATATTATACACACATACGTACGTACACGTAAACGCATACACGTATCCCTACACATACGTGTGTGTGTGTGTGTGTGTGTGTATGTGCTCTAACGTTGAACTATCGAAAGAGCGATCAATTTTACGCATTTTTTACGGCCCATCAAGCAGTTATTTATCCTCCTATCGTTTCTCGTAAATTACAGAAAAAAAAAAAGAAGAAGAAGAAGAAAGGGAAAAGGGAAAAGGGAAAAGCAACAACAGCTTAAAGCTCAAAAGCTAAAGACGAACTCTGCGTGCTTTACTTTGATGTTAATAAAGTTCTACGAAAAATGACGTGATTTTACTACGTTGTTGTTATAGCGATTGTCAGATAGGCGGGCCAATGAAAAATTCGCAGTCGTTAAATGAAGGCATAAAATTCAACGTTGTCTCCGGATTTAAAAGATTATGGGTACGTTATGATTCGTGTGAACTATTGTTTTACAGTGTGTTTAAATTACAAAAATTGTAAATACACAACGTACATATGGCTGGCAGCGATAGAGTGAGATTGGGGGCGTATTTGTAGGACTAGCTCGTTTACTCTGCTTGTGGTATAATTATAACGAATAAAGCAACATTTTAGCGATTCCACAGTTAATACTTCACGATGGCTAGATAGATAAATAAATTTATGTAAAGACGTCTGACATGTTGGCCTTTTCAAAAAAACCCCAGTACACCAGCACACATCGATTTATTTATAATTTATAAAATACGTAACGTTCATCTGTTTTGTTGCTCCTATTTTTTTTTCTCTATTCCAGTGTATAATAAACTAGTTCTCATCGTTTTCCTTATCTTTCCATAATCAGCATTTCCGAATAGTCCAAAAAAACAGAAGGCGCAAAAATCCACAACATATTAAGTAATCATTAGCCGAGGAAATTAAGAATATTTGCCAGAACAAAAGAAATTCAATATATCGTCCGTTATTAGAATTGAGTCGTGCGAATCTAAATGCGAAAAAGTTACAAGTGTACTTCGATAGCAGCGATGAAGTAGGCTTACGATTGCATCGATATAGTACGGAGCCTCGATAATATTTCACATAAAGGTTGCAAACTTCGATAAAAGTAATTTAAAAAAGTATAAATCGTACAAAGTAAAATTCTGAAGATAATGCCTATCCGTACAGAGTTAATAAAAAGGTGTTATACTAAACCAGTTTGAGACTATGTACAAAAGAAATGAAAATATTTTAAAAAAAATACTGACATGTTTCCTGGTCAAACGAGCATGAATTCTTATAGTAGATTACACAAATTAAACATTTCTGCCGTTTAAATTTTCAAATTTAATTTATAATAGTGAAATTCGTTTGACTCGGAAACATGTCAGTTTTTTTTATAATCCGTTAAATTTTTCTGCGACGTACAAGCGTATTTACTGTTTTTTTTTTTTTTTTATAATATTTAAACAATACTATAAAAGAGTTTTTTTTGTTTTTTTTGTTTAAATAAACCGTATATTAAGAAAATAAGTGTATAAAAGTGCAGAGGACTGTGTGTGTATTGTAACTATGAACTCAAGCTAACAGTCTAGGATTAATGAAAGGATGAAAACGAAAAATAAAAAGAAAAAAAAAAAAAAAGAGTTGTGTGTGAGAGGTCCTTTGCAAAAGTGTACTTATAGATAAATTGTGGGTATTAGTCAGGATGATAAAGAACATAGTCCCAACTATTACCAAGAAAATTAAAGTATTTAATTGCTATATAACATTCTTAGTTAAATTAACTGTAATAATAAGAAAGGTAAAAATACAGTAGCCGTAATGTACGAAAATAAAAGTTGTTGGGATAACGTTTGATTTAGTGCATACGTGAGAATTGTAATTCGATAACTATAATAAGAAGCTACTAATATTTAATCAAAAAGAAATTAACGACTTGAATGAAACAAAACTTAATGGCTATCACTGAATTACAATTTATAAATAAATAGATTTATAAATAAATTAATTAAATAAATTAAATAAAATTAAATAAAATTACATTAAGTTAAATTAAGTTAGGATGAGTTGACTATAAAAGAGTATAATGCATTATTTTTAAAGAAAACATCAATATTCTCATTTACGAATGTTATTATTAACTTATAATAGTTCATAATCGAAGGCTCAAAGAAAAAAAAACAAGCGATTAGTAATCTCATAGCGGACCAAATAACAGATGAAACTTCATACTATATCGAATAGAATAACATAAAATCCTCGAAATGTAACTAACTTTCAATTAGATTTACACTTTAATTTTTTTGATATAGAATACTACTTTTGTTCTATATTATAATCGAAAGTTCGAATTCTTCAAGGGTCTAGTAATTGATCTTTTTAGAGAATTCTCTAACGCCACCGATTCACAACATTTTCTTTGCAACGTTAATTTTTTATTCTAGTTATTATTTTTTTAGTGCTGTAATTAAATATTCTGATATTCACTTTCTTTCCGCATTATTATTATTTTTGAAATTTTATCGTTTGTTTTTAATTTTTTTTTTTTTTTTCACTTAAATTTTAATTATAATTATTTTTGTTTAATGAAATATGATCGCAATATTTTGTAATTATCAACGTATAAGGGGAAACATAAATTTTTCCTTTAATTAATACTAAGAGTATAGAATTCAGTTTACGTCTTTTGATTTTTTTTCTTAATTAATTTACAAAAACATCATCTTCCGAACTGATAGAATTAATATTATTAACAGCAGCGAAAAAAGACTATTTTGAGTTAACATTTTCCAAAAGTAAACATTTTTCCTGATTATCTTCATAGTGTCGGTACATGTCATCGTGGACAGTTAACTATTCTTGATTCGAATAATTCAGAGATATTTTTAATGTCAACATTTTTATTTTATTTGAACTATATATATATATATATATATATATAATATATATATATATATATACTAGTAGGTATTTTATACGTACGTTTGTATATTCTTCTGATCTGATTAGTGTATATTATATTTCAATTAGCCATAATAAAAAAATAAAAAAAGTGTTCGAATTCAAATATGTATGTATAAAAGAGTGAATGTGTTCAAATTATTCGATTTTTTCATACACATTTTGTATTGTACATATTTTATTTTAATTTGACCGTAAATCTATAAAATAAACCCGTTAATTTTAAAAAAGTAAAGAAATCTTTACGAATCCATCAAATTTTGCCTACTTAAGCTCTTCTTCAGTTGTGTTGCTCTCGATTTCCAGCGTCCTAACTACCTACATTTCTACATTCGAGCTGTACAGGCATAATAGTGTTTGTGGTTTTATATGCAGTACGAATGTGTACACGCAAGACTACATTCGGTACGGATATTGTGATTGTTTGATTTATCGGCATCGAATGTATGCAGTCCTGTATAACTAGCGCGCATATGATGGTATGCATTATTGCCTTCTCCGTATGATTAGCGATTATTTAAAATTTTAAATTGTTCATAATAATTTCTGTCATCATCTCGGATCGAACCCGAGACTTCCGCCACGGAAGCCAAGCGCTCTAGCAGATAGCCCCTATATATCGTGACGGCATCCTACTTAAGTTACCTGGCAACTAAGTTATTTTTCATCGACAGCTTAATCGTTTCTACGAAATTTAAATTACGCGCTAATTAATTTAGAAAAATGAAAAATTAACTTCGCAAACGAATTTTTCAAGCGTACACTAAATATAAAATTGTGGAATGGCAGTTCATTATCTGCTTAAAATGGAATTTGCGTCAACTAAACCTAAAAGTTGGCCTTAAATTTCTAAGAACGCGTTAATTCGCGCCAACTTGGACGTAGATTGCTCGAAAAGCTTTATTTGACGTAACCGACATTCAGGTAAATAATAGTAGCACGTTTCGATACGAAATCAGCTCTTTAGACGGAATTGGAAGTTCATTCTAACGGACAGAACCGCGTCATTCCGTATAGGGTTCCTTTGATCCACACAATGTCATCAACATCGTCCTTATCAATGCTTTTTGATTGCCAGTCGTTTTACTGTTTCCGGTATCCACTTTAAATATCGGTTTCCTTCTTTTCCCCGGGTCCATTGACTAAATTCAATTAATCCGCTAAGGAAAACTTCGAGTCCATATTTACGTAGTACTTTTTTTTTTCTTCCCCTTTGGTACTTTTTTTTTGTGCAAAACTACATGGCGGCGTAAAGACCTCTCTACTTTGTGCGGAAGGTGAACTGCTATGTTCGTTCACTGTAGAGATAAATTTCTAGTTTCGTCGCGCAATTAATTCGCGTCTTTTTCTTGAAAGAACTCGATGTACATATTTCTGTATTCGTAATTCGTGGCTGGCCATTTTATCACTTGGTCCCCGAACAGGTAGCAGCTGGTATTCTCATTTGCGGGTTTGTGGCCGTTCTCTATATCAATTTGGATCAGGTCGGAAATATTTTATTCTAATATCACTTTAAGTTTAATCGTCGAATCGTTTAAACAGAAGCCGTTTCTTCTCATTTCCACCCCTATTGTTCCGCAATTGAGATACCTTCATTCATTTACATTTACGGATTCCTGGCCTGCTTTACTGCATCGTTCATGAAATTGGCTAATTTTATTTCTCGAATTTTTCCGTAACGTTGTTATCGAAGCCTAGTTATACGGAAATTTTCGTTTACTTTTCATACATATTTATGTGTATACCGAACAAGGCTAGACTTCCAACGTGCCAATTTTTAAGCCCTCTCCGGTCGGATACCATTTTTAGGTGTGTTTTGCACCATTTATATATAGATTTTCGTAAATACCTCGATAGGACAGCTCGGTGCCACCCTCCGTTCATGTGGCGGTGGTGTTTTGCATACTCATTCGCATCGGAAAATTATTTGATATATAATAATATGAAGAACAATCTATTACGCTGTTAAAAACTCTTATTAATAATACGGTAATTAATTCTGATCGAATGCCGTACATTTAATGCAGTTCAAGCACTTTCACGTCGTTAGCAGAAATGTTGGAAGAACAGATCACACGCCGCCCCACACCTTGAAGAAATTGATTTCACCGTGATTGGGGTAGTTAAAAACGGTGTAATGTAGTGTAAAAAATAAATAAAAAAATAGAACATTTTAAAGCAGAAATTTTAACTTTTTAAATAATAATTATTTTAATAATTAATGCAGTTACCACATTAACTACGGCTCACCACAATATATTGTATAAATGTTTAACATATATATATATATATATATATACAGGGTGAATTGTAATTCGACCAATTTCTTGAAAGAGATTATTCTAGAGATCAATCATAACAAATTAGGTCCTATCAACTAAGAGTCAAAAATGAATGGGGTTACTGAGTTATTAAGAATTTTTAGAAAATTTCAGACTTCGCATAAAAAAAAAAAATACTTAATTCTGAACAATCAATTGTGATATTTTTCCAAATTAGCTATTTGTTACGTGGGAAAAAAAACACATGCTCAGAATTATCAAAATCTCAGGAATAAAACTGTATTAATATATAGCAATAGTAAATTTAATAAAGAATCTTTTACCATACTGTTTTTGTTAATTATAAAATATAGTAAGTTATAACAAATACATAATGTAACAAACAAATTCGAAGTATAAAACGATTGCTTACTTAGAAACCGTTTAACGAGTAGTAGTTATTAACCCATCATCAGCTAACAAACACAACTCAATATATGTGATCAAAGTTCTAAATCACACTGAGGTGGTCAAATAGGAAATAAAACAGTTTATGTAGTTTAAATCAACAATTTAAAGTCGATATATCATAACTGTTAGAACGCACATAGGCTGTGATAAATATCGAAGGAGATATTAAACATTTAAATAATATAAATATTAAAAATTTCAAAGTTTTATATTAAATATAAATAAACACAAAATTAATATATTAAACGACCAAATAGCAAATATTTAATATAAAACTTTAAAAATTTTTAATATTTATATTATTTAAATGTTTAATATCTCCTTCGATATTTATCACAGCCTATGTGCGTTCTAACAATTATGATATATCGACTTTAAATTGTTGATTTAAACTACATAAACTGTTTTATTTCCTATTTGACCACCTTAATGTGATTTAGAATTTTGATCACATATATTGAGTTGTGTTTGTTAGCTGATGATGGGATATATACTACCTGTTAAAAGGTTTCTAAGTAAGCAATGATGAAAACTTATTTTTTTGATTTTTGTTCATAATTGAAACTATTATTATTATTATTATTATTATTATTATTATTATTTGAAAAAAATGTATGACACTTGTATAAATTACAGAAATTAGTTCCCCGTTTGATTAGCTTTCTAAAAAGGTATAACTATTATCAGTTAAGAAAATCACATTAGACTGAGGAAGTTCCTAGGGATTCCAAGGAACATAAGAACGCTTCTATTTCTTTTGTCGCACTCGGGAGTACAGTCGGTAGACTTCGGAAACAATCGGGGCAGTTCGTGAACGTGATGAACAGTGCTTATCTCAGTCAGTTACGCTCAGCTGATTTAATCTAATTACTACAGAGAGCGGATGTATCGTTTGATTGAAATACCTAAAAAAAAAAAAAAAAAAACAGTTTTTTTTTTTTTTGAAATAGCTGGTTTTGAAAATGAAGAATACGCAGATATTTTGTTCGGCTACATGGTGATGCCGCGTTGTAATGCGATGGGAATATCGAAAACATTCCCCTTACCGCCGTTTACCAGACGCGAATGTGATTGGCACGACGTATCGACGGATTCCGGAAACAGGATGTGTTCAGCGACAACAAAGGGATGCCGGCAGTCCTCAGGTTACCGATTCTGCTGACGAAGAAGAAATTTTAAGGCAATTCGAAACAGATCCCACAGTTTCAGATTATAATAATTCTGGGCATGTATTTTAGGAAAATATCAATTGATTGTTCAGAATTAAACTGTTTTTTTTTTTCTTTTTCTATGCCAACTTCGAAATTTTCTAAAAATTCGTAAAATCGTTATAACTCAGCGACCATTCATTTTTGATCCCTAGTACCGCGGTGCTAAAGATAAAGCCTTCGCTCGGATTACAACTACAGCAGCAGCGTCTTAAATATCGATGATTGTAAAGTATTCACGCGATCGCGACGAAGCAAAGGATAGATCACTCTATATTCGGATTCTTCGAGAATTATCGGAAGAGTATAGTTTACGCCACGCAGGAACTGGTGTTGATACGCGCCAACACGAATAAAACAGCATTATAATACAAAAATCATCCGCCAGTGATGCGAATGAAAAAACGGTCCTAACTAACATCAACTGCAATATGCCATTCCTGAAATCGAGCGATGAAGCCAAGGTCTCGGCGCTTCTCCGACTGACTTACATTTCCTACAAATGATCTCCAGAATAACCCCTTTCAAGGAATGCATCGAATTTCCATGTGTATATATGAGAAAATCAAGTAGCCTGGTAATTAAAATAATTGGCTGAGAAATCAAATATCAGTGATTTGAAACTTATCTTGTTCCAAAGGGATCTCAGTTTGAATGTGAGAATATTTTTTATTAAATCTTTGGCGAGAATATTTCGCTCGGTCGTCGAAGAACTTTCGTAAAAGTTATAATTAGTTGCAATTTCATTACTCTGATATGATGTTTATTTTTTTCGTATTTACACTAAAATAATCGTTCGACCTGTACGTTTATTTCGAGATTCCGGAATTCATTAAGGCAGCTAAACAGTCTCAATTCCGACAGTAAAATGAAAGCGAGATACAGCTCGATAGATGTTGCGAAGGATGTTATACCATGATGCGATTGGAAGTGTGTAGCACAGACGCTATAATAGAAGAATAGAGCGAAAAATGATAGAAAAAAAAAAGAAAAAGTGGAGAAAAGAATGCAGGTGATAACGGCGTTATTTACAGTTTGACGTAAATCATTAACAGCGATGTCTGCGCTGGAGGAGTTAATCGTTCTAAAATAAATGTGTGTAGCTTCGTCGCTTTGTGATCTTGCACATTTCGCTTGATATCTAAATTGATTATTCGCTATAATAAAGGTGATGATGAATCGACGGGAAATAAGAAATATTAAAAGAAAATGAGCATGGGGGGGGCGCAAGTGTGTGTGTTTTTTTTTTTTTTTTTTTTTTGTCGTTTTGCGAAAGGTATTTTCTTCATCAGCACGCAGTTAAATGAGAAAAAACAATTCGTTACCTTGACGAGATCTATCATCGTCAGCAAGCGACATCAAAGATAAACTTTCGCAGAATCTAGGAAGAAAATTACGAGTAAATTAAAAAATGGAAAAAAGTAAAAGCAGACAATGAAAAGAAGAAAAAGGGGAAGAGAAAATTACGTAGAACGATGATAAAGAGTAAACGAGAAGAAAAGCGCTTCTACGCTGTTTAATAATCGTTAATAAACGAATTTGGCGAACGAAATAAGAAGGAACAACATCCAGATAAAAGGATAAAGCGAATAAGCGCGGACGGATAAAGTTTAAAAGAGAAACAAAAAAAAGAAGCAGGGAAAGATAATAAGAAGAAAGAATACGAATTAGCATAAAGGAGGTTGGTAATAACGGAGAGACGTGTATTAATAAGAGTAATTTAGCAAATGTGACGCTACCCGTACCCGATTAATGTTTGTCTTCTTTGTTCGGTGCGCGCGTTGCTGCCCGGGTGAGTTATTTTTAGTTTTAATTAAGCTGAAAATTATTAATTAACGAGAAAAGAGACCGCTAGGCGAATACACACGCGAGTACCTAGAGTTATTTTCGTTTGAATACTATAGTCGATTTTAAAATCATCTGACCACCGACCCCGGTGAACGTTCAGGTTTTTCAGTTACGATCATGCAGATTTCTGATTTTCTGGCACCTTGCGACATTTTAAAGAAAATAATCCATTGTTCAGTCTTAATTTGGTCTTCATTTGTTCACGATGGACTTTCTTTTTCTTATAGTCCTCCATCTTATATCCATCATTCCTTTCTTTCCTTTCAATTAATACATACCGTAAAAAAAAAATATTTAAATTTTGATTAGAAAAATAACGGCAAGTGCGTTAAATAAACAACGAACTCGGAAACTGATGCGATTTTATTTTTGCACGTTTATAATATTTTCATGATCGTTTTATTACTCTGAAAAATGAGATGACCCAGCGTCGAAAATTCTATCTCGAAGTCGGAATTTTTGTCTTTTCGAAACGCAAACGTGTGACGGTACTCTTGAAACTTCCTACAAATCAGTCTATCCATTGGCGCGAACGGCGAAAAAAAGTTGATGATCGTACGCAATGTCAAAACGACCTCTAGCCTCCTCGAAATTTACAACATTTTAAATAATTTCTTGGCTTTTTCGGAATCGCAGAACTGAATAAAATCGTTTTTTTTTTCTCGCGATATTTACACAAAATGCATTATAATGGCTAACCAAAAAAGTTCATCGAATCGCATCTATATATTAAGGGGTCCTCCGGCCCGTAATAAACTCCCGTAACATTGTCTATAATGACAGAGATCACACGTATATCATTCTTATTTTCGGAATTGTGAACTTCGAGCCAGTTTCGCTTCGGTCAACGCCGATCTTTCAGACTAGGATCACCGGATGTCTAACCTTGACTTAAACCGGCACTGCTCCGCTATCGTGCAAGACCGGGCGAGAGAATCTCGAGAGAACGATTTTTCCATTTTCTAAAATGAAACGCATATCACCCTATCGCGGTATTAAACTTTTGCTAATTTGTGTCGCATTTTTATTTCGTTTTTTTTTTTTTTTTTTTTTTGCAAAATTCTACTCTGCTATTCGCAATAGATTGCGGGAATTTGAAAGGCAGTCGAGCAGAGGTACAAAATTAAAGAGACTACGCGGTACATACAAGTATTTTTGAAATTTCCCGCTGTTACACAGCCTTATCCTCTATTGAAGTGTACAAGATGTGTCCTTTCAGCGTTTAAATTAGCTACGCTTCCATAGAATAGCCCCTTCGCAGTTACACAGAGCGTAAGGAACCGTTATTAAGGCAAACGATGGAAAACAATTTTTTCATTTTTAATATTAAAACGATCGTATCGCAACCTTAACCGGTTACACCGCTTTCATTCCACCGAATACGAAAACAGAAATTCGAAAAAAGAATTTCTTCGCAGAATGATGCACCACATTTTTCGCCTAAATCGTCAGTGAGAAATTCAGAATGGATTTTAAGAAGGAATTTTTTAATAACTTTTAATTTTAATTTTCTTTTGTTTCTCGCTATTCGTCGTACCTTTTGACATTTTCGTTTACCGTTTACTACAAAATCCTTAGATTCGTTCAATGACGAACTTTCCTTATTTCTTGAAAATACCGTTTCCCGAAAAAAAAAAAAAGGATAAAAAATAACTCCGCCTTATTTTTGTGGAAAGAGAACATGTCGGACAAATACTTGTACTCTCACCCGGTAAAAAAGTACTTAATCATGTGATGAAAAATTCAAATTGGATTCTTTCACTTAAACATGTGATGAAAAGTTCAAATTGGATTCTTTCACTTAATTATCCGATGAAAAGTTCAAATTGGATTCTTTCACTTAATCATCCGATGAAAAGTTCAAATTGGATTCTTTCACTTAATCATCTGATGAAAAGTTCAAATTGGATTCTTTCACTGTCGCTTATTTAAAAAAAATAATTTCCATTTTTTTTAAAGAGCGAATAATAATTTCAGACTTTAACACTGGATAAAAAATATCTGTCTAAAGAGAATATACGTATACATATATATATATATATATATATATTTTTTTTTAACCCCCCCTTGGGCATATCAACAAAGGATCTTCGCCCAGAAACGAAAGGAAGGAGAAGGATCAGTTAAATGTAGATTCGGTCAGCTATTGATAAGATAAAGGAACTGAGGATAGGAACAACTGAGATCGACGGAAACGATAAGATATACGAGGCACAATAAGGAGTAGGGAGTTTGAGTGACAGCAGATTGGAATACAAAGAGGTACGTTCGTTCACGAGGGATGGACATTCAAAGAGGATATGGTCAGGATCACAGACGGCTACGTCGTCAGGATGAAGAGGGCAGTAAGGGGAAAGAGCGAGATGAAAACGAAAGCGTGAGGAAGAAAGAAGAGTATGATTCAGACGTAAACGGATAATAGGAACAATAACGGAGCGGTGAAGCGAAGGAAAATCGTAAAACCAAGGCCGCGTGGGAAGATTAGGTTGGATGGAAAAATAAAAGGAAGAATGATTAGAAAAGGAGGAAACGTAAAAATCTGACCAAAATCTAACATGAAACTTTTTGCACAATGGGAGTAAATTCGAAACGGGAATTTTAGAGAAAAAAAAGCGGGAGGATACAGCAATCTGAGCCAAAGAATCAGCCATTTCGTTACCCTCTATCCCCATATGACTGGGGACCCAGAGCATTTCAATGCGGATAGCGTGAAGTGAGAAGAGAGTGTGAATGAGAGAGCGAATACGGAGGATGAAAAGGTCAGAGGAGTGAGAGGGGAAATGAGAGGAAATAGCTTTAAGAGCACACGTGGAGTCGGAGATAATTAAAAATTTAGAAGAAGAACGATGTGAGGAAATATGGATTATGGCACGTAAAATGGCCGTTAACTCGGCCGTAAAGATAGTACAAAAGGAAGGGAGACGAAAAGATTCAGAGAAATTAATGCTCGGAATGATGAAAGAAGCTCCAACTCCATTAGGCCCCTTCGAACCGTCCGTAAAAATAGCAATATGGGAAGGAAAACGGGATTCGATATAACTATGGAATTCCTGTATAACTGTTGGATAGGAAAGGGATTTGGAGGAAAAAGGAAAGTAGAATACATTGGGAGGATCGGAGAGATCTGCAAAATTGAAAGAAAAGTAAGGGAGATTGTTATAAGAAATTGTGCAGGATAAAAAGGAATTTAGCCGCAAAGCAATGTGGGCTAGAATAGGAATTTTCTTGGGAGTAAAACGCCAGTTTTGCAGAATAGAAAGATATGAAGGAATAAGTTTGGAGGATGATAACGGTAGGCGTTTACACAAGAAACGATAACCTAAATAGGATCTTCGAATGAAAAGGGGAGGCGAGTTAGACTCAGCGAGAACTGCTGGTACTCGAGAAGATCTAAGAACACTATATATATATATATATATATATATATATATATATATATATATATATATATATATATGTATGTATGTATGTATACGTTTATATTTGAATTTGAACCTCGGCTCATAGGAATACTTCCCAGAACCCCACATGATAGTTGTTAAGTGTCTCTCCTACTATTTTAGGTTTTATTCGGGACTCAAATCCGGAACTGTGATGAATTTCTGTCGAGGCCGGATAACCAATTCGATGAACGTACAGAATTTGGAGGACCAACTAATGAACGAATTAAACTTGAACAGAAATATACATACATACCTTGCGATTTGTACAAATGTACATATTTCGGTAATTGCAGAAATATCAATTATTCGTAATGAGCACTAACTGTGCTTCTGCTATTAATGTGCTCCATAGGAAGGTCTGAAAAACATGAGCCAGCAGCAATAATGTTGCCGCCCCTGTCGGGAACTGGTGATCAAGCAACAGGGAAGTTGAATGAAGATACACAGACCTGTAGCAAGGAGATAGCGTTTTCCCCGGCAGAGAACCGGCGACCATGCCCGAGGTAAGGATCGGCTGTTGGACGTAACAATGATGCTTGCGCTTTAGGAAAGGTAGGGCAAGCAGGTATCACCTCATACTCTGATCAGTAAGAGGAGGGAATGTTTGGATTCCGCCCACATTTGGGTACCCAAGATTGTGTAGCATCATTCTTGGGGGATGTTTATTCTACTTTCCAAGAAAAAGGCTTCTTGGTGGCAACATTCCTTGATATTCAGGGGGCATTCGATAATGTTTCCATCCCCGTTCTTTTCAATCAATTAATAGCAGTTAATATTCCTTTTCCCATGGCTAAACTTTTGTGTAGTTTATTTTTATGTAGATCCCTCCATATTCTTAACCCCGTATCCAAACAGGTTGAAGTTCGCACAACTTATAAAGGTCTTGCCCAAGGTGCCGTTCTGAGTCCGCTTCTCTTTAATTTGTATATATTACCTCTCTTTAATATTCAAATACCAAATTTCTCCCGAATTTTGTCATACGCGGACGACTTCTTAATATATTCTAAACATAACTGCCTTATTAAATGTCTTCAGGCAAGTCAAACATCTATGGATATTTGCTTTAATTCCTTTGAGAAGATTCATTTTGAAATATCCCTTGCCAAATCCTCGGTATCCGTATTTTCACTTAGACCATTTGACTACGAACAAATACGTGTTCTAATTCAAAACCAATTCATTAAATTCCCTAGGCATGTTAGGTATTTAGGATTGTTTTTAGATCCTAAACTAACATGGACTTTTCACATTCAAAAACTAGTTGAACTTGTAATTAAATCGTATAGCCCCTTAAAGGCTATAAGCAATTCATGGTGGGGAAGTGATCCGGTCATATTAAGCCAGCTATACAAAAGCTTTATTAGATCGAAATTGGATTATGGAGCGATTTTCTATGGATCGGCCTCAAAGTTCCAGCTTAGAAAGTTAGATTCATTACAGAATCTTGGCTTAAGATTAATCACGGGAAATGTCAGGTCGTCCCCTACCATCGGTCTACAAATGGAGACCAAAATTGCTCCTCTGAACATTAGAAGAAATTATTTAACAGATAAATTTGTACTTAAGTATTGTAATTACAAATATCCGCAGTTTATAAGTAAGATAATGCAGGTAAGTAGTGATTGGAGATTTGTTCCCCAGAAAATGCCGCTCTTGCTCAAAAGAACTAGGATGTATTATAGTTATAGTCCAGCTCTTGTGCCATCTTCTCCCTCCAATTATTTTAATTTCAGATACGACCTTAATCTTATCAAACTGGACATCAATATTAACACCTTTAAAAGCCAGAATTTGCATCTGTTACCTGGTAACATTGTGAACTCCGTTTTTCTAGGTATCGCGAAAGAATTATACCCCGGTTATCGGTTGATCTTTACCGATGGTGCCAAATTCCGTGGATTTAATGAAAGGCGTAGGGGCCGGGTTTCTTATAGAAGGTATCACTGAGCAGAAATTTAAATTACCTCCAGAAGCTTCGATTTTCACGGCCGAGCTTCTTGCAATTGAAAAAGCGTTAGAGTTTGTGAAAAACGTGTTGCAGTCCAAGGGGGAGTTTGTAGTATTTTCGGACAGCCTTAGCTCTCTCTTGTCGCTTCAGAGAAGTAACTTTGAATGTAATTGCCATCCAATTATTTATGAAATTAAGGAAAAGTATTTTAATATTTCCGAACTTGGAGGAGTCATTAAATTCTGTTGGGTTCCGGGTCACTGTGGGGTACCACTTGGTGACCGTGTTGATTTAATCGCAAAAGAAGGTGTTAGATCAGGTATTAAGTTTCCATTTATCCCATCCTTCGATCTTCTAGATAAAGCCAAAAGAAATAATCATGCGGATTGGATAAGTCTTATTTGTAGAGAGCAAGGACCTGGTAAATATTTTTATATGGTCCAACCATCTTTGCCGTCCATACCTTGGTTTTACCGCATTAGTGTCCCAGTTAGTTTGACCCGTAGGTTTGTGACCGTTGTGTGTAGGCTCCGCTCCGGCCATTGCCGATTGGGTTTAAATTTTTCAAACACTGGGCACTGCACCGGTTGTAATATCTATTGTCGACAAAATTTTAGAGAAGACATTAATCACTTGTTATTTAATTGCACCCAGTTCGATGACGCGAGACTTGCGTTTTCTAAGGACCTCATGTCCTGTGGTGTTTATTCTCCATTGTGTGTTTTTCATCTTCTCTGTTCCAGTGATAAAATTTTATTTGTCCTTTTTAGGTTTATTGAAAGAAACAGGATTGTTGTTTGATTTTTTTTTTTCTTTTCTTTTTTTTCTTTTCTCTCCATTATTTTACTTATTTTTTTTCCTTACATTATTGTAGTCTTTGTCCAGTGTGGCTGTGACTACCTCCTTTTTCTCATAATGCATTGTGAGCATTGCCAGGCAACTGTGGTCATAATGTGAGATAAAAATATTTATCTACTTATCTATTTTTTCTTTTGCTCCTTTTTCCAGAATGGAAAAATCTTGTTTGTTTCTGTTTTGTTTCATTGAGCATTGTGGGCACTGCCAGCAGTTGCGGCCATAATGTAGAATGAATGAAATTTCTCTTCCTGAATTTTCTATTATTAGTATTTTTTAATATCTAGTCGTGTCGTAGTTTGCTGGCCAAATGAACTGTTCTGTTCGGGCCAAAAAAAAAAAAAAAGAAAGAAACCTGAAAGTAAACGCTGACATCCAAAGTGTTTTTCTCAATTTTTTCAGTATCACCCGGATAATGTTAATGCATTAAAATGATTATCTTTTTTTTTTTTTTGAAAAGGGACTGTATTATTTTCTTGTAAACCAGAAGTTTATAATAGTATACACACACGCATGTTCACGTGCCCAATAGAGAAGAAAAACTTGTATTCTACTTTTAGATATCAAGTTACAATAATATAATTATCCTATCATTATAATTGTACGTGTAATTTTTATTGTAAATAAACTTTGTGGCTTTTTTTTTCTTCCTTTTAACATTACGAGGGGGGGGGGATTGCAACTCTTTTTGACGTCAGTAGTATTTTGAGAATGATTCGCGAAAACTCTTTCCATCATCCACAAAAACACTTTTTTATTTAAATTTCATAATAAAATTTCGGAGCTTGGGGGAGGGGGGCGAAGTCACCTAGTAATTTAAAAATAAAATTCAGGATAACAATAAAAATCGAAAAAAATCCAAAGCGAACAACGTTCAAAGACACAAGTGGCTCTTTGAGCGTTGTTCGCTTTGGATTTTTTTTGATTTTTATTCTTATCTTGAATTTTATTTTTAAATTACTAGGTGACTTCGCCCCCCTCTCCCAAGCTCCGAAATTTTATTATGAAATTTAAATAAAAAAGTGTTTATTGTGAAATATCGTGAAT
This sequence comes from Icerya purchasi, assembly GCA_039619475.1. Taxonomy (NCBI): domain Eukaryota; kingdom Metazoa; phylum Arthropoda; class Insecta; order Hemiptera; family Monophlebidae; genus Icerya; species Icerya purchasi. The sequence continues at coordinate 545,838,936 of CM077115.1, forward strand.
TATCATCTAGGTAAAATTACATAACAATTATATAAGTGTATTTTATATAGTAGAGAGATTAGCTCTTTTAAACGCTGCTGTAAATATTTCGTTAAAAATGGCATTAAAATCGAGTTTATTTATTTTTTTAATTTCTTCAATAAATAATAAGAATAAAACAAAATTCAGCAACAAGTCAAAAACCGGTTTCAATTTTTCAGGCAATATTTATCAAAAGCTCGCATAAAAGAAAAAACTAATAAATAACAGTTTTTTTTCCCATCATCATTTTTTCATTAACGATTAAGACTCGTATGAAGAAAACGTTAGGGGGAAAGGAGAAAAAAAGTCACGACAGCCGAGATCCCGCAGCAGTATAACTGTGTCAACAGATATAATATTTTTCCATTGTTGCTGTTCTGTTGTGCCGCTTTCAACCGAGCCAACCTAGACCTAAACTTAAATATAAATAAATTCCAGGACAGCGATAAAGTCATGTTTTATTTAAGAGCTTTTCCAGACCAGGACAAAGTTGCCTCCTGTAGAGTTATTTATATCCACTTCTTCTTCTTCTTCTTCTTTTCGTTGCTACTATCCGTTTCATTATTATCACTTTAAATTGCCACGCATAAACTGTTCGGTGTGCCAATGTGTGTGAGGCGACATCAGCGTAAACAGCGGCCGAACAATAACTTGAAACAGGTTGTTTCATTCGTCGCCGCTTCCTCTGAGAGGAATAATTCAGGAAAACGAGAAATTCCATCGAGGAATGACGATGCAGGGAAATTCGGCAACAAACGCGAGCCGGGAACCGGGCCCAATAAAAACAAGCCGCGAAATAAACTTTTTGCAAATTCTAACAGAAAAAATAAAAGCCTAAAGGCAAACTAGAAATTTACAACTGGCGTCTTTTTTCTTGTTTATAAAAATAGACAAAAAAAAAACAACAAACAATTCTTACTTTTTCCCTTCCTTCCTTTTTTTTTTTTTTTTTTTTTTTTTGCATGTTTCCTTTTACCAAAAACGCAACGCGCAGAGACTGTTCTTCTGCCATATAGTTTTCCAACTAAATTTCCTCCAGAGAAAACACTTCCAACTAATACACGGTACAACGTAAACATTGACTCGCTCGAAATTCACACTTTACCCCGTTCTAAGAATTTTTCTTGTTTCGCTCTTATTTTCGTTCATTCTACCCTGTGAAAGACTTATTATTACGCGATTCACTCCGAATCGTTTGACCAACTGATCCAGGGGCGACTCCACATTCCCCAGCCGTGATGGCCATTTTGAATTCTTCATTATATATTAGAGAAGAGCCGTACTCTCCGATACATCTATAAATATTTATCAATTTTTTTCCGATCGTCAGTCAACCGTGTAAATGGAAGGAAATTATCCGACTTTTGTTTCGTCAGTTCAAAACGAAGGCTCCAAGAGTTGCCGTTTAGACTTTGAAGTGGTGGTGCGCATGACCGAATTTCATATTTAGTTCAAAGCGGCTATAAATGAATTTGGCCGTTTCGAGTTGATGAGGTCTCAGCTACAGAGCGACCTTCTCGCTTAAAAAAGTGCCCTTACTTCCCAGAGCGTGCGTTTTCGTTTAACACAGATTAATTGTATTTAGCGGCGAATGAAAATCAAGAAATAAAAAATTTCAGGTATACTAAATAAGTTTCTTTAAAGGAAAAAAAAAAAGTTTCTTTACTTTCTTTTCTCAACCTTGTTGACCACACTTAGTTCCCCAGATTTCAGTTAATAGATGGTTAATTCTGTAAAAACCCTCCTCATTCGTGCATTAAAAATAAATAAAATTAAACACGATAAAATAATTTTTCTGATCTGTAAAATCAAAAGGGGAACAAGCACATTTTTACGTTGTGATTCATTAATGTTCATGTGTAATAAGATAAAAATAATAATACAAGAAATTATTCTTTATACAAAATTATAACAGCAACAATGGTATTTACAGACAGGCCCAAAAAAAAAAAAAAAATTAAAAAAAAACTGCAACATGATATCGATGATGTAATATTTTATAAATAATAATTTCTGTTAATTGCATTGTTTCTACTTTATGATACAAACACTTTTAAGCAAAACTATTACAGTTGTTTTTTTTTAAACTAATATTGCAAACAATCGTATTGTTTCTACTTTATTGTATAAAAAAATTTTAAGCAAAATTATTATAGTTATTTTTTTTTAAACTAATATTGAAAGGCATTAGCGTACTATTATTATTATTATTATTATTTTTACACTTTTATGTTTGTTTTCTATTTTATTTTTTCGTCTTATTATTAATAAATTTTTAATGTTTATATAAAATTCCATCACTCGGGCAGATATGCGCATAGATGAACATTGTGCAGTGATAATAATAGTAATAAAGTGATTTGATTTGATTTGATTTGATTATTATTATTATTATCTTTGGCGTACCCAAGATTTGTCCCTGGGAGGTAGGGCTAAAAAAATAGCATATAGGAAAATAGGCGAAGGTCGAACATCTCGTCTGCTTAAAATTTCACTGCAGCCGTTATTTAGCAACATTCTGATTATTTCTAAAATTACAAAATATCGGAAATTGCTAGAGGTTTATTTATTTTTACATATTATTTATTATTCTACATACAATACCATTATCTAATACGAAAACCAAAATTAAAAAAAAATAAAATCCAGACGTCCGGGGCTTCTGGCTAACATATCGATAACTTCATCCGTGCTAACATTTATTTGCCGATGAATGTTTAAAAGCGCCAACAACCCATTTAGTCGGTGTTTTTCTGAGATATGTTTTTAGACACGTCTGAAGGTAGAAAACGACCTTCCAGCAGAGCTCGTTGTGATCGGTAAAGTGCACAATATTTTCAATAAAATATGAATGTGTCTATATATAGTTCGATCGCACACATTTAAGACGGTATATCCATTCTTTGGAGAATTGTCAAATTTTCGGTACCATAATTTAATTTGCGACGTCACAGAGTAGCCTTTGAAGCAAGTGGCGCGCAAATCGTTGTAATAAAATTCGTATAGCTGTAAGAACTGATTCTGTTCTAGTCTATTAAATTTCCCGTAAGAATTGAGCAGGAAAAACTGGTAAGTATATCTTCATGCTTCAAGAATCTCGAATTTAGTTGCTCGATACATTTATCCACAATGTCGTAGTTTTCGCCTGAACGTTACATCTCACGGTTTGTCTAGTAATTGCGCTGCGGGAGGAGTTGTGATAACAATATTTAAAGAATCATTAATTTTCTGAGTTTCTTCAAGTATTATTTGGAAGCAGCCATCAGCATTTTCTCTGTCCTTTCTAATCAGCAATAATACAGATTTTACCAAGTCGACAGCACGCGGCAAATCAGAGGCTCTTGGCTCAACGGCAAAGTGTGACTAAACATTTTTTCGGCGCATAATAATGATATTATAAATTCTGCTGGCCTCTGAAGGGAATTTAACAAAGGCTTTTCAGTTGATGCGTTTCTATCGTCCCATTGTGAGATTTGCCTGAGCGAATCAACGACCATATAAAATAATTGGAGGAAAATCATAATAGCACATTGTGCCTTTCGACCCATCTAGTTGGGTACAACTCTCTTTTAACCGCTTTTGTCGGATTCCGGCGGAAGATTTATCTACATTTTTTATTAATTCTAGGCTTAGGTGAGTTGAAAAAAATGGGGGGGGGCATTTTCTGCACAACATTAAAGTAGTTACAAATTGGATCCGAAATTGCTCGATTCAAAGAGTGCGCGACCTACAGTGCACGTAGATCGTTTTAGAGTATTGCTCTGTTATAATTGCTTGAACACGATTGAATCTACCTCGCATGGCAGCTGCTTCATCATACAGCCCTGGTCTATGCCGTATTTTTTTAAATACGATAAACTTGCATTCGTCTCATATGTTTACCTCCAAGATTTTGGAATTGAAAGAAAATAATATTTTCTGAACCCAACTGCTTCAGATAACTGAAGCAAAGTGAAAATTGTTCAGTTTTGGAAATATCCGTCGCTTCAAAATTGGGCTTCCGTGATTTCAGCAGAAATTTTTCCGTTTATTACTTCATCACATGCGTCGATTATTTGATTTAAAATTTTCCAACTAATATAAGCAGCACTTCTTCTTCCGCAATTTTCAAAATGTACCGTCAGTGAATGGTCTCCAGCTAGGATTCAAGTTCTTAATGAGGTTCTGAAATTTCCTACATTCTCTGGAGGCGGATTTTCTAAATTATTAAATTCGCGGTAGTCGCGATGGCCTCGTAAAACAATTCCCTCTCGTTCACATAAGATTACCGTCTCCACAAGAGGCTCGACTTTTTCTCGATTTCCCATGGCCTGCACAATTCTACTCATATCAAGGACCCGATCAATAGGCTTCGTTTTTCCCGCCGCAATGTCTTTGAAATTGCTTGCGTCCATTCACGCGATTGTCGATGATAGTGTAGCTTATCGTGTTCAGCAAAAATCGTTCAAGAGCATGTTTCCAATCGGTATAACCTTCTTTCCCCAGCAAATTCGCCCCTGACGTTTTCCCAACTACCGAAGGTGCAAACAGAATGTAAGGCAGACAATAAGCACTATCGCAAATCTATCAGATCTTGGACGCTGAAGGAACTTGCGAGATGCGGTTTATTTATTTCCTTAAAATGGCACCACCGATGGAAAAATGTAACGTCGTACCAACGCACACTCGACTGACGTACGCAAATTATGCACGAATAAAGCGGTAATTACTTCAATAATAACATTCAATACAATCGCTTTAATAAAACTTATAAAATCGCAAGTCTCTTGTGGTTGACGTGAAACTAATAAAAGTAAATTTCCTTGCTGCCAAGTTTTTCGACTGTGACCTTGGCAGCTGGCGTAGGGAAGCGCTGCCACGCGAGTCGTTGGTCAGGGTTGCCACCGAAGTGCCGAAACAATGTAAAACACGGCACTTTTGTTTTTATATAAAACTCTGCATGCTTAAAAGCATATTTATATATTTATTTTCGTGTAAAATGTATTATTTCAAAGCGTTTTATATCTTTATCAAATATTAATTTTTACTGTCAAAAATTTTCCCCACAACAAATATTATTAACAGTGTCCGTTTATTCTCCCTGAAGCGGAAGAGCCCCGTAGCCCCACATTTCTTAGGTGCGCCAATAATAATAATAATTATTATTATTATTATTGCTAAGATATTATTATTCGTTTGTTATCTTTTCTGAAGTGCATCTGAGAGAGATTTTTACAAGCTAATTTACACTTCTAAGTTTACATATGTTGAATGTGGATGTTGGAATTGTATGACACACGGGCTACATGAGGAGGTTAGATGTTGGTGGAACATAGGTTGTGCTGGATTCTGGATAGTTCATAGAGTACATGGTTGTTTTCTAGTCATCCATATGATGAGAGGAGAACTTTCAGGCATTTAGTGAGTTCTATACATTGTTTTGGGCGATATGATGCTGTTGTGTGGTTTGCTTGCGAGTAGAGTTATTTACCCGATCTAATGGGAGGTGTAGTTTATCCGTCGGGACGTAGCATACGTGTGGAGTATATTTTAACAACTGTGAGAGTAATTGTACAAGTAGACGAGAGTTTACATTTTGATATTAAAATACGGATGCGTACATATCCTTATTATATATTAATTATTAATCATTATTCTTATTAAAGTTAGATTAAATTTCGGAAATTAACTTTTTTTTATTGTATTTCTTTTATTTTTTATTTATTTTCCCCGTTCGTCTCCACTTTTGAATAGAATGGAAACCGCTTCCGTTTTACTGATGTACATATATTGTGTAAAGTTTTATTTAGTTATTTTCAATGATGATTTTTACATTATTTCGTATATGTATACCAGTATTATTGCGGGTTCCTGTAACGATAATAATAGTAATAGAAATGATTGGATTTGATTACGAAAAAGCAATTTTATATAATTTTTCACCAGAGCCGTTGAAAATGTTAAAGATCTTTGCAAGCATTTGAAAAATGGCGGTGTTTGATGAAATATAAGTAATAGACCGTCTTAAATAATTAAATATTGATGAACTTACGTGAGACCAGTTGAGTTGTACCAAGTATTTAAAACCCAACCGAGGAACTTCATTAAGAGCTTAATATGGATTAGGAAAGCATAAAAAAAAAAAAAATAACTTCCTAAAACCAATAAATCAGATAAGTGTAAGAAATTTAAGTTAAGTTGATTAATTTAGACGTATAATCTATGTGTGTGCACGTTGTATATGAGAATGCGTGCACAAATTGTGTGGTTTTTTTGCATAAATATGCCATTAGTGTCTCTTAGTCACTGTAAACCTTAACTTCGCAATCCTCGATGCCCTATCAAGGGAATGGGACTTTATGGGATTTACTTTACCTTTTTACTCTGGTATCTAAGCTTGTTTCCATCATTTGCCCGTTATAGGGCATTTCTACAGTTTTGTAAAATAATAATAAAGTTTTCATTTGATTGTTATTAATTATTGTTACGGTTGATAATAGTTTTTATTTTATTTTTTTTTTTTTTCTTTGGTCGCGTCAACTATAATGAAATTTTTTAAAAGTTCCCCGCTAGTGCGGGACTCCTCGAACCAAGTTCTATACGAACGTACACCAGTGCCTAACCAACTGCGCTACTGTAGTTGGCCGATCATAATGTGCCTCTCCCGACATTTATATGTTTTAATGGCGTTTTGTAAAAGTAATGATCCTTTCACGTCGTCGTATTCGCATAATTCGCATGGTTCCCAGCTAATTATATTAGAGCCTTTTAATTTTTCCATGACTGAATTCTAAATTTTTCGTTCTGTCCTTTTAGACCACCCTTGGTGGTGACTTAAGATCAGATAAAGGGTGATGTAAATAATATTTTCGCGAGATTCCCCTATCGATATCGCCTATCATCATAAGCATCGTAAGACTTTGTCTATATTTGCCAATAGTTTACACTATTATTGTCCGTAAATTATCATGTCACCGCAGAATTCCCTTTGCAGTCGTTGAAAATATTGACGAAAAATTTCACACGCATATTTTCCAGTCCAGATTAATCTGAAAGAAGCGATTTTCTCGAAATTCGATTGTCTTTTTTCGTTTTCTAAAAAAAAAAAAAAAAATAGCGAGCCATTTTGATTTCTAAATATTTGATTGTTTATCTTACTTTTTTTGAAGAGGGGTCTATTTACCGTTTTGATTCCTACACTATTAATCCAGATTACAACACGGTTGCACTGGCCCCGGCATGCCCTATGATTTTCCGCCCGGAAATTATAATTTTTCGACGAATCTTCGTTAGAATATTAAATGACCCTACCGTCACGCACGCATTATTATTTTCGACTCTCTAGCCTGATGGTAAATTGTAATTAAAACCTTTTTAATTGAATTATTTCATTAAACTTTTAATTTCGCAGAAGACCATTAAACCGTAACACAGAATTCAAGCAGCTACCGGCTGAGAGGCTACCCCGTCAAACTTTGCACGCTCAAGACAAAAGCAAACGACCCGGCTCCTTGCGACACACTGAATGCGTTATTTGGTCGAAAGCAAATTTACAGCTACGACGTCTGCTTGGAAATAACAGGTCATAGCCGCTTTTTCAGCTGGACTGCTATTACTACTATTATTACTGTTATATTAGTTTTCTTATTATTCGAAGTAAAGATCCCCCCCCCCATACCCCTAAAAAAAAAGAGCTTTGGTCATTAAGAAAGGTATAAGAATTTCAAGCGTTATTATGGGGATTTTTATTTTTTGTTATTTTTCTTTTTACTATTATTTCTTTTATTTACCGAGGGGTAGAGTGCGTCTCAGTTTACGAATCTATACCTCCCCCGAATACGAATTGGCGGCTACAGCGAGTTTATATTGAATAACTTAAACGGTTTTTATTAATATCAAAAAACAGGAAAAATTGAAAAAAGCAAACAAAAAACAACCGTCATTTTTCGTTTCTGGTAAAGGCGTTAAAGGACCAAACAACAATATTTTTACAAAAAATCCGAAAGCTCTCGAAACTTTCTATTAATTGCGCAATCCAAGTTTCCCCTCATAATGCAGAATTAGAGGATATTTTCGGTCGCACCAAGTATAGTATTGTTGTTGAGATATTACTACGCGTTGACCGAGTAGAGTGATATTTCATTTTTATAAAGATCAATTTTTGCCCGTGTTATTAAGAAATCTTCTTGCGGATTTTCCGTTTCTTAAACGGTTTTATAATTCCGTTTTCCTTTTCTCGTTCAATAGTAACGGGCGATGTAAAAAATCATGAACACCGAAACTGGAGACTCTACATCGTACTCTTTTGAAAGAGCGGGAAAAGTTAGCTTCAATTTTTCTAAACTTCCGAAAATAGTGTTTGACATTCAGGCTACTTAGTTATCCGGATGAAAATTAAAACACTCGCGACTCTAATGGGACACGATTTCCGTTTACAAGGCAGGCCAAGTCGGGAGGTAGCGGAAGTTATCGCGAGGAAATTTTCGGCCCGACGTCGTTTCCAGCTCGGCTCGTTAGTAAACCGATAAAACGGTAGACGAGCGGGAAACGAATCAGAATGGAGAGAGCACCGTCGACGATTTAGAAAGTTGGCAGATAGCGCTTGCCCAACATACGGCGAAGGTGCGCGCAGGCAGGCTCGAAAGAAAAAGGAAGAAGAATTCGAGGAGGACAAAATAAAAATTGACGGGCCGGTGTGCAGTGACATGCGGAGGGCAATTGTCAATTTAACCGGGCGAGAAAGACACAGTCCGCTGAAGAAAGAACGTCAGAGCAGGAACGTGAAGAAGTAAGGGGGGACGGCTGTCGTCGCCGTCGATTCGTGTGTTTACGGATGTGGGCCGGTGAACTTTTGAACTTGACAAGGATGAAACTGAACTTTTTACGCGAACCGATACAAGCGCGGCTAATCATATATGTGCGCGGGAGGACAAACCTCGTGCAGAAGTCGTTGCTGGAGAAACATGTCGATGTCGCGTCTCGAATACGAAACGAAGATAAGACGGAAGACGTGCGCAGACACGGAGTGTAATTCTGTCGCGACCTAATTTTCAGCTTTATAATTTTATCGGACGAGGAGGAGAAGGAATAAGAGGAGGAGGAGGAATAATTTTCTTCGTCATTGTTTTCTCTATCAATTATGCGTCCGGAACAAGGAAGACGGCTTCCGCAGTCGGCTCCGAAATTATTTTCTCGAACTAAGTATCATCGGGCGACATAATTGACGCGACTTCGCGAGGGTAACTGCGGCTTAATTTGCTAATTTCGGCTGGGCGACAGCGCGTGCGAATACGTTTAACAGGGTGCTTTACTAATTTGTTGGCCAAGTACAAAACTCGGCATTCCGGTATGTACCGGTTAAATTTTAAAGACAACATCTCGAACCGAACTACACCGTGTAACACGCATTTCGTCTAAGTCGTAACGCGTTTAGTTAGACGCGCGTAAATTAGCCGCACGTCGAAATTAAACAATTCCCGCCAAGCAGCGCCCCGACTAGACTAAAGCGGCCGCCCCGCGAATATTTCCATAATTCGGAGTTGCAACTGTACTACATTTCGTTTTAGTTCGATGCGAAGTTTAAGGAACCCCGCCTAATTTCTGCCCCATCATGGCCGCCACATTCAGCCGTAAGTGAGAACACACTCTACAATAACGACTTTATATCATCTTCAGACGATTACCAGCGGCTCACCTTGTCACCATAACCCTCGACAGAAACTCAGCTTTCTTATCTGTTTGCAGCCACACAGAGTTTGTGCACATCCGACTATCCTAGTTTCACCAAACTCCGTCCAAACCCCCTGAAACACTTTTATTCTCTCGCCGACTTAAATCACCTGATCGGCTCACGCTCTAGTCCTGGCGGTTGATAAACGATATTAAGTAACGAATTAACGGTAACCGGTGTGAGTGCTTAGGGGACTTTTCCCATTTCTGAAAAATTATTTTTAAGTCTACCAATTCGGAAGCACTAGCCGTCGCCGTTTTAATTAGATATTTCTGTTTTTTTGGGGACAACCGTAAGAACAACGTTGTTTTAAGTGTCTTTTTATCGTTGTTCTCGCAATAATGTTTTGACTAAACATTGATCGCAGAAAACAGCGTTGGAATACAAAAACTCGAAAAACAAACATCGATAATCATGGAAAACATATAGCAGCGTGTCATTACGGTGAATAAAAATATGTTCCTACGAATGTTAAAGGATTTAGTCATTTTAAATACTTCTTCTTCTTCTTCTCGTGTCACCCGATTTTATTGCGTAATCGCGTGTTAAATTGTCTAAATAACCCCTTTTGGAAATCGCTAAATTTAGCTAGCTGTGTTTTTTCGTTTTTTTTTAGTATTACGTACATATAGTCTAAGCTGTGAACCTACTTTTTCGTATCACGAACTTCCGCTTTCGGTTCGTTTTGTCAAATATGCAAAGGAGTTATATTCTCGTGTTCAGTTTTAATAACAAGTATTAATGTCACACATTGCGTGGAATTAAACCTGCGTAAACAATGCCACTGTAACTGTTAATAATTGTATGTTTAACATAGTAAATTCTCTAATTTAGACAATTACATACTTAATAATGGTCACTATAAATGATGCGCTCGGTAACACTGATTTGTTGGAGCAGTTCCGTTCGGAGCAGTACTTCGGAAAGAGCAGTGATTTTTTACCGCTCATTCCGAAGTACTGCTCCAAAACAAAATTATTATTACCCTCACAATTGACGTGCGAAACGTTTGATAAATAGAGATAATAAAAATTAATATTTCTTTACATAATTAAAAATATTGTTATACTAAGATTTATAAATTCGCGACTACGTAAAAATTAAAAGATTTAATCACTTACGCTAACTGCGTCCCAGGTTTTGAAACTTTGCTAATGAAGCTAAAGCAATATAAATATCATTAAAACGGTATTTACAGGATTTTAATAAATAGAAATATATATATATATATATATATATGTAAATCATATGACGCATTTTAATGAAACAAAAAAAAAGTTAAAAACTGACTCTTTCCAATGCCTTAATGCTAGGTAACTTTTAAGAATTTAAAATAAAAAAAATTGATGCTAAACTTTTTAGGATAAACAATTGATTATTTAATATTGGAAGTTTGATTTGTTTTTTAGACAGACATTGTTCGTATTTATAATAGTAATGCAATAGCAATGAAACCAAAAATAAAAAAATACATAAAAATAGTTAGAAAAGGCGCGTACACGTGTCATGTACAGTGTTTGCAATAAATTCCAAATATCATTTTTATATCTATTTATTTTAATTCTCGAAAAATAAAATGAAACATGATTATGAAAACATTTTGTGACAGAAAATAACATGCATCGCCAGCAGTGGCCCATATTTCGTCTGGCTATGTGTTTTGAGATGTGCGCGTGTGCAGTGTGCCATCGTAAGTAAGGGCAGTGTGGAACATTCAACAGAACAGAAAAAACAGCGTTGAATACCCTGGAGCAATAGTTGGAGCAATTGCCCCGGTGCAGTGAACAGTGTTTTCCCGATCACTGCTCCCAATCGCAACAGCTTATTTGTCGGAGCAATGACAAAAAAGCAATGTTGCGGTTTTTAGGCCATCACTAGTTTCTACTGCTTGCACGTGCCTATACGCATTTGTAGCAAATGTTTTAACCAATAAAATGTATACACAAATAAGGTATATCCATGAAATTGTAAGAAGTGTCAAGAAGGAATTTAACAAAACGTAATGGCATATTAACAGAGGTGTCTTATTTGCCATAACAAAATAAACGTTTTCCAAATAGAAGAAAAAAAAAAAAAAATAGGCGGACGAGATGCTTGAACGATGACTGGGCTAAGGTACCTACGTGTAATGCAAGCTGAATAAATGGGGAGGGGGATATTTATTCAATGAGCTTCCGAAAACAATTAAAAGACAGCCGTAGACTCGCAGTAAGAGGCGTAAAATATTAGTTAAATATTTCAAGTAGACTGAAATTTTAATGATTTTATATTTAAATTTAGTCGTTTTTAATGCAAGTTTGTTTTGTTTTCTTTATCAAAATTTAATGATTGCGATGATAATGGTACAAATTAAGTTTAAAAAAAAAAAATATTGTAAAGTAAAAATGTAAATATTTATTATAATTATGAAACGAGGAATCTGCGTATGATGTTTTAAATAATAATTTTGTATTTCCGTAAATATTTATATTTACATATCTCTCTATCCAATAGTACACTTTGTTTTTACTATTTGCATGATTACAATAATTATCCTTCGGAAAGATACGGTAAAATTTCGCATTGTTTATTTATTCTTTCATCTTTTCCTATATTACTGTACTTATGTATGTGTGTATTACTACTACTTTTGTTGTTTGTATAGATCTGTGGTGCAATTCAATTTGGCAACACCTTTTCAAACGACTGGATTGTACAGCTTTATTTAAAAGATTGACGACTAATGGATTAGCATGTTCTTGAACTTGTTCTCTATATTTTTCGCCGCAGGATATGAAGCCTTTTTTTTACCGTAAGCGTTTGAAGGTCTTTAATATTATCGCTTCTAACATACCAAGATACTGTGACATAATATTTCGTAAGACGAAACCCTAAATAATTTTAATATTGGAATTATTGGTTGTTCCCCGAATTCTAGATAGTGCATACGATACGTCCGTTAAAGGGTTTTAATACTACGTTGCGTAATAACAGCCATTTATTTTCCCAGCTGCTGTGGCATTAAAGGGTGGTGTCTGGTACGAATCCCGCTGCCGTACACTGAAACTTCCGAAACTTCAAAAAAGGAAAAAAAAAGTTCATTTTCCACTGATAACGACGAATATTTGTTCAACAGCCAGTTCATTTTTCGAAGTTTGACATCAAACTACTTCCTTTTTGCAACTATATGGTCCGTTCAAGTTAATTTTTGATCCAAGTCTTAGATAGTTTAGGATTCGGCAGCAATTATTTGTTCATTTGGTGGCGCGGTAGCCTAGTGGTTGTTTGGATCAGAGGTATCATGGGATTTCGAGAGTTGTCTCGTTCCGGATCCAAGTTGCTCCCACGAATATACCTAATATCTAAAATTGAACTGAGTTCCAGAGAAATCTGGGAAAGTATAGGCGACCGAAAGAAAAGAACTGGTTCCACTTCTCTCATCAGATCCATTAGGCTTGGTACATTATGAAAAGATTAATTTCGCAACCCACGATAATGGGACTTACTTTTTTCCTCTCTTTTGTTCGCATTTTTCGTTGTTGGCGTGTCATTAGTACACCAGTAACAACTATCCTCATCCCAATCTTCTCTTTCGCTGATTGTGACAATTTCAATATTAGCTACTTTTTCTTTAGTACATAATTTGTATTATTTTCTGCTACTTCCTCATATAATAATAACTTCGATTTCCTCGTTTCTTTTATAAATCCATCTACTGTAGTTTATAGGCCGGCCGTTTTTTGGTATGCCCCCAAAAAAAGTAAATAAAAAAAGTTATGCAGGTGGCTTTTTCGAATGAAGGTTTTTTTATATATTTATGTATTTACTTCCGTCCTTGATATATAATGAGAAGACTAATTTAAAACATTGCTTGTTGATAATATTAGATTTAAACTATTTGGATCAATTTGTATATTTACATTTTTTTTTTTTTTTTTTGGCGAAAGGGCAGATCGGATTATATAATTACGTAAAATCTTCTACGGTAGGCGGTAGATTTGAAAAATACCCTTTGTTTCTTAAAAAAAATCAAATACCTTAATAGAAACTTAAAAATGTTTTAAAAATACATAATTATAATAATTTTTAATTTAACTTTTGTCTTATTTTTAGTTATGAAAAAAATAAAACGAAATTATAAAATTATACCTTAAATATGATAGTTTAGAAATAGTAAGATTATTAGACACTTTACTTTGTTAGTAATCAGATCCGAATTCTCTTTGTTCGCGAGCAAGTTTAAATATATATATATATATATACATATATACATATATTTCTCATTGAACTATTCTTAATTAAAATTACAAAATAAAATAAAAATAGCAAAAGATCGATGCTAATTACATTTAAAATAGAATAAAAAAAGAACATTAATAGTTTTACTAGAAATTAGTATTAAATATTAATTATTAAAATTCACGGGTAAAATTCATAAAAATAATTAATAACATAAATTAAGTTTTTCTGTTATAACAAATTTTTTTTCATAGAGGTTTTGATTCTTTGGGGGAGGAAATGTCCCCTATCCCCACCCCATGGATCTGCCACTGGTTCCGCGTCAAGTATTCGCTAATTTAAATACAGGCGATTAAGTGTCTAGAAAAACGTGGAGGTAAAACTAACCGATTACAAAAAAAAAAGAAAATTCTTAAAGAGCGGATATTCTCGGACATTAATAATTTGGAAGAATATTCTTGTCGACCGAAAAAAAAGTCATACTCGCCGGATTTTAAGAAAAAATTATCGAACCTAGCAGCCGATTTCAGATGAAAACAGAAGCGAAAATGCTAACAACAAATTTATAATACACTTCTGCATAATTTGTCATCTAGGAAGAGAATCGTGCCCGCTTCAAGGATCCCGAGAAATTAGGACCTGGCTATCACTATCATCGGGTTAGCGTGAGTCATGTATCTGATTCTCTTTTATTAAAGAAAAGCAACTTACTTATCTTCATTCACCTATTTTCGCTGTAAGTTTAAAATTGTTCTACGATACACGATGGAGCATCATCTAGAATATTCTTAAGCGTACCTCAGACCCACGCTTTCCATTACGCTTGTGTGTGTGTGTGTGTGTGAAAGTTTCTGTGCGATATTTAAAACTTTTATTTCTCAACATTCAAGTCCTAAATGTGTATTTTGACGTTCGTGCGTGCGCAAGTGTGTAAGTTTGTCACTTAACGAACGAAGGCGACAAATCCAGTTGTTGTGTACAATCTGCATGTTCTCGAGCATTTTCGTGCTTTTACGGCTGTCTCTTTTTTTATGTTTCGTCGAGGAAGAGAAAATATAAAATTTCGTAAAATATACAAAAATAATAACAATGACGAAAGAACCGGGGGGGGGGGAGTATTTTACAGTTTTCGTCCGAAATAAAGTGGAAACTTTGCCAAGAGTGTAGTATCGGATAAGTAGGCGAATGGAGTGCTAGTTTGGAAATGCGTGCACGCTAGCCATTCTCGAAAATCTCTTTTCAGTCACACGTTAGCGAAATAACGCCGGCTTCATATCTCGTTCGAAATGCAGCGAGACACGCTACTAAGAAAATCATTATAGAGAACCGCATATAATAATCGTATTTCTCGCCAGATACACTATAAACTATTCCCTCCATTAAACTATAAAAGGATACCATCAAGGCGGCAGGCAGTAGCCGGCGTACCGAATTGATTCTACTAATAATTCTCATACAGCGCGATACTCTTTGATGATTTAAAAAACCTATAAGGATCCAAAAAAAAGTTATTTCTATTTCTTTAAACTTTCCTTCCTTTCTATCTTCTATTCGGAGCTGATTAGGCTGCTCGCGTTTTCAAAAATCCAAAAGTATTTATACAAAGAAATAATGCGAATGCTTTTAACGATAATGCGGTCAAATAGAGTAAAGAATAAAGACGGAAGAATTCTAGGCAACCTTTTGGACTTACTTTCGATGTTGTTGTTCGTCATGATTCTCTTCAGTGGCATCTAATTTGGAAACAATCAAAAATTCTTTAAGAAGATCTCGCTAATTTAGTATTACTAAAGTTTTGCAACAATTACTGCATCCATATTAAAACTTTTGGGACATTCTTGTGTTTTTATTCTTTTTTGGAAAGTTTTTCAGTATTTTAACAAAGTCTAAATACCTGCGGATGAAGTTCCACTTGTTACTGTAGTCTTAACGAATCGAATGGAGTTTAACATGTAATTACAACAGAAAAGTCTAGAGCACAATCTGGATACTGACCATGAGAGTTTTAATAAAAAATTGTTAATTTTAAAAATTGAGCAGTTTGTTACCTTCAACAATATCTATCGGGGGTTTAACAAAAACCTTTTTCTTTTATTTCCGACATAGCAAAAAACTGCAAGACAATATAGACCGAAAATGTATATAGACCTTACGATTATACATACATATATATTTATATTGATGATATATTGGGATATGTCAAAGTCACAGTAAAATACATCAAATCTGTTGTATTTTTATTTATTTAGGGAGACATGAAAAAAAAAAAACAAAAAAAAAACGACCCCATGTACGTTGAATATGTACACCTATAAAACCTTGCGTGTATACAGCAAAATTAAGTTAGTAGATAGGGAACGTTACTTCTCGGATAGAATTTAGTGTGCCGGTTGCATATACATTTGTTTTGTTTCTTGCAGTGGTCATTTTTAAAAGTATATCAATTTAAATAAAATAAAAATACCTTAAATTTGACCATTCTCTCGTTTTCCTTAAGTTCTCGGGTTAGGGTCAGTCACCATGCTGACATATTCTACACCAACTACATCTTTCTGCTGGCTGCATACCTCCCTTTAAAAAAGCCAAAAATTCATAGAAACGTGCATAATTAAACGGCAGACTCGAGACATATATCGGCAAAGTAACTCTGGTAAATATCAAACACAGCGTTTATAGCAATTGCTATAATTATAGATATCATCGCAAGTTAGTGGGCTAACCAATTTTTATCAATCATACACTCTGATTACTCATATACGCAACATCACGCTAGAAATATATAGACGAGAACAAGAGAAAACCTCAGTGAAGGTTAGTACTGTGGCTATTTGATTATGTGTATGTGAATACCCACCCAAAAAACCTATGAGCTGAAACACATCCTCCCATATACGTTGTCATCGCAAATTATTTCAGTTAGATATGCATCAGTGCATTTTTTAAATAGCATAAATACAACAGATGCTTCAAAATCCTTTATTATAGACGCATTCATTCAAGCAATCACAAAGGGGGGTGGGGTGGGGGGCATAGGAATAGTGAGTTAGAAATTTATTTAGCATTGACTAGTTATAGGTGTCGTCGCGATAGCCCAGTACTTAGAGCGCTCGACTTCCAACTTATTACAAGAATTAAATAAATAAATAAAATAATCGCTAATAGTCACGTGTGGAAGGCAATAATGGCAAACCACCACGTATAATATGCACGCTAGGTCAGTACACAGCAGACATAAATAGTACTGCACTTTTGTAAAACTATGTAAATCAAACGAATTACTAATCAATTCCGAATGTAGTCTTGCGCGTATACACCTCCTGCGTTGCATATAACAATCGCTATGAACACTAATACTTATGTCTGTACAGCTGATATGTACAAATAGGTAGTCGCCGACGCTCAGGAATTAAGTATGGCGCTATAAAGAAGAAGTTATAGGTACAATAAAACAAATGCCCAAAATCATACGCAGAAGAAAAAAAACGTAAGTTTTGGTAAGGTCTAGAAAAGTGTTAAAATTGGATAGACAACAGTAAAAGATTTTCTCAAAGCATACACAAACATGAACAACTAGTACCGGTTGGTAAATTGTTCAAATTGGTTAGGCAGTGGTAAATGCATCAACATACATGTAAACACACAAGCACACAAAGAAATTTAGTATAGGTTAGCAAAATGATAATTGGTTGCTTAAAGCCTCCACCACCTAATACTTGCGCGAATGTGGTCTTGCCTGTGTATGCTCGCGTTACATATAACAACTGTCTGGTATACTATAGCTGTACAGCTGAAATGTACAAATAGGTAGTTGCCGACGTTCGGAAGCTGAGTATGGAACGATGATGAAATATCGTGTTTTGGTTGAGTGCTGTTACTGAATAAAGGTGTTTTTAGAGCAAAATTATCTTGAACTGTAGTGGTCGTTGCTGTGTTTTGCAGCAAGCAGAAGGATCTAGTTGATGTAGAATATGTTACATGCTGGTAGATTCTTACTCAAAAACTCGGAGAAAAACAGAGTGTGGAGTCAAGTTCAAGTTGATGTTTTTTTTATTTTACTTATTTAAACTGATAACCCCTTAAAAATTGTCGCTGCAAAAAAAAAAAAAAAAAAAAAAAGTATATGTAACCCACACGCTATAAATTTTGTTTTAGAGGTAACGTTCCGTATCTACTGTAGTTATTACAAAAAAAAAAAAAAAAAAAAAAAACGAATACTTTGCAGGTTGTACACATTCAGGCATTGAAAATTCAACAGTGATAATAGTAAAAGAAGATCGACCACATAGGAAAATAATTATAAAATCGGAATTTTAGTTAAAATCGAACATTATAACGCGCCAATGAATAATTGAAAAACCTCCTATTGTTTAACGGAAATTGTGATGTACGCGAAGATTTAAATTCAAGTAGATGATTTATAAGGGGACCTCCTCTTTGGCTAGTTCAAAAAAAAAAGAACAGAGAAAAAAGGTAAAAAGAGTGTTGATGGCTGAATCGTTTACTTACTCTGATAATATTAAGTACGTTTGTCATCTCGCAACAATGGTCACCGCAGAATAATCAAGCATGCTTCAAATGTCGACATCGAATTCAAGAGGCCAGCTGTCTCTTGTCACGGCCTAGGAATGCTCTCGGGTAAACCCGGTGTGGTTCAATTTCCTTTAACGATGACTGGCATTCGAAAAACGTTAGACACGTTAACATAAACATAATTTAGACGTGGTTTCTAACGAAAGTGTATGATACGGTTTAATAGTTTAGACAACCGCAAAACCGCAAATTGATCAAATCGACGTTGCTTGCAATTCCCAGCGGTGATTTTTTTTGGTGACTTAAATGATGTTGCGCAGGTTTTTGAAATGAAGCTTTCCTGAAATTACCTAGAATTTCAAAATTAACAGCATGTACCATATTTTCGAATATTTGTATTCACTTGAAATTCTAAAGTTACCTTTATTTAGTACACAGCTCGGGTTAATAATAAGTGTTGGTATAAAAAGACACTAAGTTATCGACCGGTGGAAAATTGTGTTTTTAAGGTATTTCGTTTTTTTTCTTCGAATTATTGCTAATTACGATTTTAAACACTTACAGTTTAGTTTTGTTGCGTGTTTATATTATTTACAGTACCGACAGTTTTTATTGAAAATGTCTAATATAATTTGACGCTTGAGAGGTTTTCCATATACATTTTCTTGCCTACCATAATGTTACATGCAAGAAGTAATGTCAAAGTTAACGCGAAACCTAGCCGATGATATGCGGCTTTAGGTGTGTCTATGTTCGTTAATAATACCACAATACTTGCGTCAATGAATATTTTTTTTTCTTTCTCTTTTCCATTCAGTTACATTAAGTGTGATACGCATCTCTGAGGCCTGTCTAGCGGTATAAAATTTACGGAAAAATTTAAAATTTCAAAAAAATTTAATTTAAAAATAGAGGAAAAAACCCCAATATACTGTAATAATTTCTTTTTTCTTCTTTTTTTTGGGGGGGGGGGAGGCTAACCCTTGGCTTTGACGCAACCTCTTGAATCTATTATGCTAGGAAATTAAATTCTGAAACAATAGGAGATGGAAAAAACAAAGGATTGTGAAGTAGGAAATTCCGAGGTATCCACTTAATCAGAAAAAAAAAAAAAATTATTTATAATAAAACTAAATAATCTCGGCTTTATTGTGAAATTTTCTTTACTTTCGCGATATTATGCTCATTTTGATTCCTTCGATTTTTTCATTAATATATTAAAATATAATTTTTTCTACTCGAAAAACAGTAAATTCTGTCATAAGAGTAATATATCTTTTTCAAATCAATTATCGGAATCATTATGTTACACATTCATTAATTTATCAGTTGCCGAATAGAAATGATCATGACTTAAATAAATTTTCGCTGGTATTATTTGATAAAATTCGTAAACTACATAAAATACAATTAACAAATTACGAATATTCCGCCTAGCTTTAGTCACATCTTGTTATTGTAAACCGTTTAATTTTTAATTTTAATTTTACCGCCGTTATTATGGTTCTATGTAATCAGAGAATTTAATGATGCTTTTTGTAGTTTATAAATTTTTATTAAATAAATAATAGGGAAATTTAGCGCGATTGGATTTAAATATGGAAAAACAACCGATAGATTTTTGTTTTTTTCATTTTTTTTTTTTTTTAAACGGTAAACAGAGTTTATTCTTCAAAAAATCGAAAAAAAATCAAATAAAATATACATAAATTAAATCATTAGTGGATAAAGGAGGACAATCATAGCATAAAAGCAGTTCTAATTACAAATAAACTGAATATTTCTACAGGAATGGCTAAAATGAAAATTAGCTTCAGGACTGGAGATCAACAACGTGTTAAATGCCTGAAAAAAAATGATTGATCAGAACTATTACTAGGCACGAAAATAAACTAAATAATAACACGAATAAAAGTTTTTAAAAAACAACTAAACCGAACTAACGCAAATAAATAAGACAAATCAAAAATAAAGTATATATATATATATATATGTATACATATATATACATATATATACATATATATATATACATATATATATATATATATACATATATATACATATATATATATACACATATATATATATATATATATATATATATATATATATATATATATATATATATACACCCTGTCAAGAAAGTATCGGGAATTGTCAATTTATATCTCCCGGGTAATAGCTAGGCAGATAATTTTTTTTTTCCAGGTTGGTACAACTGTTTTGTATTATGATGCCTATTTTTAGCGCGATCTGTCAACCAGTGTGTTTACAGCAGCTGTTAAAATCAGTCGACCTTGAAGTGTTTTGTCGAAGTTTTACAATGAGTGAAAATATTGAACAACGTACTTGTGTTAAATTCTGTGTTTCGAACGAAATTTCTTGTGCCGATATACTGAAAATGTTACAGAAGGCTTTTGGTGAATCTGCTTTATCAAAAACGCGGGTTTACGAGTGGTACAGAGCGTTCAAGGATGGTCGGGAGACGGTCGAAGACATGCCTCGCTCTGGACGGCCTTCAACGAGTGTGACCGATGATAACGTCGATAAAATCAAGGAAATCGTTGCTGAAAATTGTCATGTGAGCTTGAGAGAGATGGCTCATGGATTGGGCATGTCACACGAGAGCGTACGTACGATTGTGCACGAAAAATTGGGTATGCAACGCGTTGCGGCTCGGCTTGTTCCGAAAGACCTGAATTTCTTTCAAAAAAAGTACCGAGAACAGGTAGCTGCAGACATGCTGGATCGAGCCAATTTGGATCCTACCTTCTTGGAAAAGATAATTACTGGTGACGAGACATGGGTGTACGAGTACGACACGCTTACGAACCAGCAATCGTCCGAATGGCGGCCAATTGGCGCGCCAAAGCCGAAAAAACCTCGCCAAAGCCGATCGAAAGTGAAGATCATGTTGATTGTTTTCTTCGATATTCGAGGCGTGGTACACTATGAATATGTGCCAGCCGGACAGACAGTCACCAAAGAGTTTTACTTAAGTGTTTTGAGACGTTTGAGAGAGGCTATCCGTCGTAAACGTAACGATTTGTGGGTCGACAATTCTTGGATTCTCCATCACGATAATGCGCCGTCTCACAAAGCCATAATTGTGAATGAGTTTTTGGCCAAACACTCGGTAAATATCATCGAACAACCGCCGTATTCACCAGATTTAGCACCCTGCGACTTCTTCCTATTCTCAGAACTCAAATTTCCGCTACGGGGAATGCGCTTCGAATCGATTGATGACATCAAGACGAATGCGACGCGAGAGCTAAAGGCCATCCCGGAAACCGCCTATCAGAAGTGCTTTGCCGAGTGGAAAAAGCGTTGGCATATGTGCATCGCTTCGAATGGATGTTATTTTGAAGGTGACAAAATAAATTTGGATGAAAATTAAAAATTGTTCGTTTTATTTAACAATTCCCGATACTTTCTTGACAGGGTGTATATAAGAACCAAAAGTAAGGATACCTAATGATATAAACGTTTGCATAAAAATAAATAAAATGCGTAACGGAGAGGGTAGTTACTGTGTATACTTACCACAGTTTGTAAGATGGGATAAAAAAACAAAAAGTTTTCGTTTTTCCATTTATTGGGTACGCTAACGAAGAGCAACAGCCCAATCAACCAAGGAGAATCTCTAAGTAATATCTCAAAAGGAGCATAATCAAATTTTAATCTGATGTGAGATTGAAGGAATGAAAGAAGCTAGAATAGGAACAACTAACAAGGAAGGAAATGAGAGAACATAAGAGTCATTGTATGGGAAGACCAAGATCCAAAAGCTGAGAATAGAAGAGAAAACGTTCTGAAGAAAAGGAGGAATACAAAAATTCGTTACGAAAAGACTTAACGAAATAATTAGTAACATAGCCTAAATACTACTACAATGGAAACTGTTCATGTCATCGTACGAAATCGTATGAGTAACACCGGTAGTGTAAGAATGGTTATGAATAGTTATGAATAGTTATGAATAGTTATGAATAGTTATGAATATTTAGACAATCACGTAAACGAATATAAAATGACGAGTAATAAATGAAAGAAATCTACTCGAATTCTTACTTTTAGGCTGCAAGATAAATAATTAAAAGAAAGAAAAAAATGCAAGTCAGAAGTGTGTTAAAATTTATAAAATTAAACGTAAAAATAAGGCCATATTTTGTGTTTATTCATATACACACAGGTATAAACAAATGGCATAATTATAAAAGGAAAAAGGTTATTTTAATTTCATATTAATTGAAAAATAATAAATTCAAGCGTGAACAGTCAAGAGAATTCCTTCGGCATTTTTGAAATTTTCACATTTGACACTTTTATTCATTTAGAGTCTGAAACGAACAATAGTTTCGAGCTACATAAAATGTAACGGATCATTCGATATTTGCGTCCTAAATTGTGTAAGAAATAAATGGACAACACTGTTGTTGCTAAATGATAAGATTTTAAAAAACTTTTAAAAAGTTCTAAAAAACCATTTAATTCAGTTACATATAGTACGTTATATATATATATTTTTTTTTTTTATTTAAAAGTTTTTTAAAATCTTATAATTTTATTTAAAAGTGTGGTTACCGAAAAAAAAAATATATACCGTTGTTGCTACTGCTGCTGCTGCTGGTTGGTGACTCAACACACGTTTCATCGCATTTCAGATCAATTAATAGGTGTGTGGCCAAATGTACAGTTGTATAGTTTAGAATTATTATTAACTAGCTTTTAACCCGTGACGTTGTCCGCGGAGAATTATTATTTCAAGTAAGCTGTTTCGACGTGAAAACAAATATAAATGAAAGAGATTTTATTATTAAATTATAACTATAGGTTTTTTGTTTTTTTTTATTATTATCGTTTTTTTTATTAGGTATTTACTTCTATATATTTTTTTTATTATTTACTTTTATGTAATTATTTTTGTTTATTTTCAATTACAGTAGTAAAATTTTAATTCAACACATTTTTGTAAACAACGTTTTTCAGACGTTGTCCTGCCAGTGTATATTCATTTACTATTAAATATATATATATATCTCAAATGGATGGCCTTTATATTACAATGAAAAGCTTTGTCGTAAAAAAATCAGTTAAGCGATTTAAGCGTGAAAAGGTAACAGATAGACAGACAGACAGACACACAGAGTTACTTTCGCATTTATAATCTCGGCAACCCGTTTGAGAGGCGTGACACTCAGCGTCTAAAGCTTGCCGTGCCTGAGTCTGTTCTAAGGTCTCTGAAACCTTTTGAGAGGAGTGACGCTCGGCATCTAAAATCTGTCTGGTCTGTGTCTGCTCTTGAGATTCCTCAGTTCTAGCTACTTTTGCAGCTCGAGCTCTGTTAGAGTTACGCGCTAGATCAGATTTACGCCTGCGCGAAGCATATTGACAGTAAAAATAATAAGAATTTTTTTTTTAAAATCAAAATATAATACGTTTATGTAAATGTTTTAAGGAAATCTCCGGCCTACTCACTAAGTACCTATATAACTATCGTTATGATTTAATAATAAAACCTCTTTCATTTATATTTATATTGACGTCGAAACAGCTTACTTGAAATAATAATTTTCTGCGGACAACGTCGTCGCGGGTAAAAGCTAGGAACGGACGAACGAATGACGACTATCGAAGATGAACAACACACTAATAATAAAAGCTAGCTAGTAATTTTGTTTAGATAACGAAACCGATTTCTGGCGTTCTGATGTCTCTTAGAATTTCCGAACAAAAACATCTGGCTGAATAAAATAACATACACTAACGAACAAATACGTAAGAAATAATAAAATTAATATAATATTTCCAGAATAAAAACTATCCTATGTTCTTTCCTTGACCTCAAACTATCTCCATACAAAATTTCATCTAAATCGGTTCAGCGGTTTAAGCGTGAAAAGGTAGCAGACAGACAGACAGACAGAGTTACTTTCGCATTTATAATATTAGTAAGGATAAAAAAAAAAAAAAAAAAAGAAATATTTTACTTTAATATTACTTTAGATAGAACGGCGACTAAAATTAGTGAAAACCAGATCTAGGCGACCGGGTGAAAAGAAGTCAAAAAGATTTATGCGGTGCATCTAAATCCATGATTTTTTACGTTCTCGAAAATCCTACTAAAAATTATCAAATTTTCGAATGAAAAATCCCACATAATGCAACCTATTAGGAAATTCGATTTTGTTTTGTTTGAGAAAAAAAAAGGAAGAATCGAAACTACGGTGCAATTTTTATAGAATTAGAGATGGTCAAATTTTAATGCGTTTAAAAATAAATTTTAAAGAAAAAATTCATAGATAAAAAATGGAGGAAAAAATTAAGAAATTATTCGCACGTACGCATCTTTATTCGAACTACTTGAACCTGAACGTTGTCAGAAACAGCATAACGTTAACATTATTTAAAATTGTGGCCGCCATGTAAAATTGTGTAAAATGAAAATGATCGGTAAATTTTTTAATTGCGCTAAGGTCTTTTAATTAAACCGATTCTCGTTCAGGCCGAAATGTTCGGTTATTTCCCTTTTTTTCAAATGGACCGTTGAAAATTATTGTCGGCCTATTTGGAAAACTTTTGTCCTTCGAACGCCATGCGAACTCATTGAATTTTCTCGTTCAAAAAGGCCTCGATTCTATTAGCGAACAACGTAAAAATATACGGTAGTATTTTTTTTCGCGGCGGCGGAGAAAGTTTTTTTTCTCGGAAAATGAAATAAAAACCTAATAATCCATTTAAGAAGGGAAAAATTGTTGAGAAGCGATTTCGGCTCGGTAAATTGTGTTTTTGCGGGCGATATCGCAGTTCATACGATCGGTTTAAGCGATAGCCAGACGCCAATCTGAAATCCAATCGAGCATTTTTTCGAAAATAAAAACTTTCAAGTTTAAACTTTTTTCTCCTTTCGAAATTTAATTCCATCTCTTTCGAAACCAACTTTACGCAAATTGCCCTCGTTTTACATGTTACTCTGTCGAGTGATGTTCAGTAATCGTTAAATTACCGCCCTTTTATTCCGCCGTATTACCCCCCCCCCCCCCGTAAACACTTTGAGACTGGCGCGGAATGTTGTGTTAGTGCACTACTTCCGGCTTCCTAAAAAACTGTAGTACCCTAGTCGTTCCACTGTGGGCATCACCGATACGGTCTAATTTCTCCGCTAGCAGATTTTTGAAAAAAATTCTGACCATATATCGTCGAGTAAAAGTCGTAATCACGTTCGTTTCGTTTTTTTTCGTTAGTGTTGTGAAAAATCTGTTTCGCTCGCGTTGACATACACGCAGTGATCACTGCGAGATGTTCTAACAATCTAGAGCAGTGCGGTTCTTAACCTTTAAGCGATGAGCGACCATTTGACAAAATTTCTGTCTGCCATGGAGCACTAAAAGTGTTTGAAGGTAATATATAATAAATTTAAATAAATAAAGGGTTGTTTTAATAAATAAGACACGCATAAAACTGTTCAAAGTCAACAGTATTTTAATTTTTGTTACGAAAATTTTACAGAATAGAGGTATTTTACATTATTTTAATGCGATTTCTGTGACTGCGTACACTTATTACTAACTTCTGAATCCTCGGTTTAGTGCTACTCAAAGCCAAGCACATGTCGGCACTGGCATCCAACCGATTTCGGTGCTTGCTTTTAATTATCAAAAGCGTCGTGAACCCCTGCTCGCATACATATGTGGACGATAACAAAGTTCGGTAGCGTACAGCAATTTCTCGAATCTTTGGGGGAAAGAAATTGCCTTTTGGCTCCAAAAATTTTCAAAACTAATTCCTGCCACGAATATATATCTTTCAAGTTACTATTGTGTTGCATTTCAATCACTTCTTCTTGAATTTCATCAAGCACCTCAGAAACGTTGATCACTTTCTAAACACCTTCGTCCTCGCAGTAGTCAGGAAAATAGCGATTGAATTCACTTTTTAAATTTTTCAAATGAACTATCATGTTCTTTTGTATTTCTCCCCTTTAATAATCTCAGCACGCTGCCTGTCAATAATTCAGATCAGCTATCAAACGCAGGAACATTTTTTCTTCAAACCTTGTCGATCCATAGCTCGATTTTAGTGATAAATTCATTAATTTTATTATCTTCATATGCAAATTTATTGCTTGCGCCTTGCAACTTCAGATTTCATGACCCTTGCAATTGAAGGTTCAATATATTTAGTCACGCGAAAAAATCAACCAAATAAGCAAAACACATTTGAAATTTGAACTCGTAGAACTGATCACCCAGCAACTCTTTGTTCTCCTTGTTAGTTAATAATATTCGTACTTCCATTTTACAACCCCGACAGCATATTTCCTTTGGAAAGTCGACGCACTTCCGTATAGAAAAGCCGAGT
Organism: Icerya purchasi; assembly: GCA_039619475.1. NCBI lineage: Eukaryota > Metazoa > Arthropoda > Insecta > Hemiptera > Monophlebidae > Icerya > Icerya purchasi. The sequence continues at coordinate 545,865,781 of CM077115.1, forward strand.
TTCGCGTTCAGAGTTCATATCAGAGCACAACTGTTTTTTAAAGAGACGGGTATGAAATGCACTTATTTTAATGAAGTTAACTATTTTTATAGCTTTAATATTTTTATGATGGCCTCGCGGACCACTTTGAGCGCTTCCAGGGACCACCACCAGTGGTCCGCGGACCACCGGTTAAGAACCACTGATCTAGAGAATCGCAATCGGATAAAAAAAACCAATCGAATCAGTAGTCGAATCGAGCTTTAACAATCGAGAGGTTTTCTCTCAATTGGCTGATGCGCACGCGTTTTATATTCTAGGATCATCAGTGTGAATCAACAATGCTGGTCGTAGTAGTGAGCGGGTGATTATAATATATTTTTAGATTAGAAAAAATTAAAGTATCTTACACGATCAAAAGCAAAAATGTAGTTCTTTTTGTAAATTCCTTTTTGTATACTTTATTTATGATATAAACACATAATGTTTTTCCATCGGTAAATCACTTTTACTTCACACGAAGTATAATGAATGAATTCTCTCGATATAATATATATATATATATATATAAAAATGTAACAGTTACAAAAATTTCATCGAAACATATAAAAAACCGCTATTATTTGCCTAACATTTTATTATAAATTACACTTACATTGATTGTGATTATAAAATTTTCCCTACCAAAGTATTATAAATTGCAATGAATCACGCACAGAATAATTAACTTGCGATTAATAACATGAGCCTAATTTTCAGTTACACTGATCATTTCATTTTTTTCAAGACATCTCTAATCGGAAGACCAATATAATATATTAAAAATTCATAAGAATGTTTAAAAATTTGAAATGTTACGCCATACGTTTACACTTCGAAATAACGATTACGATTAAAAAATAATGTTGACAATCGAAACAATCGAATAAAATCTCTCGTAATCGCCCATCACCGCATATGCACACTCACTGGACAGACATTAGCGATGAACCCTGTCTGTTGGACGGGTGATTCTCGTATAGTCGTAATTATCTGAACGGGTAAATGCCGATTTCGTACACTCAAACAATTTTTGTTGAGAAAGGGGAAAAATGAAATCACATTCCGCCTCCTTCGGCATCGTCAAAAGGAGGCTAAGTCGGTAAGCAGTAGTCGACTTCTATTGAAATTCGAGAAGACGAACAGGAATTTGAATGTCGCTAAACGATTAATTTTGAAACATGAAACTTCAAAAGGGACAAATGAAAATCTAATTTCCCATCATCCCCGGTCGTAATTAACAGCTTCGCGAAATCAAAAAGAAATCCGGTGTATTTCAAACGAGGTGGCAAGCTGTTGTTTCGGTACGAGGTTTAATTGCAAAGGACGCCGACAATCCGACCGGGAGATGGAAGCGCGCACCTTCAAAGACAAATTCTTGTACGGCGCTGAAACAGCCTAATCCTTTCATACGCAAAATGTGATATCAATGTGTCGCTCATCGAATTGAGAATTTTTCACATATGCTGGATCGCTGATTATCGCGATGCGGCAACTTCGCATGTATCGTGTAGTTACAATAAAACAGTCTCCTCTTGCAGTTTCACACTTACAGAGCGCAATTATGTTGAGAAAATGGCCGCTTCAAAGGAACCTCAGCATTGAATCACGCAGCAGTTAAAAAAAAGAATTCGGTTAAACGCGTATAGATCACACGCTTAAACGTTCGCAGATGAGTTTACACCTCTAGAGATAGATATTTCAATTGCCCGATTGGAAAAAACAGTTCTCTTTCAAAAACGAATTGTATAATATGAAGAAAATCCATCTGTAAAGAACCTAAGTTCCGCCTATTTTGATACGGCGCGAACAATATGTGATTGGCAACTAAATAATTGCAGTGACGAATAAGGGTTACGTTTTCATTAATATATTAAGTGGTGCGTTTTGATTTATTTGTACAGGGGAAATTAAATCTCCGTTTTTATTATAATTGTTTTTGTTTTTACTACTTTTAGACAAAAATATAAAATGATCGTAAAATAATATATTTTGAAATGCTTAAAACCAACATTGTCGTACGCAGCTAACACTTTTCTGTTTTTCGTATAGAAAGATAACTAAATAAAGTATACAGGTATATTAATTACAATGTAATTCTTAGACTACCCCCCCCCCCAATTAGAAAAAATGTCCCAATTTTATGTAACGTTTGTTATATTTTATAGGATTTTTGTTATTGTTATTTAAAAAATGTCCCAATTTTATGTAACGAAATATGTAACGAAACATGTAACGAAAAAATGTCTCAATTTTATATAATGAATTTTTCGTGATTATGTTATTTTTTTTGTGTTAATGCTAGTAAAAATTACGTTGTAAATTTTGATAATTTTATAGAAAGTATAGAAGAGAAAGAGACAGAAATAAAAACAAGAGGAGTCAAAGGGCAGAGCCCCCCTTGTGAGGCCAAAATGGCCGAGTTACGTATATATATCAGTGGCGGATCTACGGCGGAAGGGGGGTGATAGCCCGCCCCAAAGAATCGAAATTTTGATGAAAAAATTTGTTAACATAATTTAAACTATAAACGTTTTGTATAAATATTACCTATCGATTTAATTATAACTAATATTTAATAATGTTTTCTAATGAAACTATTAATGTTACGTTTTTTATTCTGTTTTAAACGCAACTGGCATCGATCTTTATTGAGGCTCTTCGTTAGCGTACCCGTAAAAAAAAAAAAATCTTTTGCCTTTCTTATTTATTTTTAATTTTTATTTTGTAATTTTAATTAAAAATAGTTCAATAAGATAATATATATATATATTTTTTACTGGCTCGCGAACAAAGAGAATTCGGATCGGACTACTAACAAAAATAAAAAAGAAGTAGTCTAATAAGAAATACTATCTTTCTTACTATTTCTAAACTACAATTTTAGCTGGAATTTCATAATTTTTCTATTTTTCATACTTAAAAATAAAACAAAAGTTAAATTAAAATAATTATGTATTTTTAAAACATTTTTAAATTTCTAAAGAGGTGGTCGTTATTTGATTTTCTTTATGAAATAACGTATTTCTCAAATCTACTGCCTGCCGTATAAAATATTACGTAATTATGTAATTCTCAATGCCTCTCTGGATCCGCCCCTGTGTATATATATATATATATATTTATATAATTTTGAAAACGTTAGTAGCGTATATCTAATATATAAAATTTAGTGACCCGGGAAAATGCTCCGTGCGTGACGACCTCCCGCGTTACTTTTTCATTGCGTCCTCTTCTGACGAGAAAAATAACCACAGATATGTAAAAGTATATGTACCACCAGCTTTTGGAGTATTTTATATCACTGCGACAAATAAAAAAATAATTCGGATAACTGACCGTTTAAAATACAAAAATTCTAGATCAATGCGGGATAGACAATAAATGATTTGAAGAGCGAATCTCGTAATATCCATTGCCCAGTGTCATCATTATCCTCGGCTAGTATAAGAGTCACGTTGTAACACGCAGTGATAATCAAGAGTTTAAATGAGCATCAAACAAATTCGGACAAGCATATGTGCTCGTTTTAACTACTATACAAGCTAATAATGTAACGAGTAGGTTTTACGGATGAAGGTGAACAGAGAGAGAGTAGTGTCTTTAGCTAAGGACATACGATAGAAAATTACACGCGGTAACATATACAAATCCTCGACAGAACGCTTTTGACACGCATCGGAAAAGAGAGCAAAAGGAATATCGAACAGAGAAAATGAAAAGAAAAAAATGGGAAATCGGAGGCGAAAAATTCGTCACCGTCGAACGTTGAAGAACTGTGATGCTGGCAGATGACAAGACAAATAAATACAAAAAGCCTCGAAGCGAACGTAACCGAAGTGAACGTTAAGCCTTCTGGGAAATTTTATATAAATGATAATAGAGCAGAATGAAAATGCGAAAAATACGGTGCATGAAAAAACGGATGTCACTAAATTTGATTTGCAACTGAAAATGCCCCCCCCACACTCCGTCAGAAACGAGAAAAAGAAGAGAAACACAAAAAAAATTAGTATATTATTGAGAGTCGCCGCTACCACCAACGCTAGCACCTCCACTATCTCCACCACCACTACCACCTCCACTATCAGCACCACCGCCATCGCTCGGCAAAATAATTAAATTATAAAATGAAACCGGATAATCAGAATTTCGTAATTTGTTGATAAAATCGGGAGAAAATGACGGAATTTGAACATTTTATTTATCCGCGACAAGCGGATGTCAAAAGTCTGCTTAAAAAATGCGTTTCTTCCTCGCAAAATAATCTTCCGTACGCTTTGGTTGATTTTTCATATTATCCGTTTCCTTAATGGGAGGGGAGGCATTTGAAAAATCCTGTCTGCTGTCACCGGCATTGACAGACGTGTGTATATATTTTTAAGCTTATCCTTCGTAGCGCCAGCTGTAATTTTAACAGAAGCGCCGAATAAAAAAAAAACGAAAAAAGAACGAAAAAAAAGAAGTAAAAGAGAAAGATGAAATGCACAAACTTTGATAAGAATGAAAAAAGGTAAATAGTAAGGCGTGTCTCTTACAGAGCGGCTCGGGTATGCCACGATACATACGTATCAAAGAAATTTCCATATATATGAAAGTTGAAATTTCGCCCGAGAAAGTAATTTAAATTTTAGGTTAACTGCCTGCAAAAATTATTACTTTTTATTCATCGCGTACGGCCCCTGTTCAAAGCTCAGCGCGCGCACGTGTGATATTTTTATAGGGCGTAATTTAGTAGACGGGTTACACACTAGGGCTACATCCTCGATGACAACATTATATTATGCTAGTGTGCGTGCGCCGGATGTGTTAGCGGATCGGTTAGCAGCTTTGGACAACGTGTTTTTCGTCGTTTCTTTCTTATCCTTCTTATCCTTCTTATCCTTCCTCTTCTTCTTCTTGTTCTTCGCGACACATTTAATTTTCTTTCGTCCCGCTAAAGGGAACCTACGACACACGATCGGTAAGATCATCAATCAGTCGGCAAATGTAAATAATAGGGAGAGTTTGAATTTTTTATTAAGGAGACGTGCGCGAACGGTAATAGAAAGGTCGAGATCGGCGGGGAGATTCGGACCGTGATTGTTCACAGCAGCCAGAATTGCGCGTAAAATGTCGAAAAGTAGTGGAAAGCGAAGAAACGAATTACTTAACATATTTCCGGACGCACTGGCAATGTCGCGTGTTCCCGCGGGCCTAATAAAACATATTAATCTGCAAAAAGCTGCTGCAACTATCTCAAATGATAAAGTTGTTGAGATTCCGCAGACACGCCGGTCGAGTTCACCTGCTTCCGAGGAATTATGAAGAATTATTAGCGTCGTAGGCTGTTCCGGCCCGGCGTAAATTTATTACGCTGAAATGATTGCGCGGAGAATTTTAAAAAGCGAATAACTCAAAAGTATTCGCAATATAACATACATGCGCAGAGCAACTACTGCCGACATATAAATATCGAAAAAGAACAGTTACTTTGCAGGCAATAAACGTTAAAATGCTAGTGTTCGGCTACCAAAGTTTCATCTACGTCCGGCCGATACGTAATAAAAACCCGTTCTTACCTTTCACCGGTACTCCTGAAACTATATATATTTTTTCCCCCGAAGCGCGGAGTTTCTTTCATTAATTTTTTTTTTTTTTAAACCCCCCTTTGGGCATGTCAACAAATGATCTTCGCCCAGAAACGAAAGGAAGGAGAAGGATCAGTTAAATGTCGATTCGGTCAGCTATTGATAAGATAAAGGAACTGAGGATAGGAACAACTGAGATCGACGGAACCGATAAGATATACGAGGCACAATAAGCATTAGGGAGCTCTTAAGTGATAACAGATTGGAGTACAAAGAAGTGCGTTCGTTCACGAGGGATGGACATTCAAAGAGGATATGGTCAGGATCACAGACGGCTTCGTCGTCAGAATGAAGAGGATAATTAAGAGGATAGAGCGAGATGAAAACGAAAACGTGAGGAAGGAAGAAGAGTATGATTCAGATGGAAACGGATAATAGGGACGACAATAACGGAGCGACGAAGCGAAGGAAAATCGTGAAACCAAGGCCGTGTGGGAAGATTAGATTGGATGAAAAAATTTAAGAGGAAAGTTGATTGGAAAAGGAGGAGACGTAAAAATCTGACCAAAATCTAACATGAAACTTTTTGCACAATGGGAGTAAATTCGAAACGGGAATTTTAGAGAAAAAAAAGCGGGAGGATACAGCAATCTGAGCCAAGGAATATTTCGCGACCCTCTATCCCCATATGACTGGGGACCACCCAGAGCATTTCAATGCGGATAGCGTGAAGTGAGAAGAGAGTGTGAATGAGAGAGCGAATACGGAGGATGAAAAGGTCAGAGGAGTGAGAGGGGAAATGAGAGGAAATAGCTTTAAGAGCACACATGGAGTCGGAGATAATTAAAAATTTAGAAGAAGAACGATGTGAGGAAATGTGGATTATGGAGCGTAAAATGGCCATTAACTCGGCCGTAAAGATAGTACAAAAGGAAGGGAGACGAAAAGATTCAGAGAAATTAATGCTCGGAATGATGAAAGAAGCTCCAACTCCATTAAGCCGAACCATCCGTAAAAATAGCAATATAGGAAGGAAAACGGGATTCGATATAACTATGGAATTCCTGTATAACTGTTGGATAGGAAAGGGATTTGGAGGAAAAAGGAAAGTAGAATACATTGGGAGGATCGGAGAGATCTGCAAAATTGAAAGAAAAGTAAGGGAGATTGTTATAAGAAATTGTGCAGGATAAAAAGTAATTCAGCCGCGAAGCAATGTGGGCTAGAATAGGAATTTTCTTGGGAGTAAAACGCCAGTTTTGCAGAATAGAAAGATATGAAGGAATAAGTTTGGAGGATGATAACGGTAAGCGTTTACACAAGAAACGATAACCTAAATAGGATCTGCGAATGAAAAGGGGAGGCGAGTTAGACTCAGCGAGAACTGCTGGTACTCGAGAAGATCTAAGAACACCAAGGCAAAGACGAATACAAGAATTTTGAATTATATCCAGCTTGGAAAGAAGTGATGTTGAGGCAGAGCCATAGATAACGGAACAGTAGTCAAATTTGGAACGGATAATTGAATTGTACAAGGAAATAAGGAGAAAAGGATCGCCTCCCCATTTTGTTGGGGAAAGAGCTTTCAGTAAGTTTAGTCTTTTAAGGGCAGAAGAGGAAAGGAAATTAATATGTTCATAAAAGGGCAGACGACCGTTGAGGAATACACCGAGATAGCAGAAGCATTCCCTACGAGGGATAAGATTGGAGTTTAACGATACAGAGACTAAAGCGGGATTAAAAGGACGAAGAGAAAAGACAATACGTATACAAGAGGATTTTAAAGGGGAAATAGAAAGGTTCAAAGAGGAAAGAGGTTGTTCCAAAGTAGCTAGAGACGAATTAACACTTTCGTTAGCATCTACGATATCACGGGATGAGGAAAAGGGAAGAATGTCATCGGCAAAAAATAAGGAAGAGGAGTTCATAGAAAGAGAAGCAACAGAAATAGTATAAATATTAAAAAGAGTAGGACTAAGGCAGGATCCTTGTGGAAGACCACGTGAAACAACTCTTGTAACCTCGAACGAAAAAGAAGACAGGAGAATAGTACGATTTAACATCCAGTTAACAATGAGGGAACAAAAATGCGTCGAGATGTTAATTGCTATCACATTCTATCTCGAAGAGTAGGGAGATGGACATTATCAAAAGCACTGGAAACATCGATAAAAGTAGCTAAAGTGTACTGTTTATCGATGAAAGATTTATAGATATAGGAAACAAACAGACTGACGCAGTCAGCAGGACCTAAGCCTGGACGGAAACCAAACATATTAGAAGGAAAAACATTATTGTGTTCGAGCCACCAGACCAGGCGCTTGTTAAGCATGCCCTCAAACAGTTTTCTGAGACACGATGCTAGGGAGATCGGACGAAGAGAGGAGTTTTTCTTAGGGATAGGAATGATAATAAAGGCGTTCTCTGGCAGGAGGTGCGACTCCTCTGGACAAAAAGAAGTTGAATATACAAAGAAGTGTTCGGGAGAGCAAGATCGGATAGCTTTTTTAGGACAAAGAAGGGAATACCATCACGACCTGGAGTGGGGCTGGAAGATTTTTTGAGAATGGATTTTAATTCATTAATATTAAACGCTGAGGAAAGAGAATGAGAATTAGGGTTTTCCGTAACGGGAAACGGGCAGGATTCATCAACGTTAGGAACATAAGCAGGAGCAACAGCATCGAGAAAAGAAGACAAACTGTCGGAGGAAATAGTGTGGATAGAAGGACGTTCAGAAGAAGGGAATTTGAAAGCTCTGGCCATTTTCCAGATATGATTAAGAGGAGTAATTCTCGAAAAAGATGAACAGAAATTTTTCCAAGAGGATTTCTTAGACGATTTTAGAATAAACCTAGCCCTTGCATTGTGACCCTTTTGTGGGCAAGAAAGTTTTCGCGTGTAGGATTCGATCGGAAAATTCTAAATGTAGCGCGACTATGATCGAAAGCGGCATTGCATTCTTCGTTCCACCAGAGGGACGATGCTGATCCACGATGGCCTGACGATGACGGCTTACGGGAAGGAGAAGACAGCGATGGAGCATTTGTAATCGAATTTAGGAATAGATGGTAATGGAGTACAGCATCAGAGACATCTAGAAGTTTAGGAAGCGTAGAATCAACTAAGGAATGGAACAGAGCCCAATTAGTTTTCGATAGGTTCCATCGAAGGTAATTGAGAGGTTTAAAGCAAGGAGAAGAAGGAGGATTCTGGGGAGTAATTAGAATAGGAATATGATCACTACCATAGGAGCCCATGAGAGTTGACCAATTGTAATGAAAACCAATAGAAGGAGATGAGAAAGTTAAATCGAGAGTACTATAACTAGATGGGCTCTTGTAATAGGTAGGAGAGAGATCATTAAGAAGGACTAAATCATTAGAAAGAACAAGATTTTCAAGAACAGTACCGTTGTTGTTATGGTTTGAGCAGCACCATGAGGGCGACCGAGCATTCCAGTCACACCCAATGATGAACGGATGCGGGATAGACCTGAGGAAAGAAACGAGAGGGAAGTGACGAAGGTCGCAACTAGGGGGAACATAAATAGAAATGATATTAAGCGGACGAGCTGCATTGGAAGGAATGGAAATGTGTACAATATTAGGCTGATTAGGACTAGAAGGGGAATTAAAGGAAACATCATGAGATTTAAATAGAATGCCGTTCCTAATAAGAATAGCAGATCCATCATAACCATCGTCACGGTCGCATCTGATTATCTTATACCCACGAAAATTAATATTCATATCCGACCGTAGCCACGTTTCCGAAATGAGAGCAACGTTAATACTATGAATGTCTAACAGACCCTCTAATGCATTTTTGTTGGCTCTAAGGCTGCGACAGTTCCACTGTAAAATATTAAAAGTACCCGGCATAGTAAATTATAAAAGGAAAAGACTTGAGTAGGGAAAGGAGAAAGAAATAAAGAAAAAACAAAAATATAGAGGGGGAGGAAAAGGAAGAGAGACGTAGAGAGTGCCAGAGAAGAAAAACAGCAAGGTAGAGTAGAAAAAAAAAAAATTACAATATAAAAAAAAAAAAAAAAAAAAAGACAGAAGGAAAGAAACTTTAATGGATGAAGGAAAATTGGGGATAGCAAGATGAGAGGAAAGTTAATAAGAAAAGGGAAGGAACAAATAAAAACAATTAAACAAAAATAGACTGTTGATGAAAAAAGGACGGCGATGGATGCTAGACTGGAATAAATAAAAGAAAAAATGAAAAGTAAGGAACAGGATTTTAGAGGCAACGGACAAAATGATTCAGAGCCCATTGCAGCTAAGTTGCATAAAAGAGCGAAATTTGTAGTTGCTATGATTCTCAATAATTGTCTCAACTTTTCGAGAATATAATGTAAATTACAATAGCGTAAAACAGTGTCAAAGTGCTGCGGTCTCAAAAATATTAAGACAAGAGTACAATGCAGAACGACACAAATAAAACCAATATATCTGAGCCCGGCAGTGATTTTAGTCACAGCAGCGTCAGTACATTGAAATGTGAAAAAATAAATTACTACATGTCTGCCTCTGGGCATTACGCCCAAGTATCTTAAAATCCGGCAAAAGACAAGAGTACAATGCATCATGATACGAATAAAACCAATATATCTGAGCCCGGCAGTGATTTTAGTCACAGCAGCGTCAGTACATTGAAATGTGAAAAAAGCAACTGCTGCTTGTCCGCTTCTGGGCAATATATTCAGGAGTCTTAAAATCTGGAAAAGGAGGAAATTATTAATATGAAAGGAAATATTGATAGTAATAAAAATAGTGATCATAAAAAGAGAATAGGGAGAAAACAGAAAATGGAAAGAAATAAAGACAGAAAAAGCAGAGAAAAAACGAAATGGGAAAGAAAAGGCTAGCCCCGGTTGCATTCACTTTCACTTTATAGCGAAAGTGAGAAGAAAGACTAATTAAGGTGAATGTAGTTAGATAAAAAGAGAGGTAGGGAGTCAACAAGGGAAGGAGAAGAATCAATGTTATTGGACGCAAGAAGATCTAAAATCGCTTCAGCTATAAAATTTGCTGTAGGGAGAACGGTAGATGAAGGAACTTTGGAAGTAGAAGCGGAAGTGGAACTGGAAGCGTCATGAACTAAGGAATTACTATTAATGGAGGTGGAATTACTAGTAGAAGAAGAACTATTAAAAGCCCAACCATTAGAGGGCGACGGAAGGCGGTTAGAAGGAAGGGCAGGAAACTGTGGGGAAGGTTTAGTACAAGATTTAAAATTAGGACGTTTATGAAAAGTTGGGGATTTAGGCCGCGGAATAAATTTAGGAACTGTATGAGAGGACTTAGAAGATACATTAGGACAGGAAGCAGGCAACGAAGCACGGTCGGCATATGAGAAAGCCTGGGAGACTAAATTACTAGTTTTAAAATTAGATGCCTCATGGAAAGAGATGTTTTCGAATGCCATAATGCGCTTAATTTCCTTTTGTTTCACCCATTCCGGGCACGTACGATTATAAGCACAATGAGAGCCTTTACAATTCCGGCAAAGAGGGGGCTCTTGAAGATTACTGCAGTCTGATAAAGGATGTTTGGAGGCACAGTGAGGGCATATATTCGAAGAGCTACGACAGTGTTTGGAAATATGCCCAAAAAGGAAACATTTCGAACACTGTGTAGGTAGTCGTACGCTAGGTGAAACAGGAAAACGGAGCCTGTAAATGGAAACAAAATCTGGAAGAACGGATTTGTGGAATTTAATTTCTACGGATCTAGTCGGAATTTTAGTACCCTCGGAGGAACGATAGATACGACGAATGGACGCTATGGGAATAGACGATTCAATCCCCTCCGTAATATCGTCTTCAGAAAACGAAGCATGAACCCCTGAAATAATTCCCATTCTGTATAAGGCGCTATTGGGAATGTAAGCTTTAATATATTTACTGAGAAAGACATCAGAATTAGATAAAAAGGAATTTGCAGTGGAAGCAGAAGGGAAGGTGACTGAAATGCGGTCCTTTCCTTGAGGAGAAACACTGAGAAATGACGAAGAAACAGAATTTAATAATCTTGCAAGAGCCAAAGGGTGATTATTGCCTATGTTCTTATCGTCATCTAAATTTTCGACAAAAACAATGAAAGGTCCCGCGGATGATCATTTACGAAACAAGTATTGGAAACGGCGGTAATGCAACTATTATTACTAGCACTATTCTTATTAATATTATCACTATTGTTAATGTTACTATTATTGTTGTTGTTGTCGTTATTGTTGCTATTAATGTTATTACTATTATTATTAATAATGTTGTTAGTAGATGAATTATTTGAATTGCTCTTAGTATTATTATTAACAATGTTGTGGCTGAGATGATCGACAACATGGGAAACAGGGGATGTACTAGGTTCAGCCTCAGAGAGTTTAATCTCTTTCGGTAGAACAGAGGAAATGGGCGAAAGAGGATCAACAGATTTACGTTTTGAATTACTGTCCACGTCCATATTAATAAACAAATTGGACGGTGGTTTAATAGCTTTAGCAGGACTTGGGGAGGAGGCCGCAGAGCGGCCCCCCTTGGCTGCGCTCATCTAACCAACTAAAAAGTAAATAAATAAAAATTAGAAACAAAAATGACGAAAAATTAAATCGTCAATAAGACCAAGACGAAATAGATGAAATAAAAACGACGCTACAAGTTAGCTTAAATTAGCGAAGCGAAAAAGTTAATTTACAGCACAGATAAGAGAAATACACTAGAATAGTTAAATCGGAACAATCTCACCGGTGGTTTTATCAGCTACGATGATATCGAACAATGCCGAAGAAATCGAAGACGACGTTACCGGAGAACAATTGTTATCTGATAAACAACGCGAATGAACAACCGCTTATCACATGAGAAACAATTTCCAAACCTTTTCATTAATTATAAAGGAGGATCGTTTTCCTATCCAATGCTCGAAATGTTTTAAACACTCTGTACGTTTCATGCTAACAATTATTGAAACAGCTATGACATGCTGGTGCAGTGCTTTCGCTAAAAAAGTAAGCTGAGTTTTTTTGTTTTTTTTTTTTAAATAGGGCTCGTCAACCAAACACCTTCACCCAGAAACAATTACAGGAAAACGAAAGTTATATAGTGAGACGATCAGCTATCTCGTTAATAAGAAGGAAACAATGCAGGGGATAATAAGTGTAGAAGGGAAAGACACAGGATATAACGAGCACAAAAAGGAGCAGGAAGCCCCAGCCCAAGCAGGTGCGAATACAGAGCTGAACGCTCTAATGAAAGAAATGAATGATCGGCGTCACAAACAACCGCATCATTTGAATGGAGAGGACAACATGGGAAAGAGGATATTAAGAAACGAAAGCGTGAGGAAGGCAGCAAGGAATGGTTTAAGCGCAAACGCACAATGGAGACAACAACAGAACGAGGAAGTGAAGGAAACAGAAGGAACCAAGGATTTGAAGGAAGATTAGGCTGAACAGACAAATAAAAAGAGCGACAATTAGAAAAGGAGGAAGGGTACATATTCGACCAAAATCTGGGATGGAAATATTTACACAAAGACAAGTAGAGAGGATTGGAAAAAACTCGCATACACAAAGTACCAGATGGGGTTTACACGTACCTCAACAACTAAAAAAAAAAAAAAAAAGAGAGTGAACATACCTCAGTAATAGGTGTGTTCCGGACAATAGGCAGAGCATACCTGGAAGAAAAGTTACACAAGGTTACACATACGCTCTGCCAACGAATGCGCAGAATGAAAATGGTTCGCTTGCGGTGGCTGTCCACCTGGTCTACGGAGGGTTAATATCAAAGTGCAAGCGGTGATCGACTCTCGGCCATGGATATTTAGATTAACGTATTCAATTAACGTCGAGATTTCACGCTAGTAAAACGCTAACGAAGAAATATTTCTTATAGTTGCGTTTTTAAATAGCTCACTCTGCCAACACCCAAAATGAATTTAGCGCGCACGCCCCCTCCCGATTTCTCTGGTCTAGTCACCGCAAGCTGGAATTACATTAAAACACAAATGTCCGCTGTACACTCTATGGCACTATCGTTAATTCCGGCGAGTACTTAGTATGTCGGCCTATCGTATCCTTTTTTTTTAAATACCCCACGTAACAAATGAAATTATCGGATACAAGTGCCGAATTCACTTCTATTAACCCTCATATATCCGCAAAATAATGATCGGGATGCTATTCGAAGGTAATAGAAGATAAAATGAAATTTATTGTGGCCGAGAAGATGACAGAAGAACAGAGTTGTAAATACAAGTCGCCCTCCTAATTGTATCAGTCTTTTTGTGTCTCATTTATATAAGTCCTTTATCCAAAAACATTATACTCTGGCTTCCTTCATCGATGTTTCCTGTGCTTTCGACAATGTTCATCTCCCAACTTTAAGAGATAAAATGACAGCAATTAACATTCCAGTGAATTTCACTTCCCTTGTTATTAAGCTCATGTCCAATCGTTCTATCCACCTCTCTCCTCCATTATTTGACACTTCTAGAAAGGTTTTCTGCCGTCTTCCTCAAGGTTTTTCCCTCAGTCCTACTCTTTTTAACATTTATACTGCTAGTATCGCTTCCCTTCCTTTAAATTCCCACTCTTTATTCTTTGCCGATGATATTTTGCTTTTTTCCTCTTCCCACGATATTGACGCAGCTAATGATGCTCTCAAATCGTCCCTCAATTTCCTTGAAAGTGCTCTTGCCTCAATTAACCTTTCGATTTCTCCTTCTAAGTCCTCCTGCGTTGTATTTACCCTTCGCCCTTATAACCTTGCTTCTGTTAATTTATCCTTAAATAGCACAGCTATTGCTCGTGTTAATTGCTTTCGTTATCTCGGTATCTTTCTCGATAGTCGTCTGACTTTTCCCGAACATATTAAATATCTTTCCTCCTTCCCTACTAAACGGTTGAACCTGCTGAAGGCCCTGTCTCCGACTAAATGGGGTGGTGACCCTTTCATTCTTATTCTTCTATATAAATCCATCGTCCGCTCCAAGCTTGATTACTGTTCGTTCATTCATGCCTGCGCTTCCAAATCCCGTCTCTCTAAACTTGATGTAATCCAAAATTCTTGTCTTAGACTCTGTCTCGGTGCTCTTAAATCCTCTCCTATTCCAGCACTGCTTGCTGAATCGAATGTTCCTCCCCTGTCTATTCGCAGATCTTATTTGGGCTATCGCTTCCTTGCTAAACGTCTTTCTCTCTCATCTTCTTCTCTCATTTTTTCCAACCTTTCAATTTCTCGGAATTGGCGCTTATTTCTCTCCGTCTTAGTTCATTTTGGCCGTATACAATTTCCTTTAATAGTTTGCCTTATTTCTCCTTTAACTTCAGCGATCTCTGCCATCCTCCCAGAGTATTTATTTCGCCTACACTTGCAAAATCTCTCCCTCAAGCTGTAATTAAACAGGAATTCCACAGTATTATCAATTCTCTCTTCCCTTCTCATGTTACCATTTTCACTGATGGTTCTAAGGGGCCTGATTGGGTTGGTGCTTCTTTTATTCTTCCAGACTATAACTTCTCTGAATCCTTCTGTCTTCCTTCTTTCTGTTCCATATTTACAGCCGAGCTAATGGATATTTTACGTTCCATTATTTTTATCTCCTCCAATCGTCTTTCTTCCCAGTTTCTGATCATATCCGACTCCATGAGTGCTCTTCAAGCCATCTCTTCTCCTCTTCCTAATCATTCCTGTGATTTTTCCATTCTCCGCATACGTTCTCTCATTCGGACTCTCTCTTCTCTCCATGGGATCCATGTTCACTTGCTGTGGGTTCCTCGTCATTCTGGCATCTCAGGTAATGAGATGGCCGATTCTTTGGCTCGGGTTGCTCCTTCTTCTTCTACATTCTTCTTCAAAAAAATCCCATTCTCTAATCTCTTGCCTTTGTATAAACATTTCCATCTCAGATTTTGGTCGAATATGTACCCTTCCTCCTTTTCTAATTGTCGCTCCTTTTATCTGTCCGTTTAGCCTAATCTTCCTTCAAATCCTTGGTTCCTTCTGTTTCCTTCACTTCCTCGTTCTGTTGTTGTCTCCATTGTGCGTTTGCGCTTAAACCATTCCTTGCTACCTTCCTCACGCTTTCGCTTCTTATTATCCTCTTCCCCATGTTGTCCTCTCCATTCAAATGATGCGGTTGTTTGTAACGCCGATCACGTGTTTATTAAGTGTTCATTTCTTTCTTTAGAGCGTTCGGCTCTGTATTCCCACCTGCTTGGGCTGGGGCTTCCTGCTCCTTTTTGTGCTGGTTATATCCTGTATTTTCCTTCTACACTTATTATCCCCTCCATTGTTTCCTTCTTATTAGCGATAGCTGATCGCCTCACTGTATAACTTTCGTTTTCCCTTAATTGTTTCTGGGTGAAGATCCTCGGTTGACGAGCCCAATTAAAAAAAAAAAAAAAAAAATACAAGTCGAATGAGCTCTATTGGAAATATCCTAAAATTAAGAAATTCCATTTACGTCATCAAAAGCACATAGTGGATCACCTGGCGGCTTCTTTAGAATCTGAAGGGAATTTTCGATTACGTAAACAAAACGGTAGCTGAACCGTTTCATAAGTAGGGTTCGGATTTTACATATAATGCATATTTTTTTTTCCTTCTGGCTAATGATGCTTCGTATCTAGGCGTTTCAAGGGGGTTGTAGATTCCAAATACACCAATTTAATAGTGCATATAAATACATATTTCGGACGTTTCGTGCATATTTTGGGTATTTTTACGTATTTTCATAATAACATGTAAAGAAAACACACGTTTATAAACGCAAAATTATATATTCAAAACGATAAGGCCGGAACAAAAATGCATGAACATTTTAACTTTAATAAAAAAACAAGATTATTGTTTTATTTTTTGTCAAGTCTGTAGTTGGATGATAGCTTCTTTCCATGTGTTTATGAAACTCCAAAAAAACAAAAAACTTATCCCTCCTTGTCGGCCGTGTGACTACCGTTGTTCAAATTATTATTTATTTATTTTTTTTTTTTTAAAATGGCCTCGGTGTTAGCACTGACCCAACTACATGGACTTAGATTACCTACTTAGATTCTGAGGCGATCGAAGATAGAAAGTATAAAGAAAAGCAGGAGGGGAATAACGGCTGGAGATGGGAAGGAAAGGATAAAGGAAGCATTGAAAGGGATAGGAAGATCCAACGCCAAAAGTTCGGCGTATTGATGACAGCACTCAAAAAAGAGATGGTTGGGGTTGCATATAAAAGGAGGATCAGTAGAGTGGAGAGGGCAAAAGGAAGAAGGTGAAAGAAAAAAAGAAAAACGAGAAAACGAAAGGAGGGAAGGACCAGGTTAAAGAAACTATAGCCGAGCGCCGAGAAAGAGAAAAAAATTGGTACCAAGGCTGTGAATCTTTACGGACAAGATATCTTACTGCAAATAAAAAAAAACTTTTTATTTCTTTTATAAACGAAATGAATTTGAACAGAGTATTTCCTTTCCAACTGTTTAGAATTTTTATATTTATATATTTTGCCTAAGTTGAAATTATATCGACTGATCTTTTTCACGCCATTACATGATTGATGCTAGTTATCAGTTTTACATTATTTCCGACTTTGTGATGGGTAACTGTCCTTCGAACCATGTACCGGATATAAACATACACACACGTATGCACACACGTATAGCCACACGTATACACCACTTTCACATACAATTTGATGTGGACATGCTGTCTTCAATATTTGGCAGATCATCTACCATTTCGATTCAATGAGATTTTTTTTTTTTTTTTTTTTGTGAAAGCAACATCCTGTACCGTGTTTAACTGCTGTGGCTATTACAGTACGAAGATGGGCAGTTTCTTTTTATAGATATCTGATTATTCCGCTAGTTCTGATAAATTGTGTTATGGATAAAATTGCATCGGGGGAATTCGCAAGAATGTTGGTGACTCTTTTGTTATTAATTGAAGGGGGCCGGTGAGGTGATAATGCTGGACAGTCGCATAGTATATGAGGAGTTGAGGGAGCAACATCTTGGCCACAGATAGGGCAATTCGTAGGAGAGGGGGTTCTTTGCAAAATAAAATTATGCGACACGGCCGTATGGCCTATGCGCAAGCGGCGAAGTGCACAGAAATCTCTGCGGGATATGCTTTTTTCTGGCCACCATGGTTCTTCCGTTGAGGGTTTAATTAACCTCGAGAAAGTCTGACACGAGGACCAATGGGTTTTCCATAAGGACGTGAGATTATTCAAGATTATGTTCGAGAGATAAGGTGGAGGTGGGCTGTTACTAGGCGAGGGGCAATATATTTCTGCTTGGGCGGATGTATCGACGCGTTCATTTCCAGGAATCCCTGCATGGTTGGGCGCCCACAGAAAGGATACGGAGCACTGTCTCTTAATAAGTTCGTATAATACCTGCTGGGTTCGAATTGCTACAGGATGTTTGGTGAGGGGATTAGAAATTGTCAATAAGGCCGCGGATGAATCAGATACCAGCAGGGCTTTCTGTGATGTAGGCTCCGTAGAAAGAAAATATTCCAAACAGAAAAATACTGCGTATATTTCAGCATCCAGTACCGAGCAATTGTCATTCAGTCGAATGCTTCGAATCACGTCGCAGGCTTCAAAGGAACAGGCGGTTGGGGAAGAAGTATCCTTTGGGGTAGCCTTGGCAGCATCCGTGTAGAAAAAGAGGTGGTCGGGGTATTTTTGCATTGTTGCTGTTGTCAACTGAACGATATTCGGGTGCAGGGGTTTATTATACTTGGTCAGGGAAAAGTTAACATCAATGTTTAAAGGGGCCCACGGCGGAATCATGATGTTAGGAGCTAGGTTAGGAAAAGGGATTACGCTCACGTTGTGCTGCGATAGGAGAGCCAGGACTTCTGGGAGAGGGTCATTAGGGAACTCTGGGCTGTCGGGGAGGTCATTTGTGTCAATAGGACAGGCGCGTTTACTAGAGAAAAGAGCGAGGGTCTCACGGTGGTAATAATAGGTTCGGAAATACTTTAGTGGGGGAGTGCCTAACAAGGCACACAAACTTACAGACGGGGAAGTTCTATGTGCGCCTAGTATCGTGCGGAGCGCCGTGTGGTGTATTGAATCAAGGGATTTAAGTAAAGAGGGACTGGCTGACGCATACGCCTGGGACCCGTAGTTTATTCTGGAAATGACTAAGGATTTGTATATGGACAGGAGAGTTTTCGGAGGTACATTATACTTTGTGTTTGATACATATTTAAGAATAGATAGGAATTTATGACATTTAACTTTAAGATTGGATATGTGGGATCGCCAAGTTAGCTTTTGATCGAACAGTAGTCCAAGGAAAGTAGCAGTAGGGTGGAAATGAAGTGAGGAATTTTCTAGATTGAGGCGAATGCTGGAAGAGTTTTGACGTCCCCTATAGAAATCAACACAGATAGACTTAGATGGAGAAAACACAAGACCATTATTGTTACACCAGGATTGTAGTTTTGAAATAGTTTTTTGTAGGATTTTTTGAGCATTTGCTGGAAAACTGGAAGACAGGGAAATGTTTAAGTCGTCAAAGTAGAGCCGGGCGTTTACAGGCGGAGCAATACAATCATTTATATCATTGATATAAAAAATAAACAAGGTTGCACTAAGGGCAGATCCTTGTGGTAAGCCGAATTGTCAGATGAGAACGAAATCTCTTACACTCCTTCGCAGTGATGTCTAGTGACGTGGAGAATTAGTTTTCCGTATTGAAGGCTACGTTAACAACAGACACGAGACATAATTTCCTCGTGTTGAAAATTTAGAAAAAATTCTTATCGTTAAATTTAATAATAATTTTTAAATTTAGATTTATAATTTAATGTTTTTTTATAATAAAATAAACTTTAATAACAAACAATATAGATCAATAAATTAGATAAATACCTATTTAGAAACGTTTTCGGGCATAACCCATCATCAGCTAACACTAACTTAAAGGAAACTTAAAACAGAGTATGTTTTAAGTTTCCTTTAAGTTAGTGTTACCTGATGATGGGTTATGCCCGAAAACGTTTCTAAATAGGTATTTATCTAATTTATTGATCTATATTGTTTGTTATTAAAGTTTATTTTATTATACCATTTTAACAAACAGGATGCATTCACCTACTTTTAATGTTTTTTTGTTGTTTTTTTTTTAATGTAAATTAATGTAATGGAAGAAAATTCAGTATGTTAATAAAAATTTGATGCGAAAAACAAAATTAATTTTATTTTTTTAATATACACTATCTATTATGAAATTTTTAGTGCATATTTTAACCTTTCATGCATATTTCTGGTGCATATATTGTGGGGTTTTTAGTACATATAAATCCGAACCCGAGTGATAAGAGACCGGTGGATAGGCCTGAATCCGTTTGTATCTCGGTGATGATGGATATTTACTTTTTCCACGGAGGCTGTGAGAATCGGTCGTACCCGTTCGATACGGCATAATGTTTGTTACCTTTTCTGGTCGCTTGTTATCATTCGTTTTACACGTAATTTTACAACCTTTTCATTTCGAAGTAGTCATCGCAAGTCTAGTCAGTATTTCAAGTCATTTGTTTAGGAACCGGTTGCGACTAGTAAAAAAAAAACAACAACAATAAAACCAATAAGAAAGGAAAATGGAAGGACATCGAAGACCAAAATTATTATTTATTTTATTATTTTTTTATATTTTATAAACGCAATTTTAAGCTATGTATTTATTCAACTAATTTTTTATGTGTGTATCGTCATATATATATATATATATAATAGACTGTTATGTTTGTTTCACACCATGACTATTTGTGCTCCAAAACATGTCTGTGTTTATAATGATTTTTTTTTTTTTTTTTTACGCGCTATGTACAGAAACTAGGCTAGAAACGAGCAAGTATAATTTCAAGTTTACATTATATTAATGGGAGGAGAGATCAAAGGTCAAGAGAGCTGAGAAGAAATTGTAGTTTGATTATCTCGAAGGATAACAGAGACATTTTTGTGAATATGTAACCTATGCCGAAGAGAGGAATACAAAATATATTGTACTAGAAGATGTTGGACAGTCAGATTAACGTTACATACAACACACTGCGGATGCGAAAGTTTATTAAGAATGCGCCTGTAATATTTATTATTGAACATACTTTTGTGTTAAATCTCTTTATGTTACTCAAGATATATAACGACACAAAGGGTATATGATTTCTATTTAAACTTGTTCCGATGTACACCTCTTCTTGTCTGTCTAGGCCAGCCACGTTCAAAATAATAAAAAAAAAAAAAAAATCATTTCAGGCAGTTGCAGTACAATGAAACAACTGCCAGTATGATAACAGCACTAATATTAACGATAACGGATGGTCATCCTTGCAACACTATTAATGGAAAATCCTGTGTAAAGCTATCGCTAAAACGCATCCCCACATTTTTATATACAAAAGTAATTCCGGACAAGGCCAGCCTACCACGGCGTAGTTGGTTGGACAGTGCTGCTTCGTTTGACTAGGATCTGATATTATCTTGCTGTCGCACGCTGACACTTTCAAAAGATTTCACATATACTAGATAGCTGACGAGCAGCCCAAAAATAACTTAAAAAAAGTGCAAAGAAAATAACGGACAAAATAATTATTGCCGACTGTGCAAATATTAAACACTAACTGATCAAAAGAAAGTGGGAAGACTGACAAATGGAAATACAAAAATAAGCGAATATTTTGACTGGGGAAAAAATCTAATATGCTTTAGAAAATTCGCATTTAGATTTAAATTTACAATTTTGGAATACAAGCATTATCATTAATAAAAAATGATAATAAGATTTCAGCCGAAATATGCCGTACGTACGTGTAGAATATTTTAGAAGAAACCGATGAATACCTTTCTCTATGGTTTATAAACTAAAATGTTTTCATATTAATCATAACATTAATTATAAACACTACTGCTACTAATAATAATATTAATAAAAAAGTATTTATATATGTATGTATATATACGAGATGCGGCTATTAAATAAAGAGACTGATTTTTAAAAATGGCTTTATTGTTAAAATTATTTGACAACCGAGCTCTCCCGTTCAATATGCTCACCTCTCCTCTGCACACCCATTCGTTTTTTCCATTGTTCGAAGCAGTGCTGGAAGTCCTTTTCGGTAAGGCCGTTCAAAAGTTGCGTCGTTCGTTTTTTCACCTTTTCCATTGATTCAAAATGAGTTCCTTTTAGGGAATTCACCTTCGGAAACAAAAAGAAGTCGCACAGAGCTAAGTCGGGTGAATGGGGCGCGTGTTCGAGCACTGGAATATTTTTAACGGCCAGAAACTACTTCGCAGACAGCGCATTATGGGCAGGCGCGTGTTATCTTGATGCACATCCACAACCTGTTTCGCCACAACTCCGGTCTTCTACGAATTCGCTCTCGCAGGGTTCCCAACACCGGCAAAATCTTGGTTCACAGTTTGACCCTCTGGAACCCATTCGAGCATCGCAATTCCATTGATGTCGAAATAACATTGTTTTGAATTTTGACTTTGACATCTTCGCTTTTTTCATTCCGGGAAAAGTTCCAGTGCATCGATCATTGCCTAATATTATCAACATCATACTGAAAAATTCATGTTTTGTCGCGTGTAATGATACTTATTTATCATATCCGGGTATTCGTTTAAGCGTTCAAGAACGTCAGAACAAACCTGTTGACGGCACAGCTTTTGATAAGCACTCAAGTTTTTCGGTACCAGCTTTGCGCAGACTTTAGACATGTTCAATTCTTCGTGCAAATTCTTCTGACGGTTTCTTTATCGGCCTTTACCATCTTCGCAATCATCCAAATGCTCAAACGACGATCTGTGCGCACAATTTCATTAATTTTAGCAAGGGTTGCAGGAGTTGAAATCGAGACAGATCGATTTGGACGTTGGTTATCTTCGACACTCTCTCGACCTTCGAAAAATCGTCAGAACCAAAAAAAAAACACGTGTACGTGACAGAGAATTCTCATCGTAAACTTCTTTCGGTAATGCATAATAATACTCAGTTGAAATTTTCTTCAATTTCATCAGAAATTTCAGATTGTTCATGTTTTTCGTCACACATTATACCCGGCGGCCAAAAAAATCACCTACTCTTCAACATTCGATAGAAAAAATATTACTACAGCTACCAAAACGTGATTTGGATTTGCGTTAGTAGACACTTCAAAGTCTCTCCTGTCGTACTTGTTTCTCTCCTTATAGGGTGTCCATAGCGCGCGTTGTCTCGTTATTTAATAAAACTACAGCTCGTATTCATACATATAATATATTTCACATGTATATATACATATATCTGTGTGTGTATATAAACGATACAAATAATCTTATAACAATAATAATAATAATAATAATAATAATAATAATTCTGTAAGTGTGGTTTAAAAATAAAGAGACAAATTATGGGACAAAAACCAGGTGCATTTCCGAAATTTCCAGTGTTTATCTCGTAACAAGGACGCACGGTTTTAGAACCACGAGAATTGCAGTAAGAGAGCTTTTTCCCTACTCTACCTGACGATGATGCAACGCTGACTGAAGAGAAAGCGCTAAAAAATGAAGAAAAGAAATGGAATTCCGGGTACTTTTGATGAGAGCGATAGTAAATGGTACAAGCCGAAAAAGTATCATCGGTGTCGAATTTTGATCGATCGAGCTTGTCCGAGTAGGTACTACACACTTTCAGCGATAGCATTAAATATGTGCCACGACTCAATCCGGAGCATGTTTACCAACGGAGGTTGCTGTCAAACTGGCTCAAATGCTATAGTTCCGCCAACTCGATGATAGTGCTTACCTGGCGCGTTGTTAAAATTTTTGCGAGAGTCCGACCGCTTATCGATAAATCGTCAAATGAATTATGAAAATTTTATTTAAATTGTCAAAAATAAATGATCGGAACGGTCGCAAAGTAATCATTCTAATTAATTCACAGCCGCCCCCATAAGTAAAGTAGGTTTTTCTAACGTCAACGATATTCAGTTGAACCTTGCGGGGTCTTTCGGCATTGCCTCGTTGTATATATTTACCAGTTCAAGTTCGACCGTTCGGAGGAAGTGACTTTTTTTTTTATAAGAATTACTAAAAAAATTATGGAGGTTAATAAACAACACCGGCTAATGCTGAAAAGTGCAAAAACACTAACACATAGGAATTTATCTAAAAATTAGGAATTATAATGATTAGAGTTATTGAGCTAATGTTCCCTAGGCGTAAAAAAAAAAAATGTCCCGATTATATTGCATTACTTTAAAATTTCTGTTTTATATTAATTATTAATATTATCGTTATTATTATTAATATTTATCGCTATTACTACAAGGAAAGTCTGTTCAACACCTTCGTCGCACGTCGGATCTCGATTTGAATTTGTTCACGGTGAAATGGCATTCTCTCAAAAATGCTACTATAAGTAATGTCATCTAATATAGAGGTATTTACTCGTAATTTGTGTCGGGATGACGAAACAATTTGAATTAATATTCGAAAACGTAAGGTTATTTTTATCTTATGTTCAGAATGGTCTTTAAATGTTCGTACATTTTCTCAATAAAATTAATCTTTAACTTATAAAATTTGCATATCCGACTAGCGTCTTCGATGCGTGTGAAAAGCGAACGGAAACACGAGCCTCAGTAAAAGAAGATATAATATCTTTCGGAGGATGCTTGCAATTTTCAACATCTGGTGGTAGGGCGCTCGGGGAGGTGCTTTAAAAACTGAAAATTGGTGTACCGTAGTTATTCTTGCAACGACGTGTTGTGAAAAAATAAGGGAGGAAGGGCTTTTAGCCAATTTGTCTTCCAGTATATAAGGTTTGTTAAACGGTAACGTATACATATGTATATATAGAGAGATATAGGATGTGGAAGAAGAGGGAATTCGTGGCATCTGTATAGAACGATGTAGATGTAACGGGCAAGAGTAAAAAGGAAGGCTTAACGCGTTATGTGTGCAAGCCAAGTGTGAAATATAGCCGTCATAAATTTTTGGGCAATGTTCACAGCTCCTCTGATCGTCGATGTTGTAAATTAGCTTCTTTATTTCTTAAAGTCGTAGGCCCAGAATCTTAATATCGGCTCTTCCACCGCCAGATCGATGACTACAAAAATTCCCTACTAATCTTTTTCGCTAGCACACGGCATATATGCGCAATTTAAATAATAATTCGAACAAACGACCCCCCCCCCTCGTCTCTATAGTGTTGCCGTGTATTATTGTTAATTTTCTTAACAATATTACCTTTCTGCGGTTAATTATAAGCAGTTGAATCGTTTGAAAACTCATCAACAAAACAGCTATAAACTCGCATTAAGATTATTAAAATTCGACAGTTTAAGCAAGATACCATCCGGTCAGCCGCATGATAATGAGATAAAATTATACGCTAAATCGAAGAAATCGCATTAATCTATTGTCATACATTCACCCGCCGAGAGGACAATTAAATAAACCCTGCTCTTTAATCACACGGGCCGCTCTCTATCATACTCGATTTCTTTAAGTTATATTTGGTACATGCGCAGTCCCATCATCGGTGATTTCCAAAGGGGCTGCGCATTTTAATTCGTTAATATTCTTTCAGTTCCTTGACAGTTCTTACAATGCTACGTCTGGGCTTTAATCGCGATTCCGCTTATTCACCGTATTCTTATAAAGGGTGACCCGACGACCTTCTTACGTTTAGGGATGCCACCAGACTCGTATAGCTGTAGCCCGTAGCCACAGTCTTGGTTTAAAGCTACATCTGTGTTTTATTCACGTAGCGACTCCACCACAAAGGCTCGCACGTTTTTGTTTTTTTTTTGTTTTCTTTTTTTATTTAAATAATTAGTGGGTCCCCCACAAGGCAAATGCCCGTCTGTGGGTTCCCAACATAATTATATCGTTTATTCACAAATATAATAATACATCTTAATGCTAACACATTATTATATTGATCTTATATATCTATTACTTACTTATAAATACTTAAGCTTTTATTTTCACTGAATTACATCTCATTTTTGAAACAAATACACATTCATTATGATAAAAATAAATTTCAATACTTTTTTAACAACTATATATATATATATATATATATATATATATATATATATATATATATATATATATATATAATATTAAGGGGATTTAAAAATTATACATATATATATAAAATTGTTAAAAAAGTGTTGAAATTTATTTTTATCATAATTATAATGTTAACAATGTGTATAAACAACAAATACAGTGAAATACATTCATGCCCAACACACATTCTAGAGCAATATTTACTCGTAAGCCAAAAGGTATGCAGCTAAAGAATGGAGCTACCGTACATTTTTTTTCCTTTTTTTTTTTATGTACCTTATTTATAATTATTCTCTTTGCTTCTTTCCTTCGTCTATTCTTTTCTCAATCTTTGCACCACGCTATCAACCAAATTTTAATTTTGTCTTTCCATATTTTCAAATTGTCTTCGTCTTTATTAATTTCCTTTGGTATGTTACCCAAAATTTGACTCCAAATTTCCTCTTGAACATTGTCAATTTTATTGTTAACCCCTTTGGGTCTTATAATAGAGATAATATGTCATAGTTTCTAGTCCCATATTTTCCCTTGTCGGTGTAATATTCTTTTTTCTGTTTTATATCTTAATAGTTTACTGTAATAAAAAAAAAGCATTTTTCGAAACATTTCTTTATTATTATCCCACCACCAAGTAGTATTCATTACGAGATTTGTACTTCTCCAGTTCGGTTAAATTATTTTTAAACATCTTTTTTGTAGCTTACTAATTTTCCTTAATTCTGTTTTTTTTTGCCTCCCCCCAAATTTCAATTCCTTATCTGATTCTAGACATTATTAATAAAGTGAAAATATAATCTCATCGTTTTCTAATTCATAACCTGTTTTAATTTTTGTATAAAGCTGGTATAGTCTGCCCGATTTTCCTCGCAATATTATCAATGTGACCTCTCCATGTTAACGCCTTATCAAATGTCACTCCAAGATACTTAAAATTATCAACCGTTTCTAACGGGGTTCACAACAGCAAACTTCCGCTCCATGAAGACAGTCTACATTATGCTATTTTGGGAGTCAACTTTCTAAATCTACTTGGTGTTCTTACATATATATATATATATATATAGATTTTGATTTTTTGGCATTTATTACTAATTTCTTGTCGTGTACCCATCTGCAGACCTTATTCAAGTCCTCTTGAAGCATTCTTTCCGTTATTTAATACGTCTCGGTGTTCCATTACCAGAGCAATATCGTCGGCATATGCGTAAATTTTGGCATTCGTAACACAGTACTGGACGGAGTTCAGGTAAATTAAAAACAGTAACGGGGCTAACATAGTTCCTTGCCCTACTTCATATTTTGTTTTCCCTACTATATATCGCTATATTCATTCCCAACTTTCACTAAGCATTCCCTTTCATGTAAATAATCTCTAAACCAATTGAGAAATTTCCCTGTTATTCCAATTTTAATTAAATCCTCTATCAAAATTTCCCTATCAACTAAATCAAAAGCCTTAGTAAGATCTAAAAAAAAACTACCAGAAATTGTTTTCTGGATGCTAACCGTTTATTGTTCTGCAACTAAGTAAAAAGCACCACACTAATGAGGATGTTCTCGTACAAGTAACCTTCTTTCAAATAAAAGCGGAAAACAACTGTGCAATGACGACAGGACGTGCAAAAAATTTACACAGATAGTAAAATTCGGTTGAAAAAAAATTAAAAAACGAAATTTCTTTCGTTCTTTTTTTTTGGTTTTATAAATACTCCCGATCAGCTGATATCTCTCGTGTCCGTTTTATAAGCAAAAAATTTTCTAAATTTTCATCACCGCGGGGGCTACTTTTCACTCTGGATTGTTTTTTTCTTTCTTCCCCGATTCAAAGTTTAAATTTTAATGACAAGCTTTTTTTTTTGTCAGAAACATTTTTAAGTAGAGGATTAAATTTTAGAAAGCAATTTCGCGGAAGAGGAAGGCGGTAGTACATTAACTTGCTTTATGACTGAATTTGAAAAAGTTCAACCGACACCCGAGGCTTAGCCTAATTCGTTCGAGT
This sequence comes from Icerya purchasi, assembly GCA_039619475.1. Classification (NCBI taxonomy): domain Eukaryota; kingdom Metazoa; phylum Arthropoda; class Insecta; order Hemiptera; family Monophlebidae; genus Icerya; species Icerya purchasi. Next base: position 545,893,458 of record CM077115.1, read on the forward strand.
CGTCAATGTTCGCCGTTAGAAATATTTCACATTTCGGCGTTAAGAAAACGCATCCACACTTGCACCTGTTCAATAAGTACTCGTTATTGCGATGTTTATTAATTTATTTCTGAGAAATTAAAAAAAATATTCGCACTATCCTTGTCGATTAAAAGCAGCCTCCCATCGAATCGGTCGTTATAGAAAAGTATCGAAGTTTCTCTGGCGTTTCTTAATAGTTCAGTGCGGTTTCGAACTATATTATTGAATAACCATTTCGAAATCCTTTTTTTTTCTTATTTTAACGTAATTTCTACCATTTCTCTGTGCAAAATGTATTCCCGTTTGTTCGCGGCTGATCGTTCGAAAAACTGTCTTTTTTTCTCTCTCTCTCTCTCTTTTGGGCGCGTCAACACAGCGTTCAAAAAACTGTCACTACGGCGACGACGTTTGAAGTTCAAAATTTAAAAAAAACATCATTTTTTCCTCTTCTTTTGTTTTGTTATAATCCAGTCTCATGAATGAATAGTAAATAAAAATATAGACAGGGGTGCGATTACCCCTGATTCTTTCGACGAAACAAATTCTCTTATTCTCTATCTTAGTCTTTGTTTTCACAAAAACAAAAAAAAAAAAAAAAAAAAATTATCATTTCAGTTGTAGAGCTAGAGAATACAGGAACAGTCGAAAATTAACATTAAAAAAATATTAAATATTTAAAGCTTTCATCACAGTGATTACTCGTAATAAATAATTTTCGGAAGCAACTGTGTTCTTCTAAAAGAGATATTTATTCGCTTAACGTTTCGACCAGCTTACACTGGCCATCATCAGAAGCAAACTCTGATGATGGCCAGTGTAAGCTGATCGAAACGTTAAGCGAATAAATATCTCTTTTAGAAGAACACAGTTGCTTTCGAAAATTATTTATTATTATTATTAAAAAAATAGTCGCAATGTACAATCATCGTACGTCATACACTATTTTCTTTAATTACGTATTTGATTATTATGGGATACAGATGATGTATCAAAACATCAAACAGAAACATTATTCGAATAGTCCAAAACGAAAATGATTTCGTATGATAACCAACGGGGTCGTCGATGGTTCGAACGGAACGACTCTCTTTACAGACTAATTTACGGATTAAGTCGATCAACGAAACTATTAAGGACCCTGCCCATTGCCGCGAAGAAAGACTCTATATCCATCCGAACTCGAAAGTTTTATCTACTACACAAGGTTTAAGAGGTCTTAAAAACTGAACCAGCTAATTGTAAAATTTTATCGTTATGTATGTACGAATAACACACAAAGAGGATAAGATAGTATTTCTTTGCAACATGTTAATTTACTTTTAGTTATAAATATTATTTGTTTAGCAATTTAATAACCATACAGTGTTGGAGCTCAAGGGTCTCTTTCATAAAAAAAAAAACAAAACATTTTTTTACATTTTGGTAATATTTTGGGTAGTAGTGCCGGGGATCGTGAGGTTCACATAAGCCTAATGTATATTATGAGAATACTGGAGCCAATTCCGTTCTCTCATCCGCCTTTTTCGGGTACCCTTTCAGTTTTAATATATATATAATGTATATTGGGTTCGTTAAAATAGATATCAGCCCAATGAGAGTAGGAATTAGATGTTTACACGATCAAATATAGAGGATAGAAAAGACTCAAGTGTCCGAGTAACCGAAGGAGAGAACATAAGTAAGGAGTTGTTGGAAAACCAATTAATTGTGTTAGATTATTTAGCAGTTTTTTGTTTTTTTTTTTGTTTAAATAATTTGCAGGTCCCACAAGGGGGCACTATCCCGTCTGTGGGTTCCCAACAGAATTATATTATTTATTTGTTTAATATAACATCAACTTATGTGCTACTTTATGTTACAATATAGAAATTGTTAGCTTATATCTTACTATATTACAAAATCCACACTCTCATTATTTATCATATATGTTACAATTATACCATCATCTGAATTGTTACTTCTTATTATAATGTCTCTTAATATATTAACTTATATATACAATGATACAATATAATTTTTATAAAACTAACACACTCTCATTAGCAGCTTAAAGCTGAAGATCGTAGCGAGTCTCATATCAATGTTATCAATATATATGTGGTTATTACTATTATTAAGATACAATTTTTTTTATATATATATATATATATATATATATATGTATATTCATTTATTATTATTATTATTACTTTTATATTTCTATTGCTCTTTACACCATGCTATCAACCAAATTCTAACCTTGTTTTTCCATCTCTCTAGATTTTTTTCATTTCGAATTTCTTTTGGTATGTTCCCCATTAATTTAATTAATACCTCTTCCTCTACATTGTCTATTTTACTGTTAATCCCCCTAGTTCGTATATAACAAGGTTTATCGCAATTTCTAGTCCTATACGTTCTTGTTCTAGTTGGTAACTGCGTATCTTCGAGTTTAGCACTGAGTAATTTGCTGTAATAATATAACATTTTTTCTGACATTTCGTTATTTTTGTTCCACCAAGTGATGTTAGCTAATGCGTTTTTCTCTCGTTGTGTACGACTAGTTTTAAACATTTTTTTTTTTTTGCAATTTGTTGATTTTCCTCATTTCTGTAATTTTCGCCTCACCCCAAATTCCGAGTCCGTATTTAATTCTGGACATTATTACAGCTTCGAAATATAACCTTAGGCTTTTGTATGTCATACCCTGTTTTAATTTGTATAGTGCTGGAATAGCTTGTCTAACTTTACCCGCAATGTTGTCTATATGGTTTCTCCATGTTAGACCTTTGTCTAATGTTATCCCAAAACTAGAGTTATTTTTGTTCATCGGAAATCGAGGTACTTGAGTGGAACTGCATCAGACCATACGACACGAAATATATTACCTCTTTTTTGGTGCTCATATTCTGCATTCGCGTTAAAATTAATCGTCCTGGTGGCTGGCGGTACGAATTGCTTTCGTCTCTATTTAGATTTTTTTTTTTTTTTTTGCTGTAAAATTATTGTTTGTTCTTTTTGTTTTTTTGTTTTTTTCTTTTAATTTAGTAGAAATAATTTTTATAATTTCGTTTAGTTCGTTGTTTTAGAAAACTGTGAAAAGATTAGGGAAAGCTATTAGCGGATGTAGATTATCCGGGGATAGCAAAATTTTAACAATGACTTGATTACTCTGTAGAAGGAAATAAATGTAGATCTAGAACGGAAGAGGGACAGCAAAAATTTGTGCTAAATATCTCTTATATTAAAATATGATTACGCACTATTGATAATTGTGACGTATAAAAATTAATAAGACACGAATTACTCGTTTTTTTGGGGTTTGTTTTTTTTTTTTTTTGATTACTAATTTAAAAAATAAATACAATTTTAACAAGTCAAAGTGCGGTTCATCATCCTACTTCTTCGGTGTTAAAAATGGGAGTTTAGTTGGAGTATTTGTTTTCACAAAAAAAAAACTTTACATAACATTGTAGCCTCGCCAAAAATGGTTCAATTGAAAAAACCAAAAAAAAAAAAAAGAAGAAGATACATCGCGTAGAGAAGAAAATTTACACGAGACTCAAGTATTAAACGCGACCCAACTTAAGAAAACTCGGTGCGATATACTGAAAGCAGTGCTGGGGGGGGGGGGCATTGTTCATTAGAATGTCGTGCTGGCATTGATAAAATGTGAGCACATATATAAATTCCGTCGAGGACTTTTTATCAGTTCTGCGCGCAAAATACGACCGAACGCTAACTAATTCGCGCTATCGGCAAGTTGGCCTGCCAACCAACCGCTAAGCAAACAAGTCAATTTTTCGGTCGGTTCAGTGAATTTATTTCCACGGAAATTGCGTAATTTTATCGCATCGATTTGATTCGTATAATATTGTTAATGGAACGGGGCGCGCTTCTCCGTATTAATACCATTAGCGAAGAATAATGTACGCGCACGTACGACGGCCGCCATTACCCCGCCGTAAACGATATATTAAGAGGGGCCCGCTGAGCGAACGGTGCTGGAATTTCGTCGCTCGCTGGAATAATAGAAGCGCCGCCGAATCAAAGCAGAAACGGCTGCTCAGATGACGAATAAAAAAGGAATATTCCGCCGAGACAAATATGACGAGAAGTTGCCCGGCAAAGAACAATTGTCGACCGAACCGTGAGCAATTCTTGCTTCGGCTGGCAATACTCGAATTGGGCCCGGGCCAAAATATCGCGGCCTACGGATACAGGCACAACTATCCGCTCCGACTTTGACCGGTATCGGTGCCAAGATAAAACCACTTGCCACTCTTGGCCGCACGAAGCTGTTTCTATTTCATTTCGCAGGCACCGTTCCGCATACAGTTCAATATTCAGCCAGTTTGTTATCTGTGTACCTCGTGCGCAAAAGGTGCGTCTTTCATTACTCAGAGCGATCAAACAATCGCGCTCGCGCTGATAACAATAAATATTAGGCGCGACTACCTGGAATTCGCAATGACGACCCCGCGTACTCTATCGCAGATAGGGGCTAAATGCAAGTCGAATTCGGAACGGGTCCGCAGCTCATCCCTTCAATTGATTATACGTGGCAGTTTAGTGATCACTGATTGCTTTTCGGTTGTACTTTTTATCGTGGCCGCTGATTGAATTTAATCCGATATCACGATACCTGTTTTATTCGACCGAAAGAAAAAGCCGTTAATGGCATTTCATACGCTAATTTTGATATACCACAAAATAATTTCCATCATGACAAAACACACCGCGATTGATTTTCTACACTGGTAGGAGCAGTCACTTTCTTTTTTCTCCTTTATGCTTTCGTAAATGAACGCTTCGAAGAAATTTTTTAATCATGAGGTAAAAAATCTCTTTAATAAATAATGCAATGGGGTTATTACGAAGATATTATGTTAAGCATTACAGAAAGTAGAATATATTTTTTTTGAGCCCCACACCTGTGCAAGAGCCATTAACACACGGAGTCCGTATAAAAAGGTTATTTATTTGAATCTCAACGATGAAATAACGCGACAGAATTCGGAGTGTCTAAAGGAGAGAAAACGTTCCGACGCAGTACACATTAGTATAGGAATATTAAGGTAAATGGTATAGAATGAAAATTAAGGAAAAGCCGAGGGTTGTATTTAAAAAGAATGTGGTCAGAAATGTGCATTTGATAATTATTGCGGGAAGGTGTAAAACGTAATATAAATAAATTCATCAGTGGAGAACAACAATAATGTGTAGGAATAGTCGGCATAAAGAAGGTATACAAAATAACGTGTGAAAGAAGGAAAACCAGAGCGAATTAGAAGGGGTTCGTCCGGTCAACCGAAATTTTCGATGCGGTTTTTTACGTTATTAACATGTTATCTTACAATAGCGGTCTCCCTAACTGCAGAGGTGATCACAAATCGTTCATATTTCTCTAATATGGCCAACAGTTCAAAGTCAATCTGATAGAACTAGACGAATTTGTAAATATTAAAACCCCCCGGGGCGGTGAAATTATTTGCGAAATACTCTTATGGTCGAATGGGGGGGAAAAAAAAACAATACAAGAATATCTTCCTAGGAGGAACACAGATATAAGTTTAAGGGCAATGTCTGACAAGACCCGGAGCGGTAGAACCGAATGTCAAGAGTGCATTTTAATTCACTAATACTGAAGGGAGAAGAAAATGAGGAGTAGCGCTTTCTTGAAATGGAAAAGGATACACAATTCATTTAGGAACATCCTCAATAAAAAGTAACATCAACGGCTATGTTATATAGGAGCGCTCCGTAGTTGAAAATTTTAATGCTCTGGCTATTTTTCAAGTATGATTAAATGGGGCAGTTCTAGAAAAGCAAGAATGGAAATTTTTCCAAGAGCACTTAACAGAGAATTTAAGAATGCATCCCCAGCTCTCAAATTGGCCCAGTATTTGTGGACCAGGAAGTTCTCGAGTGATGATTTCGACAAAAAATACTACATTGAAGGTTGCATGACGAAAAAAAAACAACAAAAAACAGCCCATTCCATTAACGGGAAAAAGGCTATTTTACCACCATTGGACAACGGTAGTGGATGATGAGGAGAAGAGGATAGCGAGAGATTATATTCGTAACATAATTTAGGAGTAGATTGTAACGTGGTATAGCATCAGAACCGTGCAGCGTAGTAAGGGGGTGCAGAACAAGCACATGAATGGAAAAGAGCCCGGTCGGAAAAGAGTCTGATCCGTTTTGAATAAATTCCACTAAGGCTATAGTAGAGCGGTTTGGAATAAGGGAAAGGTAAGATAATTCAGAGCGGTGATTAGGAATATGGTTAATACGATAGAGGTTCGTAATAAGGGTTAACCAATTAGAGTTAAAACTAATAGTTGAAAAAGTCAAATTAAGGAAGACCCACGGTTAGTTGGATTTTTGCAGTAAGTAGGAAATAGTTAAAGAAGAACACAATATTTTAACGAGATTCCCAAAAACAGTATATTATCGGTGTTATGGTCTGAGCGCGAATCGAACATTTCACTTATACCATTAATAATGACAAAACGTTGAGCGATGAGATCAAAACATGTTGTGAGAAGAGTTGGTGCGTTCACAACTAGGAGGAACATAGAAGACTGTTTTAAGCGAATCAGCATCGTTGGAAGAAATGGAAATGTGTATAATGTTCGCTACGAACTACCAAAAGGAACATGATCAGAGTGAAAAAAAGTTCAGTTCTTGATAACAATTACGGAGATCAACCACTGCTGTGATTACAATCCTCTAAAATTTATAGTCATATTCGATAGTTACTACATCTCTGAAACAACTCCCTCGGAAAATCCTTCGTACATCCAAGCACACTTTATTTTTCCCAGTTAATCATACTTTATTGTTATTTTCTTGTATATATATATATATATATATATATATATAACGAAATTATTACACCAAAACACAAATTATCTATTTTATTATTTTTAGTTCTTCAATCACCAACCAACTTCTATCTTACCGACCTCTCTGAATGTCACATTTTCATCATCATTCTCACAGAGAAAAAGTGGTGATAATGTAACTCTAGTCAGTTCAATCTTTATAATGTAAAATGTATTTATTGTGTATATATATATATATATATGTGTGTATTATAAAAAATGATAATTTAAAATATTTCTTTATATACATATATTTAGAGAGTATTTTTCTCGCTACAAGTACAGCGGATCATCATTTTTTAAATAATAATTCGCTGCCGTTTTCCTTGGTTTTGCTATTACATTCTACCCATTATTAAGTCCACATTATAGAATAATTAGATTTGTCCGATTATTTTTAGTTTTCTCAGCACAGATAATGTTTTAAGTTTTGTACTGCTGCGAGGTAGATTTGTTAAAAATAACATGCTTTTTCACTCCAGCGATATCACTTCTTTTTTTTTTTTCCTTTTACGAATGTGTTTTTCGGACAAAACCCCCCTCGTTACTCTTTCTTGATTTACCGTTGAACAACCTCTGCCGCCCTCTTTGTGTACCGATTAAGAAAAACTTTTTGTCCGCGTTTATTTCGAATTTCAGGTAATACAGAGAAAAAGTGTACTTGCAACGTTCAAAAAATGACGAATCTTCTTCGAATTAATAGAAATGATTCAGAAGAGAAGAAAGCCCCGGTTTAATTAGACGCACGAGGTTCAACGGAATACAACGAACTTAGCGTAATTCGACGATGTAACGAATTTTTCTAAATCCGTTTTTGACATTACACGAAGAAATATTTTTGATAGATGATAGTTTGAGAAAATCAGTTTTAAAGACCGAGTTCAATACTACAGGTATCAGAAAGACTTATTTGTACACACCTGCCCGGTCAATCGCACGAAATCTTCGCTGTTATCGACATAAAAAGAATCCTCGAATAGGTTTCAGTTGAAAACAGAATTCTACGACTACTGAATTACGAAACTCGTACGGGAGAAGTGATTTTTCAAAATAATAATTCCCTCGATCTAATTTAATTTTTTACAATTCCACCTTAATAATGCAAAGTTCTCAATTTTCGTTCGAAATTAATTTTAATTTTTGACTTCAAAGTGTCAAAATCGGAATAATTCACTAGTGTGAGTTTCATACCCTTGACAGGGCGTTGGGATTGTGTAATTAAGCTTTTCATAATGGTACTTAAGGATCTCTAACGGATCTGATGAGAATACCGGGGCCAGTTCCTTTCTACTTGGAATCCGCATTTACTTTGCCCCAGATTTCTCTGGTGCTCAATTCAATTTCAGGCTGGGAAAGCTTGCGAGCGACTTGGATCCGGGACGATTCTCGATAACCAAATGACACCTCTGACTTGGTAGCCAAGCACCTTAACCGCTAGAGGCTACCACGCTGCCAATAATTCACTACACTGATAGAAATGTAACAACAACAGTAGTCCGTATTAAGATCTCAGCGCCATTCGGAAATATTCCTTTACGCATTAAGAAATTCACAGTTCGATCTGTCGCTTTAGAAAATCCAAACTGCACACCCCGTAGCATATGGTTTCGGAGAGGTGTGACCTCGGTTTTCAATTCTGCCGCTGTTGCTGCCGGATGAGTCGACGAACGTCAAGCTAAACGGAGTGTCGGAAAATGTCTTTTCTAAAATTTAAACTTTTCAACTGTGTGAAAGAACCGACAATTGTCACCTTCTTACAAAGTTTTGTTTTCGTTTGATTACATCATCTACCGATCGCCTTTGCTAATTGCTACTCGTTTAAGGGACACTTGCTTGTATAAATTACCGTGTCGGATAATTTTATCAGCTACGCAGAATTATTTAAGAGCTAAATTAATTTCCTTTTCCTGAACGGGGTGGACCGCCATTAATGAATTTTAAGCACAGCGTTCCTCCTCAGAGCTGTTCTCCCTGCAACAAATGCACGCTGAAAACAAAATACGCACCCGGCAAAAGTAATTTCTGTTGACTTACGCCCGCGTCATTAACGCAACATTCAATAAATTCGGTTATATGACACTAAAATTCGTTCATTAAATCGTTCAATTATGTCCTAACACGATTCCCGTTCGGTATTTTTTCAAATTTTCCAAAATACCTTCACCCTGCTGCAATGAACTTCGGATTCAAGGGGCAGAAAAAAGGACGTACAGATACAACACAATTTAATGCAAATACTGCGCGCAGTTAGAGAATAACGAATTAGCTTTAAATACTATTTTCAACGCCCAGTATATGTACACCGGGACTACTGTATACAGACATTAAGCCGGTGTCAGAAAAATTGTTCGGTATACTTTTAAAAATTTACTAAATCAGCCTATGCCTAACGAAAAAAAACGCGCCAACCTGGCTTCATAATATCACACTATCCGCAGTACCACAGGTTCGCTGGGTTTTTTTCTTTTACTTTTCCGTAGTTAATTTCATTTTCGCATCCTCTTAATTCACCGATTCTACCACGTGCTTTTTTTATTGCTCTTATATTTCCTTTTTTCTATACGTACAACCTTTGTTTCTATTTTTCGTTTGCCGCTCACGTTTATATAATTGTTTCGTTTTTGTTATTTTTTCACTTTTGCCATTGCTCTCATAGCAGAATTACGGAATACACAGGAACACAATATTGTCCCGAAGAAGTCAATAAAAGTACTCTGAAATTTCTCGAATGTTCCACTAAGATTTTATTCACTTCACGAATTCAGCGCTACTCCAGTGAAAGACCTTTTTCCTCATAGTCCGAATTTCGTGCACATTCTGTTCGGAACTGTGCGATTTACACGGTGCAATTAAAGTACCTGAAATCGCATGGAACTAACTGATAAACACAGATCGCGCACACTATTGCACACAGACGAAATACTTAAAGTAATCCGGACAATAATCTATTTTTATATATAGCACTAACTGAAGTTAACACATTAGGATTGAAAAAATTGAGATATAATATATAGGAAGCTATTAATATTACAAATAAATAAATAGAATAATTGTCTACCGTTGGCTCGATGTTATGTTTAATACGAATTCACATCATAATTATCATAATTCGTATTAAACATAACATCGAGCCAACGTTAGACAATTATTCTATTTATTTATTTTTAATATATATTAGCAATTAATGGTGAAAACCATTACAAGCTATTAATAAATTTTGGATAGAAAAACACTGAGGTAATGGATGCAATTACGGTACTTGTAATTAAAAAATCGGAACGCTTTCTGAAACCGGAAGTAGCATCGATCACATTAATATTAGAAGTCGCGAGAAGGTGTTGTAACGTCAACGATGCAACTTGAAAACTATACCTCGAGGAAAACAATATGTTTTGCACCGGAAACGTAAAATCTACAACCCTGTATTAATTTGTAAACTTATACCTGATGTTAACGAAGGTCTAGAGCAAGGAGAAAACCATTTATTATGGGGTTTTTTTATAGATTTAACTGAATTTTTGAGGCAGTTAAAATTGCGCGGACTACGGGTGTAATCCGATGCCATATTGACTGTTAACAACACGGGGAACATTAGATGAAGTTAGAAAATCTTGTTTTTCAGACCTTGTATTCTGCCCTGCTTTCGTATATAAAATATATGTTTTTATGCGCTAAAGTTCGTTGTAATGCGTTTTATTACATTTTAAAGTTAGTCCACGCGAATAATTGTGACACGTCTGACACAAAACTCCTGAAAATGCGACCTACTTAGAGCGTAGCGAAATAGTTTAAAGAGGTTAAACAAAACGTTCGATGATAAAGACGTTACTGTCATTGATAATCGTAAAGAAAATTTCATCGTCCTGAATCGGAACTGACCGATGATGCTTTAGATTATGCAGATACTTTCAAGTACCATTTTACAAAAGGTAACTCTTTAAATGGGAAAAAGAAATTCCTTTTTAAATACGAACTAAGCAAATGTTATTTGCAAAAGACTATCGATTGAAAAGTGTGTGTTTGTCTGGTATATTACAATTAATTGACAAATAAAAAAGACTTTTTACGTCGCAAATAACAATTTTCATTTTTTCCGATACAAAAATTTATGACGTAACGGTTAAAGTTTTAGTGTAGTACAAGATTGAATGAAAAAATAATAGGCTTTGTGAATTTCGCTTTCAGTATTTAATCATTAGAAATTAATTCTGTAATCAATCATAATGAATAAAATTAATTTTATATAGGGGGGGGGGGGCCAAAAAAAAAACAACCAGTAAATCGATCACAAATAAAAAAATTTCTAACGGTAATTTATAATGGGGAGCCAACAAAAAAGTTAGAAATTCTTTGCGCGCCTAATCGTGTTAATATTCAATCGAATAAGTGTAAAAGTGTTTTAAAATAATTTAAAACGCTTATTTAAACTACAAAAATATTAAACATCAGTTAGGACAAGGAACGATTTTTTTTTTTTTTTTCTTTTAGGCTCGTCAACACAGGACAATAGAAGAATGAGACTTAAGAAGTAGCAGGTTAAATCAGGAAATGATTGGAGACGGAAGAAATGAAGGCGGCCAACAGAAGAACAACAAAAAAAGATGAAAGAGCAAGAATGTACAACGGTAAGTAGTCGGGAGGGCAAGGCCAAGCAGATTGGAATAAAAGGATGCACATGTTCCGAGGAAATACAGGGACATTCGAATGGAACGTGATTTGCATGATCAAATTTAAGATAGGAGGATGAAAGGGACTCAAAGGAGACTGGAACAATAACGAAAGAGAGAAGCAGGAAGCAGACTATGATTGAAGCGAAGGGGCGAACTATCGAAGAAGTAACAGAACGGCTGATGTAGGGACAATTATTGAAAACAGGAGGAAGGAGGTGCAGAGGGTTGTGAGGTAAGTTAGGGTTGGAGAAAAGAGATGGATAGGGATCAGTTCAACAGTCACAATGAGAACGATAAGAGAGAGGGCAAATATTTTGGGAGGCGAATCTGTCTATGAAACGACAATTTCCTGTGCAGCTGAATATGCCAAGGCGTCGGCAAGATCGTGACCCGCGTTCAGGGAAAAATTCAAGCACTTCTTTCTCAATATATGCTAACTTACTGTAAGATATAGAAAATTCTAATTGTACTTATACAATATTGCTCAGGGGACAGAAAGTAAGTAACGATTAGAAATGGAAAAATGATTGCAAGAAGACATAAACGCTCTATGTAAATTTATGAAGTAATGCGAAATCGGAAAGTACACGCGTTCACACCATACAATTAAGCATGGTATCGTGTCAATATATATATATATATATATATGTATATATATATATATATATATATATATATATATATATATATATATATATATAATTGTATAGAAATTTCGAATTGCTTGGAATTATACTAGGGGCAGATCGATGAAATTTCATGTAACTGTATCTGCAACTTTGAACAATTAATGCCTTACGAAGTATCGCGCAGTTATATTTAATAGGTTATTTCGTTTTTAGGAAAAATAGGCTAATCAAAGGTAAAGCTTAATGCGATGTTTAAAAACTAGCTAGTGGGAAAGTATTTTTGATACAGTCAATGGGGCGGCACGTGAGAATAAAGAAATATCTCTTTCATACGTCAAGAAATGAAACACTGCGACGTGTTTATCACTTGCAAGTATCCTCATATCACTCGCCTATCACGATCACACATAGTGTAAATGTTCATGGTCGATAACGATTATAAACTCGTAACGAAGCAGACTAGAAGGTGCTTTTAATTATTCCACGGCAGATCGTAGATCAGTATCGGAATTCCACTCGACAGAAATTTGCAAAACGACAGATACCATCGTGACCGACAAAAAAGAACAACAAACGAATGACTGGAAAACGAGCCTCAGAGCCTGCTCCGTTTATCGTTGCATACGAATAGGGCGCAATTTCACACGCGTTATAACGGGACTGTTAGAATTTGTTGCATGTGAAAGTTTCTGTCGGCGAAACCGAAATCCATTAATAGAGGCCAAACTTCCGGCTACCGGGTTCGGGTAAAAGCTGTGCAAATACCGCTTGCCGTGACCGCAAATCCGACTAGTAGCCTCCGATGTTATCTAATTAATATTATCTCGTTCTCTTATTTCCAGAACCGAGCGGTAGCGCGGTACTTTGTTGCATATGCCAACTCTCTCTTAAAATATAAAAATCGCCGCTAGAAGTCATTCCGTTCGAATAATCTTACCAACTTCATTTCTGATCGCGTCGATTTCAAATGTCTAATAATATCGATTTCATTAACCACTCTTTTAAAAAGCAATGAAATGTAATTATCGCGTTTCGCTGCCGGTGAATTCAGAATGGCGTTCGTAGGACATTCCGGATAAATTTTTTAGATTTTCCTAATTTTTTAAATAGTAAATACTTTTCTTCTTCGGACACCTGCGGCAGTTCAAGCGCAGTGCTATCAAATGCTTTTTTTTTTTTTTTTGGTCTAAACAAATAAAGTTCATTTAGCCAAAAAGCTACACTGTGATTAGATATGAAAAATTACTAGTAATAGAAAAATAAGGAATGGAAAGCAGTGAAAGGAAATTTCATTCTACAGTATGACCGCAACTACAAAACAGTGCCCCCACAATGCCCGATGAAATTAACCAAAAATAGAAAAGAATAAGAAATTAAAATAGGTTATTATTCTGAAATATGGCCGCAATTGCAGAGCAGTGCTCACAATGCCTGATGAAACTTAAATCTTTTGTTCGTAAGGTAATTCGGTCGTGCTTTGTGTGTTTATCGGAGTGTTATCCTATCTAATAGTTTGTCCGTTTAGTTTCAATTGATAAATTTTTCTCCATCTTATATTACACATGTACGCACACATACGCAGACTTCGTATAATCTGCTCTTTTTATCTTATTCTCTGCGCTATCTGTCTCTCCTTCCCATCTGATGGACGATCCAGATTGTCCACCTGATCTGGGAGAGAGATATTGCCGTGTTTTCTTCTTTTTTTTTTTTTTGCCCACCGAGAAACCATCTGGCCACTAACAACTTCTACAAATAAGCTAGACTAACAAAATAGTGTATATAAATAAGTAGATTGAATCCTAAAATGTTATGGAATAAGAGCAAAGAGTATCGTTAGCAATATTTCCTTCAGTAGTACTAGTTGGATGTCGGTACTCTTAATTACGCCTCAGATAATGATAACTATCAGGACATTGAGATACACATTGATAGCACCAGTTCAATTAATTCGGTAAGGCAAGTTATAACGCTGTAGTGAATTCTTCCCCGCTTCAGGAATCTGATATAAGAAATTCACACACGTCTACTAATAATATAATCACAGATAATAGTACTAATAACGGCAGTAGTAAAAATGATAAGAATAATAGCGTGTTCAATAACAATAACGAGATAAATATAAATTTAATTTTCAGCAACTTTTTTTTTTTTTTTTTTTTTACTTTAGCGAGAATAACAACAATAATAATAATAATAATAATAATAATAATAGAATCTACAAAAACAAGTTTTATTAATAATACTGATAATATTAAGAACTTTAAAGTGTTTGTTGTAAAAATGTATAATAACAACTTAGAGGTCAACTCATTACTGTTTATCCGTAAGTACACTTAAAGTTGCCGAAATATTAAGAGTTGCTAATCTCCGTAACCCAATCAGCGAAATCAAAAAAATCGGACGGAATCAAGCGATTATTCACTTTCCCTTTCCTTCCGCTGCGAATAATTTAATTGATAGCCCATCTTCCCATCGCATGCTTATAGCGCAATTATTCCTTCTTACCTCTAGTATGCAGATGCGCCGTTATAAAAGGAGTGTGGATACGGATTACACGGAGAAACAACCGATGGAAATGACTGCAACCCGTCTATAATCAATTACATCGAGACATTAAAGAGACGAATAATCGTGGACAATGAAGTCAAGTATGTTCTTAGTGCTTCAGTCCTGATATCGTTCGAGGGGCAGAGTTTTCCATTCTACGTTGTTATGTGGAACGTGCGATTCATCTGCGAACCTTTGGTTAGGAAAACGAAGCAAAGCTACTGGCTGCTTAAGGTACGGACATGTATAAGCAATGCTTAGTGGCCAAAAGTTATATTGTATAAAAAGATGAAATGCACACACACACGCACGCACATGTAGTAAATCGCTAATTTACACAATTTCGATGCACATGACATCGATGTCCAGAAGCCCTTTTCATAAGCAGTTTTGTATTTTATAAAATGAACGCAACTAGGGCAAAATCTAAAATTTAGCTAAAATTATTAATTTCTTTTAGTAAATTATATTTTTGTTAATGTGTTTTCACGTTTTCGAGCCAAGTCCAAATATAAAATTACGCGATAATAAAACAATTTCGAATTTTGCGTGAAATTTATATAATTGAACGACAAAATAATTTCAACATGGCCGAATCGGCTCTTGTAGAATACACGTTTTTTTGGGGTTTTTTGGTTTTTTTCCCGGCGGTTACTAGTTAAAGAGACGACTACGCGAAAGAAAAAAAACGCGTAATAACGACGATCATTTTTACAACGGCTCTCAGATCGATAACTTTCAAAAGCTCATTTCAGTGTGTGTCGGTGTGTGTGTGGGTGGGTGTGTTATTGCACTGCAAGTGTCTCTTGGCCACTTAAATTTGTATATTTCAGTTGTAAAGATAGGCGGCGCTCATGAAAATTCTAAATATAGCGCGAATCTGAGCCAGACTCTTAGCCCGACCGTAAGTGCTTTTGTGTAAATTCGGTCCAGAGTTAACGACACTTAAACTCTAAGATTTTCCCGTAAATGAAACTCTGTTGTTCGTAATCTAAAGGGTTTTTGCGAAAATTTTACGTGAACTACAAATTCGTACAGAGCACAAGGGATTTCGGTAATTTCGAAGGATATTTATTTAAACCTCATAAAAAGTTAATTGCAGCGATATACAAAAGTCGGTTTAACCTTTATTTCTTTTTTTTTTTTTATTTTAACTCCGCTATATCTTGCGAGGCTTCTCAGACGGTGCTATTACTTATTAATTACTGTATTTTGTTATATTATTCATTACATAGTGTACAAAATTAAGCAAATTAAAAAAGTCTCATGTATTTCGATCATTGGTTTTTTTTTTTTCGTTATTTTCCTTTTTTCTCTTTCGCTTTTAAACACTTTTTCCATTCAAAAATCGAATGAAAGCAATTACCTAATTTCCCATCATAGTATTTATCCGATTTAGTCATTTTAAAACGTTTCAAATAGACGCTCCATTATTACAAATCGGCCATACATACATATGTATATATTATTATTATTATTTGTCAGCTGATCGACCAGTATTTCATGGTATAGCCTCTTCTTGAATTGAGTTCCAAATTAGGTGGTCCGTTGTTCTTTCACTGTTTTACGCCATTTCGGCCGGTCTTGGGCAATTCTGGTCCAGGTGACCCCCGGTTTTCGTCTAATTTCATAGTCCCATCTTAAATGGGGCCTTTTCCGGGGTCTTTTTACTCCTCGTGGGTACCAATGTAAAATTCTTGTTGTCCATCTTTGGTCTGTTCTTCTCGCTGTATGTCCAGCCCATTGCCATTTTATTTTACTTATTCTTTCTATTATATCCGTTAATCCTGTTTTATCACGAATCCATTCTATCGTTTTTCGGTCTTTTTTAGTAATTGATAGCATGCAACTCTCCATCGACCTTTGAGCTACTTGTAATCGGTGTTTGAGATTCTTTGTTAGTATCCGTATTTCACAACCATATATCATCACTGATAGAATACATTGATTGAACGCTTTCTTTTTCAGGTATCATTTTCGATTTGAAAATACTATATATATATTGTAACGGATTCGATACCTACAGCGCTATCTTTTAGCGGTGTTCGAATTATAAAAATATATTTCTCTGATTAAAATCATTTATTTCGTGATTTATCGAACACCGCGTTTTATTCGACGTAATCGCGGATCGTAGTGGGTATCGGAGATGCTTATCGGCTAAAATCGAAATTCCCGGGCACGGTCGAACGGACGGCTGTGTCAGGTGAGACTGTGTCCGTGTGTATTGTTGGTAGCAGCCGATAGTGGAGAGTACTCTACGGGTCCGAGGCGAGTGCGCGTCGGGTAGCAGCTGAGCCGAGAACATTGATCTGAGGGAAGTTTGTGAAATCCGTAGTCGCTTTATAATACGGGTTATATAAAATATTCTAGAAAATTCGACGGCGTTCGAATTAATTGATAAGGTACGGGGTAATTTCAGCGATTCAATTATGTCGCTTGGAATAGCCCATCGTGTACCGAGATCGTCGTGTGTGCATGGCACTATATTACGAGAGAGAATTAATTCGCTAGTCAGTCAATAATGGTCGATCGTTTAATTTGGTTGTAAAATCACATCGTCACGTGTAACAATTTTTACTCTAGTCATCGTTAATTTCCGCATACATTCTGTTTAATTGTAATGTTTGGAATTTGTTTCCCCTGTATTTTTTTTGTATATGTATTCGACGTGTTTAGTAAAATAGACAAGATTAAATTTTTTATTCATCACATACTTCAGGTAATTAAAATCTTAGTTAAAACACTGTAAACTGAACTGAAGAAATATACTTCTTGAAATGCCTACACACATTCCAGCTGGTTCCATATTCCAACAAATTATATAATATTTTCACTGTTTCATTAATGAGAATATATAAAATAATTAATTAATATTATACGAAACTTGCCGACTATTTTCCGTTGACAATCGTATTTACCGAAACCGATCGGCAACTTTTATATATCAATTACGTATATATTAACAAAATCGTAATTGTCTGCATGTTTTTCCGAAGTACTTACTTCGGTTGTGGTCGTTTCATTCGTTTAGATTTTTATTTCTAACTTGGCTTGTTTCCCATTCTATCCGTGCGCGAAAATGTTTTACAATTCTTAATTATTCACACAGAGTGAAATCAACGAAGATCCATATTACACGTTGCATTGTAAAGTTTGAAATTTACCATCTCAGTTGTTGATTAAATTTCGATATTTAACTAAAACAGAACGAATAAAAAAATCCGTTCTAGTAATACTAAACACTTTTACTTGATTTTAAATACCCCGAAAAATAAGTGAAAAAAAAAAAATGTATATATATGTATATATATATAACATACTGCCTTTCTCCTTTTGTCCATGTTAAGGAATTATCAAAGGTTTTATGCTAGTGGGGGTTATAGAATAATTTTACGATGACAACTACAGACATTAAAAATCAAAGCCCTTTAAGCGGTTAGGTGGGTTTAAAAATTTCAAAAAATCGGATTTTTTTTTTCTTTCTATCTTATTAAATAGCACAATATATCTAGAATATTCTCCC
Source organism: Icerya purchasi (assembly GCA_039619475.1). Lineage (NCBI taxonomy): Eukaryota > Metazoa > Arthropoda > Insecta > Hemiptera > Monophlebidae > Icerya > Icerya purchasi. Next base: position 545,911,726 of record CM077115.1, read on the forward strand.
GAAATTTTAAATCGATTGGAGTAAAATTCTAAGAGATAGAGCCTTTGGAAGTTCCACTCATCAGGCCATGTCAGCCTGGCGCGTCGCAATTTTTCACTATTCGCCGTTTTGATTCGCGCAAAAAAGTGGACGCACTTTTGGGAAAAAAAAGGTTAAAATTTGGTTGATAGCATGGTGTAAAGAGAAATAGAAACAGTAACAAAAAAAAAAGTATCGTAATACTAGTAATGACCACTTATAACATTGACGCTACGTTGACATGGGACGCGTTACTACTATCTCCAGTTTTAAGCTGCTAATGAGAGGTATAAAAATTATATATTGTATTATTGTAATATATAAGTGTTATCATATTAAGGTATTGTGTAATAGGAAATATTATTTTCGATGATGGTTAATATAAATGATAAATAATGAAAGTGTGGATTTTGTAGTATAGTAATACATATAAGTTAACACTTTTTTTATGTTGCAACAGAAAGCATTAACTTAATGTCATATTGTACAAATAAATGATATATAATTATGTCGGGAACCCACAGACGGGCTAGTGCCTTGTGGGACCCGCAAATTATTATTATTAAAAAAAAAACACAGTATGCTACAACTCGCGAGTGTTGCTGCAAAATGAATAAGCAATGACTGAGAGGATATTATTACTCATCTTTTTGAGAAACCCGACCTCATACTGTCGTCTTGTATATGCATGCACTCGCAACACTTCTGCTGTGTCCGGATTTTAATTTTGCCTACATACATGCAGTTTTTTTATAAGGTTTTTTTTTTCTTTTTGGTTTATTTTCTTAGCATTTCCAATAAGGAATATTATGATTCGGTACAAAATATGAACGACGCTATATGGGTAACTTACTTTCATTATAACTCCACAGAGCTTTCTGAGTGGTGTGTTGTTGGTGGCTTTTCGTTTCACATCTCTATACGCATTGCTGAATATATAGTCGTTTCCCGACTCGCAATATTTTCTGTTTTGCTCCATTTCGATACATTATCGCGCGCCCAGTTATTTTGTCGATATTCAATTTCCTCTTATAATCTCTGTTGGCCACTACGGTAGTAATAAAAGTTTAAAATCCATTTATCAAATGTGCAACGTGTCTGGCCCAAGCCGATTCTTTGTTGCATTACACCCGTCAGTTTTGCTTGCTTCCTAATCCGCAAGTTTCAATCCTTGAGGGGTTCGTATTAAAAGAATTTAGGAAACAAATTTGAAAGAGAAATTTCACGCTACATAGATTTTTTTAAATTTTCTCTTGTTTACCGGTGACGATTTTCGATACTATCAACAGTGCGATTAGAGTTACACTGGAGAAATGTTCCTGTAACATTTGGAAAAAAAACTGTGTACTTCAGGAAGTATTCGAAATCCGATCACACTTGCGCGAACTGGAGAGGGCCCCGGGTCGTCTAAAAAAGAAAAGAAAAAAACAAAAAGAAAGAAAAACCTCGAATTTTAAAAATAATACCACCACGTAGTAAAATCGCGTAAGCAAATCTGGTAACATTTATTGGCGGTGCTGGTCGCTGAATACAATCTTCTCAGTAATATATTGCAATGTTTTTATCGTCAGCAGCATTTGTCTTTTTAGGTCACCCGATAATCATCCTTTTCCTACACTATTTGTGTTCCACGCAACGGACCGCGTATCGTCTACTTCCGTAACTACAATTTTCAGTTCTTCCTGTTGTACTCTTTGTCTTTTTTTTTTTAATCATCTAAATTTTTAACCGTTCCTAAAACAACTTCAGTCGTGTACTATTGCCCCTATAATGCTTTTATTTGGTAGTGATTTATTTCAACCTTTTCGATGTTATTTCTTTCTATTGTGTCATTCCTTACTCTGAGCACTTTCACAAAATCCGACATCCTACATAGGCATTATGTATTGATACGATATCGGTGGCTCTGCGATTCGGATGAGAATTACCTATCTGCCGACCGATTGTTGCAGATAGATAAGAGTGCAAGTGTAGTTCAGCTAGCAGAGAAGAACAGTTAGCCCCGATAATAGCGGTTAATTGTTTAGTTTTACCGTTGCTCGATTAGAATTATCATGCGTGTGTGTACCAACGCTAAATTATTATTATTATTATTATTATTATTATTATTATTATTATTCGCCCGTTGAAGAGTAGTAATCGTTGTACGAATTGACCGATGTGTAATCTGTCGCGTCAAAAATTAAGTATTATAATGCTAGTCGGGGTAGTGAAAAAAGTCGCTGTGATATTTAGTGAACTATCTGTTCATAAATATATTGTCTAACGTCAAAGTTTTATATTTTTCGTATATAATATTGTGAGCCGTGTTAAGAGGAAAACCACTTTTCCAGTGAAATATATAAATTAAAAAACGTAAATTTTAAGAAAATTATATTATTCGTATCGCCAGAAAATTTTCCTATTGAAGATCAGACGTCGATAGTTAGATTGGTGGTCAGAATCGTAATACATAATAGAGGTGGCTTCACAATAACATTGAGAAAACCCTCACAAGTGAGAAAACTCTAACCAACAGCGACCAGAATCACTATTAACAGAATGTTATATTATACGAGCGTATCGTTCCATATTCCGGATTTTTCGTAAAGATTACTAATGTGTACCCCCTAAAAGCCTAATGGAATTGAAGAGAGACTTTTACATATAGCTCGACCGACTTTACCGATTTCTCCGGAATCCCAATTATTTATGTTTTGAAGACGAACAACAATTTCTCACAAACTTGCATCAGTTTCTTACACACATTATTTCAGTCGTTGTTTTCATGTTGGACATTATTCTTACGGAGAAATTTTTTTGTGTCTCTATTAGCGATTTAAATCGTTTTAGCGAGAAGTCGTTTAAACGAAATGACCGTTTATTATGTGTGAAGCATTTCATCCGGCGGGATACGTCATCCCAGAGAGTCGTTTGTCGGGGGAATAAATAAAACTGAGATAATACTCGTCGAACGAGTTGCTTCGACGCGACACGCATGGTAGTAGACACCGGCGCGAAAACGAATCAAATCTATTTGCAGTTAATTTAGCGTTACGATACGCACACTCAGGCGCACAGACTATGTCGTAGCGCGTCAGTACGAAATCGCAGCTAATAAAGCGCTTACATAGTTCATACGGAGTTGGCGGTTCGAAGATACGCAAATTAAAACGATACGTTCTCGAGAGCAGTTCTTCACGAGATGATACACTCTACTAGAGTGACCGGCGATATTAACTAGCCCGGCTGACTTTTTTCCGCGGCCGGTGTAATAGTTCAATTTTCATGCCCATCATGCAGATGTATTTGAGTTGAACGAGAATTAGACGCGGCTGAACGATTCGAATGGATTTTTCAAAGAAACCCGCGGACAGCCCGAAGCGGGGAGGTGTCTGAGTCGAGAAAGGCCGGAAGAACAAGTGAAATTTGAAACATTTTTAATGCGGGGCGATTCGGCTGCGCGCTATTGTGGGTGTCATTTCAGCGTTCATGCGTGACATTCGTTTTAACGATATTTTCGCGAAAAGCATCGGAGCGACAGAGAAAAGTCCACCAGTTCGCAGCCAGATGCGCCTGGGCACTGGTGTGTGCATGGGGGCGCAAAAGCAGTCCTGCGCACTACGATCGTCACGGTTAAGTCGTTACGCGACCGAATGGCGGCGGCATTTATTGAAAAATATTCCTCGCTAGATTGGCCGTTTTCTTCATCTATCTGTCGGCGCGCGTCGCCGACCAGGACCTTACAGTGAACTTGCTATACGTGCACACTTTGCTTGTCGACAGATAAACCGGGGCCGCTACAGTGTGTTAATAACGTACACTAATGACGGAGCCAATGTGTGCTGTTAGGGGGTAGTAAAAAGTGGAGGAGGATGATGATAGGCGAAGACGGTGCACAAAGGAAAGGGGAACATGTAGACGATTAGGGTGGATGGAAAGTTGGTGAAAGTCAAGTGTAAAAATGGTGGTACGGCTGATTCTGCTTAGATGGAAAATCAAATACTAATGGAATGGAAATCTCTCATTAAAATACGAAAGCTGATTTTACAAAGTCAATAAAGTTTAAAGTTATTCAGGCAGGATAGGCGAACGGAGGCAATTCCTCATCAAGCCATTCGTGTAATCTGTTCCTCCGACAATCATTTCGCCTTTTCAAAGGCCGTTTTCTTTCGTGATAATACTTAATAATAAAAATCATAATAAAAATAATAATAATAATAATAATTGAAAGTTGCCGATGTTCGAATACGAATAATAATAATAATAATAATAATAATAATAATAATGCGTTCCGATGGCACTCTTTTTAGGCTCCGTTTATCGTCATTTGCATTTGCGTCTTCTGCACGCCGAGATGGTGCAACCTGCTCGGAAGACGACGATAAAGAAAGAGATTCGTCTTATTTTCGAATGATGTTAAAACGAGTAACCAGAAATCTTTTACCAAATCTTACTGCTAAAAACTACTCGCCAGTTTTCACCGGTTGTACTCTTTCAGAACGCTTATTGGCCGAAAGCAGGTAATCCCCGGTCAAGGTATTTAAACACAATTTTACCTTGTATCGGTTGATGAGAAATAGAAGTGTGTGTATTAAAGGAATAATTTTAAGCCTCGAAGCGTTCTCTCTTCTATCCTCAAATTTTGGTTCGTTCCCTTCCTTAGTTCTGGCTTTTTTCATTCAGTCTATCTCGCATTAAAATCTAATATGTTTTGTTTTTTTTTTCTTTTTGAGCTATTCCTTGGTTGATTTAAAAAGAAAAAAACACAAAAATAAAAAAGGAAACGAAAAGCGGGTTCATTAAATATGATACTCATTGTTTTTTGTTTTTTTTTTAATATACTGCTTGATTATTTTTAGGCGGATAGGTGAAGGATATTAAAAACGGTTGTCGTTAAGAGCTAATTACTCGCGCGCCTTAAAATTATTTATCCCTTTTTTTGGTTGTTTTTTCTTCTTTTTATCTATTTATTTATTTACTTGGGGGGGGGGGGGGTTCTCGCAGCAATACCCGCGGCGTCAGTCAAAATAGTTTTACGGCGGTTGTTAAAAATTTATCGGAAAAATTCTTCTAACAGTTACGATAACCTATTAGGCCATAAATGAAAAAATAATAAGCGGGGGCGCCTGCGAGGCCGAGCATTCCGCGCAGCTGCGAACATGACGAGCTCGGAAAAGTTTTATACGAACGACCGGCGGTCTCCAGTTGACGAGAGTTAATGAACCGACCAACATTCGCCAAAATGGAAAAAGAAGACCGAAATAATAATATAATACGAGCAACATTATGAGTCGGTAATAATTCAGCGAAAAAATGAACATTTTTACAGGAAATAACCGAAACAGCCTTTACTACGCGTGCCTACTTTCCTTTCTCCGCCCTTTATATTCCTTTAAAAAGCTACTGCACCAAGTCGGCCTACGTTGTCCTCCTTATCATTCGGCGCGCAAACATTTACCAAAAAATGCAGCGAAAAATACAAATGTATAACTATCGTCAGTCACTGCACGTTCAAAGAAAGCTGAATTACGCTGTTGTCAAAATCATTGAACTAAATGAACTAAATGAACTAAATAAACTAAATGAACTAAATAGCGAAACCGGTTTAGTCTCTGGTTTTCTACATCCCGTCAGAATGTACAGAAGCACACCAGACAGTCAAATGGTTAAAGGGAAACACGACTAAAAAAAATATTATTTCGAGTCACACATGGAGCAGAAATGGAATATGTATCTGTCCTTCATCGTAGCGATTGCAAATTATTTATAACATTTAAGCTTATCATCGGTTCATTTTTCAAATGCATCGCGAAAAATTTTTCTTCATATTAAATTTTCATATAGAAAAAAATGTCTAATACTAATAAAAACGATATATAAAAATTAATAATGACTATAGACTTTTTCTTTTTATTTCAGCGATATTCCCTCTACTGGCGATAATGAAAGGAAAAAAATCCTTAGGATCGGTGACAAAAGTTTCCGTAATTAGTTCCCTTCCGTTCTGATACTTTCAAATCGTCGATGTCTTTTTCTAAATCCGCATTCTATTAATCTTATTGGGGCTCAATCCTCTTTTGACTCATGACGCAGAGACTTTTCTTTAGGGATCATCGTCACCGATAATTAGGTCACTATTTTCATTAAATTAAACTGTCCTCCATCTTTGAATGTCATTTTTTCTTTTTTTGTTTCTTATTCATCCGTTTTTTCACGACAATATAAGCCTGTTTTTCTTCCTTTTTTTACTATTCATCCGTATCGCAAACGTATGTGCATTCGTTCCTTGTTCCTAAAAGCTCTTTACTCGATATTCTAGCAATGATGCAGAATTTATTCTTCACACGTTCCACTATCTTCTACAATTCTTGTCGCTTCTCATTCTGTGTCCGTGTACGACCGAAATAAACTTTGATTGGTCGATTTCCCCTTGATCACCCGTTAAATATTCACCGGTAAACGAAAACGAAAATATCAAGGTTGCACGAAAAAGAGACGACGGAATTATTTTATGAAAGGAAAGAAAGAATATTCTACGAATTTAAGCTCCCCCTATTATTCGTTGTTTTTAATTTCTTATGCGTAATAAATAATTCATCGGAAAGAACTTTGTTTTTAAAAAGAGATATTTAATTAGCTTAACGTTTCGACCAGCTTCTTACGCTGGCCATCATCAGAAGCAAACTGAAGAACGGCCAGTTTGCTTCTGATGATGGCCAGCGTAAGAAGCTGGTCGAAAAGTTGTTTCCGAAAATTATTTATTATGAGTAATCACCGTGAAAGCTTTAATGCGACTAATACAAAGTTCAACACGTATCTACATCTGAAAGCTGTCGAGAAGAGGTTGTAGTTGCCCGTTTGTGCCTAGGCTACACTAAAACTACTCACGGTCATCTTTTTAGTCACCAATCTACTCCAACATGGTCAACTTGTAACGTACCCATCTCTGTCCAACGCATTAGAAATATCCTCGGTCTCTTCCTCTCACCCTTCATAATATTCTCTTTCTGACTCCTAAATTAACGTCCAAAACCTTCTAACATTCCTCAAAACAACTAACTTACTTTCACGAATCTACACCCTTTCCCGAAAAACATGTGCGAGAGGCCTAGGATGCAGTACATGGCGCGCAAAAGGATACATACTTAAAACGGCAGCTGTAACTTATGTGTTACTGTTCGATTTAAGTATGGCGATAGCAATATTCGAAATAAAGTGGATCGTCTTTCCAGTAGAAAAAAAGAGACTATTCTTAAACATCAAGCGGCCTTAACGTCTCTAAAGCAAATAATTCTGAAATAAGAATTATAAACCGGAATAATTTATAATTCGATTAAAATAAAAACGAGAAATGATAAAGTACGAAGTTAAGTGATTTTTGGTGGTACAAAAAATTTAAAAAAGAGAAAAAAAACAAAAAAAACCTACGCATTTAACGATACTTAGAAATGGTTTTCAAAATACTTTTGAATATCGGCTTATTGGTGAATGAAAAAATCGAATTAGGAGCAAGTTTAATAAAGCTCCTTTGCCAGGAGTGCATAAACGGGGGGACCCAAAATTCAGGAGAAGCGGCGTATATACCTGTTGAAACTTGGGAACAACTTTGTATGAAAGTAAATAGGAGTTCGCGAACAAAAAATTCTTAAGAAGACAACCTCGGTAAATAAGATCGCTGTAAAGTCAGTCTATGATTCCTGCGCGCTTTAGTGAGTGCCATCCTAAAATAGTAATGATAAATTAATTTTTAGCTTCCTGTCTCCAGTAAACTTTCAACTTCACAGTCCCCAAGACGCTGTCAACAGCATCTTACTTTACTAAGGGGATCGATCATGGAGAAGAAAGATGCGTTGTGTGCAATTGCGTTATTCGTATAAAAGTTGTGAAGAGACTTTAAAACACCGAGTGAAAAGGTATTTTTAGAAAGAAGCGGAGCAGAGGAAAGACGTTCAAAACACTTGAAGATAGCAAAGGATTCCGTTGAGAATAGCTCGAACAAGATTTGGAAAGCTGAAATCGGCTGAGTGAGAGGGGATACAAAAAAGGCTGACCCATCAAGCCGTTGGATTTTGAGCGATCAATGAAGCGGTGTCGTGTCTTCATATTTCGAACGATTTTAAAAGCGATGTGGTAATTAGAGGATGTGGAGATTTCGATAGATAAATTAAGGTCCAGATTGATATGTAGAGGGGGGCGAGAAAAGCCAAGGAGGAGGGTTAGTATTGTATAATATATGTATATTAGAGAAAACGCGGGATTGAGAATAAATTTGTTAAACTAAGGAACAAGAGATTCGAAATTGTTTTTGATGTTGATTGCCTAGTTAGCAATACGTAAGGTTAATTTGATTGTGGCTCGGGGAATTGTGTAAAGAAGTTCATTAACTGAAATGTTTGACAAGAATGGAAGTAGAGAAAGTTAACCATTAGAATCTTCCTTCGGAAATATGTAACTCGGATTCACTAGACTATGGCACTGTTTGAAATGACGATAAGAATAACATTTAGCTAAATGGTGTTGCTAGGGGGCGAGAAAAAAAGAGAAAAAAAATTTAGAAATACATATACACGTCATACACTTTTTAATTCGTTTTTTTCATTTATTTATTTATTTTTCAGAGTGTGGGGGGAATTTATTGATACTTGCAATAAACTTCATCTGATGAAGTTTTTAACATTGTTCCGCAAGCTACTACATCTTCAGGACCTCTTTCACTTATGCAATAATGCACACGATGTTTTCCTCCTTCACACTCGATCGAGATCGATAGTGGATTTCTCTGGTCATCTTTAGGCATTTAGCGTAACAAATTATTGGGGATATTCATTAGCCCGTTTTCAATGGAAAATTTTTAGCCACATTTTCAGTTTATATATTTCCTTAAATAACTCATTCCAGACTACGGCTCAACTGCTATCCTGCGTCATTGTTTTTTTTTTTTTACCTCTCTATTCAACCACTTTTTCCAACTCGCCTATGATTCGCGCAGACAAATTCTCCAGAATCTCGGCTATGCCTTCGTTTTAATCATAGTCTCCTTCACGCCTCGTTTGCTCGGTTTTCATCTACATCTACGACATTTTCGTCTTTTCATCTTCCCCTCGAGAAATATGTGATATCGAATTGTTTGAATGTTCGACCGTTTTCTACTGAGCGATCGTTCTTTCTCTACTAAAACTTAATAATCGGATCGGTGATTTTTGTATTCTCTCATCTCCCTTTCTACTTCCGTTATTCCTGCCCTCGAATAATAATTCCTTTTACCCGTTATCCTTAAACGCTTAAGAATACAACTTTATTTTATCTCACTACTTGAGCTGACGTCCTCGTTAACGAACCCACAAAAGCAAAAAAAAAAGTAAACGAAAAATACCTATAATAAATTTCTCACGCAGCTCATTAATAATTTGCCAGTATTTCCCCCGTTGTGAATAATTTTCGCAGAACCGACGCTGAACTTGCTTAAAGAGCACCAGCGCGCGAAACTGACGAGTATGCAGCGGTGATGGGAGAAAAAGAGAATCGGTAAAAATCTTAATCACCAACCGACTGAGAAGGAGCAGGTCGCTTTCCTAGGAAAGTTATGTGTACGGTAGGTAAATTAAGTTGTGTAAACGTGCAACTTTTCCAGGTAAAATTTCTAATTTAAATTTTACGCTGAAACCCATTTGAATTTTTTCACATCGCGTTGCTTATTAGTAAATATTTAATAGAAAAAAGCGAAGATGGCCGAGCCGAGAAAGTACTTCAATAAATGGATTGTTTTTACGCAGTGATGGGAAATTTAAAATAGCGAAAACTGGAACAGAAATAGGCTCCAGCGACGAACGCACTGGAAATGTGCGGCAAAATTTGCTATCGGCCGTTAACAAAAAAATTCAGACAGGGCATGTGAGCGAATAACGTGTCGGTTATTACGGCAACTAATTTGCATGGCAACGATTCGAGTTTAAAAGCGTCTGTATGCTAATGTCCGTATCCATCTAGTCGACGAGGTTCGCTTATATACTATCAGATATGAAACTGACTGCTACGGTCAGTCATAAATGGTGCTTAGAAGCAAGCTACATTGCACATTCTATAACGGCTAAATGGCCTACTTCATTATTACCATTATCGCTCGTGTTTATAATATTTTTTAGTATTGCACTCGGCTGATTATGTGCATTTCAATTAGGGTTTCACGGCACTTGCATTAAATACCTTCTGTGTATTTATATATATATATACACACACACACATATATATATATATGTATATGTGTATATATATGTATATAATAGGGTTTCATCGTATGAGTTAAAAGCTCTATCAAGCTTCTGACGACTCGCTTTTTCAAGAGTATGTCCCAAGATAAATTATCAGAACGATATTTTGCCACGGATCAAGTGCCGGATTTCGCTGTAAACCCGATATATATTACCTACTAGGATATCGCTTATCTCGTTATTAGCCGTATTTCGGTTCCCGGTTTGTGTGCGAATGCGAATAAAATAATCAAATGCAACCGTTCGAAATGCTGTGATACATACAAGCTAAGGCGTACTTGGAAAGCGCATTTTTCTTTATCGCCATTTAAGTAGTTTTCTTCAAATTGCTACATCAAAGAAAACATATATATATATATATATATATATTGTAGTTTTCGTATTTCTTCAGAAATAAAATTTTATTTTTAGCTTAGTGACTGTATAATTGAATATATATATAAATATATATATATATATATAAATATATATATATATATAAATATATATATATATATATATATAAATATATATATATATATAAAAATATATATATATATATATATATATATATATAAATATATATATATATATATAAATATATATATATATATATATATATAAATATATATATATATATATATATAAATATATATGTGCATAATTCAAATCAGTCGGGACGGAAGTATAAAATGAGAAAAAAAACTCGTCATAATGTAAAAAACAAAATTTTAGTGTAGTAAAATATACGTAAAAACTCGAAAATTATATAATTTATAAGTGTTTTTTTTTAAAAAGAAAAAAAGTAACAACTTGAGGGCAAATATTTTTACAAAATTATAAAATCGATTTATGACAACTTAAACATACGAATAAGAAATAACTTTAGTAAGTTTAGAACAGATTATGATGTTGGAGCTTTAAACCACCGCCCGTCCTAGTTATAATTTACATATTGAATTTTCCAGGTGGAAGGCGTACACTTGCGTTTGACTCGATTGCAATGCATTTTCATTCGATTATTCATCTAATGCTTCAAGAGTAGCCTGAAATTTGTTTCAAATTTCTATAAATGACTTTGCTTTCTGACGATAGGTTGCTCTCATGTGTTAAATATAGTATCGAGGCCATGACACTTGCTTGTCAAAGTCCACACTCAGTTGTATTCGCCATTTGCTCCTCTTCATTATATGCCATAAAATATTATCTTCCGGATAACATTTCTCACTCTAACAAGACAGAAATCTTTTATTATTTCATATATACACCTATATATATATATATTTGTTAAATTAACCGGCTGTGATTTTTAACACACCGGTAATTAACTTTGCTTCAAAAAATCCATTTTCAGTAAGTTGGACTAAATTCATAGCCCGACATACGCTAGTTTTGTTTTTAACACAACCAACTTGTTGTGGTACCAGCTCGTACTATAAACAGTATATACTACATATTAAGTCGTCGCGTTTGGCCTCTAGATCGTTTGACTTCCGATCTGGAGGTCTCGGGTTCGATACCGAACGACGACAAAATATGCGGCGCTAGTTTAGTATAAAGCAGTTGAGACACACACTTGGTGGAACTTCATTTGTATATCGATAAATCTATAATCAGTTCCAAATGTAGTCATGAGTGTTAGCGTCGCATAGAAATATATATGTAGCCGGCGAACAATCAACGTGAGTAGAGGACAGTCGTCTTGGCTTCGCCTCGCCCACTGATAACCTGTCTCACGTTGGTCGGCAACACGGAAGCCAACGCTCCGGTTTCTGTGCTACTCAAAAGCACTGTCACTTTATCCTTACGGATAAAACTCATACTCGTAAACGAGGGAGAATAATAATAATAATAATATATGTATATATACAGGGTGTGGCAGCGTATAACTTCCTTTTTACTAAATTTTGTTAAAGAGAAATAATAAAACAGAAAATCGAAATAAAACTGCGAGAAGGGAAGAAGCATACATATTACCAACTAGAGTATGTTATTTCGATAATATGATAAGTTATAAATATTATATTTTAAAAACCCTTAAATTACATTACAAATGTTATATATTTTTATATATTGCACGGACACAGAGTACCTTTCAATTCATTAAAACATATAACTTTATTTATATTAAACTATTAATTAAATTAAAATACGAGCTTAAAAAACATAATTAATTCACAAAAATATATATATAAAATTCGTCCTACCGGTTTCGTCTATTTGACATATTCATGGACTGAATTTTTTGAATATGTCACCAGCAAAACTTTACTATCAATCTTAAGATTTGAAAATAAATTATTCTCCAATTTTCTAAATAGAAGAGCTGAAAGTGCCGATAAAACTTATAGGTTAACTTCAGAAAAGGTGACACAGTCTATTTTGTCAACTAAAACCTTTACAAGAGTACCGGAATTTTATTCTGCGGAAATTTTCTAAATTCTTCTAATTTATTAAAGTTATTATAATTTTGCTAATCCCTGTTAATTTCTGTTTATTTTCCTTTTTTCCTTTCTTTCAACTTTTAATTTTGTAATTTCTTTCCGTGTCTCTAGCCTAAGTTGCTGTGTACGACACGTAAAATAAATAATAAATAAAAATAAAAATAATATTCTGCGGAAATATTATCGAAATGCGTAATCCTTTTCGTAACATATACGTGTATATGCAAATTATATAACAGAGAGGTCCATTTCTTAAAATTTGACGAATAGCGTCGTGTACATATATTTAATATTCTAAGACAAAATTGTGTTTGTAAAATTTCTCTTATAAAATCTAAAGTTTAATTTGATCCTTTTTTTGGGATACTTTTAGAAGAAAAAAAAAAGGCGGAAGGATACAACCAAGGTCGCAGACTATAGTTAGCAGAATTACAAAATATATACACAGTCGTGTGAAATAGGAGAATACATAATGAAAACCCTTTTGAAGAATACAGAAGAAAGGATACTTTCCCGAACGGTGGTCATTAAATCCGCTATTAAACCTTTACGAAATTTTTTTGGAACTTGACGAAGTTTACAAAAAACAACGTTTTACATAGGGCACACTTGAGATTGATCCGATTAACAAAGAAAAGTCTTCTTTTTAGAGGAAAAACCAAACGAAAAAAAAAAAAACAATACAGCGTAATTCAATCTAATTCGAAAGGGTGACTTTTTTACTAACGTGAACAATGGAGTTAGCTGTGAAAGATATCGTGGATATTTCCTGTGTATTCGTGTAAAAATGTAAATTTAAGAGAGACAATATTCAAAAAGAAATTGAATGCGTGTGTAAAAATTACCACTCGGAGGGAGGTAAAAAGAAGTTAAAATGTAGGACGAGCGAATTCTCGTCTGTTAAAATCTTGCACGGCCGAAAAAGTGGCAAGAAAAAAGACGCAATTCCAAATTTAACGCTAGATAAACTAATTAGAAGTGAAAGGTGGCAAAGGATTTCTAATTATTCCGGTCACACGCAGAGCGACTCGGTTAAAGCTATTCTTTTTCACGGATTATTATAATTAGTAGGAGGGCTTGGCTTGCTTAAGTGAATTTTCGTAAAACTACCAATCCGGTTCTAATAATGCAGCTAATTAAAAGAGCTTCATAACGATTCAAAAAGTTAACTTATTTATGACAGTTTTGAACATCCTCAGTGCGCGCCGGCACAAGGAAATAAATTCGACGATAACGCGTGTAAATTAAAATTCACAAAAGGTTCCCGTTGCGTCGAGGAAGAAAGTTCGTATTTGTTGTTGTTGTTGAAAATTATTATAGATGTTCATTTATAAAATATTCTCAACAACGCCGTAATTCTGTAATGGTAACAATACCAGTCTAGTTCTGACCATGTCTCGGATCTCGGCGGCGGCAGCACTCGGTTAGTTTCGTCAGAGAAGCAAACTTTGACTGAAAATTGTAAATTCTTCAAAGGAACTTTTGCAAAAGTTACTTCTTGTTAAGTTCTGCGCGCCGAAAACGGCCAGAGGAAGCTGTTAGGGACGAGTTAGAAGGCAAATAAATTTCAACACTATTGTTCTCTGTTGACAGAAGCGGCTGAAGAGAACACTTTCCGTCAAAGCTGAACAGTCCAACAGTCCGAGGCAATGGTAATCTTTCTCTCGGTACAACCACGCAACTGTAAATACACCTATATATATATATATATATATATATATATATATATATATAGGTCGCACACATCGTCGTCTAACCTTATACTCTAAATAGCGATTTACCCTCCGCCTCCTCGTTCTCCGTTTAATTCACTTTGCCATGAAATCCCGCTATACAGACAAAATTTTTTTTTAAAAAAAAGAAAGAAAAATGCCCGTCTCGTCTCCAATTAATTAATATATAATAATCGCTTATTAGACCTTAATTATCGAACACATTGTCAGAGTTTTGTAACTCGGTGCATTTGTTCAGAGTACTAGATGTTGTGTAATTTGAGCGTTCTGAGCGCAGATATTAATAGCCGCGATCGCGATTAATAAAAAATCTTTAAAAGTGAAAACTGTAGTTAAATAGGCGGAAACTATTGGAATCGTATAGAAAAATGTTAATATACCTGACTATGCAGAGTAAATCTTGTCGTAAATAAGCACCGTAAAATTACTAGCAGAGAACCTTGTTTCATCATAGCTAAATGATTGCGCAAAAGGAAAAAAATACCGTCGAATATCGTCGATCGATTGGTTAATGTAGTTAATTGCATTTTTTTTTTTTTTTCAGTTGCAGTCGTCTCCCTATAAAATCGTACACATGCACTAAATAGAGACATTAATGTAACTGCTTAAATTTCACGGATTAGTTTTTTTATTTTTGCAAAAATTGGTTAACGCGGCAACCAAAGACCACACAGTGTGATCTAAAAAGCTACAGGAAGTGTTAGAAACGAAAAAAATTGTCTTTAAATCAACACTAACCTTAAAATATAAACATCGGTCTACTTGACAATAGTGAAACATTATCGGGGGGAACTTTGGTGCAATTTAAAAAAATTTCCTACCAAATTAAAGACACCTCGTAGAGCATTAACATTAAAACATGTTAGATCACTCTTCGTCACAACTTGAGCGTTCCATTTTTAAGCAGTCCATACTTGGTGAAACTTTTTCGAAAAATATCCAGTCTCAAAGTTAATTAAATATCCTTCCGGATTTAAAATTGCGCTCTTTCTATTTTCAATTACTTTGGGACTATTTGAAAATTTAGAACTTTTTTTTTTGCATTTTATTTAGTTTTACACTATAGCCAGCGATGAATGACTTGTTGTTACTTTCCATTAGGAGTAATGGAGATTTTATTAATTAACCGTTACATTTCTGTGATATATGGGGTAGATTTAAACTAATTGTGTAATAATAATAATAATAATAATACTAAAACAGCACTCCCTTCTGAATATGTAGGATATCACGACATTATCCTCTTTTTAGTCTCCTAGCAAGGTTTCTTCGAGGCAGAGCCTATTTTACCTATTTTATTCTGCTTAATCGAAACCTGTTAAGTTTTATATATTTATTCGGCATTTTCAATCGCTTCAAAATTAGCAGTAGGTTTTTTTCAATGTTACTTTAAAATACTTAAACGAGTCCTCAGAAATAGTTGAAAAATGTCGACGAATTCAAAACAACAAGAGACACACACACGTGTGCGTATTTTGAAATAATAAATGTAACGGCATTAATTCGAGATTTTTATTCTTACGACAGAATTTTTTTTTTTTTGAAATATTAAAAAGTACGCCTGAACATTATGGGGTACGTTTAATTTATTAGTTACTCATTCGGTTGTGTTTACGTTTAATATGCAGCTTTTTTTAATGGGAAAATGCAAAACTAAACTCGGTAAGCTTCCTTCTCGTTTCGATGGCAATAAGTGGAATGTGTTCCAAAAGAATTTCAATACGAACTTGGCTCATCATGGCCTAATTACATGATTATTACACCGGAAGATTTCCAACAGAGTGCTCCAAAAAATAAAACGACCAAAGTAACTTTTCCTCGATTTCTTAAGGATTACTGACAGATTATTTTTTTGCGTAGTAGTCAGTGGTAGAGTCAGCTCTTCCTTCTTGCTTAATTTATTTTTATTAACAGTGTTACACACTCATCTCCTTGCATAAGTTTCCGAATTCGATTACTTTTCATTCGTTTACACTTATCTTCGAATCCCATCTTTTTAAATTGAGTATGATAGCCAGAATTCTTGCCTTCGTCCCTGTGTCTGGGTAATCTGAAATGTTCTTCCGCCTCAGCATTTCAAGCTAAATCAAAACACCTCCTCGTTCAATTCAACGATCTCTCGTTTAAGCTACTGTTTATTTTCTTTTCAACGCCCATCTCTTCCAACACTTCTGTAGTAGCCGGAAACTGACATTTTTCTCCTAATAAAATCTCTATTTTAGCCTCTATATAAAACTTCGTCTAACATAATTTTCATCTCATTTCATCTTTCGTAGTAATCTTATTTTTCCTTTAACTACTCGTTATCTCACCCTTCCGAAGCATTTTGTCCTTCTAACTCCTCCGAATTTCTCTCCCAAACTGCTATTAAACAGAAATTTCGCGCAAACTATCAATTACTTATTTTCCTCCTATCTCTATTCATTTTTACCCGCGATTGAAGTCTGTAATTGGCTTCGTAATTTCGCCGATAGTAATAACATACCTCTAATAGAGCAATTTGGTTTCAGACCAGGTTATTCTACTACTACGCATCAAGTTGCGCTAAGATAACTGATCATGTCACGCATAACTTTAATATAAACAAACACACTGGATTAATTCTATTTGACATTGCAAAAGCATTCGACATGGCACGACGGGCTGATTTACAAAATGTTAAAATATGTATAATTCTCTAAGATATTTAATCAAATTAATTAGAAGTTACTTACGCAATAGAACTTTTTACGTTTCATTACAAGATGGTAAATCAATAAACTGCCGTCGCAGGAGTTCCTCAAGGTAGTGTGCTGGGGCCTTTCCTCTTTTCAGTCTACTTGTCCAATCTCCCTAAGTTACAATTCCCGATTATGGCTTTATACGCTGATGATACGGCTATATATTGTAGCTCATATAAAACGTCTACTATATTTATAGTCGTCTGTAGCTGCATAGTTTTCGGGTTTTAAAATTTTTGGAAAAATGGAAAATTGAAATTAATCCAACTAAAACAGAAGCAATACTTTTTACTCGTAGATATCCCATCCTTCCAAGGCAATTGATTATTAATGGCACCAGGACTGGCTAATCATGTTCGATATCTTGGTGTGTAATTCTAGATAAAAAATTATATCTTTTAAGGAACACTTAAAATACGCTGAAGCGAAAACGAATAGAATCATTGCAGCTTCGTACTCAATTATCAGTCGGAGATCTTACTTAAACATTACAAACAAGCTTATTATCTATAAAAGCATTATTAGACCACAATATTTTGGGTTATTCAGTTCAAGTTTGGTGCTCGATTTCAAACTCCGATTTTAATTAATTTAAATGACTTCAAAATAGGTGTTGTCGGTGTATTTTTTTAAACGATCCCCGCTGGACTAAACTTGATAATATGCATAATTAGTTATAGTTGCCTTATGTTAAAGAGACTGTATAATTAATACAGCAAAAAAATGTTTTCATGGCTGTTCCTACCATAACGCTTATCAGGAATATAGGCGATTATAATTTCGAGCAGCTAGCCCGGATATACATTTAAGCATCGTCGGATTAAACACAATTTAGTTAGTTAGTAATATCTCTAGGCTGTTAAGTAATGTTTTCAATGGTAACAATTGGTTGTAATTTTTGATCATTTTGGGTTTTTTTGTTATACTTTTTTTTTGTATAGTATTTATATTTTTGTTAACAATACGTAAATGTTCTATTTTATTACACTAATGTAATAAAGTCTCTTTCGAGCTGGTACGCATTTCTGTTTATAAATACTGTATTACTATACTTAGCTAAATATACGTTCTGTTCTGTTCTGTATTCATCTTGACTTAAATTTTTCTGAATCTATCCGCATTCATCTTAAGCGTAGTTATTTATTATATAAATTGCTATCTCTCGAATTATCTGATTATCTTCGATTCTGTAAGTGCCTTTTTCAGACTATCTGTACACCTTTTGCGATTTTATCATTCTTCGTGTATAATTTCTGGAAAAGCTGATTTTTTGCCTAAGATTTCTGCTCATTCCCGTTCCTATTTTGAGAAAATTCCGAGTTTTAATATTCTACTACCGCGTAAAAAAGTTTCACTCCAGATTTTGGCGCCGGGTATTTACCCTTCTTTCTTTAACTTTCATCATTCCCCCAATCTTTCTTCTAATCTTCGGTTCTTAGTGTTTCTAGGTCGTTCTTTTGTTGTCTCTGTCGTTTTGCCTACGCTTTGATCATATACTGCTGCGATCATATCGCCGCCGTTACTCCCCGTACTTCACTGTAATGATGTAGAGTTTTGTCTGTGAAACTAATTATCTTTTCTTCAAATATTCTTCCCTTCTAGACTCGTATAATCTGGGTTTCCTACTCTCCCCCCCCCTCCTGTTGTGTTTCTTGTATTTTGTTCTTTTTCTTTCCTGTCTGTTGTTTCTGTTTTTTTCAGTTCTATTTTTAAAACCAAATTTTCTAATTATCTTTATGGCTCGAAAGCCGTTAAATTAATGTGTTTTATTATTAGGTATATAAAGTCATATAGTTATGCGTGTGCGATACATACATATTGTACAGATTTATTTATTACGTTTCAAAAATTTATTTGTAATTAATATTTTTCGGCTTAGCTACCGGACAGTTGCAATCATCCAAAATGTTGTTTATACTATCCGCGAAATTACATGCGGTTATACTTCAAAGAAGCAACTTTTTAAATCTTTTCTAAATAAATTCCAAACTCTCCGCGTCGTCCCATAATATAACGTACACTGAAAAAGTTTAAAGCAAAAATTTTACTCTTAAACGGGGCTTCCTTCTTGTTGAAAAAGCTGGATGTAGTCATTCCATTTTACTCGAATTTTCTTTAAATCCATCTATGTATATAAAATGTTTTTTGATTGCTTGTCAGTAGTTCTATCGTTTATTTGGTAATATCGTCAAAGTTAATTTTATCATACACGTTATTGATTTTTTATTTTTGGGCTCGTTAACCGGGGGACCTTTACCCGGAAACAATTAGAAAAGGAAGGAGTCAATCATACCTTTATACGATATCATAGTAGAAAGGAACAAATAGTAGCAACGATGTGTGAAGAAGAAAAGGAGACAGGATATAAGAGACGCAATATGAAGTAGGAAGGCCGAGTATCAATAAAATGGAATAGAAAGCGGAACGCTTAATGGAAAGAAATGAACACTCGAAGATGGTCAGCATCGCAAACACGCTCTTCGTTTAAGTGGACAATACGGAGAGGCAACCAACGAAAAACGAAAACGGGAGGAAGATACTATGGCTTAAGAACGCAGACGAATAATGGATACAACAACAGAACGACCAAGTGAAAGAAGCAAGAAGCAGAGAATACGTTAACAGAAAGACACTAGATTGAACAGACAGATGAAATTAATAATTATTAGAAAAAGAGGAGGCGTAAATATTCGATACCAGGATGAAAACCATCTCAGAGCGGATGAGGATTAGACGATGGGACTTTCTTAAAGAAGAAGTGAGAAGAGGCAGCAACCCGAGTACCAAAGAATATCAGCTACTTCATTGCGGAAGATTCCCGAACTGCTAGAAACCTATAATAAATTGAATAAAGGGAAGAAAGAACGTGGATGATAAGTGAGCGTATGCGGAGTATGATAAAATCACAGGAATCATCAGGTAGGGCAGAATGAATTGAAGGACGGTCATGGAGTGTCATATGTAATTAAGAATTTAGAGGAAAGGTGATTGGAGCATATAAAAATAATGAAACGTAGGATAGTCATTAATACGTTTATGAATGTAGAGCAGAAAGGAGGCAAGCGAAAAGATTCTGAAAAGCCAAAATCTGAGAGGATAAAAGAGGCACCAGCACCACCCGACGAACCATCTGTAGACATAATTTTGTATGTGAGGAAAATTGAGAATTGATAAAACTGTGGAATTCCTGTCTAATTAGGGCGTATAGAAGAAATTTAGAGAGCGTAGGTATAGTAAACATAGTTGGGGAATGGCAGAGATGGGCGAAATTAAAAGTAAAATAAAGGAGATTGACAAAGGATATTATGTAAGGACAGAACGAACTGAGCCGATATTGATGTGTTCCCATTTATTTCAAATTCAAATGGTAATATCGCCTTATAGTTTTTCGTAAGATTTAATTAATTTCCATTGCGCTGCTCTTTGATAACTCATCGTAAAGTCTTTTGTGAATTTGTGATTATCAGAAGAAACCGTTTAAGACGATGTAAATGCGCCGACAAGGCAACAGTTAACAATAAAATGCACCGACTACCGAAGTCGGTATACAATGGAAACAAAAGATCGTTTGAAAACGAAAATAATGAAATCCGAGAAAATAGTAGTTATTTGTTTCGACCTTGGACCGTTCCAGAGCAGAATTATTGCAGTTGATTCTGAAATTTTGTCCCGTGTTCATGCGCACTTTGAAAAATCCTTCGTTTCATTTTAAAAGCTCACTGCGTGATATGCTTGAAGGACTTTCATTAATATTCGAAATTTTATTAATCGAGCAAAATTACGGTAGTTCGAAGAAAATATGGGCTTTCGCATGGTTCGCCTCTCAATACGGAAAACAAATAGTAACCATTTTCGATTAGTAACGAGTCGGGGCTAAAAAGAATCCGAGAATGTACGTTAGTGGACTGTTGATATAAAAATTAGGAGGGCAGCAGTACGTAGAGGAGGTAGCCTGGAAAAATTTGTTAGGCCAAGTGCTTCGTAAACAAAGAAACCGTTCTTAAAATTTTAATCCATCTTAAGCCTAACTCGGTTTGTGTGTATGTTTCATTTTACGATTTTCAGCGAATGGACGACGAATGAGAAAGCTTTCAGTCAATGTAAATAACTAAAATGCCTCTATTGACTTTGCCGTAATGGTTTTCGTTATATATCCGTCGTCGGAACAAAGTTCGGCCCGACGATCATTTCAATTCGAACACCTTCCGCACCGGATTAGACAGACCAATTTTAAGCCAAGAAATGACGCTGACCGCATTCCAATATGTGCATTACAAAACACGACGCCGAATAGTTTGTCTATAATTGGATTTAAAGGAAAAAACAGCAAAACTTCAAAACGTTCATGATTTCTATATCTATTAGTAACATAAAGAATTTTTCATTTTCTTATTCATTTGTGGGGTTTTATTCCGCTAAGCATCTTCCCTTTTTTTCGCTGTGCTACGGTAAAATTCAATGTAGTATTACATTAATAATTTTACACCTACAGTCAAATAGTTACACATATAAACGGATGCTTCATTCTCGAAATAAACTTAAATAAATATAAAAATAAATCATTAATTTAACAAAGAACTTACACGGTGTATCTGGCAAGCTTGACACAGGTATCTCTTTCGTAATTTATTTTCCGTGCGAATTATTTCTCTTTCAATTTCTAGTTTAAATCAAACATAGCTCGGTAAAAGTCGTCGCCACAATTATTTTCTATTTTATAGAACCATATGTTAAAACGTAACTCTTTATAAAGACGCATTTCTTCTTCGGTGCACCTTAATTGCCCTCGCCTATTCTTGACATTTTAACCTTTTTTAAACTTTATTTGTTTATGTTTTCAATTTTTCAATTTCAATTCTAAATCACACGATTGTATATATTGCTTACTCGTGATCTAATTTTAATTCCAACTAAATGCTGCAATTCTGATCTTGCTTCATGCAATTTTTCGATCCCTGCGATACTGCCATATGTGTATATTAATGATTATGTCCTTCTTTCGCAGAGGTAACACGAAATCTTGATACAAAATCTGAAGTCGGGTTAATGCTAGAAATTGCTTGGCGATAATTGATGTTAGTAGGCTATTCAGCAATCGGTTTAGATAAAAACTAAATTTTAATTTCCCCCCTTATATCATCCCATATCGAAAGTATCCAACAACCAAACTGAGTACAATTGTAAGAATAAAAGTTTGTTTAGACAAAAATATCACTAAAAGTTTTTATTTATTTTACTTAGCAAAAGATTGAACTAACTTTTTATAAAGATTATAAAAGGCCATTATCTAGAACTCCAAGGGATGCTCATCTTCCAACACATATATCTATACGTATATATATATATATATATACATATATATTAATTACAACGTAATTCTTAGGCTACCCCCATTAGAAAAAATGTCCCAATTTTATAGGATTTTTGTTATTGTTATTTAAAAAATGTCACAATTTTATGTAACGAACAATTTAACGAAAAAATGTCTTAATTTTATGTAATGAAAGTTAAATGTTAAGATAGGATTTTTGTGATTAAGTATGTTATTTTTTTTTGTGTTGATACCACTAAGAAATACATTATAAATTTTGATAATTTTATACAAAGTATAGAAGAGAAAGAGACAGAAATGAAAGCAAAAGGGGTCAAAATGACCGAGTTTATATATATATATATACATGTATGCGGTTTGCTTCCTTTAAAGTGAAAAAACATAGTGGCGTAAAGAAATAATTGGAAAGCTCTCGTAGCAAAAGGTCGTCATATGCATATGCATATGTATATGATGTAAATGCGTATATGCATGTGTAGGATGCTAATATATATGCAAGTACAACGAAAGTTAAGTAGCTTTTTTTTTCTGATCAATCGTGTATGGTGCATACTACAGCGCGCGTTACGAATCGATAGAAGATGCACTTCTTTTACAGGATGCTGCATTATGCATTTATTTGATATTATTTACAAGAAAATAATGCGAAAATGCGTCGTCGAAATTTTCTAAAAGAATTAATCTTTACGTTATTTAAACAGTGTGTTTAGGAAGAAAGTTCACTTTACCGAATTTGCAGAGAAACACGATTGTGTCCATCAAACAAATTTTAGGTGAAAAAATGAAATTACTATAAATCTAAACACAAAAATGGAAAAACGAAAAAGCTATTCGTTCTATTCTTACATCGATCATTAAAAAATTTCGTTTTATTGTGCACTGCTCGGCCGTGTACAATGAGTATCGTACGAATTTTTATATGCAGTGCGCGAATAAAAATTTTTCACATATTTTTATTACTATTCTTTAGTATTAAATTGGTTTTTCACAATTTTTGTAAATCTCTTTTTATAAATAAAGTAAATATTAAGCCGAAAGTATTTTTTCCCGAATTTTTCTTAACCTAAAAATTGATATTTTCAATAATCAAAATAATCATAGTTTTTGAAATCGACACATTTACTGTATTTTTTCTTCTAAAAGTACGCATATTCAGCTATTCAACCGGAAGAATTTTATATTTACGTTAAAATTTCATTGAGATATGTTTTTTTTTTAGTGAAAATCGTTTCTTTCGCGATTTTCTCGCATATACATGTATAAAAAACTTTTTTATTCAACTGAATCATAAAAAAGAATCGCAGATAAGTATTCCCGAATTTTTCAGATTTTTCAAACGTCTTCTTTTTGGAAAGGTATTAGCAGGACTTTTCCGACCTACAGTGCAGACGATGTCTCAAAATTTACAAGGACAGACAGGGGCTCTCTCAGATTATTACGTACCAGATTGTATTTTATTTTTTCTAGACATTTTTAAAGAAAACATGTGAAAAATATCACTTTATATATATATATATATATATATATATATATATATAACTCGGTCATTTTGACCTTGCAAGGGGCTGTGCCCCTTGACCCCTTTTGCTTTCATTTCTGTCTCTTTCTCTTCTATACTTTGTATAAAATGATCAAAATTTACAAAGTAATTCTTACTGGCATCTACACAAAAAAAATAAAATAACCACAAAAATCCTATCCTAACATTTAACTTTCATTATATGTGACATTTTTTAAATAACAATAACAAAAATCCTATAAAATATAACAAACGTTACATAAAATTGGGGCATTTTTTCTAATGGGGGTAGCCTAAGAATTACGTTGAAATTAATATATATACAGGGTGGTTATAATTAAAGCTGAAGTTTCAAAACGCTATAAAAAAAGAACCACTGATCAGATTGACGTCAAATTTGAACGGAATATTATTGGCCAAAGGGGAAAACGGATGGCATAAGGAAAAAAGTTTTTTTTTTTTTTTTTTTTTTTGGGCTCGTCAACCAGGGATCTCATCCAGAAAAGGGCCGTACGGATGTGATACTGTGAGTTATGTAAGCCCTTCCACCACGGCAAGGTCATATCACATCAGATGGGAAAAATCGGTTTTTAATTGTCCTGCTAGTTCTCGATTTTTAACTTGTTGCAGAAAACGGTGGACAGCATATTGAACATGTTTTGCGCTAGTCTCACGAAATTTAAAAACCGATTTGATTGTGATGTTTTTTATGTGGCTTTTGGCCTCAGGACAATTAAAAACCGATTTTTCCCATCCGATGTGATATGACCTTGCCGTAGTGGAAGGGCTTACATAACTAACAGTATCACATCCGTACGGCCCTTTTCTGGATGAGATCCTTGGTTGACGAGCCCAAAAAAAAAAAAAAAAAAAAAAAACTTTTTTCCTTATGCCATCCGTTTTCCTCTTTGGCCAATAATATTCCGTTCAAATTTGACGTCATTCTGATCAGTGTTTTTTTTTTATAGCGTTTTGAAACTTCAACTTTAGTTATAATCACCTTGTATATATACATATATATGTATATATTGTCGTGATTTTCTCTCTCAGTCTGTGTAAATAGCAATTACGAGGGGAATTGCGTCGAATAGACAACGAATATTCGGTGTATTACCAATAGCGGGATTCTTTGTGCTTATAACGCGATCTACTGAATGCTGACGTTATTACTAGTCGGTTAGTTTCCTTGTCTACTTCTTCAGCTCTTATGAGGATAAAAGGAACACATGTTTTGTTGTGATTCATGTTGTTCCACAGAAACATTACGTTAATAGAATGAATTTTATTAAATTCAATTTGTAAATGTTAACTATGGAATGCGAAAACTGTAACGAGGAAACAAAACAAATACATTGAAGTAAAGAAAAATTTACTTAAAACTACACCGTAAATGATTTGTAATATAAATAAATAGCAATGTGTAAATAATCTCGAATTAAACACCACACAAGTTTCACTTGTATATGCATATTTATTGTTACACATATTGTTACATATACGTAATATAATTAGTCAACGGCGGATCCCCAGAGTGACATTTTGGGGAGGGAAATTATATAATTACGTAATATCTTATACAATAGACAGTAGATTTGAGAAATACCCCTTGCTTCATATAAAGAAAATCAAATAGCGAATACTAGAAATATGAAAATGTTTTAAAAATATACAGAATAATTATAATTTAATTAAAATTTTGTTTTATTTTCAGGTGAAAAATAAAACGAAATTATAAAATTGTAGCCAAAATGGTAGTTTAAAATTTGAATAGTAAATTACTGGAATGAATAGAACGGTAGTATTTTTATTAGACTTTACTTCTTTTTTATTTTTGTTAGTAATCCGATCCAAATTCTTTGTCCCTGAGAAAGCAAAAAAAAAATATGTATATTTCTCGTTGAACTCTATTTTTAATTAAAATTGCAAAATAAAAATTAGAAATAAATAAAAAAGACAAAAAAGGGTCAACAACAGTTGCATTTAAAACAGAATAAAAACGTAACATTAACACAGTTTTACTAGAAAACAATATTAAATGATTGGTTATAATTAAATCCATAGGTAGTATTAGTTCATATAAAACTTTTATAGTATAAATTACGTTTCTCTGTTTAGCTAATTTTTTCGCCAAAGTTTTAGTTCTTGTACCCTCCCTCCCGTGGATCTTCCACTATAATTAGTACATGCAAGACTTCCGTAATGTTTAATTCGAGATTTTCTGCACGTTGTTATTAATATAAATCATTTCTGTTATCATTTGAAGTAAATTTTTCTTTCTTTTAACGTATTTATTTTTTTTATCACAATGTTTTTTACCTTTGCATGAAACTGTTCCAGACCGTAGCTCGTTCAGGTAGGATCGAGTTTGAGTCCGCTGCTACACATTTAATGTATAGAAAAAATTATCTTGTGTCGGATTAACTTCGGTATTTAATGAGCCCCTCCAAAAAAAAAAAAAAAAATAAATTAGTGTGTGTAATCCTGAGAGTGTGTGAGGGAAAGAATCTTCACAGTTAAATTTTGTTATATCTGTATGAAGCTAATCAGCACGAATCCGAAAGAAAAATGCAGGATAATGAATGGCATTTATTGCATTACACAACTGGTTCGTGATTAAAACAATTCTGAATATATATTTTTCATAAACTGAAAATACGCGGAAGTAAATACATAATCTAAAACACCATTATATTCGCATCTTTGTTGTCTTTCCACATTTTCCTAAAAATGTAAACAAAAGAAAAGCCCACACCACACTAACACACCCTGTTTACTAAATATAAAATATAAAAATTTAAAATATAACAAATTTAGTGTTTATATACAATGTTGCGATATTTGAATTAAATTATATTGTAATTCGTTAACATTATTGTTTAAAAGTAAATAAAAAAATAAAATCTGTTATACAATTGTTTTTTCTTTACAAAATAGCAGTGAAATTTTTCAAATAAAAAAAAAGAGATAAGAAGTACGTAGGTTTTTGAATTTAAAGCATTTAATATCAAAGAAAGAAAAAAAAAAGGAGATTTTTTATTAATATAGTTTATTAGTTGAGAGAATTTATTCGTGAAATTATTTTAAATTACGCCGAGTTCTTTAATGCTTAGGATCTTGACAATGTGTATAAATAAAAACTCAATCTTTAGGATCTCACGATCGCGACTGGATCACTAAGTAATAGTCGTCTATAATTCTTTTAGTGGAAACGTTTTAAATTAACTATATGATTTTAAATCTTTATATCTAATTAATACAAAAATATTACACGACATTTCACTTTGCTCGCAACGAAAAATGACACGTATCATAAGTAGCTATAAAAAATGCCGTTTGCGATAATGCTTTAGTAAGGGAAACCGAAATTTATATCGGGATCTATTTTTATTTTATTATGTTATTTTTACGAATAATTAATGCCTTCCAATATTTGTGTAATATATATATATATATATATATCAATGATCAACTATTATCAGAAAACATCCGAGAAATATGCCAATCACAAATTACAGCATATATTCTTTTTTTAGTATATTATTTACTTTCCTTATATTATCCAAATTATCAAGAATTCTGTAATTATTAAAACTTTTTTTTTATTAAATTCCTTATAATAAGTTTATAGCATATTTTATAATTAGCTTTCCTTATTACAGTTAATGAGAATAAACTACCTGCGTATAGTTAACATGGGACTTTTGAAATTAAGGTATATTCATAATGTGAAGATTTAGTTTTTAATTCAATGAAAACCCGCTAAAACTAAAGTGCACGAACAGTTAATTTTAACGGTGTAGCTTGACCGTTGCTTGTAGCTGTGCGAGTGGGTGCAATCGAGTATACGTTCTTTACGCACGTCTATTGTAAATTTTGCTCTTTCTATACAGTTCATCTGCACTCGTTTCCACTAACAAAAGGAATGCCTTCTATTAATGACTTCCTTAAAAAAGTAAATAGTTCGCCCGCATTTTTACATTTTAGATAAATGTAGGGAATAAAATTCGAGCACACCTAACTTGAGACCTTATGTTAACCTTTAATTTTGTGACTTTTTTAAATTATTTAGGGTTTAAGAGGCACAATGTTGCAAAAAATAACATTTTATTAGATGGAATTTTACTTAATACTTAAAGAAATAGGGTTCATGCAACGTTGATCTTTCGTGTTAAAAAAGCTAAATACTAATTACCGAAAATAAATAAACCTTTCTTTCAACCGGTCATGCTCGTTGATTGGCTAAATATCAATTGGTAAAAGTAACGTTCCTTTCGGGGCAAAACAGGATATAAGCGACAGTCGATACTGTTTCATCACCTTTTTTTTCACTAAGAAATTGACCTATTAGAACATAATTATTACCAGATGTCATAGCGATGCGAACTGAAGTTTCGCAGCGCTTCATTAAAAACGGGCGCGAAGCATCTAAGGTTATTTCGATCGCCACAAAAGTAGCTGTATACAAAGCGATAGTTAGATCGGTACTTCTATACGGAAGCGAAGGACAATAACAAAGAAACAACTCAGGCAGCTTGGCACCGCTCATCCTAGGTTCCTTCGAAGAATTCTTCAGCTGAAATGAACCAACCCAAATATCAAATGAAGAAGTGCTGGCTAGAGCAGTGCCGATTAGTAGAGCAATTACTAATGAGGAAGCGCGTCACCTGGACCGGCCATGTGCTGCGGATCGAAGAAGATCGCATACCGCAAATTATGATGTACGCAGCTATCAGAACGATAGACGACCGCTCGGAAGGTCGCGACTTCGTATCATTGCCGACGACTTAAAAAGATTAGGGATTAAGCCGAGGATTGATAAATGGGAAAGTAAAGCTCAAGATCGCAAAGAATGGACAAATATGGTGAGTCAAATAACAGAATTTAAATCGATCAGGATAAGGAAGACTCGTTCACTAATAATAATAATAATAATAATCAAATCAAATTAAATCGTTTATTTTTAGAGATATACAACAGAGAACA
Organism: Icerya purchasi; assembly: GCA_039619475.1. NCBI lineage: Eukaryota > Metazoa > Arthropoda > Insecta > Hemiptera > Monophlebidae > Icerya > Icerya purchasi. The sequence continues at coordinate 545,940,704 of CM077115.1, forward strand.
GAATGTATTTAAACTAACTTCGGTTTGTCCGCATATGCGTGAAAACGCAGGAGTAGCCGTTTTACTCTTCACAATCTAAGTTACAACGTTTTTACTAAACATTAAAAATTTGTTAAATAGTAAAATATATATCTTTAATGCATACAAACATTTATATACAAATATAAGTTTTAATTTTTATATTTACACATATACACATTATATACATATATATATATATATATATACGCATACATATACACATCCATACATATATATAAACACACACATGCACATATTCAATACAATATATGTAGACATACAATCGCGCATGTATACATCCACTCATCAGATATACATCCAGTGATAAACATACTCAAATGCCCTTTACATTTATACATAGTTAAAATCCTACGGAACACACCAAACACTCAGATCAATTTCACATGGATACCGAGTCATTCTGGAATAATCGGAAACCAAGTAGCAGACCAGGCAGTGAAAGAGGCGGCAAAGATGATGCCATATCCACCAATACCAGTTCCGCAAAAGTACTTTATGAAACATGTCCAGGCAACCCTTGACAAACAGTGGCAGCAACAATGGCGGAATACTCCGACCATGGTGAAGCTACGAGCAGTCAAACCGACGACGAAACCATGGGCAGTCCAACTTCGCCAACCCAGACAGCAAACCATTATTCGTAGACTGCGCATAGGCCACACTATCCTAACACACGGTCACCTCTTTCGAAATCTTCCTCCACCAATATGCAGCACCTGTCATACTCAATTAACAGTTAATCGTTTTCTCACCGAATGTCCTTTGTGCGCTCACCATAGAATCATAAGTAATTTACCAACAACTCTGCTCTCCATTCTACAAGATGATCCCATGTCACTAAACCGACTCCTTCACTTCCTTTCCATCACTAACCTCATAAATAATATTTAAGCCTATATCCTCACCGTGCCTCTGGCCTATGAAGCAGTAAATGGAATGAAAAAAAAAAAAAGAAGAAGAAAAAAAAAATACACATCTACATATACATCCATTAATATTTAGAATACATGAGAATAACATATATTCATACATAAAAAGATATGTACACGTGTACATATCTATCTATCCTTATTTTAACAAAATAGATTTCAGTGGCAATCGTGACAAGAAAGGGAAAAAAAGCAAGGTTTAACAACTTCAGTTACCATCATTGTAAGGAATATTAGAAAAGTGTTATAGAGATTTAAATTAATTTTGTAATGTTAATTTAATGACAGAAGCATATATGTGTAAGACAATGAGATAACAATAACATAAATAATTTTATTTTTTGTTTTTTTTTCTTCTCTTCTCTTTTTCTTCTCCTTCCTTTTCTTTTTTTTTCTTCTTCTCTCTTCTCTTTCTTTTTAAGTGCAGTAGATGAAATTAATAAGGTAAGTTGTGCAGGACATGATTTGATAGATTTTGAACATAATTATGCAGTACTTTACGTCTTCGTTTATAATGTATCAGATTAACTTTTACAGGTTCAGGTAATGAGTTAAAAAGAATAGCTCCCATATATCGAGCCTGTAGTCTGACGTGATATTTTTTAAAAAAGGTACATGTGCTTTTTCTGCTAATGATTGCCTTGTGATTCCGTTTCCAAAGACGATATTAAATAATTTTTTATTTTTCAACACGTAGTTTAGAATTTGAATCATATTTAATTTAGAAATATTTAGCAAATCGTTGTTGTCTGGGCTATGTTGAACATAAGTTTTTTTTTTTTAAATTGATTTTTGTAAGTAAACTAATGGTTTAAAGTGGTAATTCATCGCTTTTCGCCAGTGAATTATTCCATATGATAAAACGGGCTGATACATCGCAAGATATATAGCTTACGTAAATGTGTACAACAAAAATATTGTTGTAGGTAATAAAACATATAGTTAAGTTTCCTTAATTTAGCTACGAGGTATATGGGATGTTTGCTCCATAACAATTTACAGTCTAAATAGATACCTAAGTATTTAATTTTATCCACTCTATCTATATATATGTCGCTATCCCACTGCACTTTTAATTCATCTCAACTACTTTGTGGTGAATGACTATAAACAATATATTTTGTTTTTGATATATTAATTTTTAAGTGGTTACACTCTATCCAATTACGTATTTTACCTATGTCGCTTTGAATTATTTGTTGCATTATTTCGTGATAGCGAGAAGACGTGACCAGAACAGTATCATCTGCGTAGCTAAAAATCTTACCTTAAACATGAAGCTGATTTATGGAGAGCCCATACTTGGATTCGAATGGGAGTTGATGATGATATGTATACATCTATATATATATATATATATATATAATTCTTAGGCTACCCCTCATTCGAAAAAATGTCCCAAAAAAATGTCCCAAAAAAATGTCCCAGAGAAATGTCCCAATTTTATGTAACGTTTGTTATATTTTATAGGATTTCTGTGATTATGTTATTATATTCATATGGACCGATTTAGAATTACGTTGTAAATTTTAATCATTTTATACAAAGTATAGAAGAGAAAGAGATAGAAATATAAGCAAGAGTGGTCAAGGGGCACCGCCCCTTGCGAGGCCAAAATGACCACGTTTTATATATAATGTGGGAAAGTAAAGGCGGCTGGGGCTTGGTACACTGTGAACCCTAACTTTACAATCCCCGAAGTCCTGCTAAGGATATGGGACTTACCTTATTTTACTTTATATATATATTAATGATTAAGCCATTTTTACGCCAGGGGTCATCAAGAAAAGTGTCCTGTCACAAAATTTGTCCCAAAAAAATGTCGCAATTTTATGTAACGAAAATGTAACGAAAAAATTTTGTTGAACGGCGTAGCCGATGAATAAGTTTACTCTCCTATAAGAATTATAGAAGAACTAGACCTGAAGGTTTCCGAGTCCCGAAGGGCCGAGTATATACATATATATATATATATATATATATATACTAGAGAATGTTTGATCATCTTGATAATAAGGATATAACCATCAGAAATTCTGTTTTAAATGCACATGGAAAAACGAAAACAGTTTTTCGTTATTTTTTTATCAGACACATAGGGAACAGAAAATACCAATTTCGACAAAAGAATAAAATAAATAAAAAACGATTCGATTACACAATAAAATCCAGAAAGGGCTATGTGAGAGAATTTTTTTTTTTATAGAAGAAGATTATTTCTGTTCTGCAGATGGATGTATCGTCATTTTAGCCATTGTTGTATTTACCTATCTCGTTCAAATAGGACACGGGTGTTATTCTCAAATTTCTTCAACACGGATGACACTTTTAAAAGTCCTTTCTCCGTATACTGGAAAATAATAGTCTCGCACACGTGTGTACGCTGAATTATTCACTCGATGCTTAGAAAAAGTGAATACAATTAAAAGTATTATAAAATAAATAAAGATGGTAGCCCAGATGGTAGCCCGGAATATTACAACAAATAAAAATGAAATAATTTCTTATCTATTGATCCGCATGCCTTATAATTCCCCTCTTTTTATTTACTTTTTTCTGCGTTCAATTCGTGTTGCGATAAGAAGATATATTATTATTAACTTTTATAAAATGTATTCAACATTAACAAATTTTTCGTACATCTTCTAATTAAGGTCATGCGCTTTGTACCGTTCTAATATGCTCCGTTATTTCACAATAGAAATTCAATGCATTTAAGTATAATTAAGCAATTAATATTTCACAAATAAAACTTTTCAAATTAGTATAATTTTCATTTTTTTTTTTTACGGCAAGTAATTTGTTTAATGTAAATTAAATGATACTTCAAATTTTGCCTTGTCCTAAAATTAGTGCAAATTACATTTTAGAGGTCCTTAAGCTAAACCTCATTTGTTTTATAGTGTAAAAAAGCTAGCACATTTATCTTATATCCAGTTTAACCTAGAGTATTATAACCATTACGAAAGCTGGGGTACCTATAGAGCCCGTGTTATATCGAAAAGTGTGTAGGAGGGCAACTTAATGTTATCACCCCCTTTTGTGATAGATTGCTGAAACAAGTGGCGCGAAATCCTTGACACCCAGCGCACACTTCGTTAACTGTCAAAACCCTGCAACACAATTAACTCCGTACGAACACGCTTAACTGACACCAAACGTGATACAGACAGCTTTATAATATTGCCTACCCAAATTAAATTTTCGATTAATGATCATTATAAATAAGACGAAACATCCATACACTATGCTAAAACAATAAAGTCATCAATGAATGAAATCATTTAACGTGTTGCGTATATCATTTACATCGTTGATAAAAATTAGTAAAACCCTGGTAGATGAGAATGAAACTAGACCTTTTTTTTTTTTTTACTATTTTTGAATGTAGGATAATAATGGAGGTTACCTAGAGCACAATTAAGAATGTTGAGCAAGCTATCAAAAAAAGGGCTACAATAAATTATAGTTTAGTACGCTCAACTTTTCCCCATTTTACATTATTTTTGGCTATTATAGAAATTTGTCGATTAATGTAGTTGCGTTAACTCAATAGAAAGCTGCATTAAACTGCACTAAGTATGCAGACGTCAGCTTTTAAAACGATGAGGAACATAATAATAGGGCGAATGTTTTCATGTTTTGGACCAATCACATACTCACACATGGTTACTCGCAAGCATTCTGAGGTTTTAAGTGTTAACAAACGGTATGATAGCAGCTCGGTTAAAGGTCGCGCTAAAGGTGAGCCAGAGATATGTAGGTGTTGTGTCAGCTGTTTCAGCAATCCACCACAAAAGAGGGATAGCAGCGTTAAGCTTTCACGCATCTATTGCATAGAGTCTATGAAAATTAGCTTTCGTAATGGTTGCGTTACGTTATGCTAAATTAATGCTCTAAAACAAATGGGGGTGGGCTGTGAAATTATGTGCCGCCGATATTAAATTAAAAATTACATATTGTGTAGTCTGCGGAATTTATTATTTTTAGTTTAGGTAAACAAATAGAATTTTTATATATCCAGCGGCCAGAAAAGGACTGTATATTATAAAGAAGTTTGGCATAAACTTTTCATTCTTCAATTTATTTCGTATCGCCAAAAATCACTGTTCTGGGAAATACTCGTTCATGTTTTATTTTTTTTTAATTTTTTTAATTATCTTTATTCTCGGCGTTATATTTTTGATAGCGCAAAAAAGGGTTTACACATGATCCTATCAGAACAATGATTTATATTTATACTAGCTTAAACAAAAATAGGTCACAACATAATATAAAGCCTACTTGGTTTTAAATTCCTCCGATGCAATATGCAAAAAATAGCGGATTGAACTGCAAATTAATGACTTTTTTTTTGCTTGAAAATTTTGGCCAATTTACTGGTCTGGAAACAACACAGAATAAAAACGAAATTAAAAAAATAACCTTTTTCTAAAATAAATCAAGAGAGAAAAAAAAACGGAAAATAAAAAATACTCTATCACGTTTCAAAAACTTATCAATTTTTTGTCCACTTCCTGAAATATCAGTGCCTCTTATTCTGTTATCCTTCGTTACTGGCGGTTTCCCCCCGATAAAAGTCCACCTCATGTTGTGGTCTTTCCAACCTTTCCCATTTCCCATCACAACTTCCATTCTTTTCTTACGTCGAAATTGTTACTAAACATAAACTTCATGTCATGCTTCCTTAAATCCTCTTTCTCTCATATTGTCAAATGAATAGTAGAATAAATTCTCCATTTCGCGATCACTCTTCAATCTTTACCGAATCTCAATATTGTAACGAGTTACGAGTGTAAATTTAATTGAAGTCTTTAAATATACACAAATACTGTTTGACTAATTACAAAGATACATTCAAACAGAGAATTTACTGTTACTCCCTATCAACTTGTCAAACAACAAATTGTTTAAAATAGACCATCGTGTGTGTGGGGACCGCTCTTTCGGGCGCGAAAAAGCGGGCGCGACTCTATCAGGCGCAGCCTCTTTCGGGCGCAGGCGAACTAAGACCTTTTACAGACCACCTACGGTGATTTTCAGGTATCATCCGTTAAACCTGTGTTAGTGAGAAATACGAGTTACCAAATACAGCTATCAGAAATTCCGTCCAAAAAATACCGTTCTTCGTTAGCGATTTAGTTTTTCCGCGCGTATAGCAAGTTATATATGCATATATAATCACAAAACACACATTTTACATGATTTTATTTGGTTATTCGCTTTTTTAAAATATTTTCTATTTGTTTTTAAAATAACGACTTCAGCGTGAAATACTCATAAACAGATTTTCGCGATGTAAATTTGTTCTGTTAGCAACGGTGATACGAAACGGACGAAAATTATTAATATCAATAATCGGTCAAATGAATTGTCGGTTTTCTTCATTTTTTTTTTTTTTTTGCTAATGTATAGTCAACCGTATTTAAAAAATTACAAACTATCAACTCTACGCCCTTTAAAGTGTAACAAAACTGGATTGAATTTTGCTTCTGATACATATTCCTTATATTATCTTTTTTTTTTATTCATATCTAGCAAGTTTATTTGGGGATACGTTTATAGAAGTTTTTTCTGTTATCTACAATTTTAATTATATATTTAATTCCTTGACGAATCAACCCTGATTTCAAAAAAATATCGAAAAAAACAAACAAAGGCGCAAACATTTTTAAACATAAACACATTTATGTTAATACTGGGCGAGAAATGAATACGATATTTCAAATTAAAAATCTTTGTTTTGATTTTAATATTATGTAAATGTAAATTATGGTAATCTTTAAATTAACTCACAGAATGTTTAGTCCATGAAACATCCTGTCCGGTTAACTTCTTTTTTTTTTTAGTTCGTTTAGAAAAATTTTAAATCTTCAAAACACTGGACTAATATTATTTTCATAAAAATTTTAATAAAGCCAATAAGGAAGAAGCTTTCCTTGTTTTGTTTAATAATGAAGCGAGCGGCTCATAAAAGAATTATAATAATTAGAAAAATCGACTCGGCAATACTTAATGCGTGTTTTGTAGGGAAAATGAAAAAGTAAAGTAGTAAGTTGAGAAACAGAAGCGATTAATTAATTTTCTACTGTGAAATAGTTTTTAATAAAAAAAGGAAAAGAACCGTCAATGGATACAACCGCTTTGTAATTAACACGTTTGTTAGTTATAAAACGCGTTTTAACCGAATTTTTTTCTCTAGAATTTCGTTTTTTTACTAACTTATCACACTAAATTGCAATAATACTTTCTAAATATTGTCTGTTCAGGTGGGTTGGTTTTGAGTAACACAAAGCTTTAAAAGGAATAATTTGCAGGTATTCATTATTCGAATCATCGTTCTATTAATTTACATTAAATATTTATAATAGTAACTTTTTTGACTTCTGTTTCTCATCATATCGGCTTTCTTTACTAAAGGTTTTTTGGATTTATTTTGAAAAAAAAAAAATTCTTTAGTGACGGTAGTGAATAATATGGAAGAAGCTGTATTTAGTTCTCTATATCTGCTTATTGGTAATGACCGCAAAACATAACTGAGAATTACCTTTTTCGACCTCAGTCTTATTTATTTATTTGGGCACATCAATCAAGGTCCTTTACCCGGTTTGCATTTCGATACTTATGATATGTTGTTGCAAATACTAAATTATCCGTACGCTTGCTTGTTTTCTTTTTGTATTTGCTGAACAGAAAAGTCCAGTTGAGGCAAAATGTGATCAAACAATAAATGAGTAATTGTTAAAATGAGCACGATCGCCTTTTTGTTTTTATATAGTTATTTCATTAATTTATTCAGAATGATTTGTCAGTTAGCCTTAGTATATTTGCTTTTATTTTTGTTCGAATCCTTTAGGTTGCTTTTTCAGATTTAACCTCAGTTGGCCTAAAAGTAAAACGCACAGAAAGAAAAAAATGTTTAATATTTATGAAAAAATGAACTTGCTCCTGCGTGCATGTTTTGTAGTAAACGAAAACATAAAATGTCGCATGAAGTAGGCATGGAGAAGAGAAGAGGATAAATTTTGAACATATTTATAAGAAAAATAATATTCTAGTCCGTCGTTTTTTTTTGTTTCTTTTTTTCACATACGGCTTAAACACAACTGTGCCGATATCAAGCTGAGCCTGTTAAATTAGCTTACAGCATACTACACAAATTACAATGTTTGGTCGTTTAGTAATAACTGAAATTTTCAAAAACCACAAAAATTGGAACAATATCCTCATTATTCTTCGATAAGGAATCAATCTTTCTTATATGAAATGGATACAGTTTTATTTAATAAATAGGTATTTTCTGTAACACGCATAAACAATATTTAAGTTACCAACAATTGAAACCTGTAGTATTTATTGCGATAAAACTGTCGCAAAAAAATTATCCCCTCTTTCCACAGGAATGATAATTTCTCAAACCATATATATATATATATATATATATATATATATATAAGGTACAACCAGTGTTCATACAGCTAGTCGAATTAGAAATTATGTTTTTCCTCTTTCACATTTTCCCAACAAAATAAGAGTTTGCAATTATAACATAATAATAATAGCATTATTTACAAATATAGAAATAAACGATTTCGAAATCTTACATATACACCTAAGTAATAATAATAATAATACCTATAATACATGCAAAACACTAAAGTTAACTAATTACATTATGTGCTACACCACGAAGATAATCTTCAAGCTGAAGCTGATTATAATTTGTTGCGACTTTCAACAAACGTTTGTCGCAATCGACATATTTCTTTTTTTTACTCGGTTACTTTTATCAATAAGACTATGTTTTCTTCATTTTGTTGATATTATATCACGTTCATAGACGAATGACAAAAACCATTTTGTGTCAACATCCTTTGTGGCATTCTTTTTTTTTTCGGAACAGGAAAGTAAAAATAACAATAATGGCAAGTTTTACACGCATTCATTGTACATTTTGTTATGTTGTTCTGTTAGGAAAATTAAACATTTTCTTAGAAATTAAAAACCGAATAGCCAATCGTACAGGTTATGAACAATGCAGGTAAATAAATTTCACCCTATTCAGGATTTGGTAAAATAAACAAACTGAAGCACTACACTTATTTACAGAAAACAGTTTCATTCGTTAATTCTCCGTACTACGGTCATTATTAAGAATAGTCTATTCGAAAAATATTCTAGTAATTCTTCTTCCGCCGAAATAATAACAACTGCTTTACAATAAACCTATAGTTAATTCCAAGAAAAATATACGATTTTTTCCATGACGATTTTATCACTTTTTCTTCTTTTAGTCATACAAATTCGCATATTGTAAAATATTCGAGGTCCTATTCATTACCTCTTTTCAATCACTCACAGGAAATCCCCCATGGTGAGAACCGAACCGACAAAAAAAAATTGACGCCCGTTTGAGAAACATGAGTAGTTTACAATATATCCATAAAATTATTTTCCGCATATATGTTTTTAGTGCTGTTGTATTTTTTCGGAATACTCACTGCCGATCAATATTTACTTGTTTTCTAAAATAATTACATATAACGGTTATAAAACAAATATATACTTTTAAGAATGTCAAATAGTTGTTTAAAAATCGGAAAATTGTTGTTACTTAATTATGTTAATTTTATTACTAAATGAGCTGCTTTATTGATGTTTTTGCATGGTTTAAAAATGAATTCTGGTTTATGTAGGTCATATTTCATAGTAATAAGAAAAACAGATTCCAAGTAATTAATCCGTGTTACATAACGTGCATGATTAAATATCTAGCTCTAAAATATTTATTTTTGAGGTAACTAGATTTTAGAAAAAATAAATAAATAAATAAAAAATAAAATAAAATATAATTTTATCGCAAATACAGCAAAGCAGTTGAGCATAATGTGTCAACCGCCAAGGATTTAATATGATAAGTATGAATTATCGTAATTTCAATTTACATAATACTAAATTAAAAACAGGGCCAGTCGGTTTGGCTCAAACGAATGGGTTCCGTTAAAAATAAACATAAAAATAGAAGAAGAATTTCTTAAAAGTAATAAACGATTTTTTTTAGTAGTTTTTCATAATCATTAAAGTTAATTTAATTTTATTTTTTTGCGAATGTAAAAATTTATTATAAAGAACATGGATTTCCTTTGAAAGCAGAAAATCTGTCACAGAGGGAAATTATTCCTATGATCTACTAATTCTTTCTGAAATCTTTTATTGAAATAACCCGCTAAACCAATACATAATCAGAACTTCAAGTCTTTATAACCAAAAATAATTCTTTTTCCGATATACGAACGCAAAAGAAGTATTTAAAACAGTTGGTTTATTTTCTAAACAAATTAATTACTAATTTCACGGGTGTTTTTTTGATTCATTACGCCTTAAATATGATAATTATAGAAGAAAAAAAAATTAAAAACTCAATAAGGCTAAACTAGGTGTACTTGGAAAAAAGACGAAGTCAAAATGTAACGAGGCGAATCGTGTTGCGGCCAAAACGAAATGACTCTCCAGGTAGGTATAAAAAGATTATAAAAAAAATGTGATTACTCCTACACCCGTCATAAACATGTAGGTTACTAATTAAGACTTGGTAGCTGGAAAATAAAAAAGAAAATCGCGATACTGCATTTTTAATTTTGTGAAAACTATCCGCCAAGGTACGCCAGTTTATTAATTAATAAATATTCTAAAAACTTTCAATTATTATATGTATAAAAATTTTCACTGGCTGCTTTTACTTGGACTTGGGACGTTAATGTTCACCACACTAAGGTTAATGAATCATTATATAATTACTAAGTCATTAATATTTTTAAGTTAATTCTAAAAACGGGGAATATGTCAATTTATATATTCTTGCTTGTACGCAATTTCAGGTAGATACGAAAAGGTTATAAAAACTGTGATTTTAATTCGTCATTTAATTTGATGAGTCCATGCTATTCAGTAGGAGCGTTATTCTAGGTTGATTAAATCATTTTGCAATGTAGATGTATCTCATATATTTACAGTTTGCCACTTCAGTCACGTGTATATAAATACTAGCGTTCACCCAATGGTCCAAATTCGACCTTAATTATCATTAAAAATTTTAGAAAAATATATACGAATTTGTATATTTCCAAAATTTGTCTCCCACTCTTATACATTCGTTCATTATATATCTGAGAACATATACTTTTATATGTACTTTCAATACAAAAATTAAATAACACCTTAAGATTTAGTACATTTTAAAAAAGCCAATAATGATGATTATTAAGAAAAATTAAAACATTTCAATAAGAACAGATTTACTGGCTGCAGCGACTTCCTTTTTCAATTTTGGTATTACTTTTTTATTTAAATACGAAATAAAAAGTATAACTGTTTCCAAAATTTTGTGTACTAATAGCTCTAAAGATCATCAATAGATACTAAATAGAAAAAAAAAAAGCAAGAAAGTCGGTTAGTAAATAGTGGAGAAGAAGGTACTGAACCGTTTTGTCTTTGCCTATTTTTATATACAGAAGAAGATTATCCATTATTTTTAAAATAGAATTTCCCGCAGTGCATTTATCGGGAATATTTAAACAAATTCAAGGTTTAAAAGATTCTTCCTTATTGGCTTTATTAAAATTTTTACGAAAATAATATTAGTTCAGTGTTTTGAAGATTTAAAATTTTTCTAAACGAACTAAAAGAAAAAAAAAAAGGTTAGCCGGGCAGGATGTTTCATGTACTGAACATTCTGTGAGTTAATTTAAAGATTACCATAATTTACATTTACATAATATTAAATTCAAAACAAAGATATTTAATCTTTAATTTGAAATATCGTATTAATTTCTCGCCCAGTATTAACATAAATGTGTTTATGTTTAAAAATTTTTGCGCCTTTGTTTGTCTTTTTCGATATTTTTTTGAAACCAGGGTTGATTCGTCAAGGAATTAAATATATAATTAAAATCGTAGATAACAAAAAAAACTTCAATAAACGTATCCATACGTTAGCAAAAAAAAAAATTAAGAAAACCGACAATTCATTTGACCGATTATTAATATTAATAATTTTCGTCCGTTTCATGTCACCATTGCTAACAAAACTCTTAAATTTACATCGCGAAAGTCTGTTTATGAGTATTTCACGGTGAAGTCGTAATTTCAAAAAAAAAAAAAAAAAAAAATAGAAAATATTTTTAAAAAGCGAATAACCAAATAAAATCATGTAAAACATTTTCTTGTGATTATATATATATTTATGCATATAAAAACATGCTATACGCGCGGAAAAACTAAATCGTTAACGAAGAACGGTATTTTTTGGACGGAATTTCTGATAGCTGTATTTGGTAACTCGTGTTTCTCACTAACACAGATGACAACGTTTAACGGATGATACCTGAAAATCACCGTAGGTGGTCTGTAAAAAGGTCTGAGTTCGCCTGCGCCCGAAAGAGGCTGCGCCCGATAAATCGCGCCCGATCGATCGCGCCCGAAAGATCGCGCCCGAAAGAGGGTGACCCCGTGTGTGTAGGCATACAGATGTGTAATGTGGTTGATCTATAATATACGTTATGTATTCCGTTTTGCTTTTTATCTTCTTTTTGCCTGTATCACTCGTTCATTTCTATATGGCGTCACTGAGGCAATATAATAGATTTAATATAGAGTTCGTATATTACGATCATTACGAAAAAATACTATTGTTGTTTTCTAAATCGAAACTCTAGAATTTTGTTAAAATATAAAATAATTCGAGTTTTTTTGTTACTCATCTTGCAAAACTTTATATATTCGTCATTATTTCCCGAACTGAATCTGTTCTTCATTCTTCCACCTTACTATCTGAAACGCTTTTAGAAAATCCTTAAAAATTCGTTCCATTATCCTTTTTTTTTCTTCTTCTTCTTTTTTAACTATCAATCTCCTCTTTCCCCTATTTAATTTGTCTTCAGCGTTTTTGCTTCCTGCCTTTTCTAACCAAATGCAGTACCATAAAATTAACAGGTAAAATTAACAGGTAAAATTAACAGGTAAGAATACACAACGTGTAACTAAAATTATCAATGTATTGTATATAATTTTGCATACATATATATTTCGCCAAAAACTTCACCGTAAATATTAAACTTCTAAATAACTAATTTAAATTATTATTATTATTATTTTTGAAAGAAATTAGGTGAAAAACATGAATATTTTATTGTTTTTATATTTTTAAAAGAAATTAGGTCTCATTGACAATAAGATCGTTGAAATTTTGAATAACAGCTACAGTATCGTATTTTGATAGGAGCATCGGGTCAATTTCTTTTTTTTTTTTTTTTTGGCTTGGATTCGGCCACCATCATGTTAATTTGGATATTAAAATAAGATTGGCTTTCTGTTCATCCCCTAGCTGCTATTTATTTTTTCCTTCTTTTTTTTTTTTTTTTTTTGTGAAGCGTACGGGAAAAGAAAAATTGATATATACAATGGCAGCGACCCTCGGATTAATGAATTTATTATTCATTATTTTTGCAAAAAATGTTGAAAAAACACGTTAATTAAAAAAAAAAAGAGATAAAAATAAGATAGATACGTTATGAAGCCGTCGATTTTAACGGATAATAAGTTTAAAATCAAATTAAAGAAATTTACAAGAATTAAGTATAACGACTAGTTCGAAATCCTGTCCGGTTTACATAGTCGCAATCATCGAAAAGCATAACGTTTGTTTTTAACCGGTGTGAAATTGTTAAATATCAACATTCTCTAGTTCTGTCAGCTATCTCTGATCGTGTAAGGATCTGAGTCTCTCTTTTCTCTCTGTTCCGCTGTTCTTGGGCCAATGTCCATGTTGACGAACCCCCATTTAAAAAAAAAAAAAAAAAATTCTCTAGTTAATTTCAACTCAGTTACAAAATGAGAATGTTCCATAGAAAAGGCAACATTTATGTAGTCGCTTCAGTTTCTAACGCCCGCTTTAAACAATTACAGCTCATACAAAATAGATGTCTCAGGTGCGTACTAAACGCATCCCGCTACTCCAGAATTCGAATGATGCATAATGTCCTCAAACTACCATATCTTCGTAATTATGTACTTTCTTCGGCAAAAAATTTTTTTGAAAATTGCTCGACCCACAGTAATCCACTTATTAACCACATCGGGAATTACGATTCCAGGCAACTCCAATTTATGTATTCAAAATATAAGCACAGGCGTCTAAAGCATAATCTTCTATAATCTTTTACCCGTATATATATTATATAATTTCTTTATTTTTTCACTCACAGTCCTGTTCCTCACTTGTTGTATCTGAATCCTTATTCCTTAAGCAGACTTTATTCCCAACCACTCATTATATCTGCGCGTAGGTTTTTTTTTAAATTTTTTCCTACAATGACACTATTGCTAAATTTTTAATTGTAATAACCTATAATCGATTTTTATATGTTGCATTGTGCGGTAAGACAATTCGTCGATACGCTAGTTCAACTTGTACTGCTAACGTTATGTTGTATCGTAATTTGCATAAATATATTCTTTCTTCTTCTTCTTCGTGAAAAAGGAATTATTTCGCATTCGACGGAAACGTAAAGGAAAATTCGCCGGGAAATGCTCTTAAATAATTCTCTCAGCGACTGACGGCTGTTGGTTAAAAATTGGCGTTAGCCGAGGAGAGCGAAAGTTACGACTTTGTGCTGGACACGCCGAATGGTAAGTTAGCAGCTGAAATAACAAAAATACCGATATCATTCTGTTTAATATGTAGAGCCGGCATTTCTTCACATCTTGTTCTACTTTAAATAATTCCAAGAAATTATGTTATTGGAAAAGTTTTCTCGCTAACAACGGCGAAAAACAACCAACTGATAGGAAGTAAACTTTCATGCCGGTGGCGGCGGCGGCAGTAGCAGCCCTGTTGCCGTGAGCAAACTTTATCGGTAAACCTATCGGGAGTTGCTTAGCACTTTTAAAGTTCTCAGTGTTCTCGAACGTTTGTTTACAGCGCCACTTAAATTATTCCGCAGTGCAGCCGTAGAAAGTGTTTCTAAGCTGTACACTGCTAAATGAACTGTTGATACCCCGGCTTTCACAATTAAACGTCTGAAATGGAAACATGTTCCTCCTTCCTTCGGCATTCATATTTTCTTTATAGTCGAGACGACTCGCTTCGTCTGGAGCTTTTTAATTATTCCGTTCACCTGGCTCGATGTTAAACACGTAAACGAGATACGATATAAATTTGTTAACATTCACGCAAGCGCAGTTTTTTCTTCGCAACAATTTTATTCCCCCCCGGACAAATCAGTTATCAAAGTTAAATTATATTTTTATACTATGCCGAAAAAAAATAAATTTAAATGCCTAAAGGACCGGAATTTTTCTGAATGCGGTGTGGTGACTATAGTTTTGAAATGTTTTTAGTTTTGCCGAGAGTACTAACTTTTCCGTCGATTAAATTTTATTTACTGGAATAACAACGAAATACTCCTTTCCGAAGTAATTACAGAAAAATTTAAATACGAGTTGGACAAAATAACTTTTCAATAAGAAGTTTCTGAAACTTTCCTGAACACGAAAACAAGTAGCAGAACACTATTTGAAAAAAAAAAAATATTACGTCTCGTCACGACATTTGGAAAACTCTGTAGCACATACCTATAAACAAAAAACTGTCATCCATATGATAAACCGTGAAACCATACTGCATGAAATTTTCCAGCAGCTACGATTTATTTCCACAGGAAACCTTAAACAATGATGGCCTCATATTAGTTTATTTTACTTCCGTTCTTTTTTTTAGAAATGACTCAGAAATTATATGCGAAATACGTAATAATATTCCCGTGCAAAATAAATAATTAATAAAAAATAGTTTTAAAATAGGTACCAACTCAAAGATTTACTCAAAAACTTAATAAAAATACGCTAATAAAAAATAAATAAACGATTATCTTCTCTAAAATATTCCAGGGAGGAATATAGAAAAGGATATTATGGCAATTCTTTAAGCGCATTAACTTTTTCCAGTTATCGGCGCTAAATTCCCAACTCAAAAATAATTAAAAAACACATTAAATATATTTCAGTTGTTTCCGGTATTTGACTTATAGAAAAAAAAAAAAAAAAAAGCAGCGATTATATCGCTATATTCATTTAATATTATTGTTAATTTGGTGCCAATTCTAATAAAGTACTAAGTCAAATATACCTTTTGATAAGGTATCATGGATTACTTAAGGGTCCCTAATAGGGATCTGATGAGAATACTGGGGCCAGTTCCTTTTTCTCGGCCGCCTTTACTTTCCCTCCGATAATTCTCTGGTATAACCAATTCAATTTCAGATTATTCGGATCTGGAACGAGACAAGTCTCGATAAGACACGTTTAGTATTATCATATATTTTTTTTTTTTTTTTTTTTTGTAAATGGGCTCGGTGTTAACACTGACCCAACTATACATGGACTTAGATCACCTACTCAGATTCTGAGGCGATCGGAGATAGAGAGTATAAAGAGGAAAGAAGGAGAACGGCTGGAGATGGGAAGGAAAGGATAAAGGAAGCATTGAAAGGGGTAGGAAGACCCAACGTCAAAAGTTCGGCGCATAGATGAGAGCACTCAGGAAAAAGAGCAGGGCATTCAAAAAGGATATGGTAGTATTACCATAATATCCCCTTATGTATATTTTACTGTAAATTATACTATTTTCTTGTTGACAGCAATTGTTTTTTTTTTTTTTTGTTTTTTTTAGTTTTCAGCGTATTTTCATTAAATTCTTAACAGTAAATCTTGAAGTTAGTATTTTTTTTAACTATTTTAATTATTGTTTATTTTTGCGCCGGAACAATACTATGCATTTTATGTAAAAAAAAAAAAAATAAAAAAAATAAATATTCCTATTCGAACAAAGCGTAGAATAAGATCGTTTGAAAGGTAAACGGCTGTTAGTTCCTGCTTTGAATGGAACAATTCTCCCAATGTTTTTTGTTCTGCTAAACATATTTAATATGTATAGAAAGGCATTTGCTTCTAGACTTGTAATTTCGTATTTCATCTGTGCCATTTTTCTGCTGCTTCTAGAAGTGTTATACAGTAAAAGTGGCATTCACTATATCGTTGCGGTCTGCGATTCAAGTAAGGGAGAGTAGTCCAATGAGGAGGGCCCGCGATCAGTAAAATCAAAAAAAATTATTTTGTTTTTTCACCGCTTTTTACGGCGGTTAGTAACCGTTTCTGATAGTACCTATACTACGAATGGTCCGTCTGAAAAAATCTTCCACTCGCATTTATATGTCGATAGACTTTTTTCTGGTATTTTCAGTATTCGTTCTAAAATGTACGTTAAAAGTAAATCTGAGTAGGTGATCTAAGTCCATGTAGTTGGGTCAGTGTTAACACCGAGCCCATTAAAAAGGGAAAAAAAAAAAGTAATTTATAATAAATTTAAAAGGAGAAATGAGCCGTTGATTAACAACGCGTTATTTTACTTCAGCAGATCGGCAATGGTCGGGTTGGTCACTTATTGCCAACTATTGTCTTTCTTTCACTTTCGTTTATTCCTATTCCAGCTTAATTTCATAACTTTCTGTTTCGTTACTTTTCGACTTATGAATTTTAACTTCTATCCGTATATTTTTATACCTTTTCTTCCTCTTCTTATTATCGTCGTCTTCATTGTTTCCAATAACAGTGTACACCTTTTTGCGAATCATCGGCGAAACGATAATTTTTGCTAACCGAGTTAAATTCCTGATGTTGCAAGTTCTACTCTCTATAATCGAGAAGTATTATAAATACGTAGTATCACTCTCGCAGCCTCTCCAGTCGCCATCAAACGCGTTCCCATGAGAAAATGATGGAACAAGTAAGATAGAACCTCTTTTATCGTTTCTTTTCAATCATCCGGGCCTTGTGTAATATTTTCTTAGAATGGAATTCTAGAGTAAAAATATATCGGAACTTTGCATCCATTATCAATCGCTAGATTATATATTGTTGCACCAAACTTTGATCTTAACAACTTTAGTTTTTCTACGTATTTTTCAATGCGCTATTTTAAATACATTTACAATTGGCAGCGATTGTAACTTACATTCGCCTCTGCTCCCTTTGTGACTACTCTAGGCGTAACAGAAAAATGAATTTATATAATTTAAGGCGTAATCCTACTCAACAATTATAACTCTATTCGACGAAAGTTTTCCCACATATTTTAAAAACATACCATTGTTCCCTTGATCTTGTGTCTCCTAATATTTGGTCTTAGCTGTTCATGCTAAACTCGGAATGCACTTTTGCGGGTGATCACTGTTATTATTTCTATCGCCGAACCTTCTTCATCGACAAAAATGTATGCTCCTTTATGATTTCTCCTTAAAATCGATTTCGCTCTACTGCCCATTAGCCTCGGTCCAATCTATTCCAAATCTAGTATAATTCATTTATTAGCGCTATCCATTCAAATCTGTCTCTGTTTCCAATTCATACCTTCGTTAAGCAAAAAAGTGTAATATTACTTTTTCCATAACGACTGTAATAGCCAGTGTGTAGAGCACATCCTACAAATCCGTTATGCTGTCCAATCTTTTAGCTCACAAAAAGGCTCGAATGTCTAAAAAACTGACAAAACTAATTTCTGGAAAAAATTTGCTCTTCATTTGTTTTCAGTATCACTATTTCTCGCGTGTCTGAGAAAAAATCGTTTAATGATCCATGATACAAACATATGTCACCGGTGACCTCAATAATAGATAATCTTGTTTTATTTGCAGATTCTATTTTGCTTCTAATACTTTCCTTCTATTTAGGAAATTTCTTATTTTCCGATTACATAAACTCTAACATTAACGAACTTCGAGTTTTTATTAAACAAATCCTGCAATTCTACCCGTGGTATTGATTGTATTTCTTTTCATTTTCTTAAACATTTTTCCGATTCATCCGTCAACACCCATCTCAGTATTCCTCAAATATTACATATACAATTGAAAAATCTTAATTAATTGTGATCGTGAAGCTATTCGCTTCGAAACGCGTCAGTTTTTTTAATTTTAAATTCTTTATTATTTTATAAAAATGCATATTATATTCATTTAATAATTTTTTTAGTCCATTAAAAAAAAACAAAAAAACAAACATATATATATATATATATATATATATATATTAATTACAACGTAATTCTTAGACCTATTAGAAAAAATGTACTAATTTTATGTAACGAAAAAAATGTCCCGATTTTACATAACGTTTGCTATATTTTAACGCTTCAAACTTTTCTACATCTGTTGTTTCAAACCAAAAGCCGTATAATCACATATGAATAACGTAATTCTTAGGCCGGGTTCCATTACATTTTGTAACCAAAAAAATGTCCCAATTTTATGTAACGAAAAAGTGTCCTAAAAAATGTCCCAATTTTATGTATTTGATTTAAAGGAAATAAGGATAGGATTTTTGTGAGCTAACAGGAAAAATTGTCACTTGCTTTTTTTTACCCAAAAATAACATCATACAACTCTGTTGCGATCGGAAAAGAAAAATAAAGGAATTATTTATTTCTTCTTATTTTTTGTTTGGGGTATTTTCGGAGGTAATATTAAATTGAAAAATAATTTTACGTTCTTGTCTTTTTTTTTTTTTCGCTGATTTTCAGAACCGCTAAATAATTTCGTTGTCCAATTTCCACTGCAACGTGTTTAGCCTAATTTCAAGTAAATTCCACACGAGCGAAAAAGAGATCAGCTCGTATTGTCATCGTATAATATCGTGGGAATGGGCAAAGGCACAGTGTGAATTCTTTTTGTAAAACATTTTTGCTTTTCCCGCTGCTTCAGACAAAATTGCGAAATTCACATCTAGTACAAATGCAAACAGCTTTCACCGAGCTGGATTTTACGTAGGACATATTCGTTCTCGACATCTTCGGAAATCCCGCCAAAAACGCGAAAAAATTTAACCGGTCCTACTTTCTGCTTCTCGGAGAAATTGTTATAAATTCCATTCGGGGGCGATAAAAATTCGTTCAAAAATGTATTAAAAATATCTCTATCATTGTACGGATATTTCCGTCTTGCACACGCTATAAAAAGTTGCATCGGCGACAATTTGTGCGACATTGTCTCCAATAACAACGCATGTTTTGTATGTAAAAATTAAGAATAAAGGAAATAGAATAACGTTTTAAAAGGTAAGAAAAAAACATATTATTGCAATTAGAGATAGGTGAAAAAGATTTTTTTCTAAGAATTACGTTAGTTATTGGTTAATGGTAAACAAATTACGGCAATACGTGCAGAAATTTAAGCGTATTTAATAAAAGCTTTGAATGCATGTGTACCTCTACTCTATTCACAATTAGCTATTGGAAAAATCTTAAATTTAATTTAATTGAGGAAATGCGTTCGATTAAATTCTCCGCCTTTTCTGCATAAATATATTAAATAGCTCTATTTCTAAGCTCGTACTGATATACACACAAAAAAAAAATTAAATAAATGAAAAAAGTAATTTTCGTAATTTTCCTACAACTTCTATGCTAAAATGAATTAACATCAAAATTGAAAAGACACGATGTTTATCAATACCGTATTTTGTCTAACACCAAATATCAATTGATAGAAGTATAAAGTTTAGTTCATAATTAATAAGTCAAAATCACGCACATGAATATACTTATAATCATTAAAAGTTATAATAAATATAATAATACATTATAACATTTTATAAAAATCGCCGACTAGTTTCCCCGGTGATAATCATCGTGATTAATCACTTAACTGGAATAAGCGGACCGTAGTTTGAAAATAAATTATCAAGCCTTCGCGAATTTAAATTCAAACTTCAAAAATAACATCGAAAAATATCTAAATAAATCTTTGCGCGCAACTCCTATGCAAGTGTGTATCATGTTATTTTAGCGAAAGGTTTTATTAAAAAATGAATTAATCCGAAAGACGCGATTTAAATAAAATAAAACTATTACAAGAATTTCCGGGGGGGAAATATTAATACAAAAATTTCCTAACAGAGATCACACTACCGCTAGGTAAACCATGAAATAATTCGGTTGTGCGGTTTAGTTTTCTGCATATGAACGTCATCGGGCTGAAACATTTTTTCTAATGGCAAAAAAAAGAAATATTCCCCTACATCCCCACTGCAAACAGTTATGTCTCGTTTTTTTTGTATTTTCTCGCTGATGTAGCCAATAAGCAATTGAAATGTGGGTTACGACTAGAGATGCACCGAATATTCGGTTACTATCCGGTATTCGGCTTATCCGGCCCTTTTTTACTATCCGGCCGGATACCGGATAGTAAACTTGGTAGATTTTATAAATGTAATCTAAATAAAGACACAGTTGTAATTGAAGCTTTTTATTATTTTAAACAACTTTAACTTTTTATAACAAATCAATTATTTAAAGTAACTTGGTGATAATACTGATAGTTAAAAAATTTACTTATTTGTAACTAGTGATAGTAATATTAATTAATTTAATATTGGAAATCCACCGAAGGTAAATTATGATGTATAAAAACAAGATTTTCAGCATTTTTAGGAAGCAAACGATTCCTCTTGTTTTCATATATAAGCCCGGCCTCTGAAAACAGTCTCTCACTGTACACACTGCTACATGGGGAAGAGAGATAAATTTGGACAAATTTAACCAAAATCGGAAATTGTTTGGCGTTTGCTGCCCACCATGCATAAGGGTCACTTTGTCGATCAAGACGAACCATTTTTAAGTAAAAGTCAAGTTCATTGGCTATAGCACTATTATCAGAGTCTTCAGTTTGATTGTTATCTTTGGCAACTTCATTAAAACAGTCCCAAAATGAATCATGAACACTCATGCCACTGTCTACTCTTTTCTTCAACGGAGGTGAATCGCCTCCACTGCTGGATGCATCCTCTTCACTGCAACTCAGTTTTAGACCCTCCAATAAGAGGCTTTGGCGAGCCTTTTCTGCTTGTATTACCCCAAAAAAGTTGGTCTTGAACCTGGGATCCAATAATGTAGCCAGGAAATACTTTGGATTTTCATCAACATGTTCGAAGCGTTGTTGCAATTGAGTTTTCAGGGACGTTAGAAATTGCAATAAGTTAGGGACTTTGCGTGAAGTTTCTTCCTTTTGAATGTACCTCATCAAAACCGCTACATGCGGTATAACTTCTGAAATGCACGACAAACCTGAGCTCGTGATCTTCGTTATTTCCTCGAATGGTTTGAGGAGAATGATGCATTGCTCCATTAAACTCCATTGCTGAGGAGTCAAGTTGCTGAATTTATTGTGGTCGGCTATATACAGAGAAACAGCGCGTCTCTGTTCTAGTAGCCGCTCTTGTAAATAGTACGTCGAGTTCCAACGTGTACTGATATCTTGTACCAACTGATGTTCCGGTAACTTTAACTCGTTTTGAATTGCCTTCAGTTTCTCTTGTGCTAATACCGAATGATTAAAATGAGTTACGATGCGTCTTGCGGCATTCAGCATCTCTACTAAATCAGGTTGAGTTTTAAGTGATTCAGTAATGACCCGCTGGAGAGAGTGAATAAAACACCTAGCTGAATCGTATTCAGCCACTTGAACTCCTTTTACCATATTAGCCCCACTATCATGTATAATAATATGTATTTTATTTAGTGGAATATTCCACCGTGCAGCAATAATGTTAAGCTCGTTTGCTATGTTATCTCCGGTGTGAGACCCTGAAAAGGGCTTCATTGCCAAAACGCCATGTTGCAGTTTGAAATCTGGAGATATCCAATGGGCGGTGAAGCTCAGAAAACTTTCATTATTGTGGTCACAAGTCCATATATCTAACGTAATGGAAACAGCTGCAGCGTTTAAAATTTTTTCCATAATTTTCTTGGTAATTCGGTCGTATATGTCCGGTATTATTTTTTCAGTCATATAAGTGCGACTGGGCAACTTGTACCTCGGCACCGCTTTTTGCATGAGCCTATTAAATCCAACTCGGTCAACAATGGATAGTGGTTCGTTATCCAACGCGATCATTTCGCCAATCAAATAGTGAAATTCCTGCGATTTCGAATCATTTATCCCCCAATATTGTTTTCGCTCAACAGTTTCAGCTAAAGTCAATTGCTTTTGCAAGGATGGTTGAGAGGCCGCGGTACAAGTACTTGCAGTTGAGCTCGTAGAAATAGCAGGTCTAACATATGAGGACGAACCACCATAAATTTCGCTAAACTCATCAGGATGCTTGGCTTTCAAGTGGTTTTTCATGCACGAGGTTCCAGCTTTCTTTCCCTCTCCGCCACGTGAAACTTTTAGTTTGCAGATTAAACAAATAGCGTATTTAGCTTCTTCTTTGTCTATCTCAAAATAATTCCAAAGCGGAGACCTTCTTGTTGCCATTTTTTATAAACACACTAATGACACAGTAGGTAAATGTTAATTAATACAAAACCACTAAGTATCACACGATAACACCACTAACTTATTTTATTATCTAAAAATACGCGAGCGTACAAACGAAATTGTTTCGTGCTGACTGACACGATAAAACTGTCTCTATTACCAGTGGCGTAGTGTGGGTTTCAGCTTAGAAGAGTCATAAATGTAAGAAAAATATAATTGAATTAATGAAACAAATATCTCTACGTACCAAATACGGATAATCGCTAATTCAAATTGATTGTATTACAAACTGTTTTAAACTAAATAACTTTGAATTTAAAAAAGCTATTCGAAATAAACGTGGAAGCTATTAACAGAGATGAACCCAAAACAAAGTGTATTGCTTTCATTTAAGAACAAAAACAAAAACAAAAAAAAAAAACAACTAAAAAACACGTAGGTAACCATTTAACCGACCGATGCGATGTGATATTAAATTACCGACAAAAAAACAACTACTCGTATTATTTTTTCTCCTTTCTTTAAAAATGTCACGAATAAGATTTTTACACATACTGCATAACAGCATTTTAATTTATGCTAGAACAAAAACGAAACATCGAAGACAGACTTTAAAAGAAGATGAGTTTTTTTTGTTTTCATTTTAGCGTAAAAAAAAAGAGCTGCCAAGCATCACCTTCTTTCTGCTGACTATTCTATACTGTTGTATCCATATAGGCGACGCAGATAAATGAATTGGTCTTTTTTTTTTCAAATCGGTGCATATGAATTCTATATTTCGAATTATTGGTTGTACAAAATAAATTTTTATTCGCCGATATTGCAGTTTGCCGTCGAACTGAATCAACTTGACTTTTTTAAAGTTTTCAGCTTAAATAAATCAAAATTCATTTCCATTTCGAATTGCCTATTCATATTTGTATTTTTATTATACATCAATGTTATGAAAAAGATCTTCATATTTGTTGTCATATATTTTTACAAAATATTGCGCGGGCGGCGTGGCGGTACGCGACACGCACCTACGAAACTCAAAATGTAGGTATCACACCACCAGCCGAATATTCGACGGCCGGATACCGAATATTCGGCTGGTGGTTAGGCCGAATATCCGGTATCCGGTATCCGGTCAAACAACTATTCGTTGCATCATTAGTTACGACATGATAAGGGATACTATTGAACAACGACACTCTGCGAAATCAAACCGGCGAAGGAGATCTAGAGATGTGTAACGATTTAGTCTATGGATGTCGTCGCCTGAATCTAATAAATTAACTGCCAACCCGTTTGGGTGGCCTACCGGCCTACGCAAGTAACGCTCGTTATATCTTTGAATTACTATACTTACCCCTGGTACATTAAGATGATCCCAATGTAGAGGTTATCATTATGCATTAGTGCTCTCGGTATTTTTGACTGACACTGCTGCCATAATTTTAATATTACACGTTGATGTTGTCCCGCCACAGAGAGATATACCATATTTCTGTTTAACGGTGAAATACTGATGACTCGTATGTTTTTTTTTGTCCCTTAATGGGTTAGAACCAGGAGCGAATCCAGAAAAACATGGGGATTATAAGGATATTTGGGGGGGATTATGTAATTACGTAAAATCTTCTATGGCAGGCAGTAGATTTGAGAAATTTCATAAAGAAAATCAAATAGCGACCTCTATAGAAATGTTTTTAAAAAGTGTTTTAAAAATACATAATTATTATAATTTTTAATTTAACTTTTGTCTTATATTTAGGGGTTAAAAATAAAACGAAATTATGAAATTATACCTTAAATATGGTAGTTTAGAAATAGTAAAAAAGATAGTGTTTCTTTTAGACATTTTATTTCTTTTTTATTTTTGTTAGTAGTCCGATCCGAATTCTCTTTGTTTGTGAGCAGGTTTAAATATATATATATATATATATATATATATATATATATATACATATATTTCTCATTGAACTCTATTTTTAATTAAAATTACAAAATAAAAATGACAAAAGATCGACAGCAGTATTATATTTAAAATAAAATAAAAAAGCAACATTAATAGTTTTATTAGAAAATAGTATTAAATACTAATTAATAAAATCGGTAGGTAAAATTCATACAATTTTTTTATGGCATAAATTAAGTTTCTCCTATATAACAAATTTTTCATAGAGGCTTTGGTTCTTTGGGGGGGGGGAGAGAAAATGTCCCCTATCCCACCCCCGTGGATCCTCCACTGGACATTAGCTCAACAAGTGCGAAGAAGGAGAAAATACAAGTTCTATTCTTAAACCATTAAGGATAGAGAATAAAAATAATTCGAGAGCAAGAATAACAGAAGCAGAACAAAAAGATAGAATATAAGAAGCGCCGATAGGGCGAGTAGGGAAACTCGGTAGTTTTAGTAAAGAAGAGTAGAAGAACGAGATTGTTCCATAGAAAAGGTAAGTAAAAGTAGAGCACCTTGATAAGGTATCATGATTTGGGAAGTTACGCTTTTCATAATGGTACTAAGCCTAATGGATCTGATTAGAATATTGGGGACCAGTTCCTCGGCCGATTTCTCTGGTACCCAATAATTATTTCGTACATTCAAATAAAATATGATACTAAGGTCACAAAGAAAGTAATTAGAAGGGGACTGAAAAAAAAAAAAAAGCGAAATGGAATAGAAGCAGACGAAACCCGAGAAAATGATATAGGAAGGATATTCTACGATTTAAGTGAAATAGTCGAGATTGTAAAACTTTTAAGAGAGGGCCGCGTGCCTAGAAAACCTCATATGAGGAAGAGGTGGCGTAGTTATTCGTGAAACTAAATTTCGTGGACTTCAGACATTAATCACCGATAGGAACTTTCTTCATGAACCATATGCTTTCTTTTTACGCTTGATAATAATATTCTAGCAGCTATCCCAGCTGCCGTTGAAGAGATGACGTGTAAAGTTTAAAGAAGACTAATCTTAAACGGTTGCTACTCGTTTGATGTTACGCTTTTTTCGCATATTACAAATCGTAAAGAATCTCTTTCGTTTGCAGTTAAAGATCAAGGCATGATAAAACGTGGCAAACACACGAATTTGGTGTTCAAGTAGGTGAATGCGGAAAATTCAATTAGGATCGAGGAGGATGAGTTGTTATCCCTCCCCCCCCCGCGGCTATTCATTGCGATAAATAGATCATTAGCGCAAGTTGCACGCGGTTAGATGTTACTAATTATTTTTCTAATTAAGGTCTGCTGGAATTCCGTTGGTAAATGCGCAATAAAAGAAATAACCGTCTGTTATTTTAATTATCGTTTTCGAGGAATTAAAGTTAATCGAATTTAAAGAACGAATTCACAGTCGAAACGTTATAACGTTTTTTAAAGAGAAATCTCCAACTTACACCGTTTTCGCTTAAAGCGATATCTCTGAATGGTCAAAAGATTAAAGAGTGACACACAAAGTAGAGTATAAGCTCGACTCTTTTATAAAATCCGTTGCACCATTAATATCATCTCCTTTTAATTCTAGTCGGCGAGACTCTTTAGCGCGGTTACTTTTCTTTTCATTTTTTTTATAATTTATCCATTTAATTTTTACTCCAACGGGAGAGGAAGAATATTTCATAATGGAAATATATAACCTTATTTCTAACTTCTATAAATTACTTTGAAGCATCTCATTTTATTCCGCGGCAGAACAGAGGCGGTAGAAAGTATTTTTCAATTAGAAATTCCGAAAAAGGTTTAAAAGTCCATCGTAGTATACGTGCAATATTTTCATTACATTTCCGAACTAAAAAAAAAAAAAAAAAAAGTTAAATTAAAAACTTCAGAAATACCTGTAATTAAAAAAAGGGCCAAATTTAAAACTAATTTTAATTACATTTATAATAACTCTATAAATTATATGTTACTCGATTTTACCGTGACAAATTTCTAAGAAATGAAATTAAGTAAGAAAGGCGCAATTTTGCAGCAATACATAATAAATTCTCGCAAAAAAAAAGAACTAAAAATAAACCAATGGTCACTCAATAAAAAAAAGAAAAAAAAAAATTCCGAATAATAAGTAAGGCCGTAACGGGGAAAAAAAGAGGAAAGGATGTGAAAGTAATCAGTTTTAGCGTGTAATTTAAAAGTTGTAGCGAAATAAAATTTTATCTAAAAAAGAGCTAAATCAAAACTCGTAAAAAAAGTATTTATCAACGTGCAGATTAGACGAAAGAAGTTTTCCTTTTCAATAGATTCTCATAGCCTAGGCGGACTTATCCGAGTCAACACCACACTATATACATATGTGTCTATGTACATACATACATACGGTAAGTTCCATAAATATTCGTACACTGACGAGAACAATGGAAAAGCGTTTATAAAACAATTCTAATGACGAAAAAGTGTGAATATGGATACTCGTAGGTGTATGACTTCCTGTGAGAAGCATAATGAAAGACAAAAAGTAAAAAAAAAAATCACATATTACGCTTGTCTACAAATCAAAAAGAAAAGAGTGGAATAGAACACGCGTCAAAAAAAGTATTCCTACAACGGAACGCAGTGCGCAATGTCGCACTTGGGGTTTTCCAAAAACGGATGATGAACATTCCCGGCTACGTCCGGACAGCGTATAGAGAGCCGAGTCGTAATTTCACGACAAGCGATCGTACCGTGTGCGAGTATCAAGCGCTAGTAAAAATGTCGCGAAAGTGTCGAAATACATAGGTTTTTGGAGATGCGAAAACTGGCCATTCAGTACGTAAATCATTAAATGTAATAGCTCAGTTATTCGAACCACCTTGCAGTACTTGCCAATACATTATCCAGGAGAATCGCATTGAATCAATTCCACAAAAAGGCAGACCAAGGAAGCTTTCCGCGCGTAACGAACGGGCTATATTGTCGGCAAGGTTGGCCGGAATCCACAACTGAGTGCTTCGAAATAGCTCGCGACTGAAGTAAATGCTATGTGGAATAAGACAGTTTCTGCCGAAACAATTCGTAGATCCCTAAGGAAATGTGGCTATATCATGGGAGAACGGTCATGAACAGAATAAGAAAAAGCGGTATCAGTTTGCGATGAAGCATCAGACAGTCCCCGACAATTTCTGCAAAAAAGGTTATATTCTGGTGAAGGTGGGCGACAGAAAGTATGGCACAAATCAAAGATGGAAATGAATCCGAAGAACCTTATAAAACACAGAGGCGGAGGAGTAATGGTCTGAGGCTGTTTCTCATTGATCTGTGAGACAAGATGCTACCAACTATTTTGATAGGAAGAATTGAAGATAACAGAATAATTAGACGGAGGAAACGTACTTGGTTTCGTAATATCAAGAGGTGGATAGGATTAAATACAGAGTGGTTGGTACACTTCGCGTACGACAAAGATCAGTATCAGCGCGTATCGTTAAGACTTCGCTAAATACTAGTTGACAGCAAAAAGAAAAAATGTTATTAAAAATTTAGTTACCGATGAACAGTATGATTATGTATTATGAAATCGATGATGACATTTTTACTCTCATACCGAATAGAGATATTTTTGCAATTTTAATATAATGTTAACGGTAAAAATTAGAAACTTTTTTTCTTTCGAAGGGGTACGTCGGAAAAGGACTCCAAGCCGGTATTTCATTAGATTGATAAAGGTATATAGAATGCGGGGTTTTTGTTATTTTGCAAATCGTGACAATGGAAATCTACGTAATTGGTGCAGTTATTAACCTGCATTGTGGAAGTTTCTTAGCTACCGAATTCGCAAAAACTATCTAAAATTTGCAAAACTTTCGGAAAGCCATATGTACACTGGTATAAACACTGTCGTTTTGCTTAGACAAAACAGTGCTGCTGTTTCGCTTGCTGTTTACTCGACGCTATTAATGAGTATACCTCATTCTCAATTAGCCAGAAACGTTCGCACGATGAATTCACTAGGAGAATTGAAAATTAATACCGGAATAGTGCAGCTTTGATAGACAACAGATGACTTTTAGTTGTTTTGTTTTTTTTTGTTTGTTTTTTTTTTGCGCCAGTGCTTGTTTTATATAAATTTTTCACCTGACTGGCGCGTACCGTATGCTTGATTTCCAATTAGCATTTGAATAAAAGCTTGTTCCATCGGATATTACCAAATCCCTTGTATAACTTAAAAAAAGAAAAGAAAAAATAAATAAATAAACCTTTATTGAAGAAATTTTTAAATTATAAACCAATTAAAAACTTTAAAAAAAAACAACTAAAAGTTAAATTTCCTTGGTCCTAGTGAGCAATTCAGCCTCACCCATTTGATTCCATCTATAGCTACTTTGAAAATTTTCATTAGACGAGTTATTTAATTCATCTCTCCACCTTGTCAGCTGACGCTTCTCTGTCTCCTTTTATAATGTGAGAAAAACTACTATGGGTGGTCCATCGGTCATCATTTATTCTTCTTGCTACATGTCCTAGTTTTTATTCTATTTTTAGCTTTTTTTTTTTTTTTTTTTTTTTTTTTCCATTAGTCTGAGCGAAGAGCAAGCAATTTTATTAAGCAATGAGAGTATCGAAAGGAATTGATATATACCCTCACCTTTGCTTACCAGTATTTCCGCATAAGAACAGTTCACGATCGTAATAAGCAAACGTTTCACTCGCTTCAAATATTTAAGTTTCAAACGAGTGGGTTCGGTGGGGATTCTGTTAGCGCTTGCCTATGTGATGATATGCACGATATTGTTAATGGTGAGGATTGTATGTAGTAGACGGTTTCGCGATATAAAGTTATCGATTAAACTCCATTACTGAGTAACCTCTGCAATTTTCGCTGCTTTTATTCGTAATTGTGTTACCCCAATAATACTTCCAGTGATAGCCTGCTCCACTGCCGGACTTGTTGCGCTAGTCTTGTCTAAAGCACGACTGGTGTTTCGAGTATGTACTCCTGATTGAAATCATCTATCAGCTGCTCGCGATCCAATTCGCCAGTTAATATTATTGCTCTGCTTGAGACGGTTTTTCTCGTCCACATACTCGTTACCGCCTCTGTATCGTGATTGGCTTATACCACCTTTCTTGTGATCTAACCTATCGGCTGCAAACAGTTTGCGAACGTGCCCGATCAGTTCATGACCTATATAAATCGGCACTAAATGTATTAAATCAACGTTGTCACTGGTTTTTTTTCCCATTCCTTCGCATTATTCAGTAGGTGTGTTTTTTTTCTCTCTATCGCAAACTGTTACTATTATTAGCGTCGATGTGAAAACATTGGCCTTTTTAGACAACTGCTTTGATATCCCCCATTTGGGTAGCTACAAGTTTTGTTCATATCTTATTTTTTCTCTCTATCGCAAACTTTTCCTATTATTAGCGTCGATGTGAAAACATTGGCCTTTTTAGACAACTGCTTTGATATCCCCCATTTGGGTAGCTACAAGTTTTGTTTCTATCTTATTTATTATTGACTTTACATTCTCCCCTTATTAACAGTACTCACGAATTCTCGCGTGTTTTTAATCCAATTTTGCAACTCTCGTTTTAATCTGTTCAATAGTATTAGAATTTTTCACATTTTCATTTTCGGTGACTTTCTTTGTTAATTTGTCAACAAATTCGGTTCCTTTTGTTCCACCGTGCCCGCTGGTATCCATTTAAATACGAAGTGATTATTGTAATTTAATTCTGCAACTTCCATTCCCCTTTATCTTAAAAACGGCATTATTTTCGGGTTACATCTTCTATTCTATTATTCTTTATAATTGTATTTAACGAATCGATTACTATGAATAAATTACGATTTTTACTTTTGCAGATTTCATTAAAATCAGTTACTCGTACTAAGCGCGCAGCAGAAAATTACTGCATAGTTCTTTTCTTTGGAGTCTATTTATACTAATTTACGCAATTTCGTCGACCGTCTTGATGTTTTTTCTTTATGGACCTCTTTTTTTCTTTTTTTTTTTTTCATCTACGGACATTAAGCCGGCGCGAATGAAATTTTTAAAGTGTCAATGTGCGGCTGCGGGATTTGAACCAGGTCTTACCTGAATGAAATAGCACTGCCTAACTAACTAGACCACACGGCTCTAGAAACTGTTTACTGTCGGATGTTGAGACTAGGCTACTAATGCGAATGGTTCTTAATTGTTTTGGCGCCTGGCTTTAAATACCATTTGGCCACTAACTAATCATTAAATTAACCTTTTCAGTAAATCAGTTTATACTTTTTTGGCTGTCGCTGGGATCTGAACTCATAACTACTATCTTAATAATCAAGAGTTCACGCCACCGGGCTATCACGACGGCCGTTTTCCAATTTTCATTTTGGGTTATGAAAAATTTGCCAGTCAACTTCGCGCACCTGTTTCACTTTTATGAAAAAGCTAGCCATTGGGATAAAATTTTACACCAGTTATTTTTACATCTCGTAATATTTATTACTTATTCAAGATTTATTGTAGGGTTTCAATAATCGTGTAGACACACCTTATGGGCCGCGTTTAGAAAAACTAAACCGGGTATCATTTTCTGTATTTACAATGATCTTGCATTTTGGTTGAGATGATGCTTTGATTTCACACCGCATTAATCTCGTTTCCGGATTTTACCGATTAGCATTATAAATTACTCGTTTGCGGATGATATAACAACACAGCTAGAGCACATAAAGATATATGAAGGAGGCAGAAATGAAAATGCAAAAAGGTCTAATCACAATAAGTAAATAGGTACATGATAAAAACTTAAGAATTAATGTGTACCAAAAACTAAAGCAATGGTACTACGAATGAAAAGGGATAGGTATGTATATTGTCCAAATTTAATAATGCACTCAAACGAATGTGTACATGAGTGGGACGAACGAAATGAATGTGAAAAGATAGGAGTAGCGACCCGATATAAATATTTGGGGGTAATGATGGACCAACACTTAAGGTAGGACGTACGTATAATACATTGCAAAGAAAATTAGGACAACATTACCAGCATTATACACGCTTTAAAGAAATATGCAACAAATGAAACATTAAAAATGGTGTATCATTCGCTAATCGAGAATCAGATATGGACTTCAGGTATGGGGAATGGCTAAAGGTAAATAGGCAAAGTAAGTAAACTGCAAATAAAATGAAATTAATTTCAAATCATAAATACGAGACCGAAAGTAAAATAATTCAAAAAGAAGAGACGTAATGAGCACAAGAGGAGAATGTACTTATTCATAAAGATATAATAATGACAGGAAAGGAAATAAAAGTGGAGAAAAGAAAAAATACATTATAATAACGCAGTTTTGTTAAATAAAATGCCTAAAGAAATAATAGAGGAGGAAAAAATTGGGGTGAAAAAAAAAAGGAAAATAAAGGGAATGTTAAAAGAAAAGAGGGAAATATAGAAACAGTAATAAGCATTAAATAGGAGAAAAGGAAAAAGGTGACAAACAAATGTGAAAATAAAGGTGAAAAGGGACGGAACAAAATAAATAATAGATTAGTTATAGTTAAGTTAGAAATAAGTAAAAAATCGGATAAGTTTGTAACAAAATATTTGCCCGGCGATAAATATATATATATATATATATATATAAACTCGGTCATTTTGGCCTCGCAAGGGGCTGCGCCCCTTGACCCCTCTTGCTTTCATTTCTGTCTCTTTCTCTTCTATACTTTGTATAAAATGATCAAAATTTACAACGTAATTCTTGCTGGCATCAACACACACAAAAAAATAACATAACCACAAAAATCCTATTCTAACATTTAACTTCCGTTATAGAAAATTGAGACATTTTTCGTTACATATTTCATTACATAAAATTGTGACATTTTTTAAATAGCAATAACAAAAATCCTACAAAATATAACAAACGTTACATAAAATTGGAACATTTTTTTGGGACATTTAGCGTTACATAAAATTGCGACATTTTTTCGAATGGGGGGTTAGCCTAAGAATTACGTTGTAATTAATAATATAAGTAGTATGGTGTAAAACTCATTAAATATAGACAAACTCGTCGACAAGCGTATAGCTTGACGAGAAAATGCGTAAATAGTGATAAATACATATATATATATATTTCAAAAAAAAACTAAAGGTCTCTTAAATGTACGAGATTCTCCTAAATAAATATTTGAAAGCGATAATTCTTTGGCATGCTCGTTGGAACTAAATGGTTTCTTGTTTATAGCAGGCGGGTCTTAAATAGAGATCATTTTCTTCTATCACATAAGCCTATCTTGCTTAGCAAAAAGGCATATCATTTATGTGCTCGGAAATATAGGTTCTATTCGATTTGGAACTACATTTTTGCCCCTTTCCTTTATCCTTTCCTTCCCATCTCTAGCCGTTATTCCCCTCCTACTCTCCTTTATACGCTCTATCTCCGATCGCCTGAGAATCTGAGTAGGTGATCTAAAAGCTCATGTAGTTGGGTCAGTGCTGGCACCGAACCCATTTAAAAAAAATACATTTTTATCTTCAACTGGAAGTGTACAAGTGTTTCAGTGTATTCCCAGTCTCGTTGACTCGAATGCCGTTCATTCGATATAAAGGTTTGTTCAATGAATACCGCCACTATTGTTTCTTCATAGATTGTTTAACGTGTACCCAGAGGCAAGTACCCTAATTTTCCATGGAATGGTTTAAACTTAATCCAAACCAAAGGAAAACCAGACGCAACGAAAAAAGAAATATGACGCGGCGCATAAAAAATTATTTAAAACATATCCATACCGGAAAACGATTTATTTTTCGTTCCATTTACGTTGTATCCGAAGTGAAGTTGTTTTTTATTTTATTTATTTTCTCTATATCCCATACATACAGTGTGGTATTTATTAATTTTAGAAACCGTCTATTTAATCGTGTTCTTAATCAAATTAATTTCGCTGATTATCTCTTAATATTAGTTTTAAAGTGAATCGCTAAAAGTAATATCTCATATCAGTGAAACAAAGAGATTTTATACTTCGTCGAGTTGTAAAGTGACCAAAATCTTATTTTATACAAATATGTAAGTGTAGCGAGCGAGTTTTCAGTTTTATACATTTTACATTGAAACGTTTTAATTTTTATTTAAGATAAATTATTTACATTTATAATAGAAAAAATTATTTTTACAGAGAAAAACTGTTGTTTTTTTATAGAATGCGTATATTATTACGTAAAACTGAATGTATGTAAAAAAGCGAAATAATTTATTGAATAGCTTAAAATAATAAAAGAAAGAAAAAAATTACGCGTACGTATCACTCTTAAACTTTATTTCTCTAGAAAACAAACAAAATGTCCGTGAAAGGGTATTAACATTTAAATTTAGTAATTTTCAAATTTCTCAGTTCATTTAATATATCCGAAAGGTCGACAAAAATTACATCGAATATTCACAAAACATTTTTTATTCCAGTCGTAGTACTGGCCAGCACGGAAAGAGTAATGTACGAATTGTTATTAAGAATAGAAACGGCTGGAAAAGAGATCGGTTTAGTACTGAAATAAAAGTGTTCGATGTTAGTTATTAATAAGGATAACAAAATCCAACAACCGTTAAAAATGCTACAAGATGTACAAACCCAAGATAAATTAATCTATTTCGGTGCCTGCATCTCAAGAACTGGAGGATTAGACGAAGAAATAAAGAGGCGGATAGCACTGGCGAGCACCGCGATGGAAAAGCTTAACCGTATATGGAAAGATGATCATAAGATCTCTAAACTAACAAAATTACGACTCCTGCAAACTTCTTTGATGTTCTCTGTAGCGACTTACGGATCGGAAACATAGTCGATCAATGAAACCATGAGAAGGAAGATCACGGCTTTCGAAATGAAATGGTATCGAAAAATCTTAAGAATCCCATGGACGGCCCACATAGGACAAACGAATAGGTGTTAAAAGTGCTTGAGATCGAAACCAACCGACGGCTATTAACGTCCATCAGGAAACGTATATGCTAGGCTTTTTCGGTCATATAGTAAGAGCAAATGGGCTGGAGAAAACGATTTTGATGGGAAAAAGAAGAAAGGCAGACCAAAGAAGAACATCGACCAGATCAAAAAAATATGCAGATCAAATTTACAACATATCTTAGATATTTAGCACACGATCGGTACAAATGGCGACGTGTTGTATCTTGCGTCAAATAAGATCACGCGACATCCTACTCGGATAACGAAATGGAAAAAAAAGAAAAATAACGCCAATAACACATTGAAGTCCGGTGTATCTGTAAAAGAGAGATCTCGGTTTGAGCTGTACGACAGCGCTTTTAAAAATGTTCACTTTCCAGGTGTCGAAAATTATCTTACACAGAGGAAAGCGTGTTTTCTTGTGATGACGAATGGGTTTTGCTTGTTTTTAGCTCTTCCCGAAAAATTTTAAATTGAAATTTAAAAAATTGATTACGTAGATTTCGATTAAACTTCATATTTTGATTACGAAAAAAAAAAAAATGAAGATAACTAAGAATGGAGATATTCATATTTAAAAATCTACCAGATTTGAAGACTAATAGGAGAAATGTTTTAACTGTATGCCGTGAAAAATAATGAAAACGAGTAATCAATAATTCTCGACACTTTAAGTTACAGAACAGAAAAAAAAAAAAAAAAGGTGAAAATTTTACCAAAAAGAAACACAATCAGGAAGAATAGATACGGTTTACAGATCAAAACAGACGTAAAGAAAGTCTCTATTCGTAGCTAAAGAAGTCCGTTTATGGGATTCGTAAGGCTGCCAGTTTGTTAGCTAAGTAATCGATGCTGCCACCTTATACTCTTCAACAGAACATTTTGTCCATATTTGACCTGTAATCTAATTGTGGTTATCCTTCTTCTAATGGTTCTTCCGCATGCAACATACGTGAGATTTTCTTTACTTTTTTGAGTAAAATTTTGAATTTCAATGTAAGTTTGAGTTTTTAAAGAAATCTGTTAAAAAATAATACAAATTAGGAGACGCAGATAATAAAAACGAGAATTACATTTCGAACCATTCGCAAGCGTTTTCGTTGTACGTGCTTTATTGAATATATACCGAAATTTGCTCGTATCTCTGCCGAAATAACACGTCTTCGCAGATGTACATACATACATATATCGTTCAACCAAGTAATCAAAAAGTTACACTAATTTCTTTTTGAAGATGGATGTTTTTTGAATATGAATTATTTTCTTTCTTTCCCTGAAATGTTTATAAACTTTATTATTTCATCGAAACACAACATGCAGCCAGCCACATCATCTTCTAAATTACTAACCTCGTATCAACACGAGATCCACCTTTTCCAAATTGTCTTGAACTGTGTTCTCTCAGTCTATATTTTGCTTATTCCTTTCGCGACTAATTTTTTATTTTCGGCGAAAAGCATTAAAAAAGAGTAATGAAAAATTTATAATTATAAGATAAATTTAATCGCATCGAAATAATATTGTATTCGGTATTTCGGTATTTAGCATACTCTTTTGAAATGTCAAATACCATTGCGTACGTCGGCGCAGCAAAAATTCTACTCCTAAGCTTAAATAAGCAGGTAAGTATTAAAAAAGATAGGTGGTTTAATCAGAAAAAAAAAAAAAAAATTATCGATCTAAATTTTACCTCATGCTTAGTCAAAATTATTGCAGAACTGAACATCTATTTGCAGATGATAACTATAGCGGTGCTTTTAACGTAAATCATTAAGGTAAAATTAGTTTTTCTTTACTCGTATGCTGTTTGCGTGTTATACGTTATTTACTTCGATGCAGGGGCGGTTATTTAATAAAGGGAATAATTTCTTATGAAATAATACGCGGCCGATTTGAAGGCATTTAAACTTTGCATCTAAAATTTGCATCTAAAATTTTCATTTAAAATTTGTATGACCTGACTGGTGATCTAAATCTTTAACCTATATGTATATCGTCATCATCATCATTTGTATGTGTCAGCCTTGCGGCTGGTTCGCACCATGCACCAATCGTCTCCAGGCCAGCCTGTCCATCGTCCTCTTCTTTAACTCGGAGTATGATGACATTCCAGTCTCCTTCAGTACAGTATCCAGGAAGGTTATTCGAGGACGTCCGCGCGTCTTTTTCCCTGTTATTTTTCCTTCTATTATATCTATTCTGGTTCTGCCGGAAAACATGTCCTAACCACTGAAGCCACGTTTTACGAATCCGTTGCGTAACATTTCTTTCTTCCGCCATTCTTTCCAGTACTTCCTTGTTGCTTACTTTGTCTGTCCAACTGATTTTCTGCAACCTTCTCCAGCACCACATTTTGAATGCCTCAATCTTGTTCCGCTCTGCTTGTTTCAACGTCCATGTTTCCGCACCATATAAAGCAATTGACCATACACAAATATTTTTACCCAATTTTTACGCCGATCTATGGCTAAGGATTTTTAGGTGAGTAAGGCCTGCTTGTTTTTAAACGCCATTTTACCCATTGCAATCTGCCTATTTCCTGAGCACAGTCCACGTTATCTGTTATCATTTGACCGAGATATTTATCGATATAGGCTAAAATTCAAAATATAATAGAAAGTTAATATACTCTGAACAGTAAATGGA
Organism: Icerya purchasi; assembly: GCA_039619475.1. Lineage (NCBI taxonomy): Eukaryota > Metazoa > Arthropoda > Insecta > Hemiptera > Monophlebidae > Icerya > Icerya purchasi. Next base: position 545,978,555 of record CM077115.1, read on the forward strand.
TTTTTTAAAGTTTCATACCTTTCTGAACGAGTAAGTTACAAAAAATAATACACCGGTAGCGTTTAAAAAATATTAAAAAAAAACAAAAAAAAGAACAATTTTCGCGTTTTGGTTATCAGTTTTTATACCATTTTTACTGAACTCAAAAAAACAAAAAACGGAGGCTATGTTTACGTATAATATTTGATAGAGTGAATCGATTTTAATGACTCTTCGTAAGGTTAACAGTGGTCACCTGTACGAACAACGATGAGTGCAGTTATGCAATGAAAGAAAGGGGATGCCTATAGCGGAATGTTCAATCCAGTAAACACAATTAAACAACATTAAATTTTTTCCGGTTATGGGTCGTTTCCAAATCGCTTCAATCGCAAGAACTCCGCCAGACTTCGTAGTAGCCGCACCTCCTTGGAGCCGGCCAATCCCAAACATAAACATATCGCTAACAAAATTTAACAAAGCACAATACCGCCCAAACATAGTACAACTAGCAAAAAATACATATCATAGCGAGCTACACAGATCATGCATGCCTCTACACAGATGGAGCGAAGGCAAAATAGGACATCAGTCATCGGCGGCATGCTCCTTCGAAGTCTCAGGGGCAGCACAGTCAGTCAGACTGCACGATTGCTGTACAGCACCGGACGCTGAAATATACGCGATGGTCTTTTGCATCCAACACTACACCGATAGCAACCCCCAAAAAGACCTTACTCACGACTGACTCTCTACACTCCCTCCAACTCATCTCTGAGATTAAATCCAACAAAGAAGGTCCATTAATACAGGCCATCACATCTAAACACTGAAATGTCTTTCCTATGGGTGCCAACTCATGTTGGGATTCCAGGCAATGAGCGTGCCAATCGAGCAGTTCAGGCGACATTGTTCTCTCCAATGCCATACTTCCCCCTACATTAGCTCATTTGTTTATGCAGCAAACTGGAGAAGAATGTGACAACAGGGACGGCGATCTTCAAGTACGTTTCTCCGAAGCATAAAAACAATCACGGAGCCTTGGTGGCCCACGGACGCAGAGATTTTTCTGTCCTGAATCGTCTCCGAATAGGACATACAACCCTCTCGCACAGCTACATATTCACGAGCCAGGTACCACCCCCAAATGTCTGCCCCTTTTCTAGTCAATCGAGCGCCCCATCCACCTCTCACCTACTTCTCGAATGTTCCTCGTTTGCAGTACCGCACGATCCATATTCACTTTACCACTTCCTCTAGTTCTAAAATAATGTCAAATGCTCCGTCCACGGTAGCAGCTGTATTAGCTTTCATGCGGAGCAGCGGTCTGTACTATCGCGTTTAATCCCCTTAAGTAGGCTCCACATGCTGTAATAGACCCAGTAGTTAAACACGACACATGGAAACCCTCATATACAACCTTATAAACAAAAAAAAAGAAAACAATAAATTCTTAATGTAGTCAAACACAAATTCACTGAGAAACTTACGAAATGTTCATAACCTGTGTTCTGCAGTAACAGCTACAGGGATTATGATTACTTCGACGTAAAATATGTTCCCTAACTTGTGTAGCACCGCTGGTCAGCAAATTTTTCGATATGACGGATTTTTCAAGTTCCTTCAAAGAGTTATAATTTTTTTTTTTTTTTTTTTTTTTATTAAAAAAGCCCTATTCAAAAGAATAATAATTTTTCAAATTGCGACATTTAGAAAATTCGAATATTAGATGCAATTTCTTTTTTAAATGGAAATACGATATTGACTTATTCGGTTATTATTTTAAATAGGGCGAATAATAGTAATCGTCTAATTCCATTTGTGTGTACACTAATAAGAGATTATCGTAAAAGAATTTTATAGAGTTTCGATTTACGGTAAATAGTAATTAATAATTTCATGGAAATTTCGCGTTTTCTGATTTTTCCAATTCCACCGCTTTATATTGAAGAAATTAACTTCAACCTTTCTTAAAAATTAAAAAGAAAAAGATAAAAATGTTCAACGATTACGCAGCCAGATAAACCGGAAATAGTCGAATTTTTAATTTAGATAAATAAATAGAAACCGACATTGTAAAAAAAAAAAAAAAAAAAACCCCGAAATCCGTATTTAGCTAAATCGTGTTCAGATGAAAAATCACACAAACGGCGGAAAGCAATTCTGAAAAGCATATCGAAAGGGGAACATAAAAAAAAAAAATGAAAGAAAGTTCAATTACATGTACATTCTCGTATAGTTAAGCGAAACGGTAGTTCTTTTAGCAAAAGCAACTTGGACGATAGCGGCTTTGTCCTCCGCGATCTGTAGCAGTGCGATTCTCGCGATTCTACCGGACATTTATTAGAAGCATTGCTGGTGGCATGAGTTTTTTCTAGCGCCTTTAATTAAAAATTTAATTTACCGTAATATATACGAATGTAAATTCTGCGCTTTCCTTAGATCTCACATCGGCATCTTAACCGAATGACGTAACGGAATCTGTAATGGATTTTTTGCATCGCAGAAACATAAATGTACGACACTGAAAAGTAGCCTTCAATTGCGTTGCGTGGGCCAAGAATAATCGGGCTCAAAATGATGTTCGCAGACGTGGCAGCATCCAGCAGCAGCAGCAGCAGCAGCTCATTATCATTATGTATAACAGTGCAGATTGGACTATTTCGTTCAATGGGGCTGTATAAAAAAAAAATTAAAAATTGAAGACGTTATTCCGGATTAGCGGAGGCCGCGCGCCGTCGCTGTGGTTGAAATGTTTAACTAGCGAGAGGCAAAAACGATCCGGAGTTTTCGGGGAAAATATAATTTAAGAAAAGGAGCAGGATAAAAGGAAAGAGAGGTAAAGAAGAGTAGGAGGAAAAAATAGTGACTAGATAAAGTGGTCTAGTTGAGCGGCGAACAGAAACGTGCTAAAAGGACGTGGAAAGATAAATTAGGAATTTTTTCAATCAGCTTAAACAGCATCAGTGGCAACAGCAGCATCCATCCGGTAGCGGCCGCAATTCATCGTATTATTATTGTGTATAAGCGATATATTTCAAAAGTCCTCCTGCACCCGCCGCCGGCCGGGTCCGGCTTTTCTTACTTCAATTTATCTTCCTCGGAACGACTTCGCAATTTTCTTCTTATTAACCATAAGAAAAATTCTAATGTACGCGCGGCTCTCTGCGCATTTGTACTTGTCGCGTTGCCGTGTTAGTTTCGCATTTCGAAATTACACTTAGCGCGCGAAAAACTATTTCATCCCCGAAACAATATGCACCGGTAGAAAAGCTCTGGGCCCCATCGGTTGCACGCTCGTTTTCCAATCGATCCCGTTTCTAATAGTCTAATTTATTCGTCTTCCCTCTTTTGATCAATTCTGCCGAAGCTAGCGGCACCCCCACCCCCCTACCCCATTTTTTCCCCATATATCGCCTCTTCTCTTCGCCTTCATTGAAGAACACTCAATTGATCATTTGAAACTACGTAATGTCAGTGAAAAATTAAAGTCATTTAAATGGCAAGAACGATAGACGAAGGTGACCAAACCTGATAAATAGGGTAATGAACTTCTGAAAATATATATTTTTACAACTTCGTATAATAGAAAATAATAATAATAATAATAATAATAATGGGAAAAATAGGTGCCATCGCTAAATATAAAGTTGTCAGTCGCGATTTGAAAGTTTACCTTACCGCTGCACAATAAAAAAGTAAATGAATAATAAAATAAAACCCCCCAAAAAAAAAATAAATAAAATAAATAGACCAGAAAGAAACATTGTAAAAGTAAGAAAACGATATAATAATATTACTGATCTAAAGACGTTTTTGGCAAAAGTACGCTGAATTATTCGGTTAAAACCAGGCTCGAAGTAAATGTTTCGAACAAAACAAGACCACTCTGTTCATTTTCAAGAAAGCCTTAACCAAAAATAATCTCGTACGGCTCACATGAGTCGACCATAAATAACGATAATTCTTGTTCGTCAAAAGGTTGTTTTAACAGTTTGTTAGAAAGCGCTAGAAATTCTAGTCGGCATTTTTAACCCAACACGCGTAATAAGAAAAAGGAGAAAAGAAAATTCGGTACCACGCGTTTCGCAAAAGGCTTTGCTTCTTAACCCCATCCTCTAGATCCCCCCTTTACGCTTATTTCGATGGTACAAATGAAAGTATAAAAACATGGTATAAAACCATGGTACATGCTTTTGCTCACGCCCGGTCGCCTATTCATCTCAATCTATAATTCATTTAGAATTCCACGATTTAGACTTCAGCATTTTAGAATGTCCCCAAAGCTGCCTGTTGTTGATCTTTCAAACGTTAATTATGAAATGCGTAATTCGAGCGTTATTTATCTGCATTCTGGTAATAATAATAATAATAATAATAATAATGATAAAAAAATAATTAAAAACAATTATTGATCAGCAGCGGTAAATAATAGTAATGGTACCCACAATAATTAGGTTAAACCAAAAACAGACACGTCACATGTGTACGTATATACATATATATTTTTATGAAAATAACACACAACAGATACTCGCATAAGTGTATAAAACAAAGCAAGTCCATTGACAGGGCGTCAGGAATTTTGAAGTTAGGGTTCACAATGTACTAAGCTCAACGACAATAATGAGAGTAAGTAGGGCTCTCGGCTGCCTCGATTTCTCTGGTACCCGATTATTCCGAGCTAGGGGTAAACTTGAAAGCGACTTGAATCCGAAACGAGAGAGATCTCGTAAATTCTGATTCGGTAGCCAAGCACCTCAACCACTAAGGCAGACTTGTAGTTTGTAACAGTAATAAAAGTGGTGCTTGCTTTAAAACTACATTTGTAAAGTACATTCAGCGCAGAAAATATTATGACCCTTTTGCGTGCAAACGTAAAAAAAGTACATCGCATTTGTGTGATGTTGTAACTGGCTTACTTTTCGCTGTTAGAAGTGTACATTGTTGTTCTAGAAGTTTTTGAAAATGTTTCTTTTTAAGTTTGATTCCATTTAAAGGTACTCTCATATTTTTATGAGAAATATTAATATAACGACTTCTGATTTTATTTTCGGCCAGCAAAAATATAGAGACATCTATAGCTCTATTTCATTCAATTCAAAATTTACTTAAAAATCATTTTTTTTTTGTTTTTTTCAATATTTACACGTATTATTTTTTAAATTACACGAATCACGGATGTATTAAAAAAGCTTAAAGTATTCGAATCACAACAAAAAATATAAAAAAAAAAATTGCGACAGTAATTGAGAGTTATTGATAATTATAACAATTAAGTAATATCTCTCGAAAACGAGTTAAAATTTTTTTGTGATTGCAACGTGTGTAAAATTAGGATGATTTTCGAAATAAAGAAAAAGTAATATGCCAACGCCTAAATATCTTACCGTGGAAAATGGAAAATTTATTACACAGCAATGCGTTTCGGTGGAAAAATAACCGGAACATTATGGACAAAAAGACAATCTGAAAGAATTCGATGAAGAGAATTCAACAGAAGAATAGTCCTATTTATTCACGCGGTAAATCGTGGGAAATTTTCCCAATAAAGACGCAAAGAACGTTGAAGAGGATGCAACTCTTCGAGAATAAAAAGAGAAAAAATTGAACCGCTGGCTGTACAGCTAACAGAAAAAACGACCGATGCAATACGCAGGTGCTTCGTGAATATTGCCCTCCCATATTCAACAATAATTTTAATCGGGCAGGAGATTCAAGGCGAACGGATATTGATGCGGTAAGAGAAAATTTTTTGAGTGTTTAGTGTTTCCGTGCACGACACCTATCCAAATTTTGAGCGCAACACGTTTACGTCAATGATTACAGAGCTTCATTCGATTTTATTGAAGTGACCAATTTAATATTTCGGACTTTTGTAAAGCTATGCTCTCATTCGGTTCGAAAAGTCTTCGTCGACAATTTCGAGTTTTTAAGCAAGCTATAGTTTTCAACTTTAACAAAACTTTATTTTATTTCCCATTCATATTCGAAATTAGTAAAATATCAAATGCGGCAAGAATACAAGGATCAAGTCTTCTATAATTTTTATAAAAGTGTCGATTATAATTGACTATGCCATTAAATAAATGTACTATGAGTACAATAAAAACCAAAAGGTTATTACTGATTAAACGTTACAGAAACATTTAATCAGTCTTTTGGTTTTTATTGTACTCATAGTACATTTATTTGTCCCCCTTGACCCCTCTTGATTACACTTTTGTCTCTTTCTCTTTTATACTTTTTATAAAATGATCAAAATTTACAACGTAATTCTTAGGCCGGCTTCCATTACATTTTATATAATAAAAAAAAAAAAAAAATACAACTAATGATTTACACCATAAATTTTATTAAACTACCGAAACAACTTAACACATACTACAACACATATAAATAATACTTTTTTTGGTTTCCATGGTATTATTAAATTAGTAATGTAGTGTCTTTACATGCTTAAACTTATGATTGGACTTCTTGTTCATCAATCTGCACAGTAATAATAGGAAGTGTGTATTCATATTATATTTTCAAAAACGAAAACCGCTATCGAACACAAACGTGAATTGCGGAATCAAAAACGGGACGACGAACTGTGTGCAATAGCGAAGAATTTGCCACATTTATACGTGATGATACGTCTTTTGGTTCGAAAACGGCAGATGTGGAAAAGTTTGAAGCGTTTGATAGCATTTTAAGTTAACCGCCTCCTCTGTTATAATAATAAAAAATAATAATAAAAAAAAAAAATTATCTTAAGAAGCCACATTTTTTCACGTTTTTTGACGAATACTCAGATTAAATGTTCACCGATTTTCATCATTACTCACATGGGGTACGTAAGTTGAATGGTACTCTTTCTAGTGGACTAAAGAATCATTAAAATCGGTGTCTATATAAAAAATATGAGTTATGCGCGAACAAACATACAAAAAAATAGAAAATATACGCGACGAACGTATAACTTTTTGAAAGTCGGTAAAAATTAGAATATAACAATACATAAAATTGGAGCATTTTTTCTAATGGGGGCCGGCCTAAGAATTACGTTGTAAATGGTGTATGTATGTGTGTGTTTGTATAATACAGTCCATAGTAAAAGGTACCATTGCGTAATTTTTTTCCATTATACTAAATATTTTCACACTGTGTTTATTCAATTTTGGAAACTTTGGAATTCCACCGGTGAACGGGGATAGTCTGTTGACGATATTAATCAATGGTGGTAGCATATAAATATTGACCGATAATTTTCGCAATAACGTAATGCACGAATACTACAATTATAGATTCAAGTAGACAAGCTCCAACACAGGCAGACAGACTATGCTTTTTGGCTACGGCGGGTTTACATTTTCTTTTATTCAACCTATGTATGTTGATTAAGCATTCCAGTGAAATAAGCTTAACTCCCGACATGCATGTTATACCTACTGCCAGGTTGAGTTTACATAAATATCGTTATATTACTTCAGGAGTAGTTGTCGCCAAAGCCTCTAGAGTTGATAGAGCGCTTGGCTTCTTCCGTTAGATCGAAATTATTATGAAAATCATTAAATTAAATAATCGCTAATAACCACGTGGATGGCAATGGCAAACGTGCATACCATCATATGTGCGATAGTCAGTAGACGGCAGCGGACACACAGGAGAGAGATTGCATTTGAACATCGATAAAAATCAAACGATTACTAATCAGTTCCGAATCTATTCGTACTGCATATAACAAAATTACTATGAACACTATAATACATCTGTACAGCTGAAATGTACGAGAATAGGTAGTCGCCGACGCTCGCGAATTAAGTATGACGCTGCTATATGATGATGGTTCAGGTAAATAAACAATCGAAAATTGCCAGCGCTCATAATTCTAATCTTGATGCGAATGATGCTTATTTTTTTTGTTTACTGAGGACCGCGCCACGTCCGCGGCTTTTGTTAATGACATCGTTGGTCGGTTCGGCGCGGAAGAGTTGCTTACATGTTTCCAGGCTGAATAGCGTTAAAGAGGTTGTAGAATGGTACGCGGAAGTCGGAAGAATAAGAATACAAAAAAAAAAAAGGAAACGGATAATAATTTAAAAGCAGGCCAAAGCGCGGGAAAAATTAAGTGCCATTCCGGAGATGTAAATTAATAGAGGAAGTGTAAAGTAAAATAGGCAATTTTCCGCAACTTGCTTGGGAAATCCAATTAATTTTTCACTGCGGACCGGGAAACTCACTTGTTCTATGACGGCCGGGACGCATTCTATAAAAACAAAAGGCTGCTCTAGCCCTGTGTGCGAGGAAAAACTTCTAATTCGTATTCGGTTGAGCTGCGTAGAAGCGCTGACGTTTCCCGACTATGTTTTTTTTCTTTTTTTTCTCTATTCGATGATTCTTATTCCGCTCAAGAAGATGGGGGTGGGGTGGGGAAAAAAGAAAAGCGGCTGCTAAATGAAGAAGAATTTTAATTAAATTCACTCTAATAGGCTACTTCTCGCGAATGTCCGCTGCTATCGATGGCTGGACAATTTGTGTGTACGCTCGCGGAGCTTTTAAAAAGCGGTCGCGTGCCGCGATTACTACTCGCGTATCGATATGCGAACCGAAAAAAAAAAAAAACAACCGATATATACCGGATAACAACTCGATCATAAATAAAAAGGGCAAGGCAGTGCGGCTAACCGGGGTTCACTCTATTCACGCAAAGGCCGTCGTCGAAATCTGCTGCGACCGGTGTTCCCCGCTGAAATTAGATCAAATAACAAAACCGTGTCCTGTCGTACGGTGGACGCGCGTTATTAACAGCATTCCGTCGCCGCCGAGGACCCTTTTAACAAACAGCCCGTCTTTCGCGGCGAAATCCAATCTGACCGACCTAACTGCCCGCGACCGGCAAAGGGTAGCACCGGACAGTTTACCGGCGCGCATACAAGTCCGACGTTTTTGAGGGATAATCTCGAGATGTGTAACGTAGAGAGAGAGAGAGAGAGAGAGAGAGAGAGAGAGAGAGAGAGAGAGAGAGAGAGAGAGAGAGAGAGAGAGAGAGAGAGATAGGGAGAGAGAGAAAGAGAACTGCCCCGAGGATTAAACACAATGCACCATTCGCAGAACCGTGTGCAGTACATAATACGGGAGCGGAGCTTTGGCAAAGGCCGAACGAAGAACAACAGCGAGGACGTACTTTTAAATGTACACTCCGATTACTTCCACTCAATTTACAGACAAACAATTCGATTCCCCCCCATTTCCCCCCGCCCCTATTCAATTTTTCACTAATTCCCGGAGAAGCACTCAAGCTATACGAGCAGACGCACATGTGTGTATAGACATTATCTCCAGCTCTACATAATATACCTGAAAATTCGTCCTTTCTCTTCTGCGCTACTACCGGTAACGAGGCTATTTAATAGGTTCATTTTAATGTTCTCGGAAGAGGAACGAAAAAAAGCGTTGTACGCGAGTGTCTGTATTTCACGGTGCGCGCGTGTGTGTGTCGGTGAGTGTGTACACTGCGCGGAAAATCGCTGTTCCGACCGGGACAGCAATTTGTGATAATTTAACAGCCTCTTTCCGTTTGTTTTTCAAACAGCGATTTACATAAAAATACTATACCGTGTGTTGACATTAGTTCACAATCAAAGCTCCAATATCACACAGTATGTGTAGTGTCGAAGAATCGTTTTAATCCGCCCGCCGATTATTAAGTTCCCGTACGAATTCCGTTCGAAACGATAATGTACGATGCGCGATGGGCGAGACTGTCTTTCGTCGAGACTACAGACAGGAGGAAAAATATAAACTATTATAGAGTATTTAGGCAGAGCTTATCGACGAAATGCCGAAAACTTTCCCCGGGGTTCTTATCCGAAATTTCGAAGTATTATAAATAAATATGTCGGAGAAAATTGTATATTTCACAGACACAATATCCGAAATCTTACAATGACGGAAAACGTTATGTGATCGGTCAAAAGTGCAATGGCTAAACATCGAGTAAAACATCCAGGAAAAAACATCGAGTTTAAACGGGCTCACGTCAGACATTGGGGCTACTCCGAATGAACGGATCGTAATTTCAGCTGTCACAAATCGATCGAATATAAAAGAAATTTCGTTTAGATTTAAATAAAGTTTTATAATCGACGATATCGTAATCCGACTGACAGAATTAGATTTTTAATAAGTTCGCAAGTGGATTACAAATACCGACTACGTCATCATTTTTACAAAGAGAAATAGTTTTCGACAGTTAAATATTTAAAGCTTTCACCACAGCGATTACTCGTAATAAATAATTTTCGGAAACCACTGTATGCTTAAAGAGATATTTAATTAGGTTAACGTTTCGACCAGTTTGCACTGGCCATTTTTTTTTTTTCATTTTTTATTTGTTTATAAATGGGTTCGGTGCCAGCACTGACCCAACTACATGGACTTAGGTCACCTACTCAGATTCTGAGGCGATCGGAGATAGAGAGTATAAAGAGGAAAGAAGGAGAACGGCTGGAGATGGGAAAGAAAGGATAAAGGAAGCATTGAAAGGGAGGTAGGAAGATCCAACGCCAAAAATTCGGCGTATAGACGAGAGCACTCGGGAAAAACATGAAAAACCCAAATCAAAACAGAAAACCTACCTCTATACAGCAAAAAACCGACAAAACGCGTAACAACAGATAGATAAACAAATAATATAAATCCATATGAGAAAAAAGGTAAAAAAAAGTATAGTTTTGATTTGGGTTTTTCATGAATTTTGATTCTTATTTTATTGTTATTGTCGATGGCAATTTTCGTTAGTTCAGCAGTTTGCTTGTGATGATGGCCAGTGCAAGCTGGTCGAAAGGTTAACCTAATTAAATATCTCTTTAAGCACACAGTGGTTTCCGAAAATTATTTATTATGATTTTTCGACAGCTCACCGTGCCCGTTGTAACGTGATAGTTATGAAACCGCTTAATTTTACGTAACTGGAAACTGTTTGACGTAGGTCTAAACAGTTGCCACCAACGATGTATACTTACCGTGTTACGCAGAGGACACACATCATAACTATTCGCAGTTCCCCCAATCATACTGAAAAGATTTTCCCTAAGTTTATCTACTTTAGTGTGTAACTGTCGAACAAGCCGGACTGTAAAAAAAAAACTGGTCGTCGACCTCATTTTCTCTCATCTGTACGGATTTTGATTTTATATATCGTATCAAAAACAAAAATAAAATAACAAAATTTATGCCTTAGAGAGTGGTGACTCTGTGCTTTAATGATACGAGGAGATCCCAGCGAAACTCGGATAAAAAGCTTATCAACAATATTAAACTATAACCGATCGGCTGATTTTTCAATACTTTCAAAAACAATTTGATTATACATTTTTATTTTATCATGGTGGAATTTTCAGATGGGGTTGGCTTGCAAAAGAAAACGAATTCAGCAAAAACCATATTCAGGACAGACGTTTAAGAGGTGATGCTTTAGCAAATGATTTTTAGTTACTCAAATCACATCCCTATTTATCATATATGTACCAACATTATATCCCATATTCCTGTTCGTAATATCATCGGAAACGTTCTTTGTCTACATACACTCACACTTTAAAAACTGAATATTGCTGTCCAACGCATAGTGCCGATTTTTCTTTTTGAGTGCGCGTCTCATGAGACTTCTACATATTTTGCTAACTTCGTCGTTTCCCTATTTAATTATGTAGCCTTCACCTCAACGAAAAGCTAAATCTGCCGTCAATTATGAAAATTCCCCCTTTTTTCCCCAAACAAACGACCCCCCCCCCCGTATAATGAACATAAACCGTCCCCGATAGAATTTCCGATTTTTTGCTTTGCAACTATTCGAAGATTTCGCCGAATCTCTGAGGCTAGCGTAAAAAAAAGAGAAAAGGCCGATAATCGCCGAGCGTTCAATTCCATTAGACATGGTGAAAGAGAGAGAGAGAGGAAAATAATCGGAAAACGGAATGCAGAGCATAATCCATTTTCGTGTGCGGGAAAATTTCTCGCTCTTTGTGATAACAGCGCCGTATGAAAGAACAATAGTTTCTAAATGAGCAGAGAGTGGTGCATATTCAAGCTGAAACAGGCCGGTTATAAAATTTTAACGTCAATCGGGCTTTTATCGGCGCGGCCGTCGTGAAAAGCGTTGCCCGACAACTGAAAGCGACCCGCTCCTGCGACGTAATGGCGGTTAGTTGCACTTTGAAGCGGAATTTTCCACGCCGGGAAAATTCTTGCACGAATGTCGCTCAATGTGCCGTTGTTAAATTTAATTGGCTTTTCCGGGCGGCCGGCTGGTAATTTACACTGTAATGTTTTCATCAAAGACGAATTAGTCTCTAAGATAGCCGGAGAGTGGCCTCGCTGAATTTGCGTCAGTCTCTTTTCGGTCGACAATGCACACACTATTCGCTGCCGCCTATTGGCCAGATGGAAATGGCCAACGGAGAGTACGTATGGGGCGCTTCCTGCAGGTGTAATTAAAAGAATTAGCAGCCCGGCGCACAACTGTTCGCACTGGAATTAGCTGAAGTTTGCGGACAATGGAATTAATGGACAAGTTCATTTAAGGCTTACTCAGCTGTTACACACAACACCTCGAATCGGACATGGTGCTGCACGTAAATTTTAACCTCGGACACAGTCTGCGACAACAGCCTAATGCCATAACGACCGATTCGACGAAAACTTCAGCGCAAACCGGCAGAGTCACACTGTCTTCATTTCTCCTCTCATCAAACCATAACCATCGAATGTTCTAAGCAAAGAAATTTCACCACTGTCAGTAGTGTTTCATGTTCTGCATTTTGGTGCATAATTCCGAATTTTCACTAATTGGAATGCAGGAGCGCTAGTGTAGTCTCATATAGCTACGTGCAGGGGGCTGAAAATGAAATCAGTCCAATCCGGCTGAATTCATCCTTCAATTCTGGTAATCAAAATAAGGAAGATGAACTTGTTCCTTAATGAAATTAACCAAAATTTTCTTCTCGGGGGATATCGCCAGGGCTTTATATACCTCTCGTAAAATCTTTTTTTACCGTTTAAGCATAATATATTTTTTTTTTGTTTTGTTATTACTATTTTTATTCACTTTTTCCCCATACATGAATAATAATGTATAAACAAATGTATATCTTGTTTTGTTTTGCTTCTTTTTGTAATCTCCAATCAGCGTGTTTCATTTTTAATTTTTCCAGAGACAATTAAATGTCGAAGGAAAAGTTTTTTTTTTTTTGTTTTTTTTTTTTTTTTTTATAATGGGCAGTAAAAAATCGATTTCTCGCGAGAGTGATAGGGTATACTTTTTAGAGATCTATTCATACTTGGAATCGAAATAATTTTGAATGAAATTTTTGTATCTTACATTTTTACATTTTTTCATCGTGCGAATACCGTCTATGAGAAAAATTCGTCATTTTAGAGAGACTTGCAGAGAAGGCCGTATGCACATAAGTATGGAACAATCGTCGAATGATCCGATTATAGAATGGAAATGAGTGAGATAGAAATTTCGTCATAACGATTCCTGATAATAGTCTAAAAATAACCATTAACAAAATCCGACATTATCGGGATTACCATTAATAGAGGAGAAAATAAAAATTTATTTAAAAAAGAAAATACTATAGAATACAATCGAATGATCTCTATTGAAAATCACACATATAACTTAATAAACTCGTTAATTTAAAAAAAAAAAAAAAAAAAAAAGAACGAAAGGAGAAATTAAAAAGGTGAAACGGATATCGGCACTGTACCTGAGTGTGTGTGTCTGTGTGCAGTAAGACTCGTCTAAAGTAATACGAGCTGTGGAAAAGCACACGTGACATTCGACGATTTTCATGGAAAACGAATGATCGGACTATGTGAACAAGACGATACCCCCCCTGGTAGCGGAGACCGGTGGATACGCTAAAGTTGGTTCCGTTGGCATAATGAATAGAGTTCTTTTTGCGCAATTTTCAGAATTGGCGCTCGTTTATGCTGAACACGGCATAATTTCTAGTCGACGGTTTAATTGTTTTATTTAAGTTTACAACCGTTTAACCTAGTCGTAATTCATCTAATCCGGCACAGTGTAACACTACGGTAAAATTGAAAATAAAATGAATTAAATTTCGCCAACTAGAAGGAAGAAAAAAACAACACTTACAATTAGTGTGCCTGGCTTGGAATCTCCGACGGAGAAAGCAACTAGAATCCGCCTAATCGTTAGCAGGCGGAGGAGTCGTAGCGGTCGAAATGTTACATTTTATTTTCCCTTTCATAAATTTTCTCTAGTTGTTGTGTCGGTCTAAATGAGTACCATATAAGAATAGAGTTGATTTTCAGTTGTACGATGTCGTGTATTATGTTTTTGTTATCGGTACAGTTGCATTCTATTGACGTTCTGTTAATATACTAACTTACTGATAATATTTAATCACGAAATAGATTCTTCGCGGCATGAAAAGTAACTCTCTGTGTGCTGAAGTGGCTCAGGTGTTAACTATGCCTTCAGGGATGCCAACCACCAGCTGCTAAAGAGCTCGTGGATTTTTATTTCGTATCGTAATTAGTATTATAATTATTATTGTTATTTCTTATTATTATTACTTGCTATTATTATTATTGATTATTATTATTTTATTCTTATTCGTTAGTATTACCACTACTATTCGTTATTAAAAGTTCACTGGATTTATCATTTAAAATATATTTATATCAGTACACCTGTAATTCCAAAACGGTCGACCGTAAAAACACAATTAATTAAAAAATATGCACGTGTAAACGAATATGACGACGGAAATCATAATGGGTATATAAAAAATATAATATGAATATGAATATACGTATCTCTGATTGGTCCGGCGAGACGGTCCTGTCCGCGATGGTTTCGAATCGAATAGCGGCTTGTGCGAGTTTCCTTTTATTGAGTACGTAATATTGAAATTTTTCGTAACCTTTTTTTTTTTTTTTTATTTGACTTATAGATCGCGGAAATTCAAAACGAAGTTTATTTAAACGAACGTCAGTCGTAACGCATACCTTTTCGACCTTATCGGGACGACCGCTTCCTAGCCGCGACTTTCTTTGAACCGAAATTTACTCGACATCCAAACTACGACTTCTTCTATAAACGTCTTCTCGATCGCTTCTCAAAAAAGCGAAGCTCCCTCCACCGCCAGGCGGCGTTTCCTCCAGCACTACTTCCGTTACGTCAGACGTGATGTAACATCACGCCATACATCATCTCCAGCCATTCGCCCAACTACAAACACACATTTACACTCACACTCCTTCACGCCTTCAACTCTACGTTAATTACTAATTTATTTATTTTTTATTTTATTTTAATTTATTTTTTATTTACATGTAATGTACACATTATACAGTACACAGTAATCATTTGAGGAAGAAATATTCGTACGATCGGGACTAATACTTGAAAAAAGTGTTGGCTCTGTCACACTAAAAAACGATAAAATTTAAAACATAAACACGTTTATCAAAAATGAATAAATAATAATAATGATGAAGCGACATTTTTTTTCCAAAGTGTCAGACATTTATCTGGGATTTTACATTTTAACTGGTCACTCCATCAGGCTAAGTACAGGATCAACACGCGTGAAAATTAGTTTTAAAAACTACCAAAAGACAAAATAATTAACAATATGTATATTCCATATGCGCAAAATAAAAAACATCTTCTTCTTCTTCTTCTTCTTCTTCTTCAGGTGCTTTTTCCTCGAAGGAGGTTGACTATCATATTACGAAACAGTTCTCTATTGCTGGCTATCCTTAAGGCTTCTGAAACTTTCCTGATATTCAACCATTCCAGTAAAATTTTTAATCCAGTCCGTTCTTCTTCTTCCTCGGCACCGTTTCAATACTTCCCCTTGTAGGATAGTTTTTTAATAGCTCATATTTATTGCTTTTAATTATATGTCTTAGGTATTCTAACTTTCTTCACTAAAGCTATCAGTTCTCTATCTTTTTTCATTCCGGAAGGATTATTATTAGCATGTAGCTGTCTTCAAATACCCGAATATATGCAATGTCATTTAAAGAAACGATTATTTAAAAGGTTAACGGATAACTAATATGTCTGTAGAATGATTTGAGGTGAATGGTAAAAACCGATTTCAAGCATGGCATGGACATGTAAGGGGACTGCTAAAGTCACGTACGTATAAACGCCCAATTCGTGACAACTTCGCTCATCAGCGGATGCAATCAACTTTCATCAAAGGAATGCTTCTGATGCGATACTGTATCAGTCATACCCTTTTCAGCCGTACTTTATTATCTTCCTTCCGTTTTCGTTTTTCGTTAGTTGCTTCTCCATATTGCCCTCCCAAAGTATTTATTAAGTGTTTATCTCTTTCTATTAAACATTTCGCTTTCTATTCCATTTCATTGATACTCGGTCTTCCTACTCCATATTACGCCTCTGATATCCTGTCTCTTTTTCTTTCTCCACACAACATTCCTATTATTTATTCGTTTCTACTAACAACATTTGATACCGTATAAATAGATATGATTGACTCCTTCCTTTTCTAATTATTTCTAGGTAAAGCCCCCTCCCCCGGTTGACAGGTCCAAAAAAAAAAAAAAAAAAAGGTCGGATAACGAAATAAATATCAAAGGGATAATAGAAAAAATTGATTTCTCACATTCGTAGCGTGCGCCGATGGTTTTACATTTTAAAATTTTCAACGTGTAAAAATATTTTCGGAATATATAGTCCCATGTTCAGAGAGACTTGCAGAAATCGATATTATAGGGGTTGTTTCATATAATAGGTATGAAACAACTGCTGAATCACAATCGCAGGTGCAAATCCAGTTACAGAATGAGAGTGAGATAAAAGATGTATCCTTTGTTATGTTTTTGCAACAACGACGGTTGAAAATAACACCATTAACAATCCCTCGGCATGACATGTACAAGCCTTATGTCGTTTGTTAGATATTTCGAAATTAATCAAAAACTGCAGGAACAAGACGGTTGCCGTATGTGTATATTGTCATGTACGATGTATGTGATGTGTATGTGTATGATAAAGCGGATTATTAACGGAATAGTCATTGCTCAGCACTGATTGAGATGCGTGTTTTCTTGTGTTTTTTTTCCTCAGGTTCCGTAACAATTTCTTTTTTGTTCGCTCTAAAATACCGTTAAATTCGTATTTACATATATGTTCGCTTTAAAAAAATAAAAAAAAAAACAAAAAAAAAAGAAAGAAAAAAGTTCCTTAAGTTATACACTATGTAACATGTAACACGCATCTCTATCTGGACTCCCTCACCTGATTTAGATAACAACGGGAATATTAAAAAAGCCCGGTAACGGGGCTGGATATAATATTTTAATTAATAAGATAATAAGAAATACGTGAGTAACAAATATTTATGATTACATTTTTTTGTGTTTTTTTTTTGTTTATTAATTTTTGCGTGTTAGACCTATCCTAAGTAGACAATAAGCAGCATTGATATATCATTTTCATTTTACTAAATATAGAATACGCTACTGAATAATGATGGAAATGTATAAAATAGGCCAAAATTATTAAGGTCGATTTTTTTATTTCAATCGGATTACATTTTTGTCTAAAATATTATTATCGGTAAGATCGGATGCCAACGGATTGTCGTTGTAATCGTTGGATATATCTAATGCTGTGAATTCCACTTATAGGAGACATAATCGTTCCAAACACATGTATCTCGCTGTTATACTTCGTAGAACTTTTACCTGGAATCGCCAGATGATCTTCATATTTGAATTGTTAGCTATCCCCCTAAGGTTGGTAATCGTCCGTTGCTGACAAGCCCAGAGAAAAACCCAAACAAGAAAAGAAAAAAAAAGGTTTCAATCATACCGGTCTTTGGAATAATAACGCTCATTATTTTCGATTGACAAAGAAGAGTTATGTTCATTAATCATGTTCCGGTATTTCCAGCCGCTCTCTTCTGGCCGGGATATGATTTTTTCAGAGCTTAGTCGTTGATCTAAATGAAGACCGAAGCTTTTTTTCACTGACTCTGTTGTAGAAATTTGTTTTTGTATTCAGTTTTATCGGTATATTTTCAAAGTTTCTGTTTGACGTAAACAAGACATGATCGGATTTTGATTCATTCGATTCAACTTTTCATAATTTAAACCATTTTTCTATATTCTGAAGGAGTCCGATGTAGTGATTATTGGTCGATAATATTGATGTATCGTCAGCGAACAACAGCTATGTTGTGGTATCGTTGCCGGCTGGAAAATCTGATGTAATACTAGTCCTAATACACTACCATGTGAAATACTGGAATTTATAGCGTGAATCTGTGATTTTTTCCTTTTTTTTTTTTCTTCTTTTAATTGCTAATTTATATAACTAGCCAAATGGTAGGGTTATCCAATAAATGTTCTTAATGAATCGCAAGTAGGAGGTGTATCCATTGATTCAAGGAAGACTATGAAATTAAGTCTCTTATTTTGGTTCTATTTACGTCGTGATGTAGATGACGCATATAAAAGCGCAACAGCCAGCCGATTTCGGCGGTTATGTAACCGTATCAGATGTTTTTGTGCGAGCCTCCTCCGGATAATATCTTCCACTGTGCCTATTTTCAGATCCTGATGTATGACTTCTTGGATATACGAGGACTATTTGATAGATTAAGCTTAACACCTTGTTCTGGAATCGCTGGATAAAACTAGCTTATTAAACGTCTTTGACAGTTAGCTTGGCCGCGATACAGTTTTATATATTAAAAAACGGATTTTGTAGTGACACTTTCAAATTAAATATCCTATTAGCTAGTTATCAAATTCTCTTCTTTTCCTTTGGATGAAGTCCTCCCCATTTTAGTCTTCGATCTAAATAGACTTCTAGGTATCTCATTTCGCTTTTGCTCTAGAAGCACGTTATTATCAATTAGTATTCCTCGTTGATCTTCTTCTTGTGTTGGAGAACGAAATATGTGTAGACTTCGCTGGGTTTATAGCTCTATTCATTGATAAAATTGGTCACGCTGTTTTACGGTTTACCGATGGCAATGTATCCGATGCGATTATATCATCGGCAAACGATGTTACTTGAACAGTTTTGTTCGCCGGCAGACTACTGTATACAGATGATTATATCCCAGAACTCTGAAACCACAGCTAGGATGGAATTATAATCGATCATCATCGACCGTAAAATCTGGAACTAGGCCGGCGCGATAGCCTAGTGGCGTAAACTCTTTGACTATTAAGATAGTAGTTGTGTCATATAATCCCCTAATGATGACCAAAAAAGTATATACTGATTTACTAAAAAGTTAATGCAATGATTAGTTCCAAAATTTAAAGCCAGGCCATAATAAAAAAAAAACAAAAAAAAAAAACAAATAAAAAAAAAGCTAGAAATGCCTATTGTTTAAGTACGACGTACTTTTCTGATAGAAAAGATTTTAGTTTTTTAAAACGAGCCATCGAGCCAGATTCTATCAAAGGCCTTGGCGATATAAGCGCCATTTGTATTTATCCCCATCATTCAAATATGATTTGAACAATACGTAATAATACCAATGAGGGGCAGTTTTTGTTTCAATTTTCCAATATAAACCATACTTTGTCGAATGCTTCCTCTATACTTGGAAATTTCTTGTTTTCGAAACTACCGTTTATAGCATGTTGACTGTCCGATGGAATTGTTCGGCGGTGCTGTATTCCGAAGTCAAACACTGCCGTATATGCGACATAGTTATATGTAAACCGATAAAACAATAAAAATAAAAAAAATAAAGTAAAGCTATATCATTGATACATAGACTGTGAAGTTAAGCTTTCCATAATGACACTTTAATCCATCTGATGAGAACACTGGAGCCAGTTCCTTTCTATTTCGGATCAGCCTTTACTTTCCCCCAGGTAATTCTCTGCTATAACCAATATTCAATTTCAAATTAGCTGAATACCTGGGAGCGATTCGAATAGGTTATCGGGACTTGTCTCGATAACCTATGACACCTCTGGTTGGCAGCCAAGCACCTTAACCCCGCTGCTAAAAAGAATAATTCATTATCGTACGAATGAAAAGTAGTCTACATAAATTCGAACAGTAAAATTCCCCCTGCATCCGTTATAATTTAAAACAATACAGAAATAAATAATATGAACAGTGATCAGAGGAAATAAATAATAGCACAACAGTGATGAAAAGAGAAAAAACATAAACGATAAAAAAGCATTGAATTATTATATCGTAAAAATTTAGCTATTTCAGAAAATTCACTGACCTCGGAACGCAGTGTAACCGATATTTCCTCATCGGGTTACTACTACTGTATAATATAATAATTCGTACGCGGGTTTTAACAACCGTCTCTCGCTTCCGCAGTTTTCCTAAAAGCCGTTTTGCAAAAGTTTACCTGACAGTACAGTTCCGGCAGCACTCGTGTGTGTAGGTGTAAATAAAACTATATACGATTCCCGTTACGAGCTACGTAAGTTCTCGCGCTTTGCATTTAACGGCTAAAAAGCTGCGACGATATTAACTGCACGGTATAATACCGAGGAAATTCGATGCAATTTTAAATTTTCTGATATCGCTCGTTATACTCGATACAAAAATTATTATGCTTAAAGTGCAGACAGGCAGAACGAAAGGGGACCGAGGGGCGGAGGGGGAGGCTTTATGAAAAAATTGCATCGAAGAAATATGAAAAATCGGATCCGTTTTCGCAGTCACGATGCTCGTAATGTTTAGAGGTTCGTGAGGATTACGTTCCAGAACGCGATTTCTTAACAGATTTTCCCTTCTTTTATTAATTCCGAGAAATGGAATGGTATTTCGCATCTAATGGAGTATTTGCCAACAAGCAAGAATACGTGCAAGAATGAACGTATGTATAAAGGAAGACGTTGTTGGCGAGACCAGCCGATGGGGAGATTAGCCGCCAAAGGCAGGGTAGGTAAATGCGATATTCTATCGCAAATGGTGAACTAGAAAAAATCCAAGCACACACATTTGTGACTCGCATTGAACGCGATGCCGTCGATACACGTAACGCTACTGGGTAACGATGACGGTCTGGCAGAACGGAATTCTAAACGTTTAAAGGCGGCAGGAAATAAGTATTCATGCGAGCGTATTCGTATATATCGGTTACGTTTACTTCAAAATCGGTTCTCCCCTCGGTTTACCTTTCTTCTGAAGCCATATCACGACCATATAGGAAACAACTTAAAAACGTTCCTCCAGGTGATTACGCTGGTAATTAATTCGAAGTCATCGACTTTATCGCTTTCACGTCGCAACTATCATCCGAATTTTGAATTTCTAATGTTTTCACCGTCTGCGAATTGAACGTAATAATTGTATTTTCCATTTTACGCGGAAAATAACATTTTTTCCACCCCGAAGATGTACATATACAAAACAGACAAAAACGAATAGCCAGAATGTTGAATACGACATGTAAGAAATGTGTCTAGAGTATGACCGATATAAAGGCAACGTGGTGCGCGACATACAACCACGCTTCATATCTCGATTAATAGCAAACGAAAATCACCGGAATTTAACTTCGAAAACTAAACGAATAAAATTAACAAGGTACAGAAAAAAACACGAAAATATAAACGGTAATGCCGACAAAACGAAATAAAATGATAGCACGTGTGAGCAATATACTATATACAGTTGTTCCAGTGTTAATTCTAAAACCATTTCGAAACTATTTGATGGATTCGTGAAATACAAGAGTCTCGATAATTGGTTAGGGTGTGTTTTTGATTACCAAAACGGTAGTGGATAATTGAAATCTGATTCTATATACATAATAAAGAGTTTACTCTCTATTGTTGTTTTAGATTTATTGCCTGATATGGGGCTTCCCGGGGTTTTGATGACAAATTCTTTATGTTTCGTCACGATCAGCTTTATTCGCGTTAATTTCTTGTCCAAAAACGGATCCCCCCGAAGTATTTAACGTCTTCGTCCGCGATAAGAGAATTATTTATAATTGTATTTTCAATGTTGTGGCTTCCGAGAAAATGTAATATGAAACGACTTGTGCAATAGTTTCCCATTAGCAACAACTGTTCGTGCTTCAAATTATGTAAATAATTCTTTCAACGCGATGTGTTTATGTTACCGTTGTTTTAATCTGTGAACGATGCAGCCGCATCGTCAACGGCAAAAGTAGCGACTTCAATGTTAGCGCTAGCGCCAGTACATCGACCGTTTAAAACAGACACAGTATGCGCTACCCTGCGGAATATCAGCCTAGATGTAATGCATTGCAGAGATTCTCTTTATTATCATATTTTACGGGAAAAAATTTACCTTTAGCGAGTTACAATTTTAAAAGTATGACGTTGAAATAGTTCAAGTGGAAAATAAGTCTGAAGCTCGTTAATTAATCCTTCATGTATTTTATCGAAGTCTCGGCTGATGTTAATGAATATCGCGTATCTCTCTAGTTTTAAGGATTCTATGTCGTTTACACAGCCCAGCGAATTCGTTACAAAAACTAAATTGACCATCAGCTATCGTATTTAAATCTCAAAAAACTGTTGCATCCGGTTTCATAGTATAACCTTTCATACAGTTTACTGAAGACTAATAGAAATCGATCCGAACGATGTCACCGTAATTAAGATGCTAAATTTTTTTCGACAAAATAGAACGATACCCCCCCCCCCGGAGCATTTACCTAATCAAAAACAAAATATATAAAAAGTAAATAAAAAATTAATGATAAACTATTGCGAGAGTGAATAATGCGTGTACAAATGAGAACCGATTGATGGCTGGCGGTTGTCGTTTCAGGCCGATTTGCGTTTCTGAAGGATGCGCGCGATTGTTGGGTCACAAAAAAACAGATCCTCAGCGATGAGAGAGTATGTTCGAAAGAAAAAACGCAAAGACACAAAAATCATAAAGCTAGAGTGTTCGTCAAATATTAGTCAAGGCTTCGTCAACAATACTGACCTTTTTAGCTAAAGAATCAATCCGCCCGGTAACCGATTCGATCCAAGAGAAGGTCCTAGTATCAAACCTGATTGCTTTGAAACTCGGTTTTATAATTAGATAAAGTTCGTAATTAACTATAGTAAAAGATTTTAATTTCGATTAGCACGTCTCCTCTCCGCGTTTAACAGGAATCCTGAACTAGCAACGACCCTCAGCAGCCGCAACAAAGTGTTACGTATAATTTATATAAATTTAATTAATCGTCGTCGTTTATTTTCATTATATCGAATTAGTCATTGTGTTCTCAGCCCCCGGTCGGCCATCTAAGAAAGATGGGTGCGTTAGGAAATTAATGAAAATTATACCGTTGAAAAAGTAAATTTAATAATAATAATTAATTAAGAAAGAAATTAAATAAAATCCACGAGCTATCTCGTGGCAGTCATCCCCGAGGGCTTTAGAATCAAATCAAATATAACATTATAATATATAGATATGTATATACACCTATATATATATATATATATGAAGCAAAGAAAGGAAAAAAATAGAAAACAAGGAGCATCATTTTTACATTTATGGCCTATATTTAATGATGAAGTTAAAGCCTGCATATTAATTAGGTTAATTAAGATAACTGAAAAGAAAAAATACAAAAAATAAAAACAAGAATTGTTAGTACAAAACAAACTAAAAAAAAAAAAAAAAATTAAAGAGAGAAGAAGATATGCTAACAATATCAAACATTTAATAACTAATTTAGTCAAACTACAGGTATCCGCCTCGTCTCGTGCGATATCATTCCTCTGGATTCCAAGTCACTCGAGAATTCCTGGGAATGAATTGACCGACAGAGCAGCCAAAGAAGCCGCAACGATTCTGCCTGTTCCAGACACTCCGATACCAGCTTGAAGACTTCGTTCGCTACCTAAAATTAGCTTTCGGCACACTATCGAACCAACGATGGCTGGCCATCCCGTGTTCAAATAAATTTTGCCAAAGTAAGCAGAATGTAACATCATGGAAGACTCACACCTGAGACGAAGAAGAGATGATGTAATCGTTATCAGACTACGGCTGAGACATACGCAACTCACACATGGTTATTTACTGCAAAAGACGCCGGTTCCAATCTGCAGCATATGTAATTCTAATCTTTCTGTTCTCCATGTCCTCACAGAATGTCCTCAGTTCAATTCCCTCAGATTAGTACACATAACCTTCTCTCCTCCTTGTGTCTAAAATATCCTCTCGAATGACCTATCCTTTCGAACCTAATCAGTTTCCTGCGCCATTCAAAGTTATACTATAAAATATAAATTCCGTAATTCATTTATTTAACATATACACCCTGTCAAGAAAGTATCGGGAATTGTCAATTTAAATCTCCCGGGTAATAGCTAGGCAGATAATTTTTTTTTTCCAGGTTGGTACAACTGTTTTGTATTATGATGCCTATTTTTAGCGCGATCTGTCAACCAGTGTGTTTACAGCAGCTGTTAAAATCAGTCGACCTTGAAGTGTTTTGTCGAAGTTTTACAATGAGTGAAAATATTGAACAACGTACTTGTGTTAAATTCTGTGTTTCGAACGAAATTTCTTGTGCCGATATACTGAAAATGTTACAGAAGGCTTTTGGTGAATCTGCTTTATCAAAAACGCGGGTTTACGAGTGGTACAGAGCGTTCAAGGATGGTCGGGAGACGGTCGAAGACATGCCTCGCTCTGGACGGCCTTCAACGAGTGTGACCGATGATAACGTCGATAAAATCAAGGAAATCGTTGCTGAAAATTGTCATGTGAGCTTGAGAGAGATGGCTCATGGATTGGGCATGTCACACGAGAGCGTACGTACGATTGTGCACGAAAAATTGGGTATGCAACGCGTTGCGGCTCGGCTTGTTCCGAAAGACCTGAATTTCTTTCAAAAAAAGTACCGAGAACAGGTAGCTGCAGACATGCTGGATCGAGCCAATTTGGATCCTACCTTCTTGGAACAGATAATTACTGGTGACGAGACATGGGTGTACGAGTACGACACGCTTACGAACCAGCAATCGTCCGAATGGCGGCCAATTGGCGCGCCAAAGCCGAAAAAACCTCGCCAAAGCCGATCGAAAGTGAAGATCATGTTGATTGTTTTCTTCGATATTCGAGGCGTGGTACACTATGAATATGTGCCAGCCGGACAGACAGTCACCAAAGAGTTTTACTTAAGTGTTTTGAGACGTTTGAGAGAGGCTATCCGTCGTAAACGTAACGATTTGTGGGTCGACAATTCTTGGATTCTCCATCACGATAATGCGCCGTCTCACAAAGCCATAATTGTGAATGAGTTTTTGGCCAAACACTCGGTAAATATCATCGAACAACCGCCGTATTCACCAGATTTAGCACCCTGCGACTTCTTCCTATTCTCAAAACTCAAATTTCCGCTACGGGGAATGCGCTTCGAATCGATTGATGACATCAAGACGAATGCGACGCGAGAGCTAAAGGCCATCCCGGAAACCGCCTATCAGAAGTGCTTTGCCGAGTGGAAAAAGCGTTGGCATATGTGCATCGCTTCGAATGGATGTTATTTTGAAGGTGACAAAATAAATTTGGATGAAAATTAAAAATTGTTCGTTTTATTTAACAATTCCCGATACTTTCTTGACAGGGTGTACATCTATATTTATCCGTGCCTCTATCCGATAGTTGCTGTGCATGGAACGTAAATTTAAAGAAATAAAAATAATTTCTTATTCTTATATTCTTATAGTGCCATACTTAATTCCTGAGCGTCGGCGACTACCTATTTGTACATCTCAGCTGTACAGACACAGGCATAGTGTACGAGGCAATTGTTATATGCAATACGAATATGTACACGTGCAAGACTTCATTCGGAACTGATAGTAACCGTTTGATTTATCGATATACAAGTGCAGTCCTATTTATGTCTGCTGTGTACTGACCTAGCGCGCATATGATGTTGAACGTAGTGGTTTGCCATTGCCTTCCACGTGACTATTAGCGATTATTTTATTTATTTATTTAATTTTTGTAATAAGTTCATCGTCGCTCAGGATCGAACCCGTGATCTACATAACGGAAGTCAAGCGCTCTAGCAACTAGGCTATCGCGACGACATATAGAGAAAATAATTATTTTCATTAAAGTTAAACTTATCAGTACCGAACGTATGCTTCAAGTGAGAGATGGAGGATCGAAACTGTAGCCTACATTGAAGTATTCTGCCTCGATATTTGGACAAAATTTTTGAAAATTTTTTATTCCGATCAAAATTTATCACATCTGGGCAGCGTAAGACTACTGACGCAACAAGCTGGAACTTTCTATCTTCTGTCACGGCATCCAGTCTATTCCAAATTTTTCAGAAGTTGTCACACGAAGCCCCGTTTCCTGTAATGTACACATTACAGTCAAACATGTGAAATAAATACTTAAAATCAAATAATAAATAACGGTGAACACAATGCGAGAGAGAATGCGAATGTGCCTGAGAAATCCTGTTGTCGGTCAGAGGTGAAATATCCTATACTCGAGTACAATTACAGGACGAAGCGCGCATCCGCTATCGTCGATTTCTATAGGTACTGATTGCAAGGGAAATAAGAAATGATGAAGGATCAGATCGAGATTTTTTCACGGAGTTGGTTTTTTTTTTTAAATTAAAAATTGGTCGTTCGTTAGAATATAATATTGACTCATAGAGCAGGTTGCAACAGTCAAATCGTTTGCCAGAACGCGTAATTTCGTTAATTGATTTATTCGACTATAAATGATTAAAACCGATCCGAAAATATACCCTGTCCCTATATTGAAAATATGGACCATAGAGATAGCGGGAAACTACCAAAACAGCGATACGTACAATTTTGTTTTTATTTTAATTATTCATTAACTATTTTCTAATATTTGTATATAGTATTTGTTTGTTTTTTCAACGATCGGTCGTTCAAGAAATATCGGTGTAGGGAATTATTGAATATATATTCTTAAACAGTCTAGCAACTGAATTAGACAGTTCTTTATTTTTTTGGTAGCGCCGAACTTAGTTCTGAGCACAGGAAATTCCTTATTCGTACATTCTAACTGTACCGATACAGATAGTGTTATGGTAATTTTTATATGCAACGCTAGTTTACACGCGCCAGACTACACTTTACACTGATTAGTAAATGTTTGATTTATCGATACACAAATGCAGTCCCGTGTATGTGTGTCTGTATGCATTAAACTTATTTTTGCAATAATTGATCGCTTAGACTCGAATTCAAGTGCTCTAGCAACTAGACTATCGTGATGTACACAAAATGATCGTAATATTAATGAATAAAATCATCTTTATATAAACTAGCAACGATTCTGTAAAGTCATACAGTCCACGATGACAATCCTGCCGGTTAAAATTAATCTACTTAGATTTCACTTAGCATCAATCTAAAATTAAAACGGTAACGTTTCGTTGTAGAGCCAGAATAACTTTAGTGCATAAATGAACTACCGATAAAATCGTTAATTTTATACCTCATTCATACAAATTTAATATTGCATTAAAGGTCATTTTAAGAATAATTGCAACCGTACTGCTAATAAATAAAAAAAACGCAAAAAAAACTTTTATTTTATCATTTAATACACCAAAATTTTACTAATCTATCTCTCTCTCTCTCTATATATATATATATAAACTCGGCCACTTTGGGTTCGCAAGGGGCTGTGCCCCTTGACCCCTCTTGCGTTCATTTCTGTCCCTTTCTCTTCTACACTTTGTATAAAATGATCAAAATTTACAACGTAATTCTTACTGGCATCAACACAAACAAAAAAAATAACATAACCACAAAAGTCCTATTCTAACATTTAACTTTCATTATATAAAATTAAGACATTTTTTCGTTACATTTTTCGTTACATATTTCATTATATAAAATTGTGACATTTTTTAAATAACAATAACAAAAATCCTATAAAATATAACAAACGTTACATAAAATTGGAACATTTTGCGTTATATAAAATTGGGAAATTTTTAGAATGGGGGTAGCCTAAGAATTACGTTGTAATTAATATGTATATGTATATATAAACTCGGCTATTTTGGCCTCGCAAGGGGCTGTGCTCCTTGACCCCTCTTGCTTTTATTTATGTCTCTTTCTCTTCTATACTTTGTATGAAATTATCAAAATTTACAACGTAATTCTTACTGGCATCAACACAAAAAGAAAAACAAAACATAATCACAAAAATTCTATTCTAACATTTAACTTTCATTACATAAAATTAAGATATTGTTTCATTACATTTTTCGTTACATATTTCGTTACATAAAATTGGAACATTTAGCGTTACATAAAATTGGGACATTTAGCGTTACATAAAATTGGGACATTTAGCGTTACATAAAATTGGGACATTTAGCGTTACATAAAATCGGGACATTTAGCGTTACATAAAATTGGGACATTTAGCGTTACATAAAATTGGGACATTTAGCGTTACATAAAATTGGGACATTTTTTCGAATGGAGGGTAGCCTAAGAATTACGTTGTAATTAATATGTATATGTATATATATATATATTATATACACGGTGTGTCCCGAAAGTTTCCGGACTGAGTTCATAAAATCGGTACTAGTGGCGCTATGTCTTTGGAACTTTGCGAAGTTATGGCGTGAACCTTCGTAAATACACGTGCGAAGTTTCATCAGTATGCGACTACTGACCTTGGAGTTATGTCGTTTTAAGTGAAGATGTGTATGTGCGCTCGGTTACAAATTCGCCATGGAGAAAAATTTAGAGTAACGTACCGCGATTAAATTTTGTTTTAAAGTCGGTTTAACGGCTACCAAAGCTTTTGAAATGATTCGCACTGCTTATGGTGACGATGCTATGTCCCGTACATCAGTTTTCGATTGGTTTGGTCGTTTTCATGAGGGAAGAGAGGAGATTGTTGACGACGAGCGCAGCGGTCGACCAGGGACGACAAGAAACGATGCAAACATCCAGCGTGTGGCGGATTTTTTGAAGGCTGACCGACGAGCCACGTGTCGTTCCATCGCAGACAGCCGGAATATACCGAAAACAGAGGTTTTGGACCGCCTTTTGAAAAGAATTGGACGCGTCAGACCGCAGATGTTTTCGAGTCGAAATTTTTTCCTGTTGCACGACGACGCACCTGCGCTCACACGGCAACGATGAACCGTCAGTTTTTGGCCCAAAAGCGGATCACAACATTGAACCACCCCCCATACTCGCCCGATTTAAGTCCCACAGACTACTTCCTATTCCCAAAGCTCAAAATGGAGCTGAAAGGAGACCGTTTTTCAACCATAGAAGAGATCCAGGAAGCTGTGTAACCGCCAAGCTGAAGACGTTTCGAAAAGAGGTCCACCAGAAATGTATTAATGACCTAAAATCGCGCGCTGACCAGTGTATCATTCTTAAGGGTGACTATTTCGAATAAAAAAATGTTTGTTATATTTTTGTAATTTTTTTTTGGGGGGGGGGGCTTTGTGACGTCAGTCCGGAAACTTTCGGGACACACCGTGTAGATATGTGTACGTTATCTAGGATTTGAAATCGTTACTCAACTGCTGTATTTTGTTGTGGTAATAAATTAATTTTAATTAAATACTCTAGACGGAGAGACCGGAAGATACGAGTGAAGAAGATTTTCTCTTAAGTATGTAATTATGCGACATCACCAAGTGAATAGAGCTTGGTCCTTTCAAAATGATGGCTGTGCGTACTGTTTAGTTGAGCGAAACTTTTTGTTAAATCACTATAGAGAGGTTACACAGCAAGACCGATAATTTTCAACCGAACATAAAACGTGAAAACCATTTTATCTCCCCCCCCCCAAAAAAAAAGAGAAAGAATCTTTATGTAAATACATCAATTAAAAACCAAAAAGTAAAAAAAATAAACGTTTTACACATATTAAGTTCAAGGATCAAAGAACAATATAGATGGACAGATTATGAAATAAGTGAATATGGTATAAGGAAGATGGAGTGGTCAAGGAGTAAAAACTAAATGATTGTAGTGATGAAAGCAATTTGATTTTCAGATACGTGATTGACTTTAATAAGTATTTCAAGAAAGAAGATGCAGCTTTGTAAGGTAGACATATCATCAAATTACTGCGCAATTACAAGTACTGTTTACGCAAAAACATTACATTATAAATAATTTTTTTACAATAATATTTTTTAATTTTTTTCAAATATTTTTGTACATAATTTATATATGCAGCGTATTAGTAATGCTCTTTCAAAAAGGATATTAAAGTTGCAGCGAAATGATTAAAGAATCCCGCAACGGGATTTTTTAGTATTTTTTACACACCGGAAATATTATTTACTTTCAGATCTTAAATCCCCTTCTCTACTAGCGTAGTTCGCTGTTGTAGAATGTATTTTAAGATGTGTTTTAATTATTGTACCATTAATGTTCACAAAAGAAAGAAAAAATAAATAGAAGAAATAAATCTATAACGAAATTACAGACAATTCATCGTATAAAAAAAAGAGAAAAAATTAAAGACTTATATTTTTAATCCGTTGGAAAAGCTGTGGAAAAAACAATTATCGAGTAAATAGAGGGGCTGTTTGTAAAATAAGCGAATAATGCAATTAGAATGTTGAATGAGAAATAAAAAAGCAGATGATTATGGGACTTGCAAAAATGTCACTTAGTTGACTCTGATGAATATTTTCTGAAGGATGTACGCGAATTTAGAACAAATTAAATATTTAAAAAAAGTTATATTCGTATGTTGCACACAAATGACGAAACCGGTCCGACTATTCTATCGTATTTATTGTGTTTTTTATATACATATATTGATCGTTCTATTACAATATAAATAGTGTTATATATTTTTTGTGAATTGTGATTGTCGTTTGAGTAATATAAAAAAGGCCATATAACATTAGTAAATGTTAACGGTCGATTTCCATTGTTTACATTTATAATATAATATGTGTAAAGTGGTTTACGGTAGAAAAATACTTGTAATTTTAAAAAATAAGATATATATGTATGTATTCCAGATGAAAGTAAAGTTTTTTTTATTCATTTCCGGATTTAAACGGTTATTAATACACGGGTGCAGTGGTGGATAAACAGGCAGTATATATTTATAAAATTAATTATCAAGGTGATTTTTAAAACTGATTAGAAAGCACTTAATCTGAACTTCCGTTGAAACCAGTAATGAAAGAGATCAAAAAGACGAGTAGATTATTGTGAAAAACTTCAAAATGTTACGCGAATTAGTACGCATTGTTGAATTCGCGGTAAACTGACGTCGACTGTGACCGAGATGAAAAATACCAATCAGGAAACTCCCGTAATTAACAAAAACAGTCGCCGAACCTCTTCATCTGAAAGTCGTAATTGGACACGATAATTCAGCGAACCGGATTCATTAAAAACCTGACAATGGAAAACGTTGCCTTTTTTCCCGAGGAACCATCAATTGATTTGAAAACATAGCTATAACAGTTTGCAGACACTTATAAAATGTAGCTTTGTGTTAATTACCTTTGAAATCAGAGTGTAACAAATTTAATATAGCCTAATCAGTGAACATAATATCACGACGAGGCTTGTGAAAAGACTGAATGAGGTGGCTCCAGATGTGTTTAGTAATTACAGAGTGAGAAATCGAAAATAATTAACTTTGACAAGTCGCTCGGGAAATTAAATGCCTTGAAAATTACGGTGTTCGACATGACTTTTTTTCCTTACTAGTCTCATATACACAGTGTGTGCTGCATACGGAGAAACAACAATGATAAGAACATCACATCAAAGTAGTATCGGGGAAAAAAGTTTTGTCACGAGATTAATTGCGATTCTACATAATGCCGTTATTTAATTTTTAGCACATGATGAAGTAAGAAAAAAATAGAACTAAACAACGGATAAGCATAACAATAGGAAAACTTATGAAAATGTCTACGAACAATTAAATGATATTAATTCGGTAGTAATTAACAATTTCATTTATTCGATGAGTGAATTTAACGTGGGTTGAATTCTTTCTAAACGAATAACACCTTTTTTTATTGATTTTTTTAAATTCTATTTATTTATTGATTTTTTTAAATTCTATTTATTTATTGATTTTTTTAAATTCTATTTATTTATTGATTTTTTTAAATTCTATTTATTTATTGATTTTTTTAAATTCTATTTATTTATTGATTTTTTTAAATTCTATTTATTTATTGATTTTTTTAAATTCTATTTATTTATTGATTTTTTTAAATTCTATTTATTTATTGATTTTTTTAAATTCTATTTATTTACTTATAATTTAGACAGTTCTCTAAATTAAGGCTAGTGAAATTTTACATACGTTCAACGGATGTTTGTACTTCACTAATAAGGTTGTTTTTCATAAACGTCATATTTCAATTTGTATATTTTCAACACAGTTAGAGAGACTTCTAGAATTACACGAAAAGCCTGTTACAATAATTTATCGTATGTGTGCATTTTCGATGACTTATAAATAATGCGTTTACTACGATGAAAATATTTGAATAATTTTCAGTTTTCGAATGAGTTTAGTTCTTTGATAAAATGGTTTAAATTATGATTGAAGAGTGTGCCGTCATATCCGTTGTTAACACATAACCGTCTGGACATCGTCCGATGCAAAAGCGGGGCCACTTTGGGACTCTTTGTCTTATTTAAATAACTGCTGTAAGGTAAAAAATTCGCTTTAGTGTTCCTTAAAAAGCGATCATCTTCTTTATTCGAATAAAACGTAAGAAAATCTCGCAGATTTTCTTTTCCTTCGATATCACCTAAGACGCAAATAAACGAACAAAAGATCATCTTTTATTTTTCGGAAAAATACCTCTTATTTCCTAATTACTTCCGAGATTGGTCACAGACACCGATGTACGGAGGGTTAGATGCTTTTTTTGTGGAGGGCCCATTTATTGAAGAGAATAGGAAATGAAGTCTCTCATCGTTTGTTTAATAGTTGAAATCAAATACGGGATAATTTAGACTACTCTAGAAAAATGTGTTGGTTGGAAATTGGAATAGAGCATATATCACAAGTAGGGATGGAAATTCTACTAAGAACATAGGCGCGGAAGATTTCAGAATGGCCAATAGTCGATACAGTGCCATTTCCTTTCAACTGTTAGTTCGTAACAATGTAATGTTTTGTAGCCGGTCGAATTGAGCGAAGTTTATCTGATGCAGGAAGCTCGGCCAAATTATAAACCATTTGTTATTAAACGATGTTTTAATCAGCATCCTAAAATCTGACAAATGAATCGCGCAATATCCGGATTTTTTTTTTTTTTTTTTTGGCGTGAGGTCTAATTCGTTTTCCACAATGTTCTTAAGGCCCAGTATCCACCCGAAGGTAATTCAATCCTGAGACAATGACGAGATAACGTCTTTTGCGGTGGAGTGCTTCACTTTAAATGGAATCGCCCTAGGCAGGAAAGCTAGGTTGAATTGTTGTTCTGTAGTCAGATCGAATGAGTGAACGGTAGATGTAAAAGATATTATGGGAAGTTCATAATAGTTTTTGATCGAATTTTAAGCTCAGGTACTCCACATTATTTATCAGAGTTTGGTATTTCAGCGCCGTTGATATCAATTTAAAGATCGTTATTGCGATTTCGTATTTGACGAAAATGAACAGCTCCTGATTTGATACGTGAAAAGCTGAGGCCACTTTCGATTGCTCATTTCTGAAGATAATTCACTATACTTGTGTAGAATTTTTTAACCGAGCGTGGCATCCATGCCATAAATATAACATAATCATCTGCAAACAGAGAGAAATTTACTGGAGAAAGAACACATTATCTACGATAATGTTTACGGCTAGGTTAAAGAGGGTTGGACTGAATACCGAACAACCTGGAAGAACTCCATTTCTTATAGACTTGAATAATATTGGCCTATACGCACTGTAAATTAGCGATTGGCCAGAAAATTTTGCAGAAAGACAGGTTTATTTGTCAACGGAATTCGCCGCTTCGTTGGAAAATTGAAACAAGGATGACATAGAAAGGCAAAACTATTACTTCTTCAAAATTACAAAAAAAATAAGGAATAAACTTCTACTGAAGTTGCGGTTGGACATTGAAATGATACTTACAATGAAAAGCACACATTATTTTTCATGGTTTAATTATATAAAATAGCGAAAAAGGGAGCCATAGCAGGGAAGAGTAGAAAATAAATAAAGTAGTTTATAATTTAAATTGTTCAGTCATTAAACAGCTTCCGAGACGGGATTTATGTTTAACGCGATTTTCGAATTACCAACACACTTCACCGCCATGTTTGCGCTTTCTCAAACGATTCAATAAGCCAACATTGTGACCTGCCAGATCGGCGATATGCTGTTCATTCTGCAAATCTCTGCATGGATTCCAGTATCTTTCGACTTTGCTGCGCAACATCGGCTGTCCGTCTTTACAAGTCATGTGATTATATTCATCCGGTGCGGCGCACTCACCCGGCCGATAGTAGCCTCTGCACAGCGGCATAACGTCTTCGCACAAGTTGCACGGTGGCGCCGAAAGTGTGCCGGGATTAAGACAAATCTCATGAGTCAACAGCTTCTTGGCCAGTTCTCCATGAACGTTCATGTACTGCGTTAACGGCGTGCAACAGTACTTCCTGCCTGCACTGATACCGATACCGGCAGTTTGTTTCGGCATCCATCCGACTCCGGACTCGTTGCAGACAAACTCTCTCTGTGACCATTCAATCTCTGTCGGCTTAATGCAAGGCCCGCACGGATTCGGCGTATGACAGATTGGCTGCACTCGGCAGTCCACTGCACACTCGCCCGGGCAAGGTTTTCTAACCTCATCTCCCGGGGGGGGACACACAATTTTGCTTTTTTGAGCGAAACGCGATGATGATGCCGTTTTATTAGGATGGGTACCGAAGTTACCACCTCCCGAATAAGTCGGCGGCGAATTATTCGCCGTTTTGGTTGGTCCGCAAACCAAACTGCGATTTTTAAAATCATTCTCATCCGCCGTATTATTATTGAAATTATTATTATGAATACTGCCGTTGTACAGCGACGGATAGTAATAGGACAAGTTTTTATGTTCGTTGGGGACAGACGGAGGGGCGTAATTGCTCTGTTGATTCCAATTATTCGTTGTCATCTGATGATCGCCAATATTTTCCATCGGTCTTTCGTTCCGATGTAACGACTGTAGCATCAAGTTCTGGGCTGCAGCATTACTTGCCGCAACGGCAGCACCCGCGGACTGCTGTTGCTGAAGTAACGGCGACACCGAATTTCCAGCAACAGCACCACTGCCGGGCTGCTGTTGCTGAAGTAACTGTGTCGAATTATTCCTCATCGGTTGATAACCATAACTGTGTCCGGAAGTGTTTTGAATCATTGGACTGAAATTGTACTCCATCTATTCCCAGAACTTCTCTAGATTTCCAAGGAGTTGCCCGTAAAACGTTTTGTAATAAAAATTTTACGTTCGATAAATGATCAATGCGCTACGAATTTAGGATTACTAGGTATTGTACGCGGTCGATTAAAGTTTCTTTGCAATAATTAAAAACTTGAAATTAAAAACTTTTTTTATTAAACTGTTTTTCGTTGTTTTGTTTTTGTTTTTTTTTTCAAATCTTGAGGTAGACTTTTTTTTTTCCATTTCCAATCCAGTTACAGCTTTGAAATTTAGCATAGGCTTTCCGATGACGATGCAATTTTATGCAAAAAATTTGAATCTATGACTATTTTAAAGCTAATCAAATGATATTAAAATTTTAGTCCTATATAACAGATAACTCTGAATACATATAAAATCGGCAAGTCATGAACAAAGTTGGAAAGGATTTTTGTTAACCAAAAGTAATTACCGTATTTACTCGCGTAATTTACGCCCTCTAATTTTTGCACACATTTTTTTGGAGAAATAATATAAGCCATATTTTCGAGGTTATTAAAATACACATTAATAGGGGTTCAACATTACTAGACAATGTCTAATTTCTTAGAAGTAAATTACCGGTACTCGAATTTATAAATTACCTATTATTGAATAAACATATTTGGTTCGAAATAAAGGTAACTGATTTCACTTAATGAGTGTGTTTTGTTTACGTAAGAAGTAACTTTGAAATACACACCTACTATTACGTATAATCCGCAAAATGCTGGTTGATCTGATTCCCCGCGTAATTTACGCACTGCCTTTTTTAGCAGGTTCAAACCGGCAAAAAAGTGCGTAAATTACGCGAGTAAATACGATATGTTATATAAATTTTTTCTTTTTTTTTTTTTTTTTTTGGATCTGTCAACCGGTGGAGGGGGGTTTCACCCAGAAACAATTAGAAAAGGAAGAAGTCAATCATATCTTTATACGGTATCAAATGTTGTTAGTAGAAAGGAACAAATAATAAGAATGATGTGTGGAGAAGAAAAATAAGAGGCGCAATATGGAGTAGGAAGGCCGAGTATCAATAAAATGGAATAGAAAGCGGAACGTTTAATAGAAAGAAATCAACACTTAATAAATACATGGTCCGCATCGCAAACATGCTCTTCGTTTGAGAAGATAATATGGAGAGGCAACCAACGAAAAACGAAAACGGGATTATGATAATAAAGTATGACTTAAGAGCGCAGACGAATAACGGAGACAACAAGAGAACGACGAAGTGAAGGAAACAAAGAAAACCATAGGTTTATTAGGAAGACACTATAGGTTGAATGGATAGGTAAAAAGAACAATTCTTGGAGAAAAAGGAAGCGTAAATATTCGATGATACCATAATCTAAGATGAAAACCTTACTTGTCACGACTGAAGCGTCAACGGTGAATCGCCCAGTAATAAAAAAAATAATATTTCTGGCTTATGTAATTCGGTTTTATTAAACGAGAGAATATTTCACTACTGGTTTTTTGAAACCGTTGATTAAACTTAATATGCAGACCGATCAGATCGATTATCTATTATCTCTTTATAATAGTATTTTCTATTCTTATCGTACTACCTGATCGAAATTTTCGCGCTCACTTGATTTGACAAGGAAACTAACTGTTATAACGCGGTAATCGTTTAATTAACCGCGGAAGACGAGTTAATTAAAAAAAAAATAAGATTATTTAAAAAAAACTAGACCCCTACCGCACAATGTTTCGGTGTCGGTCGACCGCTTAAAAACACAATATTAAACACACAACGATACAATTCTAAAAGAATTATTTATATAAAATTGTACGTATCAGCGTTGTCGGCGATGATCCGTAATGCTCCGTAAGTTTATAGATTCAGCGGTTTTCTGATGATTGAATATCGCGATTCTTTAATTTGGAGCCGAAATCTATGCTAATAAATTTTCTAAACAATCGTTAATCGGGCCTTCACGTTACGTCTCATGGCTTTTTTATATCGAATCGATTTCGTGACTACCTCTTACACACGATCAGTGAAAATATAAAACAATATTCGAGATCGATAAACAGCGACTGTTTAAAAATGAACGCTTACTCTATCCAAAGGGGTAGTAAACTAGATCGTATTAAAAGAAAATCTCTATCCGATAGCATTTGTTCCCTCCTTTCGGTCCCGTGAGCGTTGGACTGACCGAATCAGATACATGCTTCTTCTTGCAGTAGTCGACGATTGGCTATCTCCAACCGACAACAGGATCTCACACATACGCTCATTTTCTCTCTCACCACGTTTTCTGAAAATGTAATATTTTTTTAATTTATAAATTTATTTTTATTTATTTTTAACGTCTGGTATAATGCACACATTACAAGCGGATGCGGATGCAGATGTTAAGTTTTTTTTTTTTTTAAGAGATGTTTAATTTAGGTATGAATGTAATACAATGGTAATTTTAAAAATTTTAATTTTGTAATCATACTTTTAGTAATGCTTACTATTTTATAATCTTTATTTTATAATAAAAATTTTAGTACGTAAATTTAAAAATTGATGCATTATATTTAATAAAGAGCAATGTCGCTGTCTTTTCAGGTTCTAACCTATTTCGTAGAGGTTCATAAATGAATACCGCGCCACTAAATAATTGTTTAGCTTGTCAGAGGAGCTCAACATTTTAATACGAAGTATACGCGACCACTATTCGGATCCGTACATTTTATTGTAATCAGATTTTTTTTTGATTTTTTCCCATTGTTAATGAAAGGTGCAGTATGGTTTAGTGGAAGTAAAATTATGTAGAACCCTTTAAAATGTATTTTTGTTTTGTATTGAAAAAATTATTTTTTTTACTTTTCATTTTTACTAAATTGAAATATACAAATGTATTGTCTTAAGTTCATTTTGAATAAAAGCATTTCGAAAGAAAAAAACGTTTCATTTATTTCATTTTCTTCTAACTAATCTCTGAAAAAGCATTGAAATCGGTTGCGCAGTATTAAATACGCAAAACCGGCAAATCCCAATAAGAACCCGAGCAGATTCGTCTGTATGAAAGTTAAGGTTAGTGTTTATCGATATCAACCAGTTGAATTAAAAGTCAAAATACTTAAAAGAGAAATAAGGTAGTCTCGTTTCAGCTGTTAAATTTCTGCGGTTGTTTTTTTTTTTCCCTTTCATTTAAAATGTATTTCTGTTAGCGTTTCACAGAGACAACTTAAACTTTGAAAAAGAAAGAGCTCAGACTAAATTCTTACCACTGACGCTGAATTTAGTAGCGTTGCGGAGACAGGTGGAAAATCATTAAACTTATTCAGAACGGAAATCAGCTAATCGTTATTTGAAGGATACAGAGCTAAACGGAAGAAGAGTTTTTATGTGCTTAAAAAGCGCCGCTAGTGAAAAGCACGGTGAAAAGTAACAGGCATTGCTGTTCGATAATGTAATGAAAAGCATTTTCATGAAGCAATTATACCGATGAATAAAGCTAAATATGACGTTGATTTGAAGTAGCGAATTTTCGGCGCTCTGTTGGCTCCGTGTTTCACATTTTTTAATTACAATTTCATTTATGAAAAGATTTATTCCCTCGTAAATACTTGCCCCTTACGGTTGATGGATTTCTCCATTGTGCACACTAATGCAAATCAAATTTGTGTTTCATTATGCCTTTAAATATTTTTCTAGACCGTACACAAACACGTACAAATACGAATAATCAAAAATTTTTTCCATAACGCAGATCTATAGTAAATTTATAACAAATAGAAAATTTAAGAAAATAAAATGAATGCTTCCTTAGAAACGTTTTCATCATCAGCTAAGTGTTCACAATAGAAAAAAAAATTATAAATCACACTAAAAGAAAATAAAACGGTTTATGTAGTATAAATCGACAATTTAAAGTCGATATATCATAATTGTTAGAATAATACGATCTACATAGACTACAATAAATATCTAAGGATTATATTAAACATTTAAATAACATAAATATAAAATGTTAACATTAACAGGGTAATTTTTAAAGTTTTATATTAAAAAGTGGGTTATCATTATTTGGTATTTGGTCGTTTAATATTTTAATTTTGTGTTTATTTATACAATAATTTTCAGCTACGTTCATGATGTTACCTAAGAGTGTAATCGTTTTTTCTAATGAATTTAGTATGTTCAGCATAAGCGGATTTTTCTATTTCATTATTTTTAAATGATTTTTAATGTTCCCGGTATCTACATTTAATTTTTCTACCTGTTTGACTGTTATTTAACGTATATCTTGAGCGAATATTCCAGATAGCCCTAAACAAAGAAACCGCCGGAATGAAACTCAATGGAGAAATAATTACGGATCTGAGATATGCGGGTATGACTCTGCAATTTTGGCCGAGAACTTAAAAGATCTGCAGTGATTAATGAATAAAATCAATAAAACTGGACAGAAATTTGGTATCAGAATCAATGTAAATAAAACAAAATTGATGATAGTCACCCCGTAACATAGCTCAAAAATAAAGATCTCTACATAGACGGAAAGCCAGTTAAAACAGTTGAACACTTCAAGTACCTGGGATCGATGATTAATAACAAATTAGACTGCGATGAAGAGATTAAAATTCGGTGTGGAATCGCGAAACTTGGCACTGCCCAAGTGCAACCTAAATTCCCCTTGGCTACAAGACTCCGCCGCGTTGTGAAATGTTACATATAGCCAGTCTTACTTTACGGACTAGAGGCCTGGACCATAAAAAAAAAAAAATCTGAGAATCGATTAAAAGCAGCTGAAATTTGGTTTCTGAGACGCCTACTAAAAATACCATGGATTAATAAGATATCAAACGAAGAAGTCCTCCAGAGAACTGGCGTGGAAATAGAGCTCTGGGATACCATCGCGAGTAGAAAAACGGCATATTTTGGGCATATCATCCGAGGAGGAAACTATCAACCGCTACAAGTCATACTAGAAGGCAGAACACAAGGCAAGCGACCAAGAGGGAGAAGAAAATGCGGATGGATTGACAACGGAATGGATGGGCCTTAGTAGTTTCGGGGAGCTGGTTGAGGCAGCAAAAAGCAGAGCATTGGGAGCAGCCAACACGTCATTGACGTAAGGCACCCAGAAGAAGAAGAAAAAGAAGACCCGTTTGACCGATGTAGTGATTTAGAATTTGTTTCGGATCACATATATTGTGTTTGTTAGCTGATGATGGATTATACCCGTTAAAAGGTTTCTAAGTAAGCGATCATTTTATTCTTAAATTTCGTTGTTATATATTTGTATTTGTTATAGATTTATTTTATATTAACAAACAGGATGTTGAAAGATTCTTTATTAAACGTAGATCTATGTAAATACACCGTATTTCGCTTTATAAGTTACCGAATATTTTCTGGTTGTTCTGTGTAGTACTATAGAGTGATCTTTATCCGAATCTCACTGTATTTTCATTATATATTTAACCTCTTTAGCGAGTGCGTTACGATATTATTATTACAATTAATTCCAATCTCCTCGAAAGATTTCCAACATAGTATTAAAAAAAAAAAAAAAAATCAAACAGTCATGGACTTCTCTCATCGTTGGTAAAATTCTAAGCACAGACAACAAATTACTCATCATAAATCTTAAAGAAATCGTCGTCCACATCGGCAAATTTATCTTGTAGACGAGAAACCTTTCTTCGTTGCATACGCATTGGTCATGGGACTTCTACGTGTACATCTACCTCTCGAAAGGGACGCGGTACCACCCTTGTACCCGTGTTATCACGCTTATCCGACGTTAGAGTAATTCCTCATCGATTATACAACGGCAAATCATCGAAAAACGGTCGCTGGTGCTAACCTAAAGTGTCAATTAAATTCGACCGCCTTCAGTAATCGAGTTGAAGTCAACTGTCTACTACGTGTTTACCACATCTAGCGGCTTACTTAAAACCGCGTAAAATTAAAATGTCTAATTTCAGCTCCGATGCTGTACACGGTGTACATTGGCGTCACCAGCGGGGGGCAGGGAGAGGCAACTGCCCCCCCCCCCCTGGAGCCTTGAAACTTTTTAATAAACTGGCATTGATAAGTATTCCTAGGCGCGTAATCATGGACAATTTGGAAAACTTCTGTTTTAATTAAGATTTTATTCTTGTTTAATAAAATATTAAGCCTTTACAACTTATAAATTTTATTTTTCCTATAACTCATATCCTATTTCTATCATCTTGTCCCCCCCCCCTGGCGGCTGGCAACTCATCTTGTCCTTCCTTGGCTCATCGGCTGACGACGGCCTTGATGGTGTATATTAAACTAGAAGCGTCATTATTTGCTTTTAATTATTTTTCATAATAGTTATGGCTTTTTTCCGGTTTTTTTTTTTTTTAAATTTTAAGAAAATTTCTATAAACGATGTTGAAGTTTTGCAAGAAACTGATGAAACGAATTAAGGATGATAAAATTTCGTATCCTTGCTAAAGCGTGCTTTTATAAAAGGTGAAATCTTCATTCGAGGAAAATTCTCTGTTAATTTCGAAGCGAAATTTTCTTGCTTTTTTTAAATCATTTTCTAGCCGATTATCGTTTGATCAAAAGGTGAAAACCTGATGATCAAACGATAAAGATAGATTAATTTCAATGGAACGGTTTCCTTGCGCAATAGCTTTCACGAAGATATCATAAATGAATATTGATGATGATGCAAAAACCGATACGTTAACCCCGCCAGCTTGTAACTCAATCCATTCGATTCAGCTAGGGCTGATTGGTGAACAGTGCTCGACGCCGAATCATGCACTACCTCGTATGCTTGCAGGGCATCGACTTAGCTAACCCGAGTCCGCAGAAAGTTCTTATAATCACGCATCCTGTACGTAGAACTCAGCTCAATGACTGATTTGCAGATAATATGTAACAGATCTTAACTAATCTCCGACAAAATTATGGAATCCTGGTCATGTATTTAGAAAGGAAAGATTAGACGTGGCTGCTCAAGCAGCAATTTATTGAACCGCCATCGATAAAAAGACTATTCTCCTATTAATCAATGGACTTTTCTAAGAAATACTAAACCTTCAACCGGGTTTTGATGGCTACCCAGTCCATCAGGTCTAAGAGTGGGACATCAATTCTTACCTCGATAACTACGTGTTTCATGAACTCAACTTCTCTCGTCCCTTTTGTTCTTATCCATCGGTTCATCATATTATACTTTTTATATATTCTAAATGTGCAGCAATGTTCATCCGTCAATATAGATTTTCCCATACATACGATGATGCTGATACGACACTTTGGTGCATATCAAAACAACTAGTATTGTCCCGATCATTTAATTTCCCAGCAGTTAGAAAGCTGAATGATCCACATACGGCAGTAGCACCATCTGATCTCGCTTATCCGATACCACAGCTATAATAAATTACTCTTTTTTTTTTTTTTTTCGAATGGCGATACTTTTGACAGTGGCAAATTTGGACTGTTTCTGATATAGCAATAAATAATAGCCGAGTGAACTCTGTTTATAGAGGACAAGTTTCCGATGATTGCTGTGATGAGTTGACGAAACACCAACAGGAAAAAACACTCTAAAAGGTTGAACTGTTACGATATATTAGTCGGGATGTGCAGTTTTCAGCTTGAGATTCAGAAGTTTGGTCTCAGGTGATCATCGCATTGACTGCAAAAAAAAAAAACCTTGTTACTTCCAGGAGGTATGACTATTATTTTCTCGTATGTCGAAAAATGTTCAGTAGCTAGTCCCATCTCATAGTGATGGGGAAGCTATTATTCCGAGGCCTCGCAAAGGACAATATGAATTAAAGACGTGTCCTGAACGCGCCAACAGTTAATAGTTAAAGTGAAGAGCTGAACGTAGTGTGTTGAGTTTAAAGAGGGACTAATTTTTGGATGTTATGGAAAACAAAAACGTTCTTAGTCACGTTTTAAGTGGTTTTGGATTCGTTATATGGCGTACGGTGGAGACTGTACACGACGTGCGCAAAAGCTTTTTCGATTAGCACGATTTTATTAGCTCCGAGATATGATCACCCGATGTTAGCTTGTTATTAAAAAATATAAGTAACATTAGTAGAAAACATGGATTTCCACTGATAGCTGAACTTTCTCAGCGCTATCATTTACAGCTATATTGAAATGCGCAGTCTTGCTACAGAACTCTATAATCCTTTGCTTCTGCAGATCTGTTTTCCACTTTAATTTTATCGCCGCTTTAATTTCAACGATCAGCGTGCACAACTATCGATCGATTTCAGCGAAAAAACTTGTAAAGAAAAAAGTATTGTTCTTAACTTTTTTTAATTTGCTCGAGCGTTCGACAAAATGTGCATGAGAGGGTTTTTTTATTTTTTTTTTTTTTTATTTTGATATTGAGCCGTAATCGCTCAAAAATCAATGAACGAAAGCACCTTAGGATTACCAGCTATATAGGTAAAACTACACACACAACCATCATACGTATAAATGCAAACTCGAAAACACACAAATTTATGCATACAAAGTTGTTACACGCATCGTATACATAAATTTGAATAAATGAGAATGTTTAATATGTGATTCTAGAGAGCATTGGATTTAACATATTAATCACCCTTCCGGAAATTTTCGTATATTTCAGATAATATGTTTTCATTCAATGTACTCGTATCGTTTTTTTTTTGTTTTTTTTTTTTTTTTAAAAAAAAGGGAGAAGCGTCATTTACACGTGTACTGGTAACTTTTTATTTCGAATGATTTAAAAATCCCGTTCGGGTTGATTGGGTCACTAAAATTATTTGTATCAAAAAATTACAATTACCCGATTGAAGACGATTTTGAAAAGCGGAAGCATTCTCTATGTTCCCTATAAAGGGTCGACAAATCGTCTTCACGGACGTTACTAATGACTTTTTCTAATTTTCCACATGCTGTCAAGTGTCAGAAAAATTTCTTTAAAGGCGAAACGAATTACAATTTCGCATAATTTCGAAATTTAATATGAACGAAGAAAGAACCAGCAGCTTCAGCCATGCAGAGACGACAAAATTTGTGG
Source organism: Icerya purchasi (assembly GCA_039619475.1). Lineage (NCBI taxonomy): Eukaryota > Metazoa > Arthropoda > Insecta > Hemiptera > Monophlebidae > Icerya > Icerya purchasi. The sequence continues at coordinate 546,022,971 of CM077115.1, forward strand.
TACTCTGCAGAACCTACGGAATAAGTAGTAATAGCAATGGAGGAAGAAGTGAAATAAATTTCGGTCCTATGAAACAATGGGAAGAACAGGAGTATAAGAGAATATTGCGAAGCTACGTTCATCACAATAAACCGGGTTACGTTGGACACGATGGTTTGAAAAATGATAAATCCATCATCGCGGAAAGCATCTTTCTGTGAGATTTGCGATAGCGGCTTACTCGAAACAGAACATCATCAAGTTCCATGCGTGAAACGCACTACTGTAGATGGAAAAAAGTAAAAAAAGCGCAAAGTTACTGATAGCAAAGTTGATTTTACATTCGATGCGGAAAATATAGAAGTACTCGTTTTCCGAGGAGCGGGTTATCTATGAAAATACTTAATTTCACCGACAGCTCCGTAAAAATATAGGAAAGCGACCAGAGAGAGAAAAGTCTGATCTGTTTTCAATCGTTTAATATTTTTTGATAATTAGTTAAAATATCCAGCAAACAATTTCGAAGTCAAAATAATCATAAACGCAACCACACCAACTTGACTTTGATACATTGGTTTTTGTTGTCCTTCACTGATACTATCGTTGAGTTTATTATTCTTTCCTAAATAATGCTGTTATACATTGATAAAACGCTGCTCGTTATCGAAGACTAGGAAATCGTTGTTTCTCAAGTCATTTTTCGAAAGCACCGACAGAACCATCTTTGAAAATTATGAAAGAAGGCAAACGAAACAGTTCCGATAGCTGACAGGAACTATTTTAAACAAGTAGGGAGTTTCTAAAAGCGTTTCTCCTATATCAACTAGTAACGGAAAAAGAGTAAAAGTCTCACAAGGACTTGGGTTTTTTTTTTCTCTCCCAACAGAGGGGTTTGTCAGCGAGGACATTAGCTCAAGAAATGGGAAGAAGGAGAAAATAACGTTATATTCTTAAACGTTTAAGGATAGGGAATAAATCAAAAGCAGCAATAACGGAAGCAGAAGAAAATGAAAGAATGTAAGCAGTACCGATAAAACGGAAGTAGGAATACGAATTTTTTTAGGTAGGGAAAAAGAGAGTAGAAGAACGATTGCTCAGCAGAGAAGAGCGCACATTCAAACGAAACACGACCAAAATCACAAGGAATGTATGCGAAAGCGGAATGAAAGGGACAAAATGAAGTAGAAATATAGATGAACACCGCGAAAATGGTGCGGAAAGGAGACTGTGGTTAAAAAGCGAAGGCGATAAATAGCAGAGATTGTAGAGCGTTTAAGAGACGACAAGTGAACCACGGATGAAGTTGAAGAGATGGCTGAATAGAGAGATTAAATATAGGCGAGATTAGAAAATGAAGAAGAATAAGAGTTGAGCCATCATAGTTTGGAATGAGCGGCAGAGGAATGAAGAACGGTGTTATAGATGCCTAAAAATCTTCCACTGGAAATGGAAAAATGAGCTAATGTGATTGGCCGCTCTCTCATTGTCCTCAATGAATAAATAACCAGGGGAATCGACAAAAGATCGATCTCGATCGAGTGAAGAGATCATCATTGATGAGGGAACGTATGAGAAGTATCACATAATCGGAAAAGGTAGAGATACATGTGATGGCCTATAAAGCACTTTTAGAATCCGATATTAATCGTACACTTTGTGGGAAACTAATGATGACGAGAACAGCACGTAGAATAGCAATAATAGATTCAGCATAGAATATTGAGCAAAAAAGGAAGAAAGTTTAAAAGATTCCGAGAGTAATTTAAAGCAGGACAAAAAAGAAAAATCAGAAACAACTCCACTTGAACCTTTGAAACTGTCAGTATAATAGTGGTGCGTGTAGAAAAAAGAGAACCTAAAGCATCGGAAAATTCAATACATGTTGAGGAACGGATTTAGAACGGGACGGTAAAGAAAGATATTTAATAGGATGAAAGAAACTGGAAAAACTGAAAGAGAAATAAGGAAGTTATTCTCCATAATGGCACTAAGACGAGAATGGATCTGAAGAGAACACATTGCGGCCGGTTCCTTTTCTTTACTTTCCCACCTTTTCTCTGTAAAGTAAGTAAAATGAGTCCCATATCCTTGATAAGGGGTATCATGGATTGTGAAGTTAAGCTTTTCATAATGGTACTAAGCCTAATATGGATCTAAATGAAATATTGGGGCCAGTTCCTTTCTACTTGGGATCCGCCTTTACTTTCCCCCTAGATAATTCTCTGGTACCCAATTATGTCAGGCTGGGTAAGCTTGCGAGCGACTTGGATCCGGGACAAGACAAGTCTCGATAACCTATGACACCTCTGACTTAGTAGCCAAGCACCTTAACCACTAGGCTACCACGCCTGATATAACTAATATTAAATTTCAAATTAGGTATATGCCGAGGAACGACTCTGATCCGGAGAACAAGGCATGTCTCGGTAAACCATAAAGGTCCCCCCCCCTCCCAAAAAAAAACAAAAAAAAACAAACTATAGTAGTTCTGGCTGCCTCCACCTTCCCCGAATAACTTTCTTAGTGTCCTCAGTTTCCTTTTGTCCTACGTTCTTCCTTTAATCGTCCGTAACTGACAAGCCCAATAAAAAAGTAAAAAAAAAAAAAAAAAACAAATAAAAAAAATGACACCTTTGATTAGCCAAGCACGTTAACTAGCAGGATACCGCGCTACCACAAAGTGAAATAACACATTAAGAGCCGTCTAAAGAGAAACCGAAAAAAAAAAAAAAAATCTATCTTTTAAATTCGGTAACAAGAAATAAACGAGCCGAAAAGAAGCTGTAATTTTTTTTTGGAAATTCCTTCAAGCAGCGCCCTTTAAATGATTCTACGGGGTACTAAGTAGTAAAAAGTAGATAACCTAGCGGGTGATCACTGTTGATTGCGCGGGCCCCTACTAGTAACGCCTTCACTATCGCCCAGGGTAAACGCTCAATTTATTCTCATTACACTTTTCATACGCGGGCAGAAGCTCATCTCTAGACGCCTATATAATTTTATTACTTTTTCTCGCAGAAAAACACAAAACGTCGTTATTTTGATTCTTTTCATTTGTTTTCATTTGCTCTATTCCGCACAGTGCACGCATGTAACAGCAACATATGAAATTTCCTCGCTCTAATCCGGTTCTTTTAAGATGTACCTGCGCCATTCCACACAATGCACCGCTAATCGCACGCGTTAACAGTGTACCGTCCTGGAAGGAAAATACCGAACGAAACGAACGCGGATATTGATAAAAAAAAAAAAAAGGGCACAAAATGAAGTTTCAGCCACTGCCGTCGCCGACGCCGCCGCCAGGGAGAAATTATGTCAATTTATTTTTATCATCGTTTGACAAGGTAAACGCCATCAGCGTCTATTTTAATTTTATGCCGGGGGAGAGAAAAAACCGTGTCAGAAAGCTTTACAATATAATCAATCATTTTAATAAAACAAACACATTTAATGTTTCTTCGCCGGAAAAAAATAAAAAAAACACCCAAAAAAAAAAAAGGAAAAACGAAAAATCGTTAACTTTTGAAAGGCTCTAATTATGACTTATCGCTAGATTTTTTCAACGTAACGACGAAATAATTATCTTTTGCCACTTACAGAAGGTGGACACACTTATATGAACTGAAGGTAGTCAAGAACGCAAACGTTGAATTTTCATCCGGAAACAGAACGACGATTCCCGGAGATGAGAGATAAAAAGCGAAGAACGAAGCAAATTGAGCTGGAAACAGAATATGACATGAGAAAGTTGGTTTCCTGATAGATGTGTTAAATATAGTTTAATTAGAAGAAAAGTTACTCGACAGATGTGTATAATTTACATATACCTTTGTTCTTGGAGAGAAAATATTTAGACAATCTCTTTGTCGGTAGAACACTTGACTGCTAATAATGATCGTCAAAATGTAGGTGCGCTATTATATTTCACGCGAGTCTTAAATCAGGACCGTTGTGTTCGCAGGATCATCTCAAGCGACTTGGCTCGAGTAAAATTCGTTTCTTAGCTACAGCACAGTTTGTCCTTCTGTAAACTGGTTTTTTCATATGTTTTAAAGTGGTTTCTGCGGTGTGGGTGATTGAAAACGGTTCTATTCCGTCAATTAGTCGCGACGAAACCATAAAGATCGTCGAAGAAATATTATATTCTATAATTAGAAATATGCGGAAAGGTACAGCGATTTCGAAAATTGCACACATAGGTGCTGTTATAATAATTTCAAATGTAAAACACAAAAACAGCGATATAAAATATTAACAAACATTATAACGACGGAATTAGCTAAGCGGTAATGAATACGCAACATAATTGGTAACCGAAAGGGAACAAAACAAAGATTGACGTTAAAAAGACCAACAACTGCATTAGTTTTAAAATGGAGAAAACCAAGTACGAGAAATTTATCAAACAATGAAATACGTTGGCAAGAATTCTGCTCTGAGCCCGGACAGAGTTGCTCAGAACTGTATGGCGAAAATTAAATCTACGAACGTAAATAACAGTAATATTCATAGCAGTCTAAGTACGAATTGAGCGAGCGATTTCAAAAATCAGTTTCGAAAAAAAGCCATAAAAAACAGAAAAGTAAAAAATGTACAAAAAAATCGAATATAACATTTCTGGAAAAGAAGAACTCAAAAACAACAGCTATAAGTTATAATGAAAAATGTATATAGATGGAATCACATATACGGTAATTTACACGGTAATATTAGGTCTTTTATACAAAAAAAAAAAAAAAAAAAAAAAAAGTGTAAGAAACTTTTATAATAAACCCCTTAATATTAAACTGTATACAAAAAAAGGCAAATGACATATGAAACAATTAAGAACGCAAGACAGAAAACGATGGAAAAGTATAATGATTCTTAATAGAGGCGCCATCGCGATGACACAAAAACCGTACGAAAAAAAAAAAAAAATCGCGTAATATACTGGACAACCGAAGCGAGAAAAAGATGGAAAATCTTAAAGACCGATAATTTTATGTTAAAACACTAGAAATATGAATTAAAAAAACGGAATATAATACCGGGGCTATTTGTATCGAAATAAATTACGGAAATAATATTTCAAAACGGATTTGAAATTTAATAAAGAGATATAATTTAAAATTATCGATACATAAATATGTCTAATAACCGATAAAAGTGAGTTCTATATTTGACGGAGCGTCGTCGGGCATTGTCTTGATTTACAACGTACTAAGAGTACTACTAAGAAGCCTGATATGGATTTGAAGCGAATATTGGGTTAGTTCCTTTCTCTTCATATTGCATTAGTTCCTTTCTCTTCATATTGCATTAGTTCCTTTCTCTTCATATTGCATTAGTACACAATTATTTCAGGCTGAGTGGATCTGAAAGCGACGATTTGGATAACAAGATATAAGTCAATAGTTGGTAGAGGAGTATCGTAAATACTAGGCTGCTACCTAATAATCAACATGTATTTATTGATGTAAGAAAAGCGCACGATAATGTAAACTTCAATATTTTATTCCAATTGTGTTACACGAGTATAGGAAAAGTAAAATAATAGACATAAATACATATATTCGTTTACTTCAGCAAAAGAACATTAACAGTAAAATATAAAAGACGATGTTAAACTCCATATTCAATAATATACAATGAAGGGGACGACTACGGCCAATCCTGAGCCTCGATATTACATATAAAATTAAATTTCGAAGAAACACGAATAGATTACAATACGTGTAACATTAAAGACTGCATCAAAAGCTACACCACACGATACAGTTATAAAAGAAAAAGCAAATATAGAACATACTATTAACGAATTAGGTATTAAGAGAATTAAACGATATCAAAGGGAGAAAGCAAAGGGAACGGTACTTACCAGATACATAAAATTAAAATGAATCAAAATTATTGAAGATATTTATAGCGCTAAAACTGGTAGAATAGTTGGTTGGGGGAATGATCTTTGATAAAGATGGCATAGAAGTTTGAAACATTAAAAGATTATAAAAAAAAACTACTGTACATAATAACAGAATTAATATCTTAAGAGCTATCGAAGGCTATAAAAATAAGAGATGGTCTTGACGAATATTTCAATGTACAAATCAACAGTCCAACAAGGCACTGGTAACGCTGGGTACTACCACAATGAACTAGCAATAACATGTACAGTACAAAATGTCAAACTTTAATCAGATAGACGGTGCAGAACACTATTAATATTAAATGTACAAAAAGGTATCAGATGAAATATAAAACAAAATTATCCAAAAAAGACCCATCAAATAAAACGGATGTTTAATAACTAGTGCAAAAATATAGCAGTATTAATAGTGACGCTAAAAATTTATCAAAAAGAACAAACATTAATGCAGTGCAAAATATTAAAATACCAAAATTCTCCGTATAAAGCATTGAATAAAATCCGTATTTACATGGATCGATTAAAAATGCGGACGAGAAATCATTAATCCGAAAATAACGGGAACAGAATACGACGTTTCTGAAATTATGTATGTGTCCCCCCCACATTAAATGATGAAAAAAATAAAAAATTTTATCAAGAAGCAGTATATAACAAAACCGTGAATGTGAAAAGAATAGATTATCAAAAATGTATTACTCGACAACAGCGAAATTAATTAGACAATACATAATTACTAACGATTTCGGAGCAATCTACAGGATTATAGAATAAAAATCACGTAAATAACGCCATCATACGTAATACGACTGAACAGATACGAAAAAACAAGATATCTCAATAGTATATCGGTGAAATTTAAATTGTCAATCTAAAACGACAAAATAATAAAAAATAAAAAAACAGAAAATATCAAATTCAAATATATAATTAAATTGTAACCAATGCAGATGTAATTAACATTTTGATATTTTATTAAAGGATTCTCTATATTAATATCCAAATTTAGCTGAACCATAAACACTTATTAATCGTATACGGTAAAAAAAAAACACTGAAAATAAAATATCAAAATCGAAATCAAACGTGCGGAACGAAATATTTTATTAAATGCAAAAAGACACATAAAAAACGATTTACAAAGATTTCCGAATGTATAAAGTACACAGTAGTAATTCGGAAAATTCCGGTTAAATAAGCTTAGACGAAATAATAATATTTAAACATTTTAAACAAACAACACGAATTCTTATAAAAAATGCTTTTTTACAAAAAATAAATACCGATACTTGAAGATTTATTATAAAAATTTTAAAATGCACTAAAAAGTAAAAAATATATATCAGATTGATATAACACCTTAAGTGGTGATATTATCGTAATTCTTATACAACATTAAAACCTTAATTAGAGTCGGCATCAAATTCATATGCAGTTTTTAATTATTATTTTAATATGTAATATGAATCCCTACTCTAATTAAGGTTTTAATGTTATATAAGAATTACAATATCACCACTTAGGTAAGTATTATATCACTCTGATATATATTTTCTTATTAGGAGTAATTATTTTTTACTTTTTAATGCATTTTTAAATTTGTATAATAAACCTTCAAGTATCGGTATTTATTTTTTTTGTAAAAAAACATTTTATATTTTGGTACTTTTTAGTGCATTTTTATTCAATTAAATTAAAAAACATTTTAATAAGAACAGATATTTCCACGGTGTGAAAACATCAAAAGCTACATTTCCATATGGTAATTTTTTGGAAAATTTATAATATTTTAAGTGAATAAATCTAACTTGATGTTGAAACTAATCATGAATGAAAAACATCCAAAAAGCTTCAATCTCCCGCATTATTATTAAGAAAAACTCAAAAACTACCGGTCAGATTTTAATTAAAATGGGACCACATGAGAAATACCACCTTTCAAATAAAAGAAGAATCATCAAAATCGGTTTAACTAGAAGAAAGTTCTGAGATAACACACATAAAAAAAAAAAAGATAAAAATACAGTCGAATTGAATAGTTCCTTCTTTTTTTAAGTCGGTTAAAAATATAATAATTTCCAGCGAAATCCAGATTTCTATTATCTCGAATTATTTCAAATATTCGTAATAAATAATTTTCGGAAAGAACTGTGTTTTAAAAGATATATTTATTCGCTTAATATCATTTTAAAAAAACACAGTTGTTTCCGAAAATTATTTATTATGAGTAATCACTGTGAAAGCTTTTTAAATATTTACCAAATATTGTTAGGTCTTTAGTTATGTCAGTATAAATCTCGTGCTTTTCTAAAATTAAGTCTTTGCAAAGGTTGACTTTTCGATGTATGCATATATTTAAAGGCATATAATAAGCAATAATCTATGCGGGTGCGGTGAAGTGTGAGAATATTATGTAAAAATGACTGACAATATAATTTTAAAACATTTTCCTCCAGCTTCGCTGAAAAAAAATAATGAATCGAGGCTGCAGCTTATAATATTAATTATATAACAAGCGGAATATACTGTAATATATGAAAACAGAAAAATTAGAAAAAACCCGGACAATGGGCTCTGTACGGTACAACAGAAGTGTCCAGTATGTCACATCGGTTTTGAAACGTGCGTATTTACATAACATTCGAAAGGATAAAAAGACTACAGTCCGCACCTTCAGCCGAATTTTAATCAGCTTCACGGTTAAATGATATCATTTAAAAGTCAAGCAACAGAGAGTGGGTTGCTGTAATTTTAAAATCTGACGGATTCTAAAACGAAATCGGCAATTCCGAGATCGAGTGAGAGGGGGGCAGCGGTTTTGTAATCGGCGAATTTATAGGAGACAGTCCTCTGTAGGAACAATAACGGTAAGTAGCAAATAGCCGGGAAAATGTTGAGCTTTGGCGAGCAGTACGGCTCCGGAATTAACGTCAGCCACCGAATGGGGGGGGGGCGAAAAAAGTTAATCATTCTAATACCGGGAAAGTTAAATGTTAAAAAAAAAAAAAAATGACAAAACAAAAACGGTTGAAGGCGCGATGTAGATAATTTTAATGATTATAACGTCGGGCGGCGGGCGGCGAGCGGTGCTGGAGGAACAAATTGAATTTAAGAAAAAGAATGGTGCGCAGAGAGGATTTTATGGTGGGTTTTTTCGTAACGAACGTGTAAACTAAGAGCAGTCTGACATTTCGAGGGAAAATATTAGAGGGAAACCGGGTAGCGGTAACGATAGCGGTCGCAGAGCGGGAATTTATTAATATTCTACGTAATTTCTCGGCTGGAATGGAGGATGCGGCTGGATAAGAATACTGGAACAAAAGAGTCCGAACTGCGCCCTAGGTACCACTAAGAACGACAGCGCGTTTTCTTTGTTAGCCGGAGAATTCCGTTAATCGGCTATGTCTGTGGCAATCATTCAAATTAGCCGAATATAGATGGCCGACTACTTAATGTGCACCAATTCGCCGCCGCCGCCGCCGCCTGGCCAAACTGAAACGCGCCCCACCGGTTTATATTTACAAACCTGCCTATTAATTTTCTAATTCCCTTGCGCAGTCACGAAGGCGCATTCATTTTAACACCGATGCGCCTACCAAATACAAATGCCGCTGTTTCCACAAAAACTAACAATAACGGTAAAAATAACGAAATTTCCCGCTACGCGCTACAATGGCCAATAGAATTTTAACCCCTTCTAGGTGAAAATTGTGCCTCATCAAAATTTTACCAACTCAAAGAAGTGAACACATTTCGACAACCGTCTGTCCCATCAAACATTGTTGATGATTAAGTTTTAAATGAGGCGATTTATAGGAAGCATTTCAATTTGTGTCGTCATATTTCAGAATTAAAATGCGCTCAAAGTGAATTATACGTAATTGTTAGCGGGACATATTTCTTTTTTCCTTGGTGCTTTTTTTTTCGTAAAAAATACCGAATTTTTTTATTAAAGTTCCTTTTTGAGCTACTTAAAAGTATATAACTGGCGCTTTTCTACCAATAAAACCGCTATTCTACCTCTTATATCGCTGTCCGTCTCGTTCATATATATCTCTACCATTCACGATAAACTGCCATATTTTCCTTTAATTTTTCCTTTAATTTTTCCTTTAATTTTTCCTTTAATTTTTCCTTCAATTTTTTCTCTTTTCTTTATCCTATTAACCGCTTTTATTCTCCGGTTGATCCTAAACCTGTGTTCTTCATCGCGTTGTTAGATCAGAATTTTTACTGAATCTAAGCTCTTCTTTCCCTAACGATATTTTTTGATCTTCCACTGATGGCTCCATCACCCAATGACCAACTGTTCGCGGCTTTTTTCTGTCCTTCTCTAAATTATGTTCGAGTCTTTTAAACTTCCCTTCTTTTTCTACAAATTTTCCATGCGGAGTCTCCTCTGTCTATTTTGCGTGCCCTTCTTTTTATCAGTCACCTGTCTCTTGCAATATCCTTATCCTGTCGGATGCTCAAAGTGTACTGCAGACTATCGCATCTCAATCGACTACGTTATTTTTTTTTTTTTGTATTCGCTCCTTGATTCGTGTTCTTTTCCTTTCTCACATTATCCAAACGGATTTTTATCTTTTTCGGATTCCTGATCATGCCCCGGAAGAATCGAAGGTAATCAGTTAGTTGACTCATTCGCTTGGCTATATTTCTCTCCCGGTGGTAGGCTTCTTCTTCCTGTTTTCTCATCTCCCAATATACATTACTCTTCTGTCTGCAGCTGCTGAAAAGCCTATGGTTTGCACTCTTACGACATTTTCTAACCCGTATTCCTTTATCTTGTTTTTATTCAGTCTTCCCTTCTTCACTTCCCCTAGTTTCTTGACTTTCCTTTTCTATTGATCGTTCCAACCTCTCTGCTATTTTGTACACAGTTTGCTTCCTTCCTCGATTTCTCCGTTACTCTCTCTCTCTCTCTCTCTTGCGCCGTCTCCTTATTATTATTGCACTCGTCCAACATCCAATTTATTTGTCGATCAGTTAAATATTGTTCGGTTGTTCGTCTCTTGTATTCTTTCTACTCATCCCTTTTACAAAACGGTATTCCCACTTCATACAGTGCATCGCCCATTCTATTTCTTCCTTGAGTTAGCTGTTTGATTCTTTTTTGTGTGTCGGCTATTTCTGATCGTGTAAAGATCTGAGAGTCTCTTGCGACTTTTTTCCGTTATTCTTGAGCCAATGTCATTGTGGACGAACACCCATGTAAAAATCATTAATGAAAATAAACAACGACTACAAAAACGGATTCAATTTTAACAAAAAAACCTTTATTTAATCCTGTATAAATTGGAACAGATTTATTTAATTTTACAAAGAAAAATCTTCATTCGACGTATCCGGCTCGGAAGGACCATAAATGATATTGTTTAACGTTCCGAAGAACCGAAAAAAATTTTCAAACAAATATTAAACGCAAAACATAAACCCGACCGGTTAATAAGTTGTTCATGAACGAAAGACGATTAAATACTAAATAGAAATTCGAAGCTCGTAAAAGGGCTGTTTCCAAAAAAAAAAAAAAAATTTAAAAAGGAATAAATATAAATAGAAAAAGAGTCAAACTGAAAAGAAAAAAGAGAAACGATAAAAAGAGATAAATATTCCTGAATAAAAGGAGAGAGAAAAAAGGAAGAGGACGAAGAAAACAGCGAAATTCCTAAATAAAAGAAAAAGGGAATTACCGAAACAAAAAACAAAAAATAAAAAACAAAAAACAAAAGCATATATAAACGACATGACAAAAGAACCTAACGGCCATATTTAATAATAATACGGCGACGACGGTTAAATAAACTTAGATAACGAAGCGAAGCTCATCAAATTCGAGCTTTTCTTTAATACGATGATAAATTAAATTAAATGAAAATGTGAAAATCAATAAATATTAATTTAATATTTATTAACAGTAATATGCCGCTGTTAGGCCCATCGGCAAATACAAGATGAAATGGCGATATTTTTTTATCCATGTGTACTAACTGGAGGTACTTCACCGTGAACAAGGGTAATGAATGATCTGAGGTTACCAGTTCCGTTTGTGATTGCGGGTAGCGAGTTACGAGCTTGCCTATTAGTGATTCTGCTGTTTCTAAATTCTACCCGCTTAAGAATAGTCGATTGTATAATATATAGAGTGATGAAGTGCTTTTCACATTGGTCACGGTAGCTCTGAGACACCTCTAAAGCTGCCACCTCCTCTAACTGCCTGAACTGATTTATTTTTTTTTTTTCCGGTGCCGTTAGATTGCAATTGACAGTTCTGGTACCAACGGGCTTGCTAATACCCATCCAAAAACGAAAAATGTTCAATTCGTTTCGGTGCAGCACTGTTTCAACCGGTCCAATAATTCGCGTAGTATGAGCTCAACCGCACTCATTTAGACACGATCTGCATACAAGAGCAGTGACTAGGATGGCTTATTAAAGGCTGGATTTTATTCCTAGAACATGTTCTTTTTGCGCAATCTATCCTTCTCTGCTATTCGCTAAATATTGTTATTTTAGTTTTTCCGTGGGCATAGCGTTTTAATTTTCGCTCTCCGTGAAAAGGGCTCGTTTAATCCGCTCCGATCGCTAGCTCTGTTCTTTAATTAAAAGAAAATTCAAAAAAAGAACTTTAAATAATTAATAGGAATTAAAATGGTTTGTGTGTCTGCTTTTCACTATTTAAGAGTGTGAACAAAAGTGCAATGGTGGAATGACATAAATTAGTAAGCTATAATTATGAAATGTCACGATCTCGTTTAGGATTAGTTCAAAAAAAAAAAGGAAAAAATAAGAAAAATTGAAAAAGATAAATTCGATATACTCCCCCCACCACGTTGATAGATCGAGGAAGAGAGCGAGAAAGAGAAAAAGATGGTCATTGAAAAAACAAAATAAATCAACATTGTATTGCATGATTGTGGGGCATTTTGTTGCCAACACGAGTAATTTATGTAAAATTTAATTATATTTCCTAAAAACAGTGTGTTATTAATCGATATAAAAAACAAGGAAATGGACTGTATTCAAATATTATCACTCTAATGAATTACATTAGGAAGACGAACTTTCTCGATGCCGCGTCACAAGAAACTATTCATACTAACGGATTCCACGGGAGTATTAAAAAAATGACTAATGCAGAAACAAAAAGCACAGGAAAGCAGTACACACAGATTACAACAAGCAGAGAACCGTTGTATTTAAATGGATCCCGGCACACATTAGAATACACGAAAACGAAACAGCTGATTCTTTGACAAGGTCTGAGAATTGTATAATAAAGCAAAATTAAATTGTGGAGTGGGGGGACATTTGGCACTAAAAAAAAAAAAAAAAAAAAAAAAAAAACATTTATTAAAACAGTGCGAAAGTATTATACAGAGAGCCCTTCAGTGCAATGGCAAAAGTCATATGGTAATCTCAATAAATCAATTGTTGGTAATACATGTTTCGATCGTACTCGTGTCTCATGTGTATGCGAATAATGGATAGCAATGTGCGTGATTTTTGTGATTTGCAAGGATGCTCTTGATAGTTTTTAGGAAACGCATAAGCGGCTGAACAAGGGAAGGGTAAATAATTGTGGTCAATTCAATTGGATTATCCGACACACGTAAAGAGGTGAGGCCACATTTTTAATGTAGATGTCAGATTATCAATTTCATACAGATGACGGTGAAGAAGGATGAAGGTTACGTTTCGAAACTAGAATATGTGTCTGTCGTATGTATTCCGAGTAAAGAAGCTTGAGCTATCTTTTGCTATCGGTTTAGACACAGATTTTAAAAGTATAGTCACCATTTGCCGATTACACTATTTTCTGCAACATGTTCTCATAGTTTGTATCGGAATACTTATTGTGTCCCGATCATACCATAATATGGCCACTTTCCGCGGTCTACTTCTGCAAATATATGATTACACCCCGCCGGGAATAGTCTGAAGTAAATAAAGTTAATCAGTTGCTGTAAAATGAAGAATTACGATCGAATTGTTGCCGGTTTTTATAAAAACAGAAGCAACTCTCGGGGAACGCTTCGAAAGGCAACGTTCGAAGTGTTTGCTTCATTCAGCTTGATCGTACGAAGCGTAGCAAATACGGCGACCGGGCCCAGTGAAAGCCGAAGAAGCCTCTTTGCCGATTCGCAAGCATTACTAACAATACTCGCCGTCAGATAGGAAAATGGCAACGAGAAAGGCGACCGGGTAGGGGGGAGACCGGATAGGGGGATATTTTATTTATTGTCATAGGAGAGAAGGGCGGGTGATAAGAAGTAGGAGAGTAAACAGGATTCACGTACATGCCGCAATTCGACAAATGAAATATTTAATGCATTAAGTCTAGCGGCGGTGAATTTAGCGGAAATCGAATACATTAATGATAAATTTACACAAGCTGCGCGTTGTTCTTTATTACTACAATTGGCATTCTTAATGAAATCCGCGCTTCGCTAACCCCTACAGTCACACTACCGTTCCGAGTGCGGCACGATAATGTGATTAATACATACGGCGAATAATGCAAATGGTTATTTTTCGGGCCGACAACGACGCAAAGGCCTCGGCTAGATAGAACATCATCTCGCCTCTGTGTCTGTAATAGTTGGAACCGGGGGTCGGGTCGAATAAAAAGCTGCCAGCGGAGGATCGCAAAGATAAATTTCGGCAGATTGACGAGAATAACAAATGTAGAAAATGAGCCGTGAAAGCTAAACACGACACGCACATGCTGCTGCGAGTCGTTACAATTTGGTCGTGTTCCGGAGGTAGGCGCACCTTTGAATTATTAGCCGCATTTTTTAGAGCTTTCAAGGAGTAAATAAAGACGTGCGCATAGAGTGTACAGGTAAGTAAAAACGACTAGAGTAAGTGACGGAGCAATTCGATAGGCTAGACAACGAAAGTTTCTGAAAGAAAAAGTGGATGCCAGGCCGCTGCTGGTACCGTGAGCCTTGCAACGGGGCAATGGGGATGGTGCGAAATTTCGAAATTGAACTGAAACTTCAATCTGATCAGCGTAGTAGAAATCGCGGCTGGCGGCAGGATGGAACGAATCGGTTAAGCTGTCACCGAGACATCATTTATCTTCGGATGGTGGCGCGGACGCGTGGCCCCGTACACATTTCTAAAGGAAGACGACCGACGAGTTGGAGTTAAAGAAAATTTATCAGCATCATTATCGGCGATGATACAACACACCTGCTCCTGCTGCTTCTTTCGCGATCGTCTAGAAATCTCTGCCAGTAAAGATAATAATGGAGTTTCTTTCTCTCAAGCATTTTACAAAGAGAGAGAGAGAGAGAGAGAGAGAGAGAGAGAGAGAGTGGCAGACGAGATGATAACACAGTGGCGACGGAGCGGCGGGAGCATCCTGATTAGAAAACGACGATGCGAATGGCAATGGAAGAATCTGAACGGCTGAATATGGAAATATCGAAGAAAAGTGAAAGGTGACGGAAAACGTTATTAGCCCTCCTCCTGCCTCTTTATAAATGTCGCTGTTGAAATTTGCAATTTTTTCAACGTACACATCGGCACCCTTACCACACGCCATGGCCGAAACTCATTCCGTGATGATGAGGTCTCGTCGTGGTCGTTATCCAGCTCGCTATGAATGATCTGTGGGAAACTCCCTGCGTGTCAATGATTTTGCCTCGATATTATTATTATTATTATTATTATTATTAGAGAAAAACCTAAAATTAAAAATAAATAAATAACAAAAAGAAAAAAAAAGGGAAAAATTTCCTTCATAAAACAGGGAGGAGTGTGACCCCAATCGGACAAAAACTGGCCAATATCATCGTTTTACGTTTGACAGTTTTAAATAGTTTTACTGTCTTCGTCTTATACCGTTATATGCGTTGTTTTCCTCTTTCGGTACAAAGTCATATCGTAATCCGGTACTTTGAACAAAAATTTATTTATAAATGTCTTACGTTCATTCTTTTACGGAAAGCGTATTTTTATTATTATCGCTTACAGAAGAGAACTTTCAAAAATCAACCGTATCCAAAATTTCAAAATAATAATAATTCGTTTTTCTTGCGAATTATTCGGATGGAAATTATTTTACGAAGAAAAAGAAACTTATTTAGAGGTCTTTTTTCCCCCCGTAGAATAAAGTAATTTTGTAGAAAATACGCCGAACTTTTTAATGATTTTTTTTTTTTTTTTCTAATTATTATCCCAATTAACCGACTGTTACACGTCGCATAACTAAACCATAAATAATTACAAAAATAAATAAAATTTCTTTACCACAGAATTCGGCGTCACTAAATGCGTATCTGTACATAAATTTGTGTTTTTGAAACTCGCTCATTCGGGTACGAAAATACGAGATTATTCATTTATTGAAAGATATGTATTTCACGAAATTTA
This sequence comes from Icerya purchasi, assembly GCA_039619475.1. Lineage (NCBI taxonomy): Eukaryota > Metazoa > Arthropoda > Insecta > Hemiptera > Monophlebidae > Icerya > Icerya purchasi. Next base: position 546,039,241 of record CM077115.1, read on the forward strand.
TGAAACTCGATAAAAACGCACGCTATCATTATAAAATGTTATATAAAAATTAATCTAGAATAGTGAACTCGTATACACATACAGCTGCGCGGCAAAATTTCCATGCTCGATTAAAATAGGACGCTTAACGCGTCGGCCGATGAAAATAATAATTCCGGTATAATAAATTTATTATTATTCGATTTATTACAGAGACTTTGAAAAAAAGGCGTTGCTCCAAGAGAAATCTTAAAATATATAAATAATTGTAAACTTTTAAATTTTGCCGAAAAAATTCCAAATACCAATTGATAAATGAATAAAATATCACGTCAAGTAGGCGCAAACCGCATGCCAAAATTATATACGACGTTTCAGAATTTTATACTTTACATCAATTTACAGCTCTGATCTATTTTAATACTTCTTTAATTTCGATATTTAAATATATACATATATATGCTAATGATTAAACGTCAGCAACGAATAAGATCAACCAACTAATAAAAGTCTCGGAATGTGTAGGACTTAAAATACATATATCTGTTGAAAAAAACCAAGTACATGACAAATATTAAAAACAGCCCAGACTATTATTTTAATATTAATACATGTGCGGGAAAAATAGTGCGCGAATTAAAAAGTTCAAATATCTAGGGGAATTTATACAACAAAATGGACTGGAAGAAGAAGCAATGAATAGTAGAATATGTAAATTAGGTCAGGCATTTCACTTGGTGGAGCAAAACTACTAAGATGCCACAGTTGTAAAACCAGAAATATGCATCAGAAACGTGAAATCTAAACATTTTGGAAAATATTAACAAATAAATTAGAAATAAGGGAACGGAGAATCTTGAGAAAGATTATAGGAGTTAAATGGGGAATGATGGACAGTTCAAATGGGTTTCAAACTATAAACTATATAGCAAAATTGAACCATTGTCCATATCAATAAGGAAAAGAAGATTATTATTTTACCGGCATATTACCACAGATTGCAAGAGGACAGGTTAACCAAGAGAATTTATGAATTCATGAAAACGAAGAAAATAAAACACCAGCATGGTTCAATGAATGTGAAAAGGATATTCAATGGATGTTACTGAAACACAGATGTTTAATAAGGGGAATGGTTTCATAAAACAGTTGCGACGTCAATCTTTAAAATAGAACAACGGAAGAGGTCGCTTTCGATAAGCCATAAAAATTCCTTGATGGAGAGTCTCAAGAAATACTGGAAAGATGTTAAGGAAGGAAGAAGGAAATGATGTAAAATGAAAACTTAGTTGTTTAGCGTAGTCCATAGAGGCTGAAATCGGAAAAAAAAAATATATATATATACATCTACATCTCAATCTAACCGTAATAATCCTAATAAAATCACTTTTAAATAATTATCTTACTTCTCAAAGAATTTATTCAAGCCCAGACACGCAAATATGCTGGTGTAATTGTTAATTGGAATAAACAAATTTTTATATGGCATTTATCAGATTTTACGAATTTATAGCGTAAAGATGTTTTTAATGGGCAATTAAACGTACTTTTTGTCCGATTGTTCTTTCAAATTTAACTCCATTTCGCTGTTATTTATTTAAAATTCAGACGGTATCCTAAACTATTCTCCTAAACATTCGGAAATCTATGAAATCTAATGGAAATCTAAAAGTGGCCATATCGAATGAAAATATTTTCGACTTTGGTGGACGTTTTGAGAAAAACGAAGATTTCAGGAAAAATATTTCAAAAAATGATTTTTATTTTTCATGTTAACGTTTGAATCTTCTGAATTTGGTAGGGAGCAGAAGTCGAAAATATTTCCATTCAATATGGCACAGTCAATTTATTAATATGAGGCACTTTGAATTTTTCATCTTATTAGATGTTCCAGATTTCAAAAGAAGTGGTTGAGTTTGGGACAACAACCCGTATAAACTTAATATATAAGTGTGGTCTGTGTTTATTAGTTCCGGTGCACAAAGTGATGAAGTGCGTACAGGATGTCAAAACTAACTTTATTTCGGATACAGGAACTCAAATTCTGACCCAAATTTCGTTCTAGGACCCCGAAATTCGCCGCCCAATCTAAAGCCCCTTAAGCTACACCTTACCAATAATTCAAAAATACCTCGACAATCTAAACCATTTTTATAATTAATTAAAATTCATGTCCAGATACCGAAACTAACTTAAGCTGTCCCTTTAAAATAATCTGGACAAATACCTATACGGGGAAGAGAGCCTTAAGCTACCATTTTGGCCTTTCCACATCTATTTTTTAAAACCATTCTTAAATCTAAAACTAATTCCTTTTATTCATGTAGACACCTACGTCTGGCACAAGAACGATTCGCTCTATCATCCTTTATACGTGTTATCATTATCATTCTTATTATCAACACTGTTTTTTTTCTTTTCTCCTGCAAATCTCAGGGAAATTAACCTCACACACCCCTCATTATCCTTTTCACCGATCGTGCATAATATTTATTTTTTGTCTTTCCAAAGTCTGCCAAAGCTTCAACGACCTCACCACTGCTACTATCATACCGACACCAGAGCTTATGAATGTTCAAAGAAATATCATTTAATTTTTAATCTGCAATCAGTGGTTTATTGTTTTAATTCTTTTTTGTTGTATTTTATAAATGTATCCAATTGACTAGAATAAAAATATCAGAGGGTTAATGAAAAAAAAAAAAAAAAAAAAAAAACCCATTTCAAACAGGACTTGGTGGAATATAATTCTCACAGAGGGGTGCTCACCCCTATTCCTTTCCTCATAGTGCATCCCGAGAAACGGTATTTATGCCGGCTAAAGTATACGGATCCAGGCGGCGAACTTGTATATATGTACCTCTCATCATTGTGAGCCAACGTCAGCAATGCCGAAGCAACCTTTTTCAAGGCTACAAGCAGACGAATTAAGTAAAGTGCTGACACGGCTATTCGCCATACGAGAAGAAGAAAAAGAAGATTCTCACAGACAGTTGAATACGATCAAATTTGAATACTCGGAATCCAAATTTTTAAAATGAAATTTTTGTAGCATGTACTATTTTTAAATTTTAAAATTTTCATCCTATTAATGTTTTCGAAATATACAGGCCAACTATAAACAGTCTTTGTGATTTTAGAGAAACTTGCAGATTCGTATCGTCATTGTGTAGGTATAAAACAGCCGTTAAATTTCGGTTAGAGGTACAGAACCGGTTATAGAATGAGAAACAGAGAGTGAGATAAAAATGTATACCCCATTACAAATAGATCTTTACAAAGACTGCTTTCAATATTAACGATGAGGTAATAATTTCAAAGGTCGATAAAGGTAACGCTGTAGTAGTTATGGAGTAAGGTGCGGGAATCAGTTAGTATAGGACTACATTCGGAAGTAAAAAAAAATCTTCGGTGAAAATAACCAAACGAGTTGAAAAAGTTATAAAGGAGTCGTCGACCTCAGATTCAAAAATTAAAAATTCATTACTCGAAATTGGCACCATGCCCAGTTTATACGGACTTCCCCTCAGATTTATAAAACAGAGTGTGCTTCCCCATAAATGAGCCTACGTATAATTTGGAAAAGTAAATAGGCTATCTGCTGGAGCACTTGACTTCCGTCACGAAAGTCGTGAGTAAATCCTAGGCGACGACAGAAATTATTACAAAAATAACTAAATAATCCCCAATGGAATCATACGGAGAAGGCAATAGCAAACCACTAATTATGTACAACACCATAAACGTGCTAGTTAGTGTATAGTAGGGAGACACACACAGGACTGCATTTGTATCGAGATAACAAGCGATTACAATCAGTATTGAGTGTAGTCTTTCGTCCATACCAGGGTGTGGCATATAACAATTGCTATGAATACTCTACCTACATCCGTACAGCTAGAACGTACAAATAGAGGTAGTGGCCTATGCTTAGAATTAATATGACGCTACAAAGAAGAAGATAATCTAGAAGCGTATATTATTTCTAATAAATTAAAACCGTTTGTAAAAATATGGAGTCGCATCTAAGTAACAGCGTAGAGTTTGTTGAAAAATTGTGGTCTGTTATTGGTCAAGACGAAGATAATATGTCAGCTTTAATGGGGGGGGGGGGTGATATGGGATAACGTGTCTAAATAAAGCATTTCTTTGAGAATTTTTTTTAAAGAGACTATTAAAGTTACTTCACCCAAAGCAGACCCGCAAATTTCCCCATCTCCAACCACGTGCGCATATGAAATCGGTCGTGAAATCACTTCGTTGCGTCTAAATGATTATTGCTCGGTACAGGAAGCAGAGAATTGTACGCCGTATACAGTAGCCTCGTAACTTGTTTGGAGTCAGGATGTATAGATTGAAGCATACTTTTAATGACTGACTCTTCGGCTTCTCTAAAATCGATTTCCTTACAGAACAACAGGGATATCTTAGCCCTGAAAGTCAATTATACGTTGAAGCTGCTACATCAAGTAAGAAATCAGATAAGCTCTTGTCAAGGCCACGAGCGAGTTGACATGACGTCCAAATCAGCTCTGCTCGCACCAATGCCGTATGCAGCGCCACCAATCTGCAAAGTGAAGACTTATTTCCATGAACGTATAGTGGATCAGCCAGTGGAAAAGGGAACGATCTTTTATGAAGAGCATAAAATTTACGGCTGATCCATGGTTCCCTTCCCTTTACCTTACGCGTCGAGAATATGCTGTGTTAAATCGGTTGCGAGTTGGGCATACGGCGGTCTCACACAATTATATACTTGAGGGTACCCTTCTCCCACCCACGTGCTCATTCTGTTCCGGCCCTTCTTACCCGTCGGTAGAACACCTGCTGCGACAATGTACGGCGTTCAACCGCTCCGCTTTTGCCGGTATTCCTCCGTCAACTATACCATCAAATGACCCAGCGCGCATACAAATGCTACTCGGTTTTCTTAAGACCAACAACTTAATAACTAAATTATGAAATAGCCTTTTTACCCTGGCCCAGGTGCTGTAATAACCATTGTAGTTAAAAATGGTGCATGAGCGCCACCAGGGGGGGAAAAAAAAAGTTGCTTTATTAAAGTTTTTTGCACATAGTTATATTTTTTTTTTTTATATTATTTTTATTAATTACAACTGGTCTCCATAGACCAAGAAATTTTACTGGAATGCAAATTAACGCGTAAGGGGCCACCACTATCAGGGTTCCCCAGGAACATCTATTCAAGTTCTAAACAAAGTCAAAGACTCTAGAGCGCTTCAGCCGTCGAATTTCTTGACTATTGTCAAGCAGGTTGATAGCTAGTGGGTTGGGATGTGTTTCTAATCGACTAGTATACCGCTGTGCGGCAAGTTTTATTTCTTCCTTTACGTAAGGTATGTTGAAGTCCCTATGGAGTGTGTCCGTGGAGACATACGAAGGAGGTGACACAATGAGTCTAATAGCTTTATTTTGGAAACGTTGTATTTTATTAATGTGTGTATTTTTAGCGCAGCCCCATAAAGTTAGACCGTATGTCCATACTGGTTTCAATATTATTTTATATATTAATACTTTGTTTTCGATCGACAAGCTGGAATGCTTACCAAGAAGCCAGTAGAGTTTTCTTAGCTTTATATCCAAGCACTTTCTTTTTTGTGAGACATGCTTATTCCACCTTAATTTACTATCCAAGTGCAACCCAAGGTATTTCACCTCATTCCTAACTGGGATTGTTTCGCCGTTAATTTCGGTTGGCGGGCAGACTACCTTTCGTAGAGCGAATGTAACCTGTGTACACTTTTTCTCGTTAACTTTAATTCGCCATCGATCTAACCACCTTTCAGTTTTTGCTAACGCCAGCTGCAATTTATTTGTTACTGTTCCAGCATCTTTGTTTGCCGCTATAAGCGCAGTATCGTCTGCAAATGTAGCAATAGCTACGCCCTCGCTGTCAGGAAAGTCTGCAGTGTACATTTGGTAAAGCACTGGACCCAGTACACTGCCTTGAGGCACACCAGCGGATATAGGATAGATGTTTGATAGTTCATTCTGGAATTTAATTTGATATGTTCGATCATCAAGGAAAGACTTTAGAAGAAGATAAAAAGGATGAGGAAGATTTTTCTTAATTTTATATAACAGACCACGATGCCAAACCTTATCAAAGGCCTGTTTTATATCCAGGAATACACCTACACATATTTCCTTAGCTTCAAAGCTATCTTGGATAATACGTTGGAATCGGCGTACCTGTTCAATAGTCGAGTGTTTTTCTCGAAACCCAAATTGGTGGTCTGGTATAATATTCTCCTTTATAATCAGAGGATGCAATCTTTTTAAGATTAATTTTTCCAGCACTTTAGATAGGATAGGTAGTAAGGATATTGATCTGTAGGAAGTTACATCCTCTGGAGACTTTCCTGGTTTAGGAATTACCACTATTTGTGCCAGTTTCCAAGACAGCGGGAAGTATTGCAAGCGGAAGATTGCATTAAATATATTAGTAATAAACAAAATAGCTTTGCGTGGCAGTTCTAGCAACACTTCTTTGGTGATCAGATCGTGCCCAGGGCTTTTTTTATCGATTAGTTTTTGAATTACATACTGTATTTCCTTTGGGGATGCCGGCGTAATGGGGACACTAAGCTGTAGTGAGGAGCTCAAAAACTCTGTTATATCATCTGAGTTTGTAACCTTAGGGTTTGGTTTAAAGACTTCGCTAAAATATTTAGCAAAAACTTCAGCTTTCTCATTATCAGCCTTGGCCCAGGTTCCGTCCGATTTTCTTATAGGAGGAGAATATTGTACTGGCCTATTTCGGCTTTTATCTACTTTCCACGGGCTGTAGTCGGTAGACTGATTTGGAGATAAATTCTGCAAGTGTCGTTGTAAGGTTTCATTTTTAGCGTTACGAATTAGTATATTTAACTGTTTGGATTTGCTATTTAGCAAAGTTTTATAAGCGGGATTTCTTGTTATATGCCACTTTTTGCGAATTTTTCTTTTTTCCCTTACTAAATTTAAGACGTGCCTCGGTAGGTTAGATATTGAAGCTGAAGGCTTAATAGGAGGCGATGATTTCCATGCCATTGTTTGGATAGTTTCAGTTAGGTACTGGACTGCTATGTCTATCTCTCGTTCATTTTTTAAAGGAATGTTTAAATTCAGCATTTTATCTACTCCTTCTCGGAAGTTGTCCCAATCCGTTCGTTTATTATATAAAGAAGGAGGTTCTTCTTTTGTTATTAAGCCTGTACTTATTGTTAGAATTTGGGCACTATGGTCTGAAAATAAGTCAAAACATGTGTTAGTTTTACAATTAAGCATTGATATTCCCTTGGTGATGAAGAAATCGATCGCGTCAGGAATTTTGTTTTTATCTGTTGGCCAATATGTTGGCTCACCAGTAGCCAGGCACCTAAGATTTACAGTGAGCATTACTTTTTCGAATAGACTACCTCTTGTGTTCGTGAACCTTGATCCCCAGCGCATATTCTTTGCATTCCAGTCACCACCTGCAATGAACCTATCACCTAAACTCTGAAAATATTCACTTAATTTTTGTTCGTCAAGTGTGCGGTTTGGTGGGCAATAACTAGCTGAGATCGCAATTTTTCCATTTAAAGAGTACACCATTATACTAGTAGATTGCATTTCTATACTAGAAATTTTACATAGTTCATAATGCTTAATAGTATTCTTGTGTATAACTGCACTTCCGCCATGGGCTTTGTGATCAGGTCTTGTTGTTTGGTACGTACGGTAATTCGGAATATTATATGACATTTCAAGAACATTCGGTAATTTTTTCGTAAAAAAATATTCATAAACAAACCAGTAAGAACGAATTGACAGAGGCCATTTCAAAAAAAAAACGTTTTGCGGTGCCCACGATAACTCGTTACAAAATCATCCGAAACACGAATAGTTGGAAAAATGATTACTTTAGAACTAGGTCGTAACGCTGTCCTTTTATTTTTTAAATTCTTTTTAAATTGTTGGCAGTTGGTTGAAGTGAAAACCACGATATTTACCGTAAAAATGGCGCCATTTTGTAGCTGTAAAATCGGTCTTAAGCGAAAAAAAAAAGAAAAAAGAAGAATGTTTCGACCTAGTAAAATATGAATTGTAAATCCATGTTTAATATGAATCGGATCGGTAGAGAAGTTTTTGAGATATCGTGTCCACCGACTTCAAAAAAGTCGTTTCGAGGAAAACAACGCGTTTAAAGTCTTAAACTATGGAAATTGGAAGAAAACAATTTTTTTTTTACACTTACACTGAATCGTCCACGCCAGAGCACCATAAAGCAAGGTACTTGCTGCACACGCACTGTCCAAGGTTTCATTTTGTTCCACTCTTTCCATTATTCTAGCCTCTTTTGTCTGAAGTGCAGCTATTTGTTCGGCTTTTTGAATTCGCATTTCATGGACTGTTTGAACGTACTGATGAGCACTTGGACCGACGCTGATTTTCATCTATTGTAGAAAAGCTAGTAATGCGAAATTGCCTTCATTGAAAATGCATCCAGCTACATTTGCTGCAATTTCTACTAGAATAGGGCTACTGGATAAAATTTTTTTGGAATGATCTTCCAAATAAGTTGATTTAGGCTCTCGTTATTGTTTTAGGTGAATCCAGCATTACAACACGCTCTAAAAGCTCGTCCTTCCTTAAATCTTCATAAATTGGCGCGATTGCTTTTGTTACATCATCCGGAAAAGGTTCATAATCGTGCTGGAAATTTTCTACTCCGGTAGTGGCCAAAGCTTTTTGATAAGCACATCACGAGTCATCGCTGGCCGGACACTTATGGTGCTGTGGATTTTTGTTCATTGATTTATAATGGAAAAAGGTCGCCCAAATCGCATCTTCCATTTTTTGCACATGTACATATATATATATATATATATATATATATCGACCGCATAAGATGATATTATTTCCTCGTGACCAAAAATTTTTCCGAAATATGATTTTGAATCGGTAATAAAAAAAATTATTTCGATTAAAAATATCAAAAATTGTTGCCGAAATATTAACTTTTAATTTTTTTGAAAAATTCAACATGATTTATCTTGAATTATATTAATCTCATAAAGCTTAATAGAATTCTTTTTAGAATACAGTTTTGTATATGCATATATGCATACAGGAAATTTACATAAACAAATAAAATACATACGTGACAACGGTAAAGTAGTAAATAGAAGTAAACAGCATTTGAAAATTTGGAATAATAAGTTGAATAAAAAGTAATGAGTTTTGTGAAAAATGTTAATGAAAAGTATTTGAATAATGACGCAAATGAAAAATAAATTTAAATTATTGGATAATGTAAATGAAAAAAAAAATTAAATGTAAAGGATGAAACCGTGAGAGCGTTGATAACTATAAGGTGGAGTACATATTACCCAAAAAATACAGATATTTGTTAAAATCGGTATCCAAAAATAAAATCGTTCATAAATACCCTTATTTTGTATAGGGAAATGAAAAAAATTTACGAAATAATAACCGGATCGAAATTTAAATATAATAATCAATTTACGAAGTAAATTAAATCGATTTCGTAGATTTCAAATGTGATATATTACCGCTAAGTAAAAAGGTATCTCTCTACTACTCACCGACAGAAAAGTTCAAAAAAGTACGAATTTGGTTCGAGAGGGGCTTCTAGCGCTGATACTTCTTACCTTTTTTCAATTCTTAATATTTAGAATACCTAACTGCTCGTGGACTCAATCATCAATTATTATACAACAAATTTTTGTAAGATCTCTCGCGAAAAACAATTGTTCCTTACCACACATAATGAAAATATTTACGAAAAAAAAAAAAGAAGAGGTAATTAAAATTGAACGCTTTTTTATTTTTTCAATAGTTTCTGTTTTATAATTTTATTTCACAAAATAAATGAAGTTTATCATAACACCGTAAAATAATCCCTTCTCCAAATTCCAATAATAATATCCGAAATTAATTTTTTCGGTGTTTTAAAAATTAGGGATATTCAGTGAAATGCAAAAATAGACATCATAAGACATCGCAAGCATAAATAAATCATCCCGTAAATTTCTGAACTCTAAAGAATTATTGGAAAAAGTGAAATAATTAAAACGATTAATTAAGTAAAAATAAATACGTGCGGTGGTAGTATTTCCCAAAATAAATAAGATCGCTGTTGAATAAATAGGATGAAAAAAACGTATGAAAAAACTTGGAAAAAAAGAGTTTAGATAAAATAATAAAGCTTACTCCGGTAAGTTACTTTTACGAGTAATAATAATTCGAAATATTTCAACTCTTTATCTTTAATTTCACGATTCTATCCGCATTATTATTATTATTATTATTATTATTATTATTATTATTATTATTATTATTATTGCCACCTGCAGGGAACCTTTAAAAGACGGGTTTTACCCCGTTAAGGACGTTCTACCTTTTTCTCATTCGTCCGCGTTCGTTCTACAAGCGTATTAGTTGTCGATTAAGCGTTTTTATATTTAATCAGGTATTCGGGGACAGCTAGCACGATTCACGTTTCTATTGTGGGACAGCTACATGTTATAGTAATAATCCCTCTCGAACGCTTAACTTCACGTGTAAAATGTACAGTTATTCATATCGACAACCAGCTCATAAAACTAATTATCACGTTTTTCTAAGAAACGATATAACGCTTGTTAGATGTCGAAAGAGATGATTAATGCTTATTTCAGACCGTCATTGTTGTAAAAATCCATTACAACAGCGTTCATATCTGAATCTCACTCGACAACCGGGTCTGTGTACCTGCAGCGCGATTTAACGGCTTTCTCATAATACATATTCTCACTGCAAATCGATCTCTCTAAAATGACCACTCATGGTTGTTGGCCGGTACATTTCAAAAATATTCACGTGATGAAAATTTTAAAATGCGAAAATGGTACATGCTACAAAAATTTATTAAAACTTTAGATTCCAAGTATTAAAATTTGACTGTATTAAGTAAATCGATTTTATTTGTCTAGCCGATCAAATGAACATTAAAGTAACACGATAATATGCTGATTGGAGATTAAAAAAATTAAAAGATATTTGTTTGTGGGCTTTCCTACGTTCGGCCTTCAGTTGACTCGGGGAAAAAATAAATAAAGATAATAAACAAAGCAAAAAAATATGTTACCCGTGTAAAAAGAATGTTGCACGATGGGGTAGAATTTGATTCCCGGGAGAAAAAAAACAAGAATGATGACAATGATTATATATGTACGGTGGTATATTCGTGGTAACGGGTAGACATGTAGCCGGCACTAGATGTATTGCGTACATGAATAATAAATGTTTGACTGGGGTTTAACTGGGGGTTGGCTGGGGTTTGACTGAAGTTTGACTGGGGTTTGATTGGAGTTTGACTGGTGTTGGACCACGGCTGGCGTATATGTCCGGATTATCAGACAAACTAAGCCTAGGAAGTAAGGGTTGGGTCCTCTTCCGGGAGCCAGGTATACACGAATTAGCGGTTAGCTGGAGCCTAAAAGGACTTCAGGTTTCGAGGTAAATACTTTTGGATTAGAATTTAGGTCGTCGGATTATAAGAACTAAAGGAAAGGGGCACAAATGCGACTGTTGTTCGTAAAAATGACGGTTTTTCACACACCTTAGGTATCTCGCTTAAAGTGTAAAAAAAGCTAGCCTAATATTTTCGCTACTAACCACGACGGTTATAGTTGAAATAAATGCATACGCGTTTAGCTCAAACATTATCAGAGTGACCTTGCATTGTTCACTGCGCGGAAAAAATGTTCGAAGGAATTTAACTAAAGTACTGTAAATGGTTATTAGAATTCCTCTGGACGTTCGCGGAAACCTTAGAGAGTGACATTTTGAAAAACGTTTAAACGCAACAATTACCGTTTCGTTAGTAATGCGCAAGCCAACAATTATATAGTTCAGAATGATTTAGCAGACATCACTATAAAAAAAAAAAAAAGACAATGTTTATCGAAAGGCTCGGCTGCTATTAAATTTAATTGTTACGCCGTCGCTTGACATTGAAATCGTATAGTAAGTAGTAAGTAAAGTGGGGTCCCACATACCCTTATAGCAGAACGTTTGGGATTGTGAAATTAAGCTTTTCATAATGGATTTATTCGGCGATGCTGTGTTCTGAAGTCAAACACTGCCGTATATGCGCGACATAGTTATGTAAACCGATAAAACAATAAAAATAGAAAGAATAAAGTGTTAAGTAAAACAAGTGCCATCATGATATCATTGATACATAAATTGTGAAGTTAAGCTTTCCATAATGGCACTTTAATCGATTCGATGAGAACACTGGAGTTCCTTTCTACTTGGAATCCGCCTTTACTTTTGCCCGCGATAATTCCTTGCTATAACCAATATTCAATTTCAGATTGGATATATACCTGTTGGAGCGATTAAGATAGCATTCAATATGTTCCCGCTAAATACCTCTGTAGTTGAAAGGCGAAATAAAAGAAAAATGAATTTGCACTCAATTCAAAAGCAGCGACCTAGTTGAATGATTGTTTTTTTTTGTTTTTTTTTATGCCAAACAGTAGCCCCGATGAAATGGGGATATAACTTCGAATAGAAAGTCTTCAACTTTTTCACTGGGTACGCTATCTATTATAAAACGTTTAGCGCGCATTTCGCCAGTTCTAATTGGTGTTTTGAGATTTTTTTAAATGCCAACGGTGGAGTTCCACTATTGCGCTATCGCCCGTGTAAGATATTTCGCAAAATATTTTACGAATATCGCAACTGCAAGTGCGAGCGAGATAAAAACGAGGTGCATCCGGCGAATAGCATTTTTTTTTTTATCCACTCTGTTTACCGGAACACTTCTCATATCACCTACTCGAATAGAACAAAAAGTTGGAAAACACTTTATAGTTTCGATAAAAATATCGCAAAGAACACGCATTTCTCGAGATTTAGCCAACTTTTCGCTTTATTTATTTTTCGATTTTTTCGACTTGCTTTTTTTTTCGACTTTTTTTTTTCACTAAACGGATAGGAGAAATCGCAAAGCGTAACACACAAAGTTCTCTCGAACTTTCGAAACAGTTTCGGATTTTCTTTCTCCGCTTCGTTTTTTCTTCTTTTTTTTTTTTGATGCTCAATGCACTTTGCTTTTATTCGACGAATTCGTCGGTGCCGAGGTAAGCACCGCCGGGAAGCGCTCTATTTTCATTGGCCGTCATTCTTTCCTAACCGGTTACCGTAGTTAGTTTATCGCCTATGTAAATGATGCTTGTTCTTCGGCTGCGTTGTTTTTTATTGCCACCACGTTGGGAAACTTTCAGCAGGCAATTGATTCGAATTAACGAGTTATTTTCCGTGTCGAGCGGCCGCCAAAATTAATATCTCCCATCGATGGCCGCTGACAGCGAAAATGGCGACTCGGACGAGCAAATAGCGTTTTGCCGCCAACGAAAATGGCGCAGATTATTCAATTAGCAGATCGCCAGCTATCTGCGAAGGCGAAACAGCTACTTCGAAAGCGCTCAACTTTTCTGTATCGGCAGCAAGGCTTTTTGGCAGCCGGTAAACGATGGCGACTGCCGAGTTGCTTCCTTAATGGATGTTGTAGAACTGTCGGAAGTATAAGCACAGGCCGCTGAAACTGCCAAGTCGAACCCAAATATTTCTGCTAACTTTCGAATCGACTAATAATGGCGAAACTTTACCGAAACGAAGAGCAGCATTAAGCCGAAAAGAAGAAATGGACACGGGCCGCAGCGCGATACATATTCCAATGCAGCATGACAGCGGTCAAAGGTTGCTTTTAGCGGTATCGAGTTCAACAATTTATAGACAAATGGAATTTTCTTTCTTCGACGGAAACAATTGCGATGCCGGGGAGCTTCGCTGCACATGTATAGCCGCGCATATATTTCTGCATTAGTAACATAATATACATATATGGTGGAAATATTTCGATTGTGCGCGTCACTTGATCAAAAATATCGACTTTGCTGAGTTAAGTTCAACCTCTAAATGCTTTCTATTAAAGAAGTACTCGCGAGGGACAAAAAGGAAAAAGAAATCCGGAAAATACCAATCTCCCTTAACAATTGTTGTTTAATTATTTTATGTTTTTGTTTGTTTTGTTTTTTTTAAGTAAAATTTTCTACTTTGAAAATTGAAATTTTCTTGTTTGACATAAGGAGTATCAAAATTCTCTCGTTAGATTTAATCGCAAATGTTTCCATACTTTTGGTTCCTCCAAATGGTCCGGAAAATTTAACATTTTTTTTTTTTTTTTACATCTTTTAATATGACGAGGCGTAGAGAGCTGGTATTTATACTTAACTCTCTACATTATACATTATCCTAATATGAATTATCAAAAATTAAATTGTCTATATTTTTATTTTCACGCTTCCAAAAAATTCTTCCGATCACATATTTTATTTACTTCTTCGAAGTCCGCCCAGGCTTTCATACACACATTATCGTCCCCACCATGCGTTCCGCTAGCAATTATAATTATACGTTTTCATTTATTTATCCAGGTTCTCCCAAGCTGCCAAACAAACACCGCTGACGTACTTACCGCTAGTTTTTGTATTTATCGTGAACCTTTTTTTTTATCTGCGTTAACCGTGGCGGCATATTACATCGGTCCCACACACGCACTACGCGCCGTCGTATATATTTTAATTAATTACCGATCTTTAATCATTTTTACCGGTATTATTTTTTTTTCCTACACAATCATGACATTATACATACTTTACATTGTCCAAATAATTTTAACCTTTCGAGAAAGAAAATCTCCGATCAATAAAAAAAAATATTTATCAGCGTCGCAATTTTTTTCAATAATATTAATCGTATCGCCGCAAATGTAATTTTCTTTTTTTTTTTTATTTAATAACTCATCCGCATGGCCGGCTGTTTCAAGACATTGTCGTTGCAAACGTCAATCCCGCTTTTCCAGAAATCGGTAATCTCTGCAGGTATACATCTCGTTGTCGCAACAGCCTTTGTCTGCGCACGAGTCACGTATCTTCAAGACCACACATGTGCATTGCTCTCACGCTATTTACCATTGTTCGCAAATGTCCCCAAGTCCTTGACAAGTTCATTCATATTCGCGTGTAAGCAGCTTTCTCCAACGGAACGACATTTTCTGATTCAACATTTCCACTGCCCCATCCGCTGCAGTTAATGAGGTAGACCATGGAACGGTTTCATTCGAGAGATTAGTATTAATTTCTCGTCAAAGTATGAGCAGTACTCTTCCGGCGCATTACTAAGATTTTTCGATAACGTTGAAAGTTTTAATTTTTCGCTTTTGTTCAAAAAAAAAATGATATCATCACGAATGCTAATCGCGTTACCGCGAGCTGTTCAAAATACCAGTGCCGCTGAATTTATTCAAAATTTATTTGCGAGCGATAGCCACATACGCCTTCGTCACCTACACCACTACAATCAGATGATGCTTACTCATCACCGGAATCAACGTATTATTGTCGGATCGGATGGATATAGCGGAATATTTTGTAGATTTCAGCATTCATATGGAATCTGATTATGGGTTTTGTAGTAACCGAACTAGCGATGATCGATAAGTCTGGTGGTCGGTACTTACACACGCTGTACAAGCTAAACAGAGCATGCATCAGAAATGCTGAATTTACAATGCTCTCCGGTAAGTCATTACTTGAAAAACCCTCTTCCATATTCCCCTGTCGGGAAGAAATATTTATGGCACGCGATGTATTCACGATATTGTCCGAAAAACCGAAGGCGCGCGTATATATTTTAATCACATATGCAAAACTTATATGTATTATTGTAACTTAACGAAAAGTCTGAATTGTTGCGTGACTCGGACTAAAAAGTCGTTAATATAGTCTTTCGATGATCTACATGAAGAGTATTTTGGTATAAGAAATTTGGTAACTTGCAAGCACCAAAATGAGAATGATATTTTCCATTGTGCGGTAAAAAAAAACCCGTATTTAGAAAATTTCGAAATATAGTAAAAACAGAAATAAGGAACGCCAAACAAAAGTACTATCAAAATCAAATAGGGTTAGCAAATAATGATGGCAAAAAAACGTGGTGTATAATTAATAATATTGTTAACAAAAAAAACAACAAAACATCAATAGATGAATTTATCATAAAACATTTTGAAAACACTACAACAGTAACTGAACAATTTAGTGAATACTTTTTACGTTCGATTGAAGAGCACAGACACAAATGTGATACCCAATTACTAAATAATAACTTCGATAATACTACTGTGTCTTTTTTTTTTTTATTCCACTTGAAAATACATTCCAAATAGAAACAATAATTAACGATTTAAAAGTACATAAAGCTCCTGGATGGGACGAAATTAGGGTAAAAGATTTTAAGCAAAACGTAAATGTATATATATATATATATATATATGTATATATATATATATATATATATACTTCTATTTTAACTGACATGATCAATCGCTGTATAAAGGAAGCGAGTATTCCAGAGGCGCTCAAAAAAGGTATTATTATTAGGCCAATCTATAAAAAAGGTTTTGATTTGTGTAGAAAACAAACGCGTTCATCTTAAAATAATTATAGAAAACCGGAAATAGCTTAAAAAAAGATACATTTTCGGGAGGAGGCAAAGAAAAATTTGTATACAGTTCGTTATTTATTCATTTTTTTCCTATAACATATCATCATTTGCAAAAGTGTTTGTAATTTCCTCTTGGTACTTTCTCCTTACACAATTGTCCGCATAAGCTTTCCATTCCGTATCAGACAGCGAAGATCGTTTTTCTAATTCTACAATTAATTTCTCCGTATTAAATATATATCATTTTAATTTTGTAATAAGAGCCATCAAAAAAAAAAAAAAAAAAAAACTCTTAAAACCGTTGTGCTTGTCTTTTAGGAGAAATAACAAACGCGTGAAAATGACAAAGCAAAACGGTTTCGATAAAAACATCGGATTGAATTTGAAACCACCTGGCGTAAATAACGTCACGATCAAAACCGCTGAGCGCATCATACCCTCTTAAACCGATAAACGCCTTAATTAAAACCCCTAAGAAGTGTGTTATTGCTCTTATATCATTTTATTTTAGGAGAAAATTATCATCGAATTTGCCGGTCTTTGTCTCTCCTTTTGTGATTGGTCGCGATATTAAACTCCACTTCACGCTACTAGTAATGTAATAGCAAATTGATTTCTTTCTTTTGCCCTAACAGGGGGTTATTCGTGTGCTAGCCTGGGTGATACTGTTTAAACGCCATATTTATTAAATGAAAACTGGATATATTCCCCGATCGGGCAATATCATTACTGGAAATGATTTTACAGGGCAACTTTGAGTCTATATGTTAAACTTAAAAACAATCCTATACAAAGCATCGATAGGGTTAAATATCTGTTTACTTCAACAGTAAATCAAGTTGGAAAGAAGAATTAAAATGTGTAAAGAATAAAGTATACGCGGTACTAAAGTTTTGAGAGTCATAGCATGGGAGTTGAAATGGGGAAGCCGACCAAAAATAAATATGACGGTTTACAAATCTACAAAACGATTCCACACAATCTATACGAAACAGCTTATTTCAACCGTCTTCAAAATGAAAAACTAGTTGAATCATTATAAAACAAAAATCCAATAAAACATCGCGCTAGTAGTTTTATGCAATTGCACCTGGTCATTCTGTTTACTGCAAGACCTCGGAATTGTCAATACGACTCGTTTTACAATTTGCTAATGACAAATTATTTCTAATATTTACAGGTCGATAATTCGATTTAAACGTTGTTACTGGCATTGAATCAACGTGTACAATGCAAGAAGTACTGGTCCGTCGGTTTCATGACTACTTAAAATTGTTTAGACAGTTAATAATACTGAAATTATTTAAAGTGTAATCAAAGAACTTCTTATCATATTTCACATGAATGTGCAATTAACTAATTAACTAATTAATTAATTAACTAATTAAATTAATTAATTAATTAACTAATTTAATTAATTAATTAATTAACTAATTAACCAATAAACCTCGATTATCCCTATTGTGCATTGCGGAGACGATGTAGCAAAGATATATATATATACATGAAAACGCCTCTAAAAGTGAAAAAAAAAGAAATTTATTATGATATTCATTCTCGGAATTATTGGAAATTAATAATAAATTAGATAAGTGTAATAATATTCTACGAAACATAATATAGGAACGTGGTAAATTAAATGAAGATGGCAGTGTCGTACAGTTTAAATGGAGATTTCCGAACACGGTAGAATTGAAATGAATGATGCAGCGGATAGATTGGTACTACATAAGTAAAATTTAATATTACCAGAATGAATTATAAGACCACGTTAAAAAATAATATAATTACTTAGTGGAAAAATATAATCCGCAATACTCGTAAGTATTGTGGCAAATATTATTATAATATTCAAAACTACATTGCTTGTAAACTTGGCTTTTAAAAGAGATGTCGCGGGGGATTACATTAGCGCTATTTCGCTATTTAGTAAGATTAAGAATTTTAAGACCGTAAACCCTAAAAATATATTCAGATTTATTTGAATGTGAAGAACAAATGGATTCAATAAAGCGTCTGGTGTTACGGAATATATGCTTCCGAGAGTGGCAAGATATATCTCACGAGTTAATTAAAATCTAGAATTCTTTATCAATATTATATGAATTATTGCGGATTTTACATCGAACGCGCTGTGGCAGTACCGTATAGATTTTCTAAAAATGACGAAATACGTTAATAACGTTAACGATCATTTCGGGTAGAAATTAAAATAACAACTTACATAAATCAATCACTTCGCGCTCGTACAACTAATTTAATGAACCGGTTAAACTCTATGTTCGGACAAAACTGGCTAAATGATTAAAATCCGATGCCAAAAAAGAAAAAAAAAGAAAAAAAAAAGAAAAAAAAAGAAGTTATTTCAAAGACAAAAAGGATTAACCGACAAAACTTACAACTTTTCCATTTTCTGTAAGTTTCGCATTATGTTTAAAATACAATTTTTAATTTTCTATTTCGACACGTCAAATCGGAGAATTAAAATTTTTGAATGAAATAAAAGCAAAGCAAAAAAAAACAAAAAAAAAAACGCTTCGAATAAAAAAATTATTCCTAATTAAAAGTTCAATAAAGTTTCCAGCATTTTCTTTTTTCGACATTACGTTCGCTTCAATTACTCTGAACAATTTATAGAAAATTTTCGATTTTCCTCTTCTCTTTTATCAGGTTCCTTTTTTAACTTTTTTCCCCGCCAGAAATACGTACAGTCGAATACAATTCCTCTTATTCATATTAATCAAACGAAATTTGATGTCATTTCAATATCGTAGTATTTCTGTTCAAAAATTTTTAAATATTACGTGATTATATATATATATATATATATATATATACATATATATACATATACATATCTATATTTATACAAATTTAAAAAATTCTTTTTGTGGTTCGAGCTTAAGCGAACACGAAGTTTTCGTAATTAATTGATCAACTCAATTCCCATCGGTTATTTTTTTCTTCATTAGTCGGATTAATAAGCGGTCCAACTGTGGCTCTATTTAGTACGAGCTAGAGGGTGATTGAATTAATTTCGCTTACACTTTACCGTAAACTAATTAAGTTCTAACTGTAAATTACGTTAGCTAGCTCTGTTAAAAACAGTACACATTCTCCAAATAGTCTACGTGGTTTAATGCGTTCTTTGTAATGTTCTGTTGCGTAAAGTTACCTAAAGTGTATTGTTGGATTGCAGATATTCGAGTAATTTAAGCCGGTGGGGAGGCTGTGACCGAATGTGTTTGCAGGACCTGTTTCGTGCTATGTCAAAATATCGTCTATCCTAGCCGGTAATTTATTCCCCTACAACGTAAAATGCATACCGCATAGTTAATATATTCTCACAATCGTACGTAACCAACAAATATGTAATATATACCAGATCATTTAACGCTCGACAAATAGTAAAAGCTGCCATTCAACTGCAAAATTTGAATGACAAAATAAAAAACTTACTTTAGCAACCCATTCGCCTAACTGACTGTAGACTGGCACTCAATTTTTTCCGCAAAAAAAATTATTGATACATTTTATTTATGTTAAACGCGGTTTATTTACAGCAAAATTACTAACGTGATACGTGTATTTCAAATCAACTAAAGGTTTATATATACATATATATATATATATATATTTTTTTTTAATAAAAATTTTCATTACCTTTTCATCAGCCATCAGTGGAAGGAGATATATTTCTCTTTCTTATGTGATAAAGTAGTATTCTGACGGCGATAAGTTCCATCTGACGCTAAAACTGTTACTGGACGATGAATAGATTAGATAGACCCCTATTTATTTACTTTACACTGAAAATGGATCAATTAAACGGTCAAAATATTTTGCACGCTGGTAAAAGACGACTATTATTAGACGGCTGGTTATCATTCTAATCGATATGCATTTTAAGATTTCATCGGAATTTCTTTCGAATTACACCAGCGCTGCGAACATTTTGTAAAATTTTGTCGAAAGGATCAACAACTGATCTCTGAGGAGTATAGCATTTAGTAATTAGGAAGCGTATTACTTTCAGTTAAACAATCGGGTTTTTATTCCCCGACGATGTTATTTCATCCGAACGAAAAAAAGCAGAAATTTTTATTGTACATTTCGTAACATTTTTTTGAAAAAGAGTACAGATCACACTAATAATACAAAAAGTAAATAAAATGTCTGGCTATTCGACATTGTCGCTTTTATAACAATATCTGAAAGATTTTTTTTTTTTTTTTTTTTTTGGGCTCGTCAACCGGGGGAACCTTTATCACCCAGAAACAATTAGAATAGAAAGGAATCAATTATATCTCTTTATACGATATCAAATGTTGTTAGGAGGAAGTAATCAATATAATAGGAGCAATCTGTAGAGAGGGAAAAGATAGGACTTAAGAGGCGCAATATGGAGTAGGAAGACCGAATATCAATAAAATGAAATAGAAAGCAAAACGGCTCGAGTGAAAGAGATGAACACTTAATAATAACGCGATCAGCATTGCGAACATGCTCTTCGTTTTAGAGGATAAAATGTATAGGAAACTAAGGAAAAACGAAAACGGGAGAAGATTAACTAGAGTATGGCTTAAGAACGCAGACGAATAATGAATGGAGACAATGACAAAACGACAAAGTGTGGAAGAAACAAAGAATACCTATGGGTTAACAGGAAGACACTAGGTTGAACAGACAGATGAAATTAATAATTATTAGAAAAAGAGGAAGCGCAAATATCCGGTACCAAAATCTAAGATAACAACTTTTGCACAGCGGAAGGAGATTAGACGATGGGAATTTTTTAAAGAAGAAGTGAGAAGGGGCAGCAACCCAAGATAATAATGAGTCCGCCGCTTCATTACCGGAGATGCCCCCGAATGAATAGGACGTACAGCAAATCAATCTGAAAGATGCCCCCAGTAACAAAACCTTACTGTCCCACAACAGCTCTATTCTGACTGCGTCTCATTAAGTAATTGTTGAGTTGACTAAAAAAAAAAAAAAAAAAAAGTCACCAGATACACTTCTTCCAACTGGTAAAAGAAGTTGCTTTACATTTGTCAAGTTAAAAGTCAAATAAAAATTTTAAAGTTTCAGTCATTTTTATTATTGATGATTTTGAAAATCATCGACCGACCGTACTTTTAATTAGATGATAATTCGAAAATACTCCGATCATTTAATTTTCTTGTCGGACGTCGCCAAAGCCATTCTAGGGGCTAGCTTATTCGCAGAGATGTATGTTTTCCGTTAAGACTTGTAATGTAACACGTGACTTACTGAAATATACGGACTATTCATTTTTTTGCAAGGTTTTCTTTCTCTACAAATCGTGTCTCAGAAAGCTCTGGTGGCATCTGATTCATCTAGGGGCTTTCAAATTCAGCAGATATTGTATAAAAACTTGTTAAGAAGGAATACTCCTCATCCATAGGCCGGAATTCTCAGAAATGAATCGTCTCTTTGCTCAAAAGTACGTTATTTCCTGCAATTCCTCTATCATATTTATCAGACATAAGAATAATCCCTTACGTATCCGCGGAAAGCGCATTGGCCAAACTTCTTGAGGCTAACTGACAACTGAGCCTTAGTAGTCAGAAAAAGGCATTCTGCGCAAAGATATTTACAACTTTAGCCTCCTGCACACCGAAGACACAATCGTATTGCATAATCCTACAAATTGCCCATTCTATTATCGAAATGTTGCCCCTTCCACTTGTATTTTCTGACTGTTCAGCCCTCTTTTATAAATGTTTAAAAACAGTTGCTAGTATTCTTGGGAATCCCCTGACTGCAACCTCATCCGTTTGCATATTTTATTAAAAATATGCAGTAGCAGAACAGTCAACTAGTTATAAGAACAAAACACACAACACCGGAATGTTATGTTAAAATAATTAATAATAATCTGTTTGCAGGCATATGAACACCTTTTTACTTCGTGTCTAGTACCTTAATAAAACCCGAAATAAGCGATGTTCTCATTACCATTGCGGCAATGTGAAATTCTCATGTTGTACTTGAATTGGCGCGAAAACGAAATAGAATATAATTAAAGAATATATAATGAACCGTAAGTTGTGGCCAGATTTTTTGCAGACTATTATTAGTCAGGTGCTTCGAGCGCTCGCTCATACTAAACAGAGTTACTCATTAGATATTACAAGTATATAGAATAAAATCACAGACAAATTCTTACTTTCACTACAATGTTACCCCCCACCCTTTTGATGGCTCCTACTATACAGTTGCAGGAAATAACACACATAAATGGACGAAAACTCCACTCAGTTCTCTTAAAATATCTATGTTACATTATTATTCGCCGAATACAAAATATTTAAGCAAAAATAAATCACCGGTTTATTATTAGTCGGAGTATTTTCTTGGAACAACGAATGAGAAAACGCGATCAAATTCGAAGCGCTTCATAGAGCTATTTAGAAGATGCGATCGGAGTAGCAATCAACCGAGCCAAAGACGAGAACGGAGAGAACACTAAACGATATAGATACTACGAACGAGACGAAAAGAATAGAAGCGGATAATAAAGAACGATAACGAAATGAGTAAATATAAAAACGACGAAAAGCGATATGGAAAAAATATATATACATTTCAGTAAAACGAATTTGCAACATTTTTCGGATAACCTCGCTTAATAATGTTTGCGAAACTTAAAAATACCGGCTAGATGCTGCAGCTAACGAATAGTATATAAGCAATAGTTGAATTATATTGCTTTACGCTTAAAGCTAAACAAATAAAAATAACAATTATAAATTATTTTAATTATTACCTACATTTTGGCGATTAACAAAAGAAATAGTTTACATAACTCAGCGCGGAGAAGCGAAGAGCCAAACGACTTGTGGCAAATGTAGTTTATAAGACAACTCTTGAAAATAACATGGATAGATTTACCAAATATGGAAGTTCTACAGAGAGTGGAAGTTGAAAGAGAACTACGGAATAACGTAGAGAAGAGGAAAGCAGCTTACTACCGCATTCTAGAAATCATACTCCGGCAAAGAATAGGAGGAGGAAATTTGGATGGATTAACAACATTAAAGAGTGCACTGAAATCGACAGCTTTAAAGAATTAGTGGAGATAGCGAGAAACGGAGAACTGGAAGCAGCCAACGCGTCGTCGTCGACGTAGAGTACAAGAAGAAGAAACAGAAGATAAGGTAGTTCTGGTGGAAAAGAGCTTTCAAACTCTGAACAGAATTTCAAATGAGAAACTAACACTGATATCGATTTTCGACTTTCATCTTCTCGGCTTTCTGTTAACAGTATAATATACTGGGGGACTAAGTCTACTGAAAATGCAGTACATATTATGGTAAAAAATGCTGACACCGATAAATTCGATTATAAAGAGTTTAAAAAAAAATAGTTATAACATTAAAACTGCGCATCCAGAAGCTTCTACTGCCTCTTCAGATGAAGCTAGTCGTGTGCTAAAGTACAATTTTTTAAATCTTTTGGATATCCAAATGGATCAGTGTAGACACAGTTACTGAACCGGTGCAAATGATCCTTCAGTTCAATTTGTACAGTTCATAATGTGTCGTTACGCGTACTAGTTCACTATAAAACAAATATTATACCGTGATTTACTTGTTTACTTAAAAAAACCAATGGCCATTTTTTGTACACGAAAACAATTTTTTTTTTTTTTTGTTTCATGCTCGGATATGCTGTTAGTATATTCATCGATCGTATTAAAGGAATTGTTGATATTGGTGGCAGGGAATTTTCGCCGTTCGGGATTTGTTGGATAACCGTTCAAACAAAACCGATCACTTAACGGAAATTAACACTAGCTCTTCGATGGTGGCACGACGGAATGAGTTGGAAAGATTGTTTGTTGAACATAGTCAATGGAAATAATACTGCACATAAAATATTGTAGAAACTTTTTTTATTCTAAATTAAGTAAATTATCCATTTCAATAAATATATGATTCTGTTATGGAGTACATTTTTATATGTTTTAACATTCTGTTTATTCACGTAAGAAAATATACACCTATTGAGAAAGTATTCAAATGCTTATTTCCTAACAATGATATTACCGATCATTAGATTCTAATAAAGATATACATATATGCAAGCATAGGCTTCGCCAGCGGGGTGCAGAGGGAAGCTGCCCCCACCCCGGGGAGGGCCTTGAAACTTTTTAATCAAGTGACCATGATGGGCATTCATAGGCGCGTAATCATGGACAATTTCACGAAAATTATGATTTAATTAAGATTTTATTCTTGTTTAATAAAATATTAAGACTTTACAACTTATAAATTTTATTTTTCCTATAACTCATATCCACTTTCTATCATCTCCCCCCCCCCCCCCTGGATCATCGGCTTGCGACGCCCTTGTATGCGAGGTGTACAATTGTATTCGTAGAATTTTGCCCCGAAGGGCCTAAAAATAGAGAGAGGGGGAAACTTACTCTTAACACCGTCACAGTAGTCTCCTCCGAGGTCAGCGCACCGCCGCCAACGTTCGACCCATTTCTGGAAACACCCCGCAAACCCCTCCGTAGATAGGACGACCATCAGGACCCTCGTCGTGACACTTTGGACTTCGGTAATGAAGTCGTATCGGTTTCCTTTCAAGTAATTTTTGAGTTGAGGGAACAAATGAAAGTCGCCATGTAGGGAGGTGCGGGAGCGTGGCGATGTTGCGGAGCGACAAAACCTAGCGTACTGCGAGGGATGAGTGTGCCGGAGCGTTGTCATGATGCAGCACCCAACCCTTCTCGGCCAATTCGGGTCGTACACGATACACGCAGGCTCGTTACCGTTTCAAAACTTCAATGTAGAATGCTGCATTGATTATCTGGCCTGCGGGAACGTATTCGTGATGAACAACGCCGTTGATGTTGAAAAAATCTCGATCAGTAGAGACCGGACTCTTGATTTGGACATGCGAGCTTTTTTCGGACACTCCCCGCTCTTCGCCACCCATTTAATGCTCTGTCTCTTGGTCTCAGGGTCATATAATACTAGTCCCCCGTGATAATGGACGACATCCATTGGTTTCCTTCAGCGTCAATTCGATCAATCATGTCCTGACAAATGGATCTCTGGAGAGCTCTTTTTGCTCAGCTGTGAGGAGGAGCAGTTTTGGAACCATCTTGGCGCGAAAATTTTCCCCGTCCCTAGATCGTCATTTAAAATCTGCCGCCGAATGATCTCGCGGTTGATGTTTAACTCTTCTTCTAACATTCGACAACTCACTCGACGATCTTGGAGCACGTTTTGCGGTATAAAGGCCGCCGCAGCCAGCGCTGATCGTCCTCGACTGATTCATGGCGGTCATTAAACCGTTTAGCCCACTTGAAAACAGTCTCGATCGTTTCATACAGCGTTTTCCTTAAACACATGCCTTGTTATTGGATTTCCGACGGCGGTTTTACTCCGCGTTTGACCACAAGAATTTGATCACGATACGCTGCTCAGTATCGCACATTTTCACGACCCACGGGTTTAAAAATCTTACTTTGAATGCCAAAGTTAAATTAATACTCTCGTACACATATACCGTTGCATAGACCGTCGATGTTTTTCACGGTTGCTGTAGCGAATAGAATACGAAGAGTTCACTTTCTTGACTGCTTTTTATAAGGTATTTTCCCAGAATTATAAAGTCAGAAGTAATTTGTGAATCTTCAACGGTATTGGGAAATGTTTCTTTTAAAATAGGCAGATTTTTATTTCATTTCAGTACGCAGCCGATATCAGCTTCCATCACTACCGCTAGCGAGAACATAGAATTTCAAGATATGGGCGGCAAAACGCTATTAAAAGGGCGTGTGGTACAGTTGAAAGGGGTAAAAGAAAATGAAATGTCGAATTTGAAAAAAACCTAAAATTTCTCGTTAACATATTAAATTGTGTCGAAGTCTCGTTTTCGTGACAAGTTTTTTGAATGAATATAGAGTGTCCTATTTTTAAATAGAACTAGGTAGCAGCGGAAAGACAACGATTACTGTGCAAGAGGTTATCAGAGTTATTAAATTCCCCTCGGTCGAGGGAAATCTCGAAATAATAGTTTAAATAATTCAATTGATTTTACAACGCTCAAATTGTCAACTAAGTAATTTACAAATAATTCAGTTTTCAAAGAATTAAAGTTCACGCTCGATTGTGCCAATATAATTTCAACCGAACTTTAGAAAATTCATTTGAACTGAAATTCGACGAGTTCGATTCATTTCGGGCGTTGCGAATTAATAAATCGTTAATTTATGCTAATGAGAAGTTTGGAAATTTGCGCTTTAAACGTCAACGAAAATTATCGGAACTTAGCGTAATTACAAAGGTCACATAATAAAAGAGGTTTGTCGTCATTTGAATAACCGAAGATAACGGGGAATAGGTGAAAGACGAAACATCTTTTAAACAATTCTCCGACAGCTGCTGCTTCTTAATTAATTCCACATCAAAAATGACTAAACAGAATAACCCGTTTCCATCGCAGTTGCATATTTAAATTTCATTCGCGTAATGTCTTCCTTTTTATTACGATTTCGCTTACAATCGAAACGAAACGAAATTTTAATCGAACCGAATATACATAATTGTTTGGTTGCATTATGTCTTTTCTTCGCTCTTTACGCTGCAGCGTTCCCCATTGTGGCCTCGAAATTGTTTAATAAAGCATCACATATTCCCTATTTGTTTAATTAAATTAAATATACGAAAAATAATCAATATTTAAGCAACACGAAGAAACACAAAAGCTCAGTTATGCGATCTGTTCATGAACACCGCGAATGATGCACCCCAAACAAATAATTCAGAAGTAATCAGCGGATCAATAATTGTTCATTATTTAATTTAAATATATCAGTCGCATTTTTCAATTTACTAGTATATTTTGACATAATTTATAATTAAAGCTCAAATTGACAATTACATTAACGTGTTAAAAAAGATGTGCGCTCTATCGAAGCTATTTGCTGTAAATTTCATGTTCGATTTCACGCACACACACACACACACACACACATTAAAACAACATAAACCGAAAACCATCGTATCTCTTTACCTTTGATATTCATATTCGTTTGAATTTCATTCGCATCACCGTTGATGCCATTTACGTATTGTACGGGACTTTTAATATTTCTAGTAGAAAGGGTATTGAAAAAACTTAAAAGCGAGTCACACATGATTAATGTTCACAATGTACATTCGAACCTGATGAATCTGAAAAGAATACTTTAAGTTAGCACTACTAGTCGTTACATTACCTGAAATACTACCCAGTGTTTGACTTTGCAGGCCACCCCATATGGCAGTAGATGGAACCTTAATGTGGTTTTCGGTTTGGCAACCAAGCGATCAAAATGCGCTACTTCGTGCGAATTTAAATTTTACTTTTCTTCATGTTCCTCCTTAAAATTGTTTTGATTGAACTAATCCGTGTGTTTTACGAATATTTCTGTACCACTTGGCTAGCAGAAAGAATTTTGGTTAAGAAACTCAAAAACCAAAAAAAAAAAAAAAACAAAAAAAAAAATAAGCGAAAATTTTTAACGTTTATAAATTCTATTAAGATGTAAAATTCCGTATAAATACGTAAAATCCAAATTCGGTTTTTACTGAACTTCGCGTTAAACCAGCACAAATAGGATATACAGAAAGTTTCTAGAAGTCAGCTTTCGTAGTGTATAGTTCGGCAGTTCGGGTAGGACTTGGATCGCGCACATTGCAACTATAAAAAAATTCCACTTGCGTCAGCCGAAAAAATAAAATAAAAAATTCAATCGTCAGGATTCTGTATGCATTAAAAATTCGTGTAGCTTTTACCAAGTTACCGCTAATAATCATACCTGATTGCGTTGGAAAATTGTTTAATATTTTCGAGGAAGCATCATTTTCATATTTTAATCGTTGATTATTTTGTAATTATAAACTTTGGAGTAGCTTTTACGTGGTTTCTTATTCAAAAAAAAAAAAAAAAAAAAAAAAACTAAAATAAATACGAAGACAACAGAATATACAACAGCGCCGTTTATTATAAATTGTTCTTTTGGCGAAAAAATTGGATTCATTGCGAATCTTTTAATATAATTTCTCGCATTATGTAAATTCGCAGTATCTACAAGTTTTTGATATTGTTAAACGCAAACTGCCCCAGTGTCTTCAGACGAAAACTAGTGTTAATTAAATTTTTCCTAAATGCCCTCATTAACTCGATAATGGCTCATTTTTACAATATCAATATCAAACAAGTTCAGACTTGATAGAAATTCAACATCGTTATTATTGTATACGCGTGATAACATCTTCGTCGCCGGAAGTAGTAATTCACTGACCGAAAATCATAATTAATAATAACGCATCTTTTGACATATTTAAACGAGACACTTAGCCCCGGCACTACAGAATTGCACCGATCACAAGACTCGTTTGAGAAAATGAATAACGATAACATCGCACACTTCGTGTTGAAAGATTTTACCTTCGACTTCTGGATTTCAGCGTGTTATCGTATCAAAAAATAATAACTGCGCCTAGATATATAACTCTCCCCGGAAAAGTAACATGATTTAAAGGCTGTCGTTGATTCGAAATATTTTAATAATGCCTAAAGAAAATGAAAATTTTTTAAATATTTCAAGTAATTACGAATATAAATGTGAAAATTATTTGAAATCAAAAAAAAAAAACAAAAAAAAAAAAGGTGAGTATACGAAATACCAAATTTAATAAAAATTCAAGAAATTTTACCGCGCCGAATATAATCTATCGAACCAACTTAAAACGGTTCAGTAACCCCATCGTTAAAAATACTAAAATCTATAATGATTTTTGATTACTACGAAAAAAGTTTTCACTGTTGAATTTTTATTCATATTCGAATTACTTAACGAAGTAGAAACTAAAAATGAACGGACGTATTCGTTTTTATAAATAATTTGAACGCATTAACACGTAATAAAATTGATTATATTCGCTTTCATAATTAGGCAGTTACGTTTATTTTGTCGTATTAATCAGCGGAAAAACTTAATTTAATTTTAAATAATATTTCACAAACCCTCACCAAATCGCAAAAATATCAAGTCAAAGAAAAAAATTAATGGCGCCTACTACACTACCTATTACTAATCACAATGTAAAGCGTAGAGTGAAAAGAAAAGGTAACAAAAAAGAAATGAAGAAAATACCAGATAAGTCCAGTAGTAAGTAACGCCAAGCGACGCCAACTATCGGACACACTCGTACTATCTCAGCGAGTCCTAATTCGATTCAAAAACGATTCAAATAGGCGTGGGGGAGCGTCCAAAGACAGACCATTAGATACCAAAAGTAAGTGTTACCGCTAAGTTTTGGTGTTGAAGTGCTTGTGGTAATTGTTAGTAAAGGCAGTGTGTTTCGTTATTATTCGCGTTACCTTTTAAATAGTATTTGTTGATTATTTCCAAAACACTTTTGTTACGGATCACATAATTTTGACGATTCCCTGTAGTACCGGATACGAAGTTGTGTCCCTTAACAGCGGACATCGATCAAGTTGTTTTTTCTCCTAAATATTCATACTTATTATAATAATTGTTGTACGTTGTTTTAAAGGATAGAAGAGTGAAGATAAATCGAAATGGAAGAGATAAAAAAGAAAAGAAAAGAAAATGGGACCAACAAAGACTGCGATAGATAAGGTTTTGTCCCAAGAAATGGCTTTGAAAGAAACTTCGTCACACTGTAACGTCCCAAAAGCACCCCCCTACATGATACGACATCGGCATTGAACCGTTTAAAAGTGACGTTGCAACCGAAAAAAGTTGTCACCGTTACCAGAGCTGTTGCCAAAAAAAAAAAAACAATCAGCGGCGGTTCGGAAGAGGAAATATGTGAAATTCTAACATCACTATACAGAATTACTGTTGAAGAAGATTAAGAAGAAAAAGAAAAGAATGAGAGCTAATTTCAAAACAGCAATAGAAGAGAAGGGGAAACAAACCAAAGTCGTAGTAAAGGACAAAGGAAAAGTGGAGATAAAGCTAAGGAAAAGGAACCATTAATTCAAGTATCTGACACATAGGAAAAACTAATTTTGCCTTGTGTGCTTAGAAGAGCATAACGAAAACTGAATATAGTGTTCCAGCTGCAATGGGTGGGCTCATGAAGCACGTCTGGATATTCCTGAGTGTGCAGATGCCTACATATGGGATCGATGCAGCATGTTTTGAAAATGTCCGGTTTGTGGAACTGAAATCTGTCCGGTACTAGATGCCGCTTGCAGTGATTGCATTTTTCTTTACCAAAGTTTGATTTAGGTTTGTAAATATGTTCATGCAGAAGTTGCACTTTTGTTAATTTTTTTTTATTTTAAACTTTCTGGACTCGATTATACACCATGAATAAAGTTACATTTTTCGGAGTAGTTGTAATTTTATTTTTTGAAAACCTTAGTTGTTGTCCGCCCACTAGAGGACTTCCACCTAAATAAAAATAATTTCAGTAAACTTTAAAATGAAAGAATAGAAAATTACAAAAATAAATGAATACATCACTACTATAAGTTAAGGATTTAAATGTATACAGCTTGAATGGGGCACGAAATTTGTAAGAACAAAATATTTCTAAGCGCTTGGTCTATAATGTAAGTCATTTTTTATTATTTTTTATTATCTACTTTAAGCTCGTTTTACTTCTTCGTTCTTTTTTACCCTTCTCTCCCTTTCTCATTTATCCTTTATCATTTTCTTCCATTTCTCTCCTGATTTTCCTGTATCTACTTTTTTCCCTTTCTTTTTGTAAAAATCAATTGTTCGAAACAAAAGTATTTACGTGAAATATCGAAATGTCGCTTCATTTTTACTCTAAAAATGGGTTTTGTATACTAATTACCTCAGCCTAAAATTTACTCTGCACTAACATAAAAATATGTTTCTACCGTTGACACATATAGTACATCTTTTTTTTTTTTTTTTATTTTTTAATTTACGATAACGTATCTCTACATTATATGGAGTATATAAATTACTTTTTTGTAACTACCTCGCATTCGATAATTTTATCTTCGTCTCGGCTTATGATAAAAAGTTCTTAATAGCAATAACGTTTCCGTCGTATTATTTAAAAGATGTCCGTAATTTGGTAATTTCGTAAATTTCCGTACTAAGTCATGTTATTTCAAAAAATAATATAAGACGTTTTAAAACTGTTAAATAGCGAAGCAACCCCGTTTTAAATAGGAGACAGTGCGTGTAGCGTACGTCTCAAGTATTACCACATTCACACGGATAACCGCAGAACTCACGCATCAGGTACGACCAGATAACAAACGAATCCAAAGTGAAAAGCTCCACTTCAAAATATAATCAAATAATATACTTTTTTTTTTTTTGTTTTTTTTATTAAGAAATCATTTTTTACAGTCTCGCGTAATTCTATTCTAATTTCGTAAGATAAACTGCCCAACAGTATCGTCATCTCCAACAATGCTTCGCTGGAAGATAATCAGTATTATTATCTTCCTTCTTAGAAACCATATTTCAAGCCCCGTGTTATTCTTTTCAGATTGGAGTACAATGGATTTTCCGCATCGTTCGTTACATTTACCCTTTTCTTTCTTCTACCCTTCCCATTTTCCGCAGCCAAAGCATATCCCGCTAACACCAATCACATTCATCTTTTCCATCTAACTTGGGAGCTGTTTGACGATTTTTAATTTCTTATTTGAAATTTACCCTTCTGAATTTTTCTTTTTCTATATTTGCTAGAAATTTTTTTTTGATTTTCATGTTCATCAATATTGAATTCAAATTTTAAATGCCCAACACTAGGATTCAAAAACATCAGAACTTTTAATTTAATTGTTGCTGACCGGTGAAATCAAATTAAGTTATCCTGTCCGTCCATGATATTAACGCATTCTACATTAGATTCATTTTAAATAAGGTTTCGACAGACTTAATCGTATAACCGATTTAAAATTACTCGTTATTATTTTCTTACGAATATTTGGTTTCCCTATTATAAGTACTATACCTGCAATTCCACGAATGCGATGAATATAAATGTATCAAATAAATAAATTCCCTTTATTAACAAACAATAAATAAGTATAAATACTTAACTTTAATATATCCAAATTAAAATACCTCAATTTAAGGAAACCTTTGTTCGGGCATAGACCACCATTATTTAACCATACAGGGTACACTCGTTTTAAAAAGGCGCTGCAGAGAAATAATAGTACTCCTACAGGTCTATGTATAGATAAATAATGGGCGGATGGTGGCATAACTACAATTAAAGGCGGTGAAATATATAAAAAAAAATCAAATGCGAAATTCCGTTTACAAAATAATATAAATTTAACGGGCAAAAATTTTCAAAACAAATATTAAAAGATTATAAACAGAAGAAATATCGAAAATCATGGCCGTGGTTAGAAATTTTTCCTTCGGGCGGGTGGGGGTGGGGGGTCTAACTAACTAAATATACATATATGTATATGTGTGTGCGCACATACAATCGTATTATATTAAAAAGTTGATATAAAATTAATAACTTAAATAATTATATAACCGAAATAATTAACAGCTTATTTAAAAATGTGCTTTATTTACAGATCACTTAATTTTCAAATACTATGCAAATCCATACCAAAAAATCAAAATAGCTCAAAATAATATACAACGTATTATAATATACTTTACTAATTTATAAATTTCTTATAAAAGTTTCAATTTTCTGTGTTTTTCGCTGAATCGATTAAAGACTGCCTGAGAAGTTATTGTATTTTTGACTATTTCATTCTCTATATGACGGAAAGACCATATGTGAAAATTTATTTTGGAGCATGTCGTCAGATGGCCTGCATGCACATAGGAAATTACTATGATAATCACGGTACCAATTTCGAAGTACATTGTACTTTTACACTTTTCAAATTTTCTCCGTGTGACATTTAGATGAATCTTCTAAAGGGGGCAACGAGTTTTCTAGGGTGGGCACTGTCCACCCTTGCCACCATCTAGCTACGCCTATGTCGAAAAGGAGTTAAATTTTTTTATTAAAAAGAGGATTGTTATCATTCAGTATTTGATCATTTAAGAGATTATTATTTCTATATTTATTTATATAATAATTTTCAGCTATATATTCATTAAGTTTCCTTTATTCTAATTATAAGAAGGTCCAAAACTACTACACTATTTTCTAATGCATGAAGTTTG
Source organism: Icerya purchasi (assembly GCA_039619475.1). Taxonomy (NCBI): domain Eukaryota; kingdom Metazoa; phylum Arthropoda; class Insecta; order Hemiptera; family Monophlebidae; genus Icerya; species Icerya purchasi. The sequence continues at coordinate 546,072,995 of CM077115.1, forward strand.
TGTTTATTTTTTATTAAATCTTCAGCATATGTAAATTTTTCAGCTTCATTCATTATATTCTCATTTGGCTTTTTTACCTGTCTGACCAACATATGATATTTCACGACCTGTGTGACTTATGTTTTCATAAATATTATTGTACTTAAAGTGCCTATTTTTGCTATTTAAAAATATTGCTTAATATATATATCAATGTTATTTAACCTTTATTATTATTATTATTTGTTTTTCCTATATATTTTAATTTAGGTTTTATTTTGTAGATTATTCCCGCCTTTAAATTTTTTTATATATTTTACCGCCTTTGATTTTTGTTTACATTTCACCGCCTTAGATTGTAGCTACACCGCCATCTGACTATTATTTATCTATACATAGGCATGTAGTAGTGCTATTATTTCTCTGCAGCGCGTTTTTAAAATGAGTGTACTCTGTATTGATAATTAATTGTGGGTTATGCCCGAAAAAGGTTTCCTTAAATTGAGGTATTTTAATTTGGATTTATTAAAGTCAATTTATATTTACACTTATTTATTGTTCCGTTGATAAGGTGAATTTGTTTATTTTATGTTTATAAATTTTAATGCATCTACATTTTATTAGAACTGTAGATACCTATGCTGTAACAGTGCTTTTTAAAATTGAAAACGTTTGACTAGGGAAAAGAATAATTGAAACAAGAAACGCATTCTCTACTCTAAGCCTACGAAGGGTAGCCAAAGGTTTAGAAATAATTTCATCATTCCGCTTTTTTATTACCTTAACGTTACGAATGTTTAACGCGACATCCATTTCGTACAGGAAAAGTTTGAAAACGAATGATATAATAAACGTAGGAAAGAAAACGAAACGAATTAAAAATAACCACACAAAGTTTCGCCGCTCGATTTCGAAAATATTAAAAGAAGGAGGCCAAAAAAAAAAGTTATCCCGGTTTCGAGGAACACGAATAGGTCGTCGAGTAAATGAGAAAAATTATAGTATCAAAAAGAGCCCACTATAACTTCAAAGGAATGTTATGATAAATACGTATAGGTAACAATTAGCATTAAAAACTGTTTTATAAAGGTAGTTCAAGTAAACACATGAAGCAATTATTCGGAGCCATCGTCCTTAAAATAGAGAAACTAAGTTGAAATAATACAAACGCTGGTTAAATATATTTTCTTATCGATCGTCGTCCGCTATGCGCTCGAATAATGTCTTCTTAAATGTTCGCCGAAAGGAAACTAATTTTTGCTTATTTAAACTATAAGAAAACCCGCTTAGTTACATTACTTACACGTGTCGTTTATGTTATACATTAGTTACGAAATATTTCGAACATTGGCTTTTTTAAAGAGAAAAACGAAAAACATACTAATGAGTATAACGGAACCAATCACTCGTAATTTACGAGTACATACTAAGTATGAAGAACATCGGCTAGAGCCGGATCTAAAGGGGCTGCTATTTCGGGCTCCAGCTTCGACGGAGGCCCTGCGCTCTTGAACCACAGAAAAAAATTTAATTTTCCACCTGCAAAAATTTAAGTTTTTCTTTTCAAAAATACTCCAATACTCTTAAAAATGCAAGAGATTATAAATTTGTATTTTTTATCCTAAAAACAATTCGGTTAATTTTTATATATAGGTATAAAAAAAAAAAAGGAGTATGCGATTAATAAAATTATATACTTTTTCTCTGTGTAAAACTTTCTCCTTTTTTCCAAATAAACTAAATGCTACATAAAATGAATGTTTATAGAAATTTTCTACGACAAATCTAATTTATTATGTTAATCAAAGTGCACGGGTCCTTTAGCGTACGTATTGAATGATAAATAAACATTCAATAAATCGATTAATACGAATTCTCTATTTAAATATTGATATCCATGCAATCGTTGTAAATTTTTATATGTAAAATCGTTTTAATAATTTGAAATATTCTTAATTTTAACAATGTTCTACTTTTTATTTTTATTGAAAGTTAAAATACGTTTTATTTTGAACTATATAAAAATTATTTAAAATAAAAGTGAGTTTAAATCGATTTCTGATTTTATAAATATACATTTGTATTTCCAAAAAAATTTAATAAATCATACTGTGTTATAATCAATTTTTTTCTAATCACACAAAACAATTATGGAATTTTAAACATGTATGTTTAATTTCTATAAAGAAAAGAACATGATCAAAAACATCATATGAGTGTATCAAAATTAGCTTGAAAACCATTGCAGCGACAATATTACCGGTTCAATGATGCCGCCGCCGCTGTATTATTATAAATAAAGTTTTTATTTTTATTAAAAAAATAATTATTTTTTTGCTACCTACAACATTTAGTTTATATACATAAATATTTTTTTCTATAAAAAGAAAATATGTTATTAATGAATATATCCATATATATCTATATCTATATATCTATCTATCTATCTATCTATCTATCTATCTATCTATCTATATATATATATATATATATATATATATATATATAATTACTTATTTGGCGTTCAATTCATGTAATATTCAGTTTGCTAGAGTAAGAAAGTTGACTTTGTAAAGAGAACATAATTTTAATTTTATTAGTCCCTCACACATACACAGTAGGCCTTCGTTTTTTGTTTTTTTTGCTTGTTTGTTTGCACATATATAATAATGAACTTCTTCATTATTGTTTTTTCGAAGGAAGGTCCCTCATTCAGGAAATCTCGTACCCTGTAAATCCTTAATCCACCCCTGACATCAGGAGTATTTCATGCTGTTTCTAGTTATTGTTGAAATTTTAATATTTTAATTTGGTGTAGACTACGAAAATTACTGATCCTTAAGAATTTATGATAATATCTTTACTATATATTTTCATATATTTAATTATTTTATATTACGTGTATATATATATATATATATTATACTAGCTGTGCCCCACGGCTTCGCCCGTGTATTAATGCCCGTTTAAATCTGTACTTGGAAATTCATTAAAAAATTTTTGTTTTATCTGAAATTGTATTTACGTAAAGATTCTTTCTCTCTCTTTTGGGTGAAACATGTTTATCACCGTCTAACAAAAAATAGTCTTCATGTTTCACGTTTAATTAAGGATTGTCGGTTTTTCTATAACCTGTCCGTCGTAATCTAACAAAAAGTTTTGCTCAACTAAACAACACACACAGCCATCGTTTTGAAGAAATCAAGTTATATTCACACGGTGATCTCCCATAATTACACGTTTAAGAGAACATCTTCACTCATATCTTTCAACCACTCTGTCTCGAGCGTTTTATTATAATTAATTTATTATCATAAAATCAAAATAACAATGTTGAGTAAGGATTTTAATATTTCTTGTAGGAAATTATTAAAAAAAAAAGTTAAACGGTTAATTTAAAAAATCTATACGGCGGTTTTGGCCTAAAAGTTCGAATATTTGACATATCAGTTAAATACCCTGTTTATTTTTATATGTTCCCCATTAAGTCCAATAATATATTGCTTAAATCTCTTCCAGTTTTTACAAACATATTGTACGATAAATTTTCTTCTACTCCTAATAATTCATTATAATATAATAAATAAGATAGAGACGAAAACAAAGATACACCATCCCTATCTATGTATTTTACATAATGGGGAACTATTGCATCATCAACACATATTAATTCTACATTCATAATTACACATATAACACGAACTTTTTTGTAAACAACAGCGGAAAAACGTTTATTTAATCATTCATCGATAAAAACGCCATGCGCCAGCGATAAACATGGTTGCATTTCGATTAACATCGCACGATACACAAAAGTCGCCACGAAAAGAGTAGTTGGTGCTCAAAAAATAATAAAATTATCAAATTTGTTTTTTTTTTAATTGATTGATTAAATTATTTAATATAACAAATATTTATGTAAATAATTGAAGCAAAAAGTAATAGCTAATAATTAAATTTGTTTTTTTTAATTGATTACTTAAATTATTTAATATAACAAATATTTATGTAAATAATTAAAACAAAAAGTATCCTATCTGTTAAGTTGGACCAAATTTCATGTACTTTCAAAATTTTATAAAAATCGGTTAAGTGAATTCCAAGTTTATCCTGCACAAACATAAAGACACGGGATTTTCATATATATATATATATATATATAAGAATTCATTTCGAAGATTGGACGCTTTATGAGGTTAGTTTTAGGCTTTTTGAGGTTAAACTAAATATAGGTACTACTATTATGTAAAATTTACTCCCGGCGGTATATTTCATTTATGATAATTGTTATTAAATACATGTTAGCAATAAAAAGCATCTATTGATAACTGTTCCGATTTCATTGTTAAAGCCGGAAAAATAACATTTGTAACGAGAATGGAATTGATGGTCATTAAGTAGGGGCAGATCTAGGGAGACATTTTGGGGGGAAATTATATAATTACATAATATCTTCTACTGTAGGCAGTACATTTGAGAAATACCCTGTTTCATAAAGAAAATCAAATACTATTAATAATTTCCATCATTTTGATTTATATGTATTAATAATTTACATAAATGAATTACCCCCCGTATATGAACATTAATAAAAATTACATATGTGTTATTGATTATACTCGTAATAAAATGTTTTTCCTCCTTAAGATATTAATGATCTACCTCTAAAAATATGCAGCATAAATTTTATCTTTTTTTTTTTTTAATGTATAAGAACACCCTAAGAAGTCGTCAATATTTATTTTTAATTTTACATTTTTTTCCAATTTTTGTGCATTTATAATAACTATATTTCAGTTCTCATGTGGGAGGGTTTAACCCCCTCCGTCCGTGCACACGGCCTTGGATGATAGCAACATTAACATACATTTGTAATCATCTGTAAATTACCTTTAGGCACAAAATCTGATTTACCAATTACGAAAACCTATGATGATTTCACAAAAATATTTTAATTTCATACCTTGATATACCGTTTAAATTCAGCTTATGTACGCAACGTGATGTTGTCCCATATATTTACCAATTTTTGACCGATTTCAGGAATTTAAATATACATATTGGAACTTTAAATGTCAACACTGTAGTAGAAGTTCTACCAATACACACTTAAGATCACAATTTATCTGTAGCATTACAAACATCGAAATCTGCGAGAAACTCTTACATGATATCTAGTTTAACGTTTGCTACAGTGGGCGAATTAGCTGTATGCGTAAAAACAGTTAAATTTTCTAACAAGCAACTGGAAATCTCAGATTTTTCACATTATATTAATCACTTATGCAGCGTAACTTGTGTTAATACGGAAAAAAAAAAACAAAAAAATAATATAACTAATATTATACAATTGTAATTTTCTATGTGGTGAAAAATTAAATAAGACACAGACATACAAACTTTAGAATAGCGTACGTAATGTTTTTTGTACAATTAAAGGATATTTGTTTTCTGTGTGCGGAAAATGTTATAATGAGAATCTTCAATTGACAGATAGCAAACAAAAGTATGATACAACTCGTAGTAAATCTAAATGATAACAACTTCGCTTGAAAAATAAAACAGGCAATTCTAGTTCGAGAAATGCTGTAGATCATAACAATATTAATACGGGGGGGGGGGGGGATGAACAACCAAGTATTAATTATTTTGAAGTATACTTTATAAAGAATCTACAGACTCGTACTACCAATCCTATTAATATAAACCTGTTACTGAATAACGAGCCTTGTTAAAAGGACTTAAATACAGCAATTTCTACAATGGATTATAATAGTTACATACGCTGAGAAATGCAACATAATATACGAACCTGCGTCTGCCAAATCAAAAAAACACGTCCAAATAAAATCGTTAAACCACTAGAGCTATGATGTTCATCCTATTCGCATACAATAACGTGACAAAACAAAACGTTTAAGATCTATCAAGGCCTTGTCCGCGCGGAGAGGAGAGCATGAGAACTGAAATAGTTATTATAAATATACAAAAATCTGAAAAAAATCAACAATTTAAAATAAATATTAATGATTTTTTAAATTGTTTTTACCTTTAAAAGAAAAAATATGCTGCATATTTTTAGGTATTTCATTAATATTTTATATGCAAAATTTTCTATTACGAGTGTAATCAATAACACATATGTGTCATTTTTATTAATGTTCATATACGGGGAGTAATTCATTTATGTAAATTATTAATAGATATAAATCAAAATGATGTAAATTATTAATAGTATGCGGATATTAGTGAATAATGTATTGTTATTTATAAAATAAATATGCAAAGAAAATTGTCACCCCCCCCCATCAAAATTCTGGGCACGGCCCTGTGTTAAAGTAAACAATATAGCCATTCTTACGTTATTAATGGTGTTCACCTCTTCAGTTTGCATGCCCACATGGGCGTCGCCAGCGGGATGGAGCAACTGCCCCCTGGAGCCTTGAAACTTTTTAATCAAATGACCATGATGAGTATTCATAGGCGCGTAATCATGGACAATTCGGAAGAATTTTATAATAAAGTAGTGGAACAATTTTCCAGAAACCCATTGAAATAATGCTTTAATTAAGATTTTGTTCTTGTTTAATATAATATTCAGCCTTTACAACTTATATATTTTATTTTTCCTATAGCTCATATCCTCTTTCTATCATCTTCCCCTCCCCCTGGCGGCTGGAATCTCATCTTGCCCCTCCTCTCGGCTTATCGGCTGACGACGCCCTTGCATGCCCATCATTATTCGCCCATATTTTTAAACAAATAATTATACATTTGTATCTTTACGCTTTCTATACGACAATTAGTAACCGTTTATATTGACAACAATTTCGTAACAGATTGGTAATTTTAATCGATTACTTTAATACGGTGCACGCATCGCTGGTAAATACTAAGTTACTTGCATGCTTCAGTAGCACGCAGAAATAAAGTGAGTCTGAGCAAGGCCGGAAAATTTAAACATATCTTGACACTCGTTTACGACTTTAATTTAAAATAATACTGCAAATATTTTTTTGCATAGCCGGGGAAATGTAAATTACAATAAAAATCAAAAACACATCCGCAAGGAAACAGAAAAGTACTAAACAAATTTTTTATCATCTTGTAAAAACGTTTTAACTAGTTGATGATATCATTCAATTGTCTGAATCTTGGTGTTAAAACATTTCATTCGAAATAATAGTGCACAAAATACTAGAGAATATTGATAACCATGCTCGGTTTTTGTTCTATAATTCGCATCTAAATTTTAATCATTTTAATTTTACTCCTAACGTGGAGGAAACACTCTCACTGATGCACCTGGTATAAACACAGAAAAAAAAAAAAAGAAAATAACAAAAAACTTTTTTTATCGAACAACAACAATCTCTACTTGCAGATAAACAATATACTTTTATATATGCTTGAAAAAGCTTCTATTAATAACATTATTAAATCTTTATGTTTTCTATCTTCTATTGCCTTCTGCTTTTATTCCGCAAAATGTGTCACAAAATTTTAAATTCACTTCGTCGGATTTCTCCTTTAAATACTAACAACTCACGCATCGGAATACTGCTGCAGCAGAAGTTATTGCCAATATAAAGGAGAATGCTTTGTTACAGTGGAATAAAAAGTTATTCCGAGAAAACACCGGACAATCTTTTTTTCTCGTGCAAGCGTCTCGTAAGCTGCTTTTCGTGTAACAATCTGACGGGTTAAATCCATGCTAAGATGTAAATTTAACGATAGTAGGAGGTCGAAGAAAAAGGACAGTAAGTAGAAGGAGAGGAATTATTAAAAACGTATTTAGTGTCCGAACAGAAAAATCCGTTTATAGAAAGTTGAAAATTTAGAGAGAAGTTTCTTGAAAAAATTCCCCGCGAAGGCTTAATTTTTCATTTACTTTTCTGCTTCTATCCGTTATTCAAATTAAAATTATAAAAACAAATATGTATACGAAGTCTTGGATTTACATCACGGACTTAAATGGTCTACAGCCCACAGCGGAAAAATTCGAAGGGCCGCAAATTTGCATGAGATTGAACAATTTTTTCTTTTGAAAAATATTTAAAATTTCCAAATTTTATCATTACATATTGCGGTGTTTTAGTCATAGCAGGGTAAGAGAGGAATCATGTGATAAAATCATTCTAAAGTTAAAATGGGAATATATTTATTTAGGTAAAATTTCCTAATGATTATAGAGACAAATGGCATGTAAGCAGGGGAATCGAGAAATGAATTAAAAATTAACAAAGTGTAAACCGGAACGTGCATTATTATTATTAGGTAAAACGATGTTATATTAGCAGTTAAAGGAAATTCTCAAAGTGTGCACGAGACTATGGCTGGTCGGCATGATAAAAGGTCAAACAAGACTAGAAGAAAAACTGAAAATTCACAAAGGTAGTATAGCGGTATCTCATTGATACGACAAAATTTAGAAGATTTTTCGAAGAATTATTTATATTATTTCTTGCCGTACCAAACGATGTGAAAAGTGCTCAAAGCAGAGTGGCGCTGCGGGAAGCATGCTGGGCCCATAACCTGTTGAAACTATTCTGAATACTCAATCTGATGAATAAACACGCTAACGGCAAAAATAATATATTATGAATAAATGTACACTTTATTTAATTTTTGTGATCATTTAACAAACAAAAGTAAAAACTCAATGTAACTGGGGGTAAGGTAAACCAACTCTAACAACACTACAAAAAACACAATTACAATAACGTGATGATAACATGATGGGAAAAAACACCAAGAAAGATTAGCGCTGAATAAATTTTATCACTTATCGATTAATCGATACATAAAATTTGGTGCGGTATTTTTAAATAAGAATTCAACTTTAATCTCTACAATTACAAAAATCAGCAAAAAACCTCATAAATAATTACCCCTTACAGATCTCGAAGATTCATTAACTTCAGAATGTATTCATTTTTTGATTCATTCATACATATACGGGATAAACTTCACTTAGTTAAGTTTAATTTGAAAAACAAAAAAAATTTAAACGAAAATAGTAAAAGAAAAAAAAAACCTGTGTCTATGTTTAAATAACCCTAAAACTGGAAATAATCATAATGAAGAAAATATTATTATTCAAATGGCAAATTTAATACGAAGTAAACATTTGCAAAATGTATTTCCTAATTTAGACATTGCGGCGTTTAGAGAATTTATCTTTCATTATTTTAAACAAACTGCTCAGCGGATGAAAAGAATTAAACATTTTTTTTTTCAGATCAACAATGTCTCACCCCAAAAGAGTTAAATGATTTATCTGTTTTATTTATTAAAGAACAGTTAGTAAAGAATTTAAACTTTAATGATATAATAAATGAATTTGCATCTTTAAAATTGCGTCGTAAAGAAATGTAAACTTTAATTGACACACGTAAAAATAATGTATGTATAGAATTATAATAAAATTTAGGTATGTATTAAAAATGTGTGAAATTTTTTAGTTGAAAACTTTTTTTAAAAATTTTAATTGAAAATTAATTTTTAACTTTTATGTCCTTTCTTACTTCAGTTACTCGATTATAATTTTTATTACTTAATTTATATAAATTATTCCAAAGGCGGCAGAAATTACTGAGCCCACAGCAGCGGCATTTGGCTATAATCCGGCCCTGGTTCTAGGGTTAAAACTATATGCAATTAACATTATTTTGCATTCCATAACAATATATATATATATATATATCTTTTCTTTCTTTAGCCATTATCAGTCCACTGCTGGACGAAGGCCTCCCCTAATTCCTTCCAGCCGTCGCGATCCTTTGCCTCTTCCCGCCAGTTCGACCTAAATTTTCGTATTTCATCCATCCAGCGTCCCTTCGGTCGTCCCAAAGCTCGTTTCCCATCAGGTTTCCAGAATGTCAATAGATTGATCCATCGGTGCTCGGCTCTGACCACATGACCGCACCATCTCCATTTATTGGCTTTAATGATACTTATTGCGTCATTTATTTTTGTGGTTTGTCGGATACGTTGTTTTGTCCATTTGTCTTTCAGGGTAATACCTAACATAGACCGTTCCATTCTGCGTTGATTTGTACTTATCTTTTGTTGTAGTTTTTTCGTTAATACCCATGTTTCGCTGGCATATGTTAGAACTGGCAGAACACATTGGTCAAAAACTCTTTTTTTCAGATTTAAGGGTGTATTAGTATCTTTAAGTATATTTCGTAGCTTCGAGAATGCCATCCAAGTTAGTTGTATTCTTCTAGTTATCTCCTCTTCCCAGTCATTATTTACTTTCAGTAATTGTCCTAGGTAAATGAACTTATCTACTTTTTCTATTTCTTGTGTGTTTATAAGTATACTACCGTTTTTGTCCGTTACCAGTTCGTTACTCATGAACTTAGTTTTATTTATGTTTATTCTAAGTCCTATTTCTGAGCATTTATCGCTGACGGTTTGTATCATTTCTTGTAGTTCTTTTAAGCTGTTTCCAACTAGTATAATGTCGTCCGCATATAATAGATGTGTTATCCTTTTATTTCCAATTAAAATACCTGAGTTTTTCCAGTTAATTTCCTCCATATTATCTCGGAGTGCAGCTGTAAATAATTTTGGAGATAACGCGTCTCCCTGTCTTATACCTTTTTTCAATTGAATCTTTTCTCTTTCTTCATTAATCGTGATTGTAGCTGTTGCTTTTTTATATATATGTTTAATTATTCTTACATATGTATGTACTATTGATTTTTATTTTTTCCAATGCTCGTATTATCGCTTTAGTTTTCAGGCAGTCGAACGCCTTCTCAAAGTCTATGAATGCCATGCACATTGGTGTTCTGTACTCCCTTGTTTTTTCGATTAGTTGTCGGACCGCGTGTATGTGGTCTATCGTACTTCTTCCTTTTCTGAACCCTGCCTGTTCATCCGATTGGCTCAAATCAAGTTTTTCGGTTAATCTTATCGTGATTATTTTTGTAAATAGCTTATACATAGTCGATAGGAGGCTAATTGGACGGTAATTTTGTATATTTTCTCTATCACCCTTTTTATATATCAGTACAATTTCCGCATTGTTCCATTTTTCCGGTATTTTTCCCTCATTTAAACATCTATTAAACAGCGTAGCCAGATATTTATTTATTTTTTCCCCACCTAATTTAATAATTTCTATTAAGACTCCATCTTCTCCTGGGGCTTTGTTGTTCTTTTGGGTCTTTATGGCCATTTCTATTTCGTGTACTGTGATTGGCGGGATCGAATTATCGGGAGATACTCGTAGTTCTTGTTGTTCTGTTTCGGTCGCGTCATCATACAGTTTATTATAAAAGTCTGATATTATTTTTACCATTTGTTTTTTGTTTTTGGTGCTGACGCCGCTATCGTCTTTTATCCCTATAAATTCATATTTTCCCACTCTTAATTTATTCCATAGTATTTTCATGCTTCTGTTTTTCTCGATTGTTTCATTTATTTTCTTTGTATTGTATTTCCTAATATCCTGTCTCATTTTTTTCCGTATTGTTTTGCATATTTCAACGTATTCAGTTTGGTCTCGCTGGGAGTGTATTTTGAGGCTACGTCTTTTGGCCATGAGGTTTATCGATTCTTGTGAAAGTTTGTTTACCTTTGTCGCAATTGTATTATTATTTATATTTGTTGTTAGCGATCGAGTTATGTCTTCATTCAGCGATTCTATGTTCTGCTCTTGTGTAGTGGTTCCTAAGTCGTTCAAGTTGCTTATTATTTTATCTCTTATTCTTCTTTGAAAATCTTCATCATTTTGTAATTTTTCCCTATTTATTTGCACCTTTTTTATCATTTTTAATCTTTCTAGTTTTCCATCTATATATATTTTTGCTCGCACCATTCGATGGTCGCTTCCTAGATCAAATTTGTTTAATACGGTTATATTTTCAAAGATTTCCTTCTTATTTCCCATTATGAAGTCAATTTCATTTTTGACTTTCCAATTTGGACTCCGCCAGGTCCATCTTCTCGTCTCATTCTTTCTAAAGAAGGTGTTTATGATGTATTGTTCATTTCCCGTTGTAAAATTGACGAGCATTTGGCCTCTTTCGTTTCTTGTTCCAGTACCAAATTGTCCTATGGATTTCTCCATCGGCTGTCGTTTACCTATCTTCGCATTGAAATCTCCAATTAGTAATTTATAATGTTCATTTCCTTGTTTTATTTCTCTCTCTATCTGTTCGTATATTAGCTCGACTTCGTCGTCATCTGCCTGTGAGGTCGGCATGTATACCTGTATTATCTTCATTTTATGACGTTGATTTACCCTCAATGTTAGCGTAATCAGTCTTTCTGTTATTGCTTTAATCTCTTCGATTTGATGTTTTATTCTTTGATTAATTAGGAATCCAACTCCTATGCTTCTTTGAAGGTTTTCGGGGCTATAGGAATATAGTATATTGCCGCTTTTTAATGCGATCTCTTCTTCGCCTTTTCTTTTTGTCTCGCTAAGTCCGATTATATCCCATTTTATGTTTTCTAGTTCCTGTTCTATTTCGATGATCCTTTGTTCTCCTTGTAATGTACGACAGTTGTACGTTGCTACAAACAGATTGTTTTTTTGGGGTTTTTTATTTTTTACTTTTTTTGTTATTTTTATATCGTTTTTTTCGGTTTGCCCATTTTGGCCTTGGCGGTTACGGCCTTCTTTTCGCGATCTCTTCATGTGTAGGAGGGGGGGTGGTCTAATCTTCCACGATGACCAGTCGTGTTGGAAGATGCATTTTATCCCTATCTGCCAGGTTTGGTTTTTGTATTATTTCTTTAAATAATTCACAGATCGTTGATTGTTCTTTGTTCGCGCGTTCAGTTTCGGTTCTTATCGCTCAATTCTCTTATCAGCGTGTAAAATCGGTCCGCGTTTCTACATTTAATACATCTCTACATACAGAAATTCGGTGAGATTATTCCATTTTTATATACAATTCGTCTAACCTTCGGTGGCGGAAATATTTTTATCCCGAGGTGTCTTGCGCACCAGTGCACATATGTGTGTGGGCGAACACGCATGGAATACAAATATAATTGTTTATCTAGAACATTATGTTACGTACTCCGGTGTCGTCTAGACCTACTTCGCCATTACTAACTAGTAATGTTAATACGTGTCACAAACAACATGACAATATCGAATCAATTGAAGTCGAAACATTCGACGAAGCAAATATTGCTGATTTTTCTGTAACCCCGCTAGTGTTACAAAAATCTGGGAAATCATACTGCATTAAACGGCAGCTTTCTAAATCCAGCTCTGATAGTGAAAACTGTAACAATCAAAAGCAAGAGGGTAACGACAATACGTGGCAACAAGTTCCGAAAGGTGCTAAGCGAGTAAAGCCTGCAAATGAGAATGTGGTGCATACCATCAGAACTAAAAATCGTTTTTCCGTACTGCAGAAGGAAGACGCAAATAAAGAAACAGCTGATGATAATCAAGGAAGCAGATCTCTTAATAGCAAAACAGAAAAACCGCCGCCAATATTCATAGACAATGTCACACACTTCCAACGCATGAAAAATGCTATTGAAAAAGCTATAGAAAATGATGACTACATCTGCCGTACGCTGGCAAACAACAGAGTTAAAGTTAATGTGAAAGACGCATCCAGCTATCGTAACTTAACAAGCTATCTCACTAATCAGAAAATTAGTTTTTATACTTACCAAACAAAAAGCGAAAGATCGTACAGAGTTGTACTCAGGCATCTACATCCGTCAGTAGACGCAAACGATATTATGGTCGCGTTAAATGAGAAAGGATTCCAGGTGCGACAAGTGACAAACATCCGACACCACCTTACTAAAAAACCTCTACCATTATTTTTCATTGATCTTGAACCGAGGGATATTAACAAAGATATTTATCAACTTAAATATTTACTCAATGTTAAAATCAAAGTTGAGCCACCGCGTAAAAATTTTGAAATACCTCAATGTAAACGATGTCAGCAGTACGGACATACACAACGCTTCTGTAATCGGCCGTTTACGTGTGTTAAATGCGCTGCCACACATCCGACAAACAAATGCTCAAAAACTAAAGAAACTCTTCCCGAATGTGCACTATGTGGAGGTAATCACCCTGCGAATTACAAGGGTTGCACAGTCTATAAAGAACTACAAAAAATGCGTACCAAGCGAAATAACAGCTTACTTGAAAAATCCAACGTCATGGTTAAGATGCTGGAAGAACCTAATCCTCCGATACTCAGACTAGCGCCAGACGCTGCAACTGCAAACAACCCTATAATGAAGACTCAGTCACCTAACCAGCAGTTGAAAACGCAAGATAAATCGTACTCTCAAGCTTTGAAAGGACATCCACCAGCAGTAGTGCAGCAGCAACCAAATGATCCTAACTACGATTGTCTACTGGCTATCTTAACTCGCTTTGAATCATTGCTTGAACAAATGAACAAGCAAAATCAGATTATGATGGAGCTTCTGACTAAGCTCATCACTAAAATAATTCCATAAACAATGAAATCACTACGAATTGCACTCTGGAATGCCAATGGTCTAGCGCAGTGGCGTCTAGAAACAGAATCGTTCCTACGGTCACAGAAGATTGATGTGCTTCTTGTGTCGGAAACGCATTTTACTAACAAATCGTTTTTTAACATAAATGGCTACAGTATGTATCATACTCAGCATCCCGATGGAACTGCACGTGGTGGGAGTGCTATACTAATACGTAAAGGTATTCAACACCACCAGTACAATTCTTACCAACAAGATTATGCTCAGATTACTAGCATTGTTGTGAAAGAGCTAAACTCTTCTCTCATTTTGGCAGCAGTGTACTGTCCGCCCCGACATTTAATAAAAAATGATTTATTTGCTGACTGCTTCCATTATCTGGGAAAAAGATTTATTGCTGGAGGTGATTACAATGCGAAACATACGCTATGGGGATCGAGATTAATCAATCCTAGGGGACGTGAGCTAAAAAAAGCTATGGATTCCTTGCAGCTTAACCATCTCTCATCTGGTAAACCAACCTACTGGCCGACTGATCCTAATAGAGTACCTGACTTACTTGACTTTTTTGTAGTTAAGGGGGTATCGCTACATTACACCGAAGTTGAAGATAGTGCTGATATAGCATCCGATCACTCACCAGTTATCCTTACAATAAGTACGAATATTATAAGGAAAGAAACGCCGCCATTCCTTACTAACAAGCAAACGTGCTGGGAGAACTTCCGAATGCTAGTTGCAAACAACATAAATCTTAGAATTCAGCTTAAAACTATTAACGAATTGGAAGAAACTGTCGATTCTCTCACAAAAACCATTCAAAATGCAGCATGGAATTCTACGCCAGCTGAAACATTAAATGCTGATGTTAATACCAGCTACCCTGTAAAAATTAGGGAGAAAATAGCTGAAAAACGTAGAGCCCGCAGAAAATGGCACAACACCAGGCTTCCCAGTGATAAAACTCTATATAACAGAATAAGTGGGCAATTAAGAAGGCTATTGCAAAATGAAAGAAATAAGAAATTGCAGAGTTTTCTGCAGAGTCTTAGTCCTTCCCACGACAAGCACTACTCCCTTTGGAAAGTAACTAAGAAAGTTAAATGTGCAAAACAGCACAACCCGCCTATCAAAAATGAAGCAGGGCAATGGGCAAGAAGCGATACCGAGAAAGCTAACATTTTTGCACAACACCTAGCAGACGTGTTCCAACCACACTCATCCGATACAAATAGTAAGCATGAGCAAGAGATCTCAGAGTTCTTGGCACATATCCCTGATGACCAACAGTGCATTAAACCTGCATCCCCAAAAGAAGTGTGGCACGAAATTACGGCCTTAAAAACAAACAAAGCTCCAGGACATGATTTAATAACAGCCAAGATTTTAAAAGAGCTTCCGAAGAATGGTATATTGCTCATTACTTACATCTTTAATGCTATCTTCAGACTAAAGCATATGCCAATACAATGGAAAATGGCTCAAATAATTATGGTGCTTAAACCTGGTAAGCCTGCTAATGTCGTCTCGTCATTCAGACCAATATCGCTAATGCCTGTGCTATCCAAAGTCTTCGAAAAATTATTTATGAAAAGAATAATGGGGATTGTTGATCAACTGAAAGCTATACCGGATCACCAATTTGGCTTTAGAACCAAACATTCCACCCTAGATCAAGTCCACAGAATTGTCAACAAAATTGAAGACGACCTTGAAGATAAACGAATTTGCTCTACAGTATTTTTGGATATTTCTCAGGCCTTTGACAAGGTCTGGCATGATGGATTGCTTTTCAAAATCAAAAAGATTCTCCCTTATAATATGTATAAACTAATTTCATCTTATTTAAACGAACGATTTTTCATAGTAAAAGTTCAGGAAGAAGAATCTAAACTACACCCGGTGTGCGCTGGAGTCCCGCAGGGCAGTGTTCTGGGTCCGCTGTTTTACATACTTTATACAGCTGACCTTCCGATTACCAGTAACACACTAACTGCAACATTCGCAGATGATACCGCTGTATTAGCTTCGGATACTTCTGTAAACCTTGCTACAAGAAATTTGCAGAATTCTCTAGATCAAATATATAACTGGACAAAAAAGTGGAAAATAAGTATAAATGAAAACAAATCAGCCCACGTAGTATTCACAAATCGAAAAATGATCAGTGCCCCAGTCGCAATAAATCATAAGCAAATACCAACTCTGAGTGGGACCAAATATTTGGGCATGTTACTTGATCAGAGACTAACATGGAAACAGCACATCATCTCTAAAAAGAAAGAGATCAATCGTTTAATAGCTTCCATGTATTGGCTTATTGGAAGAAACTCGGCATTAACAATAGATAACAAATTATTAATCTACAATGCAATTATCAAACCAACCTGGAGCTATGGAGCTCAGTTATGGGGTTGTGCAAAAACTTCTCACATAAAAATTATTCAAAAATGCCAGAATAAAATACTTCGTCTAATAACGAATGCGCCCTGGTTCGTAAGAAATGATGACTTGCATAAGGACCTATGCGTTCCTACCGTAATAGCAGAAATCAGACGATATGCACTCCGCCATATAGATAGATTACATAGGCATCCAAATACAGAAGCAATGGCGATATTAGATAACGTACACAACACAAGAAGGCTGAAACGAAATAATCTGAACGATATTATTTAGTTATCATTTTATTTATATTCTTTTGAGGTTTCTGTCACCGGATGGATAGCCTCTTCACGTTATATATATTTCTCCTTTTATCATAATTACTGGATAGTCCATGAGGACTAGTTGTAATTTGTTATAATAAATATAAAAAAAAAAAAAAAAAAAAAAAAATTTCTTTATACACGTTTTCTTCTATTTCTTCCCTGTGATTGTTCAATGTTAATTTTATTCTGTGCGAGAATCTAAGTATTTATATTGCAGTTGTATATGGATAAGTTGAAATGGTCTATGGTAGAAGGGGGGTGGGATAAATGCATAATGAGAAAATTAAAAGGAAGTGTAAAAATTTCGTTTCACTTAAAAAAGGAATAAAAAAACCGTACTTCTACTTATTTTAAATTCAGTTTCAGCCTGATGGACCACGAAACTCGAAAACTTAAAATTACATAATTTTACGACAGCGTTTATTTAATATTAAAAACATTTACGCGAAAAAACTCAAAAATAGCCGCTTTTAATCATGGTGTGTTAAGCGCTGGTTTATATTGGTATCCCTCCCTAAATTGCTTAAATAATAAACGCACATCCGAGTCATCAAAAAAAAACTTCTTTCAAAAACATTTAATATTAATATTATGATTAATATGGTCCATTTTCTATGTACCGATATGAACAGGTAAAAAAAGGAAAATATACAATAATTCGCCAAATATATGTTATGAACTAAATCTAGAAAGATACGAACTTGCCGCCACGTCGTTTTTTTAGCATATTTACTAAACATCGATTTAAAGTTATGTACACCAAAAAACTATATCATCAGAAAACACATAATTTCGGTATAGTAAATATTTGTACAATTGACGGCTTTTTTGTAACATAAAAATCTGCGCATACTTCTTCTTAATCGATTAGTTATCGTTATATAGGCGTGCTTTTCTTTTTCCGATAAATTAGTCGTAGATAAAATTATCGCGTATCGTTTTTCGACATAACACATAACAAAATGGCCATTAAATATTAATAGAAATCATAAAAATTTTATGATAGACCGTATTTTTAAAAATTTACGAATTATATTAATGGAATAAAACGCCATCAGCACGACCGGTCGTGGTCTAGAGTTCATGAAGCAATAAGAAGAAACGCGATGTCTTTGTAGTATCGTATCAAAATGCTTCTATCGAGAATTATATACATACCTGTTAGGAAATAATCGGTGGTACAAGTCATATTTATTCCTGTAATATACATGCGCTGGTGCGTACTATCATTCCATGTGGTTTCCGTAAACAGAAGATCACTAAAGAAATTCCGCCAAGTATGTTATTCACATCCATGGTGTCCCTTAATAAACGTGTAATCGTCAAGTAATAAATTGAAAAATTCAACTCGAACAGCTTCAGAGTTGGATTAAACGGTTATTTTATTTCCCTACCTCTTTTTTTTTTTCGCTTTTCTAAACCCCGCGTCCAGAAAAATAGTGAGAAGAATCAAATTTTCGATCAAAATTTTGACAATATAAAAGAAACACCAGGATAGCTCGGAGAATACGATAAGAAAGTTCAAGTTTCCAAGGAATGAGAAAAAAACAGGAATAAAACTTTTGAACGGAGGAATATTTTTACGCGCGTTCAAAATTGCAGATAAATTAATCTCGTTCGCATAAAGAGGACAGGACGATATTATAACGCTGAAACGTAGATGATTAAACGATCGTGGAGGACGAAAAGTAGTGTGAAAAATTGTAAAACCAAAGTTTGACAGGAAATACGAGTTGAATAAATAAATAGAAAGAACACAAGTATCCGACTAAAATTTAAAGTGAAACTTTTTAAAACCGAAAAAGAGATCAAAATTGTGTTGTTGTTGCTTTTTTTTTGTTGTTTTGCCCCCACACTCCATCCCACCTCCACTCCACCCGGTGAGGAGAAAAAGTTCTCGAACTTATTTACTAGCAAAATATTTATATATGGCCGGCGATGGTTATAAACAGAATAAAACATTACGAGCGAAAAATGCGAAAGATAACGGGATTATTAGAAGTGGATGAATTAGGATCCTAATGATTAGTAGCACACGCACACACACACACACGCACGCGCGGATTAAAAGTGGCACAACTAACGGCTCATAGGACTGTCACTAATCTAGTTGGAAAAATTGAATTGTATAAATGGGGAAGTCTGAAGGATTCATTAGAATTGGAGTGTAAAGGAAGTTTCAATACTTACAATATATATAAAATTGACCAGATGATGGAAAAAGGTGTAATCAATTAATTACCGTGCAGTGCCCTCCACCCCCACCCCCCACTGGAAGACGAAGACGTGAAAAACGAAATTTTGTGAGCTAAAGAAAGGTCGATGAAATCGAAATAACGACAAAGGTCCTCCTAAAATTATTACTATGAATTATGCGTGACGAGCAAAAAACGGAGGGAAATAAGACAGGAGGCGGGGTGGATATTTTTTTCTATTCTTCATGAAGAAAAGCGCCAATTTAAAAAAAAAAACAAAAAAACATATAACTGTAACGATACATTTTGGGAGCAATAAAGGGGCCAATGAACTATACGAACGAATAAAATATCAGAATTAGGAGGGGAGGGGAGAGAAGTCGATTTAAGTACAACGCAATTAATTTAATTGACCGGCCTTTTTCGCTTGAAATTTCTGTTTTTTCCGCTTTCACGGTTTCGTCCAGTTTACTCAAGGTGTATAATTTTTTACGTTTAACAATTTTCAATGTTTGATAAATATTTCGCCTCGCTGCTCTTACACATTGTCCGAGTCGCATTCTAGTATTTCAACGCACAATGACAGCTACACGAGTGTATTTTAATGAGAAACCCTATTTTTACGCAGAAAAAAAAAAAGAAAAAAAAAAAGGCCTACAGCTTTGCAAAATTCGTTACCTGTCACAATATTAAGGGAAGAATGCAGTCTCTGTCATGGTTCACAAAGGAGCACCTTACAGTCACGAAATGTACTGTAAAAATACAATAAAGGAAAGTAGGAATGTCTAACAATTTTCACTTTTCAATGTCGTAGCATCGTGTTGCTGTAATATTAATCGCTGGATTCGAAACTGCCAGTAGTTGAAACATACCACCATCTTTGCTTTCAAAAAAAAATTGCAATACGCGGACAAAAATTTTCTAAATTAACCTTTTTATTATGTTTGTTCAAAATTTCGAAAATGATAATTCGATAAAATAAAAAAAAAAAAACAGGAAAAACAACCTAGTACATCGCCAGAAAAATCGACAAAAGTCTCAACGTCGCAATTACAGCGGCATCGATTGATTGCGATTATATACAAGTTTACACGTTTCACTTGCATCGCAATTTTACATAATGCGCAGACATTTTATCTAAGAAAAATATACCGTATAAACAGTTAAAATTTATGTAACTTTCAAGTACATATTATAACTTGGTTCAAACTTTTCGATAAAAATTTAAATAAACGAGATGAGATATAACTTAACTAATTAATAATTTAGCTGAAATGTATAATTTCATTACAAAGAAAGAAAAAAAAAACATGAATAATACCGACCAGGCTATTTCAAAAAAGTTTTCCATTGTATATCGCCGCGATATGTTCCCGGATACATTTTCTTAGACTTACATAGGTAATAAACGTGTTCGTTCGCAGTAAAGACACAGGTGATATTATCTGATTAATGGTATAAGCGATTATTTCTGATTTTTTAAAGAATATGCTTATCGTCGTTACAGCCACGTACATTTTTATTTCCAGTTAATTATATAGGAATTATTATTTTACGAAGATGCGCTAATGATTTTATTATTTATGCACGTTTTAGCGCAGAAAACAAATCAATAGCAGCAACTCGTTTAAAAATGGTAAACCTTATTTTTTCTCCTTTCCTATATGGAAAACATTGCGTAACAACATTCAAAACTGATCAAGATAGCAAATTGTTGTAATGTATAGCAGTGGCGGATCCCCAAGGGGCAAATAGATGACATCCCTCCACCGCCCAAGAAGCCTGTGTGAAATAATAATAAGTTGTTATAACAGAGAAACTTCAATTTATGCTATGAAATATTTGTATGAATTTTACACCTACGGATTTTAATAATTAATATTTAATACTATTTTCTAGTAAAACTATTAATGTTCCTTTTTTTATTCCATTTTAAATATAATTATCAACGATCTTTTGCCTTTCTTATTTATTTTTTTTAATTTTTATTTTGTAATTTTAATTAAAAATAGTAGTTCAATGAGGAATAATATATACACGGTGTGTCGGAAAAGTTGCCGAACTCTTTTGAAATAAATGAAGTACAATTGGATGTAAAGTAATTTGCATTCGAATTAACTTTCAACATACTTCCCGAAGTATAGACACGTATTTGAGCGCTGTGTACAGCGATTCGAAGCTTCTCTGGTACTCCTCTGAAGTGTAATGGCTCTGAAGCGCTTGATGCAAGTAGTTGTAATAGCGGATACGTCGTCAAAAAATCGCGTCCTTTCGGGTGCATTTTAAATTTCGGGAACAGAAAAAAGTTGGCACGTTTCAAATAAGGGGCTCACATTGATCCGTGGGATTAGATTTTTAGCATATGGTAACGCTTGACAATGTTCGCCGAATGCGCGGGCGCATTGTCATCCAACGGACTCCAAAATCCGGGCTCCTTATGAATCAGACGCTTGAGACGTTTTAGGACCTCGACGTAGTAGGCAGCGTTCACTGATTGATTTGGAGGTAGGTGTATTCGTGATGAATTAACCCTTTTGCGCTCAAAATAATGATGCTATGAGCATGGTTTTCACTACCTTGGATTTTTGTTGGCGCACTTTCTGAGGTTTCGGAACGCTTGGACTGACCCCGTGCGGATGACTGACATTTTGTTAGAGGGTCACATATTGGAAGCAGCACCAACTTTCATCTCCAGTAACAATTGAAGTTAGGAATTTCGGATCCGTAAGTCTCGATAAAATCTTGACGACAACAATCGACATGCTGCTTCTGTTCTCGTGTGAGGAAGTGCGGAACAAATCGAGAACACACCTTCTTCCTACGATGCAATTTTTCTTTCAAAATCGTTCCTACGCTTCTTCTTCTTCTCGTGCCACCCGATTCGGGTATTGCTTAATCATCATGTATGGATTGGATTATCTGCTGAAATTGATTACGATCTTTTTTTGCTATTCTGACTAGATCTTCTGTTTTCTTAATTCCGGTCCATTTTTTTTATATTATCTATCCAAGCGGTCTTTCTTCTTCCCGGATTTCTTCTTCCTTCTATCATGACCATTATTATTGTCTGTAGTAATTTGTATTTTTCACCTCTCATGAAGTGTCCGGTAAAGTTGATCTTCCTTCGTTTTACCATTAATATTCGGTCAGTTCCCATTAGTTCCCGTACTTTCGGATTTTTTAACTTTTTTATCCACGATATTTTCCACATTCTTCTGTAGCACCACATTTCAAATGATGATATACGCTTTCTCATATTTTCCTTTATGGTCCATGCCTCGACGCTATCCTTACTCATATTCAGTTCGTTAACTAACATTCGGAGAGACTTGTGACGATCTTTTATCAGCAGGGAGCAGCGCTCTCGAGCCTTATTTTCATCGGTAACAATCATCGTCTTTTACTGCCTATCGTGTTTGAACCGCTTATTAAACAGTCGTATATAATACTACACCTTCACCGAAACCCCATCATCGATCAATTTTTGCGTTTCCGAAAACGTTTTTTTTTTTTTTTTAAGTCTAACGCAGAATATGAATTTCGCACTTTTCATCCATTTTCAGTTTTGCACATGCGACCCAAACACATCTTCACTAAAATATAACTCGCAAACCAATCAACGGAAACTGCTGAAATTTTGTACGCACACTCTAGAACGATGTATACAATAATACAGTATACAGGTATTGTTTAATAGGCCACGCCACTTGTATGTGTACTAGAAAAGAAGTTCGGGAACTTTTCCGGCACACCGTGTGTATACATTTAAACTTTCTCAAGAAAACAAAGAGAATTCGGATAGGATTACTAATAAAAATAAAAAAGAAGTAAAGTGTCTAATAAGAAATACTATCTTTCTTGTTATTACTAAACTACTATTAGAATTTTCTAATTTCGTTTTATTTTCCATCTAAAAATAAAACAAAATTTAAATTAAATTCTAATAATTATGTATTTTTAAGGTATTTTTAAATTTCTAAAGAGGTGGTCGTTATTTGATTTTCTTCATGAAACAAGGAATCTACTGACCCTGTATAAAATATTAGGTAATTATATAATCCCCCCTCAATGTCTCACTGGATCCGCCCCTGTGTATAGGTATATTTGGACGAAATCCTCATAATTTGCTCCCTTATGAGGAAATATTTTGTAGTTAAAATTCCGGTAATCTTTTTTTTTTTCTTGTCCGCCGCACTGTCGATATTTACTGTCTCTTAAATTTGAAACATATCTAAGTAGCGAAAAACTATATACCATTCGCAAAGTCCTATTATAATTAGTTTTGTTCGAGAAATAAAATATTATAACTTCAGCCGAAGAAGAGAAATATTATTAACAGTTTTTATTTTAACTGATTGCCGAGAGGAGTCTCCCCCCCACCCCCGTTGTTAATTAATCATCAATTATAAACGGAACACTTTATAAATTACAGACATGCTTTTGTCTAAAGGAAGTCTTTTCTTTCGCAATTATAGTAGGCGGCTTTTTACCTTTTACAAAAGTTGTACATGAAAATTTACCTTTTATAAGTTTTGGATAACTTTTTCTTTCAACACTTCTTTGCTGAATACATTATTTCAATTTGGTCTCATTTAAGATTTTCTCTCTCGCCGTAGCTAATTTTTTTTTTTTTTTTTTTTTTTAATAAAATATTAACTACTGCGATATTTCTTATTCGAGCAATAATTCGGATACTTTTCTCTTATTCGTTGACAATGCACTCTCTGCTGCTAAATAATTTCCCCGGGCATTCTGAAAACGAACTAGTATCTTACACTTTTCCAATTAGCGAATCTCACCGGGATCGCAATTTAAAAATGTACGAAAATTACTCAAAAATCTAACGAGACTGAAATATTCTTATATGCAAATAGTTCAAAATAGAAATCATTGTTCTCTCGATTTTTTCGCTGATCGTTAATTTCGGAAAAATTAAAAAAAGAATTAAAAGGATACCCCCTTATGCGCGTAATATGAATACTAAAGAATTTATGGAGCATGTAATGTGGTGTGCTTATCATCTTGTTTATACGTAGTGTGTCTTTACATCTTTAAAAATACGAGTCAAATTCTCTTTTCACGAAGATAAGAAAGTCTTGCAGATTTATTATACAAAACGGCAGTAAGAATACGACAAGCAACGGTGTAATATCTTTACGAGGGAAATTATTCGAAACTAGGACGACTGAGTTTATTATCTGCGAAAATCAACATGGGCCATGTGTCGCTGTTCATACAATTACAACTTTGGCTCGATCGATGGAAAGTGCGAATAGAGTAATCAATCTCGCAAGCGGAAAAGGACCACCAATACTCAAGACATGGAAATAAGAAAAAAATTTGAAACAACCGAAAAAGAAAAATTCGTTTGTACACGAATATTTTTACGAGGTGAGCTTAAACAGTAAGATAGGTAAGAGAAAGTGACATATTCGAATGAAGATAGATCAGAAATAAAGAATTTGCCACTTAAATCCGCGGTACCTCTACGATTACTATTATACATATTATTTCACGATGGCTGTTTTTTAAATATTCAATACATCGCCAAGGGTCGAATTACTACTCTTTTTAGAGTACAAAAAGGTATCCCCCCCCCCTCGAGCTTGAATTAATTTTCATGTTTTTCACATTGATGACAATATTTACTGCGATGTAAATTTTAGCTGTGAACTGAAAATTTTTACAAGTCGAACGAAGAAAACGCGTAAAATTCTTAAGATTTATCCACCGAACTCGTGAACAGTATTTCAACTTTATATGCAAACATAAATCCTTCAGTATCTTTTAAAAAGTCTTATTTTTCGGAAAAATTTTCGCTTCAGTTAATTTTTATTAGTGGATTTTTTTTTTTTTTTCTTGATGCGTACCTCTCTCACACCACAAATTTTAAACCATCCGTTATTTTTCTCGCTACAATTCAGCGCGTAATGGCAATTTAACTTCTGATGCTACTACAACCTTAAATCACTTGTACATCAAAATTCTTCAAGAAAAATCACAGAATTCGAGAAGAATGGCTGGACAGGATTCAAGATAAGAAACCAGTTGTGGAAGAGCAACTGAGAAATAGACTGACGGTGTAGGGAAATGTGAATAACAAATAGAAGGTAAACTAGAGGGCGGAATAAGCAATTGAAGGGTGATCCGAAAGCACAATTGTGAGAAGCGGCCGTGTTTTTCTATAGGTAACCGTTCGCCGCGTCGTATGAGCTGTTAAGAGAGCATGCTTGAAAGTTGCTCCATCTTCATATCTGAAAACTTATTTCCGAAAGCATAATATCTCCTTATTGAAGAACAACAAAATAGTCAAATATATCATTTTCCGTTATTCCCATCAATGGCTTTTTTCTATGTCAGCTAGTTCACAATGATTCTTCATTTGTTCCGTTTTCAGCTTATTTTCTTCATAACACAGCCCAACCTATATTACTTTCTCCTTTATATTTTTGTAAAAACTTAATTTGTGTTTTCTGAGTGCGACCTTCTTTCACCTTTTCTCGGCGCAAGAATGATGCAATTAATATATACATATATTTATATTTGGCGGACTTTGGCCACTTTAGACGTTTGATAAATATCTTGGCTTAACCTGAAAATTGTACACATAATTAGTTACTTAAAATAGTCAGTGATACTGTGTCATTTTTTAAACAGAACGGAAAATGGATTTTAAATAAATATAATATGAAATAAGGAACAGAATTAAAAGTTCTTTTTTTTCTTTTCTTCCAAATTTTATTAACAGAAGGCAATCCACGGGGGTGATAGAGGACACCCCCCCCCCAAAAAAAAAAGAACCAACGCTTGTTATTACAGAGAAACTCAATTTATGCTACAAAAGATTTGTATAAATGTTCCATCTACGGATTTAATTATAATTAATATTTAATACTATTTTCGAGTGAAACTATTAATGTTCCTTTTCTATTCTATTTTAAACGATCTTTTGCCATTTTTATTTATTTTTAATTTTTATTTTGTAATTTTAATTAAAAATAGAGTTCAGTGAGAAATATACAATATTTAAACTTGCTCACGAACAAAGAGAATTCGGATCGGATTACTAACAAAAATAAAAATAAAGTCTAATAAAAACACTATCTTTCTTATTATTACTAAACTACCATATTTAAGGTATAATTTTATAATTTCGTTTTATTTTTCATCCGTAAATATAAGAGTTAAATTAAAAATTGTAATAGTTATGTATTTTTAAGACATTTTTAAATTTCCATAAAAGTCGCTATTTGATTTTCTTTATCAAAAACGGGGCTGTTTCTCAAATCTACTGCCTACCGTAGAGGATTTTACATAATTATATAAGCCCCCCACTGCAAATGTCCTTCTGGATCCGCCCTTGATAGAAGGCATTGGTCCACCAAGATGTATAAAATAGATGAAACAAGTTGAAAATGATTTTTTTTTTTTTTTTTTTTTTTATTCCAAGTGGAACTAACGAAAACTTCTAAAATAGGAACAACTGAGAGACGATAGGTCTTAGAAACAACATGAACGGCATTATGTAAAGCAAGATGATTGAGTCTTAAGAGTTGAGAACTAAATAAATCATATTCAGGGGATAGACTGGAATAATTAAAAAATATGTGATCTCGGTCACAAACATAATAGGAATTATCAGGATACAATGTGCAAAAGCTAGATTTAGTCAAGACAAAATGGACTAGATAAGAATGAAGAAGAGCGATGAGAGAAATAAAGGCAAAACAATTTAGTAACCATGGATCGACAGACGAGAGAAATGCCAAAATCAAGTGCTCAGCGACAGTATGGGGTAACACCATTGAAGTTCCTCTAAAGTGCGATTATGGCTAATTAAAATAGGTTTGAAAATTTATTTATTTTTTCTTGATTAATGAAGGTTTAACAATATTTAAGAATTTTAATTCCATTTGAAAATTGCTGCATACAGAAAAATATTTTAAAACATCAAGTTAATGTATGTGTATATTATGATAAATGTTTCAACCCCACACAAAACATTAAGCTAAACGAAATTTTGAATAAAGTCATATTTTCCATTAATATATTTTTATAAAAATTATGCTAATTAAAATCTAATATTTAATTTATCTAGAAATTATGCAATTAATATGTGGTTAAAATTTATTTAATGAACAATTTGCAAACTCATCGGTATAAAGCTTAATATTAAAAATTCATTATTAGAGTTTAAACAGCAGACTAAAATACTGTGACTCCCAATGCGAAAAAAATAATTTTGTTCTCAAAATTTTCAAAATCAGTGAACTTTTTGAAATTTTTTTCTTTTTTAATATAAAAATTCAATTTATTATTGCTGACTAGTAAACTCTTTAACCAGTGCCTTACTAATGTCTCAGCAAATTTTTCAATCTTTCTTTGATTTAACCACATAGCTACAAAGACAATGAAATAAAAAAATTTAAGATTAAACGGATGACGCTCGAAAAAGCAATATTTCGAAAAATCATGATGAAAATCGTTTTTGGGATGAAGTCGTTGAAAAAAATAAAAAATAAAATTATAAAAAAATTTAATTTTATGTATAACGTTAGAGTACATTTTTTTTCAAAAATATTTTGCGGTGTTTGCTAAATGAAACCAAAATATTTAGATCCACCACTAATAAAAGCATACATGTAGTTTTAAATATGTATGAATCTGAGTTTCTGTTTTAAATCCAACATATACACATGTATATTCTGTGTTCATCGCTCGTTCGTTAAAGTGCTTGTCTGTAAAACATACGGTATCGTGCTATGCTGTGGTTTCTCGGCGACGACCGTTTAGTATAAACATTTCTCGCAGCGGCGATTGCTTATTATAAACATTTATGTTCTCGCGGTTTTTAGAAAGGCCGAGTAATGTAACTGAGGCTAATCGGATTTTTCGTTGGGACTCTGTTCCGGTCGGTGAGGATATTCTCATTTTTTTTTTCTTCTTCATCTTCTTCTACTTTTTTTTTTTTTTTCTTCTCTTTACATCACCGTTCGAAAAACGATAAGGGGGTTATAGCGCATTGGCTTAACGGTGTTACCATATATTCAATAAGAATATATCGCACACAAAATATTCCCGCTCAAGAAAACTTATACGATGGCGGGAAATAATAGAACAGTTTCATCATTAAAATTAAAACTTAATGACAAGCCGAAACGGCAAATCAGTGACAATGATATTAACACTGTTAATGGAAAAAAGGAAAACAAAAGGAAAAAAATAGAAACACGAGAAACTTCTACTCTGACACGGTACGAAGAATTAATTGCCAGCAAGGATAACCAAATAGCTCAACTGCAAAAGCAGGTAAATGAGCTTATCGAAAGGTTAAACTGCATTGATCAGTCACATTGTGTGGAATTGCAAACTCCGACACGTGACGGTACTCCCTCTAAATCAGTAGATATTTCAACTATGCCTAACATAACAAATGAGAATCAGCTGGTAAATAAATTTACTCCACTTCCGCCACCTGTATTTGTGAGTAACGTTAAAAACTTCAACTTACTTAAAAATAAAGTAATCACACAAACAAAAAAAGAACCTACCTTTAAGGGACTTCCTAGTGGAGATATTAAAATATCTGTCCGTGATAGTGACGATTACCGCTCGGTTACAGCCTTTTTAAAAGATCTGAATAGTAATTCAGCAAGTACGTCAAATGAGTTACTACGTGGAATTACATATCACACGTTTCAACCGAAATCTGAACGTCCTTTTGCGTTTGTGATCCGTGGTTTACCGCCATCAATCGACCATGAGGACATAAAGAATGACTTAAGAAAAACTGGTCATGAAATTATTCGGATAAGCCCTATAGTGAAAGTATATAGGGATACAGAAGGAAGACGGAAAATCAAGAATTTTCCACTGTTCAAAATCGAAATCTCCCCAAAATCGAACAATAAAAACGTATACGAAATAACTAATCTTGCACATTGTAAAGTCTCTATCGAACCCCCTCATAAAAACAATAAAATCAAACAGTGTCATCACTGTCAACGAATAGGGCATACCAAAAATTACTGCACTCATCCTCCTCGATGTGTAAAATGTGCCGGTAACCATCTCACCAAAGAGTGCAAGAAACTTAAAAAAGACCAACCAAAATGTGTCTTATGCGGTATGATAGGACATACAGCTAACTACGCTGGTTGCGAAGTCCATCAAAAGTCGAAAACGCAGTCCCAGCCTATAAAAAAAGTGGTAGATCGTGTTAGAGAGGAACGAATCAGACCTGCAGAAAAAGTGCAAGCAGGAAAAACATTTGCGCATGCAACCAAATTGAATTTAAAATCACAGGAACAAATACAAATTCCTCCACAACAAAAAGATCCAACCATTAACGACGTTATGGCTATACTTCACAGTATCCAAACTAGTATTAACCAGCTAAATATACGTGTTATTCAATTAGAAACTAAACCATTGAGCCAACACACAAAAAGCCAAGGAAAAATAGTGAAATGACTGACTCCTCGTTTCGAATACTAACCTGGAATGCCAATGGCTTGAGTCAGAGAGCTCAAGAACTTGAGGCTTTTCTTAACACACATGTTGTTGACGTCGCATTAATCTCAGAAACACATTTTACAACAAAAAGTTTTATCAGAATTCACGGCTACACTACATATTGGACTAACCACCCAAGTGGCAGAGGACGAGGAGGAACAGCAGTGATAATTAAACAGAATATCAAACACTATTTACAGGAAGAAATACAATTGAATTTTCTACAAGCCACAGTAGTAGCAATAAACTATAATGGCGCAGACCTCAATCTAGCTGCAGCATACCGTCCGCCCAATAGTAATTTTGAAAAAAGTCAATTTATTGATATCTTCAATCAACTCGGTCCTCGTTTTATACTTGCAGGTGACTTTAATGTAAAACACACCATATGGGGGTCACGTTTGACGACACCAAAAAAAGGTGCTGAACTTCTCAACGCTATCAACATATGTTCGTGTAAGTTCTTTTCATCGCGGAAACCTACTTACTGGCCAACAGATTGCGCGAAGAATCCTGATCTCCTTGACTTTTTCATTACTAAAGGAATCGCTGCCAATTATGTGCAAGTAGAAGGAATTACGGACTTATCGTCAGATCATACTCCGGTACTTATGACACTAAGTTCTGTAGTGATTAAAAAAAGAATTCCGCAAAATCTCACCAATAAATATACTAATTGGAATCAATTTAGAGAAAGCCTTGACTCTTCAATTGAACTTAAAATCAGGCTTAAAACTATTAGTGATTTAGAACAGCAAGCCCAGCACTTTATCAACTTGTTGCGAAAAGCTGCTAGCCAGGCTACTCCAGCTCTTAAAGAAAACGTTCCAAATGAAGTACTGTATCCTATCGAAGTTAGGAAACTAATAAAAGAGAGAAGACGTGCACGGAAAATATGGCAACGCTCCCGTCATCCATCGGATAAAACAAAATTTAATCGAATTAGCAATAAAGTTAATAGGCTAATCAAGGATTTCAAACAGAAAAGCGTCACAAACTACTTAGAAAATTTAAGCCCTGCAGCGGACACAAATTATTCATTGTGGCGTGCAACGCGACGCTTCAAACGTCCACTACTTCATATTCCTCCTCTCAAGGATGAACAAGGGCAGTGGATTCGCGACGACAACAGTAAAGCTGAACTATTCGCTTCGCATTTAGCTTCAGTCTTTACAACACATAATATAAACTCCCAGATCGATACAACGAAAAATTACCAACCTTTCCAGCAAATAAAACCAGTAACTCCTCTTGAAGTTGCACAAGAGTTAGATAATAATATGAATCCCAAAAAGGCTCCTGGAATCGATGAAATTTCACCTGGAGCGCTTAGAGAATTACCACGTAAAGGAATTATCATGCTGACATATCTCTTTAATGCCTGTTTCAGAATGAGATACGTACCAAAATGTTTCAAAATCGCTCAAATCATCATGTTACCGAAACCTGGGAAACCAACAGAAGTAGTAACTTCGTATCGACCAATCTCTTTGTTACCTTCCATATCAAAATTATTTGAAAAACTACTCCTTAAGCGACTCAAGCCCTTATTAAAGATACCAGATCATCAGTTTGGCTTCCGCAATCAGCACTCTACGATTGACCAAGTGCATCGTATAACTAAGCTAATTGAAACAGCCTTTGAAGAAAAAAAATACTGTCCGGCGGTTTTTCTAGACATATCGCAAGCTTTTGATCGAGTCTGGCACGAAGGGCTGATCTATAAAATAAGCAACCTGCTATCGGAAAATATGTGCCAACTTCTTGAATCATATATCTCTGATAGATCCTTCAGAGTTTCTTATGAAGAAGCAAAGTCCAAATTTCATCCAATACAGGCTGGTGTTCCACAGGGTAGTGTCTTAGGACCTTCTCTGTATTTATTGTATACAGCTGACATTCCAACAACAGCCAAGACGACTACTGCTACCTTTGCAGATGACACAACCATCCTGTTAATTAGTGACTCATCAGAATTGACTACGATTAACTTGCAACATGCAGTAGAAAAAATTAGCAAATGGACATGTGATTGGAAGATCAAGATTAATCAAGAAAAATCAGTGCATGTTATGTTTACGCTTCGTAAATCTAAGACCTGTCCTATATATCTTGATCGTCTTCCTATTCCGAGATCGGACTCTGCTAAATACCTGGGTATGCATTTAGATTCCAGGCTGAATTGGAAGACGCATGTCAAAATGAAAAAGGAACAAACCATGCATAAATTAAGACAGATTTGTTGGCTGATTGGGCGTTATTCTAAACTCAATCTGTCTAATAAGCGTTTGATTTATTGTCAAATCATCAGACCGATATGGATGTATGGTATTCAACTCTGGGGCTGTGCAAAGACATCCAATCGGTTGATTATTCAGCGCGCTCAAAATAAGTGTCTCCGAAACATCACTGGAGCTTTTTGGTATCAACGAAACGAAGAAATACATTCCGATTTAAATATTCCATGGATCGATGAAGTCATACGTTATATTGCAGAAGCGCACGAATACCGACTTCACAGTCACCCAAATCTAGAGGCTTTAGAACTGCTACTTTCCGATGATGACTTAAGGCGCCTTAAGCGCACAAAGCCTTATGAACTAGTCACCTAAGTTATTCTGTAATATATTCATATGTATGTATTTTGTGGATATGGGCATATACTTGGTGTGCGTGCGTGTGAGTATTTATATGCGCGTATGATTATGTATATATCTGTATATTAGGAGTTATGTAATTGTGCATAGTTTCTACTCTGCTCATGTTACAAATTAGTTAGATTAAGTTGTAACACTGTTTTAAAAGTAGTGCTAATTTATTTACTATAATAAGATTGTACTGAAATATACGTGTAAAAAAAAAAAAAAAAAAAAAATGTATGAATCTTCCCAGTTTTTACTAATCTCAAAATTAAATCTACTCAGCTTTTTGTGACAAGCAACAATAAAAAATCCTGCATATAAAAAATCACGATTACAAAACTTTTGAAAAATGTTAAATCTAAACTGATTTGGGTCTCGTGGCGCGTTGATAGAAAAACTACAGTGATAGCATCTGCTGAGTAGTATCATGCGGCAACAGTGTCGAGCCTCATAGCGTCTGTATAAAATGCTAAGGGATCTCGCATGTAATATTCTACCTCACGAGTCTCGCATAATACATATTTTAAAACTGCAAAATTTGTATATTTTATTTTTAAATTTAGCTTACCCCTCTATGGTTCCTATGATTCACACGAATAATTACATTACAAAAAACGTAAGCCTGGGTGTCAGGTGATCCGCCTGATATACCGGTTCTCACAACGATCTGGGCATGCATATATATATATATATTTCTGTGTATATATGGGGAAAAACAGTAAAACCGCTTTCTGCATCTGTATGTCCGTGCGCGTTAATTTAAAAAACTACCGAACCGATTCTGCTTTAGTCATTCAACAGCAAATAGACTGATTTCTGTGGAAAGTTTTGGCGAATAATTTTCTGTGTAATTTAGTCAGCCCACATGAGTTTTTTGTCAAAACATAAGGTAAAATATACCGGATAAAATAAAAAGAAAATCGTATAAAACTTTTTAGTTATAGCGAATATTAATTTTAAATACACAAAACGTATATTTTATTATTTGATAAGAATTTTTAAGAATTTGTTATATTAATAATTTTACAGATAAAGTTTAAAAATTGAAAATAATGCTCCCGGTAAAAAATACCGAAAGCAAGATAGTAGTGATGAAAAAAGAGAAGTCCACTTCAGAGAGAAACCCATCCGGGAACAAGAGAATCTTTAGTAGTTGATTAGAACTTCGGTAAAACTTACGATTTTCGTTAGAACGCGACGGAATCTTCAGCCGAACGTGAGAACCAATTATTGTTAGACTATGACAGGCACATATCCCAGAGAAAGAAGTAATGTTTACATATAAATCTTTTTTGAATTAAAAAACAAAAATATAAATAAAAATTATACACATTTAAAATCGGAAAGTAAATAGACAGTTTACGGAATAGGTGAACACCAAACAAAGAAGATGGAATGATGAAGAAAGGATACAAACAAAACAGAGATGAATGTAATAATGAAAGCAATGGACGTTCAGAAATGATACTGAAAAAAGGTACAAAATTTATAGTTGAAACCCTGTTATAACACAGACACCTTTGGGAATTGCAGTACACGATGGCAAGCGTTAATAAAAAATCGTTGCACTATAAATAATTCTTTAAAATAATATTTATTAATTTTTTTTCTGGAATATTGCGAAGCGCAACAACCATGTTTCGCGTCTTAATGTTCAATAAAAAAATGAATTTTATTCGAATAGTGTAAAAATATAAATTACAGCGAAATTATTAAAAAATCGTTTATCTTCAGAGATTTTAATAGTTGCTCATGGATAATAAATCGGAGCTACAGAAAGCGTAACTACGTCACTCTTTTAAAATTAATCTACAATTTACGTAGTGAATTATTTTAAAATATAATTGAAAAAAGGTTACCTATTTCATTCGTGACATTTTTCACATTAGCCGCGGTGTAAAAGTGATTGTCATTAATACATACACCCATATATGTATGTATTTATGTATGTATGTAAGGTTATAGACATCACCACTTACAAATGCTGCACGCATCCAATTATAATATAGCGATCGTACGATTATATTAATTAATAGTCGACAATTCGGAACATTTCCATTGAGAAAGCTAAACTCGTACCTACGTAGAAATCTTATTGAAAAGTAAATAAATACACTTAAACCACATAAAATAAAAATAATACACCGACTAGTTTCGGATAGTATTATCCATCTTCATGGTATATATATATATATATATGGATAATACTATCCGAAAATAGTGGCTGTTTTATTTTTATTTTAAATAATTAAATAACAATTTTTTTTTGTGGTTCAAAGTGTATTTATTTACTTTTCAATAAGTGTTTATAACATACCACAACAGTATGGAACCGAATTATATTAATCGTACGTAGAAATTTCCCTTTTACTGATTTTTACCCTTAATCTTTTTTCTTCAATGAAATGAAACAATATTTCATAATTTCTTGTTCTCATAAACCTTAATATATAAATATATGTATATTTTTATTCTTATAAGTAAAATTTTATCAACATTACAAAAGTAAACATTTATTTAAATTACGCTTGTTTTATTTTATTTTATTCATAACATGTCCATAAATTATACAGTAGTATATGATCAATTAAAATTCGTTAAATAAATATCTGAAGATTCATTGAAAATTACGATGAAAACACTTTTCCCGATGTCAAAATTAACGTCAGCGTCTAATTATAGTTGTACCGGTGAAATTAATAGTGTAGTATTATAAAAGGAGAGTTATTTTTTAAAATCTGAAATTAAAGAGAATTAAAAATGTTAAACAATCTCGATGCATACACGTGCGTGTCGATACCGTTTCAGAGACAGCGTTTATTTGGCAAAGCGGAATAAATCATTATTTTAGCGGATAACACGCAAATTAAGTTTAACATACTCGTATCTCTCTATTTAACGTACCTGATTCCGTTACGGACACTATGCCGACGGCTGCGATGCATCTGCTAACGGCTAATACGACTATTATTGAAGTGCTCAACATTGTGCCAGCGACATGATTTTTAGTCAAGTATGAGAGATTATTACCGAAAATTAATATTTAGCGTAAAAATTACGACAACAAATAGAAAAGCAAAAATAAATAAATCGAAAAATATTCTCGACGAACATGGTATTTATTCATTTAACTATTTACCGTTAAGTGTGTTTTATTTTAATTTTTAAATCGCGACGCGTGTCGATTTTATTATCACGAAACTGGAAATTGACGCAAAAATCGGAAAATATAGAAAAAACTAGTACGCCGATTACACAACCAGAAACGTCCGCAATTTGGCAGCACTGAGTGGTGAGTAATGTAAAGACGACAATCCTCCGCATCCAGCAAGCGAGGGATGTTGACTGACGAGAGCTTATCTCAAAACTTAACCGGAACCGAAATAGGCCGAAATCGGCCGACTCGTAACGAATTCGTCAACGTTCAGACTCTCCAATCACTGTACTATGAGTTTTTTTTTTTGGAGTTTAAACACGGTGTACTAGCGTATTTTGGAATGCCGAGAAGACTAAAATTATACTAATTTTGCAGAGCCCCCCCCCTCCCCTGAAAGTGAGTTTTTCAAAAAAGTATTTAACCGTCAACCAGTAAAGGCATATTTTAAAGGGGAAAACCTAAAAAAAAACAACAAAAAGAAACTCTTTTCATCAAAAATAAGGAGATTCGTGAAATCGTTACACCTTATCCGCCTGTTGTTGACCGGTGTGAATTTTCATGCAATTTCTTCCGCAATTTGAAATTCCTCTATTCTACTACTAGAAAAAAAAAAAGGTATTCTAGGTAACAGCAGTGATCCTACACAACTGTACTGAAATTATAGCAGACAAGGGTTGAATGTAGGTTTCACTGGGACGATAAAATTGAATATTTTAATGCGAATAGTTGTTTTTCACAGACTGTATTACGTTAATAATGCCGTAAATTTTTTTTCTTTTTTTTTTTTTTTTTTGCTCTTTCGGCCCAGCATCTAAACTATGTGGCCACTTTCAAAGTTTAGGATCCATATTTACAGTAACATCACCAGTAAAAAATCAACAAGCGTGTGAAAAAGTTTCTCGTGAGGCCACAATGAAGCAAAGAAAATACTTGATTGTTTACTAGAAATGTCTTCTGGTAACAGGAATTCTGTTTATTTTATAAAGTACAAGTTTTTTGAAAAGAAAAAAATTGTATATATATATATTCATGGTGTTAGGGTGGAAAAATAAATGTTTTCTCTCGATAAAAGAAAAAAAATAAAGCAAGTAAAAAGAGAAAGTAAAAAGAAAGAATAAAACTAAAACAATCCCTTGGAACACGCAACGAAATCGTTTACTCTCGTCACGATCATAGCGGCTAACACGGAACCTTCCTTTAACGAATTTGCGTAGAAATGAGGAAATCTCGTGGTTGTACGAGAAGAGCATTCCAGTTTCAATATAATACAAAACTGTTAGGGGATTTGACGACCAGTGAATACTCCAAACGGATCCATCTCGTTATTCTTAATATATTATTGGCATTCCTGTTTTACCGGAGACCGTCTGGCTATTTAAAATATACAGAAATTGCACCTTAAAAATGTTAACCAGAGACCATTAATTATATTACTGCATGCGATGTGTGTCGCCTTAATATACGAAAAAATAAAAACGTCTCCAGAATGTAAAGGTTGGGGTTGTGAACATTGTAATGGCACGTCCACAAATGTAAGTAAAGTTCGAGCAGTCTTAAATAGGAATTTCGAAATTATAAGTTGTGAAAAAGTATCACGGCAGAACTAAATGGTAGTTCATTAAAGAATATTTTATCATCCTGTTTGTTAGTAACTATAGTATAAAAAATAAATGCTAAAATAACAAACTAATACGTAAGTAACAAAATTAATATAAGAATATCAAACTTGTTATCTTAGGAACGTTTTCGGGCATAACCCATCTTCAGCTAAAATATAATCGAACTAAATTAAAAACATAGTGTAACAGTGAACACAATTTAAAACTTCACTTTGAAGCTAAAATAAAATAAAATTAAAAATAAATTAAAATGAAAATAACATGAAACATAGCACACATGTGAATTGAACTACAGTCTAACACATATTTATTTCTCTTCCATTAATCTTAGCTCCTTTACAACCCATATAATGTAACTCTCTAATAATATGTTTTATATATAAATTAAACCGATACAGTGATAGGTTGCATCCTTGACGCACTCCTTTTCTTATTAGTGCTTCGGCTTGTATATTATTCGTTTTAATAATTTCAGTTTGGTTTTTTATATAAATTATAGATTACTCGTCTGTCTCTGTAATCGACTTCTATTTTTTTTAGCATATCGAACATTTTTCCTTAGTTTACTCTATCGAAGAATCCACGAATGCAACGTGTACGTTGGTTTAGTTTTATTTTTTTTTCAATTATCATCCTTGAGCATAAGATGGCTTCCCTATATCCTGCTTTTTTCCAAAATCTGAATTGTTTCTAATGTTGATTCTACTTTATCTGATATTCTTCCACATGTAATTTTATTTAAGATTTTTTTCGATGTATGTGATAATAGACGAAGTATTCGATGTTCTTCGCAACTGGAAGTTCCATGTTTCTTCGGTAATGTTCTAGACTCTTTTCGAAATCTTTTGGTAGTGTACCTTTTTCGTAGCATTCTTTTATTATAACGAATAATCTTTTATTGCCTTTCTTACCTAGCGTTTTTATTATGTCTCCACTAATATTGTCCAGTCCTAGAGCTTTATTTGTTTTTAATTCATTCGCTGCCTGCTCAAATTCCCATTATGTCTGGTCCCATATTGTCTTTTCCAACCAGATAATCTTCTTCCATAGTGTTTTTATCTAAATCTTTATCTTCATATAGTTCTTCCATATATTCCTTCCATCTATTTGATATTTTTTTAGCCACGATTAATTTTTCCCCAGTCTTGTTTCTTATTGTATTGTTTCATTGGGATCTATTTTGGAAAAATGTTTCATTATTTCTTGGTAGACTGTTCTAGTGTTTCCTCTGTTCATTTGATCACTGACATATAAACAACGATCGTCAATCCACTTCTCTGTTAGCCATGTTTCGCAGTTTTTTATAATTTTCCACGCCTTTTTTGGTTTTCGAATTTTTGATGTTTTCTCCTTTCCTCTATTAGTTCCATTATTTCTTCGGTAATCCATTTCTTCCTGATTCAATTCTCCTTCTTTAGCTTTATTTATGTTACTTTAGTTATTGCAAATTTCAGGTCTTTCCATTTTTCATCAATGCTGTTCTGTTCCCTATTATCGTTTAATTGATCGTCTATATTTCTTCCTCATATTCTTGATTTCGTAGTCATCGTGAATTTCTTCCATTTTTTTCGCCATTTTTGGATTTCAATAAACTCTTTATTATCACCAGAGATTATGATCGCTATTAATGTCTGCCTCTGGTGCCGTTTTACATGATTTTACTTGATTTCTAAATCTTTCCTTGACTAGAATGTAGTCAATCTGAAATCTTTTTCGATCTTCTGGACCTTTCCACGCATATCTTCTTCTAGTATGTTGTTGAAATAGCGTATTTGCGATTTATTCTCCTTACAAAATACTATTAATCTAATTTATTCTCCCTAAACCGTGTTCAACAGTTATTCTCTTTGTTCTTCCTCTCCTACTACGGCATTCCAAACCCCCATTATTATTAGATTATCCTCAGCTTTCACTGTATTCAAAATTTCATCAAGTTGTTAATAGATTTTTTTCTATTATTTCATCTTCTTCCCCCGATGTTGGAACTTGCACTTGAACAATTACTATGCCTGTTGGTTTAATCTCGATTTTAATCATTAATAATCTTTCGCCATATTGCCGTATTGCTTTAATTTTTCTTTCATTACTTCTATCCAGGGCAATCCCTGCTCCGGCTATCTTGTTTTTATCTTCTGAGTAGATATTATTTTGTAACTGTCGCTCCAGAAATCATAGTTTTGTTCAATTTTTTTGTTTCACATATCACGACAATATTTAGCTTTAATTTTTACATTTCTGTTTTTAAATTTTCCACTTTATCAGTGCATCTCATTGATCATATTCCAATTTGTATTTTTATTTCCCACGCTGTGTTTTTTCTCCGCAAGTTCTTAGCATCCCTTTCGACAATACTGGCGGGAGGTTTTGCTGCCTGGCGGAGATTGGGGGCGATGGCCGTTTTTGCTTCCATTTTACTTCTCGTGATTATACTGCGGTGGATTCTTTTTGCCTGCTGCAGGATTTCTTTTTTTTTCGGCCCTATCCGGTGGGACCCGGCTATAAGGCGCCGGATAGCCGCCTACTTGTTCTAGATTGATATTCATCAATTCGACTAGGGCACGTTGTCACGTGCAAGTTGCTGACAGGCTGCTAGTCAGAAATACAGTAAAGCGCTTAACGGTATTTTTGATCTTCGCCCGGTGAACTTCTTCGTTTTACTGTCAACGATATGTCAGTTTTTTCTCTAGCCTTTTTCATTAGCGCTAAGCCCGCCGAAAATAAAGTTACTACACCGCACGACATGGACGTACAGAACTCACTTGGTCGTTGTTTCGTCTCTCTACCGGTGGAACTAGCATCCCATGGCAGTTGGAGTGACTACTTACTGGAAAAGGTTACTCTAGTTACAATGACCTGTGCCCTGCGGGGTATATATATATATATATATATATATATATTTATTTACTTATTTTTTGTGTTGATATATATTTGCTTGTGTTACTAAATTATTCAGTTTGTTATAAAAATTTATTCATTTATACGATAATTTACTACAATGGATCAGCAACGGAAATAACGAATAAAACACATATATGCAATAGATCACATATAAATATATATCTACATTCATAAATATTATAATTCGCAATTTAATTATATGAAATTAATAACACACCAGTGTGAACGACACATATATAATTAATATCATTAATAAATTAATCAACTGAAACGATTTCCTGCATATTCTTCTGAACCGCGTTATAAACTGGATCACGTTTTTATTATTTTTTTTTCTATATCCGTGTGTTTTTGATTTTCATAATACTCGTTTTGTTGTCTAGATTGTGTAATAATCTGTGGAGCTGTATAACTCGCGATTGCTTCAAATTTTAAATTCATATTTTCATTTTTTAAATTAATTATTTTACAAGATATTTGCTATCAACGAATTGAAATGTATCGTTCGAGAAGAATTTTAATTATTGTATACTGTACTTTCTGTATATAAAATGTCATGTATTAATTTATTTTAAAGAACCGTGCTAACGTGTGTGAACAAACGTGTATATTTATTAAAAGTTCAGTTTATCTATTTAACAACATAACAGAATTACATCTTTTTGTCCGAATAATAACTGTTGACTGACTAGTAGAATCATTAATGAATTCACCGAATATATTTCACTATAGACGGTTTCCTGAATATTCTCTTATCCTAGTTTTTATTGGACCTCGTACATCCTGTTACCTCCCTTCCTATTCAATATCTCAATTTTTAGTTCTTTCACTCTAACAATTTCTAGCAGTATATTTACCTGTTTTCCTTCATTTCGTTTAACGTCCCCCCAAAACAATGCAATAAAAGAAGCAAAACTGTGTTCTTTTGCTTACTGTCACCTGGCCATCAGTACGGTGCTGATGAATAACTACGCTTTGCGCAGATACATCAGAACATGAATGTGTCTTACAGCTCCCGCAGCTTTGCTTCGTTTGTACCTCCACACAGGAATGTGTCGACGTTGATTGATTTCGGTGAGCTGCCGTTAGGGTTGGCTATTTTTTGTGAACCAGAATCGAGCAACATGAAAGCCAACGTGTTTATTCAGTTTATTGTACAGAAAGTGGCTCCGTAGAGATGGCTACGGTATTTACATTTACATCGTTGCCAGAAATTTACAATATTATTAACATCGTTTACATTATTTACAACATTTACATTATTTACAACGTTGACATTGGAGGTATGCGTCGTTATCGAGAGGAAAAGACGAGCCGCACTAGAACAGGAGCTGTAATGTCGCGGTTCGAGTGCGTCAACGCATGGCAAAAAGACACAGTATCGATGCACAGCGAATTGCGCAATGTGGAAGTGGTTGGATCGTTCTTCAATTTCGATGAATACGAATTAAATGAATCCAAATTAAGATCACCATCGAGAACCATGGGAATATCGTGGTAACTAAATTTCTTCGCGAACTTTAAACAAATATTTCAATTTCGGACTGTAAGCTGTGAGGTTGAGGAGGAAGAATTATTGAGAATTCGTTCAGACGAGGTGTTCGACGAGATTTCGATACGAGCAGGGGGCGTGTTTTCCCTATTTATGGTAGTCTGGAGGGGAGAAAAAGGCCGCTGACGCCATCGTCCAATGTCGCTATCCTCTTGACCGGCATTTCCGTCAGACTGAATTTTAACAGATCGTTTTCGAACAGATTGCAGTCTGAATGTATTTTCGGAAATGGCCACTCCGCTTAAGCGAACTGTATTCCGTTTGAATCGCGATAAGCCTGGTATTTCGAGCGAGTGATCGTTTTCCGATTACGTTTCGGATAATGAAAGTAACCTGAAGCGCGTTCAACCATTGAGTCTTTAACGTGGATAGCGAAAGCGCTACGCGGAACGATCTTGAAAATCGCGGCATGCATCTCCGATCATATGTAAACGGTGTCGTTCGAGCTGAGTAAACCTCTTTATATAACTCTTTGTTTCCTTTGTCGCCCTAGGTGGTAAAATGCGTGATCATTGTCTCGGTTAGTGAGATATGTAATCAAGGCATGTTAACATTTCGTTTGCCATGGCCAATGCGACAGAGAAATTTTCGGAATGACCTACAGCCATTAGACATATTCATGTCAGAAAAATGTCAAACTCCCCCGGGTCATCTCTATGGATGTATGTATATACAGGATCGTTGCAATTATTAATAGAATTTATAATGTATTCAATTAATTTAACACTTTTTCTATTTTAGAAATAGACGCTTCTTTTTTTCTTCAGTAAATCATATTCATGCGACTCATCGGGTCTGTCTGCTACTTTGGACAACTATGTATACGATATTGAATGAACTCTGTTCCTTATTTAGAAATGTCCACAGAAAGAATCATTATACTAAATGTTCTAGGCAGATGTTATGGTAGCTGTATAAATATTCTATAGGTTGCACCCCGAGATATCCGGATTTTAAATTGTTTTAATCCAAAAAAATTTTTAAGACAAAAAGGTGCTGTAGTGTTCATATAGTGTTTATTTTTCAAAACAAACGATATAAATACGTCGGTATAAAAATTTAAGTTCAGATTAAAATATTCCAAATGCTAAAACTGCTGGCAAGAAGGTAATATATGTGAAAGAAATACATTTTTTTTTTTTTTGTAAATTTAACGTTCTTTAAAATAAGGTATTATATTAACCCTCGATTAGTCGCGCGGATGACATATGTCATCCACTATTATTTTTTTAATTATAACTTTTATTACATAATTGAACATTACCCATTTATGTATGTAAACCTTAGCAAACACATTGCAACAAAATCATGGTAGTGTGTATAC
The DNA here is from genome assembly GCA_039619475.1 of Icerya purchasi. Taxonomy (NCBI): domain Eukaryota; kingdom Metazoa; phylum Arthropoda; class Insecta; order Hemiptera; family Monophlebidae; genus Icerya; species Icerya purchasi. Next base: position 546,116,059 of record CM077115.1, read on the forward strand.
TTTTAATAAAGTGCATTAAACATGCTTGGATGACGATTGTCATCCGCGCGAGCAGCCAGCAAAGCATTTGTTTCCAGGCTGAATTTTTGCGCTGATTAACAACTTCTTTCTTATCTCCGTTATTTATTGCCTAATAAGAAAGACGTTTTGTGTTCTCTGTGTATGCACACGTATATTTCGTTTTAGTTATGCATGAGATTTGATAATATCCATGACAGAGATTGTCGAAAAGCCCTATAGATGAACTAACTGCAATAACAAAAATACACGAATTATTATTATTCGTGAATAATTTTCGCAAATACTTTACTCCGTCAGAGTATTTAACGGTAGATGAACAGAGTTATTGGCATTTTATGGAAACTATCCATTTCAACAATATATGTATACCCAGCAAGCCAGCAAAATATCGACTTATTTGCTTTATCCGATGTAAAAACATTTTATAACACGCTAAGTTTAGAGCCATATGTTGGAAAGCAGCCCAGTGGACGCGTTATTTTGCGGCCAATTGTGCTCAAGATATTGTAACTAGAGGCCGTTTCAGTCAGTTGATAGAACAATAGAAAAATTACTGGCGATAACTAGTTCTCTGGTTTGTCATTCGTGAAGATACTAAAAGATAAAAATTTGACTTATATTCGAACCGTATGTAAAAACCAAGCTGAAAAATTCCTAAATAGTATTTCCCAAGCAAAATTAGAACGGAAAACTCTTCGTTATTCGGATTTCAAGAAGATTGTGATAAGCTGGTTTCTTATTACTATTGTCAATGCACTTCGATGACCCCGTATACGAGGCAACCGGTGGTAGTGCTTAAAAAGCTGAAATTGTTACATTTTACAACATACTCTATTAGTTTATTGGCAAGAATCTTTGACAGAAATTTAAGAACCTTACGGATCACGCGGAAGATGTTACATCTACGGCCATAAACGGAACAAAACCACACGTAATTGGTTCATAAAATGTATAAAAATTTGGTTTGTCTGGATCACTTAAAACACATTTGTTTGAATTGTTCTAGAAAACTAGTTCCATTTTAGAGTGTAAGTCTTTGTAGTACCGTGTTAATTATATGAAAACACGAAATACATCCGTAACTACTAATTCCTAAAATGTTGTAAATAGACCTCCTAATAAAATGAAATATAAAAAAGTTATGAAATTACACGTTAGAATTATGATTATACTTTTTTCTATACTTTTAAGGAATAATATTTTGATAATTTAAAATTTTACATAATAAACACTTTGAATACAGCTTAAACTAATTATATTGTATAAGAAATTTTTAAAGAGTAGAATTTTAAAGATACAAATCTATTTTTAAAAATGGATGACATTTGTCATCCGCGCGACCAACAATTAAACTATTTTTTGCGCGACTAACAGAGGGTTGACACCAAATTTATGGATCAACTAACATGAATAATATTTTAAAATCGTTTCGTATATTATAATAAAACAGATAATGAACGTTTTCACCGCTACCGCTACCTGCTTCAAACACTTATTTTGATTATATAAAGAATCGCGCGATTTGCTACCCTTAATTTTAATGAAAATTTACAATAAACTGTGCTATACATTTTTACATAACGAATGGATAGACTGATATTTATACGGAAAGGAAGTTAATAAAAACATATTCAGTACACGTGAGAATTAAAATGCAATAATGTTTACGAAATCACATATTTACAATAGTTATACATAATGCAGAATTGTTTATGATTGAAAATCATAAACGTACTATTATCGAAACAAAGTGTACTTTAAATTTAAACGAAATGCGACGACAAATAATCCTGCCCTCGCTTTACTTCCCCGGATTTCATTATAAATGAATTAAAATATACCGACCAAAAATCATCCAGCTTCAATGGCATATTACTTTCTTCTTTCTTAAAAATTCACCTGTAATCCACTGCCATTGCTATTAATCTTCTGTTGTGTTAAACCATCCATGATATAGTGGTCGTGATTGAATAGGTTGACCGTTCCCTCGTCATACTGTCCAGATTACATTTCTCTGTCTCTCCTACGGAAGTTGTGGGTATCATCTTACGCTCTATTATTCATATCTCATCTCTCCTTTCCCATATATTTGATTTTTTTCGATTCCATAAACACTCCCACGGCCATTTTTTCCTCCTTTCCTACTCACTCCTACAACTTTTCAACTCTTCCCGTACGCTTTCTTATCTATAATCTCTTCTCGCTTCATTCTAGGGATATTGATTTTAGGAAAGGAAATGATACTATATAAATAAGATGCTAATTTAGTAAGAATTACTAATTGACATTACATAGTTCTTTCTCAGTTTGTCCTCTTTAATTAAAATTTTTTGAAATTTCGATTTTTTTTTTTTCCTATTATTGCGACTAAATAGGTTGATTAAAAAAAAAAAAAATAACACTCTGGGCACAGTAAAACGGTTTGCTGAATTTGTTCAAATTCTTTGTTTTACAGTTTAATATATATATATGTATTATTCAATATTTGGCTTCTTGAATTTTAAGACGATTGCGGATTTCATCGTTATTCTACACGGTTGGTACAAAAAGTTCCCAGACTACTGCTCAAAAATCCGTACTAGTTGCGCGATCTGTCCGAAATTCACGATACTTATACTTAAATGTCGTGGGAAGAGACGACGAAAGTTTCAGTTTGCTACCTGCATTAGTTTACTCAGGAGACCGCCAGTTGTGAGTGAACCTCTGTGCCCTGCGTCACGTTTGCGATAATGGACCAAAGAGCCGCGATTAAATTTTGGTGTGCATCAGAAACGTACGAGCTGGACGAAAACGTAGCTCGTCTGCAAGCTATACCTGCTGAAAATCGGCGAGCGACGTGTCGATTCATCGGAAATGAACGAAATGTAAATACCATCGACTTTTGAAACACATTTGGCGAGTTAAGCCCGAGCTGTACAAACAGTGGACATTTGTTTCATGACAATGCGCGATCGCACCACCGATCGATCATCGTAAAGCAATTTTTGGCGAAACATCAGGTCACTGAGCTTCTTCATCTCCCTTACTCGCCTGATCCCGGCTGACCATTTCCTCTTCTCTAAGCTGAAAACTGCTATGAAAGGGACTACTCGATTTGACAGCATTGAGGACATCCAACGTGTAGTGACCGTCGAGCGTTTGTCTAGTGGCTTGCTGTGCATAGTCAAGTATGTTGAAAGCTTTCGCCTAACTTCGATAGCGCGTTTGACAACTTGTACGAACGTGCGAAACGATGTGTAGATCGTAATGGGTTGTATATTGAAAAGTGAATACGTTTCAATCTCCTCTCTCTCTTCATTTTCTTCTTTTTTTTTTTAGCGGTAGCCCGGGAACTTTTTGTACCAACCGTGTAGATAATGTAATGACGAAAACACGTCAATCAAAAAAAAACATCTTTCCAGCTACTACAGAACGGAATGTGTAGTAGAGATTTTTAAAGTTTTTTTATGTTACTACTTAATACGTTCATTTTTCAAAATTTGGTTCATTAAATTAAAAACTTTTGCAGATTCCACATTTTTGCCGCATTTTCTGACGAAAGTACATCGATTTGAAAAAAACTAACATTCTAACTATTGTAGAGAGGGATACGAAAATTTTTCACATTTTTTCTCTAGCTTTTGATACATACATTTTTCAAAATTAGGGCCCTCGGGTTTTAAAATTCTTGCTATTTCATAGTTTTCCTTCTATGTAAAGAAGGATCAATTCTTTGGTTATTGCAAAACAGGTTGTGGAATTTTTTGCCTATTTTTTGCCTTATAGCTTTAAAATATATAATTAGATAGACAATGATAATATTTGGGTGCTAGTATTTTAATATGATACATTTGAATATATAATCTCATTGGTGTGGCTACAGTTATGGTTGAGCAAAGTGCAGGTTTAAAATTTTAGTCCGCCAGCCTTATGATGATCAGCATTAAGAGAAGAGGAGCATATAATTTATATAAAGAGAAATCTCTCTAAATAGAGTTAAATTTAAATTTGTTAAAATTAAAAATAAAAGTAACTACTATTCGAATAGATACTATTTATTTTTGAACTTGCAACATGTAGATTACGAAAATCACAGAAAACTATTCTGTGAATCCCACCTTTTTTCTTGAAAATGTAAAATGTTAACTTTTACTTGGAGTAATTTTTATTTTTTTGAAGTTAATTAGATCTTATTTCGATTGTGTAAATTGTTATTAGAAAAAAAGGAATAACAGAACAACCGGTAGAAATGAAAAAGGCAGCATAAGAGAAGCACAGTTCGGCGAAAACATGATTAAAGTCACGGGCAACTACATCATTATTGTAAAAAAAAAAAAAAACAATAGGAAGAGGAAGTTGAAGAAAAATGATGGTGAGACGAAGAAATTAGAGCATAACTAAATCGTAGACGAATGATAGATAAAACAGCAGAAACACAAAGAGAAGAAACTCGAAGAAACGGAGATGAAAAAGATTAGGCTGAATAAAGTGGTAGAAGGAGAAAGCGAGGATTTATAAAAGAGGAAGAATAAAAATACCCGGCTAAAGTCTGTAATGAAATTTTTCCGCATAACGATAGATGAGTACAACCTGAAATTATTTTCTAATATAGTAGCGGGAAGAGGCAGCAACATTAGCGGAAGCATCAGTCATTTTATTACCTTTTAACGCGAAGATGGAGTGGCATAAAGAAAGATTGCGAATGAAAGATTGTTTACAAAAAAGTGATAAAACCAGAGCAATGGGGGAAAAAAGTTATACAAATAGCTTGAAGGGAAGCACTCGTGATGTCGGAGATAATTAAATAATTGGGTATAGAGCGATTTGGGGGCTAAATAAATAATCGCACGAAAGAAAACCGTCAGTTTGGCTGTAAAGATGGAATAAAAAAAAAAAAAAAAAAAAGAAAGTAAAAAAAATTTAAAATTGGAGTGAGGAAGAATAAAGGAAGCTTCGACACCATCAAGCTTTCTCGAACCATCAGTAAAATTAGATTCCGAGAGGAAAATCTGCAACCTTCCTGACAGTTTGAGAGGAACGTATGAGAGTAAGTTAAGAGTAGGTAAAAGAAAAATATAGAAGATTACAGAGGTGTCAGAACTGGATAAGTCTGGAATAAATTAATGGCAGACGCTTAGAAAAGAAAACATAAATAAGGTCGTCGAAAGGAAAGAAAAAACGTGTTGAGTTCAGCGAACTGTTAAGTGCATCGAGACAGTGTATTATATTCAATTTAGAAAGATCGAATTTTGAGAGCTCAACCCACTGATCGAATAATTTGAACAATCATCCAGCGAGTTAAATATATAGTGACAGTTTTCTCATTCGGTTGATGATAAGGATTTTAACAATTTTTTAATCTTTTAATGACGAATCAGAAAAGGTTAGACGCAATTAAGGAAAACGCCAATATAGGGAAAGCAATTAACACGAAGGATATTTAAGATTAGATGAACTAAAATATAGTCACAAAGGTGTAGAGAATAAGTACTATGGTTTAAAATGAGAAATAAAAATTTAATCTTTATTCAAACAGTTTGCAGTTGTCATATATTTTTGTGGTAATTTAAAAATTTTTTTAAGATGTCAAATAATTCCTTCAATATTTCTTAAGAACAAAAATACATCATTAAAAAATCATCAGAGTTTTTCCATATAGGTATTGCCATTTTAATTAATATTTTAAAAATTTTTCAAAATGATAAATTTAGCGTACCTAATAAAGAACAGGGAGGGTTCAACAGTTTTCGTGTTTTTTGTTGTTTTTTTTTTTATTTAAAATGTGCAATTTATCTATTTCGTAACAATAAGTTCATGCATTAATAATATAATTAATATAACTCGAACGAAAAAGTAGCCCTCGACAACTATCCTCTGATGTTAATCTTTTAGGTGGTCACGTGGATATTTTCTTTTTTCATCGTTTGAGTTGTTCATCAATATCGTGTAATTTTCTTCTTTGCCCGTTTGATCATCCGTCGGAAGCAAACTTCACTTGTGAATCACATTTTACTTGAATGTCCCTCCATTTCTTCAGAACGCGCGATATACGGTATTCCGGTCTTTTGCGTCTTATCCTACGCCCTACAGCGCTTAATGCTTTCTTTTCCGTCTCCCCCTCGGTTATTCCTTTGTTAGCTTCATTCGTATGTTCCATTTCTAATATTTTCCCTTTATAATCATTAACGCTGTCATACCGTTGGACTGAGTACCGTCCTTAGCTGACATGCTCAAAATTCATTTTAAAAAAAGAAAAAATCGTGTAATTTTTGTACTACTAGATTTTTATGATTTTTTGATTTCACGAATAACTTCGGGAACCAGAGGAACGTGTAGATCACAATGTATTATTCTATTTGCAACAAACCACGCGAAGCTAATTTTTCTTAATATTTTGGACTGTGATACTTGAATACATTTTAGATGTGTAGCTTTTGCACAAACCCGTTGATTCGACTCGTCCATATATGCCGTTCTATAGCTATAAACAGTTCATGTCTGTAAGTCGATGGTGTAGTTGCCGAATGTTTATTTTTAAGCCCCCAAACTGGTGCTTAAAAATAATTAACTTCTCTAAAATCATCCATTTATAGAACAACTAATTCGACGATATGATTATGCTTTACCACTTGGCATTCCTATATTTGAGAATCATTTTGATTTCCGTGGATATTTCCTTTACCGAGGGAAATATATTATTTACTCATACTATGGATTATGAAGGTGAGAAAATTTCTGGACAGTTGTAAAATGTTTACCGTTATTGAACCGAAACCGAGAATTTTTTATTATGCGAGGATTTAAAAACGATTTCCAAATTGTTTAGGAGGAGATGTAGTGAAAGTGGTAGCTGTTCGGTTGCAGCAACAGAGTGATTTATAATATACCCCTATTGGTTATTAATATTAAATATTTTTGATAAAAGTTACGCCAAAAAGATATATTCAGTTTTCATTACTTATTACTATAATATACACTTGCTTTTGTTACTTTTGATGGAACATGCTGTGTCTTCCTATTTTATTTATTTCCTAAAATAAAGGATATCGGATGATCCATTGTGGAATTGGATTAAAAAAAAAAAAAAAAAAAAACATTTTTATACGAACTTTAAGCTTAAAATATAAATCAGGAACACAAAATTTCGACTAATTTCAGATAAATCAATCCATAATGACGGACCCACACAGGTACGAAATAAACGACTACCCGTACACTATTGCGCAACTAGACAAAATTTGGATCATTGAATTTCTGCGAGCTAAATGAAAGACACGTGCTTCCTTTCGAATTGATGGACCACGTAAAATATCTTCACGATGGCGGTTTCTTCCCCTTTCTTTCACTCCAGTATTTCCTCATTGTTTGGCTGTGTTTCTCCTTCGTTTCATCTGTCCATTTCGTGGCACTAACTTTCTTCTTCCTAAATGTTTTTCAAAACTCCGGACCCAATGTATTAATTTTATTTCGAAACCTGTTTCTGTTCATAATGCTATTCCCCGTGATATTTGCTTTTTTCAAGATCTTGCTTAACTTCCCGGAACCGAGAAATTTGCGTTTTAGGATTTTTATCAAAGTATTCGAAAATTCTTCTTGTTAAGCGTGTTGCCTCCATTCTTTTTAAGTGACCATAATAGCCTGAATCTTGTTTTTTTCATTGTACTAATAATATCTTCAGTATGTTCATATATATATATTTCCTTATTACTCCCTGCTTATTTTTCTACATTTCCTGATTAAATCTCGGGGTGGTCCGAGAATTTTGCGTACTATTTTCCTTTCCTTTATTCTGATTTGTTCCAGCTCTTTGCCTACATTCATTTCTAGACACTCTGATGCATACAGCCATTCCGGTTTAATTACTGCGTTATAATGTCTTAATTTAGATTTTATGGACATTAATTTTATATTATATACATATATTTCTTCTCAATTGGAATGCTAACTCCATTTTCCTTGCTCTTTCATGGCTATTTTATCTAACGCGTTTGTTTTTGTATAACTTCCCCTAGATATTTGAATGTGCTGACTCTGTTCGAAGTCCGTATTTGGTGACGACAAATCGAAGAGCGTTTTTTTTTTTTTCATATTACTATAGATAATTGTTTATAATTCTCTGTCATCTAAATGAAAATTTATTGTTCATAGAAAAATTCCAAGAGAGAAATTGAAAAAGTTACGTCTGCAAACATTGTGATCAAGAATTTCTTAAAATTCCAACAACGAAATTATAACAGAGAAGATGATAGTGTAACCCCAACTGTCCTAAACGATTAGTTCCTTCCTATCATTAAAAATACTTTACGGTCAAGGGGAAAGAGATTGTCAGGATTCCTCTACTGAATGTGGTAGTCTCACAGGTTGAAAAGTTGAAAACGAGTTAAATTGGTATTTTTCGCTTTTGTAACATTTTTTAAACAAATAATACAACGGGGATATGAAGAATGAAAGAGCAATAATGGCTAGCAAGAAACTTAGAAATCGGTTTTTGTTTGCTCGACCAAATTATAGGACAATAAATATTATTATCGGTTTACTACACGTGCTCAGTGCGGCCCACAAGTTGTGGAACTGCCTTTCTAAAATCAGTATTAATTACGTCATTTTCACGAAATTTTGGAAACTAGTTCCCTCTTTTCTCCATAACCGAAGTTTTGGGAACAATCATTCTTAGCAGCGCAGTAACAGTTCGTGCAAGCTCTCTTGGTATACGCGGTCACAATTGTCATTTGAATGTCTTCAATTGAAGCAAAATGGTCGTCCCCTTTAAACTCCATTTTCAACTTGGACAATAGAAAATAGTCTGGAGGACTCAGTTTTTGGCGAATACGGGGTGGTGATTGAGCACCGGAACCATTTTTCGTGCTAAAGATTGTGTGTTTTTTTAAGTTGCAGCGGTAAGCACCAGCGCGTTGATCAATGCAACCGATTCTTCCAGAATCGTTCTTAATAATAATTCGTTGAACGATGCTTCTTTTTGGAATACCAGTTAGCTTTTTTACCAACCTGCAGCCTGCATTCGATATTCTTTCAAAACATCTCGACGCGAGCGATGTTTTCATTCGTTCTCACTATGCAAGACTTCCGGCTTCTACTCTCTTTGTCTTCAATCGACCACCGACGAAAATCGGATACACCAACGAAACATGCTAGTACGAGACATTACGAACTACTCCGAGCCACCTTTAATATTTCAAATGTTTCAGTAGCATTTTTAACCGCTTTAAAACGACACCAAAATGTTGTTGCAAACAATTTTTTTCCATACTAAAATTATGACCGCGTATCCAAGAGATGCTTGCGTGAGAACTGTTACTGCGCAGCTACAAATAATCGGATTGTTCCGAAACTTCGTTTGCGGTGAGAAGAGGGTCGTATGGGAACTAGTTCCCAAAATTTCACGAAGATGGCGCAAGTACCGTTGATTTTAGAAAGGCAATCCCAAAACTTATGGAACGCACTACTGTGTATACTACGGTAATGAATAATAGAAAAGCACCAAAAAACTCATTCGTTAATACTGATTTTTAGAAATTATTTCTTACGCGGCACTAATCACATTTTATTTAAATGCTCTTCCCACACGTTAGTGAATTTCTGCTCTATTTTTCTATTAATTGTGTTCGCTCTACTTCCTACAGATCATCTTTCATTTTCTTTCTTCAATTTCCTTTTCTTTTATCGGCCTTTGGATCCTTTCTGTCTGCTATTTCTGATCAAGATCTTATTTTACTTTTACTCTATCTTTCTGTCCTTGAACTAATATATCCACATCGACAAACTCCTTCGGAAAAAGTTGAATCGGCTGAAATATAGAAAAATATTGAAGCTAAAACGCAAATTTTGTAAAAATATTTTTTCCAATATGGTGAAGTTTTGGATCTCTCTATCAATCTAGATGAATATTCTCTTTTCTAATGCAGGAGCGTTCCCTTCTGTACACTAAACTTTTACATCTTAAACTGCCTGCTCCTGTTTGTGCTTCCTACATACTTTCTTTTCCTTCATTCAAGCTTTAGCAGAGTGTTTATTTCTTCTATTTCTCTATATATTAAAATCTAATCCTTTTATTCGTAATTCCTGGATGATGGGTCAGTGCCCTTGGTTGGCGTTCCAAAAAATAAAACAAAAAAAAAACAGAAGACTGAAAAAACCGTACTTCTTATTTCAGTTTCGAAAAGGATATATAATAATTACATTCATTATTATATCGAATTTACAGAATTGCGCATTGTTTGTAAATTAAACACTTTACCGACGTAAAATATTCAAATATATTTTTTAGTTACTAAAATAAACTTTTTTTCTTTTTTTAGTTTTCAAACTGGAATTCTCAGAGCAGGTCGTTAAAGAAAAGTCAAAATCATATGACTAAGTTTACTTCAAAAAAATATTTCCAACTGTTCAAAATTGTTTCGCATACAGTTTCGTACAAATTATTTTGATACAAATAATAATAGCGCCTTAATTTAAATAAACGACAGATAATATCGCCAGGTAAAACCAGCAGAAAGGAATTAAAAAATAACACAACAAAAGAAGAAAAAAACGATAAAATTTAAAAGCAAATAAACAGTAAATGATCGAATGAAATTTTCGATAGCGTAAATAATATCATGAAGCTTAAGGATATTAAAAAAATATGAAGAATTTTAAAGCTGCTCTTGCGGTATACAACGGGAGGGGGGAGTAAAAAAATTACGAAATTATCAAATTTTGGACTGTTTTTATAATCTACTTTTTTTTTTTTTTTTTTTTATCATTAAGCCTATTTAAAATTTTTCCAATTATTCTTACTAGACAGAAACCGTCGTTTAATGTAGAAAAATAAAAGATAAATAAGAATGTGTTTGATTTTTCGTACCTATTAATGGTAGTATACTACTGCCAGAGTGAATTAAATATAAGCAAAAGCGAAATAGCCAATTTTTCAACTTTTCATATCGTCAGTTTTTGAATAATTTTTTGTTTGTAGTGGGTATGTAGATTTTTGTGTAAGTTTGTAGGGCGGCCCATCTGCCACGGGAAACGGTTATTAAGGCTAAAACAAAAAGTCGCACTTATTTCACGTTGAAGAAGAACATTCTAGCTAACGGGATCGCCGAAGAGGCTACTGGAGAATTTTCGTGGAGATTTGTATTGTGTAATTAACGAGCGGTGAAGTGAGTTCAGGACAAAAAGTAAGCGGGTGGTAAGTGTAGAGGGTTCTTTGAAAGGAAAATAGTGCGATGATAATGATATGTATCCCCTGCATGTAGTTGATTAAGGATGAGTAATCACTTCGTGCAGTCCTATTAAGGGGTTACCGACGAGACTTCTTTTCGACGATTTCACTCGCTTCACTGTGGCAAGCCGCGAGCGATCCTCCGTACGTTGAATATTGTTAAAAAGAAAAATTCATTTGCTGTTGTCTAAAGTATTATCATTCGTGTTTTAATATAATAGCGATATGTAATTTTCTACTAGACAATCCGGATCGAAAATAATGATTTCTTATCAGTAGCAGACACGGGTAAAATATCAATTGATACACTGTTATTTAATAATAAATAACAGTTTTTAATTAGTTGAAATGTGTAGAATATTTAGTAATAAACTAACAAATCGTGAATGTGGCGAGGTGGATTAAATAGTCGCATTATATATTTGTATGGGTTAAGTTAAAGTGCCTCATTTGCTGTTTGAAAATGAATAACTCTTCTTCTATAGAATAAAATAAGAGAATATTAGATGACATACTGCAAACAAAAAAAATATATTGCGTTTAACGCGAAATTTTATTAAAGTACGCTTGAACATTTATTTATCGCTATATCGTTTTCTCTTTGATAATTTCGTAATTTATCAAGAAAATAAAAGTGTACAAATGAGTATATGAATATATATATATATATGTATATATATTGTTTAGATTACAATTGCAGTTTGCGTAATTTGTTTATTTACTTTAGTTTACTTAATTTTTTTGTTCCATTTTATTGTATGTTACATTATTTGATCTTTATTTTCGTTTACTTTTTTATAATTTTTATGTATAAATTTTAATAGCCAGCGATATTTTTTGTGTAGATATAGCTTTCGTCTTTTTCTTTCCAGCAAGGTGATGCCGTATTTCTTTTACCGTTTTTTTTTTGTGTTATTGTTATGTTAACTTTTATCCGGATCCGAAGTGAGTTGATTTGTAAACGAACATTTTTGTTATTTAATTTTATTAATCCGAAATTACGATCTACTGTATGAAATAGTCCTTTTCAGGACTTTAGCAAGAATTTATCTAATTATTACATAATTTCTTTTGGTTTATCTACATGCCGTAATTTCTATCATTAACGGCAATCTAACAATAACATACATATATATATATATATATATATATTACAAAGGCGCACTCAGGATTTTTTTTTGGCCGGGGCTAGAATTTAGAAGATGAGTTAGGGGGTGGTAACTCGGTACCTCGACTAAGTACCTATCTATTTACGTGGTTTGTAAATTAAAATAAAAAAAAAACACAAAATTGACGAATTTTACTTTTAAAAAAAAAAAATAATAATAGAAACGTAACATTACGTTTGTAATAAGCACAAATTAGATAAGTATACGAATTTTATTTTTAAAAAAATTAGCTAAAAGTATATAACATTATACTTGTAATATACGTAAAAAGTAAATATGTATGTTTTTAAAAAAATTAATTAAGTAAAACAAAACAGTACAAAACGAAATTAAGATTTCGAAGATTTTTTGGGAGGTGCAATGGCCCCGTGGTACCCCCCTTGAGTGCGCCAATGTACACACACACACACACATATATATATATATATATATTACAAAGCTGCAAGATAAAAAAGTAGGCAAGATAGTCTACCCGTAGTGATTAAAAGGTTGATTTACTAAAAGTAAATTGACGGATTTTCGTCACCATAATGTAGAAAAACTATAAAACACCGAAAATTTTAAATTCAAACGCGCAAATTTTCCAAAATGTATGTATATATCAAGACGAAAATTTTCTTTTTTAATCGATGTATTTTCGTCAGAAAAATATTGGAAAAATTCGTAATCTCCAAATATTTTAAGTTTAATAAATCAAATTTTGAAAATACTCGTAAGAAGTAGTAAAACATTCTGTAATAGTTGGGAAGTTGAGATTTTTTCTTTCAATGACGTGATTTCGTCGTTACAACATGGGTAAAGTAAAAAATTGCCAACATTTTAAAACTTAAGGGCCCAAATTAAAAAAAAAGAAAAAAAAAATATATATATGTATTACTTTGCAAAATAATTTTAAATAATTCACAGCCCATTTTACAGTAGCTTGATAGTTCTCCTTTTTTATATTTTAAAAGAATGCATTATTTTTATCATTTTTGTTTTTGTCATTATTAGTACTATTATCCGTGATTCTATTATTAGTAGACGTGTGCGAATTGTGATATAAAACCCTTTTTAGCGAGAAGGAAACTGGATTATTTCGACTAATTTAATTAAGTAAATACTGTACATACAGAAGATTTATCTATAAAATTCTCGAAAGTTTTTATTCATTTTAAATACTTGTATCAATGACAAGACGAAGAAATAAAAACACAACAGGTAGGGTACAAATAAAAATGAAATGAACGTATGGTACAGAAAAAAAGTGCGATAAAAACGAATAAAACAACTTAGACTACATATTAATTTTTATTAAACAAGTCAGTCACATTCTCCCGTCTGTCGGGAATCTCTTTCTGTTTTATCTTCGTCTGGAAATTTTCTAACTGCGGCTATTTTGCGTGCGGTCCTTTTTATATATTCAACTTCCAATTTAGTGAATTTCCTTCTATGCTCCGTCTCGAAGAGTGTTTTAGTAGCTATCGCGTCTCCCCTTCCTGAACCCTCTTCCGGTCCTATTATTCTTTATATTCGCTCCTTGATTTTCAATTTATTAGCCTCCCGTTCTATCCATATTGACCTGCTTTGGATTCCTGGCCACTGTGGTATAGCTGGTAACGCGATCTTGCTGACTCGTTAGCTTGCTTGGCCGCAGTAAATGGTCGTTTCATAGGCAGATTTCCTTCCCAAAGTCTTTACTCTCTCTCTCTCTTTTCGTTCTCACCGTGACTTTTGGACTGATCTCTATCCGTCCTGTTTCTCCAACCCTGACTCATTTTGTCTTGCTTTACAGCCTTCTCCATCCGTTTCTCCCTGTGGTTTAATAATTTTCCCAGTATCAGCCATTCTGTAATTTCTTCCATAGTTCGCCTTCGTTTTAATCACAGTCTGCTCCCGGCTTCTCGATTTTTCTCTGGTTCAATCTCCTTTGTTGTGTCCCTTTCATCCTCCTACCTTAAATGGTACGTGTGATGCAAACCACGTACTATTTGAATGTTCCTTTATTTCTACAGAATGCGCGATCCTTTATTCCAATTCGCTTAGCCTTGGCCTCCCTACTCCTTACAGTGTGCCCTCTATATTCTCACTTTTCCATCTCCTTCTGTTGTTCCCTTCTTAGCTAGCCGCCTTCATTTCCTCTGTCTCTAACCGTTTCTTGATATAACTTGTCGCTCCATATGTCCTTCTATTCTTTTAATCTTTTCTGTTGGCTAAATGTCCTGTGCTGGCGTGCCCATTTAAAAAAAAAAAAAGAAAACAAAACTGCATAACGTCTGTGAACGTTGTATTTGTCTGCTGCTCGAAATACGTCATCACAGTCTGTAATGCAACGCAGTTTTACCGCTTACTCGCTCTTCAGGTACTATAGCCTTTCGAATTCCTCTTCATATTGAGATTCTGAATCCGCATCGATTTCATTTAAAATTCCTTCATCAGTAAATGTATACGCTTAAGTAGGATCAATTTCATCACTTTCTATCCCCACTCCTCTTCATATTTTTTTATCATCTACATGTTCAAATTCCTTCCCATCACAATTTAGAACCTTTTTTGCAGGAAGCACGCGAATTTAAAAAGGGATGCACGGTTAATCCGCTAACCAGTTAAAACACACACGGTGAATCGTGGTTTTACTATATATATATATAATATATATATATGTGTGTGTGTGCGCGCGCGCGTGTTTATATATATATATATATCAATTAAAAATTATACTAACGAAACACAATGATATTAATATGCATCTGTGCAACAAAATAAGAGATAACAATCCATTTTTTTTTTTTTTTTTTTACACGTATATTTCAGTACAATCTTATTATAGTAAATAAATTAGCACTACTTTTAAAACAGTGTTACAACTTAATCTAACTAATTTGTAACATGAGCAGAGTAGAAACTATGTACAATTACATAACTCCTAATATACAGATATATACATAATCATACGCGCATATAAATACTCACACGCACGCTCACCAAGTATATGCACATACCAATAAGTTACATACATACGAATATATATTACAGAATAAATTAGGTGACTAGTTCATAAGGCTTTGTGCGCTTAAGGCGCCTTAAGTCATCATCGGAAAGTAGCAGTTCTAAAGCCTCTCGATATTCCGGTGACTGTGAAGTCGGTATTCGTGCGCTTCTGCAATATAACGTATGACTTCATCGATCCGTGGAATATTTAAATCGGAATGTATTTCTTCGTTTCGTTGATACCAAAAAGCTCCAGTGATGTTTCGGAGACACTTATTTTGAGCGCGCTGAATAATCAACCGATTGCATGTCTTTGCACAGCCCCAGAGTTGAATACCATACATCCATATCGGTCTGATGATTTGACAATAAATCAAACGCTTATTAGACAGATTGAGTTTAGAATAACGCCCAATCAGCCAACAAATCTGTCTTAATTTATGCATGGTTTGTTCCTTTTTCATTTTGACATGCGTCTTCCAATTCAGCCTGGAATCTAAATGCATACCCAGGTATTTAGCAGAGTCCGATCTCGGAATAGGAAGACGATCAAGATATATAGGACAGGTCTTAGATTTACGAAGCGTAAACATAACATGTACTGATTTTTCTTGATTAATCTTGATCTTCCAATCACATGTCCATTTGCTAATTTTTTCTACTGCATATTGCAAGTTAATCGTAGTCAATTCTGATGAGTCACTAATTAACAGGATGGTTGTGTCATCTGCAAAGGTAGCAGTAGTCGTCTTGGCTGTTGTTGGAATGTCAGCTGTATACAATAAATACAGAGAAGGTCCTAAGACACTACCCTGTGGAACACCAGCCTGTATTGGGGTAATTATTAATAATTATTTCACAAATATAACTCGAGCATTTTATGATAATTTCATCTTCGCATTCACTGATGGGTATAAATTAATGGAAATTGAAAAATTATTACGATATCTTTTGTGATTTCAAACGTATAAGTGCAGAAATTTAAATTAACTCCCAAAACATCCATACGCACAGCCGAACTTTTAAGAATCGATAAGGAGTGTGATCATAATACGTTGAATTTTTTAACTAAAAGCTGAAACTTTTTTAATACGCAGTGATAGTTTAAGTGTTTTATTCACGTAACATAATATTTCTTTTGATCTCCAGTGTCATTTATTAATTTAAGATATAAAAGAGGAGAAACGTATATAAATAAAGAACAGACAACAAGTAACAACGTTTTGTTTGTGCCTAGTCACAGTGCAATGGGTGGGAGTGATGCCACGCCGCGACCACTAAAAATGCAAAGTAATTAAATATTACTGAATTGTTTATAATAGTGTGTTTTAATTTTACTTATTTTCAGGGAATATTAATCATCGCTGTCCTTTCCCCCCGTTATTACGTAAACCGAATACTATTAAGGTTACCGGACTGTAATTTCTCTTTTACAACGAGAATAAGGGCATCCAAAAGATTTACCGATTAGGGCCAAAAAGTGAAACCTCGTGATTTACTTGTCTCACTCGTAATGCGCAAAACTTATAAAATAAATACGTTTCTCTATGTTCATAGAACACTTCAGTATTAACCAGAAGTCGCCATAAAATATTAAAGAAACGAATTTCGTGACTGATAATTACACTTTTCAGTCGTAGATCCACAGGGAGGAAACACGCCCTTCCACTAAAAAAAACCAAAGCCTCTATGAAAAAATTTGTTATAACAGAGGAACTTAATTTATACTATAAAAGATTTCTATGTTACACCTACGGATTTTAATAATTAATATTTAATACTGATTTCTAGTAAAACTATTAATGTTACGTTTTCTATTCTATTTTAAATATAATTATCACCGATCTTTTGCCTTTCTTATTTATTTTTAATTTTTATTTTCCAATTTCAATTAAAAATAGTAGTTCAATGAGAAATATATATATATATTTAAACTTGCTCACGAACAAAGAGAATTCGGATTGGATTACTAACAAAAATAATAATAAAGTGTAATAAAAATACTAACTTTCTTATTATTCAAATTCTAAATTATCATTTTAGCTAGAATTTTATAATTTCGTTTTATTTTTTACATGAAAATAAAATTTAAATTTAATTGTAATAATTATACATTTTTAAAACACATTTTTTAATTTCAAAAGAGGTCGTTATTTGATTTTCTTTATGAAATAACATATTTCTCAAGTCTACTGCCTATCGTAGAAAAAATATTACGTAATTATATAATCCCCCCCCCCCCAAAAAAAAATATCTCTCTAGATCCGCCCCTGACAGTTTTGCAAGTGATCATCTGCGTAAAATTTTATATTCGGCCAAAATTATTTAGATTATTGTTCAACGTATTGCACATTATTTCCGAGTACCGATGTTTGAATCAGTTTTGAAATTTCGAATAATAGCGTGACTAATTTAAAAAGACATGTAACTTCAGCAGAAATGAGACAAGTTAGAATTTTATTCTTTAAATATAAACATCGAAAACTATGTTTGAAAAGGACTTTCTCGATTCATATATCAGCGTAAACTTTCAATTCAGTATCGAAAAATTCACATCATGCACGGTGGCACGTTCGGTAATACCGCAAGTTGTTCAAAATCTGAACGCAATCTTTGAACTCGAAATTGAAGTACAGAAAGTTCAACCTAATTCATTAATGAAAAAAAAGCTAATTTACATATCAATCATATTAGTAATTTTGAAAAATTTTGCTGATAAAATTACAGAATTTTATTAAATTTTTTTAGCTTATTCTATTTTGTCAATGGAGTTCTTTGGTTGTTCTATTATTTAAAAACTTTACTGCTGCTCTCGAATTTAAACATTATTGTTTATCCCTTTTATACCGCCGTCGAACTCGGCGAGGCTTCTCTTCCTCGTTATTACTATTCAGTGACCGTATTACCCCCGCTGTGTTCAAAACTAGAACACGTAATAGGAATGTCAAAAACAACGAAATTGCGAATACACTACACTTTAACTGAAAAGGTAAAAAATGGTCAGAGCTTTGCAAGGAACAAGATAGAAATAGATACAATAATATTTTTGCGTAGATATAAAAGACAAAGGAGGAATCATCGGTTTAACTTAAACAGCAAGTGCAATTATTAATTTCAGATACATATAGAAACGAACAGAAAAGAGTGATAGATGTATGGAAATCGATAAGAAGTAAATCTAATGTTACGATGTCAGTTTAAGTTTCATATTTTTATTTATTTCATTATCGCTTGCAAAGAAAACATACTCTTGCCTGAAAGAAATTTTATGATTTAAATCAACCTGTATTTTTGCATACCTTGAAATTCCGCCTATTTGTTTACTATTTATTTCTTTACCAAGACTTCAACGGATTTTTATTCTTAAAACTAATCTCTTTCCTTCCGAAATAAATACCTGCGAAAAAATATAGAAATATTAAAAAATCAGTGTCAAGTATATACTTGCGGAATATAACAGATAAAATAAAAATGATAACACATCCGTGGATGATGTAGGAATAATCATAGCAGGTAGAAATAGGGATAATTTAATCAAATTCACTTTGCAACAGTGTATTTTATAACAGTATAAAAAATCTGATAAAAATATATATAATTCAAATATCAACATGAACAAAAGCAGATAAAAATACCCGAGTATTACAATAAGCAAAAATCTCGAAATTTTATAACCAAATGAAATATGTAAATAATAAAGTTATGAAATTTACGAATATATTTATTAAATTATTTAATAATAATACGCCGATGAATTATAAAAAGGGAAGAATACTGTTGTATAAAAGAGTTGTATTAGCAAACTTCTTATACACTGACATAATCTACAACGATGATAAGTTAAAGCAAAAGAAATTTCAAAATTTTTTAGCGAGAGTGCTTAGAGTTACAACCGTAGAATTACTACAAAAATTCTACAGAACAATAAATTATGTGAAAATTCTACTAATAGCTGGAATATTACTATAAAATCTGGAAATTGAAAAACTTATTACAATGTTTTCAATTAAAAGTAGATTAAAAGTAGAACAAAAATACAACGACGCCACATAGTCAAATTATAAATTTAAAGTAATGAATAAATGGTTAGCAAAAACACAACTTGAAAAAATTTCAACAAATTTCTCTCTCATCGCTTTGCCATTTCTAATTTTTATCTTCTCCATTTCGTTCCCTCCACCTTCCTAATTCGTTTTTTTTTATATGGGATACTGATCATATCTCTCATTTAAATGCTCTTTGATCGTTGCTGAAATCTTTTTACTATTTATTCGTCACTTTTACTGATCGATCTCCCAACTCTTTATAGCGCCTTCTTCATACTCTCCTTTCCTTTCCTTTCTTCTGTTATATCGGCTCTTTTGTTCTTCCTCTTTACTGTCTTTGATTACGAAAAAAGAATTAAACTCTCCTTTTCTTCCCCACTTCCTCAAAAAATAATAAAAACATTCGATTAATATGTCAAACATAGAAATATATTTTAGTAAATGAAATTATAAAAAATTGTTTCTTTAAAAAAAACAACAAAATACCGACTTTAAGATTAATTATAAGAATTTAATAAAAATGCATTATAGAGTAACAAGCAATTATTTTATAAGAAGATAATGTATATTTTACAGTGAAGTGTCTTAACTGTTTCAGTCACATTTCATCAATTTTTATTTTAAAAATCTGATATTTCGCATACTTAATATGAATTTCCTGAACATTTTCGCCCTTTTAAAAATATTCTAGTTTCTACCATGCTCTAGAAAAAATTTGTGCCATATACATACATACATATGTATGTATATGGTGGATAAAATGATTTTGTTACGATGAAAATAATATATTCTGCTATTGAATACGATATGTTCCATATTATATAGGACATTATGACTGAAAGGGTTAAGGTGATATTATGATAATTCATATACAACATTAACTTTTTACACAATATTCAGAAACAATTTAAGGAATATTTAATGCAATTTTTAATTATTATTGTAATTTGAATTTTGTCTCGACCGAATAAGTTAATGTATAAAACGTATCATAACATCTTAAGTATATTTCATTGTAAAATATATTATCTTCTTATCAAATATAATTGTTTTTTTACTTTTTAGTGCATTCTTATTACATTTTTACAGTAAATCTTGATGTCGGTATTTACTTTTTTTTTAAATATTTTATTTCACAATTTTTAGCTTAATACTCAAATTTTTTGTATAACTAAAAATCAACTTTTTTATAAATGTAGTGGCCTAAAATTCGTTTTTTATTCAAAGCTACTATTTGCATAATAATTAACATTGTTAATATTTTAATTTTTTCAAATTACTATTCTGCGGTAAATTAATAGTATTTTAAGTCAATCACGTCTACTGTTATATTAATAAAAAATTATCTAAAGGGATCACCCCACATCTTTTCACGCTTTTTTGATGATCACTTAATTTGTGTTCATCGATTTTCATCGGCACTTTTTTTTTCTCTTTTTTTTTATGGGCAAGTCAACAGAGGAGGACCTTCACTCAGCAGCGACAGGAAAAGAGAGGGTTTACTAAATACTGATTCGGTATAGCCAGAATGAGGGAACCAAGAACAGGGATAATGGACCGTGAGGGAAGCGACGGGATGTACGAAACGCAATAAGGACCATATTTTTCGAAAGAACACTGAATCATTAAAATAAGCCAACATGAATACAAGTTATGCGTGAGCTGACATAAAAAAAAACAAAACAAACACGCCAACAAATATAACTTACTTCGGTAATCGTTAAAAATACCATCAGTTAATCTTAAATTAAGTAGCATTGCCCTGAACATGTGTAATTTGACACTATAAAACGTGTTGATATTTTATAATTTTATTTATTGAAATATATCTCTGTGTTTTTTTCATATAGTATTTAAATATATTAATTATGTCGTACCGGAGGAATGAGAGATAACATTAACTTTCATAACTTCAAAAAAGCGTTTTGCTCTTTCCCCGTCGCCTTATTGTCCTTTGCACTCTGGCGACTGTACTTTCGTTTGTGATCCTGACCACGTGCTGTTTGAATGTTTCAATCTCTCCTTCAAACGTAATATCCCATACGCTCAGATAATAAAGTTGAATTTTCCTACTCCCTATAATGCTTCCTATATCTTAACTTTGCCGTCTTCAAATTCTTGCCTCTTTTCTTTCATCGATCTCTGACCAGATTATAAAATTAATCTCCAATATAGTCCAGTTGTCCCGGGTAGCTGCCCTCGGTTATCTGAACCCCCTCCCCGCAAAAAAATGTTCAATAATATTAATACGCCAGAGGATTGCTGTGTATAACGCTTAAGATCAGGATTTGACCCTATCACAATTTTGTAAACTTTTTTAGCATAAAATTATTGACACTTAATTAAATGAGAGGAAGAAAAAACATTAAAGTCTAAGTGATTAATTAATAGGGTCAATCTGCACCAAACTGAATAGAAGTAAAAGAAATTTTAAGTGGCCCCTCCCCCGTGAAAATCATCACTCCAAAAATAATTTGGGACGCAACTACTACCAAACATACATGAAAAAATTATCTGTTGCTACTGTTTTGCGTACTCTTTCTTCATCATGATCATTTTTGTTTTCTAAATCTCCAATAACTCTTAACTAAATTTAGTATTTGTTACGATATTAGTAGAGTAGTATTTACATTTTGGGGTAAAATTTCAATTCCACTGGCAGGAAATGTAGAAACGTTAGTGCGCTGAACTAGCGTTCCACTGTTGCTGTACCTGTATTATCGTAAAACAAAGAATTAACTAAAATAAAATGAGGGCTCTGAGGCACTAAAGTGTGCAGGAGCGCACTATTGTCACGTTAGTGTTTTGTTAGTGCAATGATATAACATTAAAATTGAGCATTCAGAGTGCTAAATTATGTAGGAACGCTAGTGTTATACCCATGTTGTAACAAGACATAGAACCACACTAAAATGAAACCGCTGAGGTTGCAGGAACTCCAATGTCACAACAGTGACAACATGGTGATACAAGCAACTACATAAACATTGTTCAATGAGGGAGAGTACATGATGAATTGTTTTGTTCATTTTCGATCAAGTTGATAACATGAACATTAGATAAAAATTTTAACGCTAAAATCGATACAGAAAATTTTTAGAAATACTCGAATTCTATATGCATCGAATGTGTATAATTACGATCTTTCTCTAAAATATCAATCGATCATCAAACACAGGACCAACAAATGTGTTTGCGTCGTGCTCTCCAAAACTGTCCGTAACGCGGGATCTTTTGTGAAGAATGTTAAAACGGCATTTTTTGCTTTTGCTCACTCGTTCCCCGATGTAAATGCTGCATTAGGTAGGTAATGTTGTTTAGAGAGCTCGATCGAACATTTTTTATGTGGCAGTATGGCAAATTTGATCATAAAAATAGTGAGGTTTTTAAATAATAAAAATCTTGTGTACTCTTTTAATTCTAATCCGTCAATATTTCATTCGTGTTTGTAGCTATTAAAGTTGTATTATCTGCATGATAAATCTCAGATATGCAGATGGCACAACTTTAATAACGGCAGATATGAATGAAATGAAAAAACTGTTACAACGACTGTAAGAAATTAGCACGAAATATGGATTAAGGGTAAATAAAAGCAAGACAAAAATAATGATAAAAGATGGAAAACATAATACCGCCTAATAAGAGGATCTCACCGGTTACGAAACTGTTGGAAGTTTTGTATACTTAGGTTCAATTTCGGAAGATAAAGGAGATTCCGAAAGTGAGATCAGACGGAAAATTGAAATCGCCAGAGGTGCCATGATAAAACTAAACAAGATCATCTAAAAAGATAAATGCATTAGAAAAAATGTGAAAATCGTACTTGTTCAGGCGTTTGAATTTTTCATCATATGAACCTTAAAGAAAATAAACAAAAAAAGGATCGAAGTTTTGAAATACGGTGTCGGGGAAGACTCCTACGAATTCCGTGGATAGCGGAACGTACAAATGAATCAGTATTACAAGAAATCGGCGTTACACAAAGGCTATCAAAGACTGCTGTAATGAGAGAGCTGAAATTTCTTGGACATATATGCGGGAACAGGAAGGAATAAAACGCACGATGGTCTTGGACAATAATTAATGAAATGCGATCACCGTCGGGACGCACGCCTATAAGATGGTCGCACATTATCCAGGAAGTGACGGGACTGTCATTTGCAGAATCACCATTCACAAGATCTAGTCGAATGGCGTAAAATACAAAATTATTGGCAGGCTAAATGTTAATCACGATACCGTATCTAGGGTGACGACTGTTCGTTCAACAGTGATCCATGCAGTCCTTGTTCAACATTTTATTAGAAGAAAACCGCAGCTTATACTCGTACATTTTTTCTTAACTGGCTGCATATATTTTTTTCTTAATTTTCATTAATTTTTATGTATTCTTCATTTCATAATATCTATATTTGTTCTTTTACAAATAGTATTAATTCTTTTCAGCTCGCCGTAGTGTTAACTATTTTGTGAATATGTCAATTCATTTGCTATTTCATTTCCAGATTTAACTTCGCTCTAATTTTAACTGCATCAAGACTTATTCTTCTGATATAACGTTCAAAATTGCTCATTAGGTCAATTTTCGGCTCAATTGAAGGCTATGTCCATGGATGAGGAGAGGTTAAACCCCCTCAATAAGACTAAAATAATTATTATAAAAACACAAAAATCTGAAAAAAATCAAAAATTTAAAATAAATATTGATGATTTTTTAGGGTGTTTTTATCTTCGAAAGAAAAAAGAAAAAATATGCTCCATATTTTTAGGTACTTCATTAATATCTTAAGGAAAAATTTTTTATTACAGTTATAATCAATAAAATATGTAGTTTTTATTAATGCGTTTATACGGTAATTTCTTTATGTAATTTATTAATATATGTATCAAAATGGTGGAAATTATTAATAGTATGAATATTAGTGAAAAATGTATTGTTATTTGTGAAATATGCAAAAAAAAAAAATTCAACCCCCCTCTAAAATCAGGGCACGGCCTTGGCTCACTTTATACATTGAAATGTGCATTAAACCATATAGAAATCCTCAAACAAAGGTAAGGGTATACATTAAATTACATATTTAAGTAAGAACTGATAGGAAAGATTAGTGTATGTGATCCAGACTGAATTAGATGAATTTCGTGAACTTTGATAATTAAAAATTATTTTTCAAATAAAATGTTATTTGAATTATAAATACACCGAACATAAAAATTAGCATTTCGAGTCTGTAATAAAATAAAATAGAAGAAATTAAGCAGATAAGAAAAAAAGTAAAAAAAAATCGCCCTAATCATGAGATTTAATCACAAATATAAAACAGTTTACTGTAATATTGCGAGAAAAGAATTTGCTCATATTTTTTAACTCGGTTTTAAACAATTTTTTTCGTAAATTAAAAAACAAAAAATAAAACAGTAATAGTAGCAATAATCATAATAATAATGACAATAACACTAATAACGCTATTAATAATAATAATAATAATAATAATAATAATAATAATAATAATAATAATAATGATAATAATAATAATAGCAATAATAAAAATAATGGTAATAATATTAAAAATATTTTATTTTTTTCACATTTTTAATATAAGCCGATTTACCCAGTAAAGAAAAGAATAATTCTCTTTTTCAATTGTTTTTTTTTTATATTTAGTTGTGTTGCATCGGACAAAAAAAGATTTCGCATATTGAAACACAATAATGCCGTCGACTGTTGCGATAAACCAAAACGATCACTACAACAGTATATATATATATATATATATGCATATATGCATGTGTATATATATATATATGTATGAATGTTTGTATATATGTGGCAGAAAATTTTAGTAAAGACACATTTTACGAAATCCGAGGGAAAACTTTTACAAAAATTTATCAAGCGATAATTTTATTTCGGAAAATTTTTTGAAGCAGCACACGGTTGCGCGTATCTAGCAAATTTTTTATATAATCCTTAGATTTTACTTATCTTGCCACCCGTCGCTTTCCATATACTTTCTTCGTTTTAAGAAGCGGCATGAAAGGAAATAAATAAGAATCCTTTTAACAAAGAGAGCATTGAAATTCTTCTTCGCCACACTTTTGCGTTAAATTTTATCAAAGAAGATTAAAATTTCTCAGTTCACACCTTTAGCGATTTTCCGCTCTTTTTTTTTTTCTTTTTTTCTTTTTTAAATCACAAAAATATTCGCCATAGAAGGAGGAGAAATAGGAAAATAGAACATCTACGCTCGAACTTGCCAAACACTCACACACAGGCACGTGAACTTTTATTTACACGCTTTTGTCATTTTAATTTCATTATTACCTTTCTTTAGGGAAAATAATATTCGACTATTTTCAATTTAAATATTAGAATGAAAGAAAGTCGGGAATAAAGTACAGAATAATTTTAAGGCAAAATTTAAATGACTTTTTTTTTTCTTTTTCTTTTTTTGGCTGCTTAATTCAAATGGTACCGATAAAGCAAGTTTATTATTTTATTACAATAGGAATTGTTGAAGTAAAGTTGATTACGATGTCACATTCATCGCACTTTGCATTAAGCATGTTAGAACATATCTGTTGCTTACGAGAATTTATTTCTAAAAACTATAAAAATCCTCACTAAGAAGTCATCAACTGTATGCCGTAGAGTGTGAACATTGATATAATAATTCGTATTTGACAAATTATCATATCAGTGTTCACACTCTATGGCATACAGTTGATGACTTACAATTAGTGAGGATTTTTATAGTTTTTAGAAATAATATAACACGCTTAATGCAAATAACCAGTGGTTAACATTAAAAAAAATTTGATATATAACTTTATATTGTCCGTTCCATTTATTACAATAAGATCCTTTTTGATAGCGTGAAATGTGTTATTTATTTAATGATTTTTAAACTACTTATAGACATGTAATTTTTTTTTTCCAGTTCTTCAATCTGGATTACACCAGTGGACAAGCTTATTATACTCGTGGTTACAAAAGTATATTGTGTACTTAATGCTTAATTCATTATTTGGTATTCGTGTTATTAATGTACCGAGTGTGGGGTGCATCCTTAAAATATTATCAGAAAACATATTATTTCACCGCGTATGTACATGTCGTATATTATTATTATTATAATTATACATGTGAAATAAACGCGGAACAATACGTGAGAAGTTGCTTATTTGAAGGGTATAACATGCAACAAAGTAAAATTAAAAATAAACGAATACAGAATTTGCACTGTATTAAGTTAAAAAATAAGTGAATTTATACATTTGCACACTTACATTTATTCACGTACCGACATACTGACGCATTTACACATTTCGATACATATAAATCTCCCTCTCCAATAACCGAAATGAAATAAGCATACGTACTTGCACTTAATTTCATGTATAATTTTGCATCAAACATGTGTATCCAATGAGATATCTACTAAAAAATCCAAAGCAAATACCGACAACACCATCAGGTTAATATTCTCCTTTCAGTTGTGTTTATTTGTACACTCTAGCTTCACAGATACTGGCATAGTGTTTATAACTATTGTTATACAGTGTACACGCAAGACTGCACTTGAAACTGGTTGTAAATTTATCGCGTTACAAATTCAGTCCCGTGAGCGCCTGCTGGCGCGCATATGATGATAGAATTTAATTTAATTTTTATAATAATTTTTCCAACGTCCTCGGTACTTAAGACTTCTATAGCGGAAGCCAAGTGCTCTAGTAACCAGGCAATTACGGCGACTAGGTTAATATTAGTTTATATAGAAAACAATAAAGTATAATTTAACTGCTATTAAAGATGTTGAATATTAAAATATTTAAAATATTAGAAACATTACAAAATAATTTAAATACGGAATATTTTGGTTTACATACTTAATCGAGTATTTATGTATATTTTTATAATTCACTAGGCCGAGGTCTTTAGTAATTCTGGTAATTCATTATACAATATTGCATCGATAAATATTGCTTGAATTTTCACATGATATTTCTTAAACTTTAGTTTTTGGTCTTGATAGCATTTAAACTTCTGGTTAGTCTATTCATTTGAAAAGTTAAAAAGTTAGATGCATTCATAAAAACACATTTAAATAATTGTACTTCATATAATTTGTTCGAATTTAATAATTAATTTTTATCAAATAACCTGCAATGTTTCGTAATTAAATTGAAAATTTATGTTTATAATTGCAATTGCTTAATTTGATAATACGGTGTACAACACTAGCGCATTAACGCATAAATATAGGTTTATATAACAATGACTATTAAAATATATCATTAATTATAATTTACTAAATAGCGTCGAAACGTATTATATTAATAAATTTAAGGATAATTTAATTAATAATAATCTTATCGTGAATAATAACCCGCTATTTAAAATTAACAATCAATCATAACATATCGATATATTGTAGAGTTCATAAGAATGACAAGTATGACATCGTTTACTTTACTTTTTATTTATCATTGCAATGATTATGGAGTATGTAAGTCTGAAATATGTCGGCTATATTTTATGTTTTTAAATTATAATTTTTCTGTAATACATGTTTTTGTATACATTTAGTAAAATGATTATAGTGTAAATTGTTGATACCTACTGAAACTTTTATTTCAACGATAAAGAAGGTAATTTAATATACGCACATTAAGAAGAAGTCTACAAATCCAAATGAACTAGTTTGTCGCAAAATGAACTCTTTCATTAAAACGCACTCAAGTAAACTTGAAATTACGTTATTTACCGGTAAAGAGAATTGTTGATCAAACCGATAAGATAAATGTATCTCATCTGCTTATTTACATTTATTTCTTTAACCAGAAAAGTTTTCTTTCTTAATACCGACTTTACAACTGCCTAATAATCTTTCCGATTATCATCATATTTGTTTAACGTATTATTATAATACGGAATTTTTGCCTGTCGTCTTAATTTCCGCACAGATTTCCAGTGCCCCTTGAAACGAAGTATTAAATATTTTTTATTTGAAAAACGACGAAAGAGTTTATTGCAACTTTTTTTCTTACATATAGCTCCAATATTTCATTGGTTACCCATGGAGTTCCCACTTTAAAGTGTTTATTTCTGTATTTCGAATTTTTCGCTAGTTTCGCAGAGTATTTTATCAACTGTAAAAGTTTCTCAAATTTCTGATCAATAGATCCAGAATGATAATGGGATGTATTTATTAGCTGGAAGAAATTTTTATTAAAAATCCTATCACAATCAACAAATTTTGCCTAGTAAATCGTGCCAACTTTCAGATATGCACAAATACCACACAATGATCTGAAACCGTAATTTTATGCTTGATTTTTAAATTAAACATATATCACAATATGTAAATGGTCTTATGAAAACAAACACGAAAACACGATACATGATAGAAGAGACTTCTGGTTTATGCCGCTGTATTAATAGTACTACCGAATCCATTAGAATACAGTAAATTTAAGTACTTTTTTTCTGAACTCTATTTAATAACTTTATGTTAATGTCACTAGTTATAACTTGAATATATTCAAAAGTAAACATACGCACTCACAAACCCATACGTCCGCGCGTATATATATTGATATATACGCATATACATATATATATAAACTCGGCCATTTTGGCCTCACTAGAGGCTGTGTCCCTTGAACCTTCTTGCTTATATTTCTGTTTCTTTCTTTTCCATACCTTGTATAAAATGATCAAAATTTACAACGTAATTCTAAATCGGTCCATACGAATATAATAACATAATCACAAAAATTATATCCTAACATATTTAACTTTCTTTACATAAAATTAGGCCATTTTTTCGTTATAAAATCTAATGGGGGCCGACCTAAGAATTACGTTGTAATTAATATATATATATATATATATATATAGAATCCGTAAAAAATAAAATATAACAAACGTTACATAAAATTGGGACATATTCTTGGGACATTTTTTCTAATGGGGGGTAGCTTAAAAATTACATTGTAATTTATATATATACAGTGGCAGACTCATGGGGGGGGGGATAGGGGACTCCCCTCCACACAAAGAACCAAAACCTCTATGAAAAAATTTGTTATAACAGAGGAACTTAATTTATACTATAAAAGATTTGTATAAATGTTACCTACGGATTTAATTATAACTAATATTTAATACTGTTCTCTAGTAAAACTATTAATGTTACGTTTTTATTTTATTTTAAACTCAACTGTCATCGATCTTTTGCCTTTCTTATTTATTTTTAATTTTTATTTTATAATGTAAATGAAAATAGATCAAAGATAAATATAAGGAGTGCAAATTAGTTCGGTCCGTTTTTAAAACATGGTGCTGGCTGTTATGTACGTTTTATAGAACAGCTGATTTCGATGATTTTAGAAAGAAAGACATCTATCGATAATGTAGGGTTTATACCGCGTTCAGTTCCGTACAAAAACCGTGTGTTTTACTGTGTTGAATATGTCAACTTTTGAGTTAACTAAACAGCATTTGCGGGAGGTTTTATTATTCTTCTTTAATTGGAAGAAAAGTGCAGCTGAAGCGCATCGAATGCTTGTGGAAGTTTATGGTGACAATGCTCCAACTGATAAATCATATAGGGAATGGTTTCGACGTTTCAAGAATGGAGATTTCAGCGTTGAAGACAAGTCTCGCTCTGGACAGCCAAAAAAATTTGAAGACAAAGAATTGCAGGTATTACTCGATGAAGATCCGAGTCAAACGCAAAACAAGCTTGCAGAATCATTGAGAGTTACCCGACAAGCAGTTTCGGTACGATGACAATCCATGGGGATGATTCAAAAGCAAGGCAATTGGGTGCCTCATGAACTGAAACCGAGAGACGTTGAAAAGCGATTTTTTATGTGTGAACAGCTACTTCAAAGGCAACAAAGGAAGGGTTTTTTACATCGGATTGTGACTGGGGATTAGAAATGGATATTCTACGACCACCCTAAGAAGAAAAAATACAATGCTATACCCGGTCAGTCATTGCCATCGATCTCAACATCAACAAAAATGCGGAACATTCATAGTTCGAAGGTCATGCTGTGTATCTGGTGGGACAGAAAAGGTGTGGTACACTACGAGCTGCTACAACCTGGCGATTCCATTACGGACGATCAGTATAGGCTACAATTGATTCGTTTGAGCCGTGCATCACGAGACAAACGGCCGGAATACGAGCAAAGACATGACAAAGTTATTCTTTTGCATGACAACGCTCGGCCTCATGTCGCAAAAGTCGTATAATACTTCGATTAATTTATTCGTTTCATTTTAATTAATCTGTTCATTTCATTGTATTCTAAAATAAATACATTTTTCACCAAAAAACGGACCGAACTAATTTGCACTCCTAATATATTTTTTGTACTTGCTCACAAAGAAAGAATTAGGATCAGCAAAGGCGCACTCAGGATTTTTTTTTGGTCGGGGCTAGAATTTAGAAGATGAGTTAGGGAGTGGTAACTCGGTAACCCCACTAAGTACCTATTTATCTCCGTGGTCTGTAAATTAAAATAAAGAAAAAATACAAAAAAATACAAAATTAATGAAAATTTTTTTTTACAAAAATTACAAAACTGACGAATTTTATTTAAAAAAAAAAAATAATAATAATAATAATAGAAACGTAACATTATGTTTGTAATAAGTACAAATTAGGTAAGCATACGAATTTTATTTTTAAAAAATTAGTTAAAAGTATATAATATTATACTTGTAATATAAGCAAAAAGTAAATATGTATGTTTTTTTAAAAAAAATTAAGTAAAACAAAACATTATAAAACGAAATTAAGATTTCGAAGATTTTTTGGGGGGAGCAATGGCCCCGTGGCACCCCCCTTGGGTGCGCCAATGAGGATCAGATTAATACTATCTTTCTTACTATTCAAATTATTAACTACCATTTTAGCTAGAATTTCATAATTTTTAAATTTTTTACCTAAAAATAAAATAAAATTTAAATTAAATTGTAATAATTATGTATTTTTTAAAAATTTTTAAATTTCTAAAGAGGTTGTTATTTGATTTTCTTTATGAAACAACGTATTTCTCAAATCTACTGCCTACCACAAAAGATATTACATAATTATATAACCCATAAAAATTTTGAATATATTAACGATCATTTCTATCGAATAATGAACTTTCTGCTTCCAATAAATCCTCTTCAGAACAGTTCCTACATGCTAATCCATCATGACTTACATATAAAAATGTTACTAAAAGAACTCAAAAGACACATTAAAAACTTTTTTAATGTCTATATGGCAAAACTACTGGGAAAGAGATACAGCAGGTACCGACACCCATAGGCTAATCCCAAATATTAGAACAGTCTTACAGTTAACATCTGACTTTTACATTACCCAACTTCTCACTGACCACGGACCTTTTCGGAGCAGTGGCGGGGCAAGACCTAAATTTTATGTGGGCAAGGTACATTTTGCGAGGCCCTCTGGTGGCGTAAGAAGACGGATTTTATACAACAGAAAACTATTGTAATTGTCCAATTTTTATTCATTTGACAAAAAATAAAAGAAATGAATTAAAGAAACAGAAATTTCTTACTATTAGCCTTACT
Source organism: Icerya purchasi (assembly GCA_039619475.1). Lineage (NCBI taxonomy): Eukaryota > Metazoa > Arthropoda > Insecta > Hemiptera > Monophlebidae > Icerya > Icerya purchasi. The sequence goes on from CM077115.1 coordinate 546,148,078, forward strand.
GAATTCCTTAATAATAGTATCGTAATTCAGCTTAGATATCTGCTTCAATAGATAAAACTGCCAAAGCTAAAAGTTTTTCCTTACCCGTTGTATTTCTTAAATAATTTTTAATTAGTTTTAATTTTGAAAAGCTCCTTTCAGCGGACTGTTTACCAGTATTGTTAGCAAAATTCGAATGACTATGTAAATTTATTTGGGTAAATTTCTTTCAAGCTATTTTCTGTTATGTGTTTTGCAGCAGATGTTTCACATCTTTAATGAAGTTGGGTAAATTTGGGAGAGCATTGTTATTAATTTTTCATACAATTCGTAAGGTTGGAAGTGGCTGCTCTCACCCACTTGCAGGACAGTTTGTAAATCTTGACAGTTTTTTACTAATTTCTCTTTGAGAATACACTTTTTAACTTGTTTAGATCATAGAGAAAACTAGAATTTTTAAAATATTATTTAAAAGAAATAAATCTTGAATCCATATTGCTTATTATAGAATCAATCATGGTATTCAAAAAGAAATCTATTTCATACTGGCTTTTGAGAGACCGTACGGGTTAATCGCCGCCTTCATAATCGAACATCCTTTATTTCTTTTTGGCTACCCTTTTATTTCTAAAGTATTTCGGTAACTGCTTTCCTCAATAAATTGACGAGCATCAGACAAGCATTTTTCGAATCCAGTTTGTCGGTATTCTTTGACCCAGTCACAAAATGTATACGAATATTCAAGAGCAATGCTTAAATGGACATGTACAAATTGCCGTAATTTGCTTATGACATTAACTCGCAATAATATCTCATACCATACACATGTAATGATATGATATAAATTCTGAATTAAATATTTCGTTTAAAACCGAATAACAATATAACTGAGTGTGCCAGATTGTTCAGTTTGATTTTTTAAGCTTTCGATGCGTTCAACAACATCATCAAATTGCAATAATACGGCCTTCGCTTTCCCACCTTGTGTCTAATAAAGGCTTTATAGTAAGCTTTAATTTGTCTTTTTGATTAATTTCCAGCGTTTTCTGGAACTTGAAAATAGCAAATAAATTTTCTGAATAAAACCAAAAGGTTTTTGCTGCCACAGAAGAATTTTGTACGTCTACCAATAGCAACAGATTCAAGCTATGACAACTGCAGGGTGTAAAAAATGCCCTGGGATTAATATTTAATATTCGACTTTTAACTCCACCATTTACGCCTGCTATATTTGCACCATTGTCGTATCCTTGGCCATGACAGTTCTGAATATTTAAGCCATTTTTTTCAAGCTCTCCCGGCATTGCATTAATTAAATATTCTTCAATCGTTTAAGTGACAGCAAGAAATACAATAAAGTTTTCTTCTATTGTGATCTATATTTTGATTAGTTTACTCTGGCAGCCCAAAATGATCATAAATCAACGACTGACAGAGCAACACCCAAATTCGACATGTCGCGACATCTATCTATTGTACTTTATTAAAATTAAACTAAAAAAAAAATCTCACTGTTCGGAGAGTTGCTAATTGTATTTATCGTTTTATGACCAGTAAAATTTTTTCGTCTCGGTCATGGCTTTTAATTACTTAATGCATAAACTTTTGAGGCTCGAAGCCCCTCGGACCGCGAGGCCGTAGGCGGTCGCTCACATCGCCCACGCTTTACGTCGCCTCTGCTTCGGAGTCTACTTAAAATAATACAAAATTACTAAGGACGACAAATGTGACTGTGGGGAAATTGAAAACGCCAATTATGTAATCTTTCACTGCAGTAAGTATGACGACATCAGACACTTCAACATAGCAAACCTCAATTTGAGCAATTCAACTTTCGCAACTAAATTTCAAAAATTCGTATTCTTAGTTTTAAAACCAAAATTTACTGGCAAAAATAATAACCTACAGTGATTTACATTACTTAATTAAATAAAAAACATTACACTTAAAATCTACTCATTAACACATATTTAACCCGGACAAGACAATCTAGCTTAAATGGTAAATCAAACTGAAATCATTGCGTCTTTCAGAAAAAAAATAAAATTAAAAAAAAAAAAAAAAATATTATTGTCTATTAAATAAGAACATGATGCATAACCCACCAGATCATTTATCACCAAGTTCCTCAAACCCCGACATAAGAAAAAAAAATTAAAGTTTGTTACTTAAGTTTTATTGTAAGAAGGTTCTAGGTCAAGACTAAGCCTAACGGCAGTGCCTGGCTTGGCGCCTTTGTATGCAAACTCGTATTGTAAAAAAAAATAGCTATTGAAATGCAGTTCTTAATCAACAAGCCCCCCCCCCCCCTTCCAATGTCTCTGGATCCGCTCCTAAATATATATATATATATAAATTACAATGTAATTCTTAGGCCGGCCCCTTTAGATTATGTAACGAAAAATATCACAATTTTATATAACGAAAAAATGTCCTGAATTTATGTAATAAAAGTTAAATGTTAGGATAGGATTTTTGTGATTATGTTATTATATTCGTATGGACCGATTTAGAATTACGTTGTAAATTTTGATCATTTTATACAAAGTATAGAAGAGAAGGAGACATATTCAATATGAACAAGAGCATCCTATATGTTACAGGTATATGAGCGGTATCAACCTTTTTTTTTTTTCTTGTTTGGGGTTTTCCCTGGGCTTGTCAGCAACAGACGATTACCCATCAACACGTTTACATAGCAGCAATTAGGAGTAACAAAAAATGGAATCTGATAAAGAACGCTATACCAAGGATGGAAGAACAATGACAATCAACGTCAAAAAATGCCAAACATATGCATCCTGAAAAGAAAAGGAATGATATTGCCGAAGGTAAGAGCAAAATGAGTTAGCTGTCCCATATCATGGCCACATCTGCAATTACAGAGCCCACAGTATAAAAGGACAAAGGAATCAGGCTACAAATAATTAAGGAAGAAGAGACACGGGATGTTTAAAAAGCAGTTAGAGCCACCAAGACCCAGAGCTGTATAAAACACAGCGCTTAGCGTTTGTAAATAATTATCCGAAAGTTCAATGACTTTCTCCATCGCTATAATACAAAGTTTATAGTTCTTAATTATGAAACATTAATAATAATTATGGCGACGACTGTGAAAACAGCGCCAACCATTCTGTTAAAAGGAAATGAGTAGAATTTACACCCAACACTATGGCCACACTGCCTGAACTCAATTTAGAGAAAACTTTTTTCAATAGTAAAACACAAACATATATAGATAAGATCAATCATCAAGGTACAATATGGATTAGTTATAATAGGATTATACATCGTGAAAACGAAATAAGCAATAAAAACCACATCTTAGTAATATTGAACACATTCATCAATGAGGTTAAATTAATAATAAACCCGCTTATCACAATTCTACCTCAATTCCGCTAAATATTAACGTTAACACGTAACAATCCTTAGTGGTAATGGTATGGAATTCAAATGGTGTCAGGCAAAAGAAAGATGAACTGTAAATTTTTTGGCTTGAAAACTATTAATTGCTGAATCCCACCTTAGTAATGCTAACAATTTCCGTATAACTGAATATTCTACTCGCCATCTTGATAGAACAGCCCGTGTATTCTTGATACTACTTAAGACTTCTATAAATCAATATTTTTACAATCTACATGGAACGCATTTGTATATCAGACAGCTGCAATAAACGTCAGTACAAGTGAGGATCGTTTAACAGCACCTGCCATATATTGCTACCTAAGTTGAACATATTGGAGAACATAAAACGATATATCAAGGACTTGGCAGTAAATTCGTTTGTAGAGGAAACTTCAATTGTAAACAGTATTTTTTGGGATCATAACGAATAAGTAAACAAGGAAAAGTGCTGGATAGAGTATGTATTATTTATTTATACTCTATATTATCGCCAATAACGCCTGCATACTGGTCCAACACTTAAACAGCATCTGCTGAGATTTTTAAATGTACCATAAAGCATGCACGATAAGGATTGATTTATCTTCAAACCTTATACCAGTCCTTGCCATTCACGATATTTATCAGTGGCGGATCCACGAGGGGATGTCCCCTATCCCCCCCCCAAGATCCAAACCCACTATGAAAAAATTCAATTCAAATTCTAAACTATCCATGGGCGCCGGGAGGGGGTGCAAGGAGGTGCACTTCCACCCCCCTGTCGGGAAGGAAAATACATAGAAAAAGATTAAGAATTTTCTTTTATGAAGTCACCATTTGAATAAAAACTTAAGGCGTCTGGATTGCTGTCCAAATTCGCTTATCACGTTGTCGATAAATTCAATGTCCTGTTCTACTCTTTTCCTGTGAACACTGAACATACACAGGCCGCTTAACCTTGCGTCTCCCATCGTTGACCGATTCGAAGTCTTAACATGTCGTAACGTGCTAAATGTACGTTCAATGCTACATGTTATTGCTGGAATAGTTAAACCAATTTTGATTGCCTCACATTCCGCTGGGTAAAACGGGGTGGCTCGAGCAATCAAATCTGCGTATTCAACAATGGATTCATTTAAAGCCGCATCACTTGTTTTATTTGTCTTCAATATCTCGTACCACGCGGTAGCCTTGGCAATGAAATTTTATAGAAAACCTCCATAAAGGTTCTGTATATTTTCTGCTACATCTAAAAATAAAGATTTATCTAATTTTCTAATATTTTCTAGGTGGAGCTGCATAAGTGAAAATGCGTTTTTGTATGTTGAAGAAAATCGATTTCTCAGAGACGAAATGATAGAATCTAAATATGGGATGAAGATAGATATTCTGAAAAATTCGTTTACATTTTCAGATGGTTAATTTGATCTCTGAGCCTGCCTTGCCGCTATTCGAGGAAGCTTAAATTCAACATCCAATTCTTCGCAAATTTTTTGAGCTTTCTCGAAAATGACCGAAAACTGCATGGGTGCATTATCGCGGTGAGACTGAAGCATGTCCGTTAGTTTATTTACGTGATCGTGTATCGACTTTATATTCATAATTACTTCTTTGCTGCAGACGGGTTCAAGTTTGGCAGAATAGGAAGCAATTACTGCGAGTGTCACAATGCATGTTGCAGTTGTAGCAGTCCTGTATAGCTGGCATGCTTTGGTTTTCCTTTTTTTTCAAGAGTTCAATGCGTCGTGCGAAAGTTCTTCTAAAACTCGTACAATAGTTGGAAAGTTTTCAGAAAATTTTCTGATACTTCTGTACTTTGTTATCCAGCGTGTTTCACAAAAAAAAGAGGTGGTATATTTGGGATTTTATTTCGCCGCAATGTATTCTCTCTAAAAAAATTTATGATGTCTTTTGTAGTTGTAACAGTATTTCTTCCTTCACTGACTTCATATCATTGATATGGCAAGATATGAATTTTTTCATATGGGATTAAGGTAAAAATGGAAAACTCTGATGAGGAGGACCTTCCTATAAATATTAAGAGCTCATATTTCGAGATAATTTTCTAGAGGTGCGTAGCAACCAATTTTTCGGTATCGTAAGTAAAAAAAAAAATAGTCGATTGTTTCGACCCCCCCCCATGTGTAAATGCAGATGCACCTCCCTGAATATAATCCTGGCGGCGCCCATGAAACTACCATTTTAGCTCTAGAATTTTATAATTTTTTATTTTTTACCTAAAAATAAAATAAAATTTAAATTAAATTGTAATAATTATGTATTTTTAAAACATTTTAAAATTTCTAAAGAGGTCGTTATTTGATTTTCTTTATGAAACAACGTATTTCTCAAATCTATTGCCTACCACAGAAGATATTACGTAATTATATAACTCCCCCCCCCCCCCAAATGCTTCTCTGGATCCGCCCCTGTATTTATCCTTTAAAAACACAAAAAGAACATTAAAGTATAAATTGGAATACTTTTGCTACAGTTATCGAAAGTTTTTTTTTTTTTTTTTTTTTTTTTTTTTTTTTTTTTTTTTTATTTTTGCGTACAATCTGTCCCTGAACGGGTCAATAAGTAGCACTAATGTTTTACGGTATTATCATTAGATGCTGCCCATTAGCAGCCATTCTCTGTATATATTAATTAATAACGATGTTGTAGATCCATTTGACCATATCTTTTTAAACGTTTGAATTCTGTGGGATTTCGCTTGAGGTTGGCAGCCAGTCGATTGACATGTTTCTGGAGTCGCTGCATATATCTACCACTGTGTGTTCTGACCGTTTCTTTTACATCAGGCATGTGGAGATCCTTATGTAAATCAGTATTACAGATATACCACGGTGCTCCAACGATGTTGCGCAATACCTTAGACTGGAAACGCTGGATAGTTTTCAGTCTGGAGTTGCTGGCGGTTCCCCAGATTTCTATTCCATATGTCCATATAGGCTTCAAAATAACTTTATATATTAACAGTTTGTTTTTAACTGATAAGAATGAATTTGTATGCATTAACCAGTTCATACTCCGTAGTTTGAGCTCAAGTTGTTTCCTTTTGGCTAAAATATGGTTTTTCCAAGTTAGCCTTTGATCCAGGTGCAGTCCTAAATATTTTACGGAACAGGACTCAGGAATTATTTCGTCGTTAAAGCGGATTGGTGTATTTCCCTTAATTCTGTTTAGCGTAAACAAGACATGCGTAGATTTAGATTCGTTTACTCTGATTTTCCATGCTTTACACCAATTCTCTATATGCGTAATGTGAGTTTGAATATGCTCCACAGCAACATTAGGGTCATGATGGCTTGATAATATCGCCGTATCATCCGCGAACATAGAAGTTATAGTGTTAGCATTGTCTGGGAAATCGGAAGTGTAAATCTGGTATAGTACCGGACCGAGTACACTGCCCTGAGGCACACCGGAGTGTATACTATATATTTCAGAGTGCTCATCGTTAAAATTCACCTGAAAGTATCTGTCCGTTAGGTAAGATTTGAATAGTGTATAATATTGATGTGGTAGATTTTTCTTTAGTTTAAATTGTAGACCTATATGCCAGACTTTGTCGAACGCTTTTTCTATATCCAGGAATAGCGCATTGCAATATTTTTTTTGTTCGAAACTGCTGTTGATAACTTCAACTAATCGATGAATTTGTTCTGTCGTGCCATGTTGTTTTCTAAACCCAAATTGCCAGTCAGGTATTACCTTATTTTCTTCAAGTATTGGCTTTATTCTTCTTAAGATAAGTTTTTCAAATAGCTTAGAAGTAATGGGTAAGAGACTGATAGGTCTGTATGATGATACTTCTTCCTGCGGTTTGCCTGGTTTTTGTAACATTATTATGGAGGCGAATTTCCATTGAATGGGGTAATAGCCGGTACGAATTATTGCATTGAAAATATATGTTAATAATGTTATCGCTTTTCTCGGTAAGTTTTTCAGTTCTTTTGCAGTTATTAGGTCATATCCAGGGGATTTTTTTGGTTGAAGATGTTTTTGTATGTAAGATTTTACTTCCATTGGTGATACCGGTTTTATAGGTGGACACATTTGGAATGGCGCTTGTAGATAATTGTATATGTGGTCATCATCGCGAGTTATCATGCTGTTGTGGTCAAGGAAAACTTCAGAGAGGTATTCAGCGTATATTTTGGCTTTATCTTTGTTGGTTCTTGCCCATCCGTGGTTTTTATTTTTTAAGGGTGGTTGTTGAGGTGTGTGGTGAAAAGTAATATTTAAAAATGGAATTAAAAAGTGTAGAAGATGTCAACAACGCTGTTAATAACCTACTCAAAATAATTCAGTTTGCATGCCGCCTGCTACCAACTATGATGATGATTTTAGTAACATATTAGCAATCTAAAAGTCTATAAAAGAAACAACAGTAGCCAGAAAAAAATGGCTAGCTCATTGCTAACCATTGTATAAAATATGCTATAATCAGATAAGAATGAAACTAAAAAGTTTACAAGCGAAAAATTTAAGCAGTATATTGAATAACTAAATATCTGAGAAAAATGATTTTTTACAAAAAATAAATACCGACTTCAAGGTTTATTATACAAATTTAAAAATGCTCTAAAAAGTAAAAAATAATTACTCCCGATAAAATATATATATATCAGAGTGATATAACTTAAGGTGATATCGTAATTCTTATACAACATTAATTTTTTGGAGTTGGAATTAAATTCATGTTAGGAACAATTTAATCAATATTTAATGCAGTTTTTAATTATTCTTTTAATATGAATTTGATGCCAACTCCAAAAAATTAATGTTGTATAAGAATTACGATATCACCCTTAAGGTGTTATATCACTCTGATATATATATTTTATCGGGAGTAATTATTTTTTACTTTTTAGTGCGTTTTTAAATTTTTATAATAAACCTTGAAGTCGGTATTTATTTTTTGTAAAAAAGCATTTTATTTTTTACTTTTTAGTGCATTTTTATTCAATTAAATTAAAACATTTTAATAAGAACAGATATTTCCACGGTAAAAACACCAAAAGCTACATTTCCATGGTAATTTGGCAAATTTATAGTATTTTAAGTCAAAAATCTAATCCGACGGTGAAAACAGTCATAAATGAAAAGCATCCAAAAAGCTTCAATCTCCCGCATTATTAAGGATAACTCAAAAACTATCGGTCAGATCTTCATCAAATTTAAATGGGACCACATGACAAACACTACCTTTCAAATAAAGGAAGAATCATAAAAATCGGTTCATCTAGAAGAAAGTTCTGTGGTAACACACATAAAAAAAAAAAAAAAAAAAAAAAAAATACAGTCGAATTGAATACCTCTTTCTTTTTTGAAGTCGGTTAAAAACTCGGTACAATCAGCAAAAACAAAAAAATTACTCCGTGCAGTGTAAACACAGTTTAATATTAAACTTCAAGACAACAACTGGGCTGGATCAGATAAAGAAAAATCTGAAGCTATGACGGGGTATTTAGAAAAGATATTTAATCACACTATCCCATGTTATCAATAACGTATTTAGGGAAAAAGCGTAAAGTAGTCACTGCTGGTTCTTTTTAACTAGAATTTCTATTAGCGTCTTTTTCGACAAGGAAGTGGTCCAATGTTTAAGGAAAATTCCTCTCAGCGAAGCATTAAGCACAGTTAAAATAACCAGAGAAATCTTATCACGCCATCAAAAAAGAGTTGTCGACTCGTATACTACATTTTCAATCTTGGACCAATGGAAAAGTCAATAATAGTAATGATACAAAAACCAAACAAAAACGTTGAAATTAAAATGTGGAGTATTTTTATCAGGAAGAAAAATAAAAATTACCGTCCGCTGAATGTTTATGGGTGTAAAGCTTATCAGTTCATTTACCAAAGTGGCTATGCAACGTTCAGATGCACTGAGCGTGCAAGAAGTTTATGACTATGACTGACGTCATTAGCCCCATTTAAAATACAATTGACGATTTACGTTATTATTTCAAAAATATAAAAATTCAGCTGCGTAAATTTCATAAGGTATAAAATGACTTTATACTAAGAAATGTTTTATATGGTTCACATATAGTAGATGACACGTGTAATAATGCTCTCTCTTCCATACAGCTGATTATTATTTTTTAGTTAAAAATGATTTGAAAAACCATCCTATCAATTTTGACAAATACTCGAAGCATAATTCTTTTTCAACAGTTTTCGCATGAGGTCACTTTTAGCTGCCCGCGGTTGCCGCGACTGACTCTCATTTTGCTGATTATTGAACATTGCTTCACTGATAAAAATTAAATTCATTCGGTATAAAATTCCTAAGAAAAATGCAACGCTACCTCTTCTACTAATAAGTTTTAATGAAAATTCCTAATAAAAGTATTAAAACGGCGAAAAAATGCTATACTAAAATGAAGCGGTTGTTTTTAGTATTTCTTTTAAGGTCGTTGGGAAAGGTGGTTTATGAGTGAATTAGACCGACACCCGGTGACGTAATGAGTTTGTAAATAAAAAGCTTGCTACTGAAGAAAGAACTTCTTCTCATAAAGACCCTTTCTTGTCATTTAAGAATAAGCTGGATACTTGAATGTGTACGTGTGTATGTATGTGCGTTTTATAGAGGGTAATAAAAGTGAAAGGTGGCCGATGCTCTGTAAAAGATAGCTGGAAAAGAAGTATACCGAACCGGGACTGGAATTGGTGAGTCTTGAATCGCTGCTGGCGTAATGCCTTTGTACACGGTTTACATAATATGCACGTATTATTCATGCCGGTCGGTGTGATAACAACGTGTAAACATTTATATATTTATATATATATATATATATATATACACTTATGTGTGTGTTTATGTGTATGTATGTAATGTACAAGGTATAGGTAGTGTTCTGGAAAGAGATAACATCTTCTTATGAGGGGTAGAGCGACGCATATATACGCTGGTTTCTTAGAAAGAGGGGCCTAATTAAGGAGCTTTTATCTTGTTCAAGAGGTTCTGGCCTAACACCCAGTTCATCTGGAATCGCTCTATCTAGCAGTCTTATCTGTTCAAAATTAAGTTCATTTGAAACGCGTGACACGGTACTCCCCCTTGACCCGTACTATCACTGTGTACGTGCTTTTGCAGTAATCACACTGTCTTCTTGATGAGAACGATGGGGCTTCTTGTTGTTGCTGTTGAATTTAAAATAATGATGGTCCTATAATACAGGATAAAGTTCTCCGCATTAGCTACACATCGTAGTTGTAGCCGTAATAGGCTTTTTAAATTACTTCTTTTAATTAATGTTCTCGCTCGTTTTATAGAATATAAAATAATATCTTTACTACCACTGTTAAACTTTTTATTAATTTTCTCGCATCTTATTTGGTTAAAGTTTTTTGTTACTGATAAAATCACCCTTTCGGATTAAAAGAAGTCCAACAAAACGCTTGAAACTGCTTCTAAAGTAAAATGTTTTGCGACGTATTTGTACGCATATGTGTGAGTAAAGAAGAGCTCTAGTTGTTTCATTTGTACAAGCTACTCTGGCCTGTGAAAAATTTTCTTAAATTTACCTGAAACACGAAACGCATTTTTCACTTATTTACAACAACCCATTTTAAATTTAAAAAAAAAAATAGTAATAATAACGGGAAATTGTTATCGAGATTCCGTAATTTTATTAAAAGTTCTTATTGAAATAACACGCTAAATTATTTCGTAAAAGCATTTTAGTTTTTGTCCCTTTTTTTTGGAATTGCTTTTAAGTGAGTACGAAAAAGTATTAATATTATTAGTCCATTAATTTGCGAGAAAAATTATTATTTTTATCAAACAGGTATTAATTATTAAAAAGAAGTACATATTCGCTGACTGCGACTTAAACCCCATTCAGAATAGGTCGAGGCTAAAATATGTCGCAGCCGAAGAAAAGACTAGGTAAAAAAGTCAGATCTTACAATACAAATACTGCTGTTGGAGACTGGATTGTTATATTTAATTCGCTATGAGAGAGGATAGAAACATATTTTGATAGGTGTAGGGAAATTAAAGAAAGTGGCAATAGCCTGGATTTAAATAAAATCTCAGTTTGGTTAGCCAAGAGTAAAATGAAATTCTATGATAGCAGGTTTGAAATATTTTACAAAACTTTAAAGGGAACTAAAAATTTAAAAATTCGTTCAATTAACTACGTAAGTACATTTGATTTGAGAACAAAAACATACGAATATCTTTAAAAAAAATTGAAAAACTTGAAAACATAAAATAGACTAAAAATTCGTTGAAGATGAAAATAATCTGCAACATTTAAAATGCCTTAATATCGTGCTTAAATTTGATGATTTAACGCGTCTGATTAATATAGCGATATTTATAGACCGCGTTATATTCGATTAGTATTACCAAAAATATAAAACAACTATTGTACGCGCTTCTAGATGAAGAATTAGCTATAAAAGTCTTTCCAAAAAATTTTCGTTAAAAAAAAGTTTAACGTTTTTTTTTTTGAAAAAATTTTTCTTAGAAATTAAATGTTTTAGCGACTAAGTCAAGGAACTTGAAAAGAAATAGACGATCTCAGCAGTTATTTCGAGAGAAAGAATACTATGACGCGCGTGTGGTATAGTTCTTTAACCCGATGAGGAGCCAGTACAAGTTGCGATAAAAACGAATGCGACTGCAAGGGTTAAAGTGAAAAGATAATAGATGCAGAGCGTACAGACTTCCAGCTAAAAATAGAACCAAGATTCAACTTTTATAATAGAATTGGTAAGCCGCATTACAACGAATAATAGCAAAAATAAAAGATTCCTGCTAGTGCTTTCGAACGAGATCCGTATTGAAAAATTATAAATATTTATAAAGATACAAGAAATGGTCAAGTTCCAGATCGAGCAAAAGAAGGAGAAGTAGCTTTAGCTTTTTATTTCAAATCGAAGGGATATTTAAAATACCGGAAAAGAATTATACCGAAATCCCACCAGACGTTATATAAATCGTCCGAGAGGCACACTATTCAATAGCGTGGTTATGCCTAGCCATGCTAGGGTATCCTCGGAAATGAGTGAATTGCTGTATCTGCTCGATTAGCAATACTTTCACCTGAAAATTTCTTCGCAATATCGCGTGTTTCAGCTTTGGTCACATGCTGGTCCGCATAGAAAAAGCACTAAGCCCCCTATCAGACGTTTCTAAAATCCATTAAAGCCACAACTGAGCCGTGGTGGCCAGTAGGAAATATGTCACTTGCAGAGTTTCGCGCTCTGAATCAGCTGCGAACAGGACATATTGCCCCGTCCCCCAACTTTATGATCCAAGGAGCTCCGCCCCTTATATTCTACTCATCCCCCCCCCCAAAAGGGCGCCCCTATCGCATCCCACATATATTCTACATATACCCAGCCTTTTTAGATCAACTAGTCTTTTAGAACAGCAGCGATAATGAGTATCCTCGCTAACTCATCGACAGCAACGGTATCTATCCTTCAGTTTATTAAGGTAACCAAATTAATTATCTCTAAATACTGACCGCACATCTGCGTGCGTCAATAGCCTTAACTTTGGATGGTATGTTAGATATGAAAAAAAAAAAAAGCACCCAGAGTATCAAAAATAGAACTTTGAACACAAAAAGAACTCTCGAAACCGTAATTGTGGGAACACAAAACAGAAAACAAAAAATTGTTTAACCCATTTTAAACATAAAAAAATTAATCGACAAAAAGAACATTTAGGATAAAAATAATAAATATAGAAATAACAATAATGAGAACAACAATAATACTAATGTGTAAATCACAGATATTACAACGAGAAGAACAAAAATAATGATCACAATCATATAAATAGTAACGTTAATCAAATCAAATCAAATCAGGTTTATTATTATTATTATTATTATTATTATTGTACATATGCATATACCGTCTGCGCGCAGATTTGCGCGAGCGATGGACAATAAAAATTTCTTGAAATAAACAAAATTTTAAGATAAAAACCAAAAAAAAAATAGCAATTAAGCACGATAAATATTCACTTATAAATATGCACCTATAAAAGGTAAAGTTACATGTACTCACTAATAAACGCATTCATATATACACCTACTTACTTAGTGATTGCAAACATAAAATGTAGAAATGCAAAAATTATCAAAATACCGGTAAAATGAAAACAAAATTTGTTATAAGTTTATGTGTACATGCGTGTCCATATTTTAGTGTTGACGTATGAACTCTCATCTGTTTGTACAATTACTCTCACAATTTTCGACATATATACCTCAAATGTATGTTTCATCCGGACAGCTCAGCCGCATCTCACATGAGGTTGAGCAAACAACCACTCACACGAATACCGTACATACTCCCTGTAACTCAGCATAGCTGTCGTTCCCACACTTAATGATAATAAAACCAGTAATAATGACAGCGACCAAAGGGTGCGAATGCACAACATAGAAGGATCGTCGTTAGTGATCCACCTAGCCTCTCAGTATCAATAGTGACCGTCTCGCACGCTTTGACCGCAGTGAACACCTAACCGTATAATAGTAGTTCCACCAGTTGCGACAAAAGGAGAAAATAAAATAAAATGGAATTATAACTCTCATTTTACAATAATTTACGTCAGAATATATAACTTAAATAGAAACATTGTAATTTCAATGAGAAACAATAAATATGTAATTAACAAAGAATTATTAATAACGGAAACGTGTCAAAATAGAAAAAAAAAAGTAAAACTTTTTTTTGGTAGCCAGTATAAAACGCACTACTTTTTACGGAGAGATATTGACAAGAAGAAGAATTAAGTAGTCGTTAATTGAGGAACGGCGGGGTATGTTTGGAGCTAGTGTTGGGAATTTAAGCGCACAAGCCAAGAAGTTAAACTGGAAACCAAAAATAAGGAAAAAAGGAATTTGCACATTTGAAAAATATTACCGCCGCCAAAATCAAAAAAAAAAAAAAATACATAAAGTAAGTTTGCTGAAACCGTTGGACTGTAGAATGCCGAAATACTCAGTGAAGAAAATACGGTAATTATTAATAAAAAACGAATAAAATGGACAAAGAAAGTAAATGAATTCTTTAACCGCACTCTTCCCTCACCGTTTCCTACTCATATCATAATTTTTACTTCGGGGGTTGGTGCCGATTTTATTCTTCCTGCCCTCGACTATTTTCAATTTCCCTTCTTTTCTTCAGTCTTTCTAGCCGATTCTATTTTACGCGCGATCCTTTTTATATATTCAACTTCCAGTTTAGTGAATTTACTTCTATGCCCCGACTCGAAAAGCGCTCTGTTAGCTATCACGTCTACCTTGAACCCTCTTCCTGTCCTTATTATTCTTTATATTCGTTCCTTGATTTTCAATTAATCAGCTCTTCCCGTTCTATCCCGATTGACCTGCTTTGCATTCCTGGCCACTGTGGTATCACCGGTAACGATCCGGCTGACTCATTAGCACGCTCGGCCGCAGTAAATGATCGTTTCATAGGCAGATTTTCTTCCTGAAGTCTTTACTCTCTCTCTTTCTCTTTTCGTTCTCACCGTGACTTTTCGACTGACTCTATCCGTCTCTTTTCTCCAACCCCAACTCCTTTTATCTTGCCTTACAGCCTAAATCCTCTTCTGCTTGGTTTGACAATTTTCCCAGTATCAGTTGTTCTGTCAATTCTTCCATAGTTCGTGTTCGTTTTAATCATAGTCTGCTCCCGGCTTCTCATTTTTTTCTTTTATTCAATCTCCTTTGTGTCGTCCCTTTCATCCGCATACCTTAAATGTCGCCTGTGTGACGCGAACCACGTTCTATTCGAATGTTCCTTTATTTCCTCAGAACGCGCGATCTTTCATTCCAACTTGCTCAGCCTTGCCCCCCTTCTAACATTCTCGCCTTTCCATTTCCTTCTGTTGTTTCCTTGTTAGGTTTCTTCTGTCTTTAATCGTTTTTGGATATAACCTGCCACTCCATATGTCTTTATATTCTTCTAATCTTTTGTGTTCAATAAATTAAATTTGAGCTATATAAAAGTGGATTAAGTTCTGACATGGCCAGACCACGGTAATAAAGCAGGAACAAAGGAAGAAATGAGAAACATCCACAAAATTGCATACAATACATCGAAACAAGATGCGTTATGTGGCAGATACCTAAAAGAAATTGAGTAAACTAACTTATCAGAGGTGAAGTGTTCGCAAAAAGACAAAAGAATTTATGATTTTCATTCACAATAGATCGATCAAAATCATGAAAAATATCGAAATCATAAAAAATAAAAATTTAAAAAAAAACAACGTACCAGATGATTTGCAAAATTAAACCACATATAATAATATCGAGATAATTAGCATCTAAAAAATATACGAAACAACATAATCTATTCGTAGTTTTAAATAATATATCAATACGTTGAAAAAAAGGATAAGATGATTAATACTCACGTCAAGGGCGTCGCCAGCCGAGATGAGCCGGGCGGGGGGCAAGATGATAGAAAGAGGATATGAGTTATAGGACAAAAATAAAATTTATAAGTTGTAAAGGCTTAATATTTTATTAAGCAAGAATAAAATCTTAATTAAAACATAATTTTCGTGGGTTTCTGGCAAATTGTCCATGATTACGCGCCTATGATAATACTCATCATGGCCAGTTGATTAAAAAGTTTTAAGCCTCCCGGGGGGGGGCTGCCCCCCTGCCCCCGCTGGCGACGCCCATGACTCACGCGCTGTAGAATACAAAAATAATAATAGCTATTTTATAGGTACTTGCGAATATAGTTAAGGATAATATACACATATATTGCTAGATAATCGTTATCACGAGTTAAATGTAAAATCGCGAGTAAGTTAACATTTTACAGAACGAATAAGATAATCGACGAGCTCCACCAATAACCGTAATAATACGACACTTTATTCAACATTTTATAACTTTTGTAAACAGATGCCCATTATTCTCTCTTTCTATTCTATAATGGCGATTATATATTCTTTTACTATTAAGTACCCATGTTGGGTTAATGCTCCGATTTTGTGAAACAGTTGACCATTTCACAGCTCAACATGATGTAACCATTTGAATTTTATAGATAATAGAGAAAATCTAGTTTTACCGGTTTACATAGTAGGTGACTTAGTGTTCACGTGATATGTACACAAACATCGAAAATATCCTCGTAGGCCGGACTGCGAGCGCACGGGGCTTCACTCTCCGTCCGGGTGTATTAATTTTTCGAATCTTTATGATAGCGGTGTGTTGCTATAATTCGCACATCGCCCGGTAGCCCGCTTCTTTTTCGATGAAGGATTTTTCCTGTACAGATCCAGTAGTAGTGATGTTGGAACACCGCTCAAAACAGCTTCCAATGTGGGACGCGCGCTGCCAACGTGTGTCGAATATCGCAACGGGGATTCTCAGCTGATCGCCGGGGTTTCCGTGAATACTTTCAAAGTTGTTCCGTTAGCGGGGCACGGCTTATTACTCGGTACGGAAAACGAATGCTCGCCTAAATCGCAAATAGACTTCGCTTGTAGAAAGCGGCCCCGGCGGTTTCCGTTCGTGTTGCTGCTGATTCGCGGCTATTTTCCATCGTCAGGTGTACCGGAAATGCCGGCAACTTAAAATTATTATTGCAGAACGGGAGAAAGAAACTACACTAATTCGCAGTCAGATTTATAACAGCGATTTCGCCGGCAAAAGAACAGACCGGAGCGCACACGATACAAATGCAGAAATCTCATCCGGCACACTGACGGCATAGATATGCCGCATCCGTTTATATTCCGTCTCTTCTTGCGGTACTTTCCTCAATTTTCGAATAAATCATAAAACCGTTTCAGCGTGCTTTATTTTTTTCGCAACCCAGCCCCCCCCCCCCCCATGAAACCCCACTGCATCCACGTTTCCCCAGATGCATTCTAATCTCGGCTTCTCTCACTTGCAGCCGCGTTTACCGCGCAATTTGTTTCTTATCTTGATACATTGTTGTCGGACTGAATTTCGTAACTTTCCTTATCTTCTGTTCTTGCCGGCGCATCGCTACCATGCAACGGCTTTATCATAGCACACGTACACACTAATAAAACTATGAGTATGTATCAGCAGCAGCCGTTTCAAAGGCGTCCCGTGTACAGCATTACATTGACGAGATGGAAATTCCCGAGCAGGTGTTTATGGGCTGACTTTTCTCTCGTACATAGGCGCATGTTGTTTTGTTTTTTTCCCCTTTTTTAGGATTCCGTAATAACATACGGAATCTTAATAAGATGGTACACAAATGACAAAAATATCAAATAAAAATCAATAACTCACGAACAGCTTGACTTATAAACTTCAAATTTGAAACATAAATCACAATCAAAATTCTCTTTAAAACGATCTATAACTTGAAGATGACCGATTACCCTGGGCGGCAAAAAACTCAAAAAACCGTCAGGAATATATAATATGGTACATAAAACGACCTCAAAAATCACTTAAAAAATCATAACTCGTCACTAGATAAACTTATAACGCTGAAATTCAAAATATAAACTACAATGCAGGAGTACTTTCATAAAATCAAAAAATTATGTTACAAAAGTTATGGAAAGTTGCCCAAAAGTTCAAAAAACCGCAAAAAATGACGTGTCCCCCCCCCAGCGCCGCGAGTATTGTAGTTAAAAATTTTGAACGCGGCTAAAAATACGCGCATCCCCGTATATTTCTCTAGTTTGGAACACCCGGCTTTCCAACTTTGAAACTGGACCTTCCGGGCGCCGAAAGCTCGAAATTTTGGAAAAAAATATTTTTTTCCCCAAGCATGTGATATATCGTTGGAAAGATTGCTATTTGTCGAGAACGAAACCGTATTTCATATCCTTAACAAAATTTTCCAAGTTGCCGTAAAGTTCAAAAAAGCGCGAAAAATGACATGTCCTCCCGTTTAGCGATGCGAATATTAAAGCTGAAAATTTTAAACGCGGTTAAAAAAATGCGCATCCCCGTATACTTCTCCAGTTTGTATCATCCGGATTTTCAACTTTAAAACTGGACCTTCGGGGCACCGAAAGCTCGAAATTTTGGAAAAAATATTTTTTTTCCCCGGGCATGTGATATATCGTTGGAAAGATTACTATTTGTCGAGAACGAAACCGTATTTCATATCCTTAACAAAACTTTCCAAGTTGCCGTAAAGTTCAAAAAAGCGCGAAAAATGAAGTGTTTCCCCTCTAGCGGCGCGAGTATTACGGCTGAAAATTTTAAACAGGGTTAAAAAAATGCGCATCCCCGTATACTTCTCTAGTTTGGAACATCCGGATTTGCAACTTGAAAACTGGACCTTCGGGGCACCGAAAGCTCGAAATTTTGGAAAAAAAAATTTTTTTTCCCGGGCATGTGATATATTGTTTGAAAGATTACTATTTGTCGGGAACGAAACCGTATTTCGTTTTCTTATCCAAACTTTCGAATTTGCTGAAAAGTTCAAAAGCGCGAAAACTAATATGTAGCCCCTGTTTGGATCGCGAATATTATAGCTATAAATTTTGAATGGGGTTGAAAATATGCTCATTCTGGCATGTTTGCGTAGTTTATTTAAAATTTTGTGTATATATCTAAATAAATTTTATTTATAAATCGTAATCTAATAAATAGTGACAAACAAGGAAGGTGGTTTAAGTAATAGTATTCAAATATAACTATATAGAAGTTCGGAAAACAAACAAGTACAATTACAAATTTTTAAATATTTATTGATAATTAATCCTTCCAAAAATCTAGGACTAAATAGCGTTTATTTATTAGAATTTATTTTTTTTTGCAGTACAATATGATGACACTGCGTGATGTGTGAAAAAGAACTGGACTAAAAATATCTGTTTTGGAATTATTGTTGTTTTGAATTTAGTATTATGTAAATAAAAATTATGGTTATCTTTAACTTAACATACGGAATCCTCAGCGCATGAAACCTCATGCTTGACTGAACTTGCTTTTTTTCTTTTTTGAAATCAGACAAGAAAGTGAAACAGTCTCACAGCGTATTATTATTATTATTATTATAATACGTTTCGTTTTTTAAGTGCGCGGGTGCAATCGTTTAAAATTAAGCATAAATAAATACAAAAAAAAGATAGAACGAACATTATCTCGTGTAAGTTATTTTAAATTCAAACAACGTAATAAAGAGGCATTTAAATGAAGAAATTAAAAAGCAATAAATATTTCATTTCGGGAAGTTTCGGAACAATTCCGCAATTCCCGTTTGTTTACTTTATTCATTGGCGAATATCATTTGCATTCGAATCAACAACGATAATAATACGGGGTCGGAAGGAAAAAAGGTAAAAAAGGAAGGAAAAAGTATAACGTTTATCTTACTTAAAAAAGCGTGTACACACGCGTGATATCTGTGTAGAGTGGAAAGTCGTAAAGGAAGTATCGATGTGGAACGAACACGAAGAGAGATCTGAGTAGTAATAATTTATGAGCAAAGCCGGCAGCAAACTTAAGTAAACATTCTCGTATTCCTCGGCGTGGAGTAGCGTTTAAACAAAATAGCGTACTTTGCGGAACACGATGGTTTAAAAGAAGATTTTTTCGATTCGTTTGTAATTCGACGATATTCCGGCCTATTTACCGGGAGATACACATCGTTTTCAACTGACGCGATGCAATATTCATTATTGACAAAAAAAATTATTCGGTTATAATATTTCGTTTTGTTTTTTCCGCACATTGAAAATTACATCTTTTTTAAAGATAACAACCGGAATATTCGGTAAAAGCAAAAAAAATCGATGAAAGCAATCACATCTGTGTGTGTGTAGCGTTTATGAATTTGTAAAAAGCGACTATCGAAAGTACTACGCGTAAATACAAAAATCGTTTGTAAAATTAACAAAAAAAAAAAAAAAAAGGAAAAAAACTTTCAAGAGTCCACGGATTTAAAGATTTTTGATGTGAAAACATCTAATACGGCGTTTATAAATATTCCAGCGTTACCCTTACCTTTTTTTTTTTTTTTTTTTTTGTGAGCGTTTAGTAACATAATAAACGTGATTAACTTAAAATATTATTAATTTACACGGTGGGGAAACGTAATTTGAAGAAAAAAGAAAAAAGAAAAAAGAATTATTACGATTGACCCAGTTCAATTTGCAATTCAATTTATTTACAATTTGAAAATAACAATGGAAATATTAAGACGGGTGCATAGTGTGGTAACCTACTATGCACGAAATGTAAGTTTACAATCGGCAAAAATATGCTGCAGAGTATTCAAAAACCATCACATTTACATCGGCAGTTAAAAATTTACCCATGTTTACAAAATTGTGTGCTGCACACCGTGTGCAGCCTTTGTCTTTAAAACTAATATTACAACATAAGGTAGATTAGATTAGATTAGATTAAAGTAAAGTAAAGTAAAGAAAGGGTAATAATAATAGTAGTGTGAATAAAGTGATAAAAGAATATTAGGAATATTAATGATAATATAATATACCTACATATGTAGGTCTTTAATTAAAACTTGCGTTATAGATTAGGACACCATGTGTGTATATTGATTTAAGAAAATTTTAATGGTTATAAAATATTACTTAATTATATGACAAAAATAAGAAATACCTAGAATGATGACTTTCTATAGTAAAACGTTTAAACAACTAACCTTACAGTGTGAATACGAATTAACTCATCATACCTACTTATAAGTAAGATGACTAGTGTGAATTTCACATTTACGAAGCAGAATTAGGAACAAATAATGCAAATTACATTTAGGTGAATTTAAGGTCATTTGGTAGGGTGAATGAAAGTTATAAACTTTATTGTAGATTTTAAAATGTGTAACTGTTATAATACAGCGTCTATTAAATTAAAAAAATTTTATTGATATAGAATTGAGGCGTATTGAGATGAAACTTAAAAAAGGAAATCAAAATAAAGCTAACAAATTTTCATTGAATGAAAGTGCAAAATTCATAATTCAAGGGGATTTCATAGTATTCAAAACATACAGGATATTAAATTTTTACGGCGATATTTATAATTCCGCAGCGTAGCTTTTATTCTAATGGGCAGTTGATTGAACAGTATAGTGCACCCATATATTTAATTTGATTTCTGCAATGCTGTTTTCTTATGTATGCATGTGTACTGCTTTTTCTGTATTAGAAGATCTGGTTATCGCGGGAACAAATACTAAATTTTCAAGTACAGATTTAAACGGGCATTAATTAATAACCGAGTGATAATATTATTATAACAATCGGTAGCTATGAGCTATATGCTATAATATGCCAAGTCTTAGAACGTATCAAATGTGACCCCGCGGACACCAAACACGTCATATGCTCAGGATTCACGGTCTAGTCTAACAGCACTAAAAAACTATAGCACCAAAAATCAATTAGTCCAATCATACAAGTCTTAATCAATGATCTTCAAATTCGAGGAACAACAAGCCTTATGCTACTATGGATACTGGCACACCAAAGAATCCCAGGCAATGAAAGAGCCGAAACCTTATCCAGAAAGACTACACAACCATGCCTAAACCCCAAGAAGTAATACCAGTCCAACTCCATGAAGCGAAAAAAAAGTATCCGCGAAACTGTGAAAAACCACTGGAACAAAAGGTGGCAAGCCATCAGCTCTAAGCTCCGTTCGGTAAGACAAGATATACACTCACCAAGACCAATGATTCCGACTAATCAGTCAGACCAAAATTACTAGGTTTAGAACTGGCCACATCAGAGTGTCGCACATCCATCATGTAACTAAAGAGGAGCCACAAAAATTTCCATACTGTGATTAAAACCTTGATGTATGTCACATTTTAATAGAATGTCGCCTCCTCAGGACAACTAGAGAACGACATCCTGGAATATCTGTCAACGATACACTTGGAAGCACAGAAAATTGCCTCAAGACTTTAAAATACAGTAAATCCATAGACGCAATTAGATCCCAATTTAACTAAATGTCTTCTCTGGTTTAATTAATGTACAATTAACTAATTATGAATTCTGTAAAATTTATTACATATACATATATAGTGGTCGCTAAAAACCTAGCTGTTATAAAGCGACCATAAATAAACCAATAAATAAATAAATACATATAAAACAGAAATATTTAAAATTTAACAACAATATCGAATTAAGTCGCTCATCGCCCTTTTCATTTTAAAATTTTGAGTGTTCATATTTTTCCTCTACATTCTAATGAAAATTTTTCAGCCAATTTTTATATTAAGTAAATAAAGGATATCTCCGAAGGAGATCCAATTTCCCAACGTTTATTTCAATGAATATTGAGTATCAGCACTAGATATAATTTTTAAAAATGTTGAAAAAGCCGATCCTAAAAATAGTATGAAATCATGTTTTTTTTTTTAAAGAATACTTGTTAAAAATTCTTCATAATAAACCCTACGTTGCTAGGCTCATATGTGTATGAGTTTCCACATCTTCCAAGGGTTGCAAGCGACAAATAAAAAAAAAAAAAATACTTTTTTTTCAAATTTGCAAAATTACTAGAGCTGCCAACAACGTGGACAAACGTTGAAGAAGGAAAATATAACGAAACATTATTACACTTGTAGATTTTCGGTATTGATTTAATTTATTTACCAGCTAGTTTTTTAATCGTAATTCGTCGGTAATTAATTACGAGTTTTAAAAAGGTAAACATGATGAACGTGAAAATTATCGGCCGCAGCAGTTGCTGTAATGTGATTGCAACAACGTCATCACGATAGCCTAGTTGCTAGAATGCTTTTAGCTTCCGTTACGGAAGTCTACGGTTTCATTCTGGCCACAGCAGGAATTATTACGAAAAATTAAGCTAAGCATTCGTGGAAGTCGATTGCAAACATGCATACCATCATATATCATTTTTCTTCACGCTCGTTAGTAGTTCACAGCAGACACACGTGTGACTGCATTTGTATAAACCAAACAATCACAATATTACAGTTGCCAGTGTAGTATTGCTTGTACACTAGCGTTTCGATTATAACAGTTGCTTAGAACACTATAATCTATACAGATAAAATGTACGAATCGCTCAGAAATTGAGTATAGCACTCTATAAAGGAAGAAGAAAGACATCGCAGCAATATTATAAAAATACGTAGCAAATAATTTAACGAAGTGTCGACAAGAAAATCGGTTAACCGGCGAAACGCCATCCGATTTTCAAAATGGAAAATCCACATCGAAAGTGAACTTACGGAAAAAATAAAAAGTAGTTTTGAAGCGGGAAATAAGGTAATGGATAATTTTTATAGGTCTTACTAGAGCACTACAAACGATTAATCGTAAAATACTCATAAACACATTACAGGAAATAGGAATAACGAATAATTTTAAAAAATGCTTTCAAAATTAAAAGAAAAACAAATGTAAATGTATGAAATATGTAAAAGAATGTAGACTGTAGGATAGCAACTTGGCGCTGATACTGTTTATTACATTTTAAAAATAGAGCCTACGTAAGGAATTAAATTATAGCGATATAGTCTCGTTCGCGAATGATGCAAGGCATTAAAGAGGCAGAAATAAGAATACAAAAAGATTTAATAAGAATTAATGTTAAAAAGACTAATGTTATTAGGGGGAGGGGGGATGGAATTCGAACTATCCAAATATAATAATAAATCAAAAAATCAACGTGTGCACTCGACAGAAGAAAGAAACGAATGTGAGAACTGCCCGAAGCTGGAAATGGTAACTAAGTATAAATATTTTTGGGGATAGTGATGGACCAACACATTTAAGATCGGACGTACATATGGAACATAGAAAATTAAGCCAGTACATTCCTATATCTTTATACATATTAAAGAAGTATGCAACGCATAAAACATTAAAAATCGTTTATTGTGCGCTAGTAGATTCGAGGATGAGATATGCCAGGCCAGGGGGATGGTAAGGGAAGTGTACTATTCGGCGAAAATAAATAAACTGAAAATAAAATGGTTGAAATTAATAGTAAAAATCGTAAAGGAGAAACTGAAAGTGAAATAACTGAGAGAGAAGACGTAACCAGCATAAGCGGATTGTACTTATCATATAACAACAGGGAGAAAATTAAATTGGAGAAAATAATATAGAATAAGAGCTGACGAAAAAGTTTACGTATTAAATGTAAAACAAAGATGGCGGAGCAAGCAGACAAATATATTATAAGTCACGTGTTAAAATAAGGAAATAATAATAGAGGAAGGAAACATGACGGAAGGAAAAAAGAAAATAGAGAAATAGCTTCAGGAAGAAGGAAATGTAATAATAAATGTAAAATAAGAGATAATACGCAAGGGCACAGCGCGTAATAAAAATAACTACAAAATGAAGAAAACCATATTAATTACAAAATAAAAGAAAACAGATAAGTGCAATAACAAATTAAGATGCAGTAGATATTAGATTAACATGTACGAGGTGTGACAATTGTAATCGTAGAATTATTTCATAGCGCAACACTGCGATGGTGCTCTTCGTTGGAAAGAGGGGGCATTTCTGAGTCAATATATTTCATAACGGTAGCACATATACATATATATCTCGGTGTTCTGTGCTCGTTTAAACAAAGTAAGATTTTTACGTCGTCGCGATAGCCTAGTTGCTAGAATGCTTTTAGCTTCCGTTATGGAGATGACGGGTTCGATCCCGAGCGACGATGAACTTATTACAAGAATTAAAATAAATTAAATAATTGCTAATAATCACGTTGAAGGCAATGGCAAACATGCATAACATCCTATGCGCGCTAGGTCAGTACACAGCAGATCCACACGGGACTGCACTTCTATATGTCGACATAAATCAAACGATCACTATCAGTTCCGAATGTAGTCTTGCGTGTGTACACATTCGTATTGCATATAATAATTGCTATGAACACTAATACTTATGTTTGTACAGCTGAAATGGACGAATAGGTAGTCGCCGACGCTCAGGAATTAAGTATGGCACTATAAAGAAAGATTTTTACACGTGTCGTGAAAATGTGCGATGCAAGTACTGAGAAACGTATCGTGATCAAATTCTTAGTCAAACACGGAGTAAAACCAAAGTCGGAAATCCTCGTATAATAACAAGATATGTTTAAGGAAAACGCTATATGGAGCAACCGGCAGTTTTCAGGTGGGCTAAACGGTTTAAAGACCGCCATGAATCAGTCGAGGACGATCCGCGCTGCAATGGTCTTTCTACCGCAAAAACGGCGGCAGATGTTGAACGCATCCAAGACCGTCGAGTGAGTTGTCGAATGCTGGAAGAAGAGTTAAACATCAACCGCGAGACCATTCGGCGGCAGATTTTAAATGACGATCTAGGAACGGGGAAAATTTTCGCGCCAAGATGGTTCCAAAAAAAAAACTGCTCACAGCTGAGCAAAAAGAGCTCTCCGGAGATCCATTTGTCAGGACATGATTGATCGAATTGACGCTGAAGGAAACCAGTGGATGTCGTCCATTATCACGGGGGACGAGTCTTCGATGTTCGAATATGACCCTGAGACCAAGAGCCAGAGCATGTAGTGGGTGGAAAAGGGCAGGGAGCGTCCGAAAAAAGCTCGCATGTCCAAATCAAGAGTCAAGTTTCTATTGATTGCTTTCTTCGACATCAACAGCGTTGTTCATCACGAATACGTTCCCGCAGGCCAGATAGTCGATGTAGCATTCTACATTGAAGTTTTGAAACGGTTACAAGCCTGCGAATATCGCGCAAGACCCGAATTGGGCGAGAAGGGTTGGGTGCTGCATTACGACATCGCTCCAGCACACTCGTCCTTCGTAGTACGCCAGTTTTTGACGGAAATTAAGAGAACAGAAGATTTAGTCAAAATAGCAAAAGATCGTAATCAATTTCAGCAGATAATCCAATCCATACAAGATGATTAAGCAATACCCGAATCGGGTGGCACGAGAAGAAAAGACAGCATCTCCACAGCCCGGACCTGGCTCTGTACGACTTTCATTTGTTCTCTCAACTAAAAAATTACTCGAAAGGAAACCGCGACGATGGCATTACCGAAGTCCAAAGTGTCACAGTGAGGGTCCTAATAGACCTATCTTCGGGGGGGGGGGGGGCTTCCAAAAATGGGTCGAACGTTGGCAGTGGTGCGCTGACCTCGGAGGAGACTAACAGTAAAGGTGTTTAAAGTAAGTTTCCCCCTCCTCTTATTTTTAGGCTTTCCAGGACAAAATTTTACGAATACAATTGTCACACCTCGTATTAATAATTCGTCAACAAGCGTTTATCTTGGCGAAAGAAATCGAAGTTATTAAAAATAAATACATGTTTTTTAGGAGAAAAAAGGTTCGAATAAATAGTTACGTTAAAGAGAAATCTTTCATATGAGGCCGTAAACAATAAGCTTGCCGCAATGATATCCGCACAATTGTTAATAAACTATACGATATTCGAATGCACCGTTAGACCCGGTTGACTGAAATCAATAGGATTTTGTGTTCTGATTTATACATAGCCGGGTTATCTTATTACGTTTACGTGATTTTCTGTCTCATATTTTACATGGACTTGCTAAATTTTTCCTGCATGTTATTTTTCACAATTACTATAATCACTAACTCGGCGCAAGAAGAACTTTCTACATGTTCGCTGTAAAGCAGGACACTTCGAATCAGGTCTTACCCGAAATAAACAACACTGCCTAATCATCGTTCTTGCGATATTGGAATTTCCTGTTTCCAATATCACGCACAGTCAGCTGCAGCAGCATAGTTGGCTATCCGATGGTGTTGGACTGTTGCGCACTAAAAATTAAGACAAATCGTTTTTGCTTATTGGAAAAATAATAAAAAAAAACCATATCCTACAAGATATCTACTTTGAAATGCTTTTAACTTGAGCCAACTCCTATTTCTTTTAATGATTCGATAATTTACGTCACCTTTTGTAGTTCCACTCTGAACCTCTTCACTATCTCCGCTATCGAGAATATTACATCAGGTTTCTAAAAATATCAACTTTTTGGTCGAAAAATTAGTTGGTGAGCTGAAATAAAAAATAAAAACGTACGGGCATCTACAGATGTATCTATAAATGAATACCAGTTATTCAAGAAAAATCTAGCTCGACAACTAGCGAACATCTCTGTCTCCAGTAATTTTGTAAACCGACATAAGAATAACATTTTAAGTTGTAAGTCAGTGAACGCAAAACTTTCATACGTAAAAGAACTAAATGAAGTGAACGTTTATGTGTTTCGAAAAGATTAATTAAATTTTTTAAAAGTTTTAGTTCGATTTGAAACACATATTGTTATTGAACTTGTTTTTTTTAAATTTAAAATTGGCGGAAATTACTCTTCTGATTTTAGCTTATTTTGGCTTGAAATTGAACTAATTGTATTTTGAAGTGAGAAATTTCCTTCTCTTTGTTATTTAAAAAGCTCATGTACGTGGATGATTAGAAAACATACAAATATCAGATTCATATGGTCCGTTATGCGATGGGTTATTGAACATTTTTGAGAGTGAGTGCCATATATGACACATTGCCTTGCCGCTAATGTTACAATTTTTGTAGTGTTTTAAAAAATATGTTTACGATTTTTAACTGATGAAGAAATGGTGAATGAACTGTTGAAACAATCAGAGGAGGGAAATGAAGTTGACGATGGTACTATAAATGACTCGGAAAGCGAAACGGAAGATAATGTTTTACCGGACAATGGACGTGAAGAAGAAGATGAGATTTTTCCTGAAAATCATGACGACGTAATGGAATAGATTTTGATTACGATGAAAGAAATTTCGTTTTTGGTCGGGATATGGAGACAATTTGGACTGATACTGCGTTGTCTAGTCCGTATTCTAGAACTTGTCAAATAAAAATTATCCATCTTCCTGGGACAAAAGAGAGAGCATAGAATATGTTCACAGTTGTTGGTGGTGTTTTTAGTTTGCTTATTTCCGATGACATGATTCAGCTTATTGTTGTTTATACAAATGAAGAGATTGAAAGACTCGCATCGAAGTATAATACAAAACAATGGTTTTGTATTATACTTCGGTGCGAGTCTTTCAATCTCAGCCGCCTCCTATCATTAGCAGGATGTAGCAGTCCAGCAGCAAGTTTATTCGGATGACTTTCAAGTCTTTCTGCGTGTCTTCGAGCATGAGTCTTAATAACATCTGCCACATACTCTATCCCTAAATCCTAATATGCAAAGTTTGATTTGATACATACCATGGTGCCTTGGTTACGAGCCTAAGGATTTTATTCTGCGCGGTCTGTATTATCTTCAGATTTGTAGGTTTAGCACAACCCCAAAGCTGTACTCCGTAGGTCCAAATAGGCTTCAAGATACTTGTATATATCAAACGTTTATTATCAATGCTTAAAACGCTATATCTTCCTAGAAGCCAGTACATAGCAGTGTTTTATCATTTTGCGTTTTGTAAACCAAGAAAAAAAAGTCTGTATATTTTTATCGCTAATAATGTCGTTTTAATTCAGGTATTTCGGTTAAAAGAATACTTTTTTATTCAAATTTTTGCGCTGTATTATTTTTTTTTCGTGTTACTATTATTTTTAACATAAAAAACACAAATCTGAGGAATAAAAAAGAGTCGCGCATTGAAAAAAACGAAGAATATCAGTAGGTTTTACGTTACAGAAAGAAGCCTTGTCGTTTTCTAGGGATATTAATGCGGTTGTTGAGGTAACTTTACGCGTAAAAATAATATCTAAAAGTATTGTAGAAGAATGAGAAGTATGTAAATAAATACAAAACGGCAATGTAATTGCTTGAATGAAATAAAAATTTCGGAGAAAGAGAAAAAAAGTTCTATGAGAATTCTTTTAAAGTATAAGTGTGGTATTCGCTTAAACGAAGGAGCTCGACATACGGTTTCTGCAATTTAAGGTGCTTGTCTCACGGTCGGAACTCAACATCGATATAAACGATGGAAAATCTCAATCCAAAATTAACCCCGAAATCCCAGTCGTGTTTTTTATCGCAAAATTCTATTTTTATCCACCTTTTGTCCTTTATATTTTTTTTTTGTAATTTTTTAACGTTATTCAGAATTATATTGATCTTTATCGCATTTAACCCGTTTCTGTTTTTATATGGAGGTGGTGTGCACTATTTGAAAAATTCCATTCAACCCGCTTTAAGTTATTTAAAATTAAACGGCATAAATTTATAATCGAGAACACTCCCCCGAATCGTTTATTTATAGTTTTAACCGCAGGTGAATGTTTAATATTTATCCGCGAATTTTACAAATAAAAAAAAATGTAGGAATAATTATTTTTTTACTAACCTTATTTTTAACAGCGAACGAATTTCAAATACGAATCTAAAACAACGGATAATTTTGAAAAGAACTATTTCAATATTTATATGTACGAATAAGGTATAGAAAGATAAAACAAAATGGTATATGAAGGAGAGTAATTTTAGAAGCAGAAAAATTGGGGAAAAAAGAAAAATTAAAAACGAGCGATATATCAAGAACGAGATTAAAAATTCGCGAAAAGTAAACTGAAGAACGATTGCGAACAACCATCACCGAAAAAGGAAATTAAAAAAGGCGAGTGAAAGCACAGCAAGGAACGGAAAAGCTAAGCGCAGCGTACGTACAACGGGGAATTGTGATAATTAAATGAAAGTAAAAAAATTTCATATGAAAATATTAAATAATTAAATGATACAAATTCACGGGTGAGCCCAACAAGTAGATTATTTCCAGTAGCGGATCCAGGGGTGAGAGGGGAATAGAAAACATCCCCCCCCCCAAGAACCAAAGACTCTATGAAAAAGTTTGTTTTAACAGAGGAACTTAATTTACGCTATAAAAGATTTGTATGAACTTTACCCACGGATTGTAATGAATAATATTTGATAATGTTTTCTAGTCAAACTATTAATGTTCCTTTTTCATTCTATTTTAAACAGAATTGTCGTCGACTTTTGCCATTTTTATTTTGTAATGTAAATGAAAAAATGGTAGTTCAATGAAACATATATTTAAACTTACATACGAACAAAGAGAATTCGGATCGGATTACTAACAAAAATAAAAATAAAGTCTAATAAAAAATACTATCTTTCTTACTATTTCTAAACTACCATATTTAAGGTATAATTTTATAATTTCGTTTTGTTTTTTTCTCATAACTAAAAATAAAACAAAAGTTAAATTAAAAATTGTAATAATTATGTATTTTTAAAACATTTTTTAAACATTACTATAACTTGATTTTCTTTATGAAACAAGGGGTATTTCTCAAATCCACTGCCTACCGTAGAAGATTTTACGTAAATACATAATTTCCCTCTATACCCCCAAATGCCCCTCTGGATCCGCCCCTGTTGTTTCTCCTTTGCCGAATCTTTCTAGCGGGGGAACAATGAAAAACGAAGCATTATCGTATATTAAAATAAAAACACCACACAGTTTGGTAAACATGGAGGTCTCACATTGCGGTATTCGTTTCAGAAGGAAATGGCTAGTTTCACTTATATTCTTTTTTTCTTCTTTTTTTCGAGATAAAGTTCTTTTTCTAGTACTTGAATTTCTTCCGATTTTCCTTTAAAGAAGTGCCCGCTTCCGCGTACATTCTTTATATATATATATATATATATATATATATATATATGTGTATTAAAAAAAAATTA
This sequence comes from Icerya purchasi, assembly GCA_039619475.1. Taxonomy (NCBI): domain Eukaryota; kingdom Metazoa; phylum Arthropoda; class Insecta; order Hemiptera; family Monophlebidae; genus Icerya; species Icerya purchasi. The sequence continues at coordinate 546,179,070 of CM077115.1, forward strand.
TTTGACCAAAAATACGCATAAGAAGAGCTGTACCGATATTTTTCTTAGTTTATATTTTTCACTTTATTTATATTTTATTTTAAATAATGTTAAAAAATATTCCGAGTTACCATGATATTGCACACCGGGAACATTACGCTGAACGGCCGTTACGTAGGTTGTCCTCAAATTAGCTGAAGCAGCCGGGAAGGCATTTTCTTTGTTTACATCGCTGCATGAAAAATGGAAACTGACCCCGCTGTGATCATAAAGCAGTAGGAAGGAAGCCTGGAGAATTCCGAATGATGGAGAGAGGGGAAGGTAAACGCACCGCCTACACCCCTCCAATTCATTGAAATATTTAGTTAAATTTGGTATTTTATAATTCATCTTGATAAAATACGTGATGCGTATGGAGGAAATATGTTGTTTTTTTTTTTATTTTTGTTTAATTTGATATATTTTTAATGTCGTATTCGAGCTACGTTTTTATTTGTTCTAGTCATTACTTATTTTCCCACTTGATTTTTCGTCGACCACTACGTATAACACATACAACGCGTATTTTATACACGCTTTAGAGGAAAACGGACTTATTTCATTTCGAAAAATTCCTCGAAATAAATTTATTTTTCAATCAACTACTCTTTTAGAAAAGAAAGAAAAAGACGAATTGAACCCGGTCAGCCCTACTTGGAATGGAAATTACTTGCCAATTTCGGTCTTACTGCTTTCTGAACACGTACACAGAAAGAAATGCATGCTGTACATATTTTCTCTTGCTCTTTCTTATGCAATCAGAACTGAGGGCACACATGCCAATATAGAGAGAGACCTAGATATAAACTAATAAAACAGTCAATTTGCCGACCGCTACGCCACCCAATAGTAGAGAAGCCGCATTCGAGTTTTACTGCAACAAACTAGAAACAGAAGCAACAAAATTAGCCTCCAGTCACCGAATTAGTTATAGACCGTCGAGAACCAGCATGTCCGCGCTCTGACCCTTAAATTCGGACCTAGAACATGTGATTTCGTAATGTAACCAAAAAATGATTTTAGCCGAACCGCTATTCTTCGGTAATTGTACAAAATTCACTTATGTTAAAAACGGCGACATGAACGAATGAAATAATTTGATCTTTAAATCATTTTCAGAGTTTTCAAAATCGGAAAATATTCAAGCTTTTAACAAAATAATGAAGTTGCGTTAAAGAGATCAGCTATTAATATGTTACAAGTAACATAAAACAGCAAGCAGCTGTGCTATTCTTTTAAGAATAAACAAAAATCTTTTTGTCTCCTTTATAAATGAAATGGATTTAAACAGAGCATTTACTGTTCGAGACCTTTTCGGATTTTTATATTTATATTTTAAATTGCCTGAGCAGAACAATAGTGTCTGCAAACAAAGGCGAATATTGTTGACCGAACTTTTTCACGCTGGTATATGCTTGATCGCTAGCTACCAGTTTAAATCATGTATCCGATATGTACATATACATACACATGTATACGTATATATATATATGTATATATCCCATCAAAAACATAAATGTAAAAATGGGAGCCAAGTTCAGTATTAAGAATATGCGTGATTGTCGACTTGGCCGACAAAAGAATCGGGATCAAAATGGGTACCAAGTTCTGTAGATAATCCTGTTATTTATTAATAAGAACATACCACATTCTAAAATTAAAACACAATTTGTTGTTTTTTTCTGCTACAATACAATGTATGCTATTTAAAAATGTAACTTGTTAAATTTCAACAGTGTCGAATTATTTACACAAAGCACAGATAATTTAGGATAAATTCTCACGATTTCACTTGGCTAGTTTTTATCAGCAAACCAAATTTTTAGAAGAGTAAGATATGTTGACCTTATTACAATATGAAAACAATAACTTACGTATAACATAAAGAAGATAAGTTGATTAACCAAATATAAAATAACACTTGTATGTAAGAACTAGCCAAGTGAAATCGTTAATAGAGTTTATCCTAAATTATCAAATAATTTGATTGTTCTAATTTAACGAGTTATATTTTTAAATAGCACAAACATTGTATTACAGCAGAAAAAATCCCGAAATTGTGTGTTTTAAATATATTTTAGAATGTTGCATGTTCTTATAAATAAATTTCAGGGGATTATCTGCACAGAACTTGGCACCCATTTAGATCTCAATTCTTTTGTCAGCGAAGAAGTCGATAACTACGCATATTCTTAATATCGAACACTTGGTTCCTACTTTTAAAATTAATGTTTTCGATGGGGTATGATTACTTTTTGTAAAGAAATTATTATTATTATTCATTCAAATTCAAATTCAAATTCAAATTCAAATTGTTTATTCTTCAAAATAGGTTTACATTTTTGAAAGTCAAGTTATCGAGTCCGTCTGTCCCCTAACTCAAAAACTACCACCACTTCGGACCTGTATGGCTGAGGGGAAGAAGTGGCAAGAAACCGTTACTGCAGCACATAGGGCCCTACACTCCATTAGTGCCATTGTGCTTAGTACACTATAAAAAGCTTAATTCCACAACCCTCGACACTCTGCTAAAGGGTATGGGACTTACTTTACTTATTTACAATTATTTTAATATTAGAATTTTAAACTATCTCTTCCGATACATACTTTTCATATTGAATTATTACTAATACTATCGTCACTATTATTACTACGAGTGTTTTACTACTTTAGTACTTTTTACCGCTATGTTTATTTTAAGTTTAATAAAGAATGTTTTGCCATCTTGTTTGTTAATTATAGAATATAGTAAGTTATTAGAATACAAATATAACAAAAACAAATCATTTTATACTTAAATTTGTTTGTTATATTCGTTATTTTTTATAACTATATTCTAAGTTTGTTCGGAAATATTTAAACGTCAGTGCGTTTTGCAGAGACGTATGACCTGAATGTGTCATTTAGATGGTACAATGCGACTACTACGTATTTTTATGGTAAAAACAGTGAACCAGAAATTGAATGAAATGTTACTCTGGTAAATATGTAAATAAGGGTTGTAAAATTTTGTGAGATTTCTACGAGAGCGAAAAATTTTAGATTCACGCATCTTGCGATGTATGAAAAAAACAAATTGTTTTGAAGGAAAACAGGAATTCATCATTAACATATACAGCATTTCGTTACGTTTATGTGAAAATCGGTGTAACGAAATTGTTATAAAATGAAAGAACACTAGTTCATAAAAGAAAATGATCCGTTTAAATTTTTGAGTTTACGAAAAAAATTTCGGTACAGCTCTTACGGGGTAAAATGGCATTAGGACGAATTCAGAAAAACAGGATATACCTCTATAGACTAAGAGAAATAAAAGCGACCGTTTTATTACCTTTCGACAGTCGATGTTACTTTAAATACGGACCAGCGATGATAAATTATCATTTTCGGTACTTAAACTTATTCCTCAGGCGTTCTGATCGGACATCAAAGAGCGACCCTTCTGTCCCGCGTTAACCTATTTCGGTTGCGCAATGAATCATTCTGTTTGTATTTCAAGATTTTCTTCAACAACCTTTGCTCGCGAGGTGGTTGTACGAAGAAATTTTGAAGCCTTTTCACGTAAATATTTCCCAGATGAAGTAAACATTTCCTAAATCATTATAAATTGTTCGCGCCAAAAACCGAGTTAGCAAAATTTTTTACCGCCGGAACATTGCGGCAACTTTTAACAAAAAACGATGAAGGAATGTTTTTTGTTCGTTCGCAAAAATGACATATAGACGACAGCGTCGGGTTAAAGAAAGAGAAATAACTCTTTAAAAGGAGGCTTTAACACCGAAAATAAATGAGCCCCTTCGTTGAAGCCCATTTTAGTACGTAATTTTCATCTAAAGAGATAGCGCGTCCTATTTATAAGTGTGCAGTTCGTTCTTCCAGTTGTTTTTTCTTTCTTTTTTCAATAGAAAAGGGAAAAAAAGTCGCCAAGCCTCGTCATCGCAAATGCAGTTAGTTTTTATACCTCCCCCTAAACCGAAAATGAAATGTTCATTGTGCCGGTTAGCACGTTTTTGTCTTACAAACTAAAGCTATTTCGACCGCAGCGCCCATTTCACCTGAGTTCTGTTCGGGCCGAGGTGTTACAAAGTGCTTGCCGATTTCCGTTTGGCTCTCGTCAACGCGCCTAAATTACCACTAGCAGCGAATTGACACTAAACTGTCGTTCGCAAATTCGTTATTACCGGTACTGTTGAATGAGAAATTTGTTTTTTAAAGAAATGGCTTTTATAACTTTAACTTGATTACCTTGCTAATAGTTGTTCCAGTTTCGATTAAAAACAAAATACAACTTATAATTTACACAGCGGAAAGTTACAACATCGCTGATGTTGAATAACTATTTGCATTCGACGTGGGAAGAATTTTACAAGCAACAGTTCTTGCTTCTGACGATTCAAAGATCATTCGTCGATAAATGTTTCTTTTGCGCCTTTTTTTTTTTTTTCGTTTGTAAATTTTATAACGGAAAAATTTTTTTGGCAGGAAAATGTTTCCGAGCCCAAAAAAAGAACAGATGAAACAGAAAGCTCGATGAAATATTTAAATCACACGTGAAAAACAAAAATTAAACTTACATTTTTTGCAAATCTATTTTCGTTTGTTGCTAAGCCATCTCGAGACTTCTTGAGGGCAGCGATGTGATATATTCAGTTTTAAGATGCATTCGTCTCAAAATTCCTACGCCAAGATACCGGCTTCGCGATCAAAGCTAATTTTACAAAATATAGGTCTCTTAAATTTTCTTCACATTACATCAAAAAATTACGCAGTCCTTTTGTTTGTTTTGATAGTGTTTGATATTACTGTTGCTTTTGTACGGACTTTTTATTAATCGAATCAAGTGTTGAGGCATTCCGAAATATTCGAGTACTGCCCATAATTGGTGCCCCGAAGCGCAGTCGAAGGCTTTACTAAAATCGACAAAGTGTGAAAATCAATCAATCAATCAATCAATGTTTATTGTTATTTTGTAACACAAGGTCTACAAATGCACCATAGAGCGCAAGTTGTGGAATGTAGTACAATTAAAGAAACATATATAGATAAACATGGATAGCAGGGGCGTAGCTACCCCCTTATCAGCCTTATTAATGATACGGGCCCCCCAGGGTACGCCCCGAACATTGTGTGAACAAAAATTCGTAAAAGTGTAGTATGACTTTCAGAAAGCTAGTACTTTACTAAGTAATCTTTTAAATAGACTGAACGAAATAAGAAATCAAAATTCGTTCCGTGCCTTACTACTAAACGAGTCCACAGATTTAGCAAAAAATTAGGAGGGGTAGCTAATGTTTTAAGATAACGAAGCGTTTTTTTGATGAGCTAGCAAAAGATGAGAGAATTTCAGACGGAAAATCGTACTTTAAAGTCAATTAGATATATTAATTTCTCAAACTGTTTGATTTCAGAGCCTCTGTGACCTGCTGAGTAGTACGTCCGAAGTGTTACAACCGGAGAAACTCTTATTCAAACGAAATGATAGTATGCCGGAAAACTGTCTGCTGAATACAGTATAGACATGTCAGTTGATCTGTACTGTTCACAATTAATTACTTTGAAAACACATGCTTAAAATCTGAAATTCAGAAAATTCACTCGATTTTAATAGAACTCAAGGAATTATTACTGATAAAATTCAATAGTCTTGCATCCTCCGGAGTTAATAACAGCGTGCTGTCTATTTTCGACCCTTCCGGTTACAACCGCCACAGCTGAAAGAAGTTTCTCGAAATTAAAACTGATAAAAATTATCTTAGGACCTCAATAGGAACGACTTTCAGACTTGTCTTTATTTGGACTCTATAGAGGCAGAAAATCTAGAAAAGCTGAAATCGTCTTCATTTATAGATCGATTTAATATAAATAAGTTTGCCGGAAAAAAAAAAAAAAAAAAAAGGTGAGAAAAGTGTATATTTGATAGAAGTGTGGAATTGTTTAGATTGAGAATTGTAACTTAGCTCCCAGGAGCATTTATTGTGTAAGTAATAACTTATAATCAATAAATAATTATTTTAATTTAATGTCTCGTTTGTGAAAAATCTTTACACTTTATTAGGGGTCCCCTCGAGAAATTTGGATACAGGGCCCGTCTAAGGCAAACTACGGCACTGATGAATAGGCACGTAATGAAATAAGTAAAATTAATTAACAAAATAAGATAAAACGCAGCCTGCAATTTTAAAAGGTTTTAATATCGTAATATTTTCACTGATTTGTCCAACGTTCAATATTTGTTGACGTGTGTACTCTTTCCCGGCATGAATCCAGTTTGCTCTTTAACTATTTGCTAAGTAATACATATAATATTTTAAAACTCGTTAGACTAATCGTTCTGTAGCTACAGTAGTACGGTTTCTTAAAAAATCGGTATGAAAACTGATATTCTCTTCGCCGCTTACTATATTATCAAACGTAATAATTTGTGTATTCTATGCCAATATTTGCTAATGCTTTAATATTTCTCAGGTAATTTTATTCGATCTGAGAGCTTTATAAATTTTAACTTGGCAGATGGCGTTTTTTTTTTACGTTTGATTTTAAAATGATTATTTTTTCATACAGAAAAGTATATTTTCTGTTGTTGAACCTGAGTATAATCACTGTAAGAGGTTTTTTTATAAATTAGTTAGATCAAAGATGGATTACGGTTGTATGTTTTATATGACAGGTGTAGAAAAGTTTTTGAAGAGTTTGATAGCATTTTAAGTTAACCGCCTCCTCTGTTATGATAATAAAAAATAATAATAAAAGAAAAAATTATCTTAAGAAGCCACATTTTTTCACGTCTTTTGACGAATACTCAGATTAAATGTTCACCGATTTTCGTTATTACGGTACCCAAGTTGAATGGTACTCTTTCTAATGGACAAAGAATCAGTAAAATCAGTCTCTATATACTCATAAATATGAGTTATGCGCGAACAAACATAAAAAAAAAAACAAACATACGACGACGTGTATAATTTCCTTCTATTTGGAAGTCGATAAAAATTAAAATATAATAAACGTTACATAAAATTCCGACATTTTTTCATTACTTCGAATTGGGACATTTTTTTTAATTGGGACCGGCCTAAGAATTACGTAGTAATTAATATAGATATATATATGTTAATTATAACGTAATTCTTAGGCTGACCCCCATTAGAAAAAATGTCCTAATTTTATGTAATGAAAGTTAAATGTTAGGATAGGATTTTTGTGATTATGTTTTATTTTTCTTTTTGCGTTGATGCCAGTAAGAATTACATAGTAAATTTTGATAATTTTATACAAAGTATAGAAGAGAAAGATGCAGAAATGTAAGCAAGAGAGGTCAGGGTGCACAGCCCATACTAGATCAAAATGGCCGAGTTCAATATATATCATATGTAGTCAAAAAGTTAATGTAGAAGTTGTTTAAATATTGAGTTTTTATACGTCTTGTCATAAAATAATTTGTAATTTTTTGAAATCTCATGAATATTAAATGAGTATAATTTCTCTCATTTACATATTTTAATTTTAATATTTAGTATCGTAGAAAATGAATTTCAATATGTAGGATATGTGTTAGCCAGAGACGGAGTTAGTTTTGTGGCTTATTGCTGAATCCGTTTCTACTATCACTGATGCATTATACTCCTATAGTTTACACGACCGGTTGTTTTTTGTTCTTTTTTTTTTTTGTTTTTTTTTTCGCAAACTACTATTAAAACTTTTAAGTGGTTTTTTCCGTTTTACTCTTTTTTTTTTTTTTTCTTTCTTTTTGGTCTCTTTATTTCTTAATTGGTACTTCACCTATTCTTTTCTTTTTACCCAACACTACTACGATTAAGAATTAAAAACAATTCTCGTAGAACCCATTTTCACCTACAAAAAGTCTCGCGCCTTTTTTTTAAATTCTTGGACGAATTATTTTCTTCATCGGTTCAAAATAATTATTATTAATAATTGAACGTTAAGACGGTAGCTTTTTTTTATTTTTAGTGTAAGTGTACGACATGGCAAATTAGCTGTACACTGCAACGGGCTAATTCCCTTTCGGATGGAAAAGTTTGAACGATGTTAGTTAACTTTATATTAGGTAAAAATTCATTTTAGTAGTATATAGTCCTGCAGCACCGTGTTTCATGTATGTTTTAACGCTATAAAAATGGACAGAGAAATGTGCCTTCCAGTAGGAATAAATTGAAATTTCTTTCCTTTTTTTTTTTGGTGCGTTAAAAGTCTGAGGTAGTGAATTGCTCGTAATTACGAATTTTTTTAACGAGAAAAGAAAAACAAAAACGGGAAAAGTGAAGAATTAAATTTGGAAATAATTAAAAATTGATGAAATAGGAGTAGTTAAAGCGACAGAAATTACTGTCAACGAAGGAAACGATAGAAAGTGGCATTATAATGAATGGGAAAACCAAAATTACTCAATCTAACAAATTAAATGAAAAAAAAAGCGAAAATAATTGGGACAAAAAAAAACTATTTCATTGAATAGAGTTTATAAAAATCAGTTTGTACGATGTAAACTTTTATCCTCGAGAGAGAGAGAGAGAGAGAGAGAGAGAGGCGGCATACCTCCGGCCAGCTCTGGAGTTGTGTTACTACATCGAAATATCTGAGTACGTTAAACGGAATATAATTTGCATGCTACCGCGAAGAAATTTTCTGTCAGCAGTTGCAGCGGTGGGAAAAAAAAAAAAAGGAAAAGAAAATAAAAATCGGAGAAAAGATGCCAAAACAAATTAATGGAAATATGAATAATTAATTTTTAATTAGAAGAGAGCATTGTCGTTTTGAACACGACAAGAAACAATCCGTTTCGTTTTTCGTTTGTTTCATTTAGTCCCGGTCACCTTCGGAGAATTGCTGCGGTAAATAATAGCATTCGGCACAATGGCTTGCGAAAGATTCGGTCGGTTTTACAAAACGAGACGGCCAGGAAAAGTTTCGCCGCGATTATACAAGGGAACAACTCACAGTTGAAGTGAATCCAGCAGCACTGAAACACAGGCTGTCGACTGAACGCGTACCCGGTAAGAAAGGAATTAGACGGGCAGGGTAAAGTTCGCGAGAAACTTTTTAACCGCATATCATTTAACAAACAGCTAAACGGAATTCGTGAAATAGACTCCGTCGTCCGCAACTAGGATGCAGGGCTGATCGCGAACTTGCGCATACTTACCGGTCGGCACTATGTTCATTGGACTGTGTATAAAAATAAGGCAAAAGCCAAACGATGTCAGACATGCGCTCGCCTTGCTACACATCAAAAAACATATCTTCTGCCCTGAAACTTAGACGAATAATAGACCATCAGCCCGGGGCCATGTCATAGCGTAACTTGGCTGCAACGAACAGTAAAAAGTTAACCTGCGCAGCACAAATCATGACAGATATCACCGGCTATTTGTTCCGACATCCGGTCGCAGTTGGCAACTTTGCTATCTTTATTCGCCGACCTCCCTTCCAATGCGATTCTCGAAATATCGACATTCCGCGAAACAATAAAACTCCCCTTACGCCGTTGCGCTTAATCTCATGTTCTCTTTTTTCCCCTTTAGCGCGCGCATTTCGCGAACAAAGTGAACGACAAAAACTGCTTCTTTTTCCGGAAGTGAAAAGAATTTCGGAGCAATTTATCCCGACGAAACTACTTTCAGGATGAATTTAACAAAGACCGTGATCAATGATCAGCTGGAAAATCATGTTCGTCAGATTCCCCAAGTGGCAAACGTTCTTTTGGTTTATCGTCGTCAGACGGACGGCGACGCTGATAGTAATAAGCGTTTAATGATAATCACGATTAGTTATCGAGACAATCAAAAAACGATAGCAAAGAGCTTTTTTCAATGCTTTAAAAAAGTTCAATTTTAATAAAAAGGAAATTCCGCAGAATGCTACAATGTGTTGTAAGCTCTAAAATATATCATTATGTTATTTTTTAACACTTGGTATTTTTTAAATCACCCGCTAAAAGTACAGCTGTTAATTTTTATTCATCTCTTATCACTATATGATCGAACAGAATCTGTACTCCGTCCCGCCATCTGCAGATGTACATGTTTCTTCTTCCGACATAGAATTTACGTCTGTGCACATTATATTAATGACAATGTTCCGAGGAGCCCGACCTTCAAAATTTTTTTCTGTCACAGAAACTTTCACAAAAATTTGTAACAAAACGTGACATGCTGTATATAAAAATGGATTGCAGAAAATTACAAACCTTATTCTTATATAAGAAGATAAAATACCGACAAAACGGATTGCTTGACCTTATCAATTTTCCTAGTTCTATACGAAGTATAGAAGTGCCAGATCTATCTAGGGGTGTCCCTAGGCGGGACATGGGGTGTAGCCGCTTAAGAGACACGAAAGGCTAAGTCATATATATATATATATATATATTAATTACAACGTAATTCTTAGGCTACCCCCCATTCGAAAAAATGTCCCAAAAAAGTGTTCCAGAAAAATGTCCCAATTTTATGTAACGAAAAAATGTCTTAATTTTATATAATGAAAGTTAAATGTTAGAATAGGACTTTTGTGGTTATGTTATTTTTTTTTTTTTTCTGTTGATGTCAGTAAGAATTACGTTATAAATTTTGATCATTTTATACAAAGTATAGAAGAGAAAGAGATAGAAATGAAAGCAAGAGGGGTCAAGGGGCACAGCCCCTTGCGAGGCCAAAATGGCCCAGTTTAATATATATATATACATAAATCCTTGACCTCTCTTGCTTACATTTCTGTCTCTTTCTCATCTATATTTTGTATAAAATGATCAAAATTTACAACGTAATTCTAAATCGGTCCATATGAATGTAATAACATAATCACAAAAATCCTATCCTAACATTTAACGTTCATTACATAAAATTAAGGCATATTTTTTCGTTACATATTTAGTTACATAAAATTGTGACATTTTTTAAATAACAATAATAAAAATCCTATAAAATATAACAAACGTTTAATTTCGATAGAATACAGAATTCCTATCTCCGTCTATATCTCGGTGCTCTTAAATCTTCTCCTATTTCAGCAATGCTTGCTAAATCTAATACATCTCCTCTTTCAGTTCGAAGATCTTATTTGGGCTATTGTTTTCTTTCTAAACGTGTACCTTGCATTTCATCTCAACTTATATCCCTTCCTTCATTTCCATCGTCAGAAACTGGGGTTTTGTTCCTAATAAAATTCCCATCTTAGCCCTTTAGATCTCGCCGTCTTAGTTATATTTCGTCGCGTATGATTTCCATGTAATAACCTCGCTTATTTTTCCTTTAATTATTTTGATCTCACACACCCTCGCAAAGTATATTTTCTTTCTAATTCTTCCAGGTCTATGCCTCGGGCGATTATTAAACAGGAATTTCACATCATTATCAGTTCCCTCTTTCCTTCTCATGTACACTCATCTTCACTGATGGCTTTAGGGGACCTAGTGGTGTCGGAGCTTCCATTATTATCCCCGTTTTTAATTTTTCCGAATCCTTCCGTCTTCCGCCTTTCTGTTCTATTTTCACAAATGAATTAATGACTATCCTACGTGCGATTATTTATGTCCCCTCCAATCGTAACCTTTCCCACTATCTGTTAATATCTGACTCCATGAGTGCCCTTCAATCAGTTTACCTCTTCCCCCTCCATCATCAGACTTGATCATTCTTTGTATACGATCTCTCATACGCAATCATTCCTTTCATCACTCTATCCGCGTTGATCTGCTCTCGGTCCCTTCTTCTTTTACCAATGATATAGTTCCTTCTACCTCTCAATTCAACCTAACCTCTTGGTTCTCAGAATTCCCTTCTTTTCCACGCTCTGTTATTGTGCCTATTATTCGCCTACACTTCGATATCACTCTCTATTGCCCGCTTCCCATTATCGTCTCCTTTGGTTTCCTCTCCGTATTGTCCCCTACATCCTAATGAAGCAGTTGTTTGTGATGCTAATCACATTTTCTTTGAGTGTTCTGCTCTTTCTGCGGAACGATCTTCCCTTTATTTACTCTTTTTAAAGTCAAGACTTCCTGCTTCCTTCTGTGCTTCCTGTATCCTGTCCTTTCCATCTCAGTCTGTTGTTCCTGCCATTGCTTCCTTTATTTCTGCCATTTTCAGTTAACTCTTCTTCCTATTGTTTCTAAGTGATGTCCCTGGTTGACGAGCATAAAAAAAAAAAAAAAAAAATATTGGGATTACATAATTTTATTTTATTGAAAAAAAAAACTATTCATTTAAAAAAAAAATTCTTTATACTATAGTGGAATGCGAAAAATAAATAAAAATTGGTTTGGTCCCATTTCACCTAAAAATGAAACGGCACAGAAAAAAAAAATAATAATTTGAAAAAATCAACTTGGCAACACGGACACGTTTGGTAGGCAGAAAGAAAGGTAAAAAAGCGGCTAGAGAAACGAAAAAGATTGACAGGTAGCATCGTTGAAACGTGTACATGTGCGATTTTCGACGCGCGCTATTAAATTGACATTGCTCGATTGTAGGATTGGTAAAAATGCGTACAGACAAACTAGTACAGTAAATTTCCGGTTATTTTTTTATTTCTCCAGTAAATAATTCGATATCCAGTTCGAATTTCGTCGTAAAGAAATATACCTGTACACGCCTGTTGGGGCCGTGAATGAAAAAAATGAATGCAAATGTTGCATTTATCGTAAAAATAACTCCATTTCTACTTTGCAATCTCATTATTCCTTTTTTAACAAGCGGCAAATCACACCATACTGACTGCTTTACACCATGAAGCCGAAATCTGTTGTGGTTTGGGTCTTATGCACATTACCGTAATGTTTGTTTTGTCTTCAACCGAGTTTCACATAATACACCGATCGAGATGGTTTATTGTTGATACATACGTTTAAGTTCTTCCATGTTTGGATATATACTTCGACAATTCCAAAGGTAAATACTAATTTTATCCATTGTTTCCATTATTATAGCATTAGCAAGTTTTTTTTGATTTTTCTTTTTTTTTTATAAATTAATATATAACTAAACGCAATCTTTACTATTTTTATTTTTTTAATAATAGTACGAGTTCTGGTACTGTACCAGAAATGTTATTACTATTATTTTTATTATTAGTTTTATCGAATTTTCTTTCTTCTTTGTTCTGGTTTTCTGTATTATGATCTTTTCCATTTTTTTTTTTTTTTTTTTTTTTTTTGTTTAGAGAATTAATGTTTATTGTTATTTTTGTTGTGTTTACTTTTCTTTCATTATTCGTTCTGTTATTTTCTTTGGATGTATTAAATTTAAATTCTTCTATTCCTTTCATGAATATATTTGTGTCTTTTTTAAAATTTGCTTCCGGTGTTCCAGGAGAGCTGTCTAGTGTTTTAGGGTAGCTGCGTTTATTGCTCCACTGTAGTATATTAATTCCTTTCATTGTTTTAGATTCCTTTTATTTATTTTTAATAGTACTTTTATTAGCTAAAATATTTTTAGAGTCTTTATCTTTTTTTTTTTTTTTTTTACGCCATGTACAGCCTTATGGCTAGAAGCGTGAGAACTGTTTGGATTTAAATTAGGGAGTAGAGACTGGTAGCTTGCAAGAAGGAGAAGAGTTTGTATGTTTTGGTATCATTGTCTGAAAGTAGAGATTCAAGAGATTCGTTTTGGATGTATAGGTGTCTCTTTGGGTTTGAAATTTTGGACAATCGATTAGTATGTGTTTGATGGAGATGGGAACTGTGCAGGATTCACATATAGATCGAGGCTGTTTGTTTAATTGAGTGAAAGCTGAGTGACCTGCTCTTAGTCTGAATAATACGACTTCGTTTTTTGTGGATTTTTGATATGAAGTTTGCCAAACATCTACGGTTTTCTTTACGGTTTTTAGTTTGTTTGTGTCTGGGATCTGATTCCAGTGTTGTTGGAAGGATTTATATGCGACGGATTTACTGGATATTTTCAAGTCCGATAGAGGAACTGGAACGTTTGGAATTGGGGAGATGATCAAGGACCGTTTTGCTATTTCGTCTGCTTTCTCATTTTGACGGATGTTACATCTTTATTTGTCGTATTATTATACTTAATATTTTTTTAAATTATATTTATATTACTCTCCATATTTTTAATACCAGATGGTCCTGGTTTTTGCGTATTCTTAATTACAGGTTTTGGGTTTCTTTTTTGGTCTATTAATTTCTTTATTGTAATTTTTTATTCATTCATATTCTTTTCTTCGTCGGAAGTAATAAATGATACGGTGTGTTTAATACCACCTTCTGTTTTAGTCGAGTAATATCATGATATCCTGTTTTTCCTTCGTATATAGGCTTTGGTTTATAAGTTTTTTTTTTGTTTTTTTTTTTTTTTCTTGTTTGGGTTTTTCCCTGGGCTTGTCAGCAACGGACGATTACCCATCAACATGTGTACATAGCAGCAATTAGGAATAACAAGGAATGGAATCTGACAAAGAATGCTATACCAAAGATGGAGAAACAATAACAATCAACGTCGAAAAATGCCAAACGTATGTATCCTGAAAAGAAAAGAAATGACGAAGGTAAGAGCAAAAGGAGTTAGCTGTCCCATACCATGGCCACATCTGCAATTACAGAGCCCACAGTACGAATAAAGGAATCTGGCTATAAATAATTAAGGAAGAAGAAACACGGGATGTTTAAAAAGCAGTTAGATCCATTAAGCACGAAACCTATATAGAACACAGCGCTTAGCGTCCGTAAACAATTATCCGAAAGTTCAATGACTTTCTCCATCACTATAAACCAAAGTTTATAGTTTTTAATTATGAAACATTAATCATATTTATGGCGACAACTGCGGAAACAGCGCCTACCATTCTGTTAAAAGGAAATGAGCAGAATTTTCACCGAACACTATGGCCACACTGCAACAGCAGCGCCCGCAGTGCCGTCTGACAAGGAGTTCCCCTATCTACCGTTAGGGCCGCAAATGCGACAGCGAGCCCGCAAAATTAACTGCGAGTTGTGCCTGTTTGTGACTGTAACTGCAACATCAGTGCGTGTTCTTCGTTTAGAGAGGAGTTCGTTGGAAATCACTGGACACGATAAGTTAGAAATGCCAAAATGGGAAATACTGAAGGGATTAGATATTAATATAATGTAGTATAGAGGATAGGAATTTTGCTACAATTGGTATGATCAACGTTGACTGCAATGAGAGAATAAAGGACACACAATATGGAGTTGGAACATCATGTGAGAGAAGCTCCGCGTATAGAGCTGCCCGTTTTCCGATGATAAAGAGGAGCATTCAAAGAATACATGATCAGAGTCACATACGACTGTGTTATCGATACACAGCGGACAAATAGGAGAGGACACTATGGAGAAACGATACAATGAAGCAGGAAGTCGACTGTGACCAGATCGAAGACGACAGATAGCAGATATGATGAGTCGGGGAAGGTGCGGAAAATGTAGATACCATGGTTGAGTAGGTGGATTAGGGTGAATGGAAAAATATTGTGAATTAGGACCGGAGAACGATGATTTATAAAAAGATTTCCAATTGGCCTTTTGGATACTTTTTGCTATATTTAATAATTCATGAGAAGGAATCCGTCCGACTGGCCGCCCAGAAGAAATAGCCGAACGAGCAAGATAATCCGCCTTTTCGTTGCCCGCAACTCCGGCATGACCAGGAATCCAAAGAAAGTCGATGGTTAATGAGTGCAATCTGCAAAGGCTGAAAATCAGTGATCGGATGCGCAGAATAATAGGATCAGAGTAGGAAGGAACATATGGAGAGGATATACACTGAAGGGCGCTTTTGCAATCAGAAATTAGGAGGAACATTTTACATTGAGGAAAAGATGGAATGAGCTCAATGGCACATAGTAATACCAATGTCTCCGCATAATAAATTGAACAAAATGAAGGAATTTTGAACAGGCTGGAATGGTTAAAAGCAGGAATGTAGATAGATTCACCCACTCCGTGTGCCATTTTGGACCCATCCGTAAAAATTAGGGTATGGTTAGCAAAGAATGATGAAACTGCCTGGTTAAATTCATAAACTGTTGCATGAGCAGGGAGATATTTTACATAAGAAGGCAAAGAAAAAAGATTAGGAGAAGGAATAACATTTAATATCTCAAACTGGAAAAATGGAAGTTTATCGAAAGTTAGGATGAAGGGCGAAAACTTAATAAGACGCGAGGCAATGTGGCAGAGAATGGGAACCTTATTAGAGGAAAAACGCCAATCTTGCAAGAGAGAAGAATATGCAGGGACAAGATTGTTTGGGTAAATATGTAGACGTTTAATAAGGAACCGATACGCGAGATAGGATCTACGAATGGATAAAGGAGCCACATTAGCCTCTGCTGAAATCGCAGGAATAGGCGTGGATTTTAAGACTCCTAGACATAAGCGCAGGGCTGCATTCTGAACTAAATCTAATTTAGCTAGGGGAGAACGAGCAGCAGTACCATACAGAAAACAACAGAAATCAAGTTTGGATCGAACAATGGATTTGTAGAGCATAAGAAGTATCATAGGATCACCTCCCCAATGGGAAGAAGACGAAGACTTTAAGATATTCAAACGTTCTAGAGTAGACGAATGGAGGTAATTAATATGCTCAGTAAAGGATAAACGACTGTTCAGAAAGATTCCTAAGTAGCGGAAGGAGGAAACAACAGGTATAGGTGTATTGTCGATATTTGTGTTGATTGACTCAGGATTATAGGAACGAAATGTGAAAACAATGCATGAAGATTTTGGAGGAGAGATATATAGATGGATTTGAGAAAGAGAACTCTGCAGAATGTACAAGGATTCTTGCATGTTATTGCAAGCATTTAGAATGCTAGGAGCAGTTGAAAAAAGTAGAATGTCATCTGCAAAAAAAATAAGGAAGTAGAAGGTAGATTAAGAGAGGCGACACCAAGAGAATAAATATTGTAGAGCGTAGGACTAAGACAGGAACCTTGCGGGAGGCCTCGAAAAACCTTTCGTGACTCTGAAAAAGAAGGAAATCTTAGAGTAACAGTTCTACTTAGGAAAAGACTCATGATTAAGGATGTGAAGTGAGAAGGTAAATTAATAGATAACATTCTGCTCTTAAGAGTTGGAAGGTGGACGCTGTCAAAGGCACTATAAATATCAACAAAGGTAGCTAGGGTATAATTTTTTTGGATAAACGATTTATGGATGTGGGACAAGAAGAAAGAAACACAATCAGTAGGACCTCGACCAGAACGAAAACCATACATGTTGTTAGGCAAGACATCATTGTTTTCCAGCCACCAAACCAGCCGCCGGTTCAACATGGATTCGAAAAGTTTCCTCAGACAACTTGCAAGAGAAATGCAACGGAAGGACGAGGAATTAATACCCTTGGGGATGGGAACGATGATAAAGGATTTCCATGACGGAGGAGCGGAACCTAGATGGAGAATAGAGTTAAATAGATTTAAGAGTATTTTAAGATAATATTCAGGAAGATTCTTAAGAACAATATAAGATAATCCATTTATCCCTGGAGAAGAGTTAGGATTTTTCGGGAACGCTGATAATAATTCATTAAAAGTGAACGGAAAAGTTAGAAAATGCTCAGAATGGCTTGCGGCAGAAATAGAAAGGTCAAATTCATCAAAGTTAGGAACATAGGGCGGAGCAACTCAATCAAAGAAAGCAGCTAGCTTGTTCTCCGAAACGCCGGAAGTAAAGGGATTTAAGGACTGAGGGTTTCGGAAAGCCTTAGCCAACCTCCAGATTTGTGAGAGAGGAGTAGATCTAGAAAAGGAAGAACAGAAAGCAGCCCAAGACGCCTTTTTAACCTTTTTGAGAGTAAATCGGAATTTGGCATTAGCTCTTTTGTGAGCTAGGAAGTTTTCCAGAGAAGGAGCAGCTCGAAAAATACAAAACGTGGATACACTGGCTTGGTGTGCAATTGAACATTCCGCATTCCACCATAAGGACGAGGCGTAGGATCGCCTGATGCTCCCAGAAGGAGATTTTTGTGGAGGAGAAGACAAATCTAAAGCTGATGATATTAACTGAACGAAGTTTTCATACTGAGGCGTAACATCTAAGTTAGGATCAAATCTGTAGGAAGAGGAATCCAGGAACGAACGAAAATCAGACCAATTAACCTTTGAAATGTTCCAACTAGGAGAACGGGATTCTTTTTTTACATGAGAGGAGGAAGTCCCATGAACGGACACAATGATAGGAACATGGTCACTACCAAAGGTTCCATCAAGGGTATTCCATGCACATTTCAGGCTTAAATTAGGAGAGGAGAAAGTTAAGTCTATAGAACTGTAGGAATTTTGGTTTTTGAAATATGTAGGAGAGCCGTCGTTGAGAACCACAAGGTTGTAGTTTGAGAGTAGAGTTTGAAGGAAGGAACCATTTCTATTTAGTGACGAACTACCCCAGGCGGGAGAACAGGCGTTCCAATCCCCGCCTATGATAAATGGGTGAGGTAAGGAGTCAAGAAGGGAGGAAAGAGAAAGATCCTTTAGGTTACACAGGGGAGGAATGTAGACAGATACAAGATGAAGGGGATGAGAAATATTAGCGAATGTGTGTGAGATAGAAATATGAACAAAGTTGGGAGAGGAAGAAGGACTAGAGCCACCTGGGATGTCTAAATTGTGGGAAGAAAATGGAATGCCGAACCTAATGAGGATAGCTGCACCACCATAACCATCTTCGCGATCTGATCTAATTACATGAAAACCCCTAATTGAAAAAGTTGATGATTTCGGAAGCCATGTTTCAGACAACAATGCTATACTTATATTATGTAAATTTAGCAAGCCTTCTAAGGCTGCCTTATTCGCCACGACAGTTCCATTGAATAATATTAAGTACAGGCGTCATTTATAAGATAAGAAAAAAGGAAGAAAAAGAAGAAGAAAACAAAAGAGATGGAAGATTATGTAAGGAGGGCCAATGAAAAATTTGGCTAAAAAAAGTGTAAAGAGAGAAGATAATTTAACTAAACTGGACATTGTTGGACAAGAAGGATGCAAGGTTATCAACAAAGGAAGCAGAAGAAACTATGTTAAAAGAAGAAAGGAGCTCCGTAATTGCTGTAGACAATCTGGAGATATTGGAAGAGATATCGGAAGAAAGATTGTTAGAATTTCTGTGTGAAGATGTGGAGTGTTCAGAAGGTAAGGAAGGGTTGGGGAGAGAAGAACTATTCAGAGCCCATCCAACTGGGGGAGAAGGAGTATAGTAGGATGTGACAGTTGGAAATTGAGGAAGAGGTTTGGAATGAGGTTTAGACTTAGGTAATTTATGGAAGGTGGGGGATTTTGGACGAGGAGGAGAAGGTACCTTGGAAGCTACATTGGAAGTATTCAAAGGGAGAGTAGATGATGCGGCTCGATTAGCATAAGTAAATGCCTGAGTAGCAGCGCTGGAAGATTTAAGCTTAGCGGCTTCTTGAAAAGATACATTTTCAAAAGCCATAATTCGCTTGATATCTTTTTGCCTTTGCCATTCTGGGCAGAGACGGTTCGAGGAACTGTGACTTCCTTTGCAATTACGGCAAGAAGGAGGCTCTTGGAGATTGGAACATTCATTGAAAGAATGTTTAGCTGAACAGTGAGAGCAAATAGAATGTGAACTGCGACAATGACGCGCTATGTGTCCGAAGAGAAAGCATTTGGCACACTGAGTGGGGGAGCGGATGCTGGGAGAGACAGGGAATCGAAGTCGGTAAATGGAAATGAATTCAGGCAGGACGGGTTTAGAAAATTTTATTTCAACACTTCTGGTAGGAATTTTGCCATCTTCAGAGGAACGCAAAATTCGTCTAACAGATTGTACCGGAATACAAGATTCAATTTCTTCTTTTATATCCTCTTCGGAAAAGGAGGGATGAACTCCGGAAATTACTCCAATTCTGTATACAGAGTTGTGAGGGATAAAAGCAATTAAATTGTTGGATTCGAAAAAAGAGGAGTTACTTAGAAAAGCATTGGCAGTGGAAGCGGAAGGGAAAAAAATAGCAATACGCCCTCTGCCTCGAGGCTTGATGTCAGTGAAAGCAGTAGAGTTTTTGCTGATGGCTTTAGCCAATGCAAGTGGATGAAAGTTACCTAAATTCTGATCGGCGGAACTACTTTCAACGAAAACAGTAAAAGGACCCGGATGATCGGAAGAAAAGTTTTTAACATGATCGTTATTATTCTTTGAATTATTTTTATCATTGTTATTATTATCGTTAGTATTATTATTATTACTCCTATTATTATTATCACCACTATTATTATTAGCATCATTATTATTACTGTTATTATTATGATGATGATGATTATTATCAGAAATAGTATTATTATTATTATTATTATTATTATTGTTATTATTATTGTTATTATTATTGTTATTGTTATTGTTATTGTTATTGTTGTTGTTATTGTTATTATCATTTTTGTTATTATTACTAATACTATTGAGGTTAGTGTTGCTGGTGATATTAAAATTGGGGTTGCTATTATTACTGCTGCTGTTGAGCTCGGGGGCACAAGACGGAGCCGGTATAGGGAGATCAGCCTGAGAAAGCCTGATTTCCTTTGGTAGAGTGGTGGAAATCGGTGAAAGGGGATCAGCCGATTTACGTTTAGAGTTGAGGTCTATGTCCATGTTTATGGACAAGTTGGATGGGGGTTTAATTGATTTAGCCGGGTTTTGGGGCCATTATTTCATTAATTCGAATTTGTCTTTTTTTTTTTTTTCTGGGCAGGACGTATCTGTAGCTTTGTGATGATCTCGACAGAATATGCATATTGGACTTTGGCTAAAGCAAGTTTCTTCTGTGTGCTCCGGACTTCCGCATTTAACGCATCGTTTGTTTCCTTTACACTGTGTCGCAATGTGGCCATATCTCAAACAATTATAACATTGTCGGATTCGGCGTGTAAACGGTTCACAGAGGAATCTCACATTCCATAAGAATACATATTCTGGAAGCGATTGTCCTTGAAATGTAATAAGTATTGATGGACTTGGAATATACTGTACTTCGCCATTTATAAAGCTCTTCTATTCAATCTCTTTATGTTTTTAGTCGTAAATGATGGACATTCTATCATCTCTCTGATCTAGTCCTCTGTATAATTCAGATCTACTCCCTTATTAACACCATTTCGGGAGGTAAGAAAATTTGGAATATATGTCTTATATCCGCCTAAGGAGAAACAGACATTGTTACATATATTATTAGCCACATGCGGCGAGGACAGGTGAATTATGACTCTATTTCTTGTTACCTTTTTAATTTCTATGATATCTTTACATAGGTTGTTTTTCAATAAAATCTCTGCCGCTTTTAGTGCACTAATACGAGGTAAATTCTGTGTTTTAGAGTTACCTTTTTCTATGCAAACTTTGAAACTTTTATCATTTTGGTATTTGGTTTATATACTATTTCTTCTTCGTTATTTTGATTTGTGTTATCGATATTTAATTGACTGTTATTATAATTGATATTATTTTTACCATTACCATTACTAATGTCATTTTTATTTTTGTTGTTTATATTATTATTATTATTATTATTTATCTTATTATAATTATTCTGATCTAATTGATTATGTCCATTATTATCTATTATCATTAAATTTTCAGTGTTGTCTTGTATAAATGAAGAGGATCGAGAGTTTGTATTACTATTATTAACATTTATACTAAAGATCTGTCATTTCTGGGGAATCAAGTATATTAGAAGATGAAAATTTATTAAATAAAGTTTTTCTTTTGCTTCATCTTCCTGTTTCTACCTCTGAAGGTAGGTTATTTTCATCATTGTGCTGTTGAATTTGACTGAGAATCTCTTCATTAGCATTTCTAGTGTCAATTCGTTTCCCAAAAGTATTAATTAAAAAACAGGCAATCTTACAATATAGCGAAGCATGTAGGAGCAGTCGATTATTAAGCTGGTGATGAAGTAGTGCTTATATTTTTGAGCTACTGCACCATGCGCTGCATTAACGACCCGTCGAAGAATTGTCACACGCCGCGAATGGTTAGATTCTGCTGTTGTAAGTCGTTTTCTTTGTTCTTTTTAAAGAAGACACAAGAACACGGAACTTTCTATTTTCTAGTTCCAACATCACATCTCGAAATCTTCGGTCCAAAACAAAAACATCATTTTCTCTTAATAAATCTTTCAGCCCACTATCATTAGTAAGATGTTCTTTTAGTATTGTTACGTCATTCTCATTAGCATAATATGGTCCTAAACCATCAATGACATAACCGTCAGTGGTACAAAGAGTAAATGGCTTTCAGAGAGGAATTCTCTTTTTTCCTGATTTTCGCTGATGTTCATTATTTGCACTCTTCCGATGTCGAAGATAGATACCATCAGCAATTAAAATCAACTGATTTTCCGTGATGTTTTGTAATTTCCTGGCTAAGTCTGTTGTATGATCCATGCACAAGTCTTCTCGTTTTATAGCTTTTAATCCAAATCTTGCTGGTAACACATCAATTTCAAAGTCTTTCAAAATTGATGACGAAAAGTCTGAAACTTACTGTGGGCGATTAAGTCCGAGTAGAGCACAGGTCATTTTAGTTGAGTTACCACTTCGAAGTTTAAATAGAGCTCGAGTAATAGTGCGATTTTCCGAATTTCTCAATAAAAGCATCATTTCTCGTAATTTTATCAAATTTTCCCAGTCAAGCCCAGTGAAAATTTGAAGGCGTTCTTCTGATAGCGTGTAATCGACGACTTTATCTGTAAGTTCCGAGATGATATAGTAAGGGATTGTAAAACTTTGAAACTTTTAATACTTGTACGATACTTGTTTGCAATTTGATCTAAGTAAAATCTGTTTTTTATCGAAGAGTTAACTTGTTAAAATGAAAAAGAGCAAGTCGTAGAACGCGGAGGACCGTTAACAGATGGCTATAAAAATTTGAAAATGGTACCTGAAAAAAATGACCCCCCCCCACCCCAAATAGAGTTTAAGAAGATGATGGCTGCGTTTCACCAGGCCCGCCGATTTTGAGTTGGGAATCCAAAATACGCTTATTCGTTTGTGCTACTAAACTTTTGTTTACGCTTTTCCCTTTCATAGTTTAATTAGAAAAGTCTTTGAGCGGGGCTGGCGAAACGTACCCTCGCCCATGTAAAGGTAAAGGTTGAAAATTGTTTCATTCGTTTGTACTTGTTTGTTCACCACTTGTTTTTGTTTGTGCCCACCCAATTCCTAATCTGGAACGGGTGGGGGTAGTTCTGCCCATGTTGAGATAAGGGTTTAGAACGGTGCCATTCGTTTGTGCTTTTTTGTGCACCACTTGTTTTTGTTTGCACTCCTTCCGCTGCCGAGTTGGAATGGACGAAGCTGGAGAAACACTACCTCAAGAGCGTGAAATGTAGCGTTGTAAAAAAAAAGAATATGTGCTTCTAACAGTATGATTTGTATTCATACTTTAATAAAATTTAGACCAATCTTCTAATTGGCAGAAAAATCAGAATTAGCTTAATCATTTGTTTCTTTTATCTAGCTTTTTCTAATTTATTTCATTTGAAGACGATACATTAGGAAAATCACAGATGCTAAGTAAATCATTAACATACCGGAGTGTAATAACGAGTCATTTTAATTCTAATTGTCAACTTCAGTTTTCGTATATTTTATAATTTTTTTTTTTTTTTAATCATGAAAAAATTTTTATCTATTTTTGAACAAATTTTAAATTTTCCACGATTTTTTATCATTTCATTACTTTAAAATTTTTAGAAAATATAAAACTTTTTAAAAACTAGGAAAAAGTTTATTATATTTTTTTTTTATTGTTCTTTTTGGGTTTGTCAACCAGGGACCTTCATCCAGAAATGATAGACAGAAGAGTTAACGAATTACAACTTAATTCGATCGGAAATAGCTGAAATAAAGGAACTAATGGCTAGGACAGGACATGATATAGGAAGCACAATAGGGAGCCGTAATCCTTAAGTTGAAGAGGAGTAAATAAAGAGAAGAATGTTTCGCA
Organism: Icerya purchasi; assembly: GCA_039619475.1. NCBI lineage: Eukaryota > Metazoa > Arthropoda > Insecta > Hemiptera > Monophlebidae > Icerya > Icerya purchasi. The sequence continues at coordinate 546,203,047 of CM077115.1, forward strand.
GAAAGAGCAGAACATTAACAGACAACTACTTTATTAGGGTGTAGAGGACAATAAGGATAGGAAATCAAAGAATGACGAAATCGGGAAGAGACAATAAAATGTGATTACAGCGTAGGCGAATAATAGAGACAATAACAGAACGTGGAAGAAAAGAGAACTGTGGGAACCAAGAATCAGAAGTAAGGTTAGGTTGAATTGAGAGGTAGAAGAAACACGATTATTGGTAAAGGAGGAAGCCTAAGTTACACATTTAGAAAGAAAAGAATAGCCCGAATAAGATCTTCAAACTGAAAGAGGAGGTGTATTAGATTCAGAAAATATTGCTGAAATAGGAGAGGATTTAAAAGCATCGAGGAATAGACGGAGAAAGAAATTCTGTATTCCATTCAATTTGGAAGTAGAGATTTAGAGCCGCAACCATAGATAAATAAACAATAATCAAACTTGGAGCGAATAATAGATCTACGTAAGGCAGTGATACACCAGAATCACCTGCTTCCCATTTGGTTGATGGTAAGGGTTTAAGCAAGTTTAGTCTTTTAATAGCGGTGTAAGAATGATACGCTTGGAAAAGGTTAATCCACAACTAAGACAAACAACAAGCGCGAGGAAGAGATATCCAATTTAGGGATATATTTAACTAAAACGAGATTATAAGGACGTCGAGTAGTAAAAACCATGCAAAAAAAGATTTAGAAGGAAAAATAGAAAGATGAACAGAGGACAGAGAAGAATTAAGCGCTTCATTGACAGCTGAAATGCTGGAAGAAGAAGAAAAAGGAAAAATAAGGAAAGGGAGTTTAAAGGAAGAGATACCATAGAGCAATAGTGTAAATTTTAAAAAGAGTAGGACTGAGAGAAGAACTCTGGGTAATAGGAGAGGAAATGTGGATAGTACGATTCATCATAAGATTAATAAGGAGGTGAATTTGAACGGAAGGTTAATTGCTGCTATTGTATCTCTCTGAATTGGTAAATGAACATTGTCGTAGGCTGAAGAAACATCAGTAAATGAACCTACTGTGTAATGTTCGTGAATGAAAGATTTATAAATATGGAAAGCAAAAAGACTAATGCAATTGGCGGGACCAATGTCTGGCCGAAAACCAAACATATTAAAAGTAAAAGTAAGTAATTAAAAGTTTCTTGAAACCTTGATGCCCCAAGGAGATAGGGCATAAGATGGATTTTTTCTTAAGAATAGGAATGATGAGAAAATAATTCCAGGAAAGGGGAGTGATACCTCTGGGGACAAAAATGAATTAAAGAGGTCAAGGAGGGACGCAAGAAACTGCTCAGACAGATTTTTGAGGACAATATGCGTAATACCGTCTAGACCCGGTATAGGACTGGTAGAGTTTTTGAAGGACAGACTGTAGTGCGGAAGGGGGGAGAATAAAGTTCGTCAAGAACGTAATTCGACGAAGAAGAAAGACTATCAAGGGAAAAGTTGAGGTTAGAAGGACATTCAGAGAATGGGGATTTGGAAGCTTTGGCCCATTCCAAAATATAGGGAGGGGGAGTGGTTTTGGAGATGGAAGAACAAAAATTCTCCCAAGTTAAGTATGTACCTTGCATTATTAGCTCTTTTATGAGTAAGGGAATTCCCGGTAATAAAATTGGAGCGGAAGTTTCTGAAAATGGCTTGGCTAAGTCTAAAAGTTGCACTGCATTCCTTACTCCATGTATTTCAATTTGGCTTTTATTTAAATTTTAAATTAATAAACAGAATTAATTTCATTCAATTCAACGTGTTTTCATAAAATTTGAATGACATATTTTTGAAATTAAACTCAATTAATTTAATTTAAATTGGTTTAAATTGAATTAAAGTTTTTAACAATTTTACATTTATAAACACATTATTTTGATTTAATTCGATTTCATTTAGTTTAATAATTCTGATTTAGTCTTAATTTTAATTTGAAAGCTATTATTTTATGATATTCTGAAAAATGAATATAGTTACTTCAAAATAACTACCTATGTCTTCATTGATATGAGTATTGTATGTATTTTACTTTTATATTCTTTTACTTTTTTGATTCCGCTATTATAATGGTATTAATTTTTAAATGATTTTTTTGCATGTGTGAAAGTCTTTAGTTCTCTTTGCATAAAAGAACAATAAAAGAAAAAATTAGAGATGTTGAAAACGTTCATCATTTATTGGCTTTTGTATACGTTACAGGACGCCATTGACAATACCTATTCAACATCATTACAATTATTGTAATTAGATTTAAAAGAATTTAAAGAAAAGAAAAGAGAAGAAAACGCTAAATAATTAAACATGCATCATCGTCATTCTGCGCCGTCCTCTTGGAGACTTTCCAGCTATTTTTCCTTGGACAACTGTTTTAAACAGTTTTTTTTTTTTTTTTCTTTATTTATTTTTTTATGGCCTGGCGGCTAAGTAGCTTGCCATTTGACCACTTCCATATCAAAATAAGTTTAAATTATTCCACTTTTCTTCTCTTATCCTCTTCTTTTTCTCTCTTTTTTTTTCTTTTCTTTTCTTTTTTTTTTCTCTTTTTTTTTTTTTTTATATGAATAAAGAAAAACGTATTGGAAAAATGAGCAAATGAAAATCTAATGACAAGGACAATTCACCAGCCATCTATCCGGACCAACTGAGCAAGATAAATATATTTTTTTTGAATTTCCGGACAACTATGGCCGTAAATGAATTAACATTACCCACAGCCTGTCTGCCTGGAATCATTTATACAACAACCTGACTGTTCTGGTCAGTACCCGGGAACTTGAAATTCCAGACTCAACTGAACAGCCATAATATTTTGCTCGTTCGATTAAGATGGTACAAATTGCACCATATCTTCGTGGTCGGCGATGATCATATATTCTGGTTGAATTCAATTAATATAGGACGCACTTGACAGAACTATTATTATAAATACCTGTGAATAGTAAGGATAAACAAACTCCGGGAGCGAAGGAAAAAAAAAAATAAATAAAAAAATAAAAAAAAATAAAAAATAAAATAATCTTCCATACAAATATAAGTTAAATAACAATCTTGTTTTGAAAAATAAACTTAAAAATCAAAAATTGAGCCTTCTCTCCGCATCCTAGCAAATGATGCAGGGAATACGGTGGATACCTACCGAGGGATATCAATTTATTAAAAAAAAATATGTCTACTGTCTTCAAACTTCTCGCAATTAAACAAAAGATGAATTATGTCCTCCAAAAAGTTAACAGACGAATGGTTATTGCATTGTCCCTGGTTATCAGCATGCATAAAATTATGTGACACACGAGAATGCCCCATACGCAGTCTACACAATATAGTAACATATCTGCGGAGGAGATGAGGAGGCATTGAAATTAACACGTGGGGAGATACCATGGGTGTGTCGGAATTAAAGGTTGAACGATATTAAAGTATGAACCCTTCCTGGCCAATCGCCAATGCTTATTCCAGGACGTATAATGATTGCGGTTAATTACAGAATTTAAATCACCAGCTGGAATAAAAGGAAATTCAATGCCCATTGAAGGCGCATCCTTGGCGGCCCTATCGGCCACCTCATTTAGTTCTATCCCCGCATGACTTGGAACACAACAAAACTCCACAACACCGCCCTGTAAAATGATAATCGAACATTTCTCCCTTATCTCCCAAACAGTGGGATGATAGTTGGGTTTAAAGAGGCAATTTTGTAGCGCTAAAAGGGAGCTAAGGCTGTCGCTGCATATAACATATGTGCCCCTGCTACCAAGTACATTAAGTATATAGTCGCAGGCCTTGGCAATTGCCAACAGCTCGGCTGAGAAGATAGATGCCAAAGGTGGGAGTTTAAATTTTTATACAGTAACTTCGTCAACAACAAAGGCAGCACCAACAGGATCGGAATTCCGACCGGATTTGGAGCCACCAGTGAAGATTTGGGAATATCCAGAAAATGCTGTCTCTAATGCGGTAGTAAGATCTGCTTCCCGACCGAGAAGAGTATTCTGATTATGTCTAATATTGTCAAATAATGTTGTATTAATGTTTAAGTTAATAAGGTTAATTTCGTATGGAATTCTGAAATATTTAGATGGATATTTAGGAATTAGGGCCGGACAATATTTATAGTATTGAGGAATTCTGGCTGATAATAACGGTAGTTTAGAGGAAAGAAATCTCCAGTTATTACTAATACTATAAGTAATATTAAGCAGATGCGGATAACTATAATTACAGTACTTTAATAAAAATCTATCCGCCAACATATTTCTTCTTAACTGTAGTGGGGCAATCTTCGTCTCCGCTTCAAGACCCGCTACTGGAGCGGATCGAACATTTCCTGTTATAAGTCTAAGTCCGATATTCTGTAGAGTATCTAGTTTCCTAAGGTTCGATTTGGAGGCTGAGCCATAAAATATCGAGCCGTAATCAATTCTGGAAAGTATCAGTGATTTATATAACAAGGCTATAATTACAGGGTCGGATCCCCATGAAGCGTTTCCAATAGCCTTCAGGGGGTTCAGTGTTTTCAAGATTTGACCTTGAAGTATTTGGATGTGACGAGCCCAAGTAAGCCTTGAATCCAAATACAATCCCAAGTACTTCACATAAGACTTATGCGCGATAATAATCCCATTTATTTTTATCTTAATACATTCTGCGTTGTAGGGTCTTAATGTGAATATCACAACAGTAGACTTAGCAGGGGAAATTTCCAGTCTAATTTCTTGAAAGAATTTGCCACATAAGTAGACTGACTGATTGCTCTCTACTGTACATTCCTTTATCTCTTTATTTCTATTCAGTATGATAAAATCATCAGCATAGGAGAAAATTTGGGAGTTATGTGGCAACCGTATGCTGAAGACTGAATGTACATAGATATTAAACAAAACCGGGCTTAAAATTGATCCCTGTGCCAAACCCGTGTAAGCAACTCTACCAACCATTTCCTTGGTGACCGGGTTCAAAAATTTAAGTTTTCTGTTGAGAAACAAGTTGCTGATGTACGTAGCCAAGACTGTTGGAACTCCTATACTTACTAGCTGCCGATGTAATGTCAGAATACTAACATTATCAAATGCCCCCTTGATATCCAGAAAAATGGCCGAAAGGAATTCCTTTCTCAAAAAAGAAGCATAGATTTCGTTCACTAAATGAGCAGTGCAATCTAACGTTCCAAGGCCCGGTCTAAATCCGAACATTCCGGCTGGGAAGATTTTTTTATTCTCTATCCACCAAACAAGCCTATTATTAATGACTATTTCGAATGTTTTTCTAACACAAGAAGCCAGTGAGATCGGTCTGTAAGACGTAGCTTCTAACGGAGATTTACCGGATTTTAAAATAGGAATTATTATGAATTGTGTCCATTCCAGTGGAGTGATTGAGTTGAATAACAATTCATTAAATATGTGTACCAGAACGCTTTTCGCTTTGTTTCCTAAATTTTTCAGAATCGAATAAGTAATACCGTCTATCCTCGGCGAAGAATCTTTACCGTTATTCTTTAATGCCAATCCTAGTTCCTCGACTGATATGGGATTGGACAAAATATGAGATTGTTGATAATTGTTTTCAAGCTCGATTCCATATACTTCCGAGATGCAAGGAACATAACACGGGGCTACAGAGCAAGTAAACTGGTCGAACCAACAATCACTTTTTAGAGATGTGGAGTGGAAATTCTTATTCTTGAATCGTTTAGCTAAAGACCAGATAACTTTGAGCGGAGTGTTTCGATTAAACGATGAGCAAAATCTCCTCAAAGAGGCTCTTTTGGTGCTTTTGAGAAGTCTACGTGTTTCCGCATTAATCCTTTTATATTCAAGGTAAGCTTGCATCGTACCACTTCTTCGAAAAACGTTTAGTGCCTGATTCCGTTCTTTAATCTTTTCCCCGCATTGCCTGTTCCACCAGGGAGAAGCCGGTTTGTTACCTAGATATGGAGATGGTTTCGGAAAAGATTGATCCAAGGCAGAGCTTAACATTTTTAGAAAAAGATTATACTGTCCCAATGGGGTAGTTTCCATCTGGATTTTACCTACCTCCTGTTCCATAATATTTCTAAATTTTCCCCAATCACCATCTAAGAGTTTCCAGCGCTTCCTTTGGTCGACTTCGTTGATTTCAGGGAATGATGACGGATTTCTGTGTGTGATATTGATTTCAAATAATATGGGAAGATGGTCGCTACCAAGAGAATCGGGAAATACTGACCATGAACAATCGAGATAAATATCGGGCGACACCATCGTCAAATCAACCGGATTCGTAGACCGAGATGGATGAGGAATTTTAGTCGGTGTACCGTCATTTAGAAGGCACAGATTAGATTCAGAGAGAATTTCTATGACTGCTGCTCCCTTACTATCATTGCAATTGCAGCCCCACATCCTATTCAAAGCATTAAAATCTCCACTGAAAATTATATAGGCCACGAACTTAAACTGGCAAGAGTAGCTGAAACAGATGTTGGATTGATAAGATGTCCCGGGGGAGAATAATATGATATAAAATAAAATGAAGAATTACAAACATTTACCCTGATGGAAACTGCATTAGATTCCGAATTGTTACTAAATGATTTTAAATTAGTTTGAATCAGATCATGATCAATGTCATTTCTCACTAGTATGGCGACGCCGCCGTACCCGTCGGCTCTGTCATCACGATAACAGCTGTAATTTCTTAAGTGGAACTGTTTATCGGGGGATAACCAAGTTTCACATAATAATATTATATCAAAGTTATTATTAAATACAAAAACCTCAAACTCGCACAAATTACACAGGATGCTACGGGCATTCCATTGAACTACCCTAAGCAATGTGGAATAAAGAAGAATAAAAATAGAAAAGGATTCAAAAAAAGGTTGGGTTCGAGGCTGATTAGTGTATACAATTAGCATAAGTAGCTATTTTACTACACTTAAATGAATATGCCAGTTATTTTATCTTGTAGGAAAAAATCTATTTAAATAATACTAAATAATTATGGTATAATACTGTGAATGAACGGAATTTAATATTATTATAATTTAAAATTAGTTGTATTATCACGATAATTATGAATGTTTATTATATAACTAATGGAAAAATAGAATAAAATAAAATAAAATTCCCATTATACAATATTAACGGTATATAATACTTACTTTTTATTAGAGATCATAGGATTTTTCCGAATACTCTGTTTATTACCCTTAGGGTTTACGATATTGCTTTTAATCGAACTAGTTTTAGATCCAGACGGACCTGGTTTGATCGTTTTATCTAGATCAGATTTCTCCATTATTTTAACAGTTTGGCTTTTCGGAATTGTTACCCTTGCCGTATTCTTTCTTTTCGTTGCTTTCCCGTCTTCATCAGAAGAGAAGAATGAAACAGACCGTTTTAAATTTGAGTCTACTAATTGATTGGAATCGTGAAATCCTGTGCGTTTAGAAATCGGTTTTGGCTTCAAAACAGGGACGCCTGCTGGATGATCCTGTGTAGGCGGATCATGAACAAGAGCGGGGAAGCTGTCATCATGCGGCAGCAATGAAAATCTATTATAACTTAATTTATTAGAATAAAGATGTTGCTGTTTATACGTTTGGGGGGGTATTTCAATAGCTGTTTCATGATAACCTAGATTGTGATTGGCCATTAATTCGTTAATTAAAGATTGTCGCTTTTTTTCGGGACAATTATTATCCGACGATTTGTGACTACTTCTGCAATGAACGCATGATACAAATTCATTTTTGCACGTATCTGCCGTATGATCATTCTCAGCGCATTTATCACATCTGGCACTTCCTTTACATTGATTTGCCACGTGACCATATCGTAGACAACGGAAACATTGCCGAATTCTTCTGACGAAAGGGTCACACTGAAATCTAACGTGCCAAAGAAACACATAAGAAGGAAGGTTTTGTCCTTCGAAGGAAACAAGTACAGAGGTACTGGGGACATAACTTATCTCACCTTTAGAGAAGCATTTTCTATTTAAACGTTTGATATTATTAACAATGAACGGATCGCAATTTATCATTTCGATCAGCTGGTCTTCAGAATAATCTAAATCTACACCCTTAATAACGCCCACCCGTGAGATGAGATACGAGGGGATATATGCCTTGTATCCATTATTTATAAGGAGAGCTGCTATTCACCATTTCATTAGCTGTGATATAAGAAGAGAGTTGTACTATTACTCTATTACGGCTTACTTTTTTTATTTCGATTATGTTTTTATAAAAAGGCTGTTTTCTTATTAATTCAGCTATTTTTAATGCACTAATCGATGTTCTGACATTACTATCCGAATTTATTTTTTCTATAAAAACTTTATAATTGTCATTACTGAAATTGCTCGGGGAATAATTATTTTTATTTTCTGAGAAAACTGCTGCTCTTGTTTCAGCGTTAGAATTATCATTAACGTTATTTTTGTCTTTATCGGGATTGCTAGAGTTAGAACTATCACAGCTGTTAGAATTGTTACCTGTTTCGAAAATTGAATTAGCAATAGAAACATCTTTGTTTGTTATATCAGGCTTATCAGTATAATTACGATTACTCGAGATAACAAAGAAACTTGAATTATCATCTATGACCATTATATCATCCGGCGGCCGGTCTGTACCGGCCCCCTCCTCAGACATCATTAAGATAAAATAAACAATATATCGGTGTTATACCAGGCACCGGATTAAATTTGAAAGTTGAGTGTGTGTGTATGCGTGTGAAGATGCGTGTAAATGTAAATGTAGTTCCGTATGTGTAGGCTTAAGTTAAATACTTCAGGAATTATTCGAAGACGACGAACAACGCACTAAATGAACGCGACCAAACACCTCCGAATTACTCCAAATAAAGTGAACTTCTGTTTTAAACAGTTTATCATGTTCCATCTTGTTTCACAAAAAATACCTTCTTTCCCTCCAATATCTTTGACAGAAGAATTTTGCCTTGAAGTCCAGTTCGTCAAAGTACTTCGTCATTGGGGTTATCTTCTTTACCCATTTAATGCGATGCAAACGTCGATAACACCACGTTTCGAACGCATTTCTTTTATTCTGTATTGCTTTCGTCAATATCCGTGTCTCTGATGAATAACGTACCATAGACCACACAACAATATTCTCAGCCGGAGTTTCATATATATATATATATATTTCTTTTTTCTTTTTTCTTTTTTCTTTTTTTATCACTAAATACACCTATGTGCTCAAAGTTATTATTTTTTCGTTATCTTTGCCATCATTTGTTATTATAATCCGCAGAAACTTGTATTTATTGACTTCTTCAAGTTGTTTTCCTTCGGCAAAAATACGTAAAACACTGTTCGGTGTAACCTTTGCTATTCGCATGACTTTTGTTTTCATATTGTATTTCGCACTTTCTGCTACTAGTCTGTGCACCATTCTTTGTAACTGTTGCGGCCTCTCAACAATTATTACCTTATCACCTGCGCGTAGCTGATATTGCCAATTTTCTTACCGTTCACCTTGAAACCCGTGTTTGTAGAGGTGTGTGTGGTGTTTTGCTAACACCTCAGCATAGAGGTTAAACAATCTGAGCGCTAAATGACAACCCTGCCGTACGCGTCTTTGTATATTACGGGTTTGTTCCGTTGTGGATGACCCTATTGCTAAATTCGCTTTTTTTCGCCAATATGGATTTACAATGAAATACACATATCCTCCTTGCCGATATTTTGCGAAGGACACTGACCATTTTCTATAGTGGTTTGCTTTATCAAACGCTTTTTCGTAATCGACAAAACATGCATAGATAGTCCGGTTTACTGCTAACGCTTTTTGTGATAAGCATCTTGAACAATGCGATAGCGCCGCGAGTTCCTGTACGCACTACAAAACACTGAATTGTGTCTTGTTCAGCTGTCCATCTGCTTTTTTTTCGTAATTCTCTGTTTTATTATTGTAATCAGCAACTTTAAAGTGTGGCTCATAAGGCTGATTGTGCGAAAATCTGAGCATTTCCGAGAACCACTCTTCTTTGGAATAGGAATAAAAATATACTGGCACTTGGAAGTCTTTCGGTATTTCTCCGGTCCGATATATCACGTTTAATAGCACGCATAATATTTTTTCACTTTCATGCAGCAAGCACTTTATCAATTCAACCGGAATTCCGTTTGCGGCGCCAATTGCCACTATTTTTTTTAGCTGTCTTTTTTTTTTTTTTTTTTTTTGTTGGGCTTGGCCGACTAAGGGCAGCTACCCAGGACAATTGGACTAGATTAGAGATTAAATTTTAATCCGGTCAGAAATCGATGACAGAAAAGAAACAAGAATATGAACCACATTGGAAGACGGCAAAGCTAAAATATAGGAAGCATTATATGGAGTAGGAAAATTCAGCTTTAATAATTAAACGTACATGATATTACGCTCGGAGGAAAGACTGGAACATTCACACAGCACGTGGTCAGGATCACAAACGAAGGAACAGTCGCCAGAGTGCAAAGGACAATAAGGGGATCGGAAAATAGAGTAAAATGATACCGTGAGGATGGTAGTAATTATTATGATTGAACCGCAGACGGCAGATGGCAATGATGAAAAAACGTTTAAGAGTAGGAAAATGATAGAACCAAGAACAAGGAGGAGATCTAGTCTGAATAGAAAGGTAAAAAGAGTTAGGATTGGAAAAGGAGCACTGTCCGTATCGCATACCCTAATTCCGACATTGAGATATCTGGAGCTTTGTTCTTTATATAAAACCTTTGTACGTTCCGTTAAATGAATAATAGTACCGTAAACAAATATAACAAATAATTAAAGTGTATATAAAATATTAATCTTCGGAAAGTTTTTCTGTATTATATCCAACATTAGCCATAAGGCACGTGAGAGTGACAGTGGTTTAAGAAACCTGCTTCGAGCTTACGTTAGATAAATATGATTTTTGGGCTGTTGAACAAATAATAATCCCGAAAACGTTCTCAAAGTTAAGTGTATTTAAAATGCACATTTTAACAGAGTTTGTCGTTAATTTATAAGAATATTATCAATGAATTTTAAGACTATCATCAATTACGAATAAAAGTTAATAAAAGAATACTCGAGCAAACCAATAGCAGCAGTAGTAGTAGGGGAAGTAATGAAATGAGGATTTTTAAGGTTAAGGAGCAAACTATATTATTTAAAAGCGCGTTTACAAAAAAGAATTTTTATGGACAAAACGTTTTAAATTTTTTCAACTTAATACCGACAAACATAAATATTAGAAGACGGCATGTTGAAAATCGTGGAATGTTGTTACACCGGATTTCTAATCATTTAACATTCCCGTTCAGTATTTATTAATTTTTTTGCCAATATTTAAATTATCAAAAAAGACCATTTTGTTTCACGTTGTTTCCGGTTTCGAGTTTAATTTTTTTTCATTTTATAATTATCGTTTCGAATTTCTACTTGTGTTGTATCGGTTATGATTCGGTGCAATTAATTTTACACAAATTTATAAATTTCTACATACATTCCGCTATTTATGAAATTGCTTCTCTTTCGGGCAACGTACACAATAAAAACTGATTTAAAAACTGAAAGTAAATTATGCGTTATCAATTTTAGATTTATGGGCTACATCGATGTTTTTTTTTTTTTTTTAATATATCGCACTTAATTTATAAATATCATCGTTTGTAAATGAGTATGTGTTTCATCGTTTATTTATTTATTTATTTGCAAATTTTATTCTCGGTGGCCGAATGAATAATAAGTCTGGACTTAAAAAAAAAAACAAAACAAAAAGAACATTTTATATTGTAATTACGTGTATACTAATTTCTCTTATTCATGTAAATATTTATTTCCGCATTTCAATCAACTTAAAACGGCTCCTCCACCAATATGCTAATTGAAATGTGTAAAAATCAACGTGAAACCAGCGACGTCGGGCAAAGACTGCTCACCAGCGATAAAACGACAAAACGTACCACCGGCAGAAATAATGGTTCGGTTTGAAAACAAAAACCCACTAACAAAACGCAAACTGCTGCTTAAGAACTGAATATCATTTATAATCCTTTCGATAATGATAATGATAATAATAATAATAATAATAATAATAATAATAATAATGATAATAATAATGATTATGATGATGATGATGATGATAGTAATAATAATAATGGTAACAATATGATAGCAATGATAACAATATCGGGACAAAAAGACAGAAGAACTTTAAGTTTCGTTCGATATGAGATGTTCAAAGTGTGTACATTCATAAATCACGAAGCCCTCTCCGTTTTGCTGTCCTTCTCTTTGCTAAAAGCTTACGCACAAGTACAGGGGGGAACAATCGCATATGAGTAAATAACTTTCTCGTATCTCGCTGGCAGCAGAGAAGTTCGCAGAAACAATTAACGTGATTGTATTAATAAAACATATTGCCAGTTCTAGAATAAACCTCATCCTTGAAAACTAACATTTTCAAATATTTCGACGTCAGCCAATGAGATAACATTTCCACTGTATAATTTATTGACATATTTTTGTGCTTTATTACTCTATACTGTTTCCTAGAAACTGAAGCATTCCATTAAGAGCTACGTCGATTGATGTATCTCAGCGCTAAATGTGAATAACTTGTAAGTTCTGTTTCCATTATTGGCGCTAAAATGAGATGTTATAATAGAGTAATTTTTAAAGAAATGTGTTTTTTTCTGTTCTATTTGAAACAATTCTAAAATGATTTGAGAATTACGAAAACTTTATTAAATTATATATATATATATATATATATATATATATATATATGCAAAGGAAATGAATATGAGAGTAACTTTTTGAACTTTTTTTTGTAGATAAAGTCTATCGTCGACTTCGAACCATTGGAATATTTTATAGTGCAATGAAGTTTCATCGAGCGACACTTTGGTTTTGATTTAATCTCTCGAGTCGCAAGTTCTCTTCGATTTCAAATAATCCTCGTTTCCTTTTTATTTATTTCTTCCACTTACCACGAAAATTTAGCCCACATTTACTTTTACTTTTGATGTTTTTTTACCATTACACATCGTCAATCGTGAAATAGAATAACTTTTTCTGTTGTGATGTCTCTTTACAAATTCTTCCATATGAGATTTTGTAAACGAAATATTCATGATAAACTACATCGGAAGCGATATAAAACTATAAAACTACGGTGCTACCATTTCAACGGATTCCGTAGCATGAAATTTTTTTTTATTATACTGAATCCAAAAATTTAGTAATACATATTTTTTACCGGATTGTTTTCCCCGTTTTTTATTTTTTTTATTTTTTTTTAAAATTTTACATACATTTAAATAATACCCCCTTTTTCGATCTTCTTTAGATACTTAATCAACGAAAGAAACTAAAAAATGAAAAGAACATAATGAATAAAGTTTTGCTTTAAATCAATATTGAAAACACTTTCATCGAATATTGCGCATCATCATTATTGAGAGTGGACACAATCTCGCCAATATCCTGCAGGGAGTAGTTATTATTAGAGAACTATTGTTCTAAGATTAGGGAGAAGTTGGATAATTTTTTTTTCTTTTTTTTTTTTTTTTTTGAAATACGAATTTTTTTTGGGCTCGTCAACCAACGACCTTTGCCCAGAAACAAAAGGTAAGGAAAGAAGTCGGTTATATTTTGATCCGATCAGAAATTTTATCTAAAAAGGAACAAATAGCATGAATAATTCGTGGGGAAGGAAAGGATATGGGAAGCACAATAAGGAGTAGAAAGTCCAAGCTTCAGCAAATAAGAATATAAGACAGGCTCCACGGAGAGAAATGAACACTGTGGAAGAACAGATGATCGGCGTCGCAAATAACTGCAATGGAGAGGACAGTGTGGAGAAGAAATCAAGGAGAAACGAAATTTAGATAATGACAGCAAAGAATGGCCAAAGCGCACACGAACAATGGAAACAACATCAGAATGTCGAAGAAGAGAGGGATGCAAAAGAAACCACGAATATAGGCAGGAAGAGTAATTTAACTGACAGGTGAAATGAATAATTATTAGAAAAGGAGGAAGCGTAAATATCCGATATACCATGATCTGATGTGGAAGCTTTTACAAATTGATAAGTGTTATCGGATGGAATTTATTTAAGAAAAAAAAGACGAGAGGAAGCAGCAGCAGCCCAAGTACCAAAGAATATCAGCCGCTTCATTACCGAATATGCCCGAGTGGCTAGGAACCCACAGCAGATCAATATTGACTGAATGGAGATAGGAAAGATTGTGAATGAGTGAACGTATACCGAGGATAACAAAGTGTCATACGAATGATCAGGAAGAGGAGAGGATGTGGCCTGAAGAGCGCTCAAAGAGTCGGAGATAATTAAAAATTAAGAGTTAAATTGATTCGACGAAATGAAAATAATAGAGCGAAGGATGGTCGAATAATTCGTTTATGAATATGGAACAGAATTAAGAAAGGCGGAAAGATTCTGAGAGGTTAAAATCAGAAAGGATGAAGGAAGCACCAACACCACCAGGACCCCTCGAACCATCCGTATAAATGGTGTAACACAAGAGGAAAATAGGGAATTGATAGTGCTGTAGAGTACCTGTTTAATTACGGTTTGGGGGAGATTTTTTGCAAATGAGGGAAGGATAAATACCTTAAGGGAGGATGACAGATATCGGCGGAGTCGAAGGAAAAATAAGGGAGATTATTGAAGGAGATAATATACGGCCAAAATGAACTGCGACGATGTGAAATAAATGCCAGAATAGGGGTTTTTCGGGGAGTGAAGCGGCCAGCTGTGTTATAAATAATTGAATTGAATATTCGAACGACGAGAATTTCCGATCGAAATCAGCCTAGTATAAATAACTACATAATTAATTCTTATAAGATATGGCTAAGGTGACGAGAGTAAAAAAGCAGATCATCGTGCAAACAAACATTGGGGTTCCTAGTTTTTTTTTATTACTTTCTTTCTTTTTCGTTTAAAATAAATCCTCTTCTTCTTCGTCTTCTTGATTTACGTGCCATGAACTGCAACAAAGCCCAGAGGCACGGAAAGTTAGAATTCTATAATTGGGATAGGAAGTTAGTGGAGTTGAGATAAGCGAATAGTTTCTTTATATTAATTTCATCGTTACTCTTAGGGAGTTTTTTCAAGGTAAACGGAAGGAAAAACGTGGTGCGAATGTGATTATATTTTTGCGGCAGTCTAATAGCATGTGTTGAACGGAGAGAAGCGAAGAATAGGTTTCACGTATAGCCGGTAACTATTTGTTCAGGAAGAATGAGTGAGTATTTCATGTATGGCCAATGCGCAGTCAACATAGCGTCGTTGGCAGGTATTCGGTTGTTCGCTACAAGAAAACGTGACGCTGCTTCTTTCGCTGCGCAGTCTAGCGAATACGATCTTGAAGTCCACAGTAGTTATCGTAGATAATATTGCTTTAGTTATCGGATGTTGGAACTTATCGTGGGACTTTTGTAGACATGTTAAAGCATTTTATGTTTGGACCGTATGCCGATTTCAACTGCCCGTTTGATTGCGAATAATTCGACAGAGAGCGCGGAGTAAAGATGTGGAAGAATGTAACGGATAGTACCTATCTGTTCGGAGATTACAGTACATCCTACGAGAGAGTTTAGGTCTATATTCAAAGATTTGGTTTTCCATGGGAGGGGGAGTATGGAGGGGGTTGACTCATAGATTTTTTGTAAATTCGTGATATCTGAAATTAGCGACTTCGTCGCATAGGGTAGGAAATGATATATGGTTTGGGGGGTTTTATTGCGAAGCGAAAGAAAAGCTGTAGTATTTGGAGAGGATAAAATACGTATTAATAGTCTTGCGCTGAGGTCTTCCGACGTTTCAGCAGAGCCATTCTGGACATTCGTATTACATGCTAATTGTTGGAGAAGTTCTGAAAGCTCCCGGCGCCAATTTTATTGCGGTATGGTGTATGTCGTTCAGTTTGTTTAGGGTGACGGGCTTCGCTGATCCGTAAATTGCTGTGTCGTAACCACACTTTGTTCGCATTGAACTTTTGTAGATGTGCAATAAGCATCCACGGTCTGCCCCATATGATGTATGTGACAATTTTTGTAGAACATTTAATTTGTTTAGGCATGATCTTTTGAACCCGTTTATGTGAGCTTTCTATGTAAGATTTTGGTCATATGTAAGGCTCAACAAGTTTTTTACTTCTTCGTTTGAACGAATCGAAATGTTGTTTAGATGGTAATTGAACATTGTGATTACAGTTTCTAATTCTACAAAAGTTAACAGCCATGATTTTGCTGGTAGAGAACGAGACTCTATTTGAAACGGACCATTTGTATAATGCATTAATAGCTTTTTTGCAAGACTGGTTGACCTGTAATGATATCTGAAACAGGACGTGAAGATCGTTAAATCGTCCGCTTATAAGGTGTATATTTCACTGGGAGTGTTATTTGTTCAGTGACGTCATTAATGGCTAAGTTAAATAATGTTGGACTCAGTACGGAGCCTCGAGGCAAGTCATTAACTTGTTCTCGCAGATCTGAAAAATTCGAGCCAATACATACGGTAAAAACCCAGTTAGCTAAGAAGTTCTGTTTGAATACACAGGCCTTCTTCCACGAAAGCCGGGTTTATGTAAGGTTATTAAAACCTTGTAGCGCCATATGACATCGAATGATTTAGAACAGTCAAAAAAGACTGCTAACAAATGGCTTTTAGTAGCGAAACAATCGAGGATGCAGTTTTCTAGGAATAGCAGTTGATCTGTCGTAGATCGGCCTGGGCGGAAACTGCATTGCTGGTCGGAAAAAAATTTGTTGTTTTCAATTTCCCATGTTAATCGAATGGTAATTATTCTTTCTAAAATTTTGCACAGAACGGATGTTAGCAAGATCGTATCTATCAAGGGTAATTGGGTTTTTGTTTGGCTTAAGGACAGGGACGATTGTTGCAATTCTCCACGATGAAGGAAATTATACAGACATCACAAATTTGATTGAAAATGTCAAGCAACTTCATCTTGATTTCATTTGGCGCATTTTGGAGCAAAGCGACATGGAAATCGTCTGGACCTACAGCGACTGGTTTTGTGACTTCTATTTCGCGAAGAGTGATTTGTGAGTTATACGGTTCTCGGTTGTAGCTCGAATAATCCGGATGATTAATAATCTAGTTGAATATGTTTATTTTACGGAATTCTGACGTGCAAGTTTTATCGCTCGAGAATATAGTGCGTGGCGAAAACACTTTCTATTAACGTTTCTTCTGCGATCAGCTTATTACTTACGCGGGGATGCTAGATGAATAGTCGGATTATTCTCAAAGGATTCGACTTTCCGCCAAACAAACTTTATTGGAGTTGATGAGTTTATCGTTGAGATAAAGTTCCTTAAAGAATCGCATTTGGCTTGCTTTAGAGTCCATCTAGTTTTTACTCGCTGTCTTCGGAATTCGATGTGGTGTTTTTCATTGGGAATCATTTTTAGTTTTTTTCAATTCTGCTCGGCGGTTTCTAACGGCTTCTGAACATTTTTTTGTCCACCAGGATAGAAAATTTAGTTGTGATTTTATCGACATCGGAATTTCCCGTAGGATTTGGACTGCATGATTTTGCTAGCGAATCTAGTTGATTGGTGAATGAGTTGACTGCCGTATTTTAACATCAGTTTCTTGGACTTGTTGATAATCGCATATGCAGTAGCACCTGATACTTGTTCCAATCGATTTTTTGGTATTTGATTTTGTTATTTAGAACTATTGGTTTTTGATTATAGTTGTCTTTCTGGATAATCACTATGGTCGCTTCCCGCTAAATCGGTGTGAGTGTAGACTAGTAACAAGTTAAGCAGCTGATGAGAGCATTACTAAATCCAAGTTGGACCATGTGCGGTAAGAGAAATTGTAATGGGTTTGTGTGTTTGTGTTTAGTAGAGGAAAATCTAGTGAAGTTAGTACTTTTTTTTAGGGTTTTACAGTGAACTATTCCACGAAGGAGCATTAAAGTCGCTCATTAAAATAAATGGTGACGGTACATTTTTTATAATGGCGACAAGATGATCTTCGATTACGTCTTCATTAGGCGGAAAATAAGCCGTGCAGATAGTTAATGGGTATTTTAAGAAAATAGCTACTACCAGTGGTTTACTTTTTCGACAGCAAGAAGGACTCCTCTATGAGCTGTATTACCGGTCGCGCTAGTAGTCGGACTTGTGTTGAAGTTGGATAGATTGCAAAGCTGGTTGTTTTTGAGGTAGGTTTCTTGAAGACCGATGGTTATTGGATTATATTGGTGGATAAGGATTTTTTAAGATCCTCCAAATGACTGCAGTAGCCATTGCAGTTCCATGATAAAAATACGTTATAGTTCATTGTCATGTTTATTTGCAGAATTAAGTAAATTAAAATGCGAGTTTCCATTATGCGAGTGATTTTTGTGAATTTAGATTTTTGTTTTTCGATGCTGTATGAGTTTGTGGTTTTCTTTTGGTGCTGTAAGGAGTCTTTCCAAGTTGGGTGTGAAATATTTTGCTATTTGAACGGCATACTTGTACTCTTTACACATGTCGATGAAACATTTTAAGTTTTCGAAGGATATGTCGTATTTATCCTTTTAATTTTCCCATGTTTTCTTGAAGTAGCGCAAATATTTCTTTGAGCGTTGGATTCTCCGTATCGGAAGGAATTTTGGTTGACGATATGTCCGCATCTAATTCATTTGGGAAATGGGCATTCCTTTCGGTGGTCTCTACTTCCATTTCTTCCTTATCTGTCTTATTTTTCTTCTTCCCGAATTTATTTTTGATGGGCTGTTCGGTGCATGTATCAGATGGTTATGTGGAAAATGAGTTTTCGGTAAGTGCTCAGTTTTGTGAATCGATACTTAACTGTTGAAAATTTGAATTATAGTTTAGTTCGGTTTTCTGCTTAGTTATAAAGTTATTTTCTGGGAATTGGAATGCCAATTCAACAAAGTTTCAATAGCTTGATTTGGGACATATTCTTGGTAGTTTTCAGTGTGCGTAGGAGAATCTTCCATTCGGTGTCCTTTTCGTTGACACTTAAAACACGTAAACCCATCGTAGTTAATGAATATCCGATGTTGCTGATCATTGAAATCTATTAAGAAGATTCCGGATAAGTTTTGTTTTATTTCACTATTAGTATAAAATTGCCGCCTCCTTATTATGTGGCTAAATAATTGATTATGAGGGTTTAGTCTTAGAAATGAAATGTCGGAGATAATTTTTAATTTTAAAAAGTTCTTATGTATTGCTCTAAAACTGAGTTTGGGACACTTACGTGCGAAAGAATCATCTTTTTTACAGAAGGTGCTAGTCTTCTACACTCAAATAGTGCGACTCAACTTTAAAGTCAGTATGATTTTGAAAAAATTCGTCCACAAGTTCCTTGAATTTATGGTGTATGATTATTCTGTTCCAGCTGACTTTCGATGCGGCGATTATATTTTCTGAACCGTTTACGAAGTTCCTGATTGCGTAGAGGTAAACCCTGGTTTTGTAGTCATGGACGCAATTAAATACTATTCCTTGCTCGTTTTTGGGATGCGTAATTTTTGTTAGCGGTACGATTTTCGACTTTGTTTTATCGGCGTGTGATGGAGCATGTTGATATGTTTTCTGTTCGGTGGGATCTGGCGATAAGTTTTGTAAGGACATTGTATCAAGGAACTAAGAGCTCGTTGATTTAAAGCGGCGACAATAAATAAGCAGATAAAACTTACCACACTGCCGTAGATTGTTCGAAGAGATAACAGCGACGCGATAAGCTGAGGTTATAAATTACTGATTACTCCGGACAACAGAAACACGGAAACAAATGTGCGTACAGAACACTACAGTAATTCTGATTACGGTTCATAAAACTGAATACCCCCGCGATTTCGTTTATAATTCGGTTCCAAATTAGTTTTATTTATATTAAACAACTACAAACTAATAATTAATAAAGTGAATTTAAGAATCATCTAAAAACTTATTATTAAATTTAATTTGAAAAATTAACTCTCCATTTTTTACGATCAACATTTCATTGCGTTAATTAAATTTTTACAAAACCAGTGATAATTATTCTAAAATTAAATCTATTCGACATTTTCGTAACATCATTTAAAAGCAATATAAATCGGAGTCCGAATCTAAATTATTTCGCAATTATAGTACAGAAGGGGCTGCGTCATTATAAATTTTTATTGTAGCTACAAAACTGAATTACAATGAAATGGAAAATTTTCAACTTAAATAAACTCTAATCGTTTTTCAGAAAAAACCGACTGTAACTTATTTCGTCGCTCAGAATTATGTAGTGAAAAATACGTGTTTTATTAACTTTGTAGATAATATTAATTTTGATAAAAGAAGAATTAATTTTTTAAATTAATTTAGTTGTCATTTCTTTTGCGGCAATGGTAAATGAAATTTTTAATTTCTTAGTGAAGTATCGGGCGAAATTGTTAAAAAAAGTTCTTCTCGAATAATATAACAATCGGAATACGACGTCTTTTCCGAGGTATTTTTCTCGTATATTCAGATTTAATAATATAGAGCGATTAATTTAATTGTGCCATTGTTGCAAAGTGTAACCTTTTCAAAACGACAAAGAGGTATTCAATGAGAAAGGGAGGCGACATCGTAATTTTAATTTTAACCGATGAATTTTATTAAAATGTTTTTAATATAAAGTGATCCGATCACTTAAAAAGCAAAATATTCTAAGAAGATAAATGATTGTATTTTCTTAAAGAACTTAAATTCACAGAAGTTTTTAATCGTTATTTTAATGCACAACATTCGGTATATATTAAATGTGCTGCCAATTACGAATCGCAATATTTTATCGGAAGACAAAAAAACATTAAGTTTTTTTTTTTCATTTATCTTACAAAAAATGTTTTTTTTTTTTCAATTTTAATACATCTGTAGCCATTTTTAATGTACTTTATTGCCTCACTAAATGTAATTAAATATAATTTTATCTACATTGCGTATTTCTTTCCGGGACTGAAAATAAAAGCCAAATGGGCGTAGCTATATAATGGTCCGAAAAAATTTAATAAAACACGTATTAGAGTGCAGACCTTACAATGAAAGGTTAATAAAAATAACGCTAAGCGCGAAGGTACTGCAAGTGTACTTGCCTGCCTCAAGCGCAACGGATGAAGAAGTTGAAAAAGTGTATGATGAAATTGAAAACATAATAACCTAACAAAGAATACTCATCATAGGAGACTGGAATTGCGAAAGTATGTGCCCGTACTGATGAAGAACATTTAAAGGGGATCGATCATAAGAAAATATGGATTTTGAAAGTTGGAACCCCGAATGCTATGTATAGATTACGAAGGAGAAATGATAGAGGTGATCGAGTGATAAAATTTGCCATAAACAATCGACTTTCCACTCTAAATACTATGTTTAAAAAACATCCAAAACGATTGCCAACGTGGAAAGCTTCGGGTAATAGTTACCGGAATCAGATAGATTATATTGTAATTAATAATAGGTAGAGGAGTTCCGTGAATGACTACAAAACTAGAGACCTAGCGCAAAATGCGGATCTGATCATCGATTACTAATGGCAATCTTTAAAATATAGCTATACACCAGTAAAATCGGTGATGTTATGAACAATAAAACACAGTGATGGACCAGCACAAATTCAGCACCACAATTATAAACACAGAACTACAGCAAGGTACCGGCGACTCCGAGAAAACACGGAGAAAGACGAAAAACTGGATAGCCGCGGCCATGGAAACAACAAAATGTAGGGTGGAAAAAATACAAAATCACTGGATAATCGAGGAAACGCTACAGCTGGTGGAAAAAAGGCGTATACTGAAAAGAGAGTGTAGGAAAAAAAAAAAGGCTAACAATAGTTTACAACAGATAAATAAAGATACAAAATATACATGTAAGAGAAACAAAAATATGCACACTACTTCGCTTATGCAAGTGGAAATAGAGCGATCTGAAACGAAAAACCTTTTTACAGAAGTTAAATATCTATCCGGGGAATTTAAAACACATACGCAAATGATAAGAAATGGGTGTGGAACTATTACAAACCGACCTGAACAAATAGCGTGGAAGTTTGGATAATGTTCTGTAAAAACCTTTATGAAGACACCGAAGAAACAAATCATGATGTATCGGATAGTGTAACCAGACATCATGAAATCGAAGGATTTAGGATCTGAAGATTGTCATTAATTCGATGAATCAAACTTCTTGCATAGTGCAACGAAATCAGACATCATGAAATCGAAAATAAGAGAGTCAATTGAAAAATTAAAGAACAAAAATCAGCCGGTGAGGACATGATAGCCGCTGAAATACTGAAAAAACTTGAAGGAGGAATCGCTGCGCTATACGTGATATGCAATGAAATTTGGCACATACTGGTAAATGGCCCAAAGACTGGCGGAAACCAGTGTTTATTCCAATTCATAAAAAAAGGATCCACACTAGAATGCTCAAATTATCGGACTATATCTTTGATATCTTACTCAAGTAGTAAAGTGAGATGCATCACGTAATAGAGGAAAGATTAAAAAGTATTTTGCTAGCACAGATGGCAGAAGAGCAGGCAGGATTTACATGCACACAAATATTCAACGTCCGCCTTATTATTGAAAAATGCCGGGAGTACAATTAAGAAACATATTTATGCTTCGTTGATTATTCTGGACCTTCTGATTACTATGAAAGAAAATATGGAAGATTTTGGATAAAATGGAAATACCACATCACCTAATCGGACTAATGGAAGAATTATATGAAAACAATATAACATCGTTAAAAGTAAATAATGCAAAATCAAGCGGATTTAATGTATTGAAAGGGGGGGTCCCTACAGGAGTGCATATTATCGCCGTTACTCTTTAACACATAATGAAAAAAAAGGTAATGGAAAACTATTCGGGTGGCATAACGATTGGTAGCCGTCGAATTAATAACCTCAGGTATGCGGATGACATCCCCTCATCCTAGCGAAAGCCAAAACGCAGTTAATACCTGTAATGGATAAATTACGGTCGGCAAGCGAAAAGTTACGCATAAATACTGACAAAACGAAAATAATGATTGTTGATAGGTTTTGTAAAATAATCAGCCAGAAATTAGTACAAGTAGTAGACAGGTTTAACTATCTGGGATCTTTACGAAATAACGTAGGAAGTTGCGAAATATGGCGAAGACTAACTATGGCTAGAAATGCAAATCTGGAAGAATAACGTAATTAGTGAAACAAATAAGTTGAAAAACCAGTAAACTCTCTGATCGTTCCAACTGCCACATACGAGTATGCTGCAGAAACCTGGACGATAAAGTCAGCGGATGCTAAACGAATAGATGCTTTCGAGATGCGGCTGAACAGACGAGTAGCACGGGTGCCATGGGCAGCATACTGGACAAACGAATCAATAATACCAAAAAAAAATTGCGGATAACCGAACGACTCACAGGGATAAAGTAAATGAAAATATAGTGCGATCCATATAATACGACGAACAGCATCTTTGGAAAAAAACTATTCTATAAGGAAAATCGGAGAGTCGCAGACCACGACGAGGAAGATGCCCGATGCAATGGAAAGATCAAATAACGATATTAACTGTGGGAAGTTAGTAATACAAGCAACATGTCAGGCTGGAAACTGTAACTATTGGAAACGCGTGGGCAAAGAAGTTACAGGCAGTTATAGTGTCACCAAGCTCTAAAGCAGGACAAGGGAATAAGAAGATTTGTTTTTTTATTATTATTTTTTTTTTTTTTTGAATGAAATAATTAGTTTAATAAATCGAGGCAAAAACTATTCGTTATTTATCATGTACCCCTTACGTGTTTACTCGAGTGCTGCAACGAAAACATATGTACATAAAATTCTATTCGAGCAGATGGCTGCTTAATTAGGCAGTATTTGGTTAATAAGCGCTAAAAATAAGTTTAACATTTAATCAAATAATGTTCTGCTAAAAAATGTAAAGAAATAAATTTCGATAAAGAGCTTCTAATTTTTCTGAACTTTTTTTTTCTAATAATAAAAAGTTCATCGTGAAAGTTCTATAGGAAATTAAAAATCATTTAAAAAAGATACAATCGCGTTAATATTTTCGTTAAAACCGACGTCAGACATGTTACGGACGTTTCGAACGGATAAGCACAGCCAGCTCTACCGGGTTGTTTCGCTCGGGTAGAATATCCCACATAGAAACTTCTAAAAATAAAAAAACCAAAAAAAAAACCAGATAGGCCTGTCTATCTTTAGACTTCTGAAGATGGACAGTGCTTGTCTAATTCGAAACGTTTGTAATACGTCTGTCGTGGGTTTTGTAAAAAATATTAACACGGCTGTTGTACCGATGAGCCATGAAAGTTTAAAATTACATGTATTTAAAAAAAGGCGCGTTAAATTTAGAAGAAACACTAGAGCTTCTGCGGGCAACTTTTCTGTAATTGACTATTTGATAAGTTGTATTCGATTTTTCAGACTGTTTTCGCTTTTTTGTTTCTTCAGCTAATTACGTTTTACCTGAGGTGAATTAACAACAGGCTCTATCTCGATGCTTGCCAACTAACTAGCGCGCTACTTCTACCAGACGAAGATATTATAACGTGAACTATAAGCAGTAATTACCCATGTCACCTTATTTCATTGACAGCATCGAACTATAATCATTAAGAATTCGAACGAAAATGGGCTGCCGATAAAGCGACCGGTTGATTCGGGATTATAAGCCGGGAGAGCGGATCAGGCAAACCTGTTATTAGATAACCCCGAATGATTTACGTCAAAAAACACGGCTAGAAAATCTTTAAATAAAAGAGCAACGCTTAATAGTTCGTATTATAAACAACCTGCTTGCTACACTTTTCGCTCTTTTTATTTTACTTTTTCATTAGCGTTAACATGAAAAGTAGCACTTTTACAATAGCTGTTATTACGGTACAGCGGCCAAATGAATATTTAAAACAGATAAAAGAATAGCTATCAAATTTTTTTCGAATGTAATACCGATTCGTGTCATAAGAGACGTGTAAACGAACCAACTCCGGAATGTGTTTCTTTCTTTTTTTCCCCGATAAACCGTCGCTTCATACGAAAATGTCAAAATCGTCTACGAATAGCATGTTAGCAGGAAAAAGGGAAAATTAATAAGCTTAATAAAGATCATTTTTGTTCTTTTCTGAAATTTTCAATATGATATAACCGCGAACAACGGTAGAATAATTCGCATTTTGCTTTGATCGAAAATTTTATCTAAAAGCAAAGAGAATACATTGTTTAAGAAACTCGAAACATATTTACATAAAGAGACATATTGTTCCTAGCTGTTAAAACCGTGTATGACCGAAGATAAGTAATATACTGTGCAATGTGCGCCTGTACATTACTTATTTTAATGTTCCTCAGACTGATTGCAATGT
Organism: Icerya purchasi; assembly: GCA_039619475.1. Lineage (NCBI taxonomy): Eukaryota > Metazoa > Arthropoda > Insecta > Hemiptera > Monophlebidae > Icerya > Icerya purchasi. The sequence continues at coordinate 546,228,447 of CM077115.1, forward strand.
TATGTACATTTTGAAAAATGACTAAATTCAATCTTATTAACAAAATTCCAGCGATGAGGCTGACGTAAACGCGATATTTGTAGGAAAAGTTATTTTCTCCTATTTCTATCTATATACTGTTGTAAAATCGTATTTCCACTTTTTTTCATTGTAAAGGAAGAGTAAATTTCCCTACAACGTAATAAAACAGGGTTGTGTATGTGTATTGTTTTTTCCTGGTAGCATATAGAATAAGTTTGCAATAGTTGCTATCGTGTTGACTATTCTATTGCCAGCATTTCCGGCGCAGAATCCGTAGCAATAATTGTATTGCGATCGTTGGTTTGTACCTGTATAGCCTCGTTAAAATTCTGTTTATTATAGTAGAGTTCTAAAGGTGCCACTTGCTAGGCTGCTATTGACTAATCTGTTACTAGAAGTATACACCGGATCGATTTGTCAGAGATAAAAGAAATATTTTTTTTCTGCCTGTATTGTTGCATACATTTCGACGTCTGAACTGAACGTTATTTTTATTATTCTTAATTAAAAATAAAATACATAACAGCTCTTTCACTCTGGCAGAAGCTTCCCCACAGATTATCTAACGAAGATATCGAATAATTTTTGTTTACGGAATAAAAATTTGCAACACCGACTGGGAGAAATGAATCAAGCAAGAAGCTTTCAAAATATGATAAACCTTTTTTCATATATTATAGGTTTGATTTATAAAGAAATAGAAAATGTTTTAAAATACAAAAAACAATATATAATATATGTGTAATAATACGATTAGACCGAGATTGTTTAAAAACCCCTTCAAAAAACTGAGCTTACAGAGCTATTACATATCTACATCCATGGGAATCGAATTTCAATGAAATGGCAACGGGCGGTCGTAGTAACCCCTACATATATATATATATATATAAATGTGTGGGGAAAAAAGCGAATGGTTTAAGAAAAATTAGGGCAGTATCTTTGTATTACGTAAATTACCAAGAAAAACTGATTAACAGAAGATTACCGTAAGGATTACTGACAACAAAAAGTGCTAATACCTCAATCAGCTAACAGAATATTAAAAAAAAAACAATATATATTACAAACCGTCTTAGAAATCAGCCCTGAACGAAATCAGTTGTGAATTATTTAGGTCTACATGTAATACTGGAGGGTAATGAGTTTAAGAATATATAAATGACCTGTGTTAGCGTTAACAACTTTTACAAGCATGAACAAACCAGGAAAATTGATTCGTGCATCATTTGGAATTGGCGAAAATTTTACTTACTAAATTTTCTCCCACGTCTGGATAAGGTAAAAGTTGGCCATAAGTGACACAACTCGGTAAAAGGTGATACGGCGAAGTATCTCTATATCACATGAAACACAATGATAAGAATGGAAATTGACCATTTTCGTATAAGTCTAACTGACAGCCTCTATTGCGAGAAGCTAAAGAGAATGGTCGCCATTATCAAGGAGCAAATATCTTATAATAAAATTCCAACGTACGCATTTTGAAACAATCACTGAAAACTCATTTCAAATTTTCTGAGCGAAAAAAATTTCGCAATAATCTATAAAAATAATGCGCAATAAACCTTTCAGCATAAGCTACCTCTGATCATCCAGTTTCTTCAATTCATTCCATCGAATCAATATATACCAGAGTTTCAAATAAATTAATATGGTGTCCACATTTTTCTTGTTTTCTCTCCTTTCGAAACGTATCCATCGTCTTTTTTCATTATAGTCATTTTTTTTTTTGGAATGATTCCTTCAGAAAAGTTTGTAATAAAATTTATTGAATCTTGGGAAAATTTTTGAAATCCACGAGTGTTTATTTATCCTATTAACTAATCCAACTTGGTAATAATTCTATAAAAAGACCTTTTTTTTCCAAGTAATTCGTTGCAATTAAAAATTGGTTCTTAATTATTTCAAAACAAAAATTAACTATCAATTTTATCACGTTATGACTATACTTTTTGTCATACCAATAGCATTACTGGATATCAGTACAACTGAATATTATAAACTCCCATGCTTGCAGATCTGCAGAGTGCTCTATATTAAGTTTAACGGTTGTCGTGTAATCAAATTTAGTGGTAAAATTATTATTTTTGCGCGACCCCTTAAACATATTCTTTCGCTTAAATCTAAGTTTCATATTATTGCTTTCACTTGTTTTTTTTTTCCAACTCCTCTTTGGGCACGCCAGCTAAGGACCTACACTCAGAAACAGCAAGAAAGAAAAGAGCCGTCAGTTAAATTTTGATTCGGTCAGATATTGGACGATATAAAGGAACTAATGGATAAAATAATGGATGGCGAGGGAAAGGACAAAATATAAGATGCACAGTAAGGAGTAGGTTGAGTTTCAGCAGATAAGAATATAGAATACAACATTCGACAGAAACGAATGGGCATTCAAAAAAGATATGATTGGTGTCGCAAACCACCGCTTCGTTGGGGTACAGAGGACACAAGGAAAGAGTGAAAACGAGTTAAAGGGAGAGCAGAATGGCCAAAACGCAAGCGAATTATAGAAATGACAACAGAACGGGGAAGTTAAAGTAACTCCAAGAACACCAGGTATTAGAAGGAAGATTAAGTTATATAGATAGATAAAATGATTGATCGTTACGAAAGGAGGAGGTCTAAGTATCTGAGCAAAGTTTGAGATGAAACTTAGTGTACATAGCGAATTCAAGTTAGAGGATGGGATTTTTCTTAAGAAAAGGAACGAGAGGAAGCAGCAACTCGAGCCAAGGAGTCCGCCGTCTCATTACCTTTAATGCTCATATAGTTAGGAACCGACAGTAAATCAACACAGATAGAGTAGTGAAAAGGAAGAAAATGGACAAGACAGCGTATGCGAAGAATGATGAAATCGGAAGAGGTGATCAGAAAAAGGGGAGCTGATCGCTTGAAGAACACTCATGGAGTCTGAAATACCCAAATAATTAGAAAACAGACGACCGGAGGAAATGACGATAATGGAGCGTAGGATGGTCATTAATTCGTTTATAAAGCTAGAACAGAAAGAAGGAAGACGAAATGATTCAGATAAGTTGAAATCCGGAAGGATAAAAGAAGCTTCAACACCATGAGGTGGTCCTCTGGAGCCATCCGTGAAGATGGTTACATACGATGGAAATTGTGAATTGATAATGCTGTTGAATTCCTCTTGGTTTTCGGGAAAATTTGTTATTGTTTGAAAAATAATTTCCATTACAAGTTAACATGAACACGGGGTAAACAATTGATTTTATTATCATTATTCGTTAAAAATAACGATTAGCGGCATTATAGATCGTCGTACAAAACGCCTATGCCTTCCATTTCAAAAAAAAACAAACAAAAAAACAGTTGCACCTATAGACAGAAAAATAAATAATAACATACTTTAAAAGGTCGGTTAAATCTACATTACTAAAATTTATCGATTAATTTTAATCACAATAACTAAATTACAAAAAATAAACACAATTAACACTCTAAAATGGAAAAAATAATATTGTTTTTTATAATAAATAATTTTCGGAAACAACTGCGTTTTAAAAGATATTTATTCGCTTAACGTTTAAATATTTAATAATATTGTTTTATTTGTTTTATTTTAACTTAGGGAGAAAATTAAACCTACACTGAGTGCAATCAAATATAAAATTTTATTTATTTTTTTTGCTTATAGCTTTCATCGAAAATTCTTCAACGTTTACACTCATTGCAGCTTTTTTTTTTTTTTTTAAGAATAAGTTGTGGGTCTCACAGATATGGCCGTTGTGTGAGTGCCCAACACTCTTATCAACGTTTATTATATAATAGATATATAGTACAACAAATTACAATTAACTTATCTTATTTCATTAATAGCAATAATAATAAACTTGGCATTTTATTTATATTAAAGTAATAGCATATATACGTGTATGCCAATACATAACATGCCGCGTAATGCGCATCTGTACACCAATATATATACAGAGACAGCTTAATATTTAGAATCGAAATAAAACACGATCAGTGAGAGCCTAAAATCCAGGAAGGACACGGCAAAGTGTCAAACACCGACAAAACCGTAAACAGAAAAGAACCATTAAAGAGAGTAGCGAGATAAAGGACGAAACTCTTGATCTTTAGTCTTTGCACCATTCCTTCAACCATTTTCGCACCTCTTTTTTCCACACACCAATTTTTCTTTCCTCTACTATATGGTATTAGGAATTGTACTTATTTAAATTAATTAAAATTGAGTCATCAGTGTCGTCAATTCGTAGATTTACACCGCGCGGGGATAGATGTAATATGTATTATACTTCGGTTTCTTGTTAACCGAATTTTTTCCCTCGAAGGTTAATTCGATATTATTGACCTTAAATTCTAGTAATCTATAATAGAAATAGTACACATCTTGGGGAGCATTTCGTTGTTTTCCTTCCATACATAATTGATCTGAAGTCGATTTATTTCCAGTAGGATATAGTATAAGTTTCAAAACACCTCTTCTGTATTTTACTTATTTTATTTATTTTCGTTTTCTTAGCCTCACATAATATAGTTGAATTCCTTATGATATTCTAGACATTATTATCGAATTATAGTATATACGTAGAGTTCGATATGATAGTACCTGCTTTATTTTATATAAAGCTGGAATTGTCTATCTTATTTTCAAGAGTTTCAAATTTGAATGTGTTTTTTCCAGTTCAAGGATTTATCAATATATATATATATATATATATATATATATATACGTAGATATTTAATGTCATGAACGTTCTCTATACTTACAGTGAAAATTTTAAACTGCAAAATTTAACCTACCTCCGATTTTAAGGCGCGCACGTAAGTTTCATCGTATACGTGTTTAAACTAAGCAATTTCTACTTAAAAATTAAATTACCAACACGGTCAAGTTTTTTTAATTTACCAAAATTGAAGGGAATATTTGTTGTTAAAATGATAAATATCAATACAAAAAAAAAAAACAATAAATGATCGCAAGTAAAGCAGATCAAGTGCAGCGCTAATTAATAAGCCAATGATGACAATGCGTGATTCTGTTCAATAATTAATAAACGAGGGTTTTTCCAAATGCAGTATGGTATTTAGAAAGTTTATTGCTGGCGGCAGCCGAATACGCTGAATACTCTGGATTTGCGCGATTTATGTCAAGAAATGAAGAAAAAATAAAATTTATTTCCTTTCCATAAAATTAAGATTCCGTTATCGTTTTCAAAAATATGTGACGTAGTTTGGAGATGTTGCGATAGACCATATTTTTATTTATTTTTTTTCATTTTCACGCCTATTTGTCGTACTCAATTGCTCCTGTTCTCTTTCTTGCTATTTTCATTTTTCGTATTATTGTTTTTATTGCGTAATCATTACAATTTTTAAAAACCTTCTTTTCGCTCTTCTGATTGAATGGCTTCCGGAAATTAATATTACTTTTTTTTAATCACGTAAGTAACCTAGTGCATTTACCGATATTATTATTAGTACAAGACTCTGTTTTCTGTAGAGGGAATGTAATTCCACAACGGAGGCGGTACCGTTTGTTATCGATTAATACGACAGGTAGAAGCATTAATAATAAAATACGGGTTAATATACCGCGAAATGCGCGTGAATTCCAGTAATCTTCTATATCGGAAAAGAGGGAGTAGATCCATAAATGGCGCTAACACATTAGCAGTTTTCCTTTTAATGCAATTAATCTGCTAGTGTAGCGCTGACGAAGATGAGTTGAAAATCTGTTGCCAGAGTGGCCAAAAAATAGCCAAAAATCATTCATCATCAATCAGAAAGCTGACAGCTCTTTAATGCTACAGAAATTTTTCACAGTTATTATGTATATTCTTCCCGAACGCTATGCGCTGCCGCAAGAACGTTTTCGAGAAGTTGCCAGCTCCTTTCCGAATTCGGACCTTGCTCCTTCGAAACGGGCATTTTTCTTGCTTGAATCATCAAAGTGAGTAGCGCAGAAACGGTTTTGACCGATCGTTATAAAGAAGTTTTCCATTTGCATATCCTTTGGTAAATGTGCGAATAGTGTAGGAGTAATAGGTTTCGAAATCAGCCGGCTTCTCGCAACATTTCAGAGAAAGCTTACAAATAAAAAAAAAAAAAAAACGTTGAAAACCGAAAATAAATTTTAAGTTCTTTCGTGATCTAAATATATTTATAAACGTAATTGTTTTCGGTCCGACATTGTGGACTGGTTTCAACAGTAACGGTAAAAAATATAACAAAGTTTTCAATTATTACAGTCAGTGTAATAATTCCGTCTACACTAGTACGGGGAATAAAGATTTTACCTAAATCGCCATTACGTTTCTAGTTGTAAGTTCGGTTGTTGTACACGATATAATGAAATCCAAAAAAAGCAATAACAAATAAATAAAAATAAAAATTTCCGACAAAATTCGGGTTACTAATTTCTAACAAAAAGTATTTAGGCGAGTCAAATTAGATTTTCCCTTTGGCAAAATTTTCCGATCAATGATTCCAAGTGGAACGTGTTCAGAAAAGTGTGTAAAATAACATATCAAAATGCACCCCCGAGAAAATGTGTGCTAAATTTTTTATTTAATAATTTAGATGAAAAAACGTGGTCTCTTGCTAATAACTTTTTGATTTAAATTTTTTCGAAAAAACTGATAGCACTATTTGAAATTTACAAAAGAAAATAATATATTTTTTTCAATTAGAATTGAGTGAGCAGTAATTTTTTAATTAACACTTCGATTTGAGCTGCGTTGAGCCGTGTACTAGGCTGAGTGTGGACCGGTGCAAGGTACCGCACATAAGTGGCTATAACTATTAATCGACAAAAACAAATGGCATAAAACCAATTGCATATTAAAAAGGATAATTTTTAGTAGTAGTACATATTGTTGAATGATTTTTTAAGTATTGTAAATATTTCATAGATGAGCTTGAAATGTCGCATGCAACTAATTTTTCACTTTTTCATTGTTGTTGAACAGATAAATAATTAGCGCGCTTTTTTAAAGGGGTGCATTGTTAGTTGACACTATTAACAAGCGAATGCAAAAGGTTTCATCAAAAAGTATGAATCGCGGAATTATTCCGAAGCTAAGACCTGATTTTGTCTAATTTAACTCTCCTAATTCGGATTAGGAACACTTTTCTTTCATCTCCTAATAGTAGTCAATAAAAGCCGAAGCTGGGACCTCTGACATCACAACCCCAAACCGTGTGCAGAGGGCAAAAAGTAACCTAAGTATTTTATTCGGAGCCAAAAAGTCACCCAAGTTTCCCCCAATTTCCCCCAAATTTCCCCGAGTTTCCCCCAATGTTTGCAAATTTCCCCCAAATTCCTCCGTACAGGTTCCGCGCACTTCCATTACTTCGAACCGATTAAAAATTAACCCAAGTATATTATTTAAAGTCTGAAACTAACCCAAGTCCCCGCCCACCCCTCCTGTCTACAATGTTACCGCGATCTTTTTAATTAATTAAAAGTCTAAGTATATGTAATATAAAATTAACCCAAGTATATTATTTAAAGCCCGAAACTAACCCAAGTCCCCGCTCACCCTTCTTGCCCACTGCACTACTGCGATTTTTCAAAATTCAAGGCCTAAGTACGAAAATTCCAAATTTAACCCAAGAATACTATTTAAAACCCTGTATTTAACCCAAGTCTCCGCTCGCCCTTCCCACGATCCTGCGCATATATCCAACATAACGTTAGCCGCCGCGAAAGCATACGTACCGTTCCCGCGCACGCGTCGTCCGTTCCCGATACCGCGATCTTTTTTTTAAAAAATATTTCGAAGCCTAAGTACAAAAAATTCTAAAATTAGCCTAAGTATATTTTTTCATTTTCGCGATTCCCCATTTGTACAGGTAAATGTGGAATCACACACGCCGTTCCCGCGCATATATCCATCATAACGTTAACCACAGTGAAAGTGCACACCCATTCCCACACATCGCGCCCTCTACTATCATATGTATGTATTATACATGCCTTTGCGTGTAATATATGTAGCATACTTTTTAATTTTAATTTTTCGAGGTTGGGAGGGGTAAAATTTTGCCGGAGTGATAAAAACGTCTGAATCTCAACACTTAGAACCCAAATTTTAAAGGAATTTTCCGAGACGCGCTCCATTCCAGCATTTTTTTTTTTAATTTTATTTTTAAAGAAAATATTTGAACGTTCCATCAGTCGAATGAGAGCGGGCGAGTATACTGCTACGAGATGTATTATGTAAGCGCGACGGCGGCTGTAATGGAAATATTTAAATGTTCCAGCAACTAGTTGAAACTGTCACCAGGTGAGGTGAATTCCAGTCGTTCGTTTTGAAATTAACCAGCCGATCATCTATGCACACTCTCATACGCCACCGTTAGAAACCTGTTCACGATCGCTACACGTTCACACACGCACACATACACACCGCCACCTGATATATATTTTTCCTTTTTATTTTTTCATCTCTTTTCCGCTTCCAATCTTTTATTCAATCCGTTGATTTTATTTTTTTTTATTTTTCCGTATTCTCCGTTCATTGCAAAAGCACACCGTCCATTCCTGCACACATATCAAGCATTGAGTTAGCCTCTACAAAGGTACACTGTACTATTCCATACACGCTCCAATCGCCACCGAAATAAACGCCGCGATATCACTCCCACACACACACACGCCAACACTTCATACATATTTTATTTTTGAGTCAAAATATTATAGAATTAGCCTAAGTATATTTTTCTTTTACGCTTCTGTTTATTTCTTCCGAACGTTCATAATTTTTATAATTTTTTTGTTTCTCCGATTCTAAAAATTAATCTGTCAATGTATTAGCCGCTCTTTCATTCGCACATAATGTTCCCTCGCACTCATCTGCTACCGGTAGTTCTCTTATCGTTCATAATAACTTTTTTCAAGTCTAATATTATAGAATCAGCCTAATAGTATTTTTTTCGCTTCCAATCATTTCCTCCGTCCGTTGATAATTTTCTTATTTTATTTTTTTCTCAGGTTCTAAAAATAAATCCATTGATATCTTCACTAGTAAGATTGCGCACACATCTTTTGCCGATATTTCTCATATTGTTCATAATAATTTTTTCATGTCTATGTATTATGGAATTAGTCTAAAATATATTTTTCCCCTCTAAAGACTTTTTCCAAACGTAAGTATTCAAAAATTAATTCGAGTATATTTTTATTTAACGCTGTTTCATAATTTCCCTCTCCCCTATCCACCCTACACAATTTTCTATTCTTTCTTATTATTTTTCATGAGTACATCCTCCTGAAACTACAGTGAAACCACACCAACCATTCCCACGTACCCATCTGCTAACAATGATTTTCACATCACTCATATTAATTTTTTTTTCAGTCTGTTAGTTTATGATTATTTCATTTTTTTTCAAACTCTAAATATTTTTTTTTTTTTTTTTTCAATATCTTTCATATTATATTTCCCCCCCCCCCCCAATATGTCCGCGTACACTCATAGTGCAGAGGTACTTCGCTTATATTCTTGCATGTATGTTGCTATACCGTTGATTTCGATCGTGTGTCAAGGTCATCGAGTCTACCCAAATCTTCCCTGTCATATCTTTTGTAGAAAACCGGTTCATATGTACACACACACACCCACCCACACACACACACACCTACCCAATCATACTTAAGCCAATGAACACCTGCAAACATCGCTCATATCTGTATGTAACCAACTATCACCAAAGGAATGTGGTTTTTCTGGTACAACCCACCATCTTCAAAGACTTGCAACGAGCTAGAATCTCGAAAGGATCTGTTCAGGCAGTCAGTATTAGTGCTATGTTGAACGTGTAGAATTTGTTGAAACTGTGTTCTTCACGCATTAATAAAAGTTTGCTCTAACGTTAAAGTCAATAATTTTCTATATTTTTTAGTAAAAAGTTAAAAATATTATTCAAACATGAATAACAATACCGATTCGATTGATAATAAAGTCGACGAATTTATTCAGAATTCATTTTCGGGTGATAGTGTCCCACATACAACTTCATCACCTCCATCACCTCAGTCAGATGATGGTTATACAGCAGAAGGATCAACACCTTTTGTACATAATATCATTGGTCCTGTATTATTAACAGAACAAGCAGATATAGCGGAATATTTTGTAGATATCAGCATCCATATAGATTGTGATTATGGTTTTCGAGTAACTGAACTAGCAATGATTGATATGTCTGGCGGAAAGTGTTTGCATACGCTGTATAAACCAAGCAGAGCATGGCATGCATAAAAAATGTCGCATTTACAATGTTCTTCGGTGAGTCATTACTTGAAAAATCCTTCATTATTTCCCTGTCGGGAAGAAATATTTATGGCACGCGATATATTCACGATATTATCTCAAAAACCGAGAACTCGCATATATATTTTAACGGTATATGCTAAACTTACACTAATGGAACTTAACGAAAAGTCTGAATTATTGCATGACTTAGACTATGAAATCGTTAACATGGATCAAGTCTTTCGAATACATAGTATTGAGAATCTGCATGAAGAGTATTTTGGTATAAGCAATTTGATAACCTGTAAACATCATAATGAGAATGATAGTTTTCATTGTGCAGCGAAAAACGTTATGGTGATGACGGCCTGGTACGATCATGTTATCCATCCGCTGAAGCTTATGAATAATCTCAATATAAATGATTTAAGTCAGTTGTTCATTACAGCCACCAAAGAAATGATAATTACACTATTTCCAAGTTGTGTTGGAGACATTTATGCATTTCTACCAGATAGATTAAAACAGGATGATACGATAAAATCACTTCTACCATGTTACGAGCATGAGCATGATGAAGAATATTATATCGATGATGATACATTGCGACGGAGTACTCGAAATTGTATGAAAGTAAAAGATTGTATCGATTGTCAATGTAAAATTCGCACAGATTAAAAATTCATTATTTCGATCGTTTAACAATTTTGTGTATATTTGTATATATTTTGTATATTAATGTATATATTTTTCCCCAATCATTCGCCCGTTCGTTTTTTTATGTTTTGTTAATCATTTTTGTAAATATATTTTTATACATATGAAAATTTTGTTTGTATATATTTGTGTATATTTTTTCCCTCAATATGTTTCGTTCTATTATATATATTTTTCTTAATTATTTTTCATCTTTTTCCACTCTTTTTCAATTCTGTTTATATAATTATTGCTCTATCTCTTTTTCCCCCTCTTAACTTAAAGTACTGGTAATGATGAATATTACAAAAATCTGAACCAGTTGTGTAAAGTGTACATATAATTATTGTCTAATTTTCGAATATAATCCCACATAATTTGATCATTTTCTTTCTAGATTAAAAAATTATATTTTTTGATTCATGCTATAACAAACGAATCTAACTGTTCAACTTTTTCATGTACAGCACGTACATCAAGTATTTTCCGCAGCTGTGTGAGTTTTCATTAATTTGTAAGACACAACCTAAGACCCGGAGAGTTCTCTCTAATTGCTTAAAATCTTTCATAATCACATTTTTATAAAAATATGTATTAAGTTCACATGTTATTTAATTTTATTTCACATATATTTTTCGAGATATATACGAGATCGTCTATGAGGTGTGTTGATCAATAGAGCAACAGGTAGAAAACCTACTAGCTTACGAGACACAGCATGTTTATAGAAAAAACATGCTAGCATGAGCAGATCAGAGTTGCAACGTGCGAGTGAGAGACTGTATGCATGTATGTGTGCGAGAGCAACAGCTTGATTATAAAAAACGTCGAAGATACATGCATCTATCTGCGAACAATTATCATATCAAACATAAAAAGGCTGACTAAAAGATTATTATTTTCTTTTTTCATTCATTCTCGCCACTATTACCACTCGCGCCCCACTGTCAAGACCTCTGAACATACATTACTAACCTCACCGACACTATAATATTTTTTTCTCTGTATTATTAAATTAACCCAAGTATATTTTTATTCATTTGTTACGCAAACATTTGTTCAAATCTTTCATAATATGTCGTGCACACATTTATAGCCCGCAGACACTACTCGCTTCATTACCACAAATACATCTCTTTCATTGTTACTTATCATAACATAGTTTTTCCTGAAATTGTAGAAAAATTCTCTTCCCTCCATTTTTCCAAGTTGGTTTATTTCCAAATTTCAAATCGCGCATAATTATTTTAGAATCAAATTAAGTATATTTTATCATTTCCAAAAAATCAATCATTTCTATACAAGGCATTAACTCATTTTCACATCAAACGTATTATTTTTTTTAATCTATTGTACATATTATTTTTTTATCATTTAAATTTTTTTCTCAATTCACAAATAGCTAACCTATAGAAAACATATTGTTGTAAGCATACGTGACGAACTCACTCCTCATAATTACATCATGAATTGATTTTTTCTTCATTTTTTTTTTTACCATCATGAAATTGTAGTAGTGTTTTTAATTTTTTTATTTTCCATACATGACAAAAGCAATAGAATCACGGCATCTATGAATGGGTCACTGTACGCTTCCAATAACCTATCTTGCATTTTTTTTAAATTAGTCCAAGCATACTATTTTTTCAATAACAAAGCCAGTCATACATAATTTTTTCTTCTATATAATCACTAATCTATGAAAACACTTTGTTCGTTTTACTCATACCGTAGCAATCACTCCTTTTCCCTCATACTAACAACTTCAAAATTTAATAATATAACACGAAATTATTCTAAATATATGTTCATGCTATTAAAATTAATATATCAATTAATCTTTATATTCCTTTTGTACATTTCTAAAAAAAATCCTACAACATGTTTTAAAATTAATCGAAGTATACTATTTTATTACCTAAAATCAATTATGCTCCCATACAGTTTTTTCCAATCATACATAATTTTTTTCCATACTGTCATTATTGCAAAGTCATACAAAACAATAACATATCTTTAATCATAATAAATCCTTCATTCCATTCCATTCATGCTATATACCATTATCATTCAATTCAATGTTATGAAATTAGTCTAAATATTCATTCATGCTAGCAAAGTTATTATCTCACCCTTTGCATTGTTCCAAGATGATTTATTTCACATTTTTTCTTTAAATTTCCCTCATACTATTATTTTTGAAATGTAGGATGATGACTATGATTAGTATTCATGATTATGGAGAGAGAGACGCATGCTGAAATTATACTGCCATTGTATATGTGAGATGATGTGTGATTGTGGGTGAGTATGCATGCATGTAAAATATATGACTGTGTTCGTAAAAACCATCCGTTCAAGCGCGATCACAAGTATAGATACAGTTATAGAATGAGAGAGATAAAAATATATATTTTGTTACGTTTGATATATGTGTGATAAAGAAGTTAACAAAGAATAATCACATTACCCTCACAACTTAGACATTGAGTAATACCTTTGCAGTATTTTAGATGTAAAAGCAGTGACATTGACATGTAGTAAATGTTTTCATCACTTCTGACTAATTATAACTAATTTTACAACATTTCTCATCGTTTTCTTACATTTTAATACTTTTACACAGTTTTAATCAATTTTTTGCTATTTAACACTATTTTTTCCAGTGTTTTTACCACCTTTCACACAATTTTCATCATTCTTTCAACATCTTTGTTAGGTTTTTTTCTTACAACTTTTTACCATTTCGATCGTCGTCAGTGATATCTGTCGATATTTTTGCTTTCAATCCTTCCACCTTATCTATGCACACATACAGCTTAGCAATCGTTGTAGCCGTTGAACGTTGTAGGTCCGCAATTGCAATCTCTCCATTTGATTATTGGCTTTAAAAGTCACATCTTTGAGCACTTGATGCAATGCAACAACATGATCTTTGTATTCGCCCACCTGCTGCTGGAGGTTCCGCTCGATATCTTCAACAGACTATCATACAGTCGTTTAATAAGAGAATCTGTAAGACCTGAGACATTTACTCAACATTTTCACAATACATTCACAGACATACCCTGTACATTAAAGGAATCTTTAAACAGCTCTCTGTAACCATTCCTTTTAAGCTGGAGGGGGCAAGGGACTCTTAATACTATTTGACAATCAACATTTCTTTGTCTATCGCCCAGGCTTTACTCGCTGTTGCAGAGTCATGTAGTAAACGTTTGTTTTTTTTCTTTTACAATTTTCTTATATTTCAACACTGTTACAACATTTTCCCGCATTTCGAACTAATTATTACCAGTTTTCCATTATTTCTTAACATGTTCTTATGTTTTAGGGTCTTTTTGCACTATTTTTTTTACCAATTTATGCTATTTCTCATTTTCTTGCATTTAAGTATCTTTCACACAATTTTACTCAATTTTTCATAATCTTTGTCAGTTTTTCATTTATCTCATACATTGTATGTCTGGATGTTTCGAATATACATCCTTTTAACTATATTTTATAATTTGATACGATTATAAATAATAATGAAAGATTTAATTCAATATTGTTTACAATTTATTCAATAATTTTTATGACATTCATCATAACCAATAAAAATAATCATTTGCTTTAATGCTTCAATGTTAAATTCTAATATATCATTATCAGCTATTAATAATTTACACCATAAAACGTCTAATTTAACTGAATATATCCTTCTTCAGTCAACTTTTCTTCAATCATCCGAATTTCAGTATCTAAACCATTATTTCCTGATTGTTTAGATGTGTGTAGTAACAATAATCGTTCAACCAATTCATTAGGATCGTCAGAATAATTGAAATGAGGGTCTTCGAGATATACTTTTCGAACAGTACTATATGCACGTTTCTTTTTCGTTTTATCTGGATAAACTTTTACATTCTGTATGGTAGATTGAAACAGAGGACGTATTATTTTTCTGTATTTAGGAAGTGGAGTACCCTTTAATACACCAGTAACACGTACATGAGCTCTGGTAAATTCCAGTATTTGTTTATACAAAGCTTAATCATTATTTGTATATTTATTCTCATCAACATTTGTTTCCATCAGTAAATGAATCAGTCCTGGTGTGTAAGGAAATTTAGTTAGTGTTCTTCCTTTTCCTAAATAAATTTCACCACATTTTCGATTCCACGAAACTGGTGTTGAACCCATCATATACTCAGGAGTGTTAGCATTATATTGTATTCCATATACAGGATCATTTGGTACAGGTTCACCAACATCTATTTGAAATGGAGCCATTTCATGCATATTAATGGCCTTATATCCAGACTTATTATCACTATTTTTACATTCTTCTTCATTTTCAATATCAGTCTAATAATCACGTTTCCTACTGTCATTAGAAAAAATTATTGAATAAATTGTAAACAATATTGAATTAAATCTTTCATTATTATTTATAATCGTATCAAATTATAAAATATAGTTAAAAGGATGTATATTCGAAACATCCAGACATACAATGTATGAGATAAATGAAAAACTGACAAAGATTATGAAAAATTGAGTAAAATTGTGTGAAAGATACTTAAATGCAAGAAAATGAGAAATAGCATAAATTGGTAAAAAAAATAGTGCAAAAAGACCCTAAAACATAAGAACATGTTAAGAAATAATGGAAAACTGGTAATAATTAGTTCGAAATGCGGGAAAATGTTGTAACAGTGTTGAAATATAAGAAAATTGTAAAAGAAAAAAAACAAACGTTTACTACATGACTCTGCAACAGCGAGTAAAGCCTGGGCGATAGACAAAGAAATGTTGATTGTCAAATAGTATTAAGAGTCCCTTGCCCCCTCCAGCTTAAAAGGAATGGTTACAGAGAGCTGTTTAAAGATTCCTTTAATGTACAGGGTATGTCTGTGAATGTATTGTGAAAATGTTGAGTAAATGTCTCAGGTCTTACAGATTCTCTTATTAAACGACTGTATGATAGTCTGTTGAAGATATCGAGCGGAACCTCCAGCAGCAGGTGGGCGAATACAAAGATCATGTTGTTGCATTGCATCAAGTGCTCAAAGATGTGACTTTTAAAGCCAATAATCAAATGGAGAGATTGCAATTGCGGACCTACAACGTTCAACGGCTACAACGATTGCTAAGCTGTATGTGTGCATAGATAAGGTGGAAGGATTGAAAGCAAAAATATCGACAGATATCACTGACGACGATCGAAATGGTAAAAAGTTGTAAGAAAAAAACCTAACAAAGATGTTGAAAGAATGATGAAAATTGTGTGAAAGGTGGTAAAAACACTGGAAAAAATAGTGTTAAATAGCAAAAAATTGATTAAAACTGTGTAAAAGTATTAAAATGTAAGAAAACGATGAGAAATGTTGTAAAATTAGTTATAATTAGTCAGAAGTGATGAAAACATTTACTACATGTCAATGTCACTGCTTTTACATCTAAAATACTGCAAAGGTATTACTCAATGTCTAAGTTGTGAGGGTAATGTGATTATTCTTTGTTAACTTCTTTATCACACATATATCAAACGTAACAAAATATATATTTTTATCTCTCTCATTCTATAACTGTATCTATACTTGTGATCGCGCTTGAACGGATGGTTTTTACGAACACAGTCATATATTTTACATGCATGCATACTCACCCACAATCACACATCATCTCACATATACAATGGCAGTATAATTTCAGCATGCGTCTCTCTCTCCATAATCATGAATACTAATCATAGTCATCATCCTACATTTCAAAAATAATAGTATGAGGGAAATTTAAAGAAAAAATGTGAAATAAATCATCTTGGAACAATGCAAAGGGTGAGATAATAACTTTGCTAGCATGAATGAATATTTAGACTAATTTCATAACATTGAATTGAATGATAATGGTATATAGCATGAATGGAATGGAATGAAGGATTTATTATGATTAAAGATATGTTATTGTTTTGTATGACTTTGCAATAATGACAGTATGGAAAAAAATTATGTATGATTGGAAAAAACTGTATGGGAGCATAATTGATTTTAGGTAATAAAATAGTATACTTCGATTAATTTTAAAACATGTTGTAGGATTTTTTTTAGAAATGTACAAAAGGAATATAAAGATTAATTGATATATTAATTTTAATAGCATGAACATATATTTAGAATAATTTCGTGTTATATTATTAAATTTTGAAGTTGTTAGTATGAGGGAAAAGGAGTGATTGCTACGGTATGAGTAAAACGAACAAAGTGTTTTCATAGATTAGTGATTATATAGAAGAAAAAATTATGTATGACTGGCTTTGTTATTGAAAAAATAGTATGCTTGGACTAATTTAAAAAAAATGCAAGATAGGTTATTGGAAGCGTACAGTGACCCATTCATAGATGCCGTGATTCTATTGCTTTTGTCATGTATGGAAAATAAAAAAATTAAAAACACTACTACAATTTCATGATGGTAAAAAAAAAAATGAAGAAAAAATCAATTCATGATGTAATTATGAGGAGTGAGTTCGTCACGTATGCTTACAACAATATGTTTTCTATAGGTTAGCTATTTGTGAATTGAGAAAAAAATTTAAATGATAAAAAAATAATATGTACAATAGATTAAAAAAAATAATACGTTTGATGTGAAAATGAGTTAATGCCTTGTATAGAAATGATTGATTTTTTGGAAATGATAAAATATACTTAATTTGATTCTAAAATAATTATGCGCGATTTGAAATTTGGAAATAAACCAACTTGGAAAAATGGAGGGAAGAGAATTTTTCTACAATTTCAGGAAAAACTATGTTATGATAAGTAACAATGAAAGAGATGTATTTGTGGTAATGAAGCGAGTAGTGTCTGCGGGCTATAAATGTGTGCACGACATATTATGAAAGATTTGAACAAATGTTTGCGTAACAAATGAATAAAAATATACTTGGGTTAATTTAATAATACAGAGAAAAAAATATTATAGTGTCGGTGAGGTTAGTAATGTATGTTCAGAGGTCTTGACAGTGGGGCGCGAGTGGTAATAGTGGCGAGAATGAATGAAAAAAGAAAATAATAATCTTTTAGTCAGCCTTTTTATGTTTGATATGATAATTGTTCGCAGATAGATGCATGTATCTTCGACGTTTTTTATAATCAAGCTGTTGCTCTCGCACACATACATGCATACAGTCTCTCACTCGCACGTTGCAACTCTGATCTGCTCATGCTAGCATGTTTTTTCTATAAACATGCTGTGTCTCGTAAGCTAGTAGGTTTTCTACCTGTTGCTCTATTGATCAACACACCTCATAGACGATCTCGTATATATCTCGAAAAATATATGTGAAATAAAATTAAATAACATGTGAACTTAATACATATTTTTATAAAAATGTGATTATGAAAGATTTTAAGCAATTAGAGAGAACTCTCCGGGTCTTAGGTTGTGTCTTACAAATTAATGAAAACTCACACAGCTGCGGAAAATACTTGATGTACGTGCTGTACATGAAAAAGTTGAACAGTTAGATTCGTTTGTTATAGCATGAATCAAAAAATATAATTTTTTAATCTAGAAAGAAAATGATCAAATTATGTGGGATTATATTCGAAAATTAGACAATAATTATATGTACACTTTACACAACTGGTTCAGATTTTTGTAATATTCATCATTACCAGTACTTTAAGTTAAGAGGGGGAAAAAGAGATAGAGCAATAATTATATAAACAGAATTGAAAAAGAGTGGAAAAAGATGAAAAATAATTAAGAAAAATATATATAATAGAACGAAACATATTGAGGGAAAAAATATACACAAATATATACAAACAAAATTTTCATATGTATAAAAATATATTTACAAAAATGATTAACAAAACATAAAAAAACGAACGGGCGAATGATTGGGGAAAAATATATACATTAATATACAAAATATATACAAATATACACAAAATTGTTAAACGATCGAAATAATGAATTTTTAATCTGTGCGAATTTTACATTGACAATCGATACAATCTTTTACTTTCATACAATTTCGAGTACTCCGTCGCAATGTATCATCATCGATATAATATTCTTCATCATGCTCATGCTCGTAACATGGTAGAAGTGATTTTATCGTATCATCCTGTTTTAATCTATCTGGTAGAAATGCATAAATGTCTCCAACACAACTTGGAAATAGTGTAATTATCATTTCTTTGGTGGCTGTAATGAACAACTGACTTAAATCATTTATATTGAGATTATTCATAAGCTTCAGCGGATGGATAACATGATCGTACCAGGCCGTCATCACCATAACGTTTTTCGCTGCACAATGAAAACTATCATTCTCATTATGATGTTTACAGGTTATCAAATTGCTTATACCAAAATACTCTTCATGCAGATTCTCAATACTATGTATTCGAAAGACTTGATCCATGTTAACGATTTCATAGTCTAAGTCATGCAATAATTCAGACTTTTCGTTAAGTTCCATTAGTGTAAGTTTAGCATATACCGTTAAAATATATATGCGAGTTCTCGGTTTTTGAGATAATATCGTGAATATATCGCGTGCCATAAATATTTCTTCCCGACAGGGAAATAATGAAGGATTTTTCAAGTAATGACTCACCGAAGAACATTGTAAATGCGACATTTTTTATGCATGCCATGCTCTGCTTGGTTTATACAGCGTATGCAAACACTTTCCGCCAGACATATCAATCATTGCTAGTTCAGTTACTCGAAAACCATAATCACAATCTATATGGATGCTGATATCTACAAAATATTCCGCTATATCTGCTTGTTCTGTTAATAATACAGGACCAATGATATTATGTACAAAAGGTGTTGATCCTTCTGCTGTATAACCATCATCTGACTGAGGTGATGGAGGTGATGAAGTTGTATGTGGGACACTATCACCCGAAAATGAATTCTGAATAAATTCGTCGACTTTATTATCAATCGAATCGGTATTGTTATTCATGTTTGAATAATATTTTTAACTTTTTACTAAAAAATATAGAAAATTATTGACTTTAACGTTAGAGCAAACTTTTATTAATGCGTGAAGAACACAGTTTCAACAAATTCTACACGTTCAACATAGCACTAATACTGACTGCCTGAACAGATCCTTTCGAGATTCTAGCTCGTTGCAAGTCTTTGAAGATGGTGGGTTGTACCAGAAAAACCACATTCCTTTGGTGATAGTTGGTTACATACAGATATGAGCGATGTTTGCAGGTGTTCATTGGCTTAAGTATGATTGGGTA
Source organism: Icerya purchasi (assembly GCA_039619475.1). Taxonomy (NCBI): domain Eukaryota; kingdom Metazoa; phylum Arthropoda; class Insecta; order Hemiptera; family Monophlebidae; genus Icerya; species Icerya purchasi. The sequence goes on from CM077115.1 coordinate 546,248,689, forward strand.
GGTGTGTGTGTGTGTGGGTGGGTGTGTGTGTGTACATATGAACCGGTTTTCTACAAAAGATATGACAGGGAAGATTTGGGTAGACTCGATGACCTTGACACACGATCGAAATCAACGGTATAGCAACATACATGCAAGAATATAAGCGAAGTACCTCTGCACTATGAGTGTACGCGGACATATTGGGGGGGGGGGGGAAATATAATATGAAAGATATTGAAAAAAAAAAAAAAAAAATATTTAGAGTTTGAAAAAAAATGAAATAATCATAAACTAACAGACTGAAAAAAAAATTAATATGAGTGATGTGAAAATCATTGTTAGCAGATGGGTACGTGGGAATGGTTGGTGTGGTTTCACTGTAGTTTCAGGAGGATGTACTCATGAAAAATAATAAGAAAGAATAGAAAATTGTGTAGGGTGGATAGGGGAGAGGGAAATTATGAAACAGCGTTAAATAAAAATATACTCGAATTAATTTTTGAATACTTACGTTTGGAAAAAGTCTTTAGAGGGGAAAAATATATTTTAGACTAATTCCATAATACATAGACATGAAAAAATTATTATGAACAATATGAGAAATATCGGCAAAAGATGTGTGCGCAATCTTACTAGTGAAGATATCAATGGATTTATTTTTAGAACCTGAGAAAAAAATAAAATAAGAAAATTATCAACGGACGGAGGAAATGATTGGAAGCGAAAAAAATACTATTAGGCTGATTCTATAATATTAGACTTGAAAAAAGTTATTATGAACGATAAGAGAACTACCGGTAGCAGATGAGTGCGAGGGAACATTATGTGCGAATGAAAGAGCGGCTAATACATTGACAGATTAATTTTTAGAATCGGAGAAACAAAAAAATTATAAAAATTATGAACGTTCGGAAGAAATAAACAGAAGCGTAAAAGAAAAATATACTTAGGCTAATTCTATAATATTTTGACTCAAAAATAAAATATGTATGAAGTGTTGGCGTGTGTGTGTGTGGGAGTGATATCGCGGCGTTTATTTCGGTGGCGATTGGAGCGTGTATGGAATAGTACAGTGTACCTTTGTAGAGGCTAACTCAATGCTTGATATGTGTGCAGGAATGGACGGTGTGCTTTTGCAATGAACGGAGAATACGGAAAAATAAAAAAAAATAAAATCAACGGATTGAATAAAAGATTGGAAGCGGAAAAGAGATGAAAAAATAAAAAGGAAAAATATATATCAGGTGGCGGTGTGTATGTGTGCGTGTGTGAACGTGTAGCGATCGTGAACAGGTTTCTAACGGTGGCGTATGAGAGTGTGCATAGATGATCGGCTGGTTAATTTCAAAACGAACGACTGGAATTCACCTCACCTGGTGACAGTTTCAACTAGTTGCTGGAACATTTAAATATTTCCATTACAGCCGCCGTCGCGCTTACATAATACATCTCGTAGCAGTATACTCGCCCGCTCTCATTCGACTGATGGAACGTTCAAATATTTTCTTTAAAAATAAAATTAAAAAAAAAAATGCTGGAATGGAGCGCGTCTCGGAAAATTCCTTTAAAATTTGGGTTCTAAGTGTTGAGATTCAGACGTTTTTATCACTCCGGCAAAATTTTACCCCTCCCAACCTCGAAAAATTAAAATTAAAAAGTATGCTACATATATTACACGCAAAGGCATGTATAATACATACATATGATAGTAGAGGGCGCGATGTGTGGGAATGGGTGTGCACTTTCACTGTGGTTAACGTTATGATGGATATATGCGCGGGAACGGCGTGTGTGATTCCACATTTACCTGTACAAATGGGGAATCGCGAAAATGAAAAAATATACTTAGGCTAATTTTAGAATTTTTTGTACTTAGGCTTCGAAATATTTTTTAAAAAAAAGATCGCGGTATCGGGAATGGACGACGCGTGCGCGGGAACGGTACGTATGCTTTCGCGGCGGCTAACGTTATGTTGGATATATGCGCAGGATCGTGGGAAGGGCGAGCGGAGACTTGGGTTAAATACAGGGTTTTAAATAGTATTCTTGGGTTAAATTTGGAATTTTCGTACTTAGGCCTTGAATTTTGAAAAATCGCAGTAGTGCAGTGGGCAAGAAGGGTGAGCGGGGACTTGGGTTAGTTTCGGGCTTTAAATAATATACTTGGGTTAATTTTATATTACATATACTTAGACTTTTAATTAATTAAAAAGATCGCGGTAACATTGTAGACAGGAGGGGTGGGCGGGGACTTGGGTTAGTTTCAGACTTTAAATAATATACTTGGGTTAATTTTTAATCGGTTCGAAGTAATGGAAGTGCGCGGAACCTGTACGGAGGAATTTGGGGGAAATTTGCAAACATTGGGGGAAACTCGGGGAAATTTGGGGGAAATTGGGGGAAACTTGGGTGACTTTTTGGCTCCGAATAAAATACTTAGGTTACTTTTTGCCCTCTGCACACGGTTTGGGGTTGTGACGTCAGAGGTCCCAGCTTCGGCTTTTATTGACTACTCCTAATTTATGTTAAATTTCTGCGAACAATACATTAATCGCAATGCCATTATTCTCGCATCGAACTTAATGTGAAAAAAAGTGTTCTCATAAAGTGTTTCTATATATGTAATGTTATAAAACTTACTTAAACCTTAAATCATTTTTTCCTTTTTAAGTGATGTTGTCGATTGAAATTTACTTTTCCACCAGTATTACAAAAGTACTACACACAGATCTTCTTACCTATATATATATATATATATATATTATATTATATTACTTATTTTTTATGTTGAAGTATTCTGGCGTTATTAAGAAAAATGAGCTCGAAATTTACAAATTAGAAATGTAATTACAGATTATCATCTGCACAAGTTTACAATCTTAATTGGCATGTAAACTGATTCATAAATAAATAGATTTCGCCATGAAACAAACATCTTTTCCCTACATGTAATTTAAATTTTTTACCCTCGTGATAAACAAACATATTACTTCTTACCACATAAATAATAAACTTTAAGTGCAAATGTGATAATTTAAATGAAGATTGTTTATCTCTATTTAAGAATCGCTCCATAAAACCCTCTATTGGGGAAAATGGAAATCAAACCTCTCATTTGACATAAGGCACCAAGTTGTTTTCGTACGCGTCCACCTCGGCCATACTCTTCTCACGCATGGCCATTTCTTTACTCGCACCCTTCGCCCAATCTGCCCAAACTGCTCAGCAGCTCCGATTTCTATTCCTCACCTTCTACTTGACTGCTCAGGCACACTTTCACAACGTCAAAAATCATACAAAAGCTTCTCCACCGCGCATCACTCCTAGAAAACTCAGACAACTCTATTTTCGCCCTCTTCAAGTTTCTCCAAGATACCAACCTCTATAATTGAATTTAATCCACCGCTCATTGTCGTGCCTTAACATATGGAAAAAATAAAAAAAATGATATAAAGAATTGCTCTTATAATAGATTTTTTACAGCACTTTACATCTTAATCAAATCGATTTCTGAAATTCAGAAACCCTTGATCCGTGAAATACGGATATACAATAAAGATGAAAAATAAACAATTGTCAATAAGATCCATAGCCCCCGTTCTGTAGTTGATTTTTTTTTTAATCGAGTATTTTCCTTGTTAAATATATAGAAAAAACACAATGTCCGTAGAATTTTAAAAGGTGCGTTTAAAAAAAAGAAAAAAAAAGGAAAGAAATTGCACCCAAAAAATTTCGAAAAATTCTATTGCCCATTCAATAGTAATTGGAAAAATGTTTATTTTTTCTTTTCTAGTCGATGTATTATGGTCGCTACTGTATCAAAAAAAAAGTATTGAACTCCCAAAATGTTTACGGTGGATTGAAAAAATTCACACATTAAAGTGTAAGACAAAAAATTAGAAAAAGGTCACTCTAGTCCGTTCCATAATGGCTAAAACATTGATTTCACTTTAATAGATATGTTTTTGTCATTAAAATGTAGAAAAAGCAAAGAACCGGAAAAATTTTAAAATTTGAAATTTTGAATCACGCTATGATACAAAAATCAGTAAAAAGGCGAAAGGCTTACATAGCCGAAAACTTTTTTTTCTTAATAGACATTAATTATCATATTTAAAAGGAAATAAAAATAAAAATATTATAACGATAAAAGAACAATACTATCATATGTACATTATGGGGGGAAAAATGTACACACAGCTCCTTCTACAATAAACTAGAAAATTTATTTTTTTAATCGAAATATTTTCATCATTAGAAGGTAGGAAACTAGAAAACTTCTAAAACATTTTAAAACTTTGAAAAATACGTTTATCAAGCTGGAACAGAAAAAATGTTGATCATGTCCATAGACTTTTTTTTAGAGGTCGGAAATTTCTTCTTTTAATCGACGTATTTTGGTCTTCAGCGTATGTAAAAATAAAAAGAACTAAAATAAAAACATTTCAATGATAGGAGAACAAAATATGATTTTCAATCTACATTATCGACAGAAGTCAGCAATAACAGTTAGACTGCGTAACTATTTTTTTGATTGACATATGTCCGGCTCTAACAGTTTCAATCTTTTGACTATTTTAATCAGAATTTAATTGTTTAAATCGACATATTCTACCTTTTTTTAAAAAAATGAACATCGATAAACACTGCAGTAACGTTTTATTATGTATAAAAATTAATAAATTAAAGCAAGTAAAACATTCGAAGCCTCGGGCAGTGAAGCGGGGCCAGCTCAATAACGCACATACGATTCACAAGCACAGACTCTGTAAGTTGAACTTTCGGTATCCAGTTGAGACAGTCAAAATATATGTACACATTTCTACACTATTTCAGATATTTTCTGAAATGAAGAATTTTTTGGGAACGACTAAACGACCTCGGACGTAGGCAAAAAAGGAAAAAAATCGAGCATCAAGTCCGACTGTTACAAAAAATAGTACATCGGTAATATACATCATACACACACACACACTCACACGCTGTACCCCAGGTGTAAAGTGGGCGAAGGAGAAAAAATAAAAATAACTGGCCCGTCTGAAATTTTATTTTTAATTATTTGGTTACATCGACTTCTTTCATCGAGCTAGACGCTCATCGACAAAATATACGTTCTAACATCAAGCACGTAAGTTTAAGTTTTTGATGTTTTTTCTGTTAGTAGAATTGTTACAGTAGAACCTCGATTAGCCGACTTCCGATTATCCGATTTCTTGATTATCCGAGCAAAAAATTGCAACCGATTTCTGTCGATTATCCGATGTCCAAAAGTTGGTTAATTTTTTATTATCCGATTTTCCCTTATTTTTGAACTAAATAAACAAAAGAATATAAATGTTCGCATAGCGTTGATATCTTGTAACCAATACGACATGTGATGACTAAGTAAAACTAAGTAACGCATATCATATGACCTTGGTACCCCGAGTAATAGAGTGCGTGGGATATGTGAATTTGTTGTTGTTTTGTCGATGTTCTCGCTACTGTAACTCCAGTGTGTGTTGAAGTTTTACTTAAATATGCGTGTCAGGTTTGCATAGTTAAATTCTTTTTTGCATATTTGTCTTCTGTAAAATGAAACCTAGAGTTTTAGAAATTTCGAAGAAAAAACGAAAAAGTGTTAATAAGCCCAAACGTAAACGAGTCATGGTTCCCATGGAAAAAAAAATACAAGCAATCAAAAGAGTCGATAAAAGAGAAAAACTATCCATTGTTGCTATTTCATATGGTGTTTCAAGTAATACCGTAGGCGACTGGATGAGAAACAGAACCAAAATTCAAAAGTTTTACACAGAAAGTGCATCAAATGCAGCCGATAGGAAATCTACAAAGTTAACTTACACGCCGAAAATTAATGAAGCTGTGTACATTTGGTTCTATTCGGTAAGAAGCCAAGGACTACCGATATCAGTCCGATCATTAAAGAAAAAGCCGAAATTTTGGCTCAAAAATTTCCCGATGAGAGTAAAGGTTTCAAAGCTAGTGAAGGTTGGCTGCATAAATGGAAGGTATTTTGTAGTATCCGCTAACTCAACATAAATGGTGAAAAAATGTCGGCCGACGAAGTAGAAGCTACGTTATACTCCGAAGAATTGCGTGACTTAATTTACAAAAAGAGTTACTGCATGGATCAAATCTTCAATGCGGATGAGACCGGTTTAAATTTTAAAATGTTGCCAACCAAAACTTTGGTGGAAAAAGCTAATCGTGAGGCACCGGGAGTGAAGAAGTCTAAGGAACGTGTTACAATTCTAACTTGCGCAAATGCTTCGGGAACTCTCAAATTACCCTTATTAGTTGTGGGGAAATCAGCGAAACCTCATGCCTTGAAAAATTACGATTTTCGAACATTACCAGTTGTGTACAAAAATCAAAAAAGCGCTTGGATGGACGCTAACCTTTTCCGGGATTGGTTTTTCGACAAATTTGTACCACGTGTTGAAAAGTTTTTAAAAGAAAGTGACCTTCCTCGGAAAGCTCTGTTGTTGATTGATAACGCACCGTCACATCCTGAAGTTGAATCGTTGAAAAGCAAACACATAATCGTAAAGTTTTTGCCACCCAACACAACCAGCATTGTACAACCCATGGACCAAGGAGTTATCGTTTCGTTCAAGAGAAATTATCGGAAGTGTCTTCTACAAGAAATTTTGCTGAATTGTGACAAACGAGACATCGATTTAACGAATTGTTTGAAGAACACTACAATGAAAGATATTATATTTTGGACTGCGGATGCTTGGAATTCTGTAAAAATATCATGTCTTAGAAAAGCATGGTGTCCACTCTTAGATATAACCTGTGATGATGATCGTACTCAAAAAAGTGACCCAAAGAACGATGACTGTGCTCCAACGTTGGAAAAAATGTTGAAAAAAATACCCGGATGTGGTGACGTAAATGCGAATGATGTTGAAGAGTGGATAGTCGCAGACGACTCCGAATTTAATATAAATGATGAAGAAATTGTCGAATCTGTGCTACATGATTTCAATAAACCATCCTGCTCAGAGGAAATAGAAAAGGAATCGGAAGAGAAAATTTCGTATAATGCCGCTTATTCCACTTTACAAATGAGTCTAAATTTTTTAGAAAAACAAGACGACGTTACCTCTCGAGAACTAATGGTATTCGGCAAGTGGCGAGACTTTGCCGCTAGAAAAAGAATCAGTATACCTCAGCAAAAATCTATTGCAGATTTTTTTTCAAAGAAATGATTTAATGATAATAAGTATGAGTAGTCGTTTTTTGAGAGATCTGGCCGTTCCGCTAATCCGAACCCCAATTCCTGTCCCGGAGGCGAAAATTCACCCCAGACCGGTGATCCGAACACAAAATTCACCCCAATTCGTGTCCAGGTGTTCAAAATTCACCCAAGTTTCCCCCGATTCCTCCGAGTTTCCCCCTGACGGTTCCCGTGCATATCCGATAAACCGAACATCCAAACAGTGTCCAGAGGTCAATAAACTGACCAAAGTGTTATTCGGGAGTGAAAGTAACCCCAATTAGTGTCCAGGTGCTGAAAGTTCCCCCCAGTTCCCCAAATTTCTCAGAAATTCCTCCGTACGTGTCCCGCTCGTTTCCGATAAACCGAACCGATTATTAATTAACATAAGTATATTAATTAATGTTCGAAAGTAACCCAAGTCTCCGCTGACCCCGCCCGTCCTGCTATGGTACTGCAATTTTTTTTCAAAATTCCAAGGCCTAAGTAAGAAAATTCCAAAATTTAACCGCAATATATTATTTAAAGCGTAAATCTAACCTATAACTCCAGTTCACACCTCTCACACGTATATTTCGTTCCCGCGCACGCTCCAGTCGCCGTCGCGAAAGCGCACGCGCCGATCCCACGCATATTCTGATCTCCACAGCGATATCACACCCACACACACACATGCTCCATCTCCAAAATTCCCACATACGCGTCATGCTCGTTTCTGATAAACAGAACCGATTATTAATTAACATAAGTATATTAATTAATGTCTGAAAGTAACCCAAGCCCCCGCTGGTCCCTCCCTCCGTTGCGTTACCGCAATTTTTTCAAAATTCCAAGCCTATGTAAGAAAATTCCAAAATGTAACCCAAGTATATTATTTAATGTCTAAATCTAACCCAATACCCCCCTTCGCTCCTCACACACGTATATTTCAATCCCGCGCACGCTCCGGTCGCTGTCACGAAAGCTCACGCGCAGATCCCACGCATATTCCGATCTCCGCCGCGATACCCCCATGCACACACGCGCTCCCTTTCCGATACCGTGATTATTTCTTTAATATTTCAAAGTCTAAGTATACATAATATAAAATTAGTCGAAGCATATTTTTTTATTTTCCTGATTCTCCGATCTTACTACCATATGCTAAAGCGCACGTCCCGATCCCACGCATATATCTAACATAGCGTTAGCTGCGTGGAAGCGCACGCGCTGTTCCCACGCACGTGTCCTCCGTTTACGCTGCCACAATTTTTGTTAATTATTATTTTTTTCACATAATAACCCAATCCCTTCTCTGTTGTCTAAACCTAACCGGTTATCTAAAACATTTACAAATTAACAAATCAAGTATTTCTATAGTTTAAAACTATCCTTAGTCTCCTTTACCCCTTCCACCCTCTTTTCCGATCGATTCCGTTGTTTTAATATCGAATATATCGCATTCTATTTACTTTTACTACGACCATTTCGATGCTCCCGACGCCTCCGTCATTTCATATTGAGAGGTAATTATTTTTTTATATGACCGCTATGAATGCACACCGTCCATTCCCGTACACCCATCTGATGTCGTTAGTTCCCATACCGTTCATAATAACTTTTATTCAACTCCACGTATTATGGAATTATTCCAATTATATATTTTCTTCACTTCCGATCATTTCTTCTGACCGTTCATAATATTTTTATTTTTCTCCGATTCTAAAAATAAATCCTACAATGTCTTCAACGCGATGAATGCGCACACATCTTCTGCAGTTAGTTTCCGTATCGATCCTAATAATTTTTCAAGCCTAAATATTACAGAAACAGCCGAAGTATATTTTTTTTTCGCTTCCGATCGTTTCTCCCGAACGTTCATAATTTTTTTCCAGACATATGTATTCAAAAATGAAATCGAGTATAATTTTATTTAACACGGTTTCATAATTTCCCTCTCCCTCCCCTATTCATCCTACACAAATTACAATTCTTTCATAATATATGTTCTAGACCCAGTCAAACAATCAACTCTCGCAGAAATGTAGACGTTGCCTCCAACACCCCTTTTACCATCAATTATTGTATATTATTGTTAGATTATTTTTCCAAAAAGTCTTTTGAAATTTTTGTCCGTTCGTACATATTTTTTTTATTTTATTTGCACGACATCCATTTCCATGCATACACGTTTCCCTAGCAATTATAATATGTTTTATTTATTTTTCAACTCGTCCCAGACTTACATACACGCCATATTGTCACACTCACAGATAGGTTCCTTATTACTCGTGAACATTTTTTTTTTGTATTATCCGCGGGAGCATATCACATCAGACCCACACATATACCACACACAGTCATTATATTTAATTTTTAATTATCGATCTTTAATTATTTTTACTGGTATTATTTTTCTGACACATTCACCCCGTCTTACATACTTTACATCTTTTAACATTTTGATAGAGAAAATCTCAGGGCACTAAATAATTTTTATCAACATCGTAACTAAGTTTAATATTATACACATCTCAGTATAATTATTAAACGAAGGAACTATTATTTTCATTGACGATATTGTTGCTACAAACATTAATCGTCCTTTTCCAGGTATAGTCAACCTCTTCATGTATTCGTCTCATCGTTCTATCAACCTTTGACCGCTCAATACTCCCCCGCTATTTACCGTTATTCGCTAGAAGAATATTTTTTTAGACTCGTTCAAATACACACATACACATAAAAAAATCAACATCAACGTCATCGAACACTGATCTCGACATTTCCAAGAAATTCAATCGCTGCTCCACAGTCTAAGATGTCTCCGCCCGCCTCACCACTCGTTTGTAACATTATTGAAGCACCTGTCATGTACCGTTATTTACGACCTTTTACAACATACAAATTCACGACATGTATACACCTTTTCTAGAAAGCATGGTGAAAATGGACAATCTCTCCCGATGAAAACCAGCTTGAATGATGTACCGTTATTTTATTCATTTTGCAGAAGGTTAATTTAAGGCGTCCATGCACCTTTTCTACTAATAAATAAGCAAATGTAACCTTTAAACCTTTCTACCTTTTTGCAATCAATTTACTGATTGTATACATACTTTTTATATTTTTTTCCACATACTCCTTGATCGTCACAACCGCCACAAAAGCGCACCATCCATTCCCACACACTCATCTGCTACCGTTAGATCCCATAGCATTCATAATAATTTTTTCGATTCTATTAGTTTAAGAATATTTCATTTTTTTTGTTGTTTTTTTTCTAACTCTAACATTTTTTTTTTTTCGAAATCTTTCGTATTATATTTTTTCTCCCATATGTATGCTCACTATCGTAGCGTAAATGTGCGTCGCTCATAACCTTGCATGCATGTTGCCTTGCATGTTGCCATACCGATCTATTAAATCGTGCGACAATGTTATAGAGTCTGCTGAAACAGGATCTTCCTCTTCATATCTTTTGTAGAAAACGGTTTACATGTACACACCTACACTCAAACACACATATCTTCATCTCCCCTTGACAGCGTCTTTCAAACACCTCTACAACCAAAGGAATGTGGTTTTTCTGGTACAACCCTCCCTTTTCAAAGGCATGCATTGAGGTAGATTGTTGAACGGATCTGATCGTGCAGACAGTATTAGTTTTATGTTAAACGTGTGCATTTTGTAGAATCTGTGTTCTTCACGCATTATTAAAAAATTACTGTAACGGTAAAAGTAATAATTTTCTACGGTTCTTTTTTAGTAAAAAGTTAAAAAAATAGTAATCAAACATGAATAACAATACCGATTCGATTGATATTAAAGCCGACGAATTTATTCAGAATTCATTTTCGAATGATACTGACTCGCATTCGTCTTTTTCACCTCAAACATCGCAATATGATGAAGGTTATACATCAGAAGAATCAACACCCCTTGTACGTAAAATCGTTGGTCCTGTATTATTATCAGAACAAGTGGATATAGCGGAATATTTTGTAAATATTAGCGTCCATATAGACTGTGATTATGGGTTTCGAGTAACTGAACTAGCAATGATTGATATGTCTGGAGGGAAGTGTTTGCATACGCTGTATAAGTCAAGCAGAGCATGGCATGCATCAAAAATGCCACATTTACAATGTTCTTCAGTGAGTTATTACTTGAAGAACCCTTCATTATTTCCCTGTCGTGAAGAAATATTCATCGCGCGCGATATATTCACGATATTGTCCCAAAAACCGAGGGCTCGTGTATATGTTTTAACAGTATATGCTAAACTTACACTAATGGAACTTAACGAAAAGTCTGAATTGTTGCGTGATTTAGACTACGAAATCGTTAATATGGATCAAGTCTTTCGATTATCTAGTATTGAGAATCTACATGAAGAGTATTTTGGTATAAGCAATTTGATAACTTGTAAACACCATAATGAGAATGATAGTTTTCATTGTGCGGTGAAAAACGTTATGGTGATGAAGGCATGGTACGATCATGTCATCCGTCCGCTGAAGCTTATGAATAATCTCAATATAAATGATTTAAGTCAGTTGTTCATTACAACCACCAAAGAAATGATAATTACGTTATTTCCAAGTTGTGTTGGAGACATTTATACATTTTTACCAGGTAGACTAAAACAGGATGATACGATAAAATCACTTCTACCATGTTTTGAACATGAGAATGATGAAGAATATTATTTCGATGACGATATATTTCTGCATAGTACTCGAAATTGTATGAAAGTAAAAGATTGTATCGACTGCCAACGTACAATTTGCGCAGATTAAAAATTCATTAATTCGATCGTTTTTAACAATTTTGTATATTTTTTCTGTATATTTTTGTGTGTATTTGTACATATATATTTTTTTTTCAGACCGTTCGTTTTTATGTTTTCTTTAAAATTTTTTAAATATATTTTTATACACATGTAAATACTGTTTTGTATATATTTTGTATATATTTTTTCCCTCAATATCTATTCATTCTCATATTGTATATATTTTTGCTAATTATTTTTTCATCTTTTTCCGATCCTTTCCGATTTCTGTTTATTTAATTTATTTAGCGATCTATCCTTCTCTCCCCCTCTTAACTTAAAGTACTGGTAATGACGAAATTTTCAAAAATCTGAACCAGTCGAGTATAATGTATATATAATTATTTAATTTTCGAATATATTTCCACATAATTTGTTCATATCTATTTAGATTAAAAAATTAGATTTTTGTCTGTAATACACCATTTTTTTATTTTTTTTTGTGTGTAATAAGCGAATTTAACTGTTATACTTTTTCACGTACATCACGTATTTCCGCAGCTGTGAGAGTTTTCATCTGTTTGTAAGATACAACCTCTGACTCTAAATGTTCTCTAAATATTTTTTTTTTGAACCTAAATATTATAGAAATAGCCGAAGTATATTTTTTTCGTTTCTGTCCATTTCTTCCGACTGTTCATAATTTTGTATTTTTTCTCCAATATGTACGCTCACTATCGTAGCATAAATGTGCGTCGCTCATAACCTTACATGCATGTTCCCATACCGTTGTATTAGATCGTGCGACAATGTTATAGAGTCTGCTGAAACAGGTTCTTCCCTTTCATATCTTTTGTAGAAACAGACTCACATGTACACACCTACACACACATACACACACATATAACCCAAAGAACACCTGCAAACTTCATACAGACACACCTGCATCCAACTTTCACCAAAGGAATGTGGTTTTTTCTGGTGCAACCCTCCCTTTTCAAAGGCATGCTTCGAGCTCGAATGTCGAACGGATCTGATCGTGCAGGCAGTATTAGTGTTATGTTAAACGTGTGGAATTTGTTGAAGCTGTTTCTTCACGCGTTATTAAAATATTCTCAAGAACGATAAAGTCTGTAATTTCCTACGTCTTTTCTCTTTTTCGTTCGCTCTTTATTTTCTGTCTTTTTTCTCTCTTATTGCACGTTATTCTTTTCACTCTTATTTTCTCTCATTTTTTTAGTATAAATATTACAATAATAATCGAATATGAATAACAATACCGAATCGAATGTCGATAATGTCGCGGATTTCATTCAAAATTTTTTCGTAAATGATAATGATAATGCAATGTTTCCGGACGATTTTCCAAATATACATATGCCGCCACCACCACCACCAGCAGAAGAAACATCATTACAAGGGCCTTCGCTACATTCATTCTCAGATTTCATTCCATTGGCTACATCAACACCTTTAGCATCACTGGTAATGACACAAGATTTGCAAACTCCGTCGTTAACGAAAGTACCTTTGGTACATGATGAAAAAGAATATAGCACAACAATGTTGGAATTACCCAAAGAAATATTTAACCGAAAAGCAGTCATCTATGTTAAAGACCCTAACGATCCAGAAAATAAAAATAGTTTCATGTATGCGGTTTTAGCAAAATTTACATCAAAACCGTCATCGATGTGGCAGTACAATATTCTACAGAAAGTATACGATTTCAGCTTTATTCACTTACCGATCCAATCGCTGGCTGATATTGAAACGTTTGAAAGAATAAACGCTGTATCAATCAACTTATACAAGCTGATAGAAACCGACTATACAGATCAAAGTACATTCAACTACAAAATAAAAGTCGTGTACGCCTTCCGAAAAAATCACAGTTTGTTAAATCATAAACATCACACAAACATATTATATTGGGGATCTAATGGAAATTATCAATTCGCATGGATAAAAAAATTCAGTCGATTGTTGCGGATCCAGTCGCCGAAAGCGAAATTTGTATGCTGGTCATGTCTCGATCCCATGAATACCGATTACGAACATAATAATACTCACAGATGTGACGCAGTCAGTTGGCGTAATATGCACTATATGTAATTAAATAAAGACGTATTTTTCGTATTCATAGATGTATTTTTATTTTTCAAAAAATCTTTTTACATTGTTTCATACAAATTAATGTAATCTATATAATATAATAAATATTTTCATATGTATACATTTTTGTTTTTATTTCCCATAAACTTAAAATTCCAATTTTACTATTGTTGTTAATATATTCCAAACTCCAGTTTGTATTAAATCCTCTCGTTCCTTATGTTGAACAGACGAATCAATATTATTTAACTGTTCAGTTAAGTATGCAGAGTCTTTTTATCTTGCTTAACTTTAAAGATATATGATAGATTCTTTTTTCATTTGACAGTGTAAACGTTTTCTTTTTTTACAATTTTCTTATGCTTTATCACTATTACAATATTTTTCATCATTTTCTAACTAATTGTAAACATTTTTCCACTATTTCGTAACATGTTCTTATATTTTTGGACTTTTTACACTACTTTTTTCACCAATTTATACTATTTCGAAGCGTTTCATATGACTGAACGCTACTTAAGAAGTTTTTCGATAATTATCGCCATTCCTCACAATATTCATATGTTTTAACGCTTTTTACACTATTTTTCACAAATTTATATTTCGCTTCATTTCTAATGTTTGAACGCCTCATATGTAGTTTTTCGACAATTTTTCACTGTTCATCAATATATTTTTTATGTTGTATCACCTTTTACAAAGTCTTCTTCGAATTTTACCTTCATTCAACAATATTTTCGTTATTGTACCCCTTTGAACTGTTGTTTTACCCTAAAAGTGAGTGTATATCTAATTTGTTATAATAAGGAAAGAATGTAATGTATATTACAAATTTCCTTTCCTGGGAGTATGATTGTGTGCGTGGAATAATAAACTCTGGTTAAATGGCAGACTATATCCACCATCAAGCAGGGTGTGTAATGCGTGGTAATTAACTCTGGCATTTCACACATTGCAAGGAAGTTATGATATGTTTGAGCAAAAATTAGTTGTTGTATATCATTCATGTTAGCCATTAAATGTTCACACTGAGAGGTGTAAGGGTGTCGTCATCATATGAACCATTACGATTTTTATAATTATATTATACACTAAGCATGTATGTATTACAACGACCACATCAACTCTGTTAAGGACAGTAATGTTTGGAGGTAGATAGTGAACCGTTACATTAGAAGAGGAACATGGGTACATACATGGAAACATCATTAGCGATATTACATCACATGTATGTTACCAAATTTAACTAAAATGTTGCGTCCATAGTAAAAAATGAGAGGATTTTTCCTAAGAGGTTAAATTTTATGTCTAAGGTGACGAATATAATAAAATTGATGCAATTTTAGCTGAAGATGGGGTATTTTACACTAAAATCGTTGTTTTACACCTAAAGTGAGATTATTTGGGGGGTTAAACGGTCTTTTTTCATATAAAATTTGATGTTTTTTCTAAATGTGGCTATTTTTTGTCCTAAATGGAGTAATTTCTGTGTGAATGGCACTTTTTAGACTGACCTATATACTTCTTGATGTGATATTCCATTCATTGTGAAGTTATGCTTTGAAAGGATTTGTGTCTGGTTGTGGGAAGTTTCCGAACTTTTTTGATGCATCGATTATAGTATAATAGTTGTTGTGTGTTAGTGAGTTGATCGTGTTTGGATGGGAATAATAAATAGGAGTAAGAGGTGGAGTGTACCACATCAAGCAAGGAGAGTACTGTTTGATAATTAACTCTATCATTTAAACACATTGCAAGTCAGTTATAATATGTTAAGTCAAAATTAGTTGTTGTATCTCGTTCAGGATTTTACATTAAACGATCACACTGAGAGACGCGATGGACTCGTCATCATCAAGATCCATGCAATCATTACATTATTTTTCACTAATTTGTAATCACCATTTTTTTTTTATGTTTTGAACGACTCTTATAATGTTTTTTGATAATTTTCATGGTACAAGGTTCATAATGTAAAGTAATTTTAATTATTTCAACAGTCTTTACACACAAATAAAGCAATATATCTTAAGCACACTCAACATAATACAAATTTTTACAAACAGAAGTAAACAACGGATTTACTTAGAAATTTTAATAAAACTTAAGAATCATGTTATATATGAAATTGCTTGTTTTTTCAATCAATGATCCAAACTAGCAGGTTTAGAATTATATCAGACCTCGCGTAAAAACCCCAAATTATTTAATGTGTACATCTTTGCTACTTTTTACCTTATATGTGTGAATATAAATAGATATATATGAATATATGTAGATATATATGAATATATGTAGATATATATGAATATATGTAGATATATATGAATATATGTAGATATATATGAATATATGTAGATATATATGTATATATGTAGATATATATGTATATATGTAGATATATATGTATATATGTAGATATATATGTATATATGTAGATATATATGTATATATGTAGATATATATGCATATATGTAGATATATATATGTATGTAGATATTTTGGATATATGTATATATGTAGATATATATGAATATATGTAGATATATATGAATATATGTAGATATATATGAATATATGTAGATATATATGTATATATGTCGATATATATGTATATATGTAGATATATATGTATATATGTAGATATATATGCATATATGTAGATATATATATGTATGTAGATATATATGTATATATGTAGATATATATGTATATATGTAGATATATATGTGTATATGTAGATATATATGTGTATATGTAGATATATATATATGTATGTAGATATTTATGGATATATGTATATATCTGGATATATATGAATATGTGTAGATATGTACATTCACACATATAAGGTAAAAAGTAGCAAAGATGTACACATTAAATAATTTGGGGTTTTTACTCGAGGTCTGATATAATTCTAAACCTGCTAGTTTGGATCATTGATTGAAAAAACAAGCAATTTCATATATAATATGATTCTTAAGTTTTATTAAAATTTCTAAGTAAATCTGTTGTTTACTTCTGTTTGTAAAAATTTGTATTATGTTGAGTGTGCTTAAGATATATTGCTTTATTTGTGTGTAAAGACTGTTGAAATAATTAAAATTACTTTACATTATGAACCTTGTACCATGAAAATTATCAAAAAACATTATAAGAGTCGTTCAAAACATAAAAAAAAAATGGTGATTACAAATTAGTGAAAAATAATGTAATGATTGCATGGATCTTGATGATGACGAGTCCATCGCGTCTCTCAGTGTGATCGTTTAATGTAAAATCCTGAACGAGATACAACAACTAATTTTGACTTAACATATTATAACTGACTTGCAATGTGTTTAAATGATAGAGTTAATTATCAAACAGTACTCTCCTTGCTTGATGTGGTACACTCCACCTCTTACTCCTATTTATTATTCCCATCCAAACACGATCAACTCACTAACACACAACAACTATTATACTATAATCGATGCATCAAAAAAGTTCGGAAACTTCCCACAACCAGACACAAATCCTTTCAAAGCATAACTTCACAATGAATGGAATATCACATCAAGAAGTATATAGGTCAGTCTAAAAAGTGCCATTCACACAGAAATTACTCCATTTAGGACAAAAAATAGCCACATTTAGAAAAAACATCAAATTTTATATGAAAAAAGACCGTTTAACCCCCCAAATAATCTCACTTTAGGTGTAAAACAACGATTTTAGTGTAAAATACCCCATCTTCAGCTAAAATTGCATCAATTTTATTATATTCGTCACCTTAGACATAAAATTTAACCTCTTAGGAAAAATCCTCTCATTTTTTACTATGGACGCAACATTTTAGTTAAATTTGGTAACATACATGTGATGTAATATCGCTAATGATGTTTCCATGTATGTACCCATGTTCCTCTTCTAATGTAACGGTTCACTATCTACCTCCAAACATTACTGTCCTTAACAGAGTTGATGTGGTCGTTGTAATACATACATGCTTAGTGTATAATATAATTATAAAAATCGTAATGGTTCATATGATGACGACACCCTTACACCTCTCAGTGTGAACATTTAATGGCTAACATGAATGATATACAACAACTAATTTTTGCTCAAACATATCATAACTTCCTTGCAATGTGTGAAATGCCAGAGTTAATTACCACGCATTACACACCCTGCTTGATGGTGGATATAGTCTGCCATTTAACCAGAGTTTATTATTCCACGCACACAATCATACTCCCAGGAAAGGAAATTTGTAATATACATTACATTCTTTCCTTATTATAACAAATTAGATATACACTCACTTTTAGGGTAAAACAACAGTTCAAAGGGGTACAATAACGAAAATATTGTTGAATGAAGGTAAAATTCGAAGAAGACTTTGTAAAAGGTGATACAACATAAAAAATATATTGATGAACAGTGAAAAATTGTCGAAAAACTACATATGAGGCGTTCAAACATTAGAAATGAAGCGAAATATAAATTTGTGAAAAATAGTGTAAAAAGCGTTAAAACATATGAATATTGTGAGGAATGGCGATAATTATCGAAAAACTTCTTAAGTAGCGTTCAGTCATATGAAACGCTTCGAAATAGTATAAATTGGTGAAAAAAGTAGTGTAAAAAGTCCAAAAATATAAGAACATGTTACGAAATAGTGGAAAAATGTTTACAATTAGTTAGAAAATGATGAAAAATATTGTAATAGTGATAAAGCATAAGAAAATTGTAAAAAAAGAAAACGTTTACACTGTCAAATGAAAAAAGAATCTATCATATATCTTTAAAGTTAAGCAAGATAAAAAGACTCTGCATACTTAACTGAACAGTTAAATAATATTGATTCGTCTGTTCAACATAAGGAACGAGAGGATTTAATACAAACTGGAGTTTGGAATATATTAACAACAATAGTAAAATTGGAATTTTAAGTTTATGGGAAATAAAAACAAAAATGTATACATATGAAAATATTTATTATATTATATAGATTACATTAATTTGTATGAAACAATGTAAAAAGATTTTTTGAAAAATAAAAATACATCTATGAATACGAAAAATACGTCTTTATTTAATTACATATAGTGCATATTACGCCAACTGACTGCGTCACATCTGTGAGTATTATTATGTTCGTAATCGGTATTCATGGGATCGAGACATGACCAGCATACAAATTTCGCTTTCGGCGACTGGATCCGCAACAATCGACTGAATTTTTTTATCCATGCGAATTGATAATTTCCATTAGATCCCCAATATAATATGTTTGTGTGATGTTTATGATTTAACAAACTGTGATTTTTTCGGAAGGCGTACACGACTTTTATTTTGTAGTTGAATGTACTTTGATCTGTATAGTCGGTTTCTATCAGCTTGTATAAGTTGATTGATACAGCGTTTATTCTTTCAAACGTTTCAATATCAGCCAGCGATTGGATCGGTAAGTGAATAAAGCTGAAATCGTATACTTTCTGTAGAATATTGTACTGCCACATCGATGACGGTTTTGATGTAAATTTTGCTAAAACCGCATACATGAAACTATTTTTATTTTCTGGATCGTTAGGGTCTTTAACATAGATGACTGCTTTTCGGTTAAATATTTCTTTGGGTAATTCCAACATTGTTGTGCTATATTCTTTTTCATCATGTACCAAAGGTACTTTCGTTAACGACGGAGTTTGCAAATCTTGTGTCATTACCAGTGATGCTAAAGGTGTTGATGTAGCCAATGGAATGAAATCTGAGAATGAATGTAGCGAAGGCCCTTGTAATGATGTTTCTTCTGCTGGTGGTGGTGGTGGCGGCATATGTATATTTGGAAAATCGTCCGGAAACATTGCATTATCATTATCATTTACGAAAAAATTTTGAATGAAATCCGCGACATTATCGACATTCGATTCGGTATTGTTATTCATATTCGATTATTATTGTAATATTTATACTAAAAAAATGAGAGAAAATAAGAGTGAAAAGAATAACGTGCAATAAGAGAGAAAAAAGACAGAAAATAAAGAGCGAACGAAAAAGAGAAAAGACGTAGGAAATTACAGACTTTATCGTTCTTGAGAATATTTTAATAACGCGTGAAGAAACAGCTTCAACAAATTCCACACGTTTAACATAACACTAATACTGCCTGCACGATCAGATCCGTTCGACATTCGAGCTCGAAGCATGCCTTTGAAAAGGGAGGGTTGCACCAGAAAAAACCACATTCCTTTGGTGAAAGTTGGATGCAGGTGTGTCTGTATGAAGTTTGCAGGTGTTCTTTGGGTTATATGTGTGTGTATGTGTGTGTAGGTGTGTACATGTGAGTCTGTTTCTACAAAAGATATGAAAGGGAAGAACCTGTTTCAGCAGACTCTATAACATTGTCGCACGATCTAATACAACGGTATGGGAACATGCATGTAAGGTTATGAGCGACGCACATTTATGCTACGATAGTGAGCGTACATATTGGAGAAAAAATACAAAATTATGAACAGTCGGAAGAAATGGACAGAAACGAAAAAAATATACTTCGGCTATTTCTATAATATTTAGGTTCAAAAAAAAAATATTTAGAGAACATTTAGAGTCAGAGGTTGTATCTTACAAACAGATGAAAACTCTCACAGCTGCGGAAATACGTGATGTACGTGAAAAAGTATAACAGTTAAATTCGCTTATTACACACAAAAAAAAATAAAAAAATGGTGTATTACAGACAAAAATCTAATTTTTTAATCTAAATAGATATGAACAAATTATGTGGAAATATATTCGAAAATTAAATAATTATATATACATTATACTCGACTGGTTCAGATTTTTGAAAATTTCGTCATTACCAGTACTTTAAGTTAAGAGGGGGAGAGAAGGATAGATCGCTAAATAAATTAAATAAACAGAAATCGGAAAGGATCGGAAAAAGATGAAAAAATAATTAGCAAAAATATATACAATATGAGAATGAATAGATATTGAGGGAAAAAATATATACAAAATATATACAAAACAGTATTTACATGTGTATAAAAATATATTTAAAAAATTTTAAAGAAAACATAAAAACGAACGGTCTGAAAAAAAAATATATATGTACAAATACACACAAAAATATACAGAAAAAATATACAAAATTATTAAAAACGATCGAATTAATGAATTTTTAATCTGCGCAAATTGTACGTTGGCAGTCGATACAATCTTTTACTTTCATACAATTTCGAGTACTATGCAGAAATATATCGTCATCGAAATAATATTCTTCATCATTCTCATGTTCAAAACATGGTAGAAGTGATTTTATCGTATCATCCTGTTTTAGTCTACCTGGTAAAAATGTATAAATGTCTCCAACACAACTTGGAAATAACGTAATTATCATTTCTTTGGTGGTTGTAATGAACAACTGACTTAAATCATTTATATTGAGATTATTCATAAGCTTCAGCGGACGGATGACATGATCGTACCATGCCTTCATCACCATAACGTTTTTCACCGCACAATGAAAACTATCATTCTCATTATGGTGTTTACAAGTTATCAAATTGCTTATACCAAAATACTCTTCATGTAGATTCTCAATACTAGATAATCGAAAGACTTGATCCATATTAACGATTTCGTAGTCTAAATCACGCAACAATTCAGACTTTTCGTTAAGTTCCATTAGTGTAAGTTTAGCATATACTGTTAAAACATATACACGAGCCCTCGGTTTTTGGGACAATATCGTGAATATATCGCGCGCGATGAATATTTCTTCACGACAGGGAAATAATGAAGGGTTCTTCAAGTAATAACTCACTGAAGAACATTGTAAATGTGGCATTTTTGATGCATGCCATGCTCTGCTTGACTTATACAGCGTATGCAAACACTTCCCTCCAGACATATCAATCATTGCTAGTTCAGTTACTCGAAACCCATAATCACAGTCTATATGGACGCTAATATTTACAAAATATTCCGCTATATCCACTTGTTCTGATAATAATACAGGACCAACGATTTTACGTACAAGGGGTGTTGATTCTTCTGATGTATAACCTTCATCATATTGCGATGTTTGAGGTGAAAAAGACGAATGCGAGTCAGTATCATTCGAAAATGAATTCTGAATAAATTCGTCGGCTTTAATATCAATCGAATCGGTATTGTTATTCATGTTTGATTACTATTTTTTTAACTTTTTACTAAAAAAGAACCGTAGAAAATTATTACTTTTACCGTTACAGTAATTTTTTAATAATGCGTGAAGAACACAGATTCTACAAAATGCACACGTTTAACATAAAACTAATACTGTCTGCACGATCAGATCCGTTCAACAATCTACCTCAATGCATGCCTTTGAAAAGGGAGGGTTGTACCAGAAAAACCACATTCCTTTGGTTGTAGAGGTGTTTGAAAGACGCTGTCAAGGGGAGATGAAGATATGTGTGTTTGAGTGTAGGTGTGTACATGTAAACCGTTTTCTACAAAAGATATGAAGAGGAAGATCCTGTTTCAGCAGACTCTATAACATTGTCGCACAATTTAATAGATCGGTATGGCAACATGCAAGGCAACATGCATGCAAGGTTATGAGCGACGCACATTTACGCTACGATAGTGAGCATACATATGGGAGAAAAAATATAATACGAAAGATTTCGAAAAAAAAAAAATGTTAGAGTTAGAAAAAAAACAACAAAAAAAATGAAATATTCTTAAACTAATAGAATCGAAAAAATTATTATGAATGCTATGGGATCTAACGGTAGCAGATGAGTGTGTGGGAATGGATGGTGCGCTTTTGTGGCGGTTGTGACGATCAAGGAGTATGTGGAAAAAAATATAAAAAGTATGTATACAATCAGTAAATTGATTGCAAAAAGGTAGAAAGGTTTAAAGGTTACATTTGCTTATTTATTAGTAGAAAAGGTGCATGGACGCCTTAAATTAACCTTCTGCAAAATGAATAAAATAACGGTACATCATTCAAGCTGGTTTTCATCGGGAGAGATTGTCCATTTTCACCATGCTTTCTAGAAAAGGTGTATACATGTCGTGAATTTGTATGTTGTAAAAGGTCGTAAATAACGGTACATGACAGGTGCTTCAATAATGTTACAAACGAGTGGTGAGGCGGGCGGAGACATCTTAGACTGTGGAGCAGCGATTGAATTTCTTGGAAATGTCGAGATCAGTGTTCGATGACGTTGATGTTGATTTTTTTATGTGTATGTGTGTATTTGAACGAGTCTAAAAAAATATTCTTCTAGCGAATAACGGTAAATAGCGGGGGAGTATTGAGCGGTCAAAGGTTGATAGAACGATGAGACGAATACATGAAGAGGTTGACTATACCTGGAAAAGGACGATTAATGTTTGTAGCAACAATATCGTCAATGAAAATAATAGTTCCTTCGTTTAATAATTATACTGAGATGTGTATAATATTAAACTTAGTTACGATGTTGATAAAAATTATTTAGTGCCCTGAGATTTTCTCTATCAAAATGTTAAAAGATGTAAAGTATGTAAGACGGGGTGAATGTGTCAGAAAAATAATACCAGTAAAAATAATTAAAGATCGATAATTAAAAATTAAATATAATGACTGTGTGTGGTATATGTGTGGGTCTGATGTGATATGCTCCCGCGGATAATACAAAAAAAAAATGTTCACGAGTAATAAGGAACCTATCTGTGAGTGTGACAATATGGCGTGTATGTAAGTCTGGGACGAGTTGAAAAATAAATAAAACATATTATAATTGCTAGGGAAACGTGTATGCATGGAAATGGATGTCGTGCAAATAAAATAAAAAAAATATGTACGAACGGACAAAAATTTCAAAAGACTTTTTGGAAAAATAATCTAACAATAATATACAATAATTGATGGTAAAAGGGGTGTTGGAGGCAACGTCTACATTTCTGCGAGAGTTGATTGTTTGACTGGGTCTAGAACATATATTATGAAAGAATTGTAATTTGTGTAGGATGAATAGGGGAGGGAGAGGGAAATTATGAAACCGTGTTAAATAAAATTATACTCGATTTCATTTTTGAATACATATGTCTGGAAAAAAATTATGAACGTTCGGGAGAAACGATCGGAAGCGAAAAAAAAATATACTTCGGCTGTTTCTGTAATATTTAGGCTTGAAAAATTATTAGGATCGATACGGAAACTAACTGCAGAAGATGTGTGCGCATTCATCGCGTTGAAGACATTGTAGGATTTATTTTTAGAATCGGAGAAAAATAAAAATATTATGAACGGTCAGAAGAAATGATCGGAAGTGAAGAAAATATATAATTGGAATAATTCCATAATACGTGGAGTTGAATAAAAGTTATTATGAACGGTATGGGAACTAACGACATCAGATGGGTGTACGGGAATGGACGGTGTGCATTCATAGCGGTCATATAAAAAAATAATTACCTCTCAATATGAAATGACGGAGGCGTCGGGAGCATCGAAATGGTCGTAGTAAAAGTAAATAGAATGCGATATATTCGATATTAAAACAACGGAATCGATCGGAAAAGAGGGTGGAAGGGGTAAAGGAGACTAAGGATAGTTTTAAACTATAGAAATACTTGATTTGTTAATTTGTAAATGTTTTAGATAACCGGTTAGGTTTAGACAACAGAGAAGGGATTGGGTTATTATGTGAAAAAAATAATAATTAACAAAAATTGTGGCAGCGTAAACGGAGGACACGTGCGTGGGAACAGCGCGTGCGCTTCCACGCAGCTAACGCTATGTTAGATATATGCGTGGGATCGGGACGTGCGCTTTAGCATATGGTAGTAAGATCGGAGAATCAGGAAAATAAAAAAATATGCTTCGACTAATTTTATATTATGTATACTTAGACTTTGAAATATTAAAGAAATAATCACGGTATCGGAAAGGGAGCGCGTGTGTGCATGGGGGTATCGCGGCGGAGATCGGAATATGCGTGGGATCTGCGCGTGAGCTTTCGTGACAGCGACCGGAGCGTGCGCGGGATTGAAATATACGTGTGTGAGGAGCGAAGGGGGGTATTGGGTTAGATTTAGACATTAAATAATATACTTGGGTTACATTTTGGAATTTTCTTACATAGGCTTGGAATTTTGAAAAAATTGCGGTAACGCAACGGAGGGAGGGACCAGCGGGGGCTTGGGTTACTTTCAGACATTAATTAATATACTTATGTTAATTAATAATCGGTTCTGTTTATCAGAAACGAGCATGACGCGTATGTGGGAATTTTGGAGATGGAGCATGTGTGTGTGTGGGTGTGATATCGCTGTGGAGATCAGAATATGCGTGGGATCGGCGCGTGCGCTTTCGCGACGGCGACTGGAGCGTGCGCGGGAACGAAATATACGTGTGAGAGGTGTGAACTGGAGTTATAGGTTAGATTTACGCTTTAAATAATATATTGCGGTTAAATTTTGGAATTTTCTTACTTAGGCCTTGGAATTTTGAAAAAAAATTGCAGTACCATAGCAGGACGGGCGGGGTCAGCGGAGACTTGGGTTACTTTCGAACATTAATTAATATACTTATGTTAATTAATAATCGGTTCGGTTTATCGGAAACGAGCGGGACACGTACGGAGGAATTTCTGAGAAATTTGGGGAACTGGGGGGAACTTTCAGCACCTGGACACTAATTGGGGTTACTTTCACTCCCGAATAACACTTTGGTCAGTTTATTGACCTCTGGACACTGTTTGGATGTTCGGTTTATCGGATATGCACGGGAACCGTCAGGGGGAAACTCGGAGGAATCGGGGGAAACTTGGGTGAATTTTGAACACCTGGACACGAATTGGGGTGAATTTTGTGTTCGGATCACCGGTCTGGGGTGAATTTTCGCCTCCGGGACAGGAATTGGGGTTCGGATTAGCGGA
The DNA here is from genome assembly GCA_039619475.1 of Icerya purchasi. Lineage (NCBI taxonomy): Eukaryota > Metazoa > Arthropoda > Insecta > Hemiptera > Monophlebidae > Icerya > Icerya purchasi. The sequence goes on from CM077115.1 coordinate 546,274,679, forward strand.
ACGGCCAGATCTCTCAAAAAACGACTACTAGTATGTACTAAAGAAATGATCTTTCTTTTTCGAATTGTCTTTTTTTTTTAGTTTTAGGTTTTACCATTTTTTTGTTTTTTTTTTTAAATTTTTACACATATTAAAGTGATTTTTTATTTTTAATTTTGTTTTGAAAAAGACTTTTTTTAAATTTTTAAATCTTAGTTATTACAGGGTGGTAGATACATGTAATGTATTTACTCTGTTAGTTTTGTTTCAAACGAGAATTATTACACAATACATATTTTTTCATTTTTAATTCGAAGTGATTTAATTTTTTTATTTTGAATTGCACATTTTCTACGTACCTTTTACATTTTTTTCTGTTTGTTCAATCATTTCTATAAAATTTTTGCAATACAAAGTTTATTTATTGCGTTTTTTCAAAAATAAAAATAAAAATTAACGAAAAATCGATTATCCGATTGTTCATGACATCCGATCTTCGTTCGCCCCAATAACTCGGATAATCGAGGTTCTACTGTATTTCAATTTTGCTTCTTCTTCAACTTCGCCAAGTAGAAGTAGTGTGGTTTTTCTTTTAACCTGTTTCAATGTATCGTGTACTTTATCAGTGACTTTATATGTATATCTACCAAAAAGCCGACTCCATCAGTCAAGCCATCTCTTCTCCTCTTCCTAATCATTCCTGTGATTTTACTATTCTCCGCATACGTTCTTTCATTCGAACTCCCTCTTCTCTCCATGGGATCCATATTGACTTGCCGAGGGTTCCTGGCCATTCTGACATCTCAGGTAATGAGATAGCTGATTCTTTGGCTCGGGTTGCTGCTTGTTCTACATTCTTCTTCAAAAAAATCCCATGGAATCTCTTGCCTTTGTGTAAATATTTCCATCTCAGATTTTGGTCAGATATGTACCCTTCCTCCTTTTCTAATTTCCGCTCTTTTTATCTGTCCGTTCACAGCCTAATCTTTCTTCAAATCCGTGGTTCCTTCTGTTTCCTACACTTCCTCGTTCTGTTGTTGTCTCCATTGTTCGTTTGCGCTTTAACCATTCCTTGCTTCCTTCCTCACGCTTTCGCTTCTTATTATCCTCTTCTCCATGTTGTCCTCTCCATTCAAATGATGCGGTTGTTTGTGACGTTGATCACGTGTTTATTAAGTGTTCATTTCTTTCATTAGAGCGTTCGGCTCTGTATTCCTACCTGCTTGGGCTGGGGCTTCCTGCTTCTTTTTGTGCTCGTTATATCCTGTCTTTTCCTTCTACACTTATTATCCCCTCCATTGTTTCCTTCTTATTAACGATAGCTGAACGCCTCACTATATAACTTTCGTTTTCCCTTAATTGTTTCTGGGTAAAGGCCCTTGGTTGACGAGCCCAATTAAAAAAAAAAAAAAAAAAAAAAATATCTACCAAAAAGCGAAAGGAATTTCGTCCCTACCGGTTGGTGAGACACCCCTTCTATTTTAAAATAGTACTCGTATTTTATTTTATTTTTTTTTTTCATTACAGAGTAAAATAAAACAAGAAATATCTATATATTAACGTGCCAGCAGAACATAATTTACATATGCTACATTCGACGTGAGGAACAAAAAAGAAAAACGTGACAAAACGGAATCACCAAACCCCTATCTAGTCGTAACGAAAACACACACACACAACGCTTTATATTAATTCAAATAATATCTCAGCTGATAAACTGATAAAATCGATGTCATATGCACGTGTTATGTGTGTTTCATATTTCATATGTTACACTTCCTTTGGTTACTTTGTCGCGTACTATATCTAGGCCAAAGACATGATAGAAATTTAGGAGTGCTTAAATCATAGAGTATAAGTTGGTGAGTTTAAGAAATATATTAGAATGTAGAAAGCTTCGTATGAATCGGAAAAGATGTTTTGAAAGGTAATGGGGTTTGGTCGAATAAGCGCTGAATGTTGAATAGCTAATTAGGAATTGATTTACTAATAATACCAGTAAGAACGTTACAGTGTAAACAGTTGGGAACAGGTTTATTTTTAAGGGGGGCAACTGCGCGGAATTTTATTATGACTCTTATGTGGACCGGCAAATAACTTCTTCCTTTCTATTTTTTTAAGTGGATGTACTTTGGCGAGGCACCACGCAGCTCGTTAGATGATGAAGTTGCTGACCAATTTTCTTTAAATGACTTTTTTTTTAGTTGCCCGAAGATCATTGATCGCGGTGTATGTAATTGGGGATATGGTTTAAACAGTGAACCTTTTTCAGCTGCTGTATCGGCACAATCATTTCTAATGATATTAAATCCATACGAATACGACTCGGCTATAAGATATCATGAAGGGGTGAATTATTTCTTTTATTATTGTTTTTTGGGATTATGTAAATCTTTTAAGCATTTCAGTGCTACAGAAGAATCTTCATCTTTGGTAATAATATCTGTGATAGTCCATTTGATGGAGTTATAGTTCTGCGGATAGAATTGAAAAGTGCGAGGTGAGGAAAATAATATAGATAGTAGATAGAAAACGTCACTTCTAGGAGAAGAGCCAATCAGGAACGAGTATTTAGTCTCTTGACCACGCCTCCCTTTTACACAACTAATCAAGAGTCAATACATAATCAAATGAACACACCGTTTTTACATCAAACCATCCAGTAAGAGTTCAACGCTGCACCGCCATGTTCTACTCCAATTGCATCCATCTGCTTGCTACATCTTCACTGTTACAAACTAATAACCATATATCTCAACGTCCACCATACACAAATCAACCACCTGCTTTCTCTGTAGACACCTGTATATAGACTCCCTCACTCAGTAACACCACTCGACTGATATAGAGATTAAGAGGAGACTTTAACCAGCCACTTATAATTTTGCTAACCTGTACTGAGTCGCTTAGTGTATTTAGATGCTTGCATGTGTGTTGATGCATTTATAATTGTGTGACCAATGTAATAATCTGCTAACTGGTACTAGCATTTCATGTTCCCATTTATATTGAGATTATATTTTATCATTGATCACCCATCTTTAAAACTTTTTTCTAACCTGTACTGAGTTGCTTAGTGTATTTAGATGCTTGCATGTGTGTTGATGATGCATTTATCATTGTCTGGCCAATGTAATAATCTGCTAACTGGTACTAGCTTTTCACGTTTCCATTTATATTGAGATTATATTTTATCATTAACCACCCACCCTTAAAACTTTTTCTAACCCATACTGAGTTGCTTAGTGTATTTGATGCTTCCATGTGTGTTGATGATGCATTTATCATTGTCTGACTAATGTAATAATTTATTAACTGGTACTAATTATTTCTAGTTGTGTATGCTTTGAGAATATGTTCTAGTGTTAACCAGCAACTCATAATTTTTCTAACCCCATACCAATCTGATGTGTTTGTATAATTTAAAAGGTACATTAATGTATGTCTAACCAAAAAATAAAAATAAACACTGAACTAATGTTTTATGAGGGGGAGTGTTTCAACCTCTAGAATTTGGGGGTACTTCACGTATATTCAGCCAAACAACCACAGTACTAACCCTTTCTGACCCATTTGTTTCCAGTGAGATGCTTTGCATATGAGTAATCAAAGTGGATGATTGAGAAAAAAGAAACTGATTAGAACACTAACTTGTGTATTATTATTCATATAACTCAATTGCTTTTGATGTATGTTGAGCATACTATTTAATTACATATAACTCTATATTATTTTCAGTGTATGAGAGTTAGAACTTACCATCACAATAACATGTGTGTGGAGCTTATATGCTTACATATGTGTGATGTACTATAAATGTGTGCACGTGTACATGTGTGTGAGTGTATGAACATGTGTGTAGTGTAATGGTGTGCATGTGATGTAACAATGATGATAATGATGATGATGTTGATGTGTTTGCATACTGTAATGTGACCATTACATGGTTCGACAAAAAATTAACAAAATAAAACCAAAATTATTAAACAAGTAAATAAAATATTAAAAATGTAATTTAATAGACTATCGGGCAAATGGTGTGAGCGTAAGTGTGCGTATCTGTATAATCCTGTTGTCGGCAAGGGAGAAAGGAATTTTGCATCGCCACCCACGGAGGACTATTCGGAAAAAATGAGAATTACGAATCATAAAAAATAAAGCCCGAAAACATCGCAGGTTGTAAAGATTCCGGGAAGGCACGACCTTTTTGAATGCGTCAAAGGATCTCCGCGACCATAGGTTTTTGTTTGTCGCGATTCCGACGAGTCCGGCGGTCAGGTTGTAAAAAACATGCCGACGAAAAATAACGACTGGAATGAGCCGGAGTCGAGGGCAAGCAGAACCGTCTAAAAAAGGTCGAAGTCACTCTAATTTTTGTCACGGTCGAAGTTGGCACGTTATAGTTTTCGGTCTTGGTCATCGGACCAGTAAAAAAGTGAAGAATCCGCTCAAGTTGGCCCCTGGCTGTAATTCGACTGTTAAAAACGCGAACGCTCGTAATTCCGATTGTTATAATTAAAAAAGTGTACGGAGTATCATTCGTTAATTGTTCTTAAAATACCGCGGACCGAATTTCCTCTGCATACCAACCGATTTAAAGGACCAACGAGACACCGTCATTCAGGATCTTGCACCACCCGGCCGACAACAGAGATACGTATTGAATTATTTTATATTTATTAATCGTCGTAATATTATGTTCGTATCTAGTTTAATTAACGTGTGTTTTTAGCGGTATACCGTCCCAGTAAAATAGTTGTAGATAAATTTTAAAATACAAACCGTTAAAACGAAACCCATTTCTTGGCTAATCTAATAATTAATAATAATAATAACTATCATAATAATAATTAATAAAATAATAATTAATAATTCCGCGGACTAAATCCGTGGTGGCATCCCTGGTGGGGAACAAATTTAGAAAATTGTTCTCTCGTGGAACGAACCATTAAATACAATAAATTTATACTAAAATTTAAATTAAAATAAGTAAATTATATCGGAAATTCACCATGGACCCGAGCATCATGGAGTTCTTCAAATCACAATTCGAAAATATTAACAATAAATTTAACGAACAAAAAGCCGAATTTAATGCAAAATTTGACGAACAAAAAGCCGAATTTAATGCAAAATTTAACGAACAAAAAGCCGAAAATAAAGAATTAATAGCAGAAATAAAATCGGACATAAATAACGTTAATAAAAAAGTAGAAGAATTTAATGATAATATAAATGTAAAATTTAATAATTTTAAAAAAGAAGTGGAGGAGATGGTCGAAGAAAAGATAGCGGAATTAGAAGAGCGTGTGGTGGCCGACCTACGGAAGAAAGAATGTAGGAATGGAAAGAAAAAAGTGGATGAAAACGAGAAATACGAAAATGTAAAAGGAACAAGTCCTACAAGAAGTAAGGAAAGTAGCATCGTCAAATTAGAAATCGATGTAAAATTTATCGTGAATGTTGACGACGTACATAATTACGTGACGTCTGATAAAAGCATTAAGGAAAAGGACGTGAACAAAGTGATAAATAGAGTCACTGAAGAAATAATATTAAAAATTAAAAATAGTATTGCCGAGGTGAAAACTACCTTAAATCATAAAGGAACATTAAAGAAAATTACGAATACAAAAGTTGGTGTAAGAAAAACGGGAGAAGAAAGCGGTACGAAGAAAAACCGAAAAGAAACCATTACCTATAAAGATGAGAAACAAAGAGACAAATGGATGATGCTGTTACAAAGGTTGCAAAAGAAATTAAATGAAAGTAAATTTTATAATATGTCACTACGTCAAATGACTCGAGGCGTAAAAATATTAAGGAAAGGGCGAATAGAAGAGGAGTTATGGAAGGAGAAACCAATGGCCGAGAACAGAAAATCAGATAGTATAAAAATTACAGAGGTATTAAGTACCAAGAGAAACAAAAAGAAGAAATTAAAAAATGAAAGCCATGGGAAGCTAGGCTGTATGTGATGATAACTTAAAGTACCGCAATAAGAATAATCAAATTCGTTAGCCTTAAATTTAAGCGTAAATAATGTAAATAGTTAATTTGTACGGCGGATAATGACTGTACGGAGTATCATTCGTTAATTGTTCTTAAAATACCGCGGACCGAATTTCCTCTGCATACCAACCGATTTAAAGGACCAACGAGACACCGTCATTCAGGATCTTGCACCACCCGGCCGACAACAGAGATACGTATTGAATTATTTTATATTTATTAATCGTCGTAATATTATGTTCGTATCTAGTTTAATTAACGTGTGTTTTTAGCGGTATACCGTCCCAGTAAAATAGTTGTAGATAAATTTTAAAATACAAACCGTTAAAACGAAACCCATTTCTTGGCTAATCTAATAATTAATAATAATAATAACTATCATAATAATAATTAATAAAATAATAATTAATAATTCCGCGGACTAAATCCGTGGTGGCATCCCTGGACGCGAGACTACGCTTTACAGCGTAGTACCGTTTCAATACATAACCATGTATGTGCATGCATACACTTTCTAATGTAATGAAACAATATTTAACCCCCAAAAATTACCAATCATAACAGATTTGATGTAACCCTGCTAATATACAGCTGTTTAGTATGAATTTAAATTAGATAATCAAATCGATTGTAAGCATTCAGATGCTGAAGAGTTACTCATGTCTGTTGGTGTAATCGTTTACTGTATAACAACAATGTATAAGAACTAATTTTGTTTGATCACATTATAACTTCCAATGCAATGAGCACAATGAACAATTTAATTACCAAGTAGTATTTGTAAGCTTGATGAGACACAGCTTCTTCCTCTCACACAAATTCTATTATTTTGACAAACATAATCACAACTCAGAAATTCTATTAATCACATTTTCTCAGCCTAATAGAGCCATCACTTGAATAACCCATCTCCTTTGTTGCACCAATACATCTATTAGGATATAAGAACTATAAATTTCTGCAGCAAACCTCCAAACGTTATAAACAGGGATTAGATAAATCTAGTATCATAGAAAAGCACTCAATTTAAACTAAAATCACTCTTTTCATATAAATTACACCATTTAAGGCTATAACACTCATATTTTAGTACAAAACATTGAATTTTAAAGGAATCAATCCATTTTACACAAAATACCCCCATTTTAGGTGCAAACTATCAATTTATGGTAAAATATCACAATTTAGTACAAATCTCATCATTTTAGATAAAAAACAATAAACTTTAATGGAAAATAATACATCCTAGGGAAAAGCACTAAATTTTTACTACATACATACTCTTTAATTAAAAATCATATTTCTGTGATTGGCTAGTGGAAGATGTGCGAAAAATAGAAAAGATTTATCAGAAAAACATTCCGTTGCAGTGGACGTCTGAGGATTTGGAAGAATATGATGCTTCATCGGTGTGTCACATTTGTGAAGAACCTCTAAATAATGATAAAGTCGCAGATCATGATCATCTAACTGGGAAATTTGGAGGTGCAGCTCATTCAAAATGTAATTTAGAATACCAGCTTCCTAACTTTGTTCCTGTATTTATTCATAATCTGAGTGGATATGATGCTCATTTATTCATCAGGGATTTGGCGTATGATGATCAGGACATCGAGGTGATACCGAATAGTGAAGAACGCTACATATCATTTTCTGCCCCGAGGCTAAATCAATTAGAAAATGTGTGAAATTAGTTAATACATTAGAAAATAAGTACAATTATATTATTCACTATAGAAATCTTAAACAGGCAATTGAATTAGGACTAAAACTACAGCGTGTACATCGTGTCATTTGTTTCAATCAGTCGACATGGTTGAAGCCTTACATTGATTTAAACACTCTACAGCGGAAGCAGGCTACCAATGAGTTTGAGAAGAACTATTGGAAGCTTATGAATAACAGTGTTTTTGGCAAAATGATGGAAAACGTTAGACATAGAATTAATATGCAGCTTATTATAAATGAAGTAAAATTTACTAAACTGGTTGGAAAAAGTAATTTTAAGGATCGAACAATATTTAGTGAGCAGCCATTATTGGTTGCAGTACATTTAAATCCTTCAACAATTAAATTTAATAAGCCTATTTACATTGGTATGTCTATTTTAGATATTAGCAAATTAAAAATGTTTGATTTTCATTACAACATAATGAGTAAAATGTATAAGAATATTAATCCTTTATACTGTGATACTGATTCACTTATTTATGAACTTAAAACACTTGATTTTTATAAAGATATTAAAGATAATGCTCAGTATTTTGATACAAGTGATTATCCAAAAAGTCATCCATGTTATTCATTAGAAAATAAAAAGAAGCTTGGTGTATTTAAGGATGAATTAAATGGCACTCCAATTAGCGAAATTTGTTGGATTGCATCCAAAAATGTATTCTATAAGTATTATTGATAGTAAAGAAATTAAAAAATGTAAAGGTGTACAGTCTTCTATAATTAAGAAAGAACCTAATTTCATAGATTATTATAATTGTGTGAATGGTGTGTGTGGGAAATTATGTGATAACTCTAAGACATATTACAATATTCAAAGTCGTCAACATATACTGTATACCCTAGAACAGAATAAAGTAGTATTAAGTGGTAATGATGATAAAAGAATAATATGTAGTAATAATGTAGATACAATAGCTTATGGAAATTCTATGTATAATAAATTCCATAAAAATTTTAATGATGTTTTAGCTGAACTGAGAGTGTGTATATTAAATAGAAATATGTATATTGCATGATTACATGAAGCTGTGTATTATTATTAAGTATAATTTAGACATTGTATATTTTTAATTTTACTATGTAATAAAATTTTCTATTAACAATTATTTTCATTTTTTTAATTTGTTAGATTTTGGAATGTGTGGAGGCTTAAAATAATGTGTATAAACTTATACAAAGTGTATAGAGATTATATTATTTTTAATTAAAAAGTATGTATGTAGTAAAAATTTAGTGCTTTTCCCTAGGATATATTATTTTCCATTAAAGTTTATTGTTTTTTATCTAAAATGATGAGATTTGTACTAAATTGTGATATTTTACCATAAATTGATAGTTTGCACCTAAAATGGGGGTATTTTGTGTAAAATGGATTGATTCCTTTAAAATTCAATGTTTTGTACTAAAATATGAGTGTTATAGCCTTAAATGGTGTAATTTATATGAAAAGAGTGATTTTAGTTTAAATTGAGTGCTTTTCTATGATACTAGATTTATCTAATCCCTGTTTATAACGTTTGGAGGTTTGCTGCAGAAATTTATAGTTCTTATATCCTAATAGATGTATTGGTGCAACAAAGGAGATGGGTTATTCAAGTGATGGCTCTATTAGGCTGAGAAAATGTGATTAATAGAATTTCTGAGTTGTGATTATGTTTGTCAAAATAATAGAATTTGTGTGAGAGGAAGAAGCTGTGTCTCATCAAGCTTACAAATACTACTTGGTAATTAAATTGTTCATTGTGCTCATTGCATTGGTAGTTATAATGTGATCAAACAAAATTAGTTCTTATACATTGTTGTTATACAGTAAACGATTACACCAACAGACATGAGTAACTCTTCAGCATCTGAATGCTTACAATCGATTTGATTTTCTAATTTAAATTCATACTAAACAGCTGTATATTAGCAGGGTTACATCAAATCTGTTATGATGGGTAATTTTTGGGGGTTAAATATTGTTTCATTACATTAAAAAGTGTATGCATGCACATACATGGTTATGTATGCAAACACATCAACATCATCATCATTATCATCATTGTTACATCACATGCACACCATTACACTACACACATGTTCATACACTCACACACATGTACACGTGCACACATTTATAGTACATCACACATATGTAAGCATATAAGCTCCACACACATGTTATTGTGATGGTAAGTTCTAACTCTCATACACTGAAAATAATATAGAGTTATATGTAATTAAATAGTATGCTCAACATACATCAAAAGCAATTGAGTTATATGAATAATAATACACAAGTTAGTGTTCTAATCAGTTTCTTTTTTCTCAATCATCTACTTTGATTACTCATATGCAAAGCATCTCACTGGAAACAAATGGGTCGGAAAGGGTTAGTACTGTGGTTGTTTGGCTGAATATACGTGAAGTACCCCCAAATTCTAGAGGTTGAAACACTCCCCCTCATAAAACATTAGTTCAGTGTTTATTTTTATTTTTTGGTTAGACATACATTAATGTACCTTTTAAATTATACAAACACATCAGATTGGTATGGGGTTAGAAAAATTATGAGTTGCTGGTTAACACTAGAACATATTCTCAAAGCATACACAACTAGAAATAATTAGTACCAGTTAATAAATTATTACATTAGTCAGACAATGATAAATGCATCATCAACACACATGGAAGCATCAAATACACTAAGCAACTCAGTATGGGTTAGAAAAAGTTTTAAGGGTGGGTGGTTAATGATAAAATATAATCTCAATATAAATGGAAATGTGAAAAGCTAGTACCAGTTAGCAGATTATTACATTGGCCAGACAATGATAAATGCATCATCAACACACATGCAAGCATCTAAATACACTAAGCAACTCAGTACAGGTTAGAAAAAAGTTTTAAAGATGGGTGATCAATGATAAAATATAATCTCAATATAAATGGGAACATGAAATGCTAGTACCAGTTAGCAGATTATTACATTGGTCACACAATTATAAATGCATCAACACACATGCAAGCATCTAAATACACTAAGCGACTCAGTACAGGTTAGCAAAATTATAAGTGGCTGGTTAAAGTCTCCTCTTAATCTCTATATCAGTCGAGTGGTGTTACTGAGTGAGGGAGTCTATATACAGGTGTCTACAGAGAAAGCAGGTGGTTGATTTGTGTATGGTGGACGTTGAGATATATGGTTATTAGTTTGTAACAGTGAAGATGTAGCAAGCAGATGGATGCAATTGGAGTAGAACATGGCGGTGCAGCGTTGAACTCTTACTGGATGGTTTGATGTAAAAACGGTGTGTTCATTTGATTATGTATTGACTCTTGATTAGTTGTGTAAAAGGGAGGCGTGGTCAAGAGACTAAATACTCGTTCCTGATTGGCTCTTCTCCTAGAAGTGACGTTTTCTGTCTACTATAGATTAAAGAAGCAAAATTGCGCATTCGACTTCATATTTATTATTTCATCCGTCAGTAAATATCTTTTTGGGGGGGGGCTCGTCAACCGAAGACCATTGCCCAGAAACAATTATAATAGGAAGGAGTCAATTATATCTTCATACGATATCAAATGTTGTTAGGAGAAAGGAACAAATAATAGGAACAATATCTGTGGAGAGGGGAAAGATAGAACATAAGAGACGTAATATGGAGTAGGAAGACCAAGTCGCAGCAGACTGAAGTACGAGGGTGGTCCCAGAAGTACCTGGCCTAACAAAGAAAACACAAAAATTTTAGAAAAAAATATCTTTATTTTTCAACATAATCTCCTTTCAGCTTTATACACTTTTTCCAGCGATGTTCAATAAGTTCGATACCTTTTTTATAATAAGAACCGTCGAGTTTCTCAAAATAGCACTTTTTCATTGTTGGAAACTTTTTGACCAGCGAGCCATTTTTTCAAGTTTGGAACAAGAATATAATCCGAGGGGGCTAAATCTGGCGAATAGGATGCACGAGGAAGCAACTGAAACTTTAACTCATAAATTTTGATCTTTGCAATAACGGATCTGTGAGCTGGGGCATTGTCATGATGAAACAACACTTTTTTTTAGCCAAATTTTTTTTCTTGATTTTCTCACTCAAACGTTGCAGTAAGTTCGCATAATACTCGTCGTTGATAGTTTTTCCTGTTTGAAGATAATCAATGAAAATTACCCCACGCGCACCCCAATAAACCGACGCCATGACCTTACCTGCAGATGTGGAACAAGCCGATTTTCCCTTTTCAGTCCATTATTTTGACCCAGGTGTGAAGTGACGCATGTTTCTTTCATGGTTATGAAACGACGCAAAAAGTCTGCTTTATTGCTGTGAAATATCGCTAAACACTCGATTGAAACATCTTCACGACGCTGTTTTTGCTCGAGTGTGAGCAAACGCGGCACCGATCTTGCACACAGCTTTCCCAGGTTCAAATTTTCAGACAATATGCGATGTACCGCACTTTTTGAAATGTTTACCATGTCTGTTAGCTCGCGCACTTTCAGTCGACGATCATCCAATACCGCTTTGTGGATTTTCTTCACCATTTCTGTGGTGTGCTCATATTCAGTCGACCACAGCGATGCTCGTCTTGGTAGCTCGTGCGGCCTCGTTTAAACTCTGCTACCCCCAATATTTTACTATTGCAAACGAAGGAGCAGTCTCTCCCAGACTCTAAAATCTAGTTCAGCTTTTATATTGTTTGGACTGAGACCGTTCAAATAAAAGTATTGTATGACACATAACGATGACCGATTTTTTCCATTTTTACGAATTCACTGATAACGTTCACTACTCATAACTGCCAAACAAATACTAAACAACGTAGCAACTTCGAAGTTGAAACTTTATAGATTGTGTACCTTCTAACACAATAATATTTTTCGAACACCTCTAGGTCAGGCCAGGTATTTCTGGGACTGCCCTCGTAGAAAGCAGAACATTCAGCAGAAAGCGGTGGACACTTCATAAATACATGGTCAACATCGCAAACATATTCTTCGTTTGAGTGGACAATATGGAGAGGCAACCAACGAAAAACGAAAACGGGAGGAAATAGACAATGGCTTAAGAGCGCAGACGAATAACGGAGACAACAATAGAACGACGAAGTGAAGGGGGAACAAAGAGAAACATAGGTTAACAGAAAGACACTAGCTTGAACAGACGGATAAAAATAACAATTGTTAGAGAAAGAGGAAATATCTGATATTATAATCTAAGATGGAAACTTATACACAACGAAAAGGGATTAGACAATGGGACTTTTTTTGAAGAAGAAGTGAGAAGAGGCAGCAACCCGAGCTAAGGAGGTCTGCCGCTTCGTTACCGAAGATGTCCGAATGACTAGGAACCCATAGTAAATATCAATATAAGTTAAACGAAGGGAAGAAAGAACGTGGGTAAGTGAGTGTATGCGAAGTTTGACAAATGATCGGGTAGCGGAGAATGAATTGAAGGACGGTCATGGAGTGTCATATGTAATTAAGAATTTAGTGAAAAGGTGTGATAGGAGGAAATGAAAATAATGGAACGTAGGATAGTCATTAATACGTTTATGAATGAAGAGCGGAAAGAAGGCAGGCGAAAAGATTCTGAAAAGCCAGAATCTGGGAGGATAAAAGAGGCACCGGCACCACCCGACGAACCATCTGTAGACATAATTTTGTATGTGAGGAAAATTGAGAATCGATAAAACTGTGTGAAAATCCTGTCTAATTAGGGCGTATCGAAGAAATTTAAAGAGCGTAGGTATAGTAAGCAGCGTGGTAGCCTATTGGTTAAGGTGCTTGGCTACCAAGTCAGAGGTCACGGGTTCGAGACTTGTCTCGTCCCGGATCCAAATCGCTCCCAAGCTTACCCAGCCTGAAATAATTGGGTACCAGAGAAATCTGGGAAAGTAAAGGCGGCCGAGAGAAAGGAACTGGCCCCCCTACTCTCATTAGTGCCGTTGGGCTTAGTACATTGTGAACCTTAACTTCACAATCCCGACGCCCTGTCAAGGGTATGGAACTCACTTTACTTTTTTTTTAGGTATAGTAAACATAGTTGGGGAGTGGCAGAGATCGGCGAAATTGAAAGAGAAATAAGGGAGATTGACAAAGGATATTACGCCAGGAAAAGACAAACCCTAGCCGAAGAGGGATAAAATTAGGGGGAATTTTGCTTTATGATGAGGATACCGAGATATCATGTCCTTAAGATCTAGTACCCTATAAAAATGCCAATAATAATGATTATTCGGAAAAATTAAAACATTTTAATAATTAACTATATAGCGATTTCTGTTTTTATGTTTTGTATTAATTTTTTTATTTAAATAAGAAGAAAAAAGAAAAACTGTTTCCAAAATTTTCTGTACTGATAACATTAAAGATTGTGTCAATAGAGCTACTAAACCGAAAAAAAAAAAAACGGTTAATAAACAGAGGAGAAAAAGGTACACTGATTATATTTGTCTTTGCCTATTTATATATACTCCTAGATTACTAATAGTTCTATATTTAGCTGTTCTTAAATTCAAGCTAAATGATATATACCTAAAATCGCAAACGTTACGATGAATTTGTGACGTTGCTTCTTCTCTTGTTTGATTCGAAAGCCGAAATTACATTTAAACCGAATAGTAATTACAGACGGGGTGACTTTTTTTTTTTTTTTTTCATATCCTATTCTGCTCTCTCTAGAGTAAAGTCGATTAAAATTCAAAATATTCGCTTTCTTCTAGTTTGCAATATTTATTTTCTACATTTCAGCGTCGCTGTGTTCGAATTCCGGGCACTATTCCGTAGTGAAATATTTTCGTATTTAAGAAGAAATCGAAAGCTAAACGATCTGAACTGCAAATAGCAGTGCAAACAAAGAGCAAGCGTCGGAAAGATGAAAAAGAACACGGGGATCAGTAGAGCAGCATTAGCAGTAGCAGCATCAGTAGCAGAAACCTTTTGAAACTAAACGACCGTATTATAGGTTGCGCTGATTGTCGGCCCGGGACACTATTAATCTTCGCACGAGTGCGGCAACTGTGTTTACATTCGAGTCGGAGACAGTGCGGAAAAAGTAACGCTAAGAGTAGTTCGAGTCTAGTAAACGGAACAAGCGAAAATGCGAATAACGAATTAGAGAAGAGTCCGTTCATAAAATTGGAATTGCCTGCGAAAAGAAATGTAACATTTTGATCCTGAAATATTATTTGGCCGCCAGCGAATTGCTGAATGTCCGTCTGCTGACTGCTGCTCCAAGAAAGAAGAAGAAAGCAAAAGCGGAATTCTTAATAAATAATCGGCCAATCGTAAAAGTGGCTTTTAGACGCGTGCCTGTGCCGCGGCGATACAAAGATAACGCGGATAACGGCCGGAGTAGCGAAAATAACGACGACGGAACAGTGCCGATAGCCGGGGCCAGGATTATAAGATTAATACGATAAAGGAAGTTATAAATTAAACGGGAGCCGTTGACCTGGGGCCGTTCGCGACTTTTTATCTGATCAGCGCGACTTAATGGCAGATGAAATCAATTTCGACAATCGATAAGCGCAGCCGCATCCCTTTTCGGTTTTAAATTATTATTATTGCCCGCTATCGTCATTGCCGCAAAAACGTTCACGCGCCAACATACATTCTGGTGGCCGTTTATCATGCGGCCGCGCGACTTCCAGCAACCTCGGTACCCGGATCAGGTTTACCAGAACGTCCGAAGTAATTAATTCGGAATACGTTCGTTAAAATGCCGTAAAAAGAAAATACGACATTCGCCTTTAATTGTTCTTCGATTAATCGTCGTCCCCGTTAGGAATAGCACCGGTGCTTTTCCTAGTCACCTTGTTGTTCACCTTTTGCACGAAAGCGCACCTTGTTCATCTTCAGTACACTGCGATGGAAGAAGTGCAAGTAAAAAACTATCGTCTATCGTGGTCAAATCCCGATCAGTCATTTATTATTATTTTCACATAAGGCTGCGAGTCAATTAAACATCGGCTCTACTCTTCTCTCTTCTGTTTAACGTTGGCGTACGCTACAAAGCACGTTGGCGTAACCTATTCGTACATTTTTAGTACAGAGATATAGGTTGTATGTAGCAGGCAATTGTTTATATGCAGTACGAATGTGTACACACGCAAGACTACACATTCGGAACTGATTAGTAATCGTTTGATTTTTACCGATTTACACAAATGCAGTCTGCTATTTTTGTGCCTTTTATGTACTAAACTAGCGCGCGCATATGATGTTGTACCATTGCCTTCCACGTGATGATTATTAGCGAATATTTCTTATTTTAATTCTTTATAATAAGTTCTGTCGTCGCCCGGGATAGAGACTTAACGGAAGTCAAGCACTCTAGCAACTAGGCTATCACGACGACATGGCTTTACTCTTGGAGTTTCTCAATTTTTTCTTAAGGTTTAACGACCAATTCAGGCCAAACGCACTGCGGTGAGCTTTAAGATTATTTTTCCAATTTTCCAAAATCTAAAAATTTCATTTTCATTTTTTCCCCCTTAATAATTAATTATTCATTGCCGCGGGAAATGTGTTTTTAATACCAAGCAATTCAGTTATTTCTTTTCTCTATTATGCATTTTCTTCGCGTTCCTCTCTTATCAGTGGCACCTCAGTACACCATATTTCTTGTTCCGGGGCAAAATTCATACAGATATGATCCTTGTTAGGCTGGGTTTGTTCTTAGCGCGCGTTGATTTATACTTTCTTTTCCCTATTATGCATTTTCTTCGCGTTCCTCTCTTATCAGTGGCACCTCAGTACACCATATTTCTTGTTCCGGGGCATAATTCATACAGATATGATCCTTGTTAGGCTGGGTTTGTTCTTAGTGCGCGTTGATTTATACTTATATTTCTCTCTAGTATACAATTACATATTGTGGTGAACCACGAGTACTGAGATGTGGGTATAGGATTTGAATCCGTATTTTCTATTAATGTATTATTTATTTTTAAATAGAAATATTAACGTAACGTAAGTTAAAAATGATTATTTGGATTTTTGAAAATTTATTATTATTCTGGCTTGTTTGTAAATACATACTGTTGTGTATATCGGGATTTACTTCTCGATGTACACATTTACTTGGAAATTATTTAACGTAAATCGATTCTGGTTTTATCCTTAGCGTCTCTATGTGGCGGACGATGATGAGTTTGAATGTAGTGGTCGTAGAATAGCATGTTCTGGTGTGTACGGCGGCTACACTTGATGTATCGCATTGTTCCGTTTAGTTAACGTAATTTTCGATAATACAGAAACGTAATCAGATAGAAGTATTCGGGGTTTTATGCAGCTCTGTTAATGTGTTATAAACTCGCGGTAATATAAATCGTCCGTGGGCATCGGTCCGGTGATAGAGTTGCGTTGCATACGTATCTATCTGTGTTGTACTTTTATTTAATAGTAAAAGGTTTTTTTTCCCTTTATTTTTCGTTACTTATATTTATTAAAAAAAAATGTGCGTTACGTAAAAGAAAGAAAAAAACATAACAACAACAACACCAAGTAAGAGCATATAGGCTATAACAACTATAGGTTATAACAATATGTAGGGAAAATATGTTTGTTTTAACAAGGAAAATACTCGATTAAAAAAAAAATCAACTACAGAACGGGGGCTATGGATCTTATTGACAATTGTTTATTTTTCATCTTTATTGTATATCCGTATTTCACGGATCAAGGGTTTCTGAATTTCAGAAATCGATTTGATTAAGATGTAAAGTGCTGTAAAAAAATCTATTATAAGAGCAATTCTTTATATTATTTTTTTTTATTTTTTCCATATGTTAAGCACATCATAGGCTAGCAGCACGACAATGAGCGGTGGGTTAAATTCAATTATAGAGGTTGGTATCTTGGAGAAACTTGAAGAGGGCGAAAATAGAGTTGTCTGAGTCTTCTAGGAGTGATGCGCGGTGGAGAAGCTTTTGTATGATTTTTGACGTTGTGAAAGTGTGCCTGAGCAGTCAAGTAGAAGGTGAGGAATAGAAATCGGAGCTGCTGAGCAGTTTGGGCAGATTGGGCGAAGGGTGCGAGTAAAGAAATGGCCATGCGTGAGAAGAGTATGGCCGAGGTGGACGCGTACGAAAACAACTTGGTGCCTTATGTCAAATGAGAGGTTTGATTTCCGTTTTCCCCAATAGAGGGTTTTATGGAGCGATTCTTAAATAGAGATAAACAATCTTCATTTAAATTATCACATTTGCACTTAAAGTTTATTATTTATGTGGTAAGAAGTAATATGTTTGTTTATCACGAGGGTAAAAAATTTAAATTACATGTAGGGAAAAGATGTTTGTTTCATGGCGAAATCTATTTATTTATGAATCAGTTTACATGCCAATTAAGATTGTAAACTTGTGCAGATGATAATCTGTAATTACATTTCTAATTTGTAAATTTCGAGCTCATTTTTCTTAATAACGCGAGAATACTTCAACATAAAAAATAAGTAATATAATATAATATAATATAATATAATATATATATATAGGTAAGAAGATCTGCGTGTAGTACTTTTGTAATACTGGTGGAAAAGTAAATTTCAATCGACAACATCACTTAAAAAGGAAAGAATGATTTAGGGTTTAAGTAAGTTTTATAACATTACATATATAGAAACACTTTATTTTTTTCACATTAAGTTCGATGCGAGAATAATGGCATTGCGATTAATGTATTGTTCGCAGAAATTTAACATAAATTAGGGGATGAAAGAAAAGTGTTCCTAATCCGAATTAGGAGAGTCAAATTAGACAAAATCAGGTCTTAGCTTCGAAATAATTCCGCGATTCATACTTTTTGATGAAACCTTTTGCATTCGCTTGTTAATAGTGTCAACTAACAATGCACCCCTTTAAAAAAGCGCGCTAATTATTTATTTGTGCAATAACTTTATTTATTTATTTACTTATTATTATTTAAACTTGGTCATTTAAGGCATCACCATAATAGGTTATAATAAATAGTACATGATTTCAGGAAGTTTAGTGAGGTATTCGCATTATCCGCTAATGTATAACTCTCTAATGCATAAATTATGGCCATCGTATTAGGTCCGTTTTTCTTTCTGATATTTCCGAAAAAGCAATTAGTATGTGGTGTAGCGACATAGCGACAGTTGACATTGACATTCTGAATTGAGAGGCGGTTCGGTGTTTTCCAAAAGTATATTCGAAGTTATACGTCGAATCTGGTATGTGCAATTCTTAAGCGAAACTTACTCTGTGCGCTTTTGACGGAACGACGTTCGCCATTGACAGTAGCGGTTTAACAGCATATGTATAGTTTGGTTCCACAAAAACGCTGCTCCCTCGTTCTGCTCTTGCCAGCGATCCGTTACTTTTTTGTGTAGGTCGGCGTTGATGTGTTTTAAGGCGGTTTTTCCTTCAATCGAAACGCTAAAAATGCCGATGTTGTTCCATTTTTTTTTCTTCTTTCTAGGCGAATTCTTTTGTTTTGGTAAAAACTTACTGAAAGAGAAATATTCCAACATGTTATTTTTTTCACATTACCAATGCCATCTGCACATGTAGCGTGTACCCGTTATTTAGCTACCGCCACTCTTCTTTTACCGTGATTTTTTCAAAAAATCATTCATAAAAGTATTCACGTCAAAGCGATACACACTGTGCCATTTTCATCTTATTGTTTGAAGATTTTTCCGTCGAACGTGGAAAAATATTAGCCCGTTTTATAATATTCATGCCTAATGAATCTATCATTTTCCTTTTCATTTCTAACGTTAGTTTTGTTAGTGGAGTGAATTTTTCACATTTTTCGTTTCCATTTTTCAGTATCAACCGGTTTTTAATTTTTTCCGGAAAATCCGAAACGATTTATTATTTTTATCGAATTCATAAATTTTTCCGCCACGTGATGTTCTCTCGTGAAATAGACGACGACGTGAACTATTTATGAAACGAGTTCTGTAAGTCTCATTAGTCATGCTGTCGTTTTATGAGCTCCGACTAATCCGCACAATCTAAGCACCCACCACCGTTGCGACTAACGAATTAAGTGATTCCTACGATTGCCTATTAAAATCGGATCCTTTATAACCTTTTCCGCTTTTTTTCGCAGTTTTCCGCAGTGTGTGTTTTCGAATACACGCTCCTTTTCACTTGTTCATTCGAAGATTTTCGTTTTTCATCGTTACAATGGCACTTTGTAAACTTTTAAAACGTTTGTACTACCGTTTTACTCATTCATCAAACCATGAAAAGACCGATTTGGACCTACGGGATACAGAGATATCGGGGGCTGTACCGAAACATTAAAACAGAAACATTATTCAAACAGTCCAAAACGAATTCCTCCGTACGAGATAACCAACGCTCGATGGTTCCAGCGAAACAGATCTTTACGCACTGATTTAAGAATGAAATGGGTCAACGAAGTCATTAAATGCCCACTGTAACGAAGCAAGACTACCCATCCCAACCCGGATGCATCGGATCTTTTGCTTACTACACAAGATCTAAGATGTTTTAAAAACCGAACGAGCTGGTTGTATTGTAACATTTTATTGTACGTTTCGGTCTATTCTTTTGCAAGATATTAATTCACTTTCAGCTATTACTTATTCAGAAATTATTCTAAGATTGTAATAACCATACAGTAGCGAGTTCCCTTAGTGGACTGTTTTATATAAAAATAAACAAAAAAAAATTAACACACCATCGTAGACTTTGTAATTCACAAGCAGAATACTAGACTATACAACCTTTTCTTTTTAAGTATTTTCTCACCACTCCGGTCCATAGATCACAATTGGCGCTGAAATTTAGTTAACTAAACCTTGACTTATTTCCTGTAAAGTTAATACTTCTCATTAGACCAAGACATGGCTTTTAACTAATACATCAATAATTTTATTTTAACAAGATCAGATTACGTTGCCCAAAATAAAAAATATTAATCACAGTAAACAAAAAACAACTGTCACAACTTAGACACGTTTTATCCCCCATTGTTCAAATGATTTGTGCTGACTCAGATTAAATTATCCGCTGGCTTGACGGAGTAATATTACTTCGCGTATAATGCTGTCGTAATTTGTTCACCGCGTAATGCTACACCAGTATCTCTTAAATTTTCTCCGCGGATTCCCAGGGAGAGACAAAGAGAAGATGTTGAACGCTTCGATATTTTCACTGAGTTTTAGTTTACTAAATAACTTGTTATATCGAAGTTCTTGCACGAATGGGATCTTCAAATCGTGATGGAGTGTTCCATTAGACACGAAATAAGGTGCGTTGTCGATTTGTCTGAGTATTTTAGACTGAAGCTGTTGGATTCTCTTGATGTCGCTCTTGGACGCTACGCCATATACTTCGATGCCATATCTCCGTATTGTGTTGTCAGTGCAGATAGGTAGATCAATCTTTTGCAAGATATACTCACAGCGGACTTCCTTCCTATAAGGCAATGTAAGATTTTAAGTCTTGAGCAAATTATTTGCCTTGTGTGCGCGACATGGGTTCTTCATGTGTTAGACATTGGTCCATAATTAATCCTAGGTACTTGTTGTTTTCAATTACTGGTTCTCATTATCAGCATGAGTTTGCTTGATTGTGGTCAACAATTCAAATCTTTTTCTTCCTTTCGGAGTCTTTCCATTGTATTTTCCCTTGTGTGTTGGCAGATTAAACACCATCCTTCTTGTAGAATTTTATGCGCAATATATTTATTTCTTTTTATTTCATCTATTAATTGCAATCTGTCGACTTTATACGTACTTAGCGCTTAACAGTTTGTCACTCAGAATTCTTAGAATATGTGTCTAACCGGCCACATTTCAACAGCGTTAATTCTTCTTTCACAATTTGACTAATTTTCTTAGTTTTCGCAGAATAATACAGTACAAGACAGCAGTGTAATATTTGTTTCCTATTTTCTATACTTATTTTATTACTTCTCCAAACACTTGTTTCACGATACGATTATGCCTATATCAAACCCACTGCTGGCTGTAGGCACTCCCCCCTGGCAGGATAAGTTAGCCTAATTCCCCGTGCTGGCCAGGCAAATTAGGGGATGCATTTTATACCTACTTCCAGGTTTTCATGGTAATAGTTAATATGCTACGCTAGATGCTAGTGTAGATGCAAGACTATACTCAGAACTGATCGCAATCGCTTGTTATCACGTTACAATGCAGTCCCGCATGTGTGTGTCTGCCTGCTATACATCAACTAAGGAGACATTCATTAAAATTACGTGAGCTGTTTTTCTTTTAATTTGAACCTCTACTCCCTTTGGTGAGATTTAGTGAGATTTGGTGGGACCCCCTTCACCTCGCTCGAGATTTACGCTACAGCTGTTCACTAAATTTATTTTCATAAAGGAGAAAAATAATACAACGTTAAGGTGTACTGTAACGAATTTATTTATATTTAGTAAAATTAAAAATAAAAACAGACTACATCTCCCTTATTTTTCACTCACCCCATGAGCATTTATGTACTTACACCTTCTTTTTAATAATCTTTTTTTTTTTTTTATTATTATTATTATTATTATCTGTATAATAATATATATTTTTTAAAAGTTGACGTGAGATTTTCAATTTCCCCTCCCGGTTTAAATGAGATTTGATGAGATTTTGCTGGACTCCTCTTAGCCCCAATTTTGAGCTCACGTAATTATTGGATGTCCCCTAACGAACGTGCATAATGGTGGAGTTGGCTTGCCATTGCCTACCACATGACTATTGGCGGTTATTTCATTTCATTTTTCGTGATCGTACCCGAGACATCTGTGACGGAAGAGCCAAACACTCTATAGGCTATCGTGATGACAAAAAGTCATTGTTGTGTAAGATTTTATTTCTCTATGCCATAGCCCCGGCATCAGGTTTCGGTGCTTCTATGTTGTCCGTCTGTTTGCACTTGTGTGTCTGCATTTTATGAAATACAGAATTTCATGATTTTTTGCTTTGTTTGTATTAATTTTAATTCAATTACTGTTTTACATAATGGGGAAGCGTGATTAACAATATTGATTATGCGGACGATAAGGTTATAAATTCGGAAACAGCAGATGCGAAGGACGCTAAATATTATCAACAACGACGGAAAAAAAATACGGAATGAAAATAAATACAGAAAAATTTAATTTACAGAGACCAGCGGCGATTGTATAAAAGTCAAAATTGACAACAAACTTTTAGAACATGTAAATTACAAATAACGATCGGGATGTGAAAAGAAAAGCACGAACAGGAATGACAAAAGGAAGCTTTTAGAAATTTTGAAAAAGTATTAAGGAATGGAAAAATGACGATGGAACTAGAAAAGGATAGTACGATGTTACGGGTGGTCCGTATTGAAATATGCGTCGGAATAGTGGACAATAAACCCGAATGTAAGAGAGAAGATTATTCGAAATGTGGACGTATCGACGGTTGCTCGGGATGCCGTGGACCGATTTCGTTTCTAATAAGAACGTTTTATACCACGTCTGTTTAAACTGTCTATCGTCGAAGAAATTAAGAAACGAAAGCGGAAATATATCGGTCACAAGTTACTGGAGGAAAATTTACTTATGTTGGCGTTTCAATTCTCGGAAGTCCAACAACAAGGGGACGGAAAAGGATGGAACATGTGACATCGAATATTGAGATCAGCAAAATATGCGACGTTAGAAGTGCAATTAAATACAGAAAAATATTCGAGATGGTCAACTGATCTTGACGTGTACCCTCTTAAAAAGCGATACAACAAAATGATGATGATGACAAGGAGGATAGGATGATATATATGTTGTACTATATAAATAAATTTCCGCAAAAAATATATTGCTCGTTGTTTTTTGTTCTTTATGATCTTCTTAGCTTTTTTAATATATAAATTTGGTAATCCGCTTTCATTGCTTTCAAATTTAAATAAAATAAATTCAACCACATAAACGGATGGTGTAACTTTGTTTAATTTTTGATCCCTTATTATTATTATAGTTATTTATTAGTTTTAGTTATTAATTGCTTTTATCTTTGTTTTTTGATTTATTTATGTTTGAGGGCGTATTCTGATAGAACTTTTAAAAAGTTAATTCTTTTTTTTTTTTTTTTGCATATTCTTAAAGTTTATTAAGGAATATAGCTCGAGAGAAAATTTTAAAATTCCAATAATTTACGGAATTATAGCTTTCTTAGTGACGTAGCAACTAAGCCCGTCACGCCGAGAAGCCGACCATTTTTGGTATGGTGACATTATATAAATGTATAAATGTAGGTAACTACAAACACTTAAAAATCGATTAACGTATGGTTTTTGGAAACCTTTCCGTGTTCAGTGTTCAATTCAGCTCAATTTACCTTCAATCTACAAGAGAAACGTAAATATGCGTATGCTGCTCACAGTTTGAAAATAAATCATTTTGAACGTGAATTTTAATTTTTGTATGTAAAATGTGAGACAGATTCGATATTTTATCTTTTGACGGTGTTTAGGAACTATCCCTGATATTTCGTTAATTCACGATCTTCCACACATTGTTCTAATTTGACTTCGCTATATGGGGTTCTGTCAAGGATGCTTACTCGGCCAAAACCAAAAATCCGCGTGCACGTTCGTAGGAACAGTCGCAACGGGTAGAGACTGCGTTAGTGTCTGGGATTGTAGTAGTCGAAAGTTAAGACAGTAATACGTGCCGGAACGTATCCGTACTCCGTGTCGCATCGAGTCGAGGGAGGATTGTGAAAATCCCGCTAAAATCCGATTACATGTAGGAACACGGACAATTGCAATTGCAAATTATAGAGAACTGTTTGCATTTTCAATGAAGGCTTTTTACCAATTTTAAAAATTATCAATGCCAAATGGGCATTACTATTGGACCCGAAGCTTATACATTCGCTACTAAACGGGAAGCAATGGTCGAATTGAACGCTCCGAGTAATGCGCTTCTGATGCTTCTAAGGAAGCTAGAAAGAGTTCAACTGCTCGTAAATCAGAACGCGTTTCCTAAAATATCGATTTCGAAGTAGTCGAAGAAGGCACACTTTATGGAATCGCCGATTAGCAAAATGTAAGTATAACGTATTATACCTGAAACTTGCTTAAAACTTTAAACGCGTTCTTGTCAAAACCACTTTTTCCAACATGGTTGGATATTTCAAGTTCTATTTAATCACTTTACATTTTGTACGGACCTTCAATGAATTATGTTTAAAACATTAAAAGTTATAAAAAAAAAAAGGTCGAATAATGTATTTTCTTCTTTAGACAGCTGCCATTTTGTGAAAAAGAAAAATTCCTCGTTGGTAGGGGCTATAATGACACTCTTAGTAATTAAGAATCTTTTTTTTTTGCAGAATTTTATTTTTTAGATGACCAGAAGGGCTCTGTAATCTTGTCAACCAGAACAGCCTTTTTTACTCCCAACTTTACCAACTCGTAGATTTTTTAATTTCAGTTTTTTTTTTTTTTTTTTTTTTTTTTTTTTTGTATTTCTAAAATATTAATAAATATCCTGCCAAAAAATGATTAGTAAAATTATTTTTTGTTGTATTTTTATCGAGCTCGACAAAACTCCAAAAATGTATGCCTCTAGACCAGAATACTTCCTTAAATATACAAGGTAAGTTACAAAGGATTCGTCTTATAAATAATATACAGTTTACCCAGTTCTACTAGTATTTCGTTTAATCATCTGTGGTGCCTGTTTTTTTTGTGATGATCTTATTGTCTTAATTGTCTCTTCATAAGTGGTTCACATCTCGTTTCTTCTTCTTCTTCTTCTTTTTAAGAGCCTTGCTCTTGTCTTGTAGCTTAACCTATTATCCTTTTCCATTTTTTTCTGTCTTATGCTGTGTTCTTAATATTGTTATAATCCATTTTCAGTATGATTTTTGTCTGTTCTATCCATTTAAGTCGGGGTCTGCCTCGTTTCCTCTTCCCTTCTAGTTTCCCTTCTATTATTGTCATTATGACGGTGTTTTGGTGCAGTATGTGTCCCAAAAATCTGTCTCTTCTTTGTTCCAAAATTTTTATCAGTTTCCTTTCTTCTTCTATCATTTCCATTATTTCTTTATTTGTTTTCTTCTGCGTCTATGAAATATTTAAAATGCGGCGCCATCCCCACATTTCAAAGGCCTCCAATCGGTTTTTAAGATTCTTTGTTAATACCCATGTTTCCGAACCATATAACAACACTCTCCATATGTAAGTCTTCATTAATCTTTTCCTTGTACCTAGTTTGACCTTTTTGTTGAATAATTCTCTCTTTTTCATGAAAGTTTGTTTGGAAATTGCTATTCTTGTTCTTACTTCTATATCACTTGTTCCTTCTTGTGTTATAATAGTTCCCAAGTATCTAAAATGATTTACTTGTTCTCTAATATTTCTTTGCCTAACTTTGTCTGCGCCTTCTTTTCATTAATACTAGCTATTAATATTTTTGTTTATCCTTTATTTATGTTTAAATTTAATTGTTCCAAGCCTTTTTGTAATGTTAGTAATTGCTCTTGTAGTTGCTCTTCACTTTCAGCTATTAATGCAATATCGTTCGCAAATCTTAAGCAGTGTATTTCTTCTCCGTTTATTTTCACTTCTCTAGTCTTTTCTTTCATCGTTGTAATTGGTTCTTCTATTATTAAATTAAAAACGCATAGGCGATAACGGACATTCCTGTCTTACTCCTCTTTGTATTTTTGCCTTTTCACTGTACTCTCCGATTCTTATTTCCATCTTTTGTTCCTTATATAATTCCCATATAATTTTTCTATCATTGTAGTCTATTCCTATTTCTTCCAATTTTGAGAATAATGTTCTCCATGTTACATGATCAAAGGCTTTTTCTATGTCTACAAAAGCTATATATATATATAGTTCTTCCCTTAGTTCGATTTTTTTTTCTATAATTAGCCTTAATGCCAATATAGCCTCTCGGGTTCCTTTTTCCCTTCTGAATCCGTATTGGTCTCTACTTAACGTTTCTTCTATTTTATTCCTTATTCTTTTCATTATAATTTTTATTATTATTTTTGAGGTATGCGGTATTAAGTTTATTATCCTATATTCTGAGCAATTTCTTGTATGTAATTTTTTAGGTATCGCTATCACTGCATTGGTTTTGAAATCTTGTGGCAGTTTACCTTGCTCGTAACATGTTTTTATTAACTCGTATAATTCTTCCTGAGTTCCTTCATCAGTCATTTTTAATAAATCGGCTGGTATGTTATCTATGCCTGGCGCCTTTTTATTTGTCAGCTCTTTCAATGCCAGATCAAATTCTTCTCTCATTATTCCAGGTCCTTTTTCGTCTCTTCCCTCTCTGTAATCGTTTGTTTTTATTTCTTGCATATTTTCCTCTCCTTTATATAGATCTTCTATATGTTCTTTCCATCTTCTACATATGTCTTCTTCCGTTATTAGCATTTTTCCCTTTTTATCATTTATGACATTACCTGTTGTTATTTTTCGTTTTGGGATCATTTTATTTATTTCCCTATACGCTTCTTCTATTTTGTTTTCCTCGAACTTTTTTTCAATGTCTTTACATCTATTCTCTATACATTTCTGTGTTTCTTCTCGACATTTTCTGGTAATTCTATTTCTGACTTCTTTATATTTTCTTTTGCCTTTTTCAGTTTTTATTGATTTCCATTTTCTTCTTTCTTCCATATCTCGTATTATGTCCGTTGCTATCCAGGATTTTTTAATTTTTTTTTGTATATTTACCAATTTTCTTTTCAGCAGTACTTGTAATTACTTGTTTTATCATTTTCCATACATAGTCATATTCTATTTATTACCTACGTATCGCTAAGAGTAATGTTCGACGGTTATATTTTTATTAGTTGCTCTTCAACAAGTTCTAATGAGAACAATTTTAAAATGACCATTAACATTCGGTTGCTGATGTTATATATATATATATATATATATATTTTATACATTACATGAACGACATATGGCAATTACAGTTCACAACAATATATATAACATTATCTGGATTGTAAAAAACATTAAAAAATGAACGATTAATACATATAAAAACAATAAATATAATAAAATAGTAATACCGATTTCGCTTAATTTGTTGGACATATTCATGGACTGAATTTTTATTGTGTTGTTATTTACGTTATTCGTCGTCGCGATAGGCCAGTTGCTAGAGCGCTTGACGTCCGTTACGGAGGTCTTCGATCCTGAGCGACGACAGAACTTATTACAGAGAATTAAAATAAGAAATATTCGCTAATAATCATCACGTGGAAGGCAATGGCAAACCACCACGTACAACATCATATGCGCGCTAGGTCAGCACATAAAAGACATACCACCGGACTGAATTTGTGTAAATCGGTAAAAATCAAACGATTACTAATCAGTTCCGAATGTGTAGTCTTGCGCGTGTACACATTCGCGCTGCATATAACAATCGCTATGAACACTAATACTTATGTCTGTACAGCTGATATGTACGAATAGGTAGTCACCGACGCTCAGGAATTAAGTACGACACTATAAAGAAGAAGATTTACATTATTAGATCGATGGCCTAGTTGCTAGAGCGCTTGGCTTCCGTTACATAAGTCCCGATCCCGGGCGACGACAGAACTTATTACGAAAAATTAAAATTAAAATACCGCTAATAGATTCATATGGAAGTCACAATAGTAAACCACTAAATATAAACCACCATATGCGGGTTAGTTTATGTATAGTAGAGCACTGCATTGTAAATAACAAGCGATTATTAGTTTCGAATGTAGTCTTACGTCTTCACTAGCGTCTTCATTAGCGTCGCGTATTAACTATTACCATGTAAATTTAGCAACAGGTATAAAATGCATTTCGTAATTTGCCTGGCCAGCACGGGAGATTAGGCCAACTTATCCCACCAGGGGGGATTTCCTACACCCGGCAGTGGGTTGATATGAGCATATCGTGATTAAGGAATATATCGATATATCATGATAGCTGATCTGTGTAAATGTTGAACAGGTGTATAAAAAATTGATGAAATAACAATGAAAAAATAAAATAAGAAAAATGATATAAAATAAGAAAATATAAAAATATTACAAAGACATGGACATTAAACATATAGCAAACCAATACCAAAAAACATGTTTTTCAGTATAAAAACTTTATAAAATTAAACTATAATAAAATTAAAATACGTATATACATATATTTATTTTTATTTTTTATATTTTCTATTTTATTGTTATATTTTTATATTTTCTTTATTTTACGTCATTTTTATTATTTTATTTTTTCATTGTTATTTCATCAATTTTTTATACGCCTGTTCAACATTTACATAGGCCAGCTATTATATCGATTTATTCCCGAATAATGATCTAATAATGTAAATAACAACACAATAAAAATTCAGTCCATGAATATGTCGAACAAATTAAGCGAAATTGGCCGGACTATTTTATTATATTTATTGTTTTTATGTGTATTAATAGTTCATTTTTTAATGCTTTTTTACCATCTAGATAATGTTATATATTTTTGTGAATTGTGAATGCCTTCGTGTAATAATATAAAAAAATATAACATCAGTAATGTTAATGGTAATTTTAAATTTGTCTACATTTATAATGTAGTGCCGTTTAAGGCAGAAAAGTACTTATAAGTTATAATGAGCTTCCATTTCGTTTCTCTGCTGCTGCTGCTGCTGGAGCCGTGAAATCGATTTTGTAATTGATTCACTTCTTCATTAAACGAATCAGATTTAAATTTCGCCGAGCATACAATTAGCTTAATTTTAGCTGCTGGCCAATAAAAAAGAAACGGCTCTTTTCAATACCAACACGAACATGTGTACACTACTGATATCAAGGACCTCTTATGCAAAGCAGAAATACTTTCGACGTCCTATACATTAATATATTGAAAAACAAAGAAGTATACAATCAGTAATATACTGAGAGTGAGACTAATAATATTCAAAATAAATAAATTCGACATACAAGGTCAGACAATTAAGTAATGCGACCGATTTTTTTTCTCGGCCTGTGGTAACACTGCAAATCTGTAACTCCGCCACCGTAATAGCAGATCCGTACTCTCTCGATTGAGACCTTGACGACCCTCGTACGATCATTTCTTCGCCAGCTGTTTAGTGTTTTGTAACAACGCGCGAGTAGTGCATGTCACGAAAATGGAACAGAGAAATTTAGAGCAATGGTGCGCGATAAAATTTTGTGCGAAACTCGGCAAAACCGCGACAGAAACTTATGAAAAAGTGCTTAAAGTGTACGGTAGTGATGGCCTGAGTCGTAGTCAGGTTCTTCGGTGGCATGCCGATTTTAAAAAAGGCCGTGAGAGCGTCAAAGACGAGGCGCGGAGTGGAAGGCTAATTCAAATGCGAACCGACGCGAATGCGCAGCACGTGCGCGCCCTTCTTCGTCAAGACCGGCGACTGACCATTCGAATGGTGGCTGACGAGTTGAATATTAACGGGGGAAACAGTTAGAAAGATTTTAACCGAAGATTTCGCCATGAAAAAGCTGTGTGCGAAGATGTTACCAAAGAACCTTTCAGATGAGCAAAAAGCCCACGGAATGAACATCGCTCAAGATTGTCTCGAGCAGGTTGAAAGTGATCCTACTCTTCTCGATCGAGTTATTACAGATGATGAAAGTTGTTTCTTTCAATATGACCCTGAAACTAAACGACAAAGCCAACAGTGGCTGTCCCCTGGAGCGCCAAGGCCAAAGATGTCGAGAATGAGCAAGTCCAAAGTGAAAACCATGTTGATTTGCTTCTTCGACAGCAAAGGGGTGGTTCGCAAAGACTTCGTACCACCTGAACAGACTGTAAATCAAGTATTCTACCGCAATGTGCTCGAAAAGTTATGAAAAAGGGTGCTCAGAGTGCGTCCAGAGATTGCGAAGACTTGGGTTCTGCATCACAACAATGCTCCCTTTCACACTACGTTCAGTGTCTCTCGGTTTTTGGCGTCTAAAGGCATCGCAACGTTACCGCAACCGCCCTATTCACCAGACATGTCACCCTGCGACTTTTTTCTATTCCCCCATATGAAAAAATTGGTCAAAGGTCGACATTTTGACTCCGTTGAAGACATCCAAGAATCTGTGACGAGGGTACTAGGAGAGGTCTCACAAGAAATGTTCCAGAATTGTTACGAAAACTGGAAAACTCGCTGGAATAAGTGTATAGGTGCGGGAGGGGACTACTTTGAAGGGGATCGCAGCGATGTACCTTAATTTTTAAATATACTCGATTTTTGAATTTTGTTGCATTACTTAATTGTCTGACCTCTTACTTCAAAAACAAAACGGAGGTAGGAAAGTGAAAATTCTGTTGCAACAATAATTGCCGAGCTGAAACATCGTTACTCTTCTACATTACATGAAACAGAAAATCAGTGCCTTTGTAGTAGGCAATTTGAAATATAAAGACAAAGTAGCTGAAACATGAGCAGCTAGCAAGCAATTTAGGCTAATTCACGAATTCTGAATTTCCAGAAAGGTCATTGACGTACAGAATAAATATTTTTTGTTTTGGAATATACTTGTAAGCCGATAGGAAAACATGTGTTCCTTTCTTTGTAGCGTCATACTCGGTTTTGAGTGTAGACAACTATCTATTTGTACGTTTTAGCAGTACAGACATAGACACAGTGTTCACTGCAACTTTTATATGCAATGCTAACACGCAAGACTATACTTGGAATTGATTGTAAATGTTTGATTTATCGATATACAAATTTAGTTCCCTGTGTATGTTGCTTACTACATACTAACTAGCGCGCATATGGTGTGATATACGCAGTTGTTTTAACCATTGTTTTCCGTGTGACTAATGGCGATTAATTCATTTTTGTAATATAAGTCAAATGCTGTAACAAGTAGGCTATCGCGACGACAAAAAAAAAAAACAAAAAAACCTGAATTACCGGTCATATTTAGAATACAATTTCAATCAGTCAAGTTGAAAAGAAATATCCTGCCAGTTTCTCGAGGCTTTGCGTTTAATTTTACGACATTGCTCGTAGATTTTTTCTAACAATTTAGTAATTTACTTAATTTCCTAGAACAACAAATGATGTATATTGCATTATAAACTAGACTGTATGTGTGAGGTAGTTCTGCGCCCGTTCCACCATTAACTTTAGGAAGCTGACTGAAAGAATGTTCGCGGCAGGCCAGATGAAGCAGTTATGAAGTTTAGATCCGGCAATTACGAAGAATTTTTGGGGAAAATCATAAAACAATCTACCAAGTAGTCGATAAAGTAAAGTTTCTGAAAACAAAAGTAAAAATAGTAAAATTACATCAAATATACAATGTACATATAGAGCTTATGAGTTTTCCGATGTAAACTATAAAAACTTTAATGATTCTATAATTCGTGCGCTATTAAAATATGATTTTTGTAAAATTATAACGCTCAAATAAAATATCATGATTATTATCCGTATCGAGCAAAGTCGTCATTTTTCTAACGTTGCCAGAGTATTTGAACTCGACTGGCGACATACTATGAAAAACATCTAGGTGCGATGTCTCATTTATATGATTTTTTTTTTTTTTTGTTAAATTGTGATCTGTCTAATGTAGCTAATAAGCGCAATTGGAATGGAGGTTATGACACGATGGGAGATGCCATTCAACAATAACACTCCACATTGCTTTACCAGTCAATCAAACCAGGGTGGGGAAGGTCTAAGGGCGTATAATGATTTAGTCTATGATTGTCATTGCCCGAGTCTAATAAATCATCCGCCAATGGGTTACAGTGGCCTACTAAACTACGCAGGTACAACGTGAGAACGATATTGACTGTTACAAGAACTGAAATAACTTTTTTCTATTGTTTTTTCATTTTTCTATTGTTTTTTTCATTTTTCTATTGTTTTTTCATTTTTCTATTTTACCGCTTTAAGTGTGAAGGAGAATTGTTTAGTGTCCAGCACAATTGATCATATTAAAATTCGCTTTAAACGTGAGTTTTTAACGCTAAACAAACAGATATATCCTTTTTCATTTACAGTATTAATGAGAAATACTTTTGAAATCTAGAAATCAACCCGACATTTACGATAATTGACCAGAAATGAACTCGCATGATGTGTTTTAGTTGGACGAATAACTCAAATCAAATCAAAACTTTTACAATGAAATTTTATAGATTTATCCAGCTGTGCCGTTGCTTAAACCAACTATGTGGCGGAATTGATTAAGCGATGATGTTTTGTTTGGGTAGTACTTGGTTCAAATCCCGGTTTTACAATGAAAATATACAAAAATTTCACTTGTACTGGGTTAATGTCCATTACAAAAAAAAACAAAACAAAAAGAACGCTGTTTACTCTATTAGGCTGCCGGATTTTTACTTTTTCTTTTATAGAAGGTAGTGAACCTGAATGTAAAAACATTGAAAATTCAAAAAGTCCCCTTCTTCGGAGTAAAGTTTACAACAAAGACCGAATCCGTGTGGCAATGGCGTTCGTAATGGTGAACTTATAAAACGGCAATCCGTTTTAAAAAGTATTTTTATACGCAACCAGAACTAGATGAAGATACACTTTGCGAAATTGTAGAAACTTTTAAAAATCGTCCATTTTCTGTCGTTGTCTTCTTTTTTTTCTTCTTTTTAATCTATATTCTTCGTCGTTTTCAGTCGGTTATTTTTAACCGCGTTCTATATCGGAATTACTGCTTCGAAATTCCGTCTCGCTTTTAAAAATTAAAACTTACAAAAGGCATAAGCGAAAAAAAAATGCAGGCAAAAACCAAAAAAATGCTACTTCGAAACTGAAAAGTTTTCTACATTACTTCAGCAAGACGACCGATGGGGATTGTGGAAGAAGAACAAAATAACAGAGTAAAGCAGATAGACGACTACCGTCGAAATCTATAAAATTTCGTACGCTGAAAAACGATTTTCTTCGCAACTGCTGTAAAAGATAGCTGCTATTTTAACCGGACAATCCAATTATCAACTTTCTCAGTTTTATAGATGTATAATGTTTTAATTTCGCTACTTATTTTCCTTGCTAGCAGTTATTCTCACTTTTACTATGTAAAATAATGCGGTTTGTAATGTCGTCGTTTCCGAAAAAAGAGAAATAATAATAATAACAACAACAATAATAATAATAATAATAATAATAATAATAATAATAATAATAATAATAATAATAATAATAATAATAAGTAGCCGATATTCAGAAATCAGTCATCATTGACTCCACTCATATATGCAGAATGTTCAAAGAAACATAACGTACTTCTCCCTGGTTCATGCCCGAGAAACTACAACTTAAGCCTGCGAAAAGCGGAGAAGAGGACACAATATAATAATATTAATAGTAACAATCAATCAAGCAATCAGTCGATTAATCAGTATCTGTGAATAAAAATTAGAACAAGGTACTATACGAGGAATACTCACAATTGCGCAAGATCTACGTGTTGTGGTGGGCTTGCAATAATTTTTTTCTGGGATGTTGTGTGCATGATATATACGAATGAGATATTATACGAGATTGATATATCGAAATCCTTAAAAAAATGTGTGCTAATGTAAATTACAGTAACGGCTAGAACAAAGGTGCGGGAGCAAACAGACAAATACGTTATAATAACTCAGTTGTTAAATAAAATGCCTAAAGAAATAATAGAGGAGGAAAAAATTGGGGTAAAAAAAAAAAAAACAACAAAGGAATGACTACAGAAAGAGGGAAATATAGGAACAATAATAGGTATTAAATAAGAGAAGAGGGTACGGAAATAGTGATAAACAAAAGTGAAAAAAGGAAAAGGGAAAGGGACGGAACAAAATAAATAAATAAAATAATAAAAGTGAAAATAAAATAAAAAATATAGGATTAATTTACGTAATGAAATAATTTGCGCGGCGACAAGTATGTATAGTATATAAGTAGTACAGTGTATAGATATTTTTAGATGTAAGAGAACTCGCCGACAAACGTATTGACGAGGAAATGTATAAATATGAATTAATAAATATCGATATATTTTCAAAAACAAAAAAAAAAAAAAAAAAAACTATGGAAAAAGAAGAAAATAACAAAATAAATTTCTTAGATATAACAATAATAAAATCAAAGGATGGATTAACATATAATATTTATAGGAAACAAACCACCACTGATAACATAATTCATAAAACATCTAATCACCCAAACCAACATAAATATGCTTACTTCATGACTGCAATAAATAGATTATTAACTACACCTATGAATATAAATGAAAAACAAATAGAAATTAATATATTAAAGATTTTGGCAAGAAATAATGACGAACAAATAATAGATCAATTAATTCACAAAATAAAATCTAACTCAAAATATATACAAAAATTAAGAAACAATAATGCCACTAACAATAAAGGATGGATAACATTCACATTTATAAACAATAACATATATAAATTAACCAACTTATTTAAAAAACAGGGTTTAAATGTAGCATTCAAAACTAAAAATAATTTAAGATATAAAATAAACAGTTTAAATTTAAAAAATAATAATATTTACAGAAATAGTGGTATATATAAAATAAATTGCACTGGTTGTGAGAAATCATACATTGGTCAAACAGGGCGTAAAATTAATTGTAGATATAAAGAACACGTAAAATCATTTAATAATAATGAAATAGATAAATCAACATATGCTGAACATTTAATTAAAAATAAACATAAACCAAATTCATTAGAAAATACTGTAACTGTCCTGGCCACATATAGCAAAGGTAATATTATGAACATTGCTGAAAATTATTATATAAATAAATATAAAGATAATATTTTAAATGACCAATTACCAAATAATAATAATCCACTTTATAATATAAAAATTTAACTTTAGGCTCCTCCTACTTCATTTTACATTTTGTATTAAGTATTAATAATTTCACTCTATTGATTTTTATACCTTCTATGTATTGTTCCTCCTATGTATCTACTATATACACCCTGTCAAGAAAGTATCGGGAATTGTTAAATAAAACGAACAATTTTTAATTTTCATCCAAATTTATTTTGTCACCTTCAAAATAACATCCATTCGAAGCGATGCACATATGCCAACGCTTTTTCCACTCGGCAAAGCACTTCTGATAGGCGGTTTCCGGGATGGCCTTTAGCTCTCGCGTCGCATTCGTCTTGATGTCATCAATCGATTCGAAGCGCATTCCCCGTAGCGGAAATTTGAGTTTTGAGAATAGGAAGAAGTCGCAGGGTGCTAAATCTGGTGAATACGGCGGTTGTTCGATGATATTTACCGAGTGTTTGGCCAAAAACTCATTCACAATTATGGCTTTGTGAGACGGCGCATTATCGTGATGGAGAATCCAAGAATTGTCGACCCACAAATCGTTACGTTTACGACGGATAGCCTCTCTCAAACGTCTCAAAACACTTAAGTAAAACTCTTTGGTGACTGTCTGTCCGGCTGGCACATATTCATAGTGTACCACGCCTCGAATATCGAAGAAAACAATCAACATGATCTTCACTTTCGATCGGCTTTGGCGAGGTTTTTTCGGCTTTGGCGCGCCAATTGGCCGCCATTCGGACGATTGCTGGTTCGTAAGCGTGTCGTACTCGTACACCCATGTCTCGTCACCAGTAATTATCTTTTCCAAGAAGGTAGGATCCAAATTGGCTCGATCCAGCATGTCTGCAGCTACCTGTTCTCGGTACTTTTTTTGAAAGAAATTCAGGTCTTTCGGAACAAGCCGAGCCGCAACGCGTTGCATACCCAATTTTTCGTGCACAATCGTACGTACGCTCTCGTGTGACATGCCCAATCCATGAGCCATCTCTCTCAAGCTCACATGACAATTTTCAGCAACGATTTCCTTGATTTTATCGACGTTATCATCGGTCACACTCGTTGAAGGCCGTCCAGAGCGAGGCATGTCTTCGACCGTCTCCCGACCATCCTTGAACGCTCTGTACCACTCGTAAACCCGCGTTTTTGATAAAGCAGATTCACCAAAAGCCTTCTGTAACATTTTCAGTGTATCGGCACAAGAAATTTCGTTCGAAACACAGAATTTAACACAAGTACGTTGTTCAATATTTTCACTCATTGTAAAACTTCGACAAAACACTTCAAGGTCGACTGATTTTAACAGCTGCTGTAAACACACTGGTTGACAGATCGCGCTAAAAATAGGCATCATAATACAAAACAGTTGTACCAACCTGGAAAAAAAAAATTATCTGCCTAGCTATTACCCGGGAGATTTAAATTGACAATTCCCGATACTTTCTTGAGAGGGTGTATACACATGTATTCCATATATTCACTCCAGTGTGTTTTAAGTACTCACTAAGTTAGTTTTAGCTGATGATGGGTTATGCCCGAGAACGTTTCTGATTAAGGTATTTATCTAATTTATTGTTATAAATTATTTACCCTTATTTATTAAAGTTTGTTTTATTATACAGGTCTAACAAACAAGTATGTATTCACCTACATTTAAAAAAAAAAAAAAGTACATAACTAAAATTCAGATCTCAGTTTAAATTTAATATTATATTACATACAAATCAGTTATATTGTGTACTATTAAGATTAATATATTATATAGATTTGTTACATGCATTTGTATACTTGTGTGTAGCTACCGTGTAGGTGTTAAAGTGCATCTATTATGCGTGCAATTGTGTTTTTAATGTGTACTGTATGTATGTATGATGCATGCGCAGCTAGTGTAACTTAGAATACATAAGTTATGCATAAATAAAACGGCTACAAACATGATATTAATGATTTTATAAATAAATAAAAAATATATACATATATATATATATATATATATATATATATATTAATGACAACATTATTCTTTACCAAACCACCGAAATTCTTTTCTGTCACAAAAAAAAACTGATACGAAAATTTTCCCAAAACGTGACATACTGTACATACAAGAAGACCAAGTACCGATAAAATTGATTGCTTGACGGTGTCGCTCGTCCTATACGAAGACAAAGTATAGAAAAGGCAGAGCTGGAGGTCCAAGGGTGTCCTCAAGCGGAGTCAAGGGACGAAGGCCCATGCGAGGCACGAACAGTCGGGTTTTATATATATGTAAAAATTTGGCTACTTTCGTCTCGCAAGGGGCTCTCTGCTCCTTGACCACTTTTGTTTACATTTCTATCTCTTTCTCTTCTATACTATGTATAAAATTACCAAAATTTACAACGTCATTCTTACCGGCATCGACACAAAAAAAGAATAATTCGTTACATAAAATTGGGACATTTTTTTGTGGGGTCGGTCTATTGTAATTAATATATACGAGTATATATACATACATACATACATATATATATATATATATATATATATAAAAACTCGGTCATTTTGGGCTGTATCCGTTGACCACTTTTGCTTACATTTTTGTCTCTTTTTCTTTCTATACTTTGTACAATATGATATAGAATATGATATAGAATATGATGTGAAATGTATGTTTTTGATAGAGTGTGATGGATTACAATAGAACTGAAAATGTAGATGAAGAGCAGTTTTAATCAAATTACTTTTGAAAAAATACTGTACGTAATTAAGAAAGGAAAAAAGTAAAAAATTCAGGTGCATTTCAGTTGATACTTTGTTTGGTAAAATTGGTTTTTCCCTTATTTGTGAATTATTTGAAAATAAAGCAAATAAACGTAAACAAAGAGTATACTTTAAAGAGTATCCTTCATTTATCATTGAAATAATGATCACGAATATTTTATTCGTTTCATTCCGATCATACTTTGCTGCTTATTTTAAAAAATTGAACTAAAACGATCACTTTGGCAATTGTCAGGTTAACGAGCAACAATCGAGCAATTGCAATGATAATCGTAAATATTTACATCTTGTCAATTATTTCCCTCGCAAACTGTTTACCTACAATCGGCAACAGATATCGGTTGACGACTAGCCATGTAAACAGGCGCACTTATTCTATTAATAAAAAATACCAATAATTTTCTTCCTCATTTTTATTATCATTATGTATAGTAAAAATCGGAGTTTTTAGTGTTTTCATTGGCATTTGGTTGAAAAACTGAAAACAGTACGTCGCACATTATATTGAACAGTGAAAGTTGTTTGAAATTCCATTTCAATTAATAATTTCGTTAACACGTGTCCCGACCTAGTTTTTAAATAAATCATTTCGAACGGCGTTACAGGATAAATAAATTTTTACGAGATACGAGCCATCGGACGATAACGACGACGTTGGTAATTCAATTCCGGTTTAATACACCTTCCACCGGGGAGGGGAAAAACAACAACGATAGAGGGAGAAAGAGAGATAGAGAGTGAGAGAGTGAGAGAGAAAGAATAAAGTAAAAAGAAAAAAAGGAAAATGGAAAAAACGATTTTCCAGCACGCGTGTTTGAAAAACCGGTCGCGCGATACACGGAAAAATGGCAAAGAAGTGTAAAATTTTCTGGAAAATTTCATTATTGTATAAATTTGGCGTGATAAGTCGGTAAAACAGAGATAGAAGAGAGACGTTAACGTTAATTTATGTATCGACGTGATGTGAAAAAAATAGAAAAGGCAGTCGGAACGCTGGTGCTTACAGTGCATTGTTCGATTGCAGACCATGATTTATGACCTCAGACTGCTCGAGAACCCATCCCGGCCACAAAGCACTTTTAAGCGCGAGGCTGCTCCATTGCGTAACAGTCTCTGAAGTCGCGAGTCGTCAGCTTGCATAAATATAAACACCGCCGATAAAGTTGTTAGAATTATTCACATCGCGGGGGCCATTTTTACCAGCGCCTCGCCGTTCCTTCTCGCAGCGCCGTACACGCATTCGTCAAACTTCTCTCCCTTTTATCGGTTCATAGATTCCCTCCGCATTGTTCGAATTTTTCTTATTGCATCTAACAGGCTACACGAGCAGCGGTAGCAGATTGTGAATAGAACGCTTCTATTCAAAAGTATCGCACAGCCTGTCGATACACGCTGGACAAGATATCGCACTCTAAATTGCGATTGCTATACTCTGTAATACGCTGTATGGTATTACATGCGTATCGTTTAGAAAATTTGTAAGCGCTTGAAAATCTTATTTTGTCTATATACGTTTTGAATCAGGAAACGCTGTCGACCTTTCATTGACGTTGTTTGCAGAAGTGAAAAATAGACACCCGTCAAATTAAAACTACCCCTATGCATTATAATAAATTATAAACCACTACCTCTGCGTACTTTCTGTATGCAAGTATATTTTGATGTATGTATATTTTTGACTTTCGGATCGTGTGTGTAAAGTGCGATACGACACACACGTTTTTAGTCGGAACACGAACTCAAATCGGTTTGATCGTACAAATTGAATAAAATATTAATTATGATAAATATATTGTGACATTTGTAAGTGAAAATTACTACAAAATGTTGTGACGCTCATTTTGTAGTAATGGAAAAAAAAAAATTTACATTGAGCATAAGAGCAGAACGGAAGACACATGCAAATGGCTACATCTATTATCATATATTTCGAGTGGCTCATAAAACTAACTTCGATAACCTTAAATTATTACATTTTATGTATAATGTCGATTTTTAAAAGCTGTGTATAAAATTTGGTAATGACTGAAAATAGAAAAATAACTAAAAGACAACTTAGTGACTCAGGCATACCGACAGTAGGTAAACAATGAAATACTTATATGGAAGATAGTAATATAGAAGAACCCACAGACGAAATTATGAAAGAGTTTCAAAGAGTTTATTAATTTCTTATCCTATAAATACGATGATGTAATGAAAAGGTAAATATATAACTGACCGATGACGTAAATATATTGCGCGAGCAAGTTAGGTCAGCTTTCTGCAGAAGCAAGACATAAAAATCAAGCAGTCGTAATAATAAATCAAATCAATGAGCGAGAAAATGCCGCGTATCGTGGAATCACTCGAAATAATAAATAATAACGAAAATCTTACATTTATTACAAAATCAAGAAAAGAGTATCATTTCAGCTCATAGACTTCCATCGAAACACTTATAATTATACAGACCTATAATAGATAAAACGGTTGTAAATCGACCGAATGGTGGAAAATAAGAATAAGTAATATATTCTGAGAGCTCACTGAATATATAGATCAATGAGAATGAGCATTAATGCGCGGGTTGTAGTCAATTATAATATAAGAAGAAAAAATTATGAATATAAAATTAAAGTTTACCTTAATTATACATAAAACAAAAAGTTTCGGACTTAATTTGGTACATAAAAAATAACAAAAATAAAATTAAAATGAAAAAATGGTAAAACTTCAATTTAAAATACAAAAGTAAAAATCAATGCAAATGAATATTTATTATAAATAAACAAATTTTCACCACTTATATAAAAAAAAATAACATTTAATTTAAAAAAAAAATTTAATCAAAAAATAATATTTAATCAAAAAATAATATTTAATCAAAAAAAAAGTATATACATATATAAAGGAACGTCGACATTCATGGAAATATACACTTTTGATACAGTACATACTTATGAAAACACTCTTGTTTACATGAAAATTTAACCAGTCACTTTTATATATGAATTACACATATCCCCGCACCCTTTCTCATACTTAAATATCAACAAACATTATAGTAGTGTATAAATGGGCAAGCTGGGCCAGTTCCCCCGATTTCCCCCGATTACCCCCATTTTCCCCGGGGTAGGTACCCCCGAGTGTCCAGGTTTCCCCCAATTTTCCAGGGCAGCTGCTGAAATTTCACCCCAAATTCTCATCCAGGTGCTCAAAACTCACCCCAATTTGTGCCCAGATGTCCAAAATTCACCCCAATCTGTCCCCTGGTGCTCAAAACCCACCCCAATCTGTCCCCCTGGTGCTCAAAACTCACCCCAATTTCTGTCTTGGAGCCCAAAGTTACCCCAAGTTTCCCCCCAGTTCCTCCTAGTTCCACACAATTTTCCTGGACGGTTGCTGAAATTTCACCCCAAATTCTCATCAGGGTGCTAAAAATTAACCCCATTTTCTCTTTTAGAGCCCAAAGTTACCCCAATTTATGTCCATGCGATCAAATTTAACCCAAGTCCCCCCCCCCCCCAATTTTCCTGGACAGTTCCGCTAATTCGATCCCTAATTCCCATCAAGGTAGACAAAATCCACCCCAATTAGTGCACAGGTGCTGAAAGTTCACCCCAATTTGTATCCATATGGTTAAAATTCACCCAAGTTTCCCCAAAATTTCTTCAAATTTTCATGATTCCCCATTCATACTGTTATCTATAAATGCGCTCGCACCGTTTCCACGCATATATTCAACATAGCCTTAGCCGCCATGAAAGTGTACTCGCTTTCCCATACCCGCGCCTTCTATCATCATGTGTATGTATTATATATGACTCTGTGTGTAATATATGTAGCATACTTTTTAATTTTCATTTTTCGAGGTTGGGAGGGGTAAAATTTTGCCGGAGTGATAAAAACGTTTGAATCTCAACACTTAGAACCCAAAATTTAAAGGAATTTTCCGAGTCGTGCTCCGTTCCAGCATTTTTTTTTCAAAAAATTTTATTTTTAAAGAAAATATTTGAACGTTCCATCAGTCGAATGAGAGCGGGCGAGTGTGCTGCTACGGGATGTATTATGTAAGCGCGAGCGCGGCTGTAATGGAAATATTTAAATGTTCCAGCAACTAGTTGAAACTGTCACCAGGTGAGGTGAATTCCAGTCGTTCGTTCGAAATTAACTAGCCGATCATCTATGCACACTCTCACACGCCACCGGCAGAAACCTGTTCACGATCGCTACACGTTCACACACGCACACATATACACCGCCACCTGATACATATTTTTCGTCTTTTTCCGCTTCCGATCTTATACTTAATCCGTTGATATTTTTTTATTTTTATTTTTACCTATTCTCTGTTCATTGCAAAAGCACACCGTCCATTCTTGCACACATATCAAGCATTGAGTTAACCTGTACAAAGGTACACTGTACTATTC
This sequence comes from Icerya purchasi, assembly GCA_039619475.1. Classification (NCBI taxonomy): domain Eukaryota; kingdom Metazoa; phylum Arthropoda; class Insecta; order Hemiptera; family Monophlebidae; genus Icerya; species Icerya purchasi. Next base: position 546,317,378 of record CM077115.1, read on the forward strand.
CATGCACGCTCCGTCGCCACCGAAATAAACACCGCGATATCACACACACACACACACACATACACACCACCACTTCGTACATATTTTATTTTCGAGTCAAAATATTATAGAATTAGCCTAACTATATTTTTCTTTTACGCTTCTGTTTATTTCTTCTGTTTTGTTTCTCCGATTCTAAAAATTAATCTGTCAATGTATTAGCCACTCTTTCATTCGCACATAATGTTCCCTCGTACTCATCTGCTACCACTAGTTCTCTTGTCGTTCATAATAACTTTTTCAAGTCTAATATTATAGAATCAGCCTAATTATATATTTTTTCGCTTCCAATCATTTCCTCCGTCCGTTGATAATTTTCTTATTTTATTTTTTCTCAGGTTCTAAAAATAAATCCATTGATATCTTCACTAGTATGATTGCGTAAACATCTTCTAACGGTATTCCTCATATTGTTCATAATAATTTTTCATGTCTATGTATTATGGAATTAGTCTAAAATATATTTTTTCCCCTCTAAAGTCTTTTTCCAATCGTAAGTATTCAAAAATTAATTCGAGTATATTTTTATTTAACGCTGTTTCATATTTTCCCTCTCCCCTATCCACCCTACACAAATTTAAATTCTTTTCTATTATTTTTCATGAGTACACCCCCCCCCCCCCTCCCTGAAACTACAGTGAAACCATACCATTCATTCCCACGCATCCATCTGCTAACAATGATTTTCTCATCATTCATAATAATTTTTTTCGAATCTGTTAGTTTAAGATTATTTCATTTTTTTCAAACTCTAAATATTTTTTTTTTTTTTCAATATCTTCCATATTTTCCCCCAATATGTCCGCATACGCTCATAATTCAAAGGTACTCTGCTTATTTCCTTGCATGAATGTTGCTATGTCGTTGATTTCGATCTTGTGTCAAGGTCATCGAGTCTGCCCGGATCTTCTCCTTCATATCTTTTGTAGAAAAACCGGTTGACATGTACACACCTACACACAAACACCCATAACCTAAAGATCACCTGTAAATTTCGTTCATTTGCGTATGCAACCAGCTTTCACCAAAGGAATGTGGTTTTTCTGGTACAACCCGCCCTCTTCAAAGACATGCATCGAGCTAGAATCTCGAAAGGATCTGTTCAGGCAGTCAGTATTAGTGTTACATTAAACGTGTAGAATTTGTTGAAGCTGTGTTCTTCACGCATTAATAAAAGTTTGCTCTAACATTAAAAGTAATAATTTTCTACATTCTTAGTAAAAAGTTAAAAATATTATTCAAACATGAATAACAATACCGATTCGATTGATATTAAAGTCGACGAATTTATTCAGAATTCATTTTCGAGTGATAGTGTCTCGCATACAACTTCATCACCTCAATCACAGCAATCAGATGATGGTTATACAGCAGAAGGATCAACATCTTCTGTACATAATATCATTGGTCCTGTATTATTATCAGAACAAGCAGATATAGCGGAATATTTTGTAGATATCAGCATCCATATAGATTGTGATTATGGTTTTCGAGTAACCGAACTAGCAATGATTGATATGTCTGGCGGAAAGTGTTTGCATACACTGTATAAGCCAAGCAGAGCATGGCATTCATCAAAAACGCCACATTTACAATGTTCTTCGATGAGTCATCACTTGAAAAATCCTTCATTATTTCCCTGTCGGGAAGAAACATTTATGGCACGCGATATATTCACGATAATATCTCAAAAACCGAGAGCTCGCATATATATTTTAACGGTATATGCTAAACTTATACTAATGGAACTTAACGAAAAGTCTGAATTGTTGAGTGATTTAGACTATGAAATCGTTAATATGGATAAAGTCTTTCGACTACATAGTATTGAGAATCTACATGAAGAGTATTTTGATATAAGCAATTTGATAACCTGTAAACATCATAATGAGAATGATAGTTTTCATTGTGCAGCGAAAAACGTTATGGTAATGAAGGCCTGGTACGATCATGTTATCCATCCGCTGAAGCTTATGAATAATCTCAATATAAATGATTTAAGTCAGTTGTTCATTACAGCCACCAAAGAAATGATAATTACATTATTTCCAAGTTGTGTTGGAGACATTTATGCATTTCTACAGATAGATTAAAACCGGATGATATGATAAAATCACTTCTACCATGTTACGAGCATGAGCATAATGAAGAATTCGTCTATGAGGTGTGTTGATCAATAGAGCAACAGGTAGAAAACCTAGTAGTTTACGAGACACAGCATGTTCAAAGAAAAAAAACGAACTAGCACAAGCAGATCAGAGTTGAAACATACGAGTGGGAGATATATTCTCGAGAACAACAGCTTGATTATAAAAAACGTCGAAGATACATGTATCTATCTGTGAACAATTATCACATCAAACATAAAAAGGTTGACTAAAAGATTATTATTTTCTTTTTTCGTTCATTCTCGCCACTATTACCACTGGCGCCCCCACTGTCAAGACCTCTAAACATACATTACTAACCTCGCCAACGCTGTAATATTTTTTCTCTGTGTTACTAAATTAACCCAAGTATATTTTTATTCATTTGTTACACAAACATTTGTTCAAATCTTTTGTAATATATCGTACACACATTTATAGCCCACAGACACTACTTGCTTCATTACCACGAATACATCTCTTTCATGGTCACTTATCGTAACATAGTTTTTCCTGAAATTGTAAAAAAATTCTCTTCGTTCCATTCTTCCAAGTTTTCCAAATTTCAAATCATGCATAATTATTTAAGAATCAAATTAAGTATATTTTATCATTTCCAAAAAATTAATCATCTCTGTACAAGGCATTAACTCATTTTTCAAAACAAACATATTATTTTTTTTAATCTATCATACATATCATTTTTATCATTCAAATTTTTTTCTGAATTCACAAATAGTTAACCTATAGAAAACATATTATTGTAAACATACATGACGAAGTCACTCCTCATAATTACTTTATGAATTCATTTTTTTTTCATTTTTTTTTTTTTTACCATCATGAAATTGTAGTAGTGTTTTTAATTTTCTTATGTATTATTTTTTCCTGTAAACGTTTGTTTCAATGATATTATAAGTTATGTATTTTTAAACCTTAAATTACGTTACAAAGTTATAGTTTTAAATGTTACACGGACACAAAGTACCTTTTAATTCGTTAAAACATACAACATTTATTTATATTAAATTATTACTTAAAATAAAAGTTATAGACATTATTATTCACAAAAAATATATATAAAAATCCGTCCTACCGGTTTCGTCTACTTGACAAGTGGTAATAGTGGCGAGAATGAACGAAAAAAGAAAATAATAATCTTTTAGTCAACCTTTTTATGTTTGATGTGATAATTGTTCACAGATAGATACATGTATCTTCGACGTTTTTTATAATCAAGCTGTTGTTCTCGAGAATATATCTCCCACTCGTATGTTTCAACTCTGATCTGCTTGTGCTAGTTCGTTTTTTTTCTTTGAACATGCTGTGTCTCGTAAACTACTAGGTTTTCTACCTGTTGCTCTATTGATCAACACACCTCATAGACGAATTCTTCATTATGCTCATGCTCGTAACATGGTAGAAGTGATTTTATCATATCATCCGGTTTTAATCTATCTGTAGAAATGCATAAATGTCTCCAACACAACTTGGAAATAATGTAATTATCATTTCTTTGGTGGCTGTAATGAACAACTGACTTAAATCATTTATATTGAGATTATTCATAAGCTTCAGCGGATGGATAACATGATCGTACCAGGCCTTCATTACCATAACGTTTTTCGCTGCACAATGAAAACTATCATTCTCATTATGATGTTTACAGGTTATCAAATTGCTTATATCAAAATACTCTTCATGTAGATTCTCAATACTATGTAGTCGAAAGACTTTATCCATATTAACGATTTCATAGTCTAAATCACTCAACAATTCAGACTTTTCGTTAAGTTCCATTAGTATAAGTTTAGCATATACCGTTAAAATATATATGCGAGCTCTCGGTTTTTGAGATATTATCGTGAATATATCGCGTGCCATAAATGTTTCTTCCCGACAGGGAAATAATGAAGGATTTTTCAAGTGATGACTCATCGAAGAACATTGTAAATGTGGCGTTTTTGATGAATGCCATGCTCTGCTTGGCTTATACAGTGTATGCAAACACTTTCCGCCAGACATATCAATCATTGCTAGTTCGGTTACTCGAAAACCATAATCACAATCTATATGGATGCTGATATCTACAAAATATTCCGCTATATCTGCTTGTTCTGATAATAATACAGGACCAATGATATTATGTACAGAAGATGTTGATCCTTCTGCTGTATAACCATCATCTGATTGCTGTGATTGAGGTGATGAAGTTGTATGCGAGACACTATCACTCGAAAATGAATTCTGAATAAATTCGTCGACTTTAATATCAATCGAATCGGTATTGTTATTCATGTTTGAATAATATTTTTAACTTTTTACTAAGAATGTAGAAAATTATTACTTTTAATGTTAGAGCAAACTTTTATTAATGCGTGAAGAACACAGCTTCAACAAATTCTACACGTTTAATGTAACACTAATACTGACTGCCTGAACAGATCCTTTCGAGATTCTAGCTCGATGCATGTCTTTGAAGAGGGCGGGTTGTACCAGAAAAACCACATTCCTTTGGTGAAAGCTGGTTGCATACGCAAATGAACGAAATTTACAGGTGATCTTTAGGTTATGGGTGTTTGTGTGTAGGTGTGTACATGTCAACCGGTTTTTCTACAAAAGATATGAAGGAGAAGATCCGGGCAGACTCGATGACCTTGACACAAGATCGAAATCAACGACATAGCAACATTCATGCAAGGAAATAAGCAGAGTACCTTTGAATTATGAGCGTATGCGGACATATTGGGGGAAAATATGGAAGATATTGAAAAAAAAAAAAAATATTTAGAGTTTGAAAAAAATGAAATAATCTTAAACTAACAGATTCGAAAAAAATTATTATGAATGATGAGAAAATCATTGTTAGCAGATGGATGCGTGGGAATGAATGGTATGGTTTCACTGTAGTTTCAGGGAGGGGGGGGGGGGGGTGTACTCATGAAAAATAATAGAAAAGAATTTAAATTTGTGTAGGGTGGATAGGGGAGAGGGAAAATATGAAACAGCGTTAAATAAAAATATACTCGAATTAATTTTTGAATACTTACGATTGGAAAAAGACTTTAGAGGGGAAAAAATATATTTTAGACTAATTCCATAATACATAGACATGAAAAATTATTATGAACAATATGAGGAATACCGTTAGAAGATGTTTACGCAATCATACTAGTGAAGATATCAATGGATTTATTTTTAGAACCTGAGAAAAAATAAAATAAGAAAATTATCAACGGACGGAGGAAATGATTGGAAGCGAAAAAATATATAATTAGGCTGATTCTATAATATTAGACTTGAAAAAGTTATTATGAACGACAAGAGAACTAGTGGTAGCAGATGAGTACGAGGGAACATTATGTGCGAATGAAAGAGTGGCTAATACATTGACAGATTAATTTTTAGAATCGGAGAAACAAAACAGAAGAAATAAACAGAAGCGTAAAAGAAAAATATAGTTAGGCTAATTCTATAATATTTTGACTCGAAAATAAAATATGTACGAAGTGGTGGTGTGTATGTGTGTGTGTGTGTGTGTGATATCGCGGTGTTTATTTCGGTGGCGACGGAGCGTGCATGGAATAGTACAGTGTACCTTTGTACAGGTTAACTCAATGCTTGATATGTGTGCAAGAATGGACGGTGTGCTTTTGCAATGAACAGAGAATAGGTAAAAATAAAAATAAAAAAATATCAACGGATTAAGTATAAGATCGGAAGCGGAAAAAGACGAAAAATATGTATCAGGTGGCGGTGTATATGTGTGCGTGTGTGAACGTGTAGCGATCGTGAACAGGTTTCTGCCGGTGGCGTGTGAGAGTGTGCATAGATGATCGGCTAGTTAATTTCGAACGAACGACTGGAATTCACCTCACCTGGTGACAGTTTCAACTAGTTGCTGGAACATTTAAATATTTCCATTACAGCCGCGCTCGCGCTTACATAATACATCCCGTAGCAGCACACTCGCCCGCTCTCATTCGACTGATGGAACGTTCAAATATTTTCTTTAAAAATAAAATTTTTTGAAAAAAAAATGCTGGAACGGAGCACGACTCGGAAAATTCCTTTAAATTTTGGGTTCTAAGTGTTGAGATTCAAACGTTTTTATCACTCCGGCAAAATTTTACCCCTCCCAACCTCGAAAAATGAAAATTAAAAAGTATGCTACATATATTACACACAGAGTCATATATAATACATACACATGATGATAGAAGGCGCGGGTATGGGAAAGCGAGTACACTTTCATGGCGGCTAAGGCTATGTTGAATATATGCGTGGAAACGGTGCGAGCGCATTTATAGATAACAGTATGAATGGGGAATCATGAAAATTTGAAGAAATTTTGGGGAAACTTGGGTGAATTTTAACCATATGGATACAAATTGGGGTGAACTTTCAGCACCTGTGCACTAATTGGGGTGGATTTTGTCTACCTTGATGGGAATTAGGGATCGAATTAGCGGAACTGTCCAGGAAAATTGGGGGGGGGGGGGGGACTTGGGTTAAATTTGATCGCATGGACATAAATTGGGGTAACTTTGGGCTCTAAAAGAGAAAATGGGGTTAATTTTTAGCACCCTGATGAGAATTTGGGGTGAAATTTCAGCAACCGTCCAGGAAAATTGTGTGGAACTAGGAGGAACTGGGGGGAAACTTGGGGTAACTTTGGGCTCCAAGACAGAAATTGGGGTGAGTTTTGAGCACCAGGGGGACAGATTGGGGTGAATTTTGGACACCTGGACATAAATTGGGGTGAGTTTTGAGCACCAGGGGACAGATTGGGGTGAATTTTGGACATCTGGGCACAAATTGGGGTGAGTTTTGAGCACCTGGATGAGAATTTGGGGTGAAATTTCAGCAGCTGCCCTGGAAAATTGGGGGAAACCTGGACACTCGGGGGTACCTACCCCGGGGAAGATGGGGGTAATCGGGGGAAATCGGGGGAAATCGGGGGAAACGGGTCCAGCTTGCCCATTTATACACTACTCATTATAGTGCTGCACTCGTAAAATAGATGAAACAAAGCAGCCAACAATATAATACCGAATTTAACTAGACTAAATAGATGCTCTGAAGGTCATTTTGGAAGGAAAGATAAATGGGAAGAGATCGAGAGGAAGACATGAAAATTCATGAATAAGCTTATCAACTGGTTCAACTGTCCTTCTATACAACTCCTCCGATCGACCATTGTAAAAGAAAATTTTCAATCGTGGATCGCCAACCTTCAATTTGGAGACGACGGATGAAGAAGAAGAAATAGATGCTGGTAAGCCCACAGTTGTTACCCTGCCGCATAAACAGTGAACGTTTAAAAACAGTCCGGTACAAACATACTCTTTCTCTTTATTATATCAATACGATTAACTGTTTCAGTTACCACAGCTTAGTTTCTTACATCCGAGACCGCCCTTTACAAATTAGATCGCCTTCAAAACACACTTGCCTTTGGCTTTGTATTGGAGCTTTAAAGTAATTTCCTCTTTCGGCTATTCTATCAGAATTTAACATCTATCCCCTACTCGTCTATAGATCTCATTGGGGTTATCGCTTTTCCATCAAACGTCTTTTCTTTGCTTTTTCAATATATTAGTGCCTCTTATTTGCTTATCCTTCATTCATTGACGTTTTCCCTCAATAAAATTCCAATTCCATCTCATATTTCTGCTCGTATCTCCAATTTTTCCCTTTTATTATTTCCTATCATAAGCTTCCATTCTTTTCGTACGTTCCAAATATCAGTTTCGTGCCATACTACCTCTAATGCGTTCCCTCTTAAAGGACCGTTTATGTCTACAGACACAGTGCGTGCCAGACAAAATAATTTATTTCTATACAGTGTGTATTAACGTATTTAAATCTATCGTAACACGGTCGCGCAGACGCCGACAGACACGGGTCATGCCCGGCCGGTAATTTCGGGACAGAATATTTTGTTTGCGCGGTTCACGTCTGTGGCTACTTGCCGGGCAATGTGACTTATCGGGACCGTACAGACTTTTTTTGTTTTCTTTTTTCCATTAACGAAAAGCTCATCGAAATTTTGAGAGAATATAAATTGACGTTTATGATTTAACTGACAAAAAATGTGTTTGTCGGTGTCTGCCACGCTACTTGTCTTGTCTGTAGATATAAACGGTCCTTAAATCGTCAGTACTGAGTTTAATAATACAATGAGTTCCCTATTTCACGATCACTTTTTAATCTTTACTGACGCATCGAAAGACTCTGGCGTATTGGGGCCTTATATTCGTGTGCCCTCAGTTCAGCCATTCTCAGTCCTTTAAGTTTTTTCTTTTCTTTTGCTCTATCTTTACTGCTGTATCGATTGTCATCCTACAAGCCGTTATTTACATTCGTCCTTTGAAGGTCCTTCTAAATTCCTTATTGTTTCTGATTCTCCGGGCGTTCTTCTACCGTTATTTTCACCTTCTTTTTTTTCCTTCCAGTAATGGCGTCAGAACTTTTCTATATCTTCTTCATCTAAAAAGCTTCTAACCGTCTAAACTGATTTCTTTCGAGTTGCCGATCATTTAGGTATTGCTGAAAACATAACGGTTGATCTCCTCGCCAGATCTGAAGCATTAAATGATTCTTCTTCTATTTAAATCCTACCATCTTAATGTCACTCGGTTAATGTTTCGCTCTTTGCTAATCCTAATCCTTGTATCTGTTGTTTAGCTCTGTTTCTTCTTTTTATCCGTGATCCTATTCCTTCCCTCTTCCGCGTTGATCCGTAATTATTAAACTATCTCTCCCTCGTTTTTTGCACCCTTCCTTCTCTAAATCGCTTTTCCTTAGCTACATCTCTCTTTTGTCCATTTCGATCCTGAAGATTGCTATCATTTTTATGACTTGGATCACGTATTTTTTTCTAAATGTTCCTGTTTATTCCGCGAGCGTGATTTACTTTGTTCTCGTCTTTAAATATTGATTTTCCTGCTTCTTACAATGCCGCCAGTGTTCTTTCTCTGCCCATTCTCTCGTTAGTTGCTGTCCTGAAAGTATTCCTTAGTTCCATACCCGATTAAAAAATAAAAATATAACTCCTATCCCCTGTTTCATCTATCACTTACACACTTTTCTCGCCCAATGCTCTTTATTAGCAAACTCGAGCGGAAATAAATTATTATCGCAACTAGTTAAACAAACGGTACAAAATGATTTAATATTATAAATTTCAAACGAATTAATATTTCGAATGGTTAATTGCATCCGTTTATGTCGTAGCTCTACAAGTAAGTTGGCGAATCTGAAGTATTTTTTATCAGTCTACTTCGGTAAATTTAACCGATTTCGGTGACTTTGTTTTTGTTTTTCTCCTAAAAGTAGTAATAACATTATTATTATTATTATTATTATTATTATTATTATCCGTTAAAACGTGTCGAGAGACGTGCACTGACGTAATGGGCAAGTGTAAAAAGAATGGCATTGAATGTAACACATAATAGCTGGTCGGAAAACAAATAGATGGACCGATGTACGCGTGTGTACGTATGTGTGTATTATTAAAGGCTGCAGAAATTTCATATATGTATATATATATATATATACAATCGACGATGACAGTGGAATAAAATTATTCGTTTCAAATGACAGCAACTATGGTATTTTTTCGCATTTCACTGCGGAGAATTTTGATTTTGCCAGGATAAAACCCATTTGCCCTTATCCATTCGCACCGAATATACCCTCTCCGACGCGACCATTATCCATTATTTCAAATACGTCGGATATTGTGATCCTACTTAGACAGGTGTCACTTACAAAATTGATATTGCCTATTGACGATAGCGCTCCTCTACGATACAATAATAATATGCAACGCTGCGTATAATGCCGTTTTGTTCTTCGAAGCAGTCTGCTACACGACGGCTTAATTTGTTCGATAATAAATTGTGTCAGTCATCTTTCTCTTCATTATTCGAAATGCGCCATTTTTATTTTTAACTATTTCGTACGGAACATCGTAATGCACACCGGTCATGCAATGGCCATTCTATTCGAGTATTGAATGCGAATCGCGGTAGAATTGTTTGCTCATTACGCGTAATATATATTAGCAATTGTTACCAATACTCGTAATTTAATCTGTATCGAAATGTGTTAATTATTTTTCATTAAAAATTAATTGAAAACAATATTTCGATAGCGCACTTCACATTGTTCATTAACCGCATTACACCTCTAGTATCTTCTTGTCTATATATTTGTATTCATATACATATACATATATACACATATATATGTATGCATGTGTAGATATCTATTTTTATTAATGTTAACTTCGCGCTTCATCTGTTATCAGTTTTGGATAATATACTTATTTTCCAGCGAACTTACCGCCATGTTTACCGATTGGATTCCGGATGCCACTTTTCAGGGAACAGGAGCGATCCCAAAGTCCTACATTAATTTAATTCCCTGGTGCAAAATAAATTTTGAATTCTTCGAGCGTCACAGTTTAAAAGACCGAAATTTGAAAATGAACTAGTTAAAATCAAGAGAATCTGAACTCTTCGTCACCCCATACAAGTTAGACAACTTGTTTTTATCTTAAATAAAAGATACCACAATGTTCTCTTCAAAAATCATACGCTAGTCCTCGAACGTTTAACGGTTCTCAAACTATGGTCAACGGAATCCGATCACACTGAAATAGCTTTGCGATTCATTTTTTTTTTAAAAAAAAAAAAGCAAAAAAATTACCTCAAGAATGTTACCGAAAATTATTAACGACGACGAAGGTTGTAGTTTTCATTTAAGACGAAAATCAATGTGCTAGTTTGCACAAATAAAAAGTTTGGTTTTATTCTGGTCATTCGTAGTATAAAATCTCGATTCAAACACGCATAAAAAAGACTACCGAGCCAGGTAACGGATGTAACGACGGCTCGTTAGTTAGAGTAGGATAGTAACTTTGATTTAAAAAGAAACCTAGTTTGCTAGTTCGAATAAGTGGCATACCACGAAGAGTTCGGGTTCTTTTTGATCACTGCTTACGTATATATATGCGCCGGTGTGTATATATATATATATATATATATATATATATATATATATATATATATATATATTGGTACGTTTAAATTCTCATCAAAAATAACGTTTAGCTATCTCATTAATGATCCCAACAAGTGTAAACAGCAAATATATATATCAGTGCGACCTCCTCTTTCCGTATGTTCTTTTACAGTTCTGCGATCGAATTTACCGCTTGGGTTCATTCCTCAGGGAGAAAGAGGCGCGATCCTTTTTAATAGGCGATCTGCGAAGTACTGTACAAACTTGGCTCCTCGAACAGATTTCAGTCAATTATTAGGCGCGTGTCAGGGTTAAAATAACCTGAGATTTGATAACATTTTTTCAATTTAACAAAAATACATTTGTTTGTTTTATACTGTGAAAACATAATTTTAAAAATCTTTCTACAAAAAAGGTGGTGCATACTTCAACGTCGATTGAGCATTACATCTCCGGCGACCATTGCACACGCTACCAATATACAAAATAAGCGAACGAACAATCAACCAACCTATCATCTGATTCGACAGTGGCACGTTTCTCTGAACCACCGTACCTACACGCGGGCACCGATCGTATCGTAGTGTACTACCTTATTTGCCCGGCGTAGGGTCCACTATCATTAACGACCCTCATCGCAACTTACAACAGTTAACAGTTACTTCGTATAGAACCACTCAGGTAAACACGCTACACTAAACTTCGCTGAAACCAGTAAAGTTGCTCTTAGTAAATATTATCATCGCCGAATATTATTTCGACAATTCAGAGTGGACCTTAACGAATAAAGTCCATATGACTGTTCCATTTTCACCGGACCGTTTTAAATTGTACAAGAAAAGAAATTAAAAATATAACGTATACGATCCACGCGCAGTCGAGCAGCTCACACTCTCGCACAGGTATTTCTTCGACAATTAACATATATTCAAATATTCAATTTTCGAACGATGATCCGGTGAATGGATAAGTGATGATTAAATAGAATAAATAGAATAAATAGAATAAACAACGTAAGCAAAAGACAAATAAAAATTAGAGTTTATGATATTTTGTTTTTTGGTTTTTTAGATTGTCATTTAAATTTCACCAGATCGATTTCCAAACTTATCATCTATATTACGTTAATCCTACTCTATTTCGCTGGTTACTACTTGTCCACATCTAACAAAATAACATATGAGTCGCGGTCTTCTGCTGTGCTCCTTAACTTTAACGCGAGCTATCACCGCACTCTTCAATCATCGACAAATGGTGACGTATGGTCACCGTCTAAATTAACAGCGATTTCTATGGATCGCAATTGAAAATTTTCTTCATTTACATTCTACTTGCTTTTATTTTTACTACCAATAATAAGTAGATAAATGAATGTCGAAAAATTTCAGTTTCTAACTGTTGTAATTATGTTAAAACCGAATTTTATTCACTATATTCACAGAAGTATAACATTAATTATTTATAAATAAACATAAATTAATTTCATTAACAACATCTAAAAAACTTCATGAACATTTAACAATTACGTAAAACATATTTAAAATTTTTTCGTCCGACCGGTTTGGTCAATTGTTTTTCACTAAATTACAATTAAAATTAACTTTTAAACCATATTTATAACTTCAAGCTAACCTATTACCCTGGGCGTTAAAAACCCAAAAAACCGTAAAGAATATATAATAAAACGACCTCAAAAATCACCGTTAAAAAATTTATAATTCATCACCAGATAAACCTTTAAAAGTGAAATTCAAAATATAAAACAAAACGTAGAAGCCCTTTTTTATAAACTCAAAAATATTACGGTTGAAAAATATGACAGACTCCCCTTTTTGACTCAAAAACAACAAAAAAAATTATATTCATGTAACTGAAAGCACTGGTCTATTAATTAGTCTATAAAGACTGCAGAAAAGTCTTTGACTGTAAAATCAAAGTTAACAACGAACGAATTGAAAAATACGTTAAATATCTCGCTGTAATAGTAAATGAAAATCGAATTTTTTTTTCCCCTACCCTGGGCGCGCCAGCGGCCCTGACCCAACAACATGAAAAATTAAGAGATAGAACTAAATAGCCAAGCGGTCAGAAATGGAAAAGACAAAGGACAACAGCAACGGAATAACTGAAGGCAATGGGAACGAAAGGAAAAATCGAAATTTTATTAAATATTCATAGGATTTATGCAACAAAGTTACTAAAAAAGATGTTACAGTTTTTTTTTGACCCTATACGGAAACACGTACGGATATCATTTTAGAAACACAATTATACCGTATTATACTGATTATTGCCTCATCATGCTAAAAATGTAAATGAAACTCAAACAACCAAACTACTACAACTGAAAAGGGAAATATTCTTAGGAGTGCTCTCTACATCAGCATAGTGTAGCGTTCTTCCAAATTAATCTTAAAATAAAAGAATGAATCGTAATAAAAAAAAAAAAAACAAAAAAAAAAAATTAACAAAAACCTTATAAACGGGAAAGAATACTCAAGCATAACTAAAGAAAGGATCTTTGAAAAGAAAGCGCACACCTTAGCGAAATGACGATAATTCCAACAACTGGCAGGCCAAACCACTTATTCCCAAATGTGCAAGCTAGAATCAAAATGAAAAACTTTTAAAGCAACTTCAATATCAGCCATTTATTAGCGAACATGGTAACTTGTGCAGTTATTTAACAAAATTCAATAATTATTGACTTACATATATAAAATGATCAGATAAAAACAGAAATAATGCATCGATTCACACGATATTCAAAAATTCGAACGTTACGGGAGAAAGTTTGAAATAAGTGATGAAATAAATACGTTACTCTTATTTTAGCGAAAATTAATTTCAACAGCTTTTTGGTCAATTACACCTACTCAATATTTATACACTTAAAGCTAAATAATTACTTTAATACGTACTCCGGTGAAAATTTCAGGTAATTCAAATTATCACATTTAACTTCCGAATAATATCGATAATAACGATAATACCGATAATAACGATAATACTGATAATACCGATAATACCGATAATACCGATAATACCGATAATACTGATAATACTGATAATACCGATAATACTAATAATACCGATAATATCGATAATATCGATAACCGAAAAGATAGTACGGGCCTTTCTTCGACATTATTAAATAATCGAAACAAATAAAATAATGAAATAAAAAAACTAAAATAACTGGCAAAAATAGTGATTACCCGAAATCAAAGAAAGTCCTCCGAATGGTTCGATATTGTTGTTCAAAAAGTGATGTCGATATTTGAATTTAATATGCAGGCTAAAAGGAATAACAATCGACGGTCGATTTTTTAGGAAACAGCAGCAACACCGGGTAAATTATCCGCGCAATATCGTTGAACTTTAATAAGCCTTCTCAATTTTTCTACACTCTTTTTCGTAAAATATGTCAACCTGCAATGCGCCGATAAGATAGTTAAGGTGCTTGGCTACCAAACCAAATGGGTATCGTAGGTTACCGAGACTTATCTCGTTCCGTATCCAAGTCGTTCGCAGGTATATACCGAAAATCTGAAATTGAATTGGATGCCTGAGAAATCTGGAAAAGCAAAGGCGGATCCTACGAGAAAGGAACCAGTTTTCTCATCGGATCCCTATTTGGAAGGAGCCTTAAGTACATTATGAAAAGCTTAATTCCATGATACCTTATCAAGGATATATGAGACTTACTTTACTTTACTTACTAATATGCACCGCAATACGAATGCGAATAGGTAATAAGTTTCATGAGATTGTAACCCAAAAGCTAACTCGCAAAAGAGTTCTCTTTTAATAATAGAAGTGTGTTTTGTATCGTAGGTTAGAGGTGTAACTGATAAGAAGAAGAAAAAAAAAGAAAAGGTGATAAAATATAAGGATGTACACGACGGCAAGAAACCGTAATCGAGTACCTGCTTCATTTAATACGCAATAATAGCAATTCCGGATAGATTCTAGAAAAGCGATTATCTCCTTTTTACTTATCGAAACTTAAAAAAGAAATAGAATAAAATTTAAATGGAATTAGAAAAAGAAAAAAAAGCGGGACTGACTATACAGAACAAAACGAAGCAGAGTAGCTGTAAAGCATCGCACAACAGTTACTGGATACGTTTAGGCGATATCTATAATTATCGGCGAACGGTTTATATCGTCGACACTTATTCGACAGCCCCGAAGAAGATAGAAGCGGTTTAACGATAACTTAATAAGATAGGCAGTTGGCGGGGTAGCTCTGTGCCGCGATACGAAATAAACGGTGCTATATTAAACGGTATATTGAAAATAATGATCGGTATCCGCATTGCTGATCGCGCTCTGTTCCTGTCGATGCTCTGAACCCAGACTGCTATAAATTAAAATATATACCCTGCACGCCTTCAAGCGATTGAAAATCGAGAACACCTTCCACCTGTGTGAAATCCTTTAAAGTAAATAATGAAAGAACGAGATCCTACCCTGTGAGCCGGTTAAGACGATGATTTATTAATTTTTATAAAATTATCGATCACGCTAGAACTATATAAAGTTTATCGAATAATGAGAATAAACTCTCCTATATTATCAATACCATCAAACAGATTACATTGCGCATCATCTTCTAACACTCCTTCGAAACAGGTAGGTCGCCGACGAAAATATTTAAACTGTTACACATTTTAGACGGATATCACAAAAAAAAAAAAAAAAAAAAAAAAGTCATCGAGAAAATTAAATAGAAAATAATTGCTTCTCAGTTGTCCTTTGAAATATTTCGATTTTTTCAAAAAAGAAAAAAAAGAGTATTCGGTAACTTCTAATTTTATTTTTAATTAATTTTAGCACAATACACGGCTCTACACTATTGTTCTTTTAAAATTACTTCAATTAATTGTACACATTCAGGTCTCTTTATTCGTAGTTACCTTCACGGCAAATAAATATAAACAGTATCCATTCGCTAAAAAATTGATAGAAAGAGGATATTATAGAAAAAATAAAATGTATACTTTGTAAAGGCTTAATATTTTATTAAACAAGAATAAAATCTTAATTTAAAAAACATAATATTCCTGGGTTTCTGGCAAATTGTTCATGATTACGTGCCTATGAATACTCATCATGGCCAGTTGATTAAAAAATATCAGGGCTCCAGGGGGGTCAGCTGCCCCCCCCCCTGCTCCCGCTGGCAACGCCAATGTATATTACACTTTCATTTAATCTCGGCATTATTTTTTCTAAATCGTTGTATTTCCGAAATTCATTAAATCGTTATTTTTTTTCAACTTTTACAGTCAACAACGTAACGGAAATGATCTCAAGTGATTTTTATTCACTAAAATAATGACAGTGTTAACGATGCTGATTGGTAAAGTCGAAGTGCTGCATCCTATGTTTTACTTTAGCCGCTACGCAATATCCCTGGTGTCACGGTAAAAATATGGTAATACCTTTTTCTATTGTGATTTTGAAAAGTGCACTCGCCTCGCCGGTTTATGACGGCAATCCGCGGTTGACAGGAGATATATTCTTGAAACAGTTCACTTCCAGAATTACTACTAACATTCTCTGGCACCAATTGAAATGTCCGATAAGAATAGATATTAACAGAAAATGATGTCAGCAAATTCTTTCGACTTCAGCGATTACAATATTAGGACAGCCTAGTTGGAAACTTGTTAAGTTGTATTGCTATTGTATTATTTTAGGGAATTTAGAATTGCATACGATAAGTTACTTGCGATCAGCTTAGCAGTTTTCTTACGCATTGTAAAGGTTGTTCCCCCGCGTTATTTTTGATAAACGATAGTGATTAGCACATCGCAATGCTGCATTCGAAAATATTTAAATAAGTTTTGACAAGAAGTCATCCAGGATAGATGATTATTGACTGAATTCTATATTTTAATGGTAGTGAAGTAGGGTTATTTATTACAGAATCATGTACAATTTTTAATTGTTTTTTTTTTTTTTTTTTTCTATAAATGAACCTCCGCACCCGTTAAGCACATAGTTAATGTCTTTTTTTTTTCTTTTTTTTTCTTTGCACCTTTCAATAGCTGTAATTATTTTTTCTTTACCTCGACATTTGACTGTCGTGCGACCAAAAAACTAAAATACTTAAAACATAATACAACCGGCACATGTTGCTGAAACTTAAATAAGAACGAACTAATAAATAATTTAATGCTAAAAAA
The DNA here is from genome assembly GCA_039619475.1 of Icerya purchasi. Lineage (NCBI taxonomy): Eukaryota > Metazoa > Arthropoda > Insecta > Hemiptera > Monophlebidae > Icerya > Icerya purchasi. The sequence goes on from CM077115.1 coordinate 546,334,794, forward strand.
TAAAAGAATGTATCAAAGAATACCAATATTTATAGTCTAAACCATTTAATACAAAAAGTCAAATCAAATTTCAAATTAAATCTTTGACATTATTGTTGCTATCCACAAATACGCTACACAGAGTTCGAAAATAATGGAAATTAGCTGAATTTAATAAAAAAATGTAAAAAAATGTAAAAAAAATAAATAAGTGAAAGACAAAAAAAGCAATACGAGAATAAATAAAAATCTGTGAATTTTGGTATAAACAAGTTCAAACAAAACATGATGTTTCATCGGTTACTCCGCATGTTAACTTAAGGATAACCATAATATTTGTATTTACATAATACTAAATTCAAAACAAAGAAATCTGATTTTGCGCGCTTTATTGAACTTTTTGCCAATTACGAAACTTTCATTAAAGAAATGAAATACGTCTTTGTTCCGGACAAAAATCTTTCCATCGATATATCATCACGGCCGGAAACAAAATTACTTTTTTCAAAAATTTCGAGCTTTAGGCGCCCCGAGGGCCTAATTTTAAAGTTGAAATACTTGGATACTCCGAACTGTAGGAATTTTAACCTTGTTCAAAATTTTTAACTGTAATAAGCATCGCGCAAAGGGAGAGCTACGCAACAGATCTCGCGCTTTTTTGAACTTTTCGCCATTTTCGAAAGTTGTTTCGTTAAGGAAATATAAAGTACGGCTTCTTTCCCGACAAATAGCGATCGTGTACCATTGATGTATCACAGGCCCGGAAAAAAACAAAAAAATATGTAATTTTAATGTTGGAAACCAGAATGCTCCGAACTAGAGAAATATACCGGGGTAGGGGGATGCGTATATTTTTAACCTTGTTCAAAATTTGTAACGATAATACTCGCGCTGCAAATGGGAGACTACACGTCATTTTTCACGTTTTTTTGAACTTGTTGGAAAGTTTAAAAGTTTCGTTAACAAAATTAAGATTTTTTTTTTTTTTTTTAATTAAGTACGGTTTAATTACCGGCGGCGCGATCTTTCCATCGATATATCACGTGCCTTGAAAAAAATACATATATATTTTTTTCAAAAATTTCGGGCTTACGGCGCCCCGAGGAGGGGCTAAATATGTATAAAGTTGTAAGCTCTGCTGTATTTTTTCTATAAAGCGTCCTCTTTTATGCGTATGTTTAAGACACATTTTGGTTTCCTCAAATTTTTTTTGCTTAGGCAATTGCTTAACGTCCTTTTTTCTGCTGTTTTAAAAGGGGTGGGAATAAATCATTTTTTTAACCGTAATTTTTTTTAATTTCATGAAAGAGTCTGCATTTTGTTTTGTATTTTAAATTTTCCTTTTAAACGGTTGTCTGGTGAAGAGTTTTGCATTTTTTAAGGGTGATTTTTGAGATCGTTTGAAATTCCATATTATATATTGTTGACGATTTTTTTTTGGGGGGTTTCGTGACCGTACCGCAAATATTAATGTATGAACATAGAGACAACGCACTGACATGTATAAAAACCACATTGTAAAATCGGTAATCGGTACGTGAGATCTTAAAACGATCTTTTGATCTGTCGCTTCCAGGCGGAACGTGCGCGCGCATACTTTCTTCACTCCCGATGAGCACCACTCTGGAATTACACGAATAAAAATTCACGCAAACGTGACTGAAAATGTGAAGAGCGCCACAACCAGACACTTCGAGGGGCAACCTTTTTTCATCATCGATAGATCGTTCAAAGAAACAACTCTACACAGTAGTAGTAATGACAAATATGGTAAATTTCATCACTGACTCTTGCAAATGCTCTTTTATCTAACGTTTTTTTTTGTCTAGTAATTTCTATTTCCGGCATTTAAAACTATTCAACAAGTTAGATCATTTTCGTTCTGCGACTAGTATTCTTTCGCCCAGATATCAAAGAACAACTCTATACAGCAGTGGTGGATCTACGGCGGTGGGGGGCATTTCCCCTCCGCCAAACAACCAAAGTCTCTATGAAAAAATTTGTTATAACAGAGAAACTTAATTTATGCTATAAAATATTTCTATGTTACCTACGGGGATTTAATAATTAATATTTAATACTATTTTCTAGTAAAACTATTAATGTTCCTTTTTTATTCTATTTTAAATGTAATTATCATCAATTTTTTGCCGTTTTTATTTATTTTTAATTTTTATTTTATAATTTTAATTAAAAATAGAGTTCAGTGAGAAATATATATATTTAAATTTGCTCACGAACAAAGAGAATTCGGATCGGATTACTAACAAAAGTAAAAATAAAATCTAATAAAAACACTATCTTTCTTATTATTACTAAACTACCATATTTGAGGTATAATTTTATAATTTCGTTTTATTTTTCACCCCTAAACATAAGGGTTAAATTAAAAATTGTAATAGTTATGTATTTTTAAAACATTTTTAAATTTCCATAAAGGTCGCTATTTGATTTTCTTTATGAAGCAAGGGATATTTCTCAAATCTACTGCCTACCGTAGAAGATTTTATGTAATTATATAATCCCCCTCTCCCATAAATGTTCTTCTGGATCCGCCCCTGCTCTATATTAATTCATTAATATAAGCGGCGTTTCCATCGCTTCCAATTGGCGCTACGCCTCTGCAAATCTAGTTCGTTCCTCTTGCACAATTTAAAACTACAGATTGATAAACCGGCAAGACAATTTCAAGGGGAGATTTTTTTTTTTTTCTTTTAATTTCTACAAGTGGTGGGACTATCTAATAAATGTTCTCAATAAATCGCAAGTAGAAGGTGCATCCGTTGATGCTTCCCCCTCAAACAGATTATAATCTGTGTGTAAAAGCGTGACTGTTAGCAAGAGTAAAATAAACACACATCAATGAAATGATGAGGTATAAAAATATCTAATTTAATTAATCGTATTTTTAAAGTAAGACTGAACATAAAAAGATTGATGGAACTTTACATTTACAAAATTTAAAAAGACTGTAGTCTTCAAGTAAAAAGCAAAAGGGGGATTACATCGTTTAATAAACTGATAATCTATAAAATTATCTTGAAACAGCTGAATAAAAAGGATGAGAAATTAACTGTGTGTTCACCAAACTTAACATATGCAAAAATCTATTGAAGAGGCTAGAGCTTAGGAAAAAATTATAATGTTATTTTCCAATAAACTTAGTAAATTATAATTTTCAGCTTTAAAAGTGTACAGTGTAATACTAATTAGCAATGCAGATAAATTTACAGTACTTCTTGAAAAAAAAATTAAAAGTGTTTCAAAAATTACCGATACATATATATATATATATATATTTATTAATTACAACGTAATTCTTAGGCTACTCCCCATTAGAAAAAATGTCCCAATTTTATATAACGTTTGTTATATTTAGTATGATTTTGTCATTGTTATTTAAAAAATGTCACAATTTTATGTAACGAAATATGTAACGAAAAATGTAACGAAAAAATGTCTTAATTTTATATAATGAAAGTTAAATGTTAGGATAGGATTTTTGTGATTATGTTACTTTTTTTATGTTGATGTCAGTAAGAATTACGTTGTAAATTTTGATCATTTTATACAAAGTACAGAAGAGAAAGAGACAGAAATGAAAACAAGAGAGGTTAAGGGGCACAGCTCCTTGAGAGGCCAAAATGGCCGAGTTATATAAATATATATATATATATATATATATATATATATATATATATATATATATACTAGCTGTGTCCCACGGCTTTGCCCGTGTATTAATGTCCGTTTAAATCTGTACTTGGAAATTCATAAAAAAATTTTTGCTTTATCTGGAATTGTATTTATGTAAAGATTCTTTCTCTCTTTTGGGAGAAAGATGTTTATCACCGTCCAACAGAAAATAGTCTTCACGTTCTACATTTAATTAAAGATTATCGATATCTTTCTATAACCTGTCGGTCTTGATCTAACAAAAAGTTTTTCTCAACTAAACAGCACACACAGCCATCGGTTTGGAGTTACTCACACGGTGATCTCCCATAATTACACATTTAAGAGAACATCTTCTTCACTCATATCGTCCGAATTCTCCGTATCGAGCATTTTATTAAAATTAATTTATTACCAGTAAGAATTTTAATACTCCTGGTAGCAAATTATTAAAAAGAAAGTTAAACAGAGTTAATTTAAAAAATTTATACAGCGGTTTTGGCCCAAAAGTTCGAATATTTGACGATTCTATTTATTTTTATATGTTATCCATTAAGTCCAATAGTGTATATGGCTTAAACCTCTTGCCAGTTTTTATAAACATATTGTACAATACATTTTCGTATTTCGACTCCTAATCATTCATTATTATACAATAAATAACATAGAGATGAAAACAAACATGTATCATCCCTATCTCTATGTATTCAACATAATGGGCAACTATTGTGTATCCTTAACACATATTAATTCTACATTCGTAATTACAGTGAGTATTTATATATTAAAATACTCACTTCAATACCGCACAGAATTTGCACAAACTGAAAGTAAAATGAAATATTTTTGAATATTAGAGACACCGCGATCGCAGCACCGCTCTTTGCCATTCCAACATCAACAACATCTTTTCTTCCGACCTGCCTGTCTTCAGCATTTTATTAAAATTAATTGATTACCACAACAGCAAATCAATATACGTAGTTGAGTAAAGATTTCAAATTTGAATATCAATAACGTTCCCGGAAGTGTAAATTCCGTTGCAGGATATTTTAGAAAACACCACTTTTTTTTTTTTAACTCTCCGTAATGAGTACAGCAGCTAGCTAGGAGACTTGGAAGTTTAATGATTTGAATAACGCAAAAAGTGAACTAACAGAAGCGGCGTATTTACTTACACCAGAAACTAATAAAATAACCATAGTAATCATTTTATTTAAATTTTTAGGTTTAATTTATTTTTATCGTGGTAATCGTTTTATTTAAAAATCGATTTTTTGTTAATTTCTTTTTATTCGTCCCATACACATTTCTGTGCCCCTGGTCTCATCTCAACTATTTGAAACCCTCATATTTCGTGTAGTGGACCGAATTGTGAATCTAAACCATTCTTGAATACACTTGAACACATACAAAAAATTTCATCAAAATCGGTCCAGCCGTTTAGGAGGAGTTCAGTCACAAACACACGCACAGAAGAATTATATATATAAGATATGTATTACTCATCATCATCATTATATCCTCAACCATTCGGTTGGTGGACAACCTATTCTCGCATTTTTTTTAGATGTACAGATATAGGTTGTATACTAAGCAATTATTATAATATGCAACGCAGGTGTACACACACGCAAGACTACACATTCGGAACTGATTAGTAATCGTTTGATTTATCGACATATACAAGTGCAGTCCGGTGTGGGTCTGCTGTGTACTGACCTAGCGCGCATATGATGTTGAACGTGGTAGTTTGCTATTGCCTTCCACGTGATTACTAGCGATTATTTATTTATTTATTTAATTCTTGTAATAAAGTTCGTCGTCGCTCGGGATCGAACCCGTAACCTCCATATCGGAAGTCAAGCGCTCTAGCAACTAGGCTATCGCGACGACTATATGTATTACTATAAAATATATTTATAGGCAATTATTACATTTGCAAAATTTGAACACACTACAATAAAAACAAATAAAAAACAGTCGTTTCTATAGAATTTATGAAAATTTCAATCTTCTTTTCGTTTGTGAAAAATTGAAAAGAAATAAACTTATTCCGACTTCCGGTCCATTTAATTCAAACAGTTATTATTTCGCAAACATTTCGTGGGGGCAGCCTAAAAAATCCTCCTTAGATAAGGCCTAGTGTCGTGATACGCACTACCGAAAATAAACCAAATTCTTAATCTACGTCGTCCCCGGTGCGTTTTCGTATGAAATATTTTTTTCTCTTATCCTGTGACAATGATTCTGTCAGTTTAGTTTCATCACGTTTTCCAGGAATTTTGTTTTCAAGTAAGAAATTATTTTTATATTCATTACGATATCATTTCATAATTTTTAATTCCTAAAATATTTTTCCTTAACAAGAAACTACTTTTTATATTTGCTCACAATTTTTAGCGATTATCTGAAGTAAAAATAGCTAATGAAAGTTAAAGTCGTCGTCACTTTAGATCTCACCAATTAATAGAGCACTTTACGTATTTTGCGATTAAGACGAAATAATAATATTATCTAGTAAAATGAGAAAGGTGCGTGCTGAAATAAATTAAGAAATATAAATGAGACAAAATAGGAAATGAATAATTATGTCGTTACAATTTTTATGAAAAAACATATTCTCCGTGACTTTTCGAAAGGCAGCAATACAAGAATAAGCGTAAAACAACACAAAAATAACGGCAAGGCACAAGTTTGGAAAATGTATTTGCAATTTAAGAGAAAAGAAAAAACACGACAACTAAAGAAAGAGACAAATAAATTCCGACAGCTATACTCTAGAATTTTATCCGATAAGCGACGTAATACTTTGAAGAAACTAATGCTGCAAATGGAGGTTTCTATCTAAACCGATATCTCATTATTAAATATTCACCCGTCAATATCGACTGTATATCAACAAATACTTCGATTACAGTGCAATAGCGAAATGAGGTTATATCGTAGCTCGAGAAGATAAGAGGCAGAGCACTTTGGTATACTTTTAAAATAAATCGTAACTAGCCGTGGCATTTAAATGGAAACTGTTTGTTCTGCTTAAGACATTTAACTTTTAAAAGAAAAAAATTTGAACATATTTTTGAATGCGTTGAAACATAAACGAACAGCAGCCTGCCAGAGTAAATTTTTCACATTGAATGAAAAAACGAAAATAAAATAAACATATAAGTCTGCATATGTGTAACTTTATCTATTGATTTAGTTCCTATGCAATATTGAAAAAAAGGCGATCTCATCTTTCAGTTTTAAATCAGATGACGCAAATTATTTTTAATCTGGTATTTGTGAAATAATACAATTGTTTAAATTAACAAAGATTTAAATTCGAGCAGATTTAATGTGATATAAAATAACAGTGCGGGTGAAATTATTCCATCACTTTACGTTTTTCTCAGAAGTAATTATTTTATTTTTCAATAAATTAAATTGTTGACGTGAAAAAGATTAATTTCACTGTATGTTTCTGTGTCCGTAGTTTTATTCTGCGTTGAATATTTGTGTTTATAATACTGTTTTTTTTTTTTTTTTCTAGAATACAATGAACGAATCTTATATTTCAAAAACAGAAAAAACAGTCAAAAATGAAATCACTAACCAGCTTCTGTTGCATATGAACAGAATCGCGACTTTCAATTTAAATTATTTATCACGTGTCTAAATATGAAATTACTACGTTTTGAAGTGAAATTTTTTATTGGACACTGCGAGTTTTAAGACAGAGAGTAAACTCGTCAAGCTAACAAAATCTGTTAAACTATTTGTTAAACTATTTGTTAAACTACTTGTCCTTTTCTAATGCCCGTGCGCTGGAACGTAGAACGAGAAAGACAGAAAGAAGTATTCGAAAAAAACAAGTCAAACATTATTAGTCTTATAATAGAAAATATTTACTGGTACAAAAATAAAAAAAGATATTAGTTTTATAACAGATAAGAAAATTTGAATAAAACGTTTACTATAGGTGAAGATATAAATTCTAGATAAAGACAACGCAATATTGAACTTACTTGGATGCTGTATTTCAAGATACTTAAATTTATTAAGGTACCTTATTATAGTCATCATAAACCAATTATTCTACATTTTTCAAATAAAAGTTACAGTGAAAATAAAGATGATGAAATTTATAGTATTTATTTACTTTTTTTTATACCCCAATGGGTTTGACAACGAGGACATTAGTTCAAGAAATGGGAAGAAGGAGATTATATTCTTAAACGTTTATTCCAGAGATACTTTAGTATAACCTACGATATTTAATTGGCTAAATTAGATATTGAAATATGCTCCTCCTTTAGGGACTTGAATAAACAGTTTTATACCTTTTAATGTCATTAATTCATATTTTTTAGTTGTGATGGAATCTCTTTATCCTAACTATCTACAAGTTTTCACCGATGGAGCCAAATTTTACGATTCCAAAAGAGTAGGGACGACAGCGTTTATTATTCATGACATCACGGTAGAAAAGTTTAGGCTTCCACCTGAGGCGTCTATTTTTACCGCGAAACTATTGGATATTGATAAGGCTTGCGAATACATTCTTAATAATTACGATAAAAATAAATTTCAACACTTTTTTAACAATGATATATATATATATATATATATATAATTGTTAAAACAGTGTTGAAATTTATTTTTATCGTAATTATTAACAATGTGTATAAACAACAAAAATACAGTGATATTCTTAATACGCTAAATTGCAGCGGGAGCTTTGTGATATGTTCTGATAGCCGTGGCGCACTCTTAACCCTCCAACAAAGCCATTTTAATTATAAAAGTGGGGGCGCGATGTAGACCCTCATGAAGCGCGAAACAAGCGAACAACAACAATAGTACGGTAATTCTATAGCTCTGGTGCCCGTGGATTAGACGGCTAACTGCACCACTTCAATCGTCAGTTAAGCAGAGAGTCAAAAAAAAAAAAAAAAGTCAATGAGTTGTTATCGAAACAACCCTTTAAGAGCTATGGGACTAAGTGCATCATCAACAGTCTTCGGATGTTGCAGTTAAACGTAGAACGGATTTCAAGAAGCACAGCGGAATGTTTGGCGCGTGTAGTCCAGAGACGCATACTGAACAAGATACGGGCCTTTTTTTGTCCGTGGAAGCGTTTAGGGATATAAGATCGCAGACCATATCCCTCACCCAAAATATGGTTTGACTACATATGTGCGGATCAGTTTAGCCTCACAAACAGAAGTTTAATAAGAAATCAACCCAAGGAAATTGCTTTAATATTGCTATGAAAGTAGATAACTTCACGATAGTCAATGTATATATGTAAACTACCTGGTATATTATGGAACACAAGACCACCTCTACCAATCTATAAATCACCATGCATTTATGTAGGCGATTTTAATAGTCACAGCAGCATATGGGGGTATACAAAAAATTACGAAAATGGAACAATCGTTAAGGATTGGATAGAACACTGCAACATGGAGCTGATATTTAATGCTAAGGATAACGGAACGTTCTTTAAGAAGACTTTGAAACAAGCAACGAAAGAAAACATTCAAAATTTACTACCAGTTGACGGAAAGTACGGGAAATTTATTGAAACGGTTAAAGAAACAGCTTACAAGAGTATTCCACGTGGTAGAAAGAAGGAAAACATTCATAATCTTTTCGTAATTAATCCAAATATTTCAGTCCACTGCCAAAACTAATTCATCGTTTATTGATATCTAATTACATGAGTACTACTACGATTGCATGGATTTCAGTTTTGTTTTATTTGAATGGAGATTTAACTTTCAGAATTATCTAGGTTAAAATATCGGAAATATGTGATTCCGAATATACTTTCAAATTAGAAAACGGACGTACACATGCGTTCAGTAATCAGTAGTAGAAATTGTAAAAAAGTAATTTACCGATAGGTGATTTTATTCTTCGCGAAAGCTTATGTTAATGTGACGGGGAATTTTGTGGAAATTATATGTTAATTTGATGCGTGTACGATATGTTATCGTTTGTATAATAAAGAAACATAATTAAAACATAATTAATAAATAGCTGAAAATTTGTTTCCTAAGTTACTGATATTTTCTTGAAATGTGTTAATTTTTTCTTTTTAACTTGAGCACTACAGCGGACCTAAACCCCGAAACGATATGATGGAGGATAATCAACTAGATATGGACACGGTCAGATATTGATAAAAAATAAAGGAAGTAAGGATCGCAACAATGGAGATCGACGAGAATGACAAGATATGAGAAGCACAATAAGAAGGGCTTAAGTGATAAGTGACCAGAGTATAGAGCGGCACGCTTATTCTAAAGAGAGGGGCATTCGAAGAATACGTGATTAGGATTGCAGAGACGGCTTCGTCGTTAATTGGAGAGGACAATTAGAGGAAAGTGCGAGAATGAAAACACGAGGAAGGAATGAGAGTATAATTGAGACGTAAACGAATAATAATACGAGACGATAGCGGAATGGTGAAGCGAAGGAAAATCATCAAACAAAAGTCGAGTAGCAAGGTTAGGTCAGATGGACAGGTAAAAGGAAAGTTTGTTTGAAAAAGAACAGGCATAAGAATCTGACCAAAATATGGTATGACACAGATTTTTGAGAAATAAAAGGGAGAAGACGTAGCAATCTAAGCTGAAGGAATCTGCCATTTCATTACCCTCTATTCCCGTACGGCTAAGAACCTGAAGAAATCGATGCGGATAGAATGAAGTGCATGGAAAAAGGGAGCAAAAGCGGAGGACAAAAAAATTAGAAGAGTGAGAGGAGAAATGTGAGGAAATAGCTTTAAGAGCACACATATGGAGTCTCAAAGGTAGTCGAATATTTGGAAGATGATCGATAGGAGGAAATATAATAAATTATGGAACGCGAGATTTAGCTCGACGGCTAAGATAGTACACGGAAGGAAGGGAGGTGACTTAGAGAAATTTATCTCAGAAAGGATGAAAGAGGCCTTCCAATTCCATCAGTCCCCTTCGAACCATCCGCGCAAAAAAAAAAAAAAAAAAAAAAGTGGTCTTGTGAGAAGGAAATTGCGATTTTATTAAACTGTAGAATTCCTACACAACTGTTGCAATAGGAATGGATTTGGAGGAAAGGACAAAAAAAAAAATATATATATATATTGAGTGAATCAGAAAGATCTGCAAAATTGAGGGAAGTCGCTTGTAAGCCCATTTCACATTTTTACCCCGCGAACAGAACACTCTGCTTACATTCATCTTCGAAAATGTAAAAATTATTCTTCAGTATGTAAACACTCGGGTTTTAATTCAATTTCGCCACGATCAGAATGCAACGAACAAAATTGAAAAGGATGCCGCGGGTTTACTTATCTCTGCATTGTCGGGTGTTCGAAAAAGAAAACGCAACTATCACACGCTGTTAACAAACTAATCTCCAAATATGAATTTTGATTCATTTTCATTTTTTTTTTTTTCATCCACCCTGGGCTGCGCAAAGCCGAGGACTTCCAGACTGATTTTGGAATATCGCCTGTGGAATTTTTATAAGTGCGTTTCAACCGCTTCGAAATTTTCCTAGCTTTTCGTCCTCATCACACGTCATATTTATTGGTTTACGCAAACGGCTAAACAAAATCGCCCAATGAGACTATAAACAAGTTGGCGGGAGGCACCGTCAAAACTTGTTTCTTGCCTTCTCTTTTCGATATACTTCTACGAATTGTTAGGAACGGAAGAGAAACGAGTGAATTTGTATTATAGTGCACGAAATGAACCAAAAAACACGAGTTTACGCAACAGTGGGAAGCTTTAAAAAGGGCCATTTCAATGATATAATAGTAGCGGAAATGAAGTCAATAAAGAAGACGATTCTGTAGAAAAATGACAAGCCTAGTAGATAGGGGAGACTGGAGACATTTTAAAGGAGACGAGAAAAAAATTGTGCGAAAAAATGATTTAAAAAACACTATTTCGAACTGATAAACCGTCTAGAAGTACGCAATTTCAAAATTAATTCCAGCAGGGAACGCAAAAAAAAAATAACGACAAAAGTCTAGGTCGTTTTGGAATTTACGTAGGAGAATGACTTAGCATAAGATTTGATGCATTATAATAATTCTATATATTGACAACACAATCGACATGAAAATCTTTTCTTATGTGTATACGTTTTAAATGAAAGCGCTTCGGGAATTCAATTTTGGAACTAATTATCCTGAGCACAAATCCTTTTTCTTAATTGTCGCAGTATACTATTTTTTGGGCCTGAAAGAGATCAAAAACAATTATATATATTCCTCGAAACCAGGAAAACAAAAAGCAAAAGTGTACTTTTTTACATTTAACGTGTAAACGCGGCAGAGAATTTTTATCTGTTCGCCAAAAAACTTCCTCGATAACTATTTTGTAAAAGTATCGCAGCTGATATCTCTATCCACCTTTTTTTTTTTTTCTTTCCTTTTTCATACAAAAAAAAAATCACCGTCGTCGATTTACCCTTAAAAAATTCCCCGAAATGCGAAAGAAAGTGCGCGTGGAAATAAGCCGGATCTCGGTAGAGCGGAACTGAGAACATCTATAAATTCGGCACGATTACAAAAAGTAGTCGGACATGCTTAGTAAAAAGTTTTCGGTGGATAGATGAAAAATAGGAGCCGTGAACGAGGTGAGATTTTCTTTATCGTCGAAATATAAAGACGTATACATATTTATTCGGTCGACCAGACACAGATTACAAAACACAGGCGGCGGTTGCTGCTGCGGGTGGTGGTGGTCGAAGGTCGCGGGAGCGGGGGGCGCTAAAAAGCCTAGTACTTCACGGGAAAAGGATGTGAAAAACGATAGGTAAAAAGAGCGCAAACGAGCCGCCGAATTCATTAATAACGGAAGAAACGCAAAAAGTGTAAAGGGGCAAGTGATAAAGAAGATAAGAAGGAAATAAAGAGAAGGACGGCGGCGGTGGCGGTGGGGAGGGAAGTGAAGAAAGGAAGATCAAAAGAAGAAAAAGAGGAAAACGTTTAAAAGCCGGACGGTGGCTGCTTCAGATCGAAAGGACATTTATAAAAATATCGCGCCGAACCGAAGCACCGGCAAGATGAATCTAATTTTGCCGACTGTCAACGATAAAACGAGTGGAACAGTCGCCGCGCTACGCTATTTATTACAAAGATGGATGTAGCGCCGAAGACGTTTGCCATCTTCACACGGTCGCTGCCCCGACGTCGACTCAATCTCGTCTTAACAGATCGCAAAATGAAAACTCGCCGCACTTCGCTAAAACAGATTTGTAGCCGTGCAGAACAACAGCCTCCAAAACGAACGACCACAGCGCCCGCCGCCACCAACTCCAATTTCATTTTCTCATTATGGTACCACCGGCCATCCCGGGAAATTCCTGTCTATCGGCCACAATGGAAAGTATCGTTCTCGAACGCTGATATCGCAGGACACGCGTGCTGTTACGACGTCGATTGCTCAACGGCCGAGAACTCGGGCCTGATAAAAATTTGCAACAAAATACGAGATTACCGTTCGAAAATACTCTTTAACAGTAACGCGATAATGATGTGACCAATTTGGATTACTGTTTTTGAGAATTTCCTTGTACTTTACAAATCGACCGGAAAAAATGTTGTCCCCCGGTGAGAAAATAAATACTGAAATAACATTACACCGCCGGACGGTCAATATGTTAATTTGAAGAAAATATAGCCCGGAATATTACAGAATGTGTTTTATTTTTTACCATTTTTTCGTTGTTTTTTTTTTTTTTTTTGTCTAATTAAAAGCATAAAATCTATACAAGCAATCAATGTAAAAAACAATGTACGCGAACAACCCTGTTCTAAAATCATGAAATTCATATTATAAAAGGCCTTCCCCACAAAGTCAGAAAAGTATGTGGCACAAAAGAACTTCAAAAGATGTCGCAGTATCTTACATAAAAATTTGTAGCAGAGTATTTTTATTCTACACAAATTCAATAATAATTCTCGTAACTACTTATGTAATATTGTAAAGTTTATTTTACGCTTATATATCCCCGTAAGGTGGCCCCCCTGTGGTTTTTTTTTCCTTAAAATATAAATGGTGTATTTCTAGAAAGAAAAAAAAAAATCTGTGTATAAAAGTGCAACTAGTGCGCTTAAATCAGGAGTGAGTACACGCGCGTGTTTAGCTAAAATAACGTATAATTAATAAATATAGAACACCGTGTGTGTGTGTGTGTGTGTGTGTGTGTGTGTGTGTGTGTGTGTGTGTGTGTGTGTGTGTGTGTGTGTGTGTGTGGTAGTATCCTGCGAGATGTACTTAAACTAAGCTGGTAAAAGGATGAAAAACATAGTCTACCCATCAAGCGTGTGTGTTGATAGGTGAGTTTTTCAATTAAAATAACTTAAAAATATTATGTGGCGAATGATTTAATTCTTTTTGGCTATTCACGGGAAGTGCATACGATAGAAAAACACCATGCTACATTTGCAGTTTCACGATTGAATTTGAGTTGAGCGAGTTATATTAGTTGCCGTTTATGAACTTCCTATGAATCGCAGACTCCATATATTATACAACAGGAGATTTGTAGATTTCTCTCTAGTGATGATTAGAGATTGCGAGCTATTAATGTTATATTTCGATCTAAGATCCTCAAATCTGGAACGGTGAAAACAATGTTCAATATTACCTTCAACACCAGAGGTGCACCCAGGGGGCTATTAGAAAGATGGAACCTTTGTAAGTAGGAGCTAAACTTTCCGTGCCCCGAGAGCACCTGCGCATTGTAAAAATTAATGTTTAAATTTTTTAATTTTGATCTATCGAAAACTTTCGGAAAGAACATGTATGTCTTCCTTCCAGTTCAACAACTGTCCAACCTCCGCTATAATGTTTGCAAGGAGTGTGCTGTTAATATGGTTTTTAAGAGTTTTAAGACTTGGGAAAGAACCTAAACTGGAAAGATCGATATCTAGGAACTGGATATTCTCAACACGGGATGCATCTCCAACAACCATGTATTCGGAGATAATGGAGGCACCCGTGACAAAAAGATCCAGCGTAAGAATGTTTTGACATTAGGGCAGGTTCTATATAAAGACGAAATATTTAAAAGAAATTTCCTCTAGTGTTTGCCAACAGCATTTAAGGTTTTATAATATATTAAATGATAGAGTCATACCTGTAAAAGGACTGAATCAGACCCTTATACAGGATGACCCTCTCCCTATATTTAAGGTCAAAGGTGTTAGGCTGGAGTCTCCTGAGTTTATATTGTAAACGTTATCGCATTTCTTGTATAAGTATTCAATATGTGGCAGTAATGTGAGCTGATAATCGATGATTACACCAAGGTAATTGCCTGATGTGAGGAGCGGATTGCCTAGAGATGAGATTGAGAGATCCGAATTTTTCGAACAGAATACTGTAAATTGCCATTTTTCGTGACAGAGAATGTTAAGCCCAAATTATCAACAACTTGTTCGAGGTATTGACAAACAACCTCAATTAGTTTGAAGTCATAGTGTGCCTATCAATACCGAACGAAATAAATAAATCGTCAGCGTAAGCATTCATATTCTTTGTTTGAAAACGACATGAATTCATCCATAA
This sequence comes from Icerya purchasi, assembly GCA_039619475.1. NCBI lineage: Eukaryota > Metazoa > Arthropoda > Insecta > Hemiptera > Monophlebidae > Icerya > Icerya purchasi. The sequence goes on from CM077115.1 coordinate 546,350,012, forward strand.
GGTAGTGCATTCTAGAATATTCCAGAGTGTGGGTCCGAGTGCAGAACCCTGGAGAACTCCACGGTTCTGTTCTCTTGCTGGCGACGGAATCATTGATGTCCGGGACGGCATATATTTGAGAATTTCAATAATTGCAGGCCACCTGCAGCTGTCAGAAGCTCCCTTGATGTCAATAGAGATGACAACCGTAGATTGGCCAGTTTTCCTTTGAGAATTAATGTCAGAGACCAGCTTGTAGAGGACACCCTCGGTATAGAGCCCTCTCCTGAAACCAAACTGGTTCTGGCGGGTAGCCCAGTGGTTAAGGTACTCTCGGCCGTCAAATCAGAGGTGTCGTAGGTTGTCGAGACTTATGTCCTTCTCTGGATCCAAGTCGCTTCCGGGTGGTATACAACACATAGAATCTGAAATTGAATTGGATGCTTGAAAAATCTGGGAAAACAAAGGCAGATCCATTGAGAAAGGAACTGTCTCCAGTATATCCCTTAAGATCCATTAGACTCGGTAAAGCTGAATTCCGTAATCCACGACGCCTTATCAAGGATATATGGGACACTTACTTTTACTTCATGTATAGACTTTTTTTTTTTTTTTTTTTTTTTTTTTTTACATTGCACCGGAAAACCATAAGCAATGCTGATCACAAGACATGCTTAAAGGGAGTAGAGTGAAAGGGAGGAAAAGGGAATAGGAAACTGGGAACACCAAGGAAAAAGAAATAATTGGAAGGCCGATGATAAGTCTAGTGACCCCTATGGGACAACAGACTAAGTTTAAGGAAGATCAGACTCTAGTCATGGAGAGGTAACATCAGGAGACAGTGATATCTAGTCGGCAATCCGTATTTACTAGGTGATCGGAAGTGCATCCCGACACCATTTTCTTCGTTTGAAACGTAGACTTATCTAAATAGAAATCTGGAAATATTTCAGTAATCCAACAATTATTAACATGGTGCTGAATGTACTGAAAGTACTGCGAAGCTGAAAATCACAGCGATAAAATACACTTACGTCGAAAGGTAATTACAACGCTTAAAGCAATATGACTGAGAAGACGATATAGTGTACACGCTGAAGGTATTGTGTGTCATATAAAAATGCTTTTTTTTCGTAAAAAAATTCGAACTTCGAAGGGTAAAAAAACTGTGTTTTCTGAAAAATACATGAGCTGTTACTACGGTTTCAATGCGAATAGGTCTAACACAAATTGTACTTATGTAATTTACTAAATGTATGCAAAATTCTTTTAAATTCCTTCAAATTTTAACGGTGAAAAAGGGCTTCGCCTTATTTTTGGCAGGAAATCACGCTACAACCAGATGATAATTTAAATTTTATATGAACACTATACCCGTTCACCCAAAAATATTCAATATGAAGCAGATTTTTCGAAAATTCAAACTTTACTAGGGGCTGGTAACGGGAGAGGTTGCAAACTGTTTCCCGAGAAGTACATTGTACTATCTTCGCGAAAAAATTATCATATTGTAATTTTCCGCGAATTGTGGTGTTTTTATATTCTATACTAAAAGTCTATCCTTTTTTTTTTTTGTTTAATTTCAAAATTTTAAAGCGGTTGTACCCTATTTTTAGCAGAACTCAGTATCTCCTACAACGTAAAATATTATTATAAGAATATTACATATTCAGCTTTGTTTCTTCGCAATTATACAAGTAGCGTCTCTGTGTGTGAGTACTAGTCACGCAAGAAGATATCTCTGTCAAACAGTTTATATCCTATTTCAAAGAAAGAAAAAGAAAAAAAAGCTAAGAAAAACTATATATGTATATATATTTTTTAGAAAGTTAAGTTCCGGTGTAGTCATTTGTGTCAAGGAAAGAGAGAACGGTTTTTTCACTTAATTACGGAATAGTATTTTTTCCTTTCACTTTGAGTAATTAAATAATGCGCTATTTTCCCGAATTACTTCCCCTCTTTCCGAAAGAATGCATGCCAGACTTTGGTTGGATGTGTATCCTTTTCTAATCCTAACTCATTTTACTATTCAGCCTAGACCTCCTTTCTGTGTTCTTGGTTCTATTATTTTCCTAATACCCTTAAAGGTTTTTTTCTTTTTTTTTTTTTATTACCTGCCGTCTGCGGTTCACTCCTATCCTCACGGTATCGTTTTGCTCTTTCCCCGTCGGACCATATTATTCTTTGCACTTTGGCGACTGTACTTTCGTTTGTGATCCTGACCACATGCTGTTTGAATGTTCCGATCTTTCCTCCAAACGTAATATCCTGTATAGCTATTAAAGCTGAAGTTTCCTACTCCCTATAATGCTTCCCCTATCTTAACTTTGCCGTCTTCAAATGTGTGGTACCTATTCTTGCTCCTTTCCTTTCATCGATTTCTGACCGGATTAAAATTTAATCTGTAACATACTCCAGTTGTCCAGCTGCTCTCGGTTGCACCTCCCCCCCCCCAGAAAAAAAAAAAAATAGCAATTTAACAATGTTCTAAAGTACGGAATAAGTGGGAACAGAGTAGCAATATTAACGCAGTTTCTTAAACAGGAAGAGATAAAAAGAGTCCCATTTTAAGAGCGATAAACCAAAAACAAATGAACACAACATTCAACAACTTACCTGCGAGTATGATTGAGCAGTATGTGTAATAACGGCTATGTGAAATGTGCAATATTTCGACTTATACATGTCAATCGTACAAGATAAAGATCATCGATATTTTGCAAGCCAGTCTATTTTCTTGGGAAAGAATATAACACAGTGAATAATTTTTTTTACATTCCCCTCTGGACTTTACGACAGGTCTATCGGAACCGCGGCAGATAGATAACGGAGGAACAATTAGACAATTCGATTTCGAAGGAAAATATTAAAAGTATTTCAAAAGCAGAAATTATAAAGTTGACGATGACTACGGAAATACCGAAAGAGTCTTCAAGTTAATTAAGAGAGCAGACTTTGCTTAAGACACGTCGTAAGCAGCGTAAAATGTAAACTTTTCGGCTCCTATTTAGGGGACAAGACAGCGTAAAGCATGAAAAAAGTGTCACGGCCAAAGAACTTGCACGGTACCGCAACTTGCTTTGGTGTGAATCCAAACTGCGAACAATCGCGACGCATAATGATTGCGCGATCATTCGGGTAAATGAAATATCTGAAAGGAAGAAGGCTATTGTTTTTTTTTTGTTTTTTCTTTTTTTTTTTTGTTTTTTCTTTTTTTTTTATGAAAGTATAAAATTTTACCTGGTGCATTAGACAGAAAATTTTTCTGACGCAAACGGTAAAAGCAAATGTAAAGGCGGACTTTCTTGGAAGTCGAGCACGCACTGAGACTTTTGTGCAAATATAAAAGCGTGTAAAGACATTTAAAAAGTTAAATAAAATGCTAAATTACAGCCAGTCAAACTTCGAAATAATGATACTCCCTCTCACTCTGTTCGTTTCGGTTTCTCTCTTCGGAAAATTCTTTCCATAAAAAAAATCTTCATTGCCCAAGCCAACTGTTTTGTACATTAAAATGTTCTGCTAGTTAACGAAGTTGAATTTCCAATTAACGAACTTTTCCCCCGACGCGATTAAACAAACGAGAGCAGAGGCCACATTTCTTTCCGATTGGGTCTGACGACAACGTTTGCAATTGTACGAATCGCTTTTTTCCAGCTCGCCAGTTCACATTGAGTGCAGTCTTAATATTTTCTTTTCATCTTTATAAATAAAATCTAAAATCATAAGAACAAGGTCAGCCGAAGAGGTCGCAAAACTTTTTCTATGCAAAATGTGTTTAACTTTGGTTATTAATCGATTTTTCAGACTATCGAATTTCGTAACTTACTGAACAACGAGTGGGGGGGGGGGATACTGAATTCTAAACTAAACGCATGATAATTTAAGCGAATCGGTTATGACAGAAGATTAATTATAAATGTAAATGAATCTCGAAAGTATGTTATATATATGCCGAGTAAATTCATAACATCGCGTATCGTCGAAATCGATGGGTAACTTAATATCTCTGAAAAGAAAAGCATGTTCAGATACACTTATATGCAGCCGTGGAATTTGATGATAAGTTTAAAAATACCTAAGAATCACTTTTACATATATAAAATACTTAATTCGAAGAAACATTACAAAATATCTAACAAATAAAATTTTAGACAAACTTTTTCCGCTTTGCATAAATTAAAAGAAATAATATTTTTATAAATATACGTTTCCAAATTAATATTGAAAATTTATAAATTACCATAAAATAACACGAAACGAAAAATATAATAATTCATTAAATGTATATATTAAGAATTTTGAAAAAACCGACGTATCACGAAGACACTTAATCCATATTAATAATAGTCACACGAATAAAATTTCAAAGTTAAAACAATATGACATATATAAATAGATTAAAATTATTAATTGAAACAATGATTCCGATATATTAAGAGAGTTAATTATGGATTTTAAATAGTGTATTATTGTCTAAGACTATATCATTGTTAATTAAATATGCGGAAGAACAAATTTAAGAATAATTTAACAATAATCTAGTCTTAAACAGTAATCCAGTATTTAAAATCTATGATTAGCTTTCGTAATATATATATATATATATATATCGATCAGTGGCGGATCCAGAAGGACATTTATGGGAGAGGGGGATTATATAATTACATAAAATCTTCTACGGTAGGCAGTAGATTTGAGAAATATCCCTTGCTTCATAAAGAAAATCAAATAGCGACCTTTATGGAAATTTAAAAATGTTTTAAAAATACATAACTATTACAATTTTTAATTTAACCCTTATGTTTAGGGGTGAAAAATAAAACGAAATTATAAAATTATACCTCAAATATGGCAGTTTAGTAATAATAAGAAAGATAGTGTTTTTATTAGATTTTATTTTTACTTTTGTTAGTAATCCGATCCGAATTCTCTTTGTTCGTGAGCAAATTTAAATATATACATATATATTTCTCTCTGAACTCTATTTTTAATTAAAATTATAATTTAAAAATTGAAAATAAATAAAAACGGCAAAAAATTGATGATAGTTACATTTAAAATAGAATAAAAAAGGAACATTAATAGTTTTACTAGAAAATAGTATTAAATATTAATTATTAAATCCCCGTAGGTAACATAGAAATCTTTTATAGCATAAATTAAGTTTCTCTGTTATAACAAATGTTTTCATAGAGGCTTTGGTTCTTTGGGAAGGAAAATGTCCCCTATTCCCCCTCCGTGGATTGTATCAATATACCGTGAACAATTGTTTTAATCGATTTTTGATATTTATATATCGTATTATTCTCACGTTAATATTATTCGTGTGTAACCACAATTATGGAATGACTTTGAAACATGTCAGTATTCCAAAAAAATTTTAAGTTCTCAACGTATAAATTTTTAATGAATTCATTTCTATTTTCCGTTTCATTTTGTTTTATGCTGATTTATGTAAATGCTATCTTATATAATTTTATAATTACGATACATTGAGCACGTCTAAACAATCCTGTAGGATATACAAAGTGGGAGAGAAGTAAATAAAACGGAGGTGGGAAAAATAAGTAGACTACCGAAAAAGTGCCTGAAATTGATTTTATTCAAAGTGTGATGATGGAAATCATTGATGGAATTACTTTACTTTAAAGACAAGGAGGTATCATCGAAACATACTTTTACCATTAACGCGGTTGCTAGAACACAAAACTCAGGAGTTTACTTACCATTCCAAAAAGTGTCATATAATGGTAAACTAAAATAAAAATATTTCATCAATATCAAAAAAAAAAATTTTTTTTTTATTCTTTTTTCACCACTCCGGCCCTAGAACCACAATTGGCGCTGCTATTATGTTAACTAAATCTTGACTTTTTCTGTGTTAAGTAAATACTTCCTCATGTCCCTTTTCATTAGAAAAAAACATGATTTTTAACTAATATACTGATAACTTACTATTATTTTGTGTTACACATAATAAATAATATTAATCACAGTAAAATAACAACTTTTACAAATTAAGTCCGTTTCATGGCATTGTTCAATACAAATTAGGTTTGAGCGAGTGAAATTTATTTCCGTGGATGCTGTTGTAATTTTCTCGGGGTTATCCGTGTAATGCGTCTCTACACCAGTATCTCTTGAGTCATCTCCGCGGATTCCCGGGAGAGAGACAAAGAGAACATGCTGGACGCTTCTACGTTTTCACTGAGTTCGAGTTTACTAAAGAACGTACCATATCGAATTTTATGATAGTCTTGCACGAATGGGATCTTCAAATCGTGATGGAGTGTTCTATTGGACACGAAATAAGGTGCGTTGGCGATTTGTCTGAGTATTTTAGACTGAAGCTGTTGAATTCTGTTGACATTGCTCTCGGACGTTGCACGATATACTTCGACGCCATACCTTCAAACTGGCTCCAGCACGGACAGATAGATCAGTCTTTTACAAGACATCGGACTTCCTTTCCATAAGGAGCTATTTAAGAAGATTATAAGTCTTGAGCGAACTTTTTGCCTTGTGTGCGCGATGTGGGTCCTCCATGTTAGACGTCGGTCCATTATTAATCCTAAGTATTTAGCACTGTTACTTTGCGCAAGAACGTTTTTATTTATTTTCACCTAGGGAAGGACTGTTGATTTAACGTAAAAGTCATCTGTAAACTTTTGAAATGATACATTTTCATCTTCCATTTCTCTTCCCATGCTCCAATCTTGTTCAAGTGCTCCTGCAGCAGTATTGAAGCACGCGAGGGATCACTAATATGCAGGTGTCATCAGCGAAGGTCGCTGTTACCGTGGTTTTTAGTACTGGAAAATCCGCCGAGTACAAAGAATATAACAATGGCGCAAGTATACTTCCCTGTAGGACGGATGCATTTATCCTGTATTTTCCCGACATTGATGAATTTACCTTCACTACAAAACTCCTTCTTGACAAAAGGATTGTATTACCGCATAAACGTCATTCGGCAGAATGCTCTTCAGTTTGTACAGGAGGCCTTGATGCCACAGCCGATCGAATGCCCGCTCGACATCAAGAAAGACTGCGCTCTAATATTGTCCCCTTTCCAGTGTCGAAGCTATTTTATCGGTAATCCGATGAATTTGTTGTACGGTCGAATGCTTTACACGAAATCCAAACTGGTGATTGGGCAAGATCTTGTTTTTCGAAATTATTTCTATAATTCGATCCTGTATTAACATCTCAAAAATCTTCGACAATACACTAAACAAACTAATTGGCCTATATGATGAAGGAGCTGATAAGTCCTTATAAGGTTTTGGTATAACATGGATAATGGATTCTTTCCATGTTTGGGGGAAATATCCTGTTCTTAAGATAGCGTTCTAAATATACGTCGATAGTATTAAGCTTTTATTCGATAGATTTTTGGCTATTTGAGCGGTCATAAGATCTTTGCCTGGAACTTTTTTGTTTTTTAAAGAAGAATACAGCAAAAGTAATACATGTGATGCATGCAAAACAAAACAAAATCAGTTTAGCACATACTTGTAGCCCATGTTTACAAATAATCTTACTCGATATGATTAAATCTTCAACATTGATCAGTGAAAAATTAAAGTGAAATTTAAAATTACTCACACATATTCTCCAATCCCATTGTGGTGACAGCAAACTCAATAATAATGTATAAACTGAAAGCTTATACATTATATACATGAAAGTAACATTAATAATAATAATGTGAACAGTAGTATTAATAATAATCATAGTATTAATAATGAAGATAGTAATATCAAATATAAAAATAATAATACTAGTAGTCGTACTAGTAGTAGCGTTAATATATGTGTAACTAATAATAATAAAATAAAAATAAAAATAAAAATAGCTGCGCCAATGGGTAATTTGATTATATAAAGTCAATCAGTAGGAATATGAATAAATAATTTTAAATGAGGCAAACTTATATAATAATAGATCTAAGGTGTAGTAGAACACCTAAAATGAAAATAAATTTGCTAAGTTAGGTTCATACATAAGAATACTAGGGAAATGAATTTCATATTCAAATCCTTTACATTGGAATTCCAAAAATGTTAAACCCTTTTTTAGGCATAGGATCCACAATAATTCTAGAAATTTTACGTAAGTCGTTGGTTATGTCGAGATTAGATTACGGTTTAATACTTTATGAGTCGGCCTCCGTTACCAATCTTAAAATACTCGGTTCACTATACAAAATAGGATTGCGCATTGCTATCGGAAATATTCACGATCCGCTTCTATTCTACGCCTGCAATCTGAAATAAATATTCCTGCACGATATATCTGCGAAGAAAGGAAGAGGTATTAATAAAATTAATGGGGAACCCTACCAAAGGAAATTCGAAATGAAAAAAATCTGGAGAGATGGAAAAACAAGGTTAAAATTTGGTTGATAGCATGGTGTAAAGAGAAATAGAAATAGTAACAAAAAAAAAAAAAAAAAAGTATCGTGATACTAGTAATAACCACTTATAACATTGACTACGTTGACATGAGATTACTATCTCCAGTTTTAAGCTGCTAATGAGAGGGTGGTAGTTGTATAAAAATTATATTGTATTATTGTAATATATAAGTGTTATCATATTAAGGTATTGTGTAATAGGAAATATTATTTTAGATGGTGGTATAATTGTAATATAAATGATAAATAATGAGAGTGTGAATTTTGTAGTATAGTAATATATAAGTTAACACTTTTTATGCTGTAACAGAAAGTAGTACTTAAGTTAAGTTGATATTGTACAAATAAATTATATAATTATGTCGGGAACCCACAGACGGGCTAGTGCCTTGTGGGACCCGCAAAATTATTATTATTAAGAAAAAAAAAAGTCTTTTGTCGACACATTTATTACCAAGTACTGTAACGACAAAGATGAAATTTTTTGAACAGGGATTTTTCAGGGACATTTTGCAATCAACGTGTGTCATGGGAATATGTGAAGGATATATTAACCGTTTGCGGTTTTTCTGCTCTCGCTATGCACACTGAACGATATTTTTGGAAGGTGATTTCTGAACAGTTATTTCCTTCGTACAATTTAAGTTTTTTTTTGTTATGCAGAACACATCGTTAGCGAAGTGTTTCTGTTTATATTCGAGGGCAAAATTACTATACAGATAAAGCTGGATACTCGTAATGTCTGTTTAGTTATGAAAATAATAGACCACAAAATTTAAAAAAAAAAAAAAACATTAAAAATTGCTACAATTTTTCCATTTAGGGTTTGCAGACGTACATTACAAAAGTAGAGAAGATGTTGATAAGAAGAATCCCCAACCTATAATATTTTGGAATGAAAGATTTATATGTAAGAGAAACAAAAAAATATTAATACAATCGGCAGGATCAGTGGCTCGCCGAGAGCTAAATATGTCAACAGAAAAGAGATCACAATGTTTCACCGATCAAATAAAATCTTTGTTTAGCATACACCTCCGAACATTGTTCTAAAACAGAATGCCAAGATTGTAGAACGTAAGGAAAAGTCCTTTTTAAGAGTGGATGTTACAGGAACTTCAAACTTTTGAATAGAGGAAAGTTAAAAAGATCAAAGAGAGTTGTAATGAACTGTTCAACGAAGACTTTAAAGAACAATGAAAGTCGGAGTAGGACTGGAGAATTTGGAAGAATAGATTTTAATTCATTAGTGTAATGCACGCGAATCTCAAGAGATAAAAAGAAGAATTGTAGGCAAATCGGGTAGAAATAGTTGAGCCGAGTTAAAAACCGAAAGAGGAGCAGTAGAATCGACAAACGTAGACTATATCAAGAGAAATATTGTAATTCAAAAAGAGCGTTTAGAGGATTGAAATGAAAAAAAATTTAAGCCATTTTGCAAATACGTGTGAAAAGGACAATTCTGAAAAACAGAAATTCATCGTAGAGGATATCTTGAAAGCTTCAAACTAATTCTTGCTTTAGCCTGTTTGCGAAGTTATCAGTCACAATGTTTGATCCAAAAAAGTCTCTTAACATTAAGGTTACCCTCTCTTCAGCTAAAGAAAAAAAGACAAGAACGTAACCGAATAGAGCGTAAAAAGAAATATAAAATGATGTAGGATATCGGAAAAAATCGGATAACTATGGAGGGATTCTAGTACAATACAAAGTTATATATTACAGAGAATGATACTAGATCTGCAAACGAATACATACAAGAAGAAGTCACGATAAAAGTAAAGGGAAGACATCGTCGGTTAGGATCAAAAATTGCTTAAAATTAACGCGAATTTTCGACTGTGCAAGTAGTAGAAAAAATGGCGTATTAAAACATATAATTCGAACTCAGTCTAAAGATGGGGTGCGACATCTTGACGTAATTGCATCCGAACAAAATAGGAATGTAAATTTATACTTGTGACCGAATTTATGAGTAGTAATTCAGCGAAGGAATATTCAATTAATGAGGAGAAGGTATCCACAAAAAAGGGAAACTAAAAATATAGTTAAACAAAACAATTGGACAGACTTAGATGTTCTAAAATACTATGCAGAGAAAATAATGAACGAGAAAAAAAACAGTGTGAAAGGGAAAAAAAAAGAAGATGGATAAAAATACTAGTTGGTTTCAAAACATTTTTTATTTTTTTTCTTCTTTTATTTATAATAATGAAAAATGCAAAAATAAATTTTATCAAAGACGAAAGAAAATGGGAGAACAACAAAAAAAAGAAAGAAAAAGAATTCTTCAGAGCAAGCAACTTCATGATAATGCCGCAGAAATATTTGGAATCAAGCGAAAAGAAATCGCGGAAGAAGAATTAAATTAGTGAAGAATTAACCTACTTGCATAAATGTCTGAGCGTATTAGGGGGGGGAGGGGTATAGGATAACCACTTTGAAAAATCCGTTTTTCTGAAAAATTTTCATATAAAAGTACAAATTCTTAGAAATATTTTCCCAAAACCTCAGGTCATTTGGAGTAAAACTCATTAAGATAGCAAGCTGTGCGCTGCACCCCTTTTGAGCCGGCCGAAAGCGCCAGGCAGTTCACCGGAGTAGCTGCTTCCTTCTCTTTCAAAGGATCTAGCCGGTGATGGTACCTGGAAAAAACGAGGTTTCTTTTCGTTATATGGTGTTTTTTCATTAATAGGATATTACACTGGAAAAGTTATAGATATTTACTTTAAAAATAGGCACTGTTAAAGGTATAAAACTTCGGAGAAAAAATTAAATATAATAGAATTTGAAGAATGGCATACCAAGCACGTGGAACATGGTGAATGTGAAGTAAATCACATTGGACCTGCAGGAAACATGTAAGTATCAGTAATAAAAGAAATGTTTCAACGATCGGAGGAAAAGTACGACGTTAAGTATAAAAATTACATCGGCGACGGTGATAGTTAAAAAGGTTCACCGATGTAATTCAGTGCCATCCATATGACGAAGACTTTGTAATAAATAAATGGATCGGCAAACGGCTACGTGACCTTGTAAAAAACACAACAGGAGAGACAGAAATAAAAACCGTAAAAAAAGGCTGGACAAACTATGTTAGAAGAAGCAGATGTCTCTCTGGAAAAGGAAAACTCACTGGTAAAACAATTGATAAATTAATGGTGTATTATGGATTAGCAATCGAAAGAAATTGTGATTCAGTGCAAAAAATGAAAGATGCGATTTCAGCGACCTTTTTCCATTATAAATCAACGAACGAAAATCCACAGCATCATAAGTGTCCGGCCGGCGCCGACTTGTGGTGCGCTTATCAAAAATCTTTGGCCGCCACCGGAATAGAAAATTTCCAGCATGATTATGAACCTTTTCCGGATGATGTAACAAAAGCAATCGAGCATGAATATTTAAGCAAGGACGAGCTTTTACAGCGATTTATTGGTGGATTTACTCAAAACAATAACGAAAGCCTAAATCAACTTATTCGGAAGATCACTCGAAAATTTTTATCCAGTAGCCCTATTTTAGTAGAAATTGCAACAAATGTTTTCCAATGAAGGAAATTATGCATTATTAACCTTCCTACAAGAGATGAAAATCAGCGTCGGCCCAAGTGCTCATCAGTACGTTCAAACAGCCGATGAAACGCGAATTCAAAGAGCCGAACAAAAAGCTGCGCTTCAGACAAAAGAGGCTAGAATAATGGAAAGAATGGAGCAAAAGGAAGTCTTGGACATTGTAAGTGCAGCAGGTACCTTGCTTTATGGTGCTGGTATCGACGATTCAGTTTAAGTGAGAAAAAAACAATTTTTTCTTTCAATTTTCATAGTTTAAAACTTTAAACGCATTTTTCTCGAAATGACTTTTTTGAAGTCGGTGGACACGATATCTCAAAAACTTCTGTACCGATCCGGTTCATGTTCAACACAGTTTTATAATACATATTTTACTAGGTCGCAACGTTCTTCTTTTTTTTTTTTTTCGCTTGAGACCGATTTTACAGCTACAAAACGGCGCCATTTTTAGGGTAAATATCGTGATTTTGACTTCATCCGACCGCCACAATGTGAAAAAAAATTTTAAAAATAAAAGGACAACGTTGCGACCTAGATTTACTTCTAAATTAACCATTTTTTCCAACTATTCGTGTTTCGGATGATTTTGTAACGAGTTATCGTGGACACCGCAAAACGTATTTTTTTGAAATGGCCTCCGTCAGTTCGCTCTCACTGGCTTGTTTATGAATATTTTTTGAAGAAAAAATTACTGAATATTCTTGAAATGTCATATAACTATGTGCAAAAAACTTTAATGAAATAACTTTAATAGTCTCTTTAAAAATTACTCTCAAAAAAGTGCTTTTTTTAGACCCGTTATCCCATCCCCCCCCCAACAAGTACGCAATTATCCTCAAACCTGTTGCAGTGAAAATTAATTAAATACATAAATGAAAGATAAATAACAAAACGAAAGTATAAACGAAGAAAGGAGACATAAAAGTATAAAAACACTTTTTTCTTTTTTTTTTTTTTTTTTTTTTTTGGGGGGGGGTCTTATATGCAAGACAATCTACCGAAGAAGATCAAAGAAATATAATTACTAACAGTTACCAGACACAGAACCCACTGATGTATTACCGGGGCCCTTAATACGATCAATCGACAAATTTTTCACCTAGTGTTTACTGATCCTGTGTCAAGTTGTCTTTATCTTCGCATTTACAAATTGATGGTTAAGTTTTTGATGGAAACAACTTAGTAGTACGGCGTGATTCTGTCACTGCAGCCCTATAGAACGAACCCTTTTACCCCTGTTTTTCTCGCGACTTATTCTTCGCCTGAGAAATACTGAGACAAAACTGACGAAAAACGTCTCCTGGAAAACATTCGACAGATTAAAGTTGCCTAATCTACTATACGTACAGAGTGATGCTAGCAGTCTTACGTTTGTACACTCGCGTTGCATAGAACAATTTCTTGGTAGAAAAGCATCTAAAATGTTTTTCCCCAATGAGGAGGAGCCGTTTCGTTTCAAAATATTCCCGAAATTTATGGAATTTATGATATTATAAGGTAACATCATTCGTTTTTTAATTTAAATCCGTACAGAAAAATATTGCCTAGTACACTGCCTATTCTTCGGTACTGCTGAAATGTACGAATAGGAGTTTCCAAGGCTCAGGGGAATTAAGTATGGCACTATAATAATCCGAGAGAAAAAAACTGGCCCCAGTATTCTCATCAGGTTCATTAGATCCTTAAGTACCATTACTAAAAGCTTAATTTCACAAACCATGATACCTTATCAAGGATATATGGGGCTCACTTTACTTTACTGTAATAATGATGACGATGATGCAACCGTTACATTATAATATTTTAGTACATCGTTTTTTTTGTTTTGTTTTTTTTTGTTTATGTAAATTTAAAATGTTTTTTAAATAGTTTCTCGAATTCTGCAATGCTGTTTTCCTCGTCATTCCAAAGTGTGTGTGTGTATCTATTAATGATAATAATGAAGGCTTTAATAGAGAAATACATTTAATTTTACAAAATCACAATAAAAAACCTATTCTACCGGTGAATTTTGGAGCTCTATCATGTAATCATCACGGTATTCTAGCATCCCGATAAAGATAATTTAAGCATAATGGAGTAAGAATGTTTTGTTTTTTTCTATTAAAATAAAAATAAAAAAAAACGAAATTCAATAGTTTTGTGATTGCAGTAGATATATATATATATATATATATATATATGTATTACTTAGCTAATAGCTTCGAAACGCGTCAGTGTTTTAATTTTAAGTATATTATTATCTTATAAAAGTGTATACGTCTATTGGATTCATTTAGTACGCCAATATAGAAATAATGTGTTTATCAAATTTTAATATTAAAAAGAGAAGCACGTTTTAACTGTACTTTTAACGAAAAATATTTTTTTCTGCGTCTAGCCTTAAAATTTTTCTAAGGAAAATTGAGAAAACTTCACCGGAAGAGAGCCCCTACAGGTAAAGATCGCAATCGTCCATCATAAACATGAACATTTTGAAAAATCACGTAATTAAAAAATGGCTTAAAGTTTTTCCTTAAAAAAACTTTCAAGACTGTAGATACAGTTACGAGGCCGAAAAACCGTTTAAAACGCTTACGTCTCTAAATTTGTTGGTCTATTTTAATTTTCCAAAATTCGATTTCGTCTTCCTCTAATTCTAATCTTGTATTTACCTGGTTGTGCCGAGAAGCTTCTTAATTATTTATTAAAAGAATAAGTGGACAAAGGCGCGGCATTTGCGCAAACCCATTTTTAGAATGTATAGGTCTAGTGTAAAGAATTTGCCGAGGTAAACGCATAATACCCCGTGTTTAGAGAAATTAAAGAAACGAAATGAATACACGGCGTTTGTTTTTGAGAGGAGAAGCTCTCTCTAATACACGATAAAGAAAGAATGTTGTACACGAACGAACGGAAGCGCTCCAACATTATTTAATCATTCTGGAAATGTGCACTTTGAGTTTGCTGGAAATAGAATTCAGATGCAAAGCACCGTGTCTGTCTGCGCCGCTGCCGAGAAGTGTAATCGCATGCATTTCTAAACAGATTATTTCCAGAACATTTGACCGCAGTCTGTTTAAAGTCACGAGACCAGTTCGATCCGGTAAACAAAATTCAAACGAGCAACAGCGAACTTTCACTGATCGATTGGCGGCCGCTGATTCATCCGAGACAGATGACGACGTCGTAAACCGATTTTTGCCATACGCCGCTAACATGAGTCAAGCGTCACGAGGTTTTATTTGAAACGGAACGGGGGTACAGAAGTTCAGACATTTTCGCAATGACCGTTGCTTTTTAAATAACTCCGTTTTTCGGAATAGAAAGTCATGCCTGGTCGACAGAGGCGCGATTGTTGACGATAATAATTTCCTGTCGACAGCGTTTTTATTCTCTTATTTGCCGGCAAAGCTGCGGCGCAATATGTGCTTTTTTGTGTTTTCTGCTTGGCCGCTGAATTTCGAAACTTCATCGTTATTTATGTTTTTCATTACAATGTATACAAATATTTTTCGTAAAAACGTAAAACCTGCCCCGAACGCCAATCCTGCGTTGACTAGTTGATTTATGACTTATAACCGAAAATTGTAATTAATATTCGTCCATTTCCTTTCTGTTTTGGTATTTGTTTCTGTTCGTTCTTTATTGTTATTATTATTATTATTATTATTATTATTATTATTATTATTATATCGCTTTATTATTATACACGTACATTACAGATGAATATATATGAACATATATATATATATATATATATTTATTTGTTTTACAAATAAAATATCACAATGGGCATATAGGAAAAATATCGGGGGAAAAATTAAAAACATTTTTAAACGAACATGATGTTTTATTGTAGCCGATATACGAAATCGCTAAACAATCTCGTTTATTAAACCAATAATTCAAAGCGAACCGAGGGTGTCCGATTTCTAAAGGCGCCCTCCATTTTTAAAAATTCATCCCTATATATAACACTTTCTCGTATTAACCAGCTGGTCTCACCATCCATCAGTCCCCTATATTTGAAATAGTTTAAAGTAAATTATTAATCGACTGGAATTATTTGTGATCATTTATTATAGGCTAAATATAGACGAATTCGGTACAGAAATTAATTAACAAAACATTCCTTAATAGTATATAGAAATTACTTCAAAAAAAAAAAAAAAAAAAAAAGTTCAAAAAATCCATAGAAAGAAGTCCCCATAATCGAATAGTTCTTCTTCAACCAGTTTTAAATAGTGTAACACTGCCGAGGAGATACCCTTATCGGCAATAAAGAAATCCCTAACACAATAGAGTTGATAAATGTTTAAAGCTTTCACACGGTGATTACTCATCATAAAGAGACATTACGGACACAACTATGTTAGAAAGCATTTGTTTTTTGTTTTGTTTTTTTTTTTAGCGTTACCCAGTCCAAAGGTTTCTTCTTTTTGTCCTTAACCTAATATGGTTGGTGGGTACTACCTATTCGTACATCTCTGCTGTACAGACATAAGTATTAGTGTACTAGACAATTATTATATGCAACGCAGGTGTACACACGCAAGACTACATTCGTAACTGATTACTAAATCGTTTGATTTACATCGTTATTCAAGTGCAGTCCCGTGTGGGTATGACAGTGACTAATGAGATTATATGGGGAAAATATTAGAGAATAGAACATACGAATGAAGCTAACAAAGGAATGACCAAGGGAGAAGGGAAAGAAAGCATTAAGCGCCGTAAAGCGTAGGATAAGACATGCAAAAGACCGGAATATACAGTGTATCGCGCGTTCTGAAGAAATGGAAGTTGCATCACAAGTAAAATGTGATTCACAAGTGTGAAGTTTGCTTCCGACGGATGATCAAACGGATAAAAAAAGGAGACTGGGTAATGGAGAAACGGAAGAGCGAAGCAAGCTGTGATTTAACCAAAGTGTCTAATTATAGATGAAATAGTTTTGTTTTTTTTTTTGTTTTTTTTTTCCTACCCTGGGCGCGCCAGCGGCCTTGACCCAACAACATGAAAAATTAAGAGTTATAACTAAATAGCCAAGCGGTCAGAAATGGAAAAGACAAAGGACAGCAGCAATGGAATAGATGAAATAGTTGACCGCCTCATGTTGGAGAAATTTTGGAACCAAGAGGAAGAAGAGGAGGAATGGGATGTATTTGTCTAAATAAAAGGAAGCAGGGTTAGAAAAGGATAGAGACACTAACAATTAAGGTGGGAACGAAAAGAAAGAGGAAAAAGACTTTGGACTGGAAAATGACTAATAAAGCGACCGTCTGAAGCAGTCGAACGTGCCAACGAGTGTAAGCTAACTCGTTACCCGGAATTCTACAATGACTAGGATAATCTATAATAGATCAATACGAACAGAGCGGGAATGAAATAGATGTGAAATTAAGGAACGTATGTGAAGCACGATAGGATCAAAAGGGAGTACCGATGGCTTTTGAATCAGAAGATGAATTATATTAGCTTAACGTTTCGGACAAAGAGTTGGTTATCTCTCTTCGTATCTCTCACTTATATGTAAATATAGATATGTTTCTCATTTTTATGTTACATTATGTCACTTGGCTACCAAATCAGAGGTGTCATATAGGAATTATCGAGACTTGTCTCGTCCAGGATCCAAGTCGTTCCCAGGTTTACCCAGCCTGAAGTAATTGGATACAGGAGATGTCTGGAAAAGTAAAGGGGATCAAGAAAAAGGAACTGGCCACCTTACTCTCTCATTAGTGTCATTGGGCTTAGTACATTGTGAAAAGCTTAATTACGCAATCCATGATACCCCTTATCAAGAGGATATATGGGACTTACTTTATTTTACTTTACTTTTAAAATATAAGTGGCAATATTATAACTATAAAATTGTTAAAAATCTTAAACTAACTCGAACGTTATTCTAATAGATCAGATAACTGCACAATACTGCTGCAATATATTTTAGTATTCTTCTATATCGTAGTGCGATTCCGGACGTCGATACCTGATAACAATTAAACGCCACTGCCGTCGATGCTCTATTTTCCACATCAGTTCAGATGACTGTAGGCCAGTTTACTATTTGGTCAACATAAGTCTGCCTCGTTTTCTTCGACCCTGCTAACTTCACCCTGAATGGTTAATTTTTCCATCTTATTGGATCGAATTATATGACCGCTGAAAAATGATAACGCTCTTCTTCTAATTAGCAGCCGCTCCTTTTCATTAATTCGCAGTTCTTCCAAAACGCACTGGTTCTATGCGTAGTAGCTTCCGATAGCACTTCATTTTGAAGGCCTCCAATTTCCTTTCCGATACCACATTTATGGTTTCCATGCTTCCGAACCATATGACAGAATCGAAAACAGCAGGATTTTTAGCGGTCTTGTTTTGGTATATTCCGATATCTTACGATCTCTCCATAACTTAATTCATTTTCCCATTAGCCCGTTGGCTAAAGCTTTTCTTCTTTTAATTTATGGATCAGAGCCACTTTGATTTGTTATGCATGCTCCGAAATAAATTACTTCTTCTCTTATCGAGATGTCTTTAATTTCCTACTTGTGACGCATTGCCTCGTCTTTGTTAACTATTAAAAGAGATCATTTTGATCTGTTCAGCTTTAGTCCCATATCGTTACTGGTATCTTTGATTTTGTTCAATAGTGGATTCATTTCCTCTTCTGGATTCGCAATAAGTATCAGATCAACAGCAATCTTCATATCAAAAACCACTGGCACTTTGCGCCTCATCGAATCCCGATTCTATCGCATATAGCTGCTCTCGTATTTCCAAATTTTCTCCCTACGTTCTATAACAGTCTTCCTTACTTTTCTTATGACTTTAACAGCATATGACACCCTATCAACTTCTCCTTCCTCCCGATCCGAGCTAATTCTTCCTCTCACAATATAGAGTCAACTACGAATTCACATTCATCTGCTGTACTCTTCCCTTCCATTCCATGTCTCAATCTTCACGGATGGATCCAAGAGTGATGGGGGCGGCGTGAGTGGTGCAATTACGTCTCCTTGATTCCTGCACTCTGAGTCCTTCAGACTTCCTTCTTTCTACTCTATCTTCTCGGCCGAATCGATTTCAATTCTTCGTGCCATTTCCTGGACTCCTTCCCTTCTTCAGGCATTCTTTCCTTATCACGCTCTAATCATTCCGGACTTTGGTTAGACATGTATCCATCTTTATTCTCCAATCATTATGTCTTATTCAATCGGTTCCTCGTTTCCTGTCTTGGTTTCATTCTATGCTCCCATCTGTCGTCGTTCCACTGTTGTTTTCTTAATTAGACTCAGAATCAAAATTCCCTTCTTCTCGCTTTCGATTCGGGCTGTCCCCTTTTTCCTTTCTGCTCTCTTCATGCTTCTGAGCCTCCTTGTGTTTGCGATTCAAATCATATCCTTTTCGAATGTGCTGCACTCCTTAATGAACGATCCCTTCTTTACGCCCGACTTTTAGCTTTGGGTCTTCCTACTCTCCCTTTAACGCTACCTTTATATTCTTTTCTTCCCATTGCCTTCAGTTGTTCCGCTGCTGCTGTGTCCTTTTTGAGTTCCATTTCTGATCGCCTGGCTATTTAGTTCTATCTATTGAATTATCATGTTGTTGGGTCAAGGCCGCTGAAAGAGAAAAGAAATGAAGGCGGTTTGGAAGAAGTAACAGAACGGCTGGTTCTAGGAAAATTGTTAAACCAGAGAGCAGAGGAAGACTGTAAGACAAGGTAAAAGGGGAGTCAGGGTTGAAGAAAAGAGAAGGATAGAGATCAGTCCAAAAGTCACCGTGAGAACGAAAAGAGAGAGAGAAAGAGAGAGAGAGAGTAAAGACTTTGGGAAGGAAATTTGCCTATGAAGCGACCATTTACTGCGGCTGTAATGCGTACATTACATTGTACAAAAGATAAAAATGTCAATAAAATAAAAATAAAATATAGAATTATCTCAACTTAGAGAAAATGTGAGTGTGTGCGAGATCCTATTGTTGATCACGAAAGATATTACCAGCGGTCATGCAGAGTGACAGGTCCACCCTGTCGGAAGAGAAATGGTTGCGATTGGTCGTTACGGAAACAAAGACAAAGAACTAATGGGGGAAAAATGTTTTTTTCTTATAAAAAAATCTCGGTTAGAAATTTAGTTACTATTTCACCTGGCTCCAGTGTCTTAGCGCTCCTCTGGATCATCGTGGCAGGGAGTTGCCATTTTTACCTGCCAACAGAATAACTGTAAATTTGGCTGACGTTGGAAACCGTGTCGAGTAAAGCGTATGAAAAAAAGAAGTATCGTCCCCGGTGGTTGGGCAGTTATAAAAGTAGTTCGACATAAACCTACCGTGAATAGTTGTCCCAATTTAGAGATACACCAAAGAAAATTTTCCCTTCAGATACTTAATTAAAAGATCTCGCCCCGTACAATTGTCACAACGCTGATCATCGGAAAGCGGCTGGGTTGCGGAGATCAGCGGACAACGGATTTTCCGACAACAGAGCCACGTACAATTTTAATTAATTTACAAATAATACGTTATTGTATCCATTGGCGCACTCAAGGGGGTGCCACGGGGGGGCCATTGCTCCCCCCAAAAAAATCTTCGAAATCTTATTTTCGTTTTGTAGTGTTTTGTTTTACTTAATTAATTTTTTTAAACACATAAATATTTACTTTTTACTTATATTACAAGTATAATGTTATATTACAAGTTTTAGCTAATTTTTTTAAAAATAAAATTCGTATACTTATCTAATTTGTGCTTATTACAAACATAATGTTACGTTTCTATTATTATTATTTTTTTTTTTTAAAATAAAATTCGTCAGTTTTGTAATTTAAAAAAAAATAATATTCGTTAATTTTGTATTTATTTTTTTATTTTTTTTATTTTAATTTACAAACCACGGAAATAGATAGGTACTTAGTCGAGATACCGAGTTACCACCCCCTAACTTATCTTCTAAATTTTAGCCCCGACCAAAAAAAAATCCTGAGTGCGCCTTTGATTGTATCGCTACGTTTTGTATAGGTAGTTAATTGTGTTTTTCAGCGGTCGGCCGTCGATTTGTGTAGTTATAATTTTCAGTATAATTCATATTTATTTTAAATAATCCATTTTTTTTCCCCAATATAATAATGAAATATATTAGCATAACCTTACACGTTCACGGTATTTACGAGACCGTGGCGGAATCCCCAAAATACTAAAATGTCGTGCAATGTTATGCAGATCAATTCAATTGGTATGAAAGAAAAAAATTAAATTGTCCACATTATTATTATTATTTTTTTTTTTTCTTTCTGATTTTCCACATTATAATAAATGGAAAAGATGGCAGAGAAAAGGTGGTCGCATTAGTTTCAAATAGAATCGACAATAATTCATTACGGCGTATATTCTGATAAACGCGGTTTCAAAAATTGGCTGATAAAGTAAAAAGTTAATAAGAAAACTGAAAAAAAAAAAAGTGAAAAAATAAAGAAAAACGTACGATCTACCGAATTTTTCGTAAAAAAATTAGCATTCAACTTTCTTCGACGGCAGTGAAGGAGAGGTACATTTATTTACATTCGGGATGTTCAAAGGCGGAATTAGCGCACCGATAACAGGCATTTCTAGTAATTAATCTTATAAAAGTATAAGATCACTTTTAAACATATCACTGTGCTGCTTGCCGCACGTTCAGAAAATTTCTGCTTCCCTTAAATTTAATTAGCGGCTCTGTCAAAAGATTATCTTGCGTAATTCGGAAGAAGAAATTCTCCAGCGTAATCCAGTTTACGGTCGCATCAAAGAGAAGGCGCATTTCGAAGAGACTATAAGTAAGGCTAAGTTGCCGACAATAATGCCAGGCAAAATTTTACTCGTAACAACGTAGCGTGTAATGAATAGAAAACGATTCGGCACAGAAGAAAATTTCACAAAGAAAAAAGACCAACTTAAATACATCTAAATGAATATTCATACTTTTTATGTCATTAAATTCTCGCGGAATTCTAATGGGCCTCCTTTTCCATTACGACATTACGACATTACGCTGTGCTGTACCGCAAGACGTATAAAGCACATTTTTCTTTTTTAAATCTCGAACGAGATGACGTGTGAGAATCGCTTAATTTATTCGCTATCTCGTCGATATTAATAGCTGCTCTTCGCCAGTTCCTCTGATATTCTCGAACAGTTCAAAAATTCGGCCAAACATGACCTCCTGTAAGTGTGCGATCTCGGACATTTTTACATCCTTCTCGCCGTCACGTCCAATTGTACTGCTTTTAATATCCTCGTGTATTCTCGGATGTTTCAGAAGAACAACCCCATATGCGAAAATAACTTCAATTAATGAATGAACGAAAGGAATAAAGTTACTGGTAACTTTATTCGAGTGATGCATGGAAGTTTCATGAGATTAAAAATACCGCGCGTAAAATATATTGAACTTTTGTCGCTAGTCATGACACTGTTTTCATTTCTGCTAATATTATCAACGTTCGACTACCATTTAACTTCTCAGTTAATAGATGCACTATAACTTGACCGACAAATTTAAAAAAACTGATTCCGAAATTAAGTACTAGTTCTGGAATGAATTAAAAACTTCCACGGTGGAGATATAGTAGGAAAACGATTTACGATGGACATCACGTTTAAAAAATGTTTATTTTCATACTTTACATTTCGGAAATCTTACACCTATCATCATCAGAACAGTTTATTTTTGATGGTGGTAGGCTTCTCGAAACGTGAAATATAAAAATAAAAATTTTTTAAAAACATAGTTTCTAGTAGTCTCGGGGAGTTTTAAGCGAATGGGGTAACATTATTTTTCCTTCTTTCGATTTTGGCTTATTCGTAGTTTATTTCTCTTAAATTCATTATAATTTTCATAACATTTTCAATGTACTAACTAAATTAATATTAACACGGTGGTATTTACGTTTTTAATATTCTATTTATGTAATATATCCAATCTATAATTATAAAACGTTATAAAAAAATGAGAGGGACTGAAAATATTAAATTATAGCTGCTACTTATATTAGTTAGTTTTGAGCATGCAGAAAACTGTTATTTGTGAGAGTAACGGGATTTCCAATACCATCTTAATCTTTTTCGTCCTACGAATAACGAAAAGTTTACGAACGATCAGTTGAACAGAATATTCAAGAAAATTACGGATACACAGATTATATAGAGACAGATATTTTTTTTTTTTTTTTTTTTTCAATATATATATTTAGGGAACTTTGTGCCCTCCTACTCGCTTCGCTTGCCAACTCCTATGGAAGTGTACGCCGATCCTGTTTCGCCGTTTGGAAATAAGAAAAGAAATATTAGTAGTTCGATTTTAAAAAAGTAAATTTATAAAATACCAATACATCGACTTGATTGTCAAATCTCTCAGTTTTATACGATCGTCGCCTTGCACATTATAATTATAGATTCTTAATTGCTTCCCTCCATGACAAGTGAGTATAAAATTCATATTTATAATGTGCGATCTTGAACACCCAAGTCCGGTGATTTAAATTATATGATTAGAATCATTAATAAAAAGAAGGATAATAAGGCAAATAGGAGAGAGAAAAACAGAAATGCGTCGAGGGGGAAGGGAATGGTTGATTCTAAGTCGAATTGTGGAAGTAATAATGAAACTTGGTAGGGAATGTAGTGTCTGGAATCAAGGATGTGGATTTATAGGAGCTTGGATTAATAGATAATGCGAGGAGGGATTAGAAAATGATGAAGTATTAAACGATAGTCTGAAATATCAGGCTAAATACTAAAAATGGAAAGTACCGGATAGAGAATAACAGATGAACGAGTGAAAAAGTCCACAACACCACTAACCTCAATTTCAGAATGAGTGGTATTCTACAAGAAGTAAATAAGAATAAAACTAAAAATAGAATGGAGCCGATAGTGGAATGTCAAAGATGAGATGAAAAATAGGTTGTAGAAATCTTTTTAAATCAGACGCTATAAAGAATGTGCTAATCGCAAAAAGCGTCTGAAAGATTTCGAATGATAAAAAGAAGGGCGAGAAAAAACACCACCTACACAATGATTATTTTCAGGGTCGTCAGTGAAGATTATTTAGTTAAACGGGAAAGAAGTCTATCATAGGATAAAATTCGTTTCAAATAACATTATGTAGGAAAAACTTGGCACGACCCGGAAGAAAAAAGAAATTGAGAGAAAAGTGAAAATTCCTAAAATCATAGAGGAAAATTGAAGATTGTTGCATGAAAATATTTAGAATGAGAAAGAAAAGAAGCAAATAGCTGTATGAGATAGGATAAAAAGACTTTGCTGAAAGAAAAAAAAACGCCAATATTCTTTAATAACAATATACTCGTAGAAAGGGATAACTTTGGAATCACAGTTGATTAAAAAATGATAGCCAAATTGGATCAATGGATCTAACGAAGATAAATTTCAGAGCCTCAGTGTGATGGCAGAAGTAGAAATTTCGGAATACATCAAGTTTGAAAGAAGGAATTTGAAAAAACTACAATGAGTTAAGGAATAATAGTCAAATTTAGATCGGAAAAATAACCATAACAAGAATTCAAAGAACGGAAGAGTCATTTCACCATTTGAGGAGCTTTTTTTCCCCCTTATTCTTGCTAATTTGTACCTAACCTTGTTGGCTATCAAACGAATGGTCTCTTGCATGTTCACGTGTGTGGGAAATATACATCCAATGATGTATTCTTACTCATTTTTTTTTTAAACCAAGTGCTGAACTTTAGTTCTCTTCAATCGTTTCGTAACTGGTTTATCTGGAAGCGTTGCTGCCAACTCGTTGCAATCTCCATGTAATCGCGCCTGAGCTTTCTCTTCAATAACTTCATCAACAACCGTGAAGATTTTCAGGTCTCTATGTATCAGGTCGTTCGTAACATAACATGGCGTCCGATATATCATTCGAAGTGTTTTATTCTGAAACTGTTGTATAGTTTGTCTGTAAGTTTTCTCTGCACATCCCCAAAGCGGCGCTGCATTGGTCCATGCTGGTTTAAATACCATTTTGTATATTAAAACTGTGTTCTTAGAGTCATTTGGGACTGGAATAAGCTAATATAGTTTATTCAGCTTCTGATCCAGCTCCTTTTTTTTTCTTTTGCATACGGAGTTTCTAATTGAGGGCTCGGTCTAAGTGTACTCCAAGATATTATTCACCGTTTCCTTTAGGAACTACGTTCTTTCCTAAAAATATCTAATTGTCATGATCCCGTTTATTTGAAAATGACACATGTACACACTGATGGTTCATTTCCAATTTCCATGTCTTGGACCATTGTAAAATGGCGTTCACGTTGTTTTATAAAGCCGCGATCGCAACGGCAGGATTCTTGTTTGAAACGATTATCATCGTATCATCAGCAAATGTTGCACATTTTCCTTCATATACGCTGCGTACAGCGTGTACAAAAGAGGTCCCAATACACTTCCCTGCGGGACTCCGGCATTAATAGGATACATTTGTGAATATTCTTCATTATGCTTGACTTGAAACTGCCGTACAGTTAAATAAGATTTTAATAATATGTGGTGCTTAAGGGCTGTGTGTATCTCACTGATACGACGCGTGCTAAAATGTAAGTATTCTGTATTGTTTGATTTTTTTAACTTAACCCTTACTTTTTCTTAGTATAAGTTGTGATATCTTGTGGTTAGTGGTATTTTTCACTATTCTAAATATTGCTGGAATCAATAGTCATTTGTCTTGGGTATGGACAAAACGTGCCACCTCGCCAAGTTTTTCTTCGTGAAGTCGGGAATCAGCTCATAAGATATCAACTGTCAGTGCGATTGCACCTCAAAAACTTGGCACGCACTATGGCCTCACGACTTAACTTCTTCCAAATGATCAAATACCGCAGGCTTCAAGCAATTCTGCAACTACTGATGCTGGTAAACGGAAACGCTGTCAACCTTGCTGGGACGATAATAAAACGACCAGGCTCACAAGAATGAACGTGGCCAATATTTATGCCTGAAACATTGCGCCTACACTTCTGTTGATGGCTGTAAAGTGGGAATCAAAAAAAGTGATTTAGACTGAATTTTTCTAAATCTATTGATTTATATTTTACTTTTTTATTCAGATACTAGAGCCATTACGAGCTCAAAGAATTGAAACTTACGCCTGTGTTATTAGAATTTAACATTTCAAAATCCGTATAGATTTATTTACTTCGATTTAGGATGAAGATGTATTTTTTAAAATATATAATTATGGGGTCTTCTTTATTTGTCTGTGCACCTTTTTGTCTGTAAAATACTAAAAATTCAATTTTGTTTTTTTTTATTCAATTTACTGATCGTGTATCTCACAGATACGACGCGTGTATTGATGTTCCACCAGGGAGAGCATGTAATACAGTGTTAAATAGTATATACATATATAGATTAAAATTACACATACATGATGACCTAGAAATAATAAAATATATCAATAATTATAATTTACTTAACAGCGCCGAAACGTATTATATTAATAAATTTAAGGATAATTTAATTAATAATCTTATCGTGAATAATAAATCACTATTTAAAATCAACAATCAATTTTAACGTATCGATATATAGAATAGATTTTAAGGAAGACACAAATGATATCGTATACGTACTTTTAACTTTATTTATTATTGCTATGAATATGAAGTATGTAATTCCGAAACATGTCGGATATATTTTATATTTTTTATAACTATCATTTGTGTGTTTATATATATATATATATATATTAATCACAACGTAATTCTTAGGCTACCCCCCATTCGAAAAAATGTCCCAGAAAAATGTACCAATTTTATGTAATGAAATATGTAACGAAAAATGTAACGAAAAAATGTCTTAATTTTATATAACGGAAGGTAAATGTTAGAATAGGATTTTTATGGTTATGTTATTTTTTGTGTGTGTTGATGCCAGTAAGAATTACGTTGTAAATTTTGATCATTTTATACAAAGTATAGAAGAGAAAGAGACAGGAATGAAAGCAGGAGGGGTCAAGAGGCACAGCCCCTTGCGAGGCCAAAGTGGCCGAGTTATATATATTTAAAAATACTAAATAACGTTTACTTTCTTAATTGCAAAATTAAACATTTACTACCCCCGTGGTGCCAACCCAATCTGACAATAAATGTTGATCTAAGTGAGCACGAGAAAGTAATCACAAGCTCAGAGACGTTTAGATTACTTTTCCTTGAAATACGCGAAAAATTTCAGCCATGCACGGAATACTATACAGACGGTTCAATTCTCAACGGCAAAACAGGTTACGCTATAGTCTCTGACTCTATCACGTTAGCAGCACAACGAACGCACGACAATAATTCAATCTTCACCTGTGAGGCTAAGGCGATTCTCCATACTCTAGAACTAATCCTACTGCGCCAAGACGTAACAAACTGTACCATATTTACTGACTCGTTGTCCTGCTTAAGAGCCATCCAAAATCAGTTTACCGAAAACCCTATCATACAACGCATCCACCTAAAATTGGACCAGCTCCAATCAAAGAATATACAGGTCATCCTTGTGTGGACACCAGCGCAAACAGGAATCCAAGGAAATGAATTGGCGGACCAAGCTGCAAGAACCGCGACGACACAAGATTGCCCGCCTGAAGTACTTATGACACCTCATGAAGCTAAAATGGTGATAAGCAACACAGTCAAAAACTACTGGAACACCCTTTGGCTCCAAACGCCGAGCAAACTCCACGAGTTTAGAAAAGATACCTACGAAAACATGCCAACTCTCAGTAGACACGAGCAGTGTGTCCTAACTCGTATCCGCATTGGACACACAAACTTGACTCATTCGTTCCTCATATCTAAAAAACCGCCCAACCTGTGTCAACGCTGCAACATGCCTATATCGGTGAGGCATCTTTTGATCGAGTGTAATCACTACCAGCAGGCCAGACAACAAGCAGGTATTACCAACGGCCTTCCAGAGATGTTTTCGGACGCCGAAAAGTGTAAAAAAATCGTAGCCTTCCTCAAAGACATCTCTGTATTCCAACTGATCTAACTTCCTCAGCCTTCAGCTAACTTTTTGATTATTTTTTGTTTCGCGCATTTTCAAATATTCAATATAAAATTTTATAATTATCTGTAAAACCGTAGTCGCTAATGACCTTGTAGTCCAAAAGCGACTTGTAAATATAATAAATAAATAAATAAAAGAATTTTTCATTATTTGTGTCTAATGAATTATTTTTTTTTATAATGGATTTGCCCGCTGGAAGCATCGACTGAAATAAATTTAAAAGAAAAAATCGAAAATTAGATTTTAAAATAATTAGAAACTAATGAAGTACAAGAAATTAGGAAGAAGACTGACAATGAGATTAATTCCACATAAATCCAGAGCCAAAGAGCGGGCTGATTCTATTTTTTTTTTTTTTTTTTTTTTTTTGGGCTCGTCAACCAAGGACCTTTACCCAGAAACAAAAGGTAAGGAAAAAAGTCAGTTATATTTTGATTCGATCAGAAATTTTAACTAAAAAGGAACAAATAGCAGGAATAATTAGTGGGGAAGGAAAGGACAGGATATAGGATGCACAATAAGGGGTAGGATGTCCAAGCTTAAGCAAATAAGAATATAAGGCAGAACGCTCCACCGAGAGGGATGAACACTGGAAGAACACATGATCGGCGTCGCAAATAATTGCATCATCCAGATGGAGAGGACAGTGTGGAGAAGAAATCAAGGAGAAACGAAATCTGGAGGAAGGCAGCAAAGAATGGCCAAAGCGCATACGAACAATGGAAACAACTTAGCACAGTTAACAAAGAAAACAAAATGGTCAAAGTATCTATGATCTCTTTTACCGGATCGATAACGTGGAAAAGTGGCCGGTTTATTAGAAAGAATTTTTTTTTATCGTTAAACGCTCTAAATTTAAATATTTAAAACTAATCTTTTTTTTTAATTGATTGTTTTTTGTTTATTTTTTTTGTCTTTTATCTCTTTTTGCTACAAACGAATTTCTAATTGAATACTAATAATTATAGATATATATATGTGCAGTCGTACTTATCAATTAATGACTACCAAAAAATGAAAAAAAGAAAGGGAAAGCGATATATCTTAGAACTTATGCTACTACACACATTAATAAAGGGTTCTGTTTAGCATTGTATCAACGTTTTTAAAGATAATAACGATGTTAGCTTTTTAATAATCATAATAAACAGTAACGTTATATATATATATATATATATATATATATATATATATATATATATGTATATGTATGTATGTATTCGTGTATATATTACTGAATAATGCATATAGTCGTAGTTGTGCAAAAGGATAGCACGCAGACATTGGTAGAATATCAGCACAATGAGTTTTTATTTTGTTACCTTTATATAGCTTAGCCTCATTAAAAAGTACTTCTGCTATCCAATTAAAGTTTCCTTTCTGCGTATAAATGACACACAATCGGCTTTATTTCTCTTCTACTGCCATATTTTCTCAAACGTCATTATCATCATTATTGTTACCGTCGTTATTAAGCTTTTTTACCTGAAGGTAAAATTCGTGCAACATATACGCATTTTACAGTGCATTACATTTGTTTGCCATAAATGTAGCCGAATTGTATAATAATACACAGATGACAGCGCGAAATTCCTTTTAACTAGTGAAAAGAACGCTTTTCTGGAATATAGTATCAGAGCAGATTCAGTAAACTAGGCGAGCTTGTGTAAAGGATACATATAAAGAAGGAATAGAGAATGGATTACTAATTTTTAACAACAGTTGCTGTCGCAGGGACAACGGAAGGACTTCAAGAAAAAAACAGATATAACTAATCAGCTAAATGATTACACTAGCAATAATAACGAGCGTACGAATAGTGACCGAATTCTCGGTAGGTTTTAGTCCAGTTTGTCTCGAAATCTACCGTTTTATCGTGAATTTGCCGAATAGAAATCACAAATATGCAATAATTTAATAAGTAGTTTTCTCGCTTTTATGAAAGTAAGATTGTCAGTAACCTTTGAACTGCTCACATGCCAGTTTTGTACCGGTATAAATTAATTAATCGGTCAATATTTAATTAAATAACATGTATATTATTATATGGCGAGATGAACATTAACCGATCAAGCTTTTTTCTACTCTTCCCTTTTACAAATTCGTATTACCACTCCACACCCTTCCTTCTCTTTCTGTTGTCCAAGCTCTTGATGTTTTTTTTCATATCTGATCGTGTAAAGATCTGAGTCTCTTGTGTCCTTTTTCCTTTGTTCTTGGGCCAATGTCCTTGTAGACGAATCCAAAAAAAAAAAAAGAAAAGAAAAAAGGTAAACATTATGCTAAAGGTAAAACTCTGATTTATATAAAAATAAGTATGGATATTACTGCAACTTTTTTTCGAACAAATAATAATTAGAATTTATCGGAAAATATGTGTTAAAAATTAATCGCCGAAATGTTTCGGGAACACGGTCCCATATTCATGGTACGTTATATAATGGTACACCATGAATATGGGACGGTGTTCTCGAAACGTGTCGATATTAATTTTTAATATATATATATTTTCCGATAAAGTATGATTATTGTTCGTCCAAATTCGAATTGTCGAAAAAAATTATGGACCATCAAGTGCATCTATTACTGCAATTGTTTATCACTGAAAAAAAAAAAAAAAAAAAAAAACGGCCTTAAATAACAGAAAATGCAATTTAACATCTCTTCACTGTTCTTTTTTAGATGTAAATTATGGTTGATTATTCCGTAATAATTTTTAATCTAAATGCAGTCTTAGATATTTAATCTCATAAGCTCTTTTTCGATAGATATTGTTACATTATTCAGTTAGAAAAAGCATTTTCAAAATTTGATGTGAACACAAATACATACCGTAAATTTAGTAATTAAATGATTATTTTTAAGACACTTACGAATGACGTTGACATCTTTCGGTATTAAATGCTGTAAAATATTTGAATAATTGAAACTGGTGATTAGTGCAGTATTACTGACAAAGCTAAAGATTTATCTATTCACACGTCGTATAATCCATTAATATGAATTAGAAAGAGTTCTAACTTGCGCTTCCCTTAAACGAAAAATTTCATGACGACTCTGTTCAGATATATTTTCCATTTTCCTCTCTATCCAATTGATGATTGTTCTCCCTGTTTTAATCATTTTCCTTCATTACGTCGTTTCGTTATTGTCTCCATTATTCGTTTACGCCCCAGTTGTACTCTGACATTTTCTTTACTTTTCCGTTTCTCTTTTAACACCCTCCCCAACTAACACTTTCATTCTAATCGTGAAACTATCTGTGATTCTAACTACATTTGCATTAAATATCGTTCTATTTTAACTGAACGTTGAAATTAATTTCCCCTCTCTGCGTATGTTTGTTTGTTTGTTTGTTTGGAACCATCAATGTATTAATTTTCAGTTATTCGAGATTTGCGCCGATATATACCGGGACCAATAAGATAAATCTTACAGTTCCTATCTGGCTTGTCGATAAAACAAGTTATGACTAGCTTCGTGCGATTAACCGAACATATTAGCCAGGTATTAGATCATTGTGTTCTAGCCACCACCAGACGAGTCGGTTGTTCATCATACACTTTCGAAGAGTTTGCAAAGACAGAAAACCAAAGAAATAGGACGAAACGTGGATTGATTTCTTTTGGGAATGGGGATGATAATAACGTCATTCCAGGATTTAGGTGTGGATCCGGATAGTTAGAAGCAGTTAAATGTATGCAGAAGAGCATGCACGGAAGGCGTGGAGCGATTTTTAAATATAGGGAACGATGTACCATCTAAATCTGGTGAGGAGTTGGAGGATTTATTAAGAATAGATATATAGTCGTAGCTGATCGATCATAACAGAAAGGAAGGGATAAGAAGTGCGACTAGGAGCGTAGGCGAGTGCGATAGAATCTAAAAAGCAACGAAAGTTGTGGGATAAAGGAATGTACAGGGAGCTTAGAAAGGGGAGATGTAAACGCTCTAGACATCTTCCAAAACTGCGAAAAGTGCATATCTTTAAGAAAGGCGGAACAAGTTCATCACGTTCTAATCTTATTGACTTTTTACGGGTTTCTGGCCATTCTGGCATCAATGGCAACGATGCAGCAGACTTTCTAGCTTGCTCCGCTTCCCTCCAAATCTCTATAATTTTTCTCCTCCTCAGACATCTTTTTTCTATCCTCAAATAACCATTCCAGACTTTGGTTGTACATCTACTACCCTTCTCTCTCTTCCAACCGTTATTCTTGTTACTTCCTTTTCTACAGTCCATTCCCAATTCTCAATCTTGGTTCTAAACCATTCCCTCTGCTCACCATTCTGCTATTGCTTTCGTAATTAGACTAAGACTCTTGTTTTTGATTTCTTCTTTCATTTTCTCCCTATTGTCACTCATCGCTCTCTCGTATGCGACTCCAATCACGTTATCTTTGATGTACACAGGATGTTCTCTCCTATATCTTAACTCTTCACGCTGCACCTTCCCGCTCTTTTCAATACTTTCTCTATCTTTTTTTCCTTCCCAATTCGAGCTCTTACTCCTTTGTTACTTTCCCATATGCTTTCCATTTCTAATCGTAGAACGTTTCAAAATCTTTTTTAAGTAAGTCTTGCTGTTGGGTCAAACCGGGGCTGGCGGAGTGTCCAAAAACTCAAAAATAAAAAATCCGTTATAAAAAAACTCATAAATGTTTTGTACGCACTTTCTTTAAGTTAACTTAAACTTTTTTTTTTTATTAATGTCTTTATTTTTTGGTCCCTGACACGAATTAAATCCGACTGCACCGTTTTAGCGATCAAGCGATCGTTATTTTAATGCTAGTCGAAGTTAATTTCTGAAAATATTTATAAGATAACAATCAATTTTTTCCGACGATACCCCGCTTACATTTAATAGTCGGCGATTCGGTTCTAGAACAAATAACTTTACCGGAAAACTAGAAAAAGATAACTATTAATAATTTAATTTTGCCGTATTAAATTAAAATGCAATGTTTAAAATAGTTCTGTAGTAAATAGTGAACTTATAAGATGCTTTCTTTATTTACGCACAGGCAGTATTAATATGAGAAAAGACCGCTTAATTTTAACTAATATCAATCCACGGATCATCGGTAGTACACATCTTTCCACTAACTTATTTTTCATTAATAAACCCCCCATGTCTTACGGTAAATAATTTGTTACCTATGTATTTAATGCACAATACGAACTTTTCCGCTATTTATGTCGTACTCACTTCTATTTCAATAGATAATTGCATTTTTATTATTGCATAAATATAATTTACTCAACTTTTTAGGTTCCTCTTATTCTCTGTATACCGGAAGTATATAAATATGAATATTAGCTTTTACATTTTTTTTTGTTTTTTTTTCATCTACAACCATTAGTTCAAATACAGCATTCATTTTATGAACTGTGAGAAAATAAAAAGAACCGCAATGCAGGTTGATAAAGGAATACGCACTTTGACGTAACTGGCTAGAATTCGAAACACACTCCAAACAGCCGTTTTCAAAATGCATAATTACTATTTGAACGACTGCTGTTGAATTCCATTAAGATTTTAGGTCGTTAACGAAAATATCAGTAGTCGGAACGGACACTCGGTCTGCATCATTAAACGCTATCCATTAACACAATTCGCCTCCTAATTTCCCTAAACACAAAACGTACATTCCGCAATCTTCAATCTATTCCCACCTTACGGAGCAGCGTTTGTCATTTCCTTTCATTTCCATATTACTCTTACATCAACTTGCTCCACCACACCACTCTTCGTTAAATCGATTAAATGTACACCTAATCGGAGGACCAAACAACCACTGTACAATGACGACATCTGCATACCTGTCAATCATAGTTCAATTTAGGCCTCATCTCGTTCGTTCACTGTGTTTACAGAAAACCTAACTCACGCAGTAGATTTACTGAACTGCTTGGGAAATAAATAAAAGCGAATTTACATAATGGACCAGTTGTCACGAACATTTTGTATAACTTCTTTTCACAGATTAATTTCCTCTCTTATCGTAACGGTTATAATAATAATAACGATTGCGCGCGTTTTAGACATTTTGTTCGTACTAGTGTATTCATTTCTATTTAACCGATCTGAAAAACAGGGGGAAAAAAATGAACGATTAAATGACGAAACTAGAAACACCTTAATAAACCACCGGAAATTCGACAAACGAAAAGGCTAACAGAGAAAATAAAATGCATTTTTACAAAAAATAAATACCGACTTCAAGGTTTATTATACAAATTTAAAAATGCACTAAAAAGTAAAAAATAATTACTCCCGATTAGAAAATATATATATCAGAGTGATATAACACCTTAAGGGTGATATCGTAATTCTTATACAACATTAATTTTTTGGAGTTGGCATCAAATTCATATTAAAAGAATAATTAAAAACTGCATTAAATGTTGATTAAATTGTTCCTAACATGAATTTAATTCGAACTCCAAAAAATTAATGTTGTATAAGAATTACGATATCACCTTAAGGTGTTATATCACTCTGATATATATATTTTATCGGGAGTAATTATTTTTTACTTTTTAATGCATCTTTAAATTTGTATAATAAACCTTCAAGTATCGGTATTTATTTTTTGTAAAAAAGCATTTTATTTTTTACTTTTTAGTGCATTTTTATTCAATTAAATTAAAACATTTTAATAAGAACAGATATTTTCACGGTAAAAACACCAAAAGCTACATTTCCATGGTAATTTGGCAAATTTATAGTATTTTAAGTCAAAAATCTAATCCGACAATGAAAACAATCATGAATGAAAAGCATCCAAAAAGCTTCAATCTCCCGCATTATTAAGGATAACTCAAAAACTATCGGTCAGATCTTGATCAAATTTAAATGGGACCACATGACAAACACTACCTTTCAAATAAAAGAAGAATCGTCAAAATCGGTTCATCTAGAAGAAAGTTCTGTGGTAACACACATAAAAAAAAAAAAAAAAAAAAATACAGTCGAATTGAATACCTCCTCCTTTTTTGAAGTCGGTTAAAAAAAGCAGAACGTCGAACCGACACTTCAATTCACAAAGAAAAAATATTTCCATAAAAAACACGATGATGGAATTACACGCTTTGTTAAACTAATTTAAACGTATACTAATTAGAAAAATATATACTATTTAAATTAAAAATTAATAAAATATTTTATAATTCGCGATACCGCCCTAAATTTTGCTATCAGTGAAGTTAGTGAATATTGAATTTAAATATGTTTTATTGTAAATCCAGTGTCTCATAACTCCAGATGAAAACATTTAGCACACAACTTTTCTATGATTATATTATGGGTTATGTATTTATTAGATGAAAAATATTTCGATGCAGAATGAAATGTTTTTTGAATTTATTTTAAAATTTGTTTACTATTAAATATTTATAACATTCTGTTTCACTTTCGAAAAATTTAATTTCTTTTTAGCCTTTTTAAACTCTATTTAGTTTCATTTCATCTTAAATTAATTTTATTTACCATATTAACGGCTGGGAACCCGAAGAAAAAAATTAATAATAATAATAATAATAGTTCAGTCAAATTATTACAAACAATCTAGTGGTGTGGGAAAAAGTGTTTCTATTATAAGGGTAAAAATTTAAATTTTAATATAGCAATCACCACGTGAATTCGGAAAAGATCAAAAGATTTAAATTTAAAATGAAACGTTCTATAATTTTTTTTTTTTTTTTTTTTTTTTTTTTTGTGTGTAATCTACTCGTTGGCCATGTATAACTGCCAGGGTCATTACGGCACAACGAGTATCGGATTTATTACAATTTGTTTATTAAATTATTTCGGTTAAGGAAGATTAGCATTGTCTGAACCTGTTCTGGACGGTTATCTAAAAGAAGGTGTAGTGGTTCGTCCTTGATTCTTGTTAAGTTTTTACATTGTTTCAGGGTGTGCTCCACCGAAGGTAGCACTGCTGCATTACAGAATGGGCAGGAAATCGGTGGAGGGGCTCCCTGGAGGACATGGTTGTGAGATATCGATGTGTGTCCCAGTCTCAACCTATTAAGGGCAGAGAATTCGCAGATAAGAAAGAATGAAGAAAAAAAGGAATACAAAACTGTAGAAACATTTTTGAACCCGTGCCATAAAAAGCAGTGTATTAATGTTGTTAATGTTATGAAAATTAAACGATATTGGCTCGTTTTCGTTAAAAGACAAGGCTCTTACGGGAACTTTATGGCTATTGCAATCTTAGAATTATTTTTAAATAAGTGGCATTTATAACGAAAATTAAATTAATACGTTGATGATTATGGAACCCTTTTCCGTTACAATGGGCCGACAAGTCTTTAATGACTTCATTGAATTACTGTAATCCTTAAATCAGTGTGTAAAAATTCGTTTCCTTGGAATCATCAATTATCCTACGAAGGAATTTGTTTTAGACTATTTTAATAATACTTACTTTGGTACAATCCCATATTAGTATTTCATAATCTGTATTTCATATGTTCAAGTGGGTCTTGAAACCGGAATGAGCCGTTTGTTTTCGATTTTCATTTCTGGAATGCCGCCCGAAACATATTTTATATATTTTGTCTCGGATATGTTGAGCTTTTAATAAATGTGAGTTTTCCAAATCGGTTTCGTATCCAGATGTAGTATTTTTCTGAGTCAAAGACTGATGGCACAGTAACATTGTAACCGCAGTATTTGGTGAGTTGAAATTAGCGGAAATTAGTGGAAATATAAGGAGCATATGATATCTTCTTAGATGTGTAGAAATGTATGAGATATTGTTTTGACTTCAAGTTTTCTGTAGTTCCGGATCCCAATCGTGTAGCCATTTCATTCGTTACAGACTTTTTAGACTTTGTTCTTTCCCTTTAAAATGACAAAAATTTGTTAATACATGATGCTTCACTGAATTTCAGATTATATTTTACGTCTCAAATAATGAGAAAGTGAATTGAATTATACCCGATACTTCGTAAAGCTTATCATCCGTCGTTTACTGCAAAATTTCTGTCCAATGCAGTATTTTCACAAAGGTATTACAACCTGCTTCTAACAGCTATATTTTTTCTTCGGTAGCTGAACCATAGTGGCCTTTGAATAAAATAAGACGCAAAGAATAACAATTTACGAATTGTCTTTAAATTGATGTTAGGACGTTGGAAATGATTTTGACAGTTTTTCGGGTTGTCTGATAAAGCGACTTTTCTTCGATTTGTCAGACTGTATGTTGGGCATCGAATTTTTTGCATTTTGTTAAAAGATGTTCCACCGTGAGAATTTCTCTGCAAGTAAAAGTGGCGCTGACTCTCTTCATCGAAAATGCATTTGTGAGGGACGCTGTAGTAACCTATTCTAAGCCTTAAAAGGATTGTTTCATCTTGTCTCCGTTTTTCCAGTAGCCTGTTTTTCAGTCTGACATTGTGATGAGCAGTTATTTTTAATACATTTAGGGATTTTTGGAAATTTTTTGTCAGGTTATGAACGTGTTTTTTTTTTTTTTAAAGGGGTAATTTACGATCCAAGTTTATTCCTAAAATTTATACGCTTTCGAAGCTTTGAATGGGCCTATTGTTCAGTTGAATGTTGCAGTTTGCCGGGGCTCTTTTGGCGTCGATTACTAAACGTAATCGTTTTCGTTTTATTCACTGAAAATGACAGTTCGATGAAGCCCAATTGTTTCATTCGTTGTTGATTTTAAGATATTATTTAGAGTGCCTAAATTAGTTGAAGTCATATAAACGACTATGTGTCGTCAGCAAATAATTCGTATTTGACGGGAGGTTTGATGATTTTGGCTATGTCTGAAATTCCAATTACGAACAAAGTTGCGCTGATTACGGAGTCCGGTGGTATACCATTCTCTTGAATTTTTAGCGAAGATAGGATACCTTAAATGCGGATTTGGAATTTTCTATCTGATAGAAAGTCTTTTATAAATTCGAGCATATTTCCTTTCATGTTCCGTTCTGTAAGCGTTTTGATAATTGTATGTCACTATATTCGATCAAAGGCTTTTTCAAGTCGAGCTTATAAATATGGTGAACTGGTTTGTCACGAATCCGTCAGATATTTGCCGCTGCAATCTGACCAGATGATCAATCATGAGCGAAACCCACATTGCATTGGATCGAAGAAGTTTTTTTGTTCTAATATCCGTTTTAGTCTACTATTAATTATTTCTTCCGAAACTTTAAATAACTTTTAAGCGAGATAGGTTGATAATTAGCTGGTAATAGGGGGTCTTTTGCAGGTGGTTTTAAGAGCGGAGTTACATGAGCGTTTTTCCAACTATCGGGTATTTTTTTTTTTTTTTGAAGTCCCATATAATGCTGAAGAATTTTTGATAATTGTTTGTAAAAATGCTGCATTTAGTGTTTTGAACACATATCTGCATGAATGTTTCCTGAACCAACGGCTGAAGATTTCATACGTTGTTTTAAGGCAAATAAGAGTTCATCATATTTAGAGGTAGGTTGAAGTCTCGGATTCATCATCGCTGCTATTTAATCCTTATTGTTCGCCGTGAAGCTTTATGTTTTTGAAAGCGGTTGTATAGTTTTCTGAGGAAGACATTTGGTAAAAGTGATGATTTGCGATGCCCCTTTTTTTGCAAGAAAATTTTTGAATTTGATTTGATTTCCGTAATTGAGGTGAAATTTAGTTTGGTTGAGATCAACATTCAAAACCAAAAGGCCACGGAAGCTCGAAGCCAGGAGGATCTGTAAACGACTACCGTGTACACCTTTTGTACAACAAACGTTTCTGCTGCACAAATACAATAGTTGAGTACAATTATTAAAATTATCCAAAGTAAACTATTTCACCAGCAAATTAACTCATTTTCCCCTTCCCTTTTAAGAGTTCAAAATTTATATGTACCTAACCTAATTCGATTTAAGCGTACTATTGCAATATTTCAAGCAATCATATTGGCTATTCCACACATACGCACACACGTGATTATTATCGTACGCACTGGCTAATCTTTCGATTACCATGGAGCTATTGGTGTTGGAAACAGAAGTAAATTTAATATGTTCAATCATTATTTTGCTTCGCGAATGATGCGTTTATATTTTGCTTTGACAATTTAAAATTTTTTTCATATGTTCTAATAAACGTTAACGTTTGGCAATGATTAACGTACAATTTTTTTGCTGTTTAGCTATTTTGCGTTTATCATTTCACCGAACTGTCATTATTGCGCTGTTTTATGCAATATTTTACGTAGCAGCATTTATGAGTTTGTTTACGATTTTTTGCTATTAATCTCGTTTGTGCTGTGTTGGTGACTTAATGAACTGGTGATACTTTGGGATTTATCAAGTCTGATATATTTTTTGTTTTGATCGTGATTAAGGAGTGTTTCAAATGAAATTAAAAAACGGGAAAATAGTCGCTTCCAAGCAAAATAATAAGAGTATTCCAATTGACAATAGAAGCTAATGAGCTACTACAGGTGGATACATACAAGGTCTGTTCATTAAGTAACGCCTCCTCGCTCGTAGCGCACATAACTTTAATTATTCAATGAAAAACCCGTGATTATTGGAAAGAGAATTTTATTGCGATTTTAACGACATATTAAACTCCGACATAGTCACTGTTTAACGCGACACAACGAATCCAGTGGCCAACCAGTTTTTGGATGGTAGTTTCGAAGAAGTCGACCCCAGCTGTAAAAGTAGCCACAATAACACAGCGGTTTGTAATTCCTCGTCCGACGCATAGCGAGTTTCTTTCAAATATTTTTTTTTGAGATGGTGAAATCGATAACCACTTGGCGCTAAATCGGATGGGGGGTGCGGAAGAACGTCAAAACCGAGAGATAATGCGCTTGTTTGCGTCAACAACTTCGGAACCCATTTGGCGCATATTCTGCGGTACCCTAATTATTTTACGAATTTCCTTACTATCCCAAGATCTACTCCCGTCTCTACGGCAAATTTCCTTTGGGTGACATCCCAATTTTACCTGATCTGTGCGTTAATCATGTTCTTCACCTCATCTGACTTGCACAGGTTTTTAGACGGCCTGAACATCGAATAGTTTTATGGTACCAGCACGTGCCAGGCGAGCCCAGTATCGCACCTTACTCACACCAAATGTATCCGCACCAAATACCATTTGTAAATGTCGAAAAATCATGATAAGCGGCACATTTTCTTGAATTAGAAATTCAATAATTGCTTTCTGCTCGTACCGTTGCTTAGAAGCACGTTTCATGTTTTCACTCATCGCGACAAAACACGATCATCTACCGCAAAACAAAGTATACCACTGTACAGCCGCGATTTTTTTCTTTCTAACCATCATCATCATCAAGTGGCAGCCCCAATCTACGGATTGCCCACATCATTTCTACTACACTTCGCGGTTCCTTGCTATCTGAATTATTTCATTTGCATTTTCCCCGTCAGTTTCTATCATTTTGATTCGTCTCCTTCTTCTTTTTGTTTTGCCTTTTATTTTTCCTTGCATGACTGTAGCAAAAATTTTTCCTTCTCGGATCTTATATGCGAGGTATTTTTTTTTCTTAGCATGGAACATGCTTAAGCTGGGACCTAACTGCCCGAAAACGTTACGCCGAAAGGGAGACGGAATGTGCGCTGGAAGGGAGATGAAATGGTCCGCTGTAAGGGAGATGAAAGTAGCGCACTTATAAAAAGAATACCGCTGTAGTAGGACAAACGGATGTATAGTGAGTCAGCGCATTATTCATAGACGAGGTTAGCATGATTGGAGCCGAGCTGTTGGAAATTCTCAGTTGGCAGCTTCCACAAATTCCCCATGGAATTCGATAAACCGTTCGGCAGACTACCGTAATAGGACAAACGGGTTTATCAAGTGAGTGCATTTGAGTGCACATACTATATTACGTTTGATTTAGTCAATCCTGGACTGCGCCTCGATAATGTTTGTCTTCCTCGGTCCTGACTGTCCTCCTTTAATGTCTTCAGGTTACTATATTATCAAATTGTAATGCTGCATCCACTTCCGTTGAAAATTATTGATGGAAGATATATCGCGGCGAAAAAAAGAAGAGGAAGATCCCCCTCCCTCCTAAATCCGCGCCGAAAACTGACGCAAAACGACTGAAAGAATGGAAATTGCGTAAAAAGCTCGAAAAAGTAGCTTCTAGCGAGAACAACGACGAACCTGAACCGAAGAAACCGAAAATTTCCGCCGAAGCTCGTCTGTCCCGGTCCAAAACTGCATTTTATTTTCGACTTGGCACATCCTGATGAAATTGTACAAAAATTCGTTAGAACTCAATAGAACCGTGGCAGTAGGCGAAGAGTGAGGTGTTTTCTATTTTTTCGATTCCAATTTTTCGTAAATATTTTTTGAAAACCTAATTGTACATTATAAGAATTAAAAATAATAAACTGTTTGTTATGGAATTTATCACAGATATCTTTGGAAAATAGTTGTAAATTAATCCTTTATAATTATTCCCCACGTGTTTTGATGATGTTGTGTATAAAATTTATTTATAACTTTAAACTGATTTTTAAGTTAATTTGTTTACTTTCATAAATAAATTCTTTCATCGATGTATCTCACATTATTGAAATCGTATGTCATATTGATGTTGTTGTTAATTAATAATAAGCTAATGCATTTTTTTACATATTTTTAAAACTATAGGAGTCATATCTGTTATTATTACTTTCGATGATGAATAAATTATTGTTTTGTAAAATTTTATAATTTTAATAGCTTGTAATCCTTTAAAATGATCATATTAAAAGTGTAAATCTGATAAATTTTAGCATATCGATTTAAATACTACTGCTATAAGCTATATTCGATATTGCCATCAGAAAAAAATGCACCGTTATGTACATCTTATAAATAGTGACATAGTCGTGTGTCTTTTAAACATATTTTGAAGGAATTGAAAAAACTAATATGAGTCATAAGAAGAAAATATAACTCTCAAAAACTATAGGATTTCACTGAAAGTCCAAAAAAAGTATTGGCCACTAATATTAAAAATGTAATAGGTAATACAAAAAATCTGTACTAAAATAAATTAATATTAACGGATTAATTTTAACGGTAGTATTCTGGATCTTATTTTATTTTTCATCTATTTCTGGGAAAATTTTCACCGATGCAAACGACGCTTGCTTATTATTGTAAGTTCCCAGTTTCTAAACATACAGCACAATACTTAAATTTAGATAAAATGTGCGAATGCTTTGCTGCAAATATTACAGAACTAAACATAAAAAAAAAAAAGGTAAATAAATATTTCATAACAGTCATTCACCTCAGCATATAGATAGGATCAGTCATAATTTTTTTTTTAGAAAAAGTCTCTACAAGATAAAATATTGAGGACAATATTTGGATTTTTAATCGTTTTAGAGGAATCATTTAACGCATCTATTGGCAAAGTTAAGAGAATTATTAGCAACAATATTACATTATCAATTTGAAACACTCGAAACATTAAATTCACTATAATAATGATAGTTGATTCAAGTTTTTATATAAGTTACGCCGATAATTGTCTGTTTCATTGTTACCGCACTCATGTGTATTATACTCGATTCTGTTGCTGGCATTGAATGTAATCTTTTTCCAAAAGCTTTATTTTGTTGATTTTATGCTGTTAGATTCTTTCCATAATCTTCTGTACTTACAAATATTCTGAACTGTTTGATTTTCATGTATAATTACATAATGTGGCATTATGGTATTTCTTCATTTTTGTTTAAATTATCTAAATCTTCAAGCAATATGGAAGACATACTAAAATCTTTTTTTTTTCATTGAATACTGCTTTGATTACAGTTACTGGCGATGTTATTTTTAATTTTAACTGATTGAGCACCTCCTCTACTACCGAATGTGATATAAGAAGATACACGCGTAACAGAATTATTCTTTTTTCCGGGTTTAGTTATTTTTCAAACTCTAAATTCTTTTACACTGATCACTGAATTCATTTGTAAATTTTTCCATTATTTTTTATTGTTTAGGTGTATACATATGCTATTATTTGAGATATCACTATTGCACGTTGTCCCACCACATATA
Source organism: Icerya purchasi (assembly GCA_039619475.1). NCBI lineage: Eukaryota > Metazoa > Arthropoda > Insecta > Hemiptera > Monophlebidae > Icerya > Icerya purchasi. The sequence continues at coordinate 546,393,066 of CM077115.1, forward strand.
CATAATCTTTTAATTTAATTTTAGTAACTTAATTAGATGATTATAATTAGTAAATTTAACTGTTTAAAACCTATTTTACTGTATACTACGTTTTTGTATTAATTAGTTATCAGTCCTGTTCGGGACATTTCTCTGATTTATGTATACTATAACTGATAATGTAATATTCCTCTCACCCAAAATATCTGGTAAGATTCATGCTGCTATTAAAACTGTGATAAGGTAATATCACCAACTAACGAATCTCAATTATTAATACACTACACAAAGTCCAAAGAAGTTCTATTCCATCATAATGTGTAACCAATATGCAAATTTAAAGTAATAAAGAATTGTACATTTACTTTAATATCTTTAATTTATCTAAATTATTAAAATAATCTCCTTAATGTTTTTCACAAATATGTTAAATTAATGTTAAATATATATATATATATGTTTGTGTGTGTGTGTGTGTGAGTGTGTGCGTATAGTCTTCAAAAAATACTATAAATAAATTGAAAATGTGATACTACAATCACATAATTAGCTTAAGGGTTCTAAAATGATACTAAAATCGCGTATTTAGCTTAAGGGTTCTAACGTTTTTTCAAAAAAAAAAAAAAAAATGTGAATTTAAACTGTCATTAGGTCCAAAATAAATTTTTGCAGTAAAAAATTCTAAATAATTTACAGTTTTGGTGCCAGCGCTATCTATCGAGAAACATAAAATATAGGCAATGGCAATGAGTTCTGTCGGAGTCGGAATACGTTCAGAGAGCGCTTATATAATGAAAAGTTCAAATAGTTTTTTCGTTTATTTTGTTTGCTTTGTTTTCATTTTTAAAAGAGATAGGCTATTTTTTAAAAGTATTATTTGGCTTTTTAAATATATATATATATATATATATATATATATATATATATAATCATGAAAGAAATAAATTCACTGGTCAATTTCCGTTTTTATGAACAAACTTCCTTTAAATGAACTGTGTAGCATTTACACCGTAAGGAACCACATTAATTTAGCGCTTGTTTTCGGTTTTCACTAAAGATTCGTTCAGTTGCGTCATAAAATGCCGAATATAGGCGACCTTAGAAAAAACGACTACACCTAAATCAGCAGCAACAACGAGCGCAACTAATATCGAATGTAACGCAATCGTTAAATAAATAATAAACATCCGAAATAAAAACAAACACTAAAATCAAAGGACATCATATCCAGAGTTTTTCAGATTTTTACGAACGTGGGCGAGGAGTAAATCCTTCCTTAAAGTATCTCTTTTCCTTAGTCGTCTTATATAAATGGTGTGTTGTATCTGGCCGTAAAAGCGGGGCTTTTTTATTGATGTCAAAATCGAATACTTTTATCGATATTGAAGTTAAAAGTTGCTGCGATAGAGAGCTACTAGAAAATGTCTAATATACGACTAGACAAAGCCATTTAATTATATTAAGTATCGTTTCTCTTTGTTTTATACTCGAATCGCTTTATCATCCACGATTTCAGTAAAATTTTTCCTATCTCTCTATATGTGTCGGTTGTTGGCATTTTAGCACTTGGCAACTAATAGCCGAAAAGTGATAAATTTAAAATTTAGGTAGTAAATTTACAAAAAAAAAGATTATTTCAGCTGTATACATTTTTCCTTTTTAACTGTTTCATTTCAACAAATTAACACTTTTCTAAGAGATACAACCCCCCCCCCCCGTGTGTTTGTGTATCTTTAAAAATAAACTTTAATTTTATCCGATAAATAAAACTTTTAATTTTCTTTACAAAGAAAAAATCGTTTCTCTTGCCGGTTCCCTTTAAATCTAATTCTAACCGGGTAAACAGCAGTATAAAACTGGTTTTCTTCAGGTTTATGTTTCCCTTACGGCTTTTGAGATCGTTGGCATAACTCCCCGAAAGGTACTAATATTATAGATTAAAACTTTTGATTTGTAAGTGATAAATAAATGCCACTAAAGTACTAAAATAATGTTGGCGAAAGTAAAAAAAAAAAAACAAAAAATGAAAATTAAATTTCTACATTTAAATACTTTTATTTGACGATCTTTCGAAACTAGGAAAAAGCTTTGTTTCAACAATTTCAAGGCATTCTATTAAAAGGTTGCTTTAGGAATTTATTAGTGCGGTTCATTTTATCCAGATGTTTACCCGACGTTTACCATTTGTGCGGAATTACCAGAATTTTTGCCGTTTAATTAAAAATTAAATTATCTTCTTTTCTCTTTAATCTGATTGGCCGCTGAAAAATCGTACTGTAAATAGGTCTCGTATTTAGTGAAAGCAAAGTAGAGTTTACTCACTTTCTAGTTAGTACTCGTTATAATGCAACAGAAAAAAAACAACGTAAAAATTCATTAAATAAAGTTGTTAGAATTTAGACGAAGGTAAGAAACAACAAGTAAATAATCGGATTTTTTTAATGAAGAGACATAACTAAAAGAAGATACGTGACGGTCGCTGAGGAAAAGTACATAGTGCGTCGAAAATGTGGTTTTGACTTAACAACGACACTTGAAAAAGCACATGCTCTTTAACGTGAGAAATCGGTCAAACTGGTGAAAACGAATTTTTTCCTGTTGTAAATCGGCCAGTTTATTACGCTCAATGCCAACATGGCTGGGCGTCTATAGGAAATCGATTTGCATGGAACGAGCGCTATATAATCTAGTGACAAGAGAACGAATCGGAAGAATTATGAAGTCTAAGAAATGACGAGGAAGAAGAGAGGAGATGGATATTCCTCCGGGACTACAAACGGGATAATTTATATTAAATACCATTAGTGGAAGTAATGTCTATAGGGAGCACGTATGGACTCTGCGGTAAATATGGAGCAGAAAGATGGCAGTTTATACGGAGCGGCAACCGATGAAATACGGAAACGGGAGAAAGATAAGAGAGTATGGCTTAAGAACGTAGACGAATAATAGTGGAGACACAACAACAGAACGACCAAGTGAAGGAAACAAGGAGAACCACGACGAATTCGCAGCAAGTCGACTACTAAGATAATATGCGCGTCTGCGAGTCAGATTATATATTACGAATTATACCGGTAATTATAAGAAATTTTAATAGTTTCCTTTTTTTCCTTTTTTTCCTTTTTTTGCTTTTCTAAGTGCGGCAACTATGGACACTAAGGCGCAAGTGATTGAAAATGTCAGAGTTTGGCAGCGGGAATCGAACCCTAGGTCCTAATCAAGCGAAACACAATAAACTCTAATCAACTAGTAGCTGGTTTCTAGTGTACCATTTGATAGTTTGCAAAGATTTCGTTGATTTTCGAATTTCTAACGTTGCAATGGTTTAAAATTTATCGCTATTTAAACATTACACGTAAGGGCAGCTTAGCGGACAGTTTCCGTTTAGCAAGTGCTGTAATATGAGGAAGGTGTGTCCTTTACGAAATCTGGCAATCGTTACTTCCTTTCGCCTATTAATTTGCTCTGTTATTTTCCAGCGCCCCCCGATTTCGGCTTGATTAAAGATGTGTGTGTTTATCTGCAGCGAGTTTCCACGTATTTTCGATGTAGGAAGTAACTTTTTGTGTCATAAGTGTGTGAAGATTTAAAACGTAGGTGGATTTATATTTAAAAAGTAATTAATTTTCAGTTAACTTCATATCAATATCTGATATAGGTGGATTTAATCGAATAAGGCACATATATATGAACATCACACTGCGAAAAATTACTTGAAGCATCCGACTTGTAGGTTGCAGATAATTTCGCTGAGGAAAAGAAAATTATTTTTTCAAGTACTTTCGCGAATAATAAATAGATACGAATATATACATGTATATATATATATATATAAAACGCGGCCATTTTGGCCTCGCAAGCGGCTGTGCCCCTTGACCCCTCTTGCTTTCATTTCTGTCTCTTTCTCTTCTATACTTTGTATAAAATGATCAAAATTTACAACGTAATTCTTACTGGCATCACAACACATACAAAAAATAACATAACCACAAAAATTCTATTCTAACATTTAACTTCCGTTATATAAAATTAAGACATTTTCTTTTCGTTACACTTTTCGTTACATATTTCATTACACAAAATTGTGACATTTTTTAAATAACAATAACAAAAATCCTATAAAATATAACAAACGTTACATGAAATTGGGACATTTTTTCGAATGGGGGGGGGGGGGGGGTAGCCTAAGAATTACGTTGTAATTAATATATCTTTTATACAATTTTCAAGTACTTTCGCGAATAATAAATAGATTCATATATATATATATATATATATCTTTTATACAATTTTATTTTGCACGCTCTTACGAAAACTTGGTAAGAAAAGAACAAATTTCTGTATACACTACCGGTGTCGTTGGTAAAGCTTTCTGATTAAAACGAGCGCCCTTTTGAAAACTATCGTAACAGACTAGAAGCTATTTTTTTCTTTTTTTTTTTCAACAACGACTAGAACGAAATCATTTAATTTAAAAAAAAAAAAAAAAACTACCTCCACTTTCCTTCTCGCAGTAAATCAGACAAAACAACATTTGTAATATTTTCGACAAAATTGTGACGGATCTGAGACGGTTCGCAAATTCTTTTCGATTATCACAAATTACGAATTAAAAATTTACGTTAGACAAACAGTTAAAACCTCGAGATAATACGGCTTTTGGCAGTTTAATAAAGTTCTAGAACCGAGTCAGATACAGAATTGTAACTATTTAGACGTTTATTTAAATACTGTCAAAAACTAATTGAGAAACTTTAAAATTCTAGCGAAGTAGAATTCGTAATTGATTCTAGGTTCGCCGTTATTTCTTAAATTTACTTCTTCGACCGAACGTTGCTGAAAGAATTTCAACTTAAATACAGTTTCGTAACCCTGCAGCTGTCCTCTTCTGTAGACAACAAAGTCATTAACGATTGTCAGTTAACTTTCTAAACAAGTTTTTTGCTACAAGCAAAATTGAATTGAGCGCTCGTCGAATGAAATTTAATTACGCGAAAAATTCAAAACCAGTCATTTAAAAATCATCACTAGGCTGCGCTACGTTATTCTTTCTCGGTTCCGATTCAATTTTCCCGAAGAAAACATTGCCAGCCCCCCTCCCACCCCCTCCCAAGTGTTTTTTTTTCTGTTGCTTTCTCCTTTTTTTGCTTCACAACCAACTAAACTAGAACTGAACTGCTGATTTTTCGCCCCATATGTTTCGAGGAATAATAACTCTTAATGGTGCGCAACGTTCAGAGCAGAGATGATTAAAACTGAATAAATATCGTGCCTACCTTTTTTGGCCCTGATCGTGGTCTTTCTAGAGCTATCTTTCTCTTGATATTTCTCTTTCTAGGTGATTTTGTTTTCAAACCGTTTTTATCGAGATGGCCGATTTCCGTTTCAGTTGTCCGAATAAATTTCGTTTCTTTTTGGAACAAAGTTCATTAACGCGAGCTACCTAAATGGCGAAAGTTGTCACGTCACGCCGGGTAACGCTGGATTCTTTATTTTTCTCCGTTAAACAGTAATAGAAAACAATTGATTAGGATTCCATAATAGTAGTCATTTTATTTAAAATATTTACTATAGAATAGATTTTATTCAATCTTTTTTTTTTTTTTTTTTTTTGTTCTATCAGGTGTATTTTACATTTTAAATTTCCACACTTCATTGACAAAACCCTCCATAGTTCGGCTACATCATACCCGAAAGTAGGTAGAAATGATTCGTTTCAGCACACAGTGTGCACGTTGCATACCCATTCGTTGTAGGTGCAATTTTTAATAAAATACAGTTGAGTCGGGAACCGATTCTCTACATTAGCGGTTCGCAAACTTTTACGATCGCGGAACCGTTATAAAATCAATTTTATATTATGGAACCCTTAATGCCAAATGAAAACCTAACAAGTAATTGTCGATATGTAAACAAAATATAAATTGTTTTCTTTTCACTTACAACGATTCCACATTCTATTAACTTATAATAAAAGGTATCGCAATTTCAAATATGTAAATAAAAGTTATTGCCTGTTTGGCACCTATACGTAGTTATTATAAAATGGAACAGAGTTTAAAAAAAGTTTTCTTCAGGGGGTATTCATTTTTAATGCTAACCCAAAACCCCTTTAAGTGACATTGATTTAAGTGCGCATTTTAAACCGGTTGAACTCTGAATAGCAATGAGTGATTCATATTCCAACATTGATAAAGTTTCAGATTTATCTTTATTGATAAATGGACTTGTTTGTACCCGATCGATGTGTCATTATACCGATAATCGGGAGGAAGTACTCCGACAAAGGTTTTAACAGATTCGCTAAATGTTTACTAATGATGTTTCGAATTGCAGTTGGTAATTCTATATCATGGTTTCCTATTGTAGAATTCCATTTAAAAGTGGAAAACGTTCAACATTGTTTTTTTCCACGCAAGAAATCCAGAAATTTAGTTTCCTTCTTAGAGCGCGGCTGTTCTTTTATCTCTCGCAGTGAAAATAAATCCGTTGCTACAAAAAAAAAGTTGTGCTTTAGGCGAAAAAATAGACACCGAAGCATAAAAAAGGAAAGCACAGTTTCTTTGTGACTACTAATAAGGCTTATCGACACAATGTATTTGATGTAAATAACGGGGGGAAGGGCGTCATAATTTATTATTGAACGAAATATATTATTAAAACAATGCTTTTATTTGTTAATTTAAACGTTTCTCTCTTATCATCTATCGGCTATTTCTGTTTCTTTTCCGTTTTACGAAAAATTTTTGGCTTATTCTCTGTTTCCTGGTTTTGGCAGTTGGAAAGTAATCCTGATGATTTTTTTTTTTTTTTGCGAAACCCACTTTGGGAACCGCTGCTCTGCGTGACCCCTCTCGCTCTAGCACATTGCGCGGATAACTGTCTAGACTTTAGATAGGGATAATGCTGTCTAATTTGTCTTACAAAAAGCATTTACAATTAAGATCTTCCTCTTTCTAGTATTTCGAACTACAAGGCCAGATTATTGTAGTTAGTGAACCCGAGGAAAGAAAACAAAAATGGCGACCGTTTTGTGAAGAAGTATAAGAATGAAAAGTTCGGCCTTCAAAAAAAAAAAAAAAAAAAAATAGATTCCGAATTGTACTGTTTGAATGTAAATTTTCCAATTTGAAAGTTTCACGTCCTTTCCTAGTAACTGAATTGTTGACATTTTTGATGTACTTGAGTTAACGCATATTATCAATGCCGCTATGTGGTACGGCTATTTTCCAAACGCTTGGAAGGCAGCTAAAATAATTGCACTACCTAAACCGGGCAAAGACCCTTCGCATCTGAATAATATACGACCGATTAGTTTGCTCAGTAACTTAAGCAAAATTGCGGAAAAAGTTATACTGCAGAGACTTCGCAAAATTTGCTGACAATAACAACATTATTCCAGCGGAGCAATTTGCGTTCAGACCGAGACATTCTACCACACATCAGATTGCCAGGATAGCGGACCATGTCTTGCATAACTTTAATTTGAATAAACACACACTGGGTTAATATTATTTGATATTGCAAAAGTATTTGATACGACTTGGCACGACGGTTTGTTATTCAAAATGTTCAAGTACAAAATTTCCGAATTGTTTAATTACGAGTTATTCAAAGCTATCTCCGCAATAGAACCTTTTATGTATCTTTACAGGACGCGAAGTCATTGCCCAGAACTGTTCTTGCGGGGGGGGGGTACCGCAAGGTAGTGTTCTAGGCCCCTTTCTCTTTACAATTTATTTTTCCGATCTTCCGAAACTGCAGCATACCACCAATTTGGCTTTGTATGCCGATGACACTGCTTTATACGGCAGTTCATACAGAACATCTACTATTTTTAATCGACTTCAGCTGCACAGCTTGCGACTTTTAAAATATTTAGAAAAATGGAAATGTGTAATTAACCCGTCCAAAACAGAAGCGATACTTTTTTTCTCGCAGATACCCCACTCCACCAAGGCAAGTGTGTATTAAAGAGACTAGTATTAAGTGGGCAGAGCATGTTCGATACCTTGGGGTAATCCTAGATAGAAGATTAACTTTTAAAGAGCACGTAAAGCACGCGGAGTGAAGACTAATAGAGTTATCGCAGCCTTGTATCCGATTATAAATCGTAGATCATACCTGAGTAATGCTAATAAACTAATTATCTACATATAAAAGCGTCATCAGACCTGTATTGACATATTCAGCTCCAGTTTGGTGCTCAATTTCAGACACTCTAATTTTAATCAACTTCAGTTGCTTCAAAATAGGTGTTGCCGGTGCATTTTAAAAGTCCCCCGTTGGACTAGAATTGATAGTTTGCATATCTCGCTACAGCTGCCCTACTTAAAAGAATTCGTAATCAGCTTGGCTAAAAAATTTTTCCAGCAGTGTCCCGCCGATCATAGCAATGTACTTATCAGAAATATTGGAGATTATAATTCTGAGCAACTAGCCCGAATGTATATGTTAGATATAAGCATCGCCGGATTAAGCATAATTTAATCAACCGGTGAGTGAGTCCACTTAGTTAATGTGCATGGTTTATTTATAATATTGGCGGTATATTTATATAGCTAGGGTTTTTATTTTCTTTTGTTTTGTTTTTTTCTCTTTGTAATTTTTATTATGATTTTTATTATGTTTATATTGTATTTATGAAAATATCTATGCATACTATATTATAGCATTATGACATTGCGGTTACGCTGAGCCGGTACGCAATTTTTCGTTATCACTTTTATGGTTGTTTAATTTACTTTTGTCGAAATATATGGCTTTCTTTCTTTCTTTCTTTCTTTCTTTTTGATTGCAGCTGGCATGGAGACTAAGGATTAATGTAACGTGCAAAAATTAAGCAGCGATGTTCTAATGATGGAGCATGAACGTGAGAATTAAATAATAACGCAGTTAGTTGCCCCTAACTTTTACCACGTTCATCGCACTTTTACGCATTCAATGTTTTTATTATGATTTCAGCGAATTTCAAGAGGAGGTAGGCAAAAGATTTATTTAATAATTTATTCACGATAAACATCTATAGTTACCAGCTTGGTACAGAAAATTTAAAGAAAACCGTTTTTTTTTACGAAAGTTAGATAAAAAAATCAGTATTTATTATTGAACATTAATTATTTGGTTTGGTTCTTCGTTTTTGTTATTAAACGTAAAATATATGTATGCTACATAGTTCGCCATTTCGTGCAGTATAATCAGTTGTAACATATTAACGATAAGTGCTGTTATTCTGTCGGGGCGGAAAACGGATGAAAGCCTACTCTTCATCTAACGTCGTTTCTTCTTAGTAACTCATTCACACAGTCGAGGTACACAACAGAAATAACTGGCGTCCGAATTAAGAACCGCACGCGTGGCATAGCCAGAGGAGTAACATGCAATGGAGTAATAAATGCGAATTTACGCAATGAAAAAGGTGATTGCAGTAAAGAATCGAAGTGTCACGCGCTCTCGAACAAAAACACGCTAACGCCTCGATTACCTTACGCATCAAGCGGATGCATACCGAAATTTTGTTTGTTTTTTTTTGCCTAGGCTAATGTGTAGAAAACTATTTCACGATTTTGGATATTAAATATTTAGGTATAAGATTTGACAGTAAGTTAAGTTGGGTTTTGCACCCGTCGTCTATCGCTGGTATAATAAGGAAGTTACATTTTTTATTCTATTATTTATCGAAATATTTTCCGCCCTATTATTTGCGTAGAATTTACTTGGCGTTACATCAACCGGTCATTTCATATAGTATCATTTTTTTTTTTTTTTGCGGTGCTAAATCGTCATCTAAAACTCTTAAAAACTCTACCTGGAGACAGTTCCAAAAATTATAAATCGCAGTATGAAAAGTACTTTACTTATTCCGTTACTGAAGTTAAGTGATATAAATAAATTACAATTACTTACGTACGTGATTGCAAATTAAGAGATTACTTTTAAATCTGGTTCAACTAGCTCTGCTAAAGATTATTACTCCCAGATTCCCAGATATTATAAATTTCATACAAGAATTCAAATACAGTATGTGCTGGGGCTGTGTTATATGTATATAACTCCTTACCGGTAGATGTAAAAACTTTACTAAACAATCCCAAACACAATCGTAAATTATTAACCTTATACTTATATGTTCCAGTACTTAATAAATAAATGGATTTATAAATAGAAAAATAAAATAAAATAAATAAATAAAAATGGAAAAATGAACTGTTCCAATACTTTACTTGTTGCAGTATGTGTGGAAGTGTGTGTGTGTGTGTGCTTAAAATACTTTCGCGACTTTTGGTATGAATGTATACGATATGATATGGGATATTATGGTGGCTGAATGTATGTATGAAATGTAAAATGTGAGTATTCAATGAATGATATATGGCTGTACATACTTATTTACAGTTATTTTTAAACTTATTTTCATTTGTTTATGTATAATCGGTTTCTTTTTATTTGATTTAAATGTGTACCAAAGAATATTATAATTAAAAGTTTAAAAGTTTATGTAAAACTTTCTTTTTACTTTTTATAATATTCTCTTCTCGCGCGCGTCTATTGTATTCCACTGTTCGCGTTTTTTTGTGCAATAATGAGCATATTTGATATTTGATTTTGGTGGTACGATGTTTAATCGAGGATGCTTTTTTTTTTTTTTTTTTTTTTAAACACAAGGTTTCAGTGTATAAATCATTGCATTCTACCAAAAAAAAAAAAAAACAAAAAACTGAAGAGTATTGGTGATTTTAATGATCACTAGGTTACGTTGAAAAAAAATGTGTATGAGTTCATTTTAATTCGATGTATATATGTATATTTTTACATTTTCCTTTTCACCCGCGACAAGTTTCTATCCGCGGAGCCAGCATAGCTGGACTTATTTTTTTTTTATGTTGGTTTTATCGGGGTCTCTAACTCCTGACATTCTGTTTTGAAAACTAAATTTGATTTCGGGTGCCAGGCACCGTGTTTAGCAATGCAAATAATTTGAACGACTTCTATAATTATTTTCTTTCAGTCTACGAGTTTTTTTTTGCGCGACGTCAGTTTGAAAAGAAAAAAAATTTTAAAACAATTTCAAAAGAGAAAAAAAAAAGGCAATCAAATTCAAATAGCTTTTACAGTGATTACTCGTCTTAAATAAATTATCGACGTCCGTAATTTATTTCGGATGAGGAATCAAATTTCTTACGCCGTATATATTAAAATACACGACTATTAGAAAACCGGATCTGATTTATTTATCGATGAATCAAATCGACATCTCGATGCGTTCATTTAATTATAGTTCTTGCGTTAACTCGATTTTAATACAACTATTGCGTGCTAATTCGTTAACAGTAGTGATAAATGTAGTGATAACAGCACATCAGGAACACTCTTTAGAGATGTATTAAGGAAATAAGCAGCAACATGCGATGGCTTCTCCGACACAGCAGACCGCCGCAAGAAGTCAAACACAACCGAACGTACCTACAATTTCAACAAACACGTGTATACGACCAAAAATACATCACACCACTCAGTGACAGATAGCGATGTAAATAATAATTATGCCAGATGATCGGTGGTAAGTTCTAATAAACATCTTACTTCAAACACGGTAAATAAAAATGTCAGCATACGTAACAAAATAAGCCTCACATGTGCATCTGCCAATTTAAACTCTAAATTAAGCTATGCGAGTAAAGTTACCTGTTAGATAAATGTACCGAGAATACCTGTTAGATAAAAATAGATTTCGTAATAGTAAATTATTGGAGCTAAGCAACTTACATATGTGGAAAAATTAAGCGAAATTACACCTCGAAATACTATACAAACCGTTTTGAGATCATAAAACAACCATTTTTACGTTTTCCATACCAGTGTGACGACCAATTAACTTTGTTTCAACAACATAAATCAATGAACATTTAATATGATCGAATGAAGGAATTTTAATCCTGCTCTAAAAGAATACCGATATCAAATGTATCAAAATTACTGAAAACAAATTAAATCCAATCTCACCCGTTAGAGTTACTCAAGAACGGTACTTTTCGCATATATCTACATGTATATGGGACAGTCGTAGATTAACCCCGATTCAGCAGATGCAATACTAAGTTCCCTAGTGCTAGAATACGATCAGACCAAATACGGAATATTTCTTTCTAATAAGTGGCCACTCTCTGTTGTTTCATCTGCGAAGAAACGGATCATCATCTTACAATGTTCACAAAATCAGAATTCCCGAAAATAGTAGAAATGGAATACAATTTCCAAAACAAAATGCAACACAAATATCCGAGATATTGTACGTTATGTCGTGCTGGACATGTTGAAAAATTCATATCAACGAATAAAAATCATGAAACAATTTGCTCCGCCGATTAAACCCTTATTTTTTTACTCCATAACCCGTTCGGAAACAGGGTAAGTAATTTAACTAACGAAATCGAAATCAATGAAAACAGAAATCTGACATTTCCAAAATCATAATAAATTTCATATAGCTTAATGAATGAAATAATTTCTTGGAATTTTGAATAGTTAATAATAAATACGCAGAATTGTAAATATTAATTATGACCCAACATATTATATATGTTCAAGAAACAAAATTGAAACCTGCGAATATAATTGATTTAAAAATATACCGAAAATACTCGGAACAGATTACACAGGCGAATTAGCCGTATAAACGCAAACGTTAAAGACAACATAATCGAGAACATTTCAAACTAAATACAGGCAGTCAAACTCTCATCTTAATAGCAATGGCTGTCACACTCGGCGCAATCGATTTAATCGAAAGCAGCGTAAATGTTGTCCTCATCGTACATGGGCTACTTCGATTCAAAGTTATGCAGTACCGGTAATTTTCCACGGAATGTAACTATGGCGACTTTCCAACAAGAACATCGAACACCGATTACATATATATATATATATATATATATATATATATATATATATATATATATATATATATCAAAACCATGGAACATCACGAAAACAGATTGGACTTCGTGTGCAACAACGGTTAGCATTCAAATATGTGAAATCTCGAACAATATTGACGAATCTTACAAATATGTATATCTCGAAGCAAATAAAAGAACAATGTGCTGTATGGCGGCGGTCATTTGAAAAATATCGATTTTTAATTGGAAATAAAAATAAATTACTGTCAAAATCCAGACTCTATTGGAAATTTTTATTAAAATTAAAGAAGCCGGCATACGCAAAAAATAATTATTTCCAAGAACTTTGTAAAAACGATTAATATTTCAACACACTAGCCCGGGTAAATTATGGCAACAAATCGGGAAAATTACTAAATAAGTCGATAACGGCTATCAAGTGCACGCTTTATAAATAAGAAAAACTGAAATATCTTGGCCGACTAATTTTATGAAGTAACATCGGACAAAAATTATTCCGAAAACTTCAAAAAATTTCAAAATATAGAAGAATCTTGTCAACACTATTGATTTTAATTCATAACATTACAACGCGGATATGACGAAGGAAAAATTTGATACGGCCTACAGAAAATGCGCTCAAGTTCACATAAATATGATAAAATATCTAAACTCTAAATTTAAAAATGCTACTAATACTTCAATATTTTATAGTAAAACCAGTGTCCCTTCCAGAGATATGTCATCTCCATAACGTCTAATTCTAGTATCTCTTTCTGACTGAGCCATCCGGAACCTTTTATAGGCAGTGTCTCGCTTATGGCCCAGCCGTACAAGTTAATCGCAATTAAATGTGCCATGAAAGTGTTATCTGCGCACTGATACTATCAATATTACCATCTTGAGTAGACATATCGAGTTGTGCAAATGTTAATGACCTTTTTTTTTTTGACAAATAAGAAGATTATTTCCAGAGTGATATCAATGTGGAATGGAATTCATTCGAATACAACTCGAATAATGGATTTCGCAATGACATGAATTATTTTCTTTCGTGTTGGATTCTATTTGAGAATGTGGAAATATTTTAAGCATCGCAGTACTGACATAGGTTGTTTCCGGTTTCGGAAATAATATCCGTGATAGTCAATTTTATGGAGTATGCTTTTGCGGAAAGAACCGAAAAGTGCAGCAGAGGAAGAAGTGGAGAGTAATATCCCGTTGAAGACTGCGCATCTGACTCCATATTTGTTTTTTGATCCTTCAGTAAATAGCCTCTTATGATGGAGATACCGAGATATATTGTCCTGGTAAAAGTTTACTCGAATGTGTTCAAGGATTCTGTGTTTCGGGTATTAAATCGGACTAAGATCCGTAGAATGATAGCGGGCTAAGCTCGAGAGGCAGGAGGGAGGTACAAGCCTAGTGAGGAGAGAGAATTTCGTATCTGTTGGGAGAGGGAGAAGAAGAAGGAAAGAATAGTTGCAGAGTAGGAGGGCGGACTTCAATTTGATGGCAAGCGGTGGTAGGAAAAGAGGAGGAAGTGTTGTCTGCATAAATTGAAAGAAAGTTGGCCAGCTTCAACTAAAATATTATTTAGCGGAGTGATAGGAAAGGCCCCACACAATTGCAGATCTGATCGCTGAATGGTGAATGGCATTTAGCGTAAACTGAAAATTTTCACTGGCGGTAGTATAAACCGCTATTACATAGTCCATTTTGATTTGATAATGGAACGGTATGTTTTTAGTAGAGATGTTCAATTGGAGCCGTAGGCGGTATGAGCAATTTTTTTAATTAGATTGAGTTTAGTAGACATTTGGCTTTTAGGTTGCTAATGTGATATCTCAACGTTAGTCTGCTTGAGATATTTTTCAATGTGTCTGCTGTTATGATGTGTGAACCAGTTATAGTAGACGTTTACTCTGCAGAGGATCGATCAGTCCTGTAGCCGCATTGTTTCGTTGTAATTGAGTTTCTTGACTGGAGGAGCCATAATAGTCGCTTGTTAATAATTTGTTCGAAAATTTGACCAGTCACTGATGTTAGAGATCGGTCGATAGTTGTCGATGCAAGTTTGATTTCGGCCCAGTTTAAGAATTGGAATGATTTCTGCTGCCTTTCGTAATTTAGGGAAAGTACGTGTTGGTCAAATTTTTGTTAAAAGCAGGAAGGAGAAATTTTTCTGTTGAGTTCGAGGAGTTAAACAGCATCATGACCTCAATCCGGGCCAGGAGATGAAGTTTTCGTGTGTTTAATAGCACGTTTGAGTTTGTTGATTGTGTCGAGTGAGTTATTTGGCTCGTCGTTTAATGAAGTAAAATGAAACTGTCTATGCTTCTTATTTATATTCGCGTTATTGACAGGGGGTCTTTATGTACCAGTATATTGGCAAATAGCGATTGAGTTTATGTCAGCAATATTACGATTATTGATGATAAACAGGAAAGTGAAGATTTCTACTTGTTCTTTGAATTTTCTTCTGAAGTTGTTTTAAGACCGATTGAATTCACATATTGTTGGGAAGAACTTACGTTTAGCTTATTTCAGTATGTATCGTGCGTGAGATGTGATTTTTGTTAACTTCTTTTCCAGAATTACGCGCTATTAGGCGAGTCTTATTTTTTTTTTTTTTTTCGGAGGGGGTAGCTACACCGTGAACTCTACCTGTAACTACCCCGATTATCGCAGTAAATAGAGCCGAAATTTTAAATCAGACTTCTTAGTCCGGCAGTCAGAACGAAAGCTATGAGATTGATCACGACGGCAGGAGTATTCGAAAAGGATCTGCCAGTGATATAATCTGGCAGCGCCGCAACTCGTCAAGAGGTGTGCATTTAAGCAATATGCGCGAGACTGATGGGTATTCATCGTCAGAATAAAGTGGGCGGGTATTTTTGGGGCTTGCCTGAGGAGGAAGTCGCGGGAGAGAAACTTATGTCTCGTTCTCAGGCAGTCGACTGCCGAGGACATACTGCACTCCGTTCCGTCTGGAGCCACCGTAGCTCCCCGTTGTAGACTTTACTTCGCAGAGAAAGGTGGGGTAAAAAAGCCACTGCATTGTGCGAAAACTGCGTTCGAAAAGATAAAACAAATATTAAGGACCTGAAAAGACAATCAATTTACTCATACCGAGAAGAAACAATAATAACAATAAAGAGCGGTAAATAATCGCAAACTGTCATGGCGATAATCTTTTAAATCAAATTTAAAAAGTAATATATAAAAATTACAATTTTCGAAGATAACAAATAACATCGATGAATAATAAAATAATCGTCTGCTGCTTGCAAGTCCAACAAATTTATAAAAAAAAAAAAAAAACAAACAAAAAAAAACAATGAATAAAAATATTTTATAAGAATCCTCAGAAACAAGATAAAAACACCATCTTTCGAACAATCATTTACATACTCTCAAAATGAAATACTCTCAAAAGGAAAATATTAAAGCTACAAATCCTAAGGCAGATGCTTTTAGGGTGAACTATGGAGCAACAATGCAGACGAGGATAAATCATCCCAATCTACCGTTAATGGACCCCTCAGGTACGAGCTCTCGGGCAGCCAGGGTTCGAGCAGATTTAGCAGACCTGAACCTTGGAGTGGCCAAATTGCTGCACCTGCCACGGGAAAAGATTCGCTCCATCACCATGGACTGTGCACTACGGAAATAGAATGAAAGATAGATTAGAACTGATATAGCAAATAAATTGCGCATGGTTAAAGGCACCATTTATTCTCTGAGAACGACAGCATAGGAAAGTCGCATGTATGAAAAAGTACTTGCCCGGCTCAGAATCGGCCATACCCCGCAACGCATAATCTTCGGAGATGGTGAACCTCCAGTTTGCGAACTCTATATGGAAACCAGGACTGTTCATCGCCTATTAATAAAACGTAAGAAGTGTGAAAATTGTCGATTGCAGAGCGATATACCTACGGAAGTTTTGAAGGACGTTCTCCGAGACGATATACCTACAATTCGTGAACTACGCAACGTACCTTATTTATACGAATTTAATGCGCTATCTATAAATAATTTATATTAAGTGATCATAGCCGAAAGGCAATAAGTACTGCTGTTAAATAAATAAATAAAAAAAAAAAAAACTGATTTAATCAAATGAACTATCCTAAACAAAAAGGTGTAGTTTTCAACCGAACAATTAAAAAATGTATGAATTCAAACTTTGACAAATAAAAAAAAATTTCCTTAGCATTTAGCAAAAAAAAAAGGAGGTTAAAAAGAATCATTGCCTTCGAAGTAATTATTTAGCATTAACTTCATTTTTTAGAATTTAAAATCAACAATATGTCTAGAAGGTGAATAATAAACTGCGTTAGTGAGATTAACTATAAAATGAAAAAAAAAAAAAAAAAAACATCTACATCTTCAATGGAACAATTAAAAAATGAATATATGAATTTACATTCAAGACACAATTTCATACCGTAACAGATAAAGAAATATTTTAGAATTTATATCTTCGTTTGTTAATAAGAAAGGAAAAATATTTCATGATTTAAAATAGGCCCATTTTCAATAATGATAAAAAAATAATATTTACCTCATAACTCATCCTTCCACTTTATAGATGAAATACGCATGTGGATCTACTAAATCGTTGCGGTAGATGACTTCCCATTTCGCCTAATTCCTAATTCACCTAATTCCCGTTTCGCCTAAATTTAAGGTTTCGGTTACTCAGGTAATAAAAAAAATATCAGACTAACATACGAATGATTTCGTGTTGGCAACAGCGCGTCATCATTGTCGAATTTTAAACAGACTAAACGCATCATTTTTTTTTTCTATTTGATTCCGCTGTTAATCTTTTCTTTTCGAAAAACAACAAAAAAGGTTCATATGAAAATCAGAAGTGAAAAAACACCGCTAAAAATGTTTAATGTAAATGCACGCGAAACGACGACTCCGATTAATATTTGCGAGTTATTCCATTCTAAGTCCAGCACTGTATAAATCCCACCCGCTTTATCAGTCAGTATATAGGAAACCCCTTATTGATATTTAGTGTGACATGAAAAATTAAGGTTTTCGGAGTTGCAGAAAAAAAGAAAGAAAAATACTCCAGGATAAAGAGTTGTCAATGGATAAACGCTTTTATTACAAATTGAAAACAATGCACATTTATGCGAGTTTTATCTAAGTTCTTCGTTAAAAAACAAACAGAATAATCTTTTTCGCTTTCTTAATTCTGTTTTTGGACAGAAATTTGTTTCGAATATTTTCTTTTTAAATCTTAAAAAGAAGCGGGAAGTTGTACTTGTTTGTTTATTTATTTTTTCTTTATTGCGTTGGACTTGTCAGCAGCGGACGATTACCCATCAAAAAGAAGGTGTATTTAAACAGTTAATAAACGAAAATTAAAGTTAATATTAAGCAAACATGACTTATATTAATTTAATAGTATAGTTTAATTTTTTTATAAGTCAATAAACTTGTCTTTAATTTTTAATTTCTTCTGACTTACTAAAAGAAAGAGGTTATATGTATGTTCGTTGCGTATGTTTTTTTTTTTTTATGTTCGTTGGCGCATAACTCATATTCATGTGAATCGACCATTTTACTGGTTCAGACGCCATTTTTCGGCAAATCCAAAAGAAGATAAAGAAAAAAAACCTTCTATTTTACTATTTAAAATGTCTCAATTCAATAAATTGCCAAACGATTACGATTTAACAATATAAAAGGGAAAAAGAAAGATAATATAAAAAGACGCTATTCGATTAACCAAATATTTTATAATAAGTACATTATGACGTACAAAACAAAAATTTATAGCAATTAAGCGAAAATAATTTTTTAATGGATGACAATTTCTGTTATTCTCTGTTGCCGAAATCTAATTGAATGCCATTTCATTTAAAGCGCAATTTTCAATAAATATTTCAATATACAAATATTAGATATATATATATATATATATATATATTATTTACCTGCTCGATTTGTTTTTATAAAGGATGCAACCATTACTATATTAGACTGACTCAAAATTTTTGGTTTATTCACAAGCGACAACTTATAATATTCAAGACAGAATAATAGTTTTCTTCAGAATAAGACCCAAGCCAGAACAAATTACGACTTCATAGCGTAAAGCAGTTAGTATGCGGTGATTTTCCGTATATTGAGACGGATTCGGCATTTCTTACGACCTTTAATGACGCTGTCCGAGCTAGAAAAATAATAAAATTTAGGTAACAATCATTCAATTTCTCGGACAGTCTCGGCAGCGGGCAAACGCGGCATTCTTTGTCAAAGCCGCTTTCTCGGTTAAAAAATTGAGTGATCCCCCGCTGCGCCAGGCTAATCTTTTTTTCTGCTTACCAAACGTGACCGTGTTGCCAAGTTGATTTTTTCAAATTATCATTATTATTATTATTTTTTTATGGGTCATTCCATTTTTAGGCGAAATGGGAATTAGGCGAAATAGGAATTAGGCGAAATGGGATTAGGCGAAATAGGAATTAGGCGAAATGGTACCAGACCGTTGCGGTGTACGCTAATGTTTGAAAAGTATATAAAAATTTCTACTATTTGCATTTGTGAGTAAATGCAGAAATGATAATAATAGTAAATTTGGTTTGATCTGATTTTTATAATTATTATTATTTTCATTCGAAAATGAATAGCGATGGCTGAATGTTGATGATTGTAATTTAATAATCGAAATAATAGCTGCAACTAGAAAAATTAGAACACGTTAATGAACGGTGAAAAGCCAGTGAAAAATCGTGGAAAATGTCAATGCAGCCGAAAAGAAAGTGAAAAATTTATTATTTTTTGTAATCAAAAGGAGCAAGCAGCGATTCGTTAGACTGCGTCAAATTATAATTGTTGAACGAAGCGGTTGAAAGATCACCTCAAACGGAAGTAAAAGATAGAAAAAGGAAGGACAATTTTTTCGGGGCCTTCTACAAAAAACGACTTTATACAGTTTAGTCAGCATTTTTTGAATTTTCACTTCGATGATAATTTATAAGCGAAGACTTTTCCACTAATTTACCAGTACGTTTTCGCCGCTGTTTACAATGTTACCTTTTAGCGCAGAAAACGATGTAGCTTTTTTAATTTTTTTAATTCACTCTACAGTTCTCTTCATCAGCAAGAGGTATGTTTGTGAAACTTTACAAAACATTAATTAAGAGCCCCGCTGATGAAGAGAAAGAACAAGTCAGTGGTGTGCATTGCAGATTTATCTATGTTTCGGGAAACCATTCCATGCTCTAATTACATCAAAGCGCATTCCAATTATTGCCAGTTTTTGATGTGCGAATAAATATTAAATAAGTACTCCCTATTAATAAAAATCACCTTTTACCTCTCATAGCAAAGAAAACCAAAACGATTTCATTTTTAATTCGTATCTTACGCAATTCAGAGAATTTTGCACGCTACATGAACTTATGTGTGACTAAAAACTGATGTGGAAAAGGAATGATTTTTTGGAAAATTTCATTGGAAAGGGAGTCACATTACTTGACTTATGATTTTGGCAGATATAAATGCAGCAAACAGTCATAAGCATTATAGAGAAAATGTGCTAAAAGGCTTACACAGCCGGTGCATAGTTCTAATTTTACTGAGCATGGGGAATAGTAGCGCTAATGTTGCACCCGATACCTCGTGCGGACTATAAAAGGTAACCTATTTTTTTTTCTATTTATTTTTTTATTTTTTCGCCCGAATCCGAAAACTACCAGCAACCCTCTTTGCCTCTTACGCCGTAAGTTTTCAAAAATTTTAATTTTGTAGAACTAACAACAACATGAGATCAAAGTATAGAGATAAATGTAAATTAAAATTATGTTGTCGTGTAAAATTTCACTGAATGCAGTAATTTTTCATAAGGTATAAAGTAAAATCATTATAAATAATTTAATAAGCGAGAGAGCTATTATACACTGATATATAGTATGATAAAATTAATACTACATTTAGATACCTAAAAAGTAAAATTACATGACTACCACTACAGAAGTTCCGAGGATGGCCAGGAGTTTGTGTTTCTCAAGGATATAGAAAATTATAAAAGGCTGACAGCCATTTTTTCGTTCTTTCCGCAAAATGCTTAATAAATTCTAAATATATACTATCTTTACCAGCGGTTTTTTACAGTTTGATTAACTTTATGCCCCTTCAAGCTTGATCATGTCGAAGGGCTTTGCTAGGGCTCTCCGCGTCATGTTTTTAGACGAGGAATTGGTTCTTAATGAAAGTGTCATGTCGTTTATATTCGCAAGGAACTCAAAAAAGCTATTAAAGTGTAAAGTACTGTTTTCAATTATGAAGGTGAGAAATTAGAAGATAATGAAATAGCTTCTGCGTTTGCGAGACACTTTTCATCTGTTTTCACTTCACTCCGGGAATTATTCTTCCGAAGAAATCAGTAAGAATTCTAATTTTGTTAGAGTAACGGTTTTTTCAAAAGATGAAATTTATAAATCACTTAAAAATTTAAGACCAAAACGCACGCTAGGACCCGACGGAATACCTTCATATATAAATATATATATATTTAAAGCACTCCAGGAATTCCTTGTAGCTCCACTTTTTTACCTTTACAGCCTTATTCTCCAAACCTGTGTATATCCTGAGGCCACACCAATTCCGAAAGATAATAAATTAAATGACATTATCAACTGCAGGTCTATTAGCACTCTCCCATTACCAGGTAAAATTTTCGAGAACATTCTTTATAAAAAATTATATGCACAAATCAAAAACAATGTTTCCCCGCAGCAACATGAATTTATGGAGGGGCGATCTATAGTTACTAATTTAATCACCTATACCGAGTATATTTCTTCAAAGATGGACTTGTCTCCTCAAGTAGATGTATTTTGAGAAAACGTTCGATAAAGTCGACCACAATATTCTAATAATCAAATTTAACGAATTATTCGGGTCTTCCAGAGAATTAATACTAATAATTTGAAAGTTACTTTTCAGACAGAAAGCAATATGTTCAATTCAATAATACAAAATCTGAGTGCTTCTTCTGTACATCGGGAGTTCCGCAAGGCTCGGTACCTCTTCTATTTTTATTGTACATCACTGATTTATCCTGAGTAATACGATACTCTAATATATTGTTGTACGCGGATAATGCGAAAATATTTAAAGAAATAAAAAACAGCAATGATGTATCACTACTACAAGTAGACATCGAAAATTTTGAAAAAAATAGACTCGCAGTAAATAGATCAAAGTGTTATCATATTAATTTTACGCAGAAATTTAAGATAATTACATCAACTTATAGTATATAAGGAACGTGTTTACCTGGAAACTAAAAAGAAATTCAGGATTTCCGTCTAATTTTTGATTTCAAACTCACTTTTAATGATTATTTATTGCGTACGATTAGTGAGGCAAGAAAGATGTTGGGTTTTTTATTTAGAAATTGTAAAAACTATGTTGTTGAAGATACAATTATATACCAGTTTAGTCCGCTCAATATTGAAATTTGCATCTATTATTTGGAATCCCTCCTCTAAAATAATGATCAAAAAAATAGAAGTAGTCCAAATGCAGTTTTTAAAGTATTTATTTTTTTAAACGTGTCAAGTATTTTCCAACTAATGCAGTTTACACAGATTTATTAGATATATTTAATTTTAAGACTCTTGCGAGTCGCAGACGTGTTGCTGGGGTCTGTTTCTTGTATAAAATACTTCATGAAGAGATGAATCATTCGGCCGATAATATTCTACTAGTTACTCCCAAAGAGATACGAGACAATATTAAAGCCTTGAAACCTAAAAACACTTCTGGAAATGATAATATTCCTGCTATTGTCATTAAAAAACTCCGCTGTAAAGCCATTGTTGAACTTACTAACTTGATAAATGCTATGCTTAGATTTGGATATTTCTCTAACAGTTGGAAAATTACAAAAATCATTACTCTCCCTAAGCCCGGGAAAGACACTTCGCAAACGTCAAATATTCGCCCTATTAGCCTACTAAATAATCTCAGTAAGATAGCAGAAAAATCTATATTATCTCGACTTAAAATGCACTCCAGGAGACATCACTTGATTCCTAATGTTCCGTTCGGTTTTCGTCCTGGTTACTCAACCACGCATCAGGTGGCGAGAATTACGGAATATATTTCGCATAATTACAACTGCAATAAACATACAGGTATGGTCCTATTAGATGTTGCAAAAGCATTTGATACAACATGGCACAAGGGGATTATTTATAAAATGATTCTATACAAATTCCCTCCTCATATTATTAATCTCCTTCATAGTTACTTGAGTAACAGATTATTCTATGTAATTGTTAATGGAGCTAGGTCGTTCACTAAAACGTGTTTAGCTGGGGTCCCACAAGGAAGTATCTTAGGTCCCTTTTTATTTACGTTATTTCTATCTGATTTTCCCGGGCTGAGGGAGGTGCAGGCCGCGCTGTACGCCGATGATACGGCACTTTACTGCAGTAGTTCTTATATACCAAATGCAATTACAAACAAGCTGCAAGCGGGACTGAATTGCGTTTTGCGTTATTTTAAAAAATGGCAAATAGACATAAACCCGAGTAAAACTGAAGCCGTATTTTTCACTCGCCCGCGGAAATAAAAATTAATTCCACAATAATTAGCTGGTCGAATCACGTGCGCTATCTTGGAGTTATACTGGACAAAAGGTTGAACTACTCGGAGCATATAAATCAAGTGTGCATAAAAGCTAATAAACGAATTTGTACCATCGTATATGCATTATTCAATCGAAAGTCGTTTCTTAGCATTAATAACCAACTAATTCTATACAAAACCTTAATTCGTGTCCTATAATAGTGTGCTATTCATGTCCAGTGTGGAGTTCAGTTTCTAATGCTAGCTATAGTAAGCTGCAGTTATTGCAAAACCGATCTGGTTTAAGATGTGTGCATTAAATGTCCCTAGAAGATACTCTAAAATTGTAACTATGCATCTGACCACCTTAGGACTACTACCTTTTATTAGAAATTACGTATTCGATTTAACAAGTAAATTCTGCGAAAAGTGTCTACAGCATGAAAATGAGTTGTTAATCTGTGCAATTGGTAATTACGATTCTAGGCAACTCGAGTAGTTCATGTACACCAGGTAGACAAGCACAGAAGGCTTAAGCACAATATACACTGTAGTATTAGTTATATTGTTATAGCGTTTAAGTTTCTTTACTTATCACAATTGTAAATATTATTTTGACATGTATTATTTTTATTAATTTATTTATTAATTAATTAATTTTTTTCTTCTTTTCTTTTCTCGTCCGTGATGCACAGGTTTTTTTAAAATTGCTTTTTTACCTGTTGTTACAATTTAAGCTGTAATTTATCATGTCTATGCATTGCTTTTTCATTTCAACTTCAAGTCGTGCGGTAAGCTATAGTTGGCGGTACGCAATTATGAGTTCTAATATTATTTTTTTTTTCATGTTGCTCCTCGATTGTTTTTTGCAATAAAACTTTTTTCTTTCTTTCTTTCACGAAGAGATAATTTCTCTATTTTTATTACAAAGAATCGCGGTGTTAAAGTTCCCTCATTTAACTGTCGAAAAAATACGTTGATTCACATACGGAAAGCTAAGATGCAATTCATGTTCTTCAATGGAAGCATTACCGAGTGATTACAACAACATTTTAGATAAGTGCAGCGTGACATCCTGGATTGCCATAATTTTAAAGATCTTAGTCGACTGCTGTTGATAAACTGAACTAAAACTCTGCTTCTCCGTTTACATATCCGCTAAGAATATTATATTATATTGCTGAGACTATTCCTTTGTTTAGAGTACATTTAATACGCTTGCCTTTTCAAATTGTATAACTACTTACCAGCTGAAGTTTTTGGGGAACTAGAATGCTAGCGTGTGTATATGGGTATGAGTAAGTGTTTACAATTGAGTTCGAATGTAGATGAAATGGTAACTTTTGAGGAATACATATCGGCATATTGTAATACTTACCATTATAAGAAGTTTTTGTTCGGTCATGCATTGTCTTAATCTGCCAGTATGGGTTTATGTTTCTTTTAGCTAGATTAATGATTTATATACCGTTGTTTAGCTCTATAAGTGCTAATTGGCCGAAAGGCTGTTGTTTGTACATTGTTTCAAATAAATAAATAAATATCCTAGTACACGAGGTGTTTCAATTATCGTATTTGCAGCGACATTATGTGTAACTATTGATTCAATTCTCTCTCTTCTCCAGACAGTTTCCTACGTAGCTGCCAAGTTTTTCTGCTAGAGTACGTACAATTTGTTTGTTCCATTATTCTGATCCATTTGTCCTTTCTTACCTCGTCCAGTTTCGAGGTGAGTTTGTAAGCAGTTTGTGTGTCACCGTTTTCCTGCTATTTATTATATAGATTACCATCCGGGCTTATATTGCCTTCAGAATTCTCTCGGGACATATTTTTTTGCTGGCCCGATCACCTGATAGCTATTTACTGTAGGCTAGAACCATCCAATGTGAGGACATCTAGTATTTTTGCTAAACTGTCCCAGTCAGCTTTCTAAAAGTTCCATCTGCATTGGGTGCCGATTTCATGTATGTAACTTCAATGGCCACACTAATTACTGCTGGACGATGTTGGCTGTGTGGAAAAGTCTGAGAGAGAACTGCGTGTCAGTTTGTCTCTTGTGACAAAGTACGGGTTTCATGTGAAATCACTATCCCATCCCGCAGAATAAAAAGTGTCTTTCCGTTTTAGGCTATACAGCGGTGACACTTTTTTTTTGATCTGTCTGCTCATTCAGTTACCGTTTCTCCATTCAGTTTGCTAATAGTATAACTGCATGCGATGTGTGAGCTGTTGAACTCCCCTGCCACAAATGCCGGATACGACAGTAAAGGCAGTATTCCCGGTAGCCATGTTGCATTTGAAAGTTCATACACGTTGCATATCATTAGCGTTTGAGAATTGTAATCGTAATTACGCGAGTACCATCTCGGTCTGATGTTGAGATACCAGGAACACAAGTCCCAGTCAGTGATTAAAAATGAATTAAAACATTTTAACATTAAAATAAACTCATCTACATCATTCATTAAAGTAAGTTTAATAGAGAAAGGTTATAAAAACCTTTTTCCAGAAACAAGATGTTTCTAGTGCCGGAGGAGAACGATGCTGATCCAAGTATTTTTTCGGAATCGCTAATTTTAACATAAAAAAGAGAACTTTCGAATATGCTTGTCTCTGATGATCTGTGAACAAACAGAACCAAATTTGATATAGGCGAACAATCAGCAACATAGGGAAATAACGTAATAAATGAAATAGACGGCGAAGAAATTAAATTAAAGTTAACAACAAAATCACCGAACGAAAAATAACTTAATTCAACAATACTAAAAGAGTCAAATACGTATGATGAAAGCGACGAAATATAATTTAGTAAATTATCAGCAGCGATAAGACCTATCCTAGAAGAACTAGAAAAAATATGACATGGATAAAGATATAAAATAAAATATAAGGCAAACACGATGAAATATCCCGCAAAAATATAGACAAAAAGGACGGAAAAACGGGAAATCAACGAAGACTTAATACAACGTAGTATAACAACTAATAAAAATATAATAGTGAAGCTGATACAAACTCAAGAGAAATTTATATATCTTGTCTTAAAAGACTGAATCTCCTGAAAGCCTTATGTCCTCTCAAGCGGGGCGGTGGTCGATATATTCTCCTAATTCTCTACAAATCCATCATTCGTTCCAAAGTGGACTACTGCTCCTTCTTATACAGCAATGTCTCAAACTCTCTCCTGCGCAAGCTTGATAGAATCCAAAACTCCTGTCTTCGGCTCTGCATTGGGGCCCTAAAGTCTTCTCCCATTCCTGCTATTTTGTCCGAATCTAATATTCAACTCCTGTTTATCCGCAGATCTCTGCCTGGTACCGTTTTCTAATTAAACGCTTCCCGATCTCTTTATCTAAACATATATTTCTTCCTATCTGT
Source organism: Icerya purchasi (assembly GCA_039619475.1). NCBI lineage: Eukaryota > Metazoa > Arthropoda > Insecta > Hemiptera > Monophlebidae > Icerya > Icerya purchasi. The sequence goes on from CM077115.1 coordinate 546,419,939, forward strand.
ATATCAATGACCACTGGCGCTTCGTTCCTCACAAAATCCCGGTTCTTGCGCTCATAGCTGCTCGGGTCTCGAAGTTTTCTCCTTATGTCTTTTCCCGCAGTAAGCTTCCTTACTTTTCTTTTGATTTCAATAGTACATGTCTTCCCATCTCATTCTCCTCTCTTCCTGTTGGCGTTAACTCCACACTCCTCAAAGCACAGTGGTCAGTGAATATGTCCACATATTAAATTCATTTTCACTGATGGTTCCAAAAATGATAGCGGGGTGGGCGGTGCTTTTACGGCCCCCTCGCTTAATCACTCGGAATCCTTCAAACTTCCTTCCTTTTGTTCCATTTTTTTCTGCTGAAGCAGTATCCATTCTCCGTGCTATCTCCTTTATTTCCTCTTCAAGAGGGATCTGTAAATTTCTCATTGTTACTGATTCCAAATCTGTGCTGCAAGCTATCTCTTCTCCTCCTTCCCACTCGACTAACGATATCATTCTTTCTGTTCGTGCCTCTATCTCCAACTTGCGCTTAGCACGTTCTATCCTTATTGACTTTTTATGGGTTCCTGGCCCCACTCTGGCATTGAGGGCAACGACGCAGCTGACTTCCTAGCTCACTCGGCGTCTCTCAACGGTCCATTCCTTCCGCATTTACCTTCCTCAGACATCCTTTTCCTCTCCGCAAGTCTCCGTACCAGACTGTGGGTTGACATCTACCCTTCCTTTTTTGCCAATCGCTCCTCCTTCTACCTCCTCCTACAGCCTACTCCCAATTCACAGCCTTGGTACCGATTTCTTTCCTTTTCTCGGCGCTCGGCTATTGTTTCTTTAATCAGACTGAGACTTGGTCATTCCCTCCTTCCCTTTTCTCGTTTTTCTTTTTCTCTTTCACTTTCTCCCTTTTGCCCTCTCCACTCTACTGATCTTCCCTTTATATGCGACCTCATCCTTTTTGAATGCCCTGCTCTTTTTTGCCTAAGTGCTGTCATCTATACGCCGACTCTTGGGTCTTCCTACCCCTTTCAATGCTTCCTTTATTCTTTCCTTCCCATCTCTAGCCGTTATTCCCCTCCTACTCTCCTTTATACTCTCTATCTCCGATCGCCTCAGAACTTGAGTAGGTGTCTAAGCTCACGTAGTTGGGTCAGTGCTGACACCGAACCCATTTAATAAAAATAAAAAATATATATATAATGAATAAATAATATTAATTTTGGTGAAAATACAATCTTGACTCTGACATTATTTTTAACAGATTCCCGTTTAAACTAGCCCACCGGTCTACATGAAATGTAACAAATGTTTAAATGTTTATTTCAGTAATCACCAGCGGCTATTTGAAACATACATATATGTTTATTTGTTGAAATGATTTAATATTTTTTCTTCAACACCAATTATCTTCCAAATAATGGGGAAAAAATACGTTAATTTATTACGTTATTTTTCTACCTTTGCCTCTTTCAAAGTTAACATACGCATTTTTACGTTTAATATAAATTTTTTTATTGCTTTATTATAACGATTTTGTCGGTGTAGTGCAGAATCGAATATTCTTTAAAGGAAATCAAAGACACGCGCCTAGTGCTGGTAGTAACAAAAATTTCAAATCGTCAGCAGAAGAATCGGCCTTGTTCTAAGAAAAAGAATTTAAGAAATGTGAAAGACATTTCTTCGCCCGTAACAACAACAACGGCTAAAGAAAATAACATTCATTCCGGGATGTATTTTCCCTTTGAAGAACGAATTTAAGCACTGAAAAAAAACAACCAGCCCTTCCCTGCAGTACAGATCTTTAACAAAAGCAGATTTAATTTATTATATATCAAAGAAGTTTTTAGTCGAGCACAAGAAAATAGGTCACTCTTGAATACGATCAGGAAAACAAGGCTGAAATGGATAGGTCACGTATTAAGACATAATAGCCTACTGAAAGACATCATAGAAGGAAAAATACCAATGCGCAGACCAAGAGCAAGACCAAGGCAGACACTGATAGATACAATCAAGAAGGAAACAAACATTAAGACATACGCAGAATTGAAAAGGCGAACAGCGGATAGGAATAGGTGGAGGACTTGGACGATAGGGGCGAACCAGTCAAACGACTGAAATACCAATTTGATTTGATTGATATCAAACAAGTTACGCTTATTCCGTTTACATTTTTTTTTGGCTTTTTCTTCACTTATTCATTTTCTTATAACACATAGTCGCGCACTTGTCCCCAAATGAAGTACACCGCACATGGCGATTTCTTTTAAAAAACTACTCATTTAAACTGTACAATGCGTGCAAATGCCGACTTTAAATAACGAGGAAAATAAAATGTTTGAAATTCGGAATGCAACTCTCTTTTCAATATGCCGACCGGGCGAAGAAATCGAGATGCATAAATAATAATGTCTAGAATCAGATACGGAATTGAAATTTTGGGGGAGGCAAAAAAAACGGAATTAAGGAAAATTAGTATAAGCTACAAAAAAGATGTTTAAAAAGTAATTTAACCGACCTGGAAAAGTACAAATCTCATAATGAATACTACTTGGTGGTGGGATAATAATAAAGAAATGTCTCCAAAAAGTTTTTTTTTTTATTACAGTAAACTATTAAGATATAAAACAGAAAAAAGAATATTACACCGACAAGGGAAAACATGGGACTAGAAACTATGACATATTATTTCTATTATAAGACCTAAAGGGGTTAACAATAAAATTGACAATGTTCAAGAGGAAATTTGGAGTCAAATTTTGGGTAACATACCAAAGGAAATTAATAAAGACGAAGACAATTTGAAAATATGGAAAGACAAAATTAAAATTTGGTTGATAGCATGGTGCAAAGATTGAGAAAAGAATAGACGAAGGAAAGAAACAAAGAGAATAATTATAAATAAGGTACATCAAAAATTAAATAAGGTACATAAAAAATGAAATAAGATATATAAAAAAAAAAAATGCACGGCAGCTCCTTTCTTTAGCTGCATACATTTTGGCTTACGAGTAAATATTGCTTTAGAATGTATGTTGGGCATGAATGTATATTTGTTTTAAAAATGAGATGTAATTCAGTGAAAATAAAAGCTTAAGTATAATTAAGTAATAGATATAAGATCAATATAATAATGTGTTAGCATTAAGATGTATTATATTTGTGAATAAACGATATAATTATGTTGGGAACTCACAAACGGGCATTTGCCTTGTGGGACCCGCAAATTATTTAAAAAACAAAAAAAAACAAAAATAAAAAAAGTGTGTAACAACTACTTTTTTGCTATTGTTTATCTGATAAAGCAGTTTTTCGGCGAAATATTTTACATTCACGTAGATAAACGTTTTATAAAATTAAAAAACTTTTTCATTCCTCATCTCACATAGTTGCATATGATGAAGTATATAAGTACGGTTGTTTATGTTTACATAAAATTTTGCTAAATCGTGAAGTTGTTGAGTTATTAAGAAAAAACGAAACACGATTTGGAAGAAATGTTTTTTTTTTATATATATTTTTTTTTTTTATATATATATCTTGCTATTTTACACCTAGTCTTATCAACTATTTGGTAATCTATGGAATAAGTTAAAATGACATGAATAAGCAACCCAACCAGTGAAGGGTGCTAAAATTAACTTATATATGTGTATACAAAATGCATACACACATATTTTTGCATTCTCATGGACACATACATACCATCACACACGCACATACACCCACACACATCAGCACACGCACATACACCCTCACACATCAGCACACGCACATACACCCTCACACATTAGCACACACACATATTATTTATACTTTTTTAATTTATAAGAGATCTTGAGGTCGTTTCCTATTCAGCCTACGTCCCTCGCTTGGATTACTCAGCAGTTCTTTTGCTGTACTATTAGGATGTTCTTTCAATCTGGCAGCATATCGTCGGGCAGCAGTTTCTATTTCATTTTTTACAAATTGAACTCCAAGATCTTCATGGATCGTGATGTTGGTTATGTACCATGGAGCAGAGATGATCGTGCGTAGTATCTTATTCTGTACTCTTTGCATAATTGAAATGTTGCTGTTTTTGGCACAGCCCCATAACTGGCAGCCGTATTGCCAGACGGGTTTGAGAATTTGCTTATAAAGAAGCAACTTGTTTTCAAGAGATACTATTGATCTCTTACCCAACAACCAGTACAGTTGCCGCAGCTTGATGTTCAACTCATTTCGCTTTGTTGTAATGTGCTTCCTCCAAGTCAAGCGTTTGTCGAGGTGAATACCAAGATACTTTACATCTTCTTTCTGAGGGATCTCCACACCATTCATCATTATATTTCCGGATGAATCGATTCTTCGGTTAGTGAAAACTACTCGAGATGATTTACCTTCATTAATCTTTATCTGGAAGAAATGAACCATTAAATATCTAAAAAGAAATACGGTAATGAACGCTCTTTCCAGGAATCTTGAATTCTTCTATTTTAATATCCAAACTCACTCTCCTCCTTCCTATTCTCGGTACTACGACTTCCTTCATCTTTCGCGCTTTCTTATCTCTTCAATCTACAGGCTTCGCTTTAACCATAGTCGACATTCTGCATCCTCTTTTCGTTTTTCTATGTCCATTCTAATTTACTCTGCGATACAAATCACATATTCTTCGAATGCGCCTCTGTCTATATCCGTGAAATCCTCTCACTTCTATAGACAACTCCTGAATCTTCGTTTGCCTACTCTATCTAGTGCTTCGTTTATTCTTTCACATCTTTCCCCGGCGATCATTCCTATTATTATAGCGTCTTTCATTTCTTCCATCTCTAGTGATATTTAATTCTAATATTCGTTTCTCCCTCTCTTTCACTAATATAATCTAATGCCTGGTAATGATCTCGGCTGGCGATTCCCACAAAAAAAACAAAAAAAACAAGTGACGTCAAAATGGCGTAAATTAGTATACACAGGAATATTTAAATACTGCCCCACACAAACATGTAGTAAATATTTCTACAATCCGTACGACTACAGTTTTTGTTAATACTCGTCAGTAGTAAATCAATAAGCTCGCTTAGTAATTTAAGAAAATTTCTGAAAACTTTTTAAGGAAAAAAAACCAAAAAAAAACCGAGAGAGGAATAACAATAATGTAATTTAAGATCAACAGTTTTAGTTTTCGATCTACTCCAATAACATCAAATAGCACGGATTTCCGAATATGTCACACATACCGGTTTCATGGACGTCGCCAAGGGGGAACAGGGAAGGGCCATTGCCCCTCCCTGGAACTTTGAAACTGTTTAATGAGCTGACCATGATGAGCATTCATAGGCGCGTAATCACGGACAATTTTGAAGACTTTTATAATAAAGTAGTAAAACAATTTACCAGAAACCCACGAAAATTATGTTTTAATTAAGATTCTTGTTTAATAAAATATTAAGCCTTTACAACTTATATATATTTTATTTTCCCTATAACACCCATATCCTCTTTCTATCATCTTGCCCCCCTCCCCCGGCGACGACCTGACTGGTTTGGTTGTTTTTGATATTGTAAAGTGTTCGATACCAAGTTGGCACGGTGGTCTGAAACGTAAATTGATTATTAACTTTTCAAATATTTAATCAAAACCATTAAAAACCATCTGAATAATAGAGCCGTTTATATTACAATAGGGATAGTTCGAGTTCTTCTCGTGAAGCTGCTCCAGCAGATGTAACGTAAGGGAATGTTTTGAGTCTATTTTAGTTCGCAATTTATCTTCGCAGCTTCCTTAAATTAAATAAATGGAGATCATGGCGATGATATTCCATTATACATGACCGAACAATATTCATAGTAAACTAAAGTTAGATGTAAAGTAACGAAAGATTTCTTTTAAAAAGCCAATAGACATGAATCTAAAACAAAAGCTGTTATGTTTACCCGTAGAAGACCAGCTACTGTTTCATTTTATTTTTAAAAGTTACAGCAAGTGATTTATTCTGGTCAAGTGAAATTAAGTGTACAAGTTCGTACTGGATAAATTAGGTGACTTTTAATAAACACATAGACCATGTCGCTGTTACAGTTAACCATTCGCACCACGTATCTCATACTTGATAGGAAATCTTATTTACCTATTTATAACGGGTTGATGTTATATAAATTTAATAATCCAATGTTAACTAATGCATGTTCAATTTGGTGTCTGATCTGTAACGCTAGTTACAAAGCACTTCTATACTTAATAGAAAAAACAGTCGTTTTAAATATATATATATATATATATATATATATATATATATATATATATATATATATGCATCTAAAATGCAACGCGATACATTAAAATTAGTGAAATATACGCAAAGTAAACCTTCCGACTACTAAAAATTACGTTCTAAAATTGTGAAAAATTGTCTTCGATAAATTGTAAGAAAACAAATGCTATTTCCGGAAACATTCAATTACATATATAGAATACTCTATTTTATTATTTTGTTTTTAATTTGCGAATTCATGCATAATCATAAGAGAACCGCTTATTGTGAAGTGCAGTGTATGGCCCCAGCCGATATGCATCTTTTACACTGTATTAATGGTTGCAGTTGGTTTAAATATAGTAGAATCACCCTAACACACTGATGAATTATAATGGCTATCAGAATATATCCGCCATACCGTATATATTCATCGCTATGTCCTAATGACCGTAGCTCAGTAATTTCGTTCAAATTTGACAAAAACCAACAAGTATAACAACTTCCTCCGAAAATAGATTTTTTTTTCGTTTTTTTTTTTTTTTTTGAGTGCCGTGTACAGCTGCCAGGGCTATTACGACACTATGCTGGTGGGAACGCTAAATGACTCAGAACAAACCAGTTGTATAAAGAAACTAAGTAGTGTCTGCGATATTCAATTTCTGTTTCTTTTTCCTGCGATATTCAAAGACGAGTTAGCCAGAGATGACTGCAGAGACACTATTCGGTGATTAGAGCACCGGAGAGGAAAAGAAGGGCACTCCAGGAGCAGGTGTTTTATTGAAGGAGCAGGGGAGAGGGAACAAAAGAGGCATTCAAAAAGAGGCTCGTAGTTGGTCGGGAGGAGGGAATACTGTGTTTTATCTTTCTCAGAAAGCAAACTTGTTTGGAGAGCTAATCTTACTTCCACCATCGGTATTACGCTAAAATTTTTATGGATTTTATTATTTGATAGGGGGGGGGGAGCATGGAGCACAACAGCGCAGACTTAGTAGCAGTGTAGGCTAATAAATTACCCATAAGTCCACTGTAGCTTGGCACCTGCAAAAAGGTAATTTGGTAGGAAGATAATATCAGCTTTAGGATTAGGGATTGGATTAATATAGTTCACTGGGGTTTGCTTTGGAAAGGTTAATCCAAAACTGCGCGCAAATCAGATACGATCAAAATGTGACTGCTGGGTGAAGGGGATTTAACTATAGATTCAAGGGCTAGGAATATGCCAAAAAGTTCGGTATCGAGAACGGAACAATATGGTCATGGAGCCGAAAGAACGACAAAACCGGGCCAGAATAAAAGGAACAAGCGCACTAAGGGACGACTCGGAGCCGGGGTACGATTTCGCACCATCAGTATAATCGGAAAATAGGTTTTTCCTCCGACAGGGTTCGAACAGTTGAATTATTTCCTTTTGGTTTTTTTTTCATTTTCCTTTTCTCGGCTTTACTCGTTTTCTTAACTTTTGCTGTTCCATCGCACTCCAGTGTCTGCTACACTTGGGATATGGTCAGTTTCTAATTTCCTACTCATTCTCATTTGGCATTTGTGGGCTAAAGCATTGCGGCCATATTTGTTAGATCTAGATTGTAACTACATAAAATTGCTTAATGGATTCGATTTTCCTTTATATATATATATATATATATTATTCACCTTCTACTTACATTTATAGAATTTTGTCAGAGGCCAAATGGATTCTCGCCAGGCCAAAAAAAAAAAAAAAAAAAAAACTTTTCGAGTTAAATTTATTAAGAAATTAACGTTAAACTTACCTGTGTTTGTCAGTTTCCTTTTTAATTTTTTTTTTGTAAATTTGATTTTTTTTTTTTTTTAAATTAATATTACGTGTAGAGATCAAAATGTTAAAGCACTTTTTGCCTTCTTCCAAACGCTTTTCAAAAATTCTCGCCCTTTTTCTTCAATGCTGATATGTCAGTTAGGCATAATTTAAAAGTAAATGTTCGAAAATTTCTGTTCAAGTTCATTCAAAAGAAAGACACTAGTGGTGTGACAAAATTACAAAAAATGTCAGGATTTTTGTGACGGTAATACCGTTACGGTTAGAGCAAACGGTGCTCTATACCTGTGGTGTTAAACAACTTTCAACTTGTGCAAGGGTTGAAATACGGAAACAAATCGTACCACAGAAGCAGTAATATGCTGCGACGGAAAAGGAATAAAGCAGACTTGGAAGATATCGTAAATCGTCTTAAAAGCGTTTGTAATCCCTGAACAGAACGAGAAAACAGTGTACGGGGGAGCGGTGGTTCTTTCATGAATCACGGGGAGAAAGTACATTAGATTCGGGAATGGGACACGGTGTTTGAGTCGATAAGGTCGAAATGTGAGTAACGCGATTCTTTCAAGCGAGTGTCAAGCAGGGCCAATGTTAATCAAGAGAATCCTATCGGTGCATCAGAGGTGCAAGCCTTCAACAGAGCGCGTTATCAGGACCATTTCCATTCAGATGAACTCCGCGGCGAGTTAAATTACACAAAACGGCGGAACCTTCCGTTTTCTGACTGTTACACTACACGATGACCGTGAACACTTTGCAAGTTGGCCGTTATTAGGCGACGCTGTGAACTTGCGGCAAAACGATATACGTATATAAAGGTAACACGAATGAACGTAATAATAGTGATAAAAGTAATGATGGCAATAATGGCAATAATAGTAATGATAATAATAATCAACGTTTCGTCATCATTATCATCAGCTATTCAGTCTCTGTAACACGTTAATTAGCGACTACACAGTTAGGACGCGTAAACGTGAGCATGCAGTTTGCTAGTTTCCAGGATGAGGGTATTTGAGCACTTTCAGTTATTAAGTTCAACTCCTTCCGAAGTAGCGGAGAAACTTTCGAAACGAACTGCGCACTGTGCCTACGTACAGTACGCGCATTGTTTAAGGCGCGCCGCCGTCTAGAACCTCTTTACTGCAAATTCCGGGCATCGTGGAAAAGAGCGAGGCGACTTGGAAACTCTCGGAAAACACGCAGTCAACGCTAGGTGTAATAGATAAAATGTTGACGAGCAGAATAATTTTCCAGCATTAAATTTTGTCATCTACAAGCGCCCTAACTTTACTAATCCGCCGGTCTGTAGGTCGTCCCATTACAAATTGCCTAATTTAGGCTTGGAAATTGCAACATTCCCCCGTGCTTTTGCACCTCAAATGACCACATTCTAGTGTACTGAAAATGTATAATTTTATTATTACAACGACCCGAAGGCGATATTTAATAAATTCACCGCAATCTGCAATCACCTCCAGCTCCGCCGGATAAATCAGGCAAAACGTTTTCCGAAACTCCTTTCTTCGTCTTCTTGAACCAATCCTGACAATGAACTGCGTCGAAATTCCTCCTAGTAGTTAGTAGTAGTGACTTTCCTTCATGCTTCGTTCGCAATTTAATTAAAGCGTTTGCTCGTTATTTCGTTCTGTTTTCTTCTTTTTAACCGACCTTACTCGTTTATTTTTATTCCCCTCTTTAACTTTTTTTTCCTTACCAGCTCCCCCCCCTCTTTTCTACCCGCATTAAGTTAATTAACCGTAACTGCGAGTTTCCTCTTCGACGCTCTCCGATTCCCGCTCTCGTTTTGCTACACTTTCATCCTTAATTAAAGCGAGGAAAGACTTCCTTACAGCCGATTTAGCGAATAATAATTATCAACGGTGCAAATCTGACATCATCGGAAAAAAACGTTTTTTTTTTCTTTTTTTCATACAACATAAAAATTTCGCTTCTAAATCTGTTGTTCGTATAATGTTTCTTATGTATGTTGCTCTGTTTTGAAAGCTATTGAACCGAAACTACACCTAGTTTCTGCTCACGGCTGACATTTACTCCATCAATTATACCGACAGGCTTCTCATAAAACAGTTGGTCAACATTGCGATAGCAGTTGTCCTCTCCTCCCGTTAGGATTTAATCTTTAATTTTCAATTTGGACCCAGTGGAAAAAATCATTTTCAAAATCGGTTCCAAAGGGGGATATTTGGATCATCATCTTTTAAGAGTATGTCGGTACTAATAAGGTACGTTGATACTGCGCTGGTTTTAGACCTCTATATATTTTGATTTCTGAATAAATCGAAAAAAAGGAAAAAATTAAAATAATTTTTTTCTCAAAGCGGATTAATTGTTTTGAATGAAATCATACAGGTATATTTAAAGATTCTAATACTGGGAAAAAATAACAGGTCATAATCTTTATAATAATAATTAGAAACAGACGATTTCTTCTGCAATTACTATTTTTTTTTTTATAATAAAGTTTTTGTACAATTTCGAGACTTTTTTGTTTTATTTTTTTTTTTTTTTTTTAATGTCTTTTTTAATGTAGAAGAACTTTTCAAAAGTTTTTAAATTGATCGCATAGATACGCCATATTGACAAAAATACTAATTTTTTAATATAAAAATCGCTTTATTTCAGAAAAGAAGCTTATTTGATTAATTTATAAGTGTTGTACAAATAAAACTTAAAACATATTCAATATAATAATATGAAAATGATTTTTTTTCGCCTATTGAAATATTAAAATATTCAAAAATTAATTATAAATTGAGATGTTAATAATGATTTGTTTTATAATTCAAGAGGATACATATTATAAGTAAAATGATTAGCATCTCAATTTATAATTAATTTTCGAATATTTGAATAAAAAAAGTTGTTTTCATATTATTGTTTTAAATATTCCTTTTTGTTATTTGCACTTATAAATTAATAGAAAATAAACTTCTTGAATGCTCATATTCGCTAAACTGTAGTTTAATTATGTAAAAATTGGTGTTTTAGAATTTGAAAGGATACTTCAAGTAAAATTATTAAAATTTCAAAATAGTAGTTCATAATTGTTTTTCTGCATGTATATTAATGAAAAATAATTGTTTTCGTATTATTGTTTTATGAATATTTTTTATGTTATTTGTACGTATAAATTAATCGAATAAGCTTCTTTACTTTTGTTTCAAAGGTATAAACATTGAAATAAAGCGAATTTTATATCAAAAAATTATTTGTTTTTTTTCCAATATGGCGTACTTTTTCGATCAATTTATAAATTTTTGAGAAGTTATTCTACTATAAAAGAGACATCAAAAAAAAAAAAAATATAATAATAGTTTTAAAATTGTACAAAAAACATTTTTATAAGAAAAAATTAAATAATAATTGCGGAAAGAATCGGACATTTCAAATTGTTATTACAAAGATTATGAACTGTTATTTTTTCCGGGTATAAAGTCTCTTTATACACTTCCATGACGTGTCTAAATTTCATTTAAATCGGTTGAGTCGTTTTTGAGAAAAATATTATTTTCATTTTACCGTTTTTTTTTTCGATTTATTCAAAAACAAATTATTATTAACATCTCAATATAGTTTATAATTAATTTTTGAATATTTTAATATTTCAATAGGCGAAAAAAAATCATTTTCATATTATTATATTGAATATGTTTTAAGTTTTATTTGTACAACACTTATAAATTAATCAAATAAGCTTCTTTTCTGAAATAAAGCGATTTTTATATTAAAAAATTAGTATTTTTGTCAATATGGCGTATCTATGCGATCAATTTAAAAACTTTTGAAAAGTTCTTCTACATTAAAAAAGACATTAAAAAAAAAAAAAAAAAATAAAACAAAAAAGTCTCGAAATTGTACAAAAACTTTATTATAAAAAAAAAAATAGTAATTGCAGAAGAAATCGTCTGTTTCTAATTATTATTATAAAGATTATGACCTGTTATTTTTTCCCAGTATTAGAATCTTTAAATATACCTGTATGATTTCATTCAAAACAATTAATCCGCTTTGAGAAAAAAATTATTTTAATTTTTTCATTTTTTTCGATTTATTCAAAAATCAAAATATATAGAGGTCTAAAACTTGCGTAGGATCAACGTATCTTTTATTAGTACCAACATACTCTTAAAAGATGATGATATCATCCCTCTGGGGCCGATACACTATGCTTATCGTCCTATGACCTTTTATTCGAAATAATGTTAATGAATTGAACTTTTTTGTCTTTCAAAATTCAAATAAGCACGTACTCAGATTTAGGCGATGCTCTTCTTTCATACAGATATACAAGTATGCTCAAGATGCATTCTGCCAAATCGGGAAATATGATTCTCAAATCTATTTATAACATTTACATCGAATATAGAGAGGAACTACAACATTTTTTAATAATAAGCACCTTTTGAACGGCTTCATTTGTTAACTGCTCACTATACTGTAATTTTCGTTTTATTTCTACTAATAATAAAAGTAACGATAAACATACTGAACTAGTCAAAACCTCGAATACCAAGTGGGATTTAGATTGAAATGTTGAAGTCATAAAACGGATCGTTTAAACAAAAGCAACCTTTAAAAAGATTGCAAAACTGTTCACGGGGAGACAGCTTGTTAAAATTAAGCATTAAACTAAACATTTTAACGTTATATTCTACAGCTCCTGGCTATGTTCGCACCTTCTAGGAATCCCCTGCTCTTTTCCTTCTGCTCCTAGTTCTCCACATTTTTTTACCTCTCCGTTTACCGTATCAGAACTTTGTTCATCTTTATCAATTCCTCTGATTCCTCTTCGGTCTTTGATGGGGTCACTTTTTCTGTTTTTAAAAATCTTTCTCTCTCCAGATGCTTTAAAATATTTTTAACTCCTTTCTTGGTTCCGGTTGTACTCCCCCTTTGTGGACCACTTTTATTATTATAGTTCCTATTCCAAATCTTTATTCTTTTATTCGTTTATTCCTATTAATCTTGCTTCGTGTGAAGCTTTTCTCGGAAGTTTAATTAACAAACATCTCGTTTGAGCAATTTGTTACTTAACAATATTTTCCGTTTTCGTCCTGGACGTGGTTCGCCAGATTGTATCAGCATGTTTCTATCGGACGTTTATGTGCCATTTATTAATAAACAAATTTTAACTGTTGCTTTTGTTGATATTTCACATGCATTTGATAACGTTCACCTTCCTAAAGTCTTTGATATAATGCTCTCAATTAACATTCCTGTCCACTTGGCTTCTCTTATTATTACTCTCTTTCAATATTAACGTTCCGCGATCGTTTTCTTAATCAGACTGCGTTTTAATCACTCCCTTCTATCCTCTTAACGTTTTCGTTTTTCTTTCCTATCCTTCTTTCCCGATTGTCCCCTCCATAGTTCCATCTCTACTTCACTATATATGTTGCAAACCAAATCTTCTTTGAATGCCTTGCCCTTGATTCTGAGCGCTCTGTTTTGTACTCTAAAATCTTAACACTGGGTCTTCCTGCTCCTTATAGTTCTTCCTTTGTTCTTTCCTTTCTATCTCCAGACATAATCCCTGTACTTCAATCTTTCCTAAGCTCTATTTCTAATCGTTTCTCTATTTAACCCTTTCCATGATTTCTGTAGCTGCTGGGTCGAAGCCGCTGGTGCGGGCAAAAGATAATATATACTCGTAAAATAATCACTATATTTATTATTTAAACTCATTGTTAAAAATATAGTTATGACAAGAATAAATGTTAACACATACTAACAATTATATATATATACATATATATATATATATATATATACAATTATTAATAAGCGTTAAAATTTATTCTTGTCATAAATATAAAATAATATTATTATTTTAAAAAAAAAAATACTCTCTTTCAATGCAGAACTGTAATTTTTTCGTCTCCTCCCGACTCTTTCACCAGGTTAATCTTTCGGGGGTTACCTTAAGAATCCTGCCATAGAACCTGCGCTCTTTAATATTTACTTTATCAAAATCGCTTTTCTTCCTTTTAACTCTGCTTTTCTTTGCTGACGATGTGCTCATCTACTCTTCCGAATGCAATATATCGATAGCTAACTCCCGTCTCCAGAGAGAAAATGCTCTTCTAATATTCATCTCTCTATTTCTCCTCCTAAATCCTCGTCAGTCTCAATCCCGCTTGTAAATTGTTTTCGCTATTTAAGAATCTTTCTTGACAGCCGTCTCTTCTTTCACAATCACATTAATCTAAAAAGCTCAACCTGTTAAAAGCTCTATTTATATAATACTTAGGGAGGCAATCATTATATCCTTTTCATGTTTTATAAATTCTTTTTCCGCTCTATCCTGGATTACTGTTACTTTATTTATGGAAATTCTTCCAGGTCTCTTCTTTCAAAATTATAGTGTATTCAAAGTACCTGTCTCCGTTTCTGTCTCGGTGCCCTGAAATCTACCCCATCACTAGCTATCCTTGCTGAATCCCATATTCCTCCTCTCTTCATTTATAGATGTCCTACTTGGGTTATCGCTTTTTGATTACGCGCCTGCCTATTTACTCCTCTTCGCTTGTTTCTTCCTACTCTTACATTCTTCATAAATGGCGGGTTTCTCCTAATTTATCCTCCTTATATTTCTGTTCGTCTTCGTCAATTTTCGCCTTTTATTCATAGTCACGATAAACTTCTTTATTTCTCTTTTAGTTTTTCTAGTTTCCTTTATCCTATTCAAAATTTCTTTCTTTACCGTTTTGTTGAAAATATGTTCCTCAACATGTCGTCGGATTTCTCCTATGCTTTAGGTTCTCTGTTTCCTACACACATCACTGACGGTTCTAAAGGGCCAAGAGAAGTTGGTTCTGCTTTTTTTTTTGGTCCCGCCTTCAATTAGGTTCTGAATCTTTTAAGCTTCCCTGCTTTTGTTCAATTTTCTATGTGGAATCTGTTGCTATTCTACGCGCTGTTCTTTTTATTTCCTCGTCGCTAGTTTTCCATAATGTGCTCATTATCGCAGATTCTAAAAGTGTTCTGCAAGCTACCTCACCCCTCTTCCGATTATATGATACTTCTCATACACTTTCTCATCCGTGATCGTTTCCTCCTCCACTACTCGATCGATATCGATCTTCTGTAGATTCCTGGTCATTTGGGTACTGAGGAGCGCATTTTCAAACGATAATATTGCTCTTCCTTCGTCAATCGCTCATTCCAAATTATGGCTCAACTCCTAGTCTTTTTCATCTTCTAATCCCTCCTTCTTTTATATCTCTATTCAGCCATCCGTTCCTGCTCGCCCATTGTTCTTAAACGCTCTACAATCTCTGCTATTTGTCGTCATCTTCGCTTATAGTCTCCTTCCTGCATTATTCTCTTGGTTTTCATCTGCATCTACAACATTTCGTCCTTTTCGTCCCAAATATTCCTTGTGATTTTGATCATATTGGATTTGAGTGTTTGCGATATTCTCCGCTGAATAATCGTCCTTCTACTCTTTTTTCTATTAAAACTCGTTATTCCTACTCTCCTTATCGGTGCTTCTTACATTCTCTCATTTCCTTCTGCTTCTGTGTTATTCCTTGAATCATTTTTATCCTCTATCCTCAAA
Source organism: Icerya purchasi (assembly GCA_039619475.1). Lineage (NCBI taxonomy): Eukaryota > Metazoa > Arthropoda > Insecta > Hemiptera > Monophlebidae > Icerya > Icerya purchasi. Next base: position 546,435,540 of record CM077115.1, read on the forward strand.
CGTTTAAGAATATAACGTTATTTTCTCCTTCTTCTCATTTCTCGGGCTAATGTCCTCGTTGACATACCCATTAGGTGTTTAAAAAAAAGTAATAACAATAAAAATACTTCATGATTCTAGCAGTTTGGTAAAATTCTCTACTCTTATAATTCTTCTTCTTCTTCTTCTTCTTTAGCCATTATCAGTCCACTGCTGGACGAAGGCCTCCCCTAATTCCTTCCAGCCGTCGCGATCCTTTGCCTCTTCCCGCCAGTTCTTATAATTATTTATGACAATGTAGCAATTTGTCGTTAAAATTCTAATCTTAAATTCGAAAAAAAAATAAAACTATTACTAACTCCTACTTTTTTTTCTTTCCTTTTTTTTTATGGCTACGGAAAACTCCCGCCTTAATAAAACACGTTTGAAGGGTCTTATCGGCGTTTAAGTAAACAATAAAAAAAAAAAAAAAAAATACGAATTCATTTCTTAAGTAATAAAACTAAAATACGAGTAAAAAAATAAGAAATAGCGATAAATAAATAAAAGCTAATAAAAAATAAAAATGAGATTATTGTTAATTCCCTATTTCAAAATCCATTAGGGAAACTTCCGAACCACATCTTATTTAAAACTGTAAATTCCATTTATTATCCATGTCGGGAATTCCCACGTATCTCCGTTTATACTAAGTACAGTACTTATTTCTTTCAGCATAGGTTATAGTATGTCTCTCCAATTTTACCTGTTGATGGGTTAGGCCTAAAAACGTTTCCGAATTAATATAATATATCGTTTATATATTTATTCATAGTTTGTTGTTGGTACACTTAATTAACTTATTACAGGGTGCGGCAGCATAACTTCCTCTTTTAAAATGCGCCACTTTTTTTCTACTAAATTTTTTGAAAGAAATAATGACAGAAAATAGAAATAGCGAGAAGGGAAGAGGCATACAAATTGCCCCAATGCGGGATCTAGAGTATCCGCTATTTTGATTTTCTGCTTTATTATTTCTCTTTAACAAAATTCAGTAGAAAACAGTGGCGCATTTTAAAAAAAGAAAGTTATGCTGCCGCACCCTGTATAAATAACTGTTTTTTTATCGATTTTTGTAGTTTAATTATAATTATTGAAATTTAAATTATTGTTTAGATATTTTAACTTAGTCGTACTAGAAAATAATTCTAAATATCTCGCCATTCTGTATTGTTGGGATCAAAACGAATGAGAACGTAAAACAGAAATGAAAAACGTTTCCCGAACGGTATAACATGCACAGCTCTTTCTATGGTAGTTGTGCTTCTTTTTCTTTTTTTTTAATCGACAACTTTTCGGTCATTAGAATATAGAAATGCGAACCCTTTAAGTTCTAAAAATTAAGAGACAAAATTTTAAAATGCAATAAATACGCGAATGAGACTAAAAGTACTATCTACATTAATTAGGAAATGTGGGTTGCAATAAAGAAAACGAATTTATGTAACCCCTTAACTCGAATTTATGAATTTATAATTCTTCCTCATTGACGGAAATATTACGTATTAACTTACGTATAATTTTTGATCATGTGGACTGGACTCGAATGATTCTTTGTTTATTCGAACGTGATCCGGTCAGTGGTGATTCAGTCCTGCAAGAGTACCGACGAGTATTAGTGTGAATACTGGCTGAGCAGTCACAAAGTAACATTAAATAAAATCAAGTACCCTTCGATAAAATACTTCGTTTACTTAATACAGCCGAACAAAAATTAGCCAAAATATTTTCATTAGAATATAGAAAAAATTTTGAAGCGCTAAAACTTGATAATTAAAGGGGAGAAGAATGACTTAAAATATAATTACCGTTTATTTATACGGATGCAAACACTTCCGAATAAGAGAACGAATCTAGAACAACCATAACACCATCTACAAGCTCATCTCTGTTATAAAACATTACATTTGAATATTATAACTATCAGGTTAATATTCGTTTCATTTTCCTTTTCTATTCATTCCACTTTTCCCCATCCCCCCCCCCCCCCCCCCCATCTATTCTTATATCACCATTGTTTATGGCAGGCTGCTGCCGGTACAATGAAAAAAAAAAAACAGAAAAAATAGAAAAATAGAAAAAAATATTATTCTTCAACCAATACTCGTCTTATGATTTTTAATTTCTCTATTCACACTGTCACTTGAAAACATTTACATTAAAAATTGTAAAATTAAATTGTTTTTTTTTTTTGAAAAAAAAGGTAAAAGATGTATCTTTAAAATTAAATAAAAATGCCTTGAAAAACGAAAAAAAGAAAAAGTGTAATTTTGAACGAGGCCGACAGCGTTGCCGATGGCGGAGTTTTAATGGTCAGTTACTGTTTAATTATTGAATTCGATTTTTTCCTTTACGATCATCCGGATAAAATGGCACAAACGAAATGATATGCAAATGCAGGAGCAGCACTTTTAAAATTTATATCGGAATTTATAATAAAGGAAAGTGTTTATATAGCGTTGCATACTAAATGAAGGGGGGGGGGGGGAGAGATTTTGGACGTTCATCTCTCGTCAAACACTGTTCAAAAAGTAATAAATAAAAGACTTCGATCGCAACCAGCCATCGTACAGATATTACATTCGAAGAATAATGCCAGCGATGCAAGATTCGGACGTACGGAAAAAGTAAAATTCGTTCTCGGGATAAATGTAGCGTGCGAAAATTATTCACACCGCGCAAAAAATAAAGGCCAACGTTTTCCAGGAAAAAAAGGAAGAAAAAGAAAATGAATAAGCGAACTTGAAAACAAATACGAATCCGATGTAAAATGAACATCGAAAAAAAAAAAAGAGTTGAAAAGCTTAAAAAACAACGAGGCGTTAAATGATCCAAACGATCGGTGCTCAGTTAAACGAGCATTTATGGCACGCACAATAACTATTTCGGCTCGCCCGAGGCTGCTCTCGGAGTTCCGGCTAAAAGCCAATAGGAACAAAGTAGACAAGGAAAAGGAATAGGTACGAAGAGGAATGAAACAAAAAGTGAAATAATAACAAAAGTAGGAACGAAAAATGTTCCAGAGATACCACTCCGCACTCATGCCAAACAGACCGCGTAATAGCATCTTAACTCGGCATGTATACGAACATTCACTTAGGCAAAAACTTTTAGCCGAAATTTCCAAGTCCTTGTTTTTTTTTTTTTTGTTTTTTTTGTTTTTTTTCTTCCAATTTTCGAATAAGTTTCGGCACTGGCAGTCAGAACGAAAAATATTTTGTATTGTGTTTTCCGCAAAAGTTTTTGTATCAATGAGAAATGAACAAACAATAACAATCAAACAAGACGAGAACTAAAATATATCGCGTTCGGATGTTGTTCTAAAAAGAAAAAGCATATAAGAGCGGAATAACTATTATAGTTAGAACATTCTGATACGGCGTGCCAGTTTCAACTCAAGCTTAGTGTACATGTTCGAACTTCAGACGGTACTGTAATAATGCATCTCGCATTCAAGACTACTGTCTATAAAATATAAATGATGAGAGAAGAAGGAAATAAATAAAGATTCCCGGTGTAGTATTCAGAACTATCCAAAGTAGCGAACAGTGTGAAGAAAACCTATAAGCAAATAATTTTTCGCTACCGACCGGACCGAAAAAAATATAAAAGTTTTACAATAATAATTTTTTTCATAGCGCATCTACGTTCTTTCTCAGATAACGACTAAAAATTTTGTACACGATAAAGAAAAAAAAAAAAAAAAAAAACACTTTCTATTTTCTTTTTTAGTTTCAAAAAAGTTTTTTTGAAAATAAATAAGGTGTACGAAAAGTCTTCATACCCGGCTTTCGAATAATACAATTACTTTTGCCGAAACGCGAAGGGTCGGTTAATTTTAGAAGGCCTATTTTGAAAATGTGTACAGATAAATAAGAACATCATCGACGTTGGATTAAATTCATTTCTGAATTATTAAATGCATATATATAAATATGTATGTATATATATATATATATGTATTTATGTATAATATGTGTGTATGTACTTATGTGTATTACGAGTCTGAATTCGCTTGCCGTTTCGCAGCCTAATTTTTCGGATGTTTAATTGTTTTGAACCGTAATTTTTAAAGTAAAAGGAAATTGTAAAATCAAAAGTGATACGAATACACCTATTAAAAAAATAAAATTTGAATTAAAATACCTCTTAATAAAATTTGAATTAAAATATCTCTTAATATTTTTTAAAATAAGATATTGATTATTTCTTTAAATTAACACTTAAATGCTGACTAACATTATTAATATTTTAAAATATATTATAATAAAATAAACAATTCATTTACTATTACCGCTGTCTGCTTTAAATACTAAATTGATTATCGAGTAGATATTTGCAGGACTCGTCATAATTTTAATAAAAAATTTACAGTAAACTATATTATACATTTATATGTAACGAACAGACAACGAAAGTGAATTCTGTATATTAATTACACAAGTTAATAAAAAGAAATTCAGTAAACGTGAAAATTAGAATTCAATTGGTTTTTTCGTAGCCAGACTATAGTTATTCAAAATACCGAATTTTGAACGGTCCAAAATCGGGAAACACAAAACTATCAGAAACGAAACACTTCGCATTGAAACAAAATGAACTGAATATGTAGATCTGAACAACTCTGAACACGAAAGCAACAAATGCAGAAAAAGAATAAAGATGAGATTTTTTAAAGATGTGTTCTACTAATTAAGAAAGAAAAAAATATAAACAGGCATATTAGTTTAGTGAAAAATACTGATTCTCTCTTTGCCAATTTAATCCTTTAAATTTAAAGTTCTTCGATATTTTGTGATTTTTCTGTGTTCTTGTGACGAAAATACGCCAGTAAAAAAAAAAAAAAATAACACTTTATTTTTTTTCAAATTCTTTGTCTTGCAATTTTACCAAATTTTTGACTTTTGAATTTTAAAGTTTCTGATATTTCGTAGTTTTTTCGAAATAGTAATGAATAAAACACGTCGTTCAAAGAAAAAATCGATTTTCTATCTGCCATAGAAGAGAATGCGGACTCCACTTAAATGATTTATCTTCCTCCTTAATGAGTATAATTTTACAGAATTTGCCGCCTTAAATAATTTAATATTTGTTTAAAATTTCATCATATTTTTTTTCTGTATTCTTGCGAATTTTTTACTTTTAAATCTTCCCTAGTTATTCGGTTTTCATTTCAACTGTTTTTAATTTCGTTAAAAATCCGTTAGAACGACAGCCACAACGATACATGAGCGAGACTCGTGTAATAAGATGATCTTTTTCTTTTTATAAACGAGACGATCAGTCCTTAAAGGAAATATTTAATTAAGAATATCTTTAAAATAATTTTTCGTTGAAATTTTATGATGTTAATCGTTTCAAACTCTGCATGCATCCCTGTTTTGTATGTCACCTTGAATATTTTTCCAACATAATTTTACAATAAAAACAGGTGACCTCTCGCACCGTCTACAAGTTAACACCCAGTGAATTATTTGAAACGAACCAATGTACCTATATCTAAAATAACGCCTTGGACTAAAATCTCTGTATTACTGATGTACCGGAATCTGAAAATCGGTCTCCACGTGATTCTGTATATTAATAGCTAAGACTTTACCGTAAGCTTGGAATGATGCCCAGTCAGCTAATTCCAGTATCGGGGGAAAAAAATCTTTTATTTCTAATATGTATGAATCAATAAATTTAGATATTTCACATCACTAACTTGTCTTCAAACTCTATTGTTAAACGTTTTCTTCCTTGTTACGAAGGTAACTACTTGTGACAATCCTTTTTAACATTTTCTTTAATACGTGCAGCTCTCCTTTTATACTTGTAATATTCACCCTTGAAGATGTCACGTAACATCAACTGGATCTGCATGAGATGTTTTAATTACTATGTGGTCTTCGTACGAGGCGATCTCAATGCTTTTTTTAATTGACAAATTTGATATAAAAATTGAATAGAGATTTTGCGTCGTACTTTGCGTTTCCAAGACTTGTCTTTGCAGGTAAAAAAGATGGGTGGCTGCTGATTTTGATTTTCGGGCCTGAATTCAGAAAAGGATTCAGGTTGATTCGAGGAAAGAGTAAAGCCGTCTATTCACCATTTTCTCCATCATTACAACAGCTCGCTGGTTGCCTTTCAACTTCGAAACTTTTTAATGTAACTTCAGAGAACGCTTTATCAATATCCATCATTTTATCTTCCCCGCTAAATCTTCCACTGCCATCTTTACATAGCATCCTTTTGATCCCTCTTTAAATTACCTGGTACTAAATAGTGGCCCAATATTTCTCATGCCTCCCTTTTGTTGTTTCAGTATCTTTCTAGATGGACGTCTTTTATTCCATAACTATATTACCCATTCATTCTTGTCATCAGGCTTAATCTCACACTAATTGGGGCGCCCATCTTCTACAAATTTTTTATCCGTCCTATTATCCATTTATTGTTGTTTTGTTTATGGAAATTCTTCTAGGTCCCTTCTTTCACCTCTTTCTGCAATCTATCGTCTACGTTTTTGATATAGTTTGCTTCCCATATCGCTTTTCCGTTTCCCTTTTATATAACCTCCATTTTGACCTGTCCATCTTTCTGCTTTTCTTTTTACTTACCATGCTGATCATATTATTTTCGAATGTTCCTCCATCACCGAGTCACTTTTGTTAATAACTCTCCCTACTTTACGTACCACGTTTTTCATATTTTCTTATAATCTAATTACACATTTTTCTTTCCGTCCCTAGTTCTTGAGCCAATGTTCACGCTGTCAGATGCGCAGATGAAAAAATAAAAAAAAAAAAACAATGCAATTCTAAATCACTCCTAATATGCAAATGGAGATAAGGGTAATGCATATACATCTATATAATCACCTTTATTTGATAGTCCCTTTTGCATCATTGTAACCTTATTAATATCAAAGAATTTATACTTGCTAACACAGATATACAGGTCTCAATATGTTTCTAAAATTCCTTAATTTTTTATTAAGGCGATAAATTGTTGACAACTGCAAACACAGCACTTTCGTAATATTATGTTTTTGTTTTTTTTTATTGGGATGATTAGGTAGCTGCGGTGGTTTCATTGATTTTAGGATTTTTCATTTCGAATATTTAGTCCGGACAGGTTGATTGTTTTCACAGTCGATCCCGTGTAATGGGTAATTTATTTTTGTTTATTTTGTTCAATTATTTTGCTGTATTTATTATTATTTTTATTTTTTTTATGGATATCTGTTAATTTGCCATTGTTTTTTCAGTTTACGACTTTTCTAGAATTATATGCTTTTGTGATGTCAGGTAATTGCTTTCCTGTTTGGATGTATTACAGATTTTCATGTATTATTAAAATATTCAGCGGAGTATTGTGGAAATTTTCCATTATCTTTCATTTAAGTTTTAACGACAACATGTCAGTGTTGTTTAAATATTAACATTAGATGATTACATTAACTGTGTGTATTTTTAATTTAGTTCCCTATTTTCAGCTGAAAATTAATGTTAAACTTGTTCGTTCTTTTTTAAAATCTTCCCGATCGTTTCAATCGAGGATATTAACAAATATGTAATTTATTTCGTCCGTATTTAAGCGGTAAAATATTACACTTCACCGCTTTGATCAATCAAAAGTCGCCGATTGCCTCGATACGGAAAAAAGTTCATCTTCCCAATAGGAAAAATAAAGCTTGTAAAATTCTTCCGCTCACCAAAAACGAATCTACCGTTACTCATTCTCAAGAAATAGCTGACGTGTTAGCTGAATACTTTTCATCCGTTTTCTTAGATATGAATTACACTGAAGATTTTCCTCGTCTAAAAAGGACTACCGAAGCGATCCGAATAAAATACGACTCGCCTAATCTTACAAATTACAATATCCCAATAACTACGTGGAAACTAGATTATTACATCATGAACAACATTCACAACTCATCTTCTGATCCAGCAACATCCGTTTAAACAGGCCCGTGCCCAGAATTTTGGAAGGGGGAGGGGGGGGGGGGGTTGACATTTTTCTTTGTATATTTATTCTATAAATAACAATACATTTTTCACTAATATTCGTACTATTAATAATTTCCATCATTTTGATTTATATATTAATAATTCACATAAATGAATTACCCCGTATATGAACATTAATAAAAATTACATACGTTATTAATTATACTCGTAATAAAAAATTTTGCATAACATATTAATGAAGTACCTAAAAATATGGAGCATAATTTTTCTTTTTTCTTTTAAAAGTAGGTAAGAACATCCTAAAAAATCATCAATATTTATTTTAAATTTGTGATTTTTTTCAGATTTTTGTGTGTTTATAATAACTATTTTAGTTCTCATGGGGGGGTTAACCCCCCCCCCCCCGTGGACACGGCCTTGCGTTTAAAATAAAATATAAGGAACATATATATGAAATAAAACGTGGTTATATAGATAAATCCACTATAGCTGAACATATTATCAGTAATAAACATAAATTAACCTTTAACATTGAGACAGATCTACAAATTTTAAAATATATAAATAATTATAGTACATTAAACTTTGCTGAAAGCTATTATATTAACAAATTTAAAAACAACTGCATCAACCATAATTATCTGAACACAGATAATCCGCTATTTAATTTTCAAATATTAATTAACATTTTTTAATGACCGTTTATTTTCTTATGTACCTAATCGTGATTTGATATCATTTTTATACTGGCGACTTACTGTGTGATTTAGTTTGTTCATTTGCGATTTTAATTTATATTTGATTTTAATTTTTATATTCTTATGTAAACATTGCTTAAAAAAAGATTTTTTAAAAATTTAAAAAAATTTTTAAACTCTTAAATATTTTAATTTTATTTTATTAGTCATTTTTCATAATTCATATCTAATTGTACAATAATCGACTTTTTTCGGCATCAAATTTTATCCGTTATTTTTTATATTCAGTCACTGTCTTTATTAAACTTATATATTATAGTAACTCCCGTGATCATGAAGCTTTATCTTCGAAACGCGTCGGGTATATAATAAAAATTAAAAATTAAATAATTGTTTTATTGGTGTGTTTAATTTACTTAATATATAATAAACATGAACAATCGGCTCGTTCATGTGTTCACATTCGCACGTGAACACCCTGGATTCAACTTTAAAAAAGTAGAATCCAATGATTTTATTTATATTTATTATTTACATATCGCTATTTGTAAAATTAATGTCAAAAATAAATTGATTTTACATTTTTAAAAAGTAATTAAAACTTGTCCGGAATTCTTTTAGTGTGAAGGCTACTTGTAGCACGTGCGATCGAAAACCATGTAAGTATAATGTAGTAGTGTGTCAGAAAGATAAAAATGATGTTGTGTTAGTGCATGTGTTACATCGGCTTGATGGAGCACACTCGAATTGTGAACTAAACGATAGGCGTTGTTTTTGCAAAATTATATTTTGTAAGTGGGCAGTACTTTAATGAAGTGAATTTGATTATAAACAGAATTAATTGATAAATTTTCATAAAATGATTATATATTTACATTTTTTTACTGCTTATACCTATATTTGAATTTGAAGGAAATAAAAGTTGATTGGAGTATATTTATATGTTTATTTTTATTTTTATTTTATAAGAAAAGTGTATTACTGCATCCATATTATATCGGTTGTGTTATTGCGTTGCACACATATACAAGTTAGTACAATATTGTACATTTAAAAACAGTTATGTGTTTAAAATTACTGTGATTCTATTTGTCAACATTATAATTTCCAAATATTAAAATACAGTAAAAATTGGTTATAATGGCATACCAATTAGCATTTAGCTTTGAACAAAGCCATGTCCACAAGGGGGGGGGGGGGTTAATGAAGAAATGAAATTTATACAAACAGAACAGATTTACCGTTATTTTTTGTTCTACTTATTTTTTTAGTGACATGTAAAATGCTTATTATAAATATAACATTGATGAAAAACCTGTGGTAAAACCATTACAAAAATATTAGAAAAACACTACTATACTCATTTTGTTATAATAAAAAATCACAAAATTACAAATTTCTTCAAAAGTAAGAAAATATCAAACCACTTCCGTTTTGGTACATTTTCTTTTCTCTTACTCTTGCTTTATCCTGATTTAAGTTTTTTTATTATCATACTTTTATGTACAAAAAAGAAAGTGTGGTTTTCGTATTTTTGGCTAAGAAATATGCGTAGTTTTAATTATAAATAAATGATTGCTTATTCAGTGTAATTTCTGCCACACAATATTTCATGTCAGCTTTGTAACAAACTGTTCATTAGTAGTAAATTTTGGACGTTAAAAAATTATAATGCTTTATTTGATATGGGATATAACGACCCGATTATTCACCTCTTTGAATGTTTTTATAACTAATTTCTACTGTATCTTATAATTTGTCATTTTATTATACTCTTTTTGGTGAGACATGCATTAAGTAAAGCTGATACTGTTCAAGATGTTGGCTGGATATTTTGGCATAAAAATTTAATTGTTTTTCTTTTTTAGCAAATTCAAAATAATTGTAATAATTGATAAATTAAAATAATGATAAAATATAAATTTTACATAAACTTAAAAAACAATAAGAACAAACATTTTGCAAAATTTTAACGTTTGTTTGTTTTTTAATGTACTTCAATAAAAATATGTAACGAGTTTTCATGGTTCATATTATTAAAATTTTTGGTAGAAACCACATCACTATTAAAAATATTACTAACATTTTGAATATGTATACATAGTTGATCATTGGGAGCAGAGTTTAGTTTTTAATAATGGACCGCATATATTCATTGGAATATTTTTAATAGTGACGTAGTTTCTACCTAAAATTGTAATTTTACTTAAGGATAAAAAGTGCTAATTATATTCTCACTGAGTTTTTCGATACTAAAACGAATTAAAACTTTTTTATATGGCACAATGTGTGAACATAGACTAAATGCTTTAGCTATGTTATCAATTGAAAAACAAATGTTCCACAATATTCCTAACTTTCATGAAACTGTTATAGATTTTTTTTCTTTAAAGAAAGATAGAAGAATAGATTTAATTTACGACTTTTAACTGAAAATGATTAATATTATACGCACACACATGCAACAGATACATACATACATATATGTATATATAGTTTTTGATCAATTTTTTTCAATAAATATTTGTGTAATATTTAATATATTTAATTGTGAACCTCCACTTCTATTACTCACGAGCTGCCACTGATATATATGTACATCCAATGACGCTTAAACATTTGCACGAGTCAGGGTGAAACAGTACTTATTCCATACTTTCAACACCGCTTGGAGTAATGGTGAATTTCCTTCAAGTTGGAAGATAGTCACGATCATTCCCATACTGAAAAAGAGTAAGGATAAATCCAATCTCTCCAGCTACTGATCAATCACCGTATCAGGTTAGCAGATTGTTGGAAAAAATAGTCCAGCAACGCCTCATTTGGAAACTACAATCTACAAACTGTTTCATAGATCAACAATATGAATTTAGGAAATGGAAATCCTGTGATTCTCCATCTGCAGATTCATATCTAAAGGGCGTTTGTGAACCAAACTCACCTATATATACTATATTTTTTGACCTTTAAAAAGCGTACAGAACAGTCTGGAGACATCATGCCCTTCATAATTTACACAAAGCTGGTATATGCGAGCATCTAGGCCAGTTCATTCAGAATTTTTTAACCGACAGACGAATCATCATCTCTCTCGAGGTTACCCAGTAGACAACGGCGTCCCCCAAGGATGCGGTCTAAATGTAACATTATTTCTTCTCGCTATTAATGATATTCAAAACGCAATTGAGCCACTGATTCAGTTCGCCCTATTTACCGATGACTCAGTAATATTCATTGAATCTTCTTCTCCGAGTCAAGTTAAAAGGCTAATGCAAAAAGCAATCAACTCCATATCCATACGGGCTTCAGATCATGGCTTTAAATTTTTGGCAGAAAAAACCAAAATTGTCGACTTCCACCGAACATACAAACAAAGTATCCTTCCGAAATTGTACTTAAACAATCATCAGCTCTTATTTGAAAATTCTGTACGTTACCTAGGCCTTAAATTCGATATGAGACTCTTATGGAGCGTCCACATGAAATGGTTGAATAAGTCCAGTATCGACGCTTTAAGATTGCTAAAGCAGATCGACAACCGCAATAAAGGAGGATATTGTAATATTTCACTCTTCTATACAAATCTATAATTAGATTTAAACTCGACTATGGCTGTCAGGTGTATGGGCCGGCCAACCGGAGTCTGCTATCCTCCCTTGATACTATCCAATACTCTGCCATCCGCCACAGGCGCCTCTTATTCTAGTCCCACTGTCAGCCTGAATAGTGAATCTGGTCTCCTTCCTCTCCAGTATAGAAGATTAGTCTTATCATCTGACTTTCTTGCCTCTACTCATCTCTCACTTTTCAGTATACTTTTCCGATCCCTGTACTTCACAAAACCTCCCCAAATACATGAACCATCTCAAAGCCAATCTTGAATCTTTGTTTCCTCAATTCACTCATATACTCCTGACTCCTCCTTTAATTATGCCATTCTTTGCTAATCGCTCTCCATGGCTTCTATCCCCATAGATATAAATTTTAATTTACTTGATTCTTCCAAAATCGTCTACCTTCCCCACATTATCTGCCAAAATTACTCATTTGAAATTTCAAAATATCCTAATCTTATCTGTTGTTTCACTGATGGTTCAAAATCTGATGATCGTGTAGGATGTGCTTTCTCAGTCCTCAATTCCATACTAAAATTTCGTCTTCCCCAACATTGTTCTATATTTACTTCTGAACTCTTCGCTATCCTTAAATGCCTCGAATTTTTAACTTCTTCTGATCCTCACTCCAGATATCTCATAAATTCTGACTCTCTAAGAAATCTCCTAGCACTATAGATTCCATATGCTTCCCATCCTATCGTACAACGCACTTTCCTTCTACTCAACTCCCTCAGACTTGCTAATATCCTGAACAATTTCATATGGATCCTTAGTCACGTAGGGATCTTTGGTAATGAAATCATTGATCAAGCAGCCAGGGACGCTTCCTACCGTCCTGAAATTACCTCTCTGTCTACTTCTTTCATATGAAGTACATGATTGCCCATTCCTAGCAACAATCTTGGTCGTCTCAACCATCTAATCAACTCGTAATGATTAAATTGAATGCCTTAGTCTCTGCTTCCAGTCCATTCCGATCCAAAAATAAAAACATCATCCTTACCCGACTTAGAATCTCCTATACTGCCCTCACTCATTCTTTAATTCAACGTCTTGATCCTTCCACTTGTCCTTTCCGTCAAAACCATCTTCTCAACATATCGCATATCTTATTATCGTGTCCTTCACTTTAACCTCAAAAATCCTTTCTTAATTTTCCGCACTCAATTTCCAAAGTTCCTTCTAAAAACTAAACTCACCTCGACAATTTCTTCCTCTTTTTGAGAAACCTTAAACTTCTACGCCTAATCTAATACTTTTTGTAGTCTCAGGTTGCATATGGCCCGATGAGTAACTGAAAGCACCGTTTTTTGTTTTATTTCTTTTTTTTTAAATAAATAAGCGGTAAAATAATTTAATACTCAGTCTCTCAGTAATTTTTTCACTAACTTTTATGTTTAGAGGAAATTTGTATAATGTGTTATCATTCGGTTTCAAAACTGTGAGTTACACTGTATCATATTCCATCCGACTTTAATGTTGAATATAGTAAAATGAATGTGTTTAATATTTTTTAAATAACTCATAATTTACAAGATTAAATACTATTCACATTGTATACATTTATTAAGTTCTTCCATTGACACTTAGTTTTAATTATACAGTTTAAATTTGGTAGTGGATCTTTCTTTCTTAGGAAGGAGCTCATGCTTTCCTTTTTGTACATCAGACAACCCATATGTAATTTAACTAGTTAGTAGGGTGTGGGTTTTCGCAGTTGGTAATTTGGTTCTTTTAACTTCACTCGATGCATCAGAACGGTGGATTACAGTAATGTTTTATATAACCATAATTTCCTGGCACCGTATGCAAAATAAAATATTTGCCGATGTTTTTTTGGTGATTCCGGTAACGTGATTTAGTGCAGAATAGAAATTTGTAATTTCCTTGATTCTTCGATAATTGTTGTCGAAGATCAACGAAAAATAAAAGGAGTGAATACTTCGTTTTTGCTTGAAAGACGTTTGTAATTGATTTTACTGAATATTCTAGTTTTTCTAGTTCATTCTTGATTTCATTCAGTGAAGTGGAGGCTACGTAAATGACGAATAACAACCAGAAAGGAGCGGTTCGGAGGTAGTTGGCAGGTGCAGAAAGAAATATTTTTTCTTTTTAGTATTTGAATTAAGAGTTTTCCATCTATCCAGGGCGTTCAGGTTGTAGATTACTTTATCACTATCAGCTTTACGTTCGTTGCGAAAGAATAAATTTGAATAAGGAATAGATTGGTAGTTGTGGTGAAACATTGCAGAATCAGGCAAGTTACAGGAGTTGTGAGTGAGTGAATGCGAAATTTAAGGAAGATGTAAGAACAACGAAGATCAGTGCGAAGCTCTCTAGAATCGTAAAGCAGATGGTTTATTGGCGTTGATCTGAATGCAGCAAGTGCTAGTAGGCATAAGGCTGCGTAGCGGACTGAGTTTAACCGTTTCAAGACTGTTGGCGCAGCAGACGCGTGAGCAGGATAACCGTAGTCACATTTTGATTTTATCAAGGCTCTGTATATTCTGAGGGGAAAAAGTTCGCCCAAAAAGTAAAAACTCCGACTTGAAAACAAATTGCTAATGTACAAACAAGTCGTCGTGCCTTCCTGGAGATTATTCAGCTATGGGACACGACAGCCAATTCTAACCTTAAGAAAGTTCAGGGGCGTTTTATAACAAATCTCTCCGACGTTTATGCGACGCACCATGCTTCGTGCGCTACAGCATCATTCAAAACGATCCACGAACACCCACGGTGATTGAGGAAATAAACTTCCATGGTAGTCGATGATCGCTTGACTGGACACATCAAATCCCCTTGCAGTCTCTTTGACAAATAACAGTACACAATGACGGCTAAAACGTCTACAAACGACCTGCTTCAGAGAACCACTTAGAATTAATGCGTACTATATACATATCGCATGTAACTCTTTAGACTCACGGCCTCAACGGCATTATTTGTGATCATTGCAATAATATATAGTACGTAATACCGATTATTATTTTAAACAATGTTGTAATAAAAAATAAAATAAAAAAAAAAAAGCAAAAGATTTAGCCTTAGCGTGCAAGCAGCTCTGAGGTGATTTATATGATTCATCCATGTCAGCCTTCAGCCGAAAATCAAGCCATAATATGTAATCCGAGGAACGGTTTTTATGGTTTCTAATCTTAAAGTAGTAGCCACCTGCTGCTGACAATGATGAATTCTATAGAAGTGCACCGCATTTAGCTTTTGCAGGTGAGAAGGAAAGACCACGCTGTTTGTGGACCATTCTACCGCTTTTGTGTAGAGGAATTTTCTACGAACCTTTTTCGGGTTTTATATTTTTCTATTTTGTTTTCACACTATATTTATAGATTTATTAATATATTCCTCAATATACTATAAATTTATGTTTCTTTATTTGAAATATAAAGTACAATTTCACTGTCAAAAAAAACTTGAAAATATACTTTGTAAAATTTTAATATTTATAGTGTAGGGGAAATAATATTTTCTTCTAATTGAATTCTTTTCTTTTTTGTTGTGAAAATAAGGAATATTTAATTTTTGTTTTACTTTGAATTTACAGGGGAGTTAGCTAGGTTTATTATAAAATGAAAAAGTTTCCAACTTTTTTTTGTTTAGCGTAGGATGAATTATTAAAAAAGGCGTACAGCAAACGCTGATAAATAAAATTCCTCTTTTTATTTTTTTGCTTTGCCATTTAGGCCTGACAGCACTGGACGGTTATCCGTCAAATATGCCGTGAAAGAAGAAGAAAGAAGGAAGAAAGAAAGATTTATTTGCATAAACAATAACATTGCACTCATGACATAGTTGTTAATATGTGTACCGACACGAGTCTTACCACATAACTAGATTAATGAATATATGTACATATAAATAAGACATGATATGCGACGTTTAAGTTAGTAGGAAAAGAACCAAAAACCTGTCGCAAGATGTAAAAGAAGGGAAGAATATGGTAAAATGGAAGGAAAAACAATGAAACATGAGGAAAATAAATGTCCGGAATAAAAGAAACGAACAGCAGCTTGAGTGCCAGAAACGATTAGATCAGATATAAAAAAAAAAAAAAAAAAAAATGCAATGTTTAGATAAAACGGAGTTAAGTAAAATAATGGTGCGCTTTTTGTAATGGTTCCGCTGTTTTGTGGGTAAATGTTACATATTAAACGTTGTGATCTCGGTACTGTTAGTCTAAACAAAGTAGCATGCATCGAATAGAGCTGCTCCTCAAGGCAGTTACTTAAATTGCGCTACGATGGTATTTTCATGAAATGCACTTAGCGAATGCTTTAGCGGATGTAATTAGGACGACAATAGCGACATATATTCAATGCACTTTCAATTGAAATTGCAGAATCGCTGTTGACTGTAAATTTCGTTTGCGTTCATCATTCTGGAAAAAGCATGACGAAGAGAAAAGACGGTAGATTTTGAAAGAATTTATTTCTTTTCTAATGCGGCGGTAATTAATTAATAAAATTTATCCGATACTTTAGCACCGGTGGTCCGTTCTTCTGGTTTCGTTCTCGCAAACGGACAAACAATTGAAATCGTTATTAGTGGGCAATAAATTACGGTGCAGAAATGTTTGCGTCGCCGGTCGAGCAATGCTTTCCTTCGTTAACTGGTAAATATATCAGAAATGCTTCGACACGGTCCGCTTAAGGTAATTCTTTAAATTACCCGCAGAGCAACTCTATGCCTAGAACAAACGAATTAAAACGGGACAACGCCGCGAATGTACCAACCTAAAGAGAGAATAGCAGCCATTGAAAAAGCTGAAAGTTGGGGATAAATTGTAGTAAAAGTTTTAGGGGTGATTTAGTTTCGTCTTCTAATAACGTAGCTTTTCCGTTCCTCCTTTTTATCTGCAAACTTTATTTCAAACTGGCTCTAAGTCGGGAATTGATTAAATCAGTGATTTACGTACCCGCTAAATAATGATTTAGTGACCTTTAAATAATTAAAAATAAACATACACACCTATAAAAAGAAAAATTTAACATCCAATAAAAATAACGTTAATGTATGAAAGTATTTTGCTACTGCGAACGGAACCTATATCCCGAAATATCTTTGTTATGTAGTATATCACCTGACACTATTTTGTACTCTTAAAATGTATTTTTTTTTTTTCTGTTATTTTAAAAAAATTTCATCGTGATGTACGCTATTGCAACAAACGATTTTCAACGTTAATTAAATTTCATAATTTTGGAAATTTATATATGAGCATCACCTGAATTTAAGAAAAATAAAAGAAAAAAAGCATTAAAAAGATAAACGGGTACTTCACCTCTATTGCATTTTTTTCTATTTTTCAAAAAGATTATTCATAGAGATTATTCAAAGAGATTATTCAAAGAGATTAATCAAAAAGATTAATCAAAGAGATTATTCAAAGAAATTATTCACAGAGTTTATTCAAAAAGATTATTCATAGAGATTATTCAAAGAGATTATTCAAAGAGATTATTCAAAGAGATTATTCAAAGAGATTATTCAAATAGATTATTCAAATAGATTATTCAAAGAGATTATTCAAAGAGATTAATCAAAGAGATTATTCACAGAAGATTAATCAAAGAGATTATTCACAGAAGATTATTCACAGAGATTATTCAAAGAGATTATTCAAAAATATTATTAAAGTCACTAGTTGAATCGTCTGGTTGCATGATAGAATGGAACTATGCTTTTTGATATTATTATTCACGTATTCGGGATTTCTTTATAAAACCATTTTATTCATTCAACTGTAAAGCACAGTCACAAAAACTATTAAATATGAAAAAGTCGTTAGAAAAAATCCTTCAGAAATATTAAATGTTATTTCAAAATCAATTGCAACGCAATGCGCAAATAATTGTTTTCTTTTACGGAATAAAATAAACAAGTGAAATATTCTGTAAGTATTATAGAAGAACTGTCAGTGTCCTCATGACGAGGCCCGAAGGATCAAGTTTTTAATTGGTGGTAAACTTTTGCTTTTTACAGTTCCAAAAATAGCGGTATAACCTACAGATCAGCGAAGACTAAAGGCGTTTGAGAAGTGAACATGACGCATAATGAAAGATCAGAAAATAAAATACTAATTTAAAAAAAAAAGAAAAAAGGATAATGAATGCTATAGTACGTTGAAGAAATAAGAATGACGGTCAGATTGAATCACATCAAAAATTACGGTGCATAGGTAGAGAGGGAGACCGAAGATCTCATTAAGAGGTTAAATTGATTATGTAAAGTCACCTATCAATTTACCTGTTAATGAACCTGAGAAGATACGACCCCAAGTAAGCGATCCAGCGAATTAATGCTCAGTTTTTTGGTTTCATGCTGACTAGACCTGGGAGCAGGTTAAATCTAGTTACCGGTATTATAACCGAACACCTTAATTTCCCCCGGCTTCCGAGCTAGCTTATGTAAATGAAGATTAAAGAATTCCGTTGAGTAAGAATGGACCGTGATGCTTAATAGGTGCGATTCGATATGTAGTTCCGCAATGAAGAAAGTGTGGTGCGTTACGTGGTTATTATTACAGGCGTCCTGAGTTCATATGAAATGGAAACAACATACGATGAAAATGAGTGGATCGAGCTTCACTAATAAACATTCTCTCGGATAATTAGTCAACTCCGAATGACAGGCTTTATAGTTAAATAATAGAAACAAACGGTAGGTTTTTCGTCACAATCCATAATGAATTAACTTGCATTTTCAGAGGCTAGTATTATGGCGTTTTATCCATAACAGGACATAACAGGAATTTATAAAAATGATGAGGTTAATTAAATATATCTCATAAGCTCAGGAAATTCTCGGAGTATGAGACAAGAGAGGACCGGTAATATGTAGTAGTAATAAGTAATAACGGGAAAAATATAAGTTTTTGTATATAGGAATTATTAAATAAAGTTTCTGGCTAATTACTATTTTAGATAATTTCTGACTAGTCCGTGGTAGTACGTAGAATAAGCGAATAAAACTTTACTCGAATCTCTGGAGGTGGTATTCCACCGAATCCGTTTATAGTATTTGTTATTATACAATTTATACATTTATATTTTACTTTTAAAAGCAATACGTTTTTTATAGTTCTTGATTATTATTTGAAAAAGTTCATTAATGTACTAATTGAATTTGTTATATTTGTTTAATAATTAAAATAAAATAATTTGAACGATTACAATAGTTATTTTAAAATTGGCCAAGCAGTTTCAGTAATAAAATATTGGTCAATTTTCATCAAGCAATCACGACGGTGATAGAAGATTCAGATCGTATTAAATTTGATTAATATTTGGAGCTACGAAGATTACTTAACAGCAAAAGTATGAGGATTATATCATTAGCGGAACCAGAAACAATATCAGCCTGGATGTAGGATTCAAATACTTCAATATAACAGGCTAGAAAAAATAAAATATGATTTTTTAATATATATTCGTATAATTGTGTATTATAAATGAAATTATTGTGATTTAAATATTAATTGTTAAATACTTTTTTTTTGTTAGCTGTCAAATTTTACGAATCTTTGGTTTCATCTAAATAATAATAATAATAATAATAATAATAATAATAATAATAATAATAATAATTTGAAATTTGAAATTTGAAATTTATTTACATACATACAACACAATACAATATAATAATACAGGTTATAAACAGGTATATATCATGTGATTACACATACACATACACGCCGGTATACCCAGCATTCACTCTCACAAATACACTCTCACACATTTGGGTATACAAGCTCTCACACTGACACATTCATGCAATTTCTGCCTATGCGCTACACGAGCGCGAGTAGCAGAAAATGTTCGCTTTTACATGTTTGCATGCTACATGGGCCGATTTATGTTGTTTTGCGTAAGATCAAACATAGTAATTTGGATTTAAGTGAGTTTTATACACATAAGTTAGCCCATGTTTACACTAAATTAATTAATTATTATCAACTATAATAATTTCTAATACAGTTATTAATTATTTTACTTGTGCTCACTTATACCTCCGTCCCCTATAGCTACCATGTACACTTCAACTATAATGTAAATAGAAACTAGTAATAATACAGTTAAAAAAAAAAAATATATATATATATATATATATATATATATATATAATAATAATAATAATAAAGAAAATAAAAATAAGAACATCTGTAATAATACTAAGAAAGTGATAATGACAACAATGATAACCTTTATTATAACAACCGCAGTAAACGTAACAACCATAACAATAACTGCAATTTTAACAAAAAGTAATAACCATTTAGTAGCTTCGGTCAGAATAATAAAGATATGATAATTATTATTAATGAGTATGATAATAAGAATGTAATCGAAGCAGTTTGGAACAAGAAACTATGGTACATTATGCAGGTAATCAATTATTAACTTACGTCTGTATTTGTAGTTTCTGAGTTTCATTTTAAAAGTTACTGGAAGAGAGTTAAAAATAACTGGGCCCATATATTTGGCTTGGATTCTTGTATGGTACTTTTTGTAAGATGGCACTTTGGCTTTCTCATCTGCAGACGCCCTTGTAATTCCAGACCTGGTTACAATATTAAACTTCTGTTTGTTTTTTATTACATAGTTTAATAGTTGGACTGTGTACAGTTTTGGTACGGTTAACAATTTTTTTGAGTCGATGTTGTGTTCCTTACTTGTTATAATAATAATAATAATAATAATAATAATAATAATAATAATAATATAACAACAAGAAATTACAGAAGATATATTATTAAAGACCCTAATATCTCGGATAAGTGCAGAAAATGCAGAAAAGAAAGTGAAACAATTAAGCATATTTTAAGCGGATGTGAACAGTTAGCAGCTCGATTTTATATAAAAAGACATAATGATGTAGCTGCTATAGTTCACCAAGAAATCGGAGTTAAATACGGCTTAATTAAATCTAAGCAACCATATTACAAATATGTACCGGAAAAAATTTTAGAGAATGACTATCATAAATTATACTGGGATAGAACTGTGCTGACGGATAAAACAGTGGAATATAATAGGCCGGATATTATATTAATTGATAAAAAGAAGAAATCAAGTGTATTAATAGATATCGCTGTCCCAGATAGTAGAAATATAAGTAAAGTTTTCGAGGATAAAGTCAATAAATATGAAAAACTTAGGGAACAATTGAAGCATATGTTGAAGATCAATACAGTTAGAATAATACCGCTAGTTGTTGGAAATAATGGCATAATACCGAATAGCTTAGTTAAGAACATAAGTAACCTAGGACTGGCGCCATATATAGTAGACATGATACAAAAATCAATTCTATTAAACGCCGCTACAAATGTAAGGACCTTCCTTAACCATCAAAATGGAGAAAATTTATAATGCTTGCTAGACATATTAGCCGTATTATAAAGCAAACCAGCAAAGGCTGTGATTCCTTGGATAACAATAATAATAATAATAATAATAATAATAATTTCTAATCGTTAAGTCATTATAAAGAAAAGGAATAAAAAGGAGATTGTATTCACTCCGAGAATGTTCTTAGAGTGTATTTGGAACTATTAGAAGGGATATAAAAAAATTGTAAATATAGTCTATTATTTATTACGTCATTTATTTTTGACTGGCTTCGTGATACTATACTGGTACGAACAATACCACTTTCTCTCAATGAACATTATTACTCCTCGAATGATCCAATATCTAATATCCTAAATTCCTTGGCTGAAAAAAACATCAAATACAATTCGGATTTCCTACTGTTTCCAAAAGAACCATCATGAGAATACTCGTCACTGAATGTAGACTTATCACTCTTGAACCACCGAACATCTAATAAGGACCAATATACAGTTCGCCAGAAAGGCATTGAAAACATGCAAACTTACACACACGATACGCACGTTTATACAGATGGAGCGAAAGTAGATGTCGCCAGGCCAGTGCTCACTTCCACAGCAGGTGCCTACCTAATTTCAGGTGAAGTTTAAGCAGTGAAGCTACATGATTATTGCTCCGCATTGGAAGCTGAACTATATGAAATCCTCTTTGGATGGGAAGCATGCTGAGATGTGTGAGAACGATAATAAAACAATATATAATTATTACAGATTCTCTGGCTCCCCTTCAAGCTATTCGGTCACTTACCATAACCGGTCCACAAGTATACAAAATAAGAACTACCGCGCATCGCATTACCCAAGAGGGAATGCAAGTAGGGTTCCTTTGGGTGTCGGCACATATTGAAATACCCGGAAACGACCTCGATGATAGAGATAAATTAGCAGACACGAATCATTTATTTTTCGAATGCAGTCGATACAACAACACTTAAACAGTATTACATAATAATTCATTGGTTAATCTTAGAGTAGACCTTCCCCATGTAAAATAATTTCGCTCTTGGTTACAGATAATATCGCCTTATATTGCATATTACATACTCATTTATAATGTCATTAAAAATTGTAATTTAACCTTGACCTAATATAATGGCAGATGGGTTATCTTGCATATAAGCCAAAAAAAAAAAAAAAAAAAAAAAAAAAATGTAGACCGGGTCGCCATGGAAACGTTGTCTACCCCTATACCATTTAATGCCCCATCACCAGAAATAGTTTCCTTCCTACGTAGAAGTTTGAAAGAACATATTGCATTTCATCCTGGTCCCAACAAGTAATCTTTCTAAGAAATATCAAACTGAACACTGAACCTTGGTGGCCACCGATCCAAATGTCCAAAAAAAAAGAATTCTCTGTTCTTAATAGGTTGAGACTGGGACACACATCCACACATCCGTATCCCACAATCATATCCTTCAAGGAGCCCCTCCGCCAATTTCTTGCCCATTTTGCAATGCAGCAGTGGTACCTTCTGTTGAGCACATCCTGAAACAATGTAAACGTTTAAGTAGAAATAAGAAAGAACACATTTTCTTAGTCAATCGCCCAGAACAGGTTCAGACTGTATTAACATTCCTCAACACAAATAACTTTTTAGGTAAACTATAATAATTTCTATGCTCGCCATGCCGTAATGACCCTAGCACAATTATACACGGCAATCGAAGAGATAGTAAAAATAATAGAAAAAAGAAGCATAAACATATAAAATAACTGTTTGATTAAATAAAATCTAACTTCTCTTCTTGTTTGTTTTTTTTTTTTTTTTTTTTGAATTCAGTCCCTTTATTCTTAAATATAAAACTGACATACATCTGTGCCATAGAAATATACACTTTTAGTTTTTAATATTTGATTATATTTTCGAATTTCAAGAAGACAATTCTTTATATTCGTTTTTATCTCTCCGTGTGCTTTCAAATCGTAATATTTGAATTCTTCTATTCCTCTTAATACACTTTAATTCGAATTCCTTTTTTCTTTTTTTTTTTTTTTTTTTTGCATTAATTTCTTCACACTATATGATTTGATTTTTTTATAGTTAGAACGATGGTCTTTATGCAGACTGAATTTGAACAGACGGTCTCCGTAAGGACTTATCTATAAAGTGAGTGAAAAAGATACTTCCGAGATATTTAAAATCGAACGTAAATAGCGATAAACATATATATATTCAAAATTTTTTTTCAACTTTCCAAAAAGAGTTACAACTGAAAAATGAAAAGTTTTTGCTGGGAGTTTTTAATTCTAGTTTACTCCACTTGTAGCAGGAGAAGTTTTAGCATTGATAATACAGTCCCCGTTTTCGTTTTCTTTTTTCTGATTCGATTGAAAAAAACAATTTCGCCAGAATAAAAGAGAAAAAATGTAAGAAAATATATTGCGGAACAAATGATTCTTTACTTTGTTCGTCGTAACTATGCTTGAACGTACGAAAATGCGCGGTACCAAACAAAATGGAGAAGTAGCAATTTAGTTTTCATCTTTAATCACTGAAATTCACCACCTTCCTTACAGAGTAAGCGCTTGTACATTTCTCGAAAAAAGCCGTAGCTCAATAATCACCTTAAAAATTTTCAGTTGAAATAAAGAATGACAGAGGGGAAAAAATGGCCGACATTCTTCTGTTCCCAGGTTGTTAGGAAAATAGAAGAATGCTTTTTTTTTTTTTTTAATTTAGTAAAATTAAGTTTTTCGGCATTTTCCTAGAACCAGCCTACCGGTAAAACATTTCTTCGCAAAACGGAAGGAAAGTAAAGACAGGACCGCACGAATTTACAATCGCAAAGAAAGATTTTAATTTTCCGTTCAACATTCAGTTTGAAAATAAAAAAGTATCGAGAAAAATTCCGCTCTTACTCGATTTAAATATTACAAAAAATTTCAAATTGTTCAAATAACAACGCTACTTCTTCGGATAAAAATTATTTACCTAAATACACTAACAGAATACGACTAGGAAACGTAAATCGCATTTTATTAAAATTAATAATACTTTCCGAATTGTGTCAATTCATAATCACGGCGTACTAATAACTTTAATTCGGTGTGGCGTAAATACGGTTAAAGTTTTTTAGCGGGAAGAATATTCGAACAAAATATGATTAGCATCACAAAAAAAAAAAAGAAAAAGGTGCGTAGAAAGGGGGTTTGGAAAAGACAAAATGGAGCAGCAGATGCGGATGGAAACCGAGGAAATGCTGCAAATGGAGACCACGATTGAAACGAGGGTGACAAATAGTCGAGATTGCGGAGCGTTTAGGAGAGGGCAAGCATCTAGAAATCCATAGACGAGCAAGAAGAGATGGTTGAATAAAGAGGAAAAAGGAACCAGAATTGGAAAATGTATAAGAACAACAGTTATGTAGTCTTCAATGAGTAGTGCCATTTAAGGTAAGAAGAGCGATATTAAAAGTTGAAAATGTGCCGAAAATTGAAAAGGAAGAACGGACTAATGAATCTACGATCTCGTTCAATGCCTAAATGGCCAGAAATCCATTGAAGAGTGTTAAAAATGAGCAACAATGGTTAGATGTTAGATTCGACCATGAACAGAAATAAAGAAAACAAAGTCCCACTGCACAAAATTAAATAGGATCGAGCATCTTTTTTTTTCGCATGTAAAAGCGCAACTTACATTTCAACTTTTTGGACGCACCTTGCAACTGTACTGTGCACGCCGGTGGTAATCAAAGCCTTTGGGGTTCTGAAATATTACTGCAAATTTTTAATATATGAACATGTTTACGTACGTTTAATAAATGGATTCTACAGAATTATTCTGGGTCCATTGCTAATTTCCAACATTCTTCATGATATTTGCGGTTTTTTAGTTTCAGGTAGCTCCCAAGATCGATGATGCTAACACAAGTTAAACTGATCTCCTTCTGAATTCACAGTGTTGATGAAAACACTTTACATTGCAAAGCTAAGTAATTCATAAAAGAAGACGACGATGATTTATTTCCTTTTCAAAGTCCCGGTGTACGATAATTTCTTTATTTTTCGGAAACCGCTGCACCATGTAAACTCGCCTAATGTGCCACATATTTTTATTACGTCAAGTTGTTTAAAATAAAAAATGATTGATATACATTTCAAAAAATGTAATATTTCGCGGTATAATATTTTACTCTCCGCAAGGATCTTAATATTACATTAATCAAAGAGGTACATGTCCAACAGTATCAACGATTCTTCGATAAACTCAATCTTAGCAATAATCCTAATATACATTTCGGATGTCAAGAAATACGCGTTGCCAGGCAATCTTAGGAGAAGATTAAAAAGAAGATAGTGCTGGGCCGCTTTCTCTCATCATAATGGCATTATAACTAGTATCCGTCGTCCGTAAGGAAATGTTCGCTTTCGTATCTAATCGATAATAGGACTACTGTCAAGCATGCTTCAGTCATTATTGGAGTAGTGAGCTAGCATACCTTCTGTGTGTTACCAAGTATCCGAAAGATAAGTGGCTCCAACAAAATAGAACAAGAAAGAGAAGAGGATATCACGCGTCAGTGGGCCAATATTTCTTAACAGCACATAATATACACTTGTAATTTAATATAATGTATATTATGATCAGTTGCCTCATATGCACTGGGAGAGGAGGCAATGTTGCTTTTAATTTTTTTTTTTTTTTTCAGACCATTATTGAGAAATACCAATTATCCAGGTTTGGCCAGTGTGGCTAAATAAAAGAAAAAAAAAAAAATTAAGGGCCTAGTCTAGTTTCTTGCTTAAAAAAAAAAAAAAGCGGTATTTTTTTTGGTATTTTTCGATAATTTGCTATTTATAAAACAATATCCAAAAGATTAGAGTCAGATGGTAAATATTTTTGAAATGGTAGGCTACCGAAGTGAAGCCGCTCGATAACCAGAGTTACCGTACTTTCATCGCTAGAGAGTTGTGTCTGGTAACTGCGCTGACTCACAAGCTCTGATATCATGTTTCTGTAAAATTTTACATGAAGAACCGGGTTTCTCGTCTTGAGTTGTTCTTTGACATCGGCGATATTGTAAGTGGCACTGTAGACGTGTATGGCTTGTCAGAGTTATTTAAAATATGCTCTGATTTGATGGAGCACGGGTACATACGTTTACTATCCTGGGTCGTGTAGAACAGCTAAAATTGAATTTCAAATGAGTGAAAATAATGTATACGGAAATCGGAAAGTTGCGAAAGAAACTCCCTTGCAAAAATTATGAAATAAAATATACCCGTAACGTCAGCGATGGCGATAGTACTACTATTTCTAAAGATATGTGGAAGTGGAAAAACTAGAATGTTATCTACACGTCAAGAAAAACATGAAAATGCGATGCCGAAGTGAATAGAAGCAAAATGTAGGGTTTGCGAGGCAGAAGTAAGGACGTAGTAAAATTAACTGATAAAGTCATAAATGGGCTCATGGTTTGGCCATAATAAGACATCAGGATAATGTAGACGAAGTGAACTAAGCGATTTGGACTACATACTTTCACATGGATTTAATTAGCAAAAAGCCGCATCATCAAAAACTGGCCGGCCGGTGCCGACAATTGGTGCAAGTATCACCGAGCGGTTGTTTCAATATAAAGAACTTCAAGCATAATTATCTTCCACTAGACATAAATAAATCTTACGATAAGAGCGAATTATTAAACAGGTGCAAAGGGAGCACAATACTCCTAAATAATAATGACAGTTACAATGGGCTTGTTATTTTGCTCCAAAATAATCTTCAGCTGGCCAATATTATTTTGCTGTTCGGATCTCTAATGACGGCTTTCAATTAATACTAAACATAGTTAACACTATGCTATGCTAAAGATTATGTTGATCAGCATGATATGACGCGCATCTAATTAGCAGAGAAAAGATACCACAAGGTGTTTCAAAAGAGTCTCATACAGGTGTTATAACTGTAGCGGTTGAGCAGCAATTTTTCGAGCTGGCGAAAGGCGAATTGTAGGGACCTGGATTAGACGAATAACTGTAAGTATGATAAATTTAAATATCTATGACACATTAAAACTTTAAACGCGTTTTCTTTGAAACAGCATTTTTCAGAATGTCTGCAGTTCTAAATGGCGAACAAATCGATAAATCTATTTGAAATTTTAACGGAAATACTCGGCACATCTTTTTACATACAATGAACTAGGGTCCTCCTTTTGATCCGTTAAAAAATGCAAATTTGCAAAAAATGGGTGTTTCTTTTTGGAAAATTCGAAACTTTTTTTTCTCAAAATATTGCTATTTTGTCAATTTTCAATATCTTTCAAAAATCCTAGTTCACGGCGTCTAGAATATTATCTAGTTTAAAGTCTTTTTCGTTGTTTTTTTTTTTTGAAATTTCAAACCTTCTGACGTCGCTTACAACTGCAGCCGTTTTCTTACTTTTTTTTTTTTTTTTTTTTTTTATGGGCTTCTAAGATCTCAATCGTGATTCCATATTTTAACGTGAAAAAATTCGTATAATTACATTAAATGATACTAAAAATAAAATACCAAAATCCTCTGAAACATTTGACGCTTAGTTATTCTTTTTCAGAAATTCCAGAAAATTCATCCCATTTTCCATAGCCCCTTAATATTCAAAGTTTTAATTCAGAGGTAGAATGACGTTCGCATGAAATAATTCACTGTGTAACCGCGCTGAAACTATTGTTAATAGATAATAAAATTTATAAACTAATTTAACGACTGATGATTGATTACTTGGCGATTTATTATTATTACCGGTAATTTTGTTTTTTTATTTCTATTTACTAAATTTTACAATCAAAATATGACAAAACTAGCTCTACAGCAGAGCAACTATAGTACAATTGTTAACGTATCGTGACAAAATTAAATTGCCGACAAATACGCAATGGCGCAGAGATGATTCTTTCTATCATCATCGAACTTAAAATAATCTTTAAAAATAGTGTTATAAACTCTTCGCTTGCTTCCACTAACTTATTACTTTATCCAATTTGAACTTTCAACTTTAACCACAATTCCCCATTGTTTCTTTCGCATTTTTTCTTCTCTGTTTGGAACTTTTAAAATACTCGCACATAATAATTGTGTGTTGCATACACACACACCGTGACAAACATAAAATGCTATTTTGCCTGTTGTCCGCAAACAAAGGTGTGTAGATGTAATTAATACAGGAAGAGAAATAGGCCACACTGCGCGAAGAATGTTGCATTGCGGTCGTAATTAACAAGTTGTAAAAGTTTGCCGCCAGATAATTTCATTTCATTTTCATTTTCGTTAATAATGTTTATTTCTGAAGAAAATTCGAGACTAGAGTTGTGTTACTCTCTTTCGCCGTATATTATGAACTGTTATTTTATCAGGAACGACTCTATATCAGTCACAGAGAAACAGATGAATTTATTGTTAGTTATTAAACCGGAGGAATACTCAATAACCGAATCGTTTTTTATTTTTATTTCGTTTCTGTTAATTAGAGCTGTATTCTTTTTTTCGACATCTTGTTTTCTTTTTTATCTCTGTCTCGCTTGGTTTTAAAATTAATCAAAATGATATTTGATTCGTTCCGATGTTCAGCTTTAATGCAATGTCACTTATCTACTAATTCATTTTTCAATGTTACTTTCACCTTAACTATTGCCGTTGATCACACTATATTCTTTGAATATTTTGATACTTTCCATTTGAATTCTTTTAATAACTTCATTTTCTGTAATCTATTTCATTCATTTCCCCTTTAGCAACATATCCGTTTTTTTAACGTTGCTTTATTAAATTAATTCGAAATATTCATTCAGATGAAACACTTTCAATTTTATTATCAAAGATATCGCCGGAATATCTCGAACAATAATACCGAACAGAAATAGAGAAGGGTACTTGAAATAAATTTTTAACATTTTTATTTTTCTAAAAAACCTGACTGTTTAATAGAAATTCGTTGGCCGAAGAACCAACGTTAAAAAATAACCGGAGCCTCTCTTCCTGCCAGCTCACACTAAAATTCACTGATTGCAGCGATTTTGCGCAATAAAAACCTAGAGAGCTGAAAATGGATATAGGCTGTCGATATTTCTATCCGAGAGAAATTCTAACACAATCTGCATAGAACCCGTGAAGTTGCAGCGGAAAAATTACGCGTAGTTAAAATGTTATTTTTTTAGTAGTATTATTACTTACATTGGTTGGCATTTTAGTCCTTATTACTAGTACTAGAATTAGTATTATTATTATCATTGTTACTGTTCTGCTATTATTAGTTATATTTTTACTGTTATTATTATTATTATTATTATTATTTTCGACTTTCTTGTCGTTTAAATTATTCTTATCCGCAATCTTGATATTAAGATGACGCGGCTTATAATTTTGGAATTTGCAGAACTAACCAAGCCGGTTTTCGAAAACCGAAATTCCGTAACGGGCAGGTCTGATTTTGGATAAACCGAGGCGGAGAGCTTCCCCGTTTATTGTGAGAGTCCGCCTTCATCACATTGAGAGATAGACCAGGTTTGGAGGAGGCTGCCCCGGAAGGCCTCCGTTAAACGAATTCATTAGCTAATATAACACAATATATCAGGATACAAATAATTAGAAGAAAATAATAAATAAGTAAATAAATAAATAAATAAATAAGCAAATAAGTAAGTAAATAAATAAATAAATAAATAAAACGATACTAAAAGTAGAACAAAAGTAGACTAGAAGGTAAGCAGCAAGCACGAGCTAAAATAAGTACGGTTTATACGATTACGCGCAGACGAATAAGATCATAAATCGAAATAACACGTTTAGAAGATAAAATTAATTATTACATAAAGTGGAACAACCTCACGGAACACGCTGATAAGACCGAAAGCAACCAGTTGCACATGAAATAACCACGAACAGTTAAAACAAAACATACGTCCAGAATCATTTGTTGTCCGCATTTCAACAACACGATTGCTTTACACTTGAACCGAACTATTATGGTTTATGCCGCTTTCAGAGAAACACACTCGGAATAAGAAAGTCGGAAACTTATCTTACAAGTTGAGGAGATAGTAACGCAGATGGCCAGTGTGCGCTACACAGTTGAGATTATTTTAAGCTGGTTTGGACTGTAAGATAGAACGGTGTATGGTGTTTTGCCGCATTGTGACTAAGCAACGTGGAAAAATTTACATAAGCCGAGATCAATACAATAAGCTAAGAACTCAGGATAAGCGCGATGCCGATATGGTATTCACAATAATGGGAGCTCAGATGCGATTGAAAAAGAAAGTTTACCCGAATATTTAATAATAGGATTCGATCAAAATAATGAGTCGACAATCGCTAGGACTGGCTTTACAAAATGAATGCAGCAGATGCCGGTGTTCTATCTTATACTGCTAATTTACAACAGAGAATTCCTTAGATTATTGCAACAATTTATATTGGTATTTATTATATGTAGCGGCTAGCTGTCAGCGATGTTGAATTAAAATCATTCTTTGGTTAAATCGTTATTTCTCGAACTCTTCGAAAGTCATCTTTTGCTTTAATTTCTACGTTGCCTTTATTACTAAGATACCGCGAGTTTGTCGATCAATAGTTGCTACCGTAATATCTAGTCTTAGCCGTATTTTGTATAGTGTCTTTTAAAAGTCATTTCGTTTTATTCTTTCTAGTCGCGCAATTCTTTTTGTACACATTCAAGATCATTTTTAATCCATAAATCGGTACTGAATAAAGAAGAAAATATATTTTCTGTCTAGTCGTCATATTGTTGAGTAATAAGCGAACACTTGGGCTTCATCATGGTGATATTTCCTTAAAATTCCTTTCATTTCAAAAACGTCTAGTGTGGTAAATCATCTGTTTTTTTTTTTACATTCCTTGCACGTTTCGGTCTTTGTTATCCTCATTTACTTCAGATATGTGGCAAAATTTCTGTATCCTGATAAGAACTGTGAAAATCAAAAAAAAAATCTAAATGTTCATCTCCCCGTTTGTTCCAATTCATATTTTTATTGCCACTGATCTATTAATTACATTTTATTTGATTAATTTTTGACTTCAAATTTGTCTGCTCAATGTTGCCAAACTTTACAGGTTTTTTTATGTAATTTATCATGTATAAGGGTAAGTCTGCCGTCACTATCCCTGCGACAATGTAAGCAGCGGAATAAGAAATTGTTCTATAGACAGATATGATGTTTAATGGAATTTTTCTCTGTACTAGCTTTATCTTTTTTTTTTTTTTTCGTGATATAAGGAAAGTATAGGAGCTAGGCGTTACTTTCTGGCTGCAAGGTATCATACTTGGGTTAATTTTGAAATTTTTATACTTACTCCCCGAATTTTGAAAAATCGTTGGGAGGGAGTAAGCGGAGGTAACGTTAGTTTCTTGATCGAGAGTAATACAAATAATACCAAAAAAAAAATGTTAATTTCAAGCTGCGAACAGAAACATTTTTGGTTAGACTTATTCCGCTACCACTTCAGTAATTTGCAAAGTTCTTCAAAAAAAAAATCATAAATATCAGACTGCGGTCGGTATTCGAAAGTCAGAATCTCCTATCTAAATTTCAATGTGGTTTTTCTCAAATTCAGATCAACAATAATGTACCAACATGAAAATCCATTGCTCGAGCTATGGCAAGCAGTCATCACCTTCTGGATGTGTTCTTTGATGTGACACATTCTTTCGATACTACACCTAAATCTATAATACTGAAAAACTTTCACAAGTGGGGCTTCCGCGGTTGATTACCCCCTGTTTGTGGAAAATTTTCTCTAAGATCTTTGTTTCAGGACTAAAATCAAAAATGTAATAATCCTCGGTTGGAAAACTGGAAAATGGAGTTCCGCAGGGATTGGCGTTGAGTACGCATATCTGTTCACCATTGCCGTCCATGATGTCGTCAATCAAGTTTTCACTTTTAAAGTGGCACACTTCGCTGACGACGTTACAATTTTTCTATGCTGTTCAAATGTGGAGCTTGGAGAAGCGGTTTTACAAAAATCTGTAAATAAACTCTCACTTTGGTCTCAGAGGAATGGTTCCACAACAGCTAAGACACGAACAGTACACTTCTGCAGACATACACGTTGTGCTCGCTCTGTGAATATACTTCTTGATGGTTCTCTCATTCAATATTCTCCATCGTTTTGATACATAGATTTCATTTTCCGTCAGAATCTAGTTTGGAAGCACCACGTCACTGATTTTAAATAATTACGCATGAACAAGTTAAATATTCTTAAAAAGTTGGCTCACACATCATACAGAGTTCATCGCCCCTCTTTAATGATTATATATCGATCAATAATACGTTCTAAATGTGATTATGGAGCCCACTCTTCTCCTCTGCAGCATCCAAACCTCTTTTATCATTACTGGACAGTATTCAATATGCAACTCTCTTCGACTCGCGCTATCGGTGCTTTCCGAACATCTTCTATAACGAGTCTCATCCGCGAAGCTTAGGAATAGCCTCTAGCGATGCGCCGCGACTATCGTACTTCAAATTTACTCTTAAAGACCATCTTTAATACTAATGTCCCAGCGGCAGAAGTTGTATTAGCATCGCAACAAGAACTATCCAAACGCAATCTTTACCTATTTCTTCAAGCATCCTAAATTTTACATTTTCCCTTTCGATTTATTTATACGAGACTTACTAAATATAGGCCCTCAGTCACCTCGAGCTTTTGAGGGCCCAATCTACAACTCATCGGATGATTTATCTCCGTAGACGAACAGCACGGTTTCATTTGATTATTCCCTGCTACATCAAAAAGAAAGATCCAAGTTTGCAATTGTTCATAAGCTATTGTTATTTAAAGAAAACGTAGTTTACTACACTGATGGATCCAGATCGGAAAGCTCAACAAGATGTGCTTTGGTGTGCAAAAATAAAATCATATTTAAGCTTTACCATACTCTTTCACGGCGTTTGTTTTTCAGAATTGTATGGTAAATTTTCTTAGCCTCGGCGTATGCGTCAGATATGCACCAGACAAACGTGTAACTATTGTAACTGACTCCATGCTCGCTATGAAAAATATAAAGAAGTCAAAAAGCATTTATGAGATCTTTGCAAAAAAAAAAACCGATCTTTCATTCCGTTACTTATATGGATACCGGCACATTCGGTCATTTTGGGGAACACAATCGCCGACAGAGCAGCAAAAGAACCAACACTGATACGAGCCCCGCTTCGAATATAAGGATCCCACTATCAGACGTTAAATGTCTAATCAAAAAACTTTTCTGTATAATCCGGCAAGACAAGTGAACCAACTCCAGACCATCACACGCCTTTGCCTCACATTAAAGACAACGTGCTGTCCACGGAATCACTTCCACTCGTTTCGTAAGGACCAGGCCGCTCTGTGTCGGCTTCACAACGGGTATCTCCGTTCCGCTATGCTGCTCATACAACGTCCCTATCCCCGTTACTCATTCTCCCGTCCTATGTCCATTACTCTAAAGTCTGCGGCTCAAGAACGTCGTATTCTCTCTTCTTGATTACGTTAACAATTTCTGTTACTTTGAGCGTGTATGCCAATAAATTTTGACTCGAAGGAATCTTTAAAATATCGTCAATCGAAATGCCTGACGAAATTTAAATATAGTCACAAGTAGAACTCGTTGACCGTTTATAGTGCTTTCGAAAGCGCAAATATCCCCACATTCTTCGCTGACGACCGCATTAATTCTATCAGTAGACAAGGACTGTTTGTCAAATCTCATCGGAAATATGCAGAGTTGTAAATAACATTTAGTTTTCTTTTTCGTACGTGACGACTCCCCCAGCTCGCACTTTTCACGTTTAAATTGAGTAACACATCGCGATATCCTCTCGGTCCAACTTCGTCGTCGTTACTAAGTAAAGTTTTGGTTAACGCCATAATCTTCGGGCAACAGGAAATCACTAATCAAATGTTCCTTATACGCTTTCAGCTGTATATTCATATTTACCTCCCGTGTTACTCGCATTCCACTTTAGTTTTTTTTTTTTCGTTCCCTTTTTGGTCTGACGTTTTCTGCTAATTATTCCACGGCTAAAGCATGATAAAAGAAACAAAACGTACGGTGGTTATTTCCGGCATTTGAGAGACCATCATGAGGTTAGTAGTAGTAGATTTATTTATTTATTCAGGATACTCGGCATCCGATATAGCCAATTATCTGTTTAAATTAATTAATCCAGTTCAATAGCGAGTGCTTTACTTTTTGTATTATGTAATAAAGTGAGTCCGATGGTGCCGGGAATTTAAAATTAAAATTCACAATGTATGATATTGAACCCAACGACAATTTTTTCTTTCAGTTGCTTTTATTTGTCTTGGTTCTTTTTAATTTTTTTTTTGTGTGTAGACGTAATACGCTGTACCGTGTTTTTCAACTGCTGTAGTACGAGGATGCGCGCTTTGTTCTTATGGATATGGTTAGTCTGCCGTCTGGTCTGAATCCGACTGCCTAACAAGTTTGTTGATCAGCTGAGTGAATTGCATTGATCGATTTCAAAGTAAGGAATATCTGAAAGAATGTGGATCAATCCATCTATGTCTTCGGTGAAGGTGGCTACTATACTGATCGGATCGTGTTATCCTTGAATTAAGGTTAAGAGAAGACAATGAATATTCATTATCGGTAATGTTTCTTTCTGCGGGCTTTAAAAGTGTAGGCAATTTTTGTTTTTTTACGTTTTGATGGTGAAGGTTTTTGAAATCTGCGTTTGCTCCGTTGTCTATGGCCTCTGCAGCATTTCGATGCTCTCTGCTTTCTGATTTGTAGCAGTTCCAAAGGAATGGCTCCCCTATGTTATCTGTACAGAGTTAAGCCCCACCGTAGTTATCTGAGAAGCATCCGGGGTTTATGAGTGAGGTCGTTCTTAGTTACCTGCTTGAGTTTTTCGGTGTTGATTGCCATACTATTTTCAGAGACAGAGGCTCTCGAGTGTTTTCCTCGGTGGAGGCGGTTCCGTTTTACGAAACTGAAGCGGTTTTGATGTCTGTGGCAGAGAGGACGCTATCTTCTACGGATGGAGCAGTGAACGGCGTGTTCTGCGTACCCGTTTGAATAAATATTCGGTGTTCGCGTTCATTATGAACTATTATGAAAGAGTCGGGTAAGGGTGGTAGATATTGACACTGTCACATACAGCTGCCTCCTCCAGCTGATTACGTGATCAAACTCTGAGTCATTGGGTTTAACTGGAAGCGGAGAAATTTCAGAGACTAATTTTAGATTTAATAGTCTCTCAAGATAGACTTTGACAACAGAGTTTTGGACGGTTGGGGATAATATAATTTTTTGGGTAGGGGGCCGGTGATTGTATTATTATTCACGGTGATAGCGGCTCCGTTATGAAAGAGTATGTCTGTGATATTTTTCGATTTCAACGAAAATGAGAACTCGGTTATTGCTAAGTTTGAAGTGCGCAATATTATGTTTTTTCGACCTCCTACTAGAGAATTTTAAGGGCATTGAAATAGGCTAAAGGATTCCGACGTATGGAATTAATTATTACAGGTGCAATAAACAAAAGTCCGATCGTAATAGGCTTAGGAAAAAATTTCAGAAAAATTTTACTTAATTTTTAGTTTTCACTTTTAATTTTTCGCGGTATGCCTTTGTATTTCCGGAAAATTTTTATAGAAAAATAATGAAACGAAATTAATTTTTCGAGAAGGATAAAAATATGATGAATACGAATATTTCAAATAATAAGGAAAAAGAACGTCGCGTTTATAATATCTAGAAAAATAAAAATAAAACACACTAGAGCGTTATTACAATCTCTCACTCTGCGTGCGGCCCTCTCTTTGCGCGATTAGCGGCCGCGTTCATAAACAAATTGGTCGTTTTTGTAATGTTATTACTCTCGTACAAGGCATAAAAACAAAATTATACGTAGCCCTGAATTTGAGAGAGAAAAAAAAAGAGAACGGTAGGAAAAGAGAGCAGTAGTCTGTTATTTAAAGAGTCATTTTGTTTAATTTGGAAGAAACTACGAGGCAACATTTTCGTTTACGCTAAAGTGTACCTTTCGTTTTTCGTTCGTTTTTTCCCTCAATTTAGGCTCTTCGCGCGGGGTAAAATCGCGGTAGAATTTTTTAAAATGTCAGCCCTTAAATAACTGTGGAAAGTCGAAACAAATTATAATAGCCCTATAAACGTCGAGCATCAGAAACTAATTAGTATTTACTTATTTACAAATCTTGTGATAGAGCGTATATCTTCTTTCAATTATTTTCAGTAGCGGGTTATCTCTTATTTTTTTTCGTTTTTTTGTTTTTATTTTCACGCTGTTAATTGTACCGCCTTCTTCAAAACGAAATTATTATTAGCTTTTTTTATGAAAATACACCGACTAAACCACACCACTCCAGAATTTAGTACAGCCGTAACAAACATTATTAGAACTTTATTTCTTCCTGTTTTTGCGTTTTCATAATCGTTCCTGTTTATGTTTTTTATGATTTTTAATGTTCCTATTATTACTACTACTATCATTATTAGTATTATTATTATTATTATTAGTATTATTATTATTATTATTAGTATTATTATTATTATTATTATTAGTAAAATTTTGCGCTTTTTAATGTCTTACATTTTTTGTATAAATCGCTGGTAATGTTTCATTTTAAATGCCGCGAAAAATTAAAATACAATTCTATTTTTTAAAGCTTACCAATCTTTCTCATTATGTTTTTTCCTATTTTTAAGCGATTCAACCCGTTAATTCCCAGTGTCACTTATAGGTGACAGCACTTTATTATTTTTTTTCTACCACAGGGAAATGTTATTTTTAAATTCTACCACTGTTATAGCAAAGCCAATTGATAACACACTATTCATGATTTTTTTCTGCCAACACTGACAATACGTCATTTGTTAAATTCATTCTGTTGTTACGCGCGTAATTGGAGCAGTCTGAGTCTATGTGATCTCTTGCGATATAAAGTGAAATAAAAATGCCCAGACCGTAAGTATTGTTTTTTTTTTTTGTTTTTGTTTGTTTTGTTTTTTTTTATTATTTTTATTATTTTAAAAATAAGCCGTTGGTCTCACAGGGAAAAAATTTTATTAAACAAAGATACAAATTACAAAAATTACAACTATTTTAACTTATTCTATAAATAACAATAGTAATAAACCTAACATAATATTTAATTAAAAGTATATATATACATATTACAATACATAACATATAGCGTAATATGCATACACCGGTACGCGCAGACAGCTTAATATTTCCAGATCGAAAAACCATGATCTTCTGATAGAAACTTAAAATCCGGGAAGGACACGATAAAGTCAAAACCAAAATTCATAAATAAAGAAGCATTAAAGAGTAGAGAGATATCGTAACTTGATCTTCAATCTTTGCACCATTTCTTCAGCCATTCCTGCACCACCTTTTTCCACACACCAATTTTTTTCCCCTCTAGTATATCATTAGGGATTGTGTACTTATTTAAATTAATCAGCACCGAGTCATTATCAATTTGTAGATTTACACTGCGGGGGGATAAATGTGTAACATACGTGTATTACTTTGGTTTCTTGTTACCCGAATTTTCTGCTTAGATGGTAATTTTATATTTTTAACATTAAATTCTAGTAATCTATAATAGAAATAGTACGTATCAGGGTGTGACATTTCAGCGTTTTCCTTCCACAAATAATTGATCTAAAGTCGATTTGCTTCCAGTGGGGGAGTATAAGTTTCACAACAACTTTTCTGAATTTTTCTTATTTTATTTATTTCCGTTTTTTTTTTTTTTAGCCTCACATAATATATTTGAATTCCTTATGATATTCTAGACATTATTATTGAATTGTAGTATATACGTAGTGTTCGATGTGCTAGTGTACCTACCTTATTTTATATAAAGCTAGAATTGCGACTGTCTTTTTTTCGGGAGTTTAAAATTTGAATGTGTTTTTTCCAGTTCAAGGATTTATCAATATATATATATATATATAAATATATATATACCTAGATATTTA
This sequence comes from Icerya purchasi, assembly GCA_039619475.1. Taxonomy (NCBI): domain Eukaryota; kingdom Metazoa; phylum Arthropoda; class Insecta; order Hemiptera; family Monophlebidae; genus Icerya; species Icerya purchasi. The sequence continues at coordinate 546,474,215 of CM077115.1, forward strand.
AAGTCATTTACGTTCTCTAACGGTGGACAAAAACATGAATATAATTATTTACATAAAGCTCGTGAAGGCAATCGTTATTATAAAGGACAATTCGCGGTTATCTTATGTTTAGAATTGTTACGAATGTGTAATACTTTTGATTTGTTTATATTCGTATATAACCTCCTATTATGTATGATGTGCCTATTTATTCAAATTATCTACATTCTCTTGTAATCATTTTTCCGCGATCTCGTAATTTTTTGTGCTCCATTAATAAAGCATTATCATCAGCAAAGACGTAAACATTTTCACATTTTTAATATGCTTGTGTAACGTGTTGGTGTAAATAGGAAAAAGAATAGATATGGTACCCTGTCCTAAGCCTTATTGAATTGTTTTTTCATTGCTTTTATTCCCTGCGATTTTAACCATATTTCTCGAATTTATTATATAATTTTTAAACCACTTAAGTTGATTATTTTTAATGCCCAGATTTTCTAGGTCTTTGATCAATAATTCGTGGTCAACCAGATTATTACATGTGATGAACGAATAAATAAACTATAATAAAGTGTAAGGTGAAATAAAAATTTACGGACAACTGCGTAGAAACATTTAATCTATTTATAATACTCAATGATAGAGCGCTTAACGTTTCGGTCAGCTTATACTGTGACCATTATCAGAAACGAACTGAGACACTCGAACGCAACCATCGGCCCACAATAACGACGAAATTAGAATAAAAACATTTAATTTTGCGTTATTGTGCGCCGATGTTCACTATAATAAATTGTACTTTACTATTGAAGAACTTATAACATCATTGCTACAACGTTGAAAATACGGCTCCTATGGGTGACACTGGACAATATAATAATATAACTCTATTGTTCTCAATTTATTATAAGTAATAACAAGACTGTTGTTTACATTTCGACTTATAGAGCTGCGTGGTGATGTTGTTTTAGAGCTTGTTTACGTATTACAGGTTGACGTCAGATGAGATTGCCGAGGAGTTGCGTGCCAGGAAGGACCCAGGCGATATTATTTTATTTCCTCCTGATGCTGGTGTGGTGACTGACAAAGACAGTGGAGATGAAAACGAAGCTAATATGTTCTTCATCTTCCCAGTCGCATGCTTCGAACTCAAATAGAATTACAAAACAGATATTCCATCTTTGGAGAAAATCATAATTGTGAGCCTTATCAGGGCGGTCCAGCCCTGGCCTCAAGATGCAGTCCGACTTGGGCCTAGCAGCTACTGCTATTTTAGAGCTCTATTAAAGAGTACCGCAAGAGTTTGGACCATACGACTTATACTTTGATCATTTTTTTACTGGTTTACCGTTGCTACAGGTATTTGCGAAAGCGAAATGTTGAAGGCAGAGGTACTATAAAACCGTCTAGAGAATTGCAATATAGTAAACCATCTATAATCTTCAATCAATCCACAACAATAATGACAACAAATACACATTTATATATAAGTAAATATACTCGTAGAGCTAAGTAAAAAAAGGTGTATACAGTGTTCCAAAATGGCTAAAAAATAAGGTAAGAAATTTCAGTAATGTACCGAATGAAGTTATAAAAAAGCACCCATTTTAATTGCATTATCTTGGATACGATTCGTGCGATCCGGTACGAGGTTAGATCGACAGGTGGACGTCATAGTGTAACTGGTATAAATCCGTTTGTCAAAGCGGCTAAAGACAAAAAAAAGAATTATAGAAAAGCACTTCAAATCGCCGGCGAGCTTATAAAATATTGAAAAATAAAGCTCGAGATCGTGTTAAAGCATCGAATAGTAGCCTCAGAGAGAGCGAGAAAGGAGCCTGCTTGGATAACGACAAACGCTATAAATGTGAAATGTAAATTAGGAGGCGGATGTTAAAAACGCGCGGGAAAATAAAAAATCAAATCAAAATCCGTTAAAGAAAGTGACTCTTGCGTTGTAGAGACGTGCTAAATACAGGACGGAAAGCTGTTCGTAAGGGAAAACGTCTCAAAGAATCGACGAAAAGGACACAGTTAAAATATTAAATTCGATAAATGTTCGAATTATTCCGATTTATAAAACTGATGAGGCTCTTCTCTTTATATCCTTATTAGCGTGATATTTTAATTTTTACGAAAAAATGACCGATTAAAAATTTTACAGAAGTTTTTGATCCAGATGGATTTCCTACCTAACCGAAAAAATAATGAATCCCCCCCCCCCCAGGACTTTTAACGTTGACTTGCGGAAAGATCCGGGAACTTGTCGAATTGCTTTCAGAAAATGCGGAAAATGTGTTGAACGTTTCGATAATTTTGGTAATTTACCGCACCGAAAGAAATACATATATTGCCCCGTAAGTGTACGATCCAAAAATTCTTATTCGACAACAACAGTCGTATACGTGTCAACATTATAATTCACGTTGAACATATTAAGTCAAGCACTATTCACTTCTTTATTACATATGTAAAAACAAACTAAACTAACAATACGCGAGAAATTTAATTATGTAATATTAATTATTATTATTATTTGGTAAGCTTCTCCACAGCTGAAGGTCGCTATTGACTTATCCGTGTAACAGCATTTAGTACGGTTAGCCGCTTTCTTCCCGGTGGTGCTTTGCCTAATATTTTTCCACCGACGACCAAGCAAAAGATGGGGTCGACCAAGCAAAAGATGGGGTCGACCAAGCAAAAGATAGGGTCGACCAAGCAAAAGATGGGGTCGACCTGCATTCTTTGCTTCATATATGTTTCCTTATTTTCCTTCAAGGCAGGTAATAAAATTGATTTAGTTAATCCGGTGCGACGCGGCACCTTCTCGTTTTTTATTTTGTGCAATTAATGTATTATATTCATAAATATTAACATTATATCATTACACTTCCTGTGTGTTGTTAGTTTTAGTTTGTTTTTACATTATAATTCAGTTAACTTCAGGGAGATTTCGGTTCGCATTTCTTAAGACATACGCGTTAACCGCTTTATTTGAACAACGCTGTTGTTATTAGTATATACATGTAAACACACACGATTGGAAATTAGTTTTTCTTGTTGTATGTATTATTATTATTCTTATTATCACGAATACAAATTTTTTTAAATATAGTTAGTGTTACCACTGATTTTTTTTTTTTTTGTCTTCAAATTGTATCAAAAACCGATAATACCTAATTTAGCTAAGTGGTAAAAAAGGGGTACTTTAGCTAGTAACATATATCCTCCATTACTATTATTGGCAAGCAATTGTTAATTGAGTGTTAGATCAGTATATCGTTGACAACATACCCCCTTCTATACATAATATTGCGTCAATTGCATTATGTTAGCCTACTATGATTCCGCTTTGGCAGTAAAAAATAGAGAAACGATCTTTCAAAATAGTATATTTTTCGCGTACTTTGAAAATTCCAGCTTCGCACACGTCTCTAAAATCATTCAATACCTGTTCCGACCTAGCAATTCTCGAACGATATACATAAAAGGGGTTCTTCATTTTTCGCTTATAACCGTTCACAATTCGTTTATCTCATAATTATCTCGATCGTTTGTGGGACTTATTCGTCTTGGGGTTTTATTAAAATAGCGCGCAACAAATTGAACCATTGTGATAGGGGTGCCGAAACATCTGGACGTTTTTAGTTTAACACGACTTTCTTTCCACGTATCTAACAACCAAAATTCATCGTGTCCGATTCGCTGTGATAGCTTCCGCGCGCTATCTTAGCTATTGAATACAATATGTAAAAGTTCTGATCATTAAAAAAAAAAAAAAACTAATCATAATTATCGAAATCGTATTTAAAAAAAAAGACGCGACTTTTTAAATTGAATTTGACGCGAAAGTCAACGTAAAGAAAAAAGATCGGTGACCGAATATGTCAAGTATTCCAAAAAGCTTCGTCACATATTTTTCAAAATAAAACTTGGCGAAGCGATATAAATACGAAGGATAACGTTTGAAGAAGGCGGTAAAAAAAAATAACGAAAAAATGAGAAAAGCAAACGACGAATAACGTGATGAAATATTGAAAAAAGAATAGAAAAAAGCCAATTTCTTCTGATTAAATCGACCTTTTTCCAGCGGTACGAAGAAATAACGAGAATGCAAATTAGCGCTTTAATTATAGGCTCCGTCCCACTTGGTAAACAGGCCAGCAAAAGGCGCTAATATTAATAACGAAATACCTTCAAAACGAGTTAGAAAGAGAGAGAAATTAAAATGAAGAACTAACAGCAACGGTTTATTGCAGCAACATTTGTTGTCTTTTATAAAAGATATGAAAGGTCTAAAGGCCGTCATAGTTTAGCAATTCTTCTTCTCCTTCCTCCACTGTATAGAGGTATATTTTAATGATTCCGCCTGGCTTTTTCCTTATTTATGTTACTACACTATCGGCGAATCATACTCGCACGCGCTCTACCACCGCTGTTATAATTGTCTGGTTTTTATTGTTCGACTTAGCAAGGAACGAGTTATAGCACCCAAAAAGCTGAAAATCAAAGAAGACCACAGCCCCTATTCAGCAATGAAGTAAATAGTTATTTTTAGGCCATAATTTAGAACGGCGAACAAAGCTAGCTAGTTGCAATTAATAATAATTTGTATAAAGGTACGAAACAAAGAGAAGGCTTGAAAAGTGTGAAATTTTAATAAGATTAAAAACGAGAAGAAACAACCTTCATTCGAAAATAATAAAAATGGCGAAAAAAGGCGAAACAATTATCATTACCGCGTTATTCTTTGTTGACACATACTTCGCTCCAAGTATAATAGTCCAAGCAAAATAAGTTTTTGGGTGCCATAACAACAAGAAGGTAGCGACCGTACGGGAAGAAAAGATAAAAATAACTATGTTTAAACAGTTAGTTTTTGTTGTTGGTTTCTTTTGTATGAGGCGGTCAAAGTTGGTCAAAAACCGTTATTTTTAGTCTAAAACAAAAAAGACAACTTAATTTCGTGTAAAAAAACGTTTTAGACAAAAGTTGCGTATTTTTTTTTTTTTTGATACAAATGCAATAAGTCTGATGTCGATCACACGTTTGTGAAGTTTCGATGACGCGTTGTGCATTCTGTCTTTATCGTTTGTTTTTCGAAAAGTGCTTACTATAATAAACATATACAATTCCCACGACTTAAAGATCCAATTTCAGTCTTCCGGTCGGTGAGAATTTTTTTTCATTTTTCTTTTTATTCCCTTTTTTTTTCCTTCTTAGTCGCGTCCATATCTTAGTCGTCAACCAGTCATGTCTTAACCCGCCAGTACTCGCTAGGCATAGCAGGACGCCAGTACTCGCGCATGAGATTTTCTCTCACACGGGATTTCTGTGTAAACTCTACCTAGTTTTTGAACAATCAGGTTGAAAATAATTGTCTGTTCATTCATCATTCTTTTTTTTTTTTACTTTTACACTCCAACTTCCAAAAATTAAGGCTCTGAAGACCATTTTTGGTTAATTTTTTCAATTGGTACCGGTAGGTATACTTAAAAACGCAATAGTCTATATCCGTCATATGAGAATAATAAATACGGCCAAGTCGTGAAATATTCTTCCTATATTCTTTAAAAATAAATTGACTTAAAAAACAACAAAATTAAAATAATATTTATTTACATATATTAATATAAATTTTACCATCTCCCGTTCACATTAATACTTTGAAGCGCTTGAAAAATTATCTAACATCTTTAGAAATTCGCTACTCTATTCTCCTCCGACAATCGAAAAGCCATATATGTACATATATATAGAGTCACGTCCTTTGGTTTTTATCATCTGGAACTGTACACCTTAACGATCTGACTTTTATTCAGCTTTTTCTTCGAAAAATCTTTTTATTGAAATATGTTAATTCGCGTACAACATTAATTTTTTAACTTTGAAATAATCAACTTATTACAATTCTGATTTTTATTTTATCACGTTAATTTAACAAAATCGTAAATAATCATAATAAATTGCAATCCATTCAGCGTCTGAAATTACATAGAAAAAGGATACCCAACTGAAAAATAATAATGCTTTTAAGAAATAAAAAAATATAGAGATTCTGCACGAATTTAAAATTCCCATAATAGCAAATTAGGTAACACAGTGACAAATTATGTAACTTAAGATTTTACAGCTTGCTTCCAGTTGAAGTTTCAGAGATTTTTCAGCCAAAAATGCATGTTTTCATTTTTTTGGACTTGTTTCATCTGTTCTAAAAATCCGAAAAAACTCAGAAAAACATTTTATCATGATATACATATAACATATATCAATTTCGTTGTTGTTAGTTGAATTTCAAGTGGTTTTTCAACCACAAACGTATGATTTAATTTAATTTTTGACATGCTCCACTCGTTCCTTCCGTTTCGAAAATCTGAAATAATTCAAGAAAATTTGTTATCTTACATAACACATATCTCTATTCCTTTGTTATTAGTTGAATTTCAAGAGGTTTTTCAGCCAAAAACGTGTATGATTTCATTGATGTTTTGATTTGTTCCACTTGTTCCACCCGCTCCAAAAATCTGAAAAAATTCAAGAAAACTTGTTATCTTCAAATACGCAACATACATCTATTCCGCTGTTATTAGTTGAATTTCAAAAGGTTTTTCAGTCAAAAATGCATGTTTTAATTTCTTTTGAACCTGAAAAAATTTCTGTAGATAGTTTACTCTAAAATACTTTTTATATATTTTTTTCGTCGTTACTGAATTTTTTAAAAATTTTTTATGACATTTAAAAAATTTTGAACGTTTTTTAAAAATTTTAATTTGGCATCTAAAAATCTGAAAAAAATTACCGTTATAGAACTTTTTCCATCATCTTTAACCTCCAACAAGGATTTTTAAAACGTGATTCTCTATTTGCGTTTTCGGGTGTGTACATATTTAGTATCTTTAAACGAGCAATTCATGTATACATATATATATATATATATATATATGTATATATGTATACAGTGAGCAACATAAACATTGAGACAAAGGTTGAAAAAAATTGAAACAGGTGATATACGGAGAAAAAAAGCAGGTATAAATATCTAATTTATTGAAAAATTAACAAATGAACACCGCTGATCATAAATATGATAAAAAGAAAAAAAAAAATAAACGTAAAACACAAAAATTACAGCTGATACGAAAAAAATAGGCAACATAAATATTGAGACAGCAACATAAACATTGAGAACTAAAATTTAACACGAAAAATTCTAAAATAACTGCTTCCTAATATTTTGTATTCAAACCTTTTGCTTGAATTACAGCACTGAAGCGTTGCGGCATCGACGAAATCAGTTTTTCAAAATATAATACTGGAATTTGAGCCCATTCTTCTTGCAACCGCTGTTTGAGATGGGTGGCACTAGTAATGGGAGTTTTCCGAACCTCTCGATCTAAATAATCCCATATACGTATGTATGTTCGATTGGATTACAATCGGGTGATTGAGGTGGCATCTCGAGTAGTACACGCGGGCATTTATATAACAGCCATAGGCGCGTTTTATGCGCCTTGTGTTTAGCATCGTTATCCTGATAAAAGTTAAACATTTTCCTGATGCACAATTTTTCAGCAGGCGCCTGTAAATTGTGCCGCCCGATATGTATCAATATACATATCGGCATTCATTTTATCATGAATAAATAGCAGCGAGCCGACACCGGAAGCTGCAAAACACCCCCAAACCATGACATTTCCAGCACCGTGTTTAACCCCGTTATATTGAGATTCTTTTTTCTAATTCGCTATTCGGCTTTCTCCACACTTTTCCATTTCCATCACTTCCGAAAATATTGAATTTCGACTCATCAGAAAAGAGTACATTATTCCAGAAATTTTTAGTAACATCACTCTATACTTTAATGCGAATCCTGGGCGTTTTTTCTGATTCACCGCACTAATAAAAGGTTTGCATCTAGCGGTGCGCGAATTATAACCTGTCTTTTTAAGAACTCGGCGTATCGTTTGCCCTGAAATTGTACGGCTACTTCTTGCGTATAACTGGGTAGCAATTTTAGGGGCACTTATTTTTGGATTTTTGTGACACAAAGCACTATAAAACGCTCATCTTGAGCCGATAGCTTCGCAGTCGTCCGGATGGCTTCATAAAATTGATCCTGCTTTCTTTATTGAACCTGTTAATACTTCTGTAAACAGTAGTTCGCGACATTTTTTGATAGAGAAGTAATCTCTTGAACCGGTTTTCCTTTCACATGATGGAACAGCACTAGTTGGCGCTTATCGAAGTGTTTGACTTTTTTGACATTTTTATTTCGAACGCGCAAAAATTTTAAATTTATACGTACGTCTACGTACCAGGTAGCTGCGTGCTATGAAATAATTGTTAAACAACCTAAAGAGTATTGTTCACGCGCATGCATGCATTATTAGCGTTCGCAGTGAATCAGGAAAAACCCAGCGTCGTCGGTAATAAAACGAGTCACGCTGTCTCAATGTTTATGTTGCTGTCTCGTTAACGACTTTTTTCGTATCGGCCGTAATTTTTTTGCTTTACGTTTACTGTTTTTTATTTATTTTTTTATCATATTTGTGATCAGTAGTGTTCATTTGTTCGTTTTTCAATAAATTCGATATTCATACCTGGTTTTCTCCCCCGTATATCGCCCTTTTCATTTTTTTAAACTTTTGTCTCAATGTTTATGTTGCTCACTGTATATATGTATATATATATATATATATATATGTATATATATATATATATATATGTGTATATATATATAGATGTATATATACATATATATAAATTTATTTCGCGTATCTTGGAAACGGCTCTAACGATTTTGATGAAATTTGCACATTAGGCGTATTTTGGGCCAATAAATCGATCTGTCAAGGTCTAATCCATTTCAAAGTTTGGTTTCACAAGTTTTAAATGGGTTTTAATGACTTCAGTATGATACGAATCGGGGTTGGTGGCACGATCTTTCGACGATGATCTGATAGATAATTTGTTCCGTCTTTAGTATTACTTTTTTGATTTTCGGAGGTCGTCGAGCGAACGATTTAATAACACAAAGGCTGACGACGAGCAAAAGCGAGCAACAAATACTGGTAGTACGAAGCAATGAAACATATGGTCGGTAAAACAAGCGAGCGCGTAATTCCAGATACCTGAAAACGGCGAGGGCCGAATAGGCAAAAAAAGGCATCGGTTTTGGCTCTCAGCTGATCAGCCGGCGATCACATAATGGCTTTTCGAAAATCATGCGCTACGCACGCAGTAAAAAAATATATTTAACAAAAAAAAACATGAACGAAAATATCGTAACAAACAGTTCATTTTTTTATTATGTTTTTTGTATTCATTTTATATTTAAATAAGAAAAAAGGAACTACTTTTTAATAGCTACTAAATAAAAAAAAAGAAAAAGAAGAAAATCGGTTAATAAACAAAGGAGGACTTTGCCTATTTATATGCAGATATTAAATGTTTTGCGTATTTATATATTTGTTTTTGCGAAAGTGAATTACTGAGAATAGCTTGTGCACATTTTGAAAACCCCCAGCCTTATTATATTTCGCAGTGATTTAGTCGGAAATTTTTTCCAATCGGTTGGAAAACAGCTGATCATCACTGGTAAAATTACAAGACGCTTTTTATTTGTTTTTATAACGAATAAACCGATAGATAAAGAGCTAACGACGACCCTATATGTCTAAAATATAATTTTTCTAATAAAAAACATATAGAAATATACTCATAAAAATCAACGTGCGATGCAGTCATTGAAAACATTTTTCAACCATCCGAAGAAAGCGAATTTGAAGGACCTCTACATTTTTGTTGCGTTCAGTATTGAAAAGCAAAGTTGTATGGAAAGAGGCTTTAAATTCATAAATGTGTTCACAAATTAGTTTTAAAATATTTCATGTTTTGTGAATATGTATAAGATTAAAATAAAGTTAAGAAGATATAAAAGAAAAAATACCGAGCGAATATCGGTCGTCCGGGTACTATATTATTAAATGTATATTTATAAAATAGTACGAACACTCCTACATGGGTGGAGCCAATCAGTAACAGAATATACAAATAACTGTGTTCCTAAAACTCTCTTTAAATGAAATTTAGATACATCTATAAACTTTTTATTTCCAGAAAATAACTATATTACAATGGGAAAAAACGAGTATCTTTTTAAAAATTGGGTGCTTTTTCATTTTAAATGCGGTTTGAGATATAAACAAATACAGTGAAGTACCGATTATCCGAAATGGATGTTTTAACGTATTTTAATTATTTTTAATACATAATTTAAGGTATTTAAGATTTTTAATATGTACGTACGTAATTACATATACGTACCATAGGCCTACATGATACAACATTCGAGTTTTTATTTTTCATTACAACATACGAGGGTGGTTCAAATATAAACCGGAATTTTTCGAAAAATTTATTGTGGAAAAAGTGGTTGCACTGGCAGTTAGACTGGTTTGTTACGAAGCGTGTAGAGCAATTAGAACCGCGTAAGCTCACTTTTTAGTGTAGTTAGAGCCATGAGTGAAAAAGAAGTACCAGTGTCTGTTGCGCAATGCATCATTATTCGTTTTTTAGTCAAAGACGACGTAAAATCCGTGGAAATTTACCGAAAATTACGCGAACAGTTCGCGGGGATGAGTGTCTCTCCAAAACTCAAGTGTACGAGTGGTGTTCCGCGTTTCGAAAAGGACGTGAAGTGGTGTCAAACATACCACATGCGCGGCGCCCAAAAACCAGCATTACAGATGAACACGTCAAAGCCATCGAACAACTCATTTTGGCTGACCGACGCGTCCGTGTACGCGATATGACCGACGAATTGGGCACCAGCATAGGTAGTATTGAGACAATAATTCATGATCGGCTAGGTTATCGCAAAATTGCAGCCAGATGGGTGCCAAGACTTGTGAATTTTGAACAGAAATTCACTCGTTGGGAAGTTTGTACGCGTCTCCTGCAGCGGTATGAAGAGGAAGGAGAGAATTTATTGCGGCGAATATTCACCACGGACGAAACTTGGGTACACTACTATACGCCGGAGAGCAAACGCTCGTCTATGGAGTGGCGGAAGAAAAAAGAGAGGGAGCGCCAGTCAAAGCGAAGGTTACACCACAGTCAGCTGGGAAGGTGTTGTGTACCGTGTTTTGGGACATGAAGGGAGTGATCGCAGTCGATTTCCTAACTGAACAACGTACTGTGACGGCGCAGTATTACAGTAACCTCCTAAAAAACACAGTCAAACCGGCCTATCGAACAAAAAGGCGCGAAATTCCGATCCGTAGTGCGATACTGCTTCAAGACAACGCCAGGCCACATACCGCTCGGCTCACGATGGAGACATTGGCCGAATTGGGCTGGGAAACACTTGAAACATCCTCCTTACAGTCCAGATTTGTCGCCTTGTGATTATTATTTGTTTGGCCCGTTGAAAGAAGCACTTGGTGGACAACGTTTCGAAAGCAACGATGAGGTGGAATCGTTCGTGCGCAAATGGCTATGTGACAAGCCGCGAGATTTTTACGAAAAAGGAATAAAAAAATTGCCGGAGAGGTGGAAAAAGTGCGTAGCGTGCGAGGGGGGTTATCTCGAAAAATTGTAAAAAATATGAGCACTGTAAGTATAAAATAAAAATTTTTATGACGAAATTCCGGTTTATATTTTAACCGCCCTCGTATTACATTACTGTAGTTTATTAAATTTCGTAATTTTCAATATTTTTCTTTTATATGTTAAATACGTACATTGTTTCTATAAATACATGTAGTGCTTCTATAACGATTATCGATTATCCGAAAAAATCGTTTTTCCGAAATTGTCAATCCCCGATTATTATTTCGGATAATCGGTACTTCACTGTAACCGTAAATATTGCGTAGTGCAAAATGTAAATTTGTCCAGAATTAAACCGATACATACATATGTATGTATATATGTTGCAGTTTATTCCGGGAAAACGACAATGGAAATCAGCGAAATTCGTATAATACGAAAATTTAATGTTTTATGGAACAAAAAAAATGTACAGCAATGACAAAGACGATTAAAAAAATGCAAAATAGGCAGTAAACAATATACATACATACATACAGATATATATATATATATATATATATATATATATATATATATATATATATATATATACCAGATGCGCTAATTCGAATGCTACAATTTTTACAGACAATACAATTCTTAATGTGAACGTACAAAATTCTGTACTTTTTATTTTTAGATTGCAACGGCAACAAACATCAACCACAAATGAACCCGCTTGTAGTACTTACATATATTTTTAGGAAATAATAAATACGTCACAGGCCACAGCGCCACGGGTATACGGTAAAATATGTTTGAAATGACGTCACTACTGCTCTAAAGCAATATAATACTGATGAAAAGTGGCGTCTTTACAAAAACTGGATTCCTGTGTAGAATAATTTCCAATTTTTATGGCTGCAAATAAAATCTCACTCGGTATTGAACTTTTTGGTTTTCATTAGAGCTGAAATATAATTAATAATTATTAAAATTACAATTCAGAGATTTGTAATGGCAGATTTGTAAAACCTTTAAAGTAAATTAATAATAACACAGCATTTTAGTGTAGTATACTAAAATAACAGTCTCACCGTTTGCAGATGATTCAACAATATATATTTATCAGGGGCGTAGTTATTGCCGTATCAGCCATATCAATGATACGGGGCCCCGAACGTGTGTGGGCAAAAATTAGTAAAAATGTTGTATGACTTTCAGAATTGAGATACATAAACATTTCTTTTTTTTGCTGATCTATACCTAGCCCGTTAGGCTATCACTAGATTCTGTTGTATAGTCTAAACACTTGAACGATCCCGGTCCACTGACGTAGGACCCAACCTTATTCTAAGCACTTAAATCGAATGGCTTCTTTCTGCGCAGCTAACGTGTCCCCGTCGGATTATTCAGTAACGCCACTGCGCCAGTACGTTCGTATGAATTTGAAGTCTTCCGATGTGTCTTGCGGCTGATTTAGCAATAACCTCCCTTATATAAGGAGTATTGAGATCTTGGTGGAGAGTTCTATTTTGTACGTATCACGGAGCATTAATTATTCTCAACGTCTTATGCTGATATCTCTGAATTATATTAATGTTTGAATCTGCTCTGCAGTCCCAGAATTCGCAACCATACCTCCCCACACTGGAGTAAGAATCTGCCTGTAAAGTAATATTTTATCATCAACAGAGAGCTGCGAGTTTCTGCCCAGTAACCACAGTACACACGAGATACATATATGACGAAGTAAAATCGCACTCATTCGTCTATGTGTTCCCACAATTCGTTATCAGTTATTGAGAAATAGACCGTCGTATTCTAGGAAGACAACATTGCTCCGGCGACTACTGCTCTAATTACTGTTCCAGAGCAGCTTCTATGAAATGCTCCACTGCCGAGTTACTGCTCATGCAGGCGCATTACACACGCACACACACATCAAAACATAACATAGTATGTTTCATTGCTGACGCCGCAATTTTTTTCTGTTACACTATTTTCTTCATAATCATGTCTCATCCTATTTGCCCAGAGTTTAAATGAATCATATACGGAACACAAACATTAACGTGCTCATGCCTTTTTTCACTATTTTTATTTATAAGGGGCTATTTTATTTGTTGTTTTTTTTCATTGCTATTAGAGTCGGATAACTCGAAAGTCGGATAATCGGGAATCTACTGTATCTTGTTTTAAAATTTCTTTTAGTTTGGCCCTTGTAAATTTTATTACAAATGTTACGTTTTAATAAATATGTACCGGATTTTTCTCAAATTTACTTTCATAGTTATTATTCTCCGAGTTTAGTGATATATTAATTTGTTAAACATTTTATTATTTGTTTTATATTCAATAGTATTGCTTAATAAATTTAATTTCTGAAAAATCTTTACACTTAATATTAGGGCCCTCCAACGAATTTTGATAAAGGGTCCGTCTAAGGCAAGCTACACCACCGATATGATAAAATAGCAATAATTATTCATCAGTAGTTTTCGATAAATATCTCTTGCAATATATGTATAAAATTCAGTTCACTTTTTTAACTGTTACTCATGTACATATGTATGTATAAACACACATGATTGTTTGCGCTATGTCTCTTATTGATATGAAACGAGCAATTTCGATTCTGATCAGCTAGTTATGGAACAGGTGTAATGATGGTAAGTCGGTGATAGTTTTTTGGCGGGAAAATTGTTCAGTATTTTAAAGAGAGAAACATTAAAAACGAATAATCCTTTTACACGTATGATTTTTAGATTTGCGTGTTTTATCTGTAATTCTCGTGTTTACTAAAATCACCACCACGCCTCAGACGCATTTATCTACAGGCTGATTAGATTAGTTTTCCCGGGCTTCCGTACTCGTGCTAAATAATTTTTGCTCCGTCATAATCTATACCGTTTACATTAGCTCGACATACTTATGTTGTTACACGTTTGTAGCAAAGTCAGTCTTACATAGATTAGGCGAATTAATTCTTAAGTGATCATCGGATTGGGATGATTATTATAAACATTTTAAGATGTTTTTAAAATTGTTATTCACATTTAAATAAAATTCTGCGTCGCTAGCTCATTTCAATAGATGATGCAATGTTCATGTTTCACCATCGTAGTTATTCATGTGAATACATTAATAACAGACTTTTCTTAATTTGCTTTTGTGTACCGCATCCTTCTTTTCACGCTGTAATTTTAGCCTGTTCTAAATCGTCTGCCGTGTTCATTCTCTTACCTCTCCCTTAAGTTTTTCTCCTGTTTTTCGGGGAGAGATCAAATTAGTTCCCGTTCTATATTGTTGAAGTTTTTTTTTTTTTTTTTGTTATTATTTTAACTCCGCTGTACCTCAGCTCTGGGGAGTTTCTAATTGTTACTGTTATTATTTATTGTGTTTTCTTTTATTATTCATTACGTAGTCAACTAAATTAAGTAAATTAAAAAAGTCTTCTGGGTATGTGTTTAAAAAACGCTTTTTTCTCGTTTCTTTGCAAGCGATTATCTATGTTGCAAGCTGTCTTCAATATTAATGTATTATCTGTTATAAAAAAATCTGAATCTGAACTGTAAATGGAAAATAAATAATTGTAAACTACATTTAGCACTTATATAATAGTTTTATAATACTTTACTAATGAATGAATGTTCACACAGCTCAACTCCTGTGTACTTATTCACGATTTATATTTCATGTCTATATGTTCGAAAAAAAAAAAAAAGATATCAAATGCAATCTCAGATGTAAATTAAGACTAACGTTATTTTTTATGCGAAATTCACCACTACTATCAAAAATGTATTTCTTTTTGGTTAAATTTCACGTTTTAATAGAGTGTACATAAACCCATACTGATTCATCAATCATTCTAGTACCAATGAGAACTAATTCGACCTTTTTAAATTGAAAACTGATTTAACCCGGGAACCAATTCGACCATCTAATGTAGTAATTCCAGTTTATTACGGGAACCAATTCCACCACATCCGTTTTTCGAGTAGTATTTTATGTGCTAATCTTCATTCTAAAATACGTACAGTTTGAAAAAAAAGGGATGACTAAGTAATAAATTTCGAATATTTTTTTGCCTTCGAATATCGCTGAAATAATCTAAAAACATCGTATGAAAGTGGTATAAGTATTTTCCTCGTGAAAAGCGATTAATTTCATTGGCGAAAAATAATTATCCATCATCGAGAAATTTATTTTCTGGGCCCACGTTCCATGAAGTTTTCATAAAGGTGATTTTGTGATCCTCCGAGTAATTACATACATGGGCGTTCCCAGGGGGACAGGGGAGAACCGTTGTCCTCCCTCCCTGGAGCTTTGAAACTTTTTAATCAACTGGCCATGATGAGCATATTCATAGGCGTGTAATCACAGACAATTTGGAAGACTTTTGTAATAAAGTAGCAGAATAATTTGCCAGAAACTTACAGAAATTATGTTTTTTAAATTAAGATTTTATTCTTCTTTAATGAAATATTAACCCTTTACAACAGTTATAAATTTTATTTTTTCTATAACTCATATCCTCTTCCTATCATCTAACACCCCCCCCCCCCCCACCCCGCCCCACCCAACGGCTGGCGGATTACATATATACTATAACCGGTTACTTTTGATTTCTGAGAAAATAATGCCACGATATGCGGTTGAATTATTTCTTTTTTTTTTGAGGGGCTTTAAACTCAAATTTTACTCATCGTCTAATTATTTCTTCAAACTGAGTGATATTTTTACGATAGAATTCCGGCACAATTTTCCTTTGAGAGCACAGTTAATAAGTGATTTACTTTCAATGCCTAGCTTGTATTGCAAAAGATAACAAAGAATTAGATAATATAAAGGTGGCAGCCCGTTTTACTCATTCCTTTCAGAATTTCGGAGAGATGGATGTCGAGTATTTTTATTCGGTTATTTTCAAATTTATATTAAAATCGACGAGAAAAATTTATTTAAAAAGAAAAATAGAAAAATTCTTGTATAATATTTTGAAGGTTATACTTATTAATACACATACACTTTTACGAGTAAACATGTCGATCTGTAATTCTGCAAGCCAATGATCTTCATTTTCTTTTAGAACAAAATTGTACTTATTGCCTTCAGAAACCTAATCGAATAATTCGATATTAGTGTTTAAATATGTATGAAGAAAAGGTCTTCAGCAGGTTGAAGAAAATTTATGTTTAAAGAGTGTGTGTACGTAAGTACAGTGAGTTAGAAACTAAGTTGAGGTGTAAAATTATCGATTTTTTTATAATTTGATGTGTTTCTAAATTTCTACACTTCTTCTAACAACGAAAGATAAGTTTTTTTTCGTTTATCTCCGACTAAAATTTGTACCAATTACTTAACGCGTTCAAATTTTTAGCAATACAGAATTAAAGCCGTGTCCACGGGAGGGGGGGGGGGTTAAACCCTCTTATGAGAACTGAAATAGTTATTATAAATATACAAAAATTTGAAAAAAATCAAAAATTTAAAATAAATATCGATGATTTTTTAGGGTTTCTTACCTACCTTTAAAAGAAAAAAGAAAAAATATGTTCCATATTTTTAGGTACTTCATTAATATTTTATGCAAAGTTTTTTATTACAAGTAGAATTAATAACATATGTGTAATTTTTATTAATCTGTATACGTGGTAATTCATTTATGTAAATTATTAATACATATAAATCAAAATGATGGAAATTATTAATGGTACGAATATTAGTCGAAAAATGTATTGTTATTTATAAAATAAATATGTGAAGAAAATTTTCACCCCCCCTTACAAAATTCTGGGCACGGGCCTGTAACTATAGATGAAAAACGGGTTAAAATGCTAAGCACATATTATGGTAAAATGCTAAAAATTTGTAATAGTTTGTAATAAGAACCCGGCCTAAAAATCTAATTTCATTTTCCAGAAAAAATTTAAAAAAACAATAATTTTTTCTTATTTACCTCTAAAATATCTTTGCTTTAGACTCGCTAATCGTTTTAATTAACACACAAAAAAAAAAAAAAAAAAAAAAAAAAAGGAAAAGAAATATAATAAATATAACACTTACAATAAATTTAGTAATTTATTTTTGCTGACTAATGTGCAACATTTTAAAATCAAATATTTAGACATGCGCGTATATTTGAAGACAGAAGTTTCAGCTTTTTTGACGGATTTGATGAGAAGGTTTGCATGTGGTGGTGCACTTTCTTCTGATCCAAATTAAAATTCAAAAGTTTTAATTAGAATTCATTCTACTAATTTTTTTTAGAAATCGAAGAGTTTTTTAGTTATTTTTTCAAACCGTTGTGCTGTTACGTTGAGCCAGTTCTTACCGGAATTGTTGATAAAACATTAAAGATTAATCTCGTATGTTTTTAAAGGGATACTACAAAACAAATCTGCACCAGACTAAACAGCTAGGTACGACTAAATGTAACATCAAATAATTTGCGACGTAATCATACACCATCTCTGTAAGACACTAATTTGCGTATCTAGGTTTAAATCTTCGATACCATTTCATTTTTTTTTATCTCGTTTTAATTATTAGTTTTATTTATTTATTATTTTATTACGTTTAAATTGGTACTCTGTAAAAAAAACAAAAAAAACAGGTGTACCCCAGTCAGGAACTAAGTTCCCCTTACACTTTTTCTTTGAATGAAACAGTAATTTTTTGTGGAAGAAACAATTATTTTATTATCATTATTATTAAAACATTATGAACATTAATTTATTTAATTATTTCGGATTTACACAATTTCTCTTTAAGATTAAGTTTTTAAGTGATACTTATTGAATAGAGTGAGTTGTAGTTGTAAGTAAAGAAACGAATTAATGTATGTAAATAAATACTAAACATTATCATCATCATATTGTATCATAGAAATTATTGGCTTATGGTAACTATAATAAGATACATATCTCTGATATTCAACTTATTGCTGTTGATGAATTGTCGAGGGCTGAGCTTGTGCCTGCAATTGTGGTACCTGTTGCTGTTGATAATAATTTTTGCCTGCGATAATATTGATGTGAACTGATCTTGCATTCCTTGTTGATGCCCCATTTCTAGTTAAATTTTCTGGGGAAGGTTGTTGCGTTGAAATTGTGTTTTATTCACTTGGTGCGCTACGCCAAATTTATTTCCTCTCCTAAATTAATCAAAAATTTAATTTAAAAAGCCGAAATTTAAAAAAAAACTATTTTCATCAGTGATGAGCTTGTTAATGATATTATGGCGCTTTCAAATTCGTTTTCTTCATTCGATTTTCCATTTCCACCGTAATGAACATTAATACAGGGTGCGGCAGAGATATGGAAAGTACTTTGAAAAATTCTAGCGCCATTCGTATCAAAGATAGCGAATTGATTTTTTTTTGCATTGAAAAGAGGAAGAATGCCAGTTTTTTTTTCATATAAAAATTTATTTTGACAACTTCTTTGTCTTAAAAATAATGTCACTTAAATGATGACCTTGATTTTCGATACAATTACGCATACGCAAAACAAAATTATCATACACTTTTGCTAACATAGTCGTTGGAATAGCTGCAACATGATGTCGAATTGCTGCTTTCAACTCTTCTAGGTCTTGAGGTTTGTTTTCATAAACTTTCGACTTCAAATAACCCCATAAAAAAAAATCACAGACTGAAAGATCAGGCGAGCGCGCTGGCCAGACGATATCCGAGTTCCTCGAAATTAAACGGCTACCAAACATTCTGCGTAAACAATCCATCGTTTCATTCGCTGTATGGCATGTCGCTCCATCTTGCTGAAACCAAGTTCGTTTCAACTTCCTTCGTTTCGCCAATTCCGGTCGCACAAACGAGTTTAACAGCTGTCTGTAACGCTCGGCGTTAACCGTGCCGTCGAAGAAATACGGTCCGATGACACCCCACGTCGCAACACGGTTCTTACGGTCTTAGGAAGTGCTGGAGGTTTTTTTTTTACCCACAGAGCCAGTCTCTCGAAAGTTTTTAACCCACAAACGTAGACTTTTTTCTGAAAACACAGGTTTTTTCCCATTTAACGCGAAACGTTTTCGAAATGCTCTACAACTGTAGTAACGTACGAATCACCACTGCGAAAAAACTGCTCTACGGCAATTACGCGCTCGACCGCGGACCAGTCACTCATGATGGTTCACAGTAGTATTGAAAAAAAACGGCATCCTTCCTCTTCAGAATGCGACTAGGTTCATTTCGCTACCTTGCCTACAGAGGGCGCTAGAATTTTTCAAAGTACTTTCCATATCTCTGCCGCACCCTATATTTTAATGTTTTATAAAAAATTAGTTCTTTTCAAAATTATGTTTCCATGGTAAATTGGTATTATTTTAAATTAAAATTACGTTTATTATGCTTGACTGTTACGTGACGTTACGCGACGATTTGGCCATTTAGGTTGTCCGAACTTTGTTCCAAAAAAAAAAAAAAAAAAAAAAAACAAAGAAATGAAATGAAAAAGTGACCAATATATATGTATATCTGGTTATTCTAATTTTAAACAAAAACATCCACACGGTGTATCGCAAGGTCTACCTGTAAGATACTAGAATGTAAAAGTGAAATTCTCGTATTTATTGTGATGAAAAATCATTAACAACAACGGCTTGCGCGAAATCGGAATTTTCTTTACGATACTAAGCGATGTATTACTACTATCAGCTGATTTTAAAGATGTATTTCTCTTATGCTTTATAATGTAACGTGCTACTTTGACCACGTGATTTCACAGATTCTTCGAGAGAAGGAAACAATTTCAAAATTTTCAGCTATTCTGCCTAAACATTCATAAAGTTTCACCGTGGAATTCTTGCGAATTATTACGTTTCTGTGCGAGATCAAAAAGTTTGAAAGCGATGTTAAAGTTTCAGTAAACCGTTCGAGGTGATTGCTTAGCATTATTAAGAGATCTCGAATTTATAAAATATCAATGAGGCACAAAGATAGCGAACATTTCAGAATGCCCAGTTAGTTTCTTTGTAGTTGATCGGTCTGAAAGAAAGGCATGTTGTAATTTTTTGACGGAAAACCAGATGCGAGCGGACGGTTTGAATTTTTTGAAGTTTACTTATTAAACTTTTATTAAACTTTTGAGTGCAGCAATCGCACTAAATATGTAGTGGACAATAAATCGCCGCCGGGTTTTATACGGAAAATTGCGATAAATACGTAATACTCGGATCACGATTATGGATCATCGTAAGTTCCACAATTCGGTCTTTACCTAAATGTTATCCTCTGACGAAAAATAACCACAGGGTTGGATTAACCAGGTCGGGGTCCCTAGGCGATGCACGTCTCAGGACACCCTTGTAACTGTTTGATAAAACACTTTTTTGAAAATTTTGAATTGCGATATCTCTTGAACAAATCAACCGATCGAAATGTGGTTTGCAGTATTGCACGCAGTTTTCAAACGCAAAAAGATGGACTATTATAAAAACAATTCAACAAGAAATTTGAAAGTTATTTTTAAAAAACACTTTTTTGAAAATTTTTCGTCAATGATATCTCTCGAACGAATCAACCGATTGAGACGCGGTTTACGGCATTCGAAGTATTTTTTTTTTTTTTTTTTAAGAATAGAGCCGATTAGTTTTTTGGATTAATCGGTACAAGAGTCTAAAAGTTATTTCGAAAAAACTTTTTTTTGACAATTTTATTTTTGAAATTTCTCAAAATTTACCTAGCCGAATCCATTCAAATTTTCAGAAAATCTCAAATTTAGCGGAACCCTTTCGAATATCGTAAATCGGTTTTCGATTGATCGAGCCATTCAAAAATTATAAAAGGTTTACGTACACACACACACATACACATACATTAGGACACCATCGTAAAAATTATCAGAATAGCTTCCTGGGACCTCAAAACATGGAGATGTAATGAAAACTCGATTTTTGAAAATTGGGGTGAAAACAATATAACTTTTTGAATTCTTGAAAATTTTCAATTTTTTTAGCGGGAAGTTGAAACAAACGAAAGGAAAATACGCGTATTTTTTTATTAAATCGTTTTGTAAAGTAAAATATGTTTAAGTATGTATTCTTCTAACTTTTTCAGATACAAAATCGTTTAAAACATCTTCGGAAGTTAACCTTTTCCAATATACATCATTTTCAATAGTCATTATTGCCAATGATTTAAACGCTTCTGAAACATTGACGAACCAAGACAATTTTCGGTTAATTTTAATTTCGAAAAGTTACGTTTAGCCGTAGCGTTTGTAATCATCAGACTTCTATATAATATCTGGAATACTGTCATTTGACATTCGAGAAAGTTCGTTGTGCCGTATTACCAAAAATCAGTTTATACGATTCCTCGGCAGGTACAATTATACCTTTTCCGGTATCCTCTAATTGTGTAAGATGAAGTACTTGAACTGCACCATCTCGTCTAGAAACTCAGGCTCAATTTCCTCGGAATAATATTTCCTGAAATTTGTACAAGCCTCTCTATTGGACTTTGTCGAGAAATCTGTTAGAAATCCAAACAGAGAATTGATTTCCCGGTAAGCTTCTACTCGCCGCGACAATTCTATGCGTGTCTCTAACACAGGCAAATAAATTTCAATTTTTAACTTCTCATTTGCTCTGTGCACCACAACGTCTTCTGCAGATCCGTCATCGTGATGCCTTTTCCATCTTCACACACGCTGATTTTCATCATTGTATCGGGTATCAATTTTCTCATTTTCCTTTACCTCGTAATCGTCAAATACGCTTGTTTTGTTGCTCTTGCCACTTTTTACGTTTTTCCAAACCCTTTTTGGTATTTTTTCTTTACGGATACCTGGGACATTTTGTTGCTGAAAGGAAAGGTAAGCAATTGTGTAATTAGAGTGTGGACTTGAAAGACGATGTTCCATTATGGACATGTACGTTTTTTAACACGTAAAGAGAAAAATATCGTAAGCAATGCCTAATCATTAAAATTACAATATTTGTTTTCGTTTCTGTGTATAAAAATACTTTTGATTTCACTTAATGGCAATCTTACAATTCCTAGTCGCCATAGTACGTTCAAAAATAGGAAACTTTTATCACATCACAAAAAGAAAAGATTAGAACGCAAGCACCTAAAACATAGATAGTTTTCACTGCTAATATTTAAAAACCTACCTGTTAATGGTTTTTTCAAAAAAAAAAAAAAGTATTCGAATTAAATCGTCTCAAAACCAGTAAATACAGTTTTGTAAAGCTAAACCGCTGTGGTCCTTTTCTAACACATAAGCTTGTGCGATAGAGGTGCAATTATGTATAGAATTAGGTTAATGTTTCTAAAACGGCGTCCAAATGGGGGGCAACGTCACATCACAGAAGCCATATTTGACAATGTTGCATATTGTTTTTTATTAGCGCTGGGCGATTATGAGATATACTAATGGAATCATTCGATTATGAATATATCTCGAGATATTTCGATTACTATTTTTGTCAACTACTAATCATTCGAATTATGATTCGAATCACGAATTCAAATTAACATAAAGTGTTTATTTACGAGAATTATTACGTGATTTGATTTCTTTTTTTTTTAATTTCATTTTTAAATAAGGTTAAATTTATTTCAAATTATTATTTATTTTAATTTTAACGGTAGTTTTTGACAAATATTGATATCTTTATCGGTGAAATTAATAGTAACGACAGATTTATATTCCAAAAATTATATAATGATTGTGAATCACAATTGTGTAAAATAATTCGATTATGAGAACATCTCTCGTGAATACCGATTATTAACATTAGTTATGTAGAAATATTAGACTTATACATTAATATAGGTTAAAATTATCTCGATAAAATAATATATACCCTTAAAAATTAACGTCTTATTTAAAATGCGCAATATATTATAATTTCAGAAAATAATAAATATTTAAAAATGAAAAAAAAAAAAGAAAAAACAAGTTCAAAGCACCACTAATATTCTAACAAAATGTGTTGTTCATAATATGAATGATTACTATACATAAACTCGTCATTTGTCATTCATCACTCGATTATACAGATCACTCGGTTACTACTTTTATAATCGATTATCAATAACTCGTTGATCACGAGTGGTTATTAAAATCATTCGTAATCGCCCAGCTCTATTTTCTATTGTTCATTTTTGTACGTAATCTCCACTTTTCGGCCAATCACACAACGAAACCAGTTCACTACTTCATGCACAGGATCCCACGATTTTGGCCGATTCAGCGTCTTCGTCAAACAATGCAGCATCCGCACTCTGTCCGACGTTGATGGAATTGCCAGTCTCCACGCCGGGAAGCACGTGACAAAACTTTGCGGTCATTCAAACCCAATCGTAGCTGCGCTCCTCAATACAAAAGGAGATACTCGTAGATTAAGGCGGATCAAACCGCACGAGATCCTATAAACCGTTATACTTTTATCGTATATATTCTTATGTATAAATAGACTTATCTAAACTTAAGCGCATACAGTTATAGCTCTGAGATAAGGCAGTGGCCGAATCTTCACCTACGCTAGTTATTCTTGATTATTAAAATTATTGTGTGTATGCCCTAGGGCAGTTCAATATAGCAAATAAACAAAAAAAAAAAAAAAAAAAAAAAAAAAAACTCTGTCCGAGAAAACCTGACAAATTAAATGATCGTCGCCTGGGAATTTTATTTTTTTCCAGCTCGGAGAGAGCGTGATAAATGCTGAATTCGTCTTATTATCCTATAATACGTTGAAATACGTTCCGAAATGTACTAAAATATGAAAATGTAATATAAAAAAGCGAGACAATAATATTGTCATTGAGGGTTTGCTACGTACAAATTTTCAAATTTAACCTGTAAGAGGTCGCGCCATGTTTTATAACGCAAGAGGTCGCGCCATGTTTTATAACGCAAGAGGTCGCGCCATGTTTTATAACGCAAGAGGTCGCGCCATGTTTTATAACGCAAGAGGTCGCGCCATGTTTTATAACGCAAGAGGTCGCGCCATGTTTTATAACGCAAGAGGTCGCGCCATGTTTTATAACGCAAGAGGTCGCGCCATGTTTTATAACGCAAGAAGTTGCGCCATGTTTTATAACGCAAGAGGTCGCGTCGGTCTTTTTGACCGGGTTTTATAAAAAACGTTGTTTTTGAAAGAAATATTTCGTATTCATTAGTTCTTTTGTTCCATTTTTATTCCTTTTTATGTTGTTTTGTTTTTGTTTTAGCATTTCATCATGATTAAACAGGATTTTAATTCAAACAAATATATATAAGTATGTAACATTTTATAAAAAAACAGCTTAATTCTCAACATATACAAAAAAATTCTAGAAAGAAGTATTGATAATAATAAAATAAGGTGCATGTAATCATAACACTCACTACTAGACTTTTCTTTCGTTTTCATTTGTGCATTTAAAACATGCTGGAACCCCGCCGGTGTGCTCTTTGCATACAAACACTTGCAGCTGTTACACCGCGTTTTAGTTTTTTGTAAAAGTGACATCGCCTAAGAATATTTCTCGTTGGTTTTTGTGTAAATTGTTTTCTTCAACATTAATATTTAGCTGTTCTTTATTTCGTGTAAAATACTACTAATCCGATAACTTTCGAGTTCCCCGGATAACTCTTTTCCTTGAGACACTTAGTATATGTATTTTGCAACTCATCTACAGTATCTACAATATGTTAGCATCTCTAGTTTATTAGCTGCACCCGATTCAATTTTCATGGAGTAATGATAACAAGAGAACTACTACTTATATTTTTTATGGACACAAGACAGAATCAAAGTGAAATAAATCGAAGCGATATTGGTCGCGCCGGTTGAATAGCCCGTATTTGTGAAAAATGATACTCTTTCCTGGGTTAAGTACGATGGTTTTTATTCAAAACTGATTAGTGCTCGTGCTTATATCTATTATTCTAGGAATAGCTGAGTTATTTTCGCTGGAGTAACAGCACAGTTAAAATAACGAATAAAATTTAAAAAACCCGGTCTTTTAGACCGGGCGCGACCTCTTACGGGTTAATTTTCACTCGAAAAGACATTTTCAAAAAAAAGAATTTTTTTTGGCGGCGCAGGGCCCGTATTGATGCCGGCCGCAAGACAGTTGCCTATACTGCTTAATGGATAATCCGGCCCTGCCGATGATATAGACCGGGTGAAAAAGCTTAATTAAATTTTCCATAAACGTTATTTATGCCACCCGGCGCGCTATGTATAAACAGGGTGAATAATAATAATTAGGGGCGATGGACAAAATTTTAGTTGTTACGTAATTTGAAAAAATTCGTTAAATTCTTCCGGATAACTCAAAATGGAAATTATAAATCAATATTTCTTTTGCTATTTATTTCGTTTTTATGCAGAAGTCGATTTTAATCGGGCAAAGCAAATAAGAAAAATCATAAATTTATGTAATTCATTCGATCACATTCCAAACGTGCTTGCGGTAATAGTTAGCTCCTCCTTTTCCTTTCAAGTAAATTCGGTTTTATCGCTTTTATGCAAAAATATCTTCGATATCAAAACACAACCAAAAAAAGAGAGAGAATGAGAGACAGAGAGAGAGAGAGAGAGAGAGAACAGAAGAAAATTATTATCATTTGAAACGCTATACACACACACACACCCACATTCGTACCGGAATGTCAGATATATGTACAGTTTCGGATACTTTTGAAACAAATAAGAGGCCAGACACACACCGTTTTTATTCCACTCTTACTTGCGTAAAATCGTCGTTTCCGGTTCAAACGGGAATGATTTTTAGCGACATCATATGGTTTATTTTACGCTCAGCAGTGGCATTTTTCCTCGCTAGAATGTGAAACAAGAAAAATCTTTAACAATAGGACCGCGTTATCTTTTCAACAAAGTTCAATCCGATTTACGATGAACTCTACATATATAAGCGTTATGTGTATGGAATTTACCCGTTCAAAAGAGTCGGGAACGGTGAATAACAACAACGGTGAATCGGTGCGAGAGCTGCTACCCCGCCGACGCTGCTACTCTGGAGTAACGGAAAACTAACAACTGCAGAAAAGTATTATAGGGAAAAGTTTAGTCATTGTAAAAATCTTTATATCGCCGCTAACCGATTTTTCTAGCTGGTTACGTTAAAACATTAACAAAGTTTCTGAAAAATACAGTTTTTTTTTCGTTTTTTTTTTTTTTCGCTTCTTGTTTCGTATTGCGTTCCCCGTTTAACTCTCTATCTTCTCGTCGAATGAAAATGAATTGATGATAAATATAAATGAAATATTTCATTGAACCCCCCCCGCGCGAAAAATTACGATTTCTTTCTTTTTTTGTTTGATTTCGTTATATAAATTATTTAGTTCATTTTTTCTCTTCCACACAACTTCCGAAGAATTACGTAACATTCATCATAACACAACAAACATATTATCGTGTAGATATCCTCTCTGTTGGACACAAAGAGCGCTCTACGTACACACCCACTTGGCTGTAATTAAATTAAAATAAAACAATCGCTGTTGAAGAAACTTCTTTAGTTGATTTTTATGAGGCTATTTTTGTAGCGACAAGAAATATGTCTTGCTAGGAGGACGCAAAAAGAAAAAATAAACTACTAGTATAAAAACAAACATAACCGTAATAAAATGAATAGTACCGAAATAGGGAAAACAAATAAATATATAAATAAAAAGAAAAACGATTTTTTGGTAACGTATTTGCGATTTTTCACTGTGAGAGTGTGTCGTAAAGAAAAATATCTGGCGACTAGTTGGGAGATCGAAATTAATTATTTTAACTATCGCAATAATTTTTTTTTTTTTTTTTTTTTTCGAATAACTTTAGGAGCAGTGGAACCATTTAAAAAGTAAAACAAAAATTTTCGGAAATACAAAAGTCATTCACATTTTTTTTTATCAATTTATTTTATGTTTCGTGATTTTACACTGTCCTTTTTTCGGCAAAAGTTAGTTAAAATTTTGTTTCGTAACTTTTTTTGAAATGAAACTTCCATTTCTCTCTGCGACTGCTGGCACCGATAACACCAGGCTTTATCAGTTTCGATTTTAATACGTGGAATATAACGACGAGCAGATTAAAATCGTTTTGATTGATATTTGCGCGAAAACGGTTTCAATTTTTTTTTTTTTTTTTTTTTTTTTTCTGGGATCGCCAGTCGAGGGCATTACCCAACATAATTTTTTGTTAGCGAGAGAGAGGGAGAAACTAATTAAAATTGAATATTACTGGAAATAGAAGATATGAAGGAGGCTATAATACCAATGATTGCCGGAGATGGAAAGGAAAGAATAAAGGAAGCACTGTATGGAGTAGGCAAACCGAGTTTCAGGAGTTGACTATAGAAGTGAGAGCGTTCTGTAGATATAGACGCGCATTCAAAGAAGATGTGATTTGTGTCACAGATTAGATCGGAATCATCCGGATGGAACGAACAAAAAGGAGAAGAGGACATAGAAAAGCGAAAAGAAGATGCCGGAAGACGACTAAGATCTAGACGAAGCCTGCAAATGGAAGAGATAAGAAAGCGCGAGAGATAAGGGAAGTCAAGGTACCAAGGGTACGGAGGAGGATGGGTTTGGATGCTAAGGTAGAAGGATTCAGGATTCGAGAATAAAAGAGGATAAATATCGATTCCTGGTTTCAATTTTAGGCTAGTTTCTGAATCGGATTTAAGTAGACGAAGGAAGCAGACAAAAACCAGTTTAAAATCAGATAGAATGACGATTTTACGAAACTAAAAGAAAGTATCGGAAATTGAAGGGCACAAAATCCCCCTAGATATGAATACAAATTTACGACATTAACCCACTGCCTATAGACAATCAGTTTGTGATGGTGAGAAGGATGGGACAGGCAGAGTCCCGTAGCTAATTTTTCACAGTTCTTCCTAGTACCTCACTGATTCACATGCGTGATGATGATGTGGCAATGAGGGAAACGACAAATCTACCTGAATAAAACATTTTATTCGATTATAAATAATCGGTAGTTTTTTATTTATATTACGTTATTGAATTCAAATCCTGGTAACACATACTTTGATAACATTTAACTAAATATACCTTTCTATGAAATATCACAAAGCTCACAGCACTATCTTGGACTCGGAATTAAATTTTAAAAATATACGAGGAATCAAATTTCGAAATATGCCGTTCAAAATTACCAATAAGTTTCAACCGATAAAAGTGTGTAAATAAGTAATTAGTAAATTTCAATTATTTGGAAAATTCAAATAGCGTGAAGTCTCGTAAAGCTTTATAAAATGAAAGAGGATCTATCATCAGATTGAGAAAATAAAAATCAAATTTTCTTTCGAACACAGAATTATGAAAGGAATATATCACTGTTGCAATTTATCTGTCCACACTATGGATAATGGCACTTTTGCATTTCATACAGATATATATGTGTAGTCATCCGTTTGAGCCTAAAAAAACGCTCTTCTCCAATTTCTCCCGAGCAGCATCCTTTTGGTGTAAGTGATTCAGGAGCAGGGAATTTGCAAGGTTTCTCGGATCAAAGATTTTACTTGACTTTTAGTTTTCGGTTCGGAGAATCTCCTGAATTGCTGGGGCTTGACCAATTCTCTTCAGCAAGGTCTTTTGTGAAATCAAAACGCCTTTTAATAGGATTTTTTCGAAAACTCAAGAACAGTATGTATGAATTAGCTCCCCTGTTAAGTCGACGATTCTGTAGAAAATAGTGAGAGGCCAACTGAAGGATTTTCTTTGACTCGAATACGTTCCAGTTTTGTAATCAACCGAATCAACTCCACTCTCCGTTTTATTGTAATATCACTGCAGGCTTGTTCTTAGTCTGTGTAATATCTTTAGAGTGGTGCATAGTGTAAATACAAGGTTGAGGCATCTGCTATTTTTTGGAACAAAAGATACAAGAGTGATTTCGTCGTTGATACCAAATAATGTTGAACCCACTGGCCTTCGTGGATTGGGCAAAAAGTCCAATGATATGTGAGGTTTGCTTTTTTCGACGCGTTCCCACATATATGTCAGCCTATTTTACAATAGCTCACACGAAGAGAAATAATTGTCTACAGTGACGTTTTGATCTGAATCATATATGGATCGTGTGAGCCTATAAGCACATTGCGAAGGTTTTGGCATGATGTTCCGCTGCTCTTCAGTCAATGTTATTCTATCGGATCCCTTTTGAAATAACTATCAAAATGGATTACGAATCTCTGGCAAGTTGCTAGGTTACAAAAAAGATAATACGAAGAATTAAAACGCACGAACATTACAAAAATATTGGTTTAACAGGGGAAAGAGTCTCGCAGATTCCTCCTTGATTAAGAGTGGAGAGGAGTAGAAGAGAGTATGCAAACACAAGAAACCTAAGTTCACTTACCTTACCTTCCAGAGACAGGAGACTACTGGCCATTGCAGCCCAATCGTATCAGTAGAAACCTTCCCCCATCCTTCTAAAGAGGCGTAGCAGTCTCTCACACTCTGTCCATAAGCAGAGGGTTAATACTGAACGAAACGGAAAATACAATTATCCGGATTCTGTCAAAGTCAAAGGCATCAAA
Organism: Icerya purchasi; assembly: GCA_039619475.1. Lineage (NCBI taxonomy): Eukaryota > Metazoa > Arthropoda > Insecta > Hemiptera > Monophlebidae > Icerya > Icerya purchasi. Next base: position 546,504,270 of record CM077115.1, read on the forward strand.
TAGCCGACATCATATATGACTATAATAATACGGCAGTTATACTTTTGAGTGCTGTATAATATTAGCGAAATTGAAACAAGAAGAACAATCAGACAGACTATTCATTTGTGACGTGAATCACGTTTTGCTTGAGTGTCCTTTCATTTCTTCAGAACCGGTGATACTGTATTTGCGTCTTGGCTTCTCTATTCCTTACAGCGCTGGCAGTATCCCTTCTTTTTCTTTTCTCTCGGTTCTTCCTTTGTTAGCTTCATTCATAATGTATGCTCCATTTCAAATATCCCCCCCCCCTCCAAAAAAAAAAACTAAAAAAAAGAAAAAAGTTTTTGCGTAAAAGTTTTAATTAAAAATATGTTTTATTAACATAATAATTAAGCAATAGCACATTTAATTGTATTTAACAGACTGTTATCCCTGAAAAATTTATTGCCAAATAAAACTATTACATATACACAATATTTATATTTGTACATGCGCACGTGCGTGTGTATGTGTCTACATGTGCTATTAGTCGGTGGAAAGGAAGGGAAAAGAGCCACACTGATGTGTTCCACTACAAACGTGAAGAAGACCCGGTTGAGAGACTAATAAAGAAAATTTATAAACTATCGTTTACGGCGCTTCTAGTCCATGACGCAATAAATGTTAAAAATGTACCTTTTTTTTGTTTCTAATGCCTGTTTATGCGGAGTGAATTTATTCAATTACATATAAAATTTATTTCATTAGTAGTCTTTGTCTCAGTTCTTCTAACGTAGCACAGCACTCATGCACCCTGAGTTCCTTGGTAAAGTGAAAAATCATATAGTAGCACATTTTATAAAATAACTTTTCTATGAAACTAGGCCAATTTTTATGTATGATTGCATATAAAAAATATTTGGGAAAATTCAGAATTTTTTAAATTTAATTTCTAAACTACCTCCTAATGGAGGCACAGAAAAGATATCTGTGTTATTTGCACATTGCCCAGACACAAATTTACTACATTCTCTTTTAACAAACTTTTTCGTCGCTATGACCGTTATTAAGAAAGGAATAAAGGATAATGAAATCGCAGATAAAGTAGCAAAGAGATCGAATTCACTGTTCCTGGATACTATAATACGGAAACCATAATAACCACAGATGATCTAATAAAGACCGTGTATAAAGAGAAAATTTTATAAGATTATGGAATGCGGAATGGAGATCGACCGGATCCACAAACCATCTCAGAGGGGTAAACGAGAAGATCGAAGAATAGGAGTCATCTGATCGGCGAAAAGAAGAAATAATTTTAACAAGATTAAGACTCGGCCATACCAATGGAACCCATTCGTACGTTTTCAATAACATACCGGCTCCATCTTGTCCCTTCCATAACACTTCTCAACTTACTCTCCGACATATCCTAACATAATTTATCCGAATCCCACTAAAAATTCAATCTATCCTTAAACCGATCTCAATTACTACGTAATAATAGTCCATATACATATATAAGTGATCTCTTCCTATTCTGTCAGAAACTTTAATTTATATTATACCCTGCAATTAATAACATAGGCGCGGCTTGATAACCACCTCATAGTTGTGTTAAAGTCGCATATAAATTAAATCAAAAAAAAAAAAAAGAAAAAGTCTAAATCACTATTCGTAACCATTTATTTCGAATGTTTCAAATGTTCTGAAATAAGATTTAGGCTCTCTCTTCCCCCATTCCTCTTAGAACACTCCTTACGAACAATAAAAATGCAATCATCTGTCGTTTCCAGTTCTTTAAACTCGGCAAACTGCTTTTTATTTAATTTTCTATATTTTACTCATAAGGGCCTTTGTTACTGTACAAGTGTACTCTGCATCAATGATAAAAAATCAACCTTGTTCACCTAATTATTTTTTGACAATTGAAAATTTCTTTTTTTTCATTGTATTAATTATTTAATTATTAACACAGATATAAAAACATACAGTATATTACGATAATCGAAAAAACAAATATAAAAAATATAAAACGCCGACTAGTTCCAAACTATATCGTTCTGGCCAAATGGCTCGATAGTTAACTAAAGCCGGGCCATAAAAAAAAAAAAAAAAAAAAAAAAAAAAACTATATCGTTCGTGATCATATTATTATTATTATTATTATTACATTAAACGGTACAGGCGCCGGCTGCACAAACGGGCCATATGCGCCCGGGGAACGGAAGGGATACTAAATTGAATTTAGGAGGTTAAGGGAATGAAGGAATTGGAACGCACTGTGGATATGACACGGAGAATCAGCTAGGAGTTGTGATAAGGAAGGGGGGAGGCCATGCTGGGCTCTAAGTGCTATAAGGGAATGACAAGTTGTTAGTAAATGGGGAATGGAAAGCTGGGTTCTTTGGCAAAAAGGACAAAGAGGGGGATCGGTGCGCTGTAGGAGATACGAATGGGTCAGGCGGGAGTGGGAAATCCTAAGTCTGGTAAGAATAATATTTTTCTACCTTGAACGAAATGGAAGGGGGATCTGAGATAGAGGATCAGGTTTAACAAGGAAAAGGTTTTTTTGTTGACTAGAACTCCATACTTGTTCCCAGGATTTAATTATAAGGGATTTCAAGAAGGATTTCATATCGCTGGTAGAAGAGAAGTACGAGGATATGGCTGGAAGCCGGGATGCCTCCCTAGCAGCTCGGTCGATGGCCTCGTTACCAGGGAAACCAATATGGCTGGGGATCCACATGAAAGATATAGAAATTTGGGATCGAATAAGGAGATCGTGAAGGAGAAGGATGCGTTGTACAATTGCATTATCTGTGTAAAAGTTGTAGAGGGACATTAGAACACTAAGTGAATCAGTAAGGATGAGGTATTTAGAAAGAGGTGGAGCGGAGGAGAGGAACTCAAGACACTTGAAGATGGCGAAAGATTCAGCCGAAAATACAGAGCAGGATTTTGGAAGCCGGAAGCGATGGGTGGTAGGAGGAACAAAAAAGGCTGATCCAACATGGCCAGTGGATTTTGAGCCATCCGTAAAGCAGAAGATGTAGTCAACGTATTTGACAGTTTCGAAAGTAATGTATTGATGAAGGATGTAGTCGGGAATATATGTATTTGGGTAGATGGATTAAGTTGAGATTGATATCTGGGGTTAGAAAAAGCCAAGGAGGAGGGTTAGTGTACACTGGAGCAAGGGGAGGATTGAGAATAAATTTTCTAATTTGAGGAAAACGAGATTCAAACTTATTTTTGATGTTAGTTGCACAGTTAGGAACACGCAGAGTAGTCTGACTCTGTTGTTGGGAGTTGAAAAGGAGCTCATTGATCGGAAGGTTTGAATTGACAAGAGTGGAAGTCAAAAAGTTTGCTGTTAGGATCTCCCTTCTGAAATATAGGGGCAGCTGTCCGGATTCACAATTAAGACTGGCTGTAGGACTAGTGCAAAAGGCTCCAGTGGCTATTCGGATAGCTGAATGTTGGATAGAATCTAAGGATGACAATAGACCCCGAGCCGCCGAACTGAACGCTTGGCAACCGTATTCTAATCTAGACCGGATTAACGATTGATATAGCAGTAATAACATTTTCCGGTCGCCTCCGTTACTTTTATTATTGATCCGCTTTAATATATCAAGAGCTTTAATGCATGTCTTCTTGAGATCCTTGATGTGTGCGTTCCATAGGAACTTGCTGTCGACTGTCACTCCAAGGTAGCGTACCTCCTCTTGGAAATGCAATTCTACGCTGTTCAGGAAAATTCGAAGCCGTTGACAGTATTTAGTGGTCCGATGAAAATCTACACATGTTGTCTTTTCCGCAGAGAATTTGAAGCCTCGCGCAGACGCCCATTCGGAGAGTTCGTTAATACATCGCTGCATGACTTTGCTTGCTCTGGTAGGTGAAGAGGATTGAAATGTTATCGTCAAATCATCAGCAAACAGACTAAACTGTACGGGCGCTCGAACGGCTAGCTGGATGTCATTGATGGCTAATAGAAAAAGTGTTACGCTAAGGACACATCCTTGAGGCACCCCGTTTTCCATGGAAAACAGCTGCGAAAAAGTGTTCCTTAACCGAACTCTGATTTGCCTGTTCGTTAGAAAGCTTTGGATAAGACTAGCCATGCGGCCACGGATTCCTGCTTTATGCAGGCTCGTAAGGGCCTGATATCTCCATACCGTGTCATACGCTTTTTGAAGATCAAAGAAGACAGCATATAAGTGCGCACGATTAGTAAATGCTTTCTGAGCCTTGAGTTGGAGATTTACGATAGCTTGAATTGCTGAGCGGTATTTTCGGAATCCATATTGGTGAGGAGTAAATATATTGTTCATTTCGAGGGTCCAGATTAACCTTTTTTGAACGATTTTTTCCAATAGTTTGCCCAGAGTACTTGTTAACGCGATAGGCCGGTAGCTAGATGCTTCGGTTTTTACTTTTCCTTTTTTTAATATTGGGATTACTACGGCTATTTTCCATCTCGTAGGGAATATTCCCTCATTCCACAATCTGTTCAGGATATGTAATAAATATACTTTAGCCGATAGATGTAGATACTTTAACATAACAGGATGAACGTTGTCCGGACCTGGCGAGGAATCATGGACATAATATTGGATACAATGTTCTAGTTCCCTTAGCGATATGGGACAATTGTACTCTTCCTCGTTACTGGAACCGAAGCTCAATGGAATGGCTTCTGTCCTTTGTTTATAACGCATAAATTCTTCGCAATAGTTCAAATTAGACGATACGGCGGAGAAGTGGGAAGCTAACATGTCGGCCATTTCGTTAATGTTGGTAATAAGTAAACCGTCTTTGAATAAAGCGGAGATGGTTTCCTTATAGTTTTTCCCATTGATCAGATGAATTTTCTTCCACACAGCGGAAATGGGTACCTGCTGATTAATAGATGAGGTAAAATCTTGCCAGCACTTCCTTTTGGCTGCTCTAATGAGAGAACGTGCATGTGCACGTCGTTTGCGATAATTAATAAGGTTCGTTATTGAGTTGTATCTTTTTAGTACTCTCAATGTCTTTTTACGGAGATTTATTGCCTTTGCAATATTATTGTTCCACCAAGGAACCTGTTTATTTGACGACGGACTGGACGAGGACAAGGGTATAGCTAGACGTCCAGCTTCAGTGATTTTTTTTGTTAAAAATTCGACATCTTCTTCTACATCATCGAAATGTCTGGAGTGGATTTCGGTGCCCTCGGTGAACCTTGGCCAGTTGGCTTCCTTTATCTTCCATTTTCGACACCGCGACGATTGAAAGCTGGGTACGTTGTATACCAGGAAGATGGGGTAGTGGTCGCTATCGCAAAGATCTGTGTGGCTTTGCCAGTCAATTTGATCGATAAGATCGACGGAGATCAGCGTAAGATCGATTGACGAAAAACGCCCTGTTTTTGCATCAATGTGAGTTGGTTGATCCCCCTTGTTTATTAAAACGATGTTAGGGTTATTGATAAGTAGGTTATTAATTTGATTTCCTCTGGAATTCTGATATCTGGAGCCCCACGTATAACTGTGTGCATTGAAATCGCCAAGAAGAATAAACGGCTGTGGTAGCTGATTTATAATTTCCTCAAAATCGTATAGTGAGGTTTGCCGGTTTGGTGGGATGTAAATATTGCATATTGTGATGGGTTTACGGTGAATTGTTGGGAGTGCTGTTGTAACAGTAACTGCTTGAATATCGGAGGTAATTGAAAGCGGAATCACTTGTGGAATAGAATCATGTATCAAGGTTAAAACTCCTCCAGCTGCTATTGAGTGAGAGGTATCATCGAATCGAAATGGTTTGTAACTACGAATAGAAAAACACTGATTAGGTTTCAAATGGGATTCTTGGATGCATATCACTGGTGGTTAGTGTTGAGCTATCAGCGTTTGTAACTCAGCTAGGTGCGAGAATACACCATTAATATTCCACTGTAGGATTTTACTCATGATTCGTTAGATCTGTTTCTGAGCCAGAGGTGCTACTAATCAGTGCGTTAACCAGCCTGGTTAACTTGTTTTTGATTCCTTGTCCTACTATAAAGTTCTTCAGGATGGGTAATGAGTTAACAATTTTTTTAGGATCTATATCCATCTGTCTAACTGCTTCAACATAATTCGTTTCAGTGAGAATAGCAAGCATGATGTCTTCGAACTGCTCTGGCGTAACATCATAACGATCAGCGTTTTCCTCCAATTCTTCTTTGGCCACCTTAATTGTTTCCACTAAATTGTCATTTTTGTCGTCGGCTGGTTTCAGCTTCTTAGGTGTTGGTTTTTCTGGTATTTTTCTTGATGTTGTTTCGATAGATGATGAAGAAGTGGAAGAAGAGACCGTTCGTTTGAATGGCGGGATCGGAGTGATTGTAGAATATCCTTTATCGATGGGCTGGACGTCAATTCGAGCTTCATCTTTAGATCCCTCAGTGGAGGGCAGAATTGTACAATCATTAGCAGATTGAGCTGTATCTTCGACAATTAACAGATCTGGACATTCGGCTGCTAGGTGGCCTTTACGCTTACATCGGTAGCATATTGAGCCTTCTTCCGCTAAAAAAAAATTCGGTAGGTGGTGTCATCGTGAGTGATTACTAAGGAGTCGGGAATAAGCTCAACTGACTCCGGGGACGACACATAAAATTGCTTTTTGTTTGTCAGAATATGGGCTAGAGCAGATGACGCAAATCCGGCTCGCATTGTGGTGATGGGCGATACAGGAATAATATTATGTTTTTTTAATTCGTCCGGTTGGAATGCTAGGACAAACATGGGAGATGATAATGCGTTTGGCTGAATTAATTAAGCGACGGATGTTAATCGTTTGGTTATTAATCGTTAAAACTCGGTTTTGGTCGACTATGTTGTCCACGATTTGTTTCGAGGTGAAGAAGATACAGAATCTTTGGTTCGACATGCGGTAGGCTGCTCTAATCTGCTGAGGGTTGACAAATTCAGTGATTTTTTCAACATATTCAAGCTGTCGGACGCCATCGATAGTGGGGATCACAATTGCGTGAGTTTTGTCTAAGACTGGTTCTTTGTTGACAATTCCTGCGTAAGACGCGGATGATGTTTGCTGGTTCGTTGGATTTGACGTAGTAGGTAGGTCTGTTGTGGAAGTTGTAGTATTGGATTTTGTAGATATGTCTGTGTTTGATTCATTGTTGGGTAGATTTGGAAAAGTCGAACTGGTAAGTGAGAATGCTTTGTTTTTTGGCGGCTTCGCGGTCATTTTGTTGCTTGCAGTTTTGCTAATATCGGATTTGGTATCTTTTTTCGGTTTTGACGACATGATGTATTAAACCCGCATCCGAGTACGAGAATATTAGGTAGTTATACACTACCGCCGGTTTAACGAAAACCGGCTAGTATGAATAAAGATCGACGATTGTTAATTAAACGTTCGAAGCGATAATGGTTAGTCCGGCGTTATCAGCTACGATAACAGAAAATAAAATAAAACGATCTCACCGTTAATTTCTTCTTATCAGCTGATCGTAGCAAGAGCGAAACTAACGCGAACACACAAGTTACTTTTATCACTTTTAATCGGCGTGATCATAGTGCATTCAAGTCTGAGAAAAAGGAATTCAGAGGTTTTTCTGAAAAAAAAGCATTTCAAGCAGGAATTCAGAGCGGTATTGCTGGTTTAACTCCATATACTGGATATAAAAAATAACAAAAAACTGTATTCTTTTCAACTTACTGCTGTTCTTTGTAAATTTATACATATATGTATATGCAAATATATGTATTTATATATACATATATATAAACTCGGCCATTTTGGCCTCGGAAGGGGTTGTGCCCCTTGACCCCTCTTGCTTACATTTCTGTCTTTTTCTATTCTATGCTTTGTATAAAATGATCCAAATTTACAACGTAATTCTAAATCAATCCATATGAATATAATAACATAATCACAAAAATCCTTTAAAATATAACAAACGTTACATAAAATTAGGATATTTTTTCTAATGAAGGGTAGCCTAAGAATTACGTTGTAATTAATATATATTGTTGACGGCGACACTCGAATTGCGCACCGTTGTTTACCTGGCCGACGGTTAAAAAAGGTATAGTAATCTAAACACTCGAATTGCGCACCGGTAGTTTACCAGTATGAAATATAAAAAAACGAACGAAAACGGCACCGGGACCATAATATTTGTTGGACATTTCCAAAACTGATGGCCGCTTTATCGTATAACATTTGAATGTTCAATACATTTTTACGCATCATCGTATACTTAAAAAATAGCCTATTTTTCGCAAAACGTTAAGGAGTTTTTTTCTAAGCAACCGAAATGTTATTCCAAATAGCAAACGTTCCGCCCCATCGGGATATGATAACACATTTTGCAAGTCACTGAAAGAACGACACTTCTACTGATTTTAATCCTTCGTCGATTTTATACAATCCGGAGTTTGTTTTTTAAGGCAGTATATAATTCGAGTTCTCAGTGAGCAGGTTTTCTCGGGTCAGTGAGCAATTCGAGTCCGACTTGTCACTGTGTGAAGTGTTTTGGCGCGCAATTCGGGTGTCCCCATTGTTGACAATTTTTTTTATTTTTTCCATATTTGTTCTTTTCTTAGCTGTACTATTTCAATTTACTTCCCCGATTTTTCTAACAAGCTTCTTATCTATAAAAGCATCATTAGACTAATATTGGCTAGTTTCGTGCTTGATTTCAAATTCCGGTTTTAATTCATTTTAATTACTACAAAATAGGTATTGTCAGTGTATTTTAAACGTTTCCCGCTAGACTAAAATTCCCATCAATTTCTCCTCTCTTCCAGTCCGAACTAATTGTTCCTCTCACAATGTAGTCAACTTCGAATTCTTTCAGCTGCTGAACTCTTCTTTTCCTTCCCATGCCTTAATCTTCTCGGATGGCTCCAAGAGTGATGGGGGCGTGGGTGGTGCGTATACGTCTCCTACGTTCCTACACTCTGAGTCCTTCAGACTTCCTTCCTTCTGCTCTATCTTCTCGGCCGAGTCGATCTCAATTCTTCGTGCAATTCATTTCATATCCTCTACGAGTGGAGTTCACAAATTCCTGATTGTCTCTGATTCCAAAGGCGTTCTTCAAGCCATCTCCTCTCCTCCTTCTTATACTTCTGACGGTATCATCCTCTCTATCCGATCTCTCGTGTCTCCTCTTTGTTCTCGTTCCGCTCCATTTTCATAGACTTTCTATGGGTCCCTAGTCATTCCAATATTGAGGGAAATGACTCAGCTGACTCTTTAGCTCGCTCAGCCGCCCGCACTGGTCCTTTCCTCGACTCTTTCCCTTCCTCAGACATTCTTTCTCTATCACGCTCTAATCATTCCAGACTTTGGTCTGACATGTATCCATCTATATTCTCAATTCGCTTTTCTCAGTACCGTCTCATTCAACCGGTTCCTAGTTTCCTGCCTTGGTTTCAATCTATTCCTATCTGTCGTCGTTCCACTGTTGTTTCCTTAATTAGGCTTAGAATCAATCATTCTCTTCTCCCCTCTTCTCGCTTTCGATTCGCTTTGTCCCCTTCTCCTTTCTGCTCTCTTCACGCTTCTGAGCCTTCTTGTATTTGTGATTCAAATCACATCCTATTCGAATGTTCAGCACTCTCTAACGAACGCTCTATTCTTTACACCCAACTTTTAGTTTTGGGTCTTCCTACTCCCTTTAACGCTACCTATATTCTTTCCTTCCCATTGCCTTCAGTTATCCCATTGCTACTGTCCTTTGTCCTCTCCATTTCTGACCGCCTGGTTATTTAGTTATAACTGTTAATTTTTCATGTTGTTGGGTCAAGGCCGCTGGCGCGCCCAGGGTAGGAAAAAAAAAAAAAACTAAAATTTATTCCCCCTTCCTCCTCTCTCTGACCCTAGCTTTCGCCATCTGGCCAATAAAATTGATAATACGCATAATTAGTTATAGTCGCCTTATGTAAAAGATTTTATAATTAACACAGAAAAAAATTTTATTTTTCATCACTGTTCCTACCATAACAATATACTTATCAGGAATATAGGCAATTAAAATTCCGAGCAGCTAGCCTGGATGTACATTTAAGCATCGTCGGATTAAACACAATTTAGTTAGTCAGTGATACTGCTAAACTATTAAGTAACGTTTTTAATACATTGATTGTAATTTTAATTTTTTTTGGGGGGGGGGGGTGTTATACTTTTTCCCTTTTGCTTTTGTGTACAGCATTTATATTTCCGTTAATAATATGCAAGCGTTCCACTTTTTTTTCATCACTAATGCAATGCGGTTAAGTCTCATTCGAGCAGTTGGTACGCATACAGTGTTATATATACTACGCAACTCTGAATTTAGCTAAATATACATTCTGTTCTGTTCTGTTTTGTTCGATTTTTTCAAAGAGAATATCTGTCGGCTACTTTGACTTATTCTTCCGCTTTTAATCTAACTTCACTGTTCGTATTTTATTTTGATTCTTTTCTTTATTTACATTTATTTTTCCTTGGAAGTAAATAATTTTCCGCTTTGTTTCTTTCTGGTCAATGGGAATTATTTTATATCATTTTTATACGTATATATATATATATATATATATATATATATATATATATATATATATATATATATATATATATATATTTAGAATTATTTTATAAATTAAATTCGTTCATACACTCTAGCAGCCTTATGAATGGGTAACCATTTTTCTGAGAGATAGCCTTTACCTGTGCTTAAACGATGTGTGGCTTTTTAGCTTGCAACAGGAAGTTTAAAATGTTGCGCGTATTGAATGCTAGCGACGGGCTTTGTGTGTGTTTTTTCGCGTAGATGTGCACGAAAACCTATTATCGGCTTTCGTTCTGCTTTTATTTTCATGTTAAAATATGTTAGCCTTTTTGTTTTAAATTATTATTGCCATTGAGCTTTAGCCCTTGGACGTTATTATATTTGTTTGTGGATTCGCCAAAGTTGGTTTCGCTGTTTGATATCCGTTTGAACAGAACTGGATTTTTTTTGCGACCTGAGATAGTTTCAACGCCGCGTGTAGATTGCTTGCGTTGCTAATATTCATATGTTTGTTTTGTTGTTTTTTTGGTTTTTTTTTATTATTTTTGCATCCGCTTTTTTGCGACTCGACGCTCATCCAGGGTCCATAGAGTTAAATATTTTCCGGCTTAATTATTCGACTTGCTGGTACATCGCATAATAATTATTTGGGTACATTATATAGGTATATAAAAGAGAAAATCTGGAAATATTTGAATGGCACAATTATTAAAATACCGCTGAAACTACTAGGTCTATAAAAAAATTAAAAACACGTAATACGACGGTACTATGTACTGACGTCAAGTAAAAATGCATTAAAAAATTCAAATTTTTTTGGGTGCGGGAAAGGTCAGGAAATCAATTTTTATAGAACTAATAATGATCATGCTACAGTTAAAACTATTTACAGCAGATAATTAATTTTTTTTTTTTTTTTGGGCTTGTCAACCGGGGACTTTTACCCAGAAACAATTAGAATAGGAAGGAGTCAATTATATCTTCATACGATATCAAATGTTGTTAGGAAAAAGGAACAAATAATAGGAACAATTTGTGGAGAGGGAAAAGATAGGAGAGTAGGAAGACCAAGTCTCAGTAAACTGAAGTAGAAAGCAGAATAACACTAAGCAGAAAGAGATGAACACTTAATAATCACATGATGCGCATCGCAAACACGCTCTTCGTTTGAGCGGACAATATGGAGTGGCAACCAACGAAAAACGAAAACGGGAGAAAGATAATAAAGTATGGCTTGAAAGAGCGCAAGCGAATAACGGTGACAACAACAGAACGACGAAGTGAAGGAAACAAAGAAAACCCCATAGGGGTTAACAGGAGGACACTATAGGTTGAACGGACAGATAAAAAGAACAATTGTTAGAGAAAAAGGAAACGTATATATCCGATAGCAAAGTCTGAGATGAAAACTTTTGTACAGATGAAGGAGATTGGACGAAGGTACTTTTTTAAAGAAGAAGTGAGAATAGGCAGCAACCCGAGCCAATGAGTCCGCCGCTTCATTAGCGCAAATTTTACATGAACATTACTCATGTACTGAAAATGTCAAATAAGAAAGCTGTTTGAAAATTCAAACTTTAATGAGCGAAAAGGGGTTGTAAAAACCGTTTTCCAAAAAAATACTCAAAGTGTTGTATTATTGTTACAAATGAGTTTACCGAATTGTAATATCGCATGAAGATACTTTATATGGTGTACCGAAAGTGTACACGATTCGTTTTAAAACCCCTAAAGATTAATTGTATCACTCTGTTTTTGGCATAAAATAATGATCACGTTACCGTTGAAACCATATCCACTGAAAATCCATATGAACATACCATATATCTAAAGTATCAAACGAGAAAGATTTTTTGAAAAATTGCACTTTAAAGCGGTCAAAAACCGTTCTAAAAAAATAATTGTGATATATCTTAGTAATAAGCAAGTTTATCGTATGGTAATTTTCATGAAGGTTGTTTCATCTTTTTTTTTTTAAATCTTCGAAATTTTAAGAGTAGAGAAAGGTTATAATCTATTTTTTAGAAAAATTGAATATCACAGGCAACAGCCGGAAAGAAGGGTGTTGCTTATAACGAAAGTTGGTGTATATGAATATTACATATTTAGCTCGGTTTCGCATTAAAGTAGTTGAAAAACTGCAACCGTTTAATAATTAAAATAATCAATCATCAGGATGATATAGCGATATTTCTGTCAAACAGTTTATATCGTATCCAAAAAAATAAGGGATGGGCCAAAAGAACATCCCGAATTTTAAATGCTCGTCAAATAAAGACTAATATACTTACGGAAATGAAACAAACGTTGAAATACTTCAAAAAGAACGCCATTTATTGCTGAATAATACTCCGTATGAATAGTCACCATTTTGATTTTTACATTGTTGCAGGCTTTCCTTAAAATTATGCATTACTTTTTTAAGAGTTGGTTTTTTAATCGCCGCAATTTCCTTCTGAATGGCCAATTTCATCTCGTCGGTTGTTGCTGGTTTACCCTCGTACACCTTGCTTTTCAAGTAGCCCCATAGGTAAAAATCTGTCGGTGTTAAATCCGGACTGCGCGGCGGCCAAAACAGCTCACAGTTTCGAGAAATCAAGCGGTCCTGAAACTTCTCTCTTAATAACCGCAAAACATCGTTACGAATATGTGGTGTGGCCCCGTCTTGTTGAAACCACGTTTTAGATAATGCAATCCCCTTCCGTCTGAGCTCCGGTAGAAAAAACTCGTTCAAGGCGGAAGCCTGGCGACGAACGGATCTGCGCGGACTTCGCGACAATGCTATGCGCACTTTTTCGATGTTTGTCGGGGTTCTAGACGATCGACGGCGACTTTGATGGTTGACCGCCACCACACTACTGTATTCTCGGAAGTTTTTTACCCATTTGAGGATACTTTTACGGTCGGGGGGATTGTCATGACGTTTTAAATCAAATTGTTTTTTAAACGCACGTTGTACCGCGATTACACTTTCACCGTTTTTCACAAAGTACTCGACAACGAAAGAGCATTGTTTACGCGTCCACGACATCATGACTACTAACCAACTATATTTATATTAAACGGCATATTATTTAGCGTCCGATGGCGTTGCAATCGCTACGCTAACTCACATTGTATGATTTGACGAGCGTTTGAAATTCGGGATTTTCTTTTGGCCCACCCTATAACTTTACATTTGTCAGAATATTAAGTTGAATTGCGATTATTTGTTTACTTTGCAGGAGAGTTTTCTCTCTAGGGAACGATTCAACAACATGTTCTCTTTCCAATTTAGTTTTGGGGGTTGTTCAGTGTTTAACAACACCTTAGATAATATGGTGTTTACTCTGAACAGAGAGACAGCATATATTGTTACTAGAAATTAAAAAAACTAAACCATTTTTATTATACTAGTTTCGTCTGCCTACCATGAAGCGAAAGAACTTTGGTTGTTTAAAAAGCTGCGAAAAGAAATTAGTGTTTGCTCTTAACACTGAATTTCATCAAACAGTTTAGAATGAAAAAATTAAACCCAAATATATGCATTGCAATGGTAATATAATGTTCACAATACCGGTAACATTAATGAAGAAATATATTTTTTGGAAATATCCATCTGCCACTAATACGCCTTCCCGTCTGATATTCTATTGTCTAAGTAAGTGGCCGAACTATACGCGATGCCATTCTACCCTGGAGCACGCCGAAGCCCACTGAACCCTCCGAACCTAATGGAATTTATATATAGATATTTTTTATTTATTTTCAACTATATGTGTATATGTGTATGTGCATATGTCGGTATGTCATTGATGGATGTAGTATTCTGATGTTGATCAACCAATCACATGCACCTACACTTCTGGAACCCGTGGGATTGACTGGTTGAGCGAACATGTTTTTATTAATTGTTTGTCAAATGTATATGTACTTACTGTTGAATAATCGGTGTTTTCGTCAATAGTCAAAAAATTCAAAATAATTTTTGTGTTGTTTAAAGATATTTTTCAATTTTAATAATATTATTATTTCACATATGACTGCCGTACAGCCGAATTTGTCCGAAATTATCTCTTTGATAAAAAATCGATGATATTGATATTCCAATAATTAATCACCTAGAAATGCATAATCCATCGCCGCTGATAACATCGCAATTTTCGCAACTAACCACAACCCCAAATATGCTAATGACCCTGCTGGCTACATCAAACCTATATCGTCATCAATAATTTTACACGATTCCCAAGCGTAACTAACAAAAATATACAATTATCATCGTCAAATGTGAACAACACCATATACGCAACGCGCACAGCCATTATCACCTCTTACGGAAATATCGTTTCCGCCTTCGATCGACTCCCCGGTCCAGTCATGATTATGTTACCCAAAAAGATAATTAATCGACGCGCAGTCATTTATGTCAAAGATCTGAACGATTCCAAAAATTAAAAATAGCTTCTTATATGTAGTGTTAACGAAATACACAAAAAACGATTCAGAATATGACAGTATAGAATTTTACAAAATGTTTACGGTTCGGAATATAATCATCTCTACCGATTCAATCACACTAACCAACATTGAAACATTTGACGCATCAATTTCAATTTATATAAGTTAATAGATACCGATGGCTGCGCGATGAGAACCACCCACGTAATTACAGAATTAAGGCAGTCTACTAATTCCAACAGAACTGTAATATATACATATATTGAATCGCCGAAATCATACCGACATATTGTATTGGGATATGAGCAGAGAATATTAGTTCGCGCGGATCCGAAAATCAACGCTAAATCTATATGCCGGAAGTGTCTAGACTCCATGAAGCATGAATACAATCATAACAATAGTTTCCGATGCGATGCAGTCAGTGCAAAAATATGGACTGTAAGTAAATAAAACAAAAAACGCATTCTTTTCTTTTTAGATATTTTTATTTTTTCAAAACGTTACTTACAAAATACATCGCATGTGAATATGTAAATTTTACTACATTATATAACATATAGCATATTTGTCTTACATTTATATATTTTATTTATTTTCGTTTTATTTCTTCAATTTAAGATTAATTTCAAACATGTTCCCGAAAATTTACGCTGTTTCCATTGGTTATTTCTGTAAAAATTTCTTTAGTCAAATAATAAAAAGTCCGAATATTTCAAATGCAATTCCCACTTCAATTTTCACGTGTTATGAAACTGGCGTAGATAACGATGAGAAAGATCGCTCGATATTCTATTCTATTTATCCGTTAGTTTTTTAATTACGTTCTCTTTTACCTGATGAAAACTTAAACATTTTATCCTCTTTAAATTGTAACACGCCGCCATTTTTATTCGAAATTACTATCGCTAATTTTACTATCAAATCGTTATGCAAAAAGTTGCATTTCGACTCTAATGGTGCATTATTTTCCGTAATATACGAATCTAACTGTTCAACTTTATCACGCACATAACGTATTTCTGCAGCTGCGAAAGCTTTCATTAAGCTTATACGCGGTACAGTATTAGACCCGAAGGGTCCTAGATTTATCGTACTAGCATGTAATAATCGTTTCACTTTGAAATTATAATTTCCATTTGAATCTAAAGCAACCGTCGTTGTAGCTTCGTAAGATTTTTCGCTGCCTTTTGGCATATACTTTTTTCTGCTTTTACGAAACGACATTTATATCGAATATTTATTAAAACAGTATTATCACAACTCAGGAATTTTCTGAACTTCAATTTTCTACCTTGACGTCGAATAACATGCTAAATTAAATGTACACTCAGGGATAATAAGATGTTTTTTGTAATTCCTTCGCATAGAAAATGCCGAATAAAAGACTGACGGGGTTCCCCACCTTTTTTAAGTTCAGTTATGTATACGTTCTTTTTCAAATAGTGTTTTAACTTTAAAGATTTTTTTTTTTTTTGCGCTTCAAATTTTCTTGTACGATGTATTTTTGTATTATATTTTTGAGTAAGCTCGGGTAAAACTTGTAACCAAAATTTATTATAATTAGAGACAAATTCTTTCCACAGGCAATTCTTTATTGTACGATGGAAACGTTCTGCAACATCAAGCGGAGAATGAATTATACAAAATTAATAATATATCCATTTAAAACAGCTCGTACTTTAGCATTAGAAAATTCTGTACCTTGATCCGTTTGCAAATGTTAAGAGATTCAACAACAGCCTTTTCAGATAAAATTTTTTCTAGCGCTTTGACCGCCTTTTTTTTTTTTTTTTTTTTTAGCATTAGTCTACGAGTATTTAAAAAAGACATTTATTACGACGAATATAAATTTCTCAATTAAATCGCGCTTATTGCGCGACATATCAGTCAAATCAGCTTGCCGTAATCCGTTTAAATCTAAAATCTGCACATCTCGTCCGTTTAATATCGTTTCTGCGCACAGATTTATGAAATTTATCGGCTACCGCGATGTAATGACCTTAATGTGGATGTTTGTTTCCTAGTCATCTTCTCTAGAATTCGGGTTAATAATCAATTTTTCGCGGTTAATAATCAGTAAGGTGACTGAATGCATCCTGCCAGCTCTTTCTCGGTAAAAATAATTTCGTTATCCACACCTGCATTGCGACTTTGTTTAGATGCTGTAGTAACTGTAATCGTTCAACTAATTTACTCAGATCATTCCAGTACTCGAAGTTTCGATTTCCAAGACTTAATCCTGCTCTGTCGCTATTATATGTATAAGAGGTTTCTCAAATGAATTAACTCGCACTCGATTTATATTATAAAAGTAAAATCGATTTTGAAAGTATAGTATAAAAAAATAAATGCTAAAATAACAAACTAATACGTAAGTAACAAAATTAATATAAGAATATCAAACTTGTTATCTTAGTATTCTTATATTAATTTTGTTACTTACGTATTAGTTTGTTATTTTAGCATTTATTTTTTTATACTATAGTTACTAACAAACAGGATGATAAAATATTCTTTAATGATTTTGAAAGTGTTTAGTTTAGTAATTTAAATCAAAAATATAAAATTACGAAATAATAAATAGATTTTTTTAATAAGAGTTTTTTCCTCTTTTTTGGTTTTCTACAAAAGGCACTGTTTTTGGTAATGTTTAATAAAATGGAAGCAACGCGCTATTTTACCATCTGTGCCCCCCCCACACGCCCAAAAAAAAAACTGAAACCCTCTCTAATGAATAATTAACACTGATAAATAACACTAACTCAATTATCGATACCATTATGAGGAATTAGTTTACTACTGTGAAAGAAATTTGCTTCCTTGTGGCAACCCCTCATATATTGTATTTAAAAGCTAGCGAATTACTTTTAAAAAACGAATCACTACGAATTCCATCTAGTTCGTCACGGTTTAATTCATTTCCATTCTCAATGTAGACTAGTTATTCCTCTTTGAAGTTGTATTTTTTCCTCTTGTTATCAATTTTGAAGTTTTCCATTGAATTTATATAACTGTTTGTTCTCTATTTTGTTTCGAATTTCTCTAAATTCATCTCGGATTATCGCTGATTTCTGACCATAACACAAATACGATGGTGAAAATTCTGTTTTTTTTTTGTTTTTTTTTTTTTAAGCATGTCAGCTAAGGACGTTACTCACTTCAACGGTATGAAAGTATTAATAATTATAGAGGAAAAATATTACAAATGGAACATACGAAAGAAGCTAACAAAGGAATAACCAAGGGAGAAGGGAAAGAAAGCATTAAGCGCTCGAAGGCGTAGGATAAGACGCAAAAGACCGGAATATACAGTGTATCGCGCGTTCTGAAGAAATGGAAGGACATTAAAGCAAAATGTGAATAACGTCACAAATGAAGTTTGCTTCTGACGGATCAAATGGACAAAGAGGAGACTGAGTAATGGAGAAACGAAAGAGCGAAGCAGGAAGCAAGCTGTGGTTTAACCGAAGTGTCTAATTATGGATGAAATAGTTCTGTTACCCAGTATCTTGTTTGATTATATTCACTGCTACATGTTCAGCTGCTATTGCTGACCAAGATTTTTTTTTTTCTATTATTCATTTTATATCGTGCCCCCTGTATAGTAATGTTTGATTTAAACGTTTATTTGACCAATTAGATTTCGGATTATCTCTCGAGATGCGCGTAAAAATAATGTTAGTTCTTTCGAGTCAATACCGGCGTATTGATCGGATAAAATTATTCCTATCTGATGTTCCGTTGATCGATTAATTTAATGAAATCGTTTGCACTTTGGTCTTTTGAGGTGGGGATGTAGAGGAATATCATCTTGGGAAATGGTCAACAAGAATATGTAAATATTCTTGTTGAAGACCGATTACTTCCAAAACCTCCAACTGAATCCATAGACGTCATTTCATAAGGTTTTACTAATTCTGATAATAAACCAATTTTTCGGCACCTACAAGATTTATTTTTTAAACAAAAAATTGTTGCAAAATTATTGTTTATTGGTCAATTATCCATGTTTTTAAAATAATAGTGTATGGTTTAATATTTTCAATTAGACAAGTAACATCAATATGACATCACAGTATTCATATATATATATCTGTTTTATTAGTTGTGATATAAAGATTCGTTGTCTATTTTTAAGGCGTCGAAAAGAAATCTCTCCTTTTTTACTACCTGTTTCGAATTCTGAATTTTTTCTTTATTTAATTCCTAATCTTGAATAATTTGTTCCATTTTCGCTATATTTATAATACATCTTTTGTATTTTCAAAGTACTCTAAGACTGTATTTTTTGTGATAAGGAATCAGCTTCAACATTGATCTTAAAATTGTATTGTGAGAAATAGTATACTGAATCTCCCAGTTTCTTGTCAATTCGTGCTTTCACTTTTAATATATGGTACGTCGACCTATTAGCCAGTGTTGCCAATAGATAATAGCTTCACGGACTGCTAAACATTCGAAATACACAGGTTTTTTCTTCTGTTGCGTAGAGGTTAATTTTTTCGAAAAGTAGATAGCTGGATATAATATCTGATCTTCGTCTGAGGTTGTTTAAAGATTTCTCTTAATACCAGCGTCAGTATGAACTTCACTGTCATGATTATAGATTTCTAATATTGGACTCGAACATAAATAATTTCTTTCATTATTGTCCCTATTCCTAAGAAAAGTTCTTCCTTACGCCCCATCTCCTTGGCATCCTGCATCAGAATATTGTTTGAGGGTATGCTAGACAAGCGTCTTGTCTGATGGTTGGAACACCATAATGTGCTTCCTAACAATATGTTCGGCTTTCGGCCTGGTATCGGCCCTCCTGATTGTATCAGTCTTTTTGTGTCTCATTTATATAAATCCTTTATCCAAAAACATTATACTCTGGCTTCCTTCATCGATGTTTCCTGTGCTTTCGACAATGTTCATCTCCCAACTTTAAGAGATAAAATGACAGCAATTAACATTCCAGTGAATTTCACTTCCCTTGTTATTAAGCTCATGTCCAATCGTTCTATCCACCTCTCTCCTCCATTATTTGACACTTCTAGAAAGGTTTTCTGCGGTCTTCCTCAAGGTTCTTCCCTCAGTCCTACTCTTTTTAACATTTATACTGCTAGTATCGCTTCCCTTCCTTTAAATTCCCACTCTTTATTCTTTGCCGATGATATTTTGCTTTTTTCCTCTTCCCACGATATTGACGCAGCTAATGATGCTCTCAAATCGTCCCTCAATTTCCTTGAAAGTGCTCTTGCCTCAATTAACCTTTCGATTTCTCCTTCTAAGTCCTCCTGCGTTGTATTTACCCTTCGCCCTTATAACCCTGCTTCTGTCAATTTATCCTTAAATAGCACAGCTATTGCCTGTGTTAATTGCTTTCGTTATCTCGGTATCTTTCTCGATAGTCGTCTGACTTTTTCCGAACATATTAAATATCTTCCCTCCTCCTCTACTAAACGGTTGAACCTGCTGAAGGCCCTGTCTCCGACTAAATGGGGTGGTGACCCTTTCATTCTTATTCTTCTATATAAATCCATCGTCCGCTCCAAGCTTGATTACTGTTCGTTCATTTATGCCTGCGCTTCCAAATCCCGTCTCTCTAAACTTGATGTGATCCAAAATTATTGTCTTAGGTCTTGGTGCTCTTAAATCCTCTCCTATTCCAGCACTGCTTGCTGAATCGAATGTTCCTCCCCTATCTATTCGCAGATCTTATTTGGGCTATCGCTTCCTTGCTAAACGTCTTTCTCTCTCATCTTCTTCTCTGATTTTTTCCTACCTTTCAATTTCTCGGAATTGGCGCTTTGTGCCTAGGAAAATTCCTATCCTGTCTCTTATTTCTCTCCGTCTTAGTCCATTTTGGCCGTATACAGTTTCCTTTAATAGTCTTCTTTTATTCTTCCAGACTATAACTTCTCTGAATCCTTCTGTCTTCCTTCTTTCTGTTCCATATTTACAGCCGAGCTAATGGCTATTTTACGTTCCATTATTTTTATTTCCTCCAATCGTCTTTCTTCCCAGTTTCTGATCATATCCGACTCCATGAGTGCTCTTCAAGCCATCTCTTCTCCTCTTCCTAATCATTCCTGTGATTTTTCTATTCTCCGCATACGTTCTCTCATTTGGACTCTCTCTTCTCTCCATGGAATCCATGTTGACTTGCTGTGGGTTCCTGGTCATTCTGGCATCTCAGGTAATGAGATGGCTGATTCTTTGGCTCGGGTTGCTGCTTCTTCTTCTACATTCTTCTTCAAAAAAATCCCATCCTCTAATCTCTTGCCTTTTACGTAAACATTTTCATCTCAGATTTTGGTCGAATATGTAGCCTTCCTCCTTTTCTAATTGTCGCTCCTTTTATCTGTCAGTTCAGCCTAATCTTCCTTCAAATCCTTGGTTCCTTCTGTTTCCTTCACTTCCTCGCTCTGTTGTTGTCTCCATTGTGCGTTTGCGCTTAAACCATTCCTTGCTACCTTCCTCACGCTTTCGCTTCTTATTATCCTCTTCCCCATGTTGTCCTCTCCATTCAAATGATGCGGTTGTTTGTAACGCCGATCACGTGTTTATTAAGTGTTCATTTCTTTCATTAGAGCGTTCGGCTCTGTATTCCCACCTGCTTGGGCTGGGGCTTCCTGCTCCTTTTTGTGCTGGTTATATCCTGTATTTTCCTTCTACACTTATTATCCCCTCCATTGTTTCTTTCTTATTAGCGATAGCTGATCGTCTCACTGTATAACTTTCGTTTTCCCTTAATTGTTTCTGGGTGAAGGTCCTCGGTTGACGAGCCCAATTTAAAAAAAAAAAAAAAATTTTACCAGCGCTAAATGCTTGTTTATAATCTTCAGTCAATCAAAGCTGTGCAACAAATTATGCAATGGTTCTAATCGTTTGGCTGCATTTTCTAAATATTTATAATAAAAGTTTATTTTTCCTAGAAATTTCCTTACACTTTGTTGTTTTTTTTTGTTTTTTTTTTTTTTGTCTCGGGTCTTTTAAATTCACGAATAACTCGAAGATTAATCTTTATAAGGTCGTATCTTATTTTTTTCAATAGTACGAGCTAATTAGCAAAGTTACATTTTATTACTTTTATTAGGGAACTTTCTTTAATTATTGCACTTAATTTATTAACTCACGGCGTAGCAAATGTTCTTCAAATGTTTTTGAAAAAATCAACATATGATCAATATATATATATATATATGTTATATGGAATTTGTTTAATATAAATGTTTTTTAATTATATTTGCTAAAATTAGTTGAAATATCGCAGGCGATATCCAAATGGTAGACATATCAATTGCCAATGATCATTTTGTGTAATAAATTGTTTTATTTTTATTTCTTTCTAATTGGAATTGATCGAAATGATGAATTTATATCCAGCACCGAAAACTAATTGCAACTTCCTACCTTCACCATAATATCTTCAATGCGAAGAATAGAACAAGGTTCTGGAACAAGTAATTTATTTAAGTCCTTTGAATAAGCGTGAGTTCTTCTCTTTTTTATATTGCCTTCTATCTGTTCAGCTTCTAACAGTTTTGTTATTTGTGATTATTCGAATTCTATTTAATGTGAGCTAGAGCATCCGTAAGGTTTGTTTTTTTGCAACGTATGATAGCGCGGTAGCCTAATGTGGTTAAAGTGCTTGGCTACTAAACCAGAGATGTCATAGGTTATAGAGACTTGTCTCGATCCGGATCCGAATTGCTCGCAAGTTTATACCTAATGTAAAATTAAATTGGGTATCAGGGAAATCTGGGGAAGTAAAGGTGTGGCCGAGAGAAAGGAACTGGCCCCCCTTACACTGCGAATCTCAACTTCAAAATCCCCGACGCCCTGCTAAAAGGGTACGGGACTTGCTTTTATTTATTTTTCTTCAATTAATTTTATTTGTGCTTCCTATTCCAACATCATATTTACTTGTAGCGCATATTGACGCATATTTAATTAAAAGTACGTTTATTTTGTTTTTTCCCCCTCTACACTTAAATAATCAAGGTTTGCGTGAAAACTTTTCATCTCTATACATTCTTTAAAATTAACAGTTTTAATTATTATTCTTGTGTTTTCTTTGGACTCTGAAATTTGTTTTGGTTTTTTCGTCAATTTCTCGAAATATTTTCAAATTTTCATCTTGAATTAATTGAAATTTCTTTATAGCATCTGAACCGAGTAATAGATCAAATGAAAATTTTTCATTTTTCATTATATAAACATCTAAAACATTCTCGATTATATTAACTTATGCCCGGCCGATTGTAAAATTTACACCACTAATTGTTTTAAAATATCTGGACTCTGAATTATTATGTTTGATTTTAAGTTATTTATAATTTTCTGATTTATTAACGTTTTATTTGCGTAAACACATTTAACTTTCTTCATTCGTATGTTTTAATACGTTCAATGTTATAATCTCGGAGCGGACTAGTTTTTTTGATTATCTAGTTTAATAATTTTAATTAATTCATTGATTTCGGTTAAATTAACGTTTCTTGTTTCCGTGCTTCCGCATATCGTGGTTTATTACGAAACATAGTAACTCCATTCGGTTTCCCCAGTTATTCACATTTGGTAGTATTGTTGTATTCGCACCATATTGCTTTTGTCTCCAAGTTTATTTTATCATACTTAAATTTGTCCTCCTTTTGTTTTATATACATTGTATCATATCGCCCTGATTCCTTCATCAGTTGTTCTGTTGTTTGTATTCCTTCTTTATTTAATTTATCCTGTATATTCAATGGTAAAAATATGTTTTATTCTGGAGGTGTTTGAAATGTCGCATTAATTTAACAGTTTTTAACCGACTTCAAAAAAGGAGGAGGTATTCAATTCGACTGTATTTTTTTTTTTTTTTTTTTTTTTTTTTTTTATGTGTGTTACCACAGAACTTTCTTCTAGATGAACCGATTTTGATGATTCTTCTTTTATTTGAAAGGTGGCGTTTGTCATGTGGTCCCATTTAAATTTGATCAAGGTCCGACCGATAGTTTTTGAGTTATCCTTAATAATGCGGGAGATTGAAGCTTTTTGGATGCTTTTCATTCACGATTGTTTTCACCGTCGGATTAGATTTTTGACTTAAAATACTATAAATTTGCCAAATTACCATGGAAATGTAGCTTTTGGTGTTTTTACCGTGGAAATAAATGTTTTAATTTAATTGAATAAAAATGCACTAAAAAGTAAAAAATAAAATGCTTTTTTACAAAAAATAAATACCGACTTCAAGGTTTATTATAAAAATTTAAAAATGCACTAAAAAGTAAAAAATAATTACTCCCGATAAAATATATATATCAGAGTGATATAACTTAAGGTGATATCGTAATTCTTATACAACATTAATTTTTTGGAGTTGGAATTAAATTCATGTTAGGAACAATTTAATCAACATTTAATGCAGTTTTTAATTATTCTTTTAATATGAATTTGATGCCAACTACAAAAAATTAATGTTGTATAAGAAATACGATATCACCTTAAGTTATATCACTCTGATATATATATTTTATCGGGAGTAATTATTTTTTACTTTTTAGTGCATTTTTAAATTTTTATAATAAACCTTGAAGTCGGTATTTATTTTTTGTAAAAAAGCATTTTTCTATTTATTAATGGGCTATTTATAAATTTGGAATTATACGCAAAAAAATTTTTATTTATTTTTTATTTTTTGGGCTTGTCGAGCTTTACTCAGAAACAATTAGAATAGGAAGGAGTCAATTATATCTTCATACGATATCAAATGTTGTTAGGAAAAAGGAACAAATAATAGGAACAATTTGTGGAGAGGGAAAAGATAGGAGAGTAGGAAGACCAAGTCTCAGTAAACTGAAGTAGAAAGCAGAATAACACTAAGCAGAAAGAGATGAACACTTAATAATCACATGATGCGCATCGCAAACACGCTCTTCGTTTGAGCGGACAATATGGAGTGGCAACCAACGAAAAACGAAAACGGGAGAAAGATAATAAAGTATGGCTTGAAAGAGCGCAAGCGAATAACGGTGACAACAACAGAACGACGAAGTGAAGGAAACAAAGAAAACCCGATAGGGGTTAACAGGAGGACACTATAGGTTGAACGGACAGATAAAAAGAACAATTGTTAGAGAAAGAGGAAACGTAAATATTCGATGATACCATAATCTAAGATGAAAGCTTTTACATAACAAAAAGGGATTAGACGATGGGACTTTTCTTAAGAAAGGAAGTAGGAAAAGGCAGCAACCCGAGCTAAGGAGTTCGCCGCTTCATTACCGAAGATGCCCGAATCACTAGGAATCCATAGTAAATATCAATATAAATTGAACGAAGGGATGAAAGAGCGTGGATAAGTGAGCGTATGCGGAGTATGATAAAATCACAGGAATGGTCTCAGGTAGGGGAGAATGAATTGAAGGGCCGTCACGGAGTCGGATATAATCAAGAATTTGGAGGAAATGAACCTCGTGTTTACTAAACTTTTATCAGCATATACTTGTAAAAATGAAACACACCGCGCTGCTCAGTTTATAAATGCTAGTTTATCTTAATATTGAACTGTGTCATTCATTAGCACCATCTTCGAGAAATAATTTTGGACGCTGAATTCGATTTGATATCGTTCACATTCTTTTCCAAAATTTACAAGCCATCTTTTAGCGTTTTGTTATTAGGCACGACATTTTTCGATAATAGGTTTTTTTCATCGTCTGATAATGTAACTTAGTTAACATTCAATGGTACTTGAAGGTTTTCAAGCAGTTTTATTAATTTATAACGAGAATACGTTCAACTTTAGTTGTTCATAACTCTGCAATTCCACTTTGTTATTTTTCGAGATTTCATTAAAAACAAAATTCCCATCATTATCTGAATACAAATTCCGATACCTCTTCTTTTGGTAACGTTACTTTGATCATGTTTATTCACGCTCTGGTAAGTCCCGTTCTTTGCTTTGTTAATATCAAATAAAGCAGTATGAGAACTGACTCATTTTGTACTTCTATCGGAA
Source organism: Icerya purchasi (assembly GCA_039619475.1). Lineage (NCBI taxonomy): Eukaryota > Metazoa > Arthropoda > Insecta > Hemiptera > Monophlebidae > Icerya > Icerya purchasi. Next base: position 546,530,228 of record CM077115.1, read on the forward strand.
AATTATATATTATTTAGTCCGTTAGCATTTTTATAGTTTTTACCGCATTGATGACTTTTATATTCTGTTCGTCTCGTTCAATTCTAATTTTCACTTGAATTGATATGGTATTTTCAATCAAAATCAAATAACTTCTCCACTCGATTTATGCTATAAAGGTAAAATCGATTTAGTTTAGTAATTTAAATCAAAAATATAAAATTATGAAATAGCAGAGATAATAATATTTTTTTCTCGTTTGGCTCTCTGCAGATTACTGTTTCATAGCGTTTAATAAAATGAAAGCAGTGCAACTATTTTACATACAGATGTTTCGTTTTTTTAAAGATTTTCGTAATAGCTTTTCCCACTATGCACATCAGATATCGAAACCATCATCACTTTTTTATATTTCAAATTTGAATTACCCTTCAACGCGCCAGTAACACGCGAATGAGCTCTTGTAAATTCCAGTAACTGTTTATATATCGCTAAATCTTCATTTCCTGTTAAAATCCGTTTCCAATAGTAAATGCAAAGACCCGAAGTGTATGGAAATATTGTTCGTCTGTATCTTTTTTACGAATGCATTTCGATATTCCATGAAATATGGGTTGCTCCCTTCATATAATCACCTACGATAGGGTTATATCGTATTCCATATATTTGATCTTTAAGTTTGGGGCTTGTAAATGCCTATACGAAATAATTTATATTAAACGAGTCGGACCCGAGCTCGTGTTCAATTTGATTATCAACATCTACGTTCTCGGCTACATCTTCGCGGGCAGCACCAGTCAGTTTTTGTGGTTTTACAGATAGCAACATCAGTTATTATATCTACATCTTTTTTTAATTTTTTTGGTTTTTGCGTCGTTTTTCGACTGGCAAGTAATGGTTTTGTAACTGGTTTAAGTACTGTGGCTGAAGCACTTGCATAGATTTGGACTCCAACTTTAAATTTCGTCATGATAGGCTAGTTGCTAGAGCATTTGGCTTCCATTATGGAAGTCTTGTCTTTGATCCCAGACGATGATAGCGATTATTACAGAAATGAAATTAAATAATCGCTGATAGTCCAAGCAATGACAAAATCATTACATATACCACAAGGGCGTCGCCGGCCGATGAGCGCGCGGGGGAGTGATGGGGGGTAGAAAGAGGGTATAAGTTATAGGAAAAATAAAATTTATAATTTTTAAAGGCTTAATATTTTATTAAACAAGAATAAGATCTTAATTAAAACATAATTTTCGTGGATACCTGTCAAATTATTCTACTATTATATTATAAAAATCTTCCAAATTGTCCGTGATTACGCACCTATGAATACTCATCATGGCCACTTGATTAAAAAATTTCAAAGCTCCAGGGGGGGGGGGCAATGGCTCTCCCCTGCCATTCTCATTGGCGACGCTCATGATATACCATCTCATATGTGCACTAGTTAATATACAGCGAATATACACAGGACGGCATTTATATATCGATAAATTAAACATCCGAATGTAGTCTTGCGTTTTAAATAAATGCCATGAACACTAGGTCTGTACAGCTAGAATGTACAAATAGGTAGCCACAACCCGCGGAATCGAGCAATACGACTTATGAGTGATTATTCGTTGTCTCAGTTCGTAACTTTTCCAATTTTTTTTCAAGTTGCAATTCATCCTCGATATTTCTTTTAACACTATTCATGCCATATTTTTCGTCTTTTATTACTATAAACTCATTGAAATCACGTCTGAATCTCCCTTTATATGATTATATCTCTTTATTAATTACCAAGAATCCGTTTTTATTATTTCACATATGTTTCAAACATTTTTAAAAGTTTTAAACGTATACATAACATTAACGAGAGAGCCCCCCCTCCGTATTCTCATTAGTGCCATTGGACTTATTACATTGTGAACCTTAACTTCACAATCCTCGACGCCCTATTAAGGGTATGGAACTTACTTTATTTTTACTTTATATTGTCGTGAATCACACATATACGCAGGTAACAGAAATAACAATAATAATAATAATAATAATAATTGTGACTATATGTTAATTATACACCATTAAAGCTGGCGTCGTCGGAAATAACAGATGAAATACAGATCTTAGTTGACAACTGGGAAAAGAACATGCACAGCGCCTTAAATGAAAAGCCCCTCCATAGTAAATATTGGGAAGCTATAAACAAAGACTCAGTTGGTAAAGTACACGCGCAGAAATGGCTAACAGCTGATAAGATTTATCCGGGGACAGAGGGTTCCATGTTAGCATTACAGGGTGGTGTATAGGAAACACGTGTATATAGGAAAAGAATATTAAAAGAAAAGATAGAAAACGAAAACGGTAGAAAGTGTAACAGAAACCTGGAGACCATAGATCATATACTCGCAGGATGTCGCATGCTTGCACAAATGCAATACACGCACAGACATATAATAATGTTGCTAAAATTATATGTATAAAAAAATATGCAAATTACACGATGTAATAATTAATAATGAAGCGTATTACAAGTGTAAACCACCTGATATCGCTGAAAATGAAACACATACGATGTACCGGAACATGCAAGTAAGAACAGATAAAACGGTCGCTGTGAACCAACCTGATATATCGCAGGGATGAATCCAATGGGGGTTTTGGGGGGCGATGCCCCTTCCAGAATTCTAAAATTGCCTCCCCATCGAACTTAATACAAGCTGTTTAAGAATGCAGCAATTTCAAAGGAAATAAGATTCTTTTTATTCGCTTTATTTACATAGTTATGTCAAAAGTTGCTGCCAAAACATTTTGAAATGGTTCGATTAGTGTCGTATATTTTCAAATTTCAAAATTACGAGATTTATTTTTAACGGAAAAATGAAACCTCATAAAATGACAATAAAAAAAAGAAATGATCTTTTAAAATTTGACTTTGACGTTTGCCTGTTATTCTATGAAAAAACTGATATGCTTTTATTGCAAATGTGTGAAAGTTGTAAAATACTGACGAGCTCAAAAGAATATTCGCTGCAGTTGGTATTTTTTGTCAGCGTAAAGGGGAACTATCATGGGTCACGTCGATCAATTTATCATTAATATCAATAAATTGTTTGTTTCTTTTCGATTTTCATGTATTCCGTTTTTTTTTTTTAGAGCGACATGATCCCATAGAAAACTTCATTTCGGTGTCCCTGTTGCTTTTTTCTTGTTTTTTATTTCCAAGAAAAGTCCATTTAAAATAGCTGAAACACCACGGCGTATTCGTTTATTATAAAAAGATAATGACCAATCAGAATATTTTTAAAATATGTTCTTTAATGCTGCAATTAGAATTAATAATTTTAAAACCAATTGACAAAAACATTGTTGTTTATAATCAGTTATTTTACTTGAAATTTATTGTTCACACTTGCTTTTCCATTTTTTTAAATTACGTAATAAATCAGTTTTTTACATATTTGGTTTTATTCAGGAATATCCCGAAAAAATTTTCTCAGTAAGAATATAAAAAAATTCTCTGCCCCCCTAAGAACATAAATTGCCCCCCCCCCTGGAAACAGATTCCTGAATTTATTCCTGAAATAACGTTAGTCGATAAGAAGAATAAACATGTGGCCCTTATTGATATTACAGTTGTGAATAACGAAAACATTCAAATTAGATACTCTATGAAAATAAATAAATACATGGAATTAGTCATGGGGGTTAAATAAAAGATTTTAGGCTATGAATAGTGTCAGGATAATACCGTTCGTTATTTCAACAATGGCTGTCGAACCAGTAACGTTAAGAAAAAGTGCGGTCGAATTACATCTAAACTATGAAAAACTAGTAGCCGATATTCAGAAAGCAGTTATCACAGATTCTACTGATATATATGCAGAATGTTTGAAGAAACGTAGTATACTTCTCCCTAGTTCATGCTCGAGAAGTTGTACAACTTAACCTGCAAAAAGCGGTGAAGAGGAATAATAATAATAATAATTAATAAAGCGGCTGGGTTTAAGTACTGCTGGAGAGATAATAATATTATCTTATTATATTATCATCGGCTGAGAGATTTTTGACGGAAACTATAGCGATATAGCTTTTGTCGGTTCACGGGTAAAATACGAGTAGATAGAGAGCAGGGCACTTTTCGTTCGAATTCCGCTGTATCCTGATTTTGATTACGTGGCCGATAACTGTAGCAATGGAAAAACGATATTGTTCGTATCACCGTTTAGATCAATTTCTGGTATAATTTTTGTTGAATTATTTTGTATATCGTACTCGTAATTCTTCCATCGGAATATGTGAATACAATTCAAGAAAGTGTGACAACTGACGGTAAATTCATTGAATCAGAAAAATCGGATTAAATTAATTTCGACATCGGAAAGTCAAGGTTCCGTTTTTTACATCACAAACTGAAGACTATTTCAGCGCAAGTACAGCGCAACTATAGCAACGGAATCCAGGAAAAAGCGTAACAAACAAAATCTATAATTCTTATCGATATTAAATTCGTTTGGCCGATGTGTTCGAGTATAATTGACGAATTCTCGTTAACAGTCCATAATGTCGTGGCTATTTGTATATTAATGGTCATCTGCTGTGTTTTTTTCATATTTCGGCCCAAAATCAGTTTCGTTTTATTTGTATTTCGTGAAATTAATAAATAAGAAAGAGTGAAATTATAATTGTTTAACTTAAATTGTACAAATTTTTTTAGGAGCTGTTACATTTATTGCCTAAAATGTAGGTACAAAAAAGAGACAGATATTTCCAGCTGAATGTTTTACTTTGCAATTTAATATTTTTTAGACTCGACACTGCTTTATTGCGTCTTTAAAATTCATGTTATTTCCAATATTTGTTCTTTCTTATTAAAAATATCCTTTTGCATTATAATATAACGATTTTTTTCCCGTTTAATCGTTTATAGGTGGGTGTTGTGCAAAAAGAAAAAAAGCAGAACAACCATTAGACAAGGTATTAAAGTTTTGAAAAAAATTTTCTCCTAAAGCGACGCATTCTCATGTAAATACTAAACGATAAAAGAAATAAATTATACCACATTTTGAAATTGTATTAAAATAAAACTGTATTTTCACAAACTTGAGCTAGTGATGCATTCCGGAGGGTCCTGGTGATCTGTACTTCATCCGGAAATGAATTAATAAATAAAACTTTTTCGGATTATGGAAGTTTTATTCATAAATATGTCATTATTATAATTAAAATCATACGCAGTCGCAAATAGTTCTCCCCTTGGAAATTTTTTTTGTCATACGTCAAGGACGTTGCCAGCCGATTGGCCGGGGGGGGGGGGGGCAAGATGATAGAAGAAGGATATGAGTTATAGAAAAAATAAAATTTATAAGTTGTAAAGGCTTAATATTTTATTAAACGAGAATAAAATCTTAATTAAAACATAATTTTCGTGGGTTTCTAGCAAATTATTCATAATTACGCGCCTATGAATACTCATTATGACCGGTTGATTAAAAATGTTCAAGGCTCCAGGGGGCAGCCCCCCCCCGCCCCCGCTAGCGACGCCCATGTCATATGTTAAGACCAATAAGGGTTACAGTTATTTTAATGTTGAATTAACCCCTTTATGAAACACAGACCGATGTCTGTATCATTGCAAAGTTCGCTCCTCCATTAAAGTACGTATCTGTCTGTATCATCGCAAAGTTCGCTCCTCCATAAAAGTGCGTAACAGGTGCGTGCAGTCTATTTTTTATATGACCTGTAAAATATCTGTAGAAATGAAAAGGAAATACAACGGCAGTGAGACATATTCCTGGAGTAATTCGGCAACTTACAATGTGATCGACGCTTTTCCGTTACACACGATGTTCGAAAGAGAATTTATGTAGAAACGAATGTTCATCGTTTAGTGATAAAAGGTAGGTATTTTATGATTGCTATTTTTCACGTTCATGGGTTGCAAATTAGTTGCTTTTAATAATTTACATACAGAAAAAAGCTCAGAATTTATTATTAACTAACTTTTTAAATTCGTAGAATTTCAATATTTAACTGTTCGTTACGCAGTCGTAAAATCTAGCTTTAATTAAACATATGGGGACCATTATTCTCATTTTTTGAGACATTTTCTACTATAAGAATAAACCGATCTTCTTGGTTTCATTATTAACGTGATTTAAAAAAAATGTATATACCAAAGTTTATTTTAATATTTACATTTTTACCATTAATTTCACCTGCAACACATGGATAAGATCACTTACGAAAAAAAATTCCAACTATCTGCTACTGAACTGCAGCATGCATTTTTAAAGTCCTACAAGTACTTCCGTTGTCTGTGAAGCAGCCAATAAAATTCTAAAAACTCTCGCAAAATAACGGTATTCAAAATTCATGATTATTACACAGTTTTAACATTCTCATCGTACGTAATAACTGACTGCAAATGAACATTTTAAATTTGAATTTGTTGCAAATAATACTTTTCTGGGAAAAAAATTTATTATAAATGATACAATGCACGCATCCGGAAGAGTTCTGTATAAACTTTTTTTAAATTTTGATTTGTTCGATATTAAATATTTACCGTGTGTTGAATTTTATTGCATTTAGTGCGAAAAATAGCTAAGCTTATCAGTTGCTTTTCAAGATAAGTTCGCGGTATTATTTTACTTAGTTGTACGTTTACTATTGGTCCATATTGCTATCAGTAGGGACCGTCTACTTCTAACTGTTGTAATCTATCAATTGTTTCATTTTGTCTAATGTCAGTTTTACGTGGTGTTTAGAGCAATTCTGCTCGCTAACTAAGGAACCAGAATATTAATTCAACAGTTTGCACTAGTGTTTGAAAAAGCGGCAATACAAAGGTATGAGCACATACTGATTATACTTTACATTTAAGTTATTTAATTAAATATAGATGATCTTTTTTTTTTTTCGGTTTTCCTGGATTGCGCATAAAGAAATTAGTTTTAAGAAATATTAAGAAAGAAATGTTCAAAATGTAATACATTTAATTATCAAATACAATGTGTTTCGATGTTATTCGTAATCTACGAATAATTACGGCCAGGGCTTAGAAGCCAGCACAGAAAGGATTATTGTTCCCAAGTGAGGGTGTCCCTATATGTAACATGTAGAATGATTTTGATAGTGTGACAACTACTTAAAACAATTTTTAACAGAATACGGGTGTTATAATGAAGAGCTGATTTTATTTTAAGTTTTATTTAATATTTCGACGGTCATTCTGCCTGTCTGAGGGGAATCTTGCGAACGATTTTTCATCCACTTCCCGATGAATTAAAAAAGTGTCCTTTTGCAGGAATACTTGTTATAGATGACAATACACAATATTATGCAACATCCGGGTTTCCAACTTCAAAATTAGACCCTCGGCGCGTCGAACTTAGGGGAATTTTGGAAACGATTTTTCACCTAGTTCCAGATGAATTAAAAAAGGGTCCTTTTCCAGAAATTTTTGTTATAGATAACAGCGTGCAATATTATTCAACATCTGGGTTTCCAGTTTTAAAATTAGATCCTCAGGGCGTTGAAAGCTCGAAATTTTGGAAATTTTTTTTTTTTTCGGGCATGTGATATATTGTTAGAAAGATCGCTATTTGTCAAGAACAAAATCATATTTTATTCCTTTAATGAAACTTTCGAAGTTTACGAAAAGTTCAAAAAAGTTCGAGATCTAATATGTACCTCTAGCATCCTCTTTGCGACGCGAGTATTATAGTTAAAAATTTTGAACAAGGTTGAAAATATGCACGTGCACGTATATTTCTTTGGTTTGGAACATATAGGTTTTCAACTTTAATATTAGCTCCTCGGGGCTTCGAAAGTTCGAATTATTGGATTTTTTTTTTTTTTTTTCCGGGTATATGATATACTGTTGGAAAGAGTGATATTTGTTTGGAGCAAACTCGTATGTCATTTTCTTAACGAAACGTTGGAAGTTTACTAAAAGTTTAAAAAAGTACAAAAAATGACGTGTAGCCCCCGCTTGTGGCTCAGCTTTATAGCTACAAATTTTGAACAAGGTTTAAACAGTGCGCATCCGTGTGTATTTCTTTACTTTGGAGCATTTGAGTTTCTACCTTTAAAATCGGACCCTTAGAGCGCCGAAAGTTCGAAAGTTTCAATTTTTTTTTTTTTTTTTTTTTTTTTTTTTTTTTTTTTTGGTCATGTGATATATCAACGGAACGATCGCGCTATTAGTTAAACATTGTGTTTCATGTACTGTGGATTCGGTATGTATTGTACGAAAAACAGAAGACAATATAATTGAAAGAATGCGATCCATTATTAAATAATAAAATGTAACACAAATTTCTGTAGTTGTCCTATAATCAAGATATTGAATAAAATGAAGCAAAATAAAATACAATTTTAAATTTATTTTTTTTTATTAAAATACATAGTAAAAAGTCCAGACTAAAAAAAAAAAATTAAAAAAATATAGCCTTTTATTTATGCACTAAAAGTACAAAAAAAAACTTTATTAGTGTGCGAATACCAGATATTACTATCTTAACATTAAAATCTGAAACTACAAAAAGTATTCTGAAAAAAAAAAAGCGGGGGCACAGATTAATAATTAAATATTTTAATGTTATAATACATCTTAAGCCAAAACTCCAACCACTATTTAATGTTGTTCCATTGTTGTGCATCACAATACCAGACACACCGAATATTTTTGAAACTGCGGCCCCCGCTTTTATTTTTCAGAATATTTTGTAGTTTCAGATTTTAATGTTAAGATGCGTATATCTGGTGACTTTGCACACTAAGAAATTTATTTTGTACTTTTTAATGCATAAATAAAAGGCTATTTTTAAAAAAAAAAAATTATTTTTTTTATTCTATCCTTATTTTTTCAACTACCGCGTGTGAGTTATTTCAATTTTATGAGTATTTTCTCTCATTAAAATAGCCACAAAATAAAATAATTAAAATATAAAATAAATCGATAAAATTAATTTGAATAAGCGATAACCGAGATCTACTTCATCCCGTTAAATGTAATAGGAACAAAGAGTAGAAAGTTATTGAATAAAAAAAAAAAAAAACACTAAAATAACATAAAAAATAAAAACCAAAATTATGAATAAGTCAAAAAGTTTTCATTAATAATTAACTCTTAAATATACCTCCATTGCTCGTAGTGTGCTGAACGAAATTATGATGCTGTTAGCAAAATTAAAAATATATTTTAGCTTCACCGTTAATACCATTTTTTTTTTTTTTTTTTAATTTGGAAAATTATTAATAAGCAAGTCCAGAGACACCTTAACTATTAGGATGCCGCGCTACCTTGGAAATTTATTAACTATTTTCATTTTAAAATTTGTAAAAACTGAGTTTTCGGTACGCCTAAAAAAGATACAAATACAATCAAAAAAGAATTTAAGCGAAAAGGCATTAGCTCATTTTGTGTAATAATCTCTCTGACGATGACCGGTATAATTTGTTTCGAAATGTTAGTCAAATATCGGATTTTTACCAAAAAACATAGACCTGTGACTTAGCAACCCGTTAAAAATAAAGTTTTTCGTTTAGATCAATAATTTATTTTTGCTTTAATTATATCCAGTTTTTTTAAAATTCACTTAAAAATTAATATATAATTTTTTATATATTGTTAATTTCTGTATTTCAGAGACGGTCATTGAGTTTGAGTACAAAATCATTTAAATTAAAAATTTAGAAAACAAATTATGAAATAAATATTTCAACATATGTATTAACAATTAAAACGGTTTGATATGTAAATATGAAAACGCATAAATTTTAAAATCTTTATATTTACGAAATTCTAAGATTATATTTCATAGTAATTAAAGTCCAAATATATTTCATTAATAACAAAATAATATAAACGATAAAAACAAATATTTAATACAATGTTGTCTATTAAAACTTGTATTAATTATCTTTTATTTTAAGTGCTTGTAAAACTATTGTAAATTAAAATAAAGCGGGTTAAGAAAAAAGTAAAAATCTTTAATAATAAAATAATATCCATCAGTGTTTCGAATAAAATTAAGCCAAAATAAGTTAATAAAAAGCATCAACATTATTTCGCATTACTTTAATATTTAGTTATACCTTAATACCTAATTTGTTGACCTTTTTTTTTTAATTATTACTTCTGACCTTCCACGAAAAAGTAACAGCAATTTTTTTCATATAGTTTGTAGTAATATTTGTCCATTATTCTTGTTAATTTTGATTACAAATCGTTTTCGAGCGAATTTTTCAATCTAAAAAAGTACAAAACATGTTTAATAGAGTATTGTTTGAAGAATTTAATGAGCAGTTATGTAACAAGCCAAGTTAGGTTTATATGTTTCATGTTTGCGAAAACGTGTATAAATTTATGTTTAAACGCTAATTTTTCAGCATTTTTTGATAAATTAAATATGTATATATATGTATATATATATATATATATATATATATATGTATATTGGTGTAATTATTAGAATTAATTTTTTCATTAATACGCCGCGCATCTCCAGACCAAACACGGCGGCCACTAAGTTTAATTCAGGCACAAACATTGTTTTTGTCATATTCTATATTCAGTTTTCTCCAAATTCTGTATTGCCTTTCTATGTTTAAACGATTAAATTCGTTTTTGTTGGCCATACTATTCCAGTAATTTATACTGTTTTAAGTCTTACCGAAGTTTAAAAGTTTTTTAATTAACATCATTTACTTACAGCCAAGGGCGTCGCCAGCTGATGAGCCAGGGAGGGGTAAGACGAGTTGCCAGCCGTCAGGGGGGGGCAAGATGATAGAAAGAGGATATGAGTTACAGGAAAATTAAAATTTATAAGTTGTAAAGGCTTAATATTTTATTAAGCAAGAATAAAATCTTAATTAAAACATAAGTTTTCCAAATTGTCTATGATTACGCGCCTTTTAATACTCATCAATGCCAGTTGATTAAAAAGTTTCAAAGCTCCAGGGGGGGGGGCAGCTGCTCCTCCCTTCCCCCCGCTGGCGACGCTCATGCTTACAGCTTTTTTGAGTTAAAAACGGTTTTTAATTATCCCTCGCATTGCTTGTCGTTTTAAATATTTCTCAAACTGCCCCATTGAGATGGCAGTAATTTTTGACATACTGATGATCTGTGGATCTCCTTTAAAACATCTCATAATAAAGATCATTTTGTCTGGTGAAAATAGCTGATCACCCATTTTGTTGCAATGTTGATTCAGCCCTAGTTTCGCGAATTCAAAAAAAGGTGCCTTATAACATCAACCACTATGCGCCTTTCATTAATTGCAATGTATTTTTGATTTCATTGTTATTACTATTATTATTATTCTTCTTTGGTAATGCAGGTGCCGGCTGTTCTAATAGGCCGTGCTGAAATAAGGAAGTTAGCTGTTAGAATTTTCCTCCGGAAATATAAAGAGTGTAGCCCGGATTCACTATTAAGACTGGCTATTGGTGTAAAGGCTCCAGTGGCTATTTGGTTGGCTAAGTGTTGGATGGTATCTAATGAGAACAAAAGTCCTCGGGTCGCAGAATCGAACGCTAGGCAGCCGTACTCTAGTTTGGAACAGATTCATGATTATACAACAATAATATTTTTCGACCGCTTCCGTTACATCTATTATTTAACTTCACAATTCCAGACTCCATATCAAGGGTACGGGACTTACTTTACTTTAATATATCTAGAGTTTTGATGGCTGTCTTCTTCTTGAGTACCTTGATTTGTGCGTTCTATAAAAGTTTGTTGTCGAATGTTACACCGAAGTACTGTATTTTGGAAATGTAGTCCTAAGCCATTAAAAAAGATTTGAGGTAATCCGACGGAGGTCAGCATATGTGGTTTCTTCCGCCTAAGTGCGGTAGCCCATTCAGATATTTCGTTGATAGGTCGCTATGCGATTTTGCTGGCTCTGGTTGACGAAGAAGAATATAATCGATAAAAATCATCTGCAAAAAGGCTGACTGTACAAGAGGTCGGACGACGGCTTGTTGGATAAATAACTAGTAGGAGAAATGTTATGGACACATTGTTGTGGTACACAATTTTTTGTATGAAACAACTGTGAAAAGATGTGTTGCCTAACCGCACTTTGATTTGTTTTTGTTAGTTAAAAAATTTTAAATAAGTTTGTTTATGCGGCTACTGATTTCTGCTTTGTTTTAGCAGGTAGGAGCCTGATATCTCTGTACAGTGTGCTTTTTGCAGATCAAAGAAGATGGAATATAAGTGTGTGTGTGCGGTTAGTAAATGCTTTTTGAGCCCCGAGCTGGAGATTTATGACGATTTGAATTGTTGTTGTGGAATCCACACACTAATGTGGAGTGAATATGTTGTTCATTTCCAGGGTCTAGATTAACTTCTTTGGAACAATTTTTTCTAATACTTTACCGAAAATACTTGTTAGAGCGATAGAGGACAGCAGCTAGTTGCTTCGGTTTTTAATTTTTCCTTTTCTTTTTTTAGAATCGGAATTGACTATTTTCCATTTTGTAGGAAAAATTCCTTCTCTCCACAATCTCTTCAGAATATGTAATAAATATAATTCGACTGACGGCTAAAGATGATTTAATATGATAAGATGAACGCTACCCGCTTCCGATGAAGAAATAAGTACACAGTAATGACAAAAAAAAAATTTAATAAGTATCGTACTATTAACAATTTCCTGGTACTTTGCTTAGAATACTTGTTGCTCAAACCTGAATTCGATTCAAAACATTCTATTTTGAAAGATATTGGGAGAGATACAAATCGTACCTACAGCATAATCTGATTAAATTCTAAATTATTACTCTTTAAGATCAGCTAAGAGGCAAAGATATTTTCTTGGTCCGTCGAAACTTAAACATATAGTACACGCCTGAGCTATCAAAATTTGTATGTATAGCTTATCGATTTATATAACCGGCCGCCAGGTTTCAAATTTTAAGTTTTGAGTTCAGGGTTCAGAGAGAGACTTTTAAATCCCAACGCTAAGATCATAACTTTCCCAAATTCGGCGTGCATCGAAAATCACGAAACTATTTTATCGCGTTGATAAAAGAGCGATAGAAGAATGTATCCTAGATGAAAATGTGAAGCGTCGTGAGTTTATGATTCTCAGTAAGTGCAGAATCAGGAATCATGCGTGTTCGGGAGAAACCATTTTGTTTTGAATAAGAAAAGAGTTTCGTATAATAAAGCTGGAGCTGTTTGACCGACACGGCGTGATCGAGGTACTCGGCAAGAACATATATCATCAGTCTACAAATAATACGAGTCATCCGAGAATATTACGAGTTATTCCTACGTGGTAAATACTTTAACCAGTTTCCGTATCTTTTGATGTTGTCGCTATTTTGTTGACTTTGTTCGGACGTGTGAACTCAGCTTGATGTTTATTTCTTTCGTTTGTGTTTTCAGTTTCCTCCTTAGTCAGTGAATTGTTTACTTTAAAATATTTTATACCTGTACCATATATTACTTCTATAATGCAGTTGCTTCTGACTATGGTTGTTGCAATCTTCCAAAACGTCAAAATTAAATATACAATTATCACAACACAATTATGTCTGAAAAATTATTTACGACAGTAACGATCACTGTGAATGTTTTAAACTGTAATTAACAAATCTCAATAGAGAGAATGTCTTCAAAAGGGGGGTACTCAGAAATAAAATAAATATACGACCAAAAAAGATTCAAATTATTGTATGATCTGGTTTTGTGCCGCGATGAAAATGTGAAACCTGAATGAGTTCAAATTAAACATCGTTTAGCAAGAGTAAAAATAGAAAACTACATTACACGAATTAGAATGAAAATTATTGGTCTTGGAAATTAGACGCATATGGTTTGAACTGTTAAGAATGGATATAGATTTCTTGGAATAAGTCTTTTATGAAATTCATTGTATATCATTTTCTATAAGCTATTAAATCTACATTATTATTTCATATTGTTCTTTTATCACCTTTACCATCCTTACTAATATTATAAATGCGAAAGTAACTCTGTCTGTCTGTCTGTTACCTTTTCACGCTTAAACCGCTGAACCGACTTAGATGAAATTTTGTATGGAGATAGTTTGAGGTCAAGGAAAGAACATAGGATAGTTTTTATTCTGGAAATATTATATTAATTTTATTATTTCTTACGTATTTGTTCGTTAGTGTATGTTATTTTATTCAGCCAGATGTTTTTGTTCGGAAATTCTAAGAGACATCAGAACGCCAGAAATCGGTTTCGTTATCTAAACAAAATTACTAGCTAGCTTTTATTATTAGTGTGTTGTTCATCTTCGATAGTCGTCATTCGTTCGTCCGTTCCTAGCTTTTACCCGCGACGACGTTGTCCGCAGAAAATTATTATTTCAAGTAAGCTGTTTCGACGTCAATATAAATATAAATGAAAGAGGTTTTATTATTAAATCATAACGATAGTTATATAGGTACTTAGTGAGTAGGCCGGAGATTTCCTTAAAACATTTACATAAACGTATTATATTTTGATTTTAAAAAAAAAATTCTTATTATTTTTACTGTCAATATGCCTCGCAGGCGTAAATCTGATCTAGCGCGTAACTCTAACAGAGCTAGAGCTGCGAAAGTAGTTAGAACTGAGGAATCTCAAAAGCAGACACAGACCAGACAGATTTTAGATGCCGAGCGTCACTCCTCTCAAAAGGTTTCAGAGACCTTAGAACAGACTCAGGCACGGCAAGCTTTAGACGCTGAGTGTCACGCCTCTCAAAGGGCTGCCGAGATTATAAATGCGAAAGTAACTCTGTGCGTCTGTCTGTCTGTCTATCTGTTACCTTTTCACACTTAAACCGCTTAACTGATTTTTTTACGACAAAGCTTTTCATTGTAATATAAAGGCCATCCATTTGAGATATATATATATTTAATAGTAAATGAATATACACTGGCAGGACAACGTCTGAAAAACGTTGTTTACAAAAATGTGTTGAATTAAAATTTTACTACTGTAATTGTAAATAAACAAAAAGTAAATAATAAAAAAAATATATAGAAGTAAATACCTAATAAAAAAAAACAATAATAATAAAATAAAATAAAACCTATAGTTATAATTTAATAATAAAATCTCTTTCATTTATATTTGTTTTCACGTCGAAACAGCTTACTTGAAATAATAATTCTCCGCGGACAACGTCACGGGTTAAAAGCTAGTTTCATATAATTTTAGTTTGCTCTAGAATTGGTATATTATCAAATATCTTCTAATTATCGCTTAATTTACTGCACACACACACACCACTTACACAATTACAATAATCTATAAGACTAAGCTTATTCTTAATTACAAATGATTACACACCCTTACACTTTCGAAATTTCTCTATTATTTATAATACTTATTGTGAATACATTTTTGAACGTAGTCCAATTACAGTTCTATTCATCTAAATACTATGAGCTTGTTTTTATTTTCCTCAGAGTAACATGGATAATCCTTCAGATAATTATTCGTCTCAAAATCCTGTTCTTTATTTTTAATCTATACTATATATATATATATAAATCAAACGGTGTATGTTTGTGATCGCAAAACTCAAAAAGTAGTGGATGGATTGCTTGAAATTTTTACACAACGTTGTATTTCTATAGAAGATGGTTTGTATAATTTTTTTATCCCTAAGTTTCCCCGAGAACGGGAAATTTTAAGCGTTTTTAAGGGGCGCGATTTATGATTTGTTTTCGGCATTATTTTCAGAGAAACGTATTATGGTTGTATGTGCGCGGGTGGCTCTGTAATTGCATTAGTTTTTGTAAATCAAGTACGCGACGACAGTCTACAATTAGTGATAAGATGAGTGACGGAGAACATTGTATATGGATGAGAGAGAGAGAAAAAGTGTGCAACAACAGTTTCGTCGAAAGAAACCGATCATCATCGTCGAGCTGCTAGAAAAACAAAAAAGAAGCGTTTTTTATAACGCTGTTCATGATTTCAATGGGTATAGTGCTGGAGAATGTTGAACCACATGGTATTTGAAATTGTGATCTGCACTGCGCATATTGTATTTTTCAAAGCAGTTGTCCTTTTTTTGTTACAATTTGAAATGTTAACCAAGCGGTCTCATTATTACATTACCCATCGTTTACATTTATTGCAGTAAGTACTATCATCCATTTTTTATTTTATTTGTTATATTTTACGTTTTCTAGAATATTATTTTTATACGGTAATGAATTTTGCGGTCCAAATCTAATTATCCGCTTAAAATATAAGCTCAAGTAAACATTACCGAATTTTACAAAGTATGTACAGTAACAATTTTAATACATTACTAATTTTTTATGTACACGATGGCAATCAATAATATACAGAAATTAAATAATAGTTTTTCATTTCTTTTTCGCACAGCATACATATCTAAAAATTATATTTTTGTTTTCTATTAGCGAAGGAAAGATTTAATAAAAAGTACTTTATAATTTATCTTTTTAACATATGTCGATGAAATTTAGTTCCTTCACATTTACTTTTATACACCGTACATTTTTATTTTTAAAAAAGTTTTTAATATAATATTTTTAAGAAATCAGTAATGGATACTACTAGATATTTACAAAAATAAAGAAAGAAAGAAAAGATTTTTTCACGCCATCTGCGGAGTAACAAATTATACTCTTTACAACATTATTATTTAACTGATACGTATACATATTTATTTCTTCTATTTTTTATTTTACTTTACGATATTTATAGCTGATTTTTTAGGTATGGTCTATTTTATTCATTTAATTATTGATGCTGCATATTTATTTTACTATGCGCACATTTAAATAAAAGAAAACTGTGGTTGTGTACTTATTTCTATATACACATATATTTACTTATGCAACTTATGAAACACTGAATCTAAAATGAATTACATTATTATCTCTTTTTTGATTTTTGCTTTTATTTTAAAAACACTCAAGCGATCACATTGCAATTTAAAATAGAAATTACATGTTGATATTTTCGGCTATATATTATGTTACTTTATCTATCATGTATCCCTTCAGTTAATTATAATCTATAGGCAGAGTATACATATACACACATATCATTTAAATAGATACATGCAGATACAAAGATGAATGATCTATTTGTATCGAACACCTCACTGGCATTTTGAAGGTATTTGGTAAAAATGACGGTGTTAGTGTATATTAATCTTTTAATTGGTGATTGTATTTCAACAAATAAAAATATAAAACTATAATAAAGAGGAAAAAAAGATGAAAAAAGGTTAAAATTGATTTGATTATATGTTGATTTCATATTGAATGTTTTGAAAATGATCTAACTGTCTGTTTTCGAAAAACAAAATGTTAGTACTCAATTCACTTCGTTCGTTTCTCTATATAGTGAATCATTATCTGTGTCTCCGCGATCCGTAATACAAGTCACATTCATTAATTATCTGTAATGCTTTGACAACGTGCAAATATAGGCCGCCGTTCTCAACAAAGAATAACAGAAGGTCAGAGCAGATCAATCCGCACTGATCAAGAACGGTCAGACAATAATGAACATATTAGAGTCAGAACTTCTCAAAAGCGAGCAGAAGAATTGACAGATCAGTGGTTAGAAAGACGTCAAGTCTTACGAGTAGAAGGGAGAAGAGGAAGAGCAGCACGTTTGCCTCAACAACGCCAAGAAGCAGTAGATCATCGGCGAAAACGTATTCATATGCAATATCTAATTATGCAAGCATGCAATTCATCAGCTGGTGTTGAGCGAGGTATCTCTGGAAGCGGTTGCCTAAAATCATGGATAGCAACAGCAATGCTTCACCAAATGGAACCTGATTATTTCGCAAGTCTTTCAATTTATGGTGTAAATTTTCAGGGAAACATTTTTTCTTACTTTCCTTTTATTTCCATTTCACTATTCTTTGTTTATATTTTTCCCCTTACGATTTCTATGAATTTAATTATATCAATATTATTATTTGCTTGGTCTCAAATTTGTAGTACCTACGATAGAAGTATTATTTGCGTTTACATAACAGCAATTTTTATTTTTTATTGGGTTATTTTATATTACTTTCGCGCGATTATTTAATTTCACTTTGTTATTTCGTATATAATTTCGATATTAATATTCCTTTCCGTGCGACTGTTTAATTTCATTTTGTTTCACTGTGTTCTTTCTGTATATAATAATTTCGATATTTGTTTGTAACTTCTGATTTAAAATGTCTACATCTCGCGCAACGTTATATATTATAGTCAAAACGTGTAATAATAATAATAAAGATTATTTGATTTAATTTAATTCCATTTCATTGCATTCCACAGCATAGCCATAGCAACGCGCGAAGTATGGTATTAAATTGAATGGTGTGTTTTTTCAGTGAATCTACATTTACTACAATACTTTTATTTATTTCCCTAATCAGCAGTATCAATCTGAGCCACAGCGAAGCGTGGCCGGGTTTAGCTAGTATTTTTATTCAGATCACAAATAAATGAATCAGTATCACAATACAAAAGATTAATTTCCTTATACACCTTATACATTACATTGTGATGAAAATCAAACGTTTCAATTTGCATATAATTAAAATAGCCATTTCTAAATAAACTGGCTTATTAAATTTAATTGGCACAAGATTTAGCTGCACCGTAGTTAAAAATGGCCGTTTACTGAATATTGTTCTGTCTCCTTAAAATTACTTTTTCTAACCGGCTTAATAAACTTTACTTTATTGGTGATAAGTTGCATCCTAATCCTAGGTCCGAAACAATGTCCATGATTTTTCCAAAAACACAATTATTATTCATTGCTTCTGATGGTTGTTCTGAAATTCATTATAGGCTTGTTGTTATAGTTGAAGAGTGCTGAAGTTAGTGACTTCAACCACGCAGACTAATTCAAACGAAAATTACTGGATATAGAGTTCTTGCTATTTTAGCTCTAATGCAGTTATCTGTTTAACATTTCCATAGTGAATGATGTAGTTACGTTTATTTTCTAATGTAATGAGTTCATTACAATTATTAATACTTCTAGCTTTGGGCATAGATGCAGACCTAGTATTTTAATTATCTCTCTGCAGTAATATGCAGTTTATTTATAACATTCTCCAGTGTAATTAATACGGTATTCGAGAAAATAAAAACCCTTGGAATGTTTGATCTCTGCATAATATAGACATGGCATTGTTATCTAAAATTTTATTGTCGAGTTTTATTAATTTTTCTAATCGAAATTATCGCACAACCGATCAAATTGTGAAAATAGTTACAATAATGCTGCCGCCATTTTATTTATTTTCCCACCCATAGTTTAAACTATTTCTTCTCAAAAAATTCACTAATCCCGAACTTGTATTTTTATTTCTACCAATAAAATTACATATTCTCCTATAATTTTTTACGTGCGGCTATTAAATAACGAGACTGCGCGCGCCGGATGCCCTAGAGGAGTAAGGAGAGAAACTTTATCTGTCTGTTTAACCTAGAGTGTCCTCCTGTTAACCCCTATGGGGTTCTCTTTGTTTCCTTCACTTCGTCGTTCTGTTGTTGTCATCGTTATTCGCTTGCGCTCTTTCAAGCCATACTTTATTATCTTTCTCCCGTTTTCGTTTTTCGTTGGTTGCCTCTCCATGTTGTCCGCTTAAACGAAGAGCGTGTTTGCGATTCGCATCATGCGATTATTAAGTGTTCATCTCTTTCTGCTTAGTGTTATTCTGCTTTCTATTCCATTTTACTGAGACTTGGTCTTCCTATTCCATATTGCGCCACTTATGTCCTATCTCTTGTCCGTCTCCACAGACTGTTCCTATTATTTGTTCCTTTTTCCTAACAACATTTGATATCGTATGAAGATATAATTGAATCCTTCCTATTCTAATTGTTTCTGGGTAAAGGTCGACGAGCCCAAAATATATTTAAAAAAAAGAAGTGTACGGCAGAAGAGACCTCTAAGTGTCTACTAACATAGTTCCAAACCACGTTTTCGTAGCTATATTAGTATTTTTTCTATCGGGTGTTAAAGAGTACGTGATTTTTTTGTGCGTCAGGTACAATGCGTGACGAAAAACACGAACAGCCTATCAATCTGAAATTTCTCGTGAAATTGAAGAAAACTCCAACCGAGTGTTATGCATTATTGAAAGAAGCTTACAGCGAGAATTCTCTGTTACGTGCGCGTGTTCTTTTTTACTGCTGACGATTTTCTGAAAGTCGAGAGAGTGTTGAAGATGACGATCGTTCAGGTCGATCTGTTTCGATTTCAACTCCTGCAACCGTTGCCAAAATCAATGAAATTGTGCGCGCAGATAGTCGTTTGAGCTTCCAGAGGGTCAAACTGTGAATCAAAATTATTATTTGCGAGTGTTGGCAACCCTGCGAGAGCGAGTTTTCGTAGAAGATGACGACCGGCATTGTGGCAAAACAAGTTGTCGATCCTGCATCAAGACAACGCACCTGTCTATAACGCGATGTTTGTGAATCAGTTTTTAGGTGATAAAAACATTCCAGTGCTCAAACACGCGCCATATTCACCAGACTTGGCTCTGTACGACTTATTTTTGTTTCCAAAGGTGAAGTCTGCCCTAAAAGGAACTCATTTTGAATCAATGGAAGAGGTAAAATAAAGAACGGCGCAACCTTTGAACGGCCTTTATGGAAAAGGACTTATGGATACTACAATAGCTATGAAAACGTGGTTTGGAACTACTGTGTTAGTAGACACTTCAAGGTCTCTTCCGTCGTACTTGTTTCTCTCTTTACTCCTCTAGGGCACTCATAGCGCGCGTAGTCTCGTTATTTAATAGCAACACCTCGTATATTTCTAATAATTATAATCTTAATGAGCTTTCCTTATCTTCCTTTCTTGATTTCTTTTTGTATCTTTATATTATTGCCGGCGATCAGAATGTTTACTTTTTCATCTGGGAATGTTCCGCGGTAAACAGAAGCAGCCCAGTTCTGCAAACTACATTATTACATAATAACGTAGTTATCCCTAGTGATCATTTTCCTACATGTTTTAGAAATTCTTTCACTTTTAGCACAATTAATCTTACATTTTCCTCTCTCGATATAGGTTTAATGTGCGCATGAAACACTTTTCACGGTACTTTTTTTGGTAGTGCCACATTCTTACCAAAAAAAAACAAAAAAACATTAATTGATTCCTTTAAATTTTGCTTACTGGAATACTTTTAAGATAGACTGCTTCAAACTTCATTCAATTTCCGATTCGTCAGGTAATCTTCCTAACTGTCAGTTAGATCCTATTTTTTAGTACCACTATTATTTTCTCCTACATTCAATAACCCTCTAGGGCGAGTTAAGTAAGTCTACGTTTTTTTTTTCTTCTTACAATGTAACTAAAGTATTTTTATTTTCAGAGCATTTTGCACTAATCCTTTTTATCTAACTTTATTTCCCACAAGCAAGCCGCCGCTAAGGGAAGACTTATTCTCAAATCGCGTTAAAAAAATTTTGGACAAAATTCTGTTTTTCCTTTTTTAGATCAACACCCCTATTCCATGTTTTAAAAATGGTTAGAGCTTTTATGAATCCATTATCTGGTCACCCTTATGTTCAAAATCTCCCAACAACAACGGGTAAATTTTTTCCTCAACTCAATTGATTCTTTATGCGCTCCTTATTTGGGGGAATCTGGTGAAACATCTCCTTTACCGACTTTTTCTCCACCACCCATTTTTTATCTTCTCCTTCTACTACTACTGAACTTCTGTGTTCTCTTTCTGATAAATGTAATTCTTCTTCAGTCGTAGATGACATGCATTTTTATCTAAAAAGTTATTTCAAAGACCCTTAGAAATTCTTAATACCTTCCTCCTTTTTTGAATACATCACGGAATTCCTTTGTCATAGTTTCCATTCCGGAAAAAAATCCATCATCGTACCGCTGCATTTCTCTTGACAATTGTCGTAGAAAATTATTTGAATCTATGCTAAACAAACGTTTAATTTGGTGGGTAGAGAATAACAATATTCTTCTTAATAATACTTTTAGTTTAGTTTCTGGTCTGGTCGCGGTCGCTCAGATTGTATTAGTCGTTTCCTTTAGTAAATTCTATATTGAGGAAAGATTCATCCTAGCACTTTTATCAATGTTTCTTCTGCTTCCGATAATGTTAACTTGCTAACTATCCAATCCGTAATGTTTTCCGTCAACTTTCTTCCTTACTTTACCCCATTAATAATTAGGCATTTCCAGAAAAGACGAAATTTTTCCGGTCCTCGTTCTTTTTTAACCTCAAAGGGAGTATTTCGTAGCGTACCGCAAGCTCCTGTTTCCTGCTTTATTCAATATTTATTCTCGCAGCATCGCTGCTCCTCTCTTAATCTCTTCAAGAGGTTATATCTGTTTAGAGCCCCCCAAAAAAAGCCTTTTTTCATATTTTTTTTAAGAGCTCGATTTTAAATAATCATAAACCAATGATATACGAATCGATTAAGCAACTCTTCAGGAATATAAAAACCTTTTTTTTTTATTGGCATAAATTTACAAAATAGTGGCTGTTGATCAATAAACTAAAAACAACATTTAAAAAAGTATCTCCGCGGCACGCAGTAGAAGTCCCTTGGATTACCATCTGGAAGCATAAACATTTTTTTCCATAAACTACATGAGTTTTGCTAGTGAAGTACACACGATCTTAGTTATAGAACTTTTTTTTTTTTTGCAAAATGGTGATTGTTTAAACAAAAAATTGCGTTTTCGACGAAAAACATCGACTTAAATTGTTTATATTTTTTTTTCTTATTTACCGATCGTTAAAATCGTGTGTACTTCACTAGATAATCGAATGAAGAAGATACAGTTAAAATTTCAAGTCAATCGGATGAAAACTCTTTGAGTTCTGCTGCGTGCCGATTTCAAAAACATCTTTTCGAGAAAAACGCATTTAAAGTTGAAAAACGCTATATAACTTTTCGAAATCATAGTAATATGATCCGTAATCATTCCGAAATCGGTGAGCTCGTTCCTTATATTTACTTAAATTAACTATTACTTGCGGTTCACGTTTCTTACTGATTCTTTCCGCTGTCTTATTTCTAATTTTATTTTCGTTTTTTTTTTTTTTCTTTTATAATTCACTGTCATCCCATTTATAATTAATTTTTATATTAGCTGATGAGTTCGTCTAAGGGAGGTCGCACGGCGGCCTCCTCCAGACCCGCACTTTCTGTCAATGTGATGGAGGTAGATACCTCCAACAAACGAAAACCCTCCAGCCCAGTCTCTCCAAAAGCCGATCTGCCTGTTAAGGAGTTTCGTCTATCGCAAACAGACTTAGTTAGTTCAGCAAATTCAGTTATAAGCAGCGCTGTCGAGAATTTTAAAATTAAAGACGACGATAAAGACAATCTTAACGTAAGGAAAGCTGAAAATAATGAGATTAATAATACAAATAACAAAGATAACAGCAACAATAATGAAGGTAACTTCGCTCACAATAACATTCCAACTTCACGTAACGTCGATATTTTCCCTAGCACCTTCACCGGTTCTATCCAAGTTATGCTTGAATCTCTTTCCGATAAAAATATCGGTAGTCTGCATCCCTTTGCAGCTGCTAAATTTTTATTTCGCAAGACTACTGCAATTAAGGAAATCGAGCGAGCCGGCAGGAATAGGCTCCGGTTATTTTTTACCGATATCTTCGCGGCTAACAAATTTCTGTTAGATACATCTTTTTTAGAAGAGCACCAATTTAAAGCTTTTATTCCTAGTTCTCTCCTCTTCTCATTTGGTATTGTTCGAGATATTCCGGTTGATTTCTCTGAAGATGATCTCCTTAATGATGTCTCCTCGTTGGTTCCTGTTGTTTCTATACGGCGTCTTAAAAAAAGGAAAGAGGATAAACTCCGCCCCATTCCTTTAATCGAAATCAAATTTCTTTCCAATAAAATTCCTGATTTTGTCCATTTCTTTCATCTTCGTTGTCCGGTTGAACCTAGTGTCAGACTTCCCATCCAGTGTCGTTCTTGCTTCCGCTTCGGACACACAGAAAAAATGTGCCGCGGCAAACCTAGATGTGTTAAGTGTGGTGACTCTCACCAAGCTAATGAGTGCTCTAGTCCCCCTTTACCATTAAAATGTCTCAACTGTGAAGGTGCTCATGATTCAACTAACCGCCAATGCCCAGTCTTTCTCGAACAACTGGAATTAAAAAAAATTATGGCATTTGAAAATATATCCTTTAGTGAAGCCTGCCAACTAAAAAAGGAAAATCGTACTTCGTCTGTGTTTTCTTTCGCTGATATCGCCAACAGAAAAATAAATCCTAATGTCTCCCGTGCCAGGTCTAATAATTTATCTTCCAGTTCTTCTCCTTCGTCGTCTCTCTCGCTGCCTAAATTAATGTCTCGTCCTAAATCGCCCACTTTTCACAAATTTTCTTCTCCGAAACCTCACTTCAATTCTCCTTCACAATTTCCTAATCTCCCTTCTAATCGTTTTCCTTCTCCTTCTAATGGGTGGGTTCTTAATAGATCCGCCTCCTTCTCTGGCAATTCCACTCCCAACAAAAGTAGCCACTCCGCACTTAGTACCGTTAATCCTTCTTCCTTATCGTCCTCTAATTCTCCTCCCACTACTTCCCTCCCATTAGTTTCCTCCCTATCCGAAAGTTTCTTGGAGCTTTTGGCATCTAAAAACATTGCCTCTTCTCCTTCCCTTGCTGAATCTTTACCGCTTTTCTTAGCTAATTTTATCAATCTTAATTAATTATGTTAGTTTTTAATTATTTATGTACGTATCATGTTTCCTTTTCCACTTACTGTAGTATCTCTCTTCTCCTTTCTCACCAGTATACTTACGTTCAGTATCTCACTTCTCCTTCCTTATTCCCTCCCTCCAGCTCTATTTCTTTGTTTTTTTTAATTTACTCAACAATGCCATGATTAAGATTCTTCAATGGAACTGTCGCAGCGTTCGGGCAAACAAATTAGCCCTAGAAAGTTTGCTGGATATTCATGACATCCATGTAGCTTTTCTATCTGAAACCTGGCTCACAGATTCAGTAGATTTCTCCGTCAGAGGCTTTCAGATAATTAGATGCGATCGCGAGGATGGCTATGGAGGAGCTGCCATTCTGGTTAGAATGGGCATTCCATTCACCACCCATAGCATTAACCTTCCAAACATGTCTAGCCCTTCCCATACTCCAAATTTTGTTTACATTTCTATCCCTTCCTCATTCACTAAATTACGCCACCCTCTTAACTTGGTCTCTGTATACATTCCTCCCTTATGCAACCTTAAAGATTTTTGTTTACCATCTTTTTTTGATTCCTTTCCTCATCCGTTTATTATTGGCGGAGACTGGAACGCCTGCTCTTCCGCCTGGGGTTTCTCATCCCAAAATCGTAATGGTTCCCTCCTTCAATCTTTGTTATTAGCCCATAATTTTGTCATTCTCAACGATGGTTCCCCTACATATTTTAAAAACGCTTCCACTTTCAGTTCTATTGATCTTACTTTCTGCTCTCCTAATTTAAGTTGGAAATGTTCATGGAGCACTCTGGACGGGACTTTTGGCAGTGACCACGTCCCCATAATTGTCTCTGTTCATGTTGCCGCTTCATCCATTCAACATAACACTTCCGTCACTCCTCGTTGGAACCTTTCGAAAACTGATTGGCCCAAATTCCATTCCTTTCTTGAATCCTCGACTTTTTGTTTCAATCCTAACCGTGATCCTATCCCTCAGTATCAAGAGTTTATCCAGTTGATTTCTTCGGCTTTATCTTCTTCCTCCCCTCCTAAGAAGAGTCCCACCGGAAATACCAGGCGTATCTATTCGTCGTCTTTGTGGTGGAATGCTGATTGTTCGTTAGCTTACCAATCTAGTTTGTCCGCATTTCGCACCTTTCGCTCTAATCCTACCGTCGTTAACTTCTTGACATACAAACAAGCTAATGCTAAATCAAGATATGTTTGCAAAAAGGCAAAGAAAGCGTCTTGGGCTGCATTTTGCGCATCCTTTTCCAGATGTACTCCACTTTCCCGAATTTGGAAGGTGGCAAAAGCTTTTCAAAATTCACAATCTACCAGTCTTTCCTATGTGGATCTTTCAACAGATAAACTTTCCTCCTTCGTTGATGGCGTAGCCCCCTCTTATGTTCCTTCTGCCGAGGAAATAAATCCTTTTTCGCATAGTTCAAACTCTCCTCCTCACTTCTTAACCTCTCCTTTTACTATTAGCGAGCTCTTTGCAGCTTTTCCTAAAAATATAAACTCATCTCCAGGCTTAGACGGAATCCCTTATTCTGTTCTTAAAAATCTTCCTAAACAATTCTATGGAATCCTCTTAAACATTTTTAACTCTATTCTCTTTTCTGGCTATACGCCTCCCACATGGAACTCCTTCAAAATTGTCCCTATTCCAAAGGATAAAGACTCTTCGGCTTTTCGCTGCATTTCCCTCGCTAGCTGTCTTAGGAAACTATTCGAATCCATGTTAAACAAACGTCTTGTTCGGTGGTTGGAGAATAATAAGGTACTCCCTGATAATATGTATGGATTTCGTCCTGGCCGTGGTCCTTCTGATTGTGTTGCCTCTTTCCTATACTATATATACAAATCATTCATCCAAAAAAACTTCACTTTGGCCGCTTTTGTTGATGTCTCAAGTGCCTTTGACAGCGTTCATCTTCTAACTCTCCGAAATAAAATGTTCTCCATTAATTTACCTCCTCATTTCACCTCCCTAATTATGAATCTCTTTCAAAATAGAACCATTTATTTAAGTTCAGCCGATGAGTCAATTATACGAAGAGTTTTCCACGGTCTCCCACAGGGGTCTTGTCTTAGCCCCACTCTCTTTAATATATATATACTCTAAACATCGTTTCACTTCCTATACCTTCTTCCTCTTTGTTCTTTGCGGATGATATACTCCTTTATACAGCCGCTTCTAATATCCCAGAAGCTCGTCACAAGCTGCAGGAGTCCTTACATACTCTGGAAAGTTCCCTATCAGAAATCCACCTTATGATTGCTCCTTTAAAATCCTCATGTACTATTTTTCCGCCCCTACAATCCAGCATTAATCAACGTATCGATCAATAACCTGCGTCTACCCTTTGTAACCTCCTTCCGATATTTAGGAATCTATCTCAATAGTCGACTATCCTTCTCAGAACATATAAATTATCTTCATTCATCTACACTAAAACGGTTAAATATCTTAAAGGCTTTGTCGTCTTCCAATTGGGGCGGAGATCCTGTAGTACTCCTCATACTCTATAAATCTATTATCCGCTCTAAGTTTGATTACGGTAGTTTTCTTTACGGCAACGCATCCCAGTCTCTTCTCTCCAAACTGAATACGGTCCAGAATGCAGCCCTCCGCTTATGCCTTGGCGTTTTAAAATCCAGCCCTATTCCGGCGATCCTGGCTGAGTCTGGTGTTCCTCCCCTCTCCCTTCGTAGATACTATCTTGCCTACCGGTTCCTCATCAAGCGCCTTCCTGTCTCCTCAAATAATCTTATTGATTCATACCATTCCCTACTGCAGGATTGGCGTTTTGCCTCTAGTAAAATCCCCATTCTCTCCCAGGTTTCCGCTCGTCTATTTAAGTTTGCTCCTTTTGTTATTTCTTTTGATAAACTCCTATATTTTCACTTCAATTTTTTTCACCTTATTCATCCTCCGACTCTGTTCTCCTTGCCTCCTGGTTTAAAGTCTCTTCCCCCCTCAGCATCTATTAACGAATTTAACCAGTTAGTAACATCCGCGTTCCCCGACCATATACTCGTCTATACTGATGGATCTAAAATGGCTCACGGGGTGGGTGCATCGATCTTCATTCCTGCGCTTAACCACTCAAATATATTTAAATTACCATCATTCTGCTCTATTTACTACGCAGAGTCGTTTGCAATTTTACGCGCCATTGAATTCACTAGTTCTCTTACTGTCCAAACAAATTTTCTTTTGATATCTGACTCCAGAAGCGTTCTTGATTGTATTTCCTCTCCCTATATTCATCCTTCTTCGGACCCAGTCATCTTACATATTCGATCCTTAATTTCTGTCCTCTCTCGCTCACGTTCATTGCATATAAGATTCCTATGGGTCCCCAGTCACGCTGGGATTCATGGTAATGAGAAGGCTGACTACCTTGCTCGTTCGGCTTTGGCTTCCGGGCGTCTTGTCCGACGATTTCCCTCCTCCGAATTGCTAAGTATAGCAAAAAAAATTCAATTTGAAAATTGGAAATCTTTGTATGGTCCTTCCTTTACAAATCCGTGGTCCTTATATTGGTCTATTCAATCCTTTCCACCCTCACACCCTTGGTTCCTGGACTTTTCACACCTTCGTCGTTCTACTATATCCTGTCTTTGTCACCTTCGCTTTGGTCACAGCTGTCTTCCTGCTTCTCTTTATCGGTTTTCTATTACTTCCCTTCCCCTCTGTCCATTATGTGTAGATAACACACTCGATTGTGACGCTGATCACATTTTCTTTGAGTGTGCATCTTTGTCTTCCGAAAGATTGGTACTATACTCAGATCTACTATCCCTTAATATCCCCACGCCGTACTGTGCTTCCTTTATCCTCGCCTTTCCTTCACTGTCTGTTGTCCCTGCTATTGCTAAATTCTTGTCTTTAATCCGCGACCGTATAAACATTTAAGCAAATCCTTCATCCTTTTCTTATCTTAAGATTTTGATTCCCCCGCCGCCTTCACATGGTGCATTGTGGGCCTCTTTGCTCGGATGGTGGCCATAGTGGAACTGGGTCAAGGTGGTGCGGATTTTCTGGAGTTAGTATGAACGCTACTCTATTTGGCGATCATCTTCCGATGTGGAGTCACTTTCCTGTTTATCCTTAACATATCGTAAGCTCGTCGTCCGCAGATGCCGTGCTCACACGTTTAAATATAGATAATATATGATAATGAGGTATAACGGCTAACAAGACATGAGAGCTTTCCTTTCCTTTAAGATATCCTGTATAATTTTTTGTTTACACATTTATTTCCCTTCGGACTGCTAATTGCACGAGTTCTAGTACCGATCTTTTTGTGACTCCCTTGCTATCTCTTCATAGTAGTTCTGGCCGTTTCCACCTTCCCCAAATAATTTTCTTAGTGTCCTCAACTTCCTTTTGTCCTACGTTCTTCCTTCTTGATGGGTAATCGTCCGTAGCTGACAAGCCCAATAAAAAAGTTAAAAAAAAAAAAAAAAAAAAAAAAATCCGTAATCATTTTTTTACCTTCACTTTGCTACCCCAGCACCTTATAATTGCTCGTCCAAAGTCGTATTCTGGTCCTCTCTAGCTCTTTTTTCGCCAATGTAAGGTTGCGTCTAGCCGTTTTCTCAATCTTGTAAATGGAGCGTTCAGTGACCTTGATGCGATTGGCGTCCGATTCCATACAAAGTCGAATAATGTACGTCCAACCGTTATTCCTAGTATATCGTAGATAGAACATAAGCCTGATAGCTCCTCGTTGAAAGTGGCGGCAGCGATATCAGTCGCTATATCAAGCACAGAGTCCGTAAAAAGTAATAAGTTCATAATGAGCTCACCCGTCAATTTGGTATTTTTTTTTATGTTTCGAAGTATTCTCTTTTGAGCATGGTCAATACACTCTTGTTTAGCAACAGCAATATTATTGGCGTCCATATTATTTCCTTTATAGGTTTTCGAGTCCCCATCGCGAATGAAATTGACGTATTTCACATTATGAAGTGATTCGGAGCGCTGGAACATGTCAACGACGACATTGTCCTCCATCTTGCTCGCTGAATCCTCATGATTTGCTTGGCAACGAAATCCATAGTCAGCAAAACCTATTTCGTATTCTGCAGTTCCTTCTTTTTTCTTCCAATATTCACACGCTTTATAATAATTTCATTTGGCACAAACATCCAACACTTCACCAGTATACCAACCAATTAGCGTAATGAGCCCGAAGAGAGAAGTAGTCGAAATTTGCTTTTTTTATAACGAAAAATCGTTAAATGTCCTCCAGACAACCTTCGCTCTCTTTCTCTTTCTCTCTGTCTCTTTCTATTATACACGGGTGTGTGTGTGTGTGCGTACGAGTATCGAGATTCGAGCAGCAAGCATTGTGCGCGGTCAGCTGTATAACCTCAATTTTAAACACATTTAAATTTTATTTAAACTTATTTTTTGTTTTTGTTTTAATTGATACGGGATTTATATTGGTCATTATTTGATATAATTTATAATTCACTATTTTATATTTAATTAATTTAAATCCTTACTTAACATTTTTACATTGAAAAAATGATAAAAAATAAAATGTACAAATTAGAGAGAGAAAGAAAGAGAAAGAGGGGGGAGAGTTAAATGAAAAAGAATAGCGTTTTTTGACGTAACAAAAATACACTAATAAAATCAATAGAAATCTGCATATTAAATCAGTTTAAGGTTGAAAAAATTGCGTAAGGAACTCCGTTCCTGACGAGGGTCCGTCCGACCGCACAATCTTTTTTCATGCTTGGACGTTATTGATTATAAATCTAGGGATGTTTTGGCATAATTTAAGTCAATTAAAAAAAAAATGTAAAAGAAAAATGTAAAAAAAAAAATTTTTCAACAGATATAACCCCTAATGCTTTATCTTTATTTTTCGCTGACGATGTCCCGTTCTTCTCCTCCTCACGCAACGATTAAACCGCTAATTCAGAACTTAGTCATTTATTCATCTGTATTATAAAATGCCCAATCCTATCTGCACCTTTCAACTTCACCTTTGAAATATGCGTTCTGATCTTTACCTACTGGTTGTTTTAACTTTTTATTATAGCTTCCTCGCGTCCAAAAGAATTCTCTCCCTACATCATTTCGCTGAATATACTTGTTTATTTTTCTTTTAACTTTACGGACATTATCTATTCACTCAATATTTTTCAGTTGCCCGATATTTTTAAATCCCTTTTTAACGCATGAATAAATTTTGAATTTAATTTTTTAATGGATTCTCTATTCTCTCCTTGCATAGTGCTATACTGACGGCTCAAAAACTAAAGTACTTTTACATTAGGTTCTTATAATTCTTGTGATTTGCTTTTAAATTTAAATTTTTACAATTTCTATATTTCCTATATAAGTTACTAACTTAGTAGGAGGTACTTTAATCTTTATAATGTAGGGTTCCACCAATAAAAACTGCCGCTTTCGTTATTACTATGATAAAGCAGTTTTTGGATTGAAATATAAGTTTTTACTTGGTAATAACTATGCTCATAGTGATCGAGAAAAAGTAAATTTATTAAGTAAAACGTTATATTTAAATTCTAAACTTTTTAAACAGGAATTACATGAAAATAACGTAACGAATTCAGTGAGTTAAGAAGTTGCATTAATTATTGATAATCTTAAAAATAACGTAGCTTATGGATTGGATAAAATATCAAAAGGATTTCTGAAAAATTGTAATAATTACAGAATTAATTTATTTATTATTTCAATATGAACACTTTCCACAAAAATGGAAAATAGCAAAGAATATTGCCAAAAACGAATACCTTAAAATTATCTCGATTTCATTTTTATCAAATTACAGTAAAATTCATGAAAAGTGTATATTAAATAAGTTAAAAGACTTTATTCAACAACTTAACGTAATGAACGAAGACCAGTATGGTGCTTTGCCGAGGAAATCAACAGAATTGGCAATATGGATTATTTTAAAGATAATAACTTATTATAAAAGGAATTCCTATTTGTGTTGCCTAATGTGCACTAGATATAGCGAAAGGCATTTTCGATAGTCTCGATCCAAATAGTTTAATTAAATTATTAAAGGAGATAGGAATAGATAATATAATAAATATTATTAATAAAAATACTGCGCAAATAGATATACTTATATTGAAATAGGTAATGTACAAAAAAAAAAAAAAAAAAAAAATAGATATAGGAGTATTACAAGGGCCGGTAGTTTTTCTCAATTATATAAGATAGTATATTACCTAACGACGTTAAAATAATATTGCGGTTAGAAATGAAAAAATTTTGGAAAATAAGATAAATTTAGTGTACATAGAAGTAGCGAATTGGCTTAACAAATTTAACCTTAAGATTAATGAAACTAAATCAAATTATATGACATTTAATAAAAAATATAGTAATAGGCCATTAAATTTAGAATAGTACACGGTGCACGGTTTAAAGATTAACTATATAAAACAAAAATAAAATACTTGGGCGTAATAATAAACAGTAATTTAAAATTTTACGAGAATTTCAATTACATTAAAACCAAAATAAACATGTTCATAATAATATTTAATAAGTTGTATAATTATTAAAACTGTATAAACTATAAAAAAGGAATTGCGTTGTATAAAAGTGTAATTTTACCTAATATACTTTATAATAGTATCATATTATATGTAGAAATGTTAAAAACAAAAAAATTTCAAAAGATGGTTAAAAAGCTTTCAAAGGCTTACATAGCTATAAAAATGATTAAATCATATAGAGCAATCAGTTATTTGTCGGCCATCGTTATAGCTGGTATTAAGCCAATTGAATATGAAATACAAAAAACCTAATAAAAGCTTCATCGTAATTAAAAATAATAATAATATAGATCATCCGTTCAATAACATAATATATAAGACGCCATTTTTTTCGTACATGAAGATAAACTACTTAAAGTAGTAAAACAATTGAAAAAGCTTATGGATAAATTTTATATAAATAAATTTCAAGAAACATGGAATAATTATAATGGAACAACGTATCAATTTTTCCCAAGTATATAATAGATAGATTTAAAAATAATCAATATGCACCTAATTTTTTTAATGTTCAATTTATAACAGGGCATGGCTTATTGAAGGTATATTTATATAAATTTAAGATATCTGAAAACTGTGTAATATATAATTTTAGGGATGACGTTTTTCATATACTACAATAATAATAATAATAATAATAATAATAATAATAATAATAATAATAATCAAATCAAATCAAATTTATTGGTATTTACTAAATTAACATAAAAATACAAAAAAATGTAAGTTCCACAAATGCGCATGGCTGCGCGAGCAGTGGGATTATTATTATACAAATGAGATTGATACTATATTGATGGTAAATCCAGATACAATTACAAAACGTATAATAAAATAAAATATTATATACTAAAAACAATGCTAGGAAGTAAAACATGTAAGCCGGTACGATACAATGCAATACAATGCAACGGCCAAACAGATATTAGCTAAAAATATTATGAGTACACTTTGAATATGAAATAAAGATTAATATTATTTGGCCACTGCTTACAGAATTTAATTTTATCATATTCAGTATAATATTTAAACACATGTGTATTTCAAACATCAGTAAGTCGTAAGTATCATATAATTGGGATTTACTATTTACACATACACTTCAAACTAAAATAAATAAGATAAATGAATAACTATTAGCTATCTATAAACATGCGAACAGCTGTTAGTATTTTGATAATTTTATATAATCATTGTATCTAAGAAATTTACAGTACTTCAAATTTTAATTACATCCACACACTTTTAATACCTCCCGAAGGAAAAGAAATTTTACTTATTCGTCGGTAATAATAGTATGATCATTTAAAACATGAAATACTGCACTAATAAGTAGTATGTTATGATTTCCAATACAGGAATTTTAGTTTAGTTGCACTAGAAGCTAAGGTAATAATAATTCTACAGCTTAACAATTCGAATTTATTTGGATTGATATTTAAGACAAATCAAATAATATGTAATATGGAATTTAGCATTCTAAGCCTTAGTCAAGAAGTATGCCTTTAACTTTTTACGCCTTCTTCTGTAATTTAGTATCCATATGTTATGCATATGTGCAGGTAGTGCATTGAATAGTAGGCATCCGTTATACTGAAGCTGATGCCTGGAATGATACTTATTGAAAGAAGGGATTTTAGCGACTGTTCTATTTGGGTACCTTGTAACACCAGTTTTAACAGAGATATTGAATTTATGTTTATTTTTCATTACAAACAGTAGTGCTTCTAGTTTATATATTTCTTTTATATTCAATAAGTCATTTTCAGCATTGCTGAATTCGTTATTGAAAATAATTCTAATAACTTCCTTCTGTAAGTAGGCTAACGGTTTGATGTGGTAATCTGCAGCATCCCCCCAGTGAATTATACCATACGATAAGACTGGCTGATATAAGGATAAGTATAAACGCCGCAGTTGGCTATTATTAAAGAATTGTCTAAGATAATAAAATATGTAGTTTAGTTTACGAAGTTTTTTGGCTAAATAAACGGGTTGTTTATCCCAAAGAAGCTTGTAGTCTAGTTGTAATCCTAGATATTTAATGTCATAAGCTCTCTCAAGAGGAATATTGTTGTCTCCAACTATTAATAAATCATCCCAGAAGTTTTGTGGCTGGTGGCTGTATACCAGAAATTTAGATTTTTTTACGTTCAATATTAGCTCATTTTTATTTAACCAGCCATATATATTAGTTAGGTCCTCTTATCTTATCAATAGCTGACCGAATCTACATTTAACTGATCCTTCTCCTTCCTTTCGTTTCTGGGCGAAGATCCTTTGTTGATATGCCCAAAGGGGGGTTAAAAAAAAAAAAAAAAAAAAAAAAAGTTAGGTCCTCGTTCACTAATCTTTGTAAGATATTTCGATAACGTGAACTTGTTAAAAGGACAGTGTCATCAGCGTAGCAAAAAATTTTTCCATGCACATGTAATTTACATAAATCATTTATATAAATAAGGAACAAAATAGGGCCCAGGATACTTCCTTGGGGTACCCCATATTTTTGAATGGAAAATTCACTGTGCTGTCCATTTATTTTTGTTTTTACAGTTCTGTTGGTAAGATATGACTTAAACCAATTAAATTTAAAACCACGGAAACCGCAGTTGTTCATTTTTTGAAGTAAAAGGTCATGATTTATTGTATCGAAAGCTTTACGGAGGTCCAAATAGACAGCGGCAACAGAAAGGCCAGCTTCTAAATTTTCTACTATGAAGGATATGTGCTCATATAATGCGTCATCAGTTCCCTTTCCTCTTATGAAGCCATACTGATTATTGCTAAAGAAGTCAATTTTATCTAGATAATTTATTATTTTGGATTTTACACATTTTTCAAATATTTTCGAGAAGGTTGGCAATATGCAAATAGGTCTGTAATTTGTGACATTTTTTGAATCCCCGGTTTTATACACTGGAGTGATAATACGCTCTTTAAGGCAGTCAGGAAATTTACCTAATCTAAATGACTCATTAAACAAAAAAGTTAGCGGCTTTAAGAAAATAGGTATACACTCCTTTATTAAAGAAATAGAGATTTGATCATATCCAAATGAGTTTTTGTTAGGCAAGGATCTAATGGCATCTGTAACGTCATCCTCATTGAAATCAAGGAATACAAACGATTTAAAATTTTTCTCTGTGGAGTGCAGAAGTGGCAAATTTATTGTGCTGGAGCTTACACTCGTTTTTAGGTTTTCAATTTCTTTTATAAAAAACGTGTTAAAGTAATTTGCAATTTCGTACTCATTTCCACATGCATGTTTAATTGAACCATTTACATTGATATCTGTTATTGAAGAATTTTTATTTCCCAATACACGTTTAACGATTTTCCAATAACTGTTTTGGTTTCCATGACAAGCATTTAATAGATTTGTATAGTATTCCCTTTTGGTTATTCTTATACTTTTCTGTAGCTTTTTGGAAATAGATTTGAAATTTGATATAAGGATTTTGTTCGTTGGACATGATTTTAACTCATTATAACAATTCTTCTTAATTACAGATAATTGCACTATTTCGTCTGTTACCCATTCAGATCTTTTCCGTGTTGTTCTTGATTTTTTTATTTTACACTTGGAATACTCTATTGTATTACGAATCTGAGCTAAAAACCATTCAAATTTCTCATCGACTGTGCAATTCATGGTATATAATTTTGATATATTTAACGTATTCAGGGTTTTGAAAAATAATGCTTTATTTAAGACGGGATAAGAATCATTTGCCTTATTTTTAATACATGTATCAATTACGATAGTTGTATGTAAAGCTTTATGATCAGAGAAGTACACTTCATTTATACTCGATTCAACTTTAAGGTTTATACTGGGGCTTTTAGTTCCGCGAACGAAAACATGATCCAGACAAGATGTATAATTAGATGCGTGTCGGGTGTATGTTGGTTCATTTATTACACTGTCGAATTCATTTGCAGATAATAAATTCAGATATTCCATACTTTTTGTTTCATCAAGTAGGTTTATGTTAAGATCTCCTGTTAAAATAGAGGTGAAGTTTAGTGTAGTGATAACTTTACTTAAATCCTGAAGAAAGTCGTGGTATGACGAGTCACAAAAGCGGTATATTCCAACAACTGAGAAATAGGTATTCTTGTTTAATTGTATATTGATAGACTTTATATTACCACTTAAGATTTCAATTTTATTTTCAGAAAAGTTAAGATCGTTCTTAACATAGATTATTACACCACCTGATCTTTTAGTAATTCTACTTTGACCAGTAGAGGAAAACCCTGGAATATTATAGCGTCCAATTTCATCTGCTGATAACCAAGTTTCAGTTAAAATTAATATATCAAAGTCTATTTTTTGTTGGTATAAGTATATCAATAGTTCATCAAAATGCGCTCGTAAACTTCTAACATTTAAAGTTAGTATGTTAATTTTATTTGAATTCATTGAAGTGGTTATATTTACCATTTAGCAATGTAATTTATAGAAAATTTATTTTCTAAATTGAAGTACTATTTACAGATAAAAATAGACTTAATATAAAATTGTTAAATAAAATTAGATATATTAGATAATTTGGAAAATCGTAAATCCTGAAATGAACTAGCGCATTAAATTGTACTTTATGAGAACGCAAAATAGTACGCGATCTTAAATTTAAGATAATATAAAATGTAATTATGGTGTGAACTCTCATGCCTACTGTTTCACTAAAGAGAGTGTATGATAAAGAAAGAGATGAACCGAAAACGCTTTTGTTAGATACATAAAAATGAAATGTTATTCTTGTTAATATTGTTAGTTTAAAAGAAACAGAAAGAGTTGTAAAATTATCAATACCAACGAAACAAAGACTTAGAAGAAAAATTTTGATAGGAAGGAAAAATAAGCACCAATCGCAGATTAAAATTAAAGTAAAAGAATAAGATAGACCAAAAGTGTTTTTGTTAAATACATAGATAGGAAATATTAGCTTTGTTAATATTTTTAGTATAAAAGAGATAGAATAACGGAAAAATTTACCAGCACCTTTGAAACAGGGAGTGTATTGTAATAAAATTAAATTTATAATTAATATTATAGCGTAAAGTGAGAACAATAGTCACTTCAGATTTAGTAATCCGGAGATTTGCTCATTAGAGATTATTGGTATGATCGGCGACACTTCATCCCTTCGAGCATAAATCCTTCCTTCTCGCACCCAGACAAATTTCCAGTTTTTAGAGCGTAAAATCCTGGCAGACGTAAAAAGGACAGCATTTTCTCTGGTTAGGTGTTCGTTTATATAGATTTGTGTATTTCCTTCAACGCCTATATCCTTTAAGCGAGGTCTCACTGTTCGGGAGTTTTTTAATAATTCCGTTTTTACAGTACGCCGGCAAAATTTTATTATGATGCTCGGATGTTTTTGCTTTTCGCCTTTTGGTAATCGGTGAAATAATAATAATAATAATAATAATAATAATAATGATAGACACTCTGTAATTATGATATAAAACAACTTGTACAAAATTATTATAATGAATTTAACAAATTTGCAGTTGAAATAAAATTACGAAATAATAATGTACATTTATATTAAGTATAAAAATATAGTAGATATTGTAAAAATCTGTAAAATGGAAATTAATATAATACCAAATACTTACTTGGATGGGTTAAATTAATATTCCATTATTATAATAAATCAATATTTTAGTAAATAAATGTACTTTACCCAAAGTTTCGGGAACGGGGGGGGGGGGGATTTTATATTAGGCGATTCACTTGAAGAATCAAGCAATACGTGCTATATATTGTTACAACCTCTGCCATCACAATCTTAAATAACTAGAAAACTTAACGCAATTACTTAAATGTACGGAGCGAAAAATGTACACAGGTATCTGGGTGGGGGGGATATACGAGCGACGAGGAAACTTCTCTGTTAATACTTTAAAAGAGCCCTTCTATCACTTCCACACGTATACATTCAAGCTAACATGACGAGTAACAAAACATAAACGAAATTGACTTAAATGACGAAATAAATAAATCAACTGATTTTGAAAGGGTATCTCTTGTTCGCCGATTCTCTACCAGCTGACTAACTGAGCATAATGAGATTCTATATGAATAATACACGACTGATACCAATAACGAAATAGGTAATAAATTAAATAAAATGGTATAGCCGAGTTTATATGGGAAATCTGCCCTTGCGGCTTTTTCGACTCACACTTGGGGGGGGGATCATTTTGGTGTCGAATAAAAAAAATTTAGCCAAATTTTCAGCTCTTTATCTCAAACTACCTTCGAGTTTTTCAAAAAAACCTGTTGTTTCGATTTTATTTATTTTTTTTGTCATAGTAAAATTCAAAATTAATGAATGGTGATTTTTTCCCTTATTCTTAGGAATAAAATACATGAAAAAATATTATGGTCATAATTTTTAAATTTGGCGACGGAAATAAAATTTAAATCCTTTTTTTTTACAATGCTTTTCTGGAGAGTGTCACTCACCAAATTTTGCCAGATAATGTCTTTTATACTCCTCTACACTCAGGAAATTTTTTCGAAATTTTTAAAGTGGTGGAACAATACGAAAAAAATTAAAAAGTAATTTTTTTCATAATTTTGCGTTTAAACAAATTTAAATATTTTTTATTGTATAAAAAATTTATAAAAAATAAATTTTTTTCAACGAAAATACGATCTTACCAGAGAAAAAACATAAAGAAAACCATAAAAAACTAAGACATATCCTGCATAAAGTTCTTAGGAGTGTAAAAAATGATTAAACAGTTTTTAAATGAATATTATTCCATGCTAAATTGTACATAAAGATGATTATATATTTCCATGCAAGGGCGTCGCCAGCCGATGGGGCAGGGGGGCAAGATGATAGAAAATGAATATGAGTTATAGGAAAAATAAAATATGTATAAGT
Organism: Icerya purchasi; assembly: GCA_039619475.1. Lineage (NCBI taxonomy): Eukaryota > Metazoa > Arthropoda > Insecta > Hemiptera > Monophlebidae > Icerya > Icerya purchasi. The sequence goes on from CM077115.1 coordinate 546,569,384, forward strand.
TGTAAAGGCTTAATATTTTATTAAACAAGAATAAAATTTTAATTAAAACACATAATTTTCGTGGGTTCTGGCAAATTATTCATGATTACGCGCCTATGAATAGTCATTATGGCCAGTTCATTAAAAAGTTTCAAGGCTCCAGTTGATGTGGGGGGGGCAGCCATGTTTCCATGCTATTGGGAATAATTTTTTAGTCTTGATCCAAAGTGTAACTTTATTATAATTTAGACACCGTTTTACATGATTATTTTAAATAACTGACACATTAGATATAATAATTTTCAACAATTTATAATGATGTTTTAAGTAAGGTTAGTCTTCGTCACTGTCTTCATTCGCAACGACATTGACTTTTTCATCAATAAACAGACCACTCAAGAAGTTGACGAGCGACCATCTTTCCCCTTTTTTGTTACGCGGCGGTAAATAAAAATTACTGGCCATAGCCGAAAACAACTAAAAATTTGAGCATTTATAAGAAATAACACTAAGAACGGAATTGATAGGCCAACGCGGAATTTAAACAAATATGACAAAAAATAAACAAAAATAAACTTTTTTTTTCGCCTGTGTAAATAATCTACTATTAACAAGGAAAAAGTCTTCGTAGATGGCAATGTAGTGCGTGAGCCTATATTTTATATAATTTCTAAAGGTCTCTTCATGCAATCACTTTGCAGTAAAATGTTGAAAATTTTTTTTTAGCAATCGAATTCTTAATTTTCGTTAAAAAAAAATATTTTTTATGAATTTTTTATACAATAAAAAATATTCAAAAGCAACTTCTGATGATGGCCAGTGTAAGCTGGTCGAAACGTTAAGCGAATAAATATCTTTTTAAAACACAGTTGTTTCCGAAAATTATTTATTGTGAATATTTAAATTTGTTTAAACGCGAAATTATGAAAAAAATTACTTTTTAATTATTTTCGTATTGTTTCGCCACTTTAAAAATTTCGAAAAAATTCCTGAGTGTAGAAGAGTATAAAAGACATTATCTGGCAAAATTTGGTGAGTGACACTCTCCAGAAAAGCATTGAAAAAAAAAGGATTTAAATTTTATTTCCGTCGCCAAAAATCGGCTTTTCGTTTAGAAATTATGACCGTAATATTTTTTCATGTATTTTATTCCTAAGAATAGGGGAAAAAATCACCATTCATTAATTTTGAATTTTACTATGACAAAAAAAATAAATAAAATCGAAACAACAGGTTTTTTTGAAAAACTCAAAGGTCGTTTGAGATAAGGAACTGAAAATTTGGCTAAATTTTTTTTATTCGACACCAAAATGATGCCCCAAGTGCGAGTCGAAAAAGCCACAAGGGCAGATTTCCCCATATAAACCAGGCTCTCTATATCCTTTTGAATTATAATTTGCTCATCTGCGTCTTCGGCCGTTTATATTTTAAAGCAACGTCGCATTGTGTTCGCCATTGACTAACCGATTTCCTAGATTCTATTCTGAACTCGTCCAGCTTTTAAATCATCTTACACGGTTATAGGATTTTTGTTTTTTTTTTTGTGTTTGTTTTGTCCTGGCTATGAATACCATTCGCCAACTAACTACTCATTATTAATTAAATCATTCTCTATTTCTTATTAAGTTAGTTTATTTTATTTTTGGCCGTGGCTGGGAATCGAACTCTTGACCACTATCTCAGCAATCAAGAGTTCACGCCACTAGGTTATCGCGACAGTCGTTATAGGAATTAAAACATCGTTCCTAATTATTTTATTACGAATCGAAATTCGAACGAATCATTGGCGTGCCGTACTTGCGAACTAACACGGCACAAAAATAATGGACACGTAACGGACAAAATTAATTAACCTTCAACTTCCACCTCAGTAGTAATATATCGCGTCTTGGCCGGCAAAAAAGAGGCGACCGACTCAAAGCAGCGCATCAAATTTACAGCTCCTATTTACTCCACTCGTGAACACAACAAAAGATACTTCACTATGCATAGTGTCCGTTCGAATTCACTATACCCAGTGTCCGTTCAAAACACGTCGCCGAATACCTCTCAGCCAATGATAATATAATAAGATGATTTTTTCGCCAGCAGCGTTTCGGCCTTAGTCGCTTTATAAATTATTATTATTATTATTATTATTATTATAATTATTATTATTATTTATACTATCTGAGGAGCGTGTGTGAATCGCGGCAATATTGAAAGATAAAAACCAGTTTAACAAAATAAAACTACATTCTTAATTGACAACTGCTTGATAGGAATACCTTCTCAGAAATAATGTACTAAGTGGCAAGCAATTGTTTCCAAAACGAAAACCGGTGATGTTCGAATTAACACCGAAATAACAACGTGCAAATATGGAAGATTTACCAATCCAAATAAAGGATATAATAATCGTTTTCTGTTTGGCTTTCAACAATTTTATTATTGGATTTAATCACGCGGGACCAGTATTTTACAACTATACACCGGATTTTAGATGCAAGGTAAGATAACGTAATATTATATTAACTGCTCAATAATAACCTTGACATTTGCAAATAAGTGGCAAATATCGAAATCAGTTAACACTGTAAACATTTGATTTAATTATAATTAATTTGTATAATCAGCAATTATATTATTAAACATATATATATATCGATACGGAATGCAGATTTTTTCGAGGTCTCCTCTATGGTTGAACATGTAGAAGGAGCATTATTATTTCTCTTCATTTACACAGGCAAGCGCTGTCATCCAAAAAAAAAAAAAAAATTTAAGAGCCTATTTTTATTTTTTAGAGTTTCAATAATTAATAGATAAGAAAGGAAAATTGATTTTGAATTTAAATAATAAAAACTAACAAAAAATAAGGGGGGAAGTGTTGGTTTTTTCTCTTTTTTTTTTCAACAGAAAAATAATTTTCTATTCTAATTCAAAATACATTCAAAAAGGAAAAAAATTAATATTGAAGTAGCGCTTAATGTAAAAGCATAAATTTAAATTAATCTATATAGTAAGAAAAATAAAATTGACAAAAAATGGAATTCAAAAAACATACATAATACCCCATCAACGGATGCAGTGAAAATAGTATAAAGCAAATTAACTGGCATAATTTCTGGAGCTGCTGAAAGTGTTTTAACATTAATTCGGATTTTTTTAAATTTATTAACAAATTTAGAATCAAAATTCACATTTTCAACTACACAAAGTACACAAATTTGCCGCAGTATAAAAGCATATCAGGCTACTAAGAAATATTGCATGCATGGTTAGAGTTAAATTTTTATTCGTTCTTAATCCGTTTCATTAACTTAATCACTCTGCAAAGTTAATTTAATATGGCCATTATAAATATGGAAAATATAAATTTTGTAAAATAAGTTTCCTTGTGGCGAATTGAATTGCCTTTTTCCTGTTTGTTTCCTTCTATTACAATACTAGTTTTATCCAACTTCTTCTGGAAGTTATCAAACCGTCTAATTTTCACTTCTAAAGTCTCAATTCTTTTAACGCAAAAAAATGGTACATCCGCGTCTTTTTATTACGAAATATTGAATGTAATATAAGCGTGTAACAGTGCAAACACACTTTCAGTAAAAATATAACTTCGAATTGGAATGAGAATTTTAAGTATCCTTCAGCTACCGCGCTAACCTGTGTAATATTCTATACTGGTTGTTTTATAATATTCGATTATTCTTCAGTTCAAGAGCTTTTTAAATAGCTCTTCTATTTTGTATACTATTTAGAGTTTGTTTACACAATCCTGGTTAAAATACCGTAATAATTTAATACTTTTTCCTTTACTTATCAGTTCACGAAAAAAAAAAAAAAGTTAATTTTTTTTGCAATTGCTCTTTTTATCCGTTCGTTCAACCTGGTCTTTCTGTCAATCCGCGTGGTTCTTTTGGTTTCCTTCACTTTGTCGTTCTGTTATTGTCTCTCCATTATTCACGCCTGTGTGTTTTAGCCATACTTTATTATCTTCCTCCCGTTTTCGTTTCTCATTGGTTTCGTTCTCCTTATTATCCTCTCCGCTCAAACGAAGAGCATGTTTGCGATGCTAATCGTGTGTTTTTTGACTGTTCATCTTTTTCTGCTGAGCATTCTGCTTTGTATTCCAGTTTTCTGCGACTCTTGGTCTTCATTCTCTGCACTACGCCTCTTGTATCCTGTCTTTTTTATTCTAAACATATCGTTTCTATTGTTTGTTCCTTCCTACTAACAATATCCGATCGTATCAAGATGTAATTGATTCCATCCTTTTCTAATTGTTTCTGGGTAAAGTTCTTCATGCCTAGTTGGCAATCCCCCATGAAAAGGACCCTTTGAGAAGAAAAATTTCGGCCTACTCTATATTTTGTGGTATTGTAATAACGATGTCTTTGATGCAGTTGATGGTTTCCTGATGCCTACAGGAAGACAAAAAAGATAAAAAGAGTTTATTTAAAAAAAAAAAAGAAAAAAGAATCCGTATAAAAACGCGAATATTAAGGGAACAAAGTAATGACGTTTATGGTTTAAAAATATCGAAAGAAATTAATTAAGACAAAAAATTGCAAGATATAGTTCTGAGGAAGATGAATAAACTGTGAGATTTAAATTGTTTTTTGTGGGAAAAAATAAGAGCTGTGAAAAAATGTAATTGTCGAAAATTTAACGGTTTGTAAAGATATACCTATTTATATTTATATTTATATATAATATATATATATATATATATATATACCCGTAAATGTGAATAACTTTTAGAAATTTTCATGATAACGCAAAAACGGAAGTTTTGTAAAGGCTCCTATTTTCTTGATAGTCGCCATAATCGTGCTTCTTGTTTGTGAAGCGTTGCTCTACATCCTAATGTGCTGAGTGTAAATAAACGACAGAAATAAGATGGGGAACTAGTCCATTGAAGCTGCCAACGTTTAAAAGTGATCATGAACATGCAAGAACATCCGTGCAGGCATGAAACATTCAGTTACATAGGCAAACCATTGCCCAGGTCGGAAAAAAAGTGTGCAAGTCTCTTGATCGTTTTGCTGTGGTAGAGAAACACTTACTCGTTTTGACATGAGGCTCAGATTTCCCCGATGAAGCGATTGGTCTGTTGCAATGGCAAAGTCGAACAATTCTATACGAATAGATTTAAAAAATGAGTAAATTTAAAAGATTTAGAATACAAACAGGGTTGCTAGTACGCTTGAATCAAACCAGAACTGCGTTAATGTGAACCGAGCCTAAGTAAAAAATGTTCAATCACAATGATGATTAAGCGTATTGTAATTTTTAGCAAACACCTGATGAACACAAGCCTTTTTTAAAAATTATTCTCTGTTCGGATCATATTGAGAAATCTTATTTTGCAGATTACGGTCGGTTCTCCATATATTAGCGGACCGCAATTCAATGGACTTTCGAAGTAATGGACTTTCGAAGTGATGGACTAGCCTTTTTTTTTTTTTTTTTTTTTTTTTTTTAGTTTTTAACGAACATTTTATAGTGCAGGTGTATTCAATTTGTGTGAATCGGTTTTCTAGATTTAAGCATAAAAATTAAAGTTAACCTTTTTAAAGTTTTATGATTATTTGACAATTTACACCAAATGGATCCTCTTTTATACAAGGGTAGTGATTTCGATTTATCGGACTTTCACAACGAACTATGCCGTCCGAATTAGTGTTCAAACTATTATTAGTAAGTTGAAATTTTAAAGGCTACAAACTTTCGTAATTTATTTAACTTGCCTATGGTGTTTCTCTCATTCACGCGCGTTGATTTCCATCGAAACTTTATTATATTTAAAACGTATTATTTATTGCACGTAACGGTATAAACAGGTATGGCCGTTGTGTGCGAATTTGTTGCGCCTAAACGAATATATGTATTCGACAATTTTCTCTCTCGCCTTTCCAATGGTATACCACATTTATTTCGTTAATATCCCCATATTACGCTAAGAGTTTATCTGTTATTAAACAGTTTGACCTGATTTAGTTTTTGTACTCATATGTGGAAAAATAGAGATACAATAAGGTAATGTAATGATTTTTAAAAAATAGTCCTGTAAAAAATAGGAAAAATACGGTGCAAAAAATTACATAATCAAAACTCGACAGAGACGTTTATAAAGATTTATGGTATTCGGAATTTTTAATTTTTCTCGGTAATTTTAATTTCATCTGGTTTTTTTTTTTTTTTACTTTTCCTTAAATAATTATAAATTAAATGAACATATGCACAGGACCATGAGAACGAAAATCCGTGTAGCTTAAAAAACGGAGCAAGTTTAATTGGCGTTGAAATAGCAGCTTCTGAAAAAGATTCAACATCGCAGTACTGCAAAGTTTACGAATATATGGGAAAACACGGCGAAGCCAGTATTGCTACCGAGGTAAATCTTTTAACTTTCCGCTTTATCGAAACTATATTAGTACTGTTTCTTTTCTTCTTTTTACATTTGCGTAATTAATTCACGTCTGTACACTTCATTGGAAAATATTAACAAGCGTTTTTCTCATTTTTAATTCTATACTCTCGGGAACTAAACTTAACCAGCTCTTTTTTATTTCTTTTTTTATTCTGGAACTATCAGCTATATTTCCCGCGAAAAGTAAATAAAAAAAGGAATAAAAGAATCGAAACTATTGCACGAGAAAATATAACCGCAATAGGGAAGGTAGGGGAAAAATATAGGCGAAACTGTAGCAACATTAACAAAAACATGTATTGAAAAAAGGTGTGAAATGTTTAGCAAAATATAAACAAACTTGGAATGCCTTAGTTTAAAAGTCCATAATGCCTTTAAAAAAGTTGGAAGCTAAAAGTACTCGTACGAAAGATCATGCTTGCAGCCACTATTTGATATAGTGTCTTCACCATCGCAAAGGACTAGATCTGAAAAGGACTATTGAAATTAATGATATCGGGTGATACGTAAAAATTCAAAAAGAATCGATGGTTTAATACCAAGATAACATAGTAGCGCCTACACTGCCTTAGAAATTATTAATATCCGGGAAATTTTTTTTTTTTTTTTTTTTTTTTTTTTTTTTTGGAAAGGATCGTCAGTCGAGGGCGTTACACCCAACACATTAGGTTGTGTTAGTGAGAGAGAGAGAGAGAGAGAGGGAGAAACGAATTAGAATTGAATTCATTACTGGAGATAGAAGCAATGATGGACGCTATAATAGGAATGATTGCCGGGGATGGAAGAGAAAGAATAAACGAAGCACTGTATGGAGTAGGCAAACCGAGTTTCAGGAGTTGACGATAGAAGCGAGAGCGTTCTATAGATATAGAGGTGCATTCGAAGAAGATGTGATTTGTGTTTTCAAAGGAAAACCAGAATCATCCGGATGGAAGGAACAAAACGGAGAAGAGGACATAGAAAAGCGAAAAGAGGATCCGGGAGTCGACTATGATCTAGGCGATGCCTGCAAATAGAATCGATAAGAAAGCGCGAGAGATAAGGGAAGTCATAGTACCAAGGGTACGTACGAAGATGGGTTTGAATACTAAGATAAAAGAGAGAGGGAAATCAGTGATAGGCTTACACACTACAATATAGAAAAAAGTAGTATTGAAATGCTAAACAACAAACTAACATAAAAAGAAACACGACTATATCGCTACAGTATTGCCCCGGTATATTTTTTATAACTGAAAAACTAATCAGAAATATGTAAACTTCAAAGATATACAAGCGTGAGGTAATATTAGAAAATTGGTAAAATGTGGAAAAAATAAACAATAGGGCTTTAAACATCGTAAAAACTGGTAAAAAACGGTAAAATTCTTCAACGTTGGTTATGCTGAAGGTTATGCTGGTGGAAAAGTTGCGTGGAGAAGAATTTAAATCTTAATGTCAAGTAGAACTGACAATAGAAAATTATAGATTTTATATATGGTTGTTAGAAAATTGATGGTGAAAATGAAAACAGCGTAATGGAAGACGAAAGAGCAGTCTGTTTTTACGCAACATTCAACTGTCCGTTGAAGAAACTGGTGTGAGATCATTTGAAGGGTACAGGGACCGGGTAAGTCACAAAATTTCGAAACGAAGAAAAACTAATTTTTAAGTTTAGAACACGTTATTACACTTGTATAAAACTTCTTACAATTAATTTTATTGCATAAAATTATATTGTTAAATTGTATTGGAAAAAAATTGAAAAAATCATCTTGAATATGTATATTTAAATCCACATTAAACTCCCATTTGTACAGGGAGAAAAAATCATCTAAAATTAAGTTATAATCTGCAGTCGATTATTTTTTAAAACGCTGATCGACAAATTGTAGTACATTTTATTAAATAATAATCGAAACAGACTTACTTGCTAATTAGTCATGAGATAATTTACTGAAAAAATTAACAGCTCTTGGGCTACAGAATTTCATGAATTTAGCTTTAGAAATTGGAAGATCACCTAAACATAAATGATGAAAAAAACATATACTTTTCTATTATTATTATTATGGTGGTATTGTAGCTATTATTGTTTAGAAAAAAAAAAATCGACTTACTGTAATATAATGGTGTAGGTAATTCGAATTCTTTCTTCTTTAATGTTGTTACATTTGTGTTACGTTTCTTGATAATACCAGAAAAAAATGATCCATTGTAAGTACTACGGTGGTAAAGCAGACGACTGTGATTCGATAAAGCTGAGATTTTTTTAATCGGCTGGATTTTAAATAGGCATTTCAACCCATAATGGACGTCCAAAAAAATGTCTTACAATCAAAAACAAGTTTTTGCGTTACGTTAATAACATCAAAAGGAAAAATGGTTTTACCCTTGAATTTTTAATAATTTCCATGAATTCTTCCGTATCCTTTCTGTGGGCGCCCAGCCATGCAGGGTTTCCTGGAAATGAACGCGTCGATACATCCGCCCGAGCAGAAATATATTGCTCCTCGCCTAGTAACAGCCCACCTCCACCTTATCTCTCGAACATAATCTTCAATAATTTCACGTCCTTATGAAAAACCCATTGGTCCTCGTGTCAGACTTTCTCGAGGTTAATTAAACCCTCAACCGAACACCATTGTGGCCAGAAAAAAGCATTTCCCGCAGAGATTTCTGTGCACTTAGCCGCTTGCGCATAGGCCATACGGCCATGTCGCATAATTTTATTTTTCAAAGAACCCCCTCTCCTATGAATTGTCCTTTCTGTGGCCAAGATGTTGCTCCCCCCTCAACTTCTCACATACTATGCGACTGTCCAGCATTATCACCTCACCGGCACCCTTCAATTAATAACAAAACAGTCACCAACATTCTTGAGAATTCCCCCGATGCAATTTTATCTGTAACACAATTTATCAGATCTAGCGGAATAAGCAGATATCCATAAAAACAAACTGCGCATCTTCGTACTGTAATAGCCACAGCAGTTAAACACGGTACAGGATGTTGCTTTCACAAGAAAAAAAAAAAAAATCCATGAATTCTGTTAGCGTTTCGAATGGATTTTTTAAATTCCATAATCCAACATTTTTATCATATTCAGGTGTCCTCGTACAGGAAAAGTAATTTAAATTTTTTTTTTTTAGTCCTTGTGTTTCGTTATTTTTCAAATAATGAATAAAACGAAATAAAATATAATTTTTGTTTTGCCCGCCAGCAGAGTCACAAAATATAGTTCTTCGACTTTTTTTCATTGAGAAAGTTTGTAACGTAATGAAAAAGAAAAGATGCGACTTCAAGGAATATCTCATCCGCTTACACCAGTTGTGGCCAAACTTGTATCTCTTATGAGCGACTTATTCTGTAAAATGTAATCTGCGGGCGACTGTGAATATGGGCAAACAATTTAAAGATTTTTCAAATTTTTCATTGATATTTTAATAAATAACTAACAAGAATTTCAGTTTAAAAATATATTATGTCAAATAAAGCAAACAAATGATTATATTTTTTTATTTTATGAACCACAATAATATTTATAAAATTAAAAAAAAAAAATACAGTGTAAAGAAATAAGTACACAAAAAAATTTTAGCAGACAAAGAAAAAAAATAATAATTGTACTTTTTTTTATTTTTTTCGTTATAAAATACTTATTAACTTAGAAAAAATACACCGAAAATAAGCAAATGAATAAAAATGCGACCTTGCATAAGTGCAGCAAATTTCTCAAAATTTGGTTCATATGAACTTAAAGCAGTTTTCAAACATGATTCCAAATGTTGATCTGTTAATTGCGTTTTTTTACCCCCCTTGGGTTTGCTACCAGAGAGCATTAGCCCAGCAAAATGGAATAGATGCATGGAATAGAATAGAAATTATATTTTTATTTTGTCGACAATGGGATCAAGGAACACCCCTAGAATAGGAACAACTGAGGGAATGGGTAGAGAAAGAACATAAGAGGCATTGAAAGGAGCAGCAAGACCAAGCTTTAAAAGATGATAATAAAGTAACTTGTTTTGATCGCATTCATAAATGAAAATGCGGATTCACATAAATATGTTGATCCAAAGAAGGCATTGAAACGTGTAACAGTTGTCCATATATTTGGATATTCATCTTTTCTTATCAGTTTCCAAAAATTACAATCTGAAACCAGTGACTTAAGATTTATGTCACATTTAATATTTATTATTTCTTCTTCAAAGCTTGTTAAATTTGTAGTATCAAGAAAATTGTTTAGTTTCTGAGCTACACTTTCGACATCGATGTCATTAAATGAGCAAGACAAAAAACTGGCGCAATATCTTCAAGTTCACTTAATGTTAGAAATCTTCTTTCAAATTCTTTTAAAAGCAATGCAATAATATCGGCATATTTATTGTAAGATTCTTTTTATTTTTAGACTCATCAGTCAGATTTTGATAATGCTTTAAATCACGACGTTTTAATTGCATTGCAAGCATATTTAGTTTCTCTTTAAATGACTTCAAAATGCCTATCATATCTATTATTGTTTTACCTTTACCCTCTAGTTGCAGGTTTAATTGGTGTAATTTTTCAGTAATATCGCAGAACAAAGAAAGATTAAGAAGCCATTATTGATCATTTAGTTGAAGATATGAACCACCTTTAGTTTGTAAATATGAGTGCATGTTTGTGGCAGAAGTTCTCTTAGCATAATTTTAAATTAAAACTTATTACGTATAAATTTGTCTTCAAACGAACCGTGTGTAATAACCTCATTATTTGCTATTTGGCACATGATTTTCCGTCATTTTGTGCGATTGCCATTTATATGCACATGCGTTACGACTATAATTAATTTAAAAGTTAACATTCACTTGCATTGTTCATCGGGATAAATACAAACAGTATGGGGCTACGTTGAACAGTCTATTCTGGTAAGAATAAATTATCGCATTCAGATTTTCAAACATTAATTTAAGTGAAAGCAAATTGTTCAACTTTAGCTTGGCGGGCTACTTTCAAAACCGTTTCGGTCGATCGGTCGACCGCGGTCGACGTGTTGGCCACCCCTGGCTTACACGAACTCTATATGCGAAACTAGCGTGTCATATAAGATAGCATCTTGTTCATTTTACCGAGATCTCCTTTGCTGAACAGAAAGTATTCAATTTGTGAGACCGCACAAATAAGCATTTTGTTCATCATGCGACTTCATTTTATTAAAATTTCTTACCATCTTCTCCCTTACCCCCTTTTGATACACTATCAAAACATTTCAAACGTGAACAGTTACAATTAGTTCCCGTTTCATGCGTAATTATTCTCAGTTTTTTGTCTGTATCAGAGGTACGTCCGGTTTTCGATTTTTTTTTTTTTTTGGCTTCTAAATTAATTTTAATGTTATTAATGAAACAAATCACGACAGCATACAGGTAAGACGAAAAGCAAGATAAAATACACGCAAAACGAAAAAAACAATAGAATACAAGCCGACTATTACGATAAAAAAGCCTAAATTATTCAACGTAGATATACACTGGAATGATAAAATTTAACAGATTAACATATTCCATAGATATTGCACCATCTTCATGATGAAAGTAAAATTACACTGATTGTGCTGCCATCTGTCGACATGTAACAAATATTAATTGACTTGCATGGTTCTTTCCGTGTTTTGCTTGACTTGAACGATTTTTTCCCTGTACACCAAAACTTTAACAGCGTATAACTCTTGACCAGTTGGGTTATTTTATTGCAGTTTTAATACTCTGAAAGGTAGTCTCCGTTAACGTGAACCAAATGGTGACTATAACTCGATTTTGGAAAAATACTGACTTACCCGGTTCTTTTTCCCTGTACCCTTCATTTTATTTACTTGTTTCTTTTATTTTTATTTCTATAGATTATTCGGTTTTCGCTTTTCGTTTCAGTTTTTGGAGTTAGTGAATATCTATGGTATCTTCGATAAAAAGTAAAAATTGCAAAATTTGTAAGAAACATAGCAATTAAATATTCTTTTCCATTTAAAAAAAACTGGCTTTGAGTTTTTATAAGTTGGCTGGAATAAAATAAACTATAGCCACTGATGAAACAACAAAAAATTTCATATGAAATTATAAACCGGAAGCGCAACATGGTAGTATATTTGTTGAGTTTTACATGTAGATAGAAGATATACATATAAGTAAAAACCGAAAAAATCTACCATGGAACGTCAAGTACCTCGAATTCATATAATACTAGAGGAGTTGTCAGCCGAAAGGCCTGGAGATTTAGGGACGCAGATTGGGTTAAATTTAGAGATCTGATGGAACGAGATATTGGTAGTGTTGAATCTGCGAATTCGTTCTTAGAGAAATATAAAATTTTTTGTACAGTTCTGAACTGTTCCTTAGATAACTCTGTGCCTCTCGCTCACCCATATAAGGGGAAGAAATCCCCTTCTCCTTGGTGGAACGAAGACTGTAAAAATAAGATTAACGAGCGTAATGCTGCTCTACGGAGATTTCGAATGGATGGCTCAATGAACGCATACCTGAACTATAGAAGGATTTCAGCTGAAACTCGTAGAATTTTGAAGAGAGCTAAGAGGGACTCTTGGGAAAATTATTGTGCGAAGTTCAATAGAAACACCCCCTTGAACGAAATTTGGTCATTAGCCAAGAGATTTAAAAACAAAAACTACCATTCTAAAGATGCTGCAGACACCTCTTGGTTCGAAGACTTTACAGATAGAGTTGCTCCTCCTTACGTCCCCTCTGTAAAAGAAGTACCTGATTCTACAATCCCCCCATTTACCTCCCACTTTTTGTTTAGCCCTATTAGTTATAATGAGCTATTCCTACCGATAAGAAATAAAAAAGACTCTTCTCCGGGTTTAGATGGCATAACATACTCTGTCATAAACAATCTAGGTGAAAACTCTAAACAGTACCTACTGGATATATTTAATGGTTTTTTACACGAACGTGTTTTTCCGCCACAGTGGTCGAAATTCCTGGTAGTTGCTATTCCCAAGGCCGGCAAACCTTCTAATAAAGCATCATCGTACAGACCGATTGCGCTGGCTTCGTGTTTCAGGAAATGTTTCGAGATTGTATTCAAGAACAGACTCACATGGTGGACTGAAAATAATAACATTTTCCCGCACGGTCTGTTTGGTTTCAGACCTGGCCTAGGAACCATAGATTGTATCGCCCATCTACTTAATGACATCTACCTCTCCTTTTTAAACAAAGAGTTTTTAGTTGCGACCTTCTTGGATATAGAGGGAGCCTTTGATAATGTATCGATTCCCATTTTAGTAGAAAGGTTAAGAAAATCAGGTATCCCTGGTAGTTTTGCTAAATTCATCTGTTCACTTTTTTCAAAGAGAACCCTTTTTTTCCTTAATCCAGGCAAACACAAATTCATTATTAAGCATGCTTACACGGGTCTGGCTCAGGGCTCTGTTTTGAGTCCAATATTATTTAATTTTTATGTATTAGCTTTATTTCATACACCGATACCCCCAAACTCACGAATTTTGTCATATGCTGATGATTTTGTTATCTATAGTATTCATAAGAATGTCTCTCGCTGTGTTCGCGAAAATCAACTTTGTGTATCTCGTTGTAATGGAACATTACATGATATTGGGCTTAATATATCTCCCGCTAAGTCAGCATTTTTCATCTGTACAACTAGATTATCCTTTTCTCGTGATCTTGCAATTCACATCGGTGATGAGCCTATTCCCATGGTTACTTGCGTTAAGTATTTGGGGATGCATTTGGATATGAAGCTTACCTGGTCTCGCCACATATTACTTACTCCATAAACAAACCTTACAAATTACTAACTTGCTTAAAGCCATTGGTAACAGCTCCTGGGGCGCGGATCCAGCAATTCTTAACTTAATTTTTAGAACCCTAATTATTTCTCGTCTTGACTATGGTTCTATGTTCTACGGTTCGGCCTCCAGATCTAATCTGTCTAAACTTGATATTATACAAAACCTTTGCCTGCGAATTATTACCGGTAATCTAAGGTCTTCTCCGATTGCTTGTCTCCAGATCGAGAATAAAACACCTCCTCTATTTATAAGAAGGAATGTTCTTACTGATCGATATGCGCTCAAATATTGTAATTACCGATTTCCCTCTCTAGTGCATCAACTCAAAGTTATCAGCACCCATTGGAGATTTGTTTCTTCGAAGTTACCATTATTAGCAAGACGAATCTCGATCTATCACAAGTATTGCCTCGCTCTTATTCCTAAGGTTCCATCTCACTATTTCTCTTATACGTTTTTCATTAATATAATAAATATAAATATTGACACCACATTAGTTCAGAAAATTAAAGATACTAATCTATCGTTATCCGTACTGTGGTTCAATAATTTTATTAATAACAAATATCCGGATTGCATCAAAATATTTACAGATGGTGCTAAGCTCATAGGTCCCCATAGTCTCACTGGTTCCGCTTTCATTGTAGCTAACGTTACAATTCAAAAATTCAAGCTTCCTCCTGATGCATCTGTTTTTACCGCCGAACTGTTGGCTATCGATAAGGCTCTTGATTTCATATTAAATGTTCTTAACCCGGATAATAAATTTACAATTTTCTCCGATAGCCTGGGTGCCCTGATCGCCCTAGATCATAGTTCGTTTAATTATAAATGTCACCCGCTTATTTACGAGATCAAAACTAAATACCTTCAAATTATTAATAACAATGGCTGTTTAAACTTTTGTTGGATTCCCAGTCATCGCGGGATTGGGCTAAATGATGACGTTGATGCCGCGGCTAAATGCGCTGCCTTGAATGGAATTATATTCCCGTTCATTCCTTCCTCAGACTTATATCACAGGAGTCAGGTCACTGCCTTGGAGGATTGGATAACTTATAGAGATAGGCAGAATACTGGTAGATATTACAATATGGTTCAGTCTGATATACCTTCATTTCCTTGGTATTTCGATATTCCACAGTCTATCCCCGGTCGTCTTATTCGTAAGTATGTCACACTAGTTTGTAGATTGCGTATGGGGCATTCCCGAGTGCCTCTAAATTTTGCAGACTCCTCTGGATGCAACAGTAATCATACTAGGTCTACCTTCATTGATGACATTAATCATTTGCTGTTCAACTGTGACAAATACGAGCACAATAGGAAAAGGTTTTATAAAGAATTAATTTCATGCGGATTGTTCCCTCCATATAGTGTTCATTACTTACTGTGTTCTGGACATACAGCAATTTTTATTATGGTTCGCTTTATAATTAATACTAACATTTTGATTTAATTATAATATTAGTAAATAGAAAAAAAAAAAAAAAAAAAAGAACAAGATAGAGAAAAATGAAAATTAAGGAAAGATTTTATTAAAGGAACCAGAATTTTTTTTATTTTATTTTATTTACTTTTTTTTCTTTTTCGTTTCTTTTCTTATTTATTGAAGTTTATTACTTTATTGATGAAGTCAGTTAGTTTTATTTCATTTTATTCTTTATCAGTCTATCTGATACATTCTTTATTCAATTATTTATTTTTCTTACAACTTCCTTTTCCCATCAGGCATTGTGAACATTGCCAGGCAACTGTGGTCATATTGTAAGATGGGAATTTTTCAATTTTTTAATTTGTATTTCTCATTTTGTCTTTTTGTTTTTTGTTTTCTCCCCTAAAAGAAAAATCTGATCTCTGTTTATTAAGTTTCATCAGGCATTGTGGGCACTGCTCTGCAGTTGCGGCCATAATGTAGAAGGGTAACCTATTTTAATTTCTTCTTTGTTTTTCCTTGGTTAATTTCATTGCGCATTGTGGGCACTGCTCTGCAGTTGCGGCCATAATGTAGAATGATAACCCAATTTAATTTCTTCTTTGTTTTTCCTTGGTTAATTTCATTGCGCATTGTGGGCACTGCTCTGCAGTTGCGGCCATACTGTAGAATGATAACCTATTTTGATTTCTTATTTTATTTATTTTTTCTTTTTGGCTAATTTCATTGATCATTGTGGGCACTACTCTGTAGATGCGGCCATAATGTAGAATAGAATGAAATTTCCTTCTCTGCTTTTTATTCCTTTTTCTGTTAATATTAATTTTCCATATCTATTCATAGTGTAGCTTGCTGGCCAAATGAACTGTATTTGTTCAGGCCAATAAAAAAAAAAAAAAAAAAAAAAAAAAAAAACCGAAAAGAAAACATGTTATTATCCTTTTACATATTAATAAAATCATAAGTATGTAATCGAAAAATAAGGAAAAACCCGTTACCTATTTGGCATTTGGCATTTGGCATAACCCGACATAACTATTGAAAAACAGACTGACAGGTTAAAAGCAAGTAAGAGTACATTTACAATTGAAAAGGCATAAACACGAGATAGCAATGAAATAAAAACATATAAACATAGAAAAAAATATATAAAACATAGCGAAAGAAAATATGTATACTTGAATTGAAATAGATTTTAGTGTACAAATTCCAACCAGATTTATCTGCAAACAACAAACCAGAGAATAACAAACCAAGACAATATAATATATGGTACACGAAATTAAATCTTGTGTAATACTCGTAATTAGATATCACAAAGTTATTCTTCGATTGTAAGGCGATTGTTTCGTCAACGAACACTCTTTTAGCTGAATGTCTCATTTAGATACGCAAAGGATAACAATGATAATAATCACTGGCGTGGTTCGCAGAACTATCATAACATATAAACAAACTGCATACTTTAAATCTCAAAATATGCGAGTGCAACCAGCCGGGAAACTAACAATAACAATACGCATCTTAATATTCCAACAATAAAAAAGAAACAGTTATGTGTTGAACAGTTTATGAATAGTAGTATAGTTGATTATTCATCATTTATAGTCGTACAAAAACGCAGATTCTCATTGTGACATAATCGTACAGTTTGGTTTTTTTCACATTTAGTTTTAAATAAATTTCTTTCATGAATTGGGTGATAAGACTGATTAATTTTTATGAGAGGAATTTTATTTAAACTTGCCGGAAAAATTACAAAAAAAAAAAAAAAAAGTAAAAAATGGCATCAGTAGTTCAACTTTTTGCTGTATTTTGATTTTTACATCGTCATGACTAGAGTACCAATGTTTTTTTAAAACAGTATAAGATTAAGAACGTTAGATAATTAAAACGTAATAACTACAGTTTGGCAGTGAAACTTATTTAATAGAAACACATTAATCATTTAAAGAATCACATTTTCTTTGAGTGTCCTGCTCTTCGTAATGAACGCTCCCTTCTATACAGTCAGCTCCTGTCATTAGGTCTCCCTACTCCCTATAACTCTTCTTTTATCCTCTCCTTTTCTTCATCTTCTGTGGTGTCCGCACTGCTGTCCTTTGTTGCGTCTATTTCGGACCGCTTAGTTATTTAGTTTATTAGCTTAGTTTTTCTTGTTGTTGGGTCAATGCCGTTGGCGCGCCCAAAAATAAAAAAAAAAAAAAAAAAAAAGAATCAAATGATTAACTACGTTATTCTTTTATTATTCCTTTCCTTCGATTCCCCGGATTCTGGAAGATCCTAATTTCTGAATAAGCCAAATAAAACTGTTTTAATTAGCGATCATTGATTTTAGTGCTACGTGATTATTTAAATGAATTTTCAGTTACTAGTTTAGTATTGATACACTGATGAGGTTTATAAAATATCAAAACGTGTGAATTAATGATAATATAAGAAAACAATGATTTTTTTTTTAAAACAACTGTGTTTGCAGATAAAAATATTTTTATTAATTTTATTGTATGTTTTATTATTTTCATCCGAAATTATAGAGAAATTTAGTGTTTTTCATTTGTTTTTATTCATTTTATAATAAGGACGATTTCAAGCTACCTTACATGAACAGTTACCGATCGCATAAAAAATTTTTATTTAGTCCAGTCATTCGGTGATTTTGTTATATTTTTATTAAAATTTACGAAGCGTTTTTATGAAGAATCTCCTGTCAACATTTTCGACCCTACGCAGCCATGATGTGTTAGGTAGAGGGTATATTCTTCCGCTGTCGGCATTATGGGCTCTGCTTTCGCAGTTGTGGCTATGGTGCTAGATGATGAATTCTTCGGAGGGCTTCTCTATTAGCATTGTGGGTGCTGGTGTTTCAGCTACAGTCGCAATATTTGAAGATAGTTCCATCTTCTCTGGCCGCGGCATTATGGACTCTGCTTTTCAGTTGTGACCACAATGTTGGATAAGCTGGAAGAATATATACAACACGCAGAATAAATATAAAAACACATTCTTCTCTTCCGACACCTTTTTTCTATCTAAAAAAATTTAGTACAATGTTTTATACAAAATATATCATACACATATATATATTTTAATATAATATAATATATATATATATATATATATATACTAATATTATAATGGTAATAATACATTCCTTTTTTTTCTTTTTTTTTTGTTATTCCAGACGCTACCTTTCTCCAATGTATTTTTCCTTGTCATATTTCTCTTGGTTTCTGTGTATTCTTCTCCTTTGCAGTTGTGTTCCCCAGGTCGCCTTGAAGACAAATCTTACTTTTGTTGTTGGCTAATCGTCTATGGTTAAAAAGTCGAAAAAAAGAAAGAAATTAGAAAAAAAAACAACAAGTTGACTATCGTATAAGAAAAAATTTAATGTTGCTTGTACAGTATGACATTGTTCATCTGTTGCTGCTTAGTAACTTGTCCTTTTTTTTCATGCTGATATTTCAGTGGAATTTGGTTTGCGATAAACACATTTACAACGCTTTGTGCACCACTGTATACTTTGTGGCCGTGGGAATCGGTTCATTAATTAGCGGAGCATTGGCTGACAGGTGCGGCAGAAAGAAAATTTTGTATTGGTCTATATTTCTACAATCAACCATCGGAATTGTGATATCTTTGTTAGCACATACGTACATTACGTATATAATTCTGCGATTCATTCAAGGATTACTTATAACGGTTAGTACCATTATTTTCTTTTATTCATATTGATAAGAGAACAATTTTTAATATTCATAGGTGTTTTTGTATTTTACTCTACTGAAGTATTTTAATTGAAAAACATTTAATTGAATTTATTTAAAACTCGTAATTAGACCATTGAAAAATAACTACAAAATAGTAACTACGAAGTTATCTCTTAACAGATAGCCTTACAAATGGGGATGAGCAGATTTATTTTACAGTAGCGTGAACTTTAAAATCTTTTTCGAACTTGGAAATAGAAGCTGCCGTGGAAACATGAAATCAATTAAACATTTGCAAAGTAGAGTAATAATGTACACAAAGAATGCTAAGAAAAATATCTTGTAAAGGCAACAAATATAATATTACCGGTAATACGAACGCATAAATGAATAGCGACTATTCCGCTTCAAAGTAATTGTGATTGAGAAGAAGGGAGAAAATGAGGCCAGAATATAAATTTAAACACTCAATAAATTACGATTGTGTTAAAGTGTTTTGTAGGATCTGCTTCATCCTTGTTTCATCCGGCATGAGTATTTAATCCTCATTAAAGTTAAAATTATAGATTAAAATAAATTCTGTAAATTTCCCCCCTTTTTTTTGGTGTCTTTGATTCTTTTGCTTGAGCGCTAATGAGGACTTTAAAATGTTTTATACTGAATTTTAATCGAATATTTATTATTCCGAACTAATTATTAAATATTATTTAATCTTCAAAATTTATAGTAACGATCGCTGCTTAATTAATTTACTTTTTATAAATGGACACGTAACGAAAATAGAATTATTTTGAAAGAAAACGATAAAGAATATGTGTAAAACTTAATACCTTTTGCTCGTAAACCTGAACTGTAAAACTACCTATTCTAGCTTCTTTCATTCGATCAATCTCGCACCAGATTAAAATACTCGTATGTTATGCTCCTTTTGAGCTATTACTTGGATCGCTTGGTTGATTGGGCTGTTGCTCTTCGTTAGCGTACCCATAAAAAAAAAAAAAACAAAAAAAAAAAAACTAAAACTATATTAGGTTAAAATTATTTTCTTCCATTCGCCATGAATATAGAGCAAGTGACTCCGAAACATGTTGGCACGTTTTAATTTTTAATTTAAAAATAATTTCTGTTTAATAAAGATTTTATATTGTTTAATAAAACTATATTAATTATACCAAAATCATGTCCTTTCCTATTCTCGCTCTTCACATTTTACAATCCTACTTGCTAAACTGTTTGTGCCGTATAGCTTACTACCTTCTTCTTCATTTTTTTTTAGCATTTTTCCGTTGGAGAGAGGGGTCTGCTTGACTTATGGCACGCTTCTAGCCAGAGTGGCCAAATACCCTAGTGATGGATCCACACTCGGACTCTGTTGACATCAGCCGCGACGGCATCCATCCATCTTCTTTTCGGCCTCCCTGCCGGCAACTTACCATTGACCTGTTCTCTGTCCACCAGTGCCAATAGCGATTCGCTTCTGGCTTCTCGAGCACGTTGTATGTGCCCATACGGTCTCTCAGCCTGCTCTCGCACAGTTTTTCGGTTATCTGCACGACTACTCCCATTGTTTTCCGCATAACGTCACTCATTAATATGACCCGATAATCGGGGACACCCGGTGGTGACCACAGAAGCATTCGCATTTCCATCACTTGCAGTAACCTCTCTTCCCGCTTACAAGTAGGCCAGCATTCCCTGCTATACGGGGCCACTGT
The DNA here is from genome assembly GCA_039619475.1 of Icerya purchasi. Lineage (NCBI taxonomy): Eukaryota > Metazoa > Arthropoda > Insecta > Hemiptera > Monophlebidae > Icerya > Icerya purchasi. The sequence goes on from CM077115.1 coordinate 546,590,433, forward strand.
GGACGGATGAGTAAAATAAGTAATATAATAACATCAAAATTTCGGCTTCCTCATTTCATTACTTCAGACCTGTTAAATTTTCTAAATATATATTATGAACATGTAAAAACATGCGAAATTCAATATCAATAATCCCCTATTTTTAGGTAAAATAATAGTTTAAATCAAAGTTGTTTTATTTAATTTTATGAGAAAAATTGTGTAGAATTATTATTTGGCCCATTACGGTAATAATAATAATAATAAACGTTATTTGATTTGATTTGGTTATTCTAAGAAACGTGAATTTTTAGAGTAATAATAATAATAATTTTACCATCATCCGCATATATTTTTAAAAATTACTTAATATATACATATATAAATTTATTTATTTATTTATTTGTTTGTAACAATGTACAAACAACAGAATTAGCCAATTACAGTTTGCACTTATAGAGCCATATAAATTATTAATCTAGCTGAGACAAACTCACATAAACCCACACTGGCACATCAAAACAATATGACCGAACACAAATTTTTATTTTTTTTTGTTATTTTTTAATGGGTTCGCCAACATGGACATTGGCCCAAGAACAGCGGAACAGAGAGGAAAGAGAGACTCAGATCCTTACACAATCAGAGATAACCGACTGAAAGGCATAGAAAAGCTAGAATAATCTAAGGAGAAGAAAGGGAGAGAATGAACGAAGCACAGTATGGAGCGGGAATACCGGTTTGTAAGAGGAAGGAATAAAAAGAAGCTTGTTCAGTTGATAATTACGAACAATCGAAAACATTATATGATCGGGATCAGAAATATATTGATCGCCGGGAGGGTGCAATGGACAATAAGGAGAAGGCACGAGAGAATAACGGAACAATGAGGAAGGAAGCAAACCATAAAACGCAGGCGGCAAATCGCAGATAGATTAGAACGGCGCATAGCAGGAAAGTTAATAAACCATGGAAAACGTGGAAGGGAAGGTTGAATAGACAAGAAAAGGGAGTTCGGGTTGGAGAAAGAAGAGACATGTAGGGAGTTAAACCATAGTCTGGAATGAGTAGCTGCAGACAGAAGGGTAATATTAGAAACTGAGAAGGCAGGAAGAAACCTACCAGAAGAGTAAGAGATAATGGAGCGAATGAGTGTCAACTAAATCATTTCCCTCGATTATGGCGAGGAATCCAAAGGAAATCCGTTTGGATTAAGTGGGGAAGGAAGAGCCCATGAATCAAGGAACGAATAAGAAGAATGACGTAGTAGATTGAGTGAGAAGGGAGAGGAGATGTGATAGTCTGCAGCACGCTTTGAGCATCCGACAGGATAAGGAGATTGCGAGAGGTCGGTGAAGATTCGATAAAAAGAAGGGCACGCAGAATAGCAGAACACTCAGCATAAAAGATTGAACAAAAGGAGGGAAGTTTAAAGGACTCGAAGTAATTAAGAGAAGGACAGAAGAAAACTGCACCAATACCACTGGGTGGTCCCTTGGAGCCATCCGTGAAGATCAAAAACTTGTAGTGGTAAACAGTGGCGGCCCTCGGGCGGTCGAGTACGGGGCATTTATGGAGGGAGCGCCAAAATTAAACGAAACCACAGAATACTTCGAAATTTTCAAGGAATAACGCCTGTTTTTCTTTGGACGACATGTTACTTCTATATGAAAATGTTTCATTAAGAACAAGGCTCGTGTGTGTTGAAAATTGGCGTTCTTACGGTACGTGTTTTAGTTACATATACACATATACAGAATAACGTGTTTTGCGTTAAGTGTATTATATTACACATGAAGTGCATATTTTATGATTCATTTTCATTATATGTTATATTTTCTTTATCTGTTAGCTATCCACAAATAACTATATCCACTGTCCATCTATGTTTTACATGATTTTTGATTGTCTTTTTATATTGTGCAAATTAACAGTATAAAGGGTATTCATATAAACTTTGTTTTTTATCCGCCAATCAAAGCATATTTAATCAGACCTAGATTAATTTAATAATTTTTCTGCCAACAACGATATTTATATGTAACGAACAGTCGGCAAGAGCTATCACTTATACTTATCTGAATAAAAATAATTCAATAGAAATTTAGTGATTGTAGAAATTAAGGTACAGAATTTTTTACATAGCTCGGAAAAAAAAAAAAAAAGGTTGTAAATAATTAAAAATCGTGAACATGAACGAGATTTATCAAAAAAAAAAAAAATCACATTTAGACGAAATAAAGCAAACGTGTTGAACAACTTTAAACACAACAGCAGCAAACGCAGAAAAGGAATGAAGGTGAGATTTTTAGGGATAACTAAATAATTAAAAAGGAAAAAAACGTTTTGTAAAGGTTTGTTACTTTAGAAACACTGATTGACATTATATATATTTTTTTTGATTCCGTTTATATTTTCTTAAATAATCTATTCCATTGCCTATTCGTTTTTTTGTTTAAAAAGAGTTGGTATAAACATAACCATTAGCTTGCGTAATTTCTAGGCCGGTAGACAAAAATTATTATAAACATCAGCATAATGGAAACAGTTCAGTTTTTTAAAATTACTAACAGTGACATATTTCGCCTCTTCCATTATCTGGAATGATAAGATAAAAAAAAAACAAAATAGCGTTATTTAAATTATGTAAACGATGGTGATGTTATGAGAATGTTCATTTCTTCTGATCTCTGCTTCACTGTTAACTAAAGTGCACGGAGTAGTCCATCATCACCTTTATTTCAAAAATTTAGTCGTTAAATTTCGGGATTTTTTGGGGCTTTGTACATAAAAATATATCGATTAAATAAAAAGAAAAATACTAACTACTGTAGAACGAATTGTGAATTTTTTTGCTGATATTATTTTTTACAGAACTGATGTATATATTTTTCAAAATTCGGTGTTCTAAAAGTAACAATTTGAAGATTTTGTAGAGATCAACAGATCTTATTCTAATTTTTGGCTTGAAAACTTAGTGTATTTTAATTTTCCATTTTCTGGTAATTTCGTATCTGTTCTATATTGCATGAACGAAAATTTGGCCTAGACTTTTTTTTCAGTTTTTTTTTGTCTTGCTATTTGATGCGTATATTTCCTAAAAACGGTTCTTCAAATTTTAAAATTTGTAGAGATTTCATGTTTTTTTCTGAATTCGAAAAGATGCCAGTTAAGAAAAAAAAATACTAGTATCTGTAGAACGGACTATGGAATTTTTTGTTTTGCAGCTAATATATATATTATATTTTTCAAAAATTTGAGTTATCGAATTTTACAATTTTGGGGAATTTACATATATTTTTTTATATTATAATACCGAGAACGTTTCAAAATTTCAAGTTACTGAAGACCTTTTTTTAATTTTTTTTTATTTTGCAGCTTTATAGTATAGATAAATATACGAGTATATTACAAATTATTAGAAATAGAAAAACATATCACAGTATTTGCAATCAAAAATGGATTAAAGGTAGAACAAACATTTTTCAAAATATCACATACCTATATAAATAATAGATATATAGTAGAGAATAAAATTTTAACAGCTAGGAAATTCAAAAACTTTATCAGTGAACCCCATGTATAGAACAGTTTGAAACGGTGTGGATTAGTGTCATGACGGAATAACGAAAAGTTTTTTTTTAACCATTAAGGAGAGGTTAAATAACACGTACTATATATACTCCAAACATTTACAATGTACGGTTTATATCAGGACATGGGAATTTCAAAATTTATCTCAAAAGATTTAATATATAGTGGAAATCGAAAATGAGCAGGATAGTGTACGCATATCCTGAGTGGATGCAACATTCTAAATATAGAGATAGCGGAAGACTGTAGTGAATTGGTACGGGAAAAAATGAATATTTTCAATAAATTAATCAAAAAGGAATTGGAATACAGGAAGTAGTCCAATATCAATTTCTATTAATATTATATGGTACTTTAAAATAAGATTAATGATTGTACAATGTGGAATGAAGGAATCCAATACTTAATTGGATAGTTTCCACCGCTGACCACATTAAATTTTTATATGTAAAATAAAATAATAATAATAATAATAAAATTAGTCGGATATTACATATTTATCAAAAATTATGATATTTTAACTGGCAAGTATGACCGTTATTTTTACATTTTGTCATTATTGTTGCTTTGTTTTTTTTTTTTTTGTTATTAAAAATAAGTTGTGGGTTTCACAAGATATATGCGGGTGCCCAATACGCTGATCATCGTTTATATTCAAAAAATATGTTACAATATTTCATTACAATTACTTTTCATAATTATAAAAAGTGAGAAAAAAAAGAACAAAAAAAGTAAAAAAGAACTACTCATTATCATACAAACAATTTCATACTACATGCTCGACGAATACGAATGGCTGATTCTTCGCCACAGTCAATTCCCAATTTAAAATTCGATGTCACCCATTAATGTTATTAACCAACCCCATTGCTTAATTAATACTTTCCAAGAAGTTCCTATCTCTTTTTGCATTATATCTTCTGGGATTCGTTCTAGCAGCTTAATAAAAACTATTTCATCCGTATTATCAATCTTACTTTGTTTATGGCTTTCGATCGAATAAAATATACCTCTCTATTTTATACCTTATTGTTCTGCTTCTTGTCATTGTAGCTATTGATATATATTTATGGTCTTATATCCAAGTAATCGCTGATAAAACTATAGCACATGCTCGGAGACATTTCATTTCTTTCTCTCCACCAGCTAATATTACTATTGACCTGATTTTTATTAGGGATTATTGGCTTTAAGCATTTCTTTTTCTGACTACTGCTAGTCTTTTGGATTATCGTCCTTTGTGCTCTCCCGCCCCCCAATTGATATTCCATGAACGATTCTTGACAATATTATAGCGTTGTAATATACATGCAAACTACCGCATGGTATTAGAAAAGCCAATTTATAAAGTGCATGTGCCTAATTTTGTTAGACAAATTTATAATACGCTTGTCCCAAGATTCTGTCGATGATTAATCCTAAATATTTCAGCTCTTCCGTCATTTCCAGTTGCATACACCCACAGTTCGAAGTTGGAATCAAGCAGTTAAGTAAACATTTATTGTTATGCATTGCAATATATATGGTTTATATGTTCTATACCTACTGGACGTTCATATATACAAAGCCTTCGATTTTTTTCATCTACACATACTATTCATATCTTCTGGCAAGAGTTTTTCGGCTTCATGGATGTCGCGGTGCTCGATAACGAGTGCTATATCATCATCCGCATAAGTAGATTGTCGAGTTTTTAACGAATAATTTATGAAGAGAGTTGGTATAAATCAAAAATAACAACGGAGCCAAAGTAGTTCCTTGTCCCGCTCCTATTGATGCAAGTTTCTCTCTACTTAATTTTTGATCGATTTTTACTACGCTCTTTCTATTATACAAATAACTTTCAAACCACTTATTTTGTTTGCCTATAATACCAATACCTTTCATATATCGCAGCAATATTTGATGGTTTACCGCGTCAAATGCTTTACTGATGTCTACAAAAATTATAATAAATTGTTTACCGTTTAAAACAATCCCTTATTTATCCTATTTGTTAGTACTCTTAACAAAGAGGTTGTTGATTTTCCTTCTTTAGAATCAAATTGCATATTATGCAACAAATCGTTTCTCTCCAAATAATTTCTTAGATGAAACGAAAGATATTGTTCCAAAAGTTTTGCCAAAACCGTGATTATAGTAATTGATCTATAATTATCACAAGCACTCGCCAATCCGTTTTTATATATAGGTGTCTAATGACACCAGTTTCCATCAGAATCCTACCTTCTTTAATTGAACGGTTAATTATCTTTGTAAGTAGTGGGATGAATATAGCTGCATTATTTTTAATATCCCAATCTCTAATACCATCTCATTCTGGGGCTTTGTGAATCGGTAATCTGTTAATTATTTGTTCTACTTGTTTGTTTGTAACTACTGGTATAAAAAATTACGTGAGTGTTAGCTCTAAATTATTGCTATTCAATAATTTCGCATTACACACTTGAGCACAATGCTATTTTGGTTGGGAGAAGTGATCGATAAATTTATTCGCCGCATGTCTTGCACTTGCAAAATGTTTCAAGACTACCTCATCAATTGAAGATTTGTTTTTGTTGTATACTATATTATTGATTATCTGCCACACTTTTTTTGTATTGATATTAGCATGCTGCATTTGTTTATTATAATATTGTAATTTCGCTTTCCTAATTTTAGTTTTAGTCATATTTCTATATGTTTTATACAGTTTTTTATACCTCGCGTTTGTTGTATAATTTTTACAGCGCTTAAAATAAATAACCTTAATTTTTAGCAAGTTTATACATTTCTATATTCATCCAGTCATTTTTAAATGGAAAATTGTTCTCCTTTGTGTACGTCACCTGTTTTCTACATTCCTTATATAAATTATTAAATTTCGATTGTATTTGCGAGCAGATATTTTCGGCCGAGCGTCAGTCTTTTCAAGTTTATACCTAGTCATAAAAGTTCATGGTTCAGCCACATTTCATTTACCCTGTTTTTTGTTTGTCCTTTCACATTTTGATAAAAGCACCTATTAATGCGAAATACGCAACCAATAATATAATGATCGAATATTTTCGAATTGATAATTCCTGCATAAATTTCTTCCGTCGAGCTCCTAATAAAAATATTATCTATACGCGATTGAGTTAAATTACCATTCATAAATTCCTCTCGCGTTACACTATCAATAGATCTTATACACCCACACCCGGCCATAATATTTTTAAAATTTTCCGATGATTACGTATTGCATTTTAATAGATTTATATTGAAGTCTCCACATATAATAAATTCTTGTTTTTTCTCAATCTGTTTAATAAATAAATCTAGCTCTTACAAGAATTCGTTAACGTAATTACGGCTTGGTGATCGGTAAAATGCAAATATTCGTGTTGTTTTCTTACTATTTATTACTATTAGCTAAGCACTCGAACGCGTTATTATTATATTCAGCATAGAAGTTGAATTTAAAACTATTATCGACAAATATGGCAACTCCTCCAATTAATTTATCTGGTTTTTTGTTACTATACCTAGTGAATTCCGGGATATTGTATAAATTTATTTCATTTTCTCTCACATTTATTTCCGTGATAATAATCGCACTGACAGGTGACTCGTAAATGTATACCAAAACTTTGTCCGAGTTACTTCTTAGGCTCCTAATATTTAGATTAATACGTGGAGTAGCTCTTTATTAATTTTTGTACACCCTTTGTCTACGTTAAGTAGCTCCATACATCCCATCTCGCATTCATTAATTGTTGTGTAATTAGCGCAGTTAATTTTCTTATAAAATTGAATCGGAGACGACATTATTTTTGGGCGTTAATCACTGGTGCAATAATAGAGAATTGGCCATATTCTACACACGTTGATTTACTGAGACTTACGACGCAATTATCGCTATTTAGCTTAGATTTCCGCTGGTTTATATCTAAATTTATGTACACTTCTACATTCGTACACACACTATCCTAATTCTCACACACACACACATGCACCCAGAGAAACAAATATATACCCATCCTCGAGCCGCCACTACATACAACGAAACCGACAAGCTTGACACACTTACATGCACATATACACTATTCCTAATATCTAATACGTCTATATATTAATATATTTACGCGTTTATCTCCGCCGCAGCTAGTGAGAATACCTGTAACCTAGCTAAACCGAATATAGTTCGCTGAACCATATCGTTAAATATTGACGGATTATATGATACACGTGCAACTACTCTCCCTGTACACCATAACGCACATCCACGTAGTACATACATAGCCCTATAACTATGTTACGCGATCGGTATTGCAGCTGCAATGTGTAAATTATGTGCCGCACTTACTCACTATCTGCTCCTTATTCCTGCTCTCCACTGCGTTTGCGTTCCCATACCAACTACCTACACATCACACATCCTTCTCGTTCTTACACGAACAATGCCCGCTCCCACCTTTTGTTTTCCCCTAAACTTTTCCATCTACTTTGTTCTTTATACCTACCAGAAACCTCGAACAGCTTCACCAACATCCATACCAGAACCTTCTTACATTTCTCTCTTTCACTCCCTGCGTACCTATACTTGTCCACAAACCTTTTTACCTTAATCACCGCTACCGTTACACCGATCACGTATCGCAACGCCACGGCCACCCATACACACATAAACATCATTAGCAAACTGATGAACCCCTAAATACGCAAAAGCTGAAAACCTAATACTAAAATCAACCGTGTTACTGCTCAACAATATAATTTCCGTTATCAACCGAAAGTTGCTTAACTTAATTTATTTAAATCTTCTTCATCCCTAATTATCGCTATGCTTTCCTGCTCGTTTTTCCGGACAAATATTTCCCCCTTTTTGTCCACACGTATCTGTAATTCTGTTAACCAAAATAAATTCTTACAAATGATATAAATTTTCTACGTACTTTCTGACTTCGTTATCTCCTTGTCCCAAATCGTGGTTCTCCTTTTATTTTCGAGCATGAGATCTGCTATCCTTCTTCCTGTCTTCACGATAATTGGCTTACGCATTTTCGTATTCTTCGAGTTCAATCTATGCACCGCCAAGCTGTCCCTTTCATTAATCTCAACTTCTAGTTTTTCCCCCCGATTTTACTCACAATGTTTATTAAGTTTTCATTGGCCTGTTCAGTGACTCCATGTAATTCTGTATTTTCCCGACAGGTGTATCGCTCCAGCTCATTGATCGTATTGTTTAGCATCCTAATTTCCGTGTCCCTTTTCTGAACCTGCCTAGTGAGGGCAGCTACTTGTGCACGTTATTTGACCTCGTCCGTCAGTATTTTATTCCCCTGCACCATTTCGTTATACATATATTCCTCCGACGAAAAGAAAATCGATTCATGGCACATACATAAGTTATACTTGCTTCCGGGTAAGTTATTATAGTTTAGAATAAGATATCACTTGCTTCGTTTCTTTTATTTCCACGTGATTTTTTAAATTACTATTTCTTGTTATATTTAATTGTGATTTATTACTTTTTTAATTTATTCTAGAGGGGGGAGGGGGCTTCGCTCAACAACTACGAGAAAAGAGGGAAACAGTTAAATAATCATAGTAGTCAGAAGTTACCAGAATGAAGAAATCAAGCACCGGGATAATGTACTGGGAGGGAAGTGACACGATGTATGAGACGCAATAAAAATCGGGAAACCTAAAGGACAGCAAATTAGAATAAAAAATGGCACGCTCAGTCGAGAGGGACGGACATTCGGAGATAGGATCACAGGCAGCTTTATGATTAGGATGGAGGTGACAGTCAGGAGACGGTTAAGGAAGGTAACCGAATATGATTAAAGTGCAAACGAAAAATAGAGACAACAGTTGAATGTCGACTCGATAGACAAACAGAAGGAAAGATTGCTAGGAAAGGAAGAAGTGTAAATATTTGACCAAATCCTAATATGTAATTTTAATGAAGGGGGAAGTAAGTGGAAAATTGAAATGGAGCTGGGAGGAAAAAGCAACTGTAGCCAAGGAATCCACCAACTTATTACCCTCACTGCTTACATAGTTAGCAACCCAGAGAAAATTGACATGGATAGAATAAAGAACAAGAAGAGTGTAGATAAGGGATCGAGTACAAAGTGACAAAATCGCAGGAATAAGTAAGAAAAAGAGAGGAAATAGTTTTGAGAATGCTCATAGAGTCAGAAATAATCAAAGAGTTGGAAAAGGAACGATGAGCGGAGATATATACAATGGAATGTAAGATGGCCATAAGTTCAGCCATAAAGATAGTGCACAAGGAAAGATTCAAAAGAACTGATGTCAGAAAAAAATAATGAGGTTCCACTGCATCATGATTTCATGATTTCGAGCAATCCGTAAAATGATCTTACTGGAGGAAAATAGGGATTGATGGTACTGCGGAATTCCTGCATAACTAGAAATTTAGTAGGAAAAAGAAAGAAAAATACATTGAGAGAATGGAAAAGAATTAAAGGAGATTATTAGTTGAAAATGGTATAGGACGAGAAAGAAGTAAATCGCAAAGAAAAGGAATTTTTTTAACAATAAAGCAGCAGTTTTGTAAAATTAAGACATAGAAAGGAATAAGTTCGCTTACTGTCAATAAAAATGGTATAGATAGAAGGACGTTCAGAATATGAGAATTCAAATGCTCTGGTAATTTTCCAAACATAGACCAATAGGGCAGTTCTTGAACAGCAAGAGCCAGACTTTTTTCAAGAGAATTTGTTCGAGAACTTTAAAATATATCTAACTCTAGCAATAACCTGTTCAAGAGCCAGAAAGTCTTCGGAAGTAAAGGTGGCGCGGCTAAGATCGAATTCAGAGTTACATTCCTCGTTCCACTTGAGGAATGAAGCAGTTCTATACCGATTGCATAACAGAGGACGGCAAGAAGAAGAAAAATTGGTAATAGAATTTAAGACCAAATTGTATTGGAATATAGAGTGTCAGAAACATGTAGAGCAATATAAAGTGTAGGATCAACTAAAGAATAGAAAAGAGTCCAATTTGTTTTGGGTAAATTCCACCAAGGATAATGGTTAAGTTTTGAAATAAGAAGGAGAAGTAAAATTTTGAGAATTTATTAGAATGGGAATATGGTCACCATCGGGGAGAAGCTCGAAATGATTGATCAATTATAGTGGATGGAGATGAGAATGTAAAATCAACGGAACTGAAGCAAGAAGGCTCTTGCAATAGGCAGCAGAGAGATAATTGAGGAAAATTGTATTATAAGGAAGGATAAAATTTTGTGCCGTTGATGTTATGATTTATATAACCCCATAAAGGGGGGGGGCTTTCCAGTCACCACCAATGATAAATTAATATGAGATAGAATTGAGAAATGGAGTAGAGGAAAATTATGAAGATCACAGTTGGGAGAAACGTAGATGGAAATTATGTTAAGTGGATCTACATAATCGGAAAGGATAGAAACGTGTAATATGTTATTAGGACTGGAAGTTTAAATAAAGAAGTCATTGCGCGAGGGTAAAAGAGGATTCCATTCTTAATAAGAATTGTAACAATTACTGCTATCACATTGAACAAGCTTGTATCCTCCATCATTATTATACTATTTCATCGACTTTGCTACTCCATGAATGGGGTGTTGCTTATTTTTCATCAATTTCGTTTGTTACTATCGGTACAGGTACTGCAGCAGGTACTAACCACTCACTTGGTAGGAAAGTGTTTAGGGAAAACCATGACCAGATAAGATAGTTTTTGACTTTCATCCATCGCAGAACTCTTTATCAAAGTAGAAAACTAAATAAACGAAAAGGAACAATTGACCTTCATGTCTATTTTGAAACTAAGCTGTTCATGCAGTATGGCAATAAACAATCTGTTTAAGTAAAAACGAACGCCAAGAAATTAATATTTGTATGTCATCATCGGGCATAAATTAAATAAGTCAATGAACAAACAAATGAAAAGCTTAAGTTTTACATTCCACTAAAGAAAAAAAGCTTATTTGCGTTCATTTCATTTGAATAACTCTAAATTTATAACGCTTTCCTCATTAATATTTTATGGAATTTATTATTTGTTCACCACCATCAGGAAAATAACGTAAACTAATCGCGTGTGTCATAAAAGATGGATAGTTTTACGAGAGAATGTACTATATTTGTGTGTAACCATGAAGCAGGCACACTAAGATTGATAATAAAATATTCATAAATTGTAATACGGATTTCGTTAGTGTGTGCCTCATCATATCACAGGTGCGTGATGGTATGTGCAGTGCTATTGTCTTCTGCTGAAATTAACAATCGCTCTATTAACGCATTATTTCTATGTTATATTTTGATTGTTGCTGGGTTCAAGTTAAATTAGTTTGCGATATCATTTGCCCATCTTTTACCCAAATTTAATGTAAATTGTGTTCATATAAATTATTTTTTTAAAGAGTCATTTAAATTAGTCTATATGGGAAAATTGTACTCACCGCGTGTAAATTAATTTTAATTATTTTTTGATTTCAGGGAATACTGAGCACTACGTATCTTTTAATGAACGAATTATTACCGCCGAAGTATCACACGATAGGAACAAGTGCCATTGAAATATTCTGGGGTTTCGGGCTAGTCTTCTTAACTGTGCTGGCCTATTTTATTCCAAATTGGAGACATTTAGTTTTTGCAACATCTTTAATAGCTTTAGGGGTATCCAGTTTTACTATATGGTAATGATGATAAAATAATGCTAAAATATTAATAGTAATAATAATAATAATAATAATAAGGGAACTTCAAGAAAGTAATGTTATACTTCAAAGTTGTTTTTGCTCTATAGAAACTGTAAAATTTCTATCTTTAACTGTCATCAAGATATAAGACATTAATTGAAGTATCTGGGCGACCGAACTTTGCTCGGTATTTTTTTTTGTAACTTCTTAACTTTATTTTAATCTTATATTTACATATTCATAAAACATAAAATATTTTAAAACTAATTTATGAACACATTTATGAATGTAAAGCCTCTTTCCATACAACTTTGCTTTTCAATACTGAACGCAACAAAAATGCAGAGGTCCTTCGAATTCGCTTTTTAGATGGTTGAAAAATGTTTTCAATGACTGCACACGTTGATTTTTATGAGTATATTCCTATACGTTTTTTATTAGAACATTTATATTTTAGGTATATAGGGTCGTCAGCTTTATCTCTATCGGGGTTTATTCGGTATAAAAACAAATAAAAAGCGTCTTGTAATCTTACCTGTGATCAGCTGTTTTCCAACAAATTTGAAAAAATTTCCGACTAAATCACTGCAAAATGTAATAAGGGTAGGGATTTTTAAAATGTGCACAACATATTCTCAATAATTCACTTTCACAAACAAAAATATAAATACGCGAAACATTTAATATCTGAATATAAATAGGCAAAGTCCTTCTTTGTTTATTAACCGATTTTCTTTTTCTTTTTTTGTTTAGTAGCTATTAAAAAGCAGTTTCTTTTTTTCTTATTTAAATATAAAATTAATACAAAAGAAATAAAAGTTACGATATTTTCGATTCGTTTTTTTTTTTTTTTTATATATACATACATATATATATATATATATATATATATTTACTGCATGCGTAGCGCATGATTTTCGAACCGCCATTATGTGACCGTCCGTTGATCAGCTGAGAGCCAAAACCGATTCCCTTTTTTTTTTGGTTATTCGTTCCTCGCCGTTTCCAGGTATCCGGGCCTGTTTTGCCTACCATGTATTTTATTTCTTTGCACTACCAGTACTGACACCACCGGCGGCCCGTGCACAAAGACACTACCAGAGCTGATAATCGACGACGTTCGAAAATTAAAAAATAATATTAAAGGCAGAACAAACTATTAGATCGTCGTCGAAAGATCGCGCCACCAACCCTGATTCGTGTCATACTGAAAACATTAAAATTCATTTATAACTCGCGAAACCGAATTTTTCCATGGATTAGACCTTGACAGATCGATTTATTGGCCCAAAATACCCCTAGTGTGCAAATTTCATCCAAATTGTTAGAGCCGTTTCCGAGATACATAAAATATATATATATACATATATACAAGAATTGCTCGTTTAAAGATATTAGATAAAAGAATGTGCTCATTATAAAAATGAGTTTAATACCGTCAAAATATATAATATGTAGAAACACTTTTGAAGTTTCTGATTAGTAGGTAATAAGAAAATTATAGAACTTTAAAATTATATAAAAATTCTAACATTTAATTTTAAACTCCATATTTTAACTTTTAATTTTGTACAGAAGACGCATTCTTTAGGACTGAAAGAATTTGCACTTTCCATAGTTTTTTAATTGAAAATGAGAATTCGGTATTTTATTCTTATTATGTTCCAAAATATATAATACTAATACAATTTCGAAAAATGGCATTACTTTTTAGTTATAATAAATTGTAGAAATTATCAAAGAAATGTTTTTTTTTATTTTTGATTAAAGAAAATTGAAATTATTTCGATGGATTTATTTGTTTTGAAATACTTTTTTATTATTCAAATGCTGTTATTAAAAGCAAAATTTTTTTTTACATATACTATAACATTTTTAGGGAATAAAATCTGAGCGATGTAAACAAGATATTTTTAATATTTTTAACTCTATTTTTATTTTTGATTTATTTTTTTTCCCAGTTCGGACGTTTCCGATGAGGCAAGTAGTATATTTATGATATAACAACAGTATTATAATACATGAAATCAAATATAATATTGTATTGGTGATGCATACGCTTAGCCATCGAAACAAGGAAAAGAAAAATATTTTATTAGAGTTGCTAGTTGTGTTGATAGTTACATATTAGTTAATGTAATAAAATTAATGGATAAAAAACACTTATACTCACGCATATACATGCATATACACTCAGTTTTTATATATATATATATAATTCGGTTCTTAGGTATCTATGCAATTTACATATGGGCACAGTTACCCAAATACACAATTACATACTTACATCTAGATCTGAGTGTTGATAGAGGATTGATCAGGCACTTGTGGATTTAATGTTGAATTTTTTTTTCATGGAAAAATGGAAATATTTTAATAAGTGGTCTACATTTTGAACATTCAGTACAAGTGAGGTATTTTTATTGATTTTAAATTTTTGCCGTAGTTCTTTTAAAGCTCCATATTTAAAGGCAGTATAGTGTATGTCGTATATTTCATGTAGTCCACAATATTGACAATGAGGCAATGGTTTAATATTGAATTGATGTAGGTATTCTCCAAAATTACCGTGGCCAAAGAGTATCTGCACATTGAAGAAGGTGATTTCAAGGTTGGGTAAATTAAGTTTTTGACGAATATTTAGGAAGAAGGTGAAAGTTTTCCTATCTGTAGTCTCTCTCTCTCTCCCATCGCAACTGCCACATGTCAATTAGAATATTTTTTAGGTAAGTTTTAAGCTTATTAACCGGTGGCTTGGTGTGAAGATCCAAGATTAGAGTATTGTTTTGTATAAATGTTAGAGATTTGTCTTGGCTTGGGTTTAATGTGATTCTATATTCACTTAGGATTGCCCTTCCAATGAGAAATAAGTCAAGAGGCATGATGTTCGCTATGACATATGTTGCTGATGTAAGGGCTGTTTTATACAAGGATGATATATTTAGTAGCTATTTCCTTTGATACTTGATGACTATATTAAGAATTCCATAATTGATATAAATGGCTGCTCCGTATCCAAACATAGATGGAATCAGACCTTTATATAAGATGACCCTTTCTTTGTGTCGGATTCCATGGTTGTTTGGCAATAGAATACGTAGTTTATCATAAGTTAGACTACATTTGCGATGGATGTGTTCCAGGTGTGGAAGGAATCTTAATTTGTGGTCAAGAGTGACCCCCAAAATGTTTTATTTTGTTGACAATTTTAATGGGTTGGCCAGAGATGGCTGTAATTTGTTCAATCTTAGACTTTTTTTTGACTTCCGAAAATAATTGTTTCACATTTTTACGCAGCAAATGTAAGGCCCAAGTTTGCTATTGTGTCCTCGAGCTTTTTACATATTGCAGAGATTTTACTCATATTTGTGTAGCGCTTACTCTTGAATAGTACGCACAAATCATCTGTATAGGATATTAGATTGCAAATTAATGTTTAATATTTTACAGAAGAGTTCGATTTCATTACGTACCTTAGAATATATATATATTCCAGAGTGTTGGTCTCAGGAGTTAACCCTGGGGAACACCGCAGGATAACTGTTTGATAGACGAAGCCAGGTTGATTTTTAGGCCGCACAACGGTTCTGAAAGTAGCTAATTATAATATTTATTACAGATGGATTAATTTTGCTATATTGCAATATACGAATTATAGTTGACTTTTTACAGTTATCAAATGCACCTCTGATGTTAAAAGATATAATAAGAGATTTGCATCCAGTTTATATACTACACCTTCGGTAGAATGGACATGTCTAAAACCGAATTGGTTTAGGTACAATATTTGCTTTTCTGTAATTTCTGTTATAAGAATTTGATTTACAACTTTTTTATACACTTTCCGCAGGAGTTAAGTAATTAAATTCGCCGGTAGGCCGTGATTTACCTTGGTACCCTGTCAGGTTTTTGTATTAGGACTAGATCAGCGACTTTGCAAGCAGTGGGGAAAAACTCTAACTGGAGGCATTTATTAATAATGTTATAGAATAAATTTGGAAAGTGAATATTAATTTGTATAACTATTTTGTTTGTAATCCTGTCGCTGTCAGCAGCTTTCCTGTTATACGGTTATTCAATTATTTGGTTTAGGGTATAGTGGTTCACTTGAAGTCAAGAGTAGTAGAGTAAATTGAGTTTATTTCATAGTCTTCCTTTAGTGGTAGGAAATGGTCCAGAAAAGTATTACACTTTTCTTGATCATCGGTGATTTTCCTATTATGGAGTGTGATTTCTGGGATTGCAAATTGTTTGTTTTCCTAGGAGAAATTTGTATGGTTTACCCCAAGCACTAGACTCTGAGATAAAACGTTTAAAGGAATTCAGTTTGGCTTGCATGATTGATTTTTTTTAATCGTGGTTTAATGTTTTTAAGATGACATTAATAATTACTAATTTCAATGGGTTCTTTGTTTTATTTTTTATTTTCCTAATTTTGTTAATCTGTGTCTTAAGTTTTTGAAGATCTTGTGTCCACCAATCAATAATTTCTGGTCTAGCTATTCGTGAAGTATTGTAAATGTTGTTATACAAGTAAGAGTTAAGAAATGTAACAGTATTATCAAGTCTAAGAGAAATTTTGCATGAAACTATGTTCTGTACAGTTTTATTAATAATATCACAATTAATAGCTTTAATAAGTTTAGATATATCTG
Source organism: Icerya purchasi (assembly GCA_039619475.1). NCBI lineage: Eukaryota > Metazoa > Arthropoda > Insecta > Hemiptera > Monophlebidae > Icerya > Icerya purchasi. The sequence continues at coordinate 546,607,344 of CM077115.1, forward strand.
CCTTAAGAAGTAGAGTTTTATTTTTGTTGTTAATATTGTCATTTAATAATATAGAGAAGCATTTGTGGATGGTGAAGTCCGCATAATGTATTTTGTGATTAAACAGGAGTTTAATTCTTGTTTGATTTAATTTTGGTTTCGAGGGAAGGCGTCTGTTGAAGTCCCTAATGATTATGGTGTTTAGATAAGGGTTATTTTTGATAAGGATGGCAATATTTCGTAAAGGCGATTCTTGATTGGGCGAGAGATAGCAACCTATGAATAAATATTTATCTATTCCAATAGCTATGTTATTGGAGATGGAAATTATCTTGTGAATTAATGATTTTTTAACTATAATTGTCATTCCGTTGTTTAAATAATATGTATAAATGCTAGTGTTTATTGGACTTATATATTATCATGTAGTTGTTGAAAGGTATCATACAAGTATTCACCTAAAGTTGTGATTCTCTCTTTTTCTGTTTTGGTCCATTCTCTATTAATTTTTCTTGATTATGATGAAATTGAGGTTTATAGTATGCAGTGACAGCTTTACAAGAATTATGAATATTGACAAATGTTTCTTTTGGTGCACTTTTTAAATTCCCTTTTTTGTTTTTAGTCGTATATTTGATTTTGTATGTAAACACATACTGTCTGCAAATTTTAACCAATTATTACTATTATTAACTAATGGTTGTTTATAATCATTGTCGATAGGTGCTACGCCAAAATAAATTAAAACTGGTAATTGTTTTTCAGCCAGTTTTGATATTCTGTATATTATTATGATAAAAAAAAGTCTATTTGGTATGCGATTATTGTGTGATGGCCGATAAGTTGAGCTATCAGGTGGAATCACATTTAAATAATTTTGTTTGATTAGGTTAAAAATCATCATTTTCCTTCTAGAATTAGTTTTGTTACAATTCCATGCAGTATGTTTAGCATTGAAGTCGTCGTCAACAATTACTCCGGTACACAAGCTGTTGATGATTGTTTTTAATCTTTTTTTGAGTAATATGTTATTAGGATGACATCACATTGCAGCAACGGGATATTCAAAATGGACTGTATTTAAATTAACTGCTACGATTTAATAGGCATCATGCGTAGCTTCAGAGTAATTTTTAACATGGGTTAGGCTAGATTTAATTAAGACTGCTACATCTCCGTGATCTCTTCGATCAGGGTGTGCTACACAATATGTATGATAACCCTTGATATTAAAACTATTTGTATAAATTAGATACGCCTCAGTTATGGGAGTGGAATATCAATTCTGTTCATGTAAAGAAATAATTAAAGTTCATATTTTTTATTTTAATTTATTGCAGTTCCATATCACGATAGCTAATGGACCATTTGTTCGTAAATTAGTGCTCATAATGAAAGTTTATCCAATATTTTATTTAAAATTGTAAACAAAAGTGTAATAAGCGATTTAAAATCATTAATTAGCTTGTCTATTGTTTCAGCTAATTGTGATGAAAATTGTTTCATTAATTTTAAATTTCCGTAATCATTACTGTTAACTGTCTTATAACTTTTCCTTTATTATCTGAAGTACATATTTTATCTGTCCAATAAAATGAGAAACTTTGAAAACACATTGAAAATAACTTTACCTAGAGTAATTAGTATTCAGTGACCATTTTAATACATTTCTAATTTGCATACCATAAAACTGATTCATGTGGTTTTGTATGTCAGTAGTGAAGTCTTTGACAGCATCACATGCGATTTTGGCTGGTTTGCACATATCTATAAAGAGGGCAAGATTTTGCAGAGACAGCGGATATCTTGATCTATTTTCATAAATGTTCTTTTTTAGGGGCTCGTAAATTAGATTAAGTGATTTTTGCGTTGCGTGATGTTGTTGGGATTCTTCAGTATCACTTGGTTGTATTTTATCTACTTCAGGATCGGATTGTGTTTCTGAATCACGAGAACTGTGCTGGTCGAGTTTCGTTATGATCTCCTTTTTTGTTTTAGCGTTTTTGCATTTTTTGTAACTCGGCTTCATGGGTATAAGTGTGGTGTCTTCATCTTGTTGAATATTTGTGGACGAATTGTCTGATAGGGCACGTTTTGGCCTCTCTGTTGTTTTGGAGTTTTTAATGAATGTTTGAATCGGTTGTGTGGTTATAGGAGAGTCAATTGTACGACGTTTTGTGTTTGATTAGCTGATATAGTTGCTACGGAATCTGTGCGGCCAGGAGAATATGCGTTTGACTTACTGTTGTATGAAGGAACATTGTCTTCTGTTAATATATCATTTAAGTAATTGTCTTGTGGCATGGTAATCTGCTTTATGACTTTTACTGTTGCATTTGAAACAGGTATATTCATCAAGGTTAATAAAGATTCGGTGCATTTTGTCACCATGTGGGAATAGAAAGTATGTCGGCAGAACTGGCTGATCTGGTTCAGGTTTTACATGGATTTGACGTCTCCAGCTGATTACATGGCTGAATAATTCATCGGAGGGATTAACTCGTAGGAGAGACATATTAGACCCCGGTTACAGCTTTAGTTGCGCCCGAATGAATTGTTCCAATAAGTCATTAGGTATAATTGGCGAAACATTTGAGAAGATCAATTTTCTCACCGACGTTTTAATTCTGCTAACTATGATGAATTTGTCATCAAGATGTACGCCATCGTATACCTCTAGAAACGTTTCAACGGTCTGTTAATTTGTCAGAAATATAGCAATTCTTTGATTACTAATTCGAGAAACGGCTAGAATATTCTTCGCCCCGCCTACCAAATCTTTAATTGCTAGAAGGTAATCTCATGAAGTTTATAGTTATCAGTGTGTGAGATAATTATTCCCTGTTCTTCTTTTTGTAGCCTTTTGTGCGTAAGATGTTGATGATGATAATGGTGATGATGTGGGTTTGTTAGTAATCTGGATATTATGTGTAGAAATAGGATACGATAAATGGTTACTTGATTTTGACGACGAATGGTTGATAGCGGGGGATACTGTGTAACGTTGGTCTTATGGCTGGTGGTGGGGCGGATATCTGTTGTATTTGCTGGAGCGGTGAAGGTAGTATTATTCGATTTCATTGTTTATCAGCCAGCAAGTTGGCCGATGATAATTAATCTGGCGTTTTTTCTTGATATATGCGATAACGATGATAGCCTAATTAATAAAATGTAATTCATATTATTCGTAGAGATAAGCGATAAGAATGAACAAAAAACAAAAAAAAAAAAAAATTGTTCAAGCCAGTAGAGGTTGTACAGTTTTATAGATTTCAATTGCGATATATTTTGAGCTAAATTTTAAAGACTTCAATATGTGCGGTATTTTTTTTTTTTTTTAATATTTACTATGGGTTCGTCAGCGAGGACATTAGCCCAAGAAATGGGAATAGAGAAAAGATCAGATTTTTATGCGGCGTGAAACATTCAACAAGAATGTATCAAGCGCCTGGATGACAGAAGGAGAAGGAAGGGAAAGAATTAAGTAGACTAGTATTTGATGTGAGAATAACAAAAGTATGATAAACCTCGAATTATATTAAACAAAGGTTTGCATAGAACAGTGTGTGTAATCATGCCAGTCTCAACAAACAAAATAGTTTTTTTCCGAGTGCATTACTTTATTAACTTATACTTTGTGAAAAACGGAATCTCTAAAAGAGACTTTTTTTTTTTTTTTTTTTTTTTTTTTTAATATTTACTATGGGTTCGTCAGCGAGGACATTAGCCCAAGAAATGGGAATAGAGAAAAAATCAGATTTTTATGAGGCGTGAAACATTCAACAAGAATGTATCAAGCGCCTGGATGACAGAAGGAGAAGGAAGGGAAAGAATAAATGCAGCACAATAGGGAGTAGGAACATTGTTTGATAAGAGAGAGGAGTAAAAGGAAGATTGTTCAGATGAAAGTGATGAACATTCGAACATTATGTGATCAGGATCACATACATGTTGACTGTTAAGAGGATGTAAAGGACAATACGGAGATGCCGCGAGAGAGAATCGGAAAAGCGACGAGGGAAGCCAGCTGTGCCCAAAGCGGAGGCGGCATATTGCCGAGATGCTGGAGCGACGCATAAAAGGGAAGTCAAGAAACCAGGAACAGAAAGGAAGAGAAGGCTGGATGGACAAGTAAAAGGAATCCGGGTTTGAGAATGAGGAGTAGTAGGAGTTAAACCATAATTGGTTGTGCGCTGCAGAGGACAGAAGATTAATATTGACGGATGGAAAAGTAGTAAGGAACCTGCCGGAAGAAGAAGCTCGCCGAGCTAATAAGTCAACTGACTCATTTCCTTCTATTCCGGAATGGCTAGGGATCCAAAGGAAATTAACCTGGATTGCACAAAAAAGAAAGAGGTCATGGATCAAGGAACGTATAAAAAGGATTACATAATCAGTAGAGTGGGGAGGCAGAGGAGATGCAACAGCCTGTAGCACGCTTTGAGAGTCTGATAGAATAAGGAAATTACGAGAGACCTTCGAAGATCTGATGAAGAAAAGTGCATGGAGGATAGCAATAGACTCGGCACAGAAAGTTGAACAGAAGGAAGGAAGTTTAAAGGACTCAGAGTGATTTAATGAAGGACAAAGAAAGGCTGCACCAACTCCACTTGGGCTCTTGGAACCGTCCGTGTAGATTGTAACGTGGTTAGAATAGTGGGAGTTTAAGGTGTGTAAAAATTCCGATCTAACGGCGTGATGCAGAACGGGTGTAGGGGGGAGCAGAAGAGTAAAAGCAATTAATTGGATGAAGAAAGGAGGAAAAGTTAAAAGAAAAATATGGGAGCTTATCGCAAGTGTGAATGTATGGTAAAAATTGAAGGAGTCGAGTAGAAATAAGAGACAGAATTGGTGTTTTATTGGCACTAAATCGCCAATCCTGTAGAATGAGGGAATAAGAAGGAATAAGTGAGGAAGAGGAGATAGGAAGACGTTTAATAAGGAAGCGGTAGCCCAAATAGGAACGCCGAATAAAGAGTGGAGGAATGTGGGTTTCCGCTTGAATAGCAGGGATAGGAGAAGATTTCTGAGCTCCAAGACAGAGGCGGAGGCAAGTATTTTGGACGCGATCGAGCTTGGAGAGCAAAGACATGGAAGAGTTACCATAAATAAAACAGCAATAATCTAGAATAGAACGGATACAGGATTTGTAGAACATGAGCAAAATGCACGGATCACCTCCCCAGTTCGTATGTGAAAGGGACTTAATAAGGTTGAGCCTTTTTAGTGATGACACGTATATATAGTTAATAGAGACTTCTTAAAATAATAAAAGGTAAAGTATGACGTGGAAAGTAATTCTTTTTAACAATACTGTTTTGTCAAAAAAACACTTGAAATGTTATGTTCAAAAATTTTTTAAAATCACAACCGAAATTCAACACATAAATACATTATTTTTGTTATAAAACTACAAAAAGTAGATAAATTATAACATTTTAAAATTTAAGCATCTGAAATTTTTACGGATATTTCCTTTTTTTTTTAAATCTTCGTCACTATTTTATTTATAAATGAATTTAATTTTGTAGGATCGTACCGGAATCGAAAATTTGGTTAAATGCCCGTACCACTAAAAAGAAAACAGCAGATTTGAAGGTAAAAAATACTAGGGAAACAACAGATTTAAAATTAACTCGTGAACATTTATCACCGGCAACGAGTAACGAAAAAAATTCCGGCACCAAATTAGATGAGAAAGAAATTAACAGTGAAACTACAAAAACGCTTGATTCCATCGAAACGACAAAGAAAGTTGCTGATGATGAACATTCGATCAAAGAAACAGATCAGAAACAATCAAATGCTACTCCATCGCAGCTGAAAGTTTTATTTGCCACGCCAGTAATGTTTAAACGATTACTGGTTATGGCACTTGCTTGGTAAGTAACAATCAATAATGACAAAATTTAGCTTTTTATTGTCATTTTAAGCGCTTATTAATCCAGTAGAATCTTACTTCCACTTTGCTTGCCTCTTATATCCTGTCTCTTCCTTCGCCACACATTATTCCCGGTATATTGACTACTTCTTATAAACAACATTTAATATCGTATAAAAAAATATAATTGATTCCTTCCCTTTCTAATTGTTTCTGGATATAATAGGTCTCTCTGGTTGCCAGCCCAAAAAGAAAAAAACAAGAATCTTTTTAGGAATGTGGACGACGATAAAAGAATTCCAGGAGGAAGGAGTTATACCCTTCGAAAAGAACGGAATTGAAAAGACTAAGAAAAAAAGCTAAGGGATTATTCGGGACGATTTTTAAGGTCGAGATAGCGTCAAGTCCTGTTGTGAAGCTGGACGATTTGAACAGAACAAACTTCAATTCATTAAAATTGAAAGCCAAAGTTAGGAAGTGGGGAGGAGAATTTTGCGGTAATGGAGAAGGGTACAATTCATCAAAAGAAGGAACATAAGCGCTGGAGCGACAGAATCAACAAAAGGAAAAAGGCTATCGTCGGGAAGGAATCGCGGATCATCGTCCGGATAAATGAGAGGAAGAAACGAATCGACCAGGGATCGGAATTATATTCTTATTTCTCTTTACAAATCTACTATCTGTTCTAAATTTGATTGTTGTTCTTTTTTATTGATGGTTGTGCGTCCAAGACCTGTTTCTCTAAACTATATTTAATTCAAAACTCTTGCCTTTGATTTTATCTATGCATTCTTAAATCCTCTCCAATTCCTTCTATTCTTGCTGAATCTAATTCGTCACCCCTGTCCATTCGTTGATCCTATTTAGGCTATTGTTTCCTTGTTAAACGTATTCCATTCGCGTCCTTTACTCTTGTTCAGTCCTTCCTTTCGATTTATAATAGCTGGCGATTTCCTCCTAGCAAAACCCCTATTCTAGCATTTATTTCACATTGTTTTAGTTCATTTTGGCTGCACACTATCTCCTTCAATACTCTCCTCTATTTTTCCTTTACCTATATTAATCTCTGTCATCCTCCTAAGGTATTTATTCTTCCCTCATTTTCTAAAAACCTTCCCCAAGCCGTAATTAAACAGGTATTCTACAGCACTATCAAAATTCCCTATTTCCTTCTTATGTTACCATATACACGGATGGTTCGAGAGGGCCTGGTGGTGTTGGTGTTTCTTTCATTCTTCCTGATTTTAACTTATCAGAATCTTTACATCTTCCTTACTTCTGTTCCATATTCATCAAACGAATTATTGACTATCCTACGCTCTATTATTTTCATTTCCTTCAGTTCCAATTTTTTAATTATCTCTGATTCCTTGAGCGAGCTTCAGGCTATATCCTCTCCCCTTCCTGATCATTCGTATGACACACTTTTTTATCCTTCGTATACATTCACTCGTTCATAATCTTTTCTCTTTCCATTCCATTAACATTGATTTGCTGTGGGTACCTAGCCACTCGGGAATATTTGCTAATGAAGTGGTTGATATTCTTTGGTACTTGGGCTGCTATTTCTTCTCGTCTTTTTTTTTTTAAATTCTTTTTTTTTTTTTTTTTTTTTTTTTTTTTGGGCGCATCAACTATGGACCATTGCCCAGACACAATGGGAAGAAGAGACAACTAACTAGAACCTAATTCGATTGGAGACAGCTGAAATAAAGAAACCAAGGACAAGAACAACAGACTGGGAAGGAAGGGACAAGATGTAAGACGCACAGTAAGGAGTGGGAAGCCCCAGCTTTATAAGGTGAAGATAGAAAAGAGAACGCTCCGCAGAAAGAGCAGAGCACTCGAAGAAAATGTGATCAGCATCACAGACAACTGCTTCATCTGGATGCAACGGACAATAAGGAGAGGGAAGCAAAGAGAAACGATAGCGTGAAGAGGGAAGCAAAGAGAAACGATAGCGTGAAGAGGGCAGCAGCGTGTGATTAAAGCGCAGGCGGACAATAGAGGAAATTATAAATCGTGGAAGAGAGGGAAACTCCGAGAACCATGGATGAGAAGGAAGTGTAGGTTGGATTGAAAGGTTTTAAATTCCATCCGATAACCTCCTATCAATTTGTAAAAGCTTTCATATTAGATCATGCTTTCGGATATTTCCGCTCCCTCCTTTTTTAATAATTATTCATTTCATCTGTCTATTCAGCCTACTCTTCCTCCCTATTCTTCGTGGTTTCTTTCGCATCCCTCTCTTCTTCGATATTCTGATGTTGTTTCCGTTGAGATAAACACAAAATTATAAAAAGATCACGCGAATATTACAAAAATCTGAATACTGTGCGGAACACAAAAGAGATGTATAAAAAATCATTCCGTATAGAAGAACCAAATCCATTTATCGTGCGAAAGAAAATTAGTAAAGCAATATAAATGCGTTAAAAAATAATAAATTAGCAGGAAGCAATAACAGAGATGATCAAAACCTATTAAAAGGAAAACTATAAATATAATACACCAGCTATTTAACAAAATACGGGTGAACGGCGATTGGCCAAGCGATTGGACTAAATCAGTATGTATACCAACTTATAAAAGCTAAGAGAGATAGAATTGCGGAGAAAATAAGATCACCTGAGACAGTTTCTACTACTACAAATAGCGATAGAACTTCATTATCGACAGTGACTCCTTAAGCGCTCTGCAATCAATTGGCCATTACAAATTTTATAAGATCTGAATCATGTCTTCTAGCAGTGTTCAAAATACGCATTCCAACACTCGACACACTGTTAAGTGCTTTAAAGCGTTCCAAAATTTACCTACCAATTAACATTGTTGATCTCGAATGTCCGTCAAGCGTCAGTTTATACTAAGGGCTGTAATTTAAAAATCCAAATTTCACCTTACTTGAAGATTGTTATTTATGTGTTTATGTATGTAAAATGTTTTATCGCATAATAATCTCGTTTAAGATTGAACGCGCTGATACAAAAAAAAAAACAGACAGACAGACAGACAGACAGACAGACAGATTTTATACCAGTAAGACAACTCATTGAAAAGTGTGACGAAATGAATGTACCAGCAATAATATGTTTTCTGAATTATGCAAAAGCTCTTGATACGGTTCAATGGAACAACACGTAGTGGTTAGTTGTACTTGAATTTAAGGTAGAGCGTCCACTTAAGCGATACGATTCCGATACGATAGCAACTAAATCTAGTTCAGAATTAAACCCACGTTATTAAATGAGTTAGCGCCCACTTACGCGATGCGACAAGCAATCGATAAGCAACTATCGTATCGCCGTCGCTCGAGTGTTACATGTTTTATTTTTGATTGCTTGAGTAAGCGATTGTTTGTTTACATTGTGAATTTTTATGATCGGCAAAAATAACAGTTTAAAATCGGTGTTTTAATTTCAGAATATTTTTGATCACAATTCATATTTATGAAATAAATATTAAAAAATTTACATTTTCTTATTTTGTTATGTAATATAAATTAACAGCAATATATATGTACATATATGTGGTATAGAAAATGTTTCCAAACATTAGATATACATAATTAACAAATGTATTTCCCGTAATGTGATTAAAATACGTTTCTGCAGTGTATAAATGTTCTAAAATGGGTGTTCTTTTTTACAATTTTCTTTACTAACCAATTAAATGTTTCCTTATTCATTCCATAAAAACTTTAGAACTTTTTCGGGTACATATTCAGTTCTTTATAAACATTAAAGGCGTTTATTCTGTTACTCTTTTGAAAAAAATGGATGTACTCAATAACGTTGTTTTCTTTCTTGATTTAAATTGTTAAGATTTATTAACGATACATTGCTTCTTTACTAAAAGAAGAACAGGAAAACGAAGAAAAATATGACATTTTTTATATATCATAAATTAAGTTGTTTCTCCAGCGCGGATAAATCGTGTTGCTTAAGTGGACGTTACGTCGTATCGGAATCCTGTTGCTATCGCGTTCGATTTAAAATCGCTGTCGTATCGCGGAATCGTATCGCTTAAGTGGGCGCTCTCCCTAATCTACCTAAAAATCTAATTGTACTGATGAAAAAGTTCTCAAACGGCAAAAGGATCAAGACAAAGATAAATTTTGTTATCTACATTATATAACATATACGGTGAATGAATCATACGACAAGAAACAGAAAATTGAAACGACGGGATAACAACTGTTTTGGATGCAAACTATTTAACATGCCTTATACAGATAACACGGTGATATTTTCTACGAATGAACGAGAACTGAAAAAATTTCTAAAACGAGGTGAATATTTAAGTCAAAAAGAAAATCTGATATAAAATCAAATAAAGTGTACCATAATGTGTATAGACAGATCCGAAGCGCCGCCGAACACTTTTACCTTGACACACTGAAATAAAGATGGCGACAACATACCCAGAAGATGAAATTAAGATCAAACCACATATTGGAAGAGCTAAAAGTGTTTTGGGGAAGCTAACAAGAATTTGGAAAGACTACGACACAATTTTAATAGTGAATAATCTAAAGGAACTGCAAAGGTTTGTAAATGTCCTCGCTGAAATATGGAACGGCTAAGGATTACACTTGAACATTTCTAAAACGAATTACTACAGGGTGGTAAATAGGACAAGTGGAAATTTAGTAACACGGCTTACAATTCAATATTTAGGCAGTAATTTAAACGATCCGACACGAGCGAAGAAATAAAAGTACGATTTTTGAAAAAGCTAGAAATGCATTTTTAAAATTAAAAACAATACTGTGCAGTAAGAATATAAGTGCTGAATTAAAAAGTTAGGCCGGTAAAATGTTCCATATATTTTCGGCGTTGCTACATACATATATGGTGTGCTGAAAGCTGGACATTAACGAAGGCAACAGAATGAAAACTTGATGCCTTCGAGATGTGGATATATCGAAAGATATTTAAAATAAAACGGACGGACAAAATACGAAACTGCGAAGTGTTATTAAATAAGTCTAAAGAAATAGTAAAAGAAATTAAACATAGAAAATTAAAATACTTTAATGCGCCGCCGTCTAAGGCAATATAGTACACTCCAACTTCTGATGTAAGGAAAGATCGCTGGGAAAATACCACCAGGAAGAAGAAGAATAACGTGGATACAAAATTTGACTCAAATGTATCAGGTGTCCACCATTGAACTGTTCCGGAATGTACTAGACAGACGAAAGGTTGCTCAAATGTTAGCCAACGTTCGATAACGGACATGGCACCGTGATGATGATGATGATTCAATGACAAAAAAAAATTAATGTCTGGTGTTTTCATTAATGTGTTACGGCGCGAAATCTTTCATGCTGAAATGAACATTATATTACAAGTTTGTTTTCGGAGAAAACGTTGTGTTTCCAACACCCCACACAAGGGTCAGTGGACGTAACTGTCTACACTGGTTTATGTCAGAAATCAATGTTAAGCCCGCTGCTATTTAACTTATATATCTTAAAAATCCTTATTTTAGAATTGGCGTATAACGGTTTTCTATTGTCTTATGCAGATGCCATTGTTCTTTGCAGTCGCAATAGAAACTTACCGGAAGCTTCCACCTTGCTTAATCGCGATATCATACGGGTTTGCAATATCCTAAATGATATTGGTTTGTCGATTGCTCCTTCAAAGTGTTCAGCAGTAGTGTTCTAATATCGCTCAATTAACCCAACTCACAACGTTATTTCCACGGCCGGTGCTACTGTCCCCATTTTATCGGCACACATGTACTTAGGATTAGATATGCTCATAAAGAATATTGAGAGGCTATATGGGCAAATCCATTTTGAATTTAACCTAATATTCCTGACGTTCCTTGGTTCAACCACATTACGACTGTTTCGATGAGTACCAGATTGTACATTGTTACCTTATGTCGCCTCCGACTGGGTATGAACTGCCTCCCCGCTTCTTTGTACAACATGGGTTTAATCTCTTCTCCCTATTGCCAACATCCACTAGACTCGGACAAATTGGCGGACGCTGACCACCTTCTCTTCGAATGCAATTTGCACACGGCGCAAAGAATTATTTTGTGTAACTCGATAATAAATTTCCAGATTCCTTCGCCATGTAGTGTCAATTCTCTCTGGCCACCGGGAGTGCTGCAATATACAAGTTATTATTTAATTATATAGTACAATGCAATATTACTGTGTAACGTTAATTAGTTAATTAATTATATTACATTGTTGATGGGTTGAATTTTCGACACCCAAAAAAGAAAAAAAAAAAAAACAATGACAAAGTCATTTGTGTAAATTGGAAAAAAGCGGGGGATTGAAAATAAATTTGTTAATTTGAAAAAAAAAAGATTCAAATTATTTTTGATGCTGGTTATGTAGTTAGTAGTGCGTATACAAATTTGACTGTGATTAGCAAAGCTGTAAAGATGTGCATTTACGGAAAAGATTGAGTTAACAAGGATATAAGTAAGAAGATTAGCTATTAGAAGATGTCTTCTGAAATATAAAGGATGTAGTTAGGATTTACTTTTGAGACTAGCTAAGAGATTGGTGTAAATGACTCCAATTCGGATGGCGAAATATTGGACGGTATTTAAGGATAACAACAGCCTCGAGCAGCTGAACAAAACATTTTCTAACCGTTAGTCTATAACGGATTAATGACTGATATAACAATAATAATATTTTTCGATCGTCTTCGTTATGCCTGTTATTAATCTTTTTTCCACACGGCTATTTTTTTTTTTGATATTTATATACATATTTACCTACTCGAACAATCACTTCCACAACATAACCTCCTAAACTTAAATTAAGCTAACATACTATGGACATTCAACCTGAGCAGACACTGAGATAAGCATAAAAAGGGAATCACATGACCACAAACAAAGAAGATGATTAGGTGTGACAAAGAAAGAATCAGAAACTTATCCGAAATTATTATTATTATTATTATTATTATTATTGTTGTTGTTGTTGTTGTTGTCATTATTATTATTATTGTTATTATTATTTACACCGCGCAATCACCTATTTCTTTATTTTGCTCTTCCATTAACTTAAACTTCTTTGATTACCTTTCCATTAACTTTATATCAATATTTCTTCATCTACACTGTCTGCCTTACTGTTAACTTCTTGAACGTAGATTATAGTAAATTTTATCACAATTCCTAGTTCTATAAGCCCTTTTCCTTGTTGGTAATCCCGTTTTCAACCTTAGTAACTTACTGTAATAATAAATCATTTCAGTGACATTCCGTTATTCTTATTCCATAAGTAAAAGTCGTTGTTACGTGCGTATTATTCCCGTTTGGTAATATCATTTCCAAACAGCTTTTTCGCAACCTGCTAAACAAAAGCGATAAATGAAAATATATATGTATCCTCAGGAACGTTTTCCGGTAAAGGCCAACTTCAGTTTGAACAGTAAAAATTACATTACGAACGCAAAACCGAATATATGTTGTGAACAAATTATAAAAATTTTAAACACGAGAACTAAGAATCGAAATGTGTCGCGAACAGAAAGCACCATCATACTGAATATTACTAAAAGGACTACATTCATAAAGAAAAATTTTAAAGAAAAGGTTTCACATCATGTCTATTGTAGACAACCACTTACTACATGTGATGCAGCAATCAACGATGAGGATAGGGATCAACGTTTCCAAAATAGACCACTCCTCCAGAACGAGTCATCAATTGTCGCTTAAAGAATATATGGTTTACCGTTGTAATTAATCTGTTCCCGATTTATAAATTCGATTTATTACAAATTCTTCTCGCGTGATGACTTTTTTAAGGCACTTAATTTTTTGTACGAATAGGTAGTCGCCGACGCTCAGAAGCTGAGTGTATAAAGAAGAAGAAGAAGAATGTTTTGTATAGGGTGTTACTGATTATTCTATTTCTGTTTGGAAAAATTGAAGTAAAAGCAAAACCAGTTTCTTTATAAAATTTTAAAAAGTATTTATTTATTGAAAAATTTACTAGCAGTTCGGCAAAGATAAATTTCATTTAATCTAGAGAACCGCGACAGATTTCTTTACAAGGTTCTGTTGATTAGCTATGTTTATGCGTAAGTAAAAATTGATTAATGTATAGTTGTTTCATATAAATACGTACGAGTGAAGCTTACAGAGACAGTGGATTCAGATAACAAAAGCAAATTGTACTTGTACAAGAAAAATCGTCTGAGAAAAGATAACTTTTCATAAGTAGAACGGAACCAATTCGTAACTTTTTCTTCATCTTTCGCATCGAAGTGTGAGTACTCTGCAATGCGTAATGCAAATGATGATTTAAACTGTGCGTTTTATGGGTAAAAAGAGAATGTTTATTTTTTTTTTCTTCATCCATTTAGAATTTGCTTCAGGTTCTTTGGCAAATATTTTTTTTTAGTTAAATTACATTTAAAAGGTAATATTATTTTTATAGATACGGGTTGATTTACATTACGATAACAAAAAATTATTAGAAAAAATATTTAGGGAATTGTTTAGCTTTAAGAATTTTTTAAAAATTAAGAACGCTTTAAACAACAATAATTTTTATCGTATTTTTTGATTAATAAAGGTGTGTGAATATCAATAAGATAAATTAATGATAACAATTAGTGCAAGTTCAACTGTATTAAGTCTAGAGAAGTCGCTTAAATATGCAGTACCAGTGTGCTGCCTAGATGATTTCCAACAACTATTGATATATCATACTAATCGGTGGTAAGAAAATTAAAAATTCTCATTAGTATTGTCTGAATATAAAGCCGAGTATTTAATTATTTAGTTGACGAAACAAATAAATCAACAGTTTAAAGGGAGCAGTAATGTTTTGAATTTCGAACAGGCAAATATTAGTTCTTTCAATGAAATGCTTAGCATGAAAGAAATCTTCAACAACATCCAAATAAAGAATGATAAGAACGCAAAGTTTTTTGACCAAGTAGAACAGGTTTTGATTAAAGTGCAGATTTTTTACGACAAATATCGAATGAGGCGGTAATTTTTGACTTCTTTGGCTTGTAAATTAGATTATTGCGCATTATTAAGGTTGCTTTTCCGCCTTTCCATCTATCCCTCTTTCTTTTTGCTTTTCCTCACCCTTACCTATTTCTTAAGCTTTCTTCTGCTGGTAATGTTTTTGAGCAGAAAAACGCATCATACACTGCCCCCACGCACGATAGGTGGTAACACTGCATCTATTCGACTGACATTCTACACCCACCAACGGGTACAGTTTTTACATGGATTCTTTAAACATGAATAAAAAAGTTAATAAACCGAATTAACCCAAACACCGTAATACAAGTTAATAAAAATAAAAAAGATGATCTGAGAACTGCAACATTTATTTCTAAATTTTACTTATAGGTTTACCGAAGCGATATCATATTTCGGAGTTACGTATTATATACCGGAATTAAGTGGCGATCATTACGTTAATTTTATGATTAGCGGTGCCATAGAAGTTGCATTCTTTATTACAATTTTTTTCTTAATAAATAAAATTGGTCGCCGAACTACCATGTCATCGGCGTTTATCGTCAGCGGGATCAGCTATATCGTTACAGCATTTTTACCTACCAAAGTTCCATGGATGAGTAAGTTCCTAAAAATATTTCAGCACATTGTCGCGATAGCCTAGTTGCTAGAGCGCTTGACTTCCATTATGGAGGTCACGGGTTCGATCCCGAGTGACGACGAACTTATTACAAGAATTAATTAAATAAATAAATAATCGCTAATAGTCACGTGGAAGGCAATGGCAAACCACCACGTTCAACATCATATGCACGCTGGGTCAGTACATAGCAGACCCACACCGGGACTGCACTGGTAGCGCCATAACAAGCAGCTACTATATCGGTTCCGAATGTAGTCTTGCGTGTGTACACCTGCGTTGCATATAACAATTGCCTAGTACACTACCTATATTCGTACAGCTAAGATGTACGAATAGGTAGTCGCCGACGCTCAGAAGCTGAGTATGGCACTATAAAGAAGTACGCCGATATTACTTATGCACTAATTCAATAATTGAATTATCGATCAGTTAAATTCTATTGGAGCTAATTTCTGTTGCACTAATGAAAGTGAAATTTAATATAACACATGAATAACAAGACGTCAGTCAAGCATGGTACTTTATACGGTGAAAATTCCGCACGTTAATTTAAAGATAACCATAATTTACATTTCAAAACAGGAATATCCAATTTTAATTTGTAATATCCTATATACTTTTCACCTAGTATTCCCGTAAATATTATAATTTCTTAAACATTTTTGTGTCATTATCGTTCATTTTTCCTAAATCATTTAAAACCTCGAAGTCTCGTTAAGGAATTGAAACATGGTTTCACAACTTCCGAATTTGATTAATTTTTAAAATTGTAATAAAAAAATTGTTATACCTGTGTGATACCGTAATATGTTGAATTACACTTCAAAATACAAAAAAAAAATGTATATATATATATATATATATGTATATATATATATATATATATATGTATATATATATATATATGTATACATATATATATATATATATATATATATATATATATATATATATATATGTATATATATATATATATATATATATATATATATGTATATATATATATATATATATATATATATATATATATGTGTGTGTGTATATGTATATATGTATATATATATATATATATATATATATATATATATATGTATGTATATATAATATATAAAGGCGTTGCCAGCCGATGAGCGGGGGAAGGGGGCAAGATGATAAAAAGAGGATATGAGTTATAGGAAAACTAAAATTTATAATTTGTAAAGCCTTAATATTTTATTAAACAAGAATAAAATCTTAATTTTTTTTTTTTTTTTTTTTTTTTTTTATTAAAAAAAACCCACTTAAGTGGTTTTTATTACAATCTGTTCGGTTCACGAACATTCAGTAATACTCTAAATTAATTGTATTATTATATATGCACTAGGATTCCCAGTGGACGATCCTGCATTTTCTTGTATTATATTTTTTCTTCGGTTAATTCATGAGGTTTAGTTCTTTTCAACCGCCTGACTTCATCCTGATCAGACAGAAGCTGCCTCGCCTCTGTGTTTACATGCTTTTGCAGCCTTAAACAGTGCGTTCTTGCCAGTTCTTTTATCACCTGTGAAACTTCTGGCACATGAAGATCCCGATGAATATCATCGTTTCTTTCATATTGCCTGGCATTAGTGATAGTCCTAAGCACTTTGTTCTGGAACATCTGGATTTTTTTACGTTGGCTACTTTAGCACAACCCCAAAGCTGACAACCATAACTCCACGCTGGTTTTAGTATTTAATTATAAACCAACAATTTATTGCTCAGCGACAGAATACTCTGTCTTCCAATAAGCCATTTCATCTGCAACATTTTCAACTTTAGTTGTTCCACTTTTTTATTAATATACACAGACCAGTTCAATCCCGAATCCAAATGCATACCTAGATATTTCACGCATTTTATATTGGGTACAATTTTTGAGTTAATTTCAATCGGACAGTACTGGATTCTTCGATTTGTAAAGTTAATATGTACTGATTTTTCTTCATTAAGGTTTATTTTCCATTTTCTTGTCCACTTCCAAATGTTTTTGATGTGGGACTGCACGTTCATAGTTGATTCTTCTATATTATTTCCCATGGCCATCACAGCTGTGTCGTCTGCAAACATGGCCGTTGTGACATGCTCGTTAACAGGAATACCAGCGGTATATAATAAATATAAAATTGGTCCGAGGACACTTCCTTGCGGTACTCCTGCTTGTATGTCTTGCAATTCCGAGTATTCATCATTATGCTTTATTCTAAAATATCTGTCAGTTAGGTACGATTCAATAATTCTGCAAACTTTAATTGGTAATATCTTCTTAAGTTTAATTACCAATCCCTTGTGCCATATCTTATCAAACGCTCGCTCCACGTCAAGGAACACCGCTGTACAGATCTTCTTTTCTTCTAGACTTTTTTCAATTATTTTTGTTATTCTATGGATCTGATCTATTGTAGAGTGTGCTTTTCGAAATCCGAACTGGTGATTGGGTATATAATTCTCTATTATTGGATTCAATCGTTTCAATAATAATTTTTCAAACAACTTAGAAATAACGGGTAGCAAGCTAATTGGTCTATATGATTTAATATTTGTCTGTACTTTCCCGGGTTTAGGTAGCATAATTATTTGAGCTACTTTCCATAGTTGGGGAAAATATCCAATTCTTATTATAGCATTAAATATTTGAGTTAGTGCCATTATGCCTCTTTTTGAAAATTCCTTTAGTATTTGTACCGAAATTAAATCAAAACCGGGAGATTTCTTTACATTCATATTTATTTTTATTTCATTATATATCTCTCTAGGTCTAAGATGTCTCAGAGATCCATCTTTCCCTTGCTGATACACAATGTTTTTATCATCATCTGTTGTATCAAGTGTAAATACTTGTTTTAAATAATTCGCAAATTCATTAGCTTTGTCTTTGTCACTTCTTATCCATTCGTTATTGCCTCTTTTAATAGGGAAATTTTGCTGTTGTGGTCTATTAATGCATTTTGTAGCTTTCCATAAAGAATAGTTCGTCTCTTGTGTAGGGGAGAGATTCTCTATATAGGTTTTAAACGTGTTTTGTTTGAATTTAATTACCAATCTTTTAATTTCCTGACTTAGTTTGTTCGGCTTGGCTTTATCTGTTTTTTCCTGTGTTCTATGAAAAATTTTTCTAAACTTTCTCCTTTCCTTGATTTTTTCTAAAATATAAAACGGTAAATTTTGTTTTTTACTACTATAATTTTTTACGGGTGTAGAATTCCATGCAGCCTGCTGTATTGCATCATTAAGCTGCATGACAGCTATATCAATCTCGTCCTTAGATTTCAGCGATAATTTTAAATCAATGTTTTCGTCCAACAGCTTCCTGAACAGATTCCAATCGGTTTTTTTATTGGTAAGTGTAGCATATGGTTGCTTTAGGATTATCGATTTACTTACGGTCATGATCACTGGAGAATGATCAGACGCAAAATCATCATTGTCGTCAATATCTATGTTTCCTTCAGTAATTCCTTTAACAATAAAGAAGTCTATCAAATCAGGTAACTTTTTCTGATCAGTCGGCCAATAAGTTGGTTTCCCTGTTGAATAACATTTGCATCCCAACTTTTTTATTGCCTGTAACAACTGTGTTCCTCTTCCTGTGGTAACTCTTGAACCCCAATATGTGTGCTTTGAATTAAAATCACCTCCTATGATAAATCGAGGGCCAAGCATGTTAAAATAATCAGCCCATACGTCAAATTTTATCTGGTTACCAGGAGGACAGTAAACCGCTGATACTACTAAACCTCCATTCTTAGTATCTATTTTAATATTTGTAGCTTGAATTTGATTTGTACTAATTTCTCCTAGTACATGGTGCTTTATGCTATTCTTAATTAGTATTGCTGCACCTCTGCGCCCACCTCCATCAGGATGCATAGTATTGTACAAACAATAACCATTAAATTTGATAAAAGTATTTTGCGCAATATTCGGTTCAGATATTAATAATACATCGATTTTTTCTTTTATTAAGAATATTTCAACTTCGTGGCGTCTATGTTTGAGCCCATTTACATTAAATGTTGCTATCTTTATCAAGTTCATTTATTGTTAGATTTATTCAACTTCCTTTCTATTGAATTTAATCTATCAAAAATTCTATTTATTCTCTTTTCCTGTTTTTCTAAAAACGTTTCTAATTTTTTAATAAGGTTTTCTGACGATTTTTCTTTTTCATCATTATCATCAGCGTTAATTATCTGATGATTCATGTGCTCTTTTTGATTGTCTTTATTAGAACGATCTCTAATCACATCACTATTTTTTTGATCATTTTCCTTATTTCTTTGTGGTAAGGTATTTTGCTCTTTATTACCAATGGGCAGTTTATTTCTTTTTTGGAGAGCAACTGCTACTTCGCATCCTCTATAACTAGCAGGATGTTGTTTCCCACACAATGCACATCTGCACTCCTCACCTGGCTTTTTTGTACATTCTCCTGTTAAATGGGAGCCTGCACATTTGACGCATCTAGGTTTACGACAACATCTATTTTTTACATGGCCATAGGCTTGACATCTCTTACATTGTGGCATGCCTTTAGGATTTCTCCATGGTTCGTTTTGAACAAGCATATGGCATATATTTTTAATATTTTTAATTTTTTCAACGTCACACTTGGCATCAAAATCAACCACAAACATCGGTGTTGGTACTCTTGTTTCAGCATCACTTACTGTTTTCCATATATTGCTGATTTTTAATACATTAAATCCTTGATTTAATAAGTCTTCTCTTATAGTGTTTTCTTCCATATTTGATGGCAATCCTTTAATTACCACTTTGATTGGTTTCACACTATTTAATAAGTAAGTATGGTATTCAAAGTTATTTTCAGATAAATGTTTTTCTAATTTTTTATAATTTTCTACCGTTTCAACGTTTACTCTAACTTGATTTGCCGGCAGTTGTTTACACACAAATTCATCACCTACAACTTGCGTGATTACATTTGCTAGTTTTTTAAAATCCGAAACATTACCACAAAAAATGGTTTTGGTTTACCTTGATAGCGAAAATGAGGAACATCGGTTTGTATATTTTCCGGTGTTCTTATACCTCTTTTTTTATCCTTTCTCTGCGGAGGTGTAATTTCACTTCCCTTCCTTTTATTATTAGTTTTATTTTTTTTGACTAACCATTCAGTCTCTTTGACTATTTCATCTTCATCAGTATAATACTGTTTGTCAACTTCAGACTTCTCTGAATTTATTTTACTAACCGACAGTAATCCTATCGTTTTCTGCATTTTCTCTATTTCATTCAGCAGCTTGCTAATTTGTATCTGTAACTCCTCATTCTGCTTTTGAAGCTTTTTATTCTGTTGGAGTAATTGTTCATTCTGTGTCACATTTGTAGGTGACTGCACTGCAGATGCAGGTGCAGCACTTGATGTACTTTTCATAATTATATTACCGCGTCAATTAAATGTTAGTAACATAATATTCTTAATCTAATTGTTAATTTGGCTCGGCTAATGCCGTATACCAAAGTAATAAACGGAATAATTTCACCGATGCGATCGTAAATTAAATATACATATTCTCTCTTGTTTAATAATACCGTCAGCGTTTCTCACTCGGAAGTTTCATCGGGCGAGCATGTTACACAATTACATTCCACTACGAACTTTGTTCCGTTATATCAAAACAATTTATAAAATCTTAATTAAAGCATTATTTCAGTGGGTTTCCGGCAAATTATTCTACTACTTTATTATACAGGGTGCGGTAGCATAACTTCCTTTTTTAAAATGCGCCATTTTTTTTCTACTGAATTTTTAAAATAAATAATAACAGAAAATCGAAATAACATACTCTAGTTGGCAATATGTATGCTTCTTCCCTTCTTGCAGTTTTATTTCGATTTTCTGTTATTATTTCTTTAAAAAATTTAGTAGAAAAAAATTTTAAAAAAGGAAGTTATGCTGCCGCACCTTGTAAAAGTCAAATTGTCCATGATTATGCGTCTACGAATACTCATCATGGCCATTTGATTAAAAAGTTCCGAAGCTCCAGGGGGGGGGACTGCCTCCTGCCCCTTTCTTGGCGACGCCCTATATTATCACGTAACCAGTCAAAAGAATGGCGAGTTACGTAATAAATAATTTATTATATTTAAAAAATTTTCATCCCATAGTGGTCGCCAATTATCACGTACACGTCAAATGAATTGATATTATTATTCGTTCGAGATTTTAGACAGATTTTGATTCCTGTGTTACACGAAGCATAGGCTGATAAATTAAGGCACATTTTAAATCATCATTCTTGTGGTATAAAATTAATAGCCTCTACTCAACTTTAGATTCAAAATAAAACTGAAAAACGACTTTCTAACTTAATTTTGCATAAAAAAATGAACATTCCTGAAAACCTGTGTGACCTATTTAAAGAAATAGCTCATTTATTCACAGTATCTGCATAATTGCGTTTTGTATTCTATGTCCCTCGACTATGATAATTTCAGCAAGAAAATCCGCTAATCTAATACTAGAAGATTTTATACAAAAACGTCATGTAAATACACAGTTAAGGCTAGGGACACATGCGCGTTACGACGGACGTTGCAGCATTACTAATAATGATCACAGGTAGCATGGGTCACAGAGCAACTTCGGTTAACGTACGTTGAATAATCCGACGCGCATATTACGCTACAAATTTACGTACGTGCGTTAACGGTAAAATAATTTAAGAAATGGTTGATGCTGAACTTAAATGATGTACCTGCCACTGTTATGACGGTTCTTTTTATTTTTTACGCATTGAATTACTAAGTATGGCGAATTCAGCGAATTCTGTTCATCGTAACTTCAATAACAAGTATACTTTTAAGCGGTGTACTGTAATTTTAGTAAAGAATAGTGTATAACGCAGAGAAAACTAAAGCACACATCGCAGTAAATTCAATGATGCTAAAGTGGATGTGTGTTAAATTAACGCCCGTGTGTCCTGCTAGCCTAAAAGCTACGTTATATTAAAATTAGTCCTAAATACGGGAACTATCTTTTTCGTGTGGTTCAAAGATGGTTTGTGACAGTATTTTTATCATTTTGATATTTTTAATATTCGCCAGTTCCTTATTAAAATTTGATCTAATCAAGTTTCTCTCATTTCAGATACTTTACGTACATTTGTAGCAATTTTTGGTAAAGGTTGCTTAATGGGAAATTTTATGTGTCTCTTACTTTACACTGTGGAATTGTTTCCGCCCGAAGTAAGAGGAATAAGTTTAGGAGTTACTTTAGGTTTGAACCAGGTCGGAGCATTTACATCTCCCATTGTATTATTGTTGGAGGTACGTATTTGTATATATATATATATATATATATTGTAATGTGACCATTACACGGCTCGATAAAAATAAATAAAAAATAAAAATAAATAAATATATAATAATATAAAAATAAATTTTATAATTATAAAAAACATGGTGCGAGTGAGAATGTGTGTGTGAATGGAAACCAGTTTCCGGCTGTGGGTGATTACTGTCATCGACGTCGCCTTTAAGGGACGCGCGCGATGATGGCTGATCAAACGGTACTGATTGGCATATCGAACGCGGAGGAGATAACTTGGCAGAAGAAATGGAAAATTAGAGGATTCGCAAGGGAGGATGCGAGCTAGCAGTTAGAGTTTTGAGTTGGTCAACGTTTGAGCTCGAGTCAACGATAGATCTTCAGTAAAGGAAGAGGGCCTCAGGTCAAGATCGAATTCGTTACACTCATAGCAGTCGTCAAAATTATCGACCGCTTCATTTTCGATATTCTCGGAACGCAATAGTTTAAATCACGGAAAAGTCCGATCAATTAAAATTGGTATAATAATTTCGAATACCGCGTCTCCTCTCCGCGTTCGCCGCCAATCCAGGACGGAATTTCCTACACACGCCTACCTATCATCAAGGGCCATCCGAACAACCCGCAGTCGTCGCAGTGATACGTAGAAATCATATTATTTTAAATTACTCGAATTGTATATGCGCATTTGTTAATAATTGTATTTACAGCGGTCGACCGTTCCAGAAAGATCGGTGTAGGTTTAAACAATATACATTAAATCAAATCACCTTTTCATTAATTGTAATAATAATAATAATAATAATAATATAATAAAATTTAATCAATTTCTAATTTAAATCCACGAGCTCGTTAGGAACTCGTGGTTGGCATCCCTGGACAAAGCAAAATTATTAGTTTAACAACGGCAAGTACCGATACATTTAGCATCCCTGGTGGGCAATTAAAATATAACGCCTAAATAACAATTTTTACCGTTCCAATATATATACATATATATATATATATATATATATATATAAAAATAAAAATAATAATAATAATAATAATAATAATAGTAGCGAAAAAAGGCGGAGAACTACAACTTTCAAAAACTTTTGAAATCAAATTTATTTGATTATAAATACTTAATAACTAGTGTTCTACTTCTGTAAGTCAAAAAATGCTTTGATTGGTGTTGAGGATTGAAGCAAGACTTTTAAGTATTGCTGAACAACATGTTCATCAAAATGTTTATTTGTAATATCATTATGTGGTTTTTGAGAACACTAGATAAATATTCGGCAAAGTAACGTATTTCACCGCGTGCGTACACTTCTAATCCATTCTTTAGAATCCTTCTGGGAGAGAAATGTTATATTATGCTCTTTTAAAATACATTTTGTTGTTCTCCGTAATGAGTTCTCTTTTGTGCCTAATTTTTTAAAATGAAGTTGGAAACGTGTATTTTTGTATTCTGTAATTTTCGGCTTTTATTTTGTTCTTTAAAAAATTATATCCTTTGCAATGAGTTGAATATTTGAGAGTTGCCACTTGACTCGTATTCTCCTTCTTGCAGCTATCAGTTTACGAATCTGCGCTGGAAGACAGGGTTCTTCCTTTCTGCTGCATATATGTATGGAGAACCTTGCGGAATTTATAGTACTTTGTCGTAAGATAAGTCCGCCGTGAATTTGCGGGCATTGTAATATTTCTTTATTCCTTTAATGACAAAGAAAACAAGTATATATCCGGTTACCTGTTGAGATGCGAAGCCTGTATGTGGATTTTTCGGAGTCTATGACTGTTAAGTTTAAATTATGTATAGTTAATTTTTAAGATTAATCTTAAGCTTTAGTAAATATGCTTGTCATTGAGGTCGCCTCCAAATATGACTTTCTTTCTGAAACTTATTAAATGGAAACTACATTCTTTTTCAGTTATTTTGTATCTTGGGAGAGAGAGAGTACGTCGCTGCAAATAAAATATTAAACAAGGAGCTACTTAATGTGATTTCAATAATTTTCATTTTAAGAAAAGTAACCGGAGTAAGAAAGGAAGAGTTTTATTCTCTGCCTTATTAGTACTACAGCTTTGCCCTGGGCACGGATTGTTTCACCTGGGTGGCTATATAGTTGTAAGTAATGTGGTCAGTTAAGAAAAAAAATTATTAACTGAGGTTAAGTGAGTTTCCATTATTAATGTGTTATATCAATGCGCGGTTTTGCTTCAGAAATATTTCTAACTGCTTTGTTGTTTGCTAATATTCCATTTGCATTCTATAATAGAATTGAAAGA
Organism: Icerya purchasi; assembly: GCA_039619475.1. Lineage (NCBI taxonomy): Eukaryota > Metazoa > Arthropoda > Insecta > Hemiptera > Monophlebidae > Icerya > Icerya purchasi. The sequence goes on from CM077115.1 coordinate 546,632,412, forward strand.
GATGAGACTGAGTAATAGAAGTAGTTGTTTTCATTTTGATTGTAGCATATTTTCTATGACCTTGGAAGGAGATTATCATTGTAAATTAATTTAAAAAAGCAAATAAACACTCAGAAATTTGTACTCCAATCGGATTTACATACTATAGAAATTAAATTGGTTTATTGAACTTTCATTTTTTGCTAATTTTGAATACATCGGCCTAGTTTCTTGGGTGGTATTATTTATTTGTGGTTTAATTCTGATTAGTGAATGAAAGTTCGTGGCACTCGTATTAGGTGTTTTATGTGTTTTATTTACTTTTGTGGATAGATTTAAGAATATTAGGCTCTCTTTGCAAGTTAAACAACTTCTGTAATTTGATGTATGTGACTTATCACAAATAGCACATTTCGAAGGCACGTCACATGGGGTTTACTGCAGTTAGCTGTGTCATGCTTTTTATTACGCCTTTATGAATGGTAAATTGTCATATTTTAATGAAATAATCACAGTTTTGACACCTTGTGCCTTGTAATGTTGGTTGACATTTTCTCGGTTCTTCCGTTCAAAACTCAGATTGAAGAAGGGTGCTCAGTTTGAAGATTCCTTTATTTGATGATGGCTATATAGGTCAATAAAAAAGAGAGAAATAGGATGTTTTGTCTTTTTATGTAAAATATTGTTTATTAACTTTACTATGTGACCTTGCTTTTCAAGTCCCTCTTTCATTTCAGTGGTTGGAGTGGAGCGATGCAAATGTTGGAACATAGCATGAGAACTCCTGCTTTCAGATAGCTGGTAGATGAAGAAATTTACACTTTTCGTTTCTAAAGATGTGCAATGTTTCTGTAGATGTTCTCGGTTTGATAGTTAAATCTCTCTTTGATGCTTTAGAACCAAAAGATTGATTTGGAGCTGAAACATTCCGTTCATTCGTGTAAATTGCATATAATTCATAATATTTTCAACAAGAATTTATGGAGGATTTATGTATGTCGTCATTACAGGTTTCTGCTCCATAGTCTCTTTACATTTTATTTCTGTATTGATTGCTTCAGTTCACAATTCTTAATTGCAGTCTGCGTCCGAAGGTTCTCCTCTTCGAAACATTGAAAACGATTATGCAAAGCGCTAATTTGTCATTTTTATTTGTATATATTGTTTTTTTTATTGTGTGTGAGATATTAGCATCCTTTAACAGTTTATACTTACAAGAATCATCTTCCATTGTACCGCTTGTTTTCTTAACAGTTTAATAATTGTTATTTACAGAGCACTGGGTGGTAATTAGTGCGATCAGTTTAAACGTTCGATTAGTGACCGAGGTAGGATAGTAGACGACGAGTTAATAATTGTAACATTATTATCTATGTATTGTTGCGGAATTAGATTGATGTGATTTGAGCTTACCGATGCGAACGGCTGAGTCGACAGGAAAGTTCTTGCCGGGCTTCAAGCAGATAAGGAGAACGTGATAACATCAGCGTTAGTTGTTTTTTTTCTTTGGACGCGTCAACACAGGACATTTACCCAACACAAAGGACTAACAAATAATGAAACGTAGGGACTTGAAAGTTAATTCAGGAAGCGATTAGAAATAGAAGAAATAATATAATGAACAACAGAAAGAGAAGGAAGAGCAAGAATGAAGTGGGCACAGTAAGGGGTCGGGAGGCCAAGGCCAAGCAAATTAGAATAAAGGACTCCGCGTTCTGAGGAAATACAAGAGCATTCGAATAATAGAAGGTGATTTACATCACAAGTCAAATTTAAGATAGGAGGACGGAAGGAATACAGACCGGACAATATTAAAACGAAAGAGGGAAGCAGGAAGCAGACTGTGATTAAAGCGGAGGCGAATTATGGAAAAAATAACAGAACGGCTGATGCAGAGAAAATTATTAAACCAGGAAGAAGTGGCTGGATATGGTTGTATAGCAAGGTAAAATGAGTTAGGATTAGAGAAAAAAGGACGAATAAAGATCCGTCCAAAAGTCATGGTGAAAACGATAAGAGAGTGGACAGAGACATTGGGAGGGGAATCTGTCTATAAAATGGCCATTTACTGCAGCTATGCATGCCAACGAATCGGTAAGATCGTTACCAACGATGTCGCAGTGGCCCGAAATCCAGAACAGGTCAATTAGGATAGAACGGGATGTTAATAAATTACAAATTAAGGAACGAATGTAAAGAATAATAGGATCCGGACGATGGTTTAGGGAACGGAGATGAGATGGCTGATAAAACGCTTTTCGAATCAGAGCATATGACGAATTTTGATAAATTGGATGTTGAGAATATAAAAAGGGTAGCACGTAAAATAGCCATGGATTTAGCTAAAAATATAGAAATAATGACGGGAGTTGAAAAGATTCGGAATAGTTGATATCAGGAAGAATAAAAGCAGCTCCGACACCTGATGCAGATTTTGAGCCATCCGTAAAAACCGTGCAGTGAGCTGGAAAGAATGAGTATAGAGTTTGGTTAAATTCCTTATGTATTACAGGAAACGGAAGAGATTTAATGTTCGAGGGAAGAGAAAATAGCTTGGGAGAAAACGACAGTTCTAAGAAGTTGTAAGTGAAGTACGGGGATTTGTTACAGGATAAAGTGAGAAAATAGGACAAGTCGGGAGGATATGTGTGAAAGAATTGGAATTTTTCTAGGAGAAAAACGCCAGTTGTCCAGAATATATTGATAGGAATTCCCGAGTTTCGAGTGAGGAATATGAAGACGTTTAATCATAAATCTTTCACTAACATGAAGTCTTCGAATAAATAAAGGAGAAGGAAGCAAGTTTCGGCCAGGAGAGCAGGAGTCGGAGAAGAATTCAGAGCACCAATGCAGAGGCGAAGACAAGAGTTTTGGATGCGATCAAGTTTGGTAAGGAGGGATTTGGGAGCACTGGCATAAAGAAAATAACAAGAAAGTATAATGGATCTATAAAGTATGAGGAGAATATACGGATCGCCACCCCATTTCCGGGCAGACAACGCTTTTAGGAAATTTAATCTCCCGAGAGCCGATGTACATAGATAGTTTATATGATGGCAAAAAGATTACTATTAAGAATGACACCAAGGTAGGAGAAAGAGTTAACTAGAGGAATAGGGAGTGGACATAGGAAAAGGTTAATTAAGGAACGGTTAAAAGGACGAAATGTAAAAACTACAGAGGCAGACTTCTCAGGGGAAATAGAAAGATGAAGAGAAGACAACGATAATTCCGAAATAGCAAGGGAGGAATTAAGCTCCTCATTGGCAGAAGAAAGATTATTAGAGGAGGAATAGACGGGAATATCGTCAGCGAAGAATAAGGACTTAGAAGGGATATTAAGAGTAGCAAGACTGTGAAAGTAAATGTTGAAAAGAGTAGGACTCAAGCACGATCCTTGCGAAAAATTGATCTGGAATCGTCGAAAAAGGGAGTAGAAAGACGAATTGTTCTATTACGGAAAAGATTGATAATTAAAGTAGTAAACTCAAGAGGGATGTTAATGGAAAGAATTTTATTCTGTAGAGAAGGTAGGTGAACATTGTCAAAGGCAGCGGTGGCATCAACAAACGCGGCGATGGTAAATTTCCTGTGAATGAAGGATTTATAGATATCGGAAAGGAAAAGGGATATACCGTCAGTGGCACCAAGGCCAGAACGCAAACCAAACATATTATCGGGAAAAACATTATTATATTCTAGCCACCAGACTAGGCGTTTATTAATCATGTGTTCGAAAAGTTTTCTTAAACACGAGGCTAAAGAGATTGGACGGAAGGAGTTAGGTTTCTTTTTCGGGATAGGAATAATAGTAAAGGAATTCCAAAGTGGTGGAGTTGCAGAAATGTACAGGAAGGAATTATAGATTGACAAAAGTGTTTTGAGTGCTAACTCAGAAAGGTTCTTGAGGACAAGGATATAGGGATGCCGTCTATACCTGGGCTAGAATTAGAAGCACTGATCAAGGAATCGTAGAGTTCATTGAAGCTGAAGGAAGAAGAGAAAAAGTGAGCAACGTTAGTTAACGAGCAACACATACAACTTCACTTTACTATCCATTACAATTTAATTTAATTTTCACCACGGTCCCGGTATAGTTTTTATACAATAAACGTAAAAAAAAAAAAAGTTAATTCAACTTTTCTTTCATAAAATATACCTAAGGTCGCAGTGTGGCCATAGTGTTGATTGTAAATTCTGCTCATTTCCTTTTAACAGAATGGTAGGCGCTTTTTTCGCAGTCGTCGCCATAAATATGATTAATGTTTCATAATTAAGAACTATAAACTTTGCTTTATAGTGATGGAGAAAGTCATTGAACTTTCGGATAATTGTTTACGGACGCTATGTGTTCTATATAACTGTGGTGCTTGGTGGCTCTAACTGCTTTTTAAACATCCCGTGTTTCTTCTTCCTTAATTATTTGTAGCCAGGTTCCTTTATTCGTACTGTGGGCTCTGTAATTGCAGACGTGGCCATGGTATGGGACAGCTAACTGCTTTTAACCTTCGGCAATGTCATTCCATTTCTTTTCAGGATATATACGTTTGGCATTTTTCGACGTTGATTGTCATTGTTTCTCCATCCTTGGTATAGCGTTCTTTGTCAGATTCCATTTCTTGTTACTCCTAATTGCTACTATGTACACGAGTGTTGATGGGTAATCGCCTATTATTGATAAGCCCAGGGAAAAACCCAAACAAGAAAAAAAAAAAAAAAAATACCTACGTTCCTGTAAGTTACAGCTCCGTTACAGACATATCAGGAAACTCAAAAACCCTAACAAAGAGAGGCTGATCCTCTTTTTTCTTTAAATCATTTTTTTCTACAATTCCGCTGTCTTTAAAATCTTATATGAAACTCGTAATTTAAGATAAAGTAACAAAGTATAATAGATTATTAGTCTAAGCCCTTAATTAATTAAGCCGGAATTATTTTAGATTAATTGTAAATAAATAAATAAATAAAAAAAAAACAAACCTCATGGACTTCTACGTTAAGGTGAAGTTTAGGAAAAGAGCAAATCTGTAAACTTAATTAATAACTTAGACAAGGGCGTCGCCAGCCGATGGGCCAGGGGGGCAAGATGTCTTTTCAGCCGCCAAAAGGATATGAGTTATAGAAAAAATAAAATTTATAAGTTGTAAAGGCTTAATATTTTATTAAACAAGAGTAAAATCTTAATTAAAACATCATTTTCGTGGGTTTCTGGCAAATTATTCATGATTACGCGCCTATGAATACTCATTATGGCCAGTTGATTAAAAAGTTTCAAGGCTCCAGGGGGGGGGCAGCTGCCCCCCCTGCCCCCCGCTGGCGACGCCCATGAACTTAGAATAAAGTTCAAGCCGAAATCATATGAACTTCAATTAGTTCTGGCTAAGAAAGGTGCTTGCGACAAGATTTCTTGTCTTTATATATCAAATTTTTCGGAAATATTGTATTTTTTTGTTTTATCTGTTATAATTAATGTTCATTGTGCATAATCGCAGAACGTATCATAAAAGTTCGGGATTAGTAATAATTTTCCTTCTTTTTTTTAAATTATGTTTTAATGTTATATACCAACAGATTTCACTTACTTTGCTATTTGCGGTATTTTTTTCAGGACGCTTCGGTGGATTTTTAATATTTTCTAAAAATAAAAAATAAAGAGTTATTACGAAATAAAGTTATTCGAAAATGAACATTCGAAAGCGTGTATTATACGCGTTCAAGTAATTGTTACACGCTGTAACTATTTGTACAAATGTATATTCATAAAATCAACAGAATTTAAAAAAGAATTAGATTCAGTTTCTTCTAGATAGATATACTCATCCACGCGAATTGCGAATAAGCGAGTAGAAGCTAGTAGAAGCGATTTTTTTTTTTTTTTTTTTTTGAAATAAGTTGTGGGTCTGAGCGAATGACTCGCGCCACGCGAATAATGTGGTTACTGTTCACGCGAGTAGCGAATAATCGGATTTTCCCCGTAGTTTAACATACTTCATTTTTTACTATCAGTCTCGGTTTTGCGCGTTAAGATAAATCAACAATGTCTCATTTATTTCTGTTCGAAAACAATTTTTAAGATCCAAATGTTACAAAAACAGTTTAAAAAAAACAACGAATAATGTAATTATTAAAAGGCGAACAATAGATGGCGGGATTCCGTAATTTGTACAAACAGCACTGTTGTTGGACGAAACAGAATTTTTCAAGTATTACAAAATGACATTTCGTTTACATTTAAATATATGTATTTTGTCTAAAATAGAAAAAAAAAAAAAATTATGAAAATTACTAACAACGAGTTGAAAGTAATTTGTTCAGCTGAAAGACTTTCTATTATTACATTAAGGTAAGTACAAATTACAAATAAAAATCTTCATTTAGAAATCTATACACGCATCGAAATTTAAAATTACAGAAACATATTATAATATATCTAATTGGTCCAAATTATTTGAAAAGTCGTCTAGTTGATAAGGATAGCTGATCGCCTCACTATATAGCTTTCGTTTTTCTGGGTGAAGGTCCTCGGTTAATGAGCCCAATTAAAAAAAAAAAAAAAAAAAAAAGATCCGACACTCATACTAGACCCTACGAGGCGGTATTTATTGATGACCGACTATATTTCTATTTTTATTTTTATTTTTTTTTTCTTGTTTGGGTTTTTCCCTGGGCTTGTCAGCAACCCATCAACATGTGTACATAGCAGCAATTAGGAATAACAAGGAATGGAATCTGACAAAGAATGCTATACCAAAGATGGAGAAACAATAACAGTCAACGTCGAAAAATGCCAAACGTATGTATCCTGAAAAGAAAAGAAATGACGAAGGTAAGAGCAAAAGGAGTTAGCTGTCCCATACCATGGCCACATCTGCAATTACAGAGCCCACAGTACAAACGGACAAAGGAATCTGGCTATAAATAATTAAGGAAGAAGAAACACGGGATGTTTAAAAAGCAGTTAGATCCATTAAGCACGAAACCTATATAGAACACAGCGCTTAGCGTCCGTAAACAATTATCCGAAAGTTCAATGACTTTCTCCATCACTATAAACCAAAGTTTATAGTTTTTAATTATGAAACATTAATCATATTTATGGCGACAACTGCGGAAACAGCGCCTACCATTCTGTTAAAAGGAAATGAGCAGAATTTTCACCGAACACTATGGCCACACTGCAACAGCAGCGCTCGCAGTGCCGGCTGACAAGGAGTTCCCCTATCTACCGTTAGGGCCGCAAATGCGATAGCGAGCCCGCAAAATTAACTGCGAGCTGTGCCTGTTTGTGACTGTAACTGCAACATCAGTGCGTGTTCTTCGTTTAGAGAGGAGTTCGTTGGAAATCACTGGACACGATAAGTTAGGAATGCCAAAATGGGAAATACTGAAGGGCTTAGATATTAATATAATGTAGTACAGAGGATAGGAATTTTGCTACAATTGGTATGATCAACGTTGACTGTAATGAGAGAATAAAGGACACACAATATGGAGTTGGAACATCATGTGAGAGAAGCTCCGCGTATAGAGCTGCCCTTTCCGATGATAAAGAGGAGCATTCAAAGAATACATGATCAGAGTCACATACGACTGTGTTATCGATACACAGCGGACAAATAGGAGAGGACACTATGGAGAAACGATACAATGAAGCAGGAAGTCGACTGTGACCAGATCAAAGACGACAGATAGCAGATATGATGAGTCGGGGAAGGTGCGGAAAATGTAGATACCATGGTTGAGTAGGTGGATTAGGGTGAATGGAAAAATATTGTGAATTAGGACTGGAGAACGATGATTTATAAAAAGATTCCCAATTAGCCTTTTGGATACTTTTTGCTATATTTAATAATTCATGAGAATGAATCCGTCCGACTGGCCGCCCAGAAGAAATAGCCGAACGAGCAAGATAATCCGCCTTTTCGTTGCCCGCAACTCCGGCATGACCAGGAATCCAAAGAAAGTCGATGGTTAATGAGTGCAATCTGCAAAGGCTGAAAATCAGTGATCGGATGCGCAGAATAATAGGATCAGAGTAGGAAGGAACATATGGAGAGGATATACACTGAAGGGCGCTTTTGCAATCAGAAATTAGGAGGAACATTTTACATTGAGGAAAAGATGGAATGAGCTCAATGGCACGTAGTAATGCCAATGTCTCCGCATAATAAATTGAACAAAATGAAGGAATTTTGAACAGGCTGGAATGGTTAAGAGCAGGAATGTAGATAGATGCACCCACTCCGTGTGCCATTTTGGACCCATCCGTAAAAATTAGGGTATGGTTAGCAAAGAATGATGAAACTGCCTGGTTAAATTCATAAACTGTTGCATGAGCAGGGAGATATTTTACATAAGAAGGCAAAGAAAAAAGATTAGGAGAAGGAATAACATTTAATATCTCAAACTGGAAAAATGGAAGTTTATCGAAAGTTAGGATGAAGGGCGAAAACTTAATAAGACGCGAGGCAATGTGGCAGAGAATGGGAACCTTATTAGAGGAAAAACGCCAATCTTGCAAGAGAGAAGAATATGCAGGGACAAGATTGTTTGGGTAAATATGTAGACGTTTAATAAGGAACCGATACGCGAGATAGGATCTACGAATGGATAAAGGAGCCACATTAGCCTCTGCTGAAATCGCAGGAATAGGCGTGGATTTTAAGACTCCTAGACATAAGCGCAGGGCTGCATTCTGAACTAAATCTAATTTAGCTAGGGGAGAACGAGCAGCAGTACCATACAGAAAACAACAGAAATCAAGTTTGGATCGAACAATGGATTTGTAGAGCATAAGAAGTATCATAGGATCACCTCCCCAATGGGAAGAAGACGAAGACTTTAAGATATTCAAACGTTCTAGAGTAGACGAATGGAGGTAATTAATATGCTCAGTAAAGGATAAACGACTGTTCAGAAAGATTCCTAAGTAGCGGAAGGAGGAAACAACAGGTATAGGTGTATTGTCGATATTTATGTTGATTGACTCAGGATTATAGGAACGAAATGTGAAAACAATGCATGAAGATTTTGGAGGAGAGATATATAGATGGATTTGAGAAAGAGAACTCTGCAGAATGTACAAGGATTCTTGCATGTTATTGCAAGCATTTAGAATGCTAGGAGCAGTTGAAAAAAGTAGAATGTCATCTGCAAAAAAAATAAGGAAGTAGAAGGTAGATTAAGAGAGGCGACACCAAGAGAATAAATATTGTAGAGCGTAGGACTAAGACAGGAACCTTGCGGGAGGCCTCGAAAAACCTTTCGTGACTCTGAAAAAGAAGGAAATCTTAGAGTAACAGTTCTACTTAGGAAAAGACTCATGATTAAGGATGTGAAGTGAGAAGGTAAATTAATAGATAACATTCTGCTCTTAAGAGTTGGAAGGTGGACGCTGTCAAAGGCACTATAAATATCAACAAAGGTAGCTAGGGTATAATTTTTTTGGATAAACGATTTATGGATGTGGGACAAGAAGAAAGAAACACAATCAGTAGGACCTCGACCAGAACGAAAACCATACATGTTGTTAGGCAAGACATCATTGTTTTCCAGCCACCAAACCAGCCGCCGGTTCAACATGGATTCGAAAAGTTTCCTCAGACAACTTGCAAGAGAAATGCAACGGAAGGACGAGGAATTAATACCCTTGGGGATGGGAACGATGATAAAGGATTTCCATGACGGAGGAGCGGAACCTAGATGGAGAATAGAGTTAAATAGATTTAAGAGTATTTTAAGATAATATTCAGGAAGATTCTTAAGAACAATATAAGATAATCCATCTATCCCTGGAGAAGAGTTAGGATTTTTCGGGAACGCTGATAATAATTCATTAAAAGTGAACGGAAAAGTTAGAAAATGCTCAGAATGGCTTGCGGCAGAAATAGAAAGGTCAAATTCATCAAAGTTAGGAACATAGGGCGGAGCAACTCAATCAAAGAAAGCAGCTAGCTTGTTCTCCGAAACGCCGGAAGTAAAGGGATTTAAGGACTGAGGGTTTCGGAAAGCCTTAGCCAACCTCCAGATTTGTGAGAGAGGAGTAGATCTAGAAAAGGAAGAACAGAAAGCAGCCCAAGACGCCTTTTTAACCTTTTTGAGAGTAAATCGGAATTTGGCATTAGCTCTTTTGTGAGCTAGGAAGTTTTCCAGAGAAGGAGCAGCTCGAAAAATACGAAACGTGGATACACTGGCTTGGTGTGCAATTGAACATTCCGCATTCCACCATAAGGACGAGGCGTAGGATCGCCTGATGCTCCCAGAAGGAGATTTTTGTGGAGGAGAAGACAAATCTAAAGCTGATGATATTAACTGAACGAAGTTTTCATACTGAGGCGTAACATCTAAGTTAGGATCAAATCTGTAGGAAGAGGAATCCAGGAACGAACGAAAATCAGACCAATTAACCTTTGAAATGTTCCAACTAGGAGAACGGGATTCTTTTTTTACATGAGAGGAGGAAGTCCCATGAACGGACACAATGATAGGAACATGGTCACTACCAAAGGTTCCATCAAGGGTGTTCCATGCACATTTCAGGCTTAAATTAGGAGAGGAGAAAGTTAAGTCTATAGAACTGTAGGAATTTTGGTTTTTGAAATATGTAGGAGAGCCGTCGTTGAGAACCACAAGGTTGTAGTTTGAGAGTAGAGTTTGAAGGAAGGAACCATTTCTATTTAGTGACGAACTACCCCAGGCGGGAGAACAGGCGTTCCAATCCCCGCCTATGATAAATGGGTGAGGTAAGGAGTCAAGAAGGGAGGAAAGAGAAAGATCCTTTAGGTTACACAGGGGAGGAATGTAGACAGATACAAGATGAAGGGGATGAGAAATATTAGCGAATGTGTGTGAGATAGAAATATGAACAAAGTTGGGAGAGGAAGAAGGACTAGAGCCACCTTTGATGTCTAAATTGTGGGAAGAAAATGGAATGCCGAACCTAATGAGGATAGCTGCACCACCATAACCATCTTATTCTGTATCCGTTGCAATTGAGATCGAAATTAGCCCCTACTGTTAATGCTTGTTCTGTGAAGAAATAGGGGAAAAAATGATTAGGCGAATAAGCGAATGAATTGAATCATTTCAGATTCAATTCATTCGCCATTCGCTCGTACTCGTTTGTATTCTCGCGAGTAGAATTCACGTAACGGTATGTCATTACTTTCAATGTAACTAAACATTCGCATGTGCTCGGGTCTATTCGCATGAACGGTAACCACGGCCTAATACATGGCATTGGTATGCATTGGAATCGCTAGGTAATCATTTTGAGAACAGAATAATTGAACCCCGATAATATACGATTGAAAAAACATTGTTGATGAACACTGCTTGTGCTACAAACGAACTACGATTTAGTTTGAATTCCTTTGCCTGTTCTTATCAAACTTTTACAAGCTTAATAATTCGACTACTTTAATTTTGAGGGTGTGCTGGATTAAAATTTGTGTCTTTTTTAATTTTTGTGTTTTCAGAACTTATTGCTGATCAATTTTCTCTTTTTTCCAGGTAAAGGATTTTTGGCTAAATACGCCATTCCTCGTATTTGCAGCATTTACTATTAGTTCTGGTTTGTTATGTTTTTTTCATTTGCCGGATGCTCAGAATGAAAAACCTTCCAACGCCGTACATCGAATCGTAGAATAAAAGAAATCGGCCGTTTGTTTATACTGTTTTTTTTTAATTCTTTGCTAGTTTTTTGATAATTTTCGATAACTTCTTAATTAAATATAAAAGTTTTGTATTAAATCTGAAAAACAATTTCATTCTTGTAAATCGGCTGCCGAATAGAGTTCATTTTGTGTAATAAGCAACTGTAAAATCATTTTCTTGAGAAATAAGAACTGCAATGGAAAGGTAAAATAGGTTACATGTATTAAGTAAGTCAGCGCCCTTATCTGCGTGGGACTAAAATGCACACTAGAACTAGTTAATTTGCCCCTAGCGCGGTATGCTTTCAGAATATAAATTAAAAATACAAAAAGGCTAACCAGAATATATCTACTTTAAACCTACTGCTAGCATTCTGTGAACAGCATTTTGTTGACTGGAAATTATAAACTATAAACACATCGAGCGGAACTCTACACTGCCTGTTGTTGACAACTACCATTAATATTTGCAATTTAATGTATTTGATTATGCCGGGGAAAAAATTAACAAAAGATAAAAGTGCCGATTAACGGTCAACGAGCGTTTAGAAGCGAATTAAAAGGGAAAGGTCAACGGAAAAAGGAGTCGAGGTCGTGCGCCGACTAGATGGATGGACGCGGTGTGCACAGCTACTGGTCGTACCTTTCAGGATTGTGTACACATCGCAAGGGATCGGAATTGTTGGCGCAGTCTGATCAACCGGGTGACAGATCATGGTCACGATAAGACATGGGGTGAAACGATTCGATAGATAGAATTGCGTCTGAGAATCTTATAATTACTTCATTCACGCGACCATTTCAGTTTTACAATTTATCATATATATATATATATATATATTTTTATTTTTTTTATTTTTTTTTAAGAAGGGGTACTAATCCACACACTGCATGTAACTACCTAGGTTATCGCAGTGAGTGGACCCACGTTTTAAATTAGACTCCTCAGCTCGTTAGACTCTGAACGAAAGTCATGAGATTGTTGAAAGCGGTAGGGGTATTTGAGAGGATGTCTGCAAGTGATGTAATCTGGCCGCGTCGCAACCCATTAAGACGTGTGAATTTCAGCAGGATGTGCGAAACTGATGGATATTCATCGATAGAACAAAGTGGGCAGTTTTTAGAATCATATAAACTGGTAAGTTTTTAACTTTTACTAATTTCATTACTACAGATATATGTAGATTTTTAATGTAATGTACTTGTAGATGTTGTTTGTTAATTAATTCAAAAAGTAATATAATATATAAACATAAACAACAAACATTAAATTGACCTAATGAATATCCTAGAAACGTTTTTTGTAAATACCGCATCTCTAGCAAGAAAAAAGTAAAGTTTAAATGTAGATAAATTCCTAAACTGTTGATTAATATTTATACACTTATACGATAAACAAAAATAACTATAAAATAATTTTTTCTAATATATTAAAATAAATACGTCAGTTTAAGGAAACGTTATATCATCAGCTAACACAATACAAAGTACACTTAAAGAGATCTAATTTTTTGACATACTTTGTATTGTTAGCTGATGTAAGCTATGCCCGAAAAACGTTTCTCCTTAAGTTGAGGTATTTCAATTTGAATTTATCAAAATAAATTATTTTATATATGTATATATATTTTTTTTTATAAATTTGTTGGCCTTGTGAACAGCGGACGATTACCCATCACGAAAGCAGAACGTAGGACGATAGGAAAATGAGGTCGCCAGAAGAGTTATTCGGAGAAGAAGGAGACGGCTAGAACTACTGTGAGAAAATAACAAAAGAGATCGATACTAGAACCCATACAACTAGCAGTCCTAAGGGAAATGAACGTAAGGAAGGGAAATATGAGGAAAGTGCTAGAGGAAAGTGCTAGCTCATGTCTTGCTAGCCGTTTTACCTGTTTATGGTATATCATATATCTGTATGAAACTAAATGCGATCTAACCAGCGTAAAAGGAGAATCAGTCTTTTTCCATGACTCTGACTAGTGAGCAGCGCCCACAGAAAAATCCTCATCTGACACAATATGGCCGCAACTGCAAACACAGTGCCCAATGGAACAAGAAATCGCTATTTCGCACTATGATTGTGACTGCAAAGAAGTGCTCGCAATACTCGTCCAGAAAAGCAAAATGATTTTTTATCCCTGATTCAAACGGCAGCTGCAATCTTACGAAATATTAAAGATAAGAAGGAAAGCAACTCTACATCGGAGGAGACCAGCATGATCGCTAAAAGATAGCGTAGAATTCATACTGGCCCAGAAAGATATACACCACCTTGACCCAGTTTAACTATGGCCACCATCCGAACACAGAGATCTACAATGCACTATGTAAAGGCGGTGGAAGAACCAGAATATTAAAATAGGATGAAGGACTTACTTAAATGTTTATGCGAATTAAAGACTAAAAATTTTAGCAATAGTGTAGGAACAACTGACAGTGGGGGAAAGGCGAGTGGAGCTATTAAGGGATAGTAGATCTTCTGAGTATAGAACTGATCTTTCGGAGGACAAAGATACCCATTCGAAGAAAATATGATCAGCGTCACAGTCGAGTGTGTTATCTACGCATAACGGACAAAGAGGAAGGGAAATAATAGAAAATCGATAAAGGGAAGTAGGAAGACAGCTGTGACCAAAGCGAAAAAGGCCAAAAATAGTAGAACGACGAAAGTGTGGGAAATCTAGGAACCAAGAGTGTGAGGGTGGAAACGGTTGTACAGACAAATATAGGGACCGAGAATTTGTAAAGGGGAGAAGATCCGTGTATAAAGATTTCCAATTTTCAAACTGAATTTTTTTACTATTGCTTAGCAATTCGGAAAAGGGAAATCGCTGGACAAGACGCTCGGAAACCAAAGCCGAACGAGCAACGTAGTCAGCCTTCTTATTACCATCAATCCTAGCATAGGGACCCATAGGAAGCTTATATGGAATAAACGTAAGCGAGAGAGGACGGAAATTGAAGATCGAATATGTAGGACGACTAGATCTGAGGAAGGATGATTATAAGTTTATATTAATATTTTGTTTGTTATTTATTTATTATATATTTATGATATATATTGCTTGAGTATAAAGAAGATGTGTACTTGCCGCTTCATAATCCTTTAGATTTTTCCCAAATGCTGGAAAAGGTCGTTGGTTCTAATGGTCCCGAAACCAAATAAACCCCGGGAGTCCTTGTCCTCCTACAGACCAATTAGTCTTCTTAGTTCGATTTCCAAGTTACTAGAAAAGCTAATCCTAAAAAGAATTAATCCCATACTAAAAGCCAGAAACGTAATTCATCATCAGTTTGGGTTTAGAGCGGAGCACTCTACGATACAGCAGTGCCACAGATTAGTGGACGCAATTTCCGCAGTGTTGGAGAAGCAAGAAGTATTCTCAGCAGTTTTCTTTGATGTTGCTCAGGCATTTGATCGAGTCTGTCATGAGGGACTGCTATATAAACTCAAACAGTTACTGACCCCTGATTTGTACTTATTCCTTTGGTCCTATTTATCGGATCGTAAGTTCATCGTAGAAATTAATAGCACCAAATCCGATGAGAGGAAAATTCTGGCCTCGGTTCCGCAGGGTAGCCTCCTTGGACCAGTGTTATACTCAATCTACATCGCTGATCTACCTGTCTCAAATCAGACTATCTTGGCATCCTTTGCAGATGACATAGCCATACTTGCTTCTGATACCAATCCCATTTATGCAAGCCTAGCAGTTCAGCAACATATGAATAGGATCCAGATATGGGCGGACAACTGGAGAATTAGGTTCAATGAACGAAAGTGTCAACATGTCTCCTTCACCAACAGATTCACAGCATGCCCCAGAGTTAAAATAAATAACGTTCGAGATCCAACAATCGGACTCTGTGAGGTAGTTGGGGATGTACCTGGATCGAAGACTCACCTGGCCGGTGCATGTTGCGCAGACTTGTCAAAAAGTGGCTGCTCGTGCTAGACAGTTGTACCCCCTGCTAGGGAAGAAGTCTAACCTAAGTCTTACCTTAAAAAGATCTATATATCTTACCATCATCGCACCCATTTGGAAATACGGTTTGGAACTTTATGGGAATACATGCAGAAGTAACCTAACACGTATCCAAAGGAAGCAGTCGATTATCCTGCGCACTATCACATCAGCGCCTAAATACGTCTCCAACGCAACTCTTCATAATGATTTAAAGATCCCGTTTATCCAAGAGGTTCACATCAGGCAATGTAAAAAGTTCTTCGAAAAATTATGTAAAATATATCAACAAAATGTATATTAGAACACTGCCGGGTGGTAACCCTAGACGGAGGTTAAAACGTCGGAAATGGTGCCGTGACGCTCTTCCGATAACTTAAATTAGATATTCCCTGATAAAGCATAATGCATTTATTAAATGCGCAAATAATACCAGCAGGAATCTATGGGCCATACTGAACCGTATGGCTGCCATGGTACTCGAGCCAGTACAAATTTTCACCCTTTATGGTAATTCACAAGGTTACACGGGCCATGCTCTGCTGGACATCGCGTTAACTAGATACACTTAATATTATATATTGTAATAATCATGCTTAGACAATAATATGCTATGATGATCACTAATAGATTTTGTAGGGTTCTATGGGCCATACTTTACTGTATCGGTAGCCATGGTGATCTTGGCAGTCTGTAAAAAGAATTAATATCTCGAACCTAGTCCCTCACTGGAGGGTTGGGTTAATGCCTGGGAATTACGTTATATTCCTAGGGTGTAAGTAATCAGCATATGGTCGAGGTCACGAGCACTGTTTGTGGGTTTACCGGTACAGTGGGAAAAAAAAAAAAGATTTTTAATTGTTTTACTTTGAGAATTCTTAAAACAAAACAGTACTGCCGTGTCTGTTGAAGCGATACCCGTTTTATGACGTTTATTTCGTTCGCAAGGATGCCACCGCGAAGTTTATTTCCGCGGAAGTAAAATATTGTATTTTAATAATAATAATAATAATTATTATTATTATTATTGTTATTATTATTACTACCAAAGCTCGAGGAAATGAATTTAGATTTAAAGTTTTATTGTAAAAGCGCTTACACCAATCTTACATGGCCGATCGAACGCTAAAAAAACGCAAGTAATTAGAATAATCCAAATATAACAACAACTACATACATAAATTCGATACATATCTCTAAATTGGCCGGGTGATGCGGTTTCTGCGGCGGCGGTGGTCCGTGTTTCACTGAGTCGGTTGAACTGCGAAGGAGGACTCGCTTCGCGATAGCTTTAGATTGCTTACAATTAAAATTACCAGTACTTTTATCGAACAAGGAATAACAAAAAAAATGATTGCCACTATATTCGATCGGATATATATGCATCAAGAAAGGTCTAGCACAATGTAGCGTGCACCGGCATCAACTCGCGATTAATTTGATTTACTGCTTTGACCGAGTTCAAAAATCAGACTGACCCGAACTGTCCAAAGGCGATTCATAGAGCGCTGACCCTCCAACTCCCTCCGCGGTGACTCTGCTCGATTCGTACAATTACGCTTTGCCGAATCATCATCCGCAGACGACGAAACATTGCTCCATTTGTCCCGGCCGACAACGGGATTACACATACACACACACTTTCGCACCTCTTATTTGATAATTTATTTTTTTTATTCTATTTATTTATTTATTTATTTTTATTAATACCGAATGTAATGTACACATTACACTGTATAGTGTATATATATGTATATATATGTATACTAGTTAACCCGGCGAACTTCGTACCCACCCAGAACCAATAAATGTTGTGTTAAGTTGTCAGCAATTAATACTCAAAATGAATTAAGTTCAATAAATGTACAAAAATCAAAATGAAAAGTATTTTAATCACATTGAAATAAATGTAATTCACGTGGCATCAAAATCAGTATAAATTTACTTTGAAAAATTAAAGTAAATTACTTCGCAAAGATGTTTTTTCAGTCTATATCAACAGCTAACACAACACAGAATAGGTACACATTCAAAATTTATATACTTTTTAATCAAGTGTGTACTCTGTGCAATTAGCTGATGATGAGCTATACATAAAAAAACGTGTTTCTGAAGTAATTTAATTTCTTCAAGTAAATGTATACCGATTTTTCGGATTTCGTACACGTATAAAGTACGGAATCCCAATAAGATGGTTCAGAAACGACAAAAATATTCAATTATACAATAGAGCTCAGGAACGGTTTAACTTATCGGAATTGGACCATAAATTACAATTAAACTTCTATCTATGACAATTTACAACTTTATGCTGAGCGATTGCCCTGGGCTACAAGAAACCATCTGGAATATATAGTATGGCATTTAGAACGACCTGAAAAATCACTCCCTTAAAAAATTCATAATAGATAACCCTTTAAAAGCGAAATTTAAAAAATAAAACTAAACACAGCAGCCCTTTCATAAAATTCAAAAATTACGGTTAAAAAATTATTCAAACCTCCTTTTGAGCCAAAAACAGCAAAAAAAAATGAATTTTCTTCATAATTTTTTTTTTAAATTTTGTATTCTGCTATTCAGGGCGGATGCAAATCCAAAAATCAAATATCATAAAAATCGGTCCAGCCGTTCTTGCGTAATACATGGTTAACTCGATTTTGTTTTATATTAATTACAACGTAATTCTTAGGCTACCCCCCATTCGAAAAAATGTCCCAATTTTATGTAACGCTAAATGTCCCAAAAAAATGTCCCAACTTTATGTAACGTTTGTTATATTTTATAGGATTTTTGTTATTGTTATTTAAAAAATGTCACAATTTTATGTAACGAAAAATGTAATGAAACAATATCTTAATTTTATGTAATGAAAGTTAAATGTTAGGATAGGATTTTTGTGATTATGTTTTGTTTTCCTTTTTGTGTTGATGCCAGTAAGAATTACGTTGTAAATTTTAATAATTTTATACAAAGTATAGAAGAGAAAGAGACATAAATAAAAGCAAGAGGGGTCAAGGGGCACAGCCCCTTCCAAGGCCAAAATGGTCGAGTTCATATATATATATATAGCAGACCCGGCCACGCGTTGCTATGGCTAGTTATAATACGTTGAATTCGTATTATACTAATCCATTCAATACAGTCAAACTAATGTTTACCAATAAAGATAAAAACGTTTTAGCCAATCTAAAAACACACAGGCGAGAAGAGATTGTATTAAGCAGAATCCGCATCGGCCACACAAAACTAACACACGGACATTTACTGCAAAGTGACCCTCCACCATCATGTGTGTTTTGTGGTATTCAAAGTCTGTCCGTTGACCATGTCATCTCCGCATGTCGGAAACTGAACAAGGAGCGTGAGAAAGCTTTCTCATCCGCACATATGAAAAGAATTACTATGGAAGAGGCGCTTGGTAATGATGAAGCTGCAGTCCAAAAGACGTTTAGATTCTTAAAAGCTGTAAACCTTTTCCAGAAGATATGATTTTTAGTTTACGTATTGAAGAATTATTTGTAATTATTATTTTTTTCTTTTTCTTTTTTGATTCGATTTGATTTCTAAAGTGTGTAATTTTGTAAAATATATAACTTTCCGTTTTGAATTGTAATGTATAGGAGACGCAAATGACCTAGAAGTCGAGCGTCTATAAATAAACATATAATTTGAATTTGAATAAAAACACACATTATCAATAAACGTGTTAATTCAATTCTGCTTTTTACACAGTTATATTTAGTCACTTTTGGCAAAAATTATTACATCTGATATAAACGTATGTATCAATTCAAAATTACAGTAAAATCGTAAATTAGTAAATACGAGTAATACAATAACGGGAAGTACCGACATGCTTCCAAGTTAAATTAGTTCTATATTCATGATGTTACTGTTTTTTTAAAATTTACTATGGCTTTTAATTACACTCCGCAACTGACTTTAATGTACTTTGTGAAAATTGTACTTAATATCAACAACTCCTTCGGTTATTGATATCAACTATCGCTTTTGAACATTGGAAAAATGTTTAAGCGAGCGGTTTGCTGGAAAGTGCCACCGAAGTAATCTTACCGAATTTAGAAATAAAGATTGTTTAACGTAACCTAATGGAAATTAGCCAAAAAAATTTAATATAAATGAATCGATACTCGGGAAAATAAGGTTTGTTAGATTGAAAATAGAAAGTTTTACTCCGATAAAGTAAAGTAAGTCCCATATATCCCCTTGATAAGGTATCATGGATTGTGTAATTAAGCTTTTCACAATGTACAAAGCCGAACGGCACTAATAAAAATAGGGGTCCAGTTCCTTTCTCCCCTCAGCCGCCTTTACTAAATAGTAATCAAATGGACGCGATAAAAATAAAGCGTCGTGCTCAATTTAATATAAAAGAGGTCAGTCATTGAGTTTTAAACTCGGCCCAGCAATCGCGTCGTTATTAAAGGAGCAAATGAATCCCAAATTTGTAATAATAGAAGGTATTTTCTCCAGCAAATCAGTTATCGAGCACATCTCTGGTTGCTATTGATAATTTCATAAATGACCTTGATTCTAAGGGAAATGTTAAAAACGCTAATTTCAGAAAACATATAGGAATATGTACGCAACTGTAAACATTTGTAGAACTTGCAATCGCTAAAATGAAGTTATAAGGATTCTCATTCCTGAATATCCACAAATACTCCTTGGAATCCGTTGAGTTTACTCGGACAGAGATTGATGCGTAATATTTTTATTAGGGCCATATCGCTTCGACCTCGCTCTTTTTCCAAGTAGATCTATTTTAATGTTAGTGAGTTTTTATTTTTTCATTCTTTAATTAATATCATATTTAAGGCGTAAAATAATTGTTGAATCAAAAATTAGAGTAATTAATTTGTTTAGAAAATAGATCAGTGGTTTTCAGGTTTCTTTTTTTTTTTTCGTTCATATGTCGCTTAAAAATTATTTCCTTTTATAAAGACTTGAAATGTTAATTACAGGACAAAGCCGAAATGTAGCGAGACCAAAACCTACCGAAACTGAAATAATCAAGATCAAAACGGGACCGAAACGTTAAGGGCGAATCGTTAGAACCTAATCGTTGAGGCCAAAACGGTAAAAACCCATGTTTACCATTTATGCAAATTAGAAATACACCTTACTTTTCCGGGTCTATACGATTAATCAAATTATAAATAACCGGCTAAAGTTGAAGATGTACTTTCACAAAAACTTGATGAGACTTCCATGTTTGAATTACTAGCGGTGAAAATTAAACTTATTAAAAAAAGATAAAATATAAGTACAAACCTCTTTAAAATTTAACCTTTATTTTTAGAAAAATGTACTAAAAAAATAAAATAAGCAACATTTTGATAGTGGGAGCTCTGATAATGTATAACCAGTTACAAAGTTTACATGGGTGGATCCTAATAAAGGTAACATCGAAATTATCTAAAATATATCATAACGCCATGTTTTTATAATAATTTAAATTAATTTAATAAATGTAAAAGTTTATCGCAAAAAGTTAAGAGAAGCAATGTATTACATACAATCTTGCAATGACCAGCTTTTACATCCTGTACATTAATATAATTATCATAAATGTGTGACATAATCTGCATTATGTATATCAGATAATTCTAATATTACCATTATTAGGATGGACACATGTAAACTATGTGATTAGGTGAGTTTTGCATATTCAAAGCTGTTAGTGTCAGAACGTTATGTATTTATTTTTTTTGTACATTTTTTAATAAATTTTTTAAAAATTTTACATAATTATTTTTTTCTTTTTAGTGATCGTTGGAGTATGTTAACCTGTACTTCTCAGATAACGCGTCATTATTAAAATTTCTTATTCTTAGTGGTTTAAAAGAGTCTAGCTCATTAACGAGAAGTCCATTTAGAGATTTGACCAGACTTCAAGCGTTTTACACTTGTCCAGCAGCAAATAGTTCGGTCTCGTAAGCATAACATAATCGACTGTAAGTTGTAAAAGTCCAAAATTGTCGAAATATTCCTTTCAGCTGTAGTGTAGCTATATTTAATCGGAAACTGTTCGAATGCAGGTGAATGTAGTACACGTACTCGCACCAGAATCAGAAATGACGATAGAAAGC
Source organism: Icerya purchasi (assembly GCA_039619475.1). Taxonomy (NCBI): domain Eukaryota; kingdom Metazoa; phylum Arthropoda; class Insecta; order Hemiptera; family Monophlebidae; genus Icerya; species Icerya purchasi. The sequence goes on from CM077115.1 coordinate 546,654,126, forward strand.
GATTGTTTAAGATAATTTTAAATTCTTGTTAGTTAATTAACATTGAAAGGAAAGTGGAAAATATTTCCTTTTCCGTTCTCGGCAATTTCACTAATTAATTACCACTTACGTTCACGACAATGGTTCCCCCCTCCCCCAGTTGTGCGGAATTTGATCACATTTGATGTCGCAATCATTTGCCATACCAGCTACCGGTAGTCAATAGGCTAGGAATGGTTACTAAAAAAAAAAAAAAAATATGTCAAATCACTTAAGAAGCGATGAAAATATCCAATTATCAACCTTTTAAACAAAAAAAAAAAAAACAAACTATTAACTAAAATGAGACTTGATCAAAATTATTTCATCTAATCCCTGTTTCAGTAGTAACTAACACTGATAATAGTTTAAATCGCTGGCGTTCATCACCCTTTTCATTTCAAAAATTGGGCTGCTAAATTTTAAAATGCTGGAGGCTTTGTATTTTTCCTATACTCTAATAACAAAAAATTATCGATTAAAAAAAGAGAGAAACATTCTATCTATGAATTTTTTTTTTAATACTTTTTTTACAAAATTGGTGAATATGTTTTTTAAAATTTGTTACTTTAAAAAATACAATTTTGGGACTTACAGAGAAATAAACTCTTTTTAGCTACCATAGAAGAGGCCATACTTGTTTCCAATTTTTTTTACATTTTGCGAGTTTCGTATCTTTTCTGTATTCTAATGAATATTCGTCGATTTAAAAAAAAAAAAAAAAAAAAAAAATCCCTCTTCATTAGCTAGAGAAATTTTTCTAAATTCTTTTTCTTCTAGCTTGATATACGTATTTTTCCAATTTGAGTCTCCTAGAGTTTTAAATTTCGGACGCTTCGTGGTTTTTCTATATTGCAATGACGGAAACCGGTCGATTAAAGGAATAATGAACTCTCCAATTACCACAAAAAGGGCTGGAAATATTGTCAAATTTTTTTCATTATTTTTTAAAAACCCGCCCCTTACGTTTAAAAGTTTTAGGAATTTCGCATTTTTTCCGTACTCTTGCAGTGAGAATACAAAGAAAGTACAATATAAAACGGCTGTAGATTTTTTTTTTTTAAATTGTTGCCTTGCATCCTTGATATGTCTTAAAATTTTAAATTTTGCGGGTTTTACAAGTTTCTGTATTGTGAAATTATAAAAATACGTCGATTAAGATAAAAAAACAATTTTCTTTCTATTAAAAAGCGAGATGTGGGCCATTTTTTTCGTTTTTTTGTTTTGCAGCTTTGTAATATAAATATGTACATGTTTAAAATTTTTGTCTGGATGCGAAATACTGTTTCTTTCTCATTACCGTATTTTTTTCCTATTTATTTCCTCCTCTTTAGAAAAAAACCGAACAGGAAGAAACGTCCCAGTCCACTTCCATTATTTATAATTTATTAATAGCTTTAATAGCATTAATAGCAATTAGACATCTTTCCCCGTCAGTTATCGTACGGAATTAGACAACATTTAAGAGCGTGGGGGGGGGGGGATTTACAAAATCCGCTGTTACGTAAAATATATACTCTATTTTTTAATCAATGTGTACAAGAACCTGTCGTCGAATAATGAAAATTTATTATCTGCTTGTAGATAAACTTGGTATCGCTATCATTTCGTGATGGTGAAATATATGTTATTAATTCGCACTTTCTTTACATTCATTTGGTGTTTTTGTTTCGAACTCGGTTATCGTGTCATTAATTGTTGAAATTTTAACGTTCTGCTTCGTTTCAAATATGTTTTCCTGTAAGTAAAAAACGAAAAAAATGAAATCAGTTTACAAACGTTATGCCCATAACTTACACTGATGTTCGATGAGGCTGAATTGAAAGGTATGCGAGTACTTTTATCGTCTCACTTTTAAATGTATTTAATGTGAAATTATTTCATCATCATCAAGTCCATTGTCCTACGTAAGAACATGGTGACGTCATATTTTACCGTTTCCTCCCATTTATTTCGATCCATTGCTACGTGGAATGCTTCTGACAACTTGTACCTCCAATTGATGTATTTACTTGATTAGCCCATCGTAGTCGGCATTTTCCTCTGGGGGGGGACGTTTTCCTTGCACCTTGTCCTGTATAATGTTTCTTTCCATGGAATTTATGTTCCTGGCTATATGACCGAAGTATCTGATCATATTCCGATTTATTTCCTGCAGGAGCCTGGTTTCTATCTTCAGCTCTTCTCTAGAATTGATTTGTTGGTTCGGTGTGCGCTATCCGCAGCATTTTCCTGTACATTCCCGTCATCTCAAAGGCATTTATCCGAATTTCATCTTTTTTTTTTTGATAGTCCAAGAGATTCTGATGCATATTTCACAATGGGGAAGATCACAATACGTGTTAACTAATTTTAACTTGGGGTTCTCTTCGTTATATCTGTGTCCTTCCACATTTTTTTTTAGTTTCGTTGTTGCTGCTCTCGCTATTGCGTTTGCGGATTTCTTCTTCACATCCTCCTGTATTTGTAATGAGAGATCCAAGATAAATAAATTCGTCTACTACTTCTTCGTATCCTGCAATTCCTTTCGTTTGCGGTTGATTCCTCGAGGGGGGCTCGGTCTACCATTATTATCTTTGTTTTTTCCTGATTCATTTCCAAGCCGTACACACTTTCCACTTGTGATTTTCAACTTATTTATGAACTCTGTTAACTCTTCTTGAGATGATGCTATCAATACTATATCATCTGCGTATCGGAAGTTATTGACCTTATGTCCTCCCATTGTTATTCCTTCTTCCCAGTTCTCCAGTATTTCCTTCATTACGTATTCGCTATATACATATATATATTAAATAATATCGGAGATAGAATACACCTCTATCTAACACTCTTGAACCGATTTTAAAAAGTTGCGACTTGATGTTATTAACCTTAACAGTACTTATGTTATTCTTATATAAGTTGTTAATGTGATCTCTATCAGATGCTCCGGTATTCCTGTTCTTTTCCAATATTTGCCATAATTTGTTCCATATTATCTTACGAGAAGTCTATGGAAACATAAGCATGTTTCAAGTTGAAATCTATAAGTTGTCGAATGTTCAGAATTTTCTCTCTTGTCCCTCGACTTGGCATAAATCCAGCTTGCTCTTTTGATATCTGCGGTATTATGTATCCCTCATCAAGTCTTATTATATTTGGTAGAATTTTACTGGCATGCGCTATAAGCGCTATAGTTCTATAGTTTTCACATTGCAGCGGCGATCTTTTTTTTTTTTTAAATATGGGGATAAACGTCGACCTGCACCAGTCTTCGGGACATTTCCTTGTGCTACATATTTCGCTACATATGCTGCGTATCAGATTGATTCCGTCATCGTCTATTTTTTTTTCAGAGCTTCTGCTAATGTTCCATCTTCTCCCCTCTTCAGCTTCTTCGTTGCCGCCGTTACTTCTGACTTTAGGACTTCAGGTTCACTTCCGGTTCTATTTATTATTTCCTGTCCTACGTTTATTGTTTCTTCGTTCCTGTATAATTTTTCACAGTACTTTCTCCATGTTTCAGCTACGCGAATCGGGGTTCTTTCTGTGTTTCCTATTCTTCATTTACAATCGCTTCTGCTTTCAGTTTGAATTCCCTGGTCAGGTACTTCACGATATTAAAAAGTTTTTTATTTTCATTATGTTCAGCATGTTTTTGGAGGTCAGTGTACATATACTACACTAATATAGTTGTTTTTATCCTTATTGCACATCCTTTTTATTTCTCTATCTTCTATTTTTTCACTGTTTCCTGTTGACCCTATTTTCGTTTTTAAGGTTCTTCTTTCTCCTATCAATTGTATCGTTTGGGAACTCATCCAGTGTTTTTTCTTCTCTATTATTACATTCCTGTTTGTTCTATCTATCGCATGCCTAATCCACTCCTTTATTTTATTCCGAGTTTGTCCTGGATTTCCTATGGGTTATGTGGTATTCTATCTATAGTTAGCTGTATACAAAAGTTTTCGGCATTCTCTGGTATTCTTTTGACTGTGTTTGTTATTATTCGATGTGTTTTAAGTTTTAATTTGAAACTTGCTTTTAGCATTTTGTGATCCGAACCGCATTCTGCTCCTGGTTTTGTCGTAGCATCCCTTATACAGGACCGCCAGCGTCTACTGATTAGTATGTAGTCAATTCGATTCTTATACCGGCCGTTTGGGATTGTTTCAAAAATAGTTTATTTAAATGATGAAAAAATTCATTAACCGGCTAAGTAGCCGTTTGTTTTATCTTTTTGCTCAGAGAGTTACATTCGATAACGAAAGATGAAGGTAAACTACCACGAAAATTTTTTTTATTCGGCACGCACATAATGTGTGTTAGAAAATACAAAAATGAATAAGACTTCCTTTCATTAAAAATATATGCGAAATGGTCTTTGTTTCCAGACTTTAAAACCATGAGGAGAAAAAAGGAGTCAGTTATATTTTAATCCGATTGAATATCGTTAATAAGAAGGAACAAGTAAGAAAAGTGATGAGTATGGAAGAAAAAGACAGGATAAGAAGAACGCTATATGCCGGAACAAGTCCAAGTTTCATGAACAGCGAGCAGAGCTCTTGTAAGGTATGATGGAAGAGAGAGAATCTAAATCGAATTTTATAGAATATGACAGAGAAGGATTAAACTTCGCAAGGGTTTACTAATGTGAAATGGAATTGAAAAATTCGTGCGCCGTCAATTCCCAAACGACACAAAACAACTTTTTCTTTTTTGTACCGACTAATATATGGTTCAGGGAAAGGTGGAATCCTACATCCAAAATAGCTTATTGGTCTTGGGGTATTTTTACAGGTGGGGTAATTCTGTTCTTCTTAAATTAGCACTTTCAAGAATTTAGCAAAATCTGAAGAAAATGATACGAAATTTTCGGTGAAGGGGAGCAGCTGGCTGCTTCCTTAGCGGTTTAATTAGCTAGCTTGTTATCGCTAATGCCGCGATGACCCGCTAGTACGTAAAAGACTAAGGACTTAATAATTTGGCGTTGATTGCGAATTCGAACGTTTTCTAAATAAGTTCAATTGATTTAAACTCGGAAGAGAGGCTGGAGAAGGACTATGGGAACGAGTATCGGACGCTGACTGATTCAACAGCTACCGCAACTTATGAGTATGACTTGGAGCAATTGGCGAACATTCGACAGAGTTTGGATAACTAGATGTAGTTTCCTGAAAGGCGTTGTTTCGTTCAATACTAGAGGTGGTAGATTTTTGTCTTTGTCTTAGAGAGATCGGTTCAGTTATAGCAAAAAGGTTTAAGCTGCGAGAAAAATCGGAAATGAAAATCTGGTACGCAAGAAGAGGATTTGCTGAGATTAGAGAAATTCCCCGCAAAGTTGAGAAGACTATTATTCCGTAATAGACGGATTGGTAAATGATGTTCGAAATAATGTTCCAGTAGCAATTCGAATTACCGTGTTGTAACTTGCATTTGTAGTATAACGCGCGCAGAAAAAAAGCAACAAGGTCGTGTAAATTCTGAAAACTTGCATATTAACAATTTAGCAATCACTGCTGATCAGTTAAATGTTAAAAAGTTCGAATTTGATTATGCTTAAAAAGTGAAGGTGGAAAGTTTTGATGGAGAAAAATAAATTCTATAGCGTTGTTTTAGAGTCTAACATCAAAAAAGTATCGCATATGATAAACACTAGAGAGTCATGTGCGTCCTTCACTTGTCGACAGTGCTAGCACCACACTGAAGGTGTAGGGCACTACTATATGAAGAAGAAGAGCCGAACACTAAAAAATATTTAGATTGTCATTTGAGGGAATGCATAAATGTTAAGGTCTCACAGATAACCACATTGATATTTATCTAAGTATAAAATGTTTAAAACCATACAATTTGTGAAAGCAATAATCGCAAACAAATATTACGTGAGCGAATCTCCGGGGGGAAAATCTTCGCTGTATATCAAAACAAGAATTTTTCAAAATGTATATAACTTAATTATAAAAACACAAATTTAAAAATTTAAAAATTCGGCTGGTGTCGAATATCTAGATCCACATTCATATATTCTTTATGTGTACACGAATATTATAATAGTTTGTACTGATCAATATTTTTATTATTTTAATTGGTATTTTTATAATTAAATTATATATCGATTAATATCGCGAATGGGTTAGTTTATTTACACGAACCTACGAAAAACACGCTCGACGGGTGACGGTAATTTCTATTTTTTGAAATGTATATATTTATTTTTACTTACATCAATTCGTTTCGTCAAGCTAATGTCGACAAATTATTTTGTGTTTATACGTTCTAATATCATAACTTATACATAAACACATCCTAGTGTAAAATTCTGTTACCTACGTCTTATTATACTTGTAATCTATTTTCTTTTGTTTTGTAATCTATACGTTTCTTTACCTTTTTCCTTGCACCTTAACTCTTATTTTATGTTTATTATTTTTTTTTACATTTCCTTCTTCCTGAAACTATTCCTTTATTTTTCTTTTTCTTTCCCCTATTTTTTCCTTCTCTATTATTGGTTCCTTCGGTATTTTATTTAACATCCGAGTTATAATATTATATTTGTTTGTTTACTCCTCGTCTTTGTTCTTGCTAATAGCAGTTGAGTATGTGACTTTTTTTTCTCAGCTCGTATTCTGTTGTTACTTTTTCCGCCAATTCAATTTTCTTTCCTGTTGTTACGTATTCTCAAATCTTTACTAATAAATACATTCTTTTTACGCTTGTTACGGCTTATTTTTTTAATTATTTCACTTTCATTATGATTTGCCGTTGATGTCAAGTGTGTTTTATTTACGGTTTATCCATTTTCTCCAAGCATGCTTTCCTCACCATTCCTCATTTCTGTGTTCCATATCTGATTCTTGAACTAGCGCATAATGAACTAGTTTGGATGTTGTATGTATGTGTTATATATTTCCTCCATGTATATAAAACTGGTGGTATTGCCTTAAAATTCTTCGCAATATGTCTATTCAGCAAATAAAAATTCTCTTGAATTTCAAATAAAGAATTCACGAAGCCAATTTCGAGAAGATCGTGTTCAAGAAAAAAGTTGATATTTATAACATATCAACTTTAATAATAACTATTTTAATATTAATGAACGGTTATTCTTTGAATTAGCAATGTTCTAGTAAGTGGCGAATTTACATACCCGTACGAAAATGGTAAATGAGTCGGTTCGAATAAAAGATGTAGCTATTGTTCTTTGTTTGGCTTTCACCAACGTCATTACACCTTTTAATAACGCCGGTCCGACATTTTTTAATTACCTTCCGAAATTTAGATGCAAAGTAAGTAAAATAATATTTTATTAAATAATCTAAGCGTTTTCCGAAATCACACGGATAAATCATCTCTTAAAAACCAAATATTCCTTTTAATCCATTATCCATGTCACTCTAATAATAATAATAATAATAATATTGTAATCGTAATTGTTAACTCCTTTTTTTTTTATATTTTTATAATTTCGGAAATAATTTTGATTTTTAAGCTCTTTCCCGTTATTTCCATTACAACGAATGCCTACAAAATGTACATTTTTAAATTTATCACCTAATTTTTGAGAAATGTGATTTTTTCATAATGTTATCTTCCACCATAATACGGAGAATAATTTTACCAATAACTTTTTCTTTTTGTAACAGTAACTCATATTATTATTATGCTTGACATACTTTGTGTGCTCCTAGTGGAAGCTGCGACAGCAATCCCGTATATGCTATTCATTTGGTATTAGCGTTGTTTAATGATAGCAATTAAAAACTCGGTTTTATACTGATCAAAGAAACTAATTATTGGTATCACATTTGACTGATTCGCACATTCTACAGAAGTTTTATTGTGCGCTAGTTGTATAGGAAGAGATTACATGTGTTACAGTTTTTGTTTATTACAATATTACTTGTCCGGCGATTTTGGTAATAGTTTGGAGAGTGAGAAATGATATCGCTACAATTTAGAATGGAAATTATAATATGCTTTTTCTAAACTTTAGAAATATTAAATTGTATACATCCCCTTCATTTAATTTTGTTGTATGTCTGCATGTTTGGAAGTGCGTATGGGGTGTTCAATTTTTTAAAAATTACTATTTGTGGATGAATTACATTTTTAAGTATTTTAGTGTAAATTAAAAAACACTATTATTATTATTATTATTATTATTATTGTGTCATATTCAGCTTTTGAGCGTCAGAGACTACCTCTATTCGTACATTTCGATTGTACGGACATAGGCATAGTGCCCTAGGTAATACATGCAACGCGAGTGTACACAGACAAGACTACATTCAAAATTGATTGTAGCCGCCTGTTATCGCGTTACAAAAGCAGACCCGTGTATGTCTTCTTTTACGTGACTATATCTTTCTTTTGTTTTTGTTTTTTATTTTCCCATTCCCGACATGGCGGGTGGGGTAACTGTATTTAAAATAATTGGATATATAAAGAAGCAGAAGACCAGTGTACTTAAGTGAAAGGTGTGTGCATGTGAGAAGTAGCTGCAGGCAAGTAACAGAAATATTTTGTGTATGTGGTAGTCCTCTGCGTGCGTACTTAAACTTAGAATGGAGTCCCATTAACCAGGAAAATGTGTGTAATGATGTTTGTGCAATAGGTATATGAGTAATTTAATTATTAAATGCTATAAATATAAATAATAGTGAAGTAGACCACGCCGCTTGAAGCAATCAATGTCACGGGTTCACAGTTGAATTAAGAATTTGAAGTCATGAATTTTTTAGAGTGAATTTCTGGCGCATTGCTCTTTCCGCAAATTCAAGAAAGGCAACGTAATTATTCTTGTGCAGAACGATTGGTTTAGGATACTGGTCTATCTTGAAGGTCTCACGCAGAGAAGAAGAGAAGGCGAGACACTCAAAAATGGATTACTCCATTGTTTAACCTATAGTAAAGTAACGCAATCTCGGACAAGGGAGTAGTCATAACAGAAAGAAAAACATTAAAGTAACGCTATGCTAACATACTGGTTTACTAGATACCTCTGAAGAGAAATCGACGTATCTCATTAAACGAATCAAAGAAATCAGTATAGAAGCGAGCCTAAAATTAGATAGCACTAAAAATGAAACTAAATAGGGCAGAAAGTTACTCGTCTCTCTTCATCTTTATTCTTGATCGCAAAAATAATTAATCTAGCCAAATTAGCTCCAGCTCGACTTGAGAAAGTATGGAAAGATTATCATATCAATTTATCAAATGACCACTTAGGGAATCACTTATATTTCCGGAAGTCAAAAGAAAAAAAAAAAAAAGTCAATTCCCTTGCTTTCCTCAGAAGATTTTCGAGAGAAATTTTATCTTCATCAGTATTATTCCTTCGTGTATTCAATTTTCCATTCGTTCTGTTCATGTACATAAATCAGTGAGTAAATTACATAAATTGGTAAAATTCGCATTCTCATAGCTGGCCACCTTTCCGTTAAAATTCCATTCTCAAATCACCTACTGTTTTTTTTTTTTTGTTTTTTTTTGGGCTTTAAACTCAAATTCCACCCATCGTCTGTTTCTTTCACTTATTCATCTCAATCGTATGTTATACTATTAACTATACCAATATGTCCTACTTCTTATAAAATCATAGACTGCGTGATATGTAATCGGTAGTGAAGGGATATAATTCATATTATATTGTAACGGATTCGATACCTACCTTTTAGCGAGGTTCGAATTATAATAATATATTTCTCTGATTAAAATCATTTATTTCGTGATTTATCGAACACCGCGTTTTATTCGACGTAATCGCGGATCGTAGTGGGTATATCGGAGATGCTTATCGGCTAAAACCGAAATTCCCGGGCACAGTCGAATGTTGCGTCAGGTGAGACTGTGTGCGTGTGTATTGTTGGTAGCGGCCGATAGCGGAGAGTACTCTATGAGTCCGGGGCGAGTGCGTGTCGGGTAGAAGCTGCGCCGAGAACATTGAGCTGAGGGAAGTTTATAAAATCCCGTTAAGACAGAGAACGCGAAATATAATATAAAGGTATTCTAGAAAAATCGGCGTTCGAATTATTAATTGTTAAGTTAGTCGGGAATTTCCTGCTTTCGATAAAAGTTTTAGTTTAGGCACACACCTGTGATGTATATTTTAATCGTCAGTCGATATTATATTAATTTACTGTTCTGTCGCGTGATTCGAGCTAGTCAGTCGATGTATGGTCGTGGCTTTACATCTGTCCGCATTGCACAATACACGTGTTTTCGTCTCTGTTTCTAGTCATTGAATGAACAGCTTTTCAATTTTTTTATGTAAATTTTTCTTGTTGTCTCTCGTTGAACCGTTTTCTTGTAAAATTTTGTCTTATAATATACATATGCAATTTGTTTCGCTAAAATCTCATTATTGGACACGTGGTGGGCCCGTGACATCTCCACTGGAGAGACACTGCCGCCGTCGAACGGCGGGTTTCGCGTTCCAATTTTTTTTTGTTTTATTTTTTTCCACAAAAGCCTAATGTTTTGCTAGGCAGAGCTTTTCCGGTGGTGGCAAGCCATCACACTTGCCACTGGCGCCCGTCATATTTTTTTCTACTTTTTTACGTAATTTTTTAAACATCGGGAGAGAAGAAAGCCGATCTCTATCAACTGGCCCCCAAAATAGGAAGAATATCGATTTCTATCAATATGGACACGGGATATTCAGTAATAATAACGCTCGATGGAGATCAGAAATGTGCGAAGTGTAATAAGAACTTTCTAAGAACATGTGATCCGCGTCAGCCACTTTATCTACGTCCCTTGGATGAGTACAGAAAATCAATCCACCGGATTTTATATAGAAAAGCAGGCAACATATTTGTCGCAGTGCGTAATCTACAGATCGCCACATAAAAATTTCTTGTATAGATGTTCGAGTATGACAACCGAGAATACCATGGTTTGCTAGGGATATTTCTGTGAATCTTTTTGTAATATTTGCTACTGTTGTTTGATGGATTTCATTTCAGATTTTAGTTGGATATTACGTCTCTCCTTATTCTTCGGTAATTGTTTTTTTTTTTTTTTTTTTTTTTTTTTATCCCTTAGCATTCTCTTCGCACTATGTTTTTCACCCAAATGTATAATTTTCCAATCTGGAATGTTTGACTTTGACTCTTGTTTTGACGTTGAAGTTCTCATCATCTTTCTTCTTTCTCAATTGATGACGGGAAGGTATATATTAAGGAGAGAAAATGTCAACAATTATCAATCCATTTAAAGGGCGAAAGCGTTTTTATTAGCCAAATGTAATTTTTAAAATGTAAAGATTAAACATATATAAAAATTCAGGATTAAAAATATTCTGTAAACCTAGCGTAGTGCGCACGAAGTTATATATAAATGTACACTATTTTAACATATCATTTACCTTCCCATCCATTGTTTTAATATTCCATTAGCATTTTAGATCATCCAGCTACCGCCGGATAATTGGTTAGGCAGTGATGCTTCGTTCGGGTAGGACCTGGTTCGAATACCGCCGCCGCACATTAAAAATATACAAGAAATACCTTGAGCTGTGTTCACGTCTATAGTTTTAACGAGCCGGAAGAAAAAAAAACTTATCAATCGGTAAACAGGTTTCTGAGATAATATATTGTTATGAATTAGGGTTTATTCGTGAATTCTGCAAAATTCTTGAGTCCCTGTTCGGTGGTTCGACAATGTTATGAATTCTACTCTACCAGGTCTCCTTTACAGGTGCTTATGTTATGAATTCCACTCTACCAGGTCTCTGTTACAGGTGCTTATGTTATGAATTCCACTCTACCAGGTCTCTGTTACAGGCGCCAATGTTCATGAATTCGGGTTAGTCCTCGTGTCCCTGTTTCCGGGAAGCCAATGTTGTGAATTCCGTTTCACCGGTCCCTCCTTACGGGTTCTCGTCCCTCAGTTCGGGGCCAATGTAACAAATTAGGGCATTTTGATTTACGATATTTTGATATTCTTGTTCTTATAATGTTCTCGTGGAAGAACTTCGTGATATCGATTAAAAAAAATGTTCTCTTTTAAAAGAGACCGAAACCCATGGGCGCCAGTGACATCATGTGTCACAATCTGATTAGCTCTCTTAACGGCAGTAGGCTTTTTAATAAAAAAACAAAAAAACAGGGAAACTCGGTCAGCTCGATATCCTCGTAGTGTAAAGGATACGCGACACAATTTAACCTACGTCTCTCTCTCTCTGAAGAAGATCTCACAGCGGCATATGCCCAGTGTTCGTTTACGATAAAGCACAAGAAAAGAAATAATTTAATTTATATGTATATATTTAAAAAAAACAAAAAAAAAAAAAAACTTCCGACTAGACAAATTTATATACGAAACAAATAAATGCGATAAAATCATCCGATGTTTTATACATATACAGTGATACGGAGACTAACAACTTGATTGGCGATTACTGATCGACAGACTAGCGTATACTCAATAATGTGTATCTCTTAATCGGCGATAAGAACAACTATTGTTTGTCGAATTATTCTCTGATAACAGATAATTGTAATATACCTCTGTCGTTCGGTGATATCCCACGCATGCGCGGTACCTGGACGATCCCAGCTAATACATAGTTCTGCTAGCCAAACTAGACGTAGCTTTTCATAATTAATATACACACACGGACACAATCACATCCATCATCTCCGTATATATCGAGAATTTACCGGATTCTATCGCACGGCTCGATCATGAACACACACATGCACACTAACGCAGGCGGTACAACGAACTTTATGAGCCTGATAAAATCCGATACCGACATTCGGCACGTGTATACTAATTCCTTCTATAAATTAACCAAAAAATATAGCGCCGCAAAATATCAGGATATAGGAGACACAATACGGCTAGGAATACCAATTCGCAGCAAATTGGAATAGAAAGCAGAACGCTCGATTGAAAAGGGTGAACACTTAATAAACACATGTTCAGCACCTCAAACATGCTCTTCGTTATATCTTCGTATAGAACAGATGTTTGGCAAAAAGTAGGAGAAGTGGAAGTATTTTTCGAAAATGTAACTGCTTTATTTTGAACTTCCCAGTAGTATATTTCAGTGAGTGTAGTAGTGATCGTTAAAGTTCTAGTATTCTAGACAACATGTTTCAGGTTCGTAATGAGTAAGAACGTAACGAGAACACAGTTATGAAGTTACTTGCTTACATCGAGCGTAAAGAGCGGCATTTAATGTATCATAAAAGATCATTTGGACTGATGGAAGTTGATGCGGTGACCGCAATGTTTTCGTGCTCGAAAAAGTTATTTGGATTCCGTTACAATAATTACGTAAGTGGAGGGGTGCAAAAACATTTAACGCTATCTTGAATATACTACCATACATCGAAAATTTTGAAATGAAAACAAATGTTTGCATCAGTCATGTGAATAAAACATATGGGAGCTCGACTGCGTGAAATCAGAAAAACGTCCAAACAGAAGGAAAAAGTAAAATAACTGATATTTTAATTAAAAAGTTAACGAAGTACCGCGGCCTTGCTATCAGAAGAAACTTTGATAATTTAGAAAATATGAATAATTTAGTTATGTTCACATTGTATCATTTATTGTCAACAGACTCTTTACCATCAGAACTATTCTTCAGCGCGGTTTAAATGTCAGGTCGTAGAAGCCTTAGAAAAAAATGTTAGTGATGCATCTTTTCTTCATACTGCCTATTCATAAAGATTTATCTCGAGGGTTTTGGTTGATCAAACTTAAGTACCAGTTAGAGCTTCAAAGGTTCTTTTTGTTTTTAGCTCTGAAGTACTTGAGTTGAGATGTAAAAATCATTGGCAATGCTGCATACTTATCTGATTGTTTAATGGAAGATTCTCATTTGTTTTACGAATAATGCAGATTTAAATATTATAACTGGATAAATCAACGCAAATCATTCTTCGCTATGCACGATGTGAATCGAATAGCACTGCAACCGCGATCTCGTGAAAGCAGTTCAAACTCTTCGAAAAGAAAAGAGAGCCGCTAAATTCTTGGATTTTGAGGAAAATAAAAATATATTATTATTATTTGTTTTTTTTTGGGGGGGGGGGCTCAACTATGGGCATTATTCTAGCGCAAGTGAAATTTTTAAAAGTTACAATGTACGGCAGCGAGATTCGAACCCGGTTCTACCCAAATGATACACCACTGCCTAACCAGCTATGACACGGTAGCTGGCACAGACCTGGAATAGCTAATCAAAAAAAAAATGATGAATTGTCAAAAAATTATAATTTCTCAGGATGTTTTTGTTACTAAACTTTTAAATGCATTTTTCTCAAAACCTTAAATTTAAGAAAATTACAGTCCTCATTCTAAAAATTATACATGGTTATTTTTTAATTATTTATTATTTATTTATTTATTTATTTTAGATTTACATGCTATGGTTAGCAACTATCGGCTAGAGGCCCCGGTTAAATATAGATATGTATATGTTAAGTAAACGAATTGCGTAGTATAGCTTTGCATGGTGCAAGAAACTGATTAGGTTCGAAAGTATAGTAGGGTCATCAGAGAGGATATTAGACTAGGAGGAGGGAAGATTATGTGTTAATCTGAGGGAATTGAACTGAGGGCGTTCTGTGAGAATATGGAGAACAGAAAGATCAAAGTTACATTGCAAATGTCTTATGCAGTAGATAACCATGTATAAGTTGTGTATGTCCCAGTCAGAGTCTGGTAATGATTACATATCATCTCTTCTTTGTCTCAGATATGAGTCTTCCATGGTCTTACATTCTGCTTACTTTGACGAAATTTATTTTAACACGGGGTGGCCAGCTATCGTTGGTTCCATAGTGTGCCCAGAGCCAATTTTAGGTAGCGAACGAAGTCTGAAGCTGGTACCGGAGTGTCTGGAACAGAATCAGGATAACAGCGGGAGTATCTACGGAGAATTCAGCTACCATATCATGAAGTATAGGCGCCCTTAGCACATGTCGACAAATAGTAGAAAATTGACAAAAGATATTGAGTAGGAGCATTCCTTTTTCATGAAATTCTTTTCTAGTGGTTGGAATATTTGCTTCATCGAGAGCGGAGCGCTGGCATTTGTGTCTGACTTAGTTTGAGGGTTGCTGATCTGAAGTTGGTCTGGCGGGACGATTGATTTGTTTCTTTCATTATTCTTCTTAGTAGGTTTAGAATCCGCTAGATGAGGTTGAGATAATTCTGATGATTGCAAATAAATTGAAGAGAGTTGCCTTTTGATAGATCGCTGTTGTACATCCGAGTTGTTGGCCAGCATAACATCCATAGCTTCTGAAGAGGCTTGAATGTTGCATTGTACTTCCACTTTGATTGTTTTGACCTGGCTGCTAGCTTGGTTTCCTATTGTGATGAGCCAATTGTGTCTCAGAAGGATCAGAACTCTCCTCGTTCGATGGTCCGTCGACGGAGACAGCTATCTTTTTTTCAACTTCCAAAGCTTTGTGACCTATCGAGGTGCATTTGAAGCAAACAAGGTCATTGCAGGTGATGAAAATGCGGTAGTTCCGGTCGTTATACGAAAGAAGAAAGGAATAAATTCTATGTCTTCTAAATTGGAAACGTAGACTTGGCGTCTCCAAATCACGATATGGCCAAATTATTCGTCCAGTGGTTGGACTCTGAGAATCGAGATAGGCGAGGCTTATTTAAATCCAAGTTTCTCAGTTATATGTGATTGAAGGATTTCGTTTAACTGTTGATACATTAGACAGTACCATTTTCTTAGCAGACGTAAGAAGTTTACTCGCATTAATTTTATTGTTGTTAACGATAATGTAACCCCGTAAGAATATTCATAGATTCGGCGACCGTCAGTGACGAGTTTAAGAAGATTAGAATTCTATTGGTGCTTATTCGGGAAGCTGCGATAATGTTTTTTTCGGAGCCGATTAACGGTTTTATTGACTCGAAGGAG
This sequence comes from Icerya purchasi, assembly GCA_039619475.1. Classification (NCBI taxonomy): domain Eukaryota; kingdom Metazoa; phylum Arthropoda; class Insecta; order Hemiptera; family Monophlebidae; genus Icerya; species Icerya purchasi. The sequence goes on from CM077115.1 coordinate 546,670,036, forward strand.
TCCTTAAGAATAACGCCTTGAATGTACGATAATATTAAGCCTTGATCTTCGTTAGGGTATTTAAATGGATTTAGTGGAGATATTCTGTTGTTAGATTTATTTTAGTTGCATCAGCGAAAGAACAACGATTATTAATAGAGCGGTTAGTGTGTTATCAACGTTATTGAAATTATTAACTGAGCTAGCCATGTTATCAATGAAGTTAATGATAAGGAATCCATTATCTAAGTCTACCGAACGGTTACAGGCAAATACTGATTAAATTAATAAACAAACACAGAACACACGTCAACTGATAACACGTGAACCAAAACTCTTTTAATTATTTAATACAACGTGAACTTCAATAAATATTGATTTTTTAATTTAAACAATTGTTTATAAAAAGAGTTTTAGTCGCCATTTCGTTAGCTGTATGAATTTTAATTACATGCTAGGTTCATCTTGTTGGTATTTACACAAACTAGCGAAATATTTTTTAAATTTTGGTTTCGGATTATTTTTACAGCTTTTGCATGACGGAAAATCGACCAGTCAACTTTAAGCGACCAAAATGCCGCTATTTCACGATAGTTTTGCATAAAAATAGTTTAGAATATGTATTACATCGGTAATAACAAGTACTAAAAATTTCAATATACTTCTTTCTCTGCAAAAAAGTCTGTAAAAACAAATCGTTTATACGGAGTAAAAAAAAAATAAAAAAAAGCAAGTAAAATCGGCTTATGATAACATAAAATTCATACTGATCCAAGTAAATACCGACCACACTTTAATTCATTAGCAACATGGTCGTCGTTCGCGTAAAAAGGCCACAATGACCAACTGCTTAAAGAACTAAAATACCGTGATAAGAAGCAACTCATGAAAGTAATTAACCGTTAATAAGTGGTATTTAAAAAAAAAAAGAAAAAAAAGAAGTATTTAATCGTAGTAAGACTAAATGGCAGTGTGGAGAAAGTGAGAATGAAGATGTATAGTACAAAGTGAGAATAATCTTCACTTATTTTTTTTTCTTTTTGGGCTTATCAACCAGAGGACTTTTACCCGGAACCAATTAGAAAGGAAAGAAATCAATTATATATTGATAACGGGCAGTGACTCTAAGTAGAGAACTAATCTTTCGGAGGACAAAGAGGAACAATCGAAAATACGTGACCTACGTCACATCTAAATATCTTGTGTAAGGGTACAGAAAAGGGGGTAAATAACAAGGAACCAATAAAGAGACGTAGGAAGACGGCTATGACTGAAGCGAAGTACAAAAAAGAATTCCAACAAAAAAAATTATATCGTTCGGTTATTTAATTACATACGTACTTTACAAATTGTTGTAACTAATTTATTTAATCCAAAATAAGAATTTATTAAAACTTCTGCTGTTCAAAACTAACAATAGCAAAAATTATGTTACATATATTTATTTCTTTATTTAAGTTAATATTAAATGCAACAAATAATAACGTAATAAGCTAAATAAACTTCAATAAGTAAACATACAAGATAATTATAGAAGTTTCGCAAATTTTATCTTTATCGGTTGTTTGCTTATTGTTTTGCAAAAATCATGTGTTAAAATTAAACCTGACCTTCTTAAACTAGAGGTTATCTATCATAGAGCTAGATTATCCACCCGAATACTTTTCTAATCAACTAAACACTGAATACTAATTTAATTCTTATTTTTTTTGTTAAATTGAATTTTAGAATTACGATTTAATTTTTTAAATTTATGAAAAAATTTCCTATTTTCGAAGAACATTGATAGATCTTTGAAACCTTATTATTTTAACTTCAAAACATATCAGATTTTCCGAACCGACTAATTTATCGCAACTACAGACGGGGAGAAGGAAGTGTAAAAAATTGGATTTGTACCCCGGGCCTGGGTCAAATTTTAAGGGCGACTTCCTAATTCACCTAATTCCCAATTCGCCTAAATTTAAGGTTTCGGTTACTTAGGTAATAAAAAAAATGTCAGACAAACATACGAATGATTTCGTGTTGGCAACAGCGCGTCATCATTATCGAATTTTAAACAGACTAAATGCATCATTTTTTTTCCTATTTGATTCCGCTGTTAATCTTTTCTTTTCGAAAAACAACAAAAAAGGTTCATATGAAAATCAGAAGTGAAAAAATACAGCTAACATGTTTAATATAAATGCACGCGAAATGACGACTCCGATTAATATTTGCGAGTTATTCCATTCTAAGTCCAGTGCTGTAGAAATCCCACCTGCCCTATCAGTCAGTATATAGGAAGCCCCTTATTGATATTGAGTGTAACATGAAAAATTAAGGTTTTCGGAGTTGCAAAAAAAAAGAAAGAAAAGTAATCTAAATAAAGAGCTGTAAACGGATAAATGCTTTATTACAAATTGAAAACAATTCGCACATTTATGCGAGTTTTATCTAAGTTCTTCGTTAAAAAACAAACAGAATAATCTTTTTCGCTTTCTTAATTCTGTTTTTGGACAGAAATTTGTTTCTAATATTTTCTTTTTAAATCTTAAGAAAGAGGCAGAAGTTGTATTTATTTGTTTATTTGTTTTTTCTTTATTGCGTTACACTTGTCAGCAGCGGACGATTACCCATCAAAAAGAAGATGTACTTAAAAAGTTAATAAACGAAAATTAAAGTTAATATTAAGCAAACATGACTTTTATTAATTTAATAGTATACTTTAATTTTTTCATAAGTCAATAAACTTGTCTTTAATTTTTAATTTTTTCTGATTTACTAAAAGAAAGAGGTTATATGTATGTTCGTCGCGTATGTTTTTTTTTTATGTTTGTTCGCGCATTACTCATATTCAAGTGAATCGACCATTTTACTGGTTCAGACGCCTTTTTTCGGCAAATCCAAAAGAAGATAAAAAAAACAAACCTTCTATTTTACTATTTAAAATGTCTTAATTCAATAAATTGCCAAAAGATTACGATTTAACATTACAAAAAGGGAAAAAGAAAGAGAATATAAAAAGACGCTATTCAATTAACCAAATATTTTATAATAAGTACATTATGACGTACAAAACAAAAATTTATAGCATTAAGAAAAAATAATTTTTTAATGGATGACAATTTCTGTTATTCTCTGTTGCCGAAATCTAATTGACGACCATTTCATTTAAAACGTAATTTGCAATAAATATTTCAATATACAAATATTATATATATACATCTTCTTCTTCTTTTTGCTGCCCGACCGATCTCGATCATGGGTGGCCATCTAGTGAAGTTTTAATGATATTCTGGTACCGCTCTCTGTCGTACGCGGAGTGTACCAACCACTCTGTATTTAATCCTGTCCACATCTCGATATCACAGAACCAGGTACGTTTCCTCCGACCAACTCTTCTTTTACCTTCAAATCAAAATGGTTTGTAGCAAGGTGTACCTTGTCCCACGGATATACATATATATATATTATTTACCTTCTCGATTTGTTTTTATAAATGGTACATCCATTACTATAGTAGACTGACTCAAAATTTTTGGTTTATTCACAAGCGACAACTTATAATATTCAAGACAGAAGAATAGTTTCCTTCTCAATAACATCCAAGCCAGAACAAATTACGACTTCATAGCGTAAAACAGTCAGTATGCGGTGATTTTCCGTATATTGAGACGGATTCGGTATTTCTTACGACCTTTAATGACGCTGTCTGAGCTAGAAAAATAATAAAATTTGGGTAACAATCATTCAATTTCTCGGACAGTCTCGGCAGCGGGCAAACGCGGCATTGTTTGTCAAAGACGCTTTCTCGGTTAAAAAATCAAGGGATCCCCCGCTGCGCCGGGCTAATCTTTTTTTTTTTTTTTTCATATGGGTTCGTCAACATGGACATTGGCCCAAGAACAGCGGAACAGAGAGGAAAGAGAGATTCAGATCCTTACACGATCAGAGATAGTCGACAGAAAGGAATAGAAAAGCTAGAATAATCGAAGGAGAAGAAAGGGAGAGAATGACGAAGCACAGTATGGAGAGGGAATACCGGTTTGTAAGAGGGAGGAATAAAAAGAAGCTTGTTCAGTTGATAATTACGAACAACCGAAAACATTATATGATCGGGATCAGAAATACATTGATCGCCGGGAGGGTGCAATGGACAATAAGGAGAAGGCACGAGAGAATAACGGAACAATGAGGACGAAAGCAAACCATAAAACGCAGGCGGCAAATCGCAGAGAGATTAGAACGGCGCATAGAAGGGAAGTTAATAAACCATGGAAAACGTGGAAGGGAAGGTTGAGTAGACAAGAAAAGCGAGTTCGGGTTGGAAAAAGAAGAGACATGTAGGGAGTTAAACCATAGTCTGGAATGAGCAGCTGCAGAAAGAAGGGTAATATTGGAAGCTGAGAAGGCAGGAAGAAACCTACCAGAAGAGGAAGAGATAATCGAGCGAATGAGTGTCAACTAAATCATTTCCCTCGATTGTGGCGAGGAATTCAAAGGAAATCCGTTTGGATTAAGTGGGAAAGGAAGAGCTCATGAATCAAGGAACGAATAAGAAGAATGACGTAGTAGGTTGAGTGAGAAGGGAGAGGAGATGTGATAGTCTGCAGCACGCTTTGAGCATCCGACAGGATAAGGAGATTGCGAGAGGCCGGTGAAGATTTGATAAAAAGAAGGGCACGCAGAATAGCAGAACACTCAACATAAAAGATTGAATAAAAGGAGGGAAGTTTAAAGGACTCGAAGTAATTAAGAGAAGGACAGAAGAAAGCTGCACCAACACCCTATTGGGTTCCTTGGAGTCAGCAGTGAAGATCAAAAAATGGTTGGGGAAAAAAGAGCTGAGATTCTGTTGGAATTCTGATCTAACAACGTGACGAAGAAGAAGTTTGGGAGGAACAGGTGAATAAAAGTAGTTAATAGGATGAAGCAGAGAGGAAAAATTGAAGGAGAAATAAGGGAGTTTATCGTAAGAGTAGATATACGGAGAAAACTGTATAAGACGGCCAGCGATAAGAAATAGAATAGGAGTCTTGTTAGCAGAAAAGCGCCAGGAACGCAATATGAAGGAATATTTCTGCCTACCAAACATGACCGTGTTGCCAAGTTAATTTTTTCAAATTATTATTATTATTATTTTTTATGGGTCATTCCATTTTTAGGCGAAATGGGAATTAGGCGAAATGGTGCGAGACCATTTTAAGGACCCTTGGAAAAACATGTTGAACCAAAAAAAAAATAACGAACCCGACCACGTTTTCAAATTCGGTTTAACATTCGAATAACGCAAGTGTACACTGTGCATCGAAAATAAATTAGCTCGGACGATCGACTACGAGCATGTAATCACCGACTTCTCATCACGGAACACCCGAAAAGGTATTTTCCTGTAATAAAAGTTTTTATTCATTAAAAAAATCATTTTTAAAATTTAGGCCCTACTTTGTTGCCTTTTTTAGACGGAGGTGTGAAAATTTTTCAAAATAAAAAAACAAAATAAAGGACACCGCCAGAGGCAAACAGAATGGGTCCCATAAAATGATAAGGTGATTTGACCGTAAAAATTAATAATAAGTGCTTTCATCCTCAAAATCAAAGGTAATAGAAATTTTGGGGCAAGTTGTTACATGTAATAACTTACACCAAAAATTTGTAACTGCGTGCCCCATAGCACGATTTTTTAAATAAATTGAAGTCACCATTAATGGATATCGCTAGCAGAAAAAAACAATATTGCAAATTAAAAATAGATATATTAAGAAATTTCGAGCATTAAAAAGTTGTGAAAATAAAAATAATATACATCAGAAATCAAAGATTTCGTAAAGGATTTTTTTACTTACTTGGCTAAAATCAAGGCACATGCACACGACCTGTCAGCACGCTGCTCGGCGGGTCATTGGTCGTTCTTATGTAATGCACGATGTTATAAGGAATCAAATGAGTCCAATACTATGCACTAGAGAATTCTAAATCCCGGTAAAAATGCGTGAAACCATTTACCCTTGTAATAACGTGCCCCTCCGTCCACTAGCCCAGTGCTGCGTTCTAGGGTTAATTTATATTAAAAAAAGAACATGATATACGATTTTTTTGTAGAAAAAAAAACAATGTTATTAATAAAAAATTACAAATATTAACATATAGTATGCAATATATACATATATATATACTGTAATGTGTACATTACATGTAAATAATTAAATCAATAAATAAATAAATAATTAAAGTATAAATTAAGGCGTGTGAGTGTAAGTGCGTGTGTGATCCGGCGATTGGCCAGAAATGATGGTACATAGCGTGAAGTTACGTCATGTCTGACGTAACGAAAAAAACGCTGGAGAAGTCGCCGCCGGACGGTGGAGTTGCTGTTTTAAGTTTGGATCTGGAAGACGTTCGTGATGATTCTCTCGAAAAGTAGTCATAGTTTTGATGTCGAGTTGGTCGGAGTTTCAGCTGGAAAAAAGTCGGTCGGAACTTGGTCTCACAAAACGTATAATTTCGGAGCACGATAAAAAAGTAAAAAACGAATTTTTTTTATCGCGTGTGTACGTCGGTGGTGCACGAGATTGCGCCGAATTCTACCCAATCGAAATCAATCAAAATCGTTCGTGTCCAGTTTTGTCCAAATAAGTAACAGTCATGAAATTTTCGTTAAAAGATCTAAGAAAACCTCGTAGCGTATTGAGTGCCTTGTGGTAGGCAGACAGCCATCAAGAATCAACAGACTGACGTCATTATACCATCCGCATCGCCCCCGCATCATGAGATACGTGTAATCATTTGTGTACATTTATTATCCATATTATATTATTATTTTGTTTTATATTAATTAAGAGTATTTGTTTTCTTTTGTACGGTCAACCGTCTACGAAAGATAAGTGTCCAAAATTGCTAATTAAACGTGGAACATAACTCATTCTTTTTTGAACGCGGATGATCAATCATACAATAATAATACTAATAACCATAATCATGAAAATTTTTCATTGCAATTTTAGTTCCACGAAAATATACTCCGCAGTGGCATCCCTGTAGAAAACATGAAATAACACTTCAATACATAAAATTCCTTATTTGACGTTCAATCTATGTAGAATTAAGTTTGGTAGGGTAAGTAAGTTGGTTTTGTGAAAGGTGAATAATTTTAATTTTATTTATCACTTATGCGTACGTAGTAGGTTTTTTTTTTACTTGTTTGTTTGCACATATATAATACTGATTTCTTCATTATTTTGACGTGAAACGTCTTTAAAATTGCTCATGAAACAAAATCGTGAAACAAAATCACGCAACACTATTATTTTTCACCGCATATATTTATACATTTTTATATATACATATATATAAGTACATATTATATATATATATATATATAAGTATATATTATATATTAGTACCTGGGCTCGGTACTTTTTTTTTTGTAACTTCTTGAATTTATTTTAATCATATATATATTCACAAAACAGAAAATATTTATGAAACTAATTTATGAACACATTTATGAATTTAAAGCCTCTTTCCATACAACTTTGTTTTTCAATACTGAACGCAACAAAAATGCAGAGGTCCTCCGAATTCGCTTTCCGGATAGTTGGAAAATGCTTTCTATGAATGCACATGTTGATTTTTATGAATATATTTCTATGCGCTTTTTATTAGAAAAATTAAATTTTAGGTATATAGGGTCGTCAGCTTTATCTGTCGGTTTATTCGTTACAAAAACAAATAAAAAGCGACTTGTAATTTTACCTGTAATCAGCTGTTTTTCAACCAATTGGAAATAATTTCCGACTAAATCACTGCAAAATATAATAATAAGGGTATACTGCACATAAGGGGATGTATAAAATGTGCACAACATATTCTCAGTAATTCACTTTCACAAAAATAAATATATAAATATGCAAAATATTTAATATCTGCATATAAATAGACAAAGTCCTCTTTTGTTTATCAACCGATTTTTTTTTCTTTTTTTGTTTAGTAGCTATTGAAAAGCAGTTTTTTTTCTTATTTAAATATAAAATGAATACAAAAAAAAAAAATGAACTGTTTGTTACAATATTTTCGATCCGTTTATGTTTTTTTTTTGTTAAATATATATTTTTATTGCATGCAAGCCATGATTTTCGAACCACCGTTATGTGACCACCCGCTGATTGGCTGAGAGCCAAGACCGATGCCTTTTTTTTTTGCCTATTCGTTCCTCGCCGTTTTTAGGTATCTGGAATTACGCGCACGCCAGTTTTGTCGGCCATATGTTTTATTGCTTTGCGATACCAGTATTGACACCACCGGCGGCCCGTGCACAAAGACACTACCAGAGCTGATAATCGACGCCGCTCGAAAATCAAAAAATAATACTAAAGGCGGAACAAACTATTAGATCATCGTCGAAAGATCGCGCCACCAACCCTGATTTGTGTCATACTGAAAACATTAAAATTCATTTATAACTCGCGAAACCGAATTTTGCCATGGATTAGATCTTGACAGATCGATTTATTGGCCTAAAATACCCCTAGTGTGCAAATTTCATCCAAATCGTTAGAGCCGTTTCCAAGATATGTAAAATAAATTTATATATATACAATTATTGCTCGTTTAAAGATATTATATATATATATATATATATATATATGTATATACAGGGGCGGATCCAGAGAGACATTTTGGGGGGGAAATTTTTTTTTTGATTAAGAACTGTATTTCAATAGCGCTTTTTTTTACAATACGAATTTGCGTACAAAGGCGCCAAGCCAAGCACCGCCGTTAGGCTTAATCTTGATCTAGAACCTTTTTTAAATAAAACTTAAGTAATAAACTTTAATTTTTTTTTTATATCGGGTTTTTTTTTTTGTTTTTTTTAAATAGGTTTGGTGCCAACATTGACTCAACTACATGAGCTTAGATCACCAACTCAGATTCTGAGGCGATCGGAGGTAGAGAGTATAAAGGAGAGTAGGAGAGGAATAACGGCTAGAGATGGGAAGGAAAGGATAAAGGAAGCATTGAAAGGGGTAGGAAGATCCAACGCCAAGAGTTCGGCGTATAGATGAGAGCACTCGGGAAAAAGAGCAGGACATTCAAAAAGGATATGGTTGGGGTCGCATATAAAGGGAGGATCAGTAGAGTGGCGAGAACAAAAGGGAGAGGGTGAAAGAGAAAAGGAAAAACGAGAAGAGGGAAGGAGAGAATGACCAAGTCTTAGTCTGATTAAGGAAACAATAGCCGGCTTGAGAAACTTAATGCTACATGATCTGGTGGGTTATGTATCGTGTACTTATTTAAAAGACAATAATATTTTTATTTTTTTTTCTGAAAGACGTGTGTGACTGATTTCCGTTTGATCTACCATTTAGGCTAGATTGTCTTGTCCGGTTATTAATATTGAAAATTATATATGTGTTAATCTGCAGATTTTAAGTGTAATGTTTTTTATTCAATTAAGTAATGTAAATCACTGTAGGATGTTATTTTTGTCAGTAAATTGTGGTTTTGAAACTAAGAAAGCGAATTTTTGAAATTTAGCTGGCAGAGTTAAATTGCTCAAATTGAGGTTTCCTATATTGAAGTATCTGATGTCGTCATACTTACTACAGTGAAAGATTACATGATTGGCGTTTTCAATTTCCCCACATCCACATTTGTTATCTTCAGTAATTTTGTATTATTTTTTTAAGTAAGCTCCGAAGTGTCTGTGGTCAGTGAGGAGTTGGGTAGTGTAAAAGTTAGATGTTAACTGTGGGATTAGCCTGTGGGTATACCGACCTGCTGTATCTCTTTCCCAGGAGTTTTGCCATATGGACATGAAATAATTTTTAATGTGTCTTTTAAGTTGTTTTAGCGCCATTTTTATATGTAAGCCATGGTGGATTAGCATGTAGGAATTATTCTGAAGAGAATTTATTGGAAGCAAAAAATTCATTATTTGATAGACATGATCGTTAATATATTCAAAATTTTTATGGTTTTTTATAGTAAAAATGATTGATCTATAATTAATTTCTAGGTCTAGTGAAAAGACTCCCGTAAGAGCAACAGGGGTGCTATGAGAAATTTTTCTATAAGCTCTGCAGGCGTTTATAAGTATTTACGTTGTGTAGAGTAGATTTTTTGTTTTAGGGTTTTCTTTTTTAGGTGATGGAAAAACACAAGTCTATATTTGTAATCAAAGCCCCATGTATTTCAGCACACTTTTAGTAATTGATATTATTTAGCGTCCAACTTAGATGTGGTGGAGTCTGTGTTGTTTAAAGGAGAATTTATTGTCTAATACAACTCCTAGGTATTTAAAATGTTCGACTACTTTTAAAGTGATCCCCCTGTAAAGTACTTTAATATTTTTCCTTTTTAGTTTTAGGGAGTTTGTGAAAAGGGACACAAAGCGTTTTTCAACTGAAAGATTAAGCTTCACTTCATTTAGACGGGTTCCGAGAAACTCAAGCGTTTTGTTTGCTATTCTTTCGAGATTGACTTTTGTATCGTCCGTTATTATGAATAGTAAGTTATCCACAAATGCGCATAGGTCAACGTTCTTGTAGTATGGTAGAGCTTAGTTGAATAATATATTCCAGAAAAGTGGACCTAAAACGCTACCCTGTGGGCAGCCTTTATTGGTTTCAGTGTTTGCACTATGATTACCTATTTGAAGAGTTACACGTCTGTTTTTAAGGTAGCAGTATATTGTACTTACCAATGGTATGTCTTTGATCAGAATATATTTTAAAATGTCAAACAAAGTAGGATGCCAGCAGTTATCAAAGGCTCCTTCGATATCCACTCCTATGACAAGAACGCTCGATTTTTACTTAAGGCTGCTGCTATCTTGCTGATTGCATAATTCACAGCATGTTCTGTGGACAGACCTTATCTGAATCCAAATTGTCTTTTATCTAAAAACTTTGTTGAGTTCAGATAGCAAGTTATCCTACTTTTTTAATAGTTTTTCGTAAATTTTGCTAACAGTATTTAAAAGACGTATTGAGCGATAGAAGCTTATAATATTTCCATCTTTGTTTGATTTATAAAGTAGGATTACATTTGCTTCGTGCCAGGTTTTAGGGAAATAGTTTAAGGAGATGATTTTTTTGAGTAGAAGGAGTTTTGGATAGATCTTTTGGATTAATTTTAGTGTCTTATTTGTAATATTGTCAGGTCCAGCAGCTTTGTTGTTTCTTAAATTTTTTATAATGCTATTTCATGCGGAAGTATCAAGAGGAGTCCGTTGTTTGTTGCTGTCTTTGTCAATACTGTCTAACAGAAAAAGAAAAGACAGGAAGTAGTTTAGATTCTCCGTCACATTGGTGATTTTATCGCCATTATTTTTTGTGAAAAGTGAAATATTGTTTGGGTTGTTTGATTTCAGACACGTTAATTTGTAGCTTAAGCTCTATGGTTTGACATTTTCAGAGAAAATTTGGGGGGGGAAGTTATATAATTACGTAATATCTTCTGTGGTAGGCAGTAGATTTGAGAAATACGTTGTTTCATAAAGAAAATCAAATAACGACCTCTTTAGAAATTTAAAAATGTTTTAAAAATACATAATTATTACAACTTAATTTAAATTTTATTTTATTTTTAGGTAAAAAATAAAAAATTATAAAATTTTAGCTAAAATGGTAGTTTAGAATTTGAATTGTAAGAAAGATAGCATTTTTACTAGACTTTACTTCTTTTTTATTTTTCTTAGTAATCCGATGTGAATTCTTTCTTTGTGAGCAAGTACAAAAGATATATATATTTATCTTTGATCTATTTTCATTTACATTATAAAACAAAAATTAAAAATAAATAAGAAAGGCAAAAGATCGAAAAGAACAGTATTAAATATTAGTTATAATTAAATCCATAAGTAACATTTATACAAATCTTTTATATAAATTAGGTTTCTCTGTTATAACAAATTTTTTCATAGTGGCTTTGGATCTTTGGGAGGGGGATGTCCCCTATCCCCCCCGTGGATCCGCCACTGGTATATATATATATATATAAATACTGAAACCGATACAGGTGCTCCACTTTAAATTAACGGCCCTGCGCCCCAGCACAGCCGCACTCAAATTTTTTTCGTCGAAGGGGGCCCCTTATTCATGATTGGTCCCGAGCCCCGTAAATCCTTAATCTACACTTGAATCTATGTATGAAATTTAAATGTGACAATTCAGTAAATATGTAACTGTGCATAATTTTTCATTTTGCAGTTATTTTCAAAGTAATTTTCATTTGTTTACGTACAATTTGTTTCTGTTTTATTTTATACGTCAGGTATTTAATTTAAAATCTACTAGAAGATATTATAATTTTAAATTAAGAAATTTATGTAAAATTTTCTCTTCGTACACATCTATTGTACTCCATTGTTCGCGCTATTTTTCGCACGTGTGGAATTTAAAAATATACTGATTTTATTTGATTTGATTTTTGTTCATCACTACAGTTATTTGATTCTATTATGCAGTATTCCAAAAATTTTTTCATAGCTGATTCTTGTATTAACGTTTACTCGGAAATCATAGGCCGCATCGACTGCAGCGTAAGAAAAGTTCAATTGTCGATCGTATTTAATTTATTTTTATATTACTGTCCTTAAAAAAAAAAAAAAAAAGGATAAGATTTCGAACACTATGTAAGATCACGCTGACTATGCTATAAAAAGCATAGTTTCAGTAAATTTATTTAATAATCAATAAATCATATTTACAATAAAGTAGACTTAATGATATGTAAAGAATTTTTTCACGAATTAATTCATCAAATTGTAATAAATTTCACTGCTAGGTCCCTGTTCGGGCGCCATTTGTTATAAATTTCACTGCTTTCAGATGCTATTTTATACGAATACTGTTCTCGAGTCCCTGTTCGGGCGCCATTTGTAATAAATTTCACTGCTAGGTCTCTGTTCAGGGCGCCATTTGTTATAAATCACTACTCTCTGTCACTGTTCCGAGCGCCATTTGTAATAAATCGATATTGTTCCTGATTAGACTGTTCCTGTTACGGGAGCTATTTGTTACAGATCTGGACTATTAGTCCCTCTATCGGAGCGCATTTGTTGTAAATCTACTTTTGATATCGATTTTCCAACTTAATTGAATAAAAAAATATAAAATAAAATATAAACCAAAATATCGGGCGCCAGAGACAAGAACGGCTTGTCACCACCGGATAGACACTCTGCCGCGCAGAGATCTAGGCTTTTATTACGAAAAAAAATATATATATATATCTCGCGAAAATCCGCCGTTCGAAGGCGTAGCGTGTGTCTCCGCGTTGGAGATATCACGGGCTCACCACGTGTTCAAAAAGAAGCCTTATATAAAAAAAAACGCGTGTATTTAAATGGAATTTAAATACAAAAATAAAGAAACAAAAAAACACAGGGGAAACAAATTCCACACATTACAACAAAACCAAAAAAAAACGAAATCTTTGTCAAAATTTGTGATATGTACGCGAAAATTCACGATGGCTAGCGGTACAAATCGATACACGTAACGACGTGCTTTTACCCCTCAATTAAACGATCGACCATTATAGACTAGAGCAACGAACTAATTCACTCTCGTGATATAGTGCCATGCACACACGACGATCTCGGTACACGATGGGCTATTCCAAGCGACATAGTTGAATCGCTGAAATTACCCCGTACCTTATCAATTAATTCGAACGCCGTCGAATTTTCTAGAATATTTTCTACAACCCGTATTATAACGCGACTACGGATTTCACAAACTTCCCTCAGCTCGATGTTCTCGGCTCAGCTGCTACCCGACGCGCACTCGCCTCGGACCCGTAGAGTACTCTTCACTATCGGCCGCTACCTACAATACACACGCACACAGTCTCACCTGACGCAGTCGTCTGTTCGACCGTGCCCGGGAATTTCGATTTTAGCCGATAAGCATCTCCGATACCCACTACGATCCGCGATTACGTCGAATAAAACGCGGTGTTCGATAAATCACGAAATAAATGATTTTAATCAGAGAAATATATTTTTATAATTCGAACACCGCTAAAAGATAGCGCTATAGGTATCGAATCCGTTACAAAATGTAATTGTTTTCGGAAATATATTATTATGCTTTATATCATTAATGATACTGTTAAATGAATATAGGATCATGAAAATGAAGATCCCTGCAACATAGTTTTTAATAGCAATCAATCACAGACCTCAGGAAATGGCCACTGTGAAGCGTATGAATATATGGGTAGTAATGGAGAAGTCAGCATCGTTACCGAGGTATACAATTCTGATACGTATTTAAATTTTAATTTTTCCAGTCGTGAAAATTTTTCAACTTGTTTTATTACAAAAAAATCAACTTTCATAAAAACTTATTCTGAACCATTTTGATTAAAATGATTAATAAAGACCATATTATTCAACTAATAGGCTTATGAACAAAATGAGAGAATTTTTATTAGGCTTCAGTAGTAACATTTTTATTATATACAATGTGTTCAATGTTAATTAAAAACCTCCAGAATATTACAAGTAACAAGGCCGTGCACACGGAAGGGGGAATCCCCCCTCCATTGGAACTGATATAGTTATTATAAATGAACAAAAATCTGAAAAAATCAAACATTTAAAATCAATATTAATGATTTTTTAAGGTGTTCTTACATTAAAAAATGAAAAAAAAGAAATATGCTACATATTTTTAGGAACTTCATTAAAATTTATGCAAAATTTTTTATTAAGAGTATAATCAATAACATATGTGTAATTTTTATTAATGTTCATATATGGGGTAATTCATTTATGTAAATTATTAATATATAAATCAAAATGATGGAAATTATTAATAGTACGAATATTAGTGAAAAATCTATTGTTATTTATAAAATAAATATGCAAAGAAAATTTTCAAAACTCCCCCCTTTTTAAAATTCTGGGCACGGCCTTGAAAAGTAAATTATTAATAAAAGTTCTAAAAGTGTGAAAGTGTTTTTACTTTGCAATATTAGTTTCAGATAACGTACTTTTTTACTAAAATTCAAATTAAATAGAAACCTTTTATGATATGTCTATATTTTTCAGCACAGTGTTAAAGTCATTGTCCAATAGTCATGACTAGATAGGAAACGAAATTATTTTAACAAAGTAACGTACAAATCTCAGAAGAACGCTTCTACATATATATGTATGTATGTATATATGTACAAAATCATTTCCGTCTGTAAATATATGATTTTCTGTTGTTTCAGCTGCGGCTCGTTCATGTATTCACATTCGCACGTGAACACCCTGGATTTAACTTTAAAAAACTAGAATCCAACGTTTCCATTTATATTTATCATTTACATTGTATTATTAGTAAAATTAAAGTAAACAATAAATTAATTTTATATTTTTGAAATGATATTAAAACTTGTCCAGAATTCTTTTAGTGTGAACGCTACTTGTAGCACGTGCGATCGAAAAGCATATAAGTATAATGTAGTAGTGTGTCAGAAAGATAAAAATTATGTTGTGTCAGTGCATTTATCGGCTTGATGGAGCACACTTAAATTGTGCACTAAATGATAGGTACTGTTTTCGCAAGATTATATTTTGTAGGTAATGCAGTGAATTTAATTATAAACGGAACTAATCGATACATTTTTATAAAAAGGATTATATGTTCACATTTTGTTTTGCTGTTTATAACTGTATTTGAATTGTAAGGGAAAAACAGTTTGGTTGTGAGTGTATTTATATGTATGTTTCTATTTTGTTATAATAAAAATTCGAAAAATTACAAATTTCTTCAAAAGTAAGAAAAATCAAATCACTTCTGTTTTTGCATAGTTTTTTTTTCTTTTATTTTTGTTTTATGATGATTAAGTTTTTTTTATTATCGTACCTTTATGTACAAAAAATAAGTGTGTTTACATGTTTAATCGATATTTGAAAATTCACTTGTTATAATGGAAACGTAATCCATCTTTTCACTTCTACATAGAAAAGATCTGATATCAAGCAGAATGGGAGAGGATTACACTGTTTTTGCTTCAAGGTCTTTGCATTCATTTCATGCATTCCAGCTTGGTAAAGTTATTTATTATAGTTCTTATTTTCCAAATTAATTTCTTTGTGACAATATAATGTAACAACTGAAGAGATGTCAGAGATCTTGTCATAAGGAAAATCATTGGGTCCATACAATAAGCATGTTTTAAAATTAAGAGAAATTTCACAAAATCCTGTGTCGAAAACAAAGCAATAATAATTTAATTAAATAGCTCGAACTGCATTTGAAACGTAGTGGACACATATTGCGAAAGATTAAGAGTTTTTTTCAGAGACCTCTTTTCTCTCCACATGTATGAAAAAAAAGTGTACGCAGATAGATTATGGAACAATGCGTCTATAACCATCACGAAGTACTGTTATGATGTTTTTTAGGAAGTTTGCCATACCAGAATACATTTAATACATTTTTTTGGAAAAAGAACGTAATAATTAAGCAGTATTTTTATGGACAACGAGCTCCCTAACTTGTGGACTAAATGTTATTGTAGACTAAATTAAATTATACCATACTGTCTTTAAATGTGGAGCCTTAAAATAACTATGGCAAAAATTTTAAATTAGTGAAAACACCTCACTTGTAATGAATGTTCAAAATGTAGATCACTTGTTAGAATATTTCCATGTTGACATAAAAAAGAAATTAACTAATATCCACAAGTGCTTGATCAATCCTTTCCTAGTATTCAGATCTAGATTTAAGTATGTAATTGTGTAAGTGGGTATGTGTGCCCATATGTAAATATATGTATATATAAATTGCGTAAATACCTAAGAACTGAATTGTATATATATTTAAGAACTGTGTGTATGTGCATATGTATATGCGTATGAGTGCTTTTATCCATTAGATAATTTTATTACATTAACTAATATGTAACTATCAATACATCTAGCAATTCGAATAATATTTTTATTTTCCTTGTATTGGTGGCTAAGCGTTATGCATCACCAATACAATGTTTGTATTTGATGTTACATGTATTATAATATTGTTGTTATATCATAAATATACTTACCCCATCGGGAACGTCCGAACTGGGAAAAACCAAAAAAAGAAAAAACAACTAATTGATCGTGAAACTTTGAAATATGCGCCTGATAGTCGAAGGTTAACCTACTAAGAACAAGTGATTTGTTTACGAATAGTAGTATTTTAGAGTTCACCTCAAGTTGCTTTAAACTTTATGTAGGCTTGAAGTTAACGGATAGCAAAGAAATTTGCAAAAGTAAAGGCGACCTAAAGAAGGAAACTGGCTTCTCTACTCTCATCAATGCCGTTGAGCTTAGTACATCGTGAACCTTAAACCCACAATCACAGGACACCCTTCCTAGTGTAGCACTTACTTTCATTTGTTATATTTATGGTTAGCGAAGTATTTCAGAATTTTTCCTTAAATAGGGCGATGGAAACGTTGCTTTTTAATTGAATTTTATGTGAGATTAATAAAACAGATATTTCGAAATAGTTTCATAATGGTATTAGTTAATCATTTTATAACTGTAGTTTAAATAATTTATTATTTTGATTCGTTTTAGTGGAATTTAGTTTGTGATGAAGAAATCTATGGCGCTTTGTGCACTACTCTGTACTTCATAGCAGTAGGTATAGGCGCGTTAGTGAATGGAACATTGGCAGATCGATATGGCAGGAAGACGGTGTTATATTCTTGCATATTCATACAAGCATTTATTGGAATTGTGATATCATTCGCTGTGCGCATATATATTACGTACCTCATTTTACGATGCATTCAAGGTTTCTTCATTCCGGTTAGTACACTTAGCTTTATTATTGAAGTTTGTTACATACATTATTTCACTTATAAGATGAACAACATATATGACACACTTTATGAAATAATAATGATAATATATTTTTTAAAAATAAATGCTTACACGTTTTAAAGCAAGAGCTTCATGATAAAAGGAATTTTTAATTTTAAACCGTATCGGCGCAAGATCTTATTTTTTTGTTACCTAATAATATTACAATAAGTTAATTTTAAATTTATCACTTGAATTAATTATTCACAAAATTTTATCTATTTACCAAAAATGCATGTTTTGCGCTAAATTAAGGAAATGTGCAACAAAAGGGAGTATTGTACATACAAGTATTTTTTTTCGGCAAACTTGAAGTACGGATTGATTCCTTGCGAGGGGCTGTGTCCCTTAACCGCTTTCGCTTACATTTCTGTCTCTTTCTCTTCTATACTCTTTTATAAAATGATCAAAATTTACAACGTAATTCTAAATCGGTCTATATGAATATAATACCATAATCACAAAAATCCTATAAAATATAACAAACATTACATAAAATTGGGACATTTTTCGTTACATAAAATTGACATTTTTTTGGGACATTTTTTCTAATGGGGGGTAGTCTAAGAATTACATTGTAATTAATATATATATATATATATATATATATATATATATATATATATATATATATATATATATATATATATATTGAGACGGATTCGGCAGTTGTAGTGGTTTATTACGTTTTATACGGTTTCTGATAATGCTGTCCGAGGTAGAAATTATTATTTCGATTTTAATTCATTTTACATTTCGGGTTTTTCTCGGGCAGCATAAATGACGGTGAATGGCGATCGGAGAAGATATTTCGACCGAGAAGCCTGGTTATCCCGAACGCAGCCGTTCTGTCGGCTGTGTTGCGGGGGTGAACTGGTTTCGCGGGGGAAATCGCGGTCGCGTTTACCGTCGAAACGTATAAGTTCGGAGCGTGTAGCTACGAGAGTCGCGAGAGAATTGGTGAAATCCCGGAAAGACAGGGTAGCAGCCGATTTAAAATACGTATAAATATAAGAATGTTTAAGAATGTTCTAGAAAAATCGGCGTGCGTATTAATTGATAAGGTACGGGGTAAATTTCAGCGATTCGACTATATCGTTTGGAATAGCCCATGGTGTACCGAAAAATCTTCGTTCGTGCTAGAGAAACGGTAAATCGATAATAAGTTTTAATTCAGTTGTTAACGAGATCAATTCAGTTGTACACGCGAGTCGGTTCACACGAGTCGGTAATGATTGGTCGTCGTATTTAATCGTTGTCGGAAGAGCACGCCGTCACGTGTATCTTTTTGACCCTAGTCATAGTTAATGTCCGCTCCGTAATTTTGACCAGAATTTCGTTTTTGTAATTGTACTGTCTAAATTTGTTTCATTTGTGTTTTTTTTTGTAAAATTTATTGGAATATACGCGTTTCATAAAAAAAAAAGAGAAAATAGGTTTCGTTATTGGACACGTGGTTACCCCGTGATATTTCCACCGGGAGAGATACCGCCATCGAACGGCGGATTTCGCGAGTCGGTTTTTTTTATATATATTTTTTTTCTTGTGATTAAAAGCCTAAAGCTCTGCTAGGCCGAGCTTCCGGTAATAGCAAGCCGGTATTTTTGCTATTGGCGCCCGCAAAAATAGTTTTCGATATATTTTTTTATTTTTTTTTCTTGATAATATTGTAATCTATCCTCATCTGGAAATCTTCAAGAAGGAAGAAAATCGATTTATAACAACTGGCGCTCGGAACAGTGACTCCATTTTGGATTTATAACAATATATATATATATATATATATATATATATGTATATATTAAAACGAATTCTTGTTTTTTCGAGGTCCCGATTTTGAACGGTCGTTTTTCTTTTTTTTTATTTTTCATTCTTCTGCTAGAGCATTAGGCTTTTATTAAGACTGTAAAAGTATTTAATTACTTAATCTTTTTTTTTTTTAAAGTAGAAAAACTTGTACAAAAAAAAATACGGAAAATTCATTTTACATTTACGAAACAGGAAACATGGCCCTCCTAGATAAAATTTTATATAAGCGAATCCTCGCCTGATCATTCGGTACAGGGATGCGACATAGACAGAACTAGCGTCTACTTTTCTTGTACCGTCCGCTCTTCCCTGCCTCGACATTTCTGATAATTATAAAGGCTGCCCTCTGTTCGCTAATACTCGGGGTACACTAATATAGACAGCATCCACCACTGACAAAAGCCGCTATCGTTGTACTCAACCATTACCAGCAACATACTTTGACAGTGTCCGCCCCAGAATATTCTCGAACGTTCATTTATCTACGGGGATTATGGTTTCTTGGCCGAGTAAACAATCTTGAAATAATCAAGCCAGTGATGAAGCACTGTCGAACGACGTTTGAGAAATCGTGAACATAGTGATGATTTTAATCGAATAATATGTTATAGCTCAAACGTCGTCAACAAGATAGCGCCAAATACCCGGAATCCGTATCAATATATATTTATTTATACGTAGATATATGAATATATAGGTGATATGTAGTTATATATTCGTGTATATATATCGGTACGGACTTCGTTATTATAGAGTTATTCAGAATTGCCCAAATAATATTCAGCATGATCGTTTGACGAGTTTTAGCAAAATTCAGTGCAACGTGCTTATCATGGGTAATAGGTAGGTATTAGCTCTGACCGGGTCTCAAAAACTAATTTTTTTTAAAACCGCGATAGAGGTATGCACGTGGTAGAGGTTTTGTACGGTACAAATGGGATAATTGGCTTGATCTATATATATATATATATATATATATATATATATATATATATATATATATATGTATTTGTATATTTGTTGCCTGCGGCTTTTCCTACAAATTAATAACTGTAAATCCATATTTCTTCTTTGTAAGTAAACCGTATATTTCAACTAACGATTTATTATTCAATTTTCCTTTTTTTTTCAGTCTATTACTAATATAACAATTTAAAAAAAAAATTAAGTGTAGAATATTTTAATAAACTTTTTGTTAAAGATAAATGTAGTAATTTGGAGTAAAGTTCAAATAGAACGAATACATTTAAAACGTGTAAAAGATGTATACCAATTAGAAACGTTTTCGAGTCCAGCTCATCATCGGCTAAAAATTAATAATACAAATAAAAGCGAAGTGCATGATCAAAACGAACTCTAAAAGCGCACTGAAATCTATGTGAAAAACGGACTATTTATATAGTTAAAATTAACCGTTTATAGACGGCATGAGAGAATTTCAAAGAATATGGGCGGTAAGTTTTATACATACGTCAAAGACGGGTGTGATGTTTACAATATTAAAGGCGGGAGATTGATTACAAGATAAATAACGAACTTTAATGGACGCGTTAAGAAATGTAATTTGAATGATATAAAATGCGCAAAAAACATTAAACGAATAAATATAAAATAATTTAATTTACATTTAAACGGGGTTATTATTTTTTAGGTTTATGTAATTTAATATATCGGTTTTTCTTTTTGTTTATATAATAATTTTCGGCTATGTTCACGGCATTTAGTTTATTATATGTAACTAAGACTACTACATCTTTTTGACTTAACAAGGACTGCAGGCATTGGGGACAGTTTAAGAGAACTAAAGCAGAGACGAAAGCAGGATTTTCTGATTATGTTCAACTTGTAAAAGAGAAATTTAAAAGCCCAACCATAGATAAAGGAGCAATAATAGTTCAGAGCGAATAATGGATTTGTAAAGGAAAATAAGAGGAAGAGGATCGCCTCTCTATCTAATAGGATAAAAAGACGTTCAATAGATTTAATCTGAAATGTTATAAATATTGAAGGGAGTAGGGCTAACGCAAGAACCTTGATAGAGACCGCGAGAGACAATTGTGATATCCTGGAGAAAAGAAAAGGTGAAATGGATATGATGATTCTGCATAGGATTGATAGTGACAAAAGTGAACTGCATAGAAATGTTGGAAGTTAGTTTACCATTTCCGAGAGTAGAAAGATGAACATCATCAAAAGCATAGGATCAATTCAGATATCACTCGTGCACTGTTTATTGATAAAAGGTTTGTATATATGGGGGACAAAAGGACTGACACAAGCAGCTGTCTTTGGCTCTGGACAGAAGCTGACTATATTGGGATGAAATACGTTATTATGCTTTAGCCATCAAACAAGGTGCTTATTAAGTATACCCTTAAATAATTTCCTAGGACAAGAAACCAGGGATTATAGGCGGTAAAGATAAGTTTTTCTTAGGAACAAAGAGACAATAAAAAGAGTTCCGGGAAGAAGGTGTAGTAATACCTTCAGGAAGAGGGGAGTTAAAAGTATCAAGAGAAATTTGCAGAGATTGGCCAGATAGATTTTTGAGGATAAGGAAAAGTATACCATCAAAACTCGGTTAATTTATTATTATTGAAGGCGAACGTTAGGAAATGATAGATGAAGTCTTTTGGAAGCGGACAAGGATAAAATTCGTCAATGCTGGGGTTGTAAGCGGGAGAGACGATACCGATAAAATGCAGCACGTTCCCTACAAAGATTTTATAGATAGAAGGACGTTCGAAATGTTGGAATATTTAAATGCTCTGAGCATTTTTCAAAAGTAGGCTACCCGGATATTTATGTAAGAATTCTTTCTCTCTCCTTGAAATACGTATCTACCACTGTTAAATGTAAATTTGCATTTATTTTAAAGAAGATTCTTTATTTAACTTGTTTCAATTACTTTTGGTTTATTTATTACAGTTTGATTTTATTTTCGTATATATTTACTTTCATCTTTGTAGTTATTTATTTCGGTTAATTTAATTTTAAATGGCGATTATTTTGTTTGTTGTGTTGCGATAAATCGTTATCTATTTCGATTAATTGTGCTACCTGGTTTAACCGTCACTGTGGTTATATATACGTTCGCTATGTCTTGGTCAGTTGCGCAGTTTTTTCGTCCGTTTTTAATAGTTTGCTCGTTTTGTCAATTTATTCCATTTTTCGATCATTCGCTCTGTTTCTCCTTAAAATTATCGCCATTAAGCGTTTCTCTCTTCCGGTTTTCCCGTATTTTCATCATTCGTTCGTTACCCCGCAGTCTATTTAGAAACAGCCCTTTCCATGGCTTCCGCTTCGATCATTTTCGATTCATCGCGTTTTCGTTATATAAATTATAGTTCGCCTTTTGCAGTTTGTTTTTATCTTTTACTTTAGTCGTTTTTAACTCTTTTTTCACGAAACAATCACCATCAAAAAAGAGCAGTCCTTACATTTTGCTGAAAATTCTCAGCCATTCTATCATGGGCATGTCGTGATCTAAAACAGAGTTTCTCTCAACAAAAGAGCGCACAGCTATAATTATAAAAATAGTACATATACAAATTGAACAACTGGCACGTAATTTCCATTTCTTCAACTTACGTGCATAGAATACTGCGTTATAAACCGATTACAAATTGATTACAAGCTAATCTCTCATAATTATACATGTGTAGAAGAAAATCTTCTCCATCTATCATACATGGCCTTTTTTCCGGTTATTTTGACCTTTCTGTTGAACATTTTATGAAAATTAATTTAAAAGTTATTAATAGAATGATTTAATAAAAATCATTATCAAACCAATAAAGAACAATTTTTTGTTTACTTGTAATAATTTTAAGCCACTATATTCGATCAAAGGCTTTTTTAAAGGAAATAGGCATGGTGAACTGGTTTGTTACAAACCTGTCACATATTTACCGTTGTAGTCTGTCCAAATGATCGATGTACTCGAACAAGAGTGAATCTTATGTTGCATCAGATCCAAGAAGTTTTCTTGTTTTAATATACATTTTACTCTAACTAGTATTAATTATTTTTTCTAGAAAGCTAGTAATAGGGGGTCTCGTCCAGGGTTTAAAAGCGGGATTACATGAACGTTTTTTCAATGTCTGTTTATTAGAGTCCCATATAATGTTGAAAAATTTAATAATTGTTTGCAGATATGCTGAACTTAATTTTTCGGATTATATCTACATAAATATCGTCTAGACAACTGGCTAAAGATTTCAAGTGTTTAAGGACGACTAAAAAGTTCATCATATGTGAGAGATAGGTTGAACACTTGGAAGGGTTCATCCTCACTGCTGTTTAATGCTTGCTGTTCGACGTGACGTTTTATGTTTTTAAAAGCAGTTATATATAGTATTCTGTAAGGGATATTTTTGGTGAAAGTGATTTGTTATTTGATTCGTAATGTTGCATGAAAATTTTTAAATTTTATTTGATTGCTTTGTTTGAGATCATTTTCACTTTATCCGAGACTTTTTTTACGGCGGTATTGAAGTTGAAAGCAGAAATAATTTTTTTAACTTAAATAACGCGAAAAAAATTTTAATCTTAGAAAAATCATAAATATTGAAATGATTATTAATAAGTTTAAATTACGCATAAATAAAAAACTTTTTTTTATATTTATTTATTTTTTAGTATAACATATATATATATATATATATAGTAGTCAGTAAATCTTCGTTCTGGGAAGTGTGACGTCATAACCCCAAACCGTGTGCAGAGGGCAAAAAGTAACCCAATTTCTTGAACGGGCGCTGAAAATTCACCCAACTTTCCCCCGATTTCCCCCAATTTTCCTCAATTTTCTGCAAATTTTCCACAAATTTCCCCTCAAATCCCTCCGTACAGGTTCCGCGCACTTCCGTTAGTTCGAACCAATTATAAATTAACCCAAGTATATTATTTAATGACCGAAACTAACCCAAGTCCCTGCTCACCCCTCCCGCCACAGCGTTACCGCGATTTTTCAAAATTCATGGCCTAAGTATGAAGATTCTAAATTTAACCCAAGTATACTATTTAAAGTCCCAAATCTAACACTAGTCTCCGCTCGCCCTTCCCACGATCCCGCGCATATATGCGACAAAGCGTTAGCCGCCACGAAAGCATACGTACCGTTCCCGCGCACGCGTCGTCCGTTCCTGATACTGCGATCTTTTTTTTTTTTAAATATTTCGAAGCCTAAGTACAAAAAATTCCAAAATTAGCCTAAGTGTATTTTTTCATTTTTCCGATTCCCCATTTGTACAAGTAAATGTGGAAACACACACGCCGTCCCCGCGCATATATCCATCATAACGTTAACCACAGTGAAAGTGCACACCCATTCCCACACATCACGTCCTCTACTATCATGTGTATGTATTACACATGCCTTTGCGTGTAATATATGTAGCATACTTTTTAATTTTCATTTTTCGAGGTTGGGAGGGGGTAAAATTTTGCCGGAGTGATAAAAACGTTTGAATCTCAACACTTAGAACCCAAAATTTAAAGGAATTTTCCGAGACGCGCTCCGTTCCGGCATTTTTTTTTTTAAAAAAATTTTATTTTTAAAGAAAATATTTGAACGTTCCATCAGTCGAATGAGAACAGGCGAGTGTACTGCTACGAGATGTATTATGTAAGCGCGACCGCGGCTGTAATGGAAATATTTAAATGTTCCAGCAACTAGTTGAAACTGTCACCAGGTGAGGTGAATTCCAGTCGTTCGTTTTGAAATTAACCAGCCGATCATCTATACACACTCTCATACGCCACCGATAGAAACCTGTTCACGATCGCTACACGTTCACACACGCACACATACATACCGCCACCTGATATATATTTTTCGTCTTTTTCCGCTTCTGACCTTATATTCAAGCCGTTGATTTTTTTTTTTTTTTCCGTATTCTCCGTTTGTTGCAAAAGCACACCGTCCATTCCTGCACACATATCAAGCATTGAGTTATCCTCTACAATAGTACACTGTACTATTCCATACACGCCCCGGTCGCCACCGAAATAAACGCCGCGATATCACTCCCACACGCACACACACACATACACACCACCACTTCATACATATTTTATTTTCGAGTCAAAATATTATAGAATTAGCCTAAGTATATTTTTCTTTTACGCTTCTGTTTATTTCTTCCGTCCGACCATAATTTTTATATTTTTTTGTTTCTCCGATTGTAAAAATTAATCTGTCAATGTATTAACCACTCTCTCACTCGCACAGAATGTTCCCTCGCACTTATCGGGTACCGGTAGTTCTCTTATCGTTCATAATAACTTTTTTCAAGTCTAATATTATAGAATCAGCCTAATTATATTTTTTTCGCTTCCAATCATTTCCTCCGACCGTTGATAATTTTCTTATTTTATTTTTTTCTCAGGTTCTGAAAATAAATCCATTTATATCTTCACTAGTATGATTGCGCACACATCTTCTGACGGTATTTCTCATATTGTTCATAATAATTTTTCATGTCTATGTATTATGGAATATATTTTTTCCCCTCTAAAGACTTTTTCCAAACGTAAGTATTCAAAAATTAATTCGAGTATATTTTTATTTAACGCTGTTTCATAATTTCCCTCTCCCCTATCCACCCTACACAAATTTCAATTCTTTCATATTATTTTTCATAAGTACATCACCCTGAAACTACAGTGAAACCACACCAACATTCCCACGCACCATATAGATTTTAACATCATTCGTAATAATTCTTTTCGAGTCTATTAGTTTAAGATTATTCTATTTTTTTCAAACTCTCAATATTTTTTTTTTCAATATCTTTCATATTATATTTTTTTCTTCAATATGTCCGCGTACCCTCATAGTGCAAAGGTACTCTGCTTATATCCTTGCATGCATGTTGCCATGTCGTTGATTTCGATCATGTGTCAAGGTCATCGAGTCTGCCCGAATCTTCCATGTCATATCTTTTGTAGAAAAACGGTTCATACGTACACACCTACACACAAACACCCATAACCGAAAGAACACCTCTCAACTTCGTTCATCTGCGTATGTAACCAGCTTTCACCAAAGGAATGTAGTTTTTCTGATACGACTCAACATCTTCAAAGACTTGCATCGAGCTAGAATCTCGAAAGGATCTGTTCAGGCAGTCAGTATTAGTGCTATGTCGAACGTGTAGAATTTGTTGAAGCAGTGTTCTTCACGCATTAATAAAAGTTTGCTCTAACGTTAAAAGTAATCATTTTCTATATTTTTTAGTAAAAAGTTAAAAATATTATTCAAACATGAATAACAATACCGATTCGATTAACATTAAAGTCGACGAATTTATTCAGAATTCATTTTCGAGTGATAGTGTCCCGCATACAACTTCATCACCCCCATCACAGCAATCAGATGATGGTTATACAGCAGAAGGATCAAAATCTTCTGTACATAATAGCATTGGTCCTGTATTATTATCAGAACAAGCAGATATAGCGGAATATTTTGTAGATATCAGCATCCATATAGATTGTGATTATGATTTTCGAGTAACTGAACTAGCAATGATTGATATGTCTGGCGGAAAGTGTTTGCATACGCTGTATAAGCCAAGCAGAGCATGGCATGCATCAAAAATTCCACATTTACAATGTTCTTCGGTGATTGAAAAATCCTTCATTATTTCCCTGTCGGGAAGAAATATTTATGGCACGCGATATATTCACGATATTATCTCAAAAACCGAGAGCTCGCATATATATTTTAACAGTATATGCTAAACTTACACTAATGGAACTTAACGAAAAGTCTGAATTGTTGAGTGATTTAGACTATGAAATCGTTAATATGGATCAAGTCTTTCGACTACATAGTATTGAGAATCTACATGAAGAGTATTTTGGTATAAGCAATTTGATAACCTGTAAACATCATAATGAGATTGATAGTTTTCATTGTGCAGCGAAAAACGTTATGGTGATGAAGGCCTGGTACGATCATGTTATCCATCCGCTGAAGCTTATGAATAATCTCAATATAAATGATTTAAGTCAGTTGTTCATTACAGCCACCAAAGAAATGATAATTACATTATTTCCAAGTTGTGTTGGTGACATTTATGCATTTCTACCAGATAGATTAAAACAGGATGATACGATAAAATCACTTCTACCATGTTACGAGCATGAGCATGATGAAGAATATTACATCGATGATGATACATTGCGACGGAGTACTCGAAATTGTATGAAAGTAAAAGATTGTATCGATTGTCAATGTAAAATTCGCACGGATTAACTATTCATTATTTCGATCGTTTATCAATTTTGTGTATATTTGTATATATTTTTGTATATTAATGTATATATTTTTTTCCCTAATCGACAGTCCGTTCGTTTTTTGTGTTTTGTTAATCATTTTGTAAATATATTTTTATACATATTTAAATTTTGTTTCTATATATTTGCATATATTTTTTCTTTTTCCTTCAATTCCCTCCATATCTTTCATTCTATTGTATATATTTTTTTCCTAATTAATTTTAATCTTTTTTCGCTCCTTTTCAATTCAGTTTATTTAACTATTTAACTATTTCTCTATTTCTTTTTCCTCCTCTTAACTTAAAGTACTGCTAATGATGAATATTACAAAAATCTGAACCAGTTGTATAAAGTGTATGTGTAATTATTGTCTAATTTTCGAATATAATCCCGCATAATTTGTTCATATCTTTTTAGACTAAAACATTATATTTTTTATTCTTTCTTTAACGAATCTAACTGTTCAACTTTTTCATGTACATCACGTACATCAAGTATTTTCCACAGCTGTGTGAGTTTTCATTAATTTGTAAGACACAACCTAAGACCCGGAGAGTTCTCTCTAATTGTTTAAAATCTTTCATAATCACACTTTTTTTATTTTACATATATTTTTTGAGGTATATACGGGATCGTCTATGAGGTGTGTTGATCAATAGAGCAACAGGTAGAAAACCTACTAGCTTACAAGACACAGCATGTTTATAGAAAAAACGTGCTAGCATGAGCAGATCAGAGTTGCAATGTGCGAGTGAGAGACTGTATGCATGTATGTGTGCGAGAGCAACAGCTTGATTATAAAAAACGTCGAAGATACATGCATCTATCTGTGAACAATTATCACATCAAACATAAAAAGGCTGACTAAAAGATTATTATTTTCTTTTTTCATTCATTCTTGCCACTATTACCACTCGCGCCCCACTGTCAAGACCTCTGAACATACATTACTAACCTCACCGACACTATAATATTTTTTCTGTGTTATTAAATTAACCCAAGTATATTTTTATTCATTTGTTAAGCAAACTTTTGTTCAAATCTTTCGTAATATGTCGTGCACACATTTATAGCCCACAGACACCACTCGCTTCATTACCACGAATACATCTCTTTCATTGTTACTTATCATAACATAGTTTTTCCTGAAATTGTAGAAAAATTCTCTTCGCTCCATTCTTCCAAGGTGTTTTATTTCCTAATTTCAAATCATGCATAATAATTTTAAAATCAAATTAAGTATATTTTATCATTTCCAAAAAATCAATCATCTCTGTACAAGGCATTAACTCATTTTCACATCAAACATATTATTTTTTTTTAATATATCGTACATATTATTTTTTATCATTTAAATTTTTTTCTCAATTCACAAATAGCTAACCTATAGAAAACATATTGTTGTAAATATACATGACAAATCACTCCTCATAATTACATCATGAATTATTTTTTTCTTCATTTTTTTTTTTTTACCATCATGACAAAAGCAATAGAATTACAGCATTTATGAATGTGTACACCATACGCTTCCAGTAACATATCATACATTTTTTTAAATTAGTCCAAGCATACTAGTTTTTCAATAACAAAGTCGATCATACATACTTTTTTCTTCTATATAATCACTAATCTATGAAAACACTTCGTTTGTTTTACCCATACCATAGCATTCACTCCTTTTCCCTCATGCTAACAAACTTCAAAATTTAATAATATAACACGAAATTTTTCTAAATACATGTTCATGCTATTAAAATTAATATATCAATTAATCTATATATTCCTTTTGCACATTTCTGAAAAAAATCCTACTACATGTTTTAAAATTAATCGAAGTATACTATTTTATTACCTAAAATCAATTATTCTCCCATACAGTTTTTTCCAATCATACATAATTTTTGTTTCCCATATTGTCATTATTGCAAAGTCATACAAAACAACAACATATTTTTAATCATAATGAATCCTTCATCCCGTTCCATTCATGCTATATACCATTATCATTCATTTCAATGTTATGAAATTAGTCTAAATATACATTCATGCTAGCAAAGTTATTATCTCACCCTTTGCATTGTTCCAAAAATGATTTATTTTACATTTTTTCTTTAAATTTTCCTCATACTATTATTTTGAAATGCAGGATGATGACTGTGATTAGAATTCATGATTATGAAGAGAGAGACTAATGCTGAAATTGTATTGTCATTATATACGAGATGATGTGTGATTGTTGGTGAGTATGCTTGCATGCATGTAAAATATATGAGTGTGTTAGTAGAAAGCAACCGTTCAAACGTGAACACAGGTACAGATACAGTTATAGAATGAGAGAGATAAAAATATATATTTTGTTATGTTTGATATGTGTATGATAAAGAGGTTAACAAAGAATAATCACATTACCCTCACAACTTAGACATTGAGTTATACCTTTGTAATATTTTAGATGTAAAAGCAGTGGCATTGACATGTAGTAAACGTTTTCATCACTTTTGACTAATTATAAGCAATTTTCCAACATTTCTCTTTGTTTTCCTACATTTTAATACCTTTACACCATTTTAGTCAATTTTTTGATATTTAATGCCATTTTTCCAGTGTTTTTACCACCTTTCTCGCAATTTTCATCATTCTTTCATCATCTTTGTTAGGATCTTTTCTTACAACTCTTTACCATTTCGACCGTCGTTAGTGATATCCATCATTATTTATGCTTTCATTCCTTCTGCTTAATCTATGCACACATACAGCTTAGCAATCACTGCAGCTGTTGAACGTTGTAGGACCGCAATCGTGATCTCTATTTGATTATTAGGATTTAAAAGTCACATCTTTGAACGCTTGATCTAATGCATCAATATGATCTTTGTATTCGCCCACCCGCTGCTGAAGGTTCCACCTAATATCTTCAACAGACTATCATACAGTCGTTTAATAAGAGAATCTGTAAGACCCAAGACATTTACTTAACGTTTTCCCAACACATTCACAGACCTACCCGGTACACTAAGGAAATCTTTAAACATCTCTGTAACCATTCCTTTTAAGCTGGCGGGAGCAAGGAACTCCTATAAACGTTTCTCAATCAGCACTTCATCGTTCATCGCCCATGGTTTCACTCGCCATTGCACAGACATGTAATAAACATTTTCTTCTTTTACTATTTTGTTATGCTTTAACACTATTACATCACTTTTCCTCGCTTCTAACTAATTGTAACCAGTTTTCCATTATTTCTTAGCATGTTCTTCTGTTTTAGGACCTTTTTGCGCTATTTTTTTTTCATCAATTTATGTTATTTAACATCGTTTTTCTAGTGTTTTACTACCTTTCACACAATTTTACTCAATTTTTCCCACATCTTTGAAGATTTTTTTCATTTATCTCATACATTGTATGTCTGGATGCGTCGAATATACATCCTTTTAACTATATTTTATAATTTGATACGATTATAAATAATAATGAAAAATTTAATTCAATATTGTTTACAATTTATTCAATAATTTTTATGATATTCATCATAACCAATAAAAATAATCATTTGCTTTAATGCTTCGATGTTAAATTCTAATATATCATTATCAGCTATTAATAATTAACACCATAAAACGTCTAATTTAACTGAATATATCCTTCTTCAGCCAACTTTTCTTCAATCATCCGAATTTCAGTATCTAATCCATTATTTCCTGATTGTTTAGATGTGTGTAGTAACAATAATCGTTCAACCAATTCATTAGGATCGTCAGAATAATTGAAATGAGGGTCTTCGAGATATACTTTTCGAACAGTACTATATGCACGTTTCTTTTTCGTTTTATCTGGATAAACTTTTACATTCTGTATTGTAGATTGAAACAGAGGACGTATTATTTTTCTGTATTTAGGAAGTGGAGTACCCTTTAATACACCAGTAACACATACATGAGCTCTGGTAAATTCCAGTATTTGTTTATACAAAGCTAAATCATTATTTGTATATTTATTCTCATCAACATTTGTTTCCATCAGTAAATGAATCAGTCCTGGTGTGTAAGGAAATTTAGTTAGTGTTCTTCCTTTTCCTAAATAAATTTCACCACATTTTCGATTCCACGAAACTGGTGTTGAACCCATCATATACTCATGAGTGTTAGCATTATATTGTATTCCATATACAGGATCATTTGGTACAGGTTCACTAACATCTATTTGAAATGGAGCCATTACATGCATATTAATGGTCTTATATCCAGACTTATTATCACTATTTTCACATTCTTCTTCATTTTCAATATCAGTCTCATAATCACGTTTCCTACTGTCATTAGAAAGTTTATGACGTTTTATTATTGATGTATCACTTATTCCATCAGATTCATTTTTCATCCTTTTAGGTATTCGTAGTGTTTCCCGATTATCCAATAACTGTTTTGTAACAGGTTCAAGCATGACAGACGAAATATTTGTAACAGATTTCCAGTTCTGTAACGCATTATACTTTTTCATTATATCGCTGCGTATCCTTTTCAGTTCACTTTTAAGAATAGCTCCTTTATTTATTCCATCATTACCAACATTAACCATCAATTTACTTGTTGACATTGTTATTACAGATAATTAAAAATTCAACAAACTTACATGTAAATTTTCTCTACATATACAAATCACAATCTATTTTGATCACAGAAAGTTAATGCTTATTTAACACAAATAATTTATAGAATGTTTTTAAAGGCTTAAAGAAACATACAGTGCTAACATGCTTATTATATACATACTGTAATTCAAACTGTTCCCTAAATACACTATTCATGAAAATAATTCTTTATAAATAAAAATAAACAACAAAATTGGGCAGAAATATTAGAGGAATTTAAGAATCACATTATTTAATTTTCAATATACTAATATATCAAAATATGTGATAACGCCTAAACTTTTAACAACGATATTATACATATATATATATATCACCATATATACATATATATCTACATATATATATGTATATATGTAGATATATACATATATATTTAGATATATATATATGTATATATGTAGATATATATGTATATATTTAGATATATATATATTTATATGTAGATATATATGTATATATTTAGATATATGTGTATATATGTAGATATATATATATATATATATATATATGAGGGGAAACAAAAATTATGTATGATTGGAAAAAACTGTATGGGAGAATAATTGATTTTAGGTAATAAAATAGTATACTTCGATTAATTTTGAAACATGTTGTAGGATTTTTTTCAGAAATGTGCAAAAGGAATATATAGATTAATTGATATATTAATTTTAATAGCATGAACATGTATTTAGAAAAATTTCGTGTTATATTATTAAATTTTGAAGTTTGTTAGCATGAGGGAAAAGGAGTGAATGCTATGGTATGGGTAAAACAAACGAAGTGTTTTCATAGATTAGTGATTATATAGAAGAAAAAAGTATGTATGATCGACTTTGTTATTGAAAAACTAGTATGCTTGGACTAATTTAAAAAAATGTATGATATGTTACTGGAAGCGTATGGTGTACACATTCATAAATGCTGTAATTCTATTGCTTTTGTCATGATGGTAAAAAAAAAAAATGAAGAAAAAAATAATTCATGATGTAATTATGAGGAGTGATTTGTCATGTATATTTACAACAATATGTTTTCTATAGGTTAGCTATTTGTGAATTGAGAAAAAAATTTAAATGATAAAAAATAATATGTACGATATATTAAAAAAAAATAATATGTTTGATGTGAAAATGAGTTAATGCCTTGTACAGAGATGATTGATTTTTTGGAAATGATAAAATATACTTAATTTGATTTTAAAATTATTATGCATGATTTGAAATTAGGAAATAAAACACCTTGGAAGAATGGAGCGAAGAGAATTTTTCTACAATTTCAGGAAAAACTATGTTATGATAAGTAACAATGAAAGAGATGTATTCGTGGTAATGAAGCGAGTGGTGTCTGTGGGCTATAAATGTGTGCACGACATATTACGAAAGATTTGAACAAAAGTTTGCTTAACAAATGAATAAAAATATACTTGGGTTAATTTAATAACACAGAAAAAATATTATAGTGTCGGTGAGGTTAGTAATGTATGTTCAGAGGTCTTGACAGTGGGGCGCGAGTGGTAATAGTGGCAAGAATGAATGAAAAAAGAAAATAATAATCTTTTAGTCAGCCTTTTTATGTTTGATGTGATAATTGTTCACAGATAGATGCATGTATCTTCGACGTTTTTTATAATCAAGCTGTTGCTCTCGCACACATACATGCATACAGTCTCTCACTCGCACATTGCAACTCTGATCTGCTCATGCTAGCACGTTTTTTCTATAAACATGCTGTGTCTTGTAAGCTAGTAGGTTTTCTACCTGTTGCTCTATTGATCAACACACCTCATAGACGATCCCGTATATACCTCAAAAAATATATGTAAAATAAAAAAAGTGTGATTATGAAAGATTTTAAACAATTAAAGAGACCTCTCCGGGTCTTAGGTTGTGTCTTACAAATTAATGAAAACTCACACAGCTGTGGAAAATACTTGATGTACGTGATGTACATGAAAAAGTTGAACAGTTAGATTCGTTAAAGAAAGAATAAAAAATATAATGTTTTAGTCTAAAAAGATATGAACAAATTATGCGGGATTATATTCGAAAATTAGACAATAATTACACATACACTTTATACAACTGGTTCAGATTTTTGTAATATTCATCATTAGCAGTACTTTAAGTTAAGAGGAGGAAAAAGAAATAGAGAAATAGTTAAATAGTTAAATAAACTGAATTGAAAAGGAGCGAAAAAAGATTAAAATTAATTAGGAAAAAAATATATACAATAGAATGAAAGATATGGAGGGAATTGAAGGAAAAAGAAAAAATATATGCAAATATATAGAAACAAAATTTAAATATGTATAAAAATATATTTACAAAATGATTAACAAAACACAAAAAACGAACGGACTGTCGATTAGGGAAAAAAATATATACATTAATATACAAAAATATATACAAATATACACAAAATTGATAAACGATCGAAATAATGAATAGTTAATCCGTGCGAATTTTACATTGACAATCGATACAATCTTTTACTTTCATACAATTTCGAGTACTCCGTCGCAATGTATCATCATCGATGTAATATTCTTCATCATGCTCATGCTCGTAACATGGTAGAAGTGATTTTATCGTATCATCCTGTTTTAATCTATCTGGTAGAAATGCATAAATGTCACCAACACAACTTGGAAATAATGTAATTATCATTTCTTTGGTGGCTGTAATGAACAACTGACTTAAATCATTTATATTGAGATTATTCATAAGCTTCAGCGGATGGATAACATGATCGTACCAGGCCTTCATCACCATAACGTTTTTCGCTGCACAATGAAAACTATCAATCTCATTATGATGTTTACAGGTTATCAAATTGCTTATACCAAAATACTCTTCATGTAGATTCTCAATACTATGTAGTCGAAAGACTTGATCCATATTAACGATTTCATAGTCTAAATCACTCAACAATTCAGACTTTTCGTTAAGTTCCATTAGTGTAAGTTTAGCATATACTGTTAAAATATATATGCGAGCTCTCGGTTTTTGAGATAATATCGTGAATATATCGCGTGCCATAAATATTTCTTCCCGACAGGGAAATAATGAAGGATTTTTCAATCACCGAAGAACATTGTAAATGTGGAATTTTTGATGCATGCCATGCTCTGCTTGGCTTATACAGCGTATGCAAACACTTTCCGCCAGACATATCAATCATTGCTAGTTCAGTTACTCGAAAATCATAATCACAATCTATATGGATGCTGATATCTACAAAATATTCCGCTATATCTGCTTGTTCTGATAATAATACAGGACCAATGCTATTATGTACAGAAGATTTTGATCCTTCTGCTGTATAACCATCATCTGATTGCTGTGATGGGGGTGATGAAGTTGTATGCGGGACACTATCACTCGAAAATGAATTCTGAATAAATTCGTCGACTTTAATGTTAATCGAATCGGTATTGTTATTCATGTTTGAATAATATTTTTAACTTTTTACTAAAAAATATAGAAAATGATTACTTTTAACGTTAGAGCAAACTTTTATTAATGCGTGAAGAACACTGCTTCAACAAATTCTACACGTTCGACATAGCACTAATACTGACTGCCTGAACAGATCCTTTCGAGATTCTAGCTCGATGCAAGTCTTTGAAGATGTTGAGTCGTATCAGAAAAACTACATTCCTTTGGTGAAAGCTGGTTACATACGCAGATGAACGAAGTTGAGAGGTGTTCTTTCGGTTATGGGTGTTTGTGTGTAGGTGTGTACGTATGAACCGTTTTTCTACAAAAGATATGACATGGAAGATTCGGGCAGACTCGATGACCTTGACACATGATCGAAATCAACGACATGGCAACATGCATGCAAGGATATAAGCAGAGTACCTTTGCACTATGAGGGTACGCGGACATATTGAAGAAAAAAATATAATATGAAAGATATTGAAAAAAAAAATATTGAGAGTTTGAAAAAAATAGAATAATCTTAAACTAATAGACTCGAAAAGAATTATTACGAATGATGTTAAAATCTATATGGTGCGTGGGAATGTTGGTGTGGTTTCACTGTAGTTTCAGGGTGATGTACTTATGAAAAATAATATGAAAGAATTGAAATTTGTGTAGGGTGGATAGGGGAGAGGGAAATTATGAAACAGCGTTAAATAAAAATATACTCGAATTAATTTTTGAATACTTACGTTTGGAAAAAGTCTTTAGAGGGGAAAAAATATATTCCATAATACATAGACATGAAAAATTATTATGAACAATATGAGAAATACCGTCAGAAGATGTGTGCGCAATCATACTAGTGAAGATATAAATGGATTTATTTTCAGAACCTGAGAAAAAAATAAAATAAGAAAATTATCAACGGTCGGAGGAAATGATTGGAAGCGAAAAAAATATAATTAGGCTGATTCTATAATATTAGACTTGAAAAAAGTTATTATGAACGATAAGAGAACTACCGGTACCCGATAAGTGCGAGGGAACATTCTGTGCGAGTGAGAGAGTGGTTAATACATTGACAGATTAATTTTTACAATCGGAGAAACAAAAAAATATAAAAATTATGGTCGGACGGAAGAAATAAACAGAAGCGTAAAAGAAAAATATACTTAGGCTAATTCTATAATATTTTGACTCGAAAATAAAATATGTATGAAGTGGTGGTGTGTATGTGTGTGTGTGCGTGTGGGAGTGATATCGCGGCGTTTATTTCGGTGGCGACCGGGGCGTGTATGGAATAGTACAGTGTACTATTGTAGAGGATAACTCAATGCTTGATATGTGTGCAGGAATGGACGGTGTGCTTTTGCAACAAACGGAGAATACGGAAAAAAAAAAAAAAATCAACGGCTTGAATATAAGGTCAGAAGCGGAAAAAGACGAAAAATATATATCAGGTGGCGGTATGTATGTGTGCGTGTGTGAACGTGTAGCGATCGTGAACAGGTTTCTATCGGTGGCGTATGAGAGTGTGTATAGATGATCGGCTGGTTAATTTCAAAACGAACGACTGGAATTCACCTCACCTGGTGACAGTTTCAACTAGTTGCTGGAACATTTAAATATTTCCATTACAGCCGCGGTCGCGCTTACATAATACATCTCGTAGCAGTACACTCGCCTGTTCTCATTCGACTGATGGAACGTTCAAATATTTTCTTTAAAAATAAAATTTTTTTAAAAAAAAAAATGCCGGAACGGAGCGCGTCTCGGAAAATTCCTTTAAATTTTGGGTTCTAAGTGTTGAGATTCAAACGTTTTTATCACTCCGGCAAAATTTTACCCCCTCCCAACCTCGAAAAATGAAAATTAAAAAGTATGCTACATATATTACACGCAAAGGCATGTGTAATACATACACATGATAGTAGAGGACGTGATGTGTGGGAATGGGTGTGCACTTTCACTGTGGTTAACGTTATGATGGATATATGCGCGGGGACGGCGTGTGTGTTTCCACATTTACTTGTACAAATGGGGAATCGGAAAAATGAAAAAATACACTTAGGCTAATTTTGGAATTTTTTGTACTTAGGCTTCGAAATATTTAAAAAAAAAAAAGATCGCAGTATCAGGAACGGACGACGCGTGCGCGGGAACGGTACGTATGCTTTCGTGGCGGCTAACGCTTTGTCGCATATATGCGCGGGATCGTGGGAAGGGCGAGCGGAGACTAGTGTTAGATTTGGGACTTTAAATAGTATACTTGGGTTAAATTTAGAATCTTCATACTTAGGCCATGAATTTTGAAAAATCGCGGTAACGCTGTGGCGGGAGGGGTGAGCAGGGACTTGGGTTAGTTTCGGTCATTAAATAATATACTTGGGTTAATTTATAATTGGTTCGAACTAACGGAAGTGCGCGGAACCTGTACGGAGGGATTTGAGGGGAAATTTGTGGAAAATTTGCAGAAAATTGAGGAAAATTGGGGGAAATCGGGGGAAAGTTGGGTGAATTTTCAGCGCCCGTTCAAGAAATTGGGTTACTTTTTGCCCTCTGCACACGGTTTGGGGTTATGACGTCACACTTCCCAGAACGAAGATTTACTGACTACTATATATATATATATATATATATATATATATATCAACCCTACTGAACATTTTTAAAAATTAGGAATTTAAATGGGAAAAGTTAATTCAAAACGATAAAATTGTGTAACTTTAAATTTCAGGGCATATTGTCCACTACTTACCTGCTAACGAACGAAATGTTACCCGCTAAATATCATACTTTATCGGCGAGTACTATAGAAATTTTCTGGGCCATTGGACTTGTTTTCATGGCTGGTTTAGCTTATTTGCTACCGAATTGGAGAGACTTAAATTACGCAATGTGTTTAATACCGCTATTGGCAGCATGTGTTTCTATATGGTAAGTATGAAGCGTACAGACGATGTTAATGTAATAATAAGAAAAAATTTTCCTTTTCCGATTGCACTTTTATTCTTTTTTGAGTCTTATTCCATCATATAATACCCGTAAGATTTAATCCTGGCCAAAGGCTCTCTTAATCTATCACAAATTGTATGTGTAAAAGGTGTAATTTTTTTTCATCAACTTACTGGAATATAAGAGTAATCTAATTTCAACGCGATAAATATTCTTCGCAACTGGTTGAATGTCGTAATCAGTTGTTCTACTTCCATCGTTATTTATTTACTTTTAATGTTTTACAATTTATGAAGAACATTTCCACGATTATTTAAATACAGCATTTGCTAATGGTCATCACTCCTTAATTTTTTTTGCGATTATTATTATACTTTTTATTAAAATACTAAAATATAAACACCAAATTATTTATATCTGCCAGACGCTATATATGTTTATACCGTAACTTTACTACTTCGTTATTTACCTTTCGCCGCAGATTAAAGATGCACATCGGTATGCAGTGACGTCGCAACTCCTGAAAACGGAGTGATTGTGACGCAGGTTCCCAGCGAAAATGTGTCTACATTGAATGTCTCGTAAAAAGTGTACGTTAATTTTCGCATTTACCGAGTTCCGTTTTATTAACTTCTTATTCATAAGAGTGACTGATAATAATCTGTGCTGGTCCTTCTGTCTCTGTCCGTTACGTATAAATGTGTAGTGTAGTTTCCAGTAAGTTTTCATTAAAATTATGAACATAGAAAATATACGTTGTTCTTCTTTATAATAAATTTAGCGCTCAAAGCAGATAGCGATAATGGTAAATAAATTCATTATTTGTTTTATTTTAAGAAAGGAAACACTAATTTAAAATATTATCACTGTTAATTACTATTGAATCCAAAGTTCGGAAAAATAAGTATGGCTAATATTTTAAAGAGCGTTAAACTTGAAATATTTCTCCCGCATACATCACCCCCTGGTAAGCTGATTTAGTATTTAAGATATTTTATTCCAAACCATATTTTTTTAATCGATGTATTCGTTTTATTTGTTAAAGTAATAATCACTTTGTAAGCATTGCAGTATTTCTTGATTACAAAAATTCACAAATTAAACCAAGAGAAAATCTGAAGTATTGAACCGCAAAGTGGGCAGCAGTCCAGTGCTCAATTTATATATACGCGTATAATAAGAGAGTCTCTTCAATGGTACCATTTATGAAATTTCAAAAAGACAAAAAAAAGCATTGTTGCACATCAACCAAGAGGTATTAAACGTCCGATATAAAGCGCTAAATGCAAAGGTTTGGAATTATTTCATGATCCAACACTAACAGTTTACAGTTGTATAGAAAATTTAATGGGCATCAATGGTAATGTAATCAGCTCTTTTTCCTTTACCCCATAAATACAGGAATGCATTTCGCTTAGCCTGAATTTAAATAAATATTTAGTTGACCTTGATTTTGCGGATTTTTGACTTTAAATATTTAGTAAAAAATTTTATAAAACATTTTTCGGTTGATAACAGTAATTTAACGTATGTTAGCTATTCGTCTTCAATTTTTCAGTACATCGTTTACTGCGGGTTTCACTTCGGTTTTTCATTTTCGAGGTATTATAAATACGCTGATTATCGGCGTACACACATAGATCAACATTTTCACTAATTGTAGCTAAAAAAAAAGTTATTTAAACATAATCTTTCACGGTATTCTCTGTTAGTAACCTCTAATTTTTTCCGAGCAACAGTGTCCCTAATAATCTGAAGTGTTACTATGGTGTCTGCGTAATAACAGTAACGTAATTTTCAATAAGAATCTATCTTCGTTTAACAACACTTCCATAAATTTAGATAGAATTAGGGACACCAGCGGTTACCACAGGAGCTGCTCTTTTACCAATTTTAACCGTCATGCAAATTTTCGTTTATTAAATTCTGTTTCACTTTCGAGATGGCATAGTTTACCGTATTCCTTAAATTCCCATACAGTTTTTCATCCAAAAATTTCGTTATTTATGTATAAAGACGTAGTTGGTTTTTAAATAATTTTGTATTAACTAAATTCGTTTTGGTATACAAATATAACTCAAATTAGGTGGAATTTTGATTTGTCTTTGTCACCAAAATTTAGTATTTCTTTTAACATTTATTTTATCTAGATCGGGAGCTCTGTTGGTTTCAACATTTTTTTTTTTTTTTGTAATTCCATCAAGCTAATTTTTCCCTATTCGTGCTTAAACTGGCTCGAATATTTTGGTGACCTTGAAAATTATAGTTTCGTATTTAACTTTTAACTTTTTTTTTTTTTTTTAGTTGAATCTATTGTGTCAATTTTGTCGCTTAAAAACAAAGATGATAAACAATATTTGAAATTTTTATGAATACAATAGAGATGACTGGAGCACCATCTTCTGTAATTAGTAATGGTTAATTATTTATTTGTTTGAATTTTCGGAAAGTAATTTTATTATTTATATAACCTATGGTTTAATGTCATTTCCAGAAGTTTATTTTGGTTCTAGATATTTTAGTTTTCAATTATCTTTCTCTTTCTGCAAGGAATACTTTTCCGATTTGAATTTTTCGTAAAGTTTTTGATTTTTGATGATAACTAACGAGACCTTTACAGAGCCGCTATAATTTTTTGTTTCGGTATTCTACTACTAATTTAATTTTTGAAACTTTTTTATGGATAAAATTTAGCAAACTCCCTGATGTACTCGGATAAACTTGAAAAGCATTTTTCACATCTTCTGCTTTTGGATTATTCTAATTAAGGTACTAATGGGAGATAGTGTTTATGTTAATAAACCGTCGTGCGAGAATGTTCTAATTTACCTACTTATATGTAAAATGGTTGCACTGCTTCCATTTTCTCAACAACATTACGATACAATCAATTGCAGGAAGTCAACAAAGAAAAACTCTTATTAAATAAATTAATTTTAGATTATATTAAACGAAACACTTTCAAAATCGATTTTACTTTTATTGGTAGGCTTATGAAAATTGTTAATGTTAACTTTATGGTAGCTGTATTACATTATATTATTAATAAATGAACAATTTTACTTTTATAGTATAAATCAAGTGGAAGTTAATTCATTTAAGGGACCTTTTATTAATCGATTTTGATTGAAAGTGGCATCAATTCAAGTGAAAATCAGAATTAAACGAGAAGAACAGAATTTAAAAGTCATCAATTCGGTAAAAACTATAAAAATACAAACGGACGAAATAATATATAAGTTTCCAGAGGAAATACAAAGTGAGTCAGTTTATCCTGCTTTATTTAATATTAACACAGTAGAAAATGGGCTTGTAAGAGCATGAGAAATCATGATCAATCTCGTAATTTAACAGTAACGTTATCAAAAGAAGTATCGGCATTAATATTTAGATAGTGATGGAAATTTTGTCTTCAATGAAATACATCTCGAAGAACTGTAACGTGAAGAACAAACTATAGAGTTTATGAAACTGGTTGAAAACCTTTAAGCACAATTGAATGTTAAGGAAGTTACGTTATCAGACGTTGAAAAAAAATTTATCATCAAAAAATTTCGAGGGAAACAATAGAACGCTAAAAGAAAGTTTTGAAAAAGAATACGGACTTGTAACTAATGACAAAAAAGAAATTTAGTGTTTAAAATTAGTTGTCGAAGACAGCGCTAATGAGTGTACAGCTCAACATTAAAAAAAAACTAGCGTTTACAAACTGAACATCCTGGTGTGATTCATTTTTACAAGCGCATATGCTGATGAAAGTTGGTCAAACATTACGTTTGCATACAATTTCAAATCTATAAATAGCTTATTAATAGATTATTCCTTAAGGAAAGAGAGACTGTTATTAGAAAATGCATGCGACATATCAAACACCTCCAGAAGAGTAATTCATATTGTTATAGACGTAACGTGAAATATTCAAGATAAATTAAATAAAGAGGAGATACAAATAACAGAAAACGGTGAACAAATTGAATAAGTCTAATGCATCCAGTATTTCGGAAGTATAGTCGAAGAAGAAAATTGTACTTGCAGACTTGAGATACGTAGCAGGATTGAGCAAGCGAGAAGAGCACTGATACGAATGTAGAATCTATTCACGTGTCAAGAATTGAAATTGGAACTGAGAATCAGACTCCTGCGATGTTACATTTTCTCCATCCTACTATATGGTTGTGAATGTTGGACACTAGACACTCAACATTAAGAAAAAAGATCAGCGCTTTTGAGATGTACTGTTACCGACGTATCCTGAAAATATCGTGGACTCAAAAAGTGAAGAATATTGAAGTACTTAACAGACTGGAAAAGAATCTTGAACTCCTACAAACTATAATAAAAAAAACAAAAAAAAAACGGAAGCTACAATATTTGGGACACGTCATGAGAGGATCGAGGAACATACCATTCTAAAAATACTACTTGAGGGTAAAATTTCTGGGAAAAGATCGATCGAGAGGAAGACGTCAAATTTCATGGATGGACAACCTTAGCAACTGATTCAACGGTTCCTCAACAGAACTTTTCCGATCAGTCGTTGATAGAAATTAATTCCAATTGCGGATCGTCAACCTTCAAAATGGAGACGGCGGATGAAGAAGAAGAATCTTCATGAAGGAAATGAAGGTTCATTTTATTGCCAAGCAAATGCAATAATAATGTTCTTTCCATATTCGGTTTTCCAGAACATTTAAACATGGTCGTTTACCTTTTAAAATACGATCCATGTACAAGAGAATGTATTATCTTCTTTAAATATTAACATTTTTTAAAGAATTTTTATTTTTTACATTTAAGCTTTAGCTGAATACTGTGTTTTTTTGGCTCTGATGATGAATAAAATATTACTATTCGAAACGTTAATTGATAATACGTGTGACGTTGTTGTTTTGTCCCAAAAATAATTATATAATAAACATACAGTTATTAAATGTAAACTGTGGGTCATTAAAATCTTACCAGTTGTGTGCACCGTAACAAAAGGAAAATATTTCTTAACAGTATGTATTATTTAAATAAAATTATGATTATTATTCATACTAAAGTTAGTTACACCTGTGCAGTATGATGTGATTTCTAAGGTAATATAATTTGATTTGAATTCTTTGTTACGGAAGAAAAAAATATTTCTCGCCGAAAATTATTTTCATTAGTGTTGCAACAAAAAAACAGAATTAAGAAAAAGGAAAAAGGATTGAGCGCAACTTTTTCAACAAAATTAAAAAATTAAAAAGTATCACTTGAAAAATGTGTCATTAATGAATTTGTTATAATTAAATCGATAATTAATGTTTACACAAACACAGCTCGTTATGGTATAAATTATTTCTCCCTCATCGGAATTGCCAATGTAACAAATCCAAAGGTAGTAAACGTAGTTAGGATTTTTCGAAAGATATTTCACTGAAAGTTACAAATTAACAGTAGTTTTTCAAAAGAATATGAAATGGGAATAAAATAATTTATGAAAAAATCAGTTGTGAGGCTCATTCGCTTTTCGATTCGAACATAAAAGATATCTCGAGGGAGATAGAAAAGTGATTTCATTATAAAAGCGGAGACCTCTCCACGA
The DNA here is from genome assembly GCA_039619475.1 of Icerya purchasi. Classification (NCBI taxonomy): domain Eukaryota; kingdom Metazoa; phylum Arthropoda; class Insecta; order Hemiptera; family Monophlebidae; genus Icerya; species Icerya purchasi. The sequence goes on from CM077115.1 coordinate 546,714,567, forward strand.
ATGAATGATTTATAAGTATTTCTGGCGACAGTCAATACTATTATCTCAAATTAAAATATTTTCGGCAAACGTTTGATTTTTTAATTATGTAAATTGCTAATTACGTTGATTAGCATTTTGGATACGATATGGCATGGCAGCAATTTATTACAGGGAAATTTTGTGTGCTGAGTATTTAAATGTGCTGCAATACTTTCGGGTTCCGTTCTTCGCTTTAAGAACGCTATTATACTAATTTTAATTTTGTTCATTTCTTTGTCATTCAACTGCATTAATTATTATTATCATTTAATCAATTTTGCAGGATTGTACCGGAATCGAAAGTATGGTTAAATGCTCGAAATGCCAAAATAAAAGAGATAAATTCGCAAATGGAGAATTCTTCGAAAAAAAATAAGGAAATAGTGAATTTAGAGCGGGCGTCAGAGATTCCTAATTCATCAGAAAAAAGTGCAGAATCATCAATTAATAATATTTCGGAAAAATCATTTTCCAATACTGAGCCACCGGAATTTGTCAGTAAATCAGAAATAAAGATAGATGAAAAAGAAATTAAAGTACCAATGAACACTAACGAAGCGCCATTCGATGCGACAAAACATGTTAGTGACGAAAATTATAAAAGCGATCAATGCAAGGAAAAATCGAACGACGAATCGAATTCCCTTTCATATCAGCTGAAAAGCATCTTGACCAATTCGGATATACGAAGCAAATTTTTATTTATAATGCTTGCTTGGTAAGTATTAGAATTTTCGTTAAAAAAAAAAAACGTTTGCAGCTATGAATTTTTCTAAATGAAAAAAAAAACAACTAAATATTAATTAATAATGTCAAAATCTGTTTTAAATTTTTCGCTGACAAATCAGATCAAGCAAATTTTAATATTACTTTGCATTACGTCGTGCAGACACTCGAAAAATAGTTTACACTTGCACCGTTTTTTCTTCTTCTTAAAAATTAAGGTAGTACTAGAACGAAAATTGTATATCTGTTTCGGATCGACCATACCTCCATGATTGCGCTATGAACATCAAGTAGACAGATCGTTTCAGCTTTAGATTTAGAGTGGATTTGTTTCCTATTAATGGAGTCAGTTGTTTGGCGCGAGTGAAAAATTTCCTACGGATTTGCACAACATGAACACGCCACGTAAGCCGGCGATCCAAATACATACCCAGATACTTAACTGAATCGGTTTGTTCGATCTCAATGCCATTTATCTTTAGTTTAGGACATGTGATAAATCCATTTGTAAAAGTCACCTATTGGCACTTTTCCTCACTAAATGTAATCCTCCAGTTTCTGGCCCAGCTTTGTATTCTGTCTATATGGTTTTGTACGGCCATACTTGCGTGTATAGGATTAATGTTCGAAGCTAATATGGCTATATCATCTGCGTATGTTGCTATGATAGTTTGGTTTGATACTGGCAAGTCAGAGGTATAAATCGAATAGAGAACTGGTCCCAACAAGCTACCTTGCGGGATGAACGCAAGAATTTTTCCCCCCTCGGATATTGTATCATTGATTCTTGCCAAAAAGAGGTCCTATTTTGTAAATAAAATAAATAAAACCAAGTACATATTTGTTGGAAGAATTTTTCTAAGTTTATACAAAAGCCCCATGTGCCAAACTCAGTCGAACGCCTGTACCACATCCCGGAAGACCGCGGAACACACTTCTTTCTTCTCTAGTACTGACGAAATCGCATCCGCCAGTCTGCGGCACTGCTGGACAGTTGAATGCTGTGCCCAGAATCCGAACTGATGGTTTGGAATGATATTATTGATTTATTAGCAATGGATAGATTCTTTGTAAGATTAGCTTTTCCAGAATTTTCGATAATGAGTTCAATAAACTGATTGGCCGGTATGATGATACCGAAGTTTGAGGCTTGTTAGGTTTCAAAATTATTAGTATAATTGATTTCTTGCAGAATTTTCGGGGAGGTAACCTACTCGTAACATAGCGTAGAATATATAGCAAAGTAGAATTGCAGCTTTTTTGGAAAATGGGGCAAGATTTCTCCGGTTATTCCGTCCAGTCCAGGTGCCTTTCTGATAGGAGCTTCCTTTAGACATTTGTATACTTCCATCGGGGGAAAATGATTTACTATCTAGATGACTTTGCAACGGCTGCTTCAAGGAATTTTGAATAAACTGCGAATGTGTTGGATTGCTATCATCATGACGCATGAAAGTAGCTTCGAGACGAGCAGCAAATGCATTCGCTTTTTCCTTATCCGTTTTAGCCCACTTACCGTTTTCCAGTCTTATGTTGTGGGTTTCTTGGTATTGCTGTAATATTTTTCTGGTTGACATACACAGCATTCCAAGTATCCAGGGAGTTTTTGAAATTCATTATTCTTGTATTTCCTAATTTCCTCTCTTAGTTGAAAATGTAATTTATTGTATAATTGTTTTCGATGACGGATACCGATATGGCTGCCACCTTGTTCTTCCTGCTCGAGTGAGTTTTAATAATTTTCTGATTTCCGTTGAGATATATTTATTTTTATTTGTACGACTTGTATTCCGTTGAACTAACACACGCAGTTTATATAAGATCGATTATAACACTAACAGCCGTTTATTAATTTAAAAACGGTGATGTGTTGAACATTTAGCTTCAGTGATTATTAACGTGCCGATTTTACCACAAAATATACTTAAGATCAAAATCTTAATATAACAACGGATTTTTTTTTTTTTGACAAACCTTTAGCGGCGACGTCAAAAATGTAAAATAGAACAGTTTCAAGTCCGCTAAGAAAATATCATGGAGTAAAAGACAGATTCTTTCTGACGTGAACTATTTAAAGTGTTGAAATATAAAATTTTTGGAACGCGGTATATTTATTCTTGTTCGGATAGTTTACTGTGTTATTTTTTCCTGCGTGTAGGACATCTTTAACTAAGTTTGTGGGTGTATTATAAAAATAAGTATTATCTTCCTTGAAGTACGCTAGCGGAAGTTGGGCTTTGAGACATGAAAACTATAATTCTGAATTAAGCCTGTAAAACGGCATTATATGTAAAGAAGGCGGGCGAAGCGTATGGCAACAGGTGTAGTGGCTGCACTGGCGAAAAGAAATTGAATCTAAAATCCCTGAACGGAAAAACGATTTCAAGATACGGAAAAATTGATGAGTGAATTACGCGTAGAAAATTCGCCAGTGTTTTCTTTTTATAATTAAGCGTAAGAGCTATTAATGAAAATACCAACAGAAGACGAAAAATGCAGTCAAAAAATATTAAACATGTGGTAATGATGTGAAAACAATGAAATACACAAGTCTGGCCACTAAATTTTGAGCACACAAATCCTAATTAAAAGTATCCTATAAAATGGAAATATTAGTGATAAAGCTTAATATTTTTTATTATTCCGCTATATAATATAATTAAGACATATGGCACAATAAGCGTCAAAATAAACTTAAGTATTAAATAAAGATGAATGATAAAGAGAAAATCAATTTCACTCGTTGTATGTCATCAACGGAAAATGATAAAGCATCTCCCTGAAAAATTACTCGCTCAGTATAAAACAAGCCTTTCAACAAGTAATATTATGATCCTACAAGCTAAGAATTTTGATATGAAATACTATACAATGACCTTCCATTATTCCAAAATACAATCGTGACAAATAAAACTATAAAAATAGAAATTTGGGAATTATGAAACGCTATAAAAAGAACGAGAAATCACAAAGCGACAGGGGAAGACTTGATATCAGCGGATTTGATCCTCCGGTACATTACACCGAGATGTGAAGAAGAGCTGCTGAGAATTATCAACAAAATACACGATGAAGGTAGAGACGTCTGAAGATTTCATAACTGTAAATTTTGTACCAATATCAAAGAAGACCCGTTCAGAAACATGTTCCGAATATAGGACCATTGCTCTAATGAGTCACGCGTTTAAATTATTATTGACAATAATTAATACCAGAATCGAACGGAAGCTGGATAAAAACCTGAACGAAAACCAGTATGGCTTCGTAGCGAAAAAAGGGAACGAAAAACCGCGATTGAATTATTAAAGGTCATCATACAAAGACGCTAAATGCAAATAGGGATAGAATCGCGTGTGACATCGACTACGAAAAAGCGTTCGATAGTGTTAATTATATTATGTGGAAAATGATCGAAATCTTACAAGAAATACAATGCAGACGATAAAGTTATAAGAATAATTAAGAATTTATTACTGGAATCAACGCGTAAATGTCAAAATCAGAATGGAATATTCTAAAGGCAAATGCAGTATTGGGAGAGCGGCGAGGCAAGGATGCTCCCTACCACCAAGATTATACAACATATATGCGGAGGAGATTGTTAGAGAAGCGCGAATTAAGAAAATAGGCCTGAAGATAAATGACGAAATAATAAATGAAATAAGCTATGCGGATGACAAAGTGATAATCGCGGAAAAATGAAACACAGATGCAAAAATTTGTGAACCAAATAAATAGCGCCGGAATAAAATATAATATGAAAATTAATGCAATTAAAACAAAGTTAATGACGTTTACGAGAAACAATGACAAAAAGGTAAATACCAAATCAAATTTCATTGTGGTGATAAAATTTATATACAAATACTAGAAAAAGTGTAAATTCCACAAATGCGCATAGCTGCGCGAATAGTGGGATTATTATTATAAGAAGAACTGATAATACATTATTAAAACACACGAGCCAAACTCCGTCTACAGGAGGAGAGAAAGAAAGAAATATAAACAGTAATTAAAAATTAAGGAATTTAAAAGCCTGGTTTATTTTCAACTTCTATAAACAACTTCGGCCCATGTTCACAATATACGTATTATTATCTACACTCTTAAAATTAAACAATCATATTCGCCCATTAACCCGGTAAGCTGTTCAATACATCACGAGATTAATGTTACAGTTAAAACTTCAAAGATATAAATTATTTGAAATCTGGAAGAAAGCAAAAAAAGAAAGATAAAGGGAAAATGAAAGAAAAAAAAATATCTGTAACCTTAAATGTTACACAGTAATAGTAATAATAAGAGTAATTGTAATAATAAAAGTAATAATAATTTTTTTTTTTTTTTTTTTTTTTTTTAAATTTAAGAAGGGGTACTAAACCACTCGCTGCATGTAACTACCTCGGTTATCGCAGTGAGTGGACCCACGTTTAAAACATACTCCTTAGCTCGCTAGCCTGAACGAAAGTCATAAGATTGTTCAAAGCAGTAGGGGTATTTGAGAGGATGTCTTCAATCGATGTGATCTGGCCTCGCCGTAACCCATTTAGACGTGTGCATTTCAGCAAGATATGCGAAACTGACGGGTATTCATCGGTAGAACAAAGTGGGCAGGTACTTGGCTTTGGGGCTTGTTTGAGGATATAGTCGTGGGAAAAGGACGTATGTCCCGTTCTCAGGCGATTGATTGCCGAAAACACTTTGCGTTCTGTTCCGACTGGAGGCCACCATGGCTCCGTCGTAGGCTTCAGTTCCCTGAGGAAGGTCGACTGAGACATCCAGTCATGACTCCACTGTGCGAAGACCGTATCTGACAGGAAACCTCTCAGAGATAATGGACCAAAAGCAAATAACGGCATTGGGCACATCATGAATGACCGAGCGACCAGGTCAACCCGCTCATTCCCCGGAACACCGGCATGACTGGGGACCCATAAAAAAACAACTCGGCATCCCCTTCGGCTCAGCTGGTATAAGATAGCCAGGACTTCTAGGACCATTGGTGATTCCGGGTGATCTGACTGCAAAGCACGTATGGACTGCAAGGAATCAGTCACCAGTAAGATTCCGAGCGGTTGGGATCTCAGTTCTAAGTATGCCTGAAGACAAAACAACACAGCATACATTTCGGCTTCCGCAATGGATACAACGTTGTTCAACCGCATGCCCTCTGCGATTCCGTCTATTTCGAAAGCGCATGCCGCTGGAGCAGCCTTGGACTCATTAGCTTTGGATCCATCAGTGTATGCTTTCGAGAACGTGGTATATTTATTAATAATATTTAGTGCCCTGTGCCCTCGCAGCGCCGGTGGGTGATTATTATCAGTAAGAGTTGTGATAGCTTCTACCTGAAAAGAAGCCCAGGGTGGGGGTAATTTTGAAAAGTCCGTTCTGGGTGTTAAGTTGGGCTTTATGTTATTTTGCAACAAGATTGCATTGACTTCAGGTAGGTTATCCTTGGGAAAATCAGGCTCCGTAGTTACGTCGCAATGATTCTCCGCAGCCCATGAAAGCATATCGCGATAAGTGAAGAACTTTCTGTTGTAAGACAACGGTGGTATACCAGCTAACGAACATAGGCTTTTAGCTGGAGATGTACGATGGGCGCCAAGTATCATGCGAATAGCGGCGTTATGGATTGGGTCCAGTGTTTTTAACAGGGAACCACTCGCTGACGAGTACACCTGACTCCCATAATTGATTTTGCTGAGGACCAGTGCTTTATAAATATTTAAGAGAAACTTTGGCTGAACATTAAATTTGGGATTTGACAAGAACTTGATTACCCTTAAAGACTGAAGGGATTTAGTTTTTAAATCAGATATAAAGGGCTTCCACGTCAGGTTGGCGTCCATCAAGATGCCTAGGAAAGTTGCTGTTGTTTTATAAGGAATTGGACTATTGTTCACTTGTAGTGATGGCGGATTCTGAACAGGACGACCTCTATGGAACACAACGTATTGAGACTTCTGAGAGGAGAAATCCAGTCCATTCTTTCCTGACCATTGCTGCAATCTATTAATTGTATTTTGCAGGATAGACTGGGCCAAGGAAGGGATGCTAGATGCCACGGATATGTTTAGATCATCTATATATAGGCGAGCACTTACTGGAGGCCTGATGCAGTTAACAATATCGTTTATATAGAGGATAAACAGGGTAGCACTTAAGGCGGAACCTTGAGGTACCCCGTTCTCTATTGGAACTTTTCTCGATATCGAGGAGCCAATTCGGATTTGAATCCATCTATCGCTCAGATAGTTGTGAATGTATCGCCCCAGCTTACCGCCCACCCCGACCGCTTTTAATTTCCGAAGCAAGTGTTGCCTCGATACGCGGTCGAATGCCTTCTCCATATCGAAGAATACTGCATAAAGGTGGTGTCGACGATGAAAGGCAGATACAATTTGTCTTTGAAGGCTCAATAAATGATTAATGGTTGACTTTGATTTTCGGCCTCCAGCTTGAATTGGTGATAGGACAGAGTTTGCTTCAAGGAAATGCAGAAGTCGCCTGTTCACCATTTTTTCCATCGTTTTAGACAGGACAGACAGCAATGATATTGGTCGATAACTTTCAACTTGGAAAGGATTTTTATTCACCTTTGGGATAGGAATGACGGTCGCAACTTTCCATGCATCCGGAATAGCCCCAGCTGACCATATCTGATTATATATATTTTCAGTAGGAATTCCTTAACATGTCTCGGGAGATATTTCAACATGTAGGGGTGTATCGAATCTTCACCGGGTGCACTGTTCCTGGTGTGATACTTAAGTTGGAACTCTAGTTCAGCCATAGAAAAGGGGCAGTTATAAGGATCGTCAGCATTGGAATCGAAATTAATGGACTGTTGCTCATAAAGTGTTTTTTGCTGTTGGAAATTGCTGGAATACTTCAGTGCCGAGAATTCTGTGGAAAAATAATGTGCAAATGCTTCTGCAACATCTCTAGTCTCTGTTATGTGAACTCCATTGACTTTTAATGTTGGGTGCGTACGGGTACTGTTGCTGTTACTAATAGTTTTGATTTTTTCCCACATTACGTGAGCATTAACTGTTTGAGGAATTGATGCTGCAAAAGAATTCCACGACTCCTGTTTTTTGCTGCGGATGAGGTCTCGGGCAGCTGCTCTACACTTCTTTAATGTGATTAGGTCCTCAACCTTTCCAGTTGACTTATATTTCCTGAGAGCTCGTTTTCGCTCTGTTATCGCTTTTTTAATGTCATCGCACCACCATGGAACCGGTCTGCTCCGTTTTTTTTTGTGATACTTTTGGAATTGTTGCGTTGGCTACCTCCGAAATCACATTTTTTACGACATTTATATTGATTTCTATTGACTCTGTTGGTTGAGGAAGAGTCGTCACTCTCTTCGAATATGCTTCCCAATCTGCTCTTTGAAAAATGAAACGCGGCATTAATCCTTCAAGCTGGTTGGGTGTCACTGTACTTTTAAACTCTATTATTATAGGAAAGTGGTCGCTCGAGCATAAGTCATCCATCACCCGTAGGGAAAATTTAGGGGCCAGCATGCTTGAGCACAGGGCTAGATCTATCGTTGAGAAAGTGTGATGCGTAAAATTAAAATGGGTGGGTGAAGTTGTAGTGAGTAACACCAGGTCGCTATTAATTACAATATCGGATAATACTCGTCCATGCTGATTTGAGGACAACGAGCCCCATAATGGCGAGTGAGCATTAAAGTCTCCGAGGAGCATTGCATCACTTCCGAGCGCACTGATGGGGGAATCCATTTGGCTGTGGGTTACCTCGCTTCCAGGAGGTAGGTAGCAATTACAAATTTTTACTCCTGACGAGGAAAGAGAAGGGATGTTGACTCGTATAGTTACAGCTTGAAAAGTAGTTGTAATTGGTATCTGTTGCGCTGGTAGTGACGTGTGTACTAGCGTCGCCACACCACCACTCGCTCTCTCCCCGTTTGGATTATCATACCGGAAAATATTATAATTCTTAATGGACGTTCTGACATCTGGCTTAAGTCTGGTTTCTTGCAGGCATACTATTAGTGGAGAAATCTCGGCTATTAGCTGTTCTAGTTCGGCCCTATTGCTTGCGAAACTTCGACAGTTCCACTGCATTATCACTCCTTTATTTTCCAAATCCATTTTTATTTTCATGAAAAAAAAAAAAAAAATTTACTGTAATATTAAAGCTCTTACCGTGGGGCCGCCGAGAGTGTCTTATTTAGCAACGTTATGGTGAGGAGTCTTTATTATCTGCACGAAGTTCATCGTTATTTATCTTGTCTGGTGCGTTTTGCATTTTTGAAATTTTATTTAGTTCTTTTATTATACGGGTGCATCTATTTTTAGCGTTTGGAGCATTTAAAAATGGTTTTACCGTTGATAACATGTGTATGAGACCGTCTTTGTCCTCGGTGTAATCATTGGCATAATTTATAAAATCGGGGTCTGAACATACATTTTTCATAAATAACTTGAACTCCTCATAGTTCATATATAAAACGGGAGTTGTTTTTGCTGTTAAAGAGGTGTTTAGCCCCAGCAATTATTTTTTCTACTTCTACCGATTTATTGGGCTTTTGAGTAGGGTTGGTGGCCGCTGTGGTCGATGTAGTCGACTGCGCCGAATCCATTTGTATCGGCATGGTCACAGTCTCCTGCATCTTTCCCTCCGAATCTTCATTTTCCAAATATTGATAAGAAGAATGAACATAGTTATAGATGGTTGTAATAATTGATAATTTAAAGTGAAGAGAAATTTATAATTGCAAACAGATAGTAAAATAACTTTAGAAAAAGTAGTTATAAAACTTAAATAATATTACTAAAATTATAATAGTAATTGTAAATATAATTATTAAATAAATACGGAGATTGTGTTATATTTATCAGAAGAATTTTAAAAATTAAAAATTATGCAATCTAATTTGGCAATGCTTATACAGTTTGGCAACGCTGTAGACAACCTTTTGTTTACTTGTATTAAAATAAAGGAACGCAAAAATTAAAGCAAGTAAATGAATATGTAGATACTTAGGAGTTCTAATAAGTAGCGATGGCAGAGACATAAAAGAAATAAAAATAAGAATTGGTTTGGCAAAGAATGAATTTATTAATTTGAGCAGGGTGCTCGTAAATCAAAAGATGAGCCCGAATCTTCGGAGGATAATGCGGTGTTACGTATGGTCGGTGTTGAAATACTCATGCGAAACATGGATCATAAGCGCCGAATGTGAAAGGAAGATATCTACATTTGAAATCTGACGCTACCGGAAATTGTTAAAGATATCATGGGCCGATTACATACGAAATGAGACAATACTCGTAAGAATAGGGGAAAAGGAAGAAGTTTTAGTTGAGGATATTAAAGGAAGAAAATTAAAATACATAGCTCATAAAATACGAGAATATGGAATATTCACATTGACGATGCAGGGTAAAATACAGAGTCAAAACCGATGATCAGAGGAAGGAAAATATTGAAACTAATAACCACTAACGTACCAGTCAACTCAGCATATAAAAATCCGAAAGAGATTATAATGTACGCTAAAGATCGAAAAAAATGCGACAACGACGACGACAATTAATAACGTAATTCTGAACAAAGAACATCATCCGATTTTGTAAATTGAAAATTGCTACAATTTTCAAAAAAAAACTTACCTTCAACAAGCGTATCGACGAATCAAGCATATGTCTGAATTAAGGAAAATTACATCTTTCGGTACTTAGTTAAGAATTTTTCATTTTAAGCGTCGAATAAGGTTCATACAAAAATACGAGCCTGAGGTGTTCTAGTGTATTTTACAAAATATTTCGGACATGTGGTATTTAGTTTTGTCTAATGGTACCTGTGTTACACGTAATTCTGCGTATATCTCTTAGTTCCGCGGTAATTGGATCTATAATCTTTTTTCTATCCACCGTGGTTACCAGGTAATTCATATCAATACTCGGTGAGGTTGTTTCAATTTTATATTCATCTTCTACTTGATGAGTCCATTTATATTTCGATTTCACTTTTACTTTTGGTGGTTCAATTATATATTTTATTTTATTTTCTTATTAATTCCTTTTTTTTTTTCGTTTTGGTTAGGTGGACGTTTTTAAATTGGAGCCGCCGCCTCCCTTGGTTATGAACGTGGATATTAATTTTAAAAGAAAAATCTGTCGACTACCTTTCTCCCATTCCCGCCACTCAGCTGAAAGAAATCAGACCATCTTAGGCTGATATTACTATTAATACTAGCAGTAATCAGCAATAATATAATAGATACAACAATTAATAATAAAAATGGCAATCGTAATACTAGTAGTAATAATGATAATATTAATAGTTAATAATAACACGTATGTTGTAATTTTTTCCCGTGATGATCTAGGATTTTTTACGATTTTTGTTGAAAATTGCTCATGCGATAAAAATATCGGTAACTTGAATCTCTTGCGAAATTAATAAATTCTGTTTCTTCTTCCCTCGCCAGTATTCTTTCTGAGAGCAAGAAATTTATCGCTGGGTTTTTATATAGATATATATGTCTATACCAGCGTTGCTAGATTTTTTTTTGTCAAGTCGGGATTTTGGAACTTTTTGAGTGAAAAAAGCGGGATTCTTTCGTTGAAAGCGAGACATATTAAAAAAAAAAACACGTATACAATCAGAAGTTTTTAAATATTTATTTTTTTATTTGAGTTTTAAATTACGTTTACATGATTACGTGACAATAGATAGCAAAATTAGCCGTAGAAAATGTATTTTAATAAAAATCTGATATTTTAAACCAGGTTTACCTTATCGTTCGTCTTCTGAATAAAAAAAATAAAAAAACAAAAATCAAATCAAAAAAGTTTTATTCATTAGAAAAATGTGGTGTTTCAAACAATAGTCTGAGGAGTGAGCGTTACAAATTGTAACTTACAATAAGAGAATAATTTATTTATAAGAATTATTTATTCGTGATATTTCTGTGAAGAGAGATTTAACTTGTTTTAAAGTTTCCTTTTTCTCTTTAATGAAAATGAAGAACTCTGCACAGGATAACTCTAAATTGAACTGGATGAGTAATTCTGCTTTCATTAAATTTACACGGAGCATTTATTTCTGCCATCCGACCATTTTAAATTCATCTGGGAAAAAACGCGTTCAGGAAAGCAGTTTGGTGTTGGGATACTTAATATGAAAGACACACTAGTTTAAAAACATATTCCCGGTATCTTTTTTTAGAAACTGTTGAAAGAGCTGGTGCCATTTCTATGGAATGGTGGCAGTGGTGTCTTTACAATTTCCCACTAATACGTCCAAGGATGATTTCAACAAGTTAAAATTCTTCATATAAGTTATCTACCGAAATATCGCCTGTCAATTTTATTAAAGATACGCAGCATTTTCAATCATGTCGAAACTAACTTCACTTTTCAGATTTATGAGAATTTAAGTCTAGAAAAAATATTGTCATCTGAAAAATTGTAACGTTTGTCTATATATTGTTGGCAATTTGTGTAAAAATTGTTGAAGTCTTCGATGGTTTTAGTCCGTTCAGATTCGACCAATTTATTTAAAATTTATTTCGTTTGGTAGCCGAAAAACCCATTCTTTAGCCTGAGTCAATCACTCATGCGTTTCCGTTATGGCAATATCATTTCCCTGAGACTCATTAATGTACTAAAAGCACTCATCACATTATGAACAAAATGCAAGTAGGCTAGAGTTTTTGTTTCCTCTGCTTCGGAGTAAAAAATCTTTTCAATGGCTTTCGCACATTGATTCTTACTTATCAAAGTAACTTTTCAAAGCGAGACAAACCGTGATTACTCTCTCAACAGCAGGACAGAGCGACAGAAATCTTGTATTTACGTGACGTAATAATTCGACCCACTCCATTTCCGCAGTTTCAAATATCTTCATCAATTCCGCACGACGTTTAGCTGAATGTGAAAAATGGTCATATATTTTTAAAATGATAGCTTCTACATTGATGTCTAGTCTATCGCATGCAAATTAGCTCGTGTTATACAATATGTGAACTGAACAGCTAACTTTTAATATTTTTTCGTTTTTGGCAACAACGAGATTCGTGAAAACAGAATGATTTGAACCAAAGTTTACATTTGCATTGTCAGCACCGTATGATGTTGCTTGCGATAATTTTAAGTTGCGTTTATCGAATGTTTCACAAAGTTCCTTTGTCATTTGGTCAGCAGTTTCGTCATTACTATCCACGAAATCTATTAATTTGTTTTGTATTCCTTTGTCCAAACTGAAATATCGCACACATATCGGAACCATTTTTCGGTTTCCTTTATTGCTGGCATCCGTAGAAATCGAAAAAAAAAACAAACAAATCTTCTTTTAAATTTTCAATTGCGTCCTTTAAAGCTTCTTTTGCCAATACTTCACAAACTATTGCTTCGCTCTTTGTCCTACACTCATTTAACATTCTTAGCTATCTTAGAATCGGCGTACACGAGAGGCAATAACTTTTGAAAACAATCCATACTATAGTAGCTTAACGAATGTTTAACGGTGTGATATATAGAAGTCATTTCTACGGCTGTCGTTTCGTACGTAATATCATCGAGATCACGATCAGATGTGGGGAAGTACCTGGTACCTGGAAATAGCTAGTTATGTTTCTTGCAGTGCGAGAACTCGTGATCTTCGAGTGACTAGTTGTTTTTGAATGCTTCACTACATCGTTTAATCCGTCTTGAGAAACAGTGAACTCTTTCTTACACAGTTTACAGTAAGCTTTATACTCCACCGACGTCACAATACACAACCAATTATAATCATTACGCCAATTTGTACTGTATTTCGTTAGGCGATGTTTGACTTCTTCTTGGGTGCAATGTTTTCCGGTTCCGAGCAATCCGAAACATCACTATCTGCTTCATTCATCTTTAAACGATTCTAATAAGTAAACTCCAGTAATTTAAGGGAAAAAAACACGTATAAAAACTTAAACTTTTGTTTGCTTAATGTAATTAAATTAAATTACGTACGCAACGCAACTCACTACTTTTGCTCACTGCTTTCCAAGCACTAAAACACAAATGCAATAGCTATTCGTTATTTCTTCGTACGTAACCGTGCGTTTTCGCGAAATAGAAATTTATAAACAAATAGGAATCAAAAAAAGGAGTGAAAGAGAAACGGAAGAGATGTCGCGGTCGCACGGCAATTACGTGACGCACCCCTCTCTCTCCCGCGCGCTTATCTTCATTACACGCCGGGCGGGTGGCCAGTTCACACTTGTCTGTGTCACCCGGCCGCGCTTCCTTATCCCCGAAAAGCGGGACTGAGCCTGTCTCGCGCGGGACATTTAATTTTGATTTAAAAATCGGGACGTCTGGCAACGCTGATCTATACACACTTCAAAAGAAAGCTTTATGTATATGTACATATATACCATTCTACACACTTACCCTTTGCAGTTGACCGCACTAAAAAACAATGTACATGTAGAACCATGTATAATTTATCGCAACACAATATATTTAGGACAAAAAGAGCGAGGAAAACAATGATTAACAACAAACCGAACGTGATTAAAAGAAAATCCCTTAAAATATATGATAAATACGTCCTCGGGCCAACCGTTGCATATGATTAACTCTCTCATCAATAACAACAATCTGCTTCATCTGTGTACCTCCTTTCCAAACATTGAACAAAACAGGTTTCATAGAAAATATAGTAATATACACCTACCCGCTACCACACCTTTGCTTCCTCCTGAACTCACTACACCACCACCGATAGAGCTATAATAACTATCTGTGTAATTAAATAATAGCGCCGTACTCTCATCGGCGACTTTAGGCTTAGTACATTATGAAAAGCATAACTTCACAATCCATAATACTTTATCAAGGACATATGGGACTCACTTTACTTTACTTTACTGAACCTATACACCTATACATCGATAAATAATAATACGTTTATAGCTATTGTAGAAATTCAGAATTAAGGATATCGCGAAGTTAATTTAAAATATACTCTAACTTATTATCCATTGCCTTCTTTTTCGCTGTCCATCTACCTTTATTCGCTTCGAATGCTCAGATACGTGAGCATTGAGAGTAATGAGGTGGCAGATTCTTTGGCTCAAGTTATTCCTTCCTCTTGTTCTTTTTTTTTAAAGAAAGTCCGTCCTCTAATCTCATGTCTTTTTGTAAAAAAATTCCGTCTCAAATTTTCGTCAGATATTTAGTTTTTCCTTCGTTTGTAACGAACGTAACGCCCTTTTTTTCCACCTCTGCAATCTAATCTTGCTTCTGTTTTTAGGATCCCTGAGATTCCTTCGCTTCCCGTTCTGTTTTCATTTATATTATTCATTTGTATTTTCTCCTTTGTTTCCTTTCCAAATTGCCTTCTTCACTTGAACGAATTCTTTTTTGTCAAATGTTGCTCTCTGCATTCTCATCTATTCGAACTCAAATTTAAATAGCAGAGTGGATAGTTGGCGTAAGTCACAACCTATTCTTTTCCTTTAAAGAAAAAAAAATAAAAAAAAATAAACTGCTTTAAATAACTTAGTGTTAAAATGAAAGCGCTACGAAATTATAAGCATTTAATGTACTGGTTTCTTTTCCTAGGTTTACAGTGGCATTATCATATTACGGCGTAACATTTTACATACCTGAATTGAGTGGTGATCATTATATAAATTTCGCGATAAGTGGTGTTACAGAAATCATATTTTTTGTCATTCTTTCTTATTTAATTGGTAAAGTAAGTCGCCGGCTTACCATGTCGTGGGCATACATTATCAGCGGTGTTTGTTACGTTGTGGCTGCATTTTTAACTAACGATTCTGGTTGGATGGGTATGTGTAACTCTGTTAATATTGCTGCTTTAATTTCACAATTAATTTATTGCTCTTTTTGACGTAATCTGATACGAATTTAAAGGGGTTCTCTTTATAATAACAGTGATACTAAAACAGTTGAACACTGATGTAAAATAATAGTAAAAGAGCGTTGTAGTTTTGTTTTCGCTTTTTTTACTATATTATTTTCTAAAATCTAGTTGTTTTTGATTTTCCGTAGGATCTGTTCGTACATTTTTAGTAATTATCGGTAAAGGGTGCTTGATGGGAAATTTCATGTGCCTACTACTATATACCATTGAACTGTTTCCAACTAAACTGAGAGGAATGAGTTTAGGAGTCTCTCTCTTTTGCAACGAAGTTGGGGCGTTTTCGTCGCCGATTGTTTTACTGGTGGAGGTAAGTGAATTTACTGAAAGTAATATAAAACAAAGTAGATAACTATTACGATTACATGTCATCATTATCAATAGCTAATGTTAATATTTCCAAATTCTTCCTACTAATTCGAGAATAAAAGAAAAATAAAAGTACGAGAGAAAATTTCTCAACATTCGTTCACAGGGGGAAGCAAAGAAATTTTCCAGTTCAACACTTTTCGTATGTGATATAAGAAATAAAGTGAAAACCATAAAGAGCAAACATTTTTTTTTTAATTTTTATGTTTATTTTATTATTAAAAAAGAAGTTACAATATTGCATAATAATTTATTTATTAGTTAATCTTACTGCACGTATTAGTAGACGAAAAATTCGTATTATATACTGAAAACATAAAACTCGAAAAATAAAAGAAAAAAGAAAACCGATGATTTATGTAGAGAACTATTAATAACAGAAGAAGATTAGCGTATTTTAACTTTTTAATTTCGAAAATAGAAATGTATGACAAATTTGCTACCAGTTACACTATAAAAGAAACATTTGAAGAGATGGAACTCATGAAGTCACGTGATCTTTATCTAAAAGAAAGTGTATTGCTTCCGCAGATACACACTTTGGGATTATTAGGAAATTAATATAACTGCGAAGTAGACGGTTGTGTATTGTGTGGTGTTCGTTATTGTTTATTCTATCGATGATTAAACTATCACTGATAATGCGAACAAGTCAGAAACCGATTCAACGGGCATAACTTAACGCGTAAGACTACTTTGATTTATTACAATTAACCTAATATTACCGATGTTTATTTATAATGGCAAACGGCATAACGGCAGCAAAAAGACAGTTAAGCGACTCAAGCTTGCCAAGCACCAGTTACAAAAAAAAAGTGAACATCGAGGACATTCATAATGAAACAGTTCTGGAAGGAATCAAAAGTCTCGTCTACAAGCGGACATGAAAGAATTTGAAAAATTCTTTTCCTTCTTGTCCGACAAGTACGACGACATAGTGACAATCAACACGTCACTGACTGAAGAAGTGAAAGCTTTACGAAAGCAAGTGGCCACCCTTATAGGTCAAGTTCACAAGAAAGACGTAGAGATCAAACAGCTGAAAAATGAAATAAACAAGATGGACCAATATTATTCCCGTCGTGAAAATGTGTAGAATTCCTCGGAATTACAGAGAAGCAAAATGAAAATCTTTCTGACATAGAACTATCCAAGTGGCAAAAGAATTAAAAATGTGATCATCGAGAAGAAAAGGGCATCATGGCAGTACATCGACTTCCGGCAAAACACACGAAACTACCAAGACCGATAATAGCTAAAACGGGGAAACGGTTAGCTGACCTAATTCTAGAAAACAGAAGGAAAACAACAATTCGGGAGTTCGTTAAAAGTCTACAGCAATGAAAATCGGACAAAGTACAATAAACATCTGTTCTGGAAAACAAAACAAAAAGCCAGAACGACGAATTACAGCTTTGTATGGTCTACGAGAGGAAAAATATTCGTACGGAAAAATGATGAAGATCGGATAATAATAATAATAATAAAAGATGAAGATGATTTAAATAGATTAAGCTTCAACAATGATTATAAAATTGCGCGAATTTATGTCATCATTAGCTTATTTACGAAGTAAGGGGGTATGTGTGTGTTTTCGTACGAGTGCGATTTCGTGTAGTTGAGTAACGCAGGTGGTAGGGCGGTGAGAAGGAGGTGTGCAGACTTAGGAGTGTATAACGGGAGTGTATGTGAATGTAGCAGTAGAGAATATAAAATGTGAAATACACTGATAAGGAACAGTTCAGTGAAGACAGGTCTAATGAACTTGACGTGTACGTTGTGGAGAGGAACTAGCGTGCAGAGGAAAGGTGGCGGTAAAAGTGATATAGGGTCAGTTCGAAGAGAATCGAGTACGTTGGTGAATGTAGATGAAAGGGAGAAGGCAGGTAAGTTAACCGAAATGCGTTTGTTTTACAGGTATCCTGATCGTTTCTCGTGCAGTGATGAGCAAAGGAGAGCGAGCGGTGGCATATGTGGTATTTCGTCCATGTGCTTGCAATACCGCCGTTATAAAGTGAGAATGTTTAGAAAGCGGTGTGCGGTAGTGCTGGCTAATGTATACATGAGGGGGTATTTTAAGTTGTTGCTTTCAGGTTGCAGTAAGCGTTTTTGTTCGATTAAACGGGCGAATGGATGTATCACGATGTCACATACAAATGCATGTACTCCTATATATATATATATATATATATATATATATATATATATATATATATATATATATATGTATTATTAAATTATGTTAAGATCGTACTGTCGATTATGTATATACGTTTATGGTTTGCAATCTTCAAGTTCTTAGTCAAAATGCTTAATTTATATGAATTTAATAGGCTGGGTATGTGTGAGCAATTGTGTTTCCTCTTCATCCAAATTCTTCATTTTCCTGAACATATTTATAAATAAATTTACATCTCAAATATGATTCCACTAATGCGAAACTGGGGTAAACACAACTGTATGAATTATAGTGATTTAAAAAAGTGGACTGACAATATAAACAATGTACTTAAACTAAACAATCCACTAAAAATGAATACCGAATTATTTCACGTATTGCACTTAAACGTAAGAAGTATTAGGCGAAATTCGGATGAATTTATAAGAAACATTCACAAAACAACATTAAACGTTATTGTATTAACAGAAATAAATGTAAGAGAGAATGAATTCAATTTATATAATATAGCAGGTTTCACGAGTTATGGACTTCAAAGACCAATGGGGTACAATGGGGTACAATGGGGGAATGCTTGTATTTGAAAAGAATAAATTCAAATGCAATATTCAGGAAGTAAAAAAGTAGGCCCAGTATGGACGGCTGATATATGTAGATATAGGCGAAAATATTCCTTTACGCTTAATTGCTATATATCGAACACCGAGTAAAAACGTAGGCGAATTCATAAAAGAAATCGCAACACTCTTAAAGAAATTAAAGAACAAAGACAATTTCCTAATTTACGGTGACTTTAACATACGACTTATTGCTTCATAATTCACAAGTGGAGAACTTTTTAAATGTAATTTCCGGAGCAGGCGGAGTTCAACTAATAAGTGGAATTGCGAGAGAAGAAGATCGCCTAGACAGGATGACTCAGTCACGCATAGATAACACATATTTATGAAATACAATACAAATGAAATTACTGCGGGAATAATTAATATACGAAGAACATATCTGACCATTACATCATCTGTTGTGCATTTGATATTTCGAATAGGAAAAATCAGCAGGTTAAAAATTCCCTAAAATACGTTTTTAATGAAAAAAATTTGCAAAAAAAAATTGTTGAATACAACTGGAAGAATAAGGTGAGAAGCATTACAACGTTAGAAGGCATATACGATCACATACATTCAGTTTTTAAAAGTATATATAAAGAATAGTAGTGCTCTATTCATCATCAGAACCATAAATGAAACGACCAAGGAGGAAACCAGTCCTTAAATAGATAAGCCAACATCACATCCGACCTTCTGATTGGCTAATGTTATTTCCACTTTTTATTAGGCCGATAACTGTCTTCCAGTTTGATTTAATACCGTCATATTTATTAAAATTTTTATATTTTTCTATTTCAATCGCCTCTCTGATTAGACGTTTACTCGCGTTTTCGATCTTCGCTATTATTTTTGCGTCTTGAAACTTTATCTCGTGTTTCGTGCGCTCTACGTGTTCGGCCACCGCGGATTTTTCAATACGTCTATGTCGACAGTCTGCTTCGTGCTCTTTAATTCTTACATGTACTGCTCTACCAGTTTGTCCCACGTAACTTAAGCCACATGAACACGGGAGCCTATATACACCTGCTGCATGTAACGGAGGTAAGTCGTCCTTATTGTTCCTTAAGAAATTTTTTATTTTTTTGTCGGTTCCAAAAACTGGGCGGATTTTATTTTTTCTTAAAATACGGCCGATTTTGTCTGTAATGTTCTTAATGTACGGCAACGCGATATTCGTAATCCACTCATTTTCTTTTTCTGCCTCTTCATTTTTAATTTTCGCTTTCCGAAATTTATTTATTAATTTTTCCGCTTCAAAACTCTTATACCCATTTTCCACCATCGCATTTTTTATATTTCTTATTTCATTTTCGATATTTTCTTGATCACAGACTTTTTCTGCCCTCCTTAACAAAGTTTTAAACACTCCGTACTTTTGACTAGGACAATGATGCGAATCCTTGTGTAAATACTTGTTGGGACAAACTGGTAGAGCAGTACATGTAAGAATTAAAGAGCACGAAGCAGACTGTCGACATAGACGTATTGAAAAATCCGCGGTGGCCGAACACGTAGAGCGCACGAAACACGAGATAAAGTTTCAAGACGCAAAAATAATAGCGAAGATCGAAAACGCGAGTAAACATCTAATCAGAGAGGCGATTGAAATAGAAAAATATAAAAATTTTAATAAAGATGATGGTATAAAAGTTGATTCAAACTGGAAGACAGTTATCGGTCTTATAAAAAGTGGAAATAACATTAGCCAATCAGAAGGTCGGATGTGATGTTGGCTTATCTATTTAAGGACTGGTTTCCTCCTTGGTCGTTTCATTTATGGTTCTGATGATGAATAGAGCACTACTATTCGAAACGTCAACCGAAGAAAAAAATATGGACGTGGTTGTTACCGAAAAAAATCGACAACTGGTTAATAACAAACACCACGAAAACTTAAAATCTTTATTATATATAAAGAATGTAAACTGGGAATAAATGAGGGTAAAAAGGTAACTAAATATGATCCTAAAAATGAATGGATGAGCCGAAAAATAATAAATTTTATGAAAATCGGAGATCAGTACTTTAAACTCAGTAAAGGAAACAGAACTAGTATTCGATATAAAAAGTTATATCGAAATATAGTAAAAACAGAAATAAGGAACGCTAAACAGAAATATTATCAAAATCAAATAGTGTTAGCAAACAATGATAGCAAACAATGATAGCAAAAAAACATGGTGTATAATCAATAATATTGTGAATAAAAAAACCGAACAATTTAGTGAATATTTCACACGTTCAGTTGAAGAGCTCAGACATAAATGTGACATACAGTTACTGAATAATAACTTCAATAATTCTACCACGTCTTCTTTTTACATTCCACCTGCAAATTCATCTCAAATGGGAACAATAGTAAACGATCTAAAAGTACATAAGGCTCCTGGATGGGACGAAATTAGGGCAAAAGATATTAAACAAAATGCAAATATTTTTACTCCTATTTTAACTAACATGATGAATCGCTCTATAAAGGAAGCGAGCACTACTCCGGATGGGATCAAAAAAGGTATTATTAGACCGATCTATAAAAAAGGAGTGCAAAATCAATGCGAAAATTACTGTCCTATAACAATAATATCAGTAATAGGTAAAATATTAGAACGATACGTTGATAAACATTTAAGGAATTATTCGGAAAAAAACAATCTACTCTATGAAAATCAACACGGGTTTAGAGAAAAAAAGTCCACGATAATGCTATTAAGAATGGTGATAAGTTTTCTCCTTATGTCTATTCCCGCAATAAGCTTCCTTACTTTTCTTTTGATTTCAATAGTACATGTCTTCCCATCTCATTCTCCTCTCTTCCTCTTCGTGCTAACTCCACTCCTCAGGGCACAGTGGTCAGTGAATATGTCCAAATATTAAATTCTTCATTTCCTCGTCATGTAAAAATGTTCACTGATGGTTTAAAAAATGATTGCGGGGTGGCCGGTGCTTTTACGACCCCGTTGCTTAATCACTCGGAATCCCTCAAACTTCCTTCCTTTTGTTCCATTTTTTTTTCTGCTGAAGCAGTCTCCTTTATATCCTTTTTAAGAAGGATCTGTAAATTTCTCATTATTACTGATTCCAAATCCGTGCTGCAAGCTATCTCTTCTCGTCCTTCCCACTCGACTAATGATATCATTCCTTCTGTTCGTGCCTCTATCTCCAACTTGCGCTTAGCACATTCTATCCTTATTGACTTTTTATGGGTTCCTGACTACTCTGGCATTGAGGGCAACGAAGCAGCTGACCGTTAGAGCCAGTGACGCGTTGTAGTCGTGTTAGTTAAATGAAGGCTATTAGTTGTTTTGTTCGATGATGCCGGAGTTGCTGTCTTGTTCTTATCAACGCTGAAGCCGGTTTTCGTCTTGGCTTGTTGGCCGGCCGTCTTGCCGACCGGCTGAGTTGGTGATAACATAATCAGTTAATAGAAACTGATAAAATCACACGAGACTAACAATAGATAAAATGAGGAACGAAACGCAGATTTAGTCAACTTTTAGAACTGATGTGTATTTTAGCAGCAGTGTTAGAAATAAGAATAGAGGTAAATTAAATAAACGTTATATAGATAACGGAAAGTATACGCTAGATAAATAAAAGGAACGAGCTCACCGAATAATTCTTATCAATTGTTGAACGCGGAAAGAGATAAGTTGAATGGACAAACAAAAGACCGATCCGAACAGATATCACATTTAATGTTAGGTTTAATAAATGTATAGCAATTCATGAACTCAACGATTTTCAATTATACAATCAAGCACTAAAATCAAGACGAAAGTGGCGACGAGAATAGTTGTTTTACTTATTAGTTTAGAAATAATATAAACTGTTTTTATAAGTAAGTATACCACGGTAACTTTTTTTTCGTGACGAAGACGATTATCGATACCAGTTACGATCGAATAATTTAGAACGGACTTATAATATTATCTGTGAGTACAGTAATTATTCTTATTACGCATAAACGGCTCATATATTCGTATGTATATTCATAATAAACGTTATTATAATTTATATAAAATGACGGATTTAAAACCGGGGAAACCAACATAACAGTTGTTGATGTTAAAGATTTAGAATCAATATTAGAGAACCAGATGAAAATGCAAATAAAATATATGAACTTAGTTAAATAGTTAATAAACAAACTTCCGTCTTCTATATCTAAAACGTAGAAACAAAAGATTACAAATTCAAAACATTTGACGAATCGAGAGAGAATTTCAAACAATATATAGAACGGCAGAGATATATTTCAATATAGCTGATATATTACATCTGATACAGATAAACAGCAAATATTACTCAATTCGGTAGGTTCTGAACATTATTCTAAAATTGTAAATATGCCAGCACCGGATAAATTATACAGGTAAATTGTTAAACGATATACTGCAGAGCAGTATCCGCCAACAAATGCGTTTCTACACCGACATAAATTTTTATTGGTGTTACAAAAAAATCACAGGTCAGCAACAGACTACATCGGCGAATTACAGAAGTATATAACTGAATGTGAATTATATTGTCCAAAATGTGAGGCTGACATTTCTGACATATGTTTGCTATCATATTTTATACAGGGATCAAAAAAGTAAAGTGAGTCCCAAAGCCTTAGCTGGGCGTTTGGGATTGTGAAGTTGAGGTGCACAGTGTACTGAGCCCAACGGTACTAATGAAAGTAAGAGAGCCAGCTCCTTTCTCTCGACCGCCTTTACTTCGCCAGATTTCTCTGGTACCCAGTTATTTCAGGTTGGCCTGGGTGCGATTCGGATCTGGAACGAGACAAGTCTCGAACCTGTGTCCTTTGAGTTAGTAGCCAAGCGCCTTAAGAATTAAGAGATAAAAATATGCGACAACAATCTATACAGTTAAATAAAAAAACTTCCAAAATATAAAAGGATTAGCATTAACACATGAAGTTTGCTATTAATACATCAAACGTAACAGCTAATAATCGACCAACAAACACCATCATCTATTCTCTTCTTAAGGTGACATAGCGCGTTGGCGCAACCTATTCGTACATTTTTAGTTGTACCGATATAGGCAGCGCTCATAGCAATTATTATATGCAATACGAATGTGTACACACGCAAGACTACATTCGCAACTGATTAGTAATCGTTTGATTTATCGCGCTACAAGTGCAGTCCCCGTCCAGTGTGGGTCTGCTGTGTACTGACCTAGCGCGCATATGATGTTGACCGTGGTGGTTTGCCATTGCCTTCCACGTGATTATTAGCGATTATTTATTTATTTAATTCTTGTAATAAGTTCGTCGTCGCTTGGGATCGAACCTGTGACCGCCATATCGGAAGTCAAGCGCTCTGGGCAACTAGGCTATCGCGACGACTTCATCATCTACTGAAGTTAATAAAATATCAACAGCTCTTGATTCCTTTCTGTCGGCTATCTCTGATCGTGTAAGGATCTAAGTTTCTGTTTCCTCTCTGTTCCGCTGTTCTATGACCATGTTGACGAACCTATTAAAAAAAACAACAACAACAACACAAACCACATTTGAAAAATTGTAATTTTAAAAACGAAA
Organism: Icerya purchasi; assembly: GCA_039619475.1. NCBI lineage: Eukaryota > Metazoa > Arthropoda > Insecta > Hemiptera > Monophlebidae > Icerya > Icerya purchasi. Next base: position 546,738,934 of record CM077115.1, read on the forward strand.
GGCACCAAAGCCAAACTCGAGTGAACCAAAATTATCAAAATCGTGCACAATCCAAATCATTTAAACAAAAAAATTAATTATCAACACCTCGGAATCGATAAATTGTGTATATATTGTGGATACAATAATCATCTTGCAAAAGATTGCAAACCTGATAAAAGTACACTTTCATGCAAAAGTTACAAAAGAAAGGCCATGTTGGGAAGGTATGTATCTCAACATCCATGAAGTCAAAATCTAACCAGAAAAAAAGTAATACTGAATCTAACGTTATAGAACCCATATTCATACATGATATTTATAATACTAAGAGTTGGAATTCTAATTCTGATCGTTATTACGCAACTGTTTATTTAGATGGATAGCAAGTTAAAAGTTGATTGTGGGGCTGCAATATCAATATCGCTCTGTAATTTATTTGATACACTAAATTTGCAGCAAAAATTTAAACCAAAAATGAGATCAATTTATACATACAACACAAGACATTTTTGAATATTGTGGTGAATGCTTAGTTCAAGTACAATTCAAAAACTGTTCAATACCCTGTATCTTTTATATTACAAATGAGAATAATCGAGCAGCAATTATGGGAAGAGATTAGATATGACCTTACATTTAGAGCTGAGTGATTGTGATGGGGAATAGCAGGAAATTAATTCCGTCAGCTTAATTGATGAAGCTGCTATCAAAACAGATGTTAATGCGTTAAAATCGATTTTTCAAGATATATTTGGAGAAAAAAAATGGCAAAATTACAAATATTAAATGTTCCTTAGAATTAATCAATAATGTAAAACCAGTATTTACTAAACCTCGAAAAATACCATACTCATTAAGATCAAAAACAGAAGAGGAACTGCAAAAGCTACAAAATCAAGGAATATAATAACCCAAGGGGATACTTCTGATTGGGGAAATGCAGCATATCCCGCCTGCATTTGAACGTGATATTTATTGAAGTACAGCGTGCATGTTTTATCTTGTACTGATGATCTCATAATATCGGTCCAAGTTTTTGTATCAAAATTTATCCTTATTTTTTTATACAAACAGTAATAGATGTATGTAACATTAGCACCCAAGAGTTTTTTTAATATCAGCACACTATTCACTAGATCCTATTCTTTTTCTTAGTGATTTTTATAAATACACTATTTAGGCGGTATTTTGCTGCATTTCCATAAAGAATAATTTCATATGTAAGAGTTAATTGATAGAGTTCGAAATATAAGGTTCTAAGTTGCTTGCAATTAAAATTTTCCTCAAAGTAATAGAATAGATAATCTAAATAAATGCATTACACGATTTTTCCACAACAATTTTCATTCTAAATAGAGTTCTAAATATTTTAACCCATAACCTCTTTCTGAAAAAATACTATTTTCCCCTTGCACTTTAAACTGATCCCATCTATTCCGCGGTAAATAACTGTATACTAAATATTTATTCTTTTTATATTTAATCCTGTAGCATTTATAGTCATTTATTCACATATTTTATCTAAATTTGTCTAAATTAAGTGTTTAGTATTTCGGAAATGAGGAACTTAAAATAAATATAGTATCGAGCGCATAGTTGAAAATTTGCTCAGAAACATTTATGTTAATTAACATAGATAAGAAATAAAATAGAATCCTTTATACTGTCCTGTGGTATCTCATATTCCTGTGCCACAATGTCACAGAGTATTCTTTTTTTTTTTTTTTTTTTTTTTTGTAGTAAGTTGTCTGTGAAATACGACTAAAACCATTTAAGCATAAAACTATGGAGCTCATGTGCAAACAACTTTTTTAATAATATATTGTGGTCGACTACATTGAATGCTTTGGAAAAATTGAGATTCTATTCGTTCGTTAGCTTGATTACGAGCGTCAAGACTACCTATCTGTACAATCTAGCTGTACAGAACAGGTAGCGTTCTTGGCAATTATTATAATATGTAACGCAGGTGTACACGCGCAAGATTACACTCGGAACTGATTGTAGTCGTTTGATTTATCGATATACAAGTGCAGTACCGTGTGTGTTTGTTGTGTACTGACCTAGCGCACATATAATGGTGTACGTGGTGGGTTGCCGCTGCCTTCCACGTGATTATTAGCGATTATTTATTTGTTTATTTAATTTTTGTGATAAGTTCGTCGTCGCTCGGTATCGAACCCGTGACCACCATGTCGGAAGTCAAGCGCTCTAGCAACTAGGCTATCGCGACGACAAAAATTGAGATAAATAACATCAATAGTATTCCAAATGTTCTGAGATATAATATGGTTAAACAATATACGGCTCCTGGTTTTTATTCTGTAAAAAACTGTGTTAGTTTTTCGTGAAAAAATCAATTTTGTACTTGTAATTTAAGGTGTTTTTCCTTTGAGACACTTTTCAAAAATTTTCGAAAAATTTGACCGGAAGCAAATTGGTCCATAATTTGATATGTCTGAAATATTTTTTTAAGCTTATGTTCATTAAATGTTTTATAAAGAATATATTGGAATGAAGCTCCTTACCGTAAGTTTGCAGCAACCGAAGCTAGACAAAAAAAAAAAAAAAAAAATCGAGCGTTATACATATACCCTATACAGCAGAGATGTATGTATATTAGTGAGAGAGTGGAGAGAGAAAAAATAAAAATAACTGGCTATTTGGAATTTTATTTTTAATTATTTAATTACATCGATTTCTTTCATCAAGCTAAACGCTAAGCACGTAAGCAAAAATTTGGTGGGCTTTCTGTTGAGTAAAATTCTGTTTGTTTAATTGTTGCCTTTTCTTTAACTTCGCGACTAAGTAGTATGGTTTTTATTTTTAATCTGTTTTTTTATTTTATCATATATTTTATGAGTGGACTTTATATAAGCTAATTTTGAGGCTTTTCTTTTAGTCTCCCATTCAGTTCATTTCTCGGCTGTTGCTTGTTATCGTTCATCTTCACACGTTTCGTCCGATTTTAGTTTAGGCCAGTCACTCAAAACTGGCTCTCATTAGTGCTTAACCTGTGTTAAACACAACTTAAATTAACTGCTTAATATACTAATAATAACTCACTACGAAATGTTGTAATATATAATATTTAAGTTGTTATTAATATTTTACAATGTTTTATTATTATGATTGGACAAAATTATTACATCACGCAATATTTAAAATAAATTCTTTTTGTTTTACATTAATGTTTTTTATATATATGTATTTTTTAGTAATAATGTCGTCGTAATAAGTATTTTTCTTCCGTAAATTATAAATTTAAACAATTTAACAAAATGACCATTAATATTCGGCTACTAATATTATATTTCTGTTATACGAACGACATATACATTATAAATTGTTTACATTTATAAAAAATGTTGTCGCTTATTAATTTAATTCGAGAAATTAATACGAAAGAAAAAGCAGTTGAATTTTTGAAAAAAAGAGGAATTTTACATAAAAAAAGAGTGTGCCTAAATCAGCGGCGGACTAAGCCCGTCAGAGGCCCGGGGCGGCAAAGCTGAATGAGGCCCCCAGTTTAAGTAGTTGATGTAATTTTACAATCATTTTATTCCGTTCACATTTGTATATGTATAAGTGTGTTTATGTTTATTTAGTTAAAATCTTGCAAGTGAAATTTAAATTCGACTTAAATAAACATACATAGAATATGGATATAGATGAGAAAAATAGAATACGAATCGATCGGCAAAAAAAAACCAATTAGTAAAAATAAATTAATAGGTAGTTTTTATTTTCAGTAAGTATGTGGCTATTATAGCATATTATTATATGTGTTTTCGTGCCTTCATTTTACTGAACACCTCAATTACTTCAGTGAAATAAATTTCTTTTGAAACTTTTCTTTCAATTGAAAGCATGGGCATTACTGTCTATATTATCTATAATGATATAAGATAACCTTTAGTGAAAAGCCGAGGATAGTAAAAAAGATACGAAGCGCAATACATAAGTGAAACTGGAACGAAAACTGTATAGACATTAGAATAGCAGTAGTAGTAATTTTATTTCAAAAATTGTAAATTACTAATACATGCTGTATTTATTTGTTCGTACTTTATCTGTACGGGATGATATTTGTATGGGACCGCCCAACTCCAAACCACCTCTTAGATAGGTACTAAACATATTTTTAAAGCTTTGTTTAGGATTTGATCAAGGCAACATGGAGGCGTTTAGAGGCCTCCAGAACCAGATGCCCGGGGCAGCCGTCCCTTCCGCCCCTCGTTAGTCCGCCGCAGGCCTAAATGGTCATGAAATGAGACTTTTTTAAAGTGATAAAAACGATCGATCGAGATGCGGGAAATGCAAAAGTGAAATTGGGCTTAGAAAATTCTCTGGGTTAGAAGGTAGTAGATTATCTTTAGATATAATTAATATCGTTTTTGTAAAGTTTTTTTATAATCAATACTATTTATAAGGAACGATTTCGCGCAAGAATGCGAAAATAAACTCAACTAAAAATGAACTGTGAAAAATTAACTATGAAAAATGAACTATATGGGGGACTAAGAAAAGGCCCCTAATATCTACCAAAAAACGAAATGAACTTCGTTCCTACCGGGTGTCCCTAGACACCACCTATTTTTTTTCCCCCCATTATTATGATAACTAATATCCCATCAAATCCATATGAGTGTTTATTTTGTAATGATAGTATGAAGTTTCTAATTTCATTATTAGTAAAATCTACAAATCTGAAAGAACTGCTGATTTGATTAAGAACAAACAAAACATTTAGGCTAGAGCTTATGTTTTTCAATGTCTTTAATTATATTTACAAAATAATTAATAAAGCAATTTGGTATAAAGTATCGTTTTCAATTACTGTTAAAATTTTCTTGTTAATCTTAATATTCCCTGTGGCATTTTTAATTGGGGCCAAACATTTTTTAGATTGCTACTATAATCTCACAGGTTTTCGGAGTAATATATTCCCTTTTTGTCACTCGTATTAAATTTTGCAGTTTTTCAGAAACATTTTTAAAACTCACAACTAGGTCACTAGTTGTAATGGGGTTGTTTCGCTAAGCATAAAATGATACTTTTTTCCAACAACAATCTAATAGCCTCATCAATAATCCATTCCGATCTTTACTGTTGAAATTTGCAATTTCTATACAGTCACTTTGATCTGTATGTGATATTTTTTATATCTAATAGAAATTTATCAAAGTTATTGTCAGTAGACCCGCTGATTCACACTGTATATTTTATTTATACCGTTTAATTTAAGATTATTTTGTAGTAGTAATTTGTTAATGAAATCGGTACGGCTATTAGGTTTAAATTTATAATTACCATTTATTTTAATACTTGTACTTACTACAGAATAATCAAAGAGATCTACATGAAATAGCTCCATTGCAAAAATTTCTAATTTCATGTTTACATTTTTAATCCCTCACACGAGAACTTGATCTAAACAAGAAGAGTAAAAATCCTTGCCCAGACGAAATGTTGAGTAATTTTGACGGTTTTTAAATCCATTCGCTTTCAACAAGTTTGAGTAATTCAAGCTTTTAGAAAGATTTTTTATAAATGTTACCTATGGATTTAATTATAACTAGTATTTAATAATACTGTTTTTTAGTAAAACTATTAATGTTACCTTTTTTATTTTGTTTTAAACGAAATGTCGTCGTTTTTATGGTGTTTTTTATTTATTTTTAATTTTTATTTTGCAATGTAAATGAAAATAGTTTAATGGGAAGTAGGTATATATATTTTTAATTTGCTTAGGAACAAAGAATTCGGTTCGGATTACTAACAAAAATAAAAAATAAGTAAAGTAGAATAAAAATACTATCGTTCTATTTTTTCTAGTAATCTACTTTTTAAATTCTAAACTACCATTTTAGCTACAATTTTATAATTTGTTTATATTTCACCTAAAAATAAAACAAAATTTAAATTAAATTGCAATAATTATGTATTTTTAAAACATTTTTAAATTTCTAAAGAGGTCACTAGTATTCAATGTTCTTTACGAAACAACGTATTTCTCAAATCTTAAGATATTACGTAATTATATAATTTCTCTCCTCAAAATGTCTCTCTGGATCCGCACTTGACCAGTTAAGATTTTTATTAAAATATCGGAAGTTATAAAATTCGCATTAACATAAATTAACATAAAAGTTAATCGTAGAAATACGTTATTTGGGTAAATTTATGTATATTTAATAAATTTTTTGCTGCATTTAATTCATAACTTTAAGTACATTAATTCATTGTTAAATTTAAATATATATGAAAAATATAAAAGTAAAAACCTGAATGTAAAATAAAAGAAATGAACCGGAAAACATCCATTACAAAATTTTTAAAAGACTAAAAATACACTGTTTTGATAGCTTAAGAAAAAACGTATCAACTTTAAACTTAAATATGAGATAATTTATTTATTTTTTCTAGATAAAGCATTTATGGATAAGTTTACCACTTCTCATATTTGCCGCATTAAACATCGCTACAGGATTACTTGGTTCTTGTATACTTCCAGATGAATTAACCGAAGAACTTCCCAAGACCACGCAAGGCACTGTAGAATATAATAAAAAATAATTGGTTGCTCAATATTCTTGGATAAGCATAATTTCATAATTACTATGTACATATTATGAAATTTTATAATACACTTTGATAAAAAAAATTGTTTTATTTAGTTTAAAAAAAAAATTAAAATACCAGTAATGTAGTACAGTGCTGTATACTGTTATCCATAGTCTTAGTGAGCGGGTGAAGGAGAGAACGACTGTTGCTCACCGCAATCAGTAATCCGATTATTTTATATTAAACTTCATTGCCTACAATTTAGTATCTAAAGCTTCGTGAAGATGAAAAATCCGTGTTTTTTTTATTTTTTATCACAGACTATTTTTACGTTCATTGTATTTTTATTTTGACTTTTCTTTTCATTCAGCCAGATTATTCACAAAAACTGGGTTTACCCATTCATAAATTAGTAATCTCTAGTAAACAAATTATAAAGCCCATTTTTATGTCTTGGAAGGAAATATTGACATTTTATTTCTGTTACTAGCAATGTTGACTAAAAATTGATAAATATGTAGACCAATAATCAAGAATTTTGGAAATAATTAGCAAATTGTTTTCTTAACGACTTGTTACTTCAGTACTTCTGAATAATTTTTGGAATAAAATAAATGCTGTAGAATATAAAATAGGTAACAAAGGTAAAGTGTATCAAAAATTTTCAGCTAAGTGCTTAATAAATACAACTACTAAGATGTATTTATTTTCATACTGTGCTTACTTGTTTTGTATACCTCGAAAATTATATAATAATCATTATGTAACAGTAAACAAATAAGCAGAGCAAAATTACATGAAAACAATTGTCAAAGCTCATAATGAACAAATATTACTAAAATTATAAAAATAGGGAGTATAAAAATGAAAGCAAGAAATCGATAAGAATAAAAAAAATATTTTTTTTTTTTAAAAATAGGCTTTTATTTATGCACTAAAAAGTACAAAATAATTTTATTAGTGTGCGACTACCAGATACGCATCTTAGCATTAAAATCTGAAACTAGAAAAAATATTCTGAAAAATAAAAGCGGGGGCCACAGATTAATAATTAAATATTAATATTATAATATATCCTAAGCCAAAACTACAATCACTATTTAATCTTGTTCCATTGTTGTGCATCACAATACCGCACACACCGAATATTTTTGAAACTGCGGCCCCCGCTTTTATTTTTCAGAATATTTTTCAGTTTCAGATTTTAATGCTAAGATACGTATCTAGTAATCGCACACTAATAAAATTATTTTGTACTTTTTAGTGCATAAATAAAACCCTATTTAAAAAAAAAAGAAAATTTTTTTATTTTTTAGTCTGGACTTTTTACTATTATTTCAATAAAAAACAATAAATTTAGAATTGTATTTTATTTTGCTTTCTTTTATTCAATCTCCAAACGTAATTTATTACTGACAAAACTAAATGTAAAACTGAAGAAAATTCAAACACATGTAACTTTTAGACGTACCGCAATGGATAGATTGCAACAGGAAACAAAAATGGACGTAAGGAATGTTGGGGAAGCATGAAAACTATCAAACAAACTTAACGGTAACACAGAAATATCTTACAAACAATGGTAAAAGAAATAAACAGGCTTGGACGACTGACGAAATTTTTCAGTTAATGGATCAAAGAAGGTTGGTCAAAAATAAGGATCCGGTAAGATACAGTGAATTGCAAAAAAAAAAAAATAGGAAAGGAAGATATAGGGGAAGCAAATGAAATGAAACTCTCTAACAAATATAAAGAAATAGGGGAACTAAATGTAAAGAATGATTAACATGTTTAAGAGAATAAAACAAACTGCAGGAATTTATAAACAAAGATGGAATAGCCTACATGATCAGCGAAAAAATTAGAACATTTTATCGAGCACGGATGAGAAAATTGAGGACTAGCAGCAATATTTACAAAAACTTTTTTTAACGATAACAGAAATGAACCTCCCAACGTTAAAGTTGAAGATGGCCTAGACATTACACGCGAAAAGGTAGTATATGCCCTAAGAAGGTGAAAAAATGGTAAATGTCCAGGTCCAGATGATGTGTACGTGGAGTTAATAAAACTTCTAGAAAAGGAAAATCACTCATAATCATAGTTGATCTGTTTAACAGTATACACCGCATTGGGGATGTAGCCAAGGGTTGGTTGAAATCAACATTTATCACACTGCCGAAGAAGAAGAATAGTGCAAAACATTGCCCAGAATTTAGATTAATTTAATGAGCCATGTTTTAAAATTGTTTTTAAAAATTATACATCGATGAATATACATATATCGTAAGTGTGAATAGAATATCGGAAAAACATAGTTTGGTTTTCGGAACGGTTTTGGTGCCAGAGAAGCTCTGTTTAGTATTCAAATGCTCATTCAACGATGTCGCGAGGTCCAAACTGACACATATACGCTTGTTTCGTGGATTACGAAAAGGCGTTCGACACAGTACGACACGAAAAGCTCATTGAGGTATTGCGGCAAATAGGACTGGATGGTCAAGACATCAGAATTATAACTAACTTATATCGGAATCAGTACGTATAGATAGTCAAATATCGGAAGAAGTTACCATAATGAAAGGGGTACGTCAAGGATTCGTCCTTTCCCCTCTTTTATTTAATATTTGTTCAGAACAAATTTTTGAGGAGTCCATTATCGGAAAAAACTTAGGCGTAATAGTTAACGGAATTGTGGTTAATAACATTTGGTATGCGGATGATACAGTCTCGTGATTGCAACGTGCCTTGAAGATTTAGAAGAATTAATGAACGAGCTTAATGAAAGTAGTAAAAAAACGGGCTTACGTATAAACACGATTAAAACAAAATGAATGGCTATTGTTGGTGCAACGAACACGGTTAATGGCATACTGCACCAAGAGGACCTGAGCAATAAAGTATTTAGGATGTCATATCAACGACAGATGGGAAATATCTACCGAGATAAGAGCTAGAATTGAACTGGCGAGAATACACGTTCAAAAAATGAATAAGATACTAACGAACCGGGATTTAAAGATCGACTTGTGGATGATACTCCTCCTTCGGTTCTTATGTTTTCAGAGTCCTACTATATGGCGTCGAATCTTGGACAGTTCCAGTGACAACACTAAACTTTCTTTTTGTCTTCTTAATTATTCCTCTCTATCATAGTCCCCTAATTTGTTTATTTTCCCTTCACACTATAGACACCTTCCTTCTTCCGCCGTCTACCAACAATTCAATTCCATCACTTCACTTTTTCCTCATCATATAATTATCTTCACCGATCACAGTGGTATTGGCGTCTCAGTTACTCGAACATGATTAAACCTCTTAACTTCTGTTGAATCTGTGGCTATTTTTTGTGCCATCATCTTTTCCACAACGCTTCCACCTTCCTTTAAAATTCTACTTGTTTCAGACTCCTTGAGCATTGTTAAACTTATATCATTCTGCTCCCACCCTTGTCGTATGATCTTATTATCCTTTATATTCGTTCCTTCCTTATTTACAATATACACAATAATCTTTCTACTCGGATTTGGGTTCCTAGTCATATGGAAATGAGGAGACCGACTCTCCAGCTCGTTCTGGTATCCACAATGATCGAAAAATTACTCCCTCCAAACTTATTCCCCTGCACAAATATCGAGTAAAAAATTCCTTTTGACCTATTTTTCGTTAAATCTGTTACGCGAATCTCAATTCTTTTCATATATAATAGAAAATTTGGCCCACAAAATTTCGAAATTTTACGTGTTCTTAAATTTTTCGAAAAAACATTTAATTTTAATTAATTATTCTGTATTATTACTTTTGAACAGCAATATTTAGAATGAAAGAATGGAGGTAAATTCTTTCTTTAAGCACCGGTGTCATGGATTAGTGTGACAAGCGAGGTGTCTTTTATATTCTTCCTATAGTGAAAAATTTTAAATGCGATAAGACAAACTTTCTACTTTGACCTTTTGTGTCGAAAAACTGAATACACAGGAAACGGCCAGCGATACATCGGTGAAATAGAGGGCAAGATGAACGAAAGATTTTGCGAACCTATTTAGAGATCTAACAATTTTACTCCACTACTAAATGCTGTTTGCAGTTGTATTCGAAATTGGGCCGTTGGTTATTCCCTGTACCATACCTAAATGATTACGCTTCTTTTTTTTTTTTTTTAATTTATTTGAACACGTCTACAAAGGACCTCCGCTCAGAAACAATATGAAGGAGAAATGGCTAATTAAAGATCAGAGATTGACAGACTGAATGTAGAAAGAACTGAAACAATGAACAACGAAAGAAATGACATAAGGAACGCAATAAGGAGTAGGAAGCCCGAGAGATAATAAATTAGAATAAAGGATTAGCGGGTTCCGCCGAGAGGGACGGACATTCAAAAAAGATGTGATTAAGATCACAACGGGCCTCGTAAGTGGGATGAAGAGGACAGTTATAAAGAAATCGTGATGAAGGTAGAACGCTTCATAAATTTAGTTGTTACTATTTTCCTTTAGGTATTTCTTGAAGAACTGTATTCATATGAACTGCTCCTTTAAAAACAATTCTTTCGTAAAGTTCCGGTCAGTATACTGAACGAATGCATTACAAATGAAATAAAACCGATTATTAACAAAAATAATATATCGGTTTTTTGAGAGTGATCGGTTCATTCATTTTTGCTTACAGACGTATTTAATTGTAACCGATACTTTAGCTATGAAATTTCAACTGCAATGTTGCCGTCAATGTGCGTTCAGTGACGCAGACTTCCATGTTTGAATTAGTAGCGGTGACAATTGAACTTATTAAAAAAAGATAAAATATAAGTAAAAACCTCCTTAAAATTTAACCTTTATTTTTAGAAAAATGTACGAAAAAGAAATAAAATAAGTAACATTTTGACAGTGGGAACTCTGATAATGTATAACCAGTTTTACATGGGTGGATCCTAATAAAGGTAACATCGAAATTATCTAAAATATACCATAACGCTATGTCTTTATAATAATTTAAATTAATTTAATAAATGTAAAAGTTTATCGCAAAAAGTCAAGAGAAGCAATATATTTGTCTCCAGCCAGCTTTTACACGTCCTGTACATTAATATAATTATTATAAACGTATAATCTATATCATGTACATCAGATAATTCTAATATTACCATTATTAAGATATACGCATGTAAACTATATAATTAGGTGAGTTTTGCGCATATTCAAAGCTGTTAAACGTTACTTGTGTTTATTCTTTACATTTTTTAATAAAGGTCATAAGGTGGATAAGAATGATAAATTTGCCCTAGGGAGCTATCGGGTTGATATTTGAGTGGTAAGTGGGCACTACCAAGGAACATCCGTGACAAAAGTTTCAGATCCCTCACTACTCTGGTTTTTGAGAAAATCACTTTTTGCTGAAATATAGTTAATTTTTTATATCTCAAGCGCAAGTTGGCCGATTTTTAAAATTTTTTATTACGTTATAGGCACACACATTGGAGGGCCATCTTCGAAAAAATTAACAATCCCTCACATCATATTTGACCCTCCAAATGACACTTTCTAAAATTGTTCATGTTTTTACCAATGAAAATACATGGGCACAAAAATGAAACTGGCATTTTTGGATGTATTTTAGGCCCCTAAATAACACATATATTTTGGCTAAAAAAAATTATCACGGTCAAAATTAGCAAAAAAGGTAGAGGATAAGTGAAAATTTTATTATCGAAAATGAAGCTGTTTATGATATACAATATTTATATTTCATCTGTATGCCGCATGGTTCAATACAAGACCCCATGGACAAGAAGCACTGACACCCGTGAACCCTCTTAAGGACCCTCGTAGTAGTACCTCAACCCCCTAAATTAAGTCAGAATTTACACTATATACTTTAAGGCAGACTCTCAAATAAAGAATGCAAGAAGTCTAATATATATGGAAAGGAATTTATTTCAATACCCGGTAAAAACGAAAACATCAATCCTCGTCGCTGTCTTCTTCGATCACCACCTCAGTCTCATCAGTGTTGAATAGCCAATTAAGAATTTCAGCCGGTGGTCTCACCATTTCGGATCGGAACGGCTATACGCGTTAAATAATAAATTATGGCTACTGCGGAAGAAAAAGTCGCTACATCCTCATCTGACCGGATGAGCTTGAAAGTATTATTTTTGGCTTTCTTCGAAAATTTACTGCAGATGCAGCACTTTGCCTCGCTTCGTCTGGAAACCTGGAATGCCGGATTTTTGGAATGACCAGTAAATAAAATTTTCTTTTCTTCCAGGCGCTTTCTTATTCAATAAAATCTACCCGCGGATGAGAAAAAAATAATAAAAAAAAACAACAGGCGATCAAATTTTTTCGCACCTCAGAGGACTCCCTCCTCCTCTCAAGGGAATACCGTACGGACAAGATATTTTGTTATCTGCCGTGGAAGTACAATAAAAAAAATACGGGTGGAATCACATAATCGGCGAAATACAGAGAAAACAATACTGTGTAAAAAGGTGTATATTTTAAGCCGTAAAAGTCGCAATATTTCTTTCAGCTGTAGTGTAGCTATATTTAATCGGAAACTGTTTCGAGTGTGAATGTCGTACACGTTTCATACTTGTACCAGAATCAGAAATGACGATAGAAAGCGATCATTTAAGATAATTGTAAATTCCCGTCAGTTAATAAAAAAGGGAGAGACAGCGAAACGAGATAAAAGAACGTCAATTGAGTTTATAGATTGCAACGCAGAAATTACCACTTTACGCGATGATTTTTCTACTCAAGTATTGTAACTATAAATATCCGTAACTCATAAGCAAGATAATACTGTTAAGTAGTAATTGGGGAGATTTGTTTCCCAGAAAATGCCACTCTTGCTCAAAAGAACTCTGGGATGTGTTATAATTATAGTGCAGCTCTTGTGCCAACTTCTTCCTCGAACTATTTTAATTTTAGTTATCACCTTAATCTTATCAAATTATAATATTAACTGCCCGGTAACATTGTGAACTATGTTTTTCCAGGTACTGTGAAAGAATTATAACCTGGTTTTACCGAAATTGTTAAATTCCGTGCATTTAATAAAGGTGTGGGACAGGGTTTATTATTATAGAAGGTATCATTGAACAGAAATTTAAATTACCTCCAGAAGCTTCGACTTTTACGGCCGCGCTTTTTGCTATTGAAACGGCATTAGAGCTTGCGAAAAATGTATTGCAGTCCAAGGGGGAGTTTTTTTGGTATTTTCGGACACAGCCTTAGTTCTTGCTTCAGAGAACTTTAAATTTAAAGTTACCATTCACACTCATTTATGGAATTAAGAAAAAGTAACGTTTACAACTTTTTCACAGTGATTAATCATGGTGAAATAAATTTACGGACACAACTGCGTTTAGAACATGCAATGTACTTAATTCAAGAATATAAATGTTTAACGTTTCGGGGTCAGCTTATACTGACCATCATTAGAAGCGAACGGGCGCAAACATCGGTCCACAATAACGATAGAAACGGATAAAAAACCTGACATATATCCCGGAAAACCCAACCTACGATACCTAAACACAAAAGAAAATAAGAAAGAAAGAATTATTTGCATAAACAATAACATTACACTCATGACATAGTTATTAATATGTTCGTGTTTTACCACATAACTAAATTAATGAATATACACATATAAATAAGACATGATATGCGACGTTTAACTCTTAGTAGGAAACAGAAACACACACAAACCGCCAGAAATGTATGTAACGAAAAAATACAATAAAATTTCGAATCAAAGACACAAAAAGCGAGAAAATACATAAAAAATATAAGGGGAACAGGGAAAACACAACGGAACACAACGGAACAAAATTAATAGATAAACATCAAACCGCTAAAAAAAAAAAAAAAAAAAAAAAAAAAAAAGTCATGTTGCTGATTGTAAATACAATCGGGTTGATAAATCAGCGTTGGCAGAACATCGAGCGAGTACTGGTCACACGGTTGACTTCCAGAAAAGTACTATTTTGGCTAGGAAAGGTCACTTCGGTGAGAAGCTTGTGAGGGAAGCGATTGAGATTGAGAAGTGGCCTAATTTTAACAGGGAGGATGGACTGCATATTCCGACGGCGCACTAATGGAGTTGGAGCTTCTTTCATCATTCCGAGCATTAATTTCTCTGAATCTTTTCGTCTACCTTCTTTTTGTACTATCTTTACGGCCGAGTTAATGGCCATTTTACGCTCCACAATCCATATTTTCTCACATTGTTCTTCATCTAAATATTTAATTATCTTCGACTCCATTGCTCTTACAACTATTTCCTCTCATTTCCCTTCTCACTCCTCTGACCTTTTCATCCTCCGTATTCGCTCTCTCATTCACGCTCTCTTCTCACTTCCACGCTATCCGCATTGATATACTCTGGGTGGTCCCCAGTTATATAGGGATAGAGGGTAACGAAATATTCTTTGGCTCGGATTGCTGTATCCTCCCGCTTTTTTTTCTCTAAAATTCCTAATTTACTCGCATTGTGTAAAAAGTGTTTCATGTTAGATTTTGGTCAGATTTTTACGTTTCTTCCTTTTCTAATCAACCTTCCTCTTAAATTTTTTCATCCAACCTTAACCGGCCTTGGTTTTACGATTTTCCTTCGCTCCTTCGTCACTCCGTTATTGTCCCTATTATCCGTTTACGTCTGAATCATACTCTTCTTCCTTCCTCACGTTATCGTTTTCATCCCGCTTTATCATCCCCTTAATTATCCTCTCCATCTTGACGTCGAAGCCGTCTGTGATCCCGACCATATCCTCTTTGAATGTCCATCCCTCGTGAACGAACGCACTTCTTTGTACTCCAATCTGTTATTACTCCTTATTATGCCTCATATATATCTTATCGTTTCCGTCGATCTCCGTTGTTCCTATCCTCAGTTCTTTTATCTTATCATTATTTGACGCCGACTCTACATTTAACTGATCCTGCTCCATCGTTTCGTTTCTGGGCGAAGATCCTTTGTTAACATGCCCAAAGGGGGATTAAAAAAAAAACAAAAAAAAACAACAACCGGTGATTCATTTGACGAAACTGCGTTGATTTTAATGTTTTTTCCTTCTTCTTTCTCTTTTCTGTTTCGTCTTTTCTTTTTTCGTTTTTATTTTTCCAGGTGAACTTCGGTTGAAACTTGCTGGCGAACTGCTCTGAATTTCAGGTGATTTCCCGGTGCATTTTGTTGCACTTCCGGGCTATTTTCAGGTCTCTGCTGTTATTTTTATTTTTTGATCCATTTCAGATCCTCTCCTAAGTCTGGTTTCGGGTAAGTCTTAATAGGTAAAAAATTATCAGGTAATTTTTTGGTCGATTTTTTTTCCCGTTTCAGGTGCATTTCAAGATATTTATTTTGTTTTTTTCCCCATTTGGTGGAATTTTCTTTCGGCGGAGTTTCTTGTTATTTTTTAGCGTTTTATTGTTTATCTTTTTGTTCAGATCTTTTTAATCGGTTTTTATATTATTATTTTTTTATATTCTCGGCTGTTATTAATTTGGTTCTGCTCTGTTTTCCCCGTATCCCCTTTTATTTTTTACGTATTTTCTCGCTTTTTGAGTACATCGTATCTTTGTTTCGGAATTTTCTTTACGGCGGAGATATTTGATATTTTTTTAGCGGGTTGATGTTTATTTATTAATTTTGTGCTGTTGTGTTTTCCCTGTTAGCCCTTATATTTTTTATGTATTTTCTCGTTTTTTATGTTTTTGTTCTTTGTTTCGGAATTTGATTGTGTTTTTTCGCTAAAAAAATTTCTGGCGGTTTGCGTGTGTTTTTATTTTCTTTTGTGTTTAGGTATCTAGGTTGGGTTTTTCGGGATATATGTCTGGTTTTTTATCTTTCTTTCTGTCGTTATTGTGGACCGATGTTTGCGTTCGGGTGTTTCATGAATTAAATACATTGAATTTTCTAAACGCAGTTGTCCGTAAATTTATTTCATCATAAGGAAAAGTATCTTAAAAAAATATTTCAGAACGGTGAAGGGTCATTAAATTTTGCTGGATTCCAGATCACTGTCGGCTATTACGTGACCGAGTTGATTCAATTGCCAAAGAGGCGGTTAGATCAAGTATTAAGTTTCCATTCATCTCATCCTTCGGCATTCTAGATAAAGCTAAAAGAGATAATAATACGGACTGGGTGAGTTTTATATGCAGTGAACACAAGGGGGTCTGGTAAATATTTTCATACGGTCCAACCATCTCTACCGTCCACCACACCTTAGTTTTATCGTATTTGTGTCCCAGTTAGTTTGACCCGTACGTTTGTGACCGTTAAGGCTCCGCTCTGGCCATTGCCGATTGGGTTTAAACACTTCAAACGCTGTACGGGTTTTTTGTCTACAACATTTTAGAGAAGACATATTAACCACCTGTTATTTAATTGAATCCAATTTGACAACAAGAGCTTGTGTTCTTTAAAGACCTGATGTGGTACGGAATTTATCCTCCACTGTGTATTCTTTATCTTCTTTGTGTTCCGGTGATAAGATTTCCTTTTTTCTTTTTAAATTTACTGAAGGAAACATATTTAACTTTTTTCCCCTTTATTCATTAGTTTAATATTTTTTTTTTTTTTTTTATATAGGCGGCTAGTTTTATTTCACTCTATTCTTTATCCATTTACTGTGGTTCCTATTAATTTTTTAGATTTTCATTTTATGTTGCTTGGGTAATGTTGATTGTAGGGAATTATTGGTCAGGAGGATGTTGCAATTTGGCCCGGGCCAGAAAAAAAAAAGCAGAAAAAAACATAGCAATAATACATCTTTCCCCGTCAGTTATCGTACGGTATTAGAAAATATTTAAGATGGGGGATTTACAAAATTACAAAAAGTGTATATACTTATTTTTTAATCGATGTGTACAAAAACCAGTTGTCGAATTAACGAAAATTTATCTGCTTGTAGATAAACTTCGTATCGTTATCATGTTACTCTAAATTCGTGGAAATATCAATTTAAACTTTGTTTACTTCTATAAGTTATTATTTGATGTTTTCGTTTCGAAATCGGTTATCGTGTCATTAATTGTTGAAATATTAACTTCTGCTTCGTTTGAAATTCAAAACGAAATCTGTTTACAAACATAATGTCCACAACTTACACTGATGTTCGATGAAACTGAATTGAAAGGTATGCCAGTCTTACTTTTAAATGCATTTAATGTGAAATTATTTATTTGTTTCAATTTCCTTACAATTGTTTCAAAAATAGTTTATTTGAGTAATGAGAAAGTTCATTAACCGGCTAAGTAGTCGTTTGTTTTATCTTTTTGCTCAGAGAGTTACATTCGATAACGAAAGATGAAGGTAAACTACCACGAAAAATTTTTTATTCAGCACGCACATAATGTGTGTTAGAAAATACAAAAATGAATAAGACTTCCTTTCATTAAAAATATATGCGAAATGGTCTTTGTTTCCAGACTTTAAAACCATTAGGAGAAAAAAGGAGTCAGTTATATTTTAATCCGATTGAATATCGTTAATAAGAAGGAACAAGTAAGAAAAGTGATGAGTATGGAAGAAAAAGACAGGATAAGAGGAACGCTATATGCCGGAACAAGTCCAAGTTTCAGGAACAGCGAGCAGAGCGCTCTACAGAAATAGATGGACACTCAAAGAACTGATAATCCGTGTCGCGTACGACCGAGTGTGAATAGAGAGGACAATGTGAGGATGATTGCAGTGAAAAGCCGAAAACGGCAGGAAGGCACTAGGTGAAATGTGATTCAGTTCGGTTTCAAGTACGTAAGAAGTAAGATGCGTCGTGAACTATTACTTTTTATATAGATTAAATAAATAAAATATTCGAAATGGCCAAATGGATGCTTCTACTGAACACATGCTAAAATCTTTAGTCAGTCGAACGAAAAATTTAAATCTTCTTAAGATTGTACTTGATGCTAGTGTTTCAAATTGAACTAGCAAAATATGGATATGGTCTTGTACTCGTAGCAATAAAAATCTTAAATTAATTAAATCACAATAAATAGACTATCAAAGACCCGTTAAGAAATTAAAAATTCAAGATTTAGATTTTATTTTATTCACTTTTTCTTCTAATTACTTTTCGCTCAGATTCCCCACCCTAACTTTCGGCACCAAATATTATTTTAAAATGTTTTTATGGCAGCTCGTTTCTTTTCTTCTGTAGTAACCTCATCTGAAAATAGAATTAACTATTATAAGACTGACTATTGATTGATTAAGTAAATTTTTGATCGTCACCACTTATATTTTCTGATAGTATTACATACTTGCAGGGAAGTAAGTAAAAATTATGTACTTCGGGCGCAATCATTTTGCAATTAACAGTTTTAAGAAATAAAAACCGTAGACCCGCTTCCACTTTATCAGAAAATGTGATCTTGTTATGAAATGTTGGGTTACTATTAATTGATAATGGAAAATCCTCAATACGTACATCAACAGCTTTACTGTTTCATTGGATCTACTATAAGGTCTTTTAATTCTTCTTATTTTCTTCTTGTATTCCTACAGTCAATGACTTACACGGATGGAATGTTATCTTCTTCCACTATATACAGGCAGACTCACATAAATTTATCTGAGCTCATAATAAAACTACAATGTCCGCTAATGATTTGAGTAAATTTGTTTTTAATTACGGCATTAGACTATTATCATTATACAGAATTAAAAACATTTTCAAATTTTTGCCTGTTTATCTTCTGTTTTTTTTTTGTTTTTTTTTTTTACATTAATTTCTCCCCTACAGCAAAAAAGACTAAAGACACGGAAAATATAGAGAATTAAATAAAAGTAAAATTGCGGGGAGTTTAAGAAACTGAAAAAGATGGATAACTACATTTCTATGGTTTGGAAGAAGTCTTGGAAGGTATGATGGAGTCTAAATCGAATTTTAGAGAATATGACAGAGAAGGATGAAACTTTGCAGGGGTTTCAGTGACTAATAAAAAGGTGTCTGTCGTCAATTTCTGAACGACACAAAACAATTTTTTCTTTTTTGTACCGACTAATATATGGTTCAGGGAAAGGTGGAATCGTACATCCAAAATAGCTTATTGGTCTTGGGGTATTTTTACAGGTGGTAATTCTGTTCTTCTTAAATTAGCACTTTCAAGAAGTTAGGAAAAATTTAAAGAAAATTATTCAAAATTTTTGGAGAAGGGGAGCACTGCTTCCTTAGCGGTTTAATTATCTAGCTTGCTATCGCTAATGCGATGACGTGGTAGTACGTAAAAGAGTAAGGTATGGATTTAATAAATTGACGTTGATTGCGAACTCGGAAGTTTTCTATATAAGTTTAATTGATTTAAACTCGAAAGAGAGGCTGGGGAAGGACTATGGGAACGGGTATCGGACGCTGACTGATTCAACAGCTACCGCAACTTAATGAGTATGACTTGGAGCAATTGGCGAACATTTGACAGAGTTTGGATAACTAGATGTAGTTTCCTGTAAGGCGTTGTTTCGTTCAGTACTAAAGGTGGTAAATTTGTCTATTTCTTAGAGAGATCGGTCCAATTGTAGCAAGAAGTTTAGCCGTGACAGAAAATTTAATGGGGTTAATGACGTAAAGGAGGGAACCGTAAGGGGAAAAATAACAGAGCTTTAACGGTACACGCAAGGAAATCGAAATCTGGTACACAAGAAGAGGATTTAGTGAGATCAGAGAAATTCCCCGGCTATTCCGTAATAGACAGATTGTGAATGATGTTCGAAATGTTCCGGTAGTAATTCGAATTACAGTGTGGCGAATAAAATTCAGTTCGTTGAGAATGTATGGTTTTGCGAACTGAAAAATTACTACTCCATACTGAGTTATAAATCTATTATCATACGGTAACGGCTGAAAAGCGAAATTTCCGTCGGCTACTTACGAATGTGAAGGAGTTTATATAGGAAGTTGAGTTTACTTTAGTACGGTTTTTGAGGTTTTGATATATGCAAGCTACTTAAATTTGTTGTCGAATGTAAACTCTAAATTTTGTCGCTAATTAACCCGTAAGAGGTCGCGCCCGGTCTAAAAGACCGGGTTTTTTAAATTTTATTTGTTATTTCAACTGTGCTGTTACCCCAGCGAAAATAACTCAGCTATTCCTAGAATAACAGATAAGCATGAGGACTAATCAGTTTTGAATAAAAACCATCGTACTTAATCGGGATAGAGTATCAGTTTACAAACACGGTCAACTCGACCGGCGCGACCGATATCGTTTCGATTTATTTCAGTTTGATTCTGTCTTATGTTCCTAAAAAATATATGTATATGTATATATATATTTATTTAAAGACGCTCGACTTCTAGGTCATTTGCGTCTACCGTACATTACAATTTATAGATAATAATTACAAATAATTCTGCCATACGTAAACTAAATCATATCTTCCGAAATAGGTTGACAGCTTTTAGGAATCTAAAAGAACTTTGGACTGCAGCTTCATCATTTCCAAGCGCCTCTTTGACAGTAATTCTTCTTGTACATGCGGATGAAAAAGCTTCCTCGCGCTCCTTTTGGAGTTTTGGACATACGGAGATGACATGTTCGATGGACAGACTTTGAGTGTTACAAAGTGCACATGATGGTGGAGGTTCATTTTGTAGCAAGGATCCGTGTGTTAGTTTTGTGTGGCCGATGCGGATTCTGCTTAATACAATCTCTTCTCGCCTGTTTGCCCGGTGTGATGTTTCCCAATGTTCCAGTTCAACTTTTATTTGCCGTAACTTGTTATTCAATTGCCTATCCCATAAAAAATATATAGTAGTTCTCTTGTTGTCATTACTCCATGAAAATTTCCGAAAAATCGGGTGCAGTTAATAAACCAGAGATGCTAACATTTTGTAACTTAGATACCGTAGATGAGTTGCAGAATATATACTTAGTGTCTCAAGGAAAAGTTATCCGGGGAACTCGAAAGTTATCGGATTAATAGTATTTTACACGAAAGGCGGAATAAAGAACAGCTAAATATTAATGTTGAAGAAAAAAATTTACAAAAAATCAAAGAAATATTCCTGAGAGATGTCACTTTTGTGACTGGCGCAAAAATACAAAAAACTAAAACGCGGTGTAATAGCTGCAAATGTTTGTATGCAAAGAGCACACCGGCGGGGTTCCAGCATGTTTTAAATGCGCAAATGAAAACGAAAGAAAAGTCTAGTAGTGAGTGTTAACAATTTGATATTACATGTACCGTATTCTATTATTATCTATACTTCTTTCTAGAATGTTTTTGTATATGTTTAGAATTGAGCTATTTTTTATAAAATGTTACATACTTATATATATATTTGTTCGAATTAAAAAATCCTGTTTATTCATGATAAAATAATAAAACAAAAACAAAACAACATAAAAAGGAATAAAAATGGAATAAAAGAACTAATAAACACGAAATATTTCTTTCAAAAACATAAAAAAGTAGTTTTTAAAAACGTTTTTATAAAACCCGGTCAAAAAGACCTGTGCGACCTCTTGCGGGTTAAAATCAAACTTGTTGATGGCAGCATATTTTAACTTGACAGAACTTTTTGGATGATGAAATCTTGAAGTCATTTTTTTGCGGGAGAGGGGGAAATTTGTCTAATTTTTTGTCGGATTCTTGTGAAATTTATTGCCTGAATCCTAGTTAGAACTTGTTATGAAAACGCTGAAATCGCCTGCAAAAAAGTAAACGTTTCGCCAATAGTAATACCTCTTCTGTGATTTCGTTTTTATCGCCAAATTGAATAAGATTAGGCT
The DNA here is from genome assembly GCA_039619475.1 of Icerya purchasi. Lineage (NCBI taxonomy): Eukaryota > Metazoa > Arthropoda > Insecta > Hemiptera > Monophlebidae > Icerya > Icerya purchasi. Next base: position 546,761,232 of record CM077115.1, read on the forward strand.
GAGCATTGAAATTTAAGGTGTACATACGCCGTTACCCAATCCTAGTACACTCGAAAATAAATTTCCTAATTTTAGCTGGAGATAGCGTTGAGCAAGGAAATTTTGAACAAGTTCTAATACACAACCGCAAAAATCATATTAGTGCAAATTTTTTAAGATTCGGTAGCTGCATGTTTTGTATCAAACGCCTTGGAAAGATGAACATTTTCATCAGATGTTGATTAACTATAAAGCAATCATGCATAGAATTTTGTAAAAAATTAGTAACTAGTCTTAGGTTAATCTACCAAAGTGGAAACCGTATTGTTGAGATCAAATTATATTTTTGATATCTAGTTCTCATGATGGTCCAGAATGGAAAACGCCAACGATGTTGATTGATAATTGTAGAGGAATAACGGATTTTTATTTAGTTTGAAAAACGTGGTAGAATGTGATTACGCTTTTTCAAAATTCCAACAACTTTGAAAACGACTAAATTCCGTTGAATGAACGAAAAAGAATTGTGTGATTTTATTGTTTCCCAGCATGGCATAGAATAAAAATAATGTTAGAATTTATTGTTCGATGAACTTTAGAAAAGGAAGGAAAATATATATTCAAAATTCAAGTTTCGCGATGACGTTATCATTTTCTGGCAGAATTTCTTGACAGTGAGTGAGAAGATGGATGATATTTTAGTAGTCTATAAATGCGGCACCTGGCCCTTCTGCCGTCACAAGTCTTGAACCGTGTGCGGAGAGCAGAAAGTAACATGTGTATTTTATTCGGGAAGTAAAAAGTAAATGCTGAAAAGAAAATTACGACTTAATACAAAATGAACGTCTATTTAAAAAAATCCAACGTGTCTGTTAAAATATACTTGTCTCCTTTACAAAAAATTAATAATATCAAATCTAAAGAAACACACTCAAAGTTAATTTTATATTACATATACTTAGACTTTGAAATATTTAAAAAAAAAAAAAAAGATCGCGGTAGCGCAGTAGGCGGGAGGGACAAGCGGGGGCTTGGGTTACTTTTTACCTCCCGAATAGAATACATATGTTACTTTCTACTCACCGCACATAGTTCAAAGCTTGTGACGTCAGAGGGGCCAGGTACCGCATTTATAGACTACTTATTTTCAATGATCTGATTTTTTGGCAGACAAGTTTGATGGATGTGAAAATATCTATTGAAGAAATATAATTCTTCTATGGGTTCCAGAACCCATTTGTTTTGAGCTGCTTTATTTTGGTCAGATTTGAACTTTTTGAGGGCTTTGCTCTGTTCATGCATTTCAAGTGAGTATGATTCCGATCAATATGCATTATAAAGTGCTATCCATTAGGTGAAGCCTGGTTGAAAATGGGGAAATATTTTTGTGCTACTGAAATCGGTTTACTGACAAAGATATTGACTGAAGCGTCAGCATCGTCGGAAATGTGTATACTAGAATGATCTGAGCAGGATAAATATTTTTCATAGTCAGTATTCTTGAAAGTTATAATGAGTTTCTATTTAAGTATTTAAGGTAACGTCGTTGTGTGTACTAATTATATGCGAGCTTTGCCGTGTTCGTGTTATACCACAAGCTACCCTATATAGAGAGCTATGCGAGTTGAAATTACCGCATAAAATAAAAAGTTTTGGTCAATAAACTGTGATGGAGAAAGATAGCTAGTATTCAAATGTTACATTTAACAGTAGATTTTTGCAGTGACGAGGTGAGAATGAGAAAGACGTTTATCGCAATGAGTGCAGAGCAGCCGGACTGGAGGAAAATTTGCAGTGAAGAAGGGAGAGCCGGAAATTACCAATTTAAAAGACTAGTAGAGATATATGGAGTTATTAATTCACGAAAAAGTTGGAAAAAATAGTCCAAAAACGCCTCATTTGGGAACTATAACCAACTAACTGCTTCATAGATCAACATTATAGATTTAGGAAATAGAGATCCTCCCCACTCAAGCGTTTCTCAATCTGCAGCTTGATATCCAAAAGGCATTTGCGAACTGAACTCACCTAAATACTATATATATTTTTTGATCTTCAAAAATCTGGAGACATCGTGCCCTTCATAATTTATACAAAACGGGTATACGCGGCCGTCTAGGCCGGTTCATTCAGAATTTTTTAACCGATAGACGAATCGTCGTCCATATTGGTAACTGGTTCTCTCAAAGTTACCCAACAGAGTCTCCCAAGGATGCGGTCTAAGTGTAACGCTATTTCTTCCCCTATTCTCGCTATTAACGATATTCAAAACGCAATTGAGCCACCGATTCACTTCTCCCTGCTCGCTGATGACTTAGTAATATCCTTCGAATCCTCTTTTAGGCTAATGTAAAAAGCAATCAACTCCATATCCACATGGGCTTTGGATCGTGGCTTTAGTTTTTTCGGTAGAAAAAACTAAAGGTGTCGACTTCCATCGAACTTACAAATGAACTAGCTTTCCTCATCAGCTTGTATTTGAAAATTCCGTACGTTACCTAGGCCTTATATTCGATACGAGACTCTCATAGAGCGAACACACCAAATGACTGAAGAAGTCCAGTATCGGTGCCTTAAGATTGCTGAAGAAGACCAACAACGACAATAAAAGAGGAGATCGTAAAAAGTTACTGCTTCGGTATAAATCGATAATTAGATCTAAACTTGACTATGGCTGTCAGGTGTATGGGTCGGCCAGCCGGAGCCTGCCATCCTCCCTAAATACCATTGAAAACTCTGCCATCCGCATCTGCACGGGCGCCTTTTATTCTAGTCTCGCTATCAGCCCGAATAGTGAATTTGGTCTTCTTCCTCTCCACTATAGAAGATTTGTCTTATCATCCGACTTTCTTGCCTCTACTCTGTGCATTCTTAATCTACCACTTTTCAGTATCCTATTCCGAAACACTTCACAAAACCTCCCCAAATACACGAACCATCTCAAAGCCAATCTTGAATCTTTGTTTCCTCAATTCCCTCATATATTCCTGACTCCTCCTCTAATTATGCCACTCTTAGCTAATCGTTCTCCATGTCTTTTATCCCCGTAGATATAAATTTCAGTTTACTCGATTCTTCCAAAATCGTCTACCTTTCGCACATTATCCGCCAAAATTACTCATTTGAAATTTTAAAATATCCTAATCTTATGTGCTGTTTCACTGATGGTTCAAAATCTAATGATCGAGTAGGATGTGCTTTCTCAGTCCTCAACTCCATACTAAAATTTCGTCTTCCCAAACACTGTTCTATATTTATTGCTGAATTCTTCGCTATCCTAAAATGCCACGAATTTTTAATTTCTTCTGATCCTCACTCCAGATATCTCATATATTCCGACTCTCTAATTAATCTCCTAACACTACAGAATCCACATGCTTCCCATTCTATCGTACAACGCATTTTCCTTCTACTCAACTACCTCAAACTTTCTAATGTCCTAATAAATTTCATAGTAAGCATCTTTTGCAATGAAATCATTGATCAAGCAGTCCAAGGACGCATCCTACCTTCCTGCAATTACCTCCTTGTTTACTTTTTTCGGTATCAGATCCTATATGAAGTACACAATTTTCCATTTCTGGCAACAATCTTGGTCATATCAACCATCTAATCAAGATTATACCTAATGCTTTAGTTCTTGCTTCCAGTCCGTTCCGATCCAAAAAGAAGAACATCATCCTCACCCGACTTAAAATCTTTCATACCGCCCTCACTCATTCTCTCTTGATCCAACATCTTGATCTTTCCATTGCCTTTCTGTCAAAACCACCTTCTCAACATATCGCACAATTTATCATCGTGTCTTACACTTTAATCTCAAAGATACTCTATTAATTTTCCGCACTCAATTCCCGAAATTGTTTCCGAAGACTTAACTCACCTCGTCAACCTCTTCCACTTTTTGAGAAACTTTAAACTTCTACATTTAATCCAATACCTCTCGTAGTTTCCGGTTCCATATAGTCCGATGAGTAGACAAAAGCGCTGTTTTTTGTTTTGCCTTTTTTTTTATTTTTTATTTTAATAATAAATAAATAAATTATAAAAACACAAATTTAAATTTTTAAAAATTCGAATAGTATCGAATACATCTACATTCATATATTCTTTAAGTGTACAAATGTAATAGTTATTTCTGATCAATATTTTTATTATTTTAATTGGTATTTTTATAATTAAATTATATATCGATCAATATCGCGAATGGGTTAGTTTATTTACACGAACCTACGAAAAAAACATCAGACGGGTTACAGTAATTTTATTTTTTGAAATGTATATATTTATTTTTACTTACATCAATTCGTTTCGTCAAGCTAATGTCGACAAATTATTTTGTGCTTATACGTTCTAATATCATAACTTATACATAAACATATTCTTGTGTAATTCTTTATACTTATCGATAACTGTAATCTATTTTCTTCCGTTTTGTGATCTATACATTTCTTTACTTTTTTGTGGCGTATTCTTTTATTTTATGTTTATTATTTTTTTACATTTCCATCTTTCCGATTGCATTCTTTCATCTTTCTTTTTCTTTCCCCTACTTTTTCCTTCTCTATTATTTCTTTAAGTATTTTATTTAACTCCATATTTCTGTATATATTAAAATTTAATCCTCTTGTTCATAACTATTGGATGTTGAGAGTCATTGCCTTTGGTTGGCGTTTCCAAAAAAGCGAAAAAAAAAAGAAAATTATCTAACATCTGAGTTAAATATTTGTATCTGTTTACTCCTCATCTTTGTTCTTGCCCGCAGCAGTTGGTAGGTGAAATTTTTTCTCACCTCGAATTATGTTTTCACTTTTTTCAGCAATTCAATTTTATTTCCTGTTTTTCCCCCTTGTTTTTTCCTTGGGCTTGGCAACAACGGACGATTACCAATCAACACGTATAACCAGTAGCAATTAGGAGTCACAAGGAATGGAACCTGACTAAGCAACCATACCAAGGATGGAGATACAGTAACATTCAACGTCGATAAACCCAAAACATATGCATCCTGAAAAGAAAAGGAACAACATTGTTGAAAAGGAGAACTGCATTTACAGAGCCCACAGTACCGACGGATAGAGGAATCAGCCTACAATTAAGGAGGAAGAAGAGACAGGAGATGTTTGAAAAGCAATTAGAACCATCAAGCGCCAAAGCTATATAGAACACAGCGCTTACCGCGCTGTAAAAGGTGATCCGAAAGTTTAATGACTTTCTTCACCACTGTAAAACAAAGTTTATAATTCTTAATTATGAAACATAATTATGGCGACGACTGTGAAAACAGCACCCGATCATTATCCTGTTAAAAAGAAACGAATAGAATATACACACAACATTATAGCCACACTGCAACCGCTGCACTTACGGTTCCTGTTGTTATGTATGTATTCCCAAATCTTTGCTAATAAATACATTCCATTTATGCTTATAGCGGTTTATTTTTTAATTATTTCACTTTCAGTTTTTCCATTATGATTTGCTATTGATTTCAAGTATTTTATTGGCAGTTTGTCGATTTTCCCTAAATACACTTTTCTCGCAATCCTCAAATTTACTATAATAAACTATTTTTTATGTTCTGTATATTTCCTCCATGTATATGAAGCTGGTAATATTGCCCTACAATTCTTTGTAATATAATGAAAATTTCTCATGAACAACAAATAAAGAATTCCTGAAGCCAGTTTGGAAGGAGATCATGTTCAGAACAACTGATTTATTATATATCAATTTTAATAATTATTATTAATATTAATGAACGGTTATGCTTTGAATTAGCGATGTTCGAATAAGTGGCGAATTTACATACCCGTACGAAAATGGTAAATGAATCGGTTCAAATAAAAGATATAGTTAATGTTCTTTTTTTGGCTCTTATCAACGTCATTACCGCTTTTAATCACGCCGGTCCAACGTTTCTTAATTATATTCCGAAATTTAGATGCAAAGTAAGTAAAATAATATTTTATTAAATAATCTAAACCTTTTCCGAAATCACACGGATAAATCATCTCTTAAAAACCAAATATTCCTTTTAATCCATTATCCATGTCACTCTAATAATAATAATATTGTAATCGTACCATAAAAAAAAAAAAAAAAAAAAAAAAAAAAAACTCCTTTTTTTTTTATATTCTTTGTAATTTCAGAAATAATTTTGATTTTTAAGCTCTTTCCCGTTATTTCTATTATGACGAATGCCTACAAAACGTACATTTTTAAATTTACCATCCATATCTTGAGAAATATGATTTTTCCATAGTGTTATCTAATATAAAATAATACGGAGAATAATTTTACCCCCATAACTTTTTCTTTTTGTAACAGTAACTCATATTGTTGTACTTTTAAATATGCTCCTAGTGGAAGCTATGACGACAATCCTGTATATACTATTCACTTGGTATTAGCGTCGTTTAGTAATAAAAATTAAAAACTCGGTTTTGTACTAATCAAAAAACTAATTATTGGTATTTGACTGATTCGCATATTCTACAGAAGTTTTATTGTACGCTAGTTGCATAGGAAGAGTATATGTGTTACAGTTTTTGTTTATTACAATATTACTTGTCCAGCAATTTTGGTAGGCTTACAATTAACATCACAGACCTATGAGAAATGATATCGCTACAATTTAGAATGGAAATTGTAATATGCTTTTTCTAAACTTTAGAAATATTAAATTGTATACATCCTTTTAATTTTTTTGTATGGCTACATGTTTGAAAGTACGCATGGGGTGTTCAATTCTTCAAAAAATTACTATTTGCGAATCTATTACATTTTTAAGTATTTTAGTATAAATTAAAAAAATCTACTATTATTATTATTACTATTATTATTATTATTATTATTATTATTATTGTTATTATTATTATAGTGCCATACTCAGCTTCTGAGCGTCACCGATTACCTATTCGTACATTTCAACTGTACGGAAATAGACATGTGCACTAGGTAATTGTTATATGCAACGTTAGTGTACACACGCAAGACTACATTCAAAATCGATTGTAACCACTTGTTATCCCGTTACAAAAGAAGACACGTGTATGTTTGCTGTATACGAACAAGCGCGCATGTGATGGTACAACGTGATATTTGTCGTCACCTTCTACGTGACTATTCATCTGAGTCGTATCGCTCGATTTCAAGCATCGTGACTGCCCCTGTTTGTACACTAGCAGTACAGAATAGGCATTGCTCATGGCAATTGTTTATATGCAGTACGAATGTCTACGCACGCAAGACCACACCCGGAACTGATTGGTAATCGTTTGATTTACATCGTTTTACAAGTGCACTCCCGCGTGTGTCTGCTGTGTGTACTGAACTAGCGCGCATATGATGGTGTACGTGGTGGTTTGCCATTGCCTACCACGTGAGCGAGTATTTATTTATTTATTTATTTATTTATTTAATTCTTGTAATAAGTTCTGTTGTCGCCCGGGATCGAACCCGTGACCTCCGTAACAGAAGTCAAGCGCTCTAGCAACTAGGCTATCGCGAATTAGCGAGTATTTAATTTAATTTTTTGTAATAATTTCTGTCGTCAAGATCGAACCCGAAACTTACGTAACGGAAGCCAAGCGCTCTAGCAATTAGTCTATCGTGACGACGTGGCTGTTTAAAATAAAAAAGATCTTTTAACCTTTTAAAATTAAAAATCTGAAGAAGTCAATCAGAAAAATAACGTTTATAATTTTTAAATAAAAATGAAAAATAACCTGCAAAAAGCTTAGCTGCGCTCGGATATAAGAAATAAACAAGTTTTCGTTGTTAAAAAATTGAAAAGTACTTTTTTTTGTTTTTTTTTTTAAGAAAAAAAAAAGAATAAAATTTGGCTTGTCAATCAAGGACCTTCACCCAGAAACAATTAGAAGAAAAGGAAAGTTGAAAGTTATATAATAAGGCGATCAGATATCGTTAATTGGAAGGTAACAATGGGAGGGATAATAAGTGTAGAAGGAAAAGACAAGGTATAACGGGCACAAAAAGGTGCAGGAAACCTACGCCTAAGCAAGCGGGAGTACAGAGCCGAACGCTCTATTGAAAGAGCTGGGCATTCAAAAAACACGTGATCGGCGTCACAAAGAAACGCATCATTTGAATGGAGAGGGCAACATGGGGAAGATGTTAACGAGAAGTGAAAGCGGCAGGAAGGCAATAAGAAATGATTAAAATGCAAACGCATAATGGTGACAACAGTAAAGCAAGGAAGTGAAGGACACAGAAGTAAACATGGATTGGAGGGAAGACTAAGGTTGAACAGACTAATAAAAGGATTGATTATTAGAAAAATGGAAAGTGTACACATTCGACGAAAATCTGACATGGAAATTTTTACCAAATGGCAAGGGATTAAACGATGGGATTTTTTTGAAGAAGAAGTAGCAAACCGAACCAAAGAATCAGCCGTCTTATTACCAGAGATGCCAGAATGGCCAGGAACCCACAGCAAGTCAATATGGATCCCATGGAGAGTAGAAAGGGTCCGAATGGGAAAACGTATACGAAGAATAATAAAGTCACAGGAATGATCAGAAAGAGGAGATGGCCTGAAGAGCACTCATGGAGTCGAAAATGACCAGAAATTGGGAAAAACCCGATTAGAGGAGATGAAAATAATGGAACGTAAAATAGCCATCAGCTCGGCCGTAAATATGGAACAGAAAGAAGGAAGACAAAAAGATTCAGAGAAGTTATAATCTAGAAGAATAAACGAAGTACCAACACACCATCAGGCTCTTTAAAACCATCAGTGAAAATGTTTACATGAGAAGGAAAGAGAGAATTACCAGTACTGTAGAATTCCTGTTTAATTACTGCTGGAGGGGAGATTTCGAAAGTGTAGACAAAATAAATATACTGGGAGGATGGCAGAGATCGCTGAAGTTAAAAGAGAAATAGGGCAGACTGTTAAAAGAAATTGTGTACAGCCGAAATGAACCAAGACGGAGAGAAATAAGAGATAAGATAGGAATTTCCCTAGGCACAAAACGCCAATTGCGGGAAATTGAAAGGTAGGAGAAAATGAGAGTAGAGGATGAGAGTGAAAGATATTTAGCAAGGAAGCGATAGCCTATGTAGGATCTGCGAATAGACAGGGGTGTGGTGTATTCGATTCAGAAAGCAGTGCTGGAACAGGAAAGGATTTAAGAGTAGCAAGACAGAGTCGAAAGCAAGAGTTTTGGATCACATCTAGTTTAGAGAGTCGGGACTTGGAGGCGTAGGCATAAATGAACGAACAGTAGTCGAGCTCTTGTAATGATGGATTTATATTGAAGAATAAGAATGTAAGGGTCACCACCTCATTTAGTAGGAGACAGGGCCTTCAGCAAGTTTAACTTTTTAGTAGAGGAGAAGGAAAGATATTTGATATGTTCGGGGAAGGTCAGACGACTATCAAAGAAGATACCAAGACAACGGAAGCAATTAACACGAGCAATAGCTGGTCTCTATTTAAGGATAAATTAACAGAAGCGTCTTAAAATTATTCTACAATATTTTATCTTCGGTTTAAAAAAAAAAAAATATTTTGAATTAATTTAAATTTTAAAAATGATTTAACAAAACTTTGGAATGAAATAGAACTAAAAATTCGTGAATAATTTTTTGGTGATTGCACGATTGTCAACCATTGCGGCAATAAGATGACGTCGCCTAACACCACATACATGGCAGTATTATCTTACACTGACAACAAAAGTAGAGTGAAGTACTCGTATTATTGAAATTTGTTAGGTAACCGTTTCAAATAATATACACCGCTTTCTCTTTACCGATATTTCTTTTACTTTTTTTCAAGCTGAAGATAATTTATTAAATGCCTATTATTTATGTTTGTAATTATTCATTATTCTACCATATTAATTAACAGCAGCATAGACTAAACTTCTTAAAAAATATTTTTGTGAAAATCAATCTTTACCAATCAAAACAGTTTTGTCGATACTGCAGTAGTTTCACAAGGATCCGATTTAGATAAAATACAGTTGGAGACTTTAGAGTTTCTCTAACCGAATTTCTAAATAACATGTTTACTCTCACTAGTTTTGTTGGGCTTTGTACATTGTGAACCTTAACTTCACAATCCATGATACCTTATCAAAGGTATGGGACTTGCTTTACTTTACTTTAATGTACATAAGAGCAACACCGGAGTTACTACTAGCGCAACTGTGAATACAAAAAGGAAACTAGAGACAATCCGTATGTACTGGTAGTGTTTAGCTGCAGTAATTATCTTGCGTCTGGTCTGTTTCCTGTTTTTACTCGACCCTCATGTGTTTTACTCTTTTTGTGTTAAAAAAGTTTATACTCGACCCTCATGTGTTAAAAAAGTTTATACTCGACCCTCATGTGTTTTACCCTTTTTCTGTTAAAAAAGTTTATACTCGATCCTCAAGTGTTTTTCCCTTTTTCTGTTAAAAAAGTTTATACTCCGTAATTATCGAAAATTGTCGTACATTTTCTGGTAGTATACTTAATATTTTAATTACTATGAGCTATGTGTTGCAGTTTCTATTGTATTAGTCATCATTAACGATGAATATAAACTACAAAATTAATTTAAATTCTGGGCGAATAGCTAATTTAAAAGGAGAGAACTTCAAGGTCAGTAAAAATGCGATTAGCAAAGAGTTACGTTTTCAAAAATTTTGCTCGCATTTCATCTTCAAATTTCGAAAAACTATTAAAAATTATTGCACCGGAAAATATTGCCCACTTCAAATTACATTAGCGAAGATCAATCAGAGAAAAGAAAACATACCCGAACATGGATTGTTGTTTAAAATATGAACTAGTGACGACAGCAGATGAATTCTTGAAGTTTAAAAGAATTCTTCTAAGAAAAGAGCGGTTACCTAAAGATGAAGCTTAGATGAAGACTCCGTGTTTGAAAACGAATTAAAAAACGTCATTAAGAATCTAATACCTCAGGGAACTGAATATTAGAGCGCTAAAATTTACAATAAAAAGAAGGTACTAAGTAACGTGGAGAACAGAGCCGCTCGCAATAGGCTATCAAGAGATATCATAAATAACGAGAATGTCCATATTGTTCCTATATGCAAATTTTTAAGAGTCAAGCTAATAACAAGTACCAAGTAACTTCCAGTATCACTCCCAATAGGATACAAGAATCGAGTTAGGCTAACAGATAAATCGAACAGACTACGAAGATAGCGGGGAACTGCTGGATTTTTTGGAAGCAGAAAGTGATCTGGAAGACTTTTTTTTTTTTTTTTTTTTGGTTGCAATTTGCATTATGTTTAAGGACCCTGCCAAGCTCGGTTCGTCTAATAAGACCTGTAATAATGCTTTTGTCAGAATACTTTTTTACTCCTTTTTTTTCTTTTTTTCTTTTGACTATCGCCAACAAGGGCGACTGCACAGACACTGATCTCTGTAGGTTAGTTGGAAAAATTAGAATTCAATTTGAATGGATATTGATATAATAAAGGAAGAAAGGACTCGGATAGCTTGTGCAGAAGGAAACGGCATCACATAGGAAGCTCAGTAGGGAGTTGGAAGCCCCAGTCCCAACAGATGTGCATACAAAGTATTCCGTTCGGTAAGTAGGGACGAGTACTCAAACAAAATATGGTTGGGGTCACCCATAAAGTAAGAATCAGAAGGGTGAAACGGAGAGCGCGGACATGGGGAAAGAGAAAAATGATAAAAGCGTGGCCGAAGCGCGAACGGCATATCGCGGAAATTGAGGAGCGACTGAAAAAGGGGAAGTCGTAAAACCAAGGGAAGATTGGGAGATCAGGCTGAACTGTTAGGCAAGGATTTGAAAAGGATGCCACATAGATGTCCGAACGGAGCTTTAAATGATATTCCTTGGATAGAGCCAGAATGTTATTTGCAGCTATCTTTCTAATGAAGTGCGTAGCATGCGTCGAAGAAGGTGCCAGTAAGTCCGGTACATCATTTTTCTCAATTCCTACGTGGCTGGGGACCTGCAAGAGCTCGACAAAAGTGAAGTGCGCAGAAAAGAGATTGCAAATAGGAAAGTGAATACGCGATGACGATGAAATCGTGAAAGTATGAAAGGCCGAAGGGATAGCCTGGAGGGCACTATGAAGTCAGCAACAATTAGGTATTTGTTAAAATGACGAGTGGAGGATATGTACGTCTCAGAATAGAAGACTGAATGTGTCTAACCTGAAATTGGTGTAGTCGGATAAGTGTCTATATTCTCTACTCCATTGTTTAACCTATAATAAAGTAACGCAATCTAGAGGACAAGGGAGTAGTCATAACAGAAAGAAAAACATCAAAGTAACGCTATGCTGACATACTGGTTTACTAGATACCTCTGAAGAAAAATCGACGTGTCTCATTAAACGAATCAAAGAAATCAATATAGAAGCGAGCCTAAAACTAAATAGCGCTAAAAATGAAACTAGTTAAGGTAGAAAGTTACTCTTCCACTTCATCATGATTCTTTTTTTTTTTTTTTTTTTTTTTTTTGTGGGCGCGTCAGCGGCATTGACCCAACAACAAGAAAACTAAGCTAAAAAACTAAATAACTAGGCGGTCCGAAATGGACGCAACAAAGGACAGCAGTGCAGACACCACAGCAGAAGATGAAGGAAAGGAGAGGATAAAGGAAGAGTTATAGGGCGTAGTAGGGAGACCTAATGACAGGAGCTGACTGTATAAAAGAGAGCGTTCGTTACGAAGAGCAGGACACTCGAAGAAAATGTGCTCAGCATCACATGTACGAGGAGGATCACAATCGTAAAGAGAACAGTCAGGAGAAGACGATAGAGTAAATCGAAAGCGAGAGGAGGGGAGTAGACAATGATTTGGAGATGAATTAGGGAGACAATAGAAGAGCGACGACCGAAAGGAATAGAATGGAACCAAGACAGGGAACGAGGAATCGGCTGAATAAAACGGTAATGCGAATGACGATATTAGAAAATAGGGAGGTTCTTGGCGTCAAGAAGAAAAAACAGTGTCGTATACCGATGTTCATAAGAAACGGGAACTGCATAAAAAACATCGCAGAAAGAATTAATTTAGCCAAATTAGCTCCAGCTCGACTTGAGAAAATATGGAAAGATTATCATATCAATTAATCAAATGAAGACTTATGAATGCACTTATATTATCGAAAGTAAATTCCCTCGCTCTCTTCAAAATAATTTCGGGAGAAATTATCTTGATCAGTACACGTAAATTGCTTGCGTATTTACGTTTCCATTCGTTCTGTTCAACTACTAACTTTATTACGGAATATTGAAATCAGTGCATAAATAACATTAATAAAGCTCGCTTTCTCACAGCTGCTTTCATTTACCTATCCTTTAAACAAAATTCCATTCTCAAATCACCCGCTATCGTTCAATGAGTTTCGTTTCAGATTTTTGTCGGATATTACGCTTCCTTATTCTCGGGTAATTACTTTTTTTAAACCTTTAGCCTTCTTCTCATACTGCAAATTCCATCCAAATGTATAATTTTCTAATCTAGACTGTTTGACTTTGACTTTTGTTTTGACGTTGAAGTTCTCATTCCATTTCTTCTTTCTCAGCTGATGACGGGCAGTCATATATTAAGGAAAGATAATGTCAACAGTTATTATACGACCACTTAACGGGCGAACGCGTTTTTATAAGCTGGATGTAATTTTTAGGCAAACAGGTTTCTGAGATAATAACATGTACACGTCGAAAATGAAATTAACTCAGTGCACTTGCATCCGCATATACCGTTCCGACATTCTTGATAAAGGACAGTGGCTGTTGTAAGTAGAAAACTAATCTTTCAGAGGACAAAGAGGAACAACCGAAAAAACGTGATCTACGTCACATCTGAATATCTTGTGTAAGGGGAGATAATAGAAAAGGGAGGAAATAATAAGGAAACAATAAAGGGAAATAGGAAGATGACTATGACCGAAGAGAAGATCAAAAAGAATTCCAACAAAAAAAATTATATCATTCGGTCATTTAATCAGATACGCACTTTACAAATTATTGTAACTAATTTCTTTAAGCAAAAATAAGAATTTATTAAAACTTCTGCGTTCAAAACTAACAATAGCAAAAATTATGTTACATAGATTTATTTCTTTATTTAGGTTAACATTAAAATACAACAAATAAAAACGTAATGAGCTAAATAATAAACTTCAATAAGTAAACATACAAGATATTTATAGAAGTTTCGCATCATAGAGATGTAATTCTAATGCAAATAATAATTTTATCTTTGCCGGTTGTTTGCTTACTGTCTTGCAATAATCATGCGTTAAAATTTAACTTGACCTTCTAAAACTAGAGGTTATATATCATAGAGCTGGATTATCCTGCCGAGTACTTTTCTCATCAACTAAACACCGAATAGTAGTAACTTGGCGCATTAATACCAACTTAGTTCTTTTTTTTTTTTTTTTAAATTGAATTCTAGAATTACGATTTAATTTTTTTAATTTATGAAAAAATTCCCTATTTTCGAAGAACATTGATAGATCTTTGAAACCTTATTAACTTCAAAACATATCAGATTTTCCGAATCGGCTAATTTGTCGCAACTACACACGGTGAGAAGGAAGTGTAAAAAATTGCATTTGTACCCCGGGCCTGGGTCAAATTTTAAGGACCCTTGGAAAAACATGCTGAATCAAAAAAAAAAAAAAAAAAAAAAAAAAAATTACGAACCCAACCGCGTTTTCAAATTCGATTTAATATTCGAATAACGCAAGTGTACCCTGCGCATCGAAAATGAATTAGTTCGGACGATCGATTATGAGCACGTAATCATCGACTTCTCGTCAAGAAAGACCCGAAAGGCACTTTTCCTGTAATAAAAGTTTTTATTCGATAAAAAAATCATTTTTAAAATTTAGATCCTACTTTGTTGCCTTTTTTAGACGGAGGTGTGGACATTTTTCAAAATGAAAAACAAAATAAAGGACGCCGCCAGAGGCAAAAAGAATGGGGCCCGTAAAATGATTGGCTCCGCCGTTTCTGGTTGCAACAACGGTTCTACACCTCCGAACATCCCATTCCCTACTGCATCTGTTATTCCTGCCCTTGAATTATTTTTATCCTCTATCCTCAAACGTTTAAGAATATATATATAACGTTATTTCCTCCTTCTTCCCATTTCTTGGGCTAATATCCCCTCGTTGACAAACCTATTGAAAAAAAAAAAACCTACATTTCCACGTAACAGTTCACCCTACTCTTCCGCTCGCTCTCTACGCTACAAGGGCTGGAAGTATGTAGTTCAGGATGGAAATATATTTGCTCGTAAGGAGGATAATGCGATGGTTCTCCGTTTGGTTTTCTTTGAGCAAAGAAATTCATTAAGCAAAACCAGTACCAGGTTTTTATGTGGTCTTTTAGTAATTTCATTAATACATAATTTACTTCCTTATTAACACAATATCACTAATACTTTCAACAGTATTCTTTTTCATTTATTTATTTATTTATTTTTTTGCAGTTGGCGGTATCAGTGTAGTTTATTACATTGTCCCAAGTGCTTAACAATGTTCATACGATTTTTTATTTATTTATTTATATTTTTATTTTATTTTGATCTTATGTTTGTACTAATTACATTTAATATTTCGAATTTATAACGCTCTCTCACCTTAAATTATAACTCTTAACTACATCACGTACCATACTACTATATTAAATTTATTCACTTCTACTCTAGCAACTTAAAAGTTGCAAGGGTGGGACAAATAATAAGGGAAAGGGATGAACGGGAAAGAGGATAGGAAAAAGGAAAAATTTCACGATAAACCGATTATTTCTCTTCGTAAATGATTCAATTATTGACACTAGTACTTATTGAGTTCTAGCTTTGCGCCGATGAAGTGATAGATTATAAAATTCTCTGACTTAACGCTATCGCGAAATGCTTGACAACCCCGCTATAATCGCAGTCGAATGTCTATTTAAACCTCAAATTTATCGTATAATTCCTTCTCATTCTCTAATTTACGATTGGTTAAAAGCAATGGAGTTTAAAAATTTAAACATATTTCTCTTAAATATCCGTAGCTTACGTAAGCACTTCGATGACATAAATATTTACCTCGAACAAAATAACGGCAATTGCCATATATTAGTATTTTCTGAGACTCGGCTTAATGATGAGCTCTAGTTAATAGATACCAAATCGCCGGATTTTCAATATTAGCAAGTTGTAGCTCTGATGAAGATCATCTGGAGGAGATGTAATGTATATATCTGATTGCATACAATATAACGGCATAGATTTATCCATTGCAACTGGTAACGTTGCCGGAGTATCCATTCGTCTTGAAAACAAAACAAATTTAGCCTTAGTGTGTATATACAGATATTGCGAATCGAATTATAGTAATTTTTTTTTTTGGCGAATTAAATAATTAAAGTGTATTACCGGCAAACGCAGTTTTGGTAGGCGACATGCATTTCAATATACTCGATAATAAAAACAGCAGCGATTACCTGAACCTGCCAAGTACTAATGAATTCACCAGTGTGTCATAAACGACCGACGTTTAAACGTGCAGGGGAAGAATATTTGTCTTGCATAGATCACGTTTTTATTCGGGGGATCTGCTTCGATATACTCAACCCCAGCTTCAGATACTTTTTAGACCACTGACTTCGACTTTTTAGACCACTGTGGTATAAGTATAGACCTCGCTCTGAAATCGACCTTCAGCACTATACCAGGGAAAACTACTGAATACATGTTCGATAATATCTTATTTCAAAAGAAATTAGGCGAACGTAATGCCCGTCTAATATATACCTGCACTGCCACTATTAATAAAAAATTTGATTGATTTATTCAAAAATTAATTGAAGTAATAAATTGTTGTAAAAGACCAAAAAGCTATGAATGATATGGTCGGAAAAGATCTCCACGGATTACTAACGATATATTACGGTTAATTAAAAAAAAAAAAAAAAAAACAATCTTTTAAATTATTTAAACCAATATCCGAGCAATGCATCTATGGTTCAAAATTTCAAAATAGCTTCTAAAGAGGTACAACGTTCGGTACGAAAAGCAAAGAAGCAGTATTTTGCTGATGTTCTAAATAAATGTAAAACGAAGCGAAAAAAAACTACTGGACTCTTGTTTGGAATACCATCGGGCAATCCGATCGAGCTGTCAAAGAGATTAATATGGGTAACGAAAAAATTAATCTAGAAGCTCGGTATAAATCTCAAGACCCAACAACGCTCGGTACATTCCTACAAGAAAGAATAACTGAGCGCAGTGGAGCAGCAAAGAATGGATGCCCAAGACTACGTTCTTACGCCAAATAAAGCCGATGGTCGAACCATGGTGGCTGCCGACTAATGATCAGTCGACTAAGAATAGGGCATTCAGCTAAAAGTCATGACCACATAACTCCCCATTAAGCACGTGCCTATATTATGCAGAATTAAAATATCCGTCAGTACAACAAACTGTCGGGTATCTTTAAGTAGCCTAGGCAGCTCTCACCGTGATAACCACCTTATTAGTTAAAACCGGTAATTCAATGGGGAAAAAAGGAAATGAACATAAAATTGCTGAATTTTTTAATGAGTATTTGGACAAGAGCGTGGAAGAAATTGTAAAAGACTTTCCCAGAATCCTTTCATGTTTTTCAATTTTACTAATGACGGGACACAATATAAACATTTTCATTGCTTTGAATTTTGATTTGCTCATTCAAGCTTATTTGGCTCTCGGTGAAGATCGGCTCTTCCAGTGCATTTTTTCAGGGTCATAAGTAAAAAACCACGATTTGGTCACATGTTATTATCCTTTCCAATAAGTTTGGGTCATTGTCGATGGCATTCAAAGTGTTAGAACAAACATTTTTGCCAGTTTCTTTTGTTCAAACGTGAGAATTTTAGGCATCATTGTGGCACACACTCTTTGCATGTTAAAATTGTTATGTAAAATTTTCCATACAGATTCTTTACCCATTCCTATAGTTTCAGGCGATCGCATAAATATTTAACCGACGGTCCGATTGAATCAGATTACCGATTTTTTCGATATTGTTATTCGTTTTTGACGTGGAAAGGCGACCCGGGCGAGAATCATCTTGAACATTTCCTCGGCCACCTTAAAAACACTTAAACCACTCAAAAACACGTGCATGCGATAAACACTCATTGTCATACACTTCTTTCAACACTGTTTACAGAAACGAGAGACACTGCGCCTTCGAAATAAAAGACAAACAGCTGTCGATCGCTGGCGTTTGGCGCATGCGCACTTCGTCTCTGCAAAGGGGAGACCCTCATTCAAGATTAGTTCCGAGCCCGGTAAATTCTTAATCCGCCCCTGAATGTATGTATGAAATGTAAATCTGACCATTCCGTAAATGGATGATATATGTAGTAATGTATACTTTTTAATTTTACAGTTATTTTCAAAGTCATTTTCATTTGTTTATGTACAATTTGTTTCTGTTTTATATTCGATACGTTAAGTATTTAATTTAAAATGTACCAGAAGATATTATAATTTTAAATTAAGAAATTTATGTAAAGTTTTCTCTTCGTGCACATCTATTGTACTCCATTGTTCGCGCTATTTTTCGCACGTGTGGAATTTAAAAATATACTGATTTTATTTGATTTGATTTTTGTTCATCACTACAGTTATTTGATTCTATTATGCAGTATTCCAAAAATTTTTTCATAGTTGATTCTTGTATTAACGTTTACTCGGAAATCATAGGCCGCATCGACTGCAGCGTAAGAAAAGTTCAATTGTCGATCGTATTTCATTTATTTTTATATTACTGTCCTTAAAAAAACAAAACAAAAAACGATAAGATTTTGAGCACTACGTAAAATTACGCTGACTAAGCTATAAAAAGCATGGCGTCAGTAAATTTATTTAATAATCAATAAATCATATTTACAATAAAGTAGACTTAATGATATGTAAAGAATTTTTTCACGAATTAATTCATCAAATGTAATTATTTTCGAAAATATATTATTATGCCTTATTTCATTAATGATACTGTTAATTGAATATAGGATCATGAAAATGAAGATCCCTGCAACATAGTTTTTAATAGCAGTCAATCACGAATCTCAGAAAATGGCCACTGTGAAGCGTATGAATATATGGGCAGTGATGGAGAAGTCAGCATTGCTACCGAGGTATACGATTCTGATCCATATTTAACTTCTAATTTTTCTAGTCGTGAAAATTTTTCAACTTATTTGATTACAAAAAAATAAACAACTTTCATAAAAGCTTATTCTGAACAATTTTGATTAAAATGTTTAACAAAGGCTATATTATTTAAATATTAGGCTTATGAACAAAATGAGAGAATTTTTATTAAAATCCAGTCGGTAACATTTTTATTATATGCGATGTGTTCATTTAATGCCAATTAAAAAAACCTCCAGAATATTAAAAGTAAATTATTAATAAAAGTTCTAAAAGTGTGAAAGTGTTTTTACTTTGCAATATTAGTTTCAGATAACGTACTTTTTTACTAAAATTCAAATTAAATAGAAACCTTTTATGATATGTTTATGTTATTCAGCACAGTATTAAAGTCATTGTCCAATGCTACAGTCATATAGGAAACGAAATTATTTTACAAAGTAACATACAAATCTCAGAAGAATGCTTTTACATATGTATGTATATATGTACAAAATAATTTTCATCTGTATATATATATATATATATTTGTTTCTCACCGTTTATTTGAACAGAATTTTGTGTTGTTTTTTTCATCGATCAAATTAAATTTGCTTTGGACTCACTAGCAGACAGAAATAATTAATAACATATAGATAATTACGTTTCTGTCACGGATAGTTGTATATTTCATGCTTAAAGATGGAAACAACACAATATACATTTACGCACCAGAAAGAGAAATAATCTCTCCTCTTAAATCTTAAAAGAAATCTTTTATTAAGAATTCATATAATATGAAATTATTTGAAATACCGTATTTACAGATGGTAACTTCTGCACTAAAATAAATTTTAATTTAATTTACATAAATACCGTTAAATTTATACCACGCACCATAATGCAGACGCCGCAAAAAATTTGAAAAAAGTTAATTAAAATGGTAATCACTTTTTTACCTCCATTTAAGAATTCTAATGGTTTTTAATAATGTATTTTGATTTATAAATAGTATTGAAAAATGACTTAGTGTCCTAAAATGTTTCAAAAATTAGCGAAGATTTTTGATGACGGAAAACTATTTAGGTGAAAGTGACTTTATCTAAGAATTCGTTAAAAATTTATTTTCGAAGAAACGAGGTGGTTTTAGAAAAATTTTCTAAAAGCCCAAGGTGGCTTTTGAAGTTTGTATTTTCTGTATTCATAAATAGAACCTTTTTTTTTTTTTTTATTTCCATAGAATTAATTTTATTTGGGGAAATTTACATTTCTAAAAATTTTATGCATTTCTTCTGTAATGATTGTCATGAGGATGTACAGCAAAAAATCTAATCCGACTGCCCTTTAAACAAAATCATTCCGACTATTCTCATAGATATGCAAATTCAATTAAAAATCTGCCGAATTTTTATCATTGTCAGTTTAATTGTTACTGTTGTAATGAATATTTTTTTTTTCTTTTTTGGTTTTTCTCATTCTGGATACAACTAGTGGGTAAGTATATTTGATATAATCTGTGTATAATCGGCTATAGTGTACTTATGGAAATATATGTTAATTACAAAATCTTTGTGTGCATATGTGGTGGATACTTAGCAATGAATACAGATTTTTCTTTTTATATTATACATAGATTGTGAGAGAATGTAATGGTGATGTTGGTACATAGTCACCGTTTCATTATGTTAACATTAATTAACTTAATTCATAAATTAAATAAAATAATATTGTATCTCTCTCTCTCTCTCTCTATATATATATATATATATATATGTATATATATATGTATATTAATTACAACGTAAT
Source organism: Icerya purchasi (assembly GCA_039619475.1). Lineage (NCBI taxonomy): Eukaryota > Metazoa > Arthropoda > Insecta > Hemiptera > Monophlebidae > Icerya > Icerya purchasi. The sequence goes on from CM077115.1 coordinate 546,782,169, forward strand.
TCTTAGGCTACCCTCCATTAGAAAAAATGTCCCAATTTCATGTAACGTTTTTTATATTTTATAGGATTTCTGTGATTATGTTATTATATTCATATGGATCAATTTAGAATTACGTTATAAATTTTGATCATTTTTTGTACAAAGTATAGAAGAGAAAGAGACAGAAATGTAAGCAAGAGGGGTCAAGGGGCACAACCTTTCGTAAGGCCAAAACTCCGAGTTTTTATATATATATATATATGTATGTATATGTACAAATAGGCAGCGTGGTAGCCTAGTGGTTAAGGTGCTTGGCTACCAAGTCGGAGGTCACGGGTTCGAGACTTGTCTCGTCCCGGATCCAAATCGCTCCCAAGCTTACCCAGCCTGAAATAATTGGGTACCAGAGAAATCTGGGAAAGTAAAGGCGGCCGAGAGAAAGGAACTTGGCCCCCTTACTCTCATTAGTGCCGTTGGGCTTAGTACATTGTGAACCTTAACTTCACAATCCCGACGCCCTGTCAAGGGTATGGAACTCACTTTACTTTATATGTACATATATATATATATATATATATATATATATATATATATATATATATATATGTATGTATATGTACAAGTATGAATGTAAATACAAATTTCATAATATTACAATTTTTCTTTTCATTTTTTTTTTTTTGGCATAAAAATCGCTAATGTTGTACAGTAATTAAATTGAAAATTTGCAAATACCAACATATTATGTTCCTTGAGCTCTCCAAAATATGTTGGCATGTGATAATTTTTTGAATTAATAGCCATGATGTAAATTTTTTTTAAAATCTATTCTCTTGTTCATTAATAAAAATGCATTAAAAGTAGAAAATTACTATTTGATAAAAAATAATTTATTTCATAGTAATAAATATTATTATGAAAATTCTTAAATAACATTAAATTTTTCAAGTTGACACCCGATTAAAATTACAATAATATTTACAGACAACCTGGCGGGTATTAATAACTCATTTTCTGCAAGCCAAGTACTACCAACATCAATATAGTATTTAATTCAGTTTATGGAGTTATTGCTGCAATTTGAATTTAGTGCCGATTCCAAAAAATGTTTATGTTGTTCGGAAATTATTATAATATCGTTATATATTGATACGAATTTGGTATTTACAATGCGCTATCTAGCGAAGATGTCGAGCTAGAAATTATTCCCGGGTTGAAATGAATTACTTTCGATCTCTCGGCGTCATCGTATTGTTCATTGTCGTAGGAGAATTTGGGCCGGGACATTTTCACGACCGATAATGTATTCTCCGACTTTCTGTCGAAATATCGGCACGCGTAAAGTTTGGGGTCTGTGTAAGTGTCTTGGTTTGTGCGTCTCCGGCGACAACAGGATAGTGTCTGTCGGCAGCGTGAGCCGCAGAGTTCTAAGAGAATATTATATGAAGTATTATATATTATATATATATATATGTGTTAGATCCACTGATAGGCATATAGTCTGATGTTAAGTTTTTCGGTGCCCCCCTACTCTCATTAGGGTCATTGCGCTTAGTACCATTATGAAAAGCTTAACTTCACAATCCATAATACCTTATCAAGGATATCCATGGGACTTACCTTGCTTACCGTTAGACCAATATAATATCTCGAGCCGTTCTGGCGTTGAGGTATCTAGTCGTCCGGTTATCGTCTTTATGCTAGTCAACGCAACGCTGTATGTCGCGAGTCTGTGTCAGTCTTACCGAAAACTGTTTACCGTTCGTGTATCTTGCCGCGACATCGCCGATTTACGCGCCGTATTAAACGTGATGACGTTTAATCAAGCCGGTGTTAAGGCGAGATTCCTGTTAAAATTCGTTATTATTTTCTTGTTTTCTGTTAAATCTGTCGAGAACGAATTTGCACCGTATTTTCCAGGTAACTTGTGCGAATTTTAGAAATATACGCTGTTTTTTTTATCTTCTCAATCTAATTGAACACGTTGGGTGGTGCCATTGTGAGGCCTCCTGTGCGTAGTGAGGCACGTCCGTTGTGCAAAGGCCAATCCGCGATTTTGTTTCATTTAGCTGTTTTTTTTTTTTTTTTAAATCGAAAGTAAGAGCTACGATTTTTCTGTTGCTTTTTTTCGTCGTCGTAAAACAAGAAAAAGTGAAGGCCTAATTGCGCTTCGCCACAGGGAGCTACCTAAGCGACACGATAGGTATTCTTGGCGCCTGTTTTAGTTTTTTTTGTGCAATTACCGTCCGAGAATATTAACGAAGAAAATTGAACTCAGTACGCGGGACCCGTTGATATCGAGTTCACATCGATATGTTATTCCGAAATTAAATTCTTTCTTTCTTTCGAACTGATGGACCGCGTAAAATATCTTCACGATGGCGGTTTCTTCCACTTCCTTTCGCTCCAGTATTTATTCATCGTTTTGCTGAGGTTCTCCTTCATTTCTGGTGTCAGTTTTCTTCTTCGCATTTTCTTCAAAACTCCGGAATGTGTTAATTTTATTTCTAAACCTGTTTCTAATTTGTAATGTGATGTTAATTTTCTTAAGATCTTTCTTAACTTCTCGGGAACCAAGCGATTTGCGTTCTAGGGTTTTTATCGAAGTCCTCGAAAATTCTTCTTGTTAAGCGTTTTGTCTCCGTTCCTTTTAAATGGCAATAATAGCTTAATCTCCTTTTTTCCTTGTATTAATAATATCTTCCGTATGTTCATAGATTTCCTTTTTTTTTTCTACATTTCCTGATTAAATCTCGGGATGGTCCGAGAATTTTGCGTACTATTTTCCTTCCCTTTATTCTGATTTGTTCCAGCTCTTTGCCTACATTCATTGCTAGACAGTCCGACGCATACAGACATTTCGGTTTAATTATCGCGTTATAATAATGTTTTAATTTATATTTTACGGACGCGTTAATTTTTTATTATATACATATATTTCTGGTCAATTAGAATGCTAATTCCATTTTTCTTGCTCTTGCTCGGTAAGCTATTTTATCTAACGCGTTTGTTTTTGTATAAATTCCCCCAGGGTAGTTGTATCTGTTTATACGTCCGTACTTGGGGTGGCCATAAAGCGAGATGCATTTTTTACATCTGTCATATATGTATTTCGTTTTTTCAAAGGATATTTTCAGTCCCGCTTTTTTTGCTACCTCTTTAAGAATATCTATTTGTTCTATCGAATGGTCTATGTTCTCCGATAAAATCGCCAAGTCATCCGCGAATGCTAGCCAATCAACTTCTCCATCTTATCCTCTACCTATTTGAATCTTTTTGATGATACCTTTTTCGTCCAAATTCTTCCGCCATTCTCTTACAAACTTTTCTAAAACAGCAATGGAGATAATCCGTCTCCTTGCCTCACGCCTAATTCAATTTTTGATCACGTATTCTGGTCGAAATTTTGCTTTCGACTTCGTACCATGTAATTTTTGCCTTATTACTGCAATTAATAGTTCAACATCTACTCCAAATTCTTCCAGAATATCAAACAGTGTTCCTCTGTCCACCGAATTGATATGTCTTCTTAAAATCGACCAATGATATGAAACATTTTTTAGCAGCTCTCATTTTCCTATATTTCATTATTGGATTAGATCTTTCGAATTTCTGTCCCGAATTAACTTTTCCAATCGTTCTGTTGGCTGTTTGCAGTTTATTAACTGCTCGAAATACGTCGCTAGTATTTTACAAACATTTTTATCAAATAAGTATTTTTTAACTTTTAGTACATTTTTTTTTTTTGTTTTTTGTTTTTGTAAATGGGCTCGGTGTTAACACTGACCCAACTACATGGACCTAGATCACCTACTCAAATTCTGAGGCGATCGGAGATAGAAAGTATAAAGGAAAGAAGGAGGGGAACAACGGCTGGAGATGGGAAGGAAAGGATAAAGGAAGCATTGAAAGGGGTAGGAAGATCTAACGCCAAAAGTTCGGCGTATAGATGAGAGCACTGAGGAAAAAGAGCAGAGCATTTTTTAGTACATTTCTAGATGTGTTTTTTTTTTTAACAAAATTTTATTTTACCATTTTATAAGTGATATGGATAGATCAACCTAAAATGATGCTACTTTTGATACTGTATAGAACTCGATATTGGTTTAGGATTAATGTTCAAAATTCATCGGTGACGACCTTGTAAATTACGCCAAGGCGGTTTCAATTTTTTTGTAATTTCATTAGGATCTACATTTCCACGGGAAACTAATACTTTGTTACTCGCGTTCATCGTCGCTTTAATTTTAAAAGTTTTTTAGGGGCATATATTTTCCCTGTATTCTGATTAATCGTTTTCGGTTAATTTCTATTTCGTTATATTAAGCAAAAAAAGTATTTGTCTAAAGAGAATCCTTTTTTTAAGATTATTTGTTGTCTGTCCAGTCAATACTCTCCAATACTTACCGATGCAGTTACAAGTATATTAGATCATCTCCGATAGATACAGTTTCTAACAAAAACAAAGAATTATTTTAATGAACCCCACATGGTCAAAAATTATACGTAGTAGTGTTCCCCCCAGTTATGACCTTGAAAATAGCTCCATGGTGGTTTCAAATATGTTCTCTTCATTCAATAGTAATTAGAATTAATAATATTTAAATTAGTTTTCTTCCTAATTCACGTTTCCCTGATAAAAATTGGTAATATTTTAAGTTAACCGCGTTTGGTATATTACTAAAAACCTCTCTAAAGACAGCCCACTTTTTCACGTTTTTTGGCGACTACTCAGTATTCATTGATATTCGCCTGCCTAGTATACTTTCCCACGAACAAGGAATCATCAAAATCGGTTCACATGTCACAAGTTATCTGTGAATAAACATAGACAAAAAAAAACAAAAAAACAAACATATAACTTCCTTCTTTTTGACGTCAGTAAAGAACAATAAACTGTGTTACTAACCCCCATTTTATAAAAAAAAAAGGACACGCAGATAGATTATGGAACAATGAGTCTACAACCATCACAAAATACTGTTATGATGTTTTTTAGAAAGTTCGCCATACCAAAATGCGTTTAATACATTTTTTGGAAAAAGAACGTAATAATTAAGCAGTATTTTTATGGGCAACGAGCTCCCTAACTTGTGGACTAAATGTTATTGTAGACTAAATTAAATTATACCATACTGTCTTTAAATGTGGAGCCTTAAAATAACTATGGCAAAAATTTAAAATTCGTGAAAACACCTCACTTGTAATACTTGTTAGAATATTTCCATGTTGACATGAAAAAGAAATTAACTAATATCCACAAATGCCTGATCAATCCTCTCCTAGCATTCAGATCTAGATGTAAGTATGTAATTGTGTATGTTGGTATGTGTGCCCATTATGTAAATTGCATAAATTCCTAAGAACTAAATTGTATATATATTTAAGAACTGTGTGTATGTGCATATGTATATGCGTGAGTATGAGTGCTTTTATCCATTAGATAATTTTACTACATTAACTAATATGTAACTATCAATACAACTAGCAACTCTAATAATATGTTTATTTTCCTTGTATTGGTGGCTAAGTGTACGCGTCACCGATACAAATTTGATGTTACATGTATTATAATATTGTTGTTATATCATAAATATACTTTCCCCATCGGGAACGTCCGAACTGGGAAAAACCAAAAAAAGAAAAAAAAAACTAATTGATTGTGAAACTTTGAAATATGCGCTTGATATCGTCGAAGGTTAACTTACTACGAACAAGTGATTTGTTTACGAATAGTAGTATTTTAGAGTTCACCTGAAGTCGCTTTAAACTTTATGTGTAGCTTGGAATTAACGGATACCATTTGTAAAAGTAAAGGCGACCTAAAGAAGGAAACATTGAGCTTAGTACACTGTGAACCTTAAACTCACAATCACAGACATCCCGCCTAATATAGCACTTACTTTAATTTATTATATTTATAGTTAGCGAAGTATTTCAGAATTTTACCTTAAATAGAGCGATGGAAACGTTGCTTTTTAATTGAATTTTGTGTGATTAATAAAGCAGATATTTCAAAATAGTTTCATAATGGTATTAGTTAATAATTTTATAACTGTAGTTTAGAATAATTTATTATTTTGATTCGTTTTAGTGGAATTTAGTTTGTGATGAAGAAATATATAGCGTTTTGTGCACTACAGTGTACTTCATAGCAGTAGGTATAGGTGCGTTAGTGAGTGGAGCATTGGCAGATCGATATGGTAGGAAGACGGTGTTATATTCTTGCATATTCATACAAGCATCTATTGGAATTGTGATATCATTCGCTGTGCACATATATATTATGTACCTCATTTTACGATTCTTTCAAGGTTTATTCATTCCGGTTAGTACACTTAGCTTTATTATTGAAGTTTGTTACATACATTATTTCACTTATAAGATGAACAACATATATGACACATTTTATGAAATAATAATGATAATATATTTTTAAAAATAAATACTTTCACGTTTCGAAGCAAGAGCTTCATGATCAAAGGAATCTTTATTTGTTAACAGTACCGGCGCTAGATCTTATTTTTTTGTTATCTAACATTACAATAAGTTATTTTTAAATTTATTAATTGAATTAATTATTCACAAAATTTTATCTATTTACCAAAAATGCATGTTTTGCGCTAAATTAAGGAAATATGCAGCAAAAGGGAGTATTGTACAAGTTTGATTGGGCGAACTTGAAACACGGATTGATTTTAGGTTTCTAATGGAAAAAATTACGCACGTATGAATGCAGAAAAAAAATGGTTGGTAAAAATCAGTTGACAGTTCTTGAATAAAATTACCGATATAATTTAAAACAGGAAACGATTAGATAAAATAATTGCTCGACAAAGCATAGAAAGTAAAATAATTGACTGTGAACTCGTACTAAACGAACTCTATTTCGTGAGTACAGCAATAAGTATTCCAATTGAAGAATGTATTTAACATTCCAGATTTCTAAGTTATAAATCTTTGAAAACGCTGGTATGAGGTAGATTCCGTCAAAATTGAAAACTAAAATGTTGCTTTTATGTGAATGTATAAACCAAATTGACTTTAAATACTTATTAATATCTATCTGTCTATCTATCTATCTTCTATATAATATGCACATGGGCGTCGCCAGCGGGGGGCGGGGGCAGCTGCCCCCTCCTGGAGCCTTGAAATTTTTTAATCAACTGGCCATAATGGGTATTCATAGGCGCGTAATCATGAATAATTTGCCAGAAACCTACGAAAATTATGTTTTAATTAAGATTTTATTCTTGTTTAATAAAATATTAAGCCTTTACAACTTATAAATTTTATTTTTTCTATAGCTCATATCCTTTTTCTATCATCTTGACCCCCTGGCCCATCGGCTGGTAACGCCCTTGAATATATATATATATATTTTTTTTTTTTTTTTTTTTTTTTTTTTTTATTACTTTAATAAAGAAATATAACAAACTAGAGTAGCCTGCGAATTAGCTTATGTCTACCAGTAGCGATTATTTGTATATATGTTTAATTTTAAATAATTCAGAAATGAATACAGGAAATTGTTCTAGTAGAATAATTTCATTTAGTTGAAGTGCACAGTCAATCATATACAATTGTCGCAGGTGGTTATACTTGCTACACGTGTATATTATATGCTGAACATTTTCTACTTCATTACTTTTACAATTACAACATTTACTGTCTGAAATAATATTTAATTTATTTAAAAAGTATCCAATGGAACCATGACCAGTGAGTATTTGAGTCATATAATAATTTACTTTAATGTTTTTGTTTTTAAAGCGTTCTATTACGTTAGGAAAGAAGTTATTTATTAATTTACCATTTGATAGAGTATCGTATTTTATTTTAAATTCATTAAAAATTTGTAAATCAACTTGCTTGAGAAGTTCTTTACTTATAATACCATTATTTTCTTTTTTAGCATTAAAAATTAGAGATCTCTTTTTTATGTAAAGATCGATAGGTAAGACCCGTGCTATGGTCTGAATTTCAATATCTGAAGCAGTTACATATGAAGAAGTTAAATCAATTAGAAATTTCCGACAGTTGGAGTTTACGTTATGTATTTGTTGTTTAGTTAACCGGTTATAGTAGACACCAGCACAATGCACTAAACCTTTATAGAGTATTATCTTAGATTTATAATTTAGTCCCCATAGCTTACCGCCAAGGGATTTAAAAATGTAATAATATTTATTAACCTTATTATTTATGTACTGTATATGCTTATTGTACTTTCCATTTAATATATATATATATATATATATATATGTACACGGTGAAACTTGTAAATAACGGACAGTCGCGGGACCAAAAAATTTGTCCGGTATTAAGAAGTGTCCGCTAATGGGAAATAATAATGTATGTACAGTTCACTGAAATTTACATCATTGTGTATTGTACCGTTTTTAACAAGAATATAAAAGATAGTACGTAATATAAAAAAATACAGTACATATTTACTGAAGACATACACATACGTCTATAATAATAAAAAAAAAAAAAAAAAAAAAAAAATCGCATAATATAAAAATATGTATGTATGTCCAGTACTACTACAGAATTTACTTATGTGTTTGTATTCCAGGATTAGTTAATAAACAAGTTAGGCGATAGAATATAAATCACTTTTTGTGTTTAGGAACGCAAGATAATCTATAATTTTAATATCACTTATATTCGAAATATCTTTTTTTTTTCTTATACGCATACTGTAAATCTTAGCGTGTATCGAACGTATTTCAAGTTTTTTGTATAAAAAAATCGGTAATTTTACTTTGTTCGTTTCTTTCACTTAAAATTCGCGATTCAACATGCACTTGCACAGTTCGGATATAATTTTTAAACCTTCAGCATCAGCTTTATGAATGAAATACGTTTTTTTTTTTTTAGTTTTCCATTAACAACTAACGTGAGTGTCGAGACATTATTTAAAGTTTCACGGTCAACTTCAGTAGTTGTGCCTCCATCGTCATCATAAAAGCATTATTGTCATCGCAGTTTACTTCATCATGCACCATCGGATGGATTTTGTTGTGGCATGAATTCAGCTGCTAATTTTCATTTATGTGTCGGTACATGGATCATCTTTCACATGCAATCGCTCGTGTCTATTAAAGAATAATCTGGGGCACTAATTGAACTTTTTTTGACAAACTTTGTACGTTTAACAGAAATCGAATTTCCAAAATCATAATTATTAAAGTGTCCGCGTCCGTAATTGGGAAGGTCCGTTATTGGGAAATATTTTTATATTGTGTCTTATGGAAAAATGCCGGGAATTTTAAAATTGTCCGCTATTAGGAAATGTCCGCTATTTAGAAGTGTTCGTTAGTAGAAGTTTCACTGTACATATATGACTTGGCTATTTTGGCCTTGCAAGGGGCTGTGCCCCTTGACCCCTCTTGCTCACATTTCTGTCTCTTTCTTTTCTATACTTTGTATAAAATGATCAAAATTTACAACGTAATTCTTAGGCCGACCCCCATTAGATTTTAGAACGAAAAAATGTCATAATAAAAAAAAAAAAAAAAATAACCAATAATTAATACCATAAATTTTATTAAACTACCGAGACAACTTAACACATACTATAGCACCTATAAATAATACTTTTTTTGGGGTTTCTATGGTATTATTAAATTAGCAATATAGTGTCTTTACATGCTTCTCCGTATTATGGTGGAACTTCTTGTTCATCAACCTGCACATTAATTAGAAGTGTATTCATTATGTTTCTAAAAACGAAAATCGCCACCGAACACAAACGTGAATTGCGGAAACGAAAAAGGGACGACGAACTGTGCAATAGCGAAGAATTTGCCACATTTATACGTGATGATACGCATTTTGGTTCGAAAGAGACAGATGTAGAAAAGTTTGAAAAGCGCTTGATAGCATCTTAAGTCAACCGCCTCTGTTATATTGGTAAAAAATATGAAGAAAAACGAAATTATCCAAAGGGACCACCGCATTTTTTCAGGTTTTTTGACGGATACTCCCGATTTTCATCATTGCTCATATGGTACCTAAGTTGAATAGTACTCTTCCTAATGGACAAAGAATCGATAAAATCGATCTATATAAATATGAGTTATGTGTGAACAAACATAAAAAAAAAGAAAAAAAAAAAAGCGCAACGCACGTTTTTGGAAGTCGGTAAAAATTAAAATATTACAAATGTTACATAAAACTGGGACATTTTTTGGGACATTTTTTCGTTACATAAAATTCTTTTCTAATAGGACCGGCCTAAGAATTCCGTTGTAATTAATGTGTGTGTGCGCGCGCGCACGCGTATACCTAATTTATATATAGATATATGGATATATAGGTGATATGTAGAGTTATATATTCATGGGTATATATTGGTACGGACTTTGTTATTTTAGACCTATTCAGAATTGTCGAAATGCAATGATGACGGTAATTATTAGAAGTAATCGAATAAATGGTCATTTAATATGATTGTAATCCGTGCTATTGTGTTACAGTTGAACAAAGTAAATCGTTTGACGAGTTTTAGCAAAGTTTAGTGCAACGTGCTTATCATAGGTAATGACGAGGTATTAGCTCTGAGCGAGTCTCAAAAAGTAATTTTTCGCAAAACTACGATAAAGGTATGCACGTGATAGAGGTCTTGTACGGTACAAATGGGATAATTGGCTCGCCTGGTGCCCACACATAGGTACGTAGCACGGAATAGTGTATCTCTGCCATAAAAAGTTACGCACAATGAAACTATTTTTGTTCCAGCTTTTCTAAATATTCGTAACGGTCGTTCGACATTTTTAGTACAAGCGGTAGAGTGCGCCGTCGTACATAAATTACGATTAACCTGTAGAATAACGGTCTCGGAAAGATTTCTTCAATTACTTTATTTAATTTATGTATAAACTTAAATTTCGGTATTAATAAAAAGAGTCTCATCTGGTCAAAAATTATTTCGGAATTTAATAGATTATTTTTAAACGGAAATCTAATCTAGTCCAGTCAGGATCTATCATTATAATAGCAAAAAAATACGAAATAAAAGAAAAAATTTTAAAGGGTAATTTGCATCAATATATGCATATGTGTATAGTTGTTGCCTGTGGCTTTTCCCAAAAATCAATAACCGTATAAACCTATTTTTCAAGGTAAACTGTATATTTCAACTAACGATTTATATCCTTTAATCAATTTTCCTGTTTCTTTTTTTTTTGTCAGTCTATTACTAATATAACAATTAAAAGAAACATTAAGTGTAGAATCTTTTAATAAACTTTTTGTTAAATATAAATGTAGTAATTTGGAGTAAAGTACAAATAGAACGAATAAATTTAAAACGTGTAAAAGATGTATACCAATTAGAAACGTTTTCGAGTCCAGCTCATCATCGGCTAAAAATTAATAATACAAATAAAAGCGAAGTGCATGATCAAAACGAACTCTAAAAGCGCACTGAAATCTATGTGAAAAACTGAGTATTTACATAGTTAAAATTAACCGTTTATAGACGGCATGAGAGAATTTCAAAGAATATGGGCGGTAAGTTTTATACATACATCAAAGACGGGTGTGATGTTTACAATATTAAAGGCGGGAGATTGATTACAAGATAAATAACGAACTCTAATGAACGCGTTAAGAAATGTAATCTGAACGATGATATAAAATGCGCAAAAAACATTAAACGAATAAATATAAAATAATTTAATAATTTATTAAATTTTTACATTTAAACGGGGTTATTGTTTTTTAGGTTTAGGTAATTTAACCCTAGAACGACAAGGCGTTTTTTTTTCCAATGTGTGACTCTTTTTTATTCCTCAGATTTGTGTCTTTTATGTTAAGAATAATGTGGTAACATGACAACAATTCATAAAGCACAAAAAATTGCATAAAGAAACATATCTTTTTTAACCAAAATACACCTTAATTAAAACAACATTATTATTAGCGATAAAAATATACAAACTTTTTTTTCTTGGTTTCCAAAAGTATAAAAGCACTACTATAAAATATATAAAACTCACTTTTTTTACAATATAATGATTATATAATGTGAATGCACTAATAACAAACCATTATACTAGTTAAAATAAAATTTATGTCAACATTACAAGAAAATAATAAAGAAATTTTATCAGTTTTTCACTGTGAATTTTGCACTGTATAAAATTTATACAATGTCAAAGCTGAAAATTCTATCGGTTACACCTATAGCATTCATTACTACTTATAAAAAAAAAAAACATGAATAATAGATATAGTATAAAATATGTAATAAAGTACGAATGTAATGAATTCGCTTATAGCTAACATATGAAATAGGTTACATGTTATGTATTATTCACTTGCAAAAAATGTCTTCATTTCTATAACATCAGTTTGTGATACGTACCATTGTTTTGTATTATACTTCGGTGCGAGTCTTTCAATCTTTTCATTTTTATAAACAACAATAAGCTGAATCATGTCATCGGAAATAAACAAACTAAAAACACCACCAACAACTGCGAACATATTCTATGCTCTCTCTTTTGGCCCAGGAAGATGGATAATTTTTATTTGAAAAGTTCTAGAATGTGGACTAGACAACGCAGTATCAGTCCAAATTGTCTCCATATCCCGACCAAAAACGAAATTTCTTTCATCGCAATCAAAATCTATTCCATTACGTCGTCATCGTTTTCAGGAAAAATCTCGTTGTCTTCTTCACGTCCATTGTCCGGTAAAAAATTATTATCTTCCGTTTCGCTTTCCGAGTCATTTATAGTACCATCGTCAATTTCATTTCCCTCCTCTGATTGTTTCAGGAGAGTTCATTCTCCACTTCCTCATCAGTTAAAAATCGTAAACTTATTTTCTTAAAAACACTACAAAAATTGTAACATTAACGACAAGGCAGTGTATCATATATATGACACTCACTCTCAAAAATGTTTAATAACTCATCACACAATGGACTGACCGCAAAATAACTTTAACCGCAACTAGTTGAATACTTGCTAGGAGGGTAACCAAGAAATCAGTTATGTTCGATCAGAAATGGAGCGCATGTGCAGTAAAGAAGTTGATAGGTGTCATATATGACACAGCCTTGTCGTTCTAGGGTTAATATATCAGGTTTTTATTTGTTTATATAATAATTTTCAGCTATGTTCGCGGCATTTAGTTTATTATATGTAATTAAGACTACTATACATATTGAGACGGATTCGGCAGTTGTAGCGGTTTTTATTACGTTTTATACGGTTTCTGATAATGCTGTCCGAGGTAGAAATTATTATTTCGATTTTAATATCATTTGATATTTCGGGGTTTTCTCGGGCAGCAGAGATGACGGTGAATTGCGATCGGAGAAGATATTTCGACCGAGAAGCCTGGTTATCCCGAACGCAGCCGTTCTGTCGGCTGAGTTGCGGTGGTGAACTGGTTTCGCGGGGGAAATCGCGGTCGCGTTTACCGTCGAAACGTATAAGTTCGGAGCGTGTAGCTACGAGAGTCGCGAGAGAATTGGTGAAATCCCGGAAAGACAGGGTAGCAGCAGCCAATTTAAAAATACGTATAATATAAGAATGTTCTAGAAAAATCGGCGTGCGTATTAATTGATAAGGTACGGGGTAATTTTCAGCGATTCGACTATATCGTTTGGAATAGCCCATCGTGTACCGAAAAATCTTCGTTCGTGCTAGAGAAACGGTAAATCGATAATTAGATTAATTAGGTTGTTCACGCGGGTCGGATTAATTCAGTTATACACGCGAGTCGGCTCTTTCGCGAATCGGTAAGGAACTTTCGTTCTTAATTGGTTGTCGTAAGATCACGCCGTCGCGTGCATCTGTATTACACTAGTCATCGTTAATTTCCGCGTGCATTTATCTTAATTTTGACCGAAATTTAGTTGTTTTCTCGTTTGTTTAATTGTCATTGATTTCCCTGTTTTTGCTTATTTTCCGATGTAAATGTTGTTTAAATATATATAGATTTTCATAAAAGGCTTCGTTATTACGTGGTAATCCCGTGATATCTCCACCGGGAGAAAATCCGCCATCGAACGGCGGATTTCGTGAGTTGTTATATTTTGTTTTTTCTCTCTTTCTTCATAAAAACCTAAAGCTCTGCTCGGCAGAGTTTTCCGGTAGTAGCAAGCCGTATTTCCTATTTGCTACTGGCGCCCGCAAAAATAGTTTTTTTATTATATTTTTTTTTATATTTTTTTCGTACCTGCGGAGAAGTCGATTGATAATAAGTGGCTTCCGAAATCAAGGACCTCAGAATTGGATTTATATCAATATTTTTTACTTAACAAGGACTGCAGGCATTGGGGAAGGTTTAAAGACGAAAACAGGAGTTTATGATTATATGTTCAGCTTGTAAAAGAGAGATTTGAAGGCGCAGCCATAGATAAAGGAGCAATAATAGTTCAGAGCGAATAATAGATTTGTAAAGGGAAATAAGAGGAAGAGGATCGCCTCCCCATCTAATAGGAAAAAAGGCGTTCAATAGATTTAATCTGAAATGTTATAAATATTGAAGGGAGTAGGGCTAACGCGAGAACCCCTTGATAGGGACCGCTATGCCATTGATTATCTGCCATACTTTCTTGGTTTTGTTACTTGCCTCTGTCCTTGTATCATTTAATTTCCATCCATATCGGGCATCTAATGCTAGTTCGATTGCGTGTTTGTAAGTGGATGATTCTCCATAATTCTCCCACTTAATTTTACACTTAGATTAACTAATAATATAAAACTATTCAAGTAAAAAAAATTTTAATTCCGAATAACATCCAATAAAAACACATCAAATAGACATCTGTTTAATTTCATTAAACAGCATGCAATGTCAAACACTATTAACGTTGCACTTTAAATTGGTGACCAGTAATTGCGTTACTTGAAATAAATTGAGAAATTTAGAGAGAAGTTGATTTACATTACGTGGTCAATATTTTGTCGGCCACCGTTACATTTTGCAGCATATTTTACATAACACTAACCTAGCCAAATTTAACTTTTATAAATGTAGAATCTATACGGTAGCCAAGTAATATATACATAAATGTTTCAGCAAATTTTTCAGTATACAGCCAATTTTTCGTAAAGTCCGAGCTAATTTCGATTTGTCTATTACACAGAAGATTGATGGTTAAAATTCATTAGAGCACAAACCATATTGTTAGAATTGTTTTTACAACGTTCCATGTCACACCCTAAGGTACTGTTTCTCCAGCCTCGCCCATTCCAACTCTGCAGTGGAAGAAGTACAAATAAAAACAATCGGTGTGAAATCAAGCACAAACCGAAGCGTAAATGAGTAACACTGTTTTCAACATTTTTCCCAACACGGGCAGGACTAATCTCACCCTTACCAGATTGGAAAGAGGTTGGGCACAAACAAAAACAAGTAGTGCACAAAGTTACACAAACGAATGACATAATTTGTAACCCTTACTTCTACATAGGCATGGCTAGTCCCAACATTATCAAATTAGGAAGGGGATGAGCACAAACTAAAATAAGTAGTACGCAAAGAAGTACAAACGAATGACATAATTTTCAACCCTGACTTCTACATGGGCGGGTCTGCGTTTCACCAGCTCCGCTCGAAGACTTTTTTAATCAAAATATGAAGGGAGGGGCACAAACAAAAGGGTTAGTAGCACAAACGAATAAGCCTATTTTGGTTTTCTAACTTAAAATGGTTGGAACCGTCGAAACGTAGCCATCGAGGGAGGATTATAAAAATCCCGCTAAAATCAGACGTACATGCGGGAACATAGACAATTGATATTGAAAATTATATAGAGCTGTTTGCATTTTCAATGAAGGCCTTTTACCAATTTTAAAAATTATCAATGCCATGGAAATTATTACTGGTCCCAAAGCGTATGCGTTTGCTACTAAACGGGAACAGTCGAACTGAGCGCTCCGAGTAGCGAGCTTCTGATGCTTCTAAGGAAGCTAGAACTGCTCGTAGATCAGAATGAACTTCCGAAAATACACGTATTATTTTGAAGTTGAAGAAGATACGCTCTATGAATCAGGAATCGCCGATTAACAAAATGCACAGACGTATAACGTAGCATTCTATGACTTGGACTGCTGTGGCTCCATGAAACTTGCTCAAAACAATTTTTTCAACATGGTTGACATGATATCGCAGGTCCCATTTAATCAATTTACTTCAAATTTTTTGAACAACTTCAATTATAATTCTCTATCGCTTCTAATTTTCAAAAAATTAAAAATTATAAAAGAAGGAAGGTCGAAAAATTAATTTTTTTCTTTTGACAGTCGCCATTTTGTGAGAAAAAAAAATCGTTTTCTTTTAGGTAGGGGCTGTAAAGACGTTTTTACTAATTAAGGATCTTTATTTTAATTTTGTTTTAGATGATCAGAAGCTGTAATTGTGTCAACCCTTTAATTTTAGTTTTTTTTTTTTCAAATTTTGTTTTATATTTTTAAAATATTAATAAATATTTTCCAAAAAAAAATGGATAGTAAAAATATTTTTTTGTTTTTTTCTTATCGAGCTCAACAAGACGTCCAAAATGTATGCTTCTAGACCAGAATAGCCCTTTAAAGCGCGTAACTGTTCTCCATTCATGTTCTAAATATTACCGGACAAAATCGCGTCTTTTCTCAACTTTACCCCCACATCTATACCAACACAAATAAAGCTAGTTCCAAAAATACTGCTTTACCAACTGTCTGTGAGATCGAGAGCGCAGTTTATACTACACGCCTTAATAATTACTATATTCTACTTTAGAGGCGTAAATATGTAGATTTCTTCAGTACCTTCATGGCTTGAAGCAAACTCTTCTGACCGTTTATTCCAAAATGCTCTTCTATCTCACTTCTGTCTGTTTAATCTATTCATTCCCCGAATAATATCAATCGGGTTACCTTTTAAAATAAAAAACGTTGTATATCGACTCGTTCTCTTTAATTTGCACTTAACGATTCTATGGGTGCTCGAACACTTAGAGTTGGAAGGCAATTAACGGGGAGAACCCTATTTAGCCCGTGTCTTTAAACGCTCCATTTCATCATTTGGGATCAACATTCGCTTTGCCGAAAAGTGAAATAAACTGGAATCGGACCAAACGTTCAACACTGATCTGTGGTGCTCACTGCCACCATTCCCAGTCACACATCGGGAATTTTTAATTCAGTTGAGGCTGCGGTTACAGTCTTTGGAGATGAGCTTCTCTCGTCTTTCTGCTTTATAAGCACAGATACCCTCTGAAATGGAACCAGTATTTTTCCGGTCTTGCAACTACTGCACTAATTGGTTTCGAATGAACCAAACTTTGTTCAGACGCCTTCGAATTTTACAATATGCAGTAGAATAAATCTTCCACTGTAATTTCTATTCGATCTAGTTTCGGAAATAACCCCCCATCCCTGGTAACATAATTCTAAATAAATAAATTTAAATAAAAAGTAAAGTGAAGTAAGTCCCATATCCTTGAGAGGGCGTCGGAATTGTGACGTTAAGATTTACAATGTACTAATCCCAACGGCATTAATGAGAGTAGGGTGGCCAGTTCCTTTCTACTTGGGATCCCCCTTTACTTTCTCAGGTTTTTCTGGTACCCAATTATTTCGGGCTGGCTAAACCTATTTATTTTTTGTTGCTCAACATAGCGGTGTCATTTACGACGAAATATTATTATAATTCTTTTAAAAATATAATACTTAAATTAATTTATACATATTAGAAACTTTTAAAAATCCGAACAGATTTCAACAGTTTTTGAAATTTTTGTATGTTGCTAAAATATGTTCTCCGCTGTGAGAACCTCTGCAAGTCTCATAAAGTTTCGTTGGTTCTTTATCAAAAATATGTTTTGTGCGTGAAGCTGCAGTGTCCTATTTTAAATCTTGAAAGTACTACAAGACCTTGTCCAGGTTTTAAAAGCGGGATTACATGAACGTTTTTCCAATGTCTGGTATTTTTTTGGAGTCCAATATAATGTTGAAGAATTTGATAATTGTTTGCAGAGATGCCGAACTTAATTTTTTTTTGATCATATTTACATAAATATCGTCTGAACCAATGACTGAAGATTTTATGTGTCCAAGTACGAATAAAAGTTCACCATATGTGAGAGGTAGGTTGAAATTTTGGAAGGGTTCATCTTCACTGCTGTTTAATCCTTGCTGTACGACGTGACACTTCATGTTCTTAAAAGCAGTTTTATACTTAGTAGGATATTTGATGAAAGTTTTTCTTTTTTTTTTTGATTTGTTATTTGATTCGTAATGTCTTCTTTTTGCGTGAAAATTTATAAATTTGATTTGATTGCTTTGCTTGAGATCATTTTTTCTTTATCCCAGGCATCTTTTATGGAGGTATTGAAATTGAAAACAGAAATCACGTATTTACTCAGATAAAGCAAAAAAACTTTTAACCTAATAAAATCATAAATATTGAAATGATTTTTAAATTATGCGTAAATAAAAAACTTTTTTTATATTTATTTATTTTTTAGTATAACACATATATATCAACCCTACTAAAAACTTTTAATGATTAAGAATTTAAATGGGAAAAGTTAATTCAGAACGATAAAATTGTATAATTTTAAATTTCAGGGCATATTGACCTGTGCTTACCTGCTAGCGAACGAATCGCTACCCGCTAAATATCGTACTTGGTCGGCGAGCACCATAGAAATTTTCTGGAGTATTGGACTTGTTTTCATGGCTGGTTTAGCTTATTTGCTACCAAATTGGAGAGACTTAAATTACGCAATGTGTTTAATACCGTCATTGGTAGCATGTGTTTCTATATGGTAACTCCGATAATGTTAATATAATAATAATAAAAATTTTTCCTTTTCCGATTACACTTCTATTCTTTTTTGAGTCTTATTCTATCATATAACATCCGTAAGGTTTAATCCTGACCAAAGGCTTTCTTAATTTGCAACAGATTGTGTGTAAAAGGTGTAATTTTTTTTCATCACCTTACTGGAATGTAACAGTAACTTAATTTCAACGCGATAATTCCCTTGTTTTTCTTTACGCGGAAATGACATATATTCATATATACACACACATATATATACATATACATGTATATATATTAATTACAACGTAATTCTTAGGCTACCTCCCATTCGAAAAAATGTCCCAAAAAAATGTCCCAGAAAAGTGTCCCAATTTTATGTAACGCTAAATGTTCCAATTTTATGTAACGCTAAGTGTCCCAATTTTATGTAACGTTTGTTATATTTTGTAGGATTTTTGTTATTGTTATTTAAAAAATGTCACAATTTTATGTAATGAAATATGTAACGAAAAATGTAACGAAAAAGTGTCTTAATTTTATATAACGGAAGGTAAATGTTAGAATAGGATTTTTGTGGTTATGTTATTTTTTGTGTGTGTTGATGCTAGTAAGAATTACGTTGTAAATTTTGATCATTTTATACAAAGTATAGAAGAGAGTAGAGACAGGAATGAAAGCAGGAGGGGTCAAGGGGCACAGCCCCTTGCGAGGCCAAAGTGGCCGAGTTTATATATATATATTTACATATATTTTTATATTTATATATATATGCATTATCATGAAATATATTTATTTATAAATAGTATACTAAAACCTTGTAGTCAACTATTGTATATGCAGTATTTGAACACTACAATAAAAACAAATAAAAAATAGTCGTTCCTATAGAATTCATAAAAATTTAAACTTTTTTTCTTTTGTCAAAAACTGAAAAGAAATAAATATTACTCTGAATTTCGATCCATTTAATTCAAGTAGTTATTAGTTCGCAGAAATTTAGGGTGGCGTGGTGTGAATCCTGAATTCCCTCCGATACAGTTCTGACACAAGCGATAGGTGATATTATAACTGAAACTCGCAATTACCAAAATACATCTAATCTGAGACATATCATACCAGTCAGGTACTGATACTTTTATTTTACATTTTATTATTACATTTATTTATTAATTATAGATTCTTTGATTAACCATCTATTATGAACATCTGCCGGGCGTCCCGTGACGGCCTTCTTTTTTTTTTTTTAATCGATATATCTCTTCGCCATATTAAGATTATAAGAAAACTACAAAATCCCCAAAAATTTTGAATTTGAAAGGTCAAACTAGAAAGAAGGTATATAAGGTCCGTCAGTATTTATTGCTAAACTAACATGCCTATTTTCAGCAGTACGTTTGATTTTTCAATTACATAAATTGCTAATTACGTTGATTAGCAGTTTGAATACGATATGGTGGCAGCAATTTATTACAGGATAATTTTGTGTGCTGAGTATTTAAATGTGCTACAATACTTTTGGGTTCTGTTCTTTGCTTTGCAAACGATTTCAGTTTTGTGACTATTATACTAATTTTAATTTTATTGCTTTCTTTTTCATTCAACTGCATTAATTATTATTATCATTTAATCAATTTTGCAGGTTTGTACCGGAATCGAAAGTATGGTTAAATGCTCGAAATGGCAACATAAAAGAGATAAATCCGCAAATGGAGAATTCTTCGAAAAAAAATAAGAAAACAGTAAATTTAGAACTGGCGTCAGAGATGTCTAATTCATCAGAAAAAAGTGCAGAATCAACAATTAATAATATTTCGGAAAAATCATTTTCCAATACTGAGCCACCGGAATTTGTCAATAAATCAAAGATAAATGAAAATGAAATTAAAGTACCAATGAACACTAATGAAGCGTCATTCGATGCGATAAAACATGTTAGTAACGAAAATTATAAAAGCGATCAACGCAAGGAAAAATCAAACGACCAATCGAATTCCCTTTCATATCAGCTGAAAAGCATCTTGACCAATTCGGATATACGAAGCAAATTTTTATTTATAATGCTTGCTTGGTAAGTATTAGAATTTTCGTTTAAAAAAAGTTTACAGCTATGAATTTTTGTAAATCAAAAAAACAATTGAATACTAATTAATAATGCCAAAATCCGTTTTAAATTTTTTGCTGACAAATCAGATTAACCCGCAAGAGGTCGCGCCGGTCTTTTTGGCCGGGTTTTATAAAAACTACTTATTTATGTTTTTGAAAGAAATATTTCGTGCTCATTAGTTCTTTTATTCTGTTTTTATTCCTTTTTAACCAACTTCAAAAAAGGAGGAGGTATTCAATGCGACTGTTTTTTTTTTTTGTTTTTTTTAATGTGTGTTACCACAGAACTTTTTTCTAGGTGAACTGATTTTGATGATTCTTCTTTTATTTAAATGGTGGTGTTTCTCATGTGGTCCCATTTAAATTTTATCAAGATCTGATCGGTAGTTTTTGATTTATGCTTAATAACGCGGGAGTTGAAGTTTTTCGGATGCTTTTCATTCATGATTAGTTTCAACGCCAAGTTAGATTTATGGACTTAAAATATTATAAATTTGCCAAATTACCATGGAAATGTAGCGTTTGATGTTTTTACCGTGGAAATGCAGTTCAAAATAAAGAAATCGATTTTTTGGAGTATTAAGTATGGAGAATAATGTGAAAAAAATTGATTTTTAACAAGAAAAAAAATCAAGCATAACGCTAAAAATTGTAAAATAAAATGTTTTTTTTTACAAAAAATAAATACCGATACTTGAAGGTTTATTATAAAAATTTAAAAATGCACTAAAAAGGAAAAAATAATTACTCCCGATAAAAAATATATATCAGAGTGATATAACTTAAGGTGATATCGTAATTCTTTTACAACATTAACTTTTTGGAGTTGGCATCAAATTCGTATTATAATAATAATTAAAAACTGCGTTAAATATTTCCTAGATATTGTAACATGAATTTGATGCCAACTCCAAAAAGTTAATGTTGTATAAGAATTACGATATCACCTTAGGTTATATCACTCTGATATATATTTTTTATCGGGAGTAATTATTTTTTCCTTTTTAGTGCATTTTTAAATTTTTCATAATAAACCTTGAAGTCGGTATTTACTTTTTGTAAAAAAGCATTTTTTTATTTTGTTTTGTTTTTGTTTTATTATTTTATCATGAATAAATAGGATTTTAATTCAAACAAATATATAAGTTTGTAACATTTTATAAAAAATAGCCTAATTCTCAACATATACAAAAAAATTCTAGAAAGAAGTATAGATAATAATAAAATACGATACGTGTAATCAAATTGTTAACACTCGCTACTATACTATTCTTTGTTTTCATTTGCGCATTTAAAACATGCTGGAACTGGTATGCTCCTTGCATACGAACACTTGCAGCTGTTGCGTTTTAGTTTTTTGTATTTTTGCGCCAGTCACAAAAGTGACATCGCCCAGGAATATTTCGTGGTATGGGACAGCTAACTCCTTTTGCTCTTACCTTCGGCAATGTTATTCCTTTTCTTTTCAGGATGCATATGTTTGGCATTTTTCGGCGTTAATTGTTATTATTTCTCCATCCTTGGTATAGCATTCTGTGTCAGATTCCATTCCTTGTTACTCCTAATTGCTGCTATCTATACGTGTTGATGGGTAATCGTCCGTTACTGACAAGCTCAAGGAAAAACCCAAACAAGAAAAAAAAAAAAAATGCTTAATTGAATTAGAAATTGGTAAAGTACTATAAAATAAAATCTGTTTTTTGAAAAAGGTTTAACTGAAATACTTAACTTGTAATATCATAACTAAAACAATTATTTCTACATTAAGCTATACATGAATGAAGTTCTATTAATTGCTCTTTTTAATTTAATCGTTTTAAAAGTACCTTTTACAGTTCATCTTTTGTTTATTTTTTAAACAGGCTTCGATTATTTTACGTGCTCTAATTGCACATTCAATACGGGATAAAAAAATAAAGTAAGTCCCATACCCTTGATAAGGTATCATGGGTTGTGAATTTAAGGTTCACAATGTACAAAGCCCAACGGCACTAGTGAGAGAGTAGAAGAGCCAGTACGGAGTACCGTATTAAAAAATATTCAAACGTGATTATATTTAAAAAACAACTAGTGCATTAATTTGTTTTCTATCTCGTAATATATTCACACAAAAAACGAATGAAAATTAACGTTCTAATAATTTGATACGATTACATTTAAGTTCACTCTAATTAATAACGTAATTTTGAACAAAGGACACTTCCGATTTTGTAAATTGAAAATGTACTTTTGTTGAAAGATGCTAGAGTTTTCAAAAACACATACCTTCAACAAGCGTATCGTTGAATCAAGTATACGTTTGAATTAACAAAAATTACATCTTTCGGTACTTATTTAAAATATTTTCATTTTAAGCGTCTAATAAGGTTTACGACTAAAATACGAGCTTGTGGTGTTCTAGTGTACGTAGTTTCTAGTTTGGTTTAGTGCTACACGTGTTACACGCTCTTGGTTCCGCGCTAGCTATATTAGATCTATAATCTTTTTTCTTCCTATCGTGGTCATCAGGTAATTCATATCAATATTCGGTGAGGTTGTTTCAATTTTATATTCATCTTCTACTTGATGATTTCATTTATATGTATTTCAGTTTCACTTTTACTTTTGGTGGTTCAATTATACATTTTATTTTCTTATTAATTCTTTTTTTTTTTTTTTGTTTGTTTTGGTTAGATGGACGTTTTTAAATTGAAGACGCCTCCTCCCTCGATTATCGACGCGAATGTTAATTTTAAAATAAAATCTGTTGACTACCTTTCTCCCACTCGTGCCATTTAGCTGAAAGAAATCAGCCTGTCTCAGGCTGATATTACTATTAATACCAGCAGTAATAAACAATAATATAATAGATACAACGATAATAATAATAGCAATAATACCCTCGATGCCTCTATGACCAGGAACCCACAGCGGATCAACGCGGAAAGGGTAATGAAAGGAAAGATTGTAAATGAGAGATCGTATACGAAGAATGATGAAATCTGAAGAGGGAGGGGGAAGAGGTAAACTGATAATCTGAAGGGCACTCATGGAGTCGGATATTATCAGATAATGGGAGAAGTTACGATCGGAGGAAATATAAATAATCTCGCACGTAGGATAGTCATTAATTCATTTGTGAAAATAGAACAGAAAGGCGGAAGACGAAAGGATTCGGAAAAATTAAAAACGAGGATAATAAAGGAAGCCCCGACATCACTCGGCCCCCTAGAGCAATCAGTGAAGATGAGTGTACATGAGAAGGAAAGAGGGAACTGATAATGATGTGAAATTCCTGTTCAATTACCGCCTAGGGCATAGAACTGGAGGAATTAGAAAGAAAATATACTTTGGGAGGGTATGAGAGATCGAAATAATTAAAGGAAAAGTAAGGGAGGCTATTGTTGGAAATTATATGGGACGAAAAATAACTAAGACGACAAGATATAAGGGCTAAGGTGGGAATTTTATTAGGAACAAAGCGCCAGTTTCTGGCGATGGAAATGTAGGAAGGGATAAGTTGAGAGGAAATGCAAGGTACACTTTTAGAACGAAAACGATAGCCCAAACAAGATCTTCGAACTGAAAGAGGAGATATATTAGATTCAGCAAGCATTGCTGAAATAGGAGAGGATTTAAAAGCATCGAAACATAGACGGAGACAGGAATGCTGTATTCCATCCGATTTAGAAAGAAGGTATCTGGAGGTGAGACTAAAAGCGGCATTGCATTCTTCATTGCACCAGAGTGAAGATGCCACAGCACCACGCCTGGAGGGTAGGGAGGGACGAGAAAGAGAGGACAAAGAAAAAGCAAACGTAATAAAATGAAGAAAAGAATTGTAGGATGAAATGGGGCCGAAGAAAGAATGATAATCAGGGAGCAAAGAATCGACAATAGAACGAAAAAGAGTCCATTTTGTTTTAGAAAGATTCCATCGGGGGGAATAGAGAGGCCTGTAGGAAGTAGGAGAAGAAAGATTAGGACTAGTTAATAAAATGGGAACATGATCACTACCAAAGGTATCCGCAAGAGTCCTCCAGTTATAGTTGAGATCAGCATTGGGGGAAGAAAAGGTTAGATCAAGGGAGCTGAAGATAATACAGGTAGGCGATGAGTCATTAAGGAAAACTAAATTATCGGAAAGAATAAAATTTTCAAGAATTATACTATTAGAATTATAATATGAACAGCCCCATAAGGGAAAGCGTGCATTCCAGTTGCCGCTAATGATAAAAGGAGAATTAAAAAAAGAAGAGAGGGGAAAGTGATTAAGATCAATAAAGTTTAGGGGGCGGCTAGAGTTAGGAGGAATAGAAATGTGAACGATATTCGGCTGATTAATATTAGAGGAAAGGCTAGAAGGAACACTGTGGGAGAAAAAGGGAATATCGTTCCTAATGAGGATAGCAGCTGCATCATAACCACCCCATCGTGATCGCACCTAACCATTTAAATTTTAGATACCAGCACGGAGCCAAGTTTCAGAAATAAGAGCAACAGTGATATCATGAAGATTCCATATAGA
The DNA here is from genome assembly GCA_039619475.1 of Icerya purchasi. NCBI lineage: Eukaryota > Metazoa > Arthropoda > Insecta > Hemiptera > Monophlebidae > Icerya > Icerya purchasi. Next base: position 546,807,544 of record CM077115.1, read on the forward strand.
CCATCTAATGAATTTTTATTGGCTCTAAGGCTGCGACAATGCCATTGTAATATTTTAAAGACGGCCAACGTGTTTAAAGCTAGGTAGAGTTAAAACAAGGGAGAGTAATACTGGAGGGAGAAAAGGAGAAAGAAAAGGGAGAGAAAGATAGATCGTTCTGGAAAATCAGTATAAGATACAAAGGCAATAACGTAAGGTAGGTAGAACTAGCAAACGCAGAAAGAGGAAAACAAGTATAGAGGAATTAAAAATGGAAAGGAAGTAGATCAAGGCCAGCGAGTTAAAATAGAGAATATGAAGACAGAAAAAATGAAAAGCACTGTGTAATGGTAGAAAAATGAGGCATGAAAATGGAAAAGTAAAAATGATCCGCTTGCCGACACATATGCTGCCGACATAAAGGGAGGTTTTAGTATAGGACAAGGAAAAAGATAAACGGAGGAGACAGTTTAATGCCCATTAAAATTAAATATCGTTGTTGAAATCTGCGAGTTATAAGTTAAGCGAGGTGCATGACAGCAGGCCTTGCGACTGCTTGGTGAGCACAAGAAACTGTGCAGCAAAAAGTAATCCCGATACTTCTCAGTCCAAAAATCGCTGGCGGTATTTTGACGTGAGCATATCGCAGAACAGTAGGAACAAAATGAAGATATCCGTGTCCCAAGGTATTTTTAATCACCTTAGCAACGGAAGATTCACAAAATAAGGAAGAAGCGAAGAAGAGAACCTTGCTTTTCTTCATTTGCGAATAAATCTTCCGCTTTTTGCTTTGAGTTCTCAGATACACGGGCGTTGAGAGTAACGAAGTGACGGATTCTTTGGCTCAAGTTGTTCCTTCCTCTTGCTCGTTTTTTAAGAAAGTCCGTCCTCTAATCTCGTGACTTTGTGTAAAAAATTCCGTCTCAAATTTTTGTCAGATATTTACTTTTCCTCCGTTCGTAACGAACGTAACGCCCTTTTTTTCCACCTCTGCAACCTAATTTTCCTTCTTTTTTTTGAGTTCCCTGAGTTTCCTTCGCTTCCCCGTTCTGTTGTCATTTGTATTATTCGTTTCCTTTTCAAATTGCCTCTGGGTCTGTTTAACTATATTATCATCCGATTCTATTCCATTCTCGCATATTCGCGGATGTATGTGATAATCAGCACAAATGTGGCATTAGGTATGTGTGCAACTTTGTATAAGACGTACTTAGCGAAATAGCTTAGTTTTAAGATGTAGTTAGATGTAAGAATGATAACATGTAAATTTTGTATGTCAAATAAACGATAATAAGAGGTTGGGCACTCACATAACGGGCATACTTGCTCAGTGAGACCCAAAACTTATTTCCATATGAAAAAAAACAAAAAAAAAACAGTGGTCTAGGATACTGATTACCTCTTTTTATCGAACGTTACGTTCTATATTCTCATCTATTGAAACTCAAGCTCGGGTATTCATTCCCTTCTCCATCCAGCATTTCAGCTATTGGTTTCTTTATACTGTCAATATCTGACTGAATCGAAGTAGTATTTCAATTGCACTATATTTCAAAGTGAAAACAATTGCTTTTATTTATTCCTCGCTGAATTAAAAGAGCATTGAAATCTTTGTTTGTTTCGTATGCTGCAGAATATATCCAGATAACTCGCTACGCAGATATTTTCATTAATATTCATTCTTTTATTTTTAAATTGAAAGAAATTATTCATCTTATTTATTCAACATTGTTCACTTTAGTCCCACTGGAACTCGGGTTCAATTTCCGCCTAAATAAATAGCAGAGTGGGGACAGTTTGCGTAACTCACACAACCTATTCTTTTCCTTTAAAGAAAAAAAGGAAAAAAATCACTTCAAGTAACTTAGTTTTAAAATGAAAGCAATACGAAATTCTATGCATTTGATGTACTGGTTTCTTTTCCTAGGTTTGCACTGGCATTATCATATTACGGCCTAACATTTTACATACCTGAATTGAGTGGTAATCATTACATCAATTTCGCGATAGGTGGTGCCGTAGAAATCATATTTTTCGTCGTTCTTTCCTATTTAATCGGTAAAATTGGTCGCCGTCTTACCTTGACAGGGGCATACATTATCAGCGGTATGTGTTATTTTGGGGTCGCATTTTTAACCAACGATTCTGATTGGATGGGTATGTGTAACTTTTAATAACGCTACTTTAATTTCACAATTAGTTTATGGCTCTTTTTGATTATGTTTAATCTTACACTAATTTAAAGGTTCTTTTTATAATAACAGTGATTCTAAAACAGTTTAACACTGATATAAAATAATGGTAAAAGAGCGTTTGCAGTTTTGTTTTCCTTTTTTAATATACTATCTTCTAAAAATTAGTTGTTTGATTTGCAGTAGGATTTCTTCGTACACTGTTAGCAATTACCGGTAAAGGATGCACGATGGGAAATTCCATGTGCCTACTACTATATGCCATTGAACTGTTTTCACCTGAACTGAGAGGATTGACCTTAGGAGTTTCTTTCTGTTGCAACGAAATTGGAGCATGCTCGTCACCGATTGTATTACTGCTGGAGGTAAGTAAATTTACTGAAAATAATATAAAGCAAAATGGATGCAAATTGCGATTACATGTCATCATTATCAATAGCTAATGTTAATATTTCCAAATGCTTCCTACTAATTCGAGAATAAAAGAAAAATAAAAGTACGAGAGAAAATTTCTCAACATTCGTTCACAGGGGGAAGCAAAGAAATTTTCCAGTTCAACACTTTTCGTATCAGCCAGCAGGCTAACGTTCAAATCATACTGAATTCACGGAAACAAAACAAGTAAAAAAAAAAAAAAAAAGTAAGAAAACATTTTCTTGTTTTTATCTAACTGCTTAAACACTACTTATACTACTAGATAGTCAGTATAAGTGAAGAAACTTCATCCTGCAATATGGCCGCAACTACAGAGCAGTGTCCACAATACTCAGATGAAATTTAAGGAAACAGAAAGAAAAAGAAAATACAAATTAACATTGATCACATCCCGCAATCTCAGCTGCAGAGCAGCGCCCGCAGTGCTCGATGAAACAAACTCGATAATCAATAATAACGTCATGTGAAAGGGAGTACTTACTCCACCCGGAGTAGACAAATAGCAAAAAAAAAAATCATTAATCCGGACATTGATTGAATTTTTAAATTACAATTCCATTTCTTTTGATAAATGAAAAAAGGATAAACAACGTATAATCACCAGAAACAAGTAATTGAAAAATTCAGAATGGGGGATATAAATTACAAAACATCAGCTGTTCAAAAAGGGTGGACAGGGCCTCACAACAGAATAACTAGTGGTTGATATCCTCGCGATACGCTGTGCTTACATGATCGCTACAATTTCAATGAAAATGGTTTCCATCGAAAAAATTAAGCCGCACTCTAGTATGACCTGAACGAAGTCTGCAGATAGTAGTAACAAAACGCCGAATTAAGTTAGCCGGGATAGAAGTAATATTATTATACCACGGCATACTTGGTAGAGATGATTGGACAATTTCGTATGTCTTGCCTAAACTAGGCAAACTATTAACGAAGTTCTTCCGATCGGTACAGTTGTGTTTTTTTCAATCATGTCCAAAAGGTCCGTAGATGGTATAAAGGGGTATACTACCCCGTTTAAGGCCACTACCGTAGCCGCGTGATCAGCTACATCATTGAGAATGATTTCGCGATGACTAGGAACCTAACAGAACTTTACAGTACCTCCTTTATCTATAATTTGTGTGTATTTGAACTTAATATCGTATATCAGTGTGGATGACGGCGATAATTAAAACTACTATAACTGAGCGTTAAGAGGCTGCTAAGGCTGTCTGAGCATATTAACATTTTTCTCTCAACATCCAATGACTCCAGTATGAAGTTATAAGCTTTATCAATAGCAAGCAGCTCGGCTGTAAAAATAGACGTCTTGGGAGAGAGTTTAAATTTAAATATTAAGTTATTATCCACAGTGAATGCAGCACCCATTCCACTATTAGCATCCCGGAACTTAGCTCCGTCTGTGAATATTTTTAAAATTTTATTTATCTTACTGCACATATCAGACGAAAAATTCTTTTATATACTGAAAACATAGAACTCAAAAAATAGAAGAAAAAAAGCGGATGATTTATGTGGTTATTAATAACAGGAGATCAGCGTATTTTATAAGAACCAAATATAAGTTTTTAATTTCAGAAATGCATGATAAATCAAAACTGCAACCAGCTACTATAAAACAACGTTTAAAGAAACGCTCTTGTGAAGTCACGTGATCTTTATCTAAAAGAAAGTATTCCTCCCACAGGTACACACCTTGCAATTATTAGGTTAAACAGGCTCTTAATCCTTGGTTTGCAGTTCAAACAGAACAGAGATATCAGCAGATTTTTTGAATAATTTTCATTATCTGATAATAAAAATGGGGTTTACTTTATTTGTACAGGCCTTGATTTTTTTTTTTTTTTTGATTTTTTTTTGGTACCGTGTACTGCTGCTGTGGCCAAAGGCACCAGATATTAAGATATGATTAAATTAAGCTTTAGATATTATTTTGTTTGAGGAAAGATAGTGTTTTTCTTATTTTTTTGTGACATATTTTCATTGATATCACTTTATGCTAATTTTAAAAAACGAAAAAGTAGTTTTATAGTATATTAGCCAGCTGCACAAACACTAGGGAAAAAATTGTTTTTAACATGAATACGTATTATGGCCAAGCCCGATTTAAAAAATTTTCTGTGACGAAGAACTTCTGTCTGTCCTATGGAAATGCCACAGTGGTCAATAAATACCGGAACTAGCTGGTTTGACGTCACAAACCAAGAGTTGTGTTTCAGGGTTACGAATTAGCTGAAGTTCAAGTGTAAATATTCCGCTTTGACCTGTGAGTACTGTTCAGTATGGAAAACTAACTGCCTAACTCCCGTTTATACGAGTTCTAAAATTCCAGTGTAAGTATTCTAATGTGGCCTAAGTATACTATTCAAGACCCAAAAATTATTCCTCCACTGTTCCTACTTATGCAGGAACCACTTGAGCGCCGCAGTCCTTAATGCCTATAGGAGCCATGAACGTCCAAAAGTGCCACGGAAGCTTGAAGCCAGGAGGATCTGTGAACGACTACTTTTGTACAACAAATGTTTCTGCTGTACAGATACAAGATTTGAGTACAGTTATTAAAATTAACCAAAGTAAACTATTTCACTACCAAATTAACTCCTTCCCTTTTAAGAGTTCAAAATTTATATTTAACTAACCAAATTCGATTTAAGTGTACTATTCCAATATTTAAAGTAATCATATTAGCTATTCCATACATACACACACGTGATTGTTATCACACGCACTGGCATGGAACCTTCCGATTTCTACAATGTTAATACGTGCGATCTCCAAAGGCACTAGAGCATTACGCTTGTACACACACGTCCCATTTCACTACATCAGCTCCAAATTCAAATGTAAGTATTCAAAATTAGCTTACGCACTAATTCCAACCCCAAAAATTTTTAAATATAATGTTCCAGTACCAAAAATTATCACGCACTTTCACTTTTTTTATACGAGCTAAAAAATTCGGGTGTATGTAACTAAATGTATCCGGAGTACACTTTCTCAAATTCTGAAATTAACCCCGACTATTCCTACAGACACACATGCATAAGATTTTTAAATCCATTCGCTCCCCCCAACAAAGTTAAGCAATTCAAACTTTTAGTACTATCCGAAAAATTAATATTCACATCACCTGTGATTAATGTAGTTCCTTCCAAATTACTTATAACAGTATTTAGGTCAAGTAAAAATTCCAGTTGTTGTGATTCACAAAAATGGTGCATACCAGCAGTTGGCAAAAGACGATTGCAAAACATTACCATTTAAGATTTTTATATTGATATCAGAAATTATAAAATTCTCATTAACATAAATATTAACATAAAAGGTCATTTGGATAATTTTATGTATATTTAATAAAGTTTCTGTTACATTTAGTTTATAAGTTTAAATATATTACTTAATTGTTAAATTTAATTATACATATGAAAAATATAAAAGTAAAAACCTGAATACAAAATAAAAGCAACGAACAGGAAAACGTGCACTGCAAAATTTTTAAAAAACTGAAAGATAAAATACACTATTTTGATAGCTTAAGAAAGAACGTACCAATTTTAAACTTAAATATGAGATCATTTTTTTTTTTCTAGATAAAGAATTTATGGGTAAGTATACCAATTTTCATATTTGCTGCATTAAACGTCGCTACAGGATTACTTGGTTATTGTGTACTTCCAGATGAAGTAACCGAAGAACTTCCCAGTACTACACAAGACAGTGTAGAGTATAATAAAAAATAATTGTTTGTTCAATATTCTCGGATAAGCATATTTTCATACTTACTATGTACATATTGTGAAATTTTATAATACACCTTGATAAAACGATTTGTTTTATTTGGTTTTAAAAAAAAAAATTAAAATGCCAGTAATGTAGTACAGTTCTGTATACCGAAATCTTATCCACAGGCGTACTGAACGGGTGAGGGAAAGAATGGTCTTTGCCCACTACAATCAGTAATTCGGTTATTTTATATTAAACTTTATTATCTAAAATTTAGTATCTAAAACTTTGTTAAGATGAAAGATCCGTAAGTTATTCTATTTTGTTACAGACTATTTTTACATTCATTATATTTTTCTTTTTCTTTTTATTCCGCCTAATTATTCACAAAAACTGGGTTCACCCATTCTTAAGTTAGTAATCTCCAGTAAGCAACCTATAAAGTCAATTTTTATGTCGAACTACTGAAATTTCATTTCTGTTACTGGCAATGTTGACTAAAAAAGTATGTTTCAAAGATGTTAAATATGTAGACTAATAATCGAGATTTTGGAAATAATTAGCAAATTGTGTTCTTAATGACTAGTTACTTCAGTACTTCTAAATAATTTTTAGAATAAACTAAGTGCTGTAAAATATAAAATAGGTAACAAAGGTAAAGTGTATCAAAAATTTTCAGCTAAGTGCTTAATAAATAAAACTATTAAGATCTATTTATTTTCATACTGTGCTTATTATTTTGTGTACCTCAAAAATTATATATATAAACCATTAGGTAACAATAAACAAATTTATTCATTTCACTACTTGTGGTCAAATACAACAGGTAGCGCTGAAAAAAGATATTTAAAAATTCAAAATTTAATAAAAAAGTACAATAGGAATAAATAAGTAAACACTAGGGACCAACAAGCAGAGCAAAATTACATGAAAACAATTGTCAAAGTTCACAATAAACAAATATAACTAAAATTATAAAAACAGGGAGTATAAAAAGGAAAGCAAGAAATCGATATAAAAGAAAAATGAAACAGAACACCAACTTCAAAATAACTAACAAAATACAATAAAACCAGAACAACCAACATGGAATGAAAGCTAAATGGCCGTGTCTACATATATATATATATATATATATATATATATATATATATATTGATAGCGCTTATTTCCTAATGTAATAAATATCAAATATAATTGCAAAAAATACAACAGTATAACAATTATTAATCGATTTGCTAAAATGATCACAACGAATTAATTTGTGTTGAATGAGTAGTCCATAAATGTAGATTCTGCCTGAGTAGGATAGGTACTTTAAAGTTAACTCCTCTGACATCATTACTGACCTAAATGTTACTGCTTGAAACTAAACTTATACTTTCCTAGCGTTCTCACATTTAATTTCCACTAATCCGAACGTTAGAGTTAATTAATTAACTTAAATTACATTGTTAAGGACGGAAAACAGCCCTATATTCCTTCTATATCTCGTACAAACATTAATATATTGCAAGTAATCAACATGCAAGAATAAAATTAACACGTTTCGAGTAAAGCTCCTATTTCTGCATTACCGAAATGTTTGCATGGTACTGTATTTGAATTGTATGTAACTTATTTCTTATTAGTCAGAGATAAACTGCCTGAACAATGTCAAGTCAAACAGAAAGCGGCGGATGATCCGTTCCTTTTATTTCTACTAGTACCGCTAACATAAACTGCACGCGCAATCCCATAATCATAAAAAACCGCTATCTAACACCACATGCTTCCTCAGCCACTAATACCTCTAACACAATTGAAATTCGAATAACCAAAACACAACTTTTACAGCTGTATCTTATTCCGATAGAACAAAAAAGAATTCCAGTTCGTAGACACCGGGCAAAATACTAAATCGTTCAACTAAACTGAAATTATTAGACTCCCCCCAAGCAATAAACTGATCGTCCGAGATGCAAAAAAAAATATTATCGCTACATTACGCGTCAGTAATACTTAATCAACAGATTTTTTTAATAACAAAGGCGTTGTTAAGGATATAGCTTACAGTGTCATGAAGGAATTTGTAAATTGACAACAATCTAAATTAATCTTTGAGGAAAATAACTTTGCCCAATGTAAGTTAAATTATACCAAAGAGAATCGTGGAACAATATTATAACCTCGAGGTATATTTCTTTGTTACATGTTTCAACACAAGATGACAAATTATAAGTTCGCATCGGCAAATCGACGGTAACACGCCAAATAATGTTAAATTTTCAGACTCTTTCCTATTAAACTACAACAATGGAAGGTACAGAATATTTGTAACGTTCAACAAGCTTATATACTGCAGATGTCATAGAACTGGTCTCAGGAATGATGATTGTTCTTTAAGCACTGAAATAGAACAGATAATTACATTGGAAATAGCGCGCCTGTCAAGTTGACTGGCTTCCTCCAGAAATACCCTGCATACCTTCCAAGGGCGCATAGAGAAGGAGAAGATAGATAAAGCTATACTGAAAAACGTTGAGTATAAGAGTGACAAAACAATCGGAGGGAAGTTAAAAGAAAGGAATTTGAAGCCCAGAAAAGGAACATGCACATTATCAAATGCAGAGCAGACATCGACAAAAGAAGCGACAGTAAATTACTTTGACAGGAAAGATTTATAGATATATGCAAGGAAATGGCTGATGCGATTTACCGGAGCGAAAGCCGAACATACTTGAAATCATAGCGGAAAGAAGAAGATAGAAAATGAGGTTCTGAGCTATTCGTGAGAGAAGGAATGTTTGATTCCTCGGAAGAGGGGGCATAAGCAAGGATAGAGTCCAAGAAAGAATGAAGTTTAGGCAAATGAGGATAGAAAAGGTGGGGACGTTCAGAATGGGGAGATCTAAACGCTTTGGCCATTTTCCAGATCTGAACGAAAGGCGTATCTCTAGAGAAAGAGGAACAAAATGATTTCCAAGAATTCTTCTTGGCAGATTTTAAGGTATACCGAGCTTTTGCGTTGGTTTCTTTATGAGCTAAAAAGTTGGACATTGAGGAACAAGAGCGAAAGGTTTTAAAGGTAGCAGTGCTTCTCCGAAAAGCAACTTTACACTCTTCGTTCCACCAAAGAGAGGAGGCATAAGAAAAAAAAACGACTGCGAGTAAAATAAGTAGGAGGGGAGGAAGCAGAAAGAGCATAATATGGAGATTGGGTGAAGAAATTGTACTGTGATGACGGGTGATATCCAGAATAAGAGGGAAGGCGGAATCCAACAAAGATCGAAATTTACTCCAATCTGTTTTGGAAAGAAGCCAATGGGGAGCGTGAAGGGACCTGAATGGTTTAGAAGGAAGAACGTTGTTGAGAGTTAGAAGAATGGGGACATGATCACTACCTAGTTTACGCACATTTTCTATTCAGCTAAAGGAAAATAACTATGTACGCTATACTTCAGTGAGGAAGAAAGCTTCTTTTTTTCAGGATTCCGACAAAATTCCAGTCTTTTTTAATGGAGAATTTTTAAACACCAATTTTAAAGATTATTTACAACTCTAGCATTACGAAACTGAAATTTAATTTACTTAAAACCAGCGGGAGTTTTTCGACCAGACGTGTGACTTTATGACTTTGGCGAATAAAAGTTATTATGGTCTATTTCAAAATTCTTTGACCGTTTAACCAGTTATCAAAGATTTTTCAAAACAAGCGGACTAATTTAATTTAAAATTTTGAATTTTCCAACCGAATTTGTCCCTAGAAGTACCGCGTAATTTACGAATTTTCAAGGAAAAAGTTTAATCTTTTATCATCACTTTACAGTTCTAAATTTAGAAAAAAGGTTTCTGCACTACATGAACTAGATTCAATTAAGTCCTCGCTATAAAAATATTTACATTAAATTTCAACACTTTGGACTCCAGTTTAACATTAATTTTACCAGAAGTAGATAAAATTTCTCTGGAAAAACTTAAGACCTTAATTTTAAAAATTATCCACCAATCTTTTTTTCCCTCTCACGATGTAAAAACTACAGTAATGAAATAGTACACATTTCATAGACATTTTTGTGGTGCGGATTAATACATTTCATATTCTCAACAATAAATTTCTTTGATGTAATTCATTTACTGTCTCACTAAAACAAAGAATTAAAAAAAAAAAGAAGCTATTAGAGAGTCTACGGCTAGAATTATGAAACATAGAACATGCTTTAGCCTGATTTGCTGAATGCCGACTTTGTAACTGTTCTGTTGTTCTGTTGGGAAATTACGAATGAATAAATGAAAAAAATGAAGAAATACAAAAAAAAGTTTAATTTTTTATTATATATTCAATCAACTACGTTCAAATAATTAGGCAAAATAGTGCTTAATTCTGGCTTTTTTCATGATTTTAGCAGAGAAAATAGCTTATTTTGTGTAACCTATGATCACTAAAAATCTTTCCTTTTTTATCATTTTTAATATCGTTTTATTTTTCTGTTTGTTCTACATGGTCGTTAGAAGTACCGGTACTGTCAATGGTTTATATGATAACTAAAATAACTGATATCATTTTGATCCTTTTAATTTTAACGAGCGAAGACTGTATCAATGCACGATCCACCACGAGTAGTCGATAGAGCGAGATTTGTTTTGAACTGTAATCCGAACACGTTTCTTCCATAAACTGGACCGATCGGCGATTTTCAGGTTATTGTGTTTTTTCAACAACTTTCTAAAATCTCTGCTCCTTTAGGTGTGTAAGGCGTCAAATTCAATTCAAAGAAATCTTCAATACCGTCAATGCTAGTGCTAGGTGAAATGTAAACCGTTACAATCAATGCCTGCTGACCATTGATAGTGCTTTCGATAACACAGATATCACCGCACTCTTCGTTTACTGGGGCAGACGAGCATTACCGAGGCGCGGTCCAGGATCGACTAAATCAAATGATTACGTAATACGTGCATTCAAATGCACTCACTTGATAAACCCGTTTGTCCTGCTACAGTGGTCCGCCGAACGGTTTATCGAATTTCATGGGGTAATTTGTTGAAGCCGCGAATTGAGAATTTCCAACAGCTCGGCTCCAACCATGCCAACCTCGTCTATGAATAATGCGCTGAAAACCTGTTTGTCCTACTACAGTGGTATTCTTATTGTAAGCGCGCTACTTTCGTCTCCCTTCCTGCGTAACGTTTTCGGGAGGTTAGGTCACGGCTACAGCATGTTCCATGGTAAAAAAAAAAAATGAATCGGCCCCTTCGATGCAAAATATTTACAGAACTGAAACAATTTCATACTCAGTGACTGAAGTCATACGTTTTTTTTTTCCTTTTTTTTTTTTTTTTTTTTATGGGTACGCTAACGAAGAGCAACTCAACCAAGGAATCTAAGTAATGGCTCAAAAGGAGAATAACATATTAGATTTTAATATGATGCGAAATTGAATGAATGAAAGAAGCTAGAATAGGAACAACTGACAAGGAAGGAAATGAGAGAACATAAGAGTCATTGTACAGGAAGACCAAGATCCAGAAGCTGAGAATAGAAGAGAAAACGTTCTGAAGAAAGTGAGGAACATTCGAAGAAGACGTGATTGATAACACGCAGAAAAAGGAATCTTCTGGGTGAAGAGGGCATCGCGGAGACGAGACGAGGGAAAAACGATAAAGTGACGAAGGGAGAAATGTATGACCGAAACGAAGACGACATATAACGGTGATCAGTGGACGACAAAGGGAAGGAAATATGTCGAACCATCTAGTCAAAGACGGTAAGGGCGGAACGGAAAGATAAAATCGGATTGGAGAAAAGGGAAAAATAAATATCCTTCCATAATGTAATATGGAACACTGTCTGGATATATGATTAATATTGTGAGCGGGAAATTTATGAAGAGGATGTCCCCGTTGGAAGCTCCTGAGCGAGCCAAGGAATCAGCCACCTCATTACCCTCAATTCCAGCATGGCTAGGAATCCGCTTTAAAATTCATTTCTTTCTTAACTAAATTACACCTAAATAAACATTATTTCCGCAAAATCTTATTCTTCAATTGTTTTAGCTTAACGAAATTTCGTGACCGCAGAGCGCTCAAAGTTTTTGCATTACTTCTGCTTGGCGTTATATTCTGCAAACGATTTTTTTGACATAATTGTTTCATATAGCGCAACTGATCTTTTTCCGGCTACTTTTTCTTAAATCATCAGTTTCTGTAAATGTTTGCTTTCCTCGTAATGTACTTAAAATACTTCACTTTACTAACGGTTAACTATCTTTGCGTTATACGAGTAATAAATGCTTTACAAATTGTGCATTTTACTACCGAAGATAAATCTTCATACAGTTTCCGTTACCATGTCTCAATACCTACGCTACATATTCACAAATCATAATAGCATTCTCAGGTGTTCGATGTTAGTGCGTTCATATTAATCAACCCTTTTAAATTCCCATATCCTTTTCGGAAAGTAATACACGGTGAATATGTGATAATTTTTCCTATATTAATTTATAAAATGAAAAGACACGAAATAGACTCAAGTTACATATTTAGACATCACTCGAAAAAAATGTTTAATTTAAAAGATTTCTGTGAAAGTCGTAATGAAAATCTTATTAATGTTTTGTCATAATAATAAAGTAAATAAATTTATATTCGTATTTACACATAATAAGATACTTCTTACGAAGTTAATTTTCAGTTACATCATTTAAAGTATAAACTGCGTCCGAAGGTGTGAATATGGGATGTTTTTAATTCTCAAAGACGAACCTATAATAGATTTTTAATTTTATTAAATAAAACAAAAATTAAAAATGAAAAATATATTTGGAATTTTTACGGAATAAAACGAAAATCACCGGATCCTTCATATAAGCGGTAAACATTTAAATTGTGATGGCAAAATTAATTTTCGTCATACGCAAGTAAATGAATAATCAGTACAACGAATGAAATTAAAAAAATTCCTAGACATATCTTCTTCTTCTTATATCCATTTGACTGTTCTCAGTCGTTGGTAGCAACCATGGCGACGATTTCTTGATGTAATGTTCGGTCCCTTGCCGTATGGAATAATTCTTCTACCTTCATAGACGTCCATTTCAGAATATTATCAAGCCAGGAAATATACCATTGCGATTTCTACTGTTTCCTTTTGTGTTCCTACATTTTAGTCGATAAATGCAACCATTTCTAAAAAAAAAAATCGTGTAATTCAAGTTTAAGGATTATAATCTCACTCTTTTTTATTTATTAATTTCACGAATTACAAACAAATAACTGATATCGAGGCGAAATATGAAAAAAACAGCAAACGAATATTAATGCACAAATTCACTCAACACACGACGGATTTCATAAAACTTCATTAGTTCCACTTGAACACGTCGGTAAAACGAATTTAATATCGATAATAAGTATAGATTTTATTTGTTACGTTTTCATCCTGGATTCCACTCATTCAATTGCAGTAGTTTCGCGAAAATAATTTCCAATTTCTGTGCAGGAAACGGAATCTTGACCCCGGAGTCCGATTCGAAGTTAATTTAAACCAATTTTTCTGCTTCAATGAATTGACCGTTATACTTTCCTGTTGGCGGCCACTAGCTCCAATTACATTTATGTATTCTAATAAAAGTATTATGAGTACGAAATATAAAAATTATACTAGAAATTAATTTTACCGGTAATACGATCAATGTTATCGACCGCCTTATGAAAACCAAGACTCAGCGGAATTCGAGCGAAAAATGCCCATCTCTCTGTATGTTTTACCTGTGAACCGAAAAACTATTTTCGCAACACGTCGCGGAATGTCTCTGACCATTCTCGCCAGCAGTGCTACTGTTGTTTCTTTAATTATACTGAAAATTAATCATTCTTTACTTCTCTCTTATTATTTTCGGTTCGCTCTGTTGCCTTCTCCTTATTGCTCTCTTCACGTTACTGTTACTCCCTATATTTTTGATTCTAATCATATCTTTTTTGCATGTTCTGCTTTCTTCAACGAATGATCTCTTCTATACGCCCAACTTTGAGCTTTGGGTCTTCCTATTTCTTATAACGCAACCTAAATTCTTTCGTTGTTTATTGTTTTCTGGTGTTCTTTTGCTATTGGTTGTTTAATTTTCTAATTTAGTTTATCATGTTATTAAGTCAAGGCTGGCGGGGTACCCAAGTGAAAGAAAGCAAGCAATGATTAATATACTTATCATATTCTTGTCCTGATGTTTTTGAACTTGGCTCATCTTCAGCTAAAAATTAAAAAAAAAAAAGAAAAAAGGGAAAAAAAGAAACAAAAAAAACATAATCAAAACTGCGTAATCGCAAAAATTATAAACTCAACTAAGTTATATTAGATGAAAACAAAAAGACAATCACAACTATGTATTCACACGCAGTTTAGAACATACACTTTTAAACACCGTTCGAATACGTATTACTGATTGCGTTTTGATTTTCATCTAACATAACTTTCCTCCCGATAAATTTATCCCAATCGCTAAATTCTTACATTAATGATTAGTATTTTCAGGTACGCTTTGAACATGAACTTTCTAAGATTCACTCTGTCTTTTTAATGTTGGTGAACCTACGCTGTATTTACTATATACCGCCGATTTCTCATCAACAGAAGGTGTACATGTGGCTACACTCACGGATAATACGGCCTTACTTTCGTGAAGCGCGGATCCTAACACTGCCAGCGGTAATCTGTAGAATGCATTGAACAAAGCAGAACACTGGTTCCAAAAGTGAAACATAAAAATAAATGAAAATAAATCTGTTAGTGTCCAATTTATTAATAGAAGAGTGACGGTTCCATCTGCTAAAATCTGTAATACAGTAATACCAATTTGCAACAAATGTTAAATACCTAGGGGTGCACTTGGATAGGCGACTGTCACGGAGGCAAAATATTGATAAAAAAAAGAAAGAAATTAATACTGGAATTAAAAAATTAACCGGCTTATAGGTAAAAATAGTGCGTTGACATCGGATAATAAACGCTTGCTATAGACTACTTTCATTAGACCAATTTGGACATACGGGGTACAGCTTTGGGGCTGTAATAAACCAACAGATATAAAAATGATCCAAACAGTTCCGAATAAAATCTTGAAGACGCTAACAAGCGTATTCTGGTATCTAACCAATGATTGCTTTACGTAAAGATTTGAGCGTTCCATACGTGGCTGACAATTCGGAGACACGCAGGCAGACTGAAAGGTCATCCGGACAATTTTGCTGTACAATTGTTGGACAAGTGCCCTGTGATGTGCGAAGTCTAAGACGCCGTAAATAGATCTTTTGTAGTGTCACGTAAACTGGGTGAATTCCGGTGGGTGCTCTTCCTTTCATGACAGTTCAAAATTTCGCTAAGTAGCTTTGAGGGTGTGATTGTGATGTAAATAAAAAAAAAAAAAAGAAAAAAAGATATAATATAACTCGATTGAGTTTTGAGAAACTGCGTAGTTTTAATTACGTTTTCCCCAACATTTTTTTCCCCTTTTTTAGTTATAGATACGGAAGCCTCAAAACGTTGTGATAAATATGTAATAAGTATATTAATATTTCATCATCGTTTGCTAATGCGAGTAATATAATTTACATTTTTTATTTTTTCCTTCTTTTCATCAAATTCTGCGGTAAAATTTAAACATATAGCCTATATTGACAGAAAAAATGTTTTTTCACCTTGTTACGAAAATCAGATGCAACAATCGAATTACAGAAAACTTGGAATTTTACAGCGAAATGAAATGTGATAAATTGGAAAATGAAAAATGTGTCGAATGTGCTTTGGCGGTGTTTTTACAGCGGCATGTAAACGGTAGCTAATAAAATCTAGACAACGCGCTGCTCGCCTTGTTTAGCGAAATCGACATTACATGTGTATCATTCGTCCCTATAAAATGGGGTTCATGTTGCTATTCGTGAGCGTACACTAATTTATTCAAATTACTGTTATTCGACAAGCACTTTTCAAATATCCAAAAAGAGTTCCTGAGATCGCTTATCAGTACACTACTACCGAACACCATCTAGTGTGCAAAGCGAGAAATAGTATTTAATTATTATAGTACAGTTAAACCAACAGATAGCGCCATAAACTCGTACTTCTCTCGATACATTATGTATTTGAGATAACGGGGTAGATAAATACATATTCGATAAAATAACTGATAACGCTACAGTTGTTTAAGAGCCTCTTGCACTTTATTAAAGTTGTTATTATCAAATGAAGTCTAAATTTATTTGTTTTTAAACGAAACCGCAGTTATATTAGTGAAATTATTAAATATCTATTTCAATGGTAAATGACGATCTAAATGAAATATACATAAGCTAAGTACATAACTCCTTTTACGTTTAAGCTACATAAAATTTAAAAAATGCCGCTTATTCTACAACTGATATTATTAGCCCGCAGAAATCTTCTAATGAAAATAATGCTAATGTATAAATAACGGTTAAAATATTCGCGGAAAAACCTAACTCAGTAATGTCCAAAAAAAGAAAAACGCTATTTTTATTTTTCAATGCTTAAGATCTGTTTAAAAAGTTTTTGAATTATTCCTCGCGCAAAGTTTTAGATCATGATTACAAGAAAAACGCATTTGAAATTTTAAACAAAGAAAAATGATAGTTTTGTTATCTACTGATTGCAAACTTACTCGCTGTTCCTAAAAATAACCTTTGAAGTATGCATTTTTTAACAAATGCTGCTCTTCATGACCTGATGAATCTTTTACAAAGTATCAAGATCACAGTATTTTTCCCTCTCCAATTTCTACTTGTAATTTTTAGCAGTATACTTAATACAACGTGTGCGAAGTAGTGTAGGCGATGAACAATTTCCTATTTAGCTAATATATATTTATATGCAAAATAAATTACACTTGCTATAGAATTTTTTTTGAGGTTTTAAAATTAACATCAGAAATGTATGGAAAATGAAGTGTATTATGTAAATATTTAACTTTTCATACCTGGTGGCAGACAATGACATTCTGCAGCACCGATAGAAGAAGGATTTATTCAGTTATGGGGAAGCTAACGCGCTGGGATGATCTGTTTGCGGTCAGTTATTCGATACTGTTTCTCCTTTATATATATTTCCTTTAATCTCTTTTATTCTGTAGACAACTTTAGAAATATAAACCTGATTGTAACACCGCGGACACCGTTTTAATGTAAATGGCCGGTGCTGAAGGTATTAGAATCTTTATACCTTCTAGAAGCTACGTGTGGGATCGAAATTTAAATTCAAAAGTTACTTCAATCGATAGAAAATCAAAGTAAACTATAACGAAAAAAAATACACTCTTTAAAATTTACGCAATAATTAATATGATTTCTCATTTCTACATATGTTTTATAATAAATTGAATAAATGACAATAACCAGAAATATATTATTCAATTACAAAAATACTGTACCAACATATTTTGTAGCAATAGCTGCAACATGTAGAATATTATTTTACTTTATTAAATATTAATCACGAATGCCAAATGATGTACTTACACTTTAGCTATCAGATCCGTATTAAATTTAATTTTGAATATGTTTGCATGGTCGGCTTGTTATCCATTAACTCATTTTAAAAACTATTAGAATTCTAAATGTTCTATACTTAAAATCGATGCGATCTCTTCTCATTCTTATAGAACGATGAGAAGCTGGAATTTTTTAGCCCCCGGGCTGCCATAGAATTTTTCCACCATTAATAAAAACCTTTGACCAACAAAATGCCTCAGAAATTAAATATCCTTCAGTAAAACTAAAATCAAAAAAAAAAAAAGAAATATGGACGACTTAAGTCGACTATATGTGTATATAAAGCCAGCTGCAAAATGTTCTCTCTTTTAAGTTACTCAATGTGTCAGAGTCAGTAAAATTGTTTAATTTTTACTCTACAGAATGTAAAAATATTCCAATAATGCGCCGTGATGCAAGCCCTCCAAAAAGTTCATTGGTCTCTGATTCCTTAAACTGACTTAAACTCACTAATAAATCAATTAAAGAAATCCCGTAATCAGAGGCATTATTTACCGTATAAACTAGCCGAAATAAATTACGGGAACTTCTTTTAGTGGGCTTTCGGCCTTATTCCGGTTATCGACGGGATAATGCTGTCCACTCTGCAGTCATTCTCTTGACACCATCTGAATTTCTTCCACTCGTTGTATCGATTTGTTTACTTATTAACTACTGCGCGATGGAAATAGCGAAAATGAATATAACTATGTTTCATTATAGTACATAACGTATATATAGAGCGTGCGCGGGAATGTACGTGCGTTTTCGCGGCGGTTATCGTGGCTGCTATCGCAGCGGCGGACAGTGGTCGGGATGTATAAGCGGGGTTCAAGTTAGTTTCCAGGTCCTATCTATGTGGTAATAGAAGAATCGTGCGAAAGTCCCTGCAAAAATGGGGCTCTAGATGGTCCGAATTAGCGACGGCGATATCCCTTTGTTCTTCTACTTTAAGTAATAAAAATATGGACTGAAATCTATTTAGAGGACTTCTTACAAATAAGACTGATGTAAAATTCAGACTAAAAAAACAAATGATATTGATTTAGCCGTAAATAATTTTACTAAAATAATTCGGAAAACGCAGTGTAAATTACTTTCAAAATTAAAACATTTATAAAAGAAATACCATGTGCAATTAAGATAAGGAATATGGTTGTAAATGAGAACAGCTAGAAAACAGTGCCACATTTCTCATAACTTTCAAAACTGAAATACCTAAAAAAATACTATATGATATTAAAATAAGAATATGTTAAGAAAAGAAGAATAGCTAAAAAGTATTTACATATCCCTAGCAGTATTAATGATAAAAACTCATTCAATTGCATTAGCAAAAAATTGAAGCGATTGATTCAGACGATTAAATGAGGGTCATTCAATAACTGTGTACAGATGTTATCTCCAAACAGTGATACAAGCTATTCACTGAAAAAAGGTCGCTCGTTATCTGAAAAAGTCGCTATCTTACCAATCAGTGATTAGATCTGATTTGGATATTTGAGCTAGAAATGACGAAGAAAAAGCCAAAGTCGTCGCGTCCAACATCTTTCTACAGTGTTCATGCCTGGATATTAAACTAAACGAAACACGATCATCCACTTTACCTCTTTAGAACTTGTTACAATCATAGGATTATTACTTACACCTCAAAAAAGCTCCTAGAATAGATTGCATCACAGCAAGAATTATCAAAGAGCTATCATGTAAAGGAATACTTCTGCTTACATATATCTGCAATGCTGTGCAGTATGCAGTGGAGAGTAGCGAAGATAATAATGATATTAAAACCTGGAAAATCGCCAGAATTCTCATCATCCTATCAACCAATGTCTTTATTATCAATAATGTCCAAAATAATTGAAAAAAATTATTTTTGAAGTGCTTAAGACTCACAATTATTGCGAATAATATTATTCCGGATTTCCAGTTTGGGTTTAGGACATTCGACAGTTGAATAAGTTCTTCATATGGGATACCAGATTTAACGTGTTTTGGAAGAAAAGATGTACTGCCCTTGCGCTACTCTTTGATGTCACGCAGGCGTTTGACAAAGTTCAGCATGAAGGTTTACTGTAGAAGTTGAACCTGCTTCTCCTAGGTAACTATTACACGCTGATAAAATCACATCTAGAAGACCGATCCTTTCAGGTATAGTTCAATAAAACTAAAATCTCTATACAATAAAAGCTCAAGGTAGTATCCTTGGATTATATTATATTTATTTTATATGCCAGATGTGTCAGCAGTGTCAAATGCATCAACAGCACAATGTTCACAGATGATACTGCTGTTCCATCTAAGAGTAAATCTCAAGTAGATGCTACTGGTAATCTATAGGGAGCTATAAATAAACTAATTGCCTGGACAGCTTGTTAGAAAATAAGATTGAGTGAAATGAAATCTACATATGTGTAGTCTTTGTATTGGCAAAACTGCTTATATTCCAGTGATATCAAACGGTCTAGTGATCCTGCAATCTGATACGGCGAGATAATTAGGAATGCACTTAGATATGGACTGCCTGGAAATCTTATGTAAAGAGGAGAATTGAAAAAATTAAACTTTCTTCGAAAAAATTGTATTGCTTCCTAGGTATTAGGGTTTAAATTCCACCTTAACCTTGCAAATAAAAAACTTCCGTATCTGGCAATGATCAAACGCATCTTATGGTGTTCAATTATGGAGTTGTATTAAGCCGACTAATAGGAAGGAAGTTCAAGTAGCTGAAAACAAATCACTCTATTCCATTACCAGTGCATACATAAGAAATCACACCATACAATTTGCAGATTGAAAGTCAACAAAGTTACTGCTTAGTTTGCTTCAAAGCATCAGCACATGAATCTAGACTTGGTGCTATTGTTCGATGCCGTACCCTTGGTAGTAGACCACTTAATCGTCAGAAATTATAATATTTAATTGTATAATTTTAACTATATATCCAATATCGCATAAATTAAAATACTATTAAGCTGGTAGTAAATACTCTACATATATTGCAATTGCTTATGCATCCATATGCGCCATTGTATATTCTAATGTTGAAAATATCATAAACGACTAAAAAGACCAGTCCTGATACAAATAATTAAAAAAAAAACAAACAATATATATAAGTAGGGTGCTTTTATTCATACTGGGACAGTGGACGAGGGTGTGAAGGGGGGAACAGCAATTGCGGGGGAACCAGTTCGATCCCATTGCACAAAAAAAAACGAGTTATGACGCAATAAAACAACAACAACAACAAAACCAGAACTAGGTCAATGAACGAATGGATGATGACGACGATGACGGTGATGTAGCATGTTGTTCACCTTCACCCACTATCACTTTTCCCCCACAACCCCCCGCATCCCCTCGACAACGATGGAAAATTCTAGAAAATGCTACTGCGATCTGTGTATGCGCGCGCACCATCAATTAAATAATAATAATAATAATCTACTAATAAGTCGATTTTCGTTATTATATTTATTAAAAATAATTAACTATTCGCAATGTACCGCGCTTTTCCCCCTACACAATCTTACATAGATATTCGTTATTATTACATAGTTTGCTGTCTTTAAAATTTGAAAATTCTTTATTCAGAGGAGAAGGAAGGGGTAAAATCTCTGGAAACTGCTTAAAACGTTCGAATTTCGATACTTAGAACTCAAATTTTAAAAGAATTTTTTCTAGCACGTTCCCTTCTTACACTTTATTTTTAAAAAAATTTGTAAAATCGCATAATATTGCGATAGTATTAACGGAGAAAGATGTGTTCGAGTGTACTGCAAGTTGTAATAAATCGAGAGGAACATGATGATGATGACGCGGTTATCAATGAAGCTATGCAAATACTATCTACATTATTATTATTATACTTTGTTTCTACCTTACGCAACATTGTACACACGCACATTCCAGATCGCGATGAATAGGATGCTTTTGATTTTACTTTACGCAACATTATACACACGCACATTCCAGATCGTGATGAATAGGATGCTTTTGCTTTGACTTTACGCAACATTGCACACACGCACATTCGAAACTGCGATTAATAGGAAGTTAGCAGTGAACCAGTACGAATACTATTTACATTATTATACATTGTTTTTTCTGTACGTAACCTCGCATGCACGCACGCACATTTCTGATCATTATGAACAGGATGCTAGCAGGGAAATACTATCTACATTATTATTACGCAGATCGGTTAAATCTTTTAAATTATCCCTCTAACGCGTATTGAAAATCATGAACACCTCCTCACTAATCGAATAAATAATAATAATAATTTACGAATAAATCGATTAATTGTTATATTTTCCTATTAAAAAATAAATAATTAAATATATTAAAAAGTAAAAATTTTTTGGTATACCTCTCATAGCCTAGTGGTTAGTTATATGAATCCTGTTAATTACCTAACGTTTCGAGTTCTAAATCACCTTAATCAGACGAAACTGGAAATATTGTCATCGTATCACAAGCTATATCTTAGTATACAAATGATGCTAACACCTTATCCGCTATGTCGAGGGTACACTTACATTAATTTTACGCAAATTCCTATTTAAAAAATTATTTTTTATAGAAAATCTACGATATATTAATTTCCTAATGAATATGATCTGGAAGATGATGGAAGAGAGAGGGGGTGAATTAATTATAAAGTATCCGTATAAAATTAGTATAAAAAGCTACGTTTTATGGATTAATTTTTAGTCTTTATACGATAATTTACTAAGTTACATATGTTGTTGTTGTGTTAACACTCGCATTAATTAAAACTCTTTCATTCCATGTTCGTTAATAGTTACGTGTTACTAGCTCTTTCCATCTATTTTTTCTACTATAATAATTAATAAAATGGAACCATCACAATCCACCTCGATATCTAACACCAACGATGCTCAACCTAGCAAAGTCGATGTCGGTAATAATGTTATATTCAAATTTTACAACGATCTATTCGGAGAAGATGAAGCAATCAATTTATCCGTTAAATCCTTCGATATCAACTCTGAAAACACTACACCGGAAAAGAAGGAGGAGGAAAATATCGAAACCAAGGTAATTGGACTACAACGAGAATTACCTGAGAAGATTAAACATCGCAATGCTGTAGTATATGTACACGATCCATTCGATATAGCTGATGTAAAAAGTTTCGCTTTCGCAATATTAGCAAAATTTGCCTACCCACGACACTCGATAACTAAGCTTCGAATATTAGAAAGAATTTACGATTTTCAAAATATCATGGAATCTGGAATTAAAACTATTCGCGATATTATCGATTTTGAAGACAGAAACGGTGTTAGCGTTAATTTGTATAAACTAACAATTCCTGATTACGTAACACAGTTTGAATATAATATCGATCCTGTGAAGGTTACCGTGAAATATGTAAATAACTCTAACTGGAGAAAACATACGAATATTATTTATTGGCGTGGAGAAAATGATGGATTATATCATTTTGCATGGATAAAGAATTTTTCCCGATTAATGCGATTACAAAGAAAAGGAAGATTTTTTTGTTTAAAATGTATCGATTCGATTCCATCGGAAACAGCGCATGAAAATATAAATTGCGGAAATTCCGACTACAGATGGATATCGAAGTTGTAATAGACGTGTAAATTATACATAGTATATTATTTTAATTAGTTTGTAAATTAACTTATAATATGAGATGTTATGTTGTTTTAATACATAGTATACGATGTTGAATAGTTGTGAAATATTTTATAAATTATATTTATCTTATGAGAATATACGTTGTTTTTAAAAAATGTTATCATCTCTTTATTCCTTATATGGTATGTAAAACGAGGTGTAGATTTAATTAAAAGTAGCATTAAAACTATTTCGAAATATATGTATTTAAAAACGTTTTACGAACGAAATCTTGCATAATGCATATTAATTCTAAAACTATACATTTTACGCAGGTTTTCCATTCACTTCTAGGTCATTTTAAAAAGTGCGTATTTAAAAACGTATACAGGTGGTAGGTGAAGGAATCTTAGATAATAAAGATCAATTCTACGATTTCACAGAATTTGAAAAAAACTATTACAAATTAATGATTAATTCCCTTTTTGGAAAGACTTTGCAAAACA
The DNA here is from genome assembly GCA_039619475.1 of Icerya purchasi. Classification (NCBI taxonomy): domain Eukaryota; kingdom Metazoa; phylum Arthropoda; class Insecta; order Hemiptera; family Monophlebidae; genus Icerya; species Icerya purchasi. Next base: position 546,831,524 of record CM077115.1, read on the forward strand.
TTCGAAAACAGTTAAATATTAAATTAGTCACCGATAAAGTAAGATTTAGTAAATTAGTAAATAAACCCTCTTTTAAGGACCGCACTATATTTATGGAAAAACCATTTTTATGCGCCATACATCAAAATCCCACTAAACTATTATTTGATAAGCCATTATATGTAGGTATGTCTATTTTAGATTTAAGTAAAACAACTATGTATAAGTTTCATTACGATGTTATGCTACCGATGTATGGTGTAGATAGATTAAAATTACTATATACGGATACAGATAGTTTAGTGTATAATATTAAAACAGTGGATGTGTACGAAGATATAAAGAATAATATCGACTACTTCGACACATCAGATTACCCAGCTTCGCATAAATGTTTTTCCACTAAAAATCGTAAAGTTTATGGGAAATTTAAAGATGAATTGTCAGGAATTCCCATTCAAGCGTTTGTAGGTTTACGGTCGAAAGTCTCTACAGCGTTAAAATAAACGAAGATAATATTATAACTAAATGTAAGGGAATTCCTTACAATGTCACCAAAAACGAAATTACTTTTGATAATTATAAACATTGTATTTTTAATAATAACGAAATTAGTAACGTAAATTATAGAACTGGGTATTCTATTCGTAGTAAAAACCACAAATTATACACTGTAAAACAGAAAAAACTCGCTATATCCGGATTAGATGATAAGCGTATAGTTTTAGCAAATAATATAGATACATTAGCTTTAGGTCATGTAGATTTAGAAAATGCTACCAATGATGATGTAAATGATGATGATATTGCAGGGGAAGAGGAACGATCACCTCCGAAACGTGCGCGATTAGATTAAGATTTTTCAATATTTTTTTTTACTTTTTTTCACATTTTTCATTGTTTTTTTAATTTTTTCACATTTTTTTCATTGTTTTTTACTTTTTTTCGCATTTTTCATTGTTTTTTTACTTTTTTCTTATTTTTTCGTTATTTATATTATTAAGTCTGTATATATTTGTAAATTATTTCGTAGTATAATACGTGATATATTGTGAGAATGTAAAGAAAAAAATACATATATTATATTCGTAAATAATTTCATTTATTTAAAATTTACAATGATAAAAATAAATTTAAAACTTAAACTAAAAACATTAACAATTACAAAAAACCTTTTCTAAAATAATAATAAAACTATAAAAATCTTTCTATTACATAAACTTTATACAACAATGTTAGTTTAGATTACGATGTTGTAGGTAAACTTATTGTAAAACTTAAACTAAAAACATTAACAATTACAAAAAACCTTTTCTAAAATAATAATAAAACTATAAAAATCATTCTATTACATAAACTTTATACAATAATGTTAGTTTAGATTACGATGTTGTAGGTAAACTTATTGTAAAACTTAAACTAAAAACATTAACAATTACAAAAAACCTTTTCTAAAATAATAATAAAACTATAAAAATCATTCTATTACATAAACTTTATACAATAATGTTAGTTTAGATTACGATGTTGTAGGTAAACTTATTGTAAGTGCGATTTTAGATTTTCCATCGTTAACCTTTTCGAGTGTTACATTTTTATTCGCGTCATATAACGATTTGAAAGGAGAAGGTTGACCTTCATTTAAATCATACCATTTCGATAGTACAAAGACGTTCCTTAACGAACATGCACTATTATTCGAGCTGTTTTTATGATGATTACACTTTATTAAATTCGATACACCTCGGTATGTGATAATATGTAATTTTCGCAAGTTTGGTGTACCGCATGTTTTTTCCATATCAAATATTTCATACGATTGGAGATTAGAAGTGCATTGATCTATTAGTTTCGATAACGTTTTAATTTTTTCTTCTCCTTTAACATATATTTCTACCGGCTGCAATGTTTCTAACATCTCCATCAAATCGTGATATAAGTAATGATATTGACGCGTTCCATACTCCCACGGAATATTATGATAATGCGAGATCAACCATCTATTTGTTTTCTGTATATGCGAAGGTAGACTATTCCATTCATAAGGAGGAGTATACACTTCGTGTAAATAATATTTCCCATTTACACTTAGTATTACCATTTCTTTAATAATATCTTCGCACTCGCTATTTCTAAAACATTGAATATCTAAAATAATTTTATTCCTGTCTTTTTTCATTTTTTTCCCGATACAACTAATTACGTTGGTTCTATTTAACGAGAACAAAACAGGAAAAAAAGACCGAGTTTACCGTTATCAGAAGTGAAACTGATTGAAAAATTGTTGTACAAGGGTTTTTATATGTTTTTTCACATTTGTAAAATATCATAACCGGTACTCTTATCGTGTATAATTAATGCGTACGCGGTTGTATTAGCAGGTATATTTTTAGATGAACGAAAATCTACACGAATCTGTAGCGGACTATTATCCATTAATATCTCATTTTGAAATACACACGGTATAACGAATAGTGTGTAACGAGATAGAAAATCTTCTACGTTGATAGCCGGGTGAGGAGTTTCTCGCGCATAATACATTGTTTGAAATTTTACGTAGGATAGATAGAGAGCGGCAACTTTTTTCTTTTCAAAATCTAACATCAACGGTTCGTACGGGTAGCGAATGGAATTTATGTACGCGCTTAATTCTATAATATCAACGTGATCGAATATAGACGCGTTTTTCGTTAGATTATTCTGTTTATCAATCTGAAATGCTAGCACGATGTAACGAGGACGTTCTATCGCTGATGTAGTTTTGATTAGCCAACTGTGATCTGATGTAGTTGGTAAACTCGGTTGCTGATATAGTGACCAGGTGCGAAATTGAATTGGAGCGTATTTCGTTCGCTTGATTCGAGTTAATAGTGCAACCTTCGCTCTATCGCTAATCTTAATAAACGGTACATTCCAAGCAACCGTATGCAAAGTTAAATGAACGGGTTCATCTTTCGCGGCTATAAAAGCGTTCTTATCCGTGCTAGCTCTAACCAGAATAAGCTCTTGAGTGCTTCTTTGTATAGTCTTCCATGAATCCGAATAGGAAACGTAATGGAATGACGAATGAGAATTCAGTTGTTGTTGTTGATGTTGATGTTGTTGCTGTTGATGTTGTTGCTGTTGTAGTAGTAGATGCATCAGTGGTGGTGACGTTTCTGGTGAAAGATTTCAAATCGTTCGAGTTCAATCCGCTAGTGCTGTATGTACAGTCTGAACGAATATTTTCCGAACTTAATAAAGTTTTAATAACGCATGTAATGCCCGGCAATCTGGTTATATCCATTACATTCCCGTTTACTTCATAGCGTAAATCGGAAAATAGAAAAAGCGGTCTACCTAGACAAAATTCGAGTGCAGGTGATACGCGCCCCTCGATCGTCAGGTAACTCTCCGACGGTAAGGTAATTACATCTTTTTGCTGTATCGGAATACGTATTTCATCGTTCGATCCGAATTTCGAACTGGAATATGGTTTATGCGTGTGATAATCCAAACCAGCGATTGAATCATCCATGTATGCGTTACTTCCATCGATTCTTAGAATATTTTCCATTTTTTATATATTTTCTTTTTTTTTTTCTTCGTTTTATCAATTTACTTTATCACTTTGTATCCTAAAGATTTTAAAATACGTATACTTTTCTTCGATAATTGTTTCTTTCCTTCGCTATTTATACTTTTTTCTTTAGAATATGATGATGGTGGTGTTGATAATGATGATGAATAGTGCGAGGAGTGAGGTAGAGATGAAACTTCTTTATATACGTTGATTATGCTTTTATCGTATATTACAAGCATAATATAATACTATAAAAAAACGTATGAAATAATGATGATGATCACGCACCTAGCGGTAAAGTTGTTAAATGCAAGTTTATTATAACTTCTTCGTTATCGAAATCAATTAATCGACCGGTTTGATCGGTTATATATATATTTATATCTGAGAGATAAACGGTAGATACTGGTAAATATATAATCGATATAGGATATTCAACAATTTTATAACCCGCCGGTACATTCAAAGGAAATGAATATATAATATGCGTAGGTGATCCGTTTATATATCCTCCGGCAGCTATATTACAGTTTACATTAAGTACGTTAATAGATGATATCTGAATAGTGTTAGGACTGGTGTGAATTTTATTCGCTTCTAAAACGAGGTGTTGTTTTTCTTCTCCGCTAAATCCGAGTAACGATCCGATACTTTGTGTATAAGCGTTCGAAAAAACTATGTAATATTTACTCTTCAACAAGCATCGTAACGTACGTTCATCCGCTTTTAATACGATAGTATCGTCCAAGTTCTGTTTTAAATAGTCTTCTATATCGGTAATTTCGTAACATCCTTCCGGTAGTTGAATAGATTTCACTTCTCCCTTTTTTCAAAGATGATGTTCCCTCGTAGTAGTATAACATGTTACATTCCTTCGTTATATTACGAATTGAATTATAACTAGTAAATGAAACCATTCCGATAGTCCATCTGTAAGCTTCGTTTAATACTAGTGGAAGAAATATCGTATTGGTTATATTTCCATTTTTTCCGCACAATTGAAATAAATACGATGACATATCGTTCGATTAGTAAATAATGAAAATTTTTTTATTTTTTACACTATATATGAATCGTAATTACGTTATTATCGAGGTTATTTATATTATTTCATTATATTTCTTCTTCTTTTATCTAGTTCTGATATCGATGCTGGTAATGCGTTGCATAGAAAACGTAAACATAAAGCTCCGCAATTTACCGTATTATACTTTTGATACGCGTTTCGATTGTATAGAATCTCTATATTAGGATCGTATCGATGAAAGTATTTAATCATCTCCGAAGGTGGTGATAGGTTTCCAAAACTATTAAAATATTCTACGCGAAGCCCTCGCTTTCTGTATGCTACCCAATGGGTTCCAGATCCAGTTTTCGAGTCGAGGTTAACTATAGCTGATTCATTATAGTGCGGTTTGGTGTGTGGTAATCCATTTCGATCGTATACATTTCTAAAGTAAGGTATACGTAATTTACGAGCGTACTTTAATATATCTATATTACGTAACGGGTAGTTGTTTGGTATGGAATTAACGTCGAAAAAAAATTTTTTTTCTTCTTCCTTCACGATTTATGTACAGTCCTAATCCGCTTCGGTAAGGACGTAAATATAGACCATTTCCAATCGATCTATCGATAGTTGAGAGTCCGCTTCCTGATTTGAAACTACGTCTGGCTTCGTTTACATCTTTTACCGCCTTCGATATAGTTGATACTGTAGCTGATATACCTCCGAGAGCAGCTGGTATAGGAATTAACGGTAGCGCACCTCCGGTCTTGTTAATTGGAATTATTCGCGGTGTATTCATTCCCGATACGATGTTATTCGGATTCTGATAGAGGTTTCGAACTGCATCGACAGCTTTTGCACTTCTACCGAGTATAGACTTTTCTTTACGAACGGCTTTACGCGCTGTTTTTAATACGTCTCGAAACGATAATTTTTTCTTCGATATCATCTTCTTCCGCTTTTGTACACCGCGACCAATGACTTTTCGTTGTCGTTGTCGTTGTCCTCGTTGTCGTTTCTTCTTCGATCCACTACCACTAGCGCAGCATCCGCTTCCAAGTGTTCGTTTAAGTTTCATCGCGTTCGTAGTTAACCAAGCGGCGGCTTTTTCTCCGAAACTACTATCTCCAGCTGTAACGCGTTCCCAAGCTTTATTTTCTAATACTTTATCAGCTTCTGCTCTCCGCTCGTCGTTCCCTTTATATATATTATACGCTATATCGTGTTCGCGACAAGCGCTATCTAACGGATTTTTACCGGGATCTCCGCGTTCTAATCGCTCCTTTAAACGTGTACCTGGACCGCAATATTGATATCCTCCGGCAATATGAAGTTCGAACGGTAATTTATCGATAATTTTATTAACTATAGATCCAAAACCAGCTCCACTACGTATACGTCTTTTAGTTTGAAAATTTCTTCTTCTTCTTCTTCTTCTAGTACTATCGTTTTTTATTCGTTTATTCATAACACTAGCATAAACATCATCATCTTCACGTTACTTTATATATAAATACCTTTACACTCCTCAACTCTTTGTATTTATATAGTTTTTTTCTGATTGTTCGCTCGCGTGTGTACGATGAAAGTGATAGCTCAATGAACTCGTTTACCGTTAAATAATGATGCATTATCATTGTTTGAAGCAGCAACAAATGGAGAAGGTAGTCATTTTAAACATAACGTTCTATTTCCGAACAATATACGTTGTTTAGTGGTAGGACCGAGCGGGTGTGGAAAGACTAATATTATGTTCACCTTATTAACTCATTCGAACGGTCTTCGTTTCGATAACGTATACATATACAGTAAATCGTTATATCAACCGAAATATGTGCTACTAAAACAACTATTTTCTCAACTACCGGAAATTGGTTATCATACCTTCTCTGATGAAAGTGAAATAGTCTCACCGGATGATATTAAACCACACTCTGTACTAATATTCGACGATGTTTCCTTGGATAGTGATCAAGCGATTATACAAAAATATTTTTCGATGGGACGACATAAAAACATCGATTGTTTCTATCTTTGTCAAACGTATGTAAAAATTCCGAAACATATGATTCGCGATAATGCAAATTTCCTAGTGCTATTTGCGCAGGATGATGTAAACCTACAACACGTCTATAAAGAACATGTGAATGGGGATTGTACGTATAAAACGTTTAAAAGTATGTGCGTACAATGTTGGCGCGAGAAATACGGATTTCTACCGATGGATAAGGAAAAACCTATAAATAGCGGAAGGTATCGATGTGGATTCGATCAGTATATACTAGTTAATCAGATTGATAACGACGATATTAAGAAGAAAAACGATAATGATGACAACATCATCTAAGTTAAATGATAATCATCGTTTCGATACATTGGGTCAAATTAACGATGAGATATGTGTTAAAAATGAACTAGATAAATTATGTGAAAACATCGCTAACAAGTATAGAGTGTTTAAAGATGAACGGGAAGCAATTGCTAAAACTTCAAGTCTTCTATTAGATCCGATTAGCAAACCGTTAACGGACATTCGCGATGTTGTTTTACAGCGGAGAACGGAAAAGCAGCGACAACGAGATCAAACACGTCAACAACAACAACAACATCACCACCCGTTTACAAAAGAAATTCCCGAAACATCAAAGATGACGATTAGTAAAGACGATAAGAAAAATTATCCGGAAGATGAGGAGGAGCAGGAGGAGGAGGAGGAGGCAGTTTCTGCAGAACAACAGCTTCTGTTGGATAGTATTACGTTCGATGATCCGGTCTTTGGAATGCGGGTAAATCGTCAAACTGGAGAAATAACTTTAGGAAAAGTACCAATTTCGTGGACGAATAAAGAATTATATTTGGATAATGGTTTGAATAGAAGAATGTACCCGTTAACATCGGGTTTACTTCATTTGTTAACGGTGAAAAAGATAAATAAATCGCGTTATACCGATGTGGACTTGCAAGTATATAAACAGTTACTGGAACGTAGCGGAGCGCATTTAAAATCAAACGGATCGTTAAAAGGAAATCGAACAAATTCGAAATATCGCGATATTATACAACCGTTATTTCGTACGGGTAATTACAAAAAGTTAGCTAGTAGTGCCTCTGCTAGATCTTTCATCAGTAGCGAAGAAGAAGAAGAAGATAAAGATATCGTGAAAAAAGGTGCTGGTGACAGTAGCCTGAATAGACAACGACGTATGGTATTATCAGCACCGCGCTACGAATATTGGGATGATCCAAACGAATTGGTAGAACGGTTGCAACTATTACTTGCAAGTAGAGCGAGTGGAAACACCGGATTGGATAATGAACTATTTTCCATAGAAGAAGAATTACTCGAAGGCGGATACATTCGTTCACCCGATGTCTAAATTAAACACTCCGAGTGTTAGCTTACAACGCGGTCCCGTTAACGAATTACATAGAGCGGCTTGTAAACACTATCAGAGACGATGCATACAACTATTAGGATTAAATGACCTTTGGCAAGGCGATCTAGTCGATCTTCGTCAATACGCACGTTTTAATCGCGGGTATAAATTCGTGTTAACGATCGTGAACGCGTTTTCGAAATTCGCATGGACAGTTCCGTTGAAAACAACGACCGGTATTGAGGTTTCGAAAGCTCTTGAACGAATACTCGCTACAAAGAACATCGTTCCACCGCGAAATTTACAAACCGATCGTAGTAGTGAATTTTACAATCCGCACGTACGCGCGCTCTTAAATCGATACAATATTAATCTGTACAGCACTTACTGGCCGCTTAAAGCTAGCATCGTTGAACGATTTAATAGAACGCTAAAGGGCTGGATGTGGAAAGAGTTTACCGTCAATAGTAATAAACGTTGGTTACCGATGCTGAAAGAGTTGACGCGAAAATATAATACGAAAAAACATCGATCGATAGGATTCGCTCCTGTAGATGTCACATCGAGTGTGCAGGAGACGGTTGCGAGAAATTTAGCAAAAGCGTGTGCAACAGCTACTCCACCTTCAGCTAAACGTTCGAGGAGGTTTACGATTGGTGATGTGGTACGAATTAGTAAAGTTAAAACGTTACTGGAAAAAGGTTACACACCAAACTGGACCGGAGAACTATTTACTATAAATAGCGTGCGATCTACTTTTCCAATAACATATACGTTAACAGATACTAGTGGTAAACCTATTGTCGGTACTTTTTACACGGAAGAATTACAGAAAACTGCTTACCTGGATGTATACCTAATCGAACGAGTTAGTCAACGTAAAGGTGGAAAATCGTTAGTGAAGTGGCTCGGATTTCCTAATTCGGAAAATTCGTGGGCAGATAACGCGAATTTAGCGAATATTTAATAATAATAATAATAATAGCGAATACATCAAGCAGAACAACTAGACGGAAACAATGCCTCTGCATAAGAGCGGAAAATATATGCCGGGAGGTGGTAGTGTAGCACCAGCTACTATCGAATTAGACGCCGGTGGAAATTATAATTTCAAAGGAAAACGTTTGTTAAATATTAATAACGTTCTACATCGAGATCAATTAAACGATAACGAAGTTGTAACTAAAAAACATTTACAGGAATCGCTCTCGATAGCTAATTTAAAAGATCGTGTTAAAGATGCTCTTGCAGATAGCGTTTACATACAATCGAATTATGTAAGTTTTCTATCTAAACGATTGGTGAACCTTAGTGACGGAAAAGATTCGAAAGATGCTGTTACGAAACGTCAAGTTAACAATCTGCTGGATGATGCGAAAAAGGAGATGGAAAATCGAGTTGGATCGGTAAAAACAACACTGGAAGATGTTGATAAACGTTTTGGTGCGGAGAAGGTGAATCATTAAATGCGTGTAAAGTCGATAGATGATAAAATACAGAAAATTATCGCGAGTGAATAAGCGCACTATAACGAACACGGTGTCGTCCTTCACACTATTCTACAGCAAAGTCTACCTACGTTAGAACAAACTATCAACAGTAAACTGGAGTTGATAAATAAAAAGTTATCTAATACATCGGATAACATGGATACGTACAGTGTACGATTCGTTAAAATCGAAGATGATGCTCATCGAGAACAGGGGATATTAAATACACATTACACGTGGAGTAAGGCTGCAATCAAAGAACTTACCGATAAAACAATGTCGTTGGATATTATAAACATGCTTGTTACTGAACATATCAATTCGATTGCTAAATTAGATAAAAAAATAACTGAAGAATGGGAACTTAAATGGATGACGATGCGGAAAACGGTAGATTCGCTACGAGAAAATTATACAGCGCTTACGGATACAGTTGAAGAGGTGCAAGATATGATTTCGAAACAAACGCACCCGCAGGAAGCTGCTAGTTGAAGGAAGAAGCGTGCACGCGCACACGCAGATCGCGGTAGCATTTTCTAGAATTTTCCATCGTCGTCATCGTCGAGGGGACGAGGGGGTTGTGGGGGAAAAGTGATAGTGGGTGAAGGTGAACAACATGCTACATCACCGTCATCGTCGTCATCATCCATTCGTTCATTGACCTAGTTCTGGTTTTGTTGTTGTTGTTGTTTAATTGCGTCATAACTCGTTGTTTTGCGCAATGGAATCGAACTGGTTCCCCCGCAATTGCTGTTCCCCCCTTCACACCCTCGTCCACTGTCCCAGTATGAATAAAAGCACCCTACTTATATATATATAATTAGGTTTAGATTCGTTGATATTTCACTTACAAAACTCATTAATATGAATTAAAATAAATTGTACAAAAATGTTCAGAATTTTGTAACATTTCATTAAACCTACTTTAAAAGAAAATCGAAAATGAACCATAAAAGATAATTAGTATATTAAATTTGCTCCTGGACCACATTATCCATGGTGGCACTGCTGTAGTACACGATATAAGATTTCATTTGACATTTCTGTTGTAAATAATAAACGTCTAAAACGTTTCAATATGCGCTACGTTTGAACGAAAGTTAGTCTTTTAATTTTAATGCATAATACTGCGGCGGCTTGCGGTTTTTATCAGCGAGAATTAATTGTTTTCGAAGAATTCTTTTGTAATTTATCATTCTGTCAACCTTAAATGGTCTAGACTTTATTGCAATTACGACACGTCAAGTTAAATGATAAGTGTATTTCAAAAAATATACAAGTTATTTGAATAGTCATCAAAGTATAGCTCCTTATCAAAATTTGTTTACTTAAAAAATAACTTTCTGCGTTACTAAACTTGAGTATTCAATTAATTTTGTATCAGTTAGCAGCTACATATCTTCGTTAATAGACTTCAAAATGAATCGTTTATTGCTACATTTAGTGTTATTTTTAACGATTATATACCTCGCTGTTTGCTATGTAGCCCCAGGTAATTTCTTAGAAAGTAATAATTTTGAAGTATTAGAAAGACTCGATTTTGTTGCAGCTAAAGCCAAGCAGGATTATATTTTCGGTTCAAGGACAAACAGAGATTTGTAAGTAATAATAAATATTAGTTAATTATAAACTGAACAAAAAAAAAATAAATTATTGAGGCAAATTAACTTCTATTTTTCTTAAAAAGAGTCATCGTACTCGTTTAAATTAAAATAGTAGTAACTTTATATACAATTGTTATTTCCAAAAGCTGGTATTAAAGTCACTCAATTTTAACAAAGATTTGTAGAAACTACGTGATATCAAATTATAAATTTATCTATATCTAATATCTTTAAACGAGCAATTCTTGTATATATGTATATATATATATATATATATGTATATATATATATATTTTGGCTATCTCGGAAACGGCTCTAACGATTTGGATGAAATTTTCACACTAGGTGTATTTTGGGCCAAGAAATCGATCTGGCAAGGTCTAATCCATTTAAAAATTCGATTTCGCGAGTTTTTAACGGTTTTTAATATTTTTAGTATAATACAAATCAGGGTTGGTGGCGCGATCTATCGACTTATTTTTGATTTACGAACATCGTCAATTATTGGCACCGGTAGTGTCTTTTAGTACGGGGCGGTGACGTCAATACTGTAGGGCAAAGCAATAAAACATATGGTCGGCAAAACTGGTGAGGGGGTAATTTCAGATACCTGGAAACGGCGGAGAACGAATAGGCAAAGACATCGGTCTTCGCTCTCAGACGATCAGCTGGCGGTCAAATAATGGCGATTCGAAAATCATACGCTACGCATGCAGTAAAAATATATGTATAACAAAAAAAAGACATAAACGAATAGAAAATATCGTAGCGAACAGTTCATTTTTTATTTTTTTTGCCTTAATTTTATATTTAAATAAGAAAAAAAAAAACGCTTTTTAATATCTACTAAACAAAAAAATAATAAGAAAATCGGTTAATAAACAAAAGAGGACTTTGCCTATTTATATACAGATATTAAATGTTTTGCGTATTTACATATTTATTTGTGAAAGTGAATTACTAAGAATATGTTGTGCACATCATTTTAAAAATCCCTACCCTCATTACACTTTGCAGTGATTTAGTAGGAAATTTTTTCTAATTTGTTGAAAAACAGCTGATCACAGGTAAAATTACAAAAGGCTTTTTATTTGTTTTTATAACAAATAAACCCCGATAGAGATAAAGCTGACGACCCTACATACCTAAAATATAAATGTTCTAATAAAAAACGTATAGAAAGATATTCATAAAAATCAACGCGTGCAGTCATTGAAAACATTTTCCAACCACCTGGAAAGCGAATTCGAAGGACCTCTACATTTTTGTTGCGTTCAGTATTGAAAAGGAAAGTTGTATGGAAAGAGGCTTTACATTCATAAATATGTTCATAAATTAGTTTCGTAAATATTTCACGTTTTGTGAATATGTATAAGATTAAAATAAAGTTAAGAAGTTACAAAAAAAAATACCGAGCAAGGCTCGGTCGCCCAGGTACTATGTATATAAACACATAACTATTATCTTTTTTGAATATTCTTTCCTTTTCACTAAAGTACATTTCTGAGAGCCCGTTAACGAATTACCTAGTATTATAGTAACCGGTAAAACATTATATTCAAGGAGATGAAAAGTAAGATTATAGGGTCGTCATTAGACAGGAAAGGAAGTAAAAGAACAAAACAAAGATTATTAAGTGTAGAAAAAACAAAATTTAAAAGTTTGAAACATAGGTGGTAAAAGTGCTTAACAGAAGACAAAATAACCTTCAAAGAAAAAATGCTCAGCGCCACTTGTCAAACTTGAATCGCCCGAGTAATGAAAAGGACAAAACTGTAAAGCGAAGCTTACCATTATTATTATGTATGAACATAAACAACATACGAACGTATAGCTAATGTACAGGCCCGTGTCCAGAATTTTGAGGGGGGAGGGTTGAAAATTTTCTTCGCATATTTATTTTATAAATAATACATTTTTCACTAATATTCGTACTATTAATAATTTCCATCATTTTGATTTATATATTAATAATTTACATAAATGAATTACCCCCGTATATGAACATTAATAAAAATTACATATGTTATTAATTATACTTGTAATAAAAAATTTTGCATAAAATATTAATGAAGATCTAAAAATATAGAGCACATTTTTTTTTTTTTTCTTTTAAAGATAAGAACACCTTAAAAAATCAATAATATTTATTTTAAATTTTTTCCCAATTTTTAACTATTTCAGTTCTTATGGGGGGGATTTAACCCCCCCCCCCCCGGGACACAGTCTTGCTAACGTCTACTTCCTACAGTATAATGAACTATCATGAATGCATACCAATTGCAATTCTTACCTTACAGCGCACAATGCGTCAGGCCCGAGAAAACCTATTACAACAGCCGCTGCTATTACTGTGGTATGATGCATATACGTCTGTGTATCCATAATTTTATGATCTGTTTTTCGTTTATATATTCGTAAAGTTGGCTGTCTTATTGGAAGTTTTTTATTTTACAATGATCGAAACTGATCTTATGTTCAGTATGTTGTTTTATTCAAATCAAATTTTCCCGATTTTTTCTCCATTATTTTCTATTGCAGTATGGGTGGAAAAAAAAATCTTTGCAGTGTATACATAATTTTGAGTCACTTTATGTGCATAGTTACAAAAAAATAATTATTATTATTACTTTTTAACCGACTTCAAAAAAGGAGGAGGTATTCAATTCGACTGTATTTTTTTTTTTTTTTTTTTTTTTTTTATGTGTGTTACCACAGAACTTTCTTCTAGATGAACCGATTTTGATGATTCTTCTTTTATTTGAAAGGTGGTGTTTGTCATGTGGTCCCATTTAAATTTGATCAAGGTCTGACCGATAGTTTTTGAGTTATCCTTAATAATGCGGGAGATTGAAGCTTTTTGGATGCTTTTCATTCATGATTGTTTTCAGCGTCGGATTAGATTTTTGACTTAAAATACTATAAATTTGCCAAATTACCATGGAAATGTAGCTTTTGTCGTTTTTACCGTGGAAATAAATGTTTTAATTTAATTGAATAAAAATGCACTAAAAAGTAAAAAATAATTCTCCAAAAAATTAATGTTGTATAAGAATTACGATATCACCACTTAAGTGTTATATCACTCTGATATATATATTTTCTTATCGGGAGTAATTATTTTTTACTTTTTAGTGCATTTTTAAATTTTTATAATAACCCTTGAAGTCGGTATTTATTTTTCGTAAAAAAGCATTTTTATTCAATCTGCTTAGCAACAGATTTATAGTATTTAAAAGAAAATTAAATCTATTTACAAACCGAAGAGACTATAATTTGTTCTAATGTTCTTATACTGTTTTTTTGTTTAAAGAGAAAGTGCAATATACACTTACATCTTGAGCTTAAAACTTTAGAATAATTTGCTGAAACCTTGGTTGAAGAAATGTGTTGAACACTTGTAACAAATTTTACACGTTCCCGTTAAATTCAAAATTATTTATCAAAAAAAAAAAAAAAAAAAAAAAAAAAAACAAGTTCAGTCAAGCACGATGTTTTATGCGTTAAGGATTCCGTATGAAAGTTAAAGATAACTACAATTTACGTTTACATAATACTAAATTCAAAACAAAAAAATCAGATTTTTCGCGCCACAAAGGAGCAACACGTAATTTTTCCTGCTTTTTTGAATTTTTCACCAACTTTGAAAGTTTCGTTAATGAGATATATGGTTTTGTTTCCGGCAGTTAGCGATCTTTCTAACAATATACATATCACATGCCCGGGAAAAAAATATTTTTTCAAAATTTTCGAGCTTTCGGCGTCCCGAGAGCTTAAATATAAAGTTGTAAGCTCGGCTATATTTCTACTATAAAGCGGTCCTTTGCGCATATGTTTGAGATACGTTTTGATTTTCCCAACTTTTTTACTCTGGCTATTACTTACGTGAACATCCTTTATACTGGGACCCAAACGCAATAATTGTTTAGAGCGATGAGAGCCACTTTTATGGAATTTTTTCCTATTTTTACCATTTTTCTTTTTTCTTTTTCATTGCCTTATTTCCTGTTTCTGCACCTTCCTTCTTACAGCGCGTCGGTGTTGCTTGCTACCTTTAACTTAATTGATAGCATGTGACCCTCGCGCAATGATTTGTCTAAGCGGAGAGTGCTTCATTGTTTTGTTTTTTACCTTATCTTGTTATTTTCTATCTTTTCTTCTCTTCTCGTAATTGTATTTTTTATTTCGTTGGACTGTAGAAATGGTATAGTGGTTATATTCTCGTCTTATTTTTCACTTTCTCTCCTTCTTTGGCCTGTTGCTTGTTTTCAACCTTTCCTTGTTCTACTTCTTCTTCCAACTACCACCTATCTAAGAATTTATTATGTCTTGGTTGGATGAATATGATATTAATATCGCGCTTCTTTCTAAAACGTGGTTAAGAAGTTCTTCTGACCATCAGTTTTAATGGATTCGCTTTGATCTGTTTCAACCGCAGCGATGGTTACGGTGGTTCAGGTATTTTAGTAAGGAATGATGTCCAGTTTTTAGCCTATGTATCGCAACCCTTGTTTTCTCCTAATCCTCCTTATCCTAGCTTAGTGTACATCTCTATTACTAACTATTCTTCCAGGCCCTTTCATTTCATTTCTGCTTACATTCCTTCGACTTTCAATTTATGTAATTTCCCTTTCCTAAATTTAATCAATTCCCTTTCCCATCCTTTCCTTGTAGGCGGTGATTGGAACGCCCACTCTCCTTTGTGGAGTAGTTCCAGTTACAATAGTAATGGCACGATCTTAGAGAATTTCATCCTTCAGAATGATTTATTCCTTCTCAATGATGGTTCTCCTACGTGCATCAGAAGTCACTCCTCTCCCAGCTCTATTAATCTATCCCTTACCTCTCCTAATCTTGGCCTCAGTTGTTCACGGTGTACTTTAGACGGTACCTTTGGAAGCGATCACGTTCCTATTATTATTTCAGTGAATGAATTCTCCTCCTCCCCTTCTTCTACTCCTCCTAATACTCCGAATCGGGTTCTTTCTGAAGTTGATTGACCTCTATTCTGTTCCTTCGTTGATTCCTCACTCTCTTCTATCTCTGCTATCTTAAATTGCTTTTCCCAATATAAATTTTTTATTGCTCTTCTGCCTTAATTTGTTCTTCTCCCTCTGTGCGTTGCTCATCTCATAAAAAAATGAAATCGTCTTCCGCTTTGTGGTGGAATTCGGATTATAAGGCTGCTTTCGATCTCAGTTTAACCACTTTTAGAGCTTTTCGCTTTAGCCCGAAACTCTGAAACTATTTTTCCCATATAAGAACCAATGTTAGAGCCGGATTCATCCTCAAAACGGCAAAAAAAAATGCGTGAAAAATCTTCTGTTCCTCTTTGTCACGCCCTACTCCTATTTCGCAGGTTTGTAAAATGGCCAAGGCTTTCAAGTTCCCTCTTTCCCATCATCCTTTTTCTTGTAATCTCTCGGATGATGAGTAATCTTTTTTATTGCCTCCATTGTGGCTACTCCTTTTACCTTCATGGAATTAAAAATATCCTTACGCAATTTTTCAGTTTCTGCTCCCGGAGTAGACGGAATTTCTTTTTCTATTCTCAAAAATCTTTCTGACTCTTCTCTTCGATTCCTCTTAAATTTGTTTAACTGCTTTCTTCACTTTAGTTGTACTCCTTTATCTCGGAATACCTCCATCGGTATCCCTATCCCTAAACCCCAATTTTCCTCACTTTATCCAATTTCTTGTGTCAGGAAACTTTTCTAAAACTTAATCAACAGACGTCTTATTTAGTGGCTAGAACATCGCAACTTATTGCCTAGTAATATGTTTGGTTTCCGCCCTGTTAGCGGCCCTCCTGATTGTATTAGTGCATTCCTGGCGGACGTTTACGAGTCATTCATTGACAAAAAATTTCTTATTGCTTCCTTTCTTGATATCTCGGCAGCCTTCGACAATGTCCATCTCTCTACTTTTTTTGCTTTGATGCTCTCCTTAGACATTCCGGCTCATTTTTCTACTCTAGTTATTAATCTTTTCCTCTGCCGATCGGTCACTCTTTCCTCTTATTCTGCCAGTAGAATGATCTTTCTTAGATTACCGCAAGGTTCCTGCCTTGACCCAACTTTATTCAATATCTATTTTATCAAAATTCTTTTTTTGTTTTCAAATTCCTCTTCTCTTTTCTTTGTAAACGAAATCCTCATTTGTCTTATTCAGTTTTCTTCATACATCTACACTCGCGATAAACTCCCTTATTTCTCCTTCAATTTTTCCTCTTTTATTCATCCTATTAACTGCTTTTATTCTCCTATTCCTCCCAAACCTATTCTTCATCATGTTGTTAAATCAGAATTTTTACAGAATCTTATCTCCTTTTTCCCCAACCAGTTTTCAGTCTTTACTGATGGCTCCGAGGGACCCAAATGCGTTAGCGCAGCTTTTTTCTGCCCTTCTCTAAATTACGTCAACTCCTTTAAACTTCCCTCCTTTTGTTCAATCTTTTATGCTGAGTCTTTTGTTATTCTGCGTGCCCTTCTTTTTATCAGATCCGCACCTGTTTCCTGTAATCTCCTTATCCTGTCGGATGCTCAAAGCATGCTGCAATTTCTTCTCTCTTTACATTCGACCGACTACGTCATTCTTCTTATTCACTCCTTGATTTATGATTTTTTCCTTTTCCGCTTAATCTAAACGGATTTCTTTTGAATTCCTGGCCATGCCGGCAGCGAGGGAAATGAGTTAGTTGGCATTCACTTGCTCGATTATCTTCCTCTTCTGGTAGGTTTCTTCCTGCCTTCTCAGCTTCTAATATTACCCTTCTGTCTGCAGCTGCTCATTCCAGACCATGGTTTAACTCCTACGTCTCCCCATTCTCCAACCCGGACACCTTTTTTCTTGTCCATTCCACCTTCCTTTCTACGCTTCCCCCGGTTTTTTAACTTTCCTTCTACGCGCCGCTCCAACCTCTCTGCGATTTACCGACTGCGTTTTAGGCATAGCTTGCTCCCTTTCTCGTTTTTCCGTTATTCTCTCGTGCCTTCTCCTTATTGTCCATTGCACCCCTTTAGCAATCAATTCATTTACGATCCCTATCATATAATGTTCGGTTGTTCGTCGCTTTTAACTGAACAAGCTTCTTTTTATTCCTTCCTTTTACAAATCAGTATTCCTACTTCATACTGTGCTTCATTCATTCTCTCCCTTCCTTCTCCTTCAGTTATCCTAGCTCTTGATTCTTTTCTGTCAGCTATCTCTGATCGTGTTAAGATCTGAGTCTCTTTTGCCACTCTGTGTTCCATTGTTCTTGGGTGATTGCCAATGTTGACAAGCCCGTAATAAAAATAAAAAAATACCTTTTTTTTCGGTTTTTGGTTCAAAAGAGGAGGGTTCATTTATATTTTGAATTTCACTTTTAAAGGATTATCTGGTGATGAGTTATGAATTTTTTAAGTGATTTTAGGGGTCGTTTTAAAATCAATATTATATATTCCTCGCAGTTTTTGGGGCGTGTATAGATACTTGACGTGAACTTCAATATTATCAAAAAAAAAATCATATCGTCACCCCCTCCCGTTAATCCTTCCCTTCTCGGAAGCAGTAATCTCGTTTTTGTTTCATTTCTGTACGTTCATCCGCGTTCTTTTTTCCACCTGTTCGGTTCCAGACGGACCATGTGGTATTAACACAGCGTGTGTTATATCTAATACGTGATCGGCTAAAGGTTGATCCGAAGTCCCCTGAATTCGTGACGTCAGCACATTTCGATTGTTTTAGAACGGACTTCTTTCGCTCGACAGACTATACACCTATACTTGTCTACATGACAGTTTTTTGTTTTGTTATTTTTTTACAAATCGCTTCGTTTTCTTGATCCTTCTTAGAATACCTAGATACCTCGGAGGATACGCTACTGATACACCATATACAATGAACAATTAAGTATGATATAATTTCATTGTTATTAGAGCAAGAAATTATTTATGATGTGAAATACTTTTGAATATTAACAAACTGTTATTATCTCACTTCTGTTACCTTAAACCCCGTATGTAATATAAATTATGTACATATTTTTTTTGATTTAATATTTTCTTAATATATGGGTTAAATTACTACAAATTTATACGCAGTAACCCCAGACAGAGCTGTATCTGAGGGGAGTTTTTCAACCCACATGTACGTTATAAATAAATTGCGAAACCAAAACAAACGATTTCACTTTTATGACAAAAAAGGAGTCTTCCGCAACAATATTGTATAATTGCATTCAATAAATAACGTGTGCTGATTTAAAAATTTGTTTCAACTTGTGTTTCATTTTGATACAGAATTAAATATAAACACAACTGTAGACAGGAAGAATAAATTGGTGGACTATTATTCATTTTGGTACAAAAATAATACCTTTAACTGTACTATCATAAGTTATCTTACATTTAGTTTAATCTACATAATCTTTTATAAATATATAATGGTCAAATAATTAATAAATAAGAATAACAACAAAAAAAATGTAGAAACACCTGTAAAATAGATATTTATGTACTTTAGTGAATATACTGGTATATTATGTAGTGCAATATTTAACCCTTTGCGTCACGATATATTTTAAAAACTAAATATTTTTAAATTCACCGCTTTGTTAGATATATTAGGACGCTGCAATAGCAAATATATATGTAATTTCCCTAAAAAAATTTTTTTTGCCTAGTTTAGGGTGGTAGTTTTACTGTGAAATTACTATGACGTTCAGTCAACGATTTAGGAAGGATATTAGTTAGAATTATTTGCTTACTCTACAAGGTCTTCTGTAAAACCGCAAAATGAAAAAAATACATATAAATATACGCCTACGCGCGCGCGCACACACACACACACACACACACATATAATATATATATATATATATATAGTAAATAATGAATATATCTATTTATTTTTTATAATATTTTTAAATTTTTTTTCTTGCCAAGATAAATAATACATCGCAATATTTTTACGACTGAAATATAAAATTGACACTTACCGCACAAATGTGAATATATATTCATGCAATATATTACTGAAAGTTGCGAAATATACCGAACACACTTTGAAAACGAATACACATGGATAATATGCGAGTAACTTACGAATGAAGCACATTTACCGAAACAAGAATACAAATAGGTCTGAATAATTCGGAACAGGAAAAAAACACAAAAAATGGTTGATGCACTTAGTGTAATGTTCGCAGTCGATCTTTCGATTACCTACCGGTCGCTAATTTTTCGGATCAAGGGCCTTTCAGTTGTTGTAAATGGTGCATTGTTGGGACAATCTTTTTGTGCTCCAGGTTGTCGAGACGTGCGAATGTTTCATTTTTCTTTATAGTTCTTACCATTGGCGCACTCAAGGGGGGCGTGCCACGGGGCCATTGCTCCCCCCAAAAAATCTTCGAAATCTTAATTTCGTTTTGTAATATTTTGTTTTACTTAATTTTTTTTAAAAAAACATACATATTTACTTTTAACTTATATTACAAGTATAATGTTATATACTTTTAGCTAATTTTTAAAAAAATAAAATTCGTCAGTTTTGTAACTTTGTTAAAAATAATCGTTAATTTTGTACTTTTTTTTTGTATTTTTTTTATTTTAATTTACAAACCACAGAAATAGATAGGTACGTAGTCGAGGTACCGAGTTACCACCCCCTAGCTCATCTTCTAAATTTTAGCCCCGACCAAAAAAAAATCCTGAGTGCGCCTTTGGTTCTTACGGTACTTGAGAAGTCGGGTCGTTTATTATTTTCTTTTCTTTTTCCCGATTTAGGGTGTACCGTGTTTAAGAGAAATGCAGACCGGTTTGCACGGTACTCACTAAACAATCATTCGCCTACATTGTTCTCCTACATCTTTTAATTATATATTTATTTTAGCGTTGCGACCATTTAACGGCGGTAAATGTGGTCCGCTGCAATTCGCAAATGTTAGATGTAAGCACGTATGGGGAAAAAAAAGTGAAAAATAAATGAAAATAACAAAAAAAAAAAAGAAATACAACTATATAGGTAAATGTAAAAAGCAAAAACCTGATTTACATACGAAATTTCATCTAAATCATATTCACAAAACATAAAATATTTTATAACTAATTTATGAATTGAAAGTCTCTTTCCCCATGCAAATTTGCTTTTCAATACTGAACGCAACAAAAATATGTAGAGATTCTTTCAATTCTCTTTCTGGATGGTTGGAAAATGTCTTCAATGACAGCACACGTTGATTGTTATGAATATATTTCTATACGATTTTTATTAGAAAAATTATATTTTAGGTATGTAGAGTCGTCAGCTTTATCTCTATACCGGTTTATTCGTTATAAAAACAAATAAAAAGCTTCTTGTAATTTTACCGGTGATGATCAGCTGTTTTCCAACCAATTTGAAAAAAAATTTCCGACTAAATCACTGCAAAATGTAATAAGAGTATACTGCACATAAGGGGGGTTTTTAAAATGTGCACAAGCTATTCTCAGTAATTCACTTTCGCAAAAACAAATATATAAATACGAAAAACATTTAATATCTGCATATAAATAGGCAAAGTCCTCCTTTGTTTATTAACCGATTTTCTTTTTCTTTTTTTTTGTTTAGTAGCTATTAAAAAGCAGTTTCTTTTTTCCTATTTAAATATAAAATTAATACAACAAAATAAAAAAAAAAAACGAACTGTTTGTTACGATATTTTTGATTCGTTTATATTTTTTTTTGTTCTTTATATATTGATCGGCTGACAGCCAATACCGATGCCTTTTTTTGCCTATTCGTTCCTCACCGTTTCCAGGAATCTGGAATTACCCGCTCGTATGTTTTGCCTACAATATGTTTTATTGCTTTGCACTGTCAGTGTTGATGCCACCGACCCCCAACACGAAAACACTACCAGACCTGATAATCAACGACGTTCGAAAATCAAAAAATAATACTAAAGGCAGAACAAATTATCTATTAGGTCGTCGTCAAAACCATCAACACTGATTCGTATCATACTGAAAACGTTAGCGTATTCTAGGCGAATTTTGTAATTTCTGTGCAACTTTTTCAATTTTTTTTTTTGTAGGAACCTAATTTGAACCTTAGCCAATATTTTAGAAAAAAAATTCAGCAAAATCTGTGGAGCCGTTCTTGAGTTACGTGTTTTTTACGAATTGTGCAATTTTTCTTATCTTTTTTTTCTTGCAAACCTTCTCCTAAGAACTACGAATACAACTAAAAAAAAAAAAAAATTATTCGAATCGGTTCAGCCGTTTTGGAGGAGAAGCGAGACACATAAAGCAAATCATTTGTATATATGAGATGTGGTATATAAGTTTTTATTATAGCGCAAAATTTGTAGAAAAAATAAATACGAGTACATGTTTATTAATTACATAATACTTACTATTTTAGGTCTTTATGAAAACGCTGTAACTTCATATATTCGATTACATAAAATAACCTTAACAAATATTTATACTTTTGATTTGAATCATAAAATACACAATTTTTTTTATGAACACCCTAAAATTTACACATATATGTATGTAAATATGTACCGTAATACTCAGTCATGGATTTACACCACGGACTTAAATGGGCTACAGCCCACAGCGGAGAAATTCGAAAGGCGGTAAATTTTCATGAGATTGTAAAGTTTTTTCTTTTGCAAAATACTTAAAATTTACAAAATATTATTATTACATATTATGGCGTTTTAGTCGTGAGAGGAAGGTGATAAAATAATTTTCTAACTTGCATTAATGTACAGTTAAAATGGGAATATATTGATTTAGGTAAAATTTCCAAATGATTATAGAGACAAATGACATGTAAGCAGGGGAATTGAGAAATGAATATTTAATAATTAACGAAGTGTAAACCGGAACGTGCATTATTATTATTAGGTAAAATGGTTATAATATTAGCAGTTAAAGGAAATTCTCGAACTATGCACAATGGCTGATCGGCATGATAAGAGGTCAAACAAGACTTGAAGAAAAACTGAAAATTCACAAATGTAGTAGCGGTATCTCATTGATACGACAAAATTTAGAAGATTTTTCGAAGAATTATTTATATTATTTCTTGCCGTACCAAACGATGTGAAAAGTGCTCAAAGCAGAGTGCCACTGCGGGAAGCGTGCTGGGCCCATAACCTGTTGAAACTATTCTGAATACTGAATCTGATGAATAAACACGCTAACGGCGAAAGTAATATATTACGAATAAATGTACACTTTATTTCAATATTTGTGATCATTTAACAAACAAAAGTAAAAACTCAATGTAACTGGGGGTAAACCAACTCTAACAACACTATAAAAAAAACACAATTACAATAACGTGATAACATGATGGGAAAAAACACAAAGAAAGAATAGCGCTGAATAAAATTTTCTCAGCAGGACGCTCCTTTCTTACAATGAAAAGAATTAAAAATTTTTTCAGATCAACAATGTCTCACCCCAAAAGAGTTAAATGATTTATGTTTTATTTATGGAAGAACAGTTAGTAAAGAATTTAAACTTTGATGATATAATAAATGAATTTGCATCTTTAAAATTGCGTCGTAAAAAATGTAAACTTTAATTGACACATGAAAGAATAATGTATGTGTAGAATTATAATAAAATTTAGGTATGTGTTAAAAATGTGTGAAATTTTTTAGTTCAAAACTTTTTTTAAAAATTTTAATTGAAAATTAATTTTTAACTTTTATGTCCTTTCTTACTTCAGTTACTCGATTATAATTTTTATTACTTAATTTATAAATTATTCCAAGGGCGGCAGAAATGATTGAGCCCACAGCGGCATTTGGCTATAATCCGGCCTTGGTAAAATTGGTAAAGATTAACGTTATTGTCGATCCTTGTTTATGCAAACCTTTGCATGCTATGAAGTTTTAACTTTATTTAAAAGAATAGTTTCATTTAAAGTTTTTAAACGGTTTTTATGGTTTTTACAGGTATATGAAAAGAAAAAAAAATACAACTACCCTTTTGACTGTATCTACATATGTGAACTGAATGTTTCAAATTACGTTTAAGAGTAAAGTAAAGACTGTACAGTCTGCCGTTGTCGACGGTGCTAATTATCAAAACACATTGTCAACAACACGTTTTACCAAAATTTTCAAAAAAAAAAAAAAAGAAATTCTACTTTTTACATTAGTTTCCATTCGAAATATACTCTACGACCATTTTCATTTAACGTGATGATTTTATATTTTCATTACTTAAAACGATATCCGGCACTCATTGCTGGACGATTATTGTATACAAAATAAAACATATTTAAACATACGCGAACACTAATTAATTTAAATGTAACAATTCTATAATTACCTTACATACTGCGAATTTCGGGTCGTGTTTTACTGCATGTCTCTAACATATTTGAGACTTCTGCATCATTCTTTGTACACCCAGCCATACTTTATTTGCTTTAAATTTTCATGTTTAAATGTTGATAAAAATACATACAAATTCGATACACTATGTAATGAAACACTTTGTAAATCATCTACTATCAACCTCTCTAATACGATTTTTCCGTTTTTCAATTCTCTTTCACGGAAAATGTTATGACCATGTAATTTATCACCGGGGTTACCTTTTTATTTATTTTAAAAATATTTTTTCATTTCTTTTTTTATCTTTTTTATTTTATTTTATTTTATTTCTAACTAATTTTAATAAATTCAGATAAATGAAATAATAAATAATTTTGGAACATGCGAATTATATGTTGTATCATAATACGGGAAAAAAAGTCTAAGAATCATGAACGAGGAGGAAGAGTTGGTTGCATTTGGAGGTAAAGAAGTTAGAATTAGAAAACAAAAAAGGTATATGAGTGGAAGCGTAGTCTGGGATGGGCAATTGAGAAAATAAAGTCAAAATATTGTGAATCAAAAACGTGCCGAATAATCTATCACTGGAAATGGTGAAATGGGCTACTGAAACTGTGATGAATGAGAGAACGTTGAAAAGGCGTTCTACTTTTCCCTTCTGATTATTTATTTCTCCATAACTGACATTTATATCTCGAAATTCCAGTTCCCTGCTATAGTTTTTATATACTTTCACTCCATTTTTATTCTAATGTCCTTATTTTATTTTTCCTTTGCTTCTTCTACTTCTGGATAAATTGGAATCTATTTCTTTTTACTCTTCCCTTTTCCTCATAATTATCCATAGTTACTTGGTCGTTTCCTTTTAATTCTTCCTCTGCTTTTCTTCAACTGCCGAGTTGGTAGCTGACATATGGTCTGTACCTTCTTTTGAAGAAACATCATCTTTAGCTTTCTATATGATACTGGTCCCTTTATTCCTTTCAAGTAGTGTGCTAAAAATAGTTGAAATAATCGTTTTTATAACGGCAATGTCTGTTCACAATATTATGATAATGTCAAATACTCTCCATAGCACTAAAAGTGCAGAAAAATTTACTACAACTATGAAACATTTAGTTGCAACAGTCAAGACTGAAAAACATACTCTGATGGGTAAGTTCATATAAGTTATGCTACTGAATAGCATAAAAACTTGGGGCATTTAAACTTTCTTTTATCAGCATAACATTGGCGTGGTAAATCAAGGAGAAATAGAAAAAAAATGTTATACGAAAGTACAAAAGTTTAAAAATTAATTTAATATTTTTTATTGAAGTAAGTTAGTTTTAAGTGAAAAAATGTACGTATATATCTAATACTCGTATTAGCAGCAATAATGGATTTTAAAATACACTATGTTATTTTTTTTTTTGTAATTATTAAAAATAAATTAATTTTTTTAATATATAAATTATTTCAGTTTGGCTGAAGTTGCAATAGTCCAGAAAAAAGGTTCATTTTTAAAGCGTGTTTCGGAAATTTATCAATATCCAGCAAGTGGCAAAAAAAAGAATAATATTACTTGTATTAAAGCGTTAGATCAAGACAATACTGGTGGAACCGTTGTAATAAAATCTGGAGGAGTGAAATATCAAGAAGTTAAGTTGGAAATTAAATCAAAAATTTCATCTGGGTTCCGTTATAAAATTGAAATATATGTAGAATAAATTTTTTATTTTAAAATAATTAAATTTAAGCAAAATAATTTAAGCTCTATAGCAGCAATTGGCTTCTTTTATTATAACGGTTATATAAAGAAAAATAAAAGTTCTGTAAATTGTTGTTACATATTTATGATTTTATATGGTAAATAATATATTACTTCTTACGAGGAACAACAACTGATTTTGGACGACCTTCACGAAATTCGTCTTGGAGTGAACTACGACCACGATTGAATTCGCCATACCATCAATAAACACTGGTCCTTGATGGAGCTTCATCGCCAAAAGTTGAATTAAGTCCATCCATGCACTGTTGCTTAGTTAATCCACGTCGAAAGTTGCAAAAAATAATCGCACGAAAATGTTCACGATTTAATTCCATTTTTGGGGGCAGATGAATCTTTTAACTTCCTGTAAACAACACAAATAGCGCTCGTATGTCAAAACGTTTTGAGTAAGTGTAACCTAAAAAACGTCGAACTTTACGATAGAGCTATCAGTTGCTAGATTGCAACACCAAGGTTGCCAAATCCCGAAATATAAAAGGCAACCCCCGTATATTTATTTATTTTGTTATCAACGCAGAATTTATTTTTGGATAAACTTATAAAAAAATGTTGTAAAAAAGGTATTATTTTTAAGTTTTCATCTTTGTTAACCAGCGGATGAAATTTTTGTAACTAGGGGTGAAATAAATTGAAAAAGTTTTTCAGTAACATTAATAGTTTTGATTTGAAAATTAACTTTATAATAGAACTGGAAGGTAAACGTTCTTTCCTGAATGTTCTGGTAAACAAATTTTTTTTTCCTTCTAGCAATTTTGCAACTAGCTTTAGGTTATCTAGAAATTTTTTTAACCCAGTATGACTGATTTGTGGAGCTCGTTATCCAGCGACAAGGATTTCCGCTACCTGTATTTTAATGCTTTTTAATTATCACTGTTCATTTATAATAAATCTGTCAGCTTTGTTCGTATTAATCGTCTGATTTCTGCCGAATTGTCTAGTAACGGCTAAAATATTTGCGTGATGATCTAGTTTATCGCCATATTCCCGAGCTATTTCTTGTATTTCTTCTTTGACAGCTCTAACCTCCAAATACGTGTGTAGTGTAAGATTTCTTACATACCACGGGGGCGTCTTATAATTGTTCTTAGTGCTTTACTTTGGAAACGGCGTATTATCGCTATATAACTCCGTTTAGCGCAGCCCCCCACAGTGAACTTCCATACATCGATATAGGTTTTAAAATTTTATAATACAATAGTCATTTATTCTCCAGTGGTAGTTCTAATTTTCTTCCTATGAGCCATAACACATATTCTTATACTTTATATTCAGTTCGTTCCGTTTTTTAACTATATGGCTTTTTCATGTTAGTTGTTTGTCCCAATGGATTTCGAGATATTTTGCTGATTCCTTAACCGGAATTATCTGATTGCCAATATGAATATTCTTGACATTGCAGATATTTTTATTTGTAAATATTACACGGGCAGATTTTTTCTCTTTGATTACTATTCGCCACCACTTGAACCATGTTGAAAGTGTATTAACTGCTGATTGTAGGTTTATTGCGATATTTTCTAGCGACGAATGTGAACAAATCACTGCTGTATCATTAGCGAAAGTGGCTATTTCCGCGTTATTTGGCACAGGTATATCCGCCGTGTAAATTAAGTAAAGAACCGGCCCCAATATGCTACCTTGAGGTACACCAGCTTTTATCGGATGTAATTGAGATTCTTCATCTCCATACTTGACCACAAAATATCGTTCACTAAGGTAAGATTTAAATAATTCGAAAAACTGGTATGAGAGATGGCACCCGATTTTGTAGAGCAGCCCTTCGTGTCATACTCTGTCAACGCATGTTTAAATCAAGGAAAACCGCGTCACATATTTTTTTAGCTTCCAAAGACTGTTCAATAATATTGACTATACGGTGTACCTGCTCTACAGTTCCATGACCAGCTCGAAATCCAAACTGATTTTCCGGTATTAAATTTTCAGTTTCCAGGAATTGTTTCATTCTTTTTAATTTTAGCTTTTCGTATACTTTAGAAAGAACCGGAAGAAGATAGATTGGTTGATATGATGTTAGTTCCTCTGCAGATTTTTGCGGTCTCTTTGCTGTGATAATTTTTGAAAAATTCAGCTGCATAGGAAAATATCGTAATCGAAGTATAGCATTAAATATTTAAGTTAACAGGACAAAACCTTTGCGAGGAATTTCTTTAATATATATTAACCCCTGGAAGTAATTAAACGTATCCAGGTGATTTATTCGGATTCCTAGTTTGAATTATTGACTTAATTTCTCTAGCAGACGTAAATTTAACGGTATTCCTCTGATCTACATCATCTAGTGGTGATGGTAGGCTATTCCAGGATTTGTCTGGAGGACAACAGCTAATTAATTTCCAAATTCTTCGGCCTTCTCAAGATCACTTCGAACCAATTTTCCATTTAACTTTCTAATTGGATGTAATTTTTCTACCGATCTTTTTAATCATTTGGTTTCTTTCCAAAGGGAATAGTCGTATTGAGGAGTGGGCGACAAGTTAAATAAGTATTCACTGAATGTTTCATTTTTGTGATTCTGTAGCAGTTACTTTACTCTCTTTGTTTGATTATTCAATCTAGATTTATCTGTCGGATTTTTATTACTTTGTCATATCTTCCGCAAATTCCTCTTTAAAGCAACTTCTCTACGTATTTCTGTTAGGAAATATTTGATTGTTTCATATTTCTTGTTATATGGCGTTGCTGCCCAAGCTGATTCCTGGACAACTTTTTATAAAGTCCTCAACAACTACTTCTACGTTTCTTGTAGTTTTTAGTGAAATTTTTTAATTTATTTTGATACTCAACATTTCTCAGAATGTATCCCAGTCGGTTTGCCTACTGTGTTTTGGTGCGCATAATTTCTGTATAATTTTTCCACTAATAATAATTATCACTGGTTTACGACCAGATGAAAGAGTATTATCAGAGTGAACATTAATAAAGTTTGTTGATAAGCCTTTGATTACAAAGAAGTCCAGTAAGTCTGAAATCTTTAATGGATCTGTAGGCCAGTAAGTTGGGGTTCCAGACAAGTGTACGATACAATGGTTTTCATCAACCGCCAGCTTTAATTGTTTGCCTCGAGGTATCGTAATCCTCGATCCAAAGTATACATTTTTTGCATTGAAATCCCAACTATGTAAACATTAATTAATGTTTTAAAGTAATTGTTAAATTGGGTTTTAGTGTAAGAACATGCCTCGGAGGACAGTAAATAGCTGAAACTGTAATATTACTCTTTTGATCTCTATTTATTAGTACAGTAGCAGCTTGTAAATAATTACATTCGTATTTCTGTATTTCATGATGTCTTATACCTTTTTTAATTATAATACCCATGCCACCACGCGCAGTCCCATCCGGATGATTTGTAAAGTAAGAATTGTACCCGGTACAATGCACGTATTTATTGTTAGTTAAGTGAGTCTCTGATATTAAAAATATATCAACGTTATTTTGTGCAACATACATTTCTATTTCGTTTATATGGTTTATAATTCCGTTAGCATTCCACGTAACAATTTTTAAGTCTGTCATTTATTATTAGTTACCGTTTCCATATGGATCCAATACGCGGTCGTCAGGAGTGGGAACTGCGTCGACCTTTTCAATATTGTTACCTTCGTTATCGAAATTGGAATGATGTTGCCACCCACATGGTTGAGATAAATGGACTACCGTCGACTCAACGGGGACGCTTTTCTGTTTTACCACAGCTTTCTCATATGTATCAGATAAAATTATTTTGGTGACTGAATACAGACTATCCCATTTTCGCTTTAACTTATCCGGCTGTGGAACTTGAAAGAACACTAAATCTCCTACCTGGTGTTGACGGTACTGACGGCGTTGGTCGAAACGAATTTTCATTTCTTCTTGGTTTATTATAATTTCTCTCCTGGCCGCTCCTTGTAATTCACTTGGGTCTCGTCCTGGGGCCTCCGTGACTTCGCCGAGTCCGTCACTCTGGAATTCCAGTCGGTACCGATGTAATAGTTCGAATGGTGTCTTCCCTGTCGATTGGTTGATCGCATTATTTTAGTTTCTCTGGATTAAGTCTAGGTGACGATCTCAATCGATATAATTTGTAGATGTGATGTAATATGATATCTGCGGGTCCATATCGCAACAGTTTAGAGTATTTGAAGTTGGTTCACATTGTAAGACAGAGCAGTGTAATGTTTTCTCTGGCATTGTGATTAAACTAAGCAATGTAAAAAAAATTACATGAACCGAGATCAATATAATAAGCCACGGACTCAGGATAAGTGATACCTTGAAATTTAAGAGACGTTAGTAACTGTGGTGTTCATTATCAAAATAATAAGAGTATAAATGCAGCTGAAGACAAAAATTTGACGTAAATATGTAGTAATAGGGCACAATAAAAATATAGTGGGTTGGCAGTTCTTAGAACTAGCCTCACAAAATGACACATAGTAGAGGCTTGTGGCCTAATTTATACTGTCAATTTACAACAAGAAATTCCTTAAATGATTACAATAAATATAGATATTGACAAAGGGCTAATTACGATGCGCTCGGTAATTTAAGAAAAATTGAATGAGGAGTAGATAAAAAATACTGAAAAAATGATTAATGAGATTATGGATGGAATTTCTGAGCAAAGACATATGCAAGTTAATGAGAATGAAATATATAAATTGCACGTTTTAACTGAAGCAAAGAATTTGATGATAATTTTAATTGGACATCTCTTAGCAAAATATTCGCCTCTATCTGTTTTGGCAAAATGGTAAAATACAAGTGTAAACAATTTTCATTGGTATTGGCGAGTACGATAACTATTCATAAATCTCAAGGAACTATATTTGACAGGATAGTTAATAATTTTGATCAGAATCAACAAATTCAATTGGTTTTTGTAGTTCTGAGAATAGTCAAGATGCTAGAAGAACGTTACTGTACTGACGAAAATTACAACTTGAAACGTTATTATAGCACAGGAAGCGACACTGTCTTGGTCAAAAAAAATACTGACAAAAATGCTAGGCTAGAAAAATGTAATTTAAAAATTGAAATAGAAAAAATAAGAGAATTTACAGCAATAAACAAAGATGCTAGCAAAGAAGTTAACATTATGTCAAACACCAATGTTCAAAGTTTAGCCTCACAGGTTCTGTATATATCAGTTTGAATAAACTGTTAGTAAAATCAGACTACATCTCAAGACTGGGATTCCTTCGAGGAATACTTAGACTCAAAATTAGATCTAAAAATCCCATTAAAAAGCCAAACTGACATAGAGAATGCCGTGGAATATATAACTAGGGAGATTCAAACAGCAGCAACTTTGAATACTCCTTCTATTGATATATACCAAAAAAGAAAAAATTATCCTATTTTAGTTCGCCAGCTTGTTTTAGAAAAAAGAAAGCTTAGGCGAAAATGGTTTCAGACAGGAAATCCATCAGACAAAAAACAACTTAATAATAAAACCAAAGAACTCAAAAAATTATTAGCAGAAATTAAAAATAAAACTTTTAATAATTACTTACTTAAACTCTCGCCATTAGCGGCGGATGATTATTCTTTGTGGAAGTGTACAAAAAACATTAAACAACCAAAAAATTGCATTCCTCCGATAAAACATGGCAACGGGTCTTGGGCGAAAGATCAAAAGCAAAAGGCGAATTTATTTGCCACCTACTTGGCAACAGTTTTTAAGCCGAACTTAACGGCTGCTACTGGACAAAGAAGTCGATGACTTTTTAAAAAGTCCTGGCCAGTTATCCTCTCCTATCAAGTCAGCGTCACCTCAAGAGGTGAAAAACATACTTAAAACGCTGAAAAGGAGAAAGAGTCCCGGTTTTGATTTAATAACCGCGGAACTACTGAATAGACTTTCACGGAAAGGCTGTAATGTTGCTGACATTTATATGTAACACAATACTTCGCCTACATTATTTTCCAGTGCAATGGAAGTTTGCGCAAATTATTATGATTGCGAAACTGGGCAAAAATCTGCATGCTGTTACGTCTTATCGTCCCATTTCCTTGTTGCCTGTTATGTCGAAGGTAATGGAAAAATTGGTATTAAATAGGTTGCAGCCATACCTATATAATATAATTCCACAACATCAATTCGGTTTCTTAAAACAGCACTCCACGGTGGATCAGCTGCACAGAGTGGTAAGTGCAATAGAAAAAAGTTTAGAAACAAAAAATGTGTGTACAGCGGCATTTCTCGATGTCCAACAGGCTTTTGATAAAGTTTGGCATAATGATCTATTATATAAATTAAAAATTTTGTTACCAACTAGGTTATATCTCTTGTTGAGTTCATATCTGCATAACCGATATTTCCAGGTGCGTTATGAACACACATTTTCAGAACTATATCCAGTTCAAGCAGGAGTGCCCCAGGGATCAGTTCTGGGACCCACGCTGTACTTGATATATACAGCAGACTTTCCTGTACTGGAAAATGTTCAGGTAGCTACATTTGCTGACGACACGGCATTACTTGCGTCACATTCAGATCCGAAGATAGCAAATGAAAATCTTCAGAAGGCCCTTATCGAAGCAGAAAGCTGGTTTAAAAAGTGGAAAGTTCAGATCAATGAAAGTAAATCGGTAAACATTCATTTCACGAATAGAAAAGTCATAACCCCAACTGTTAGGATAAATGGACTGGAATTGCCCGTGAGAACAACAGTTAAGTACTTGGGATTACACCTAGATAGTCATTTAACATGGAAGCAGCACATTCAGACAAAGAAAAGAGAAATAGATATTCGTGTTAAAAAAATGTACTGGCTTCTAGGAAGAAATAGTGTTTTAAGTATTGATAATAAACGTTTGATATACACAAGTATCTTGAAGCCTATTTGGACCTACAGAGTACAGCTTTGGGGTTGTGCTAAACCTACAAATCTGAAGATAATACAGACCGTGCAGAATAAAATCCTTAGGCTCGTAACCAAGGCGCCATGGTATGTATCAAATCAAACTTTGCATCAAGATTTAGGGATAGAGTATGTGGCAGATGTTATTAAAACTCATGCCCGAAGACACACAGAAAGACTTGAAAGTCATCCGAATAAACTTGCTGCTGGACTGCTACATACTGCTAATGATAGGAGGCGGCTGAAGTGTAAGAAACCTCATAACCTTGTTTAAGGTAAAGTTTATCGGGTAGGTACTATTGGGTACTTCTCCCTTCATGCTAAATATTTCCCTGTTAAGAATATTGCTAAATGGCCTAGATGGCTAGTTTGTAATACAATAACAATTTAAAAAAAAAAAAAAAAAAAATCTCAGTGAGCGAGGTTTGGATAGTAGAAAATAATTGCATTCGTTAGTGAATTTTGATTTGAAAGTAAGAAGAATGAACAGTTTATTGCAGAAATAAGATTACATGTCAAAATAAAACGAGAACAAAGGAACTATTGACAGAAATTTAAAAAATAGAACTAAATTAAAGTAATAGAACCAGAGTTATTCATGCAAAAAATGGACCACTAGAACATTAATGGCAACTTGCTTGCGTTTGTTCTGATAAAAACGTTCATTGTTTTGATTATCTTGTATTTCTGTTTTTCTCTTTTGTTGATTTCTTTTTCTATCTTTAATTTTTGATCCTATAATTTCCCATATATATATCGAGGCAAGCTTATAGCATACACACAACGATAGGGAGACTCTATCTAAGAGATGGCAACACAAACTATAATCTTTATTCTATTTGTTATGCATTATGAAAAAAGGTTAAGCTAAATATAAAGCTTAATTTAGCTTTCTTAAAATAATAGCTTCAGTTTTTTGATCTTTTGATTGTTTAAATTTTAAATTTACTTTAGGCTTTAGTCATTAATTTGTATAGCTCAACATAATACAATAAATAACTTACATAAAAATAAGGAATAGCAACCACTGGGAAGCGTTCCACTATGGTTCACATAAAATAACATTGCTATTTATTGTTTAAATGAACAGATTGTATGCAGATAAAAAGGATAAAAAAAAAAATAAATAAATAAAAATAAAAAACTTTAGGCTTTAGACTTTTAGCGTATAAAAACTTAAATATAGTTTTAAATTACACTTTTGACCCGGGCTTGAAAGCTGAATAATAATATGGCTTAAACTTAATACAGCTTATGTCCTTGAAAAATACAGCTTATGCTTTCGGCTTTTGGCCGTTTAAATTTAAAATACGGCTTAAGCTTTCAGCTTTCGGCTTACAAAATGAATTTCAGTAGAAGTTAATTAAAATCATTTACTAATTATTATGCATTAAACTATTAAGCATTAGTATTGAAACTTCAACTTTTTTCTTTACACAAAAAAATAAAAGTTTTTAAAAACAATTTCTTATGCGAATAATTATGTAAAAAATGCAAAATCAAGAAATTAAAAAAAAAATCTTAAGACGAATATAAAGCTTAATTTAGCTTTTTAAAAATTACAGTTTAAGCTTTCGTCTTTTGGCTATTTAAATTTTGAATATAGTTTAAGCTTTGTTTTTAGCTTATGGAACTTTAAATATGGCTTTTGGATTAAGCTTATGACATATAAAAATGGTTGGCTTTCAGCTTTTAGCTTTTGGCTTTCGGCTGGCTTTGAAGCCCTGCTTCTGACATTTAAAAATGATTCGCTTTCAGCTTTTAGCTTTTGACTTTTGGCTGGCTATAAGCTTTAATGAAAAACATTCCATTTAATTGAATTGTAAGTAACGGCACGACAGCATTCTTTTATTCATTAAACTTCACTATGACGTCACTACAATAATATTTGTTTTATGCTAAAGAAACTTGTTTAAACTGCAGAAGCTTGTCAAATAATTAGTATTTTTATTGCGATTACATCGTAATGTGATTTTAAAAAAATTATCGTATAAACGGTACATTTAAAATATAGTTCTGGTAAATTTAAGTTATCTCTTCTGAAGAAAGAAAATTTGTATCAAAAATATTATTTAAGCGTTACAATTTCATCTTTTAATAACTTCTTCTGTTATCTCACGTTTATGACGTCACAGAAAATATTTACATGTGTGACATAGCCGTCAGCATTGATTTGTTTTCGTAAATAACCGATACCTTACGAGAATAATTTTTATCACTTTTATAAAGTGCTGG
Source organism: Icerya purchasi (assembly GCA_039619475.1). Lineage (NCBI taxonomy): Eukaryota > Metazoa > Arthropoda > Insecta > Hemiptera > Monophlebidae > Icerya > Icerya purchasi. Next base: position 546,866,750 of record CM077115.1, read on the forward strand.
TGATATTCGATTTTGCGTAAACATTGAAATGTGATAGTTTTTGTTTGATACAAATACGAGTTGTTTACGTTATAAATGGATTCGTTAATGGTTAATGTAAATAAAAATGTTGATATTTCTGAATACATGAATAAATTTCGATTTAAAGCTGGTTTGTATTACAAATGCCGAAGTTATATATCATCGACGTTTTTATATGAAAAAATTTACGTTGTAACTAAAGATCCGCAAGATATGTATCTTTTAGCACGGTCATACTTTGGCGAAAAAAAGTTTCACGAAGCCATTTCCGCTATAGAACTGCCAGGGCTACACCGAAAAAATCTGTACTGCCGATATATGTTAGCTAAATGCTTATATGCGATTAAAGATTACGAGAAAGCGTTAAGCGTATTGAACAATGATGACTTAAAAATCGAACTCGATTCGCAGGATCCGCCAAATAAGCAAGCAATATGCCCAACGGAAACAGCGTCGTCTTCCAATTTTCCAGCCATTCAAAAATATAATACGTTATACAGTGCTATTTTAATTTTAAGAAGTCAGGTATTGCAACAAATGGAAAATCGAAAAAAAGCTGCACTATGCCTTATCGAAGCATTGCGATTCGACGTTTATAATTACCAAGCGTTACAGATGCTTATGGAAGGACATATGTTAACTCCAAATCAGTTTAATAAATTACTGCAAGATTTGCCATTTGATGATCAGGACTTCAGAAGTAAAACTACGAAAAGGTTATATGGTTTTTTATTAACCGCTTACATGAATGATAAAGATATCGATTATGAATTATTAACGATAGTACCGAAGTTTAAATATAGTATTCACGTGCAACTAGCCGAAGCAAAAGTACATTTCTTCAGAGGAAATTACCCAAAGTGTTATGAAATCACTAAACAAGTTTATCGTAAGGAAAAGTGTAATACCGAATGTATACCGCTACATGCGTACTGTTTGATAGAGCTCGCTTATACGGATGAATTATATGAAATGGTAACCGATCTTCAACAAATATTCACTAATAATCATCTTAGCTGGTTCGCAACCGGTTGTTACTATTACGCAATCAACAAACAAGATAGATGTAGACAATTTTTATTGAAAGCTCTATCGATGAATGATAAGTTTGGACCTACGTGGTTGCTATTTGGCCATTCGTATTCCGTTGCAAAAGAAAATGATCAAGCAATGAAGGCATATTTCAAAGCCAAGGATTTGTTAATTGGAAGTCACGTGCCTTTAATGTATATCGCCAAAGAATTCGAATGTAATAATTTAGGTATCTCTAACCGATATTTAAAAGACGCTTTAAATATAAATCGTTGCGATCCGTATTTATTTCACGAATTAGCTGTCTCCATGTATAACATAAAGCGATACTTAGAAGCGGAAATTTTTTGTAGACAGGCGCTTCGTTTGATTAGAAAAGATGATATAATTTACCTTTCGCCCGAATGGGATGCGTTATTTAACAATTTAGGTCACATTTGTCGAAAACGGAAGAAATACAATGAAGCTTTGGAATATTATAAAGAAGCGCTATCATTAATGCCTTCTAACGCGTCCACTTACGCCAACATAAGTTTAATTCATCTTTTATTAAGTAATTTAGAAGATTCTTCCGCTGCCGCTCAAAGATCGATAGATTTAGACCCGAAAAATCCTGTTCCTAGAGCAATTTTATCTGCCGTGCTTGATATGATGGCTGAAGAAGAACCGATTATCGAGATCAAAGGCGGCTTAAGAGAAAGTGTTAAAAGTTTAAGTACAGTAAAATGTCAGGAAGGTCAGCCGAAGTGGCATTTATTTAAAACTATTCTGTATGATCCGTCGGTGAGTAATGCTAGATATGGTTACGATGAATATCACAGTTTTGAATCTTCGTCCGATGAAGAGAAATACTTCGATGATGACAGTGATTCCAGCACGTACGATTAACACATTTTGCTTTCGGCAATACGGCGCAGTCAGATTACATACGGACTGGATGATCTTTTTCTAATTCTAACTACTTTTTAATCACGTGAAGGCTACTGTTTAGTTCGTTTAGAGAGAGGTAAGTAAATTCTATTTACAATTTCTGGATTCTTTCAAATAAAAATGATTTAACATTTGTGTAGCTTAAAGTTCGCTTAATTAAGTGTACAAATTATATTTTAAAATAACTTGTTCGTTATGTTTTTGTTGTTTTTTTTATAATGCTTTTTACTATAATCATTCAAAAATTTCAGTTTAAATTGTAATTAGTTATAATTTTTTTTCTACTTCAATTATGGTCGTATGTAAATTTAATATAAATGACATCTTTAATTTCTTAATATTACATCTGTTACGTCCGTATGTTATTATTCGTAATATTTCTTTCCGTAATATGTCTATATTGTACGTGCTAACTTTCAAAGCTATTATTGAAATGTCTGCAAAAACTTAAGTATATAATTGAAGTGAATTTTTAATTGCAAGTTAGAAAAGTTGAAGTTCATATTACTGATAAGGTAAATTAAAAAAAAAAAATTGAACAATAAGTAGCTTTTTCTTTTTTTTTTTTTTTTTGAGGTGGTAAACCAAAAATATATAATCAGCCATAAAAAAAGGAATAGGAATAACGAACATTGTAAAAAAATTTCAGAATTTGTCATGAAGGTAGACAATATTTGATAATTCAGGGTTCCCATTACGTAATAAGTTTTTATATTGATCGCATTTTTGTAATGTAAGTACATTCTTCAAATTTTTGCACCACGAATAAAAATTTACAAAAAAACTAATTTCGATACATAAGATTTGATATTCTTTTTCTTTCTATCGTAGTTATAAATATTAAAAAAGGGAACAAGGTGCAGTCATCAAAAATTTTTTAAAAAAGTGTACCGTTAACGTTTATTTCATATTCTAATTATGTTACTGCAGTAGGGCTGAATTTTATGTCAATTATGACTGAAGTAAACGTAACAAAAATATTTATAAAGATAACAAATGGTTAATTTACGTACCACGCATTAATACTCGCAGATGTAAAAATTAAATTTTTCAGAGCATGCACTTGAAAATTAGTACACTGAAAAGACTAAATTTTACGTGATGATAAATATTGTATTCTACGCGTGGAAAATGACGTAAAAATTTCGCATTAAAATTTCACTTTTATTTTAATTTATAGAAGTTCTAAATTTGCGAGAATACATTATTAATTTTAAAGAAAGTTATTATAAAACTTTTAATATAATTTTCGAAATCAAAGTAAGTTTTGCTCGACAAAAAAAGAATACCCGTAAAGAATCTTGTGGAAATAGAAACGTAAAAAAGCGTTAATTGTACATCAGACGTATTAGATTATGTTAATATCATTTGGATGTAGGTAAATGATCAATTTTTCGACTTTGGAAAACTAAAATAGTACTAGGACCAACTTTGACGCAGCTTTAGATCTCTTTTTATAAATTGTTTTACTGATTTAACTGACCGTGCTTAAATTGGAAAAAGATCAAAAATGACAACTTTGTTTTCCTATAATGTAAGTAGCATAGATTCCGTAGCAATATAAGCACCATTCGCACGAAATGACGAAAATATCTCTAAGTAAAACAAAACATATACTATTTGTCCAATAGGACAGTTTGCTAATGGTTGAAAGTTTATTTAAGCTGTGAAATATATGGTAAAGCGTGGTAATTTATATTAAATGTTTACGTAACCGTCGTTTTGATATTGTAAAAATCACTAAAAAAATTATGACAAACGAAGTTAAAAGAATGTTACGACAATAAATTAATTTTAACAGAAATATGGCATACAGAAACAATTGCCTTTTGATAATATTAATGGTGTTCTTATGTACGTAAAATTAGACTTTTTTCATATATATATATATGGCTAAAAGTGAGGTTATATAAAATTATCTTAAACTTCATTTTTTTAAATAAAATTATCTATATATTTCACTTAAATATAATCAACATCTGTACAAAACAAATAAAAGAAATTTCCAAATTGGAGCTGAAATAGAGGTTAACTTCAACTGTTAATTATTTGCGTAAGATCAGAAATACAAGTTCACTGTGTGACTTCTGATTCAAGATTGAGTTCCCGAATCGAGTGAGCACGTTTCTTATATGTGTTGACGCTATGCCTCGAGATGATTTAATAAAAAATCACATTTCATCTGTTGCTACAGGAATTATTTAATATTAAACACGATCAATTAGTGTTAATGTGTGATGGCTCTTATTTATGTCACCAGAAGAGTAGCAATAATGAATACCAACGGATAATCTGGTTAAAAGGGAGCACAACTATGTAAAATGTTTACTATCTGCCGATGTACCTCTGATCCATTTGAAGATAATGTTAATGATACTGAAATTTTAAAATCAGTATTGTCCGATATAAGAAACGCGCTCACTTGGTTCAGGAAATCAGTCTTGAATCAGAAGTCGCACAGTGAACTTGTATTTCTGATCTTACGCAAATAATGAATAGTTTAAATTAGCCTCTGCTTGTTTATTTATAATATTTTGTTTATTTATTTAACGCTCCTGTTCCAAGTTTTTCTACATTTCAATATTTACACGGAACAACGGACCACCACTATGGAAGGACGGTCTTGCCGCCTTATTGCAGAACGAACCAGATCGTAATAACACATTGTTAAAAAATTCATCTCATTTATAGTAGTAATTATTTTTTAAATCTTACATTTCTGCATATTAATTCATGAAAATCAATCGATCGTGCTTTAAAATTAAATGTAAATTAATATTTTTTATTTTTGCAATATCAAAAAAGTGAAGAAACATAAAAAGCATCTAACGGTAGTGTAAAATTATGATAAAACATATATCTATCTGCACAATATTTCGTTTTAGATAAAGTCGAGAAAGCATACTTGAAAATTGGAATATCTGGGATCGCTAAACAGGATTCTGAGATCAATTTTAAGCATTATCGTAAGGAATTATGACTAAACCGACCAAATTGTAGTATTTGGAGGGTTATTCTGCAATTTGCCAGAACAAGATATTTTTATTTCTGAACTGGACAAAATTAGTTGAACAAAATTTTGTTAATGTATTCTAAATAAAGTTTTGTCCAATTCAGAAATACAAATTGCGCTTGTTCCCACAAATTGCAGAATATCCCCCTGGCATTTTTTTGTAGAGCGTTGGTAGCTTTACGTAAATATTTATTTCGGGTCTGTTAACAAAAACTTTTTGAGGTTAATATCACAGCCGAGTACAAATAAAAACTACATTTCTTCAGGCCGTTAAACTCATCTTTTTAGCGTTAATTTAATGTTTTTCAGCTATATGCTGTGACAAACTGGACCAAGTATATATATACACTAAGGGATTTTTTGAGTCGCTAAATGAATTTTCGGGATTAAAATTGCGTTTAGTATGCGTCAAAAAATGAGTATCTGCGTTGTTTTAAGCCGCTAAAAGGGTCTTTTTGAGGTTAACTTCGTGTTTTTGAAACACATACTGTTGTGACAAACTGAACTAAGTATGTATACTGGAGGGTTTTTTGGGTCGCTGAACTCATTTTCGAGATTAAAATTCCGTTTGGTATACATTAAGTCCTTAAAACATCAAAAATCGCTGAAAATTCAGTTTCGTGTAATTTTAACCACGTTCCACCCCTCCAAAAGATTGTAAAAATTCAGAGTATTAATTTTCATCCCTTAAAATGTTTCTATAAGCTTCAATATCAAATTACATTATAGCGTTAATTTTTAGACGAGCTTGAAATTTTCAGTTGACGTTTTAGATTATGTTTTTGCTTCGAGCGGGCTCCATAAATGACTAGATTACACGTGCCTTATAATTCTCTTCAATTTCAACTTGAGTTTTTCAAAATCCGTTCATAATTCGCAAAGATATGGTTAAAAAACTGAAAAACACGTTTTTTGAGGTTAGGGGCTAAAATTTGAGCCCCAAAGCTCTAAACTTTTAGGTTCATAGTTTTTTCGGCAAGGCAAACATATAGGCCAAATTTCGGCAAAATCGCTGAGAGAGCAGGCGATTTTACACACTTATCTAGCTGTACTCTTTGTACCTTCTTGTCGAAATATTTGTTAAAGTCAATTTTATAGCACTTATAAAAAAATTTTTCTTAATCACTATAATTTTTTATTATTTATTCAATAAACTGTTCATTACCCATTCGCTTTTTTGGACTTTAAATGTTAGTAATTATTTCTTTTTTACTAACATTTTTTGTAAATATGAGAATGTAGAGTTATATATGTTAACATTTTAACTTTTGAAATTTTGTTTGTTTTTCTCAGTTTAATAAATTTATTTTCACGATTCATTGTTACAATATATTTCAATTTTAATTTCAATATATGTAATATGAAAAAAAAGATAGACGATTTCACGTAATTTAATTTTATGTATAGAAATTTAGTACATCATTTTTAAGAACGCTGCACATACAATATTGAATTAATACGGCCGCTGCTACAATTTGTTTTATAATAAGTAATATATTAAGATTAAATAAATGTTCAGTATTGAAGTAACATACAATCGACCTCAGTTTCAGCTCAAAACGTTTTACAAAATTATAGTTTTACTATATTAAGAATTGTGTAACGACTTCTAGTCTAGGTAAATCAGAATTAAATATATTTGTAATATTAAAGTAATATGGTCAATTAAGCTATTAAACAGAGAAAAATTTACATTCTATAACGATATTTAAATATTCATATACCAAAATTGAACATTTTTAAAACTGAATGTAATAAAACAAATTCGAAAAAAATTTTAATTTATTTTTACTTCCTTATTATTTTTAATAGCTTATTTTAAAAGTTATATTATTTAAAAAGCCGTGTGTATTATTATCAAAAATTAAAATTAAAAATGTGATGGTAAGAAATGTTTAAATTATTTACGTAATTGCAGTAATGATTATATTAATTAAATATTGCAATTGTAGTGTTTTAAAAAATTGTACACTCAACTTAAAGCTAATAATTGTAATATTACAAATGGAATCTGTGTTACACAATATTTAATTTCATTTAAATCTTAATAAAAGAATGAAACAATAAAATATAATTTGAACCTATGAATGTACTTAAAAGTATGCAAAAAAATTAAAGAAACCTAAACACTTTATAAGAAATTAGAATGCTAACGTTTTCTGAGATAACTGCACTAGTTATAAATGTGCAGGAAAGTGAATAAAAATTTGTTACTATATGTTTTTTTTACTACAAAATGTCACTAAAAAAATAATAATCATTATTTAAATTCAAAGTCCAGGCAGCGGCTGGATAAATAAATGAACACTTTAATAAACAAGTGAATAGGACGAGGAAAATAAAAAATAAACGGAAAATAAAAATGATAACTGCCATTAATGAAAGAAATCGGATGATATAACAATAGTTACATCACGTAAACATATTAACGAGGCAGAAATAAGATAACAATAAGTAAACGAGCACATGATAAAAATCTGAGAGTTAATGTTCAAAACAGTAAAACAATGGTACTACGAAAAAAAAGGGAAAGGTGGAATTCGCATTGTCCAAATATAATAATCTACTGACATGAATGTGTACACTCGATGGGAGAGAGAGAAACGAAAGTGAAATGAAGCACTGTCAGAAATTAGAAATAGTAACTCAGTATAAATATTTTGAGGTAGTAATGGCCCAACACTTAAGATGAGACGTACATATGGAGCATATTGCAAAGATTACAATTACTTTATTATGCGATAGTAGATTCAAAGGTCAGATATTATATATCAGGCATAAGGAATGGTGAGGAAAGTATACACACGAAGAAAATAAATAAACTGCAAATAAAACGCTTGAGATTAATAGCAACTCCTTAAAGCGAGAAACTGAAAGTAAAATAAAAAAGATGTATTTAGCATAAGAGTTATGCACTTATTAGTAAAAATTTGGGAATACATAACAGGAAATAAAATTGAATTGAAGGAAAAATAAAAACAGAATACGAGCTGAGAAAAAAATGTATGTATTAACTGTCGTTAGCAGAAACAAAGATGGGAGAGCAAAGAGACAAATATAACTCAGGTGTTAAATAAAATACCTAAGAAAAATATGAGAAATAAAAAGAAAAATTGATGAATGATTTCAGGAAAGGGAAATGTAATAAACATAAAATAAGAGATAATACGCAAAGAAACAGCGTGTAATAAAAATAGCAACAAATGTAAAGGAAAATATATGAATTACGGAACAAGAGAAAATAGATTATATTTATCGATGAGAGGTAAGTACAAAAATAAATCAAAATGTAAGCAATACATATTATAAGACGATATGTATATGTATAATTTAAGTTATGCTGTTAGAACATATAAATATGAGATAATTCATCAACATTAGCTTAACAGAAATCGATGTGATTAAAAATAAATATATATATTTAAAAAAGAAAAAAACCTGATTTTATGTAGGAATATAAATTTGAATTAAAAAAAAAAAAAAAATCAGTACAGAGAGTATAAATCCACAAGTAAAACTGCGGGCAAACGTTTTAGCAAAACACATAATAGCCAAGTACTAAATTCAAACACAAACCAAATCACAAAATCTGGGTAGCTAATAGTTTAACAAAATATTTACAGGAAAATAGAATAATTGACAGAACACAATACGGGTTTCAAAAGGGAAAATCAACTCGAAAGCGCTCGGTGAGTTTACAGAAAAAATAACAGTAAATTTTGAACAAGGGAAGAAAGTACTGATAACATTCATAGATCTAACTAGAGCATTCGAGACGATTGACCATAAAATACTTATAAATAAATTAGAGGAGATAGGAATAACGCACAGTGTTAAAAAGTGGTTCGAAAACTACATAAACCAAAGGAAAACATGTGTAAATGTATTAAATGCACGAAGTGAAAAAGAGGAGTTAAATGTGGGAGTTCCGCAAGGTAGTAACTTAGCGCCAATACTGTTTAATATATGTATCCAAAAGGGTTATACAAGGAATTAAAATATAGCGATATATACTCGTTCGCGGATGATATAGCAATAGTTACAGCACATAAAGACATTAAGGAGGCAGAAATGAAAATGCAAAAAGATTTAATAACAATAAGTAATCAGGCACGTGATAAAAATCGAAGAATTCATGTACCAAAAACTAAAGCAATGGTACTATGAATGAAAAGTCATAGGCATGATGTACATTGTCCAAATTTAATAATGCACTCAAACGAATGTTTACATGAGTAGTACGAAAAAAAATGAATGTAAGAAGATAAACTGCCGGAAGATAGAAGTAGTGACCCAATATAAATATTTATGGGTAATGGTGGACCAACACTTAAGGTGGGACGGACATACGGAATACATTGCAAAGAAAATTAGGGAAACATTACCAGCATTATACACTTTAAAGAAATATGCAACAAATAAAACGTTAAAAATGGTGTATCATGCGCTAGTGGAATCGAGAATCAGATATGGAATTCAAGCATGGGGAATGGCTAGGAAAACATACGTGGGGAAAATAAGTGAACTGCAAATAAAATGCTTGAAATTAATATCAGATCACAAATACGAGACCGAAAGTGAAATAATACAAAAAGAAGACGTACTGAGCGTTAGGGGAATGTATTTATTCATAAAGATATGGGAATACATAATGACAGAGAAAGAAATAGAATTGGAAGAAAGAATAAAAATAGAATAAGGCCTGAGGGAAAACTATTTGTACAAACTGCCGTTAGCTAAAACAAAGATAAGGGGAAGAAAAAAAAAATACGTTATAACTCAGTTATTAAATAAAATGCCTAAAGAAATAATAGAGGAGGAAAAAATTGGGGTGAAAAAAGAGAAAATAAAGGGAATGTTAAAAGAAAAGAGGGAAATATAGGAACAATAATAAGCATTAAATAAGAGAAGGGGGTACGGAAATAGTGATAAACAAAAGTGAAAAAAGGGAAACGGAAAGGAACAGAACAAAATAAATAAATAAAATAATAAAAAATAAAAATAAAATAAAGAATAGGTATTAGTTATAGTTTAAGAAATAAGGAAAAATAGGATAAGTTTGTAATCAAATATTTGCGCGGCGATAAAATTGTTTAGTGTATAAGTAGTATAATGTAAGCATATTTAGATGTAAAAAAACTCGTCGATAATACAGCTTGACGAGGAAATGTATAAATATTAATAAATACATGTATTTAAAAAAAAAAGAAAAAAAAAACGCGATAGTTATATATTCCGCAATTTTTGGTAATATCCAAAGGTTGGAAATGGAAAATTTGAAAATTCTTTTTTAAAGAGCACCTAATAGCTAAGAAAAACTATAAATCGAAATTGCAAGTTTGTACATATTGCAAATTTAGAAATTTCTTGATTTGTTTCAATATATATATGAATGCACTCTCAGTGAAAAAAAAAAAAAAAAAAAAAATGAAAATTTGACATTTGAACAAACTCCAAAATTTAATAAAAAATGTTTTTTCAAAAACAATTTTTAATAAGTGCCTTAATATATATATATTAAATATATATTTACACTTGTTTATTTTATTTGTTTCAGATGGATATACTAACGCTTTGAAACATATTAATAAAAAGTGCATAATTATTATTTCTCGCAATTTACTATAACTGACGGATAGTATTCAAATTAAGAACTACAATACAAGGTAATAATTAATTTAGAAGTTATTCAGTTTTTTGGGGAAAAATAGAGATAACATCACTAATTAAACTAAATGTATTAATAAAGGGAAATGTAATATCAAAAATATATTTTATAAACTTAGAAAAAATAAAAAGTTAGGCAAAAAGAAAAAGAATACTGAAATATTTAATTCTATTATAGAAAAACGAACTTTAAGGAAATAATAGATTGTAAAAAATTAAATCATTATAAAATAAATGCTTACACAGAAGAAAAAGCACTTTAAAAATTAAAAACATATTTTACGGTTAAATTGTTAATGTTTAATATTAAATTTGTGATTTTAAACAGCTACTATATACTTTTTATTATAAAATTGGTTTAAACAAACTTCATTTTAAAACCATATTTTGACGAAGATTCTTTTTATTAACAACTTTATAACAGTTTTTTTTACTATATTTTTAGGGATATTCTAAATAAAGAAATAAAAAACAATTATTAAGAATTGTTTTAATACTTACAATTTGTACTTCAATTTTACAAAAAAATGTATCTTCTATAAAGGTAAAAAGTGTTATTATTTAAACTGATGATTATGGTGAACTCAGTTTCAAAATCAAAGTAAAAAGTTTGTCTCAAGCGTAGTTTTCTGTGAGCTGAAATTGTTGTTATTATACTTTCCGATTACATTGAGAGCAAGTTTTTTTTTATATGTACGGAAATACCTGAATTATCCGAGTTATTGACTACCAGATGTGATTTGAATACGCAAATACTAGCATAATTAAGCAAATATAAAGCAATGTTAGGTTATGAAATTAAATATGAAAAGTTGCTTAAAAGTAATTTGATCTACTTTCATTGCTTGAGTATAGAATTTTTATTTTCTGGTAATAGAAAATTAGGTTTTATTAAACAGAAAAAAAATATATATTTGATACCTGGTATGCGATCTTTCTTTTTAGTTTCCATCTTTAACATAGTAACCTATAGCATTACAAAATACAATGACATATTCGTCATCAGTTCTTGGATTCATTTTCGACGGCCCCAAATTTGTAATGCGCGAAGAATTTATTAGTGTAATCTATAGCTACAGCTGGATGACAAAAACTGAGAATAAACGAGTTGTATATTTTGATTAATTTTTTGTCGATTTTCGTATTACATTCGTTAGAGGATCGCTCACACTTGTGAAAAGTAGTTTTTGTTACTAACCACGCTATTCCCACATGAACTCTGCTTCTGCTGATGAGGCGGTGTGTGGAAACACATTGGTAAGAATTAAATAAATTATAATTCCACTTACGACACGGCACTTCCTGTTTGCTACTGAAAACAGATGTTCTGTTACATTTATAGTTCCATAAAACGAATAAAAAAACTACAAAAAGTATTAACCAGAAGCTCGCGATAAAGCCTTTTCAATAGAAGGTTATAATATTAGGTTAGTATGTGTACCATCATTTCGTATCAAAGCACGTTACGATAATTGATATAAAATGGATCGAAGAATTCTATTATTTATTCTGTATTTGTCACTCAGTTGTAAAAGCTATCGATTTTGCTAATAAATTCATCAGGGATTACGAATTCGAGGCGTTAAAAAAGTATGCAGTGCCTGTTAAAAAATATGTCACTGTATTTTACAATGCTGTGGTTAGTCATTTTAAATATGATGACTAAATAGGCCTTCACACCAGGTGACAGATATACATCTTTTTTTTGTATAATAAAGCTAAGATTCTTATGTAAAAAAAATGTAGGAGAATTTGTTTTGTTCCCAGAAAGAAAAATAATAAATAACACCACAGATAATCACGTATTTATATTTTTCAAAAAATTTCGGATGTTAATAAAGTTCATGTTTTATAAATTGAAAATTACAATAGATGAACAATAGCATAATGCAATACCAGCAGTAATGAAAACAGAATTCCGCAAATTAAAGGTTTGGGGGCAGCTAAAAATCTATTTTACAAAAACTGTGTTATGAAACCGAACGAAAAAAATATAATTTAAAAATGAATAAGTATATTTCGTAACAGCTGCCAAACATGATGTTTAAAAATTGCGCACTTTCGTGTTTAAACATTTTTGACATGAATAAGTCTTATGGCTGAAGGTCATTTCACAAAATTCGTACATCACATAAAAGTGTGTCATACAAAAATACGCACTTCATGCAAAAGTGTTACCCTTATTAATATTTACAATAGTAAACATTTTTTATTCGATAATCATTTATTAAATAATATTTACTTTCATATCAGCAGTGTATTTATATAAGCGTAATTTCTGAGACGATTGTTTCGATGAAAAAAGTTTTCAAATTTATAAAATTAAAATTTACTTATTTGGCGATTAAGATTTTATTCCGATGTTGTAGTAAAAGTAGACTAACAAAAAAAATCAGGTCACGAGGAATTAACGTAAAAAAATTAATATTTAAGTGAAAAGTATACATACCCCATTCGTTAATACACCATGTATGTAAATGTAAATACAATAAAAAAAAAAGAATAAAAATAAATAAATGACGGGTAACAGCTCTATTCACTGGTAAAGAATCTTGAGTAGAAAAAGTATTAGCGTTTATGTAGAATCGTGAAATTCGTTTTTTATAGGTGACTTGTAAATATTTTGTTTGTTTTAGAACGATTTTCAGTAATAGAGAAACATAACGTTTTTTATTGACACCGAAATTACACATGTAAACTGGTTCATTAACTTACAGCGATATGTCTCCTGCTTTGAAACATTAAAAATTCATCAGGATATTGTAGTTCGCGTTGAGATATTCGCCATGTTCCCGTCATACAAAAAAATGTCAAATTTCAAATTTTGAAGAATTATTAAAAATGAAGCTTTGTTAGAATTTCTGAAAGTCAGGTTCGATACCTGTTTTTTCTACGTGCCAGTCTTTGCTTATAACGAAAAGACGCATGTTGGGTAATACATTTTTCCAGCATTATTTAAGTTTTTTTTTTTTGCCTGACGGAGATCTGTTAGGGACATGTTTTGTATATATTTTTTCCATTAAGAGTGTATAAGCCAGTTAAAATATGCCACAATTTCAAATTTAATATTTGAACTGTCCATGGGCGCCGCCAGGATTACATTCAGGAAGGTGCAACTGCATCTACACTAGGGTGGGTCAAAACAATTGACTATTTTTTTTTTTTTACTTCCGATGCCGAAATCAGAAAATTAGATGAATCATCATTTTTAGATGTAGCAGAAGATATATACACAGAACCTTTATGGAGGTTTTCTACATAATTTTATTGCCGAGGCTACCACGTGGTACGAGATATTGAAGACAAATGAAGCAAGTGATGCGGCTTTAAATGAATCCATTATTGAATACGCAGATTTGACTGCTCGAGACATCCCGTTTTACTCAGAGGGTATGTGAGGCAATCAAAATTGGTTTAACTATTCCAGCGCAACATCGTGTGTAGCACTGAACATACATTTAGCACGTTACGACGTGTCAAGACTTGGAATTGGTCAACGAATGGGAGACGCAAGGCTAAGCGGCCTGTGCATGCTCAGTGTTCACAGGAAATAAGTAGAGAAGGACACTGAATTTATCGACAAGGTGATAAGCAAATTCGGACAGCAATTCAGACCCGTTAAGTTTTTATTCAAATGGTGACTTAATAAAAAAAAGTTCTTAATCTTTTTCTGTGTATTTTCTTTCCCGACAGGGGGGTGCAAGTGCACCTCCTTGCACCCTCTTCCCGGCGCCCATGGAACTTTCATTTATTTATTCTCTATGATGTTTTCTGATTTTTTCACTGTAACAACACGCTTATTATAGTAGTTTCATAGTTTAATTTTATCAATGTATTTTAAATCTTTTTAATTAGTATAATATTTTATTCTTTTTCATGCTTTTAAATTATGTATAATATTATGTAAAAGTGTAATTTTTTGAAACTGCTAATTTTTTCCAGCAAGGCACACTGCTTAGCATTTTTTCGATTTTTATGAATTCATTCAATTTTAATATATGTATATGTTATTCAATAAACTTACAGAATGTGTATAATTTCATTAGTGGATTCAGATTAGCGAAACCCATTAATAATTATAAATACTCTCCTTAAAAATTATTTGTTATAAATCAGTGGTTCTTAACCTTCAAGTGGTAAGGGACCATTTGACAAAATTTCTGTCTTGCCAGGGACCAGCAACCGATTGGAGGTAATATACAGTAAATGTAAATAAATAAATGGTTGTTCTACCTATCTATAAATAAGATACGCATAAAATTGTTCAAAGCCAACAGTTTTTTAATTTTTTTACGAAAATTTGGCATTATCGAGGTAAGTATATTATTTTAATGTGATTTTTGTGACTGCATACTCTTTACTAACTTCTGAATCCTTGGTTCTGTGCTACTCAAAGTTAAATGCATGTCGCCACTGGCATTGAATGGATTGCGGTGCTTGTTTTTAATTATCAGAAGCGCCGAGAACCCCTGCTCGCAAAGGTATGTCGATGATAAAAAAATTTCGGTAGCGTATAGCAATTTTTCTGAATCTTTGGGAAAGAAATCGCCTTTTGACTCCAAAAAATTTTCAAAATTAATTCCTGTCCCGAATATCACTATTGTGTTGCATTTCAATCACTTCTTCAATTTCATCGGGCACCTCAGAAACGTTGACAATAAAAGGATTGGGGATCGTTTTCCGAATACCCTTCGTCCTCACAGTCAGGAAAATAACGATTGAATTCACTTTTTAAATTTTTCAAATAGAGTATCATGTTCTTTCGTATTTCTCCTTTAATCTCAACACATTACACTGCCTGTCAATAATTCGATTCAGCCTGTCAAATGCAGAAAAGTTTTCTCCTTCGACTTTGTTGATCCATAGCTCGATTTTAGTGATTAACGGATGTTTTTTTTTTTTTTTTTGTTTATTTATTTTTTTCCGACTGTCGGTTATAATTTCGATTTGGTCTGATATTGCCGGTATAAAGGAACTAAGAGCTGAAAAGGAACTTCATTACGAACGGAGAAAGATTAAGTATTTGTCAAAAATTTAGAATGGATTTTTTACACAACGATACGAGATTAAAATGTAAAACTTTTTTTAAAAAGTATGTAGAAATTAAATTATTCACGCTTAATATTAATAGTGTCCGCTCAGAAGTGAATGAACTTTTAAATTTTCTATCTAATTGACGTTCAGTATGACGTAATAATTCTTACAAAAACCAGATTGCATGAAAGAAAATTAACCCATTATTTTATCCCTGATTATACATCCATAGGGCAATACAGAAGCGATAAAAGATCAAATGGTGTTATTATGTACATTAAATATACCATCTTATTTTAAAAAAACTGATATCTTTATTTTCTCTGCGAACATAGTTAGGCGAAACTATTATTTTATGACAACATTCACGTAACTACTTTTGGAATCAATTGACTTTATAACCATGAAGATTTTTTTATTAGATTTGCATTTTATAATAAACTCTCAATCTTGTCGGATAATATTAATACAAAATCTTTTGAATAAAATTAAATCTTACAATTATCTTAATTTACTATACTCATGTGGTTCTATTAGTATGTAACACTGCCTAGTTATACATTGTGTTTAGATCATTTTTTGTTATATATTTTAATGATATTTTGTTTAAATTAAATGCAATATATAAAATTATCAAAATAAGTTTTTCATATCATTCTGCTCTAGATGCATAAATTTGACTTGGTTCCAGTTGTAAGTCGATTAAACTCAACTTTGTCTGCCATTCTGACAAAACTAAGTTTAAACAATATTTAGCAAGTATTGATTTCGAGAAGATATTATGCAGTTCACAGTTAATAATTGATGTAAAATTTAAGGAATTTGTAACCATAATAAAAAATGGTTTGAAGAAGTGAAAACCTAAATTACATACTAAGAAAATGATTCTTAAAATATCATCTTGGATTATAAATAAATTAACTAAGCTTTCTTATAAAAAAAATCGGTTGTATGTATTGACTAATCGTTGTCCATCTAACCTCTGATGGAAATCGCAGTTTAAAAGTATCTTCAGAATTATGCAAAAATTATCAATTACAGAGCTATGAGATAATCAAAAAATTGCACTAGACGCTTGCTAAAAATCCCTAGTATATAATTCATGAATATAATAGAATATATCCATTAACGGGTAAAATTTAACATATTGGGTAACGAAAAGTTGATCGCTGATTAATTTAATAACTATTATAACAATGTTGCTAAAAATACGACTAATAACTCGGATACTTCTGAATACATGCCGGCCATGGAAACAACATACCTAAACTCTTTTATATTCGTTGGTTTTTCTTAGAATAAAGTTAGACTTAAAATAATGTCATTATCTATTGAATCCTCTTTTGGATATGATAGATTTTCAATTTCGCTAATGAAAAATTATTTGTACTTTTTTTTTAAAACACTTGTTTTATTTATTTATTATATCTATTCAAGTTAGAATATTTCCTACAATTTTAAAACCTAAAATGGTAATAATACTAATATAACTAATTACATATCAATACACATTATATTTGCCGTATCTAAAATACTTGAAAATTTTATCAAATGCACAGAATGTTAAGTTATATAACAACTAGTAACTTTTTCATCAAAAATGAACGTTGCATATATAATTCCCTTTCTAACCATACTTCGTTTATTGCATCCAATTCGAAAGTGGACTGCTCAGTTGCAGTAATTTATTTAGATTTGAAAAAAAAGCTTTTAATGTGGTCAATCATAACATCTTACTGCATAAATGGTTTCATTATAGCTTTCGAGGTAATGTCCATAACTAGTTCAAATCATACTTAACAGATAGATTGCATTGCCCTAAAATCAGTAATATAAAATGTGATTATATAAAACAACTTTACCGAGTATGTTAGGGAAGATTTGGTCCCCTCTTATTTCTGGGTTTTATTAACCATTTATGTAATTTAGATACATATATATATATTGGAAAATATTTTATAATGCGGGTAATACTGTCCTTATGGTTAACTCATGTAAATAAGCTATTTTTCAAGATCATTTACAAACTGACTTAAAAAAAAAATTAAAAATCGGTTAAACCTTAATCAACTATTTATTAATCTAAATGAAACTAATAAATTTATTATCTACAGTCACACACCATAATTTAAGTGGAATGATTTCGAAATGTTATGGGAAAAGAATGCTTCCTTCCATAGGAAACGAGATGAATTATCTAGGTGTTCAACTGAACTGTAAATTGGTTTGGAATAGGCATACAATTTATTTTGCACCAAAAATTAGAAAACCTTAATTATTTATTTTAGTACTTAAGCAAATTGTTTAATAATACACATCCACATGCATTATATATATATATATATATATATTACATTATATAAACTGCTATTAAGCTATGAAATCACGTGGTGTTATTTAAAACATTTGACATAATTACAAAACATGTTACGATTACTTCATGGAAATTCGGCAATAGCTGTAAACAATAATATTTTGTTAAAACTTTATGAATTATAACTACTCATGTTTGTTCTTAAGAGTAAAACAAAATTTAACATCTCGGTTGCCCAGGCCATTACTGGATCAGCTGGTGAAGAATTACCAGTATTGCCGATTATTAAAAAATACCTTATCCAAAATTATCTGTATACATTAGTAGCGTATCCTTCGGGGTACCTAAGTATTCTGAGAAGCAACAAGAGAAAATAGAACCCACCGACAGAGAAAACGAAAGATTTGTAAAAAAATAACAAAATAAAAAACTGTCAATAAAGCATAGTCTAGTGTTCTCATTATTCAGCGATTCCGAATTCTCGGCTCGGCCACCTAGTCTATCTCTCTTATAAGTCCTTCATTACTGCTAATGTCAAGTACACACACCCACACGCATGGAATTGTTGAATTTGTGTTTATTGTGTGAAGTAGTTTGTCTGGGGTATCGTTTTATGAAGCGATACCTCACCGGCAGTTTAAATGTTCTTAATAGAAATACCTATTGTGCGCGCTTCTTGATTTAAACGTACAGAAAAATATGTATGCATAATATACATACAGTATGTCTGAAAAGTTCCGGGACTAATTTTGTACACTCGATACAAGTAACGCTTTCTCTCGTTCAACCAAGAAATTATGGAGTACGAAGTCTAAAGAGTATGTATACCAAATTCCAGCGCTGTCAGTCTCTTAGTTTCCCAGCAGTACGCGGTTATGTATTGTGTGTTCATAACCCCTTGTGCAAGCTCGTTGAATCGCTGAAATATCGTCGTGAAAGTTGCCCTTCGTCCTCATTTTGATTTTTGGGAACAGAAGGGTGAATAGGACGGGTACAACAAGTCGGTGATCTGATTTTTGGTGTAGTGACGCGTCAAAAGTGCTGCCATACGTAGCATTATCGTGCAAACAGGGTCCAACTGCCCAAATCGTGATACTATGACCGGATTCGACGAATTCGACGTACCAAACGCTTCATTACCTCCAGATAAAATTCCGCATTCACAGTTTGCCCGGTTGGAACGAATTCATGATGGATGTAAGGTCCTTTGAGTCGGAAAATGCGATGAGTATTGTCTTCATTTTGGATTTTTGTTGCCGAACTTTCGTGGATCTTCGAGATTTCGGGTTTAACCACGCCGAAGATTGTCGTTTTGTATGGTTGTTGCAGGCGATAGAGCTTTATCACCGAATGCTTTTTGAATCATTAAAAAAGTCTCTACGAAAGATTTATCAAGGACTTAATCGCACTTCGTTGTTCCATATATTTGCACAGGGGGTTATGAACATACACAATACTTAACCGCATAGTACTGGAGAACTAAGAGACTAGCAGTGCTGGAATTTTTCGTACTACATACTTCCTGGGTTGAACGAGAAAAAGCGCTACTTGTATCGAGTGTAGAAAATTAGTTCGGGAACTTTTCAGACATGCTGTGTATATATGTGGTAGAATAAATGTATATGTAATTCCTTTTTTATTTTTTTTCACGTGACTATTTTAATCTTGAAATATTTGTACTAAGTTGTATTATTCAAGGTTTTTATTTTGTTTTTTACATACTTCATTTCTGTATATATTATAGTTATATATCAAATTGTACACCACTGTTCACACAACAATGTGCATCTGTGATATTAAATAAATGTATTTGAACTTTAATTTAAATTATTACTATTATTGTTGTTATTGTAATTATTAGCATTGCTATAGGATTAGTCGTAAGATCAGCCAGAGACAATCTTCAAAAAAAAAAATGTTGATAATAATAATATTGTTCGGTACAACCAAACAAACATAAGATCATGCTGGAATTATTGCTGTGTTTATAAATATGGTGGCCAGACAAAAGTATACATGATAAAAACGTATCGGATAAAAGCGCCCACGGACAAAACCGTACTGTAATAAATGCTCGTACAGACAAAAGCGCACATCGATTTGCTGAAAAAGGGCTAATCTATTAATTTTTTCATTCTTGGTAGTTACATTATTTGTGAAAAGCATAAATTATCATCCAATAATTTATAAGTTAAAGAAGTTATGGATGATTAGCTTTCTATAACAAGGTAAAAATGATACAATTTTTTAATATGATTTACTAGATCATAATGAATCAGTTATATTTTGATGCGGTCAGATATTGTTAGTAGGGAGGAATAAATAATGGAAACGATGTATGGAGAAGGGAAAGACAGGATGATATAAGAGGCACAATACGGAGTAGGAATACAAATTCGCAGCAAATTGGAATGGAAATCAAAACGCTTGGTTAAAAGAGATGAACACTTAATATACACATGATCAGGATCGCAAACATGCTCTTCGTTTAGGTGGAGAGGAAACCAACGATAAAACGAAAACGAGAGAAAGGCAACGGAGAATGGCTAGCGAGATTTTTAGTCTTTCACTCGCAAAATTGTAAGTATTTTTGCTGCAGTACTTTCAATTCCTTTTCTTCTATACATCTTTTTCCTGCGCTTATTCACCACTTATTGCCCCCCTGCACAAAAAAATCAAACAAACAGTGCAGTAAAAAAATTCTTCAACAATGGATTAGCATCTCTGGATAACAATAAAGCAAATAAATGTTTTAATTAACATTCTTAATAAGAATGATTTTAAATTATTAAGATAACAGAAGATTTTGTCCTCTACTAACTTTACTTAAATAAAAAAAAAAATGGAATTTTTCCATAGAATTAAAAATTATAAATTTTAAAAGCAAATAAATTTTGGCTGGTAGTATTCAATGTAATTATTTAACCGCTTCTTCAAAAGAAACAAAAAAACAGTAAGTTAAACACATTGTTGTTAATCAGTTTTATCTGAGCTCGATATGAAGCTCTCACAATTTCACTATAACTTAAATTTCTGAATTTTAAATCCTTTTTATGTACATATGTTTACAGTCTATCAACATAAAGACATTATTCCAGTAACAATGAAGTACAAATATTTTCAATGTATATTTCTGTCTGCAGCTAGGATTAAATCGCAAACTTCTTAACACTGCCCAGCATCGCACAAATTAAGCTACTACAACGGACTCAGAAATTTAGAGATATGTACAACGGAAAAATCATTCAGTCATTGTATTTATACTGTATTTCATTGTAATCATATTAAAATGAAAATTAGTGAAATTCTCTTAATGCAAATGTTTACAGTTTTGAAGAACAAAAAGAGAATTTAATTATTTCACGATATCAGAATAAAAATTGGAAAATGTTTTTGTTAAGGCGGCATTACACCGGGCGCGCAAGCGCGAACAAATGCCTGACCTTGATGTTTTCTGGCGAATGATCGCGCGGTGTAATCGATTTTAGAGAGCAAGAACGGCCGAATGTTCGCGCTCTCTGATGATCGCTCCGAGGGCGGTACTTCAAAGAAAATTTTTTGTTCTTGCTCGTTCGGTTAGATGGGTTTTTATTCGCTGTTTTGCTCGTTGTGTTCATATTTGAATTAACTTTGCTTACATATTTGAAGATAGCCATGTATGTAATGTGTATAATTATTTGGTTTTAATTTTTCCCACACAACATTTTTTTTTTTAATTATTAAAAAGAAAAATATTTCAGTTGCAAAATAAAATTTATTTATTTTTTGCAGCGGAATTGAAACTAAACTCATGAATGTAAATATAGAATGAAAACATTTCACATTTTTTGGCAATAAAACTGCGTTTCCAATAAGTTAATAAAATAGTTTATCTCGTCATATTTTTATGTAAAATGTATTTTAATTCTTCTTTTGTATATACAGTATTTGCATTTGCAACAAGGTTTAAACTATAAAAGTCTCGTAGTGGTAAAAGAAGGGAATAAACTCACATGCGCAAGAAAAAAATATTCTTAAAATATCTAAATTGAATTTCGTGGAAGTTTGTTATATAACTGTATTTCGTTTTGGTTTGATTTTTATGATTTCAAATTATTACATTTATATTTTTGTCTGATAAATAATCGAGATGTATATGTAAAAAAAAGAAATTCTTAATATGATGTGATTTTTTTTTGCTGGTTACTAGTTAACTACTTTTTTCAACATACTGAATATTTTGAATAAATTAATAAACTAATTTATACAATCATATTCATATGTCATAGTGGCCACTCAACTAGGAAAACTGAATTCGCCATAATTTTTTGTACCCTGAGAAAAAAATGGGATTTTCCTTGTAAAACCAAGAAAATAATAAAAATAGCCAAACGATAGTTTCGATAAAAAAATCTTTTTGAGCGAAAAATTTTTGTAATGTACATGCTCGGTAATAAATTACAAAGTTCTTTTTTATTGATGTAAAGTATGCTGCGGTGGTCAAGCATCAATCAATAGTATCCAAAAAATACTATTTTTTTTTACAATTCTTTTCTTATTTTTTGATTAAAAGACTCTCTACAACGACGGGTCTATTTTCATCATGAGCAATATTTATATTTATTGTTAGTACGCTTTAATTAAAATTTTAACGAAACGCTCAAAAAGAAATTTTTATTATGCATTTTAGTTTATCGGGAGAATTAAACCCTTTCAGTAAAACGTTTGAAGGGGCTGCAGCTATGTAAACCCCTTGAAGTTAACATGTATGATTATAAATGTAGATATTAGACGTCAAATTTTGTCAGAACTATTTAAATAGAGGAAAGGTAAATCAACCTGTTATAAAATTTTATTATTAACTTTTGTAGTAATAAAGTAAGCAAATATTGCTTGAATTAGGGGCCATTATAACTGTAAAATATATAATGTGAATAGAACCACTTCAAAAAGTTGAAAAATTTACTTCGCAATTTTCTTTTGTTTCTGCCGATATTTCATTTGACTTCGTTTCAATTTGTTGGGCTTATTATACAAGCAGAAGACCGTTTGTGTAAGCTCTTGTATCATTCTGATAACCAAGAAATGGGAGGATTTGCATCGGCAATTTAAAAATTATATTGCAGTGGCCACCACGCAAGTGAAATTAATTTCTTGGTGTATATAAATGAATAAATTATTTACCCACCTTAATTTCATTTCGTAATGACTCAATTAGTGCATCACATACTTCAGGCACTATTCCTGATATTGCCGGCTGCGATACTTTGAACAAATATTGTAGGCTAGTGTACGAATCTCCCGTTACTAAGAATCACAATGTTATAGCCAGCCGCTCACGGGATGAAATCGCTGTCCTATAATTAGTGTCCTCTTTCATTATTTTCGATTCGATTACATTATGTAGGGTTTCAAAATCCATCGACGACATTCTGCAAAAGTTATTAAATTTTCCAAAATCTTCAGCTTCCAAATCTGTTAGAAAATTATTGCCACCATGTAAATTACGATTGTTGAATACGGTTAAACTCCACCATCTTCTTTGTCTCCTTCTTCTTCTCATTTGTAATAATTTATACGATAAAATAAACAGAGCACACATAATTTCTTCATTGTCACACATATTTCTACAATTGAACTCTCAAACAACAGTGACAACAACACAGGATTATTATTGTTTATAGCAAGTACCCCGATCAACAGCGAACATAAAAATAATTGGTAGGTGTGATGAGAAGGCTGATCATATGCTTGCGAAGAACAGAGAACACTGGAGAGCATAAATATTCAAGGCCATATTTTTGTTCTTGCTCGCTCGCGCTTGCGCGCCCGGTGTAATGCCGCCTTTAGACGAATGCTTTAACGTTGACAAAAATATTACAATAGTTGTTTTAATCAGCAATGAAATCGTAAGTGAAGTATGGAAGAATAGATTCAAGTAAATAATATTGATGAAAACAATAAAAAAGAAGGTGAAGACATGTAATCAATATTTTATCTAAGATTTTAATTTTCAATGTTTTAATTTATTCAGCTCTATAACTTCATTAAATTATAGGTTTCTCTTTAACTTTTAATAGTAACTCTCGATAAATTGAAGTTTACTGTTTATTATAAATTAAAATAATATTTAAAAATTTTTGATTTCATATGATGTCATTTACAAAACTGATTTTTTAAAACAGTTTTGTATTTTTGTTGGTCGTCTGACGTCATTGCCATCCCCTTTTTAGACAAATATCAATAGTAACGTATTGTTTAAAAGATTCGATTTTACATTTTCAGGGTTTGAATATTATTTTAAATGTTACAATTTTAAGACACTATTTTTGTGAAATAAAGATTGATTTGTATTTTTATTATCACAATATAAATTTATCTGATAAAAAAATAATTTTATAGTTAAATAATTATTTTACGTACGAATTATACCCGTTAATTAATATTTCAAGTATTTTATTTTTTTTAATAATTTCTCTTTATTGCCAAATAACACAGATCATTATATTTAATTTCAACATAATAATATAATACATTGGTTATAAAACACAACCCAAATAATGCAACATTCTTTTGTCTGTGGACATATATTTGTGAACCACAATAATGTCAATGGATTCAAAGCAGGCTTTTGGTATCACTATTTTAATTTTGAGTATGTAAGTGTATTCCCGTAATTGTTGGTTGCAATGTTTGAAGTAATTTAATAGTCGAGATACGTATTGTTGGCTATTTAAAAATGGTTTTAAAGAAATGCTTATGTTGTGCCTTCGGATAACCATATGCTTACCGGAAGTTCATTGTTGTTAAAGACAGAAGTTCTTGAAGATTCAAGGGGTATATATCCAACATGGAATTGAGAGTTGGAAATAAATACCGACTAGGCCGAAAAATTGGCAGCGGTTCATTTGGAGATATTTACTTAGGTACACAGACCGTACACACACATATATATTTACACATATATTAAAATTGGCAAAGGAAATCATTTTTAAATATTCCGATTAACAGGTACCAATATTTGTACTGGTGAGGAAGTAGCGATTAAATTGGAATGTATTCGTACCAAACATCCGCAATTACACATTGAGTCAAAAATTTACCGAATACTGCAAGGAGGACGTAAGTATTGCTACGTACAAATAGTGTTTTATTCTCTTTTTCTTTCTGTTTAATTTATTATTTTTTCTTGTGTTTCTATAAGTAATCATTAAATTTCCATGTATCGATAGAGTACTTTTCGTAAATGTATGTGTAACAAAAAAATGAAGCAATAAATTAACTTACTATATTGAATTCGACGCATGTACATGAAAAACATTTAATTTTGAACAGTTTAGTACTATACTCTATGTAGTTCAACGAAAACGTAGCGTTTAGGTGCACAGTTCGTGATATAAGAAGTTTATAAATGTTTTAATATATGGGAGAAATGATAAGTATATTAACTTATGAATGTAATCAAAGTAACAGATGATTAAAATACAATATTTAAAATGAATAAATGTTAGGAACTAAAATAAATAGGAAAAAGTTGTTTAGTAATATAAAATTTTTTGCTAATGTGTAGCTTTGTAATCCAGTTGTATTTCAATAAAAACTGTATTTTTTACTGAAAAAACAACTGGCTTACAAAATGTTAATACTGATTTTTTTAGTAAAATTAAAACAATTTAAAAGTTCATTTTGATGTACTATTTACATGTTAATATTCTCATGTAATTATTGTAAGTTACTCATTTAAATAATGATCTACCTCAGTATTACTTGAATTGAGTGCTTGGAAAGTAACCGGTATATTTATAATAGTTTGAATAATAATAGTAATGTCTGTAAACGTCTGTTTAAATAATTTTTTAAAATTATTACCATTAAATTCTTAATTTTTATCGTTTATTAATATATATATATATATATATGTATACACATATATAATTTTGAAAAGTATCGTACTTTTTCATTGTATTGTAGTTTATTGATGTTTAGCATTACAAAATTACAAGAATACAAATTTTAATGGTACTTGAGGTATTCAAGAACATTAAGTTTCAAACCCTGTACTTAAAGAAAAGTTCTTTATGAATTCTACGTTTACTTCACATGTTTAAACTATTATTTGTCAAATAAAACTAAATTAGAAATAAAAAGTTTCTTACTTTGTTTTAAGCTGGCATACCGGCAATAAAATGGTGTGGTTCCGAAGGGGATTACAATGTAATGGTGATGGAATTATTAGGACCATCTTTAGAGGATATGTTTAATTTTTGCTCCAGGCGTTTTAGTCTAAAAACAGTTTTATTACTAGCTGATCAATTGGTAAGCAATTGGAATTATAACATTTTAATGTTGAAATGAATTATCAAATCGGCGTTAAAATTTTTTGTAACTATGATCGTATTTTATTAACTGTTATCGTATTTTACGTTTTGCTTTATTTTTAAAAAATGTATTATAAAGGAAAACAATGGTATTTTACGCGATTTGCATAATTAAATACAAAGAAAAGTTTTAGTTTTATTTAAATGTTATTTTAAATTTAATGGTTTATAATTATCTAAATATTCCATGCTACGTGAAAATTTCGCATGAAACCTTAATTACATTGATATTATTTACTAAAAAACATTTTTTAAATATTATGTTTCATATCAAATGAACAGATTAGTCGTGCAGATTATATTCACAGTCGTAATTTTATTCATCGTGATATTAAGCCTGATAATTTCCTAATGGGGCTTGGTAAGAGAGGGAATTTAGTTTACATAATTGACTTTGGTTTGGCGAAAAAATATAGAGATTCTCGTACTCATCAACACATTGCATACCGTGATAATAAAAACTTAACCGGAACTGCTCGATATGCTTCTATTAATACGCATCTCGGCATCGGTATGTATCAGATATTTTCTTCTTTTTTACGTTATTGTATTGGTATACGAATTTTATTATTTAAAATGATGTTATTAAATTAATACGTTAACGATATAATTGAAATAGTACACTTTGAAGATAGTAACAAATATTTATGTACTTTTATAAGTTAAAAAAAAGTATTAATGATTTAATTAATTTTTTTAATTGTCTAAATAAAGTATTGAGAATCTGAAAAATCTATATGAGAGTACCATAAATGCCGAAACAATTAAGTATTCAATGATAATCGTGTTATAGTAATATTTCGAGATAATTTGAAATAACCGAATGAACTAAATGTTTCTGCTTAAGTTATATATAAGTTTCATTTTCCGGGAGGTATATAAAAATAAAAAGATAAAATTTGAATAGCAAATAGTTTTCCGAATTTCTTAAATTAAAATGACTAAAATCTAATCGTATAATTTAACATAGAATTATACAGCTTAATTAGATGGTATAAAGTGCTTTCTTATATATTAATTTTTAATGAACTCTCTAGAACAGTTTATAGTTTTATCCGTTTTTATTTTATGTTACTTTATAATTTTATTTATTTTAAAACAAAATAATGTACTAAGAAAATTAATTTTTCTATATAAGTTTGTGCAATATGCGATATTTTTTTTTAAATATTTCAAAATGTAAAAAATAATTCTTCAAATTAATCATACCGAAATTTAGAATTATAAACAATTTTGAAAAAATCACATTACAAATACTTTCAATAAGTACGCACGCGACTACAAAAAAGCTAAATATACTACGACTTTTAAATGTTAGTTTAAACATTTTATTTTTGTATAACAGCAACTGTTCACAGATAACACAAGCTGAATTCTGTAAAAATGGAAGTTTGTTGTTTTAACTGAACTAATTGTAATTTCTTTAGTTTTATCATTATTTCATTTTAATTCGTTTGTACAATTGAATTTTAAAAACTGAATTAATATAAATATTAAGTAAAATTAAACTTATACTGATATTGGAACTAAATTTCTGTAAGCTTGTTTCAATATTGCTTACTAAACGGTGTTATTATTATAAATTAAATTTAATAACATTTTTAAAATATTCTGTACATCGTATTCGAATAAGGTCTACAAATTTTCAAATACTTTTATCAGACGTATCTTTAGACGATTTAGAATTCACTTTTTTCTTTCGTGCTGTCGTTTGTTCATTTTTAAAATTGATCTACGTTTAAATCTGTACATATTTGCCGGCTTATTTGTAAAAGTTCTCGGTTGTATTGCTCAATTCCGAGCGTTACCTCTAAATATATTCCCTGAATAAGATTCTTAGTTCGACAGCTATGGGTATTTTGTTTACCTTATCCGAATGTTTTATAATAATTAGAAACTAAACAAAAAAAAATCCTGCAAAAAGTGATATAAATAAAAATCTAAGAATCCCTGAAAAAATGATTAGGTACTCTGGCTTAGTCCACTATATTCCTTTCAATAAGGATGATAATTATTTTTAAAGAAAATCTCTGAAGTTGTACATTTTATTCAAATTTAGCATCATAAAATGTAAAGCAACATCGAGTGTGTCAATACATTTCAGCCAATTCAAAAACTATACTTTTTCTTCATAAATTTTCATTTCTGTCAATGACTTTAAAAATATTTTACTTAATATTTTATCAGTTTATTTTCTGCTTCTTTCAGAAACTTTAATTTAAATAAAAATATTAAATAACTGATACAGTTTTATTTTGAACTATTAAAGTAAAATTTTAAATTTTGTTAGCGTAACGGAAGTCACCTTTATAGTAAAAAATTTTAAAAACTATTTTAAAAAACGATCACATTATAAACTAGAAATTGAGTTCAATTTTTTATAAAATTTTGTACACAATTATTTTTTTTATTTTTAATAACAATACAGCTAAACTAATGACATTTATGCTTGGCATTTGTTCGAAGTTTTACTAATATTTTTTTTAAAATCCTATATCTGAGTTTTGAATCTTTTATTACACAGACCCGTACATATTTAAATTATGACAATAATATCGAATAAGTTTATTTTAATTTTATTTTTTCTATGAAGCAAAAAAGTTTCTCAAGAACAGCTTTAGAGTTAATTCAATTTATCTGTTGACGTTAAAAAAAAAAATAATAATAATAAAAATAATAAAAAGATTATCATTCCTTAGATAAAAATTCGCCTCACAAATATGCAAAAATGCACTAAATGAAAGAAAATATTAAAATAGAAAATAGAAATTTTTAAAAATTTATGACGGGAGAATATTTTAAATAGAATTTTGGTATATACCTAAAACTGTTCATTTAAATAAGAAAACCGCACTTATAATTATAATAAAAATAAAACGATTTTCAAAGAAGTGTAACAGGAACTTTTAGTTTAAGAAAAAAAGAAACATCCGACCTATTTTAATTTTAAAAAAACAACTGTTGTGCAATCCTTTTCACTAAAAATAAAGAGAAGCATTTTCGAACTAGTATTATATGATATTTTCAATAGGACTTCTATACTATTTAAATTCTCCATATTAGATCTTAAAACTAATATTTCCGTCTTTTTTTTTTTTATTATATTATTATTTCTGAAATTTCTGGGAATTCTACAAAAAAATCATTAATTGCACAGCAGTGACTTTCTTTCACTTTTGCATTTTTTCCACATGTTCATCTTGAACGCTTCAACAGTCTTCACAAAATTGGAACACTATTTGCGGTAGGCACATATGTTTCGTTTAACTGGCCATGTGTTTCAGCAGTATTATGTCTTTTTAGTTTTTTGAAATGTTATATTACCGATCGTGGATTTTGTGATTCATAGAATCCCAGTTGTTATTGCAATCATAATACACATAATCTCACGAAGATAACCAACATTAAACTGATGACAATATGATATCTATACTCCTAGCAGATCAGTTAAAGCTGAGTATGTACTAAATAATTAGTGTTGCTAATGATTACTGCTTTTGAAACGTAATTTGTATGTACACCCCCCCCCCCTCCCCCCGAGTGACCCTTTGAAAAGTCGAATTCAACTTCAGCTTATTCGTTAAGTAAGTGTTCATCGTTATGTGTTCCATGATACGTTAATATTTTTCGACTTACCAGTTCTATTTATTCTCAATATTTTCTTTCAGTACTAAATTTCAGAAACCCTAATAAGCCGACACGTTGCTATTTCACTCGTCATTTACGTTTGTAATTGTAATGAAAAATTTTCTTAAGTAATTTTCCTAACGCGTTTCAACTTGTTTGCTAATTTTTTTTTATTTCAAAAGCTTCTATTGAAATTATAATTCTTACCGATATATGTATTTGCTTCGCCAATTTCATGCTAAAATATTTATTTATTCGGATTGCTCGATGTTTTCCATTAACTTACTTTCATCTTTTATCCTTGTTAAATTTTTTCCTTTCGCTTTCGTGTTCCCTAATGTTTACTTATTTTTACACCTGTTAAAATCATATTTCCGCTTTTATTACCTTTTATAAAATCCTAGTGTCATTATAGAATTCATTGACATATTCATCTTGGGAAACTTATTAATTTCTCTCCAATAAAAATTATGTGTGTATTAGTATGTTGCATCCTTTTTTCTGTTTTTTGTATTCTGATTGAATTATTTTCCGATACCTGCTAGTTTATTCATTAACGTTATACTTCTTCCTCGGCCTCAAACCATGTCTAATCAAATTCTCAACAATTTGTCCCATACCCGCTATATGTTTTTTACTTTTCCGATATATTATTAAATTAACAATACCTTTATTTAGCTGCCTTACTATCACCGTTCCTTTTCTCGAGATCAATTTTCTTTTATCTTTTCTACTTTTTTTAACTCATTGTTTAATCTTCTAGATACGTTTCAGCTTGCTTTATCTTTCATATATTTCCTTCTGTACTCTCCTGAATTTTAGTTTTTCTCGGTTATTTGTAATTTCCTTTCGTCGTTTTTATCCGGTTCTCTCTTTTTCTACTTACCCCTTAAGCGGGAATATTACACTGTTGTTTATGGCAACTATTACAGGGTGGCACCACGCCGGGAATTTTTTTGTAAAACCGGAAAAAAAAAGTATAAAAACAGCCAAAAACGATATTTTTAATAAGAAAAAATCTTTTGAAGCGAAAAATGAATGTCTTTTTTTAATGTACCCGTACTTTACTTAAAATAAATTACGAAGTTATGTTTTATTCATATAAAATATACTACGGCGGTCAAATATTACACCAAAATAGTAGCATAAAAATTCCACTCTTCTTTTTGTACAATTTTAGTAATCAGGAAATTGGGTTGGACCGAGAAAACCGGGAATTTAAAAGTTATCCATCATGTATTATTTTTTTTACTATTTAATTCCTATTAATCTTTTACTGTGATAAATTTTCAGTTTATTTCTTTTTTTTTTTTGTTCCATCCACCGTTTACTGTTTAATTTCTGCATAAATTATATTATAAATATCAATCTGTGGTGGATGTAAATTTTTTAGTTTCTTGGGCCGGTAATCGTTTCTATGGCTTGAACAAAAAGTTTATGTTTTGTTATCGTTTATTCTTATTTATTTTTTTAAACTTATTTGAATAATAGTAACTTCTATTCAAAATCTAAACTTTCTGAATTTGATAACGTCGCAAATAATTACACTTCTCGTATTTTATTTTTAAACAAGAGTCAACTTCTTTTTTGTATCATGATTTTTTTTTTCTAAACATTTCCTATTGCACTCCGCGTCGATACATAAGACTTCTGAGCACCTTTGGTAGTGTTAATGGTAATATAGAAAATCGTTTATATTTAAAAAAAAAAAAAAAAAATCTAAGTAATCATTTTCTATTATTATCAACTTAATAGGAAAATCTCTTCATTTTTATGGCATTACAATTTATTATTGCGCTTCTATACCCAATTTCAAAAGATGGAAAAGCTGTATAAAATAAATTTAAAACTATTGTGAACTTTTCACAATTAAGTATTGAAACGATTTTTATAGTAATATTATTTTACGAACAAATGAATAATTTATAACATGTTTTTAAAAAAACATAATGTATTAAGCACAAAACTCAGCAACTAGTTTCAAAAAGACTGAAATAAACATTGTGAATATGCACTACATTTTTGACCTTACCTAACATTAAGATATATTTTAAAACACATAAATAGAGAAACGCCTTTGCTTATTACAAAATCGTAAAACCATACTGTGTCAATTTTTCTTTCTTATTCTTTTAATTTATATTTATTTTTTTTATTAATACGAAGAGCAAAGCCGGCGAGACGATTTAGAATCATTAGGTTATGTACTGATGTATTTCAATCGAGGTTCCTTACCATGGCAGGGATTAAAAGCAGCTACTAAACGACAAAAGTATGAACGAATTAGTGAGAAAAAAATGGCAACTACATTAGAAGACCTATGTAAAGGTTACCCAGGTAAGTTATTTTACATTTAAAACGGGTATCGTTCCTTTAACAAATACTAAAGAGGGTATTAGATACAGCCCTTTGTAACCTTTGTAAAACTGACGTTATGATGTTAATTTACATTATTTTTTTTTTTTTTTTTAATTTTAAACATACTACAATCAGTATACCACTCTGTTTATTTTAACCGTTAGAGTTTAGTACCCACTAATTACTGTGTTGTTTTAAAAAAAATATTAAATGTATGTTTTTTAAATAATCTGCAGTTCTGTTTGGTTTTTTTTTTTTTTATTTCTATGTAAAAAAATTGCATTAGTTTAAAACATTAACAATCATTAAAATTATATTTATTAAATTTATCCTAATTTTAAAATTGCTTTTTTCCATTGTTTAATTTTGAAAATAATTTAAAACACCGGGAGTGTTTCATTTTCGATAAAGCGCGATTTATATTTATTAGAAATAAATGCTAAGTAGAATATTGTATTAGTCTACATTTTAAGTTTGTTTCGCAGTTTGTTCATGAGAGACTAAACAAAATTTTTTCCGAAGAAGGAGAGGAAAGGCAAAGGAAGCAAAATAAAGCGTTTTTAGTATACAGAGAATATCCAGTATTACTTCACATTTTTAACAATTCTTTTGATTTAAATTAATTGAGTTCGATCATACTACTGCTGGATCAAATTCGAAGTGAATTCTAATTTATCGAATAAAACGGAGTTCCGTAAAATTAATTAAATTGAAATCAAAATAATTTTGAATATTATGATCCTTAATAGTTATAATAATTAGGTATGAAGAGAAAGAAAAAGAAAACTGAACTAGTCCATTATAACTTAATAAAATATAAAAATAATACTGAAAAAGAAGAACTCTAACATATAGTACCGGTTAATCAGTAAAATTAAAAAAGCTGCATACCCTTCAGAATTATGGTTCACAACGTACCAAGTCCAACAAAAGTAAGAGACCAATTCCGGATTCCCTCGACCGCTTTTACTTTTTTATATTTTTCTGGTTTGCAGATATTTCAGGTTGAGTTGATCGCAAGTGCAAAAAAAAAAGCACAAACTTTTATTATACATTTCGAAACTTTTTGAAAAAGAGAAGTGCTCTTTCAGTTCATTTTTTCCTTTAAATAAATCAGTTTTCTTTTTGTCATATACATTTACAAAAAGAAAACAAAATCGAAAGATGTTTCTAAAATTTATAGCTGAGTTTAGAACGCGATTTTAGATTTCTATATCGAAACAACTATTTAACAACTCAAAAGTGATTTTCACTTTTTCGAATTCATTCTCCATGTAATTTAATTATATCACTTGTAGACATTAAGTCTAAAACATAAAAAAGTAGGAAGTAAATCCGCGAAGGTACTTCTTTTAAAATTGTAAACTTCTTAAAGTCGATTATATGATTCACTGGAAACGGAAGTTTTGAGCAAGGAAATGTAACAAGGAAATTTTTAATAGATTATCCTTTAAAAGATTTTGTCTTTTTTTTTTTTTTTTTATTTATTTTTTTTTTAACAGAATAACAGCGGAGAAGATAATGCAGATATACATATTTTGAGCTATTCTATTTACGCGCTCTGAAAATACTGAAAGTTCTACGGGCGAATGTATAAAAACACAGTTTTTGGGTAAAATAATTGAGAAGGCTGTTAGTAGTTTTTTCAACCTGTTATATTCCATAAAAGCAAGTACTTTGAAAAAAATGTTTAAAAACAACATATATTATTCGTTTATTTCAGTTATTAAATAACATTCTTTTTTTTATGAAATCATTTTGGCGAGTATTAACATTTTTCGCTTTCTTTTTAAAATCGGTCAATTCATTATTTTTATCTATTTCCGAATTTGATTTTATAAAATTACGCGCGTACGTACTTTATACAGTTAATTTTTCTACCTAATTTAGCATGTTTTGTATTTTTTGTCTAATACGATAGTTGAACGTCCGATGCTGACGAACTCATAAAATAAGGGTTAAAAAATTTAGTTATTTTACAAGTGCCAAATAAAATTTAAAAAAAAAGCAAAATAGTCGCAAATCGAAATGACATTTTTATCGTCATTATATCCAAGTGACTATTCCAGCAAATGAGCAACCGTTTCTTTCGATGTATAATTTCTTTATGCTCATGTTTTGGGTTTCAGTGTATTGAAGATAACTCTATTGCTTCCCTTCATCGTTTATCATACTCGTAATTTTTGTATTTCTTGTACATTTTACTTTATTGATAAACTTCGAGTATCTCATTAAATTGCAAATTAATCTCATTCTTTTTATTCGCCTATTTTTCACTATTCTCTTTCCTGAAATTTTTTATTTCTTTGTACAGTTTGTTTTCTTTTTCAAATTATCCGGCATTTTTGTTCTTTCTTTCTTCCCATTTTTTTCTCTCTTTTTTAGAGTGATTTTCAGCAAATCGTTACATTTCTCAATACATGGCATACTCGTTTTTTTTTTTGTTTTTTTATTGCCTTTTCAATGTTTACTGTTCTCAGAATTTTTCCAATTTCAACCACCTCCATTATTTTTAATTTTTAATATTCACCTCAAAAATTGAAATTTCAAAACGTTCCAGTTTTGTGTATTGTTTTTTTTTTTTTAATATTACATTCAAACGAAACACTGTACAATTTTTCTTGTTAACTTTAAAAATCTTCCTTTCGTAAGCGAAACGAGTTAAGCTTTTCCTTAAATGTTTTTTTTTTTTTTTTTTTGATTTTCAATATATTTACTTCGTTCAATAAGCCTTCATTATACTTTATAATTTCTGTATCTTTTCTTATGTTTTTTGTACCCTTTTACTGCCTTTGTCTAGGATTCAGTTTTAATGCGCTAGCTATTTTTAACTTTTTGTTTTAACAATTTTGGAGTTTATGTAGACCGAGAATATGCGCGAAATAGGCATTATCTCAATACCTGTTAACAATATATTCAGTTTACTCCTTTCGTATATGTCGAATTCTCCTACCATTTTTTATGCTACAGTTCCAGTTACACGTCATATTTTTCTCTTCTAAAAAAAAAAAAACTACTGGCAATTTCTAATTCCGGTTAGCAAGAAATTTATTATTCTACAAAAATTAAAAAACATTCAAAAGTCACAACTATGTATAATACTATTAATTTTAAATTTACTCTGCTGTGCTACGCAAATAATGTAGCAAATAAAACAAGTTTTTCTCTTTTTTTTTTTTTTTTTTTACCTTCAAGTAATAAAGGCTGTATACTAAGAGGAGAGTTGAAATTATTTAATTACTTTATTTATATTCAAACATTTTACGTTATCCGTCAGTGTAGTTGAATATGACTACACATTATATTTTTCGTTTTGTGCTTTTATGGTAATAATAAAAGCCCTAATGTAAACTTATCTTTACGAAATTGAACGCGTTATTTTTATTGATTGTTTAATATTTTTTTTTGTAATAAGTTTTTTGTTTTTGTATACAGTTGAATTTTTGACATACCTACTATACTGCCGCTCATTGCATTTCGAAGAACCCCCAGATTACGCTTATTTACGTCAAATTTTCCGCACTTTGTTTCATAGACAAGGTTTCACCTACGATTATATATTCGATTGGAATTTATTAAAATTCGTACGTTCTTGTTCTTTTTATTTCTTTTTTAATTTATATTAATCACCAAATTACAATCATTATTACTACAATTATTTAAAGCTTGTTGAAAGTATGAAATTCAAATTTCATTTTTTTAATCGAAACAATTTTAACGTGAATACAACGGATAGTAACAGAACAAAACTGCGTTCTAGATTTTAAAGAAAACAAAAAAAAAAAAATAAAAAAAAAGGAAACGGATAGTACTGGATAAAATATACGAAACACGTAGCAAGGAAAAAGGTAAAACGAGATAACATATATTACTATTTGCGAAAACAAATGCGAATCAAACATTTTAATGATTGTGTGCTGTTGAAAGAATTTTATTTTACTTTTTTATTTACGAATAGATATTTTCTGTTGCTCACAAACATTTATTGCTTAAAAAATTAAAAGCGATAT
The DNA here is from genome assembly GCA_039619475.1 of Icerya purchasi. Taxonomy (NCBI): domain Eukaryota; kingdom Metazoa; phylum Arthropoda; class Insecta; order Hemiptera; family Monophlebidae; genus Icerya; species Icerya purchasi. Next base: position 546,903,113 of record CM077115.1, read on the forward strand.
ATAAAAGTTGATGTGAAAGATAAAATTTAATTTTTTTTGGCAGTGTTTAAGAGAAGTTTTTCAGTACATATTTATACTTTTATGGTTATTGTGAATGTTTGATTTTTGGTCCTAATCATTATATTTATGTTAGTGTAATGTTTCTTAAAGAGAACGAATGAATACACAGTCTAGTCATAAATACTGCGCATTCTAGTTAAAAATATTACAAGAACAAAAATAGTTAGAGAATTCAAAAATAAATGATTGAAATGAGTAAATGTAGACCTCTCAATCCGTATATAATTTATTTAAAATGGCTGCCTTTGGCTTTAACACATAATTTTAATTGTTTGATGAAATCGTCTATACATAGTCGCAAGGTTTGAAAAATGAATGTCGGCGCAGCTTTTCTACTCGTAATTGTTGCTTTCAAGAACTCCAAATTGTGGTGAAGCTTCGTGCATGCCTTCTCTCTTCCAACAGCTGCCACAATCGATATCTAAGGGATTTAAATCAGGATTTCCGGATTGCCAATCGGAAGCACAAATAAATTCCGAGCCGTTGTTTTCAAGCCAGCTTTGCGTTCTTTCGCTCTATGCGCTGGCACAGAATCTTGTTGGAATATCCGATGTTTATTGTTGAATAATGTTCGGTTCCGAGACTTCACTAAGTCATTCAGCATCTTTGGATAAATTTTTGCTGAAATTTTAACACCTGTTTCACAAAAATGAATGAGCGAAGCGCTCTGATAAGAAACGTCCCGTCACAGACCCTCCCTCTACCGCCTAGGTATTTTGTTTGTAGCTTCGTTCGAGCTTTTAGCATATACTCAATTATTTTTATTTGTTTTGTATACAACTCCTACAACCTTCGGTGCAGGGACGACCAGTTCTAGGACGGTCTACAATATCACCCGTCTCATTATAACGTTGTATATGTCGGTACATGAACTTCTCACTCACGTTCAGTGATTTGAGGAAAAAGAAAATATATTTACCACTTTTCTTTGCCTCTTAAAGACACCGATTAATCACAGTGACGACACGCGTGTGAAAATCGGACCACTCCATCATGTTAAAACGACTGATTGTTTGAATGCACACTACTACCAGACAATGAAAAAAACTTCGAACACTGTGTGGTCATGTTAGGAAATTCAGTTTTTATTTTTTTCGTGGTGTACAGCGCTAGACTGTATTATATTCAAATTTAAAAATCAAAATATTTACATTTGTCCGTTCTAATAAATTTTTAAAATTTACGTTTTTATTATTTTTTTAGTATTTCACGAATAATTAAAATTTTTTAGAATTGCCAGTATTATTCCACAAAAAGTGGATTTTTTATAAATAAATTTATCCGATTTCTGATGTACATTTTAAACTATTTTTATACAAATTTTTTATCTGTGAATTCAATGTGTTTTTTTTTTTTTTTAACTCTGAGAATTATTAAGTGTATAATTATTTTATCGGCGTTTGTAAACTATTTTTTCCTTTTTTCACCGTTTTTTTTTTTACAATTAAAATTCAGGGCAGACAAGCTAATCAAGAAGAACAGTCACAAACTCATCAACCTCAAACTCCTTATTCTTCCTGTCTTCCAAGTAGCGGCCGAATGTATTCAACAGAAGCAACGGATGACCCCCGTTCTACCAACACAGCTAATCGTTATAGAACTTCTGTTCCTCAGCAGTCAATGCCTTCACCTGTAATTACATCATCACAGCCAAGTTTGCAAACTTTCACTGGTACGTTTTCTTTTCTTTGTGTGTGTGTGTTTTCGGTGGCATGCGGAAGAATTATATTCGTTTGTACTTCAACTATAGACAACACTTGTAAATTTTGAATTGAAAAAATTACATTAATAGATTTCTGTAAAAATATTTTCTCAAAATTCAATGCTTATATAATTTTTTTCGGTTAAATTTTTAATCATTAATCAAAATCGAGTATTTTTTGCTTTCAAAAAATTTTTTAATTAGGATCGTGTTTTCATACAAACAGAAAAGAGTATACAAGTTTTAGTGTTGAAATTTCAAAAAATTAATTTTTGCAATTTATCAAAGGAAAATTTCGATGCTCAGTTTCCTCTCTACTCTTATGAAAAAATTATTAATAAAAATCTATTTTAACCAAAAACGGCCTATGTATAATAATCTAAATGGTTTCACTTTTTTTTTTTTTTTTTCTGTAATTTAACAAATAGTTATGAGGATAGGTAAAATTATTGTTTTTCGTAATAATGTAAATTAATGTAGAATTGTTAATCTCTACCATTTCTGTATATTATTTATAAAAATGTTATTAATCAACAAGCACAGAAATATAATTGAATTATAAAGTAAATAAATTCACAAATTAACCAACTATGTTTTGAAATAACGGAATTTGTTACTTATTTGAGAACAGGGTTGAAAGTGAGTTTAACTGCATTTTTGATACATAAATTAGAAGTACCTAAGTTATACTACAACTTTTTATTAGTTTCAATCACTTTTTAAAGAAAAAAAATTGCTGCAGCGGATGATAAACTATTTTCTTATAAATTTTAACTGTAATGCTTTGTTTATTAAAGTTTAATTGTTATTATAGTTCGTTCAACGAAAATGTGCCCGTAAGTGGATAATAAATATCGATTTATATCGACTTTTTCCATCGGCACATTTTCGTTGAACGGACTGTAGTAATCTTATTCATTTAAACACCGATGAATTGCTTCTTTTAAGAAAAAATAATACTTTTTGTTTAAACCATAATATTCTCGAGCAAAAATGTAATTATACAGTAGAAGATATTGCATGTCTCATAACCGTATTAAATATTATTGTACATGTATAACTTCCAGTTCTAAGAATTAGTTGATCTTTTTTTTTTTTTTAACTTAATAATTAATTAGTGAAATAGAAGTTAAATTGAGCGTTTATAATCGTTCACTCGAGATAGAGCTATTATTAAATTCTACTACAAAAAAGGATACCAGCCATTTAAATTTCGCAAAATTAACGCGTAAGCGGACAAACCATATATAATAAAAAATTTTATGAATTATTGTAGTAAAATTATTTTCATAATTTTTAACGTATGATTATGTTTCTGTTATTATATTATGCGATGTGTAATAGAATTGAGCAGAATTTATAAATGTATATTGTAGGTTCTTATTACTTTTAATTTGCTTAAAAAATCAAAACAAGAAGTTTAAATTGTGTAAGTAGTTAAAAAAATATATATTTTTTTTTTCTGTTCGTTCTGTTCCCAAATTACTACACTACATTTTGGAATAGTAATTCAGTGATGATTATACAAAAATCAGCAATTTATCTGCGTTTCCATTTATCATAAATGGTTATGCGGGGTAGTCACCCAACCATGAATAAACTGAAAATTTCAGATACCAACAAAAAAAAAAAAACAACAACTGGGAATAAGCCGGGAATTTTATTATTAAATCGGGGAAAAAATAAAAATATCCAAAAGAAATTTCCGAAAAAAAAAAAAAGATTATTTAAAGTAAAAAATGAAAGTTTTTTTCTAATATTATGTTACGTGTATTTTTACTTTTTTTGAAGTAATTTAAATAACTTTTATAATGAGTTAACTGTTGTAATGTAAAAAAACATTATTAATTGTCAGTGTAATAACAGTAATATTTTTTAAGATTATACATTACAAACACGAGGCCAACTTATGAGGAAAACTGAATTTACTTTACGTTCTAATTTCAGCTTTAAATTTTAAATCGGATTTAATGACAGAGGATAAAAATAATTTGAGGGCAGGTATAACAGAAGCAGAATGAAATAGAAGAATATAAGAAACATCGATGAGGGGAGTGTAGGGACATAAAGTTTTAATGAAGACTAATAGAAAAACGGTTGTTGTTCAGCAGAGGAGGCCGCACATTCAAACAAAATGTGATCAGCACATCACAAGGAAAGTATGGAAGCGGGATGAAAAGGACAAAATCGAGTAGATGTAGATAAAAACCGAAAAAATGATGCAGGAAAGAGGTCGTGATTAAAGAAAAGGCGACAAATAGCCGCGATTGTGGAGCGCTTAAGAAAAGACAAGTATCTAGAAAACCATCGACAGGGAAGAAGAGATGGCTAAATAGAAAGGTAAAAGGAGGCAGAATTATGAAGAAGAACAGGAGTTGAGCCATAGTCTGGAATAAGTAAATTAAGGAAAGAACAACAATATTGTGGGCTGAAAATCTGCCACTGGAAATGGAAGAACAGGCTAAGGCCTTGGTTATCATCCACGCGACTAGACGCGAGTAGCGAATAAGCGGGTACATATGCGAACGTTTAGTTACGCTGAAAGTAATGGCAATGGTTACCGTTACCCGAATTTTACTCGCGAGAGTACGAGCAAGTGGCAAATGAATTGAAATGATTCGATTCAATTCATTCGCCTGATCATCTTTCTCCCCTTGAACTCACGCACGCATTTTTCACAGTACATGCATGAGCAGTAGTCTAATTTCGATCTCAAATGAAACAGATGCTAGTTCAGTGTGTAATTTTTATGCGTAGTTACTTGTTTTGTCAGTTGTTCAAAATGGATAATGAATTATTAATAAGCGAAGTTTAGAAAACCTTTGTGGGATATTACGTGTAAGGAGCACAGTAAAAGAGAAGTGGTAAAAGCACATTCTATGGTTATGAAGTTGCGAATATTTTAAAATGCGACGGTAAGTGTGTATATATGAAATATGAACAAAAAAAGTTAAAATATTTTTCATGTTTATTATTTTAAAATATATAAGAAAATTAGCTGTTTTTAGCTCATTTATGTTATGTAGCAAACATATAATTATGTACAATAAGATTTGTTGTCTTCACATCGGTTTCAATTGGTTTCTGAAGTATACGCCATTTTGCAGCAATTATACCAAATGCACACTCTGCTACTTTTCAAATCCTTGAGTGGAAATCATTAAATATTGTCTCTTCTTCAGTATGTGTACGTTAGGGTCGGTAATAAGTACGTTTTTTTAGTGGATATGCTTCATCTCCAAGTATAACAAAGGGTACAGTCACATTGGTACCCGGTAGAGATATGTTGTTTCTGGAATATTGTATTTATCTTTTTCTAAATGATCATATAATTTGGAGGAAGTAAAAATTCCTCCATCACTTTGTCTGCCATATGCGCCAACATTCAAAAATCTGTACTTAGCGTCAACAACTGCTTGCAAAACTGCGGAAAAAAAGTACTGTTTGTAATTAAAATAGCGACTTCCTGAATTTGGAGGAGGTTTTATGCGTACATGTTTTCCATCGATACACATCCAATGTGCAGTTTGGGAATTTCCATCGTTCCCAAAATTCTTTAGCAACGTTTGTTAGCTCATCCTGACTTAGAACCGCGGCATATGTATAGAGATACAAAAGTTTCCCATATAGCTTTACAAACATCTCGTATTATCAGAGATACAGTAGAGTGAGATATTCTGTAACTAAATGATAAACTTCTGTAGGAGCTTCCAGTAGATAAAAATCTATGAAACAAAAACATATTTTATCTGAGATAAATATAATATAAAATTTTTATGCTTTATTGATACAAAGCAACCTTGCCGGAATTAATTTGCGGTTTAAAAAGCAAATTATTTGAAAAATTGATTTTTTTTTTTTTTTTTTTTTATTGGTTTAAAATATACTTTGAACCTTTCTGAATACGAGGCAAAATATTTTTTACCTGAGGGAAAATTATTTCCTTAAAATTTCGCGCTCTTTTCCGAGCGCGGCAGGCTGCTCCAAAACTATCACCTTATGTAAATATTTGTTCAAAAGGTACCCGAATGTCGTGTTATTCGATTTTTAATTTCCCTAATGCATCAACAGATGTTGATAGAAGGTATTTATGTTAGTTATGAGCTGTTCGAAAGAAAAAAAATAGGTCAGTATAGAGCAGGGCCGTATCTAGACCAAAATGGGGGGTGAACTCGGAAAACTCTACCTCAGAAGCGGCTCTGGTATAGCGTGTAAGTACATGTATAAGGGGCTAAATACATAGTTACACAATGAGGAGAGCTGCGGTATAAGTAAACGAACAAAACAAAAAAGCGTCGATTAGAGAATGTTGACGACACCTAGTGAAGTCTGGAACTTAAAGGAGAGGAGACGATAAAACGTTTCAGACAGCGCGGTAGTATTCTCGGTCGATAGATATCAATTAAACATGTAATAGAAATGGGGTTAGATGAATATTTCTCACAAGAATATGCGCGATTATTTATCGGATTTTAGGGAATTTTTTTCGTTCGGTAAACGCGTCAAAGTGTCGCGGTATGTGCTGGAACTGATGATCTGAAGAAAAAATGTGGAATGGAATGAAAGCAATGCAGAGACGAAAACAAATCTGGAAAAATAAAGTAGAAATATGGCAGTGTGAATGCTGCTATGGAGCACATATCGGTGAATGTTTAGCCGACCACGAAGGCTCATCTAGTAGGATGGAGGTAGATGCTGTTGTCGAGATGTTTGTACGCACGCTCTGAAAATTTGCACGGCCTGATATATACGTAAACTACATCGGCGACGGTGACAGCAAAACTTTTAAAGCCATATTGGATAAAAGGACGTATAGAAATTATTTTTTAATATTTTTTGACGAAAATTCTTTGTTAAATACTTAAATACCTACTTAATCACTACCTCGAATATTAATATTTGAGGAACCTTTTCTTTTATAAAAAAAAAAAAAATAAGCTCGAAAAACGTTTCTTTTTAAGGTTGCTACAGTGGTGTTACCCCTTAAATTAATTCCGACATTGTTTTTTTCCTAAGATAACAGCGCGGTTACAAATATATCTTATTTGTAACTTATTACTATTCTTCTTGATTATATCATTACTGTTATTGATTTATATTTTACGATGTCTCCGAATTAAATAAATTGCTATAAATTCCAGGAAAGCTGGTCAGAAAGCGATGGAAAAAAAATACTGAAACGGGAAGTAAAAATGACAGTAGAGAAAATTATATTGATGATGATAGTAATGGTTTCGAAAAAAAAAAAAAAAAAATCATTAGTTGCAGCAGTAATATTAAAACTAAGAAGTCTGCAAAACCAGAATCTTTTCGGCCATCTAGTTGTAAGAGAAAACGAAGTAGTATGGAAGACTGCTTTATAAAATTAGAAACTGAAAAATTGAAATTACTTAAACATTCCTCCACTCCACACTGTACAATCATTAATCTTGTCTTAAAATACTATAACATTAATATAAATTAATATTGCACTATATTCCAATTCCTTTTTGGCCAATATATTGAAAATATTCATTTTTTCCTTTACTAATTAATCGCAGTCTTCCGTTATCTCTATATTTAGAATGTTGCATCCACTCAGGATATATGCTGTATACTGTTCTGCTCATTGCATCTAATGCAATTTTCAGTTTCCGTTATATTGAATCTTTTGAGATCGATTTTGAAATTTCCATGTCCCCTGATATAAACTTGCATTGTAAAAGTTTGGAGTATAGTACGTGTTGTTTAACCTCTCCTTAATCGTTGGAAAAAAAAACTTTTCATTTTTCCGTTATGACTTAATTTCAAACGTTTCCATATATTGTTCGCTGATCAATTTTTTGAATTGTCTAGCTGTTAAAATTTTATTCTCTACTGTGTGATTTAGAATTTGTTTCTGATCAGATATATTGAGTTGTGTTTGTTAGCTGATGATGTGTTATACTACTACCCGTTTAAAGGTTTCTAAGTAAGCAATCGTTTTATACTTAAATTTGTTTGTTACATTAGTTGTTATAACTTACTATATTCTATAATTAACAATCGGGATGATACAAGATTCTTTATTCTATTGTATATCTATTATTTGTATATGTGATATTTTCGAAAGTTTGTGTTCTACCTTTAATTAATTTTTGATTGAAAAAATATTGACATATGTTTTTCTATTTCTAAGAATGAATATTCCAGCTATTGTATAATTTATTGTTTTGTAAGCTTTTGACTGTTGACTGAAGGATTCAATTCTGACCGACTGAAAGTTTTTTCATAACCATCACTTGTTGTTCGGCTGTTCATTTTTCGTCCGGTCTTCGTTCACCTCCCGCTGATAAAATTTACCTATGTCTGTTTTTTAGCCTGTTTTCTAATCACGCGCGCTCTTCCCAACTTCGATTCACGCCGAATCATTAACCCTTAGCCAGCAACTACTGGTTCTTCCCGTAAACTGTATTTAAAACATTCAAATAAACGGGCATGCTATTTAATTAAATTGTCGACTAGTTTTTGATTTTAAAAATCCGTAATTACGACGATTGCATGGTACAGTGACGAAGATTATAGACTATATTTATTTGTCGGGAGCGTAGTAAACGATTGTTTGGAAATTAAATAATTTAACGCTCAGAAAAAAACGAAATAAGTTATTTCCGTGCAGTCGACGAGATAGTGTGATCGGCGATTGTATTGGTATATATAAAAAATGTTCATTTGTTTTTCAGGACCGAAAGGCCGTGTGTTTATGCAAGAATTCATACAACCAGAAGCTCGAATGAGCGTAAGGACAAGAAGTGCTACGGCGGCTGCTGCTGCTTCTACCTTAGATCTCAGTTCTCGATTTGGTAGCAGTAGTATTTTTCAATCAGCAAGTATACCAACGTCACCACAGACCTCAGTTGTTGATAAGCAGAATACTAAATCGGGTGTGAAGAGTTTATCAAAACGTTAAAGATGTTCGAGCGTCTTTGTATCCTGTTTTTAATTTTTATACGAAATTGTTACAGTTGGAAATATGTTCGATTTTTTAATTTTTTGGTACTACAATGCATATATATTTAAACTACAGAACACTTCATGAACATGTATATTTATATTTATATATGCGTGTGTGAGTGTATTGTTATTTATTGGTTATATATATATATATATATATGTATAATTTTTTAAAGCACTAAAATCATCGATCCTTTCATTAATGTAAATCTTGGCTTGTCTTTCGTTTTATATAACGTTGAAGTTTCCTTATATTTACGTAATCGTTTATGTGTAATACGTTACAGAAATATTTTGTACATATGTGTTTATTTATTTTTATATGTACATATATATATATATATATATATATATATGTATATGTGTATATATATATGTATGTGTATATATATATATATATATATATGTATATATAAACGTTTGTATTTTGAACAGTAAATTTTGTAATATATTCGTCGAAAACCAAAATTTAAATATATGTATTTAATTTCTAATACTTATTTTTATTCTAGTGCTGAATTTTAACTTGAAATTTTTATTATTTGATTTTTAAATATCAGTATATGTATTAAAAATTTTTTATGCTGGATTCTTTTTAATTATTATGTATATTTTTACTGACATTAAGAATTTTATTCCAATTTATTGTATATAATAATGCAATCTAGCAGTATTTATTTACTGTGTAATTAAATTTACAGGGTTATTATTTTTGTCTTTTCAGTTAAATATTTAATTCAAAAAAATATGAATTTACAAAAATAATATTAACTAACACACTTTGAGTAACTTGAAAATAATTGAAAAGCTTACCTGAATTTTCTCTTAAAATAATGGAGAGATGTATAAAAAAAAAAACTTCTTACGAATCTTGGATAGTGAAATGAATATATCGGAAACGGTCTTTTTTGTCTCAAACTAAATTTTTATGAAGATAACGAAATAAATTTTTTCTTTTTTCAAATGGTGTTGTGTTCGTGATGTTGCTCTAGTTAAATATCAGCAGCACACAAAAAAACACCTTTGTGCATGCACATTGCATCACCGCGGTGCCACGATACATTACCCTCTTTATATATTGTAATGAAGAGAAGAAAAAAACAAAAAATCAAATATAAATTTAAAAAATTAAAAAATACTGCCACAAATTACACAAAAATGATGAATCAAACATTTTTTTCAAGAACGAAATTAATAAAAATAAGAAGAGAAAATCTCACATAAATCGTAAAACATGAATTGCAAATCAAATTGTTGTATTTTACTAAATATGCAAACTTTTTTAGCAATTTGGTGTTTACGCCAAACATATATATATATTAACTAAATAATGCACAAATTACTTTTTTTTTATTATTATTATACTCGGCTTCAAGTAATGTACTTTCCCCAGATGATTGACCAACAATCGAAAGATTGAGGAATAGAAGAAGAATGTTTTAAAGGGGTTAAAAAATTAATTTTCTGTGTTACGATTCGCTTATGTCAATCCACTGCGGCAAGTAAGCGTTTCTCCTTTTCTTCCAACTATAGCGATCACCGGCCTCGTCATTTTCTGTATAATTCGATTTCAGTATATATAAGTAAAGTAAGTTGTATACCCTTCACGGGGTGTTGTGGATTGTGAAGTTGAGGTTCATAATATACTAAATCGAACGGCGCTGAGGAGAATATGAAGCCAGATCCTTTTTTCCGGCTTTTTTTAATTTTCTGTATTATTTTCTGGTGAACAGTTATTTTACGCTGGACAAACCTCGGAGTGGCTTGAATTCAGAACGAGCCAGGCCCTGTGTACTCGTGAACTAGTTTATTAGCCTTATCGCATTACCATTTACATCTAGTATATGTTCATTTACATTAAAGTAATAAAAGAATTAACCGCATTAAAATAGATTAAGTTTAAAAGACCATACTAATAACTTGAATAAATTGACATTATGTACTTTATTTGTTAAAAATTATAATAAAATTTGAAAATATTTATAACCTTTGCTAGTTTTTGTAACATCCATTATATAGTATACACTATACTAAAAGAAAATTTAGTTACAATAATTAATTTCTAAAAACGTGATGTTTACTAAACGATTAATAATCAAGAATAGATCAGCAATTGATGAGGGCTAGTTTCTTAACATGATAAATTTCTGAAAAAAAAAATTTTCTCGAAATTTGTTTCTAACGATTATTTTTAAAATACGCACCACAACTATTTTCAGATGATCAACCTTTTTTTTCAAATCTTAAGATAGTATTGTCAAATAATTTCTTAATAACACAATGAGAAAACACACTGGATCGAGTCAAAACATTCCAAAAACTGATAACAAAGAGTGTCGAAATAACAATATTGAACATAACAATCGAAATATGGAATAAAAATTATTTTGAGTATAAAAAGTATTGGTATATTGTTTCTAACAATTTTTCTTCGATAGAATTTATTTTTAAAAATAAATTTTTTTTTGTTTATTGTAAACTGGCTACCGTTTGTTTCTTTTTAATCTCTATCTATATTTCGAAAAACGGTTTATCAAACAAAATGTTTTTATTTTTAGCAGTTTATTCGAAGCCGCGATAAATAAAAATTCCATGCGCCCCAAAAAAAGAAATACTATTTTTTTTTGTAAAAGGTCGATGTGATAAAAAAAGAAACGTAAAAAATAAACTTTACTTTTTTTTTTTTTCACGGGTTTGCCAACGAGGACTTTAGCCCCAGAAATTTGGAGAAGAAGAAAATAAAGTTGTATTCTTAAACGTTAATAGAGGATAAAAATAATTCAAAGACAGGAATAACAGAAGCAGAAGGAAATGAGAGAAAGTAAGAAGCATCAATAAGGAGAAAAGGAATATCGAGTTTTAATAAAGAAGAATTGAAGGACGATTGTTCAGCAGAAAAAATCGAACGTTTAATTAGAACATGATGTCAAAATCAAAAAGAATGCATGTGAAAGGGGGGGATGAAAAGGACAAAATGGAGTAGGTGCAGATGAAAACCGAAAAAATGATGCAGGAAGGAGGCTGCGATTAAAGAAAAGGCAACAAATAGCCGTAATTGTGGAGCGTTTAAGAGAAGGCAAATATCTAGAAAACCATTGGCTGAAAAGGAGACAGGATCAAAGAATGAATAGGAATAAGAGTTGAGCCATAGTTTAAAATGAGCAACTGCGAAAAGAACAATACTGGGAGCTGAAAAGGTGCCTAAAAATCTCCCACTGGAAATGGAAGAATTGGCTAAGGAATCCACGATCTCATTGCATTAGAGATATATCGTCATTTATGAAGGTTAGAGGATTAAGAAGAAACGAGGAAAAAAGAATAAATGGGTGGACACTTAATCAAAAAGCGAAAACCCAGGTGGTATATGTGCGAATGAGGAGAGTAGGAATATGGGATTCAGCAAGAATAGCCAGCACTGGTGTTAAGTTCAGAGCACCAAACAGGTATTTTGAACGCGATTTAAGTTTGAAGGAAGAGATCTGGAGGAATTGTCATAAATAAAGCAACAGTAATCTAATATAAAGCGGGTAAAGGATTTATAGAACATGAATATAAGATGCAGGGATCGCCTCAGCAATATCAGTATGAGAAAGTGATTTTAACAGATTAATTGGTAATTTTTATTGTAAAAGGAGAAACGGTCGTCAAGAAAGATTCCCAAATAGTGAGAGGAGTTCACAAATGGACTTGTAAGACCGTTTACGGCAAGACTAATCAAAGAAGCATCAAAAAAAACAATGACAACAGACGAGGATTTAGCGGGGAAAATAAAGAGATCAATATTATAAAATGTGCATTTTCTAGTAACACATTAAAGAACTTTGAAGACGGAAGTTAACTAGCGATATATTACGATCAGAGGAGTGTAGTTGAGCACATCGCCAGCAAAGAAAAGCGAAGTAGATTTGGGAAGAATACAAGCGATTTCGATAAAGCAAATATTAAAAAGTGAAGGTTCTAAAAGGAAAGGAAAGAATTGCCGTTATGCATTGAATGAGAGTAATAATGAGAGAAGCAAAGTGGACAGGAATTTTTAATTAAGAGGATTGTGTCAAAGGATGTGGGAGGTGAACGTTTTCAAAGGTATTTAATAAGTTAACGAAAGCAGCAATTAAAAATTTTTTATTAATAAATGGCACGTAAACGTCCGCAGGAGACGTGCTGATATAGTCTGGTGCACCCAGTCCAGGGCGAATACCGAATATATTTTTAAATAACAAATTGCTGGGTACAAGCAACCGAACGAGACGTCTGTTAATTAAATTTTCGAAAACATTCCTAACTGACGAAGTGAGAGAAGTGGGACGAAACAAAGAATAATACGGTTTTGGAATAACAGTGTTTCAGGAAGGAGGAGTAGTAGAACCGGAACCGAGAAAAAAGTTAAAAATATTTAAAAGTATTGGAGAGAAGGATCAGAAAGATTTTTAAGAACAGAAAAAGTGGCCCCATCTAAGCTACAGAGAAATTAGGGGAATTGCTTAAAGATGAACGAAGTTCTGATAAGGTAAAAGGAGAGGTAAGAAAATGTGGTGAACTAGGAGTAGAAGGAAAAGGGTAGGATTTCTAGAAGCTAGAAACTTAACTAGGAGCTGTAGAATCAATGAACGGTATTAGTTTTTTTCAGAAGGAAAATTATGATTGGCAGGACGTTGTGAGAGAGATAGGATTTAAATGCCTTAACCATGTTCCATAGATGAGAAATAGGAGTGGATCGAGAAAAAGACGAGCAGAAGCTTTCCTATGAGGTTTTTCTTAGCTGTTTTAAAAACAAATCTGGCTTTAGCAATGGTATTTTTATAAGCCGAAAAATAGAAAAGAAAAGGACAGGAGCGAAAAGTTTTATAAGTAGACATACTAAAATATGTAAGGCTGCCTTACGAAGGAAGATGTTCTGAGTTTTTTTTTTTTTTTTTTGTAAAGAGTTGGTCGAATAGGAGGAGAAGAATAATTTTGTTTTTTTTCTTTTAGGTACGCTAACGAAGAGCGACAGATCAACCAACCAAGGAATCTGAATAATAGCTCAAAAGAAGCTTAACATATCAGATTTTAATCTGGCGCGAGATAGAATGAATGAAAGAAGCTAGAATAGGAACAACTGACAACGATGGAAATGAGAGAACATAAGAGTCGTTGGATAGGAAGAAGATCCAAAAGCTGGGATTAGAAACGTTCTGAAGAAAGTAAGGAGCATTCGAAGAAAACAAGATTGACATCACACATAAAGTGGGAATCTTCTGGGTGAAGAGGATACCACAGAGAAGAGATGAGGGAAAAACGAAAAAGTGACGAAGAGAGAAAGGTGTATAATTGAAACGAAGGCGAAATGTGATAGTGATCAGGGGACGACAAAGACAAGGAAACTTGTCAAACTAACTGGTCAGAGAAGGTAAAGGCTGGACGGAAAGATAAAATCGGATTGGAGAAAAGGGAAAACTAAATATCATTCCATAATGTAATATGAAATTGTCTCGATATAATATTGCGAGCGGAAAATTTATGAGGAGTATGCCCATTGGAAGCCCCTAAGTGAGCCGAAGAATCAGCTACCTCATTAAATTCCAGCATGGCTAGGAAATCAGAATAGATCTATATGGATAGAACGGAACTGGAATAATTTGTAAATTAGATTGCGAATAAGAAGAATGAAAGGTTTTGTTCAAAAGAGGGCAACGATAAGGCAGAAGAAATCGCCTACAAGACACTTTCAGAGTCAGCTTATTAAAAGAAATTTATCCGAGAGAAAAAGGAAGAGGAAGAGATAATAAAAAGAACTGCATGAAGTATGGCAGCAGATTAGGCAATAGAACAGTAGGAAGGAAGTTTAAAAGATTCAAAGTAGTTACGAGAAGGAAAAACAAAGGCGGCATCAACCTCACCAACCCTCTTAGACCCATCAGTTAACGGAATGATTGGGATATAAAGAATTTAAAACCATGTGAAATTCAGATCTAACTATAAGAGCGAGGAAGGAATTTAACAGAATCTGACATATGAAATAAGTGAGAAGGATGTAAGACACTGAAATAATTAAGAGAAAAGTACTGAGATTTATCATAGGAGAAAATATATAGAGAGAAAAATTGGTAAGACGAACAAAAATGAAAGATAAAATTGGAATTCTGTTAAAAGTAAAATTCCCCAGTTGTGAAAAACTGGGCAGTAAGCGCCTGTAATCGAGGAGGAAAAAAAGAAAAGACGTTGAATTAAGAAAAACGATAACCTAGATGGGATCTGCGGATGAACAAAGGGAGTGATTTTGATTCGGAGAGGATGACAGGAATTGGAGTAGATTTTTATGTGCACCCAGATAAAGACGAAAACAGGGATAAGAATAATTTAAGGCAGAGAAGACTGATTCAACAAAGAAATCACATTAAGAAGATCGGTCTAAATTAAGCGGAATCGAAAAGAGCAGATGATGGCCCAATCAACGTTAGAAAGGATATTCATTTGGGAGAGTGAAGAGGCTTCCAAGAAGCATAAGAAGGAAATTCGTTAAAAGAAACGATGATACGAATATGATAATATCCAAAGATACCGTTTAGAGTTGACCATGAACAACTGAGACTAAGATTAAGAGAAGTTAATGACAGGTCTATAGAGCTAGATAGCAAAGGACTTTTGAAGCAAGTCCTTCATTATAGCCGTAGTCTCCAGAGACGCAAAAATCAACTCTGCCCAGAGGTGTTGGATATATACGTGTCCTTTCCGACTGCAGATACATATATGTATATCTGCTTCTCAACTCCAAATCTGGCGGAGTTATGTATTTCATATCTAGTGTGTAATCACACTCTTCGCTGCGTATTCGACTCCAGCTACGGGCAGCACTCCGAACGCACAAAGCAATAGAACGTCCTCGAACACGATGCGTATTTTCTTCGCGTAATTCTGATTTACCAGCACTTGTCATTTTTTGATAAAATAGCTAGTTCGCACCGCGTTAAATAACACCTGGCACATTAAATTCGTCGATCACATTACTCATCCAGATTCGAAAATGATAAATCACATTATCACTATTAACTCCTCTATACTGCAATCTATGAACGTGACGTAATTCCGTGAAACCGTAATGATAAGGCAAATTTTGACAGTTGCGCGCGCAGCTGACGCCTTTCGGAGTGGAGCTATATCAAATCATTCTGCCAGAGGTGAATTCAACTGCGTCCGGAATGACAACATTTGTTCATTGCGTAACGTCTCTCGAAGTTGAGAAATATTAAATCATGTCGTCGGAGATATTCCCGACACTGTGTCCGACCAAGGATGTATTTCCAAGGATATAACTGTGTCCGGAGTTATGCCTAGTAGTCTCCATCCTGCATAACTTTTTCGGTTTTCATCTGCATCTACTCCATTCTGTTTTTTTCAACCCCTTCCACACACTTTGTTTGTTACGCTGATCACACTTTGTTTGAATATGTAGGACCTTCGCTCTTTTGAGCAATCATCCTTTTATTCTTCTCTGCCAAAATTTGATATTCCTACTCCCCTTATTGGTACTTTTTGTATTCTCTCATTTCCTTCTTCTTCTATTATTTCTGTCCTTGAATTATTTTTATCCTCTATTCGTGAACGCATAAGAATATACATTTATTTTCGACACTTGGCCATTTCTCGAGCTAATGTCCTCGCTGACAAACCCATAGAAGAAAAAAAATAACCCTGACGGGGTTAGTAGAGAACATTTTAACAGAAATACTTAATAAAATAATAATAAAAAAAACAAAAACGAATTAAAAACTTTTAAACAGATTTCTTTAGTATTCCGGCTAATTTTTAAGAACACTATTTCCTTAATAGTCGTTTATTCGAGTATTTACAGTATTATTATTATACAAAAAAAAATAATTTACGGCCAGTTCACTTCTGGAATGAAATTTCCGCACGTAGGAAATCCGTTTGGTGGAGCATCAAATTCGTACCGTTCTCCAACTTGTATTACAGCTTTCATTCCGTAGTAAGTGTGAACGGTAATATGACAATGTGCAAGCTACAAACCTGTACGAATATTAAAAAGACAAAACATAAAACCGTTTTTGACGCAAGAGCATACTACTGCGAATTATGGGAAATAAAATTATCTTTAAATTTAATTATGTCCGTAAACGTAATAAATATAGTATATAGGTGTTGATATATGTGGTGTCTGTGTCTTTCATTTTGCGGAGGCTTTTATAGTCATTAATATATTCCAGGGATCCAAATTCTCAATACTGCACACCTTTTTGTCCTGTTCATATTGAAAAGATTATGAGTTTATTTAAATATATTCTGTTTAATCGAATTATCTTATTTTATAATGAATCATTATATATAGGTTGCCTTTTATACGATTTTCTTCCATGAGTAAGATATTTATGATTTGGGGAAACTTAGCAAAGAAGATAAATGTATGAGTTAAATAAATTCTGAGAAGAAATTATAACAGATATATACACAAATGAAAAAAATATAATTTGATTATGGGAGGCAAAGACAAATGACAGAATGCTTACCTATAGAGTACAAAAGAAAAAAAAAAAATAAGAGGATAATCAATGTAGGGATGAAATAAAAATTGTAGTGGGTGATGGCTTAAGATTGAGTGAGCTGGTATCGAGCGGAGAAGCCTTATGTTCAGCGTTGGATGGGAAAGAACTGATGAAGCCGTATTATTAATAATAAAAATAGTTAATATTATCTCGTGTTTTCGATAAAACGCACGATATTTACTACCAACTTTAACTGGAATAACGTTGTGATTCGTAATTAAATTACTAATATTATCGAGACCTTCCGTGATAAAGCGAATTAGTGATATTACTAACTATAGTTGAAAGTTGGTTGATTACTATTTGAAATGATCTATTTACACGAGTAGTGTTTGAATCGATGCATATAATTATTGTATCATCAGGGAAGGAGGTGACTTTGGCGCTAATAGGCATATCAGCCGCACACAGCATATATATAACCGGGCAAAGTATTCTTTGTGCTAGTAATGAAAAAAATTGTATACTTCTAGCAGAGCAGAGAAGTGTTTCTTCGGAGATTACACCGAAAATAATATTTACAAACCTGGATTTGAAGCTTGAAACCGTAGAATAGAATAACCAAGTACTGGAATAGTTATAGTATCTTTTGTAGGATATAAAAAATAGCCAGGCGTAATCACGTTTCTATAAAATACTTCCGGATTTTCTTCAATTTCCTTCCGTCCTCCCATCTTAATAATTCTGAAAGAATATCCGTGCAAATGGAACGAATGGTAAGCCAGTGTACCAATTTGATCTGAAAAAAGTGGTAATTTATTATTAATTCCATGAAGTAGAATTATAATTTTTAAACACAGATAAAAATTTAAGCAATGGAACTGATATCAATAGAGGTTTTATTTGCTTTTTGTTTTATGAAGAGTTTTATCGCTTGAAATTCGTTAGAAACTCCCTATTGCGTTTTATAAATCAATATTTAATTTACATTAAATTTAACATTGTCGGAAATTATATCGCAACATTATTTATTGATGTTTTGAGTGATATCACTCTGTTCCTTACAAAAACAAAAATCTTAAGTTATAAATCTGGGAACATGAAAATCAAAACGGGACTGAGGCTGTAACTTTTTATTTATTTGACATGTGTAATTACCGGTGATCGCACTCAAAACAAGACCCTCCCGAATTTACATTGTATAATGTTACCACTGCTTGGACTTTTGCGTATCGTTGTCTGTTGGGTTTGCGCTGAAGTTCGGCCGCTTTTACCGTTAGTGCCCAGCGGAAGCAGCCATCGAAACAATATTTAGTACAGCTAAAAACAATATCATTTATGTATCGCTTATACACTTGAAGATAGCGCACAAACCCTGATTCATATCAGTATATGTATAATATATATTTGAAGGCAACAAAACCGGCTTGTTATGACAGGTTAGTAAAATATCGGGTTTCGCTGTTTGATACCTGATTATATAAAATCTTCGTTTGGTAAATAAAAGTTGTTCTAATTCACCAGAAACTTAGTGTTCAAAAATTAGGTACACACTAGTTAAACAGATTAAGCAACGGAGAAGTCTAAAAAAATTTAAGAAGAAAATTTGTTCTTTTAAATTTTATTCGAAAAAATTCTCGCGGTCCAGTACGATAATAATCCAAATACGTACTACTTGTGATGATCAGTTCGACTACGGAATCAAGCGGCACTTTATATACTAACATACATCGACAGTAAATATTGTACGCCAAACATTCCTCTGTATAGACAAGATCCATTGGAAATGCATTCGACTGTGTCAGCATCGGAAATGGGGGCAACGGTGAAGAAATGTTGTTGTACATATCAGTAAAAGTGCGACCGCCAATTGCAGGTCCTCCTATGTATGACACTGAAATAGTACGGATCGTATTTTCGATAATTCAGTATAAACTAATGTAAACGTAATTTCATTTTATACTACATCAGCTATGTGGCGCAGTTCTTCAGTTAGAAGAGAATGCTAAAATTTACATACGACGAAAGTCCTCATATTTTCCTTCAACAAACAATTCGTCATTTGTTAAGCGGCGAATATCGCTTCTCATAATAATTCGATAATCCGGTTCCGGTTCAAGTACCAAGTCTGGAGCTGGTGTTAACGATTCCATTTGATCGACACAAATTTCGGTTTTATTTTCCGGATTACACGAATCTCTTGCATCATTCAAAATCTAATAAATGTAAAAAATCAAAATGGACCGTATCTAAAGATTTCAGAGAAGTTAAGGTTTTCAAATAAATGAATAGAGGTACTATCAAGGTAAACGAAAATGAGGCAGTTTATAATGCAAATGTTTTAATTGAATTCGTTTTAATGATAAAATGAAAATAAAATATCTCTGAGTAAACATTAAAAATGTCAGATGGATCAGATGGACCAGGTTTATACTTCAGCTAGAAAATCATTTTCGGGATATCTTGATTCTGGCCATCATGTCTTGAAAACGTGTCAAACACATTATTTATTTTTAAAAGGCTCTTCCAGTAAATTTTATATTCTTCAATCGTCTATATTTAATCTCCTTCGTTCTTCCTTTATTCACGTACCTTACTCAGAAAATGGACCAATCAGGAGAGGGGGGTTTGTAATAAAATATGAAGATGCTTAGCTGGCGCATATTCATGTAAGGTTGATATGGAATTATAATTTGTATCGGTATACAAATAATATTAATATTTTCAATTATATGAATTATTTTTATAATAAAGTTTTATTTTAAAAATACAAAAAACAACATTGCTACCTCTTTAGATGATGTTACAAACATTTTTTTTATGAACTGTAACGGCAGTAGTTCTATCCCTAAAAACGCTTTTTTTAGGTATGCTTGGTGCCTACCACTCTCTTTGATCAGAATTGAACAAAGTCTTTATCTCACCATGACCCTTATCGACATACTCGTAATCATCTTTTACAAGTTCATGATAGTAGAATACTTTTATTCATAATAATCATTTAATACGAAGGACGCTAAAAAAAAAATCCGTTTAAATTCATTTCTTTTACCCTATTTTGGAATTTAGTGTTATATGTTTTACCGGGAAAAGAAAGAGTTTACATGGGAAAAAAAAAGCTATAGAATTCAGATATTAAAAGCGGTATGAGCATTCCGTTTAAAAACTCTGCTAAGTATACAGTATCTTTTCTATATGTAATTTTATATTTTTTGTGCCGGTGATAGAATATCGTATAATGCTGAAATTATTTTACTTAGTATTACTGTTTAATATATAACCATCGGTTGAAATTTATGACGTAAAATTATTTTGATTAATATTAATGTTTAATATGATCAATTCCGTTTGAAATTAATGATCACCGTTTTCGATCGTTCTAGACTTTGTTTATATACAAATCTTCCTCAATAATGTCGTAAATTCATGTTTTTTGAACATTGCGTCAGTCTCTAATGTTTAAGATGTATAGAATGTATTTAAAGGATTCTTTTTCATTCAAAAATGCCTCTAGGTAATTTTGTAAATTTATTTTCTTAAACGGATATCCTCATCCGACATTAAGAGTAATTAATTCAAAAGTCGAAATGCAGAGTAGATCAGATAATTACGGAATAACAGTAGTTTATTGACATTCTTTGTAATGCTTGAGTTTTTTTATCTGGTTTTAGTTGTTATCCTTGTGCTAGTAATTTATTAAGAATTTAAATCGATAAAATATGTATCCAGTACCTCAACGCCTAATTTTGTTTGCGTTATTTAAATACAAATTGAAAACCCATTTTTTCTAGTTGTATTTTTATTCTACCGGTATCAGTACTATTAAGAATTTTTATTCAACGTAAACAGGTGCGTAAGACAAAATATTCGTGCATCCTTTTTGGTCTATTTATGATATTGATAAAATAATTTATTTAACGTAACATTGAAATAATGTTTTCATGTATAAAATATTCCATTCTCCGCAGTGTGTACTGATTTTTGTTTTTTTTTTTGTCCGCTGAAAATCGATTTGAAAACAAGAAATACTTTTAACTATTAATATTTACAGGTAAATTTGGTGCAAAAGGCAATAACGGAATTTGAATATTTGAAGGATCTGGAGATGTGTTTATATAGGACCCATCTTCATTAATGTAACGTAATATAGCGTACTGTCTGACATTTGTGATCACTCCTTGTAACTGTATCCAGTATGTCCCTGGCTCTTGATTTGCTTCTATGACTATACTATATCGTTCACCTGTAATTGAAATTAAAATCGACCAAATACGTATAAATTGTAATGTAGTAATTGCCATAGTCTTAAAAACCAAAACTGTTCGTCATATTTTAATGTTTTTAAATTTTTTTCAACCGAATAACGTAATAAACTGAAAATAGTTTAAAAGAAAATACTGGTTTTAAAATTTATTTTAAATATTGAATGAAAATGCGCCGAAAATAAAAAAATAATTCATCGATAAAAAATAGTATACATTTTTAAAAAATATATAAAAACGAATTGGTTCTTTTCCAAGATCTCCGTTCGCTGAGCCAATGAAACAAATCGGTTGGTATCTTGTGTATTCCCCGGCCACGTACGCCGCAAACTGTGAATCTGTTTCGCCGACCAGACTGGAACCTCGCTCCAGATTTAATTCAAGACCTAAACTTCTCGGACGCTCTGAATTATTTGAATGACCACACTGATTTCCAACTTTTTTTTTTTTTGTTGAACATTAGACTTTTTAGTTTGTTATTCCCTAAATTGACTCTTAGAATATAATGAAAAAAAGAAGGTTAGGCTTTCCGAAAAAAAAGCAAATAGAATTTTTCCCGGAAGAGTGCCACTTAGTCCCGGATCCGAGCGTTATTTCGGAATATATCCGTTTACATGTCGTGGAATAAAAAACAGGGCGCTAGGCGTAACCATTAACCTCGCCCGTGTGAAGGAATAATAAAATAGATGTTCCAAAAAAACAAAAATAAACAATGTGTATATTATTCCACAGGATACTGCATTAAATCAGCGATTGAACGATGTAAACAGGTACAAAATTCGGCGACTAGAAAAAAAAAGAATAATAATAATCAAATCAAGATTCGCTTGAATGCCGAAATGACACTAGAAAAATATGTACACGGCAGCTGACTGGCCGAAAGATCACTGAAATGAACATGCCTAGAAAAGCATTATTCCGGGCATTTCGCTCTAATCGCCGCACTGCCTGATCACCGAAGGATTTTATAAACCTTAGCTCAGCTTGTGCTGCTTGGCAGTAACGAAGTGTACACGTATCAGATAGAGGCTATTTTCTGTGAGGAACCACTCACCGAAAGATAATAGCTCGCAAGCTTACACATAAATTCAACAATGTACGGAATCCCGCTTTTACCTAAGTTATTGTCTGCTTATGATAACAGAGAAAACAACGATGGTGCCGATTTATCAGAGAAGAATTTCTCTCTAGATACTATCACAAGATAGCACCACAAATATAAAAAATCTGCATCAGTACATACGGATGTTACATGATAATTTTTAAACAACTTTTTGCCGCTGGCACTAAATTAAAATTACAATACCTAGAAAAAATTTATAAGCCAAGTATTGGAAACATCAGGAATATATTTAATGCGTGTATCAATTATTACTGCAACTTGAATTCGGTTCCGGCTACAAAAATTTAATTTATCCGAGAATACCTCCATTAATTTGAGAAGAAGAGATGGTTAATGTACGCTTCATAAAATATCTCTTGCAGTATGTTAAGGGAGAGGAACTAGGATATTCATTATAGTCAATAGTAAGGTTCTGTGAATACTTAGATTTTATATTCGGAGAGCGTACTAGTCCGGCAGTTTTTAGGATGAATGAATTTGTTACAAATGGAGTAGGAATTATATATAGGTTTAAAATAAATTTTATACCTCGGATTTATTCAAATATTTCAATAACAGTATTGTTTTAAGACATCCAACTCACAATTTTAGTGCTTTGAATCGATCGCAAGAAATTTTACAATTCGTAAAAGAGGGAGGGAAAGATTTTGATTTTTAAAGAGACGTCGGTAAGAGAATTTTGACGTCTATAAAAGTCAAAATAGACCGTTTTATAATGAGGAAATACACGACCATTATCAGCAAACTAGATTTACATTTCTTTTTATGGTTTTCGGAAGAATATTTAAGCGTTGGATGGGATATTCGAGGAAGGAATATGGTACATGTTCAGCCGGGTGGCAAAGGAGGCCGCGAGATGAGTTGATAATACGGGGACGTATATATCTTCTCCTTGGGAGGGGGGTTAAAACTAAAATTTTTAGAATTTTTTTGTAAAGCAAAATAAT
The DNA here is from genome assembly GCA_039619475.1 of Icerya purchasi. Taxonomy (NCBI): domain Eukaryota; kingdom Metazoa; phylum Arthropoda; class Insecta; order Hemiptera; family Monophlebidae; genus Icerya; species Icerya purchasi. The sequence goes on from CM077115.1 coordinate 546,926,659, forward strand.
AAAACAGTAGGTCGCCTATATGTTATTGTATTACTATTTATTACATTAAATAATAAAATCTTATTTCATTCTTCGCTTATATTTTTATGCAATAATATTATCATAATAATATATTGAGAATGTAATTTAAAATTTAAAGTTGAGCCGTTTACGACTTATTGCCGACTTATTTATAATTTCTTCAGAATTCAGATTTACCGCCAGATCACGATGAACCCTCATAACAGTATGACCAGTAACTCTTTTGTCATTCATTCCATTTCCGATGTAGGTTTTGTAATTTCTTTAGAGCGGAGAAACATCTTTCTGGGGTTGCAGCGGACACGGCAAGTGTGGCTAATATGATAATAAGCTTTTTTATCAAAAGGAAAAACTGTTCCTCGCAATCAACTTCTACTGCAGTGGCAGGTTTTCGCGTTGCAGATTTTTAGTGACCGGCCGTATCCCATATTCATTCAGAAATATCGTGCCTTCATTTTTATAAAGAAATATTTGTGCTATCTTTCTCAGCCTTTCTTATATGCCAGAGCCACTACTCGTCTTTATGAATCTCTTTGATCGATTCTTCGTATGGTTTAATGCGAATATCGAGTTCTGTAATAACATGGTCAACAAAAGGGTAAAATATATTTCGAAAGTTTCTCCTGGTACGTTACCGAGCCAAGTTTACTTTCCGTTCATTCCTGGAATAACTACGTTATTTGAACTGATCTGTTTTGCTTGCTCGGAAGAGACTGCAAAAGTTACTTTTATCATGAAAATTTTGTAAAGTCGTTTTTATAGTTTTTGCATAACTGCAAGTGTTGCTCGAGTCGATATTTACTTCTTGCATTGCTTTGTTTAGGTGCTTGAATGGCGACATTTCTAGCAGCAACTTTTTGAAGCGCTTCAACTGTTGAGCGTATTACGGGAAACATTTGTGCAAGCTGTTCTACAGCCGCATGATTTTCGGCCGATCACATCTCACAAAAAGAAATAAGCCTTGAACGAGTTCTTGTGATTATTGTCTTTACGCCTTGTAATCGGCCACTCATTGTCAGTACTGCAACGTCATTAAAGCCTTGCCCAATGAATTTATCGATATACAAGTGATAGGATAAGAGAATGCATTATCATTTTCGTTGACAGTGCTTCAGCTGAAATACATTCTACGCAGACAAATTCAAGAAAATTCTTCCGGAAAAAATGTTGAGTTTCATCTGCCGATGTAGTGAAAAAATCTACCTCTTTGACTTTTTTAAGTACTTGCGCTTAAATAGCATTCTCGAATAGTTTATTCGCTTCATTCTAAATTCCCGATGGAGTATACATGGAGCTCTGTTGTGCATTCACAAATGTAAGTAAATGACTCAAAGTGCTTCATCACGAGCACGAAAACAGAAAAGTAATCGAAAATTTCCGTCATTGTCAGCAGGTTTGTTTACTTCAACTTCTTCATAATCATGGTTTCCTCTTAGAACCATTTCCTGTCTTCCGTATAGAAGAACTGTTTCTACAAAAGCTTTTAATCTCTCGTAGTTATCTTCAGCAATTTTACGACCTTTCAGCTTCATGGACTCCTAAACATCAGCAGATTTGCCTTCCACGAACATTACAAAGTTTGCTGCTTGCTCTAAATTAAATTTGTGATATATTATACTTTTGTGTAATAAGTCCTCTAAAACGTTTTTCCAGTTAGTAAATTTCTTATTAATAAGGGGGTTCAGAGATCTTGATAACCACGTCCGCCTTCTGCTTTTCCACGTAGAACGCATAGTTTTCAAAGTGCGTTCTACATGCCGTTTGAGTACATAAGCTACAAGTGCTTCGCATCCGACGACGTTGAAAAGAAAAATTTCTCTTGCCAGCGACTGAAAACTTGAAAGTATCCACGGTAGGTTCCAACGCTCTTTTAAAGCTTTCGGTTTTTCCTCATCATTATTGGAAGGACTAGAGACAAGATAATATGACAAATAAGATCAGACATTCTTTCCAACGCAAGTAACTTAAATAAAAAAAAAATGAAAAAGAATCGAACTGCTGTTTTAAATCTAATCCAAGGCGACAATAGCCTAGCCATACACTACGTTAATGTATTCAGCTAATATTGGGCATTTAGCGTGAGTTGTCAAACCCCAAAAATCTCCACGTCGATGGTTGATAATGTAATCATATAAAATTATGAATGCGGTGAATAGTGTTGTAGTGTCAGCGCACAGATGTGTTCAATACTTTTTTTGCCTTAAATGAAATGAGATAAAAATGAATGGTCCGGAACATCAGGTAACTGATCTATTAAAAAAAAACAAAAAAAAACGTATTATCGGTGATGGATCTGCAATGTGTAAAAACAGTCTTTATATTACTCGAAAAAAGCAAATTAGAACTGATCCAACTTTTATCGGTTTTACCGGTCCTGCATCCATGGAAATCACAGTGAATTCATGACCCTCAATAGTTAAAATTAGTGGTGCGTTGCTGCCAGATATTACTCTAAATCGGTACGTTGCTCCACGTATTAGTTTAAATTCAGCAAGGGGTGTTCTCGTTTCAATTCCATAGCCCATCTAAATTAACAAATCGCGAGTAAATTAAAACAAAAAGTTTTATACCTTTAATAACGATTTCAAAAATTTTTGAACAATTTTGACATTTTAATCTTGTAATTTATCACCAGTTACAGCTGAGGTGAACTTTTGAAAAGTGTCTTTACGAAGAAAAAAATAGAAAAAAACTGGTAAAAACCGGAACTGTTTAAAATGATTTGTGTGAAAATTGCGTGAAACAAGGTCACGTTGTGCGGAAGTGTGAGAAATATTAAAAAGGTGTAATGGGATACACGAAACTTTCCTGCGGACGAAGTAGTGGCACACCCTAAAAATGAACTAGTTCAAACATTATCGCCTATATGATATTAACGACAAGACAAAACATAATAACAAATAAATTTCCAAGCAAGAACAAATTGGCGAAATGCGTAAAATCAGGTGTTAATAAAGGAAAAGAACATGATAAAAAATCGTTTAGTTTTCTGTTACCTTCACGGTTCCTTAAAATCTGATCAATTTAATTTTCCATACACCGAATATTGTGTAGTGCAACGTTTGCAGTAAAATCCTTACCATTTTCATTTACTTTTTTAATTATTTTACTATATTCTTTTTTCATACGGTTTCCGATTAAACGTTTTTAAAACGTTCACTTCCATTTTAAGGTCTTTTTGACATGGATATGTCTTACGGTTTGGCTCAGTCTAAAATTATTTCCATCATACAGAAATTTTGTTTGTCATAAAAAAATGTCTCGTCCACTTACTATATCAATCGCTACCGAGGGCCATACCTTATTTATATTTACCGTAGTAAATATTTCGTTCGATTTGCGATTAACAGTTTCACTTCAGGTTTTTACTAAAATTAAATAGTCATATCATAATTTAACCTCCACCCGAAAAATGTATCCATGTCACTTCGTACTTCTGTACAAAAGATGCAAGGTCATCTTTTATCGCATACTTCTTCCGCCTTTCTTAATAAAATCCCAAATACACCGAGGTAACGATGCGGTTAACCGATATTCCCGGTATTAGTTAGTTCCATAAGAACATTTTTAGAAGCCAAAGTGCTATATATTACTGTGGTATTCGTGCGAAAACTATTCAAATCAGGGTGGGAATTCGAGTAGAACGAAGTTATCCGTAGCGTAGAAAATGATTAATTTTATACTTAAAAAATAGTTTTACCGGTGCAACGCAAATATCTGGATAAAATTTAAAAAAATTTATGAAAACGATATAAATTTTTAAACACATATTTATGCGGAATACAGAATAAACATATTTGAAGTTAAGTTTTTTGTTACGTACTACATACGACCCGTGCCCATTAATTAAGAACGTGTCTGGTAACATTCCGATTTCAGTTGTCATCTTATTATAGCCAGGAATTTTATTACTGAACGGTGCATGTGCCCATTCCGCGATGAATAACGTGTGCGAATATAAATCAAACTGGTACAAATTTGAATTTGGTTCCAGCTGCTGAGAACAACGTACAATGATTGGTCCTTGAAGACCATCATACATCTGTGCAACTGAAAACATTGTCCACGATAATGATTATTGATATTGAAAATAATAATTAACGAAAGAAAATAGAAATAATTTTCACGTTTTTATTGATTATTTGATTTTGAATCTAAACTATGCGCTGAATTGAAAAATATTTCTCGTTGATTTTCGAATGGGCTTTTAAATCTCATTAGAGGATGAACAAGTAACGATGGTGGGTAGCTGAGAAATATTTAATTTTACACGTTTCAAAATAGAAAATATTTCCACGCCCAGCTATTATTTCCTTTCTTTTCTTTCATTCGACTGATTGTGAACTTCGAAGTTTAATGAAATAATAATTATTGCAAATGTAACGCGGACATATACAGTAGATTGGTGGTTTCAATGTGAAATGGAATTCATATTAAGAAACTCTGATGTGAGAACACTTCTGTAGTGCGTGGTGACTGATAATACTCGGTATACCTAATTGAGGTACTAAAAATAACGTCAAAAATTTGAATAAATATTTGACTTAGCAAAACGGCTGTTTTCCAAATCGATCTAAATTGATCTGCTCACAGACTTAGTACATCGTCTGAAAAGGTGGTCGACTTACTAACGATATTAGGAATGAGCGAAAAAATATTTTCCATCAAATTTTTACTTTTGAAACAAAAAGAGTAGGGAAATCGACAATGACACCATTGCTGATTACGATAAAAAAGGTTGCACATATATAGTTTTTCGGGTGAACCAGTGTAGTTAAAAGAGATAAAAAAGCTATATCCGGAAATTTGCATAGTATCTAGAACAATAATTACATATAAAGTAAATAAACAAATACGTGAAACTAATTTATATATAGCAATAATATCGTTATTGTCTAATTTTAGAAAAATATTTTAAAAATATATACTAAACATCTTTAAAAATAACGATGAATTTTGCTGGAGGGGACAAAGAACGATTTTAGCCCCCGATACTGATTTTAATTTATATAAATTCACTACATAGATATATTAAGAGTTCCAAATTATACGCATACGCAGATGATACCAGAATTAATGGCTGGACATTCGAATGTGGAAATCACAAAAAGATTGCTTCAAAAAGATCTGAATAATGTACGTAAATGGGAACATGATGGAAAATTATTCATCTATGCTAATAAAATAAAAGTAACATACATAAGAACTCTAAGCCGATTCAGAACCTCCTAAAATTCTTTTAAGTGGCAGCAGTGTATTGTTATGACTTTCTAGAAATTGCCAACGAATTAAAATTTCCCGATTTAATTTTCGATAAAACGCGGAGTTCTCACAATTTTTTTTTTTTTTTTTTTTTTTACCCCCCCTTGGGTTTGCTAGCAAAGAGCATCAGCCCAGCAAAAAGGAATAGACACATGGAATAGAATAGAAATTATATTTTTATTCTGTCGACAATGGAATCAAGGAACACCCCTAGGACAGGAACAACAGAGATAGTAGGTAGAGAAAGAACATATGAGGCGTTGAAAGGAGCAGGAAGACCAAGCTTTAAAAGATGACAATAAAGTAACTCACGCTCGCGAGATAAACCGGAGCACTCGAAGAGCACGTGATTCGCATCGCAAACATACTGGGAACCTTCAGGATCCAATGGATAATTATGAGAAGCAGCCAAAGAGAAGCGATTTAGTGAAGAAGGAAGGAGACTATGCGAGAAACGGAAGCGAGATAATTTAGTAATTATGGACCGACGCAAACTGGGAAACTCATAGAACCAAGGACGAGAAGAAGGAATACGGAGTTAATCAAGAGATAAAAGGAATTAGGATTAGCGAAAAGAGATACATAAACAGAATGCCTAAGATGGCAGGATTTAGTTGGAAGAAGAATATTGTGTGCTGGAACCCTACTAATAAAATTCCCATTGGAAACAGCAGCTTTAGCAAGAAGGTCGACGGCTACATTTCCATCAATGCCTGCATGTCCTGGAATCCAAAGAAAGTCAATCTGGGTACACGTCGATGAGGATAGATCATGAAGAAGAGAACGAATAGAAAGGATAATAGCATCAGTGGAAGGAGAAAGGGAAGGTGGAGATAGCGCTAGAAGAACACTTAAAGAATCAGAAAAAATAAGGGGAATTTGGAAGAACTTGCAGAAGAGGAAATATAAATAATGGCTTGTAGAATGGCAACAGATTCTGTAGTAAAGACAGAACAAAAGGACGGAAGTCTAAAAGACCGAGAATGAAAGAACTAAGGGCACACGAATACCGCCCCAACTCCGATCGGGCTCTTCGATCCGTCAGTAAAAATTAAAGAGTGATCACGGAATAGAGAGTTTATTGTATTATTAAATTCCATACTGACGATATGAGAGGGAGAGGATTTAAGGAAGCATGGCATGAAGATGATATTTGGTGGCTTTAACAATTTGGAATAGACGTAAGAAAAAAATGGAAGCTTGTGATGAGGAACGACAAAAGGGGAAAATTTAGAAAGGCGAAACGATATATGAGATAGTATAGGAATTTTATTGGAGGAAAAACGCCAGTGACGAAGGATAAAAGAATAAGAGGTACTGATATTTGACGAGGAAGTGGAAAAACGTTTAATGAGAAAGCGATAACCCAAATAAGATCTTCGGATGAACAGAGGACAGATATTGGATTCAGATAGAATGGCTGAGATAGGAGATGACCTCAGAGCTCCGAGACAAAGCCGAAGGCAATTTGGAGACGATCTAATTTGTAGAGAACGGATTTGTAAGCGTTGCCATATAAGAAACTGCAATAATCCAATCTAGAGCGTATGAGAGATTTATACAACATTATTAACACAGAAGGATCGCCTCCCCATCTCGTAGGGGAGAGAGCTTTAAGAAGGTTAAAGACTTTAAGCGAGGAAGCATATAAATGGCTGATATGATCATGGAAAGACAGACGAGGGGATAAAGTGATACCCAGATAACGAAAAGAACTGACTATTGGAATGGAATGATTTTTTAGATTTATTTCAAATGAGCCCCCCGGGTTGTAAGGTCGAAGGGTGAAGACTACAGCTGCTGATTTTGGGGCGGAAATGAAGAGATGAATGTTAGAAAGGGCCTCTTCTAGAGTACTTAAGGAGCTGTTTAGTTCCTCATTGGCAACTAGAAGATTACGGGAAGAAGAGTAAACAAGGATATCATCTGCAAAAAATAAAGTTTTGGATTTTAAGGAGAGAAAACCAATTTTGGAAACATATAAATTAAATAAAGTAGGGCTAAGGCAAGAACCTTGCGGAAGGCCCTGGAAGACCTTCCTTGAGGCGAAAAAGGAAGGAGCAGAAAGGAGGAGAGTTCTACTTTGAAAAAGATTTATAATTAGGAAGGATATGGATGCAGGGATATTTAAAGACATCATAACGTTTTTGAGCGTGGGAAGATGGACGCTTTCGTATGCACTGGCTACATCAATAAAAGCTGCAATTGTGAATTCTTTGGAAATAAATGATTTGTAAATGTCAGCAAGGAAAAGACTGATACAATCTGGAGGGCCTAAGCCAGGACGAAAACCAAACTGGTTGTCTGGAAGCAAGTTATTGTGTTCCAGCCACCAGACCAGCCGTTTGTTAAGCATGCTCTCAAAGAGTTTTCTCAGGCAAGAAGCTAAAGAAATGGGCCGAAAGGCAGAGGAATTATTCTTGGGAATTGGAATAACAACGAAGATGTTCCATGAATCAGGAATAGAACCAGATTGCAGGAAGGAATTAAAAATTATTAAAAGAATTTGGAGAGACTTTACAGATAGGTTTTTGAGGATGGAGTAAGAAATTTTATCATGGCCCGGACAGGAGTTGGAGGAGTTTTTCAAGGAAGAAAGAAGTTCAGAGAGGGAAAAGTTAGAGGAAAGGAAATGAGGTGATAATTGGTAAGGAGGAATTAAAGAATCCACTTCATCATAGTTAGGGACATAATCAGGAGCTACGGAGTCAAAGAAAGAAGAAAGAGTATCCTTAGGAAGACTGGAGCTAGACGGGCGTTCGGAAATAGAATTTCTAAAAGCTTTAGCCAACTTCCACACTTTGGAAATAGGAGTGAATCGAGAAAAGGAAGAGCAAAAGTATTTCCAAGCATTTTTCTTGGCGTTTTTGAGAATATATCTGGCTCTAGCGTTCGAACTCTTGTAAGTCAAGAAATTATTAAAAGTAGGTTGAGTGCGGAATGATTTAAAGTTAGACAAACTTTGATTGACAGCAGCTGTGCAGTCCCCATTCCACCACAGTGATGAAGCCCTTAATGAATGACTTTTCCGGGCTTGAGGATAGAGTGGGGAAGACAGTGTTAGAGCAGAGGAGATAGAATTAGTAAAGGATGAATATTGTGAAATAGCATCGTTTTCTACTTGTATTGCAGGAAGGTCTGAGTCCACAATAAACCGAAATCTATTCCAATCAGTTTTATGCAGGTTCCAATCAGCATAATGCAAAGGCGTAAATGAAGATGAAAGAGAAGGGAGATGGAAGTCATTAAGAACAATGAGGATCGGAACGTGGTCACTGCCGAAAGTACCATCTAGAGTTTTCCACGAGGATTTAAGAGCTGTGTCGGAGGAAACAAAAGATAGATCGATAGAACTAGAAGTAGACGATGATTTGAAGAAGGTGTGAGAACCATCATTTAGGAGCACTAAATTATAATTGAAAATTACTTCCTCTATAATTGTGCCATTCCTGTTATAACTGGAACAACCCCATAGAGGCGAGTGGGAGTTCCAGTCGCCGCCGACCATGAAAGGGCGAGGAATAGAATTCAAGAACAAGTCAAATGGGAAATCGCGTAAGTTATAGGACGGTGGGATGTAGGAGGAGACAAGATTAAAACTTTTACCGTGACACAATGGGATTGAGACGTGAACTAAATTCGGATTAAGAGGACTGGAAGAAAGGAAGGAAAAACTATCATGATGGATGAAATGTACATCTTTTCTTATAAGAATAGCAGCTCCGCCATAGCCGTCGTCCCGATTCGAACTGACTAAGGAGTATCCTCGAATTCGAATATTGGAAGATTGTTTGAGCCAAGTTTCTGACAGGAGAGCAACCTGAATGTTATATTGATCCAACAAACCTTCGAGAGAGCATTTATTGGCATTAAGACTTCTACAGTTCCATTGAAGAATATTTAGCCTGTTTGACATCATTTAAAGTACAGAAAAATAGTTGGAGGGGAAGGAACCATGTAAGTGTAGAAGAGGAAGGGAAATAATACCTTACAGCCTGCAGATTTGGAAGAGAGAGGAAAATCGGAGAAGGAATGAGTGTAGGCTCGGGTAGTCCACGCAAAGCCAGTTGAAAGTATTGAATAAAGACAAGGAAAGATACAGCAGAAGAAAGGATGCAAAAAAAGACAATGGAGAGACATTTGTTTTCCCAGATAACTTACGAATGAGGAATATGAAAACTTATTGTGATGCTCACTGAGGAAAAACCACTTCCTCTCTCGCTTGCTTACCAACTTAATTAGGTATGGAATGATGAGGAAAGGGCTGCGGGTCAAAGTGAAGAAATTAAGATTAAGCAAGGAATAATTAGAGATTAAATTCGCTTTAAAAAGGGCCATAACTGGAACGAAAAGGACTTTGAAAATGATTAAATTGAAACAGACTAACCGTCTTTCTTTACCGTAGCCCAGCGTGTTTGAAAGAAGACCGAAGGAAAGATGAAAAAAGGAAAAAGTCAGATATTTGAGGATGAGAATCATGCATCTAATAATTAGTATTGATTTGCACGGTTTAAAACCGAAGAAAAAAGAAGTTTTATACAATTGTGCATTGCAATCAACCATACACCGTCCTCGACTACTGTCGAACCCAATCGAAGTTCGCAGAAAGAGGCAATGGTCATAAAAATAATGCAAAGCATATATAGATCAGAACAGAAACATCTGTTAACTTTTCTCGCTTTTAACAGTATAGCTGAGAAAAGAAAATTGATCCAAACAAAAATTATGAACAATTCTCCACCGCTCTCATCACCCGCAGGTTTCAAGTTGCGAGACGAGACAATGGTGATAACAGGAATAGGAAACATATATTTTTGGAATAAGGCGTATGATGTCTGCATTCTCAGTAATGCAATCCGGGAGAAACATAAGATTACAGAAGGAAATGTGATAGGAATTAACGGCCCGAGCTCCGGAATGCTGGTTAGCCTAGATAAAGGAATATGGCAAGAGAACGACAGAGTAGAAATTTGGGAAAAAACATAAAATTCAATGACAAGAACCATAGCGAATTTTACACATATGCAAGAGAAGAAATTAGAATGGAATTTCACAATCATAAGGACCATTAACGGAAATACAGGAAGTTGACCAGTTACGTAGCCGTAGAATTCGGAGGACAGTGAGCAAATAACAATTGGAAAAGCTTGAGCGATGCCAAGCGAAATTCAGGACTTTGACGTAGGTTAGGAGGGTTATTTTGAAGGTTTAAGCTGAAGTCTAGCTTATCGACAGCTTCTTCTGCTGACATGGGAACGGAGGAGTTGGGATTAGGAAAAATTAGAGTAGTTGGTACCTGTTGTTGCAAGCAAGAGTTAGGTGAGTTGGGAAGAGAATAAGAAGGAACGTTATGAGACGATGCACTGTGCGTTGATTCGGGGAAGAAGAGGCCGTTACGATAATTACGATTGTTTGACGGAAGAGGAGGGAAATGCTGATTAGGAACGGGAAGAGATTTGGGAGATCGTGACCGATTGGGTCGGCGAGAAAACTTGGAAGGAGAAGAATGCAGGTTTTTTTGAGCTATATCGGAAAAAGAAAAAGCTGAGTTAGCAAGATTGTATTTTTTAATTATACTAGGTTTTCATAAGCCATGATTTTACGAAGATGAAGCTGGTATTGAAAAACAGGACACTGTCTATTGGTGGCTAAATGATTACCCTTGCAGTTGAGGCATTTAGAATCTGACGGCTGCGGAGCTGAACAAGAATCCAAGGAATGCAACTCATTACATTTAGGACAACGTGGTTTACTGCGACAAAACTTGTCGGTGTGGCCAAAACGAAAACAAGCTCGGCATTGGATAGGAGGTCTTACGCTGGGTTCCACTGCACAACGAAGATGAAAAAAATGAACATAACTGGGAAGGAAAGGTGATTTGAATTTAATTTCGATTAGGGGAATTGGACGAAATTTATCGCCATCTCTTTTCTTGAGTCGTCGAATTGAAGCTACCGGCACTTCCGCTGAAATATCTTCCAATAATTCTTCTTCGGTAATATCTACAGGTACATTACGAATAATGCCAAAAGAGAACAATAGATTATTAGGAATAAAGGCCTTAAAGTCATTTTTATTAAGGAAGTCAGAATCAAGAAGAAAATTATTTGCTGAGCTAATATCCCTAAAAAAGAGTCTAAGTCTGTTACCGCCCGCTCGGAGGATTTCTGTGATTGATTTAGTTCTATTAAAGAGAATTTTAGCAGCAGCAAAGGGATGTAAATTTCCTATATTAAGCTCAGAGAGCGATTGCAGTATAATGTGTATAGAACCATTATACTCTACAGGGAAAAGAATTACCTCATTTTTATTATTAATTTTTGTACTATTATCGATAATGTCGTGGGAAGTTTTTATATTGAAATTTTTAATAGCTTCGATAGCATTATCATTAGAATTATTTTTACTAAGATTATTATTATTACTACTGCTACTATTATTATTACTGCCGGAAAGTTTTGATAAATCAGATTCTGATAGTCGCAGATCTTTGCTAGGGATCGACGCGACCGGTGAAAGGGGACCGGTTGGTTTACGCTTGGTTGAAGCGTCCATGTCCATTTGAAGGGTTAAATTCGTTTTTGCCGGTTTAGTATCTTTGGCGGAGGCCGCAGGGCGGCCCCCACTAGACGTACTCATCAATTAATCCAAAAAAAAAAGGGGAGGAGAAAAAGGGAAATAAATAAATGATAGTAAAAGAAAGACAAATTAAAAAATGATAAAATAGAATAAAATAAATAAATAAAAATAAATACTGTTCGAAATAATACGTATTACTCTTCGAAATAAAATCAAATCTATGTATGAATAGAGAAGATTTAGCGTATTATAAATAAACAAAAGAAACGATCTCACCGATATGCCGTTAACAATGCGAGCTGATAAGCCGGACAAGAACGCGAGCAAACAAGAGATAACGCACGACGTTTTACATCGTTCACAATGATAATATCGCACTAAAAATTAAGAAATCTATACCGGCGCTTCATAAATTAAAACAAATTATGACGCATAAAATTCTAAAATTTAATTTTGACTCTTTGATAGCGTCTTGAGTTAAATACGAAATTTAAATCTGCGGAGACGCAAAAAATGAAAAAAAAAAAAAGGAATAAGGAAAATTAGCAGGTTGCAAAAAAGCTGCTTGAAAATAATATTATTGACGGGGTATAAAACGGAGAATATAAAATTCCAAAAAATGATAGAGGGCTCTATAGGACTAGGAACTATGATAAAATCTGTTAAATACGTTCAAGTGGTGTTAACAGTAAAATAGACTATATGGAAGAAAAAGTGTTGATAAACTTAACGGAAAGCATACCGAAGGAAGCCGAGGAAGAAAGAAATTTAAATAGATGGAAGAGCGAAATAAAAATATGGTCGATGTGTGGTATAAAAATAATAATAACAATAATAATAATAGTATCAGTGTTAAAGATAAGTTTCTGATTCTTTCCTTGTTGCAATTTGATTGTCTTCTTTGCTTGTAGTTATGTGATTCCATTTTTCGTGTTTCTCACGCGTGTCTATACAGGCTGAATTTTCATACTGTATAGTTTAATTTGAGATTTAGAAAGTTGTTATGAGACTGGTCTGTTCTAATAGGTAAATATATAAATAACTAGTATCACAAAACTTCATCTAAATCGTATTGTGTTAGATATAATTACGATTGGGCCGATGTAATTACTATAAATAAATGATATGGTTATGTGTTGGAAACCCGCAGATTATGCCTTGTAGGACCCGCAAATTATTTAAAAATATTAAATAAATAAACAACTGCTAACAGAAGCACTTATTTTAAAATAGGAAAAAGTAGTAAATAACGCCCAATAATAATACTTTGCGATAGTTCATTTTATAAAATTATGTATGTTCCCAATACTAAAATACTCATATGCATGCGGCAACTAGTAATGCGTGCAGAGGAAAACAAGTCCGCAGACGTTCGATCATTTTTATATTTCGTGTTTTGGATCTACAGCCTGACCTTAAAAGTTCGTGTCAGGACTTAATCATTTTCTAGTGCTAATAATAACAATAATATACACATATAATTTGTATAAAATATTCACAAATCATAAAAATAATGTATAGAGCAGTTCATAAATGAATTATACGTTTTCTCGTTTGTTTTCCATTGATACGTACAATCATGAGAATGCCAAAAAAAGTCGCCGAATTGACTGGCTCGGAAACTGTATCGAAACGTTTGGCCTTCCACAATAGGACATTGAGTAAGGTAAGTTGTTCCATCGAAATACGATGTTCCGTACATATGAAGTCCATGCCAGTGAATCGATGTTTGTTGGGCGGCGATTTTGTTTATTATATCTACTACTATTTGATCCCCTTGACAAGTCTTTCATGGAAAAAAAAAATGAAGTTTTTCTAAAAATTGAAACTAAAATTTAATTACATTCTAACGATAAGTGTTGTGTATAATTTTCAATTATACTTCAGTACTTGGTGGTACATAAAAATAATTAATTTAGCGATAAATTACAGCGCTGATAGTGTAAAATGACTATGAATAAGTATTTAACATTGAAGTATGCTTAGCGTTTAAAGTGTTAATGCTTTTGATCCGAAAAATTCTCTTATAGATATTCCCGTAGGTTTGTTGTTCAGGTCAAAATTTTGGTGTACCTATACGCGTATGGACAGCGAATCAGATTCAGTTAAAACTCGGCGTAAAATTTGATCTTTTGACAATTGCAACCGGTAATGAAAAATTGTTTTATCGTGTATAAGCCCCCAATGAGATATCGGAAATTTAATTCATTTCGTTTCAGAGATAATAACATTACTATTACACAGACACGGATAGATCAGTTAAAGAACCTTCACCGACAGCATGTGCTTTTGAGTTAAATGATAACTTGATACACGTCTAAGTAACTGTTGCACCCCTCTAGATGTGGACTACAGGAAATCATGTTTTTTTTAAATGTGTGTTTGTTATCTAAATTTCATACCCGGAGAATGTACACTCATAATAACTACTTTTAAGAGTTTAATAGCAAACCTAAATACTAACCTCTTTCCGTTAGTCAGCTAATTCTCTCTTCTATACTTCGCCAATTTAAAGGACACACATATAGAGTCATTTTGCTATTTCTCTGGAATTCGGTAGCTCCCTATGCTATTTTATGAACGAGTTCGTCTGAATAACCTCCAGGTCCACTATTTGTGTAGGAATTCTCACAAATATTTACCCAACTCGTTAATGTTTCAGGGGTTTTTTCCTGCAGTGGAAAAAATCTGTTAGAGTTACGATGACTTCCCGTGGACATTGACTGAAAAGTAAAAACGACGAATGATTATTTAGTGATTGAAATCTGATTTTATGCCGAAAAATAATAAGGTGCTTATTTTTAAAGTTACATTATCATAAACATAATCAGCTAGTCGTACAGAAGGTGCGTATTTAAAAAAAAGTAAAATATGTTTTACGATGATATTAGATTTTACCATAATAGCGAGAGAGCATAAACATTTATTAGCGGTTAAAGCAGGTCGTTCCAAGCCATCTGCTGGGACACAGTGTACATTGTAACACGCATTTATGTCTTGTGGACAACCGTCGCAGGCTCTAAATAATAATTAACACGTACACGCTAATTTAATTGTAATAAAGTAAGAAATATGCGACACACTTAAACATGTTGAAAATAACACAAAGTCGTGACTTAATTTCTCATAACTTTTCAAACTAGCAGTAGTTGTACAGTTTAAAACGTGCATCGTTTAAGCCTGACGTGAAGATTCGTAAGTATAATAAAAGTACGCGATACAAAGAAGTGAAATGATTCTACTTATTATACATGTAAGTGAAGGTGTCTCTTTAGGATGATACTATTATTGTTTGTATTAATAATAATCTTCTGTCTTTTTGTATCATTTTTATACGTTGACGATAATAATCTGCATATTTACCCATCCATCTTGCAAAGCTGTTACGTCCTCAAAATTAAATATAGGTAGATTTCAAGTCTTATACTATGAATAATAAAAATTTTTAAAAATTCATGCGTAAATACAAGTAGTAACTTGACAGGAACGTCTGTTGAAAATGTGAAATAAGCAAGCTTTTAAAAAATATTTATATATTTAAAGTTTATGAAGCAGTTGAAAGCCATTTTTGAAACAAATACAGAAAAGATTTCTGTATCTTCGATAAATTCTGTAGATTAAAATTTCACACGGATATTCAAAAATTTTTGCCGAGTTAAGTTCTATCTCATTCACACTACAGCTGTAATCGGTGATGAGTAAAATATTAAAAATTTAACGTGAATGTTAGACTTACAATATTAAACAAAAAAGCCTTCAAAACTTGAATTTTAACTGAACAAGAAGGAGAAATAAATTTTTTCAAAATCAATAGGTTTCGCAAAATAATGCCAATATGGTCTAACGATATCGAAATAACGTTTTTATAAAGTTTCTAAATGTTCCAAGTTTTAGCTGTGGAAATCCTACTAGATCTCAATTTAGATGAAACGAAAAATTGAGATACCAAAGAAAAAAAAAAGTTATTTATAGCACACAAAAATAGTACAATTGCATTAATAGTTCTGTAACTTTTTGGTATCGAAAAATTCGTTTCAAACCGGATTTATTGAAATATTCATTATTAGTATATTCGAGACATCCATAAGCCTTGCACAAGTATACAAAAATTTATTTACCAAAACATTTGAAAAAAATTTGCACACGTATGCAGCTGAAATGTGGGAAAATTTAAATTTCACCTGAACAGCATGCGAATTGAGAAACAAATAAAAATTAATTTTAAAAGGCAATACATTGATTTTGGAAAAGAACAAGGTGTGACACCTTCGGAAGTAGCAGAATATTCGGTAAATTAGGTTTTTTTCATGGAAAATGATAATATGGTCTGGTGAAATTACACAAGAAGTACTTTATGAAGATCGGATCTGGTTTGTTTCGAACAATATATCGCTAAACTTCAAGGTTCGCATGAACATCTTGTTTCATAGACTGCTGAAAATAAAAGGAAAGCTCCTTAAATACTTCAAACTTAAGAAAATAAGAAACATTAAAAACTCAAAATTCCAAACAAGTGTTTTACATCTATTACTTAATCCGAAATTTTATACTTTCTCTTATTACAACTAAACAATATTTTCCAACATTCAACCGCACATCGAGGCAACATCTGTTTTGGAAATTATAGAAAGTCGTCGGCGTGGGTCTCAGCTGCAGTGATGCATTCAGAATTACTTGGGCGATCGATGGATTCAAGTCCGAATCAGATTATCAATTTCTGGCGGAGTTTTAATAGAGAATGGCGTACCTCCAGGTTATGCCCCGAGTGCCATTCTATTTATAAAAAAAAATACAGAGACTTTCAGATTCAGAACTTCTTCAAAAACTGCAGTAGAATTGCTATTTATTGACCACACGCTTCCTAATTATGCGTATGTCTGTAAATTGCGGTTTGCTAAAGACCGCCTTATAAATGTGCCAACTGCCTTAGATGTTCGCGAGTTGGAACTAAGTATAGGCCTAAACGTCGACGCTTATTTTGTCATGGTGACGACTAAGCATCGAGCTATTCCGGTAAAGAGGAAGAAAACTGTAACACTAAAAAAGAAAATGTTTTAACTGTCAATACGCATTAATATGTTACATTTCATTTTCGTTGCTCCAATTTCTCAGCATTCCTTAACTTGTCTTACCGTTAAAATTGTTACAGTATTTTAAATTCATGGTCCTTTAAACGGATACGGTATGATTTATATTCAGATTTTATAGAGTAATTGCCGTAGTCTACATGCGGGAACCTCAGTAACCTGCAATCTCTTTTAAGATATTGATATAATTTTGCTATCCGAAACATAGCTTCAACCATCTACTACTTTTTGAGTGTAGGGTTTTGGATGCTATAAAGATAACAGACAGAATAATTATGAAGAAGCGGCGATTCTATATAAAAATAATATTGTCTGTAAACGCATCAACCTCAACTATTTCGCTAATATATATTTTACGAAGTGTTATTAATTCACAGTAATATGCCGAACACGAATTGTAAAATATACTATTAAAATTTAAAAATAACATTCGAAAACATCGAATCCCGCCATTATCATGATGTTTGTAAACGAAACACAAACTACACGCAGCTGTCAGCAAGGGATAAACCTATCAGTCTCAGCAGAGTGATACGTACTATTTATATTATTTTAATTAGTCGTTGTTGCTTGATCCCGTTTGCTTGTATTTAATCATTGTGTTTTTTTCAGCAGACGGTCGTTCAATAAATATAGTTGTAGAGAGTAAATAAAAATATACATTTAAAAACCTAAACTCCGATTTAATGATTTATTAATAGTGATAATAAAATGCTAATTTAATTCTACGTCTACGGTAATTAGGAGACCGTGATGGCATCCCTGAGAGAATAACATGAATATATTGTTTCAGGTTAACACCGGTAACGGTCAAATTTTATTCGTTACAGATGATATGACAGTGCTTTGTAGTAATCAGAATTTAAGAAAGGAGCCCTTAGTGCTAATCAGTGGTGTAGCTAGAGTCAATGACATCTTATCAAATTTGAATTTTACTTTTGTTTTTTTTTAAAGCTTATAATCCGGGTTTAAATTTTTAGGTATCGATTCACTCTTGGATTCTCTTGTTTCGAATATAAGTACTTAGGATGCGTGTCGGATTCAAAGTTTACTAGAGCAAACATATAGAATAAATTAACAATAAGCTCTGTAAACGAATTGCTCTGTTTAAAATACCAACTAATATTAGTTAGGTTAGTGATCCACGGACCTTTTTATTCTATATTAAGAATATATTAGAAGTGTTGTTGATTACGGTTCGTTCTTTTTCAGCAACTGCTCAGCTAATAATTGAAATAAACTGAACATACCGGAACATATTCTTTACGTTAAAAATAAATGCTCAAAACAATCCGGGAGAAAAGAAATATTGAACGATGCCGCTCCGAAACGATTAAAATAAACGCGAATGAAAAAACAAAAAGAAATTATATTTTTCGCAACAGCAGGGCGTGAGTAATCAATAAAAGGAACGTAAAGCTAGCCCTGACAAGAGCTGTTCCAAATAAGACGACGGTTGATCGAAAGAATTGACATAAAAACCGCGAAAGAAACTTGTAAAACGGAAATAGGTAATAAACAATTAGTAGGAATGATTTTAAGGGGAAAGGAAACGAATAATTAAAACTACCAATAAAATTAACAAATGCGCAATTATTAAAACGGACGAACTATGCAATGGCAACGGTAATAGCGGGAACGTATTCAATATTGCGACGGATACCAATACAGATAATCGGAACAGATAACGAATTATCACGGAACAATGAAGGAGAATTACCAAAACTTAAAAGTAAAAATTAACCGAAATAAATAACCATTGAAAATAAATGAAATATTTGAAAATATAATTAAACGGTAATAAAATAAATAAAACGATTTTAATTGAAAGAAAATAAATAAATAATTTTTTCGTAATAATGCAAATCTTCATTTAACCATTAGCCCCCTGAGGATGAACTGCCACGTTCAGTAATTGAAGCGGAACAACAGAACTGGACATATAATTTTCATTAAATCTCCATTCACAAAATCACGATGGTTCGAACATTCCTTCGTTAATGTGGAAATGTTTTCCTGATTTTTCTAAGTTTGCATCGGAAAGGTTTCGTAGAGAATCATAAGCACGTTAATCGACTAAAGTAAGTAAGTAAAAAGTCACAATGTCTAATCCTACTTGCGGATGATCAGGAATGTTCTGAAAATGATGAACTAAAAATCCTCAAAAGAAAAGGAATGTACAATTTGTTATAAACTATAATGCTCTTATATTTTAATTTTAGTGTACCTCATATGTAATAATGTTGCATTCGCTACTCCATCAATAGATGCTGGTAACGTCTTACATGCTTTTATACATTCTTTAATTAATGTTACTTTCGGTATGTTGTATTTCTCGTATTCCTAGACAAGGTGCGCGACAGTGAACCCGGCTGCGTACATTTGTCACACTGATCACTATCAACTAAACTTGACCACGTACGAAACCTGATCAGTAAACATTGTAACAATGTAGTCCCGATTTGCATTTTTATTTTGGTAATCCATGAATTTATACTTTGAGAGTGTTCATCATCGTGTGGTATGCTGTGCCCGTTTTCATATTTTTCCCTCTGTGAAAGTTTTTCCCGTCTTCAACCATATTCTTTTTAATTTTAGGAAGGTAAGCTGCAGCAATTCTATTCTCAATCTATCATTCCCCGGGTAATGATTTTTGTCAGTTTATTTGTTATTCAGTTTCCGGTTAGTGCCATATGTCTAAATATCCACTTAAAAACCTTGTTAGCTCCTATTTTACTCATCTTATGTAATCATTTTTATTTTATTTTAATTACTCGGTATTCAGTATTATCACATGCATAGTTTACTATTATTTATTGTACATAAAAATGTATGGAGAAAAAAGAAATTCATTTTTTGAAATTTACTTACGGACCCATTACGTGATACTGTTCTAGTGTGAATTTGTAGTAACATAATCGACTTTCTGGATAGAAATCACAATTGCGGGCGCA
This sequence comes from Icerya purchasi, assembly GCA_039619475.1. Classification (NCBI taxonomy): domain Eukaryota; kingdom Metazoa; phylum Arthropoda; class Insecta; order Hemiptera; family Monophlebidae; genus Icerya; species Icerya purchasi. Next base: position 546,946,562 of record CM077115.1, read on the forward strand.
TTGATGTTCGGTTGGATCGGTGAAATCGTATTTTCCGGATAATATATCATTCGGTTGTAAATATTTCGTTAAATCTTGCATTTCATTTTCGATAGCGCTGTCTAGAAGTATGTTTTAATTTTATCCTTTCAGAAAATAAAACTATTCTCACATGATTATAGATTTTTTAAATTCACAAATAGTTGTCTGTTTAATCAACCAGTTAATATATCAGATGCTCTGTGTGTCTGTACGTTTAATTTTGATAGCAATCGTGGCAGTAAGAAATATGTATAAAAAAAATTTCCGACCTTTTTGATACATTTAAAATTTTAGTATATAGTATCATAATGAAATACAGCGAATAATTTTAAAGAACGTAGAAAGTGAAATATTCGTTTATTCGTTTTTTAAAAAAATGAAATACTGTTTTTAACTACTAAGGTGATTATCAAGGTGAGAGCTGCCTAGGCTACTTAAACACCACCCAACAGTCCGCCATCCTGATGAATGTACTTCTTCAAAGTGTTATACGATTATTTATTGTTTAATATTCTTGCAGAGCTTGGGTGGACTGCATTAAAGCTGCACCATTCAATTAGGATATGTTGTACTAACGGGTATTTTAATTCAACACAGTATGGGGACATATGCTTAATGGAGAGTTATCCTTTGTAGTATGTGGTCATGAATTTTAGTTGTACGCCCTATTCTCGGCCGATTGATCGCTGTGCATTCCACACGCGTGCTAAAAGGAAGCCGATAATAAGAAGGACATAGATTTCCACCTGGAAATTTCCTTCACTTCTTTTCAATTCGAAGAAAATTAATCCTAGTTAATTATTTATTTAATCTTAATATTTCTGTTCCTCGTTTAAATGTTACGTATCAATAATTTGCATGTTTAACAAAAGTTTATACGAGCATACTCAATATTCCGTTTCTACGTCTTGCACCATCTATAGTTAATATCAAATTTAATTAAATTCGAAACTTTCTGATATAATATTGAATAATAAATTGTGAAAAGTTCAAAATAAATGATTAAAAATCGATATATTAATAGGCGAAGTAAAAATCTATTTGTATCCCTTATTAAGAACAGTGCGCTGAGCAGTGTAAGATTTGGCATAGTTAAAGTAATGAAACATTCATTGCGGCGTTCATACAGTGTAAAAAATATGCGCAGTAAATGCGCAATGAATTTGGAGTTGATTGTAATTGGTTTAAAATCCGCCGTAGTGAAATCGATTCAGAGAGCCGGAGTTTATTTATAAATACGTTAAGCATTTCCATTACTTACCTATAGCGTCCTTTCTAATTGATATATTTACCTGTTTCTTTTTTTTTGTTTTGTTTTTTATTATTCTTTTTCTAAATACAAGAGGAAGATCTCCGTTTAAAACTCATACGTATTACAACAACAAACAAAAACGTACGCTATTGGTTTTTGCTATACTGAGCTAAACTTGGCACTGTTAAACATAAGTTGAATATTGAATAATAAAACGAATTTGCATATTTAATAAAATAAAGATAGCGTGCATACAAAATAGTTCTATGTTAATTAGTACGCTGGGAACAGTATTAAAAATTATAACATACAAAAGAAGAAGACGAAGATATTATAATTATTTGTTAATATAATTAGTACGTTGTATTTTTTGGGGGTTATTTCGGCTAATGAAGATGATTTTGTTGAAGCTGGAGATGAAATTTTGGTTATTTTAATATCACGTCTGGAAAGTGTTGGATTTTTATTGCGGTTTAGTTTTATTGTCACTAATTGATGAGGAAGGGGGTCCAATTTATTGTGTTGATTAGATGCAAAGGCTGAAGAATTAAATGAATCGATCGTAGAATGAGAAGAATCTGATTATGAATGTGATAGGCTATGTAGAAGTGTATATTATTACTGTAGGCGTAATTTATTTCAGAAGGAGATTTGCCTGCTGCGAATGAAAGTAGGTAATTGTAATTAGGAACATGTCTTTTCAGTACTCTTGTTTGAAATTATGAGTGGTTTGCAAATGAACCGGCTTGTATTTAATGTATTGTGATATCTGCCGGGCCGTAGAAGTTATTTCTGAGAATGATAAGGCTTGGCTGACTTTATTACGCTTTAGAATTTGGATTGCTTCAGAGATTGAAATATTATCGGTGGCTTTGATTTTTTCGATTTTTAATTTCTCTATGTAATGTGGACAGTTTTTGATCGCTGGGAAGGTGATTACCGAAACAATTTAAACACCTTATTAGTGAAGGATCGAGCAGAGGACAGCGCAATTAGAGGCAGAATGACCATCGTGACAAATCGGACATCTTAGTATTGCTATATGACCGTACCGGTTAAAATTCAAACAACACGGTAGCTATAGTCAACTTGAAATCGTAGCTTATAAATTAACATATACGTGGGAAATTTATTACCTAAAAACTTATTTCCATTGCCGTTGTTGAAATTAGGATTCTGTTCTCTCCCGCAAATTCTTCTGACCGAAACAACTTCCAAATCCGAGTCTATGGAATTGGAAATTTCTTCCTCAATGATATCTGTAGGAATCTGGCGAATAATACCAAATCTAAACATGAGACTGTTAGGAATAAACGCCCTTAAATTTTCTTTGTAGCTGTTAACATTAGTTATAAATTTGTTTTTCCGTTTGTGGGTTGTGTGGAAGTTAGCTTTGATCCGATTTATACCATTCCTTTGATAAATTAAAGCGTCGTGTTTCGACAGTATTTGGAAAATTGGTAAAGGATGGAGACTGGCCAAGTTTTTGTTGGTTGATTCTGTTAATACTGTAATTCATTCGATTTAGGCTATAAATGTTTACGTTATTATCATTGTTGATTAAATTATTGTTAGCATGCGTACAATGATTGTTAGACGATATACTTATATTATCGTTAAGACTTATCTGCTCAGGATGATGTTACTGATTTAAATGCGTTGATCTTGTTGAGTCTTCATTATCGGGGAGAGGCTTTTTCGTAAGGTTCTCTTTTCCGTTTATAATGGTGATTTTTACATGAAGACCGATGCTTACTGACAAGGTTTTATTACGAACTAAAAGCGTCGATCTGTGATACACTAGATCGTTTACATAAAATAGGATCACGAAATCTGAGGAAAAATACTTGCTCATTTTAATTTGTATTTTATGTTCCTTTAAAAATAGTCGTCGAGTGAAAATGTTATTTTAAGAAACCCTGGTATCATTATGGTTTTTTAGGTCTAAATCGAATTATTCGCACCAGCTATAAGCAGAATGTGAAAACATTATACCCCGTTCTGAAACACGGGCACCAGAATTTAGATCGACAGATTTATACTCGTATTATAAGTGACTACTAGCGCGGCTAATTTATTTCTGTGCCAAACGCGTTCTTATGTAAAATTACATTCTACAAAATTACAGGAGAACACTTGGTGGAGTAAAGATCCATAAACCTCCATAAACCTCCCGCTACGCAGCGCCACTGCTTGTTAGTGGAAATGGTACACAAGTGTGTATCAAATTAAAGTCCTAGCGGATAAATATATCGCTGAAAAAATACAATTCTTAGTCAAAAAACACCTGTTTCCTTTAAAAGTATAAGAAAACAACGTTGCAGTAATCATTAGAGTTCCAGAAGGCTGAAGAAAAGATAATATTTTCCAATTTGATTTAACCATCTCTGGAGATAATAAAAACGATACAGGATTTTGCTAACGAACAAGTCCTCTGCAGTTCAAGTCGATATTCAGGCTAAAGAATCTATAAATGACTATAATATGACTGTTCTTGATTAGAAAAAAAAATAGGAAGATAAATGAATTCGCATTTGAAGCGATAAAGTTTTCAATTGATGGAAAATATACATCGGAGGCGTTTTAAAAATAAAAATTATAACCTTTTGGTAGCAATCAAAATTTTAGTTTTATTTTAAAACAAAAACTATAATAAAATATTACCGTACACAACTGAAGCAAACTGAGCAGTCTTTGCGGGGAATGCTGGTACAATAAATAATATAATTAGTAACTTAAAAGTACAATGAAATGATGCCATTTTACGCGATCAAAAACGTCTATTGTACCAATGGAAGCAGATTAATACTGAAGTTCATTTTATGAAACAATATTAATAACGTAATTTTTTATATTTACCTATTATTTACATAACTGTTAATGATAAATTATCGTTATCTGCAAATTACGTGCAATAGTCATTTAAATACATTCACAATCAATAACAGAACCGTTTTTATTTCGGTAGGAATTATTTATCATTTCACTTTTAATTCGCTTAAACAACTGTCAGTACCATGAATTTCACAAAATAATTTTCTCCCACTTTCTGTTATTCAACCGTCTGATGGTTATTTTTTGCGACTTTTTCTATACTTTACGTTAACATTCAGAGCAAATCTGTTTCGTAGTACATTTCTACAAAAGAATGAATAAAAACCATCGGCTGAGAAAATTAAAATTCCGCGCTGTTTAACGTTGCACTGACACGTATACGACTCCGCAACTTACATTTGAAAAAAAAACCCTCACAGAGGTACATCGGTTTATTGGCAAAAATAGTGCAATGCGGGTCTGTGAAATTATTTTAGATTACATACGATGGAAATAATTATCATTAGGTGTAGGTGATGAGTTATGCGACTAAACTAGTGCGATATTTTATTATTTAAGCGGCAACCATACTGATTGTTCTATTGGTCGAAATTAGCGTGCAGATAGATTGTTAATATGTATTGTACGCCTTACGTTTTTGTTCGTGTATTATACAAATAAATATATAATAGTTGAAGTATAATCGTTAAATACATAATATTTTAATACGATACCAAGGCGTGATTACCGAAGTATTGTAGTTCGTTGGAGAATGTAAATTTAATGTTACAATAAGTGGTGATAACTTCATTACACTAATCTCCTTCCGCCGTGCAAAGAGTTTTCATCCTAGGTTTTGGTATCGGATGTGTACGTTTCCTCTTTCTCTAATAATTATTAATTTCATTTGTCTGTTCAACCTAGTGTCTTTCTGTTAACCTATGGTTTTCTTTGTTTCCTTCACTTCGTGGTTCGGTTTTTACCTCCGTTATTCGCATGCGTCTTAACCATTCACCGTTTTCATTTTTCGTTGGTTGCCTCTTCATATTGTTCTCTCCACTCAAACGAAGAGCATGTTTGCGATGCGAACCATGTTTTCTTTGGTATTCAGCTTTTTCTGCTCAGTGTTCTGATTTCTACCTCAGCTTCCAACTCCATATTGCGTCTCTTATGTCCTATCTGTTCTCTCTCCACAGATTGTTGCTATTATTTGTTCGATATTATTTGTTCTTTCCTCCTAACAATATCTGACCGTATCAAGATATAATTGACTCTTTTCTTTTCTATTTGTTTCTGTGTAAAGGTTTTCGGTTGACGACCCCCTCCCAAAAAATAAAACAACTTCATTACTGTATCACAGAATGACGGTTACAATTAATGTTCCCAGTAAAGTTTAAAGGATATAAAATGGTGATTGAAGAAGATAATTAGTCAGATAAGGTCAAAGAAGAAAATTGAGAACACAAAAGTATTCTATTATCGGATCCCACCAGCTCCGTATATAGATGTAAATCAGTCACGTTGTACTTTATACCGTCAACAGCAATTTGAGTCAATAAATAGTGAAAACCCTCGGTAAGCGGAACATCTTTCAGAACGCTACCGATTTCGTAAAATACTTTCCCATCTTCCACATATAGGGGCACATTACCAAGTTTGATATAACCAGACTTATCGATGTGCACTAGAAGAGGAGCGAAAATATACCCGCCACTTTACATCAGGCTCAGCTTTTACTGTCGAGATAGAGGGCGACTACTGCCCAGGGGCGCTCGCCAGTTCCCTCTTTATGATCCGGCATGCTGCAGAAATTGCAGTTCTTATATCCTAGTGGTTGCATAGAGGTGAGTTATTGAGATGATGGTGATGTTTGGTTGGGAAGATGTGTATTATAGAATTTCTTGGAGTGCGATTATGTTTGTCAAAATAATAGAATTCGTGTGAAATGAAGAATAGGCACCTCATCAAACGTGTGTGTGCTACTTGGTAATTAAACTATACGCTGCACTTATTGTGCTCATTCCGAGAGGTAGTTGTGATGTGAACGGTCAAAATTAGTTTTTATGTGCTGTTGTTATACATTAATCGTTTACACCAGCAGACATGAGTAGCTCGTTAATATCTGAATGCCTACAATCAGCTTGATTTTCTAATTTTAACACTAAACAGCTGTGTATTACCAAGGCTCTGCGTCAAATCTGTTATGATTGGTAATTTTGGGAGGTAAATTTTGTTTCATTACATTAAAAAGTGCATAAATTCTCACGCATGCACATACACACACGTTAAAATCATCATCATTGTTACATTACATACATACCATTACAGTATATATACACATACATATATAGTGCATCACACATATGTGAGCATATCAGCTCCACACATGTTATTGTAATGATAAGTTCTGACTGTTCATACATTGAAAATGTTATAGAGACATGCATAATTAAATATTAGACTCAACACATGTTAGTAAAGTAACTCTATTAAATATCAAACACAGCCTTTGTAGTAATTGAGACAGTCGAACAGTAATACACAGGTTAGTGGACTAATAAGTTTTTCATCAATCATCTGCTCTGAATACTCGTATGCAAAGCATCACACTAGAAACAAATAGACCAGAATAAGAGTAAACGGCCAAAAAAAGGTTGGTACTTCAGTTATTTTAGTTGGATATATGCAAAATACCTCCAAATTCTAAAAGCTACAACACTTCCCTCACAAAACATCGGTTCAGTGCTTGTTTTTTGGTCAGACATACATCAATGCACCTTTTAAATCACATAAACATAGCAAATGCTTAAAACACATATGAAATATACATCAAATTGTACACACACAAATAAGTATTCTTAACAAAAGTTAGTTTAATTTAGAATAGCTTCGTATATATCAAATCCATTCTCATAGACATATTCGTTAGAACAAATATGAAAGGCATGGTAATATTGGGTTAGCACGTTATATTATTAGCATTGGCTAATCACAGATATAATAAAGCACATCCCCAAAGCATACGCACAGTTAGAAAAGTTTAAAGGTAGCTGGTCAACAATAAAACATATTCTCAAAGTGTATACATTCATATCATAATTAACTAGTATCGGTTAGCAAATTATTACATCGGTCAGGCAATCATAAATGTATCATTAACACACATGCAAACATCTAAGTACAGCAAACAACTGGTTAGCAAAAATTACAATTGTCTTGTTAAAGACTCCTCTTAATCTCTCGATACCGGACAAGTGCTTTACTGAGTGAGGGTATTCCTGTACTAGTATCTGCAGGAAAAGCGGGTGATTAATTTGAGGAGATATTTGGTAATTAGTTTGTAACAGTGAAGATGCAGCAAGCAGAAGGATGTAATTGGAATAGAACATGGTTCCTGATTGGATATTCTCCTCGAACATAGCTTTCCTATCTACTCAGAGATGAATTCAACTACGTCCGGAACGACAACATTTGCTCGTTGTGTGACGTCATTCGGAGTTGAGATATATTAAATCATGTCGTCGGAGATATATCCTACTTTATCGTATTTCTGATGATATAACTGTATCCGTAGTTACACATGCCTAGTAGTCTCCACCCTGCATAATTTTTTCGGTTTTCATCTGCATCTGCTCCATTCTGTTTTTTCCAACCCCTTCCATACACTTAGCTTGTCACGCTGATCGTACTTTGTTTGAGTATGCAAGACCTTCGCTCTTTTGAGAAATCATCCGTCTATTCTTCTCTGCCAAAACTTGATATTCTTACTACCCTTATTGATGCTTCTTGTATTCTCTCACTTCCTTCTTCTTCTTCTGTTATTTCTGCCCTTGAATTATTTTTATCCTCTGTCCGTAAACGCATAAGAATATACATTTATTTTCGACACTTGGCCATTTTTCGAGCTAATGTCCTTGCTGACAAACTATGGAAGAAAAAAAAGGGGCAAGATAAAATAGCGCTTACGATAGCGCTGACGTTAACAGAAATAAGGAATGTTGATTTATCGATCGCTTAATGAAATAATAAAAAAAAAAAAAACGAATTAAAAATTTATAAACAGATTTTCTAATATTCCGGCTAATTTTTAAGAACACTATTTCCTTGATAGTCGTTTATTCGAGTATTTACAATATTATTATTGTCCAAAAATAATTTACGGCCAGTTCACTTCTGGAATGAAATTTCCACACGTAGGAAATCCGTTCGGTGGAGCATCAAATTCGTACCGTTCTCCAACTTGTATTATAGCTTTCATTCCGTAGTAAGTGTGAGCGGTAATATGACAGTGTGCAAGCCACAAACCTGTACGAATATTAAAAAGACAAAACATAAAACCGTTTTTGACGCAAGAGCATACTACTACGAATTATGGGAAATAAAATTATCTTTAAATTTAATTATGTCCGTAAACGTAATAAATATAGTATATAGGTGTTGATATATGTGGTGTCTGTGTCTTTCATTTTGCGGAGGCTTTTATAGACATTAATATATTCCAGGGATCCAAATTCTCAATATTGCACACCTTTTTGTCCTGTTCATATTGAAAACATTATGAGTTCATTTAAATATATTCTATTTAATCGAATTATCTTATTTTATAATGAATCGTTATATATAGGTTGCCTAGTGCTTAAGAAACGTTATTAATTTATACGATATTTTCTTCGGACAAAATTTTTCTTTGCAAATTCGTGTTTTTTTGTATTTATTGCTTATTTCATGTAATAGTCCGGTAGTTTAATTGCTACTATAGTGTATGTGCGTAATAAAATTTTAAATATTTCTTGCAAAGAAAAAATTTGAAATGGATTTTCCCATTTATGGCTATTTTGCAATCTATTCAATCGAGTTTCGATAGTGAATTTTGAAAAGACTCATTATTTTAACGATGCGTGACTTTAATGTACAGGAGTATTGACTTTTATTTAATTGGCGAATGTTGTTTAATGTAAAAATAATAATTTATTGTTTAAAATCAGTAGGTATACAATTTCGATTGTTATGTGCACTTGATCGAATGGATATGTTTATTCGTTATTCGTTCAAAATATGATTAAAATCTGTGCTTATTGTTACACATCTGATTTATTACGTGTATATATTTGTATTATTTTGGTTATTAGAGAATAATATTCATTGTTACTGATACTCGAGTTCATTTGAATCACTTTCATTTATCTTTTCCTTGAAGTTAAAAGAAATATTACGATTTTAAGAAACTTAGCAAAGAAGATATATGTATGCGTTAAATAAACTCTGAGAAGAAATTATAGCAGATATGTACACAAACGAAAAAATTATAATTTGATTATGCGAATCATATTCGCTTAGCAAAGTCAAATGACGAAATGCTTACCTATAGAGTACAAAAGAAAAAAAAAAGAAGGATCGTCAATGTAGAGATGAAATAAAAATTGTACTGGTTGATGGCTTAAGATTGAATGAACTGGTATCGAGCGGCGAAACCCTACGTCCAGCGTTGGATGGGGACGGACTGATGATATTATCTCGTGTTTTCGATAAAACGCACGATATTTACTACCAACTTTAACTGGAATAACGTTGTGATTCGTAATTAAATTACTAATATTATCGAGACCTTCCGTGATAAAGCGAATTAGTGATATTACTAACTATAGTTGAAAGTTGGTTGATTACTATTTGAAATGATCTATTTACACGAGTAGTGTTTGAATCGATGCATATAATTATTGTATCATCAGGGAAGGAGGTGACTTTGGCGCTAATAGGCATATCAGCCGCACGCAGCATATATATAACCGGGCAAAGTATTCTTTGTGCTAGTAATGAAAAAAATTGTATACTTCTAGCAGAGCAGAGAAGTGTTTCTTCGGAGATTACACCGAAAATAATATTTACAAACCTGGATTTGAAGCTTGAAACCGTAGAATAGAATAACCAAGTACTGGAATAGTTATAGTATCTTTTGTAGGATATAAAAAATAGCCAGGCGTAATCACGTTTCTATAAAATCCTTCCGGATTTTCTTCAATTTCCTTCCGTCCGCCCATCTTAATAATTCTGAAAGAATATCCGTGCAAATGGAACGAATGGTAAGCCAGTGTACCAATTTGATCTGAAAAAAGTGGTAATTTATTATTAATTCCATGAAGTAGAATTATAATTTTTAAACACAGATAAAAATTTAAGCAATGGAACTGATATCAATAGAGGTTTTATTTGCTTTTTGTTTTATGAAGAGTTTTATCGCTTGAAATTCGTTAGAAACTCCCTATTGCGTTTTATAAATCAATATTTAATTTAAATTAAACTTAACATTGTCGGAAATTATATCGCAACATTATTTATTGATGTTTTGAGTGATATCACTCTGTTCCTTACAAAAACAAAAATCTTAAGTTATAAATCTGGGAACATGAAAATCAAAACGGGACTGAGGCTGTAACTTTTTATTTATTTGACATGTGTAATTACTGGTGATCGCACTCAAAACAAGACTCTCCCGAATTTACATTATATAATGTTTCCACTGCTCGGGTTGCTTTGCGTATCGCGTTGTTCGTTGGGTTGGACTGAATTTCGACCGTTGAAAACTGGGTTCTTTTGGCAAAGGTTTAATTTTAGGAAAAAGAAAAAAATCGCACAGTACTAAATCAAGGAAATATCGAACATGTTCCAAGATCGTGATAAACACTGTCACACAGTCTTTTTCCCTTTTCTTTTTTAATTTTGTTTACGGACAAATACTTTTTTGCTTCTATAATAAAGAATTTAAATCAGATTATATTATTTAATTATTTTATTCTATAATTTTTTTTTATTACTTGAACAAATAATTCCAGCATTTTTATATAATCGTCTGCTCATTTGAAATCATGTTTATTATCTTTTCTTCAGATTAATGCCTCTTCTCCTAAGAACAAAATGAGTCTGTTATCAATTCTGTATTAAAGTAGAATAGATTGCAAGCGAAATCCCATATAGTAGTCGCTTAGGAATGTGAACGGTCTTGTTCTTTTCTTTTGTCAATCCATGTGTTCTTTTTTTTTTATATATTAGGAAATATCAGAGTGAAAACGCACCCTTTGTTTCCTAAGGTTACTTTTTGCATTGGTGTTATTTTGTTTATGACATTATTCATCTTAATGTGAGTTCTATTCTATGGCATAATGCATTAGGGAAAAACAGCAAATTACAATTTAAAACATTTAATAATTCAGCTACAGAATTCAGTTTTTGTCCAGGATATGTTAAAAGACACTTATTTCTGATAATGTTGATTTGTTAAAAAATGTATCGCAATTATACCAAGTTCAACTTTTGCAATACGTAATTAAAAATAAAAATTTGTTTAACACGACATATGTTACGCGTAGTACACGGAGTTCTAATACTGAGAAAGCTTATTTAATTCCCTACCAATTTCACTTAAAGAAAATTTAATAAACTATAAAAAAAGACGTAAAAATCCGATAAATTATGTTAAATCTCGCGATACAAATATTTAAAAAAGGAAAAAGTACAAAAAAATAAAATATTTATTTTTTACCTCAATATTAATATTAAATTGTATGAAAGGACAGAGTACATTTTCATTTGGCTAAATTTTTAACTTTCGATATGTTAATCTTATTATTATAATTTTTATTTAAAATTTCCATTATTGTTATTAATACTGTTACTAACATTTAAGTCAATGCAAACATGTGTTTGAGATTAGTTTATCTGTTAGTTTATGCTTGGTTCGTTGATATTTGAAAAATCCTTAAGTAAATTTCAGGATATATATTTTCATTTAAATTTATCTTATTATAAGAATTTTATAATACAATCATTATTATCGTAATTGTCATTTTAATATTACTATATTACTTTATTTTAGTTTTATTGTATTATTATTATTATTACAGTCGCTTCAGTTTGTAATAAGATTAATGTTTTTCCATTAGCTTACTAGTTCCACTTTTGTCCAGCACATTATACTGCTACCAATATCAATTTATCCCTTCACCTTCCTCTTAATTAATTTAATTATGTTTCTCCATCTTCATTATATTAATATACACAGTAATTGCTATACCTAATAACTCTGTACACAACAGATTACATTTTTAATTTTTCTTTTTAAACGAATTATCTAGAATGCGTTTCCTTTTTATTTTTTTTTTTATAAAATTTTATGATTATATAAAAAAGTATTTACTTATTTTGTTTACTTGTTTTTTTTTTCTTCTTATATTTTTTGAAATATTCATTTATTTATTTATTATTTTTTCAGTGCTTTTTATTGTTAATCTGTAATCCATTACTCGCGCAACTTTGCGCATAAATGGAAATTGGATAATAATAATAATAAAGTAAATGATTTGATTTATTCAGTTTATTATTATTAGTAGTATAGTTATTATTCTTATTTATTATTATTATTATATTACTATGTGGGTTGTTCATTATCACTGTTAGAGTATGAGTAAGAATTGCACAGTTGTGCATATTATTTTAAATAAATAAGATTTCTTATTTACTTTTTTTTATAATCGTAAAATCGCAATTCTATTGTAAACGTAGACTGATTTAGTAGATCGAAATTTGACTTTTCTTTCCCAAAGCTTAAACTAAAATTCAAAATTTTCTTTACTTGTGTCTGTTTGTGTTGACCTGTGTATCATTACTTTGTACCCTGCTGCACGTGCAATTTGTATATAAGCAGGATTTTCTTATTTACTTCTTTATTTTTATTTATTCATTTATTCATTTATTTGTTTAGTTATCATTTTTAATTTATTTAGGTTATATTATTATGATTATTTATTTATTTTCTATCATTTTGCTATAGATTGTAACGTTTTAATGAAATGAATAAATAAATGATTTGATTTGATTACCAATGTCGATTTGGTCATCTTTAGAATTATGCGTGCCAAAAGCACAATTGCCTTTTCCATATACACCACTCTTAAAGGAATTATTAGCTAATTGTATTTGGTTTACACTAGAAACGATTTTATCATTTAAATCATTTTCATCGTATTCATTAATTAAACTTTTTTTAAATTCATTTGTTTCGTGACATTTTCCAAATTGTCTCTTAGGCTATCGATCTGCACTTGTTCAGTCGTAATATCATCATTGTTATAATTATTAATATTATCATAGTTCTTATAGTTGTCCTCTAATTTATCATTATTTATATCATCGTCTACTTTTTCAACTTTTTTCTTAAAAGTGTTTTTAACTATTTTCTTCGCTCCAGTTTTGCTCCCTCGTCATAAAATACGCTCATCGTTATCCCGAACCCTAAATAAGATTCCCGCCTCACTCGTCTAATCTTTTTTATTTCCTGTATTAGGAAGCTTTTCGAAAGTCTAATTAATAGATGTCTTATTTGGGGTAGCTCGAGCATTGTAATCTGCTTGGTTTTCGCTTAGATTAGCGCACTTTCGCTAAACACTTCCACGTCACTTATCGATAAGAAATTCCTTATCGCTTCCTTTGCTCCACAGTTTTCGAAAATGTTCATCTCCTCACTTTCTTTAATATAATTCTTTCCTTTAACATCTCAAATCACTTTTCGCCTGCTAATATTAATCTTTTCCATTTAGAATCGCGTGATTCCTTACTATTCTTCTACACCACCATTAAACTAATCTTTTGTGAATTGTTGCAGGATACCTGCCTTACTATAACATTGTTCAATATTTATTTTAATAAAAACTGCTTTTTTACCTACAAATCTTTATTCTCTTTTTTTTTTGTTCTTTTTTTGTCACAGATTTGCTCATTTATTCCTTTCATCAGGGTATCTCGCGAAGCAACTCTTAAGTTTAAAATTCCTTAATATCATCAGAAAATGCTTTATCCGATATTAATATTTTCCTTTTTCATACGAAATCCTTTACTGTCGTTTTTACTCTTCGTCATTTTGACCCTTCTTTAGTTAACCTCATATTTAAAAAAAATACCCAACCACTCCTGTTCCTTGTTTTCTTTATTTGGACGTTTTTCTGGAAAATCGTCTTTCACTTCATAAACATATTATCCATCAATACTTGTCATTCCTCACAAGGCTCAACCCGATTAAATTTCGTCCTTATACTAATTGGAAAGTCACCCTCTTTATTTTGCTCATGATTTTCAAACTATTTTATCGCTTCTATTTTTGATTGCTATTATTTTACCTAAGCTCAATGATGCGCAAAACCCGTACTTCATCATCTACACTGCAACCTGAAAAACTACTTCAGTGCTTTGTGTCAAAAAATCTTACGTTCGTGCTGTTTTCATTCGAACATCTGATCTGGGATACCGTTTTCTTATTAAACATTTGCCTATTTTCTGGTCACTCTTAACTTTTCTTATTCTTTTACCTACCATAGTTGGCGCTTTTCAAACAACAAAATTCCAATTCATTCGGCTTTGCTTGCTTTCCATGATATACTTTCACTCGTAATAATGATCCGCCATCATCCTTCACCTGTCGCGCGTTTCTTCATAACTATCCTATCAAAACTACTTCATAACAAATGGTTAGATTGAAATTATTAAATAATTTAACATTTCGTTTCTCCAGCTACTTTAAAATCTTTAGCTGATAGCTTTGAAAAATCCATTGGAGTTGATTTAGTTTTTTTCCCTCCTCCTCTAAACTATTTTGAACTCTTTAAACTTCGTTTCCTCTGCTCAAATGTTTGCTTCCATTCCAATCCTATTTTACACGTTATTTCTGGTCTCTCAGAATGCTCTTCTTACATATATGAAGTTCGAAAAATGTTTTCCGAGCCATTTCATTTCAATTTCCTTCCCACTTTACTAACTATGTTATCATTTTCATACGTCCTATGCTTTATAATCTTTCTATTTTGTTACCCTATTAAAATTGACGAAAACAATAATGCTCCGTTACATAATATCAATGGTTCCGTCGACATGGATATTTCCTCTGGCTTCAATCTTAGAAACTTCATTAAACTCGATTTTGTATCAACAGCGGCAGACGATAAATTTTTACTGTACGACGATGTCCACGAGGAACCTAGTATTCTTGCTTTTATTCCTCAGTCCTTTTTATTCCGATTTAGTGTAGTCTGCGATGTCCTGTGTTGCTGTTCATGCGATATCCCATCCGCTAATATTCGTCGTCTGCTCAAACGTACAACTGATAACTGTCTTATTCCTATCCCAGTTGTCGAATTCAAATTTTTGAGCTCCATTTTCCCATCCTAGATTCTCTTTTATGATTCCTATCGAGTTAAGGTTGAACCAATGATTCGAAAACCGAAACTTTGTCACAATTGTTTCCATTTTGGTCACTTAGTGCTTCATGCCGCGTGAAAAGTATTTGTCCGACCTGTTCTGGCAGTCAGTGATTGATTTGATGGTGATGGCGCCCTAGAGCCGCACTGTTATGCCGCCTTTCTAGTAATGAAAAAAAACAAAGTATACGTATATACATATAATCGACAGGTTTCGATAACAATTCTTACATCTGGGTGATAAACTTGCTTTTTTTTTTTTTTTTTAATTTATATGGTCCATGCGCTGTGTGTCGTCGCGATAGCTTAATTGCTAGAGCGCTTGACTTCCAACATGGAGGTCACGGGTTTGATCCCGAGCGACGACGAACTTATTACAAGAATTAAATAAATAAATAATCGCTAATAATCACGTGGAGGCAGTGGCAACCCACCACGTACACTATCATATGCGCGCTAGGTCAGTACACAGCAGACACACACGGGCTGCATTTGTAGCACAATAACAAGCGGCTACAATCAGTTCCGAGTGTAATCTTGCGCGTGTACACCTGCGTGTTGTTACATATTATAATAATTGCCCAGAACGCTACCTGTTCTGTACAGCTAGATTGTACAGATAGGTAGTCTCGACGCTCATAATCGAGCTAACAAACGAATAGAATAGAACGTGTTGTGTAATTGCCGAGATTATTACAGCACATGAGTAGTCTATAAATGTTCATTCTGGGGGGTCTGACGTCACAAACCCCAGAACTGTGTGCAGAGGGCAGAAAGTAACTCAATTTCCCCAAATTTCCCCGATTTCCCCCAATTTTCTGCAAATTTTCCACAAATTGTTCAAATCCCCTCCCCCCCGCGCGGTTCCCTCACATTTCTGATAGATCGAACCAATTAAAAATTAACAGAAGTATATTATTTAACGTCTGAAACTAACTCAAGTCCCCGCCCACCCATCCTGCCTACAGCATTACCGCAATCTTTTTAATTAATTCAAAGTCTAAGTATATGTAATATAAAATTAACCCAAGTATACTATTTAAAGCCTGAAACTAACCCAAGTCTCCGCTCGCTCTTTCCACGATCCCGCGCATATATCCAACAAAGCGTTAGTCGCTGCGAAAGCATACGTACCGTTCCCGCACACGCGTCGTCTGTTCCCGATACCGCGATCTTTTTTTTTTTTTAAATATTTCGAAGCCTAAGTATAATAAATTCCAAAATTATCCTAAATATATTTTTTTCATTTTCACATTTCCCCGTTTGTACAGGTAAATGTGGAAACACACGCGCCGTCCCCGCGCATATATCCATCATAACGTTAATCGCAGTGAAAGTGCACACCCATTCCCACACATCGCGCCCTCTACTATCATGTGTATGCCTTTGTGTGTAATATATGTGTAGCATACTTTTTAATTTTAATTTTTCGAGGTTGGGAGGGGTAAAATTTTGCCGGAGTGATAAAAACGTTTGAATCTCAACACCTAGAACCCAAATTTTAAAGGAATTTTCCAAGTCACGCTCCGTTCCGGCATTTTTTTTTTTAATTTTATTTTTAAAGAAAATATTTGAACGTTCCATCAGTCGAATGAGAGCGGGCGAGTGTGCTGCTACCAGATGTATTATGTAAGCGCGACCGCGGCTGTAATGGAAATATTTAAATGTTCCAGCAACTAGTTGAAACTGTCACCAGGTGAGGTGAATTCCAGTCGTTCGTTTTGAAATTAACCAGCCGATCATCTATGCACACTCTCACACGCCACCGATAGAAACCTGTTCGCGATCGCTACAAGTTCATACACACGCACGTACACACCACCACTTGATAAATGTTTTTTCGTCTTTTTCCGCTTCCGATCTTATTTGTAATCCGTTGATTCTTTTTTTTATTATTTTTCCGTATTCTCCGTCCGTTCATTGCAAAAGCACACCATCCATTCATGTACACATATCAAGCATTATGTTAACCTCTACAAAGCTACACTGTACTATTCCACACACGCTCCGGTCGCCGTCGAAATAAACGCCGCGATATCACTCCCACACACACACATACACACAACCACTTCATATATATTTTATTTTCGAGTCAAATTATTATAGAATTAGCCTAAGTATAATTTTCTTTTACACTTCTGTTTACTTCTTCCGAACGTTCATAATTTTTATATTTTTTTTTGTTTCTCCGATTCTAAAAATAAATCTGTCAATGTATTAGCCACTCTCTCCCGCGCACAGAATGTTCCCTCGCACTCATCTGCTACCTATCGTTCTTATTAATTTTTTTCAAGTCTAATATTATAGAATTAGCCTAATTATATTTTTTTTCGCTTCCAATCATTTCCTCCGACCGTTGATAATTTTCTTATTTTATTTTTTTCTCAGGTTCTAAAAATAAATCCATTGTCATCTTCACTAGTATGATTGCGCACATATCTTCTGCCGGTATTTCTCATATTGTTCATAATAATTTTTCATGTCTATGTATTATGGAATTAGTCTAAAATATATTTTTTCCCCTCTAAAGACTTTTTCCAAACGTAAGTATTCAAACATTAATTCGAGTATATTTTTATTTAACGCTGTTTCATAATTTCCCTCTACCCCTATCCACCATACACAAATTTCAATTATTTTCTATTATTTTTCATGAGTACATCCCCCTGAAACTACAGTGAAACCACACTAAACATTCCCACGCACCATATAGATTTTAACATCATTCGTAATAATTCTTTTCGAGTCTATTAGTTTAAGATTATTCTATTTTTTTCAAACTCTAAATATTTTTTTTTTTTCAATATCTTTCATATTATATTTTTTTCCTCAATATGTCCGCGTACCCTCATAGTGCAAAGGTACTCTGCTTATATCCTTGCATGCATGTTGCCATGTCGTTGATTTCGATCATGTGTCAAGGTCATCGAGTCTGCCCGAATCTTCCATGTCATATCTTTTGTAGAAAAACGGTTCATATGTACACACCTACACACAAACACCCATAACCGAAAGAACACCTCTCAACTTCGTTCATCTGCGTATGTAACCAGCTTTCACCAAAGGAATGTGGTTTTTCTACTGCACCCCTCCCTTTTTCAAAGACTTGCAACGAGCTAGAATCTCGAAAGGATCTGTTCAGGCAGTCAGTATTAGTGCTATGTCGAACGTGTAGAATTTGTTGAAGCAGTGTTCTTCACGCATTAATAAAAGTTTGCTCTAACGTTAAAAGTAATAATTTTCTACATTTTTTAGTAAAAAGTTAAAAATATTATTCAAACATGAATAACAATATTGTTTCGAAAGTCGACGAATTTATTCAGAATTCATTTTCGAGTGATAGTGTCACGCATACAACTTCATCATCTCCATCACCGCAGTCAGATGATTGTTATACAGCAGAAGAATCAACATCTTTTGTACATAACATCATTGGCCCTGTATTATTAACAGAACAAGCAGATATAGTGGAATATTTTGTAGATATCAGCATCCATATAGATTGTGATTATGGTTTTCGAGTAACTGAACTAGCAATGATTGATATGTCCGGTGGAAAGTGTTTGCATACGCTGTATAAGCCAAGCAGAGCATGGCATGCATCAAAAATGCCACATTTACAATGTTCTTCGGTGAGTCATTACTTGAAAAATCCTTCATTATTTCCCTGTTGGGAAGATATATTTATGACACGCGATATATTCACAATATTATCTCAAAAACCAAGAGCTCGCATATATATGTTAACAGTATATGCTAAACTTACACTAATGGAACTTAACGAAAAGTCTGAATTGTTGAGTGATCTAGACTATGAAATCGTTAATATGGATCAAGTCTTTCGACTACATAGTATTGAGAATCTACATGAAGAGTATTTTGGTATAAGCAATTTGATAACCTGTAAACATCATAATGAGATTGATAGTTTTCATTTTGCAGCGAAAAACGTTATGGTGATGAAGGCCTGGTACGATCATGTTATCCATCCGCTGAAGCTTATGAATAATCTCAATATAAATGATCTAAGTCAGTTGTTCATTACAGCCACCAAAGAAATGATAATTACATTATTTCCAAGTTGTGTTGGTGACATTTATGCATTTCTACCAGATAGATTAAAACAGGATGATATGATAAAATCACTTCTACCATGTTACAAGCATGAGCATGATGAAGAATATTATATCGATGATGATACATTGCGACGGAGTACTCGAAATTGTATGAAAGTAAAAGATTGTATCGATTGTCTATGTAAAATTCGCACGGATTAACTATTCATTATTTCGATCGTTTATCAATTTTGTGTATATTTGTACATATTTTTGTATATTAATG
Source organism: Icerya purchasi (assembly GCA_039619475.1). NCBI lineage: Eukaryota > Metazoa > Arthropoda > Insecta > Hemiptera > Monophlebidae > Icerya > Icerya purchasi. Next base: position 546,966,230 of record CM077115.1, read on the forward strand.
TATATATTTTTTTCCCTAATCGACAGTCCGTTCGTTTTTTGTGTTTTGTTAATCATTTTGTAAATATATTTTTATACATATTTAAATTTTGTTTCTATATATTGTGCATATATTTTTTCTTTTTCCTTCAATTCCCTCCATATCTTATGGAAATATGGATGTCAAATTTGGGGCTGCAGTGCCAGGACAAATTTAGCAGTAATACAACGGCTTCAAAATAAAATATTAAGTATAATGGCAAATGCTCCTTGGTTTATATCCAATAAAACCCTTCACAGTGATCTAACCGTTTCGTATGTTGCTGACGTTATAAGAGAAGAAGCGACGAAACATGCTATGCGATTATACGATCACCCAAACAGGACAGCAGTCAATCTGCTCGATAATTCAACTGAAGTACGACGGTTGCGGAGAATAAAACCACTAGACTTAGTAGAATAAATAATTAGGTATCCCTTTGCTGGAAGGAATGCCGTTCAAGTGATTTAAAGTCAAAACTTCCTCTGATAGCTCTAGCAGCTAGGTGTGAAAAAAAAAAAAAAAAAAAAATATCTTTCATTCTACTGTATATATTTTTTTCTAATTAAATTTAATCTTTTTTCGCTCCTTTTCAATTCCGTTTATTTAACTATTTAACTATTTCTCTATTTCTTTTTCCTCCTCTTAACTTAAAGTACTGGTAATGATGAATATTACAAAAATCTGAACCAGTTGTATAAAGTGTATGTGTAATTATTGTCTAATTTTCGAATATAATCCCGCATAATTTGTTCATATCTTTTTAGACTAAAACATTATAATTTTTATTCTTTCTTTAACGGATCTAACTGTTCAACTTTTTCATGTACATCACGTAAATCAAGTATTTTCCACAGCTGTGTGAGTTTTCATTAATTTGTAAGACACAACCTAAGACCCGGGGAGTTCTCTCTAATTGTTTAAAATCTTTCATAATCACACTTTTTTTATTTTACATATATTTTTTGAGGTATATATGGGATCGTCTATGAGGTGTGTTGATCAATAGAGCAACAGGTAGAAAACCTACTAGCTTACGAGACACAGCATGTTTATAGAAAAAACGTGCTAGCATGAGCAGATCAGAGTTGCAATGTGCGAGTGAGAGACTGTATGCATGTATGTGTGCGAGAGCAACAGCTTGATTATAAAAAACGTCGAAGATACATGCATCTATCTGTGAACAATTATCACATCAAACATAAAAAGGCTGACTAAAAGATTATTATTTTCTTTTTCATTCATTCTCGCCACCATTACAACTCGCGCCCCACTGTCAAGACCTCTGAACATACATTACTAACCTCATCGACACTATAATATTTTTTCTCTGTGTTATTAAATTAACCCAACTATATTTTTATTCAAAACTTTTGTTCAAATCTTTTGTAATATGTCGTGCACACATTTGTAGCCCACAGACACTACTCGCTTCATTACCACAAATACATCTCTTTCATTGTTACTTACCATAACATAGTTTTTCCTGAAATTGTAGAAAAATTCTCTTCGCTCCATTCTTCCAAGGTGTTTTATTTCCTAATTTCAAATCATGCATAATAATTTTAAAATCAAATTAAGTATATTTTATCATTTTCCAAAAAAATCAATCATCTCTGTACAAGGCATTAACTCATTTTCACATCAAACATGTTATTTTTTTTAATCCATCGTACATATTATTTTTCATCATTTAAATTTTTTTCTCAATTCACAAATAGCTAACCTATAGAAAACATATTGTTGTAAACATACATGATGAAGTCACTCCTCATAATTACATCATGAATTTTTTTTTTCTTCATTTTTTTTTTACCATCATGACAAAAGCAATAGAATCACGGCATTTATGAATGTGTACACCATACGCTTCCAATAAACTATCGTACATTTTTTTAAATTAGTCCAAGCATACTATTTTTTCAATAACAAAGTCGATCATATATACTTTTTTTTTCTATATAGTCACTAATCTATGAAAACACTTCGTTTGCTTTACCAATACCATAGCATTCACTCCTTTTCCCTCATGCTAACAAACTTCAAAATTTAATAATATAACACGAAATTATTCTAAATACATGTTCATGCTATTAAAATTAATATATCAATTAATCTATATATTCCTTTTGCACATTTCTGAAAAAAATCCTACAACATGTTTTAAAATTAATCGAAGTATACTATTTTATTACCTAAAATCAATTATTCTCCCATACAGTTTTTTTCAATCATACATAATTTTTGTTTCCCATATTGTCATTATTGCAAAGTCATACAAAACAACAACATATTTTTAATCATAATGAATCCTTCATCCCGTTCCATTCATGCTATATACCATTATCATTCATTTCAATGTTATGAAATTAGTCTAAATATACATTCATGCTAGCAAAGTTATTATCTCACCCTTTGCATTGTTTCAAAAATGACTTATTTTACATTTATTCTTTAAATTTCCCTCATACTATTATTTTGAAATGTAGGATGATGACTATGATTAGAATTCATGATTATGAAGAGAGAGACGCATGCTGAAATTGTATTGTCATTATATACGAGATGATGTGTGATTGTTGGTGAGTATGCTTGCATGCATGTAAAATATATGAGTGTGTTAGTAGAAAACAACCGTTCAAACGTGAACACAGGTACAGATACAGTTATAGAATGAGAGAGATAAAAATATATATTTCGTTATGTTTGATATATGTATGATAAAGAGGTTAACAAAGAATAATCACATTACCCTCACAACTTAGACATTGAGTTATACCTTTGTAATATTTTAGATATAAAAGCAGTGGCATTGACATGTAGTAAACGTTTTCATCACTTTTTACTAATTATAAGCAATTTTCCAACATTTCTCTTTGTTTTCCTACATTTTAATACCTTTACACCATTTTAGTCAATTTTTTGATATTTAATGCCATTTTTCCAGTGTTTTTACCACCTTTCTCGCAATTTTCATCATTCTTTCATCATCTTTGTTAGGTTCTTTTCTTACAACTCTTTACCATTTCGACCGTCGTTAGTGATATCCATCAGTATTTATGTTTTCATTCCTTCTGCTTAATCTATGCACACATACAGCTTAGCAATCGCCGCAGCTGTTGAACGTTGTAGGACCCGCATCGTGATCTCCATTTGATTATTAGAATTTAAAAGTCACATCTTTGAACGCTTAATCTAATGCATCAATATGATCTTTGTATTCGCCCACCCCCTGCTGAAGGGTCCACCTAATATCTTCAACAGACTATCATACAGTCGTTTAATACGAGAATCCGTAAGACCCAAGACATTTACTTAACGTTTTCCCAACACATTCACTGACCTACCCTGTACACTAAGGAAATCTTTAAACATTTTACACCATAAAACGTCTAATTTAACTGAATATATCCTTCTTCAGCCAACTTTTCTTCAATCATCCGAATTTCAGTATCTAATCCATTATTTCCTGATTGTTTAGATGTGTGTAGTAACAATAATCGTTCAACCAATTCATTAGGATCGTCAGAATAATTGAAATGAGGGTCTTTGAGATATACTTTTCGAACAGTACTATATGCACGTTTCTTTTTCATTTTATCTGGGTAAACTTTTACATTCTGTATTGTAGATTGAAACAGAGGACGTATTATTTTTCTATATTTAGGAAGTGGAGTACCCTTTAATACACCAGTAACACGTACATGAGCTCTGGTATTCCACAATATCAATCTCATAATCACGTTTCCTACTGTCATTAGAAAGTTTATGACGTTTTATTATTGATGTATCACTTATTCCATCAGATTCATTTTTCATCCTTTTAGGTATTTGTAGTGTTTCCCGATTATCCAATAACTGTTTTGTAACAGGTTCAAGCATGACAGATGAAATATTTGTAACAGATTTCCAGTTCTGTAACGCATTATACTTTTTCATTATATCGCTGCGTATCCTTTCCAGTTCACTTTTAAGAATTGCTCCTTTATTTATTCCATCATTACTAACATTAACCATCACTTTACTTGTTGACATCGTTATTACAGATAATTAAAAATTCAACAAACTTACATGTAAATTTTCTCTACATATACAAATCACAATCTATTTTGATCACAGAAAGTTAATGCTTATTTAACACAAATAATTTATAGAATGTTTTTAAAGGCTTAAAGAAACATACAGTGCTAACATGCTTATTATATACACAAAGTAATTCAATCTGTTCCCTAAATACACTATTCATGAAAATAATTCTTTATAAACAAAAATAAGCAACAAAATTGGGCAGAAATTTTAGACGAATTTAAGAATCACATTATTTAATTTTCAATATACTAATATATCAAAATATGTAATAACGCCTAAACTTTTACCAACGACATTATTAAATGAAAAAAATCTTCAAAGATGTGGGAAAAATTGAGTAAAATTGTGTGAAAGGTAGTAAAACACTAGAAAAACGAGGTTAAATAACATAAATTGATGAAAAAAAAATTGCGCAAAAAGGTCCTAAAACAGAAGAACATGCTAAGAAATAAAAATGTTTATTACATGTCTGTGCAATGGCGAGTGAAACCATGGGCGATGAACGATGAAGTTCTGATTGAGAAACGTTTATAGGAGTTCCTTGCTCCCGCCAGCTTAAAAGGAATGGTTACAGAGATGTTTAAAGATTTCCTTAGTGTACAGGGTAGGTCAGTGAATGTGTTGGGAAAACGTTAAGTAAATGTCTTGGGTCTTACGGATTCTCGTATTAAACGACTGTATGATAGTCTGTTGAAGATATTAGGTGGACCCTTCAGCAGGGGGTGGGCGAATACAAAGATCATATTGATGCATTAGATTAAGCGTTCAAAGATGTGACTTTTAAATTCTAATAATCAAATGGAGATCACGATTGCGGGTCCTACAACGTTCAACAGCTGCGGCGATTGCTAAGCTGTATGTGTGCATAGATTAAGCAGAAGGAATGAAAACATAAATACTGATGGATATCACTAACGACGGTCGAAATGGTAAAGAGTTGTAAGAAAAGAACCTAACAAAGATGATGAAAGAATGATGAAAATTGCGAGAAAGGTGGTAAAAACACTGGAAAAATGGCATTAAATATCAAAAAATTGACTAAAATGGTGTAAAGGTATTAAAATGTAGGAAAACAAAGAGAAATGTTGGAAAATTGCTTATAATTAGTAAAAAGTGATGAAAACGTTTACTACATGTCAATGCCACTGCTTTTATATCTAAAATATTACAAAGGTATAACTCAATGTCTAAGTTGTGAGGGTAATGTGATTATTCTTTGTTAACCTCTTTATCATACATATATCAAACATAACGAAATATATATTTTTATCTCTCTCATTCTATAACTGTATCTGTACCTGTGTTCACGTTTGAACGGTTGTTTTCTACTAACACACTCATATATTTTACATGCATGCAAGCATACTCACCAACAATCACACATCATCTCGTATATAATGACAATACAATTTCAGCATGCGTCTCTCTCTTCATAATCATGAATTCTAATCATAGTCATCATCCTACATTTCAAAATAATAGTATGAGGGAAATTTAAAGAATAAATGTAAAATAAGTCATTTTTGAAACAATGCAAAGGGTGAGATAATAACTTTGCTAGCATGAATGTATATTTAGACTAATTTCATAACATTGAAATGAATGATAATGGTATATAGCATGAATGGAACGGGATGAAGGATTCATTATGATTAAAAATATGTTGTTGTTTTGTATGACTTTGCAATAATGACAATATGGGAAACAAAAATTATGTATGATTGAAAAAAACTGTATGGGAGAATAATTGATTTTAGGTAATAAAATAGTATACTTCGATTAATTTTAAAACATGTTGTAGGATTTTTTTCAGAAATGTGCAAAAGGAATATATAGATTAATTGATATATTAATTTTAATAGCATGAACATGTATTTAGAATAATTTCGTGTTATATTATTAAATTTTGAAGTTTGTTAGCATGAGGGAAAAGGAGTGAATGCTATGGTATTGGTAAAGCAAACGAAGTGTTTTCATAGATTAGTGACTATATAGAAAAAAAAAGTATATATGATCGACTTTGTTATTGAAAAAATAGTATGCTTGGACTAATTTAAAAAAATGTACGATAGTTTATTGGAAGCGTATGGTGTACACATTCATAAATGCCGTGATTCTATTGCTTTTGTCATGATGGTAAAAAAAAAATGAAGAAAAAAAAAATTCATGATGTAATTATGAGGAGTGACTTCATCATGTATGTTTACAACAATATGTTTTCTATAGGTTAGCTATTTGTGAATTGAGAAAAAAATTTAAATGATGAAAAATAATATGTACGATGGATTAAAAAAAATAACATGTTTGATGTGAAAATGAGTTAATGCCTTGTACAGAGATGATTGATTTTTTTGGAAAATGATAAAATATACTTAATTTGATTTTAAAATTATTATGCATGATTTGAAATTAGGAAATAAAACACCTTGGAAGAATGGAGCGAAGAGAATTTTTCTACAATTTCAGGAAAAACTATGTTATGGTAAGTAACAATGAAAGAGATGTATTTGTGGTAATGAAGCGAGTAGTGTCTGTGGGCTACAAATGTGTGCACGACATATTACAAAAGATTTGAACAAAAGTTTTGAATAAAAATATAGTTGGGTTAATTTAATAACACAGAGAAAAAATATTATAGTGTCGATGAGGTTAGTAATGTATGTTCAGAGGTCTTGACAGTGGGGCGCGAGTTGTAATGGTGGCGAGAATGAATGAAAAAGAAAATAATAATCTTTTAGTCAGCCTTTTTATGTTTGATGTGATAATTGTTCACAGATAGATGCATGTATCTTCGACGTTTTTTATAATCAAGCTGTTGCTCTCGCACACATACATGCATACAGTCTCTCACTCGCACATTGCAACTCTGATCTGCTCATGCTAGCACGTTTTTTCTATAAACATGCTGTGTCTCGTAAGCTAGTAGGTTTTCTACCTGTTGCTCTATTGATCAACACACCTCATAGACGATCCCATATATACCTCAAAAAATATATGTAAAATAAAAAAAGTGTGATTATGAAAGATTTTAAACAATTAGAGAGAACTCCCCGGGTCTTAGGTTGTGTCTTACAAATTAATGAAAACTCACACAGCTGTGGAAAATACTTGATTTACGTGATGTACATGAAAAAGTTGAACAGTTAGATCCGTTAAAGAAAGAATAAAAATTATAATGTTTTAGTCTAAAAAGATATGAACAAATTATGCGGGATTATATTCGAAAATTAGACAATAATTACACATACACTTTATACAACTGGTTCAGATTTTTGTAATATTCATCATTACCAGTACTTTAAGTTAAGAGGAGGAAAAAGAAATAGAGAAATAGTTAAATAGTTAAATAAACGGAATTGAAAAGGAGCGAAAAAAGATTAAATTTAATTAGAAAAAAATATATACAGTAGAATGAAAGATATTTTTTTTTTTTTTTTTTTTTCACACCTAGCTGCTAGAGCTATCAGAGGAAGTTTTGACTTTAAATCACTTGAACGGCATTCCTTCCAGCAAAGGGATACCTAATTATTTATTCTACTAAGTCTAGTGGTTTTATTCTCCGCAACCGTCGTACTTCAGTTGAATTATCGAGCAGATTGACTGCTGTCCTGTTTGGGTGATCGTATAATCGCATAGCATGTTTCGTCGCTTCTTCTCTTATAACGTCAGCAACATACGAAACGGTTAGATCACTGTGAAGGGTTTTATTGGATATAAACCAAGGAGCATTTGCCATTATACTTAATATTTTATTTTGAAGCCGTTGTATTACTGCTAAATTTGTCCTGGCACTGCAGCCCCAAATTTGACATCCATATTTCCATAAGATATGGAGGGAATTGAAGGAAAAAGAAAAAATATATGATCCGGATTTTTTTGGTTATTGTTCATTGTTCGCGTTCAATTGCTCTTGACAGTATTTACATTCTAATCGCGTATAATTATCGTAAGTACGGTACAGTGATCGGCTTGCTTATCAGCAAGCCGGTATTTGTTATCTCTGCTTTCTGCGTAAACTACCGTTATGGTCATGCGCTCGCCTATTCTAAACCGTAAATCGGATAACAACCGACAAATCGAAGATGTTGCTGCTTCATCGCATCATTACACACATAATGCTTCCGAAAATCCTGACACAGAAAATGACGGCTCAATGCAAACCGGCGGTGAGTTCGTTCCTTTACCTCCGTTCGCATGCACTAACGGTGATGTGACGAAAAATAATAATACTAACAATTCTAACAATAAAATAAATACAAATACAAAAAAAAACCGATCGTTAGATAAACCGAAATCTGTTTATACCAATGTATTATCTCCTATCCCAACAGAGGAAAATTATTCGCTGCAAGCCTCCATGCAAACTGACAATATTCAAGTAAAAGACCACAGCTGGCAAGAGATCGTAAATAAGAGGAAAAGGCAAAGAGAATACGTTAGAAGTGTTTCCTCGGAGCAAGTAGAGAAAAAGATACTTAAGCAAAATAAAAACAGGTTTGCTTGCTTGGCATCTGATGATTCTAGCGAGAACGAAGATATAGAACCTACACAGCACAAAAAGGAACTAAAACCTCCTGCTATAACAATTTATGGAGTAGTAGATTATACCAAAATGTTGTCAGATATTGCCAGCGTCATCCCAACTGGTGACATACGTTGCAGATCCCTAACAGACAAAAGAGTCGAAATTAAATCAAACAGTATAGACAGTTATCGTACACTAGTTAAATATCTACGTCAGGAAGAAATAGAACATCACACATATCAAATTAAATCTGAAAGAAGCTTTCGGGTAGTAATCCGACACCTACATCACTCGGTAGAAATAAATGATATCAAGACTTCCCTAGAAGAAAATGGACACCAAATTAGGCATATAACTAATATCAAGCATAGGGTAACTAAGCAACCCTTACCATTATTCTTTGTAGACCTCGAACCGCACGAAAACAATTCTGATATATACAAAATTGAAACATTACTTCATATGAAAGTTAAGATAGAATCTCCGCATAAAAAGAATATTATCCCTCAGTGTTTTCGCTGCCAAAGGTATGGCCACACTAAAACCTATTGTAACAGGGCGTATGCATGTATCAAATGTGGTAATAACCATGCATCCACCAATTGTAATAAAAAACGGGACGAAACACCAAAATGTGCCAATTGTCATGGAGATCATCCATCAAATTATAAAGGATGTGCCGTCTATAAAAAGCTGCAAAATATCAGAAATCACCAGCAACATGCAGTAAAAAGTAGAAACAATACATTAGACAAATACGCAAACTCCAGACATTTGCCCCCTTCCGGTCTCCAAGAACATACAGAGACAAATCAAACTGAAGGTCTTAATTCAACACAGCGCTTGACTTATGCGCAAATCGCAGGACAGCGGCATAAACGAGAAATAAATAGAACTTCTGAAGTCAATGACAGTAATAATAATGACATTGCAACAATGCTACATACATTCTTAACTGAAATAAAAACCCTTTTTCTTGAAATGATGCAACAGCAAAATCAGGTGCTTAACAATGTTATACAGACTATTACAACTGCTTTACTTAATAAAAAATGAAGAATTTAAAAATAGTTACCTGGAACACTAACGGTGTTCTTAATCATATCGATGAAATACAAATGTACATTTTGCAAAACAATATTGATGCGCTTCTAATATCTGAAACACATCTCACTAACACAAGACATATTACATTCCCGGGATACAATTCATATTATACAAATCATCCAGATAATACAGCACACGGTGGCACTGGTGTTATAATAAAAAGTAATATAAAACACTATGAACTGAACAAATATAAATTCAATTACCTACAAGCGACCAGTGTAGTAATCACTGAAGGTCCAAATAAAAATATTACTCTCTCAGCAGTATACTGCCCTCCGAGGCATATTATAAAAAAAAAACATTTTACCGACTTCTTCAGAACTTTAGGTAACAGATACATTGTAGGAGGAGATTTCAATGCGAAAAATATTCACTTTGGGTCAAGACTGACAGTGCCCAGAGGGAAAGAATTAAAATCATCCATGGACGAAACATACAGCATGGTCTATTCATCGGGAACACCTACTTATTGGCCAACCGACCTTAATAAAACACCGGATCTCTTGGACTTCTTCATAATAAAAGGAATTTCATCCCCATTTATTGATGTTAGGACTGACGAAATATTGTCATCAGATCATTCATCGGTTACACTAACAATTAGTCAGCATATAGTTAGAAAAATGCGGAAACCAAAACTCCATAATAAATTCACAGATTGGGATGCATTTCGAGAGCAGCTTGAACGTACAATGAACGTTAAAATACCGCTGAAAACTGCAAAACAAATAGATGAAGCGGTAGAATACTTCATTAAAGTCATACAACGAGCTGCGTGGAAATCCACACCAAAGGAAAGAGGTTATGAGCCTGTTATCTATTATCCAGATAAAATTAAAAAAGCGGTCCAGTTAAAACGGAAACTGAGAAAACAATGGCAATTATCGAGAAACCCTACCCATAAAACAGCATTAAATAAGCAGACGAAGTTTTTAAAGAAATTATTGCAAGATTTAAAAAACAAATCCTTAAAACAAAGGTTAACAAATCTATCGCCCCTGCCGCAACATGACTACTCGTTGTGGAAAATAACAAAAAATCTTAAAAGACCTGTACATGCGGTGCATCCGTTAAGAAAATCAAGTCGAACTTGGGCTAAAACGGACTCAGAAAAAGCAGAAGTCTTTGCAAAACATTTCGCAAACATATTTCAGCCATATCCTGGAAATTCAACGCTGACCCCTGATGCTTACTGTTATGATGTTTCTAAACCAATAAAACTCACATCTCCGGGGGAAATTAATAACTTAGTAAAAACTTTAAATCCGCATAAATCTCCGGGTTATGACTTAATTACGGCACGGATTTTAAAGGAATTGTCCAGAAAAGGTTTTATATTTCTGACATATGTCTTCAATGCGATGCTCCGGCTACGGTATTTTCCGATACAGCTAAAACTGTCACAAATTATCGTCATTAAGAAACCGCTTAAACCACCGACAGAACCGGACTCGTATCGGCCCATCTCCTTGCTGTCCGTAGTCTCTAAGCTTTATGAAAAGCTGTTGCTGAAGCGGTTAATGCCAATTATTAACGACAAAGAGTTAATACCGGAACATCAGTTCGGTTTCAGAGCTAAGCACGGTACAACAGAACAAGTGCACCGCATAGTTAACACTATAGAGGCATCCCTCGAAGGGAAAAAGTACTGTGACGCAGTGTTTTTAGATATAAGCCAGGCTTTTGACAAAGTCTGGCACGACGGTCTGTTACACAAAATAAAACGTCACTTTCCCCATGAAATATATCAATTACTTTGGTCATACTTACACGAAAGATACTTCTTTGTGAAGTATGGAGATGACTCATCAGATATATATCCGATAAAAGCAGGCGTTCCGCAGGGAAGTGTGCTGGGCCCACTACTCTATCTCATATACACGTCAGATATTCCTACGCCCTCCAACGTGCAGGTAGCAACATTTGCTGATGATACCGCGATCTTATGCTCGGATGTATGCCCGGTTAAAGCGCGTAACACCATTCAAGAAGCTGTTACTGAACTCTCATCGTGGTTTACCCAATGGAAGATTAAAACTAATGAAAGCAAATCAAGGCGAGTAATCTTTACTAACAGAAGAATTGTGCCAACGGAAGATATAATCCTGAATGATGTTCCAGTTCCACAACACACAGATGTAAAATATCTTGGTATGTATCTCGACCAAAGATTAACATGGAAGAAACACATAACAGCAAAACGGATCGAACTAAATGCAAAACTGAAGCAAATGTACTGGCTATTAAACAGAAAATCAGAAATATCTCCTGAAAATAAACTATTAATATACGCTCAAATCCTAAAGCCAATTTGGCGGTACGGTTGCCCCTTATGGGGCTGCTCGAAAAAGAGCAATATAGCGATCATCCAACGGATACAGAATAAAATCCTTCGAATGATAGTCAATGCTCCGTGGTATATCACCAACTTAACACTACATGAAGATCTAAAAATCAAGACCGTGCTAGAAGTAATAACTAATGATGCAAAAAAGTATGCTAGCAGACTGGAGATACATCCAAATTACTTAGCGATCGTATTGTTGGATAATTCGATGGAAGTTCGGCGGCTTGACAGAGTCAAGCCGATGGACTTAGCCTAACAAAAAGGAAAAGTAATCTTCTGCACCTATCGCTGGATAGAGTGCTACTCAATGTTACGCTCTAATACTAAAATTGCCAGATAGCTGTTATCAGCTAGGAGCAATTTGGCAAAAAAAAAAAAAAAAAAAAAAAAAAAACAATATATAGAAACAAAATTTAAATATGTATAAAAATATATTTACAAAATGATTAACAAAACACAAAAAACGAACGGACTGTCGATTAGGGAAAAAAATATATACATTAATATACAAAAATATGTACAAATATACACAAAATTGATAAACGATCGAAATAATGAATAGTTAATCCGTGCGAATTTTACATAGACAATCGATACAATCTTTTACTTTCATACAATTTCGAGTACTCCGTCGCAATGTATCATCATCGATATAATATTCTTCATCATGCTCATGCTTGTAACATGGTAGAAGTGATTTTATCATATCATCCTGTTTTAATCTATCTGGTAGAAATGCATAAATGTCACCAACACAACTTGGAAATAAAGTAATTATCATTTCTTTGGTGGCTGTAATGAACAACTGACTTAGATCATTTATATTGAGATTATTCATAAGCTTCAGCGGATGGATAACATGATCGTACCAGGCCTTCATCACCATAACGTTTTTCGCTGCAAAATGAAAACTATCAATCTCATTATGATGTTTACAGGTTATCAAATTGCTTATACCAAAATACTCTTCATGTAGATTCTCAATACTATGTAGTCGAAAGACTTGATCCATATTAACGATTTCATAGTCTAGATCACTCAACAATTCAGACTTTTCGTTAAGTTCCATTAGTGTAAGTTTAGCATATACTGTTAACATATATATGCGAGCTCTTGGTTTTTGAGATAATATTGTGAATATATCGCGTGTCATAAATATATCTTCCCAACAGGGAAATAATGAAGGATTTTTCAAGTAATGACTCACCGAAGAACATTGTAAATGTGGCATTTTTGATGCATGCCATGCTCTGCTTGGCTTATACAGCGTATGCAAACACTTTCCACCGGACATATCAATCATTGCTAGTTCAGTTACTCGAAAACCATAATCACAATCTATATGGATGCTGATATCTACAAAATATTCCACTATATCTGCTTGTTCTGTTAATAATACAGGGCCAATGATGTTATGTACAAAAGATGTTGATTCTTCTGCTGTATAACAATCATCTGACTGCGGTGATGGAGATGATGAAGTTGTATGCGTGACACTATCACTCGAAAATGAATTCTGAATAAATTCGTCGACTTTCGAAACAATATTGTTATTCATGTTTGAATAATATTTTTAACTTTTTACTAAAAAATGTAGAAAATTATTACTTTTAACGTTAGAGCAAACTTTTATTAATGCGTGAAGAACACTGCTTCAACAAATTCTACACGTTCGACATAGCACTAATACTGACTGCCTGAACAGATCCTTTCGAGATTCTAGCTCGTTGCAAGTCTTTGAAAAAGGGAGGGGTGCAGTAGAAAAACCACATTCCTTTGGTGAAAGCTGGTTACATACGCAGATGAACGAAGTTGAGAGGTGTTCTTTCGGTTATGGGTGTTTGTGTGTAGGTGTGTACATATGAACCGTTTTTCTACAAAAGATATGACATGGAAGATTCGGGCAGACTCGATGACCTTGACACATGATCGAAATCAACGACATGGCAACATGCATGCAAGGATATAAGCAGAGTACCTTTGCACTATGAGGGTACGCGGACATATTGAGGAAAAAAATATAATATGAAAGATATTGAAAAAAAAAAAATATTTAGAGTTTGAAAAAAATAGAATAATCTTAAACTAATAGACTCGAAAAGAATTATTACGAATGATGTTAAAATCTATATGGTGCGTGGGAATGTTTAGTGTGGTTTCACTGTAGTTTCAGGGGGATGTACTCATGAAAAATAATAGAAAATAATTGAAATTTGTGTATGGTGGATAGGGGTAGAGGGAAATTATGAAACAGCGTTAAATAAAAATATACTCGAATTAATGTTTGAATACTTACGTTTGGAAAAAGTCTTTAGAGGGGAAAAAATATATTTTAGACTAATTCCATAATACATAGACATGAAAAATTATTATGAACAATATGAGAAATACCGGCAGAAGATATGTGCGCAATCATACTAGTGAAGATGACAATGGATTTATTTTTAGAACCTGAGAAAAAAATAAAATAAGAAAATTATCAACGGTCGGAGGAAATGATTGGAAGCGAAAAAAAATATAATTAGGCTAATTCTATAATATTAGACTTGAAAAAAATTAATAAGAACGATAGGTAGCAGATGAGTGCGAGGGAACATTCTGTGCGCGGGAGAGAGTGGCTAATACATTGACAGATTTATTTTTAGAATCGGAGAAACAAAAAAAAATATAAAAATTATGAACGTTCGGAAGAAGTAAACAGAAGTGTAAAAGAAAATTATACTTAGGCTAATTCTATAATAATTTGACTCGAAAATAAAATATATATGAAGTGGTTGTGTGTATGTGTGTGTGTGGGAGTGATATCGCGGCGTTTATTTCGACGGCGACCGGAGCGTGTGTGGAATAGTACAGTGTAGCTTTGTAGAGGTTAACATAATGCTTGATATGTGTACATGAATGGATGGTGTGCTTTTGCAATGAACGGACGGAGAATACGGAAAAATAATAAAAAAAAGAATCAACGGATTACAAATAAGATCGGAAGCGGAAAAAGACGAAAAAACATTTATCAAGTGGTGGTGTGTACGTGCGTGTGTATGAACTTGTAGCGATCGCGAACAGGTTTCTATCGGTGGCGTGTGAGAGTGTGCATAGATGATCGGCTGGTTAATTTCAAAACGAACGACTGGAATTCACCTCACCTGGTGACAGTTTCAACTAGTTGCTGGAACATTTAAATATTTCCATTACAGCCGCGGTCGCGCTTACATAATACATCTGGTAGCAGCACACTCGCCCGCTCTCATTCGACTGATGGAACGTTCAAATATTTTCTTTAAAAATAAAATTAAAAAAAAAAATGCCGGAACGGAGCGTGACTTGGAAAATTCCTTTAAAATTTGGGTTCTAGGTGTTGAGATTCAAACGTTTTTATCACTCCGGCAAAATTTTACCCCTCCCAACCTCGAAAAATTAAAATTAAAAAGTATGCTACACATATATTACACACAAAGGCATACACATGATAGTAGAGGGCGCGATGTGTGGGAATGGGTGTGCACTTTCACTGCGATTAACGTTATGATGGATATATGCGCGGGGACGGCGCGTGTGTTTCCACATTTACCTGTACAAACGGGGAAATGTGAAAATGAAAAAAATATATTTAGGATAATTTTGGAATTTATTATACTTAGGCTTCGAAATATTTAAAAAAAAAAAAAGATCGCGGTATCGGGAACAGACGACGCGTGCGCGGGAACGGTACGTATGCTTTCGCAGCGACTAACGCTTTGTTGGATATATGCGCGGGATCGTGGAAAGAGCGAGCGGAGACTTGGGTTAGTTTCAGGCTTTAAATAGTATACTTGGGTTAATTTTATATTACATATACTTAGACTTTGAATTAATTAAAAAGATTGCGGTAATGCTGTAGGCAGGATGGGTGGGCGGGGACTTGAGTTAGTTTCAGACGTTAAATAATATACTTCTGTTAATTTTTAATTGGTTCGATCTATCAGAAATGTGAGGGAACCGCGCGGGGGGGAGGGGATTTGAACAATTTGTGGAAAATTTGCAGAAAATTGGGGGAAATCGGGGAAATTTGGGGAAATTGGGTTACTTTCTGCCCTCTGCACACAGTTCTGGGGTTTGTGACGTCAGACCCGCCAGAATGAACATTTATAGACTACTCACATGGATCAGTGCAAGATCAGAGAAGTGTTGCTCACCTTAATGGATCGCAGCCACGATGTGTGAGCCGATCACATAGTTTCCCATGTCTCTGCTTTACTTGCTGAAAGAAGTGTGGCCCCAACTAAGGCAGAGGGGCGCGTCCATCTGTGTACAGCTGATTGTAGCGGGGAAGAAGTTGCATTATTTCCACTACGTACTTGGGCAGTAATGTGAAATCCTGGCCCGAGTGATCGCTCAGCAGAAATAAGTCCGCAACAATCAGAGTATCCTCCTGGGGGGTTCAGCATACTGATGTGTAAAGTCAGAGTTTCAGTTAATTCCCTCTTCCTTAAGAAGGGATAGTACACTGGGGAGGGGATCGTTTGGAAATTACGGTAGTTAGGATTTCTAAATTATCGCTGCGGTGTAGCTTAGCTTGGTACCAGTGAAATAGATCTCTGAATTGATAGGAGTTTCGGATAACCGTTAAGGGTGGAATACCCGCAAGTGAACAGATTATGCGCTCCTAAGATAATGCGTATGGCAGTGTGATGGATTGTGTCAAGTGATTTAAGGAGTGCTTTGTTTGATGAGGAATAAACTTGGCACCCATGGGTCAATTTACTTAAAGTGAGAGATTTGGACACAGTTAGTAGGAGCTTAGGATCTATGTTGTATTTCGGGTCTGACAGACATTTTAGTACTTCTATATTCAACGATTTCATGCACTTATTCTTAAGACGGTGAATGCGATGTAACCAGAATAGTTTTTAATCAAACACAAGACCCAAGAATTTAATTGTGTGGAGAAACGGGAGTGGTAAATTCCTTAGGAAAAGAGTTATGTCGAAATCGGGATGACACAGGCGTCTCTTGTGAAATTTCACACATACGGATTTTGTCAGAAAGAATTCCAGGCCATTGTTATCAGCCCATATTTCCAAGTTATTCATGTTGATTGAAGGATTGATCATGCATTGTACGGAAGGTTAGAAGGAAGTGATATATTAAGATCATCAATATATAAGCGGGCTGTAACTGGCGACTGTATACAATCTGCCATGTCATTTAATAAACAATGTTACGCTCAGCGCTGAACCTTGTGGTATATCATTTTCGATAAGGAAAGAGGAAGATGTTTTGGAGCCAATCTTTACTCGGATCGCCCTATCGGAAAGAAAATTGTGGATAAAATTGCCCATGTTTCCGCTGATTTCGGCGTTCTTCAGCTTAGTAAGCACACCATACTGCCATCTAAACCACAATGTAG
Source organism: Icerya purchasi (assembly GCA_039619475.1). NCBI lineage: Eukaryota > Metazoa > Arthropoda > Insecta > Hemiptera > Monophlebidae > Icerya > Icerya purchasi. Next base: position 546,983,705 of record CM077115.1, read on the forward strand.
CAATCGATTTTGGTTCACAATCGATTGCAACATTATGGTTTAGATGGCAGTTGTTTAGAGTTATTTATTTTCTATTTCGTTTATGTATACACTTTTATACTATTTTAGTTTATCTATTTATTCATTCTTATTTTATTTTATTTTATTTTTTTATTTATTTTTTCCTTGTATTTTATTTATATATCTGAAATAAGAAGGTTGGTTTCCGTTTAAAGAATATTTGCGTTTAAAGTGGTCAAATGGTTTAGATGCCGGGCCAAAAAAAACAACAAAACACACCATATCGCCATACGCGGTCGAAAGCTTTCATACTTTAATTACGATAAAAATATATTATTCCATTTTTTTCCTGGCCCGGCACGAAAACAATAAACCTTTCATTTATATTACCTACCTTTTTATCTTGTATTAATTTCAGTTTTTTCACTCTATCATTTACTTTTCCCGTTATTATTATTATTATTATTATCATTGCGCTGCTATTTAAAGATCTGTTGTGTCATTATGAAAACAAAAAGAAATTTCGGAATTTGCTTTTCGTCTTCGATACACAAAAACTACAAAATGTTATCGTTGACGGAAAACTTCATTAATTTCGACTTTTAAGTGGCCGGAAAAAAAAATTTGGGTTTAGGCGTCCCTCAAATGTTGCTGCCCTAGGCCCAGGCATCACGGGCCCAGGCCTAAATCCGCCACTGCTGACAGTCACTCCTTCGCAGAATGTTCCACGACTCAATGACACAAATCTTCTTCATATATTTGCGTTCATTTCAGCGGTAACCATTCGGTTCTAAACTCTTCTTGTAGATTTCGAAGGTGCAAGTTAAAATTCACAAAATAATGAGTCCGAAAAATGTTTTCTAATTCAAGGCCAGAAACATCAGTGATAGCTCGATAGTTTTTCCTACCTTCACCTTTGCTGAGATTTCAAACTCGGCAAATTTCCCGGACTTACCGAACTCTTCCACCGCTGCAAAGAGGAGACGTCAAAACTAGTTTAGTAATTCTCCTTTCTCTTACGTGGGGATTCCGTCTCGAAAACACCATTCTAACTCAAAATTTTCCAGTTCTTTCAATTTTTACTACTCTAGTCTAACTCTTAACGTTGATACCAAAGGCTCCGAATTCTTCAATAGTCCGATCTTTCTCTACTGCTACGCATGCCGAATCGGTTCCAGTCACTAATAACGTATCTTCCAATAACTTATTCTCTGTCCTTTATACCACTACTTTATTATCCCCTTTCGATAGATTTGATATCCCTAATTTAGAGAACAAAATATTATCCATCTGTCAGGTTTTGCAATTATTATACGATGGATGATGCTTTTTTTTCTATTCCAAGTTTTTATTTTGTTTTCACATTTATTATGTTTCCTCTTCTCTAATTGTTCTTTTCCGTTTTCGTTTCATTTCGTTCCATTTCCATAATAACAACGCCATGATATGTCCCCGCAGTCTAATTTGGTATAATGCTGCTCCTTTGACTTTTTTATAGGACACTCTTCCAGCGTTGCTTGCCTCTTTTAACTAAGTTGCTTGATGGTATACGAGGACCCAGACGCGATGATTGCTTTGGCGATGGGAGCCACTTTTATGAAATATTTGACTATATACATACCTTTCTCATTTTTTCTTTATCTTTGCCTTATTTACAGTTTGTTGACCTTCCTAAAGCTTGTCGGTGTTGCTTTCCGCCATTAACTAGGTTGGTTGATAGTATACCACAACCTTCGCGCAATGATTCATCTGAGCGGAAGTTTCCTTATAATTGTTCCTTTCTACATTTTCCTCTTTGATCATTAATTTGTTTTATACCACATTAGACAATGGAAATGGTACATAGTTGATATTTTCTCGTCTACTTTTCTACCTTCCTTCTTTGGCCTGTTGTGTTTTTTCAACCTTTCCTCGTTCTACTTTTTTTCGCAACTACCGTCTAATTAAGAATTTACTATGCCCTGTTAACTTAAAGTCCTACAATGGAACTATTACGGCCATGAAAAACTCATTAGAATGACTGTTCAATATATATGATAATATTGCGGTACTTTCTGAAGCCTGGTTGAAAAGTGTTTCTGAAATCAGCTTCAATGGGTTTTCTCTCATTAGTTCCAATTGCAACAAACTCGCTATTCAACACGTTTTGGAGAGCTGCACATTATACAACCCTGTTAGTACATACATCGTTTTACTGAACAAAACTGATACGATTCTAAATGATAATTAATAATAATAAAAATACTTACCGTCTATAATGATCAGTTCAACTATGGAATCAAGCGGCACTTTATATACTAACATACATCGACAGTAAATATTGTACGCCAAACATTCCTCTGTACAGACAAAATCTATTGGAATTGCATTCGACTGTGTCAGCATTGGAAATGAGGGCAACGGTGAAGAGATGTTGTTGTACACATCAGAATACATATGACCGCCAATTGCAGGCCCTCCTGAGAACGGCACTGAAATAGTACGGATCGTATTTTCGATAATTCAGTATAAACTAATGTAAACGTAATTTCATTTTATACTGCATCAGCTATGCAGCGCAGTTCATTAGGCCGTAGTCTGTCGTTCAGCCAGTACCTGATTATCTTATTCCCGCACATAGAAAAAATATAGATAAATTTCTTTGGCGCTAGATTTACAGTGTCCATGTTTGATCAGCCAAGAAGCCAAAAAAAAAAATTGTCACGAGAAAAAATTCAAATACCCGCAAAAATAAAGATTTCTGAAGAACCAAAAGACACAAAGAAAATGAAAGAACGAACTAGTCTATGTAAAATAAATACATATGTAGTTCACGCTTTAATATGAATATACAGAAGTGAGTCTTTTTCAAATCTAGGCTTTTGCTATTGCTGTATATTTTGATCCTTAAAATTAAAATCGTACAATGCCTTTTATCATTTCCTATAGTGTTTAGAGTGATTTTTCGGGCTCCACATCGAGATATGTAAACCGTGACTGTTTTTATCATTTTTATCTTCAGTGCGAGTTCAGCATTGGATGAAGAGGATTATTAATCTTTCATAACATAATTTCTACTTATCTTGAAGTAAACAAAAGTAACTGGGTGAAAATTAAGAATTAATTCTAATTCGAGTGTAACCAGATAATTTATTTGGCATTTTAACGTTGCCAGATTTTTCTATAACGTAATACGTTTTATCCGAACAAGACGGACATAAAACATTACTGCTAGGAACTGACTTCAGCTTTTTCTTTAATACTTGAAAAAGTATAGCGAGACTGCTTGTTATTTCGAATAACACTATGATGCGTCGTTTTAAAGTATTTTTCTGACTTATTATCAATAATTCTACTAGTAAATTGGGACTTCATTTAAACATTTTCGAGCGAATGAGAGTCACTTGAATTTTCATTTTCTAAAACTATCAATATTACACAAATCGGAATAATTAATAAGCCACAAATAATACGCAAAGTATTTACCAGGGGAGAATATTAGAACCGCTGATAAACATTAGTTTTCGCCTTTTTCTTTTTTTTCTTACAAAAAATTAATTTTATATAGCTCCTAAAACTCGCACCTTTCAATCACCTACACTACAATACCGTTTACTAACGAAACTTGAAAGCCGATACCTATTGTAGCCGCAGCAGTGTATAGCTGTATGAAAACAATTATAGTATCGTGTATTACAATATATAAATAAATGGATGAATTGAACAACCGCGATTCCTTCCGTCTCGATGTGAGAGAACGGGAAAAAGACAATTAAAAATAATGGCGGAGTCATCATGTCATCGCTAGAAATAAATGTTTCGCGATCATAGCCTGGAAACCAAAAACATTTAAAAATCAAGTATTTTCTTTGTAGTTACAACAGAAATTAATGTAATTCACGAGGGTCTTTGAATGTTATGTTGCACAACCACCTACAGTTTTACTAAATTATTGCGATTGTATCTCTGCATATTTCCGCTAGAAATGATCGTAAACAAATTATACACTCACGATTGTCTATTAAAATTCGGATAAATAAGAAACATTCGAATTAGGAGATAGTTGTCGTCGATTACATATTTGCAACTTTAATCATCATTATTTCATATTGCATTTCAAATATTGTATTTTTAATAACCGGTATTTAAAGATCGCATATTTTTTCATATAGAAATGCGTTTGATGTATTTTAATTTTATTTTTTAAGTTGCTCATTAAACTTCTCAATTATTTTTTGTTAGAATTTCTCTCGTTATTTTTTATTTCAAAATGTTCTCATTGAAAATATTTATCATTTTTCAATCGCACATGCACATTATGAAATTAATATTACTTTATAATATTATAAAAAAAAAAAAAAACATACTAAAGAGCAAAGCTTTCAGATTCAAATTGGGACTTTTTTGTGAAATTGTTAAAATTCAGAGTCTGATGCGCGTAAATATAAATTTTTTTATAATTTGGGCGAATTAACGAAATAATTACGGTACAATAATCATTGTAGAAACCTGTTTAAGTGAACAAAACTGTTATCATCTTTGATTTTTGTTTTCAAATTGTAGAGACAGTTTAGTTGTGAAAAAAAAAATTTGACCTTTCCAAGTTATATTCGTTTAAATAAGAAACCCTTTTCAGAACGATAATGTATACAGAATAAAAATTTTATAATATTCTTCGGTATGATGTAGTTTAAAAGTTTACTTTAATTTCTTTCGAACTATTCGAGGTTTTTAAAATTTCTTTTTAATTTTACTTTAATGATTTTCATTTTACTATTCACGAATATAAAAGCATTTTTATAATAATTCAAGGTCTATAAAAAATTACTAAATTAAAAACTAGCGATTTCATAGACCCGTATAATGTATTAGCTTCATGAAGTGACGGTTTACGTTTAGTTAAAATCGATATTCGAGGTAGCAGTGCTGCATGAGAATCTTAAAAATCGGTTAATCTATATATATAAAAATGAATGTATGTCCTCTACGGACTCTGAAACTATCCATCCGATTTTTATGAAATTTGGGCAGTTTAATGATAGGGTTGGGAGAAACAGAGTAGGCAACTTCAAAGTCGAAAAAATAAATTAATAAATTATGAAATTAATAAAAATCGATCGAAAATGCGGCCAACTAGCGCCTAAACACAAAATTACCACCATTCCTGACAGATAGCGCCACAGTAAAGAAATTATTCCAGTATACGTTATTTAGATCACGGTCGGGAATTCTATCGTTAGTCGGGTGTCGACGAGTTCCTTTAATAGTATTGTATATATAAAAATCAATTGCGCATGTATAAAATTTCACAACTTGAGAATGGATCGACTGATTTGGCTGTCTTTTTGTTTTTTGTTGCGTTCGTAATTGTCAGGACAAGGAAAGAAAATTTTAGAAAAATTAATCGAAGAAGTCCGAACATTAAAAGAATTTGGCAAAAATGGCGTCACGATGTGACGCTCAGTTTGTCAGTTCTGCTGTCACATGATTTCATAACAACATCAAATTCCGCATTGAATATTGATATTTTTTTGCGAAAAAGAATTAAATTGAAAACGATAGTTCAGTGTGTTATCGGTGATGTTCATATCATTAGTGCATTTAAAAACGTAAAATTCATCAATTAAAATTTAAATAAAATGATTACTATGGTAAATGATAAACTCTAAATAACATTTTATTAATTTCTGGTGCAAGTGAAATAGATAATTTATGGTCTGTTACTTTTCTTTTTGCGTTACTGAACACATCAAAACTCCATGACATGTATTATTTTTTACAGAGAAATAAAAAATCCTGCAACGGAATTTTTAATATTTGCTACCAGGGGAATGTTATTCACGCCGAAATTCGAAATCCTTACGCAGCTACACTAATGCGGCGGTGTGCTACAATTGATGTAAACGGATCCGGTACTAATGGATATAATCAGAAAACGAAAAACAAATTTTTTTGCACATTTCATGAGAAGACCAACATTTCACCTTCTCTAAACAATAATGATAAAAGCGGTAAAATGAAAAAGGGGGCGAAGAAGAAGGATTTTTTAACTCCAAAATATTAAGACATGAACTGGAGTTACAAAAGCAGGAGAATTATTGCAGGTCGCAAAAAGTCGAGACAAATTTCATCAAATGGTGGACTCTATGAAAAGTTTGTTAAGCTACATCCGAATCGGGTTGCATGAAGAAGAAAACGGAATGTATCTTTCCTTATACCGTCATCGTAAACAAATCGTTTTCTCTTATATTAGGGACCAGGATATTTCATTTTTCGGTTTTTAATGCCTTCGAATAGTTTTCATTGTTCCCCTATTCTTGCTATCACTGGCGCGTATATTACATGTTCGGTCTATAATATTTAAAGTAGTCTCCGGATAACCAGAGCTACTCTTCTTTCGTAATCTGCACTCATGGTCCACGTTTGTTTTTTGCCGCCCATCCATTACTCGCGTATTATCCGTTCGTATTCGTAGTTTAATGTGTGTTCCGTATTTTCGCAACATTTTGATATGTTCTCATATAATATTCAAAAGAGAAAAAAAAGGCGAATCGCGTAATTTAATTTCTGAGGGCAACATGATTTTGTGAACCGAGCAACTGCTCGGTGCGCCGGGTACTAACAATTAAATAACATGACGCGTGATTCAGTTAGACAATGATACTTCGTTCAATGGTTCGAATGCTACTGCAGTTAACGGAAACGGGTAATCAAAAACGATAGCGCGCGCTAGATTAATACCCCGATAGTTGTCGAGCCCAAAAATAAATAAATAAATAAGTAAAAACAAAAGATTACAGATAAAATTCGTTTGTTGCGATAATTATTATTTTCGAGGGAGGAATTATCTCTAACTAACGATGGTCGGTTTATCATATTTAATTTAGGGTTGTAGCGTACCGCACTTAGCAAAAAAAACCAGAAAGAAAACCTTCACCATATACCGAAAAAGAAAACAGGTATAGCAGTATGAGTTTTAACATTTGTGAATTGTAGCGGATCACATTTACCGTCGTTAAATGGTCACAACAATAAACTAAATATATAACAAAAAAAAAAGATGTTGATTGTTTAGCAAATACGGTGCAAACCGATCTGCATTTCTCTTAAACACGGTACACCATAAATCGGGAAAGAGATAAGAAAATAATAAACGACCTAACTTCACAAGTACTACGAGAACTATCGAGAAAAATGAAACATTCACGTCTCGGCAATCAGGTAACGAAAGAAAATTGAAGAGCACAAAAAGATTACCCTAGCAATGAGAAATTTATAACAACTGAAAAGTGCTTGATTCGAAAAATTAGTGACCGGCAGGAAATTGAAAGATGGACTGCGAACATTACAATAGTGTTTTTCGTATTCCGAGTTATTCAGACCTCTTCCTATTTTCATTTCGGTAAATGTGCTTCATCTGCCCATTCGTTACTCGCATATTATCCGTGTGTATTCGTTTTTAATGTGTGTTCCGTATTTTCGCAACTTTCGGTAATATTGTATGAAAATATTCATATTTGAGCTGCGAGTGACAATTTTATATTTCAGTCGTTATTACGATTTATTATTTATTTTAGCAAGAAAAAAAATTTAAAAATTCTGTAAAAAAGCTATATATAAAAAGACGCTTATCACATCGACTGCTAAATGCCCGTTACGTTTCAGATCGGAACGTACAAGCGAATATAGAAAACAACAAAGTATCGTTTCAGGTTTATCCGTAGAAACTCAAAAAAGCCCGTTCTATAGTAGCTAGAGTTAATTTTTTTTTCAATCGGACGTACTATCGTCGTGAGATCATAAGAAAATTATAAAACCCTCAAAATTTTAAAACTAAACGGTCCAAATTTAAAAATATATAAAAATCGAATTTAAAAAAAAAAAAATGTTTAAAAAATTCTACAGCCAGTTCTGTACGAATTATTGATTTAATTTTTAACCCGCGCACCAAGGCTTCTATAATACGGGGAAAATATAAAATTCGAAAAATTTTGATATTTAGAAACCGAATTTTGAAAAAATACACCTTTAAAGCGGAAAGACTGGAAACTAAAAAATAGTCCACAGCTCTTTCCATGGTGACTGGGGGGTCGCTATTTTTTTAAATTAGTGTATTTCAATCACTAGAATATGAGAAAAATACGAGCCCTCCAAAATTTTATAATTAAAGAGCCCAAATTTTGAAAAATAATTTAAGTGTATAAATTCTGAAATGTTTAGAGCGATGGCCAACGGTGACTTATCACTTAGATTCTGATAAAAAAAAAAAAAAAAAAAAAAAAATTTCATCATTGCATTTAAAAAAGTAAATAATGCTAATATCTTATTTTAAAAAGAATTCAATTTAACATATTCCTGTCACATATATTACCCTGCTAACGGTTTCAGGGTTTCAGATATTTCAATCTGAATTTTACTTTTTTGATTGATGTATTCGTGTACTTCTCTTTTTTTTAAAAAAAAATAAATATATGTGAACGCTGCTGTCGTTATGAAAATTTACTAAGTGAAAGAATTTAAAGTGTGAAGGAACGAGCCGCGAAATGCAAGTGGGAATAAAGGAAAACTAAACAATTTCACCTTAATACAGAATGAAATTAGATTTTGTAACGAAATAATACAAAATTTCATTTGTAAAAACAATTTAAAAAAAATAAAACGTTAGAACTTTATGTGAAGAAAAGTATTTTGGTTAGATAAATATAGCGAAATAAATAATTGTTGTATACACACACATATATATATATATATATATATAAATATGTAATTTGTTTTTTTGTTTTCCATTTGTAAATAAGTGAGGAATGCCCGTAGCGAGAAATAAAAAATTAAAAATGTTAAAGACGCCTATCACATCGACTGCTAAATGCCCGTTGCGATTCAGGCCTAAAATAAGAACAGAACGTGTAAGCGAATAGAGAAAACAACAAAATAATATTTGATACGATATTTAAAAAAGATATGTATACATTTTTTTTTTTTTTTTGGCTTCTGTTTAGGATGATACTATGTTAAGAAAAGATATGTATACATTTTGTTTTGTTTTGTTCAATCGTTTAGATTATTCGTAAGTTAAAAAAAAAAAAAAAAGAACTATAAAAAGGTTATAAATAAAAAGATAAAAAATCGAAAAAATGGACGTCTGCCCCAGTCTAAATTGTCTGCCTACCACATCTGTTACTATCATCTAACTATTCATTCCAGCTGTGTAGGCCCTCATTTTACGATTTCATTAAATTTATTTAAAAAATTTTTAAGTTTCACGAGAATTGAACGACGCAGGATGATGAGAAATTGCACTTATTTTTTGGATTTTGCTTTGAACAACCGTAGAAAATTAGAATATTGAAAAAACGTTTCCTCAATTCGCCAATAGCAGACAAGCAATTATTCAGGCAGGACGACGTCTGCCGGGTCCGCTAGTATTAAATAAAATTTAAAAGTGAATGCTAAAATTTACATACAACGAAATTCCTGATATTGTCCTTCGACAAACAATTCGTCATTTGTGAAGCGGTGTACATCGCTTCTCATAATAATTCGATAATCCGGTTCCGGTTCAAGTACCAAGTCTGGAGCTGGTGTTAACGATTCCATTTGATCGACGCAAATTGCGGTTGTATTTGCCGGATTACACGAATCTCTTACATCATTCAAAATCTAATAAATGTAAAAAATCAAAATTGACCGAATCTAAAGATTTCAGAGAAGTTACGGTTTTTAAATAAATGAATAGAGGTACTATCGAAGTAAACGAAAATGAGGCAGTTTATAACGCAAATGTTTTAATTGAATTCGTTTTAATGATAAAATGAAAATAAAATATCTCTAAGTAAACATTAAAAATGTCAGATGGATCAGATGGACCAGGTTTATACTTCAGCTAGAAAATCATTTTCGGGATATCTTGATTCTGGCCATCATGTCTTGAAAACGTGTCAAACACATTATTTATTTTTAAAAGTCTCTTCCAGTAAATTTTATATTCTTCAATCGTCTATATTTAATCTCCTTCGTTCTTCCTTTATTCACGTACCTTACTCAGAAAATGGACCAATCAGGAGAGAGGGGTTTGTAATAAAATATGAAGATGCTTAGCTGGCGCATATTCATGTAAGGTTGATATGGAATTATAATTTGTATCGGTATACAAATAATATTAATATTTTCAATTATATGAATTATTTTTATAATAAAGTTTTATTTTAAAAATACAAAAAACAACATTGCTACCTCTTTAGATGATGTTACAAACATTTTTTTTATGAACTGTAACGGCAGTAGTTCTATCCCTAAAAACGCTTTTTTTAGGTATGCTTGGTGCCTACCACTCTCTTTGATCAGAATTGAACAAAGTATTTATCTCACCATGACCCTTATCGACATACTCGTAATCATCTTTTACAAGTTCATGATAGTAGAATACTTTTATTCATAATAATCATTTAATACGAAGGACGCTAAAAAAAAAATCCGTTTAAATTAATTTCTTTTACCCTATTTTGGAATTTAGTGTTATATGTTTTACCGGGAAAAGAAAGAGTTTACATGGGAAAAAAAAAGCTATAGAATTCAGATATTAAAAGCGGTATGAGCATTCCGTTTAAAAACTCTGCTAAGTATACAGTATCTTTTCTATATGTAATTTTATATTTTTTGTGCCGGTGATAGAATATCGTATAATGCTGAAATTATTTTACTTAGTATTACTGTTTAATATATAACCATCGGTTGAAATTTATGACGTAAAATTATTTTGATTAATATTAATGTTTAATATGATCAGTTCCATTTGAAATTGATGGTCCCCGTTTTCGATCGTTTTAGACTTTCTTCCTCAATAATGTCGCAAATTCATGTTTTTTGAACATTGCGTCAGTCTCTAATGTTTAAGATGTATAGAATGTATTTAAAGGATTCTTTTTCATTCAAAAATGCCTCTAGGTAATTTTGTAAATTTGTTTTATTAAACGGATATTCTCATCCGACATTTTTTTTTCTTTTTTTTTTTTGTTTTTATTATTATTATTATTATTATTATTATATAAATTATCTCCTTTTCAAATAATTCTTGAAATTACAAAACCTTAATAAATAAATATAAAAAAAAGACGATTACAAAATGTAAATTCTTATAGATGAAGACCGTTTGACCAATGGTTTATCCGTATCTCCTCTACATTATAAGATATCTAAAGAGAAAAAGCTATCGACTTAGATCATAACATCATATTTTTTTTTTTTTTCTTTAATATGGCGGTTATATATTCTATGGTCTTCATGGTATTATTTATAGAAAAGTATGATCCGATGAATCTGTTTCGATATTGCATTCTCTGCATTTATCATCATTTGTTATGCCCATTTTCTGTAGATACTCAGCGAAATTACCATGTCCCGACAAAAATTGGGTTAAAAAGAAATCTGGATTGAGTAATTTGTTCTTCAATCTATCCTCGATTTTGGTTAATAATCCATACGTTCGTCTGCCTGTTAATTCTTGCTCATAAGTGTTTTGCCATTCCTCCAGGTATTTCGACTTTATTTCTTTTACTTTCTGTATTACCCTTGTCCTATCACTATGGTTGTTTTTGGTTATCTTTATCTCGTTAATCATTTCCAACTGTAAATCCACTGGCATAATTCCTGATATGACATACGAAAATGTATAGGAAACCGTTCTATATGCAGATGTTAGATTTAAGATGATTTTCCTTTGTTCCATTTTAATTTTCTTTTTGTTTTTTACCGAAATGTTAGGAAAATAAATCAAGGAACCATATTCCGTTATAGATCTGAACAGCGCTAAGTAAAGAATTTTCCTATCCACAAATTTTAAACCCAAGCTTCTGTTATATATACCTACTAGTTTTGTGTAATATTTTTTAATTTTATCCATGATGTAGCCAACATGTTTACTGAAATTGAGATTTTCATCTATGTATATACCCAAATATTTCATTTCCTTGCTAAATTTAAGAGGCTTATTATTCAATTTTAATTCTTTTTCTATTTTACTTTTAATTTCGTGTTTTTTATGTTTTCTTGTTATTAATATCGAGTTAGATTTTTCCGGATTTAAATGTAGCCCAAGGTTAATGAGTTCGTTGTTAATATTGTTAATTTTCTGATTTATTTGAGGAATGTCTTCTTTATTATTTATTCCTGAAATCAATAAAATGTCATCCGCATAACTTATAAGATTTATATTATCGTAATGTCCAGTGTTGTTATGTATGTTCGCCATTGCAATATTGAAAAGAGTAGAGGTGCCAGAATGGATTATTTTAGAACACCTGCAGTGAGTGTCCTACGATAAATTATTTCATTATCCTTATCCTGGAAAATAATTTCTCTATTTTTTAAAAAGCTTTTTATTATTTCAATTAGGTTTGAATCAAATTTATTCAGTTGTAGACACTCCGTAATTTTTGACCACTTTATATTATCAAAGGCACCACTGATATCAAAACTTATTAGTAATATTAATTTATAATAACTTTTGTAGTTGTTAATGAAATGCATGACATTTCAAAATAGCTTTTTCCGTTGATTTTTTCCTTATATATCCATATTGTTGTCCATTCAGTATTAAGTTATTATCCAGTACCTCACCAATTTTATGTTTTATTATTTTTTCATAAATCTTTCCAATGTTAGAAAGTAAAGTTATCGGTCTGTCAGCTTTTGGTGAAGAGGGTTCCTTATCTGGTTTGTTTAGCAGGATAATTTTCCCTCTCTTCCATATTTCCGGAAAAGTACAGATGTTTGAATACGAATTGACTATAGTAGGTATTAATGTGATATGATGTTTGTTTAAAATTTTTATCATTTTATTAGAAATTTGATCGGTACTATTGGCCTTTTTTTATATTGCACATTTTAATTATTTTCGTAATGGTTAATTCATCTACTTTGTTTAATTTATAATTTCATATTGTATCACTTGTCCTGAGTTCATCATCCACTTTCGGAAAAAGTGCATTACTTATTAATTCATATTTTTCTTTTTCATTTATAATAATTTCCCCTGCACTATTAATTAAGGTTGGAAGGTTAAATTTTTTATGTTTCTCCGTGACAATTTTATACGGCTTGCCCCATACCGACGAGTTGGCAACTAGTTGTTTCCACGCTTCTGATTTGCTTTTGTGTCTATATCTCTTCTATATGTTGCGGTAGTTTCTTTGATTAATGTGAGCGTCTTATTTAGTTCATTATTTTTCTTTTTGTTTTTATACATGTATACTTTAATTTGGTCAGTTGTTTCACTTTTTGTTTGTATTGTTCTGATGTAGTGTTCCACCATATTTTTATCAGTTTCACTTCTTCGCTTTTATTTCTAATATTCTTTCGGATTTTATTCATGATTTCGTTCACCTGTTCATTCAGCAATAATTCACCTGTCGATTTGGCCATCTTGTTAATTTATTCGTTAAAACTTTCTTTTGTAACAAGTTCCTCAAATTTATTGTAATCAATTGTTTTGATTAGCTGATCATCTTCTTTCATTGAATTATTCTTGATTTTAAATTTAAATAGCATTAAGAATTGTTCAACATAAACAGGTACGTAAGACAAAATATTCATGCATCCTTTTTGGTCTATTTATGACATTGATGATATAATTTATTTAACGTTACATTGAAGTAATGTTTTCATGTATAAAATATTCCATTCTCCGCAGTGTGTACTGATTTTTGTTTTTTGTTTGTTTACTGAAAATCGATTTGAAAACAAGAAATACTTTTAACTACTAATATTTACCGGTAAATTTGGTGCAAAAGGCAAAAACGGTATTTGAATACTTGAAGGATCTGGAGATGTGTTTATATAGGACCCATCTTCATTAATGTAACGTAATATAGCGTACTGTTTGACATTTTTGGTCACTCCTTGTACCTGTATCCAGTATGCCCCTGGCTCTTGATTTGCTTCTATGACTATACTATATCGTTCACCTGTAATTGAAATTAAAATCGACCAAATACATATAGATATTGGATATTTGCGTTTTTATAACTGTAATGTGTTACCGTCATCATGGTCTTAAGAACCAAAACTGTTCGTCATATTTTAATGTTTTTAAATTTTTTCAACTGAATAACGTAATAAACTGAAAATAGTTTAAAAGGAAATACTGATTTCAAAATTTATTTTAAAAACTGAATGAAAATGCGCCGAAGAGAAAAAAATAATTTATCGATAAAAAATAGTATATATTTTTAAATAACATATAAAAACGAATTGGTTCTTTTCCAAGGTCTCTGTTAGGCTTTCCGAAAAAAAAACGGATTGGGCTTTTCTCGGAAGAGCACCACTCAGCCACGGATCCGAGCGTTATTTCAGAATATATCCGTTTACATGCCGTGGAATAAAAAAGAGGACACGAGGCATAACCATTAACCTCACCCGTGTAAAGGGATAATAAAATAAATGTTCCGAAAATCCAAAAAAACACAAAACAATTTGTATATTATGCTACAGGATATTAAATCAACTGTTAATCACACCTTTACCTAAGTTATTGTCTGCTTATGATAACAGAGAAAACAACGATGATGCGGATTTACCAGAGAAAAATTTCTGTCTAGATATCATCACAAGATAGCACCAGAAATATCAAATCTGCATCGGTACAAAAGGATATTACATAATAATTTTTAAACAATAACTTTTTGCAGTTGGCAGTAAATTAAAATTACAATACCCAGAAACTATTTAGTGAATATAATAACGAATCTCTTATATTCCATAAGCCAAGTATTGGAAACATCAGGAATACTTAATGCGTGTATTAATTATTATTGCAATTTGAATTCGGTTCCGGCTGCAAAAATTTTTTTTATCCGAGAATGATTCCTTATTTAACATTAAATAAAAATACTACACATTACTTTTTTTATAGAAAAATTATATTTTACTTTGCATGGAATTTGATTAAATATTTAAATAAATTCCGAGCTCGATGTAGTGTAAATATTTTGACTGGTTATCTGGATAGTAGACCAACCTAAATTGAATACTACTTTTGATTCTGCATAAAGCTGCGTATTGGTTCGGGAAAAATTTTTAGATTTCACAGCGACGAACATGTAAATTGTGAATAAGGTATATAAAATAGTTTAGGTACCGGTTCATAAAAGCGGGGAGGGAATGTCGGTTGACGCAGACGCGGTAACGTTTGCAGGGGGAGGAGGTAAGCATTATCAAATCCGCCGAACGTACAACAGCGCATGAATATAGTCAAAAATTTTAATTTCAATTTTATTTATTTTATTAGCCCCGGACACTCGTGAACAACAGAAACAATAAAAGGTGGTTATTAACGGGAATGCTGTAATCGAGGGAGCGCTCTCATGTAAACATTTTCACTGATGGTTCGAAGGGGCCTGATGGGGTTTGTGCTTCTTTTATTCTTCCAGATTATAACTTCTCTGAATCCTTCTGTCGTCCTTCTTTCTGTTCTATATTTACAGCCGAGCTAATGGCTATTTTACGTTCCATTATTTTTATCTCCTCAAATCGTCTTTCTTCCCTGTTTCTATTCATATCCGACTTCATGAGTGCTCTTCAAGCCATCTCTTCTCCTCTTTCTAATCATTCCTGTGATTTTACTATTCTCCGCATACGTTCTCTCATTCGGACTCTCTCTTCTCTCCATGGGATCCATATTGACTTTCTGTGATTTCCTGGCCATTCTGGCATCTCAGGTAATGAGATGGCTGATTCTTTGGCTCGGGTTGCTGCTTCTTCTTCTACATTCTTCTTCAAAAAAATCCCATCCTCTAATCTCTTGGCTTTGTGTAAATATTTCCATCTCAGATTTTGGTCGATATGTGCCCTTCTTCCTTTTCTAATTGACGCTCTTTTTATCCGTCCGTCCAGCCGGATCTTCCTTCAAATCCTTCGTTTCTTCTGTTTCCTTCACTTCCCCGTTCTGTTGTTGTCTCCATTGTGCGTTTGCGCTTTAACCACTCCTTGCTGCCTTCCTCACGCGTTCGCTTCTTATTATCCTCTTCCCCATGTTGTCCTCTCCATTCAAATGATGCGGTTGTAACGCCGATCACGTGTTTATTAAGTGTTCATTTCTTTCATTAGAGCGTTCGGCTCTGTATTCCCATCTGCTTGGGCTGGGGCTTCCTGCTCCTTTTTGTGCTCGTTATATCCTGTCTTTTCCTTCTACACTTATTATCCTCTCCATTGTTTCCTTCTTATTAACGATAGCTGATCGCCTCACTATATAACTTTCGTTTTCCCTTAATTATTTTTGGGTGAAGGTCTTCGTTTGACGAGCCCAATTAAAAAAATGGAGTAAGATGAGTTGTTTTTTAAAAGAAAACAATCGAATTACTCTTACCTGGTGGAAGCGGAAGTCCTGAAGAACTTGAACCTGTCGAAGAAAGTAGTGAGGAGGAGTAATTTATAATAATGTTCTGTAAAAATTTATAAAAAATAAAAAGTTTTTATAAAAAAAAAATATATATAAAAAAAATATTTATATATATATTTTTTTTATAAAGAATAAACGTTTTTATTAAAATTTAACAAAATTCTGTTTAATTTTCGATAAATATTGATGAAATCACAAAAATATCCTTTTTATACTAAAGAATAATTTTGGCCAGTTTTTTGTGTCAAATACCCCATAGTGCGTCGGTAAAAGAATTTCGATGTCTATAAAAATCAAAATAGACCGTTTTACAATGAGGAAATACACGGCCATTATCAGCAAACCAGATGAAAGCTTTCCGTTTTTCCTCATTATTATTGGAAGGACTAGAGGTAATATAATATACCTTTCGACAAGTAAGCTCAGACATTCCTTCCCACGTAAGTAACTTAAATAAAGACTTGAAAAAAGATTCAGATTGTTTTAAATCCAATCCAAGGCGACAATGGTGTAGTCATACACTACTTTAGTGTATTCAGCTAATATTCATTTGGGGGCGGGGGTCAAACTTCCAAACCTCCCAAACTTATACGTTGATAGTTGATAATGTAGTCATATAAAATTATGAATGCGGCGTAGTGGTGTCAGCGCACAGATGTGTTCAATATTTTTTCCTTAAATGGAATGAGATAAAAATGAATGATTCGAGACACCTACTGTAGTTACCTTTGCATTACGCCAGTGGATAATAGATCTATTAAAAAAAAAAACGTACTACCGTATATAAGTGAAAACTTTTTCCAAGTAGCACAGTGCCGTGATGGATCTGCAATATGAAAACAGTATTTATATTACTCGAACCACAGTAAATTAAAACTAACCGGCAGACATGAATAAAGATCCAACTTTTATCGGTCTTACCGGTCCTTCATCCATGGAAATCACAGTGAATTCGTGACCCTCGATAGTAAAAATTAGTGGTGCATTACTGCCAGATATTACCCTAAATCGGTACGTTGCTCCACGTATTACTTTAAATTCAGCAAGGGGTGTTCTCGTTTCAATTCCATTGCTCATCTAGATTAACAAATCGCGAGTAAATTAAAATGAAATGTTTTATTACGTTAATAATGATTTCAAAAATTTTTGAATAATTTTGACACTTTAATTCTATAATTTATCACCGGTTACAACTGAGGTGAACTATCTTTACTGTTATGAAAAGTGGCTTGTCACAAAAAAATGTCTCGTTCACTTACCATCAATCGCTACCGAGGGCCATACCTTATTTATATTTACCGTAGTAAATATTTCATTCGATTTGCGATTAACAGTTTCACTTCAGGTTTTTACTAAAATGAAATAGTCATATCATAATTTAACCTCCACCCGAAAAATGTATCTATGTCACTTTGTACTTCTGTACAAAACATGCAAAGGCCATCTTTTATCGCATACTTCTTCCGCCTTTCTTGGTTAAATCCGACACACACACACACACCGTATTTTTGGCTGAGGTAATGATGCGAATTACCAATATTCCCGGTATTAGTTATAGACGCTAAAGTTCTATGTAACACTGTGGTATTCGTGTGAAAACTATTCAAATCAGGGTGGGAATTCGAGTACAACGAAGTTATCCGTAGCGTAGAAAGTGATTAATTTTATACTTAAAAAATAGTTTTACCGGTGCAATGCAAATATCTGGATAAAATTTAAAAAATTATGAAAGAGATATGAATTTTTAAACACATATTTATGCGGAATACAGAATAAACATATTTGAAGTTAAGTTTTTTGTTACGTACTACATACGACCCGTGCCCATTAATTAAGAACGTGTCCGGCATCATTCCGATTTCAGTTGTCATCTTATTATAGCCGGGAATTTTATTACTGAACGGTGTATGTCCCCATTCCGCGATGAATAACGTGTGCGAATATAAATCAAACTGGTACAAATTTGAATTTGGTTCCAGCTGCTGAGAACAACGTACAATGATTGGTCCTTGAAGACCATCATACATCTGTGCAACTGAAAACATTATCCACAATAATGATTATTGATATTGAAAATAATAATAAACGGAAAAATAATATTTGATTGTTAGTCTAAATTATGCGCTGAATCGAAAAATATTTCTCGTTGATTTTCGAATACGCTTTTAAATGTCATTAAAGGATGAACAAGTAACGATGCGGGTAGCTGAGAAATATTTAATTTTACACGTTTCAAAATAGAAAATATTTCCACGCCCAGCTATTATTTCCTTTCTTTCCTTTCATTCAACCGATTGTGAACACCGAAGTTTAATGAAATAATAATTATTGCAAATGTAAGGGACATGTACAGCAAATTGGTGGTTTCAATGTGAAATGGAATTCATATTAAGAAACTCTGATGTGAGAACACTTCTTTAGTGCGCGGTGGCTGATAATACTCAGTATACCTAATTGAGGTACTAAAAATAACGTCAAAAGATTGAATAAATATTTGACTTAGCAAAAAGGCTGTTTTCGAAATCAATTTAAATTGTTCCGCTCATAGTACCTCGTCTAAAAAAGTGGTCGTTTTTCAAAAGGTATTAGGAATGAGTGAAAAAATATTTTCCACCAAATTTTTACTTTTACAACAAATAGGGTGCGAAAATCGACGATAACCCCATTATTGATTACGATAAAAACTGGGCGTATATTTAGTTTTCCTTATGAACCAGTGTGGTTAAAAGAGAAAAAAAGCATCGGTTCGCCTTTTGTATCCGGAAATTTGCAAAGTATTCTGCACGATAATTACAGATCAAATAAGTAATCAAATAAGTGACACTAATTTATTAGCAATAATATCCTTATTGTCTAATTTCAGAAATATATTTTAAAAATATACACTCAACATTCTTAAAAATTTAATTCGTAGCATAACAATCAGTACCATAAAATCATCTGAATTAGTTTTATTTAATGTTTCACAGGCAATTAAATTAAATAAAAATAAATCTTATAAGGTACGCTTGCGAACCATCAGAAATTATTTCTCGTTTGTACAGGAACATGAAAAAAACTCTCTTCTTGGTTGCAGAGAGCAATCTTTCAAATTGCCACCAAATCGAATGTTGAATCTTGGTAACTCTCAATGCATCCGTCGAAAAAAAGAAAAAAATTCTCAGCCCACAATAGATTGCTATATATGTCTGTGTTGCACCATTATTTCTTTCACTACATGTATATTTTGTAACGCAGTAGTTGTACTTTCCGTTAAGCACACTCTCAAAAATTGAAGTCGATTTACTAGAATTGTGGACGAACAGCTGCACATTCTCTATAAACAATGGAAAGAATTATAATTTTTTATATTAGGAATTTCAAGTTAATAAAGTTTATGTATGCGTTATCATTATTTCTATTAATGGTGGCATTAATCTTAAATGAATTGTCACTTTCTTTCTTTTTTATTTTACGTGCTATATACAGCAACTTCGGCTAGAGACACCGCAAGAAATTACAAAATTACGGATTGTCACTTTAAATTTCATAATATAAGTTGCAGTTATTAAACAAATATATTATTCGAAGAAAAAAACACCTGCAAATTCGCTTGTGTTTAATCACTTCATGTTCGAGCAGTTCTCACTTTTCTTGTTATCAATAACCTAACAAACATTTTATTACAACTCCTTTGCTCAGCGCGTCATAATGACACTTTTGCATTTATGCATGACATGCGAGCATGTGTAACTAGGGGGAAAAAAACGATGAATATCATTAAGGTTTTTGATAGCATTAACATAAACTAACGTTACTGCTAAAGAATCTGATTATAGGTAATAATTAATTAAGAAATTTTATCAAAAGAGCTAAAAACGGGTGCAATAAAATCAATTTACGAAATTGGAGATAGAGAACACCGTGGAAATCGTAGACTAATTACACTAGTATCAGTTTTAGCAAAAGTTACTGATATTTATCTAGGCAAGCATTTGACAAATTATCTGGAAGTTAAAATCATTTATTAAACGAGTATCAGTTTGATTTCAGCGGCGGCAAGTCAGCTACAGCGCTTCTTAGATCACTTATGTTAGGTATTAACTAAAGAGCTGACGGATGAATAGTTTCCGTTTGTTTTCTAAACCTTATCAAAGCCCATGATTTACATATCCGAACTATATAGTAATTAAAGGAATGGACAAAATAAGAATAAAAGGAAAGTATTTAAATTGGCTTAGAAATTATTTAAGTGAAAGGGAATTTTTGCTATAGATTGGAAATTAATACAGCAAAATAAGGGAACCATGAATTGTGGTGGAGGGGACAAGGAACGATTTTAGCCCCCAATACTGATTTTAATTGATATAAATTCACTACATAGATATATTAAGAATTCCAAATTATATGCATACGTAGATGATACCAGAATTAATGGCTGGACATTCGAATGTGGAAATCGCAAAAAGAATGCTTCAAAAAGATCTGAATAATGTACGTAAATGGGGGATCATGATGGAAAATTATTGATCGATGCTAATAAAATAAAAGTAACATGCATAAGAACTCTGAATGACTTTTTAGAAATTGCCAACGAATTAAAATTTCCCGGTTTAATTTTCGATAAAACAGGGAGTTCTCACAATGATAATATCGCAGTAAAAATTAAACAATCTATACCGGTGGTACATAAAGTAAAACAATTTATGACGCATTTAATTCTAAAATTAAATTTTGACTCATTGATAGCGTCTTGAGTTAAATACGAAATTTAAATTTGCGGAGACGCAAAAAATAAAGAATTAAGAAAATCAGCAGATTGCATAACACAGGATATAACAAAAAAAAAAAAAAAAAAAAAAAGAGGCTCTTATAGGACTAGGAATTATGATAAAATCTGTTAAATACGTTCAAGAAGTTAAAATAGACTACGTGGATGAAAAAGTAGCAGAAAGTATACCGAAGGAAACTGAAGAAGAAAGAAATTTAAATGGATGGAAGAGCGAAATAAAAATATGGACGATGTGCGGTATAAAAAATAATAATGATAATAGTTTCTGATTCTTTCGTTGTTGCACTTTGATTGTCTTCCTTGCTTGTAGTTAAGTAATTCCATTTTGCTTGTTTCTCACGTGTGTGTCTATACATAGTTTAATCTAAGATTTAGAAGGTTGTTGTGAGAGTGGTCTGTTCTAGTAGGTGAATATATAAATAACGTATTATAATTTAGTCTCATAAAACTTAATCTAAATCGTATTCTGTTAGATATAATTACGATTAAGCTGATGTAATTCCTATAAATAAATGATATAATTATGTGCTGGAAACCCGCAGATAAAATTATGTATTTTCCTAATACTAAGATACTCATATGCATGCGGTGAGCAGTAGCGCATGCAGAGGAAAACAAGTACGCATACGTTCGATCATTTTTATATTTCGTGTTTTGGATCTATAGCCTGACCTTAAAAGTTCGTGCCCAGACTTAATCATTTTCTAGTGCTAATAGTAACAATAATATACATATATAATTTGTATAAAATATTCACAAATCATAAAAATAATATATAGAGCAGTTCATTTTGCAAGATGAACTACACGTTTTCTCGTTAGTTTTCCATTGATACACGTACATTCATGAGAATGCCAAAAAAAGTCGCCGAATTGACTGGCTCGGAAACTGTATCGAAACGTTTGGCCTTCCACAATAGGACATTGAGTAAGGTAAGTTGCTCCATCGAAATATGGTGTACCGTACATATGAAATCCATGCCAGTGAATCGATGTTTGTTGAGCGGCGATTTTATTTATTATATCTACTACTATTTGATCTCCTTGACAAGTCTTTCATGGGAAAAAAAAATGAAGTTTTTCTAAAAATTTAAACTAAAATTTAATTACATTCTAACGATAAATGTTGTGTGTATAATTTTAAATTATACTTCAGCACTTGGTGGTACATAAAAATAATTAATTTAGCGATAAATGATAGCGCTGATAGTGTAAAATGACTACGAATAAGTATTTAACATTGAAGTGCACTTAGCGTTTAAAGTGTTAATGTTTTGATCCGAAAAATTCTCTTATAGATATGCCCGTAGGTTTATTGTTCAGGTCAAAATTTTGATGAATCTATAACGCATCGACAACGAATCAGATTTAATCTTTTGGCAATTGCAACCGGTAATAAAAAATTGTTTGATCTTGAATACGCCCCGTTGGGATATCGGAAATGAATTTAGTTTCAGAGATATTAATAAGATTACTCTGTTGTTCTTAATGGACGCTCCCTTTTTTACGGCCAGCTCTTGACGTCTCCCTAATCCCTATAACGCTTCCTTTATCCTTTCCTTTCCTTCTCTTGATACGGTCAGATATTGTTAGGAGAAAGGAACAAATAATAGCAACAATCTGTGGAGAGGGAAAGGATAGGACATAAGAGGCGCAATATGGAGTAGGAAGACCGAGTATCAATAAAATGGAATAGAAAGCCCGAATACTACGCAAAAAGAGATGAACACTTAATAAACATATGGTCCGAATCGTAAACATGCTCTTCGTTTGAAAGGTTAATATGGAGAGGCAACCAACGAAAAACGAAAACGGGAGGAAGATAATAAAGTATGACTTAAGAGCGCAAACGAATAATGGAGACAACAACTACGGATTGGCAGGAAGACTAGGTTGAATAGACAGATAAAAAGAACAATTGTTAGAGAAAGAGGACGATAGATAAAACTTGAGTGTAAAGCGCCCCACCCTAATAAAAAAAAAAAAAAAAAAAAGGAAATGTACATATTCGACCAAAACTTAAGATGAAAACCTTTGCAGGGCGGAAGAAGATTAGACGATGGGACTTTTTTAATGAAGAGGTGAGGAAAGGCAGCAACCCGAGCCAAGGAGCAGACCGCTTCATGATTGAAGATGCCCGAATGACTAGGAACTCACGGCAAATTAATTTGAATGGAATGAAAAGAAGAAAGAACGTGGATAAGTGAGCGCATGCGGAGTATGATAAAATCACAAGAATGATCAGATGGGGGAGAACAAATGGCCTGAAGGGCGGTTATGGAATCAGATATAATCAAGAATTTAGAGGAAAAGTGATTGAAGTAAATGAAAAAAAATGGAACGTAAGATAATCATTAATTCGTTAACGGATACAGAAAGGAGGCAGACGAAACGATTTTGAAAAGCCAAAATCTAAAAGGATGAAAGAAGCACCAACATCACCCGGGCTCTCGGTTGCATGCTAAGGAAATTGAGAATTAATTAAATTGTGGAATTCCAGTCTAATTAGGGCCTGAGGAAGAAATTTTGGAGAGCGTAAGTACAGTAAACATATTTGGAGAATGGCAGAGATCGGCAAAATTAAAAGAAAAATAAGGGAGAATAACAGAGGACATTACGTAAGGACAAAACGAACTGAGCCGACGAGAGATGAGCGATAAAATAGGGGTTTTTCTAGATACGAAACGCCAGTTCCTAGAAATGGAAATATAGGAATGGACAAGAGTAGAGGACGTGAGTGGAAGACGCAAAAAAAAAAAAACGATGGCCCAAATAAGATCTGCGAAAAGAAAGAAGTGGTGTATTAGATTCGGCAATGACTGCTGGAACTGAAGAGGATCTAAGAGCACTAAGGCATAGACAAAGGGAAGAATTTTGGATCACCTGCAATTTAGAGAGTCGGGACTTTGAGGCATTACCATAGAGAAATGAATAGTAATCAAATTGTGAACGGATGGTAGATTTCAAAATTTGTTAGAGTCGCGATGACTTCCCGTGGACATCGATTGAAAAGTAAAAACGATGGATAATTATTTAATGATTGAAATCTGATTTTACGCTTAAAAATAATAATAAGATGCTTATTTTTAAAGTTACATTATCATTAACATAATCAGCTGGTCGTACAGAAGGTGCGTATTTAAAAAAAAGTAAAATATGTTTTACGATGATATTAGATTTTACCATAATAGCGAGAGAGCATAAACATCTATTAGCGGTTAAAGCAGGTCGTTCCAAGCCGTCTGCTGGGACACAGTGCATATTGTAACACGCGTTTATGTCTTGTGGACAACCGTCGCAGGCTCTAAATAGTAATTAACACGTACACGCTAATTTAATTGTAATAAAGTAAGAAATATGCGACACACTTAAACATGTTGAAAATAACAGATTCGTGATTGCCAAAGTGCACTTAATTTCTCATAACTTTTCAAACTAGCAGTAGTTGTACAGTTTAAAACGTGCATCGTTTAAGCCTGACGTGAAGATTCGTAAGTATAATAAAAGTACGCGATACAAAGAAGTGAAATGATTCTACTTATTATACATGTAAGTGAAGGTGTCTCTTTAGGATGATACTATTATTGTTTGTATTAGTAATAATTTTCTGTCTTTTTTACAGAGTAAATGACATTTTATTAAATTGGATTTTACATTATTTATTTTTTTTTCACAGCTATTAACCCGTGGCTAAATTTCTATGCATCGATTCACTCTTCTCTTGTTTCGAATATAAGTACTTAGGATGCGTGTTGGAATCAAAGTTCACTGCGAAAAACATATAGAATATATTAACAATAAACTCTGTAAACGAATTGCTCTGTTTAAAATACCAGGTAATATTAGTTGGGTTAGTGATCCATGGACCTTTTTATTCTATATTAAGAATATATTAGAAGTGTTGTTGATTACGGTTCGTTCTTTTTCAGCAACTGCTCAGCTAATAATTGAAATAAACTGAACATACCGGAACATATTCTTTACGTTAAAAATAAATGCTCAAAACAATCCGGGAGAAAAGAAATATTGAACGATGCCGCTCCGAAACGATTAAAATAAACGCGAATGAAAAAACAAAAAGAAATTATATTTTTCGCAACAGCAGGGCGTGAGTAATCAATAAAAGGAACGTAAAGCTAGCCCTGACAAGAGCTGTTCCAAATAAGACGACGGTTGATCGAAAGAATTGACATAAAAACCGCGAAAGAAACTTGTAAAACGGAAATAGGTAATAAACAATTAGTAGGAATGATTTTAAGGGGAAAGGAAACGAATAATTAAAACTACCAATAAAATTAACAAATGCGCAATTATTAAAACGGACGAACTATGCAATGGCAACGGTAATAGCGGGAACGTATTCAATATTGCGACGGATACCAATACAGATAATCGGAACAGATAACGAATTATCACGGAACAATGAAGGAGAATTACCAAAACTTAAAAGTAAAAATTAACCGAAATAAATAACCATTGAAAATAAATGAAATATTTGAAAATATAATTAAACGGTAATAAAATAAATAAAACGATTTTAATTGAAAGAAAATAAATAAATAATTTTTTCGTAATAATGCAAATCTTCATTTAACCATTAGCCCCCTGAGGATGAACTGCCACGTTCAGTAATTGAAGCGGAACAACAGAACTGGACATATAATTTTCATTAAATCTCCATTCACAAAATCACGATGGTTCGAACATTCCTTCGTTAATGTGGAAATGTTTTCCTGATTTTTCTAAGTTTGCATCGGAAAGGTTTCGTAGAGAATCATAAGCACGTTAATCGACTAAAGTAAGTAAGTAAAAAGTCACAATGTCTAATCCTACTTGCGGATGATCAGGAATGTTCTGAAAATGATGAACTAAAAATCCTCAAAAGAAAAGGAATGTACAATTTGTTATAAACTATAATGCTCTTATATTTTAATTTTAGTGTACCTCATATGTAATAATGTTGCATTCGCTACTCCATCAATAGATGCTGGTAACGTCTTACATGCTTTTATACATTCTTTAATTAATGTTACTTTCGGTATGTTGTATTTCTCGTATTCCTAGACAAGGTGCGCGACAGTGAACCCGGCTGCGTACATTTGTCACACTGATCACTATCAACTAAACTTGACCACGTACGAAACCTGATCAGTAAACATTGTAACAATGTAGTCCCGATTTGCATTTTTATTTTGGTAATCCATGAATTTATACTTTGAGAGTGTTCATCATCGTGTGGTATGCTGTGCCCGTTTTCATATTTTTCCCTCTGTGAAAGTTTTTCCCGTCTTCAACCATATTCTTTTTAATTTTAGGAAGGTAAGCTGCAGCAATTCTATTCTCAATCTATCATTCCCCGGGTAATGATTTTTGTCAGTTTATTTGTTATTCAGTTTCCGGTTAGTGCCATATGTCTAAATATCCACTTAAAAACCTTGTTAGCTCCTATTTTACTCATCTTATGTAATCATTTTTATTTTATTTTAATTACTCGGTATTCAGTATTATCACATGCATAGTTTACTATTATTTATTGTACATAAAAATGTATGGAGAAAAAAGAAATTCATTTTTTGAAATGCCCTCCCATCGAACAATATGAATCCAGTGAATAATGTGTCTTACGCTGATAAAGTCGAAAATAAAATTGCTCCCATCATGGAATTTCCGCGACTATTTAAGGAACAAGGCATGGTTTTCAACTGCATTAAGGATTACCGCATCAGGCATTACTTAGTTTCCCTCACTAAAGTCATCATAGATCCGAAAATTATAGTAGCAGTTTCTACGGTTAGCAAAAATCGAATGATTGTTCGCCTCAAAATGAAGAATCTGATCGACGATTTCTTCATCAACCACGGTGAATTTGAGATAGAATCAAATTTCATAAAATGTCGGAGATTGGCCACTCCTATGAAAAAAAATCATCATGTCCCATGTTAACCCTCTCATACCAAATGACATCCTTGAGGAATGTATCAAGACGGATTTGAAGCTTGAATTAGGCTCCACAGTAACGTACTTGAGATTAAACTCCCACCACCAGATTTTCGGTCGTATAGTTAGTTAGCGTCGCCGCTTCTTTACAACCACAGAAATCAGTAAGGATAAACTCCAAAGGTACTCTTTAATTCAGTATAACGAAAAAAAACCGTTGCATCTTCTTTACATGTGACGAATTCTCATGCTTCAAGTGTTACAAATGAGGTGACAGAGCCGAAGAGTGCACTAACGAGGGAGCTGAACTACAGGGAGATTACGTGAAAGTTAACCAATTGGAAACTGATTCACCAGACACAGCACAATCTGCATCTTTCTTTCTATCAACTCTATCAAAGCCCTCGGAAGCGCATAATTCACCGCATTATCAGTCTACAAGCAACAGTATCGATGCCGATTCTTTTCTTCCTCTACGAATCGATGTGGCAAAGCGGCCCCTATCACAGAGCTCGTTTATCTCGTTCTCATCCTAAGAATGTAATCTCGATAGATCATTCCGGTAGCTACAGGAAATCCGAAAAAAAGAAACTCAAAACTGACGTTTCAGGAAATAACCAATCAAACAATGAAATCGAAAGGGCCGGAAAGACGAGTAACTCAGATTCAGAATCGGTTGATGCGCCCCTTGTGAAGAAGTAACGTCACTCAAGACAATTTTCGACCTACTCAAAATTCACATATGCTCAAATTCGCACAGGTATCAATTCAGTTTCACAAATTTTAAGTCATTCGGTAAATTGGTAGGAGGACCAAACGCCCAAAATGCCATACAAGTAATGGAAGATTTCAAGGTCACAAACAAGCGGGCTCTCATCAAAATGCTTCAGGAAAATTACCCCTTTTAGCTCATAAAAGAACGAAAATTCGATGTCCCTTTGAAAATAGTCGCCGAGTGAAAATGTTCTTTCAAAATTATATCCAATTCGGACAAAATATCAGGTAGTTAACGGAAAACACCGCCATTTCCGAAATGATTTCTCTCCTTACGTCCCCGTAATGCTAATTCAAATTTTCCGAAAAATTATACACAGTTAATTATATTCAAGATGTACCTGTTTTGCAATGGCATACATGATCATTGTGTCTTACTATCGTTTTCCTATAAACGCTATCTAACTGAACGATAATATTTCATAAGCTTAGCAATGCTAACTCAGTAGAACTGTTCGCATGCATTTTTGAGAGTACCGTTTTTTTTGCTCTCGCCTCATATAAATATTTCAAATCCGAAAAAACCGAATCTAGAGACCAAGATTTTTCAGATGTACTATTAGAAAAAAACAAAACACACGGCTAGTAAACAATTTGATACATTACAGCCAGAAATCCTCGAAAACGAATTATAAACATCTTAATTATAATATCAACTACATTCACCATTACACACTCTAAATTTACATATGCACAGTTTAATTTCGATGTCAGTTTAGCTAATGTTTTTGTTTTAATTTTCATATGGTCGTCAAGGTCATTATGATGGATTTAGTCCTACTTCGATCATAAAAATACGCATCTTCATTTCTAGTGCAGAAACCCTGGTAACATTATGGTTTTTTAAGAATTCCGGTAGGTCTAAATCGAATTATTCGCACCAGCTATAAGCAGGATATGAAAACATTATACCCCGTTCTGAACCACGGGGAGCAGAATTTAGATCGACAGATTTATACTCGTATTATAAGTGACTACTAGCGCGGCTAATTTATTTCTGTGCCAAACGCGTTCTTATGTAAAATTACATTCTACAAAATTACAGGAGAACACTTGGTGGGGTAAAGATCCATAAACCTCCATAAACCACCCGCTACGCAGCGCCACTGCTTGTTAGTGGAAATGGTACACAAGTGTGTATCAAATTAAAGCCCTTGCGGATAAATATATCGCTGAAAAAATACAATTCTTAGTCAAAAAACACCTGTTTCCTTTAAAAGTATAAGAAAACAACGTTGCAGTAATCATTAGAGTTCCAGAAGGCTGAAGAAAAGATAATATTTTCCAATTTGATTTAACCATCTCTGGAGATAATAAAAACGATACAGGATTTTGCTAACGAACAAGTCCTCTGCAGTTCAAGTCGATATTCAGGCTAAAGAATCTATAAATGACTATAATATGACTGTTCTTGATTAGAAAAAAAAATAGGAAGATAAATGAATTCGCATTTGAAGCGATAAAGTTTTCAATTGATGGAAAATATACATCGGAGGTGTTTTAAAAATAAAAATTATAACCTTTTGGTAGCAATCAAAATTTTAGTTTTATTTTAAAACAAAAACTATAATAAAATATTACCGTATACAACTGGAGCAAACTGAGCAGTCTTGGCGGGGAATGCTGGTACAATAAATAATATAATTAGTAACTTAAAAGTACAATGAAATGATGCCATTTTACGCGATCAAAAACGTCTATTGTACCAATGGAAGCAGATTAATACTGAAGTTCATTTTATGAAACAATATTAATAACGTAACTTTTTTATATTTACCTATTATTTACATAACTGTTAATGATAATTTATCGTTATCTGCGAAGTACATGAAACGGTCGTTTGAATATATTCACGATCAATAACACGACCTTTTATATTTCGGCGGGAATTATTATTTCATTTTTAATTTGCTTAAACAACTGTCCGTACCATGAATTTCACAAAATAATTTTCTCCCACTTTCTGTATTACATCTAACGGTTATTTATGCTCTATTAAATGCATCCTTTTTATACTTTACATTAACAATCAGAGCAATCTGATTCATAGTGTATGTCTACAAAAAAATGAGTACAAATTATCAGCTGAGAAAATAAAAATTCCGCACTGTTGAACGTTGCACTGACACATGTATACAACTCTGCAGCTTACATTTACAAAAACTCCCGAAGATGTACATCGGTTTATTGGCGAAAATAGTGCAATGCAGATCTTTGTACGCTGTTTAGATCACATACGATGGAAATAATTATCATTAGGTGTAGGTGATGAGTTATGCGACTAAACTAGTGGGATGTTTTATTATTTAAGCGGCAACCATACTGTTTGTTCTATTAGTCGAAATTAACGTGCATATAAATTGTTAATATGTATTGTACTTCTTACGTTTGTTCGTGCATTATACAAATAAATATATAATAGTTACCTTAGCTCTCATCAAGTCGGTTGACTTGTCGGGGGATTCCCAAAATAAATACACATGAGTATATTTATTTAATAAATAAATATTACATACTTACTTTCTATAACTTATCATTATTCATCTATAACTATTTAAGCGTAAACCATTTACTATCTATCTCTCACATTTCATCAGAAACAAAGTAAGCCTTAAGTGACGTACCCATATTAACTTTTACCGACTAACTTATATATATATATATATATTCAATATACACTCACATATATAAAATTTAATATAATGCTTATATTTGTTTTAAAATAAATTCTAGCAAAATTTCTTTTATTTTATTTTTACTTGTTTTATTATTGTTTTGCTGTAATATATTATTTATATCCGTACATTATTAAATAACTTTGTTAAAACCAGTTGTTGTAGTTTGTCTTCATGTTTATTAGCGTGTCTTTAGCAGTGAATAAATGGCGACTCTGGCGACTCTGTGACGTCACAACCCCAATTCCTGTCCCGGAGGCGAAAAGTCACCTAAGTATTTTATTCGGGAGGCAAAAATTCACCCAATTTTTTATTCCGATGCCGAAAATTCACCCAAGTTTCCCCCGATTTCCCCCAATTTTCCTCAAATTTTTCCACATTTTTTGCAAATTTCCTCCAAATTTCACCCTACAGGTCCCGCTCGTTTCCGATAAACCGAACCGATTATAAATTAACCCAAGTATAATATTTAAAGCCTGAAACTAACCCAAGTCCCCGCTCTTCCCTCTCGCCCACAGCGATACCGCGATTTTTCAAAATTCTACGTGTAAGTATAAAAATTCCGAAATTAACCAAAGTATAATATTTAAAGCAGGAAAGTAACCCAAGCCCTGATCGCCCTCCTAGCATACTTAGAAGGCGCACGCGCCGTTCCCGCGCACTCGTCCATCGTTCGTGATACCGCGATTTTCCAAAATTCTGCGAGTAAGTATAAAAATTCCGAAATTAACCAAAGTATAATATTTAAAGCCCGAAACTAACCCAAGTCCCCACTCTTCCCTCCCGCCCACAGCGTTACCGCAATTTTTTCAAAATTTAGGGCCTAAGTATGAAAATTCCAAAATGTTACCCCAATATATTATTTAAAGTGTAAATCTAACCCATCGTCCCCGTTCACACCTCACACACGTACATTTCGTTCCCGCGCACGCTCCATCAGCCGCCGCGAAAGCGCGCGCGCCGATTACGCGCATATATCTAACACAGTGTTATTCTCGGCGAATGCGCACAGTCCGATCCCGCGCACACGCTCCTCTCGATAGTTTCACTATCGTTTATAATAATTTTTCAAAGCCTATGTATTATAGAATTAGTGCAAGTATATTTATTATTTTTTCTCACTTACGATTATTTTTCCGTCCGTAAGTATTATAAAATTAGTCTAAGTATATTTCTCATTTTCTACGGTTCCAAAAATTTTTCCTTATTCTCCGATCGTTACAAAAACGCACTGACTAGTGATGGGCAACTTCGCAATATTTCATTCGAATTATTCGATTGTTCGATAACTTCGATAACTTCGAATGCATTCGATTGTTCCACAGTTGCATTCGAAATGTTATTTCATTCGTATAATTCATTCGTATAATTCATTCGTATTCACAAAAATCATTCGTATAATTCATTCGTATTCACAAAAATCATTCGAATTAAAATCATTCGAATCAAAATCATTCGAATCAAAATCATTCGAATCAAAATCATTCGAATTAAAATCATTCGAATCAAAATTATTTGAATCAAAATCATTTGAATCAAAATCATTTGAATTAAAATCATTCGAATCAAAATCATTCGATTGTTTTTTTTGACGATTGTTTCGATTGTAAAAACATTTCAAAATCACACATCACTAGCACTGACAGATCACATGCTTATATCTATCATAACGTTAGCCGTTGCGAAAGCGAACCTTTCGATCCCGTGCACACTCTGCTCTCGTAAGTTTCCCTATCGTTCATAATAATTTTTCCAAGCCTCAGTAATATAGAATTAGTCTAAGATTTTTTTTTATTTTTTTATTTTTACACACTCGCTTCAACCATCGCTTTCCGAATTTTAGCATTTATCATATTATATGACATGTACAATAAATTAACAGATTCCATATTGGAGTGTAAAGAAAACTATTTTAAAAAATCTCTGAAATAAAAAATAATATAAAGAAAAAGAAGATTGTGAATCAAAGAAAGAAAAAAAACAAAAAACAGTGATTCTTCATGATATTTTTACTCCCCACCCTGGGGATATTTATTTTTTGTAGAAGTTAAATATTGTTGTAAAAGCAAGTATGATGTTATTTTGTATATTATAGGGTGAAAAAAAAAAAAGAATTAATAATACGTTAATCATTGATTTAAAAATTATATTATCATACATTTCCAGCATCCGATATTTGCATGCGCTTGTATAGAAAGCGTGTATACACATATACACGAATAAAATATAATACATCCATGGTAACTTGCATATTTCTGCTGTTGTCTAAAACCGTTAGAATATTAGGTAAAAGATTGAGTAAGATAAATACGATTTATTTTCCATAACATATTGTTTAAAGAAACAAAAATAAAAAATAAAATAACGTGATCGATTTAATTTGAATTTAGCAATATTTTTAGAACTAACATGAATTTTTTGTAAAACGCGAACGAAAAAAGAGAAAGAAAACAACGGTAAAATTTGTTAGTTTTACGGATAAATCAGTATAGTTGTATTTAACAATGCCTATGCAGTTAATAATCTTTTGTCATTCATTTAACTGTGCGCTCACACACATGCCCACATACACGTATACCGGTCTTAATGGTATGTGTATTATCAACTATCCCATTCATCCAGTTTTAAAGCTAATTTTCGGTTTTTTTTTGTAAAACTGCCTCGAAAAGGATGCTAACGGATATTTCATGTCTACCACTGCAGTGCAGTTCTGCAATAATAAAGGTACATAATTTATCTCACTCTCACTCTCTTATTCTATAAGCGGATCTCTACCTGTCGTTGCGATTCAACGGTTGTTTCTTATTAGCCATTTCGCACATTTCAAGCATACATACACACACATGTTCACACATATTCACACATATTTACTCACCCTTACGCGCATGCAGTGTCGATACATGATCTGCAGGTGCTTCTATAATGATGAAGACTATTCGTAGACGTTTGTGTTGATTTCGAAATATTTTCGTATTGAAAAATTTTAAATGTAAAAAATGAAAAATCTTAGAACGAAACATTGCATAAAAATTTCCTTCGTAATCTGTATTCCAAATAATAAGACTCGTACGTTTTCATCAACTCCCTCCCTCACATGTAAAAATTTAGCTTTTTATTTTCTCTCTCTGTTGTATCAGTCTATTTAAACGATACGAATAATAATGAAAAATACTTTTTTTTAAAATAATAAGTGTAAACTGAACATGTTACGAAAATTTCCATCAATGTTTGAAATCTATGTATCAGGTTTTGACCGTTTTTTCAAATAAAGTCGTAGATTTACCATTCATATCGAGGAAAAAATAAAAAAAATAATTTTTTTCATACTTGTATATGTAAGCACACGCATGCATATGCTGAGAGAAAAAGAAAAAGATTATTTAATTTAAATAAACAGTTACATAAATTGATTCGATTTCATCCATACAACATATTAATTAAAATAGAATGAAATAATAAATGATGTGTTCCGTACTATAATAATGACTGCGGTGTATCTAAATAATTTTAAAGTAATTATATGACCATGAAATAAAATAAAATGTAGGAAATGTATGTATATTATTACATATTAAATTTCCATACCTATATACATACATTATAATTTATGTGAAACAATGTAAAAGATTTTGAAATAATAAAAATAAAAATGCGAGTAAAAGAAAATATATGGTTGTATTTCACATATTATACATACTGCGACAGTTGACTTTGGTACATTGAAGGGTAATTGTTATGTTCATATTCAACTTTCGTAGGATCTAGACAACTCCTTCTCTCAAATTCCGCGTCTTTTATTGAATTTTTAATCCGTATGAATTGAATGTTGACAGTCGTCGCAATCTTTTACTTTGACACAATTTCGAGTACTCCTGCGTAATGTATCACCGTCGATATAATATTCTTTATCATGTTCGTGATCGTAGCATGGTAGAAATGATTTTATCGTATCATCCTGTTTTAATCTGTCCGGTAAAAATATATAAATGTCCCCGATGCAACTTGGAAATAATGTAATTATCATTTCTTTGGTGGCTGTAATGAATAGCTGGCTTAAATCATTTATATTGAGATTGTTCATAAGCTTCAGTGGACGGATAACGTGATCGTGCCATGTCTTCATCACCGTAACATTTTTCACCGCACAATGAAAAATATCATTCTCATAATGGTGCTTACAAGTTACTAGATTGTTTATACCAGAGTATTCTTGATATAAATCATCAATACTAGGTACTCGAAAGACTTTCTCCATATTAACGAGTTCGTAGTCTAAGTCACGCAACAATTCAGACTTTTCGTTAAGTTCCCATGATATAAGTTTTGCATATGTGGTTAAAATATATACGCGAGCCTTCGGTTTTTCGGACAATATTGTGAATATATCACGTGCCATGAATATTTCTTCCCGACAGGGAAATAATGAGGGGTTTTTTAAGTAATGACTCACGGAAGAGCATTGTAAATGAGGCATTTTTGATGCAGACCATGCTCTGCTTGGCTTGTATAGCGTATGTAAATACCTCCCGCCAGACATCTCAATCATCACTAGTTCGGTTACTAGAAAACCATAATCAGAATCCTTATGGAAGCTGAAATCTACAAAATATTCCGCTATATCCATCTGATCTGACAATAATATTGGACCAACGATTTTATGTGTAGAAGATGTTGATTCTGTTGAAGAATAACCATCATCTGATTGCGGTAATTGAAGTGACGAAGACGTATGCGAGTCGCTATCACTTGCAAATAAATTCTGAATAAATTCAGCGTGCTTAATTGATTTTGAGTTGTTGCTTACGTTAATTATATTAGCGTTCATGATTGAATAATATGTATTTCAAACTTTTCACTAAAAAAAAGACAGAGAAAAAGAAAGAGAAAAAGAAAAGATAAAAGACAGAAAAAAATGATAGAGAAAAAAAGAGAAAAAACGTAGGAAATTATTTTCTTTAACGTTGACGTAAATTTTTTAATAATGCGTGAACACAGATTCGACAAAATATACATGTTTAACATAAAACTAATACTGACCGCTTGAATGATTCCGTTCGATAGTCTATCTCATTAGCTACCTTTGAATCGGTTGTGGCAGTGGAAATGTTACGTCAGAAAAATGTTGTTCCGTCGGAGAAAGCTGAATATATTTGTATACAAACAAAGTAATCGAGGACTTTGAGTGTATGCGCATATGTGAGGGAGTATGAAAAATATTCTTGTACCGAATAATGGGAAATAGCGTGCGAGCAATGTACAAGTGGTCTTGAAGGTATGCGAGTCATGCAGGTAAAGGTTGTTGCGACGACGAGATGTATACCTGCAGAGTTTATCGATTCTTGGAAAAGAGGGATTGACGTTTGAAAAAATAATGTCTTGAAACGATCGAAAAAATGATGTTTGTAGCGAACGATTAATATTAAAAATAATTGTGATGTTAATAAATATTTTTTATTGATTGGAGATTTTTCTTTCTCGAAAGGTTAAAATTATTTTTGACAATGTTAAGTGTATATGATGACATGACTGTGTAGGAAAAAGTAATACCGGGAGAAAAAAAATAAAGATTGTTAATAAAAATTAGACATATAGAACTGCATGTGGTGCATGTGCGAGACCAATGTGATATGCTATTGTGGCTAACGTTGAAAAATGTTCATGATCAATAGGGAAATTCGTGATAGAAGATATGTGCGTGGGAATGCGCGGTACGCTTTCGAGTGAACCATTGATTAATTTTTAGAATCGATAAAATAAATAAAGATTACGAAAGATCGGTAATTTTAGCTGAGAGGGGCGGGAGTAGAAAGAATAAATTTTTAGGATAGAAAAAAAAATGAAAAACATATTCGAATCAATTTTTGAAGAACTCGTAATAGAGTAATGTATAATGTAGAATCTGTGCGGGAATGGTTAGTGTGCTTTCACAACAGTCTAGATGTTTGTTCGGATTAATTTTTAAAACCTCGGAAAACATACAGAAATACTTACGGACTGAAAAATAATCGTAATGAGAAAAAATAATAAATATACTTAGATACATGATATTGACTCAACTATTCAACGTAAGGATCAAGAGGCTTTAATACAGACTGGAGTTGGAAATATATTATCAACTATAGTAAAATCTAAAATTTTAAAATAATTTGAAGTTTATGAAATAAGAAATGTAAATATATGAAACTATTTATTATTATTATATATTGTATTCTAATAAAGTTTACATGCGTTATATATTTCGAAAGAAAACATTGTAAGAGTTTTTGAAAAATAAAAAATATGTGAAAAAGAAAAAAATGTACGTCTTTTTTCTTTTTAATAGTTTACATACAATGCATGTTACGCCAACTGATCGCGTCGCAACGATGACTGTTGTTATGTTCAAATTCATCCTTCATCGAATCCAGACATCCCCAGCACGAGAACTTAGCATTCGGTGATTGAATTCGTAACATTTTGGTGCTTCCCGAGCCGGATACCGTCGAACATAGACTTTTCATCGTAAAATTAAGTAAGTCCGTTCCAATTTATGTACGATTAAAAAATTCGTTAAAACTAAAGTCGTTTCGTATTCGTTGTCCATTCCGGTCATTAAGATTTTTCGCATATTATCGTTCGATTGAAATGAATAAGTTAGAAAGAAACCGTCGGTATATTAAAAGGCAACTAGCATCAATTCGAGCTCGTATTTTAGATTTCTTAAAAGAAACTTCAAATAGCACGATCGTAGTAAAAGCTGAGAACGAATTCGAATCTTTTAAAACTTATCATGCGCAATTTGAAGAGATTTCCGAACAAATTCTCGAATTTGGTGTCGAATCAAATCCAAAAAATGAAGAACAGCTTGAAAACGCTCTTTTTAAAGAATGTGAAGAATTAGTATCTACACCGAATTCGATTAAAACCGCGATCGCAGTCGCTAAAGATAAGTTCTCAACGCAAAACGATAAAGATTCGATATTAAATTCCACATCGATTGTTCATAGTAATGTTTCGGCTTAGCCGAGGCTTCCTAAAATTAATATACCCGAATTTAACGGCAACCTTCGCGATTTTTTAAATTGGAAAAATTTACTTTCTAATCTTGTCGTTGATAATCCTGACATAGCTAATGTAAAAAAATTATATTTTTTAAATCAAACTCTAAAAGATAAAGCAGCTCCGATAGTTTGAGATTTCGAAATTAACGATCATTCTTTGGTCGAAACTTGGTCGACCGTTTTAAATCGTTACCAAAATAATCGAGCGATAATCGAATTTCACGATATTTTTCATTTGCGCCGCTTCAAAAACGACTCCGACATTCAGAAATTATTAGACTGTATAAGTGCAACACTTCGAGGCTTGAAAGCCGCGAATGAAGGTCGAGACAATTGGCAATCTTGGATTTCGTTTTTGATATCGATGAAATTGGACGACGAAACACGTCGCGACTGGGTAAAGTCTTTAACGTATAATACTAAGTATCCTACGTATGAGGAAATCAAAAAGTTCCTTGAAACTCGAATTCAAGTGATTGAAAGTCAGCACTTTCGTTGCAATGAAGTCCCTAAAAAAACCGAGAAAACGAAGTCGTTTAGTAGTTATTCAAAAAATAAATCGACGTTCGCAGCGTCTTCCACAGCAACGTGCGTAATTTGTAAAAACTTACATCCACTTTGGAGATGTCCAAAATTTATTAAATGAACTCCGAGTGAACGTTACGACATCGTAAAAACTAATCGTCTATGCATTTTATGTTTTGCAGAAATCGAAAATGCACAAATTGTAATCAAAATCATAATACAATGTTACACCGCAACAATTTTAAATCGCATCTCAAAAACAATTCGGCGGAATGTTTTAAAATCGAAAATCCTTCAACAGTCGAGAGTAATCCAAATTCACAGAAAGCAGTTGAGTTAGTCAGTTCCTCTAATAAAACTTGCCAACAAGTTTCGACAAATAATCCGGTAATATTACCAACCTCAGTTTTAAAAGTCGAAATAATCGCTACGTATTAGCAAGAGCATTTCTTGACTCTGCTCCATAAATTACGCTAGTTACCGAAAATTTCGTTCCAAAAAACAATTTATCGTGTTTTCACAACTCCAGTGAAACGTCTATAGTAGGTATAACTTCAGACACTATCGATTGCAACAAATCGAGTTTCTTTAATATTCGCTCTCGATTTTCGAAATTTGAAATTCGCGTAGAACCAGATATCGTTCCATTTATATCGTATAAATCACCCGCAAACGTTATTCGTGAAACGGCTGATAAATTTAAAGACCTACGTATGGCGGACGAATCGCTCAGCCATAATAATATCGATATCTTGACAGGAGCAGAATAATTT
The DNA here is from genome assembly GCA_039619475.1 of Icerya purchasi. NCBI lineage: Eukaryota > Metazoa > Arthropoda > Insecta > Hemiptera > Monophlebidae > Icerya > Icerya purchasi. The sequence goes on from CM077115.1 coordinate 547,022,571, forward strand.
GAAAAATGTTTTCTTAATTAGAGAAAATCATTCGACGATCTTTTTATTCGCAATACTCATTTTGGATGAATAATTTCCGGTTGTGAAAAATTTAAATCGAGCTTTCCGTTATTTTGTCACATATCTACAAAATTAATCGATTTACAAATGACTAAGTTTTGGGAAATCGAAGAAGTTAATCCACAAAAGGAAATAAACCCCGAACACGATATGTGTATAGAACATTTTAAAACAACGTTTTCGCGATCAACCGATGGTCGTTTTATCGTTCGGTTAGCTCTAAAAAAGGATCGTAAAAAATTATCTAATTCTCGTAATCACGCTATTCGTTCGTTAATCCGTACTGAAAAATCGTTGAAACCAGAAATTAAAATTGAGTATATAACATTTATGCGAGAATACTTAGAATTAGGTCATATGGAACCTGTTAAACCTATACTCGATAATTGTAAAGTGACATATTATATTCCACATCGTGAGGTCTTCCGTCCATCTGGTATGACCACAAAACTCCGTGTTGTGTTTAATGCGTCCAGAAAATGAGACTCAGGACTTTCATTAAACGACTTGCTTGCTACAGGTCCGAAAATTCAATCCGATTTATTCGATCTACTTATTAAATTTCGTTTTCATAAATTCGCCTTCGTAGTCGATATAGAGAAAATGTATCGTCAGATTCTCATACATTCAGAAGATCGCGACCTGCAAAGAATCGTTTGGCGAGAATCGACTAAAGAACTCATACAAGAGTTTCGATTAACTACAGTGACATACGGAACCGCGTCTGCCTCGTTCTTAGCGCAACAGTGTTTGAGCATATCAAGCGAGGATATCCAAGAATCAGATCCTGAAGCTTCACGAGCCTTAAGAGAAGATTTTTATATGGACGATCTTCTAACGGGAGGAGATAATTTGGATTCAGTAATGCATCTACAAAAATCTATACATATTATTCTGGAGAGTGCTCATTTTTTTCTTCGTAAATACATGAGCAATTCTGCAATATTTTTGAATTCGTTGAAACCACACAGAACTTCGAATTTTCTGAAAGCAGCATACACGTTTTAGGATTGACTTGCAAGCCTCTGGATGGCCTGTTTCAGATAAGAATAAACTTAAACACATTACCTGAGCTTATTACCAAAAGAATTTTATTAAGTGAAATAAGTCACATTTTTAATCCGTTACGTTTGGCGTCACCAGTTACCGTTAGATCGAAAATTTTTCTTCGAGATTTGTGGAGACTCGGATTAAATTGGGACGAATCAATTCCAGAACAGTTTGGTCAAAAGTTTCGTCGGTATTATAATGAATTAGCTCATTTGAAAGATTTTAAAATTGCACGCACCTTTTCATCTCTTAGTAAATGTGATCGTTTAATTGGGTTCTGTGATGCCAGCGAAAAGGCATACTGTGCTGTAATTTTCCTCGTTAGATTTGGCGATTCACACGAATCATTTTCCAGGCTAATTTGCGCTAAAACTCGTGTTGCTCCGATTAAGCAAATAACTGTACCTCGTCTCGAACTGCAAAGCGCATTATTATTATCAAAATTAATAGTTCGACTTTCGCGTAGTTTAAAAGTTAATTCAAGTAATTTTTTTTTTTATTCTCTGATTCTACTGTCGTATTGAACTGGTTAAACCACCCGCTCGAAAGATGGAGCCAATTCGTAGCAAATCGTGTTTCCAGCATTTCGAAATTAGTTTCAGTAGACCGTTGGTTTTGTGTGAATACACTCGAAAACCCTGCTGATTTAGTTACAAGTGGAATTTCTCCGTCTAAATTTTTAAATAACGTCTTGTGACTACAAGGACCTAGTTTTATTAAAGATCATAGTGATTTTGATTCACTTAAATTAAATACTAAAACAGAAGTCGATCGATTATATCGAATTAACCAAGTGTGCACTAATACAGTTAACGTTAATAAGCCAACTTTATGTTTCGAAAATTTTTCTTCGTACTCGAAAGTTTTGAACGTTATCGGTTATTTATTAAGATTTTATTCGAATTGTAAAGTAGCGCCTGACCAACGAATTAAGTCAAGTATATTGTCAGTTGCTGAAAGAAAGCAGGCGTTCGTCTCGCTCGTTCGTAATTCTCAATTAATATCCTTCGCAACGGAAATTCATTCATTAAAAGTATTTGGCAATCTAGTCAAAAACAGCTCGTTGAAACGGTTATGTCCCTTTTTGGACGAAAATAATATTCTACGTGTAGGCGGTCGGTTAATGCGTTCCGATTTTTCTGTCAACGTAAAACATCCGATTATCCTTTCGTCAAAAAGTCACATTTTTAAATTATACATTCGATTTATACATGAAACTTATTTTCATGCTACTCGTACATTCGTCGTTAATTTCATAAAGTCGCGTTTCTGGATAACTGATGGATTAAACAAAACTGTAAAGAAAATCCTACTGCAGTGTGTGATATGCACCCGCTTTAAAGGAGTCACTATGGAGCAGATAATGGGTCAGCTGCCAAAGGAGCGCATTTCGTATTCGAGGCCGTTCGATTTCGTAGGCATCGATTTTTTTGGTCCGTTCACAACCAAGTGTATCGCTCATCGTTCTTATAAATTTGGAAAATGCTACGCCGCTTTTTTCATTTGCTTAGTAACACGAGGAGCCGTTCATGTCGAAATCGTTTCGGATTTATCGAGTGAAAAATTTCTCGATAGTTTCAGTCGTTTTATTGCACGAAGAGGCACGCCTACTCGTGTGCATTCTGACAACGCTACAAATTATGTCGGCGCGAAAAATCAATTGCGTCTGAATACTGAAGATTCGCTGAATTTTTCCAGTTTCCGTACTACCTCGTAGCCCACATCACGGAGGCATTTGGGAAGCTGCTATCCGTATAGGAAAGTATCATCTGAATCGAGCAACTAAAAATTCAACTATGTCCTATGAAGATTATTCTACGATCTTTGCCACAGTAGAATCGATTTTGAATAGTCGCCCTATTTCATACAAAGTTCATACGGATGACGGTCCAATGATTTTAACCCCTTCGCATTTTTTGATCGGTAAACCTTTAATTTCCGAAACTATGGATTCTGATCCAATTGTTCCACCTGAATCAATAGATTTAATGGAATTATGGAAATCCCATAGGGCTGTGTTAAACTCATTCTGGCACAATTGGAGAAAGGATTATTTAAAGACTTACAAGTTCGTAACAAATGGTTTACTCGAAAAAATAATCTACAAGTCGGAGATGTAGTATTAATTAAAGATGATCAATTACATCCCGGTGACTGGAACATGGGCATAGTAGTCACGACTTACCCCGATCCAAATGGTGACGTTCGTGTTGTGGATGTGAAATCTCAAACCGGAATCAAGCGTAGATCCATCTCCAAATTGGTTTGTTTGTTTAATGATCAACCCAAGCTCATCGGGGGGGAGTATGTTAATAAATGTTAAGTATATATTTATTAATTTTGTTATTATTCGTTCGTTAGACTTTTTATTTTATTTAGCCAAATGTTTCGTTACGTAAATAAAAAAAATAAATAAATAAATTGCTGGCTGGCGCTCGTTGGCGTGTTGTTCGTCTTCGGTAGCCGCCTCTCGTTCGTCTAGTTTTATTATGTCACTTCATTATAAGCTTTTGGCGTCTCGGCCTTTCGTATGTCGTTATTTCGTTGTAATTATTTCGTTATAATTATTTCGTTTTACCCTTTTTAAAATTATTTTAGAAACAGCCTTTTTTAAGACTTCTATTCGTTCAATCGTATACAATTAAAATACAATTTACTAATTGACCAGTTTAAAAAATCATTCAAAAAATATAATTTGGTCCTCCGGAATATTAAAGAAAATAACGTAACAATAATAATACCGATAACACACTAGCACCGTAAAAAGTGAACGGTGAAGGTATCAACTTATATGTACAACTAAATGGAATTCAATCTGGATATCGCGAGAGATTCTTTCCGCGTAATTTAAAAAAAAGTCAGTCAAGCATGAGGTTTCATGCGCTGAGGATTCCGTATGAAAGTTAACAGTGACTAATTATTTAGTATGTATGAAAATATGTTTGAATAAACTTCCATTTTTATTTTATTATTTTAATGAATTTCAAAGATCTTTTCTAATAATAATTTAAAACAGTAAAACAAAATACTAATTTAAATCGAAGGCTTACATTAATTTGAAACGCAATGTAATAGTTGTGTAGAAAAATTAATGAAATCCTTTTTGTTATTTAATTTTTATTTAATTTTTTAAAATTATTCGTTTAGATTTAATAATACCAATATTAAGGTTTTATGATTTTTTAAAATGTGTAATTTTGTTAATTTCTATACCTATCTTTCTTGAATAGCCGATCGTTAAAGACATTTAATAAATATATAAATGAAAACACGCAAAAACTATTAATTAGAAATAATATTGATGCTTCCTATCACTCTGCTGCGGCTGCTAGAATGTTGGTATTCTCTCCTGGCAGGTTGTTGTATGTTGGTGATTAGGTCCTAGATTCTCGGTGAATAGGAGGGGGAGACAAGGTAATCGAAATTATAGTTTACGAATTTTGTAAATATCACTAATTTGAAAACCGAATTTCGAGGCGATTTGGTTACTTTGTTATCAAACTTCTTTCGGTTGCAAGACTAACTGGTTACCTTACCAAAAAAAGGCGATATAGTTCCGTAATATGACGAAGACTGTCGTTCTACTGAGATTATTTTTTAACAATTCGGTTTTTGCTTTCGACTATCTCAATACGTTAGACCATTATTAAATATTTTTTTTTATTTATTTACTAGCATAGGGCGTTAAATTGTTTAACAAATCGAAATACTATTCGCATCTGTTTTTCATCAGGCGGACGTACCACCTAAACAGTGATGCGGCGAGTCCGTTCCTTTCATTACAGTTCATAACAACACTAACACACGCCGTAATGAAAATAACCAAACCAAAACCTGCGATCCTGTTCTGTTTCTTAGCCCTCGTACTAACACTACTAACGGAAATTATAACAATCCGAACCAAATTCTAAAAACCGCTGCAATCTCGTATTCCGATAAAGCCAAAAGAGAAATAACACCGATTAATGTTTATTTCGTGCATTCAAGAAACCCACTTAAAACAAAACCAACATTTAAAACTAAAAAAACTATAAAGTTCTCGAATCAAATCCGGTGCTTGCTAGTCGTGCCCATGGGGAAATAATATTATCCTTTCGTGCGGATATTAACTTTCAACAGATAATGTTACCATCCGATATTCAACCAGTAGCAGTCGAAATTCGTACGCCAGTTCCACAGAAGTCCCTAAACATAATTCCGAACCGTATTTAGAAACTTTTAAAGTTGCCAAAAAATTCAAACAGTTCCTTCCCTCTAACGCGGCGAGTATTACAGCTAAAAATTTTGAACAGGGTTAAACATATGCGCTTCGACATATATTTCTCAAGTTTGGAACATCAAGGTTTGAAAGTTTCGTCAAGGAAATAACTTATGGTTTCATTCTCGACAAATAACAATCTTTCCATCGATCATGACCAGAAAAAAAATATTATTTTTGAAACTTTCGAGCTTTCGGCGCTTAAGGTTCCGAATTTAAAGTTGAAAACTCAGATGTTTTAAAGTAAAGAAATATACAGAGACGCACATTTTTTTAACCTTGTTCAAAATCTTCAACTACAATACATAAATTACAAGCGGGGCTACACGTCATTTTTCAGAATTTTATGAATTTTTAGTAAATTTCAAACAGTTTGGTTAAGAAAATGAAATACGGGTCCGTTTCCAAAAAATAGCGCTCTTTCCAATAATAATACACTTGAAAAAAATTTTTTTTTTACAAAATTTCGAGCTTTCAGAGACCCAAGCTAATAATTTTAAAATTGGAAACTTAGATGTTCCAAACCAGAGAAATATACATGGATGCCCGTATTTACTACTTTCCTTAAAATTTTTAGCTGTAATACTCGCGTCACAAATCAATTCTAGCGCTTTTTCGAACTCTTCAGCAAACTTTGAAAGTTCAATTAAGAAAATGAAATACGGTTTCTTTCCCGACAGATAGCGAATCTGGATTTCCAATTTTAAAACTGGAAATCCAGATGTTAAAAACTAGGGAAATATAAGAGGTTGCGAAGGTTTTTAGCCGCGTTCCAAATTTTCAGCTGTAATATTCGTGGAGCTAGGGGAAAGGCATGTAATTTTTTTTGTTTTTTCAAACTTTTCGGCAACATTGAAAGTTTCGTTTAGAAAATAAAATACGGTTCTGTTCCCGACAAATAGCGATCTTTCTAATGATATATTATAAGCTCGGGCAAAAGAATATATTTTTTAAAAATTTTGAGCTTTCGGCGCTCTAAGGGTTTTATTTTAAAGCTGGAAACCTGGGTGTTCAAAACTAAAGAAATATACGTGAAGTTGAATATTTTCTACCTTGTTCCAAATTTATAGCTATAATACTCGCGTCGTAAAGTGGGGGCTACAAATTGGAGCTCGCGGTTTTTTGAACCTTCCTGCTACTTTTAAAATTTCGTTAAAAAAATGAAATACGGTTTCGTTCCGACGAATAGCGATCTTTCTAATAATATATCACAACCCGAAGAAAAAAATATTTTTTTACGATATTTCGAGCTTTCAGAGCCCTTAAGACACTAATTTTAAAGTTGGAAACCTGGCTGTTACAAACCAGAGAAATATACGTGCATGCCATATTTTCTACTTCCCCAAAATTTTTAGCTATAATACTCGCGTCACAAATCAGTTCTCGCGCTTTTTCCAACTTGTCGGCAACTTTGAATTTTCCGCTAAGAAAATGAAATACGGCTTCATTTCTGACAGATAGCGATTTTTCCAACGATATATCACACGCCCGGGAAAAAAAATATTTTTTTCTAAAATTTTGGGCTTTTGGCGCCTCGAGGGTCAAATTTTAAAGCTGGAAACTCGGATACCTCGAACTAGAGAACTATGCGTGGAAGCGCATATTTCTAGTAGTGTTTAAAATTTGTAGCTATAATACTTGCCGTGCTAGGGGGATGGGGGCGTCATTTTTCGCGCTTTTTTGAATTTTTTCTTCAACTTTGAATGTTTTGTTCAGAAAATGAAATACGGGTTCGTTCCCGATAAATAACGATCTTTCCAACGTTATATCACATGCCGGGGAAAATAATATTTTTTTTCAAAATTTTGAGCTCTCGGCGCCTTGACGGTCTAATTTTAAAGCTGGAAAACTGGTTGTTCTAAACTAGAGAAATATACGTGAAAGCGCATATTTTTTACAGGGTTTAAAACTTTTAGCTATAATACTCATGGCTCTAGGGGAAAGACACGTTATTTTTTGCGCTCTTTTGAACTTTTCGACAACTTAACATAAGTTTTGTACGTAATTTTTTGATTTTATGAAAGGACTCCTGCATTTTAGTTTATATTTTAAATTTCGTTTATCGAGTGATAAGATGATTTTTTAAGTGATTTTTGAGGTCGTTTTGTGTACCATATTATATATTCTTGACGGTTTTTTGGGTTTTTGCTATCCAGGGTAATCGTCCCCTTTAAGTTATAGATCGTTTTAAAGAGAATTTTTATTGTTTACCGCGTTCGTGCATGTTAATTGTTCGCTATTGTTCTCGAGTATATTTCGGGTCTCCTAATAATATTCGTGCACCGGTAATTATTGTTTCCGCGTCGTATCTTATCGCTCGACCGAACAGAAACATACAATCGACCGCTGATAACGCAAGTGAGATTTTTGCCAAACCGCTATATTTATTGTATTTATTTATTTTAAAGTTACAAGTGAGATTATGAATGTGAGAAATCCACCTAATAGTTTTACACAAAATCAAAATCAACAAACTCAGCCGGCAGGATACTGTACAAATCGATACAGAACAACGCACTTGCCGTTTTATCTCCAATGACTCCTAGATATTGACCGCGGCATCTCAATAGGCTTCCGTATCGAACGACACATTGCATGCAGACTTGAATGTTCCATACGTGAAAGATATTTATGCGGAACAGTACAAAAGGTTCTCTGAGAAACTTTAGTTTAGCTCGAGTCCACTTATATACCGAATGTTCACTGTTGATCTTCCAGCCAGATCCAGCAAGCGACTGAAACGTAGGAAATGGTGCAGTGATGCACTTCCGATGACTTAAGTGCTATTGTACTGCTCTAGGAGACACTACGCATAATCGTCATGTACTGTGAAAATAAATAAATTAATAAAATATAAAAAAAAAAAAAGATAAATAAACAACTTTTTTCTTAAGACTTGAATCGGTCAATTCGTTGGAACTGTCAGGTTAATATTTGTTTCTTTTTCCTTTTCTATTCATTCCACTTTTCCCCAATCTTCTCTCCCCTTTCCTTCTATACTTATGTCACCGTTGTTTATGGCAGACTGCTGTCGGTACAATGAAAAAAAAAAAAATATATGTTCCAAATTTGACATTTATAAGTTAAGCCGTTCGTGAATGATTGATTTTTATTTAATATTTTTGTTATTTGTGTAATATCTTATTAGGATTCCGTGCATTATATGTATACGGAATCCTAAAAATTATATACCTAACTCGCATCACAGTATCTGGTCTATCCTCGTTGTCAATTGGCTTTCTTCTGTTTTACATTTCCTTTTATTATTAAAAGGGCCGTTGCTGTAGTGGCCATACCCACTATTGAGCACTGGTACCTTTTATCTTCTTATTATTTTCTCGAATGGGCTCATGCCGAGTTGACGTACTCAATCTTTGGGCTGAGTTCCATTCGAAGTTGCTTTTTTTCTCACTTTTACTGTTACATTTATACAGTTGTGAGACTAGCTGGCGTGTATAGTTATGGCTTCGTAACACCCAGCTCCAGTTTTAAGTGCAATGGTCTAACTACAACTGACTTTACTTTATTTATTTGGATGTTTTCATACCTATTTCCTGTTTCTCTAGAATCTTCATATATCTCCTTCACTTCTGCTCCCAATTGTGTTTTATCATCTCCCTTTCTACTACGCTCCGTTTCCCTCTATAATCTAGCTGCCCTGACTCACTTCCTCCTGTATTCTAATTATTATAGTCGATTGTTCCTTTCTTCTCTATCCACCTATCCTTGCTATTTTAGTATAAATGCTTTGCATTTATACCCTCCTCTATGCTCTCCTATTGCTTCCTACTCCATGCTCTTACCTCTTTTTTTCCTAATCCCTCTTTAGCTCTACAATGCCGGCTGCGTTTAATCTGCTGCAATGGAATTGTCGTAGTCTCAGAGCCAACAAAAATTCATTGGAGGGTTTGTTGGATCTTCATAATATCCAAGTTGCTCTCATCTCGGAAACGTGGCTTCGGTCAGGCGTGGATTTTAACATTAGAGGCTTAAAGGTAATCAGAAGCGATCGCGATGATGGCTATGCTGGTTCTGCGATCCTCGTTAGAAATGACATTCCATTCCGTTCTCACGAGATTTCTCTCAACCTTCCTTCTACTCCTAATATTCCTAATATCGTTCATATCTCCATCAATCCTCCTTCTATGCGTCCTATTAACGTTGTTTCGATTTATGTCCCTCCTACTTACGATCTTCGTCACTTCCCCCTTTCTACATTTTTCTCATCTATCCCGCAACCGTTTATTATCGGCGGCGATTGGAATGCTCATTCCCCTATGTGGGGCTGCACATCCTACAATAGCAATGGTTCCATCCTTGAGAATACTATCCTTTCTGATAGCTTGGTGCTCCTTAATGATCTTTCCCCAACCTATTTTAGGAATGCTTTTGTCTCCAGTTCTCTTGATCTAACTCTTTCTTCCCCTTCAATTGGTCTTAACTTTACCTGGAGAACCCTTTCGGGTTCTTTCGGCAGTGACCATGTTCCCATAATAATTACTACTGATATTTTTCCTTCTCCAACTTATCCCAGACATCTCCATTCTCCTCGATGGAATCTCAGCAAAACTAATTGGACTCTTTTCCGCTCTTCTATTGATTCATCACTTCCTGATCCACAGATTAATTGTGATCCCATTTCTCTCTATAATTTCTTTTCCCATTCTATCAGGTCTGCTCTTTCTCTATCTTCTCCCCCTCGTCGTTCTCCTGCATCCACTCATCGTTGTGCGGCCTCATCTCTTTGGTGGAATGAGGAGTGTAACGTTGCATTTAACCATTGTCGTTCGACCTTCAGATCCTATCGCTCTAATCCTACAACCCAAAACTTTCTGGCTCATAAACAAGCCAACGCCAGGGCTAGGTTTATTCTTAAAGCCGTGAAAAAGGCCTCTTGGAAAAAATTCTGTTCTTCCTTTTCTAGAAATACCTTTCTCTCACATATTTGGAGGTTAGCTAGAGCTTTTAAATCTCCATCCTCTGAACGTCCTTCTCTTTCTAATGTATCTGAGGATAGCCTAATATCCTTCATTGATTCTGTCGCTCTTGCCTACGTTCCTTCCTTTGACGAACTGTATTCCAACACCTCTCCGCAAATCTCGTCCCCTCCTTCTCACTTCCTCACTTCGGCTTTCAATCTTAATGAATTATTAGCTGTTTTATCTAAATCTTCCAGCCCTACTCCAGGCCTTGATGGTATACCTTATCTTGCTCTTAAAAATCTGTCTGAACTATCCCTTAACTTTCTTCTCAGTCTTTTCAATTCTTTCCTTTCCAGGGGTTCGACCCCCCCCCCTCTTGGAATTCTTTCATTATTGTCCCTATTCCTAAGAAAAGTTCTTCCTTACGCCCCATCTCCTTGGCATCCTGCATCTGAAAATTGTTTGAGGGTATGCTAAACAAGCGTCTTGTCTGGTGGTTGGAACACCATAATGTGCTTCCTAACAATATGTTCGGCTTTCGGCCTGGTATGGGCCCTCCTGATTGTATCAGTCTTTTTGTGTCTCATTTATATAAGTCCTTTATAACATTATACTCTGGCTTCCTTCATCGATGTTTCTTGTGCTTTCGACAATGTTCATCTCCCAACTTTAAGAGATAAAATGACAGCAATTAACATTCCAGTGAATTTCACTTCCCTTGTTATTAAGCTCATGTCCAATCGTTCTATCCACCTCTCTCCTCCATTATTTGACACTTCTAGAAAGGTTTTCTGCGGTCTTCCTCAAGGTTCCTCCCTCAGCCCTACTCTTTTTAACATTTATACTGCTAGTATCGCTTCCCTTCCTTTAAATTCCCACTCTTTATTCTTTGCCGATGATATTTTGCTTTTTTCCTCTTCCCACGATATTGACGCAGCTAATGATGCTCTCAAATCGTCCCTCAATTTCCTTGAAAGTGCTCTTGCCTCAATTAACCTTTCGATTTCTCCTTCTAAGTCCTCCTGCGTTGTATTTACCCTTCGCCCTTATAACCCTGCTTCTGTTAATTTATCCTTAAATAGCACAATTATTGCTCGTGTTAATTGCTTTCGTTATCTCGGTATCTTTCTCGATAGTCGTCTGACTTTTTCCGAACATATTAAATATCTTTCCTCCTCCTCTACTAAACGGTTGAACCTGCTGAAGGCCCTGTCTCCGACTAAATGGGGTGGTGACCCTTTCATTCTTATTCTTCTATATAAATCCATCGTCCGCTCCAAGCTTGATTACTGTTCGTTCATTTATGCCTGCGCTTCCAAATCCCGTCTCTCTAAACTTGATGTGATCCAAAATTCTTGTCTTAGACTCTGTCTCGGTGCTCTTAAATCCTCTCCTATTCCAGCACTGCTTGCTGAATCGAATGTTCCTCCCCTGTCTATTCGCAGATCTTATTTGGGCTATCGCTTCCTTGCTAAACGGCTTTCTATCTCATCTTCTTCTCTCATTTTTTCCTACCTTTCAATTTCTCGGAATTGGCGCTTTGTGCCTAGGAAAATTCCTATCCTGTCCCTTATTTCTCTCCGTCTTAGTTCATTTTAACAGTATACAATTTCCTTTAATAGTCTGCCTTATTTCTCCTTTAACTTCAGCGATCTCTGCCATCCTCCCAGAGTATTTATTTCGCCTACACTTACAAAATCTCTCCCTCCAGCTGTAATTAAACAGGAATTCCACAGTATTGTCAATTCTCTCTTCCCTTCTCATGTTACTATTTTCACTGATGGTTCTAAGGGGCCTGATGGGATTGGTGCTTCTTTTATTCTTCCAGACTATAACTTCTCTGAATCCTTCTGTCTTCCTTCTTTCTGTTCCATATTTACAGTCGAGTTAATGGCTATTTTACGTTCCATTATTTTTATCTCCTCCAATCGTCTTTCTTCCCAGTTTCTGATCATATCCGACTCCATGAGTGCTCTTCAAGCCATCTCTTCTCCTCTTCCTAATCATTCCTGTGATTTTTCTATTCTCCGCATACGTTCTCCCATTTGGACTCTCTCTTCTCTCCATGGAATCCATGTTGACTTGCTGTGGGTTCCTGGTCATTCTGGCATCTCAGGTAATGAGATGGCTGAATCTTTGGCTCGGGTTGCTGCTTCTTCTTCTACATTCTTCTTCAAAAAAATCCCATCCTCTAATCTCTTGCCTTTGTGTAAACATTTCCATCTCAGATTTTGGTCGAATATGTACCCTTCCTCCTTTTCTAATTGTCGCTCCTTTTATCTGTCAGTTCAGCCTAATCTTCCTTCAAATCCTTGGTTCCTTCTGTTTCCTTCACTTCCTCGCTCTGTTGTTGTCTCCATTGTGCGTTTGCGCTTAAACCATTCCTTGCTACCTTCCTCACGCTTTCGCCTCTCGTTGACCTCTTCCCCATGTTGTCCTCTCCATTCAAACGATGCGGTTGTTTGTGACACCGATCACGTGTTCTTTGAGTGCTCTGCTCTTTCGGTGGAGCGCTCGGCTCTATATTCCCACTTGCTTGGGCTGGGGCTTCCTGCTCCTTTTTGTGCTCGTTATATCCTGTCTTTTCCTTCTACACTTATTATCCCCTCCATTGTTTCCTTCTTATTAGCGATAGCTGATCGCCTCACTGTATAACTTTCGTTTTCCTTTAATTGTTTCTGGGTGAAGGTCCTCGGTTGACGAGCCCAATTAAAAAAAAAAAAACCAAAAAAAAAACCACTTCGAATGTATTACTCAGGTCACAGAGGTTCTAGAATCTTTGTTTAGTTCTCATAGAAATTAATATATCTAAAGAGCATTAGTACACATTGACTTTAAAGTACGATTTCAGGTTTGAAATTATCTCATCTTCTGCTAGCTCATCAAAAAAAGCGCTTCGTTATCTTCCGTCTTTTATTTTTCAAAACATTAGCTACCCTTCACTCTTTCGCTAAATCTGTGGACTCGTTTAGTAAGGCATGGAACAAATTTTGATATCTTATTTCGTTCAGTCCATTTAAAAGATTACTGAGTAAAATACTAGCTTTCTGGAAGTCATACTACATTTTTACGAATTTTTGCTCACACACGTTCAGGGCCCCTGTACCCTGGGGGCCCCGTATCATTGATACGGCTGATACGGCGGTAGCATGCCTCTGACTAACAAAACTGAAACTGTGATAACCAGTTATTAATATAAGTCATTGAAGTGCACTGCTCAGTTAAATCTATAAGAGAGGCAAAGTTAGTGATGTTTAAGTTCAATTTATTATAATTTTTGTGGTAATCATATCAGTTATAGTATTATTTTCAAAGTTTAACGTAAAATGAATGTAAAAATGATCGCTGCCATTTAATTCTCTACTAAATTTTCAATTTAATATGAGATCAAATGCGTTATTAGTTACTAAAGTTAAGTCGATGATTGTGCTTACTTGCTTTTTCCTTTTAAATGTATAGTCATCTTTAATGTTTAATAATCGCATGTCGAAAGCTCGTGATGACCATCTACGATATGTGGTAAGCAAATACGGTTTGGGAGACAGAAACGAGAGAGGAGTGATGCTTTTAGAATTCTGCATAGAAAATAAACTATATATTACCAACTGGCGGTCAACACGAAATCAGATAGATTATATCCTTATTAAATCTAGATGGAAGACGTTTGTAAGCAATGTTAAAACTAGACCCGGAATGGACTGTGGAAGGACAAAAAATCACATATAACAAATCGATGGGAACTCGGCACCAATAAACAATATCAGAATCGGCTGATAAATTCCCTGAAATCAATCACTACAGAAGAAATACAGAATTCATCAGCGAAGGAACTATGGAGTAATATGAAATCAAAAATAGAGAAAGCGGCAAAAGCCTGCAAATCAAAAAACAGAAGGACGGACAAGCCGTGGATATCACAACAAACGTGGACATTAATAAAAGAGCGGCAGGAGATAAAAACCAAAGGATTGAATAGTACTAGAAATGTTGAAAAATGGAAAACGTTAACGGCAGAAATAAAAAGCGTCTTAAAGAAAGATAAAAACAAATACATCACATGGATATGTGGTGAGATAGAAGATCATAAAAACCAAAATAATCCAAAAGATTTATTCCGAAAGGTGAGAATGATAACGGGAAAATTTAAACTACGTTACTTTCCGATTAAAGATGAAACAGGAAATCTTCTTACTGAAACAAGCAAAATATTAAATAGATGGAGACAATACTGCGATAAGCTTATGCACAGTGATGAGGATGGGAATGTTTTTAACTATGATAGCTCCGATTTAGCGATATGGTTTAGAATTATATGGTTCCACTTACAAAAGTTAGCCTATATATTGGAACGTTATCGTTTACTTTTAATCCTACAGGGATGCCAATCACGGGTTCCTAACGAGCTCGTGGATTTAAATTAAGAATTTATTTAAATTTTATTATTATTATTATTATTGTTATTAAAATTAGTGAAAAAGTGATTAGTTTTAACGAGTGAGTATATTGTTTACTCATAAACCTACACCGATCTTTCTGCAACGGTCGACCGCTGTAAGTACAATGATTAGTTAATAAACACGTATATACAATTTGAACAATTTAAAATACTATGATTTCTACGTATCACTGCGACGACTGCTGGTTGTTGTGATGGTTCTTGATGATAGGTAGGCGTGCGTAGGAAGTTCCATACTGGATTGGCGGCGAGCGCGGAGAGAAGACGCGATATTCGAAATTATTATACGAATTTTAATTTATCGGACTTTCGCGTTATTTAAACTATTGCGTTCCGAAAACAACAAAATGAAACGGTCGATAACTTTGGACGACTGCTACGAGTATCACGAATGCAATCTTGACCGGAGGCCCTCTTCCTTTACTGGAGATCTATCGTTGACCAATTCAAAACTCTAACTCATTCTAACTGCCTTCTAGGCTCGCAAATTTCTAGTCCTGATTTCTTCCGCTAAGTCTTTTCCGCCGTGTTTGATGTGCCAATCAGTGTCGTTCGATTAGCAATCATCGCGCGCATCCCTTAAAGGCGACATCGAGCTCTGTAAACACTCCCAGTCGGCTACTGGTTTCCATTCACACATAAGAACTCTCACACTCCGCTCGACCTTTATTCATTTTCTATTCTATTTAATCTAGTTATATTTTATTTACCATTTATTTATTTATTTTATTTCTTATTTTTATTTTTTATATTATACTTATGTAATATACACATTACAATATACATTTTACATGTTGAATCGCCGTGAAGAGAGCTGTTCATTTATTATTCACGAGATTATAACGAATTTTGGTCTTGCTGAATACGGAACCCAAAAAGATGCACACAAAGAACCACAAACAAACGAATTTGCTAATCACCGCAACGCGGGTCATCGTGTCTTTTGTGACAAGCATATAACGAATTCACAAATCCATTAATCGAGTACACAAGTTAGCAGCGTGTTGTAAATAGGGTAATAAAAAACAATATATGATATCTTTATAAGTAAAGTTCAAATTGAAAGGAAATAAAACCGAAATAATTACACTCGAATAGTTCTCACGCGACGTATTCGAAAGTAGTCAAACCCGAAAATAATTTTTAAAGGCCCTCGATGCGCTCCAGGTCACAAAACAAAGTACCAATACGAAGAAACAAAAAAATGAACTAACGAAGCGACGAACAAAACCTACATGTGTATGCCGGGTGTAGGAGTGTCATCGACGTATTTTTCCAACATACATCCTAATCGTTCATAAATGTGCTATGTTACTGCATTTGATTTGTAAGTACATTTTTTCCTTTATTCGATTAGCAAACGAACCATTTATATTATTTTGTTATAAGCACTTCAGCGTTTTAAACATTTCAATTATTACTGGCAGTTCATGAGTAATTTCTTGTTTTGTCTAATAAGGAAGCGAGCGGCTCATAAAAAAATAATAGTAATTAGAAAAATCGACTCGGCAATACTTGATGCGTATTTTGTCGGGAAAAAGAAAAAGTAAAGAAGTAAGTTGAGAAACAAAAGCGATTAATTAATTTTCTACTGTGAAATAGTTTTTAATAAAAAAAGGAAAAGAACCGTCAATGGCTATAGCCACTTTGTAATTAACATGTTTGTTAGTTACAAAACGCGTTTTAACCGAATTTTTTTTTCTAGAATTTCGTTTTTTTACTAACTTATCACACTAAACTGCAATAATACTTTCTAAATATTGTCAGTTCAGCTGAGTTGGATTTGAGTAACACAAAGCTTTAAAAGGAATAATTTGCAGGTATTCGTTATTTGAATCATCGTTCTATCAATTTACACTAAATATTTATAATAGTAACTTATTTTACTTCTGTTTCTTATCATATCGGCTTTTTTTACTAAAGGTTTTTTGGTATCATTTGGAGAAAAAAAATTCTTTGGTGGCGGTAGTGAATAATATGAAAGAAGCTATATTTAGTTCTCTATATCTGCTTATTGGTAATGACTGCAAAACCTAAATGAGAATTACCTGTTTCGACCTTAGTCTTATTTATTTATTTGGGCACGTCAATCAAGGTCCTTTATTCGGTTTGCATTTCGATACTTATGATATGTTGTTGCAAATAATAAATTATCCGTACGCTTGCTTGTTTTCTTTTTGTATTTGCTGAACAGAAAAGTCGCGTTGAGGCAAAATGTGATCAAACAATAAATGAGTAATTGTTAAAATGAGCACGATCGCCTATTTGTTTTTATATAGTTATTTCATTAATTTATTCAGAATGATTTGTCAGTTAGCCTTAGTACGTTTGTTTTTATTTTTGTTCGATTCCTTTAGATTGCTTCTAAAGGTAAATCGCACAGAAAGAAAAAAATGTTTAATATTTATGAAAAAATAAACTTTCTCCTGCGTGTATGTCTTGTAGTAAACGAAAACATAAAATGTCGCATGAAGTAAACATGAAAGAGAGAAGAGGATAAATTTTGAACATATTTATAAGAAAAATAATATTCTAGTCCGTTGTTTTTTTTTGTTTCTTTTTTTCACATACGGCTTAAACACAACTGTGCCGATATCAAGCTGAGCCTGTTAAATTAGCTTACAGCATACTACACAAATTACAATGTTTGGTCGTTTAGTAATAACTGAAATTTTCAAAAACCACAAAAATTGGAACAATATCCTCATTATTCTTCGATAAGGAATCAATCTTTTTAATAAATAGATATTTTCTGTAACACGCATAAACAATATTTAAGTTACCAACAATTTGAACCCTATAGTATGTATTGCGATAAAACTGTTGCAAAAAAATTATCTCCCCCTTTCCATAGCAATGGTAATTTCTCAAACCATATATACATACAAGGTACAACGAGCGTTCATACAGCTAGTCGAATTAGAAATTATGTTTTTCCTCTTTCACGTTTTCACAACAAAATAAGTGCAATTATAATATAATAATAATAACATTAATTACAAATATAGAAATAAACAATTTCGAAATCTTACATATAAGTAATAATAATAATACCTATAATACATGCAAACACTAAAGTTAACTAATTACATTATGTGCTACACCACGAAGATAATCTTCGAGCTGAAGCTGATTATAATTTGTTGCGACTTTCAACAAACGTTTGTCGCATGTGACATATTTCTTTTTTTTACTCGGTTACTTTTATCAATAAGACTATGTTTTATTTATTTTGTTGATATTATATTACGTTCATAGACGAATGACAAAAAACATTATGAGTCAACATCTTTTGCGGCATTCTTTCTTTTCGGAACAGAAAAGTAAAAATAACAATAATGGCAGGTTTTACACGCATTCATTGTACATTTTGTTATGTTCTTCTGTTAGGCAAATTAACCATTTTCTTAGAAATTAAAAACCGAATAGCCAATCGTACGGGTTATGAACAATGCAGGTAAATAAATTTCACCTCTTATGAAGACCATAATTTACATTCACATAATATTAAATTCAAAATAAAGATATTTAATTTTTAATTTGTAATATCGTATATATTTCTCGCCCAGTATTAATATAAATATGTTTATGTTTAAAAATTGTTGCGCCTTTGTTTTCTTTTTCAATATTTTTTTAAAACCAGGATTGATTCGTTAAGGTATTAACTATATAATTAAAATCATAGATAACAGAAAAAACTTCAGTAAACGTATCCTCAAATAAACTTGCTAGATACGAATAAAAAAGCAAGATAATATAAGGAATATGTATCAGAAGCAAATTCAATCCAGTTGTGTTACAACTTAAATGATGTAGAGTTGATAGTTTGTCATTTTTTAAATATAGTTGAGTACACATTAGCAAAAAAAAAAAAAAAAATGATAAAAACCGATGATGCATTTGCCCGATTATTAATATTAATAATTTTCGTCCGTTTCGTATCACTGTTGCTAACAGAACTCTTAGATTTACATCGCGGAAGTCTGTTTATCAGTATTTCACGCTGAAGTCGTTATTTCAAAAAAAAATAGAAAATGTTTTAAAAAAGTAAATAACCAAATAAAATCATGTAAAATATGTGTTTTGTGATTATATATATGTATGCATATGTAACATGCTGTACGCGCGGAAAAACTAAATCGTTAACGAAGAACGGTACTTTTAGGACGGAATTTCGGAAAGCAGTATTTGGGGTCTGGTACCATTTCGCCTAATTCCCATTTCGCCTAAATTTAGGGTTGGGTTACTCAGGTAATAAAAAAAAGGTCAGACAAACATACAAATGATTTCGTGTTGGCAACAGCGCGTCATCATTATTGAATTTTAAGCAGACTAAACGCATAATTTTTTTTTCTATTTGATTCCACTGTTTAGGTTTTTTTTTCTTTCCGAAATACAACAAAAAGGTTCATATGAAAATCAGAAGTGAAAAAATACCGCAAAAAATGTTTGATGTAAATATACGCGAAACGACCACTCCGATTAATATTTGCGAGTTATTTTATTGGATGTCCAGTGCTGTATAAATCCCACCCGCCTTATCAGTCATTATATAAAAGCCTTATTGATATTTAGTGTGACATGAACATTAAGGTTCGGAGTTGCAGAAAAAATAATAAAAAAGCTAAATTATAATTAGGTGTAGTTTCGAAGTGGTCGTGTTTATGTAAGAAAAAAGGAATAAAAATCGAATAGAATTAACAATAATGACATGACATCGAATGATTATTATAGCGGTAATTTTATTATCGATTATTAAAATTACAATTATAAGTACATACAAAAAGTAAATGTTAAAATTAGGAAAACATAAATGAAGCTCCATTTAGTTCACCCTGCCATTTGGCCTTTTCTAGGCTTTTTATCAAAATAACCTCTTCCGGCTCAACGTAGCTCGGTACGCATTTCAAACGCCTATACTGTCAGCAAGTGCTCTATTTCCGCTTCTCGGCCACGCGCAACGAAACTAGTTCGCTACCCATTGTAGAGCAGTTATTATTTCGGCGGAAGAAGAATTACTAGAATATTTTTCGAATAGGCTATTCTTAATAATGACCGTAGTACGCAGAATTAACGAATGAAACTGTTTTCTGTAAATAAGTGTAGTGCTTTAGTTTGTTTATTTGACCAAATCCTGAATAGCTTCATAAGAGGTGAAATTTATTTACCTGCATTGTTGATAACCCGTACGATTGGATATTCGATTTTTAATTTCTAAGAAAATGGTTAATTTTCTTAACAGAAGAACATAACAAAATGTACAATGAATGCGTGTAAAACTTGCCATTATTGTTATTTTTACTTTTCTGTTCCGAAAAAAAAGAGTGCCGCAAAGGATGTTGACACATAATGGTTTTTGTCATTCGTCTATGAACGTGATATAATATCAACAAAATGAAGAAAACATAGTCTTATTGATAAAAGTAACCGAGTAAAAAAAAGAAGTATGTCGATTGCGACAAACGTTTGTTCAAAGTCGCAACAAATTATAATCAGCTTCAGCTCGAAGATTATCTTCGTGTTGTAGCACATAATGTAATTAGTTAACTTTAGTGTTTGCATGTATTATAGGTATTATTATTATTACTTATATGTAAGATTTCGAAATTGTTTATTTCTATATTTGTAATTAATGTTATTATTATTATATTATAATTGCAAACTCTTATTTTGTTGTGAAAACGTGAAAGAGGAAAAACATAATTTCTAATTCGACTAGCTGTATGAACACCGGTTGTACCTTGTATATGTATATATATATATATGGTTTGAGAAATTATCATTCCTGCGGGAAGGGGGGATAATTTTTTTGCGACAGTTTTATCGCAATACATACTATAGGTTTCAAATTGTTGGTAACTTAAATATTGTTTATGCGTGTTACAGAAAATACCTATTTATTAAATAAAACTGTATCCATTTCATATAAGAAAGATTGATTCCTTATCGAAGAATAATGAGGATATTGTTCCAATTTTTGTGGTTTTTGAAAATTTCAGTTATTACTAAACGACCAAACATTGTAATTTGTGTAGTATGCTGTAAGCTAATTTAACAGGCTCAGCTTCATATCGGCACAGTTGTGTTTAAGCCGTATGTGAAAAAAAGAAACAAAAAAAAACAACGGACTAGAATATTATTTTTCTTATAAATATGTTCAAAATTTATCCTCTTCTCTCTTTCGTGTTTACTTCATGCGACATTTTATGTTTTCGTTTACTACAAGACATACACGCAGGAGAAAGTTTATTTTTTCATAAATATTAAACATTTTTTTCTTTCTGTGCGATTTACCTTTAGAAGCAATCTAAAGGAATCGAACAAAAATAAAAACAAACGTACTAAGGCTAACTGACAAATCATTCTGAATAAATTAATGAAATAACTATATAAAAACAAATAGGCGATCGTGCTCATTTTAACAATTACTCATTTATTGTTTGATCACATTTTGCCTCAACGCGACTTTTCTGTTCAGCAAATACAAAAAGAAAACAAGCAAGCGTACGGATAATTTATTATTTGCAACAACATATCATAAGTATCGAAATGCAAACCGAATAAAGGACCTTGATTGACGTGCCCAAATAAATAAATAAGACTAAGGTCGAAACAGGTAATTCTCATTTAGGTTTTTTGCAGTCATTACCAATAAGCAGATATAGAGAACTAAATATAGCTTCTTTCATATTATTCACTACCGCCACCAAAGAATTTTTTTTTTCCAAATGATACCAAAAAACCTTTAGTAAAAAAAGCCGATATGATAAGAAACAGAAGTAAAATAAGTTACTATTATAAATATTTAGTGTAAATTGATAGAACGATGATTCAAATAACGAATACCTGCAAATTATTCCTTTTAAAGCTTTGTGTTACTCAAATCCAACCCAGCTGAACTGACAATATTTAGAAAGTATTAGTGCAATTTAGTGTGATAAGTTAATAAAAAGCGAAATTCTAGAAAAAAAAATTCGGTTAAAACGCGTTTTGTAACTAACAAACTGGGAGCAGTGTAATTGATCTTATAATTGGCCACGAAACAATCAGCCAGAACATTAGAAATATAAAAATATTACCTTCTTCAGTAACGCAACACTTAACAATATGTCTGCAACTCGCAATAAGGAAAGATAGTAAATCACTAAATGAAAATACACTAACAGTTAACTATGAGATCTTTCAAAAACAAATTATCAATGCTCTACCTCAAATAAAACAAAAAATAGAACACATTGAAAAAGTAACTAAAAAAGAAGATTTAGAGAACGAAATTATAGAATTTACAAACATAATAAAAGTACTAATCCACAATTCACTTACAAAAACAAAAATTTGCGACACACCTTATTGGAATGGAAAATTAGAAAGCTTTAAAAAGATACTGAAAAAACTACAAAGGAGACTATACAAAAGCAAAAATAAAACAAATAATAAAGTGGAATCATTAAGGATTAAAATTAGAAAACTGAAAAAAGAATACAATGAAGAACTGCAGACATCAAAGCATGAAAAATGGAAAGAACTGATTAATTCTTCGACAATCTGGGGCAAGCCGTATAAAATCTGTATGGACAAAACCAAACAAAGAGTAGACATGCCTGCTTTTAATGTCGGTGGATGCATCGTACACGATAACATTGAAAAACATAAAATAATTTTTGCTGAATTATTTCCAAACCGAACACTTAAGTTGCGACCGACTCAGCCAGATAAAACTCTTCAAATATATGAAAACGAATTGACTCAGCCAGATAAAACTCTTCAAATATATGAAAACGAATTAACTACAATAATCAAAAAACTGAAAAATAGGAAAGCCAATGGACACGATCAAATTTCTAACAAGATGATTAAACTTCTTCACAAAGTAGACGAAAAAATATTTAAATCTATTTACCAAAAATGTATCGAACTAAATTATTTCCCTAACGTCTGGAAACAAGGAAAAATTAAAATAATAAACAAACCTGGAAAGGATTTAACAAATCCGAAATCATACAGGCCTATAACGCTACTGTCTGGTTTAAGTAAAATATACGAAAAAATCATAAAAAATATTCTTGATACAGAAATAAAAGAAAAAGCGATTTTAAACGAAAATCAGTTTGGCTTTCTTAAAAACAAATCAACTGAGCTAGCAATAAAAAAGTTATGCGATTACATTGAAAAATATAAAAAACGAACAAGACATACGTTACTAATCAGCTTTGACATATCCGGAGCATTTGATCAAATAAAAATTGATGAAATCTTAAAAATAATGAATAGAAAAAATATATCTGGTACAATACAAACTATAATTCGTAACTACTTAACAGATAGAAGAATCGGCTTATTTAATCAAGAAAACAAAATCCTATACAACAGGAGTGTCAACTCAGGAGTACCACAAGGTTCGGTTCTAGGGCCAGTACTCTTCAACATAGCAATGAGCGAAGTTCATAATTTGCATTTCAGTCAACACTGCAATATGATAAGCTACGCAGACGATATAATGTTAGTAGCAGGAATTAATAAAAAGGACGAAGTTTACAATATAAATGAAACAATAAAAAAATTGAGTAAAAACATTTAAAACTTAGGCTTACAATTCAACATAAATAAAACCCAAGCACTACTAATAAGTAGAAAACAAGACAGGGAAGAAATGATACATTGCATTGAACAGCACTTATGCATAAATAACGACAAAATAAAAATAGTAAAAGAAATAAAATACTTGGGAATAATCATAGACACAAATTTAAATTTTGGAAAACACATCGAATTCATAATAGACAAGATTAAAAAAATTTATTTCAAATTAAGATCACTATATTCAAATATGTTCGGTTTCAAATATAAAGATAGAATAGTACTCTACAAAGCCATTTTTGGATCAATAACAGAATACTGCTCTACAGTATATGTTCCAGTTTTACGAAAAAAAGACAAGAATAAGCTGTTAAAATTACAAAGGAAAATATTAATAGGAACAATCTCTGGTTATCGCACAATATCGTATACTTCAGTCAACATCATAGCAGGAATAATACCTATAGACTTAAAGTTAGAAACTGTAAACCAAATCAAAACATGGAAACAAAAAGAAAAAATTTTCGACAAAAAAACGTTACGAAAACAAATCAATAAAATTAATTCAAGTAGTATATGACTTTGGCAACTCCGATGTGATAAATCAAAAACTGGAAGAGTAACACGGAAAATAGTACCAAACTTAGAAGAAAGACTACAAATGAAACATTTTTATACCGATTATAACTTCACTCAATTTTTAACCGGACATGGAAATAATGGTGTCTATATGAAACGATTTAAAATTGCTGAAACAGACATCTGTATAGACCGTAAAGAGAAAACAGACGATTGCTTTCATTCGATTTTCGAATGCAATAAGTTTAAAAACGAAAGAGAAAAACGGAAAATAATAAAAAAACCAATAACCGAAATACATAAAAAAAACTTTTTTAATTTGATCAGCTTTGTCAACCATGTAATGAATAACAAAACAAAACACATCAACAACAAATAATAACAGTAACAATCAGAAACTCTGGCTGAAAAACCGCAAGGTACAGCAGAGTAAATAAATAAATAAATAAAAATAAAAATAAAAAAAAAAAAAACTAACAAACATGTTAATTACAAAGTGGCTATAGCCATTGACGGTTCTTTTCCTTTTTTTATTAAAAACTATTTCACAGTAGAAAATTAATTAATCGCTTTTGTTTCTCAACTTACTTCTTTACTTTTTCTTTTTCCCGACAAAATACGCATCAAGTATTGCCGAGTCGATTTTTCTAATTACTATTATTTTTTTATGAGCCGCTCGCTTCATTATTAAACAAAACAAGAAAAGCTTCTTCCTTATTGGCTTTATTAAAATTTTTATGAAAATAATATTAGTCCAGTGTTTTGAATATTGAAAATTTTTGTAAACGAACTAAAAAAAAAAAAGAAGTTAGCCGGGCAGGATGTTTCATGTACTAAACATTATGTGAGTTAATTTAAAGATTACCATAATTTACATTTACATAATATTAAATTCAAAACAAAGATATTTAATTTTTAATTTGAAATATCGTATATATTTCTCGCCCAGTATTAACATAAATGTGTTTATGTTTAAAAATTTTTGCGCCTTTGTTTGTCTTTTTCGATATTTTTTTGAAATCAGGGTTGATTCGTCAATGAATTAAATATATAATTAAAATCGTAAATAACAGAAAAAACTTTAATAAACAAATAAACTTGCTAGATATGAATAAAAAAAAAAGATAATATAAGGAATATGTATCAGAAGCAAAATTCAATCCAGTTGTGTTACACTTTAAATGGCGTAGAGTTGATAGTTTGTAATTTTTTAAATACGGTTGACTATACATTAGCAAAAAAAAAAAATGAAGAAAACCGACAATTCATTTGACCGATTATTGATATTAATAATTGTCGTCCGTTTCGTATCACTATTGCTAACAGAACTCCTAAATTTACATCGCGAAAGTCTGTTTATGAGTATTTCACGCTGAAGTCGTTATTTCAAAAACAAATAGAAAATATTTTAAAAAAGTGAATAACCAAATAAAATCATGTAAAATATGTGTTTTGTGATTATATGTGCATATATAACATGTTGTACGGACGGAAAAACTAAATCGTTAACGAAGAACAGTATTTTTTGAACGGAATTTCTGATAGCAGCATTTGGTAACTGGTGTTTCTCACTAACACAGATGATAATGTCTAACGGATGATGCCTGAAAATCACCGTAGGTGGTCTGTAAAAAGGTCTCAGTTCGCCTGCGTCCGAAATAGGCTGCGCCTGATAGAGTCGCGCCCGATAGAGCTGCGCCCGAAAGAGGGTGACCCAAAATAAAAGCGAAAGCTAAATCAGAACAGCTGACTGGAAGTATTTTTTGAAAAGTCTGTAACGAATAGGTAAATTTGGATAGTACGACTAAGAAGATAACGGATATAGAGAAATGAGAAAATTTTATCGACAATACAGCGGAAGAAAAAAAAAGGAAACAAGAGTAAAAAGAGTTAATCCGAAAGGAGATAGTATTTTATTCAACCATGCAAATTGGAACGGGGGAAATAAACGGCATTTATCAACGAAGAATTTGCGATGTCCTCGATACGCTAACATTCGAAGCGACTTGCGACAAGCCGGTAAACAGTGCGCCACGAACACGAAGCTCTCATGAAGAAAATTAATTTATTCGATTTCTAGTCGGATCACGCGGACATGATGCGGCATTTTACACATACTGCTCCTTGCTCAAGCTACTCGGTCGAATAACTATAATACGAATAGATGACATACGTACCGACGCTGTATCAAAGTTATGCATTTTATTTTCACTTACTCCGAAACAAGAAAGGTCATTACAATTTACTACAAAATTACGGTTAGAAAGTAAAGAGAGGACTACAAAAGGTATCACTTGTACGTTGCTTTACGGTAGAAAACCAACAGAGCACATTGCGAAATAGGAAGAAGAAATAGATGTTGATAGTAGCACCGCGAAGAAACAACACGGAAATATCACAGTTTTCATTTCTGATTAGCTCCCCCCGATGAGATGAGCAGCTTTTATAAAGAAACACGTTTTTGTCATTTGTTCTTTGTAGCTTTATATCATAATAATTATAATTGTTATAGAATGAGGTGAAAGGGGAGGAGCTTGTACCTTTCATTTTTTTCTGTTACTGTGAGAACTAGAAGCAGGAAGAAACGTCTTATGTAATAATAAACAGCTCCCGAATATTTGTCCGGCAAGAATGTACGAATAAGAAGTTACATCATTCGTCTTGAATCTTTTACATCAATCGATAACATACAAACGCGGGCTAGCAATGGAGAATTAAGTTTAATGCTTAAAAATTTCAATACATAGCTTTCACTAATATAGGTCTATTACGTGTTCGAAGTTAATAATAAATAATTCTGAGATATCGCAGGTTAATTCCGTGGCATATCTGGGAATGTATTTGGATCGCAGACTAAACTGGCGTTTCCATACAGAACAAATTAGTGGAAGAGTCTGAACACGAGCCAAATTACTGTATCCAATAGTATGAAGAAGGTCTAGTTTAAGTCTGGATTTAAAAAGACGGATATATCTCATGGTTATGTATGACATTGCGTCGTACGGAACTACTAAAGCAAGTAACCTACTACAGGTACAACTGCAGCAATCAAAGATACTTCGCATGATGGCTTCAGCTCCTAATTATGTCTCTAATCATACTCTCCACAAGGATCTTAATATTCCATTAGTCCAAAATGCATATGTGCACCAGTATCAAAGATTCTTCGATAAATTTCACCATAGCGATAACCCTAATATATTTCGGATGTCAAGAAATACGTTGCCGGGCAATGCTAGGAAAATATTGAAAAGAAGATGGTACCGGGACGATCTCTCATCATACGGACACTATAACTAGTATTCATTGTCCGTAAGGTAATGTTAGCTTTTGCATCTAACTGATAATAGTACTGCCAAGCGTGCTTTGGTCATTATTATACTACGCCCACGAGTAGTGAGGTAGCATATCTTCTGTGTATTACCAAGTATCCGAAAGATAAGTGGCTCCAACAAAATTCAACGCTGAACAAGAAAGAGAAGTGGATATCACGCGTCAGTGGACTAATATTTCTTAAGCGCACATACATGTGGAATTTAATATAGTGTATATTATTATCAGTTGCCTCATCTCCACTAAGAAAGGAGGCAATATCGCTTTTAATTTTAATTTATTTTACTTTTTCTTTCTTAGACTGTTATTAAGAAATACCAATTATAGCCAGAAAAAAATGTTAATTCAATAGTTGTTATATTTTTAATTTTCACTTTCGTTTTTTTAAGTTTAATCTTTTATACATATATATATATATATACTAGGAGATTGGTCTCGCAGGACGCTTCGCGGCCAGTTCTTTCGAACTTTGAACTGTATTACTTTGTAAATTTCCATGAAGTCTGCAGCGTTCACATGTACTAATTTTTTTTTTGGAAAAAGAAGTACACCAATACGTCAATTAAAAAAGTATGATTTAGATTAAAATATCAGAAAAACTGAAACCGCTAGCAGTGTAACATATGTGAGAAAAATATATTACATTTAATTCTTTTTGGAGACTTTAGTATGCAGGTTAAAAAGCAAATCAATACGGTAAGCGAAAGTTGAAATATATCGATACGTTATTTGAAATTTAATATTCTAATTACAATTTAAAGCACTTTCTTTGACAGTTGACTGCTACAGAATAACACAAATATAATAATATACAAAGTTTTGTGGATAGTAAAAAGGAAATATTTAAAATAATACGTATCACTGTTATCGGCTGGAGTGCGATGATGGTTGACTTGGTATCAGTTCACTATGTTTCTGATTCTCAAGATCAATAATTATTCGACTAAATAATTAATACAGCCTACTTACGTATAATTTCGGTGAAATATAACGACGAAATTAGCCATGCAGTATTAAGAAAAATGTATTTCTTCGCAAAAGCCAGATATTTTTTCATAAATTCATAAAGACGTTGATTAAAAAAATAAAAAAAAAAAAAAAAAACTGTAGCTGTTATGAGGGCAGTTGAATTTTCTTCTTATTTTTCTCCGACGACTGTAATGCTTCGGGTGCATTAGATATAAATCAAAAAATAAAGAAAATGTCCCTAGTTCCATTCTATAGTAGCTGGAGATATTTTTTCTTTTTTTGAATTGACGTCTCTTCGCCTGTATAATGTGGCAATAAATAAATGGGCAAAAATTTTAAAACTTAAAGAATCGAATTTTAAAAATTCGGATTGTGGCTTGAACAAAATTATTAATCTCTTCATTAGTTACGGACAAATTGTTTACTCTTACAGCAATATGAGCATGAGAAAGACGTTTTTTTCGGAATTCAATTACGTATAAAATATAAACCATTTCTCCGAAAATTTCACCTGACTTTCAAATTTTTAATAAATTATTTAACTTTAATTGGAATATCCTGCAATATAAATTTGCACAATTGATACGATATTGCTTTTCATTTAAATTTAATGTTACTTCTATCCAATTAGGATTATACGTCATCGTAATAAAAAATATTGGTTTACCTAATCTGGCAAGATATGTTAATTGCATATAACGTGGACCATGTGTATATCAGCTTGGAAGGTAAATTTTTCCTGGTTTTGGACCTCCCTCAGCTGCGATACATTCGACTATTTCCCTTCGAGTAGCCATTCTTAGGATTTTTATTTGATTAAATCTAGTAAAAACTGTAATTTTTCTTCTTGCACCTTACACCATATATCAACAAAGTAATCTTGCCGTAATCTATCTAAACGCATATATCGTGATTCTGATAATAACAAATATTTGTAATATTTTGTTTGAGATATTCTTTTATTTTTATTACCTACCATATATATTGGTTTAGATTTATATTATTATTTTTTTTCTTCCGTTGGTTCTTCGAATTTTTTATTTAGAAATTCCATCAAACCGTTCATGTGCATTTAACTTTTAAATTTTAGGGCTCCCATATTTTCTGTATATTCCAGGAATTATATTACATTATTTAAAAAAAGAAATGACTCTACAGCTACCATGGAAAGGGCTGTGGATTTTTTTTTAGTTTCCAATCTTACCACTTTCAGCGTGTATCTTCCCAAATTTTGTCCCTAAATATCAAAATATTTCAAATTTCTTACTTTTCCTGTATTTTGGAGACCTTAGTGTGCAGGTTAAGAAGACAATCAGTACCGTAACACATATAGATCCGGCTGCGGAATTTTTTTAAAAAAATTTTCTCGAAGCTTTATTTTCATGTTTTTCAAAATTTGAGCACTTTATTTTTAAAACTTCGGGGGTATTGTATTTTTCCTATATTTTAGCATTGAAATACATCATTTTAAAAAGAAAGTGAGCACCATCGAAAGGGCTGTTGACTTTTTTTTTGTTCTCGGGATTACTACTTTAAGTGTATATATTCCAAAATTACGGTTCCTTAGTATCAAAATTTTTCGAATTTTATATTTTCCCCCTATTCTGGAGACCTTAGTGTACAGGTTAAAAAGAAAATAAATACCGCAAATTGTACAGAATCGGCTATAGAGTATTTTTAAAAATTTTTTTTCAAAACTTGATTTTCATATTTTTCAAAATTTGAGCTCTTTAATTTCAAAATGTTTGAAGCTTCGTATTTTTCCTATATTTTAGCGATTGAAATACATCATTTAAAAAAAAAAGTGAACTCCCAGCTACCATGGAAAGAGCTGCGGACTTTTTTTTAGTTTCCGAGATTACCGCTTTAAGCACGCATTTTCACAAATTTTGGTCTCTAAATATCAAAATTTTTCGAATCTTTTATTTTTCCTGTATTCTGGAGTCCTTAGTGTGCAGATTAAAAAGAAAATTGTTGCCGTAACTTATATAGAACCGGCTGCTGAATTTTTTAAAAATTTGTTTCTTAAAACTTGATTTTCACATTTTTCAAAATTTTGGCTCTTTGAGGGTCTTATTATTTTCTTATGATGTGACGAAGAAAATCCGTTGATTGAAAAAAAAAATTAACTCTCTAGCTACTACTATAGAACGGTCTGTACGATTTTTTTTCTTGCAGCTTTATATAATAATATATATATATATATATTTGTTCACTGTAATCATAAATGTAGAATGAATATGTGTTAATGATACAATAGTTGCCCATTATGTAAAATATTTAAATAGGGATGGAGCATGTTTGTTTTCGTTTCTATCTTATTTATTGTATAATTATGAATTATTAGGAGTATTGTACAATATGTTTGTAAAAACTGGAAGAATAGTATGAAATACATGATATATTCGTCAACAGTATTTACCAACATGTATATAGAATTCGCATTTTCCTTCAGTTTGCATTTAATTTTCAGTAATTCAAAGTAACAGTTAAGATAAAAAAGTATGCAGAATGTCAATTAAATGCAATCTTATTTATGCTACAATTTAACGACTAATGGGGACATTTTTAAAGGCGGTATGTAATTATCTTATCTTTATCGCTTAAAATTGTTTTCGCATATTTCGTATATAAATACTTCTTTTAACATCAGTCTTCATCATCTTGTTAAACGGTACGGTTTTGAATACTTTTTGGTGAAATAGAGTTTCTATAAATCAATGATGAAGGAAATTTTATTTTTGACAACTTTTTGCTGGTTCTTTTCCTTCAATTATGCGGTAAGTTTTTGGAACATAATTTAACATTTACACCTGTTATATATTTAATTAATCGCCTTTTCCTTTCTTCGCAATGTCTAAATTATAAATATACTAGAAGGCAAATGTATGCAATAATTATTCCGCACATAAATTAAATGAATGTTTTGGGAACCACAAATCCGCAAATTCTGTAATACTCAAAAAGCATCTAAAAATATTTAAAAAGAATCATCGGTATTTATTTTGTATTACTAATCACTTTAAATTTAAATTTCATCAAAAAACTAATAACTTTTTTTGTTATCTGACAGAATTAATAAGATTACAATCTTTATTTTTTAATAATAATAGATCATTTTCTTGCTTCTATTTATTTTCTATGCGATATCATTTTTCTATTTACCCCCAAATAGGGGATTATGCTGATTTTTCTTTTACATTTTGAATTTAAAACCGAAAGAAAAAGAATTAGTTTTTTTTATTAATTTTGCGCAATATGCTTGTTCTTCCGATAATTATATTTTTCATATTGATATACATTGTACAGTGCCAAACGGATTAAAGATTAATAAGTAAACTTCCTATTTATGTGAAAACTCGTCCAATATTCGCTCAAAAAGTATTGAAAATTTGAAATTAAAATATGCAATATTCCCGTTAACAAAAAATATGAATAACTTTTTTTGGCATGACCTATGAAATCAGTCGATATTTCATTACAATTAGTAGAGGGGACGTTAATAAGCAGTCAAGTATAATTCATGCAAAATTTGCGGTGAATAATTTTACTTCCGCTGAAAATCGAAGCTATGCTTTTCTATTTCATAAAGTAAAATTATAAAAAAAAAAAAAGTTAAGTCAAGCATGAGGTTACATGCGCTGAAGATTTCGAATGTAGGTTAACGATAACTATAATATTTTAATACGTAAGAAAATTTGTTTGAATAACCTGCTATTTTTATTTTATTATTTTAATTTAATATCTTAATAAATTTCAGAGACCTTTTCTAAAAATAATCCAAAACAGTTAAGCAAAATACTAATTTGAATCGAAGACCTAGACTAATTTGAGGTGCAATGTAATGGTTATGGAGAAAATTTAATTAAATCCTTTTTTTATTTATTTAATTTTTATTTATTTTTTTAAATTATTGGTTTAGATTTAATAATACTAATATTAAGGTTTTATGATTTTTTAAAATGTATAATCTCATTATTCCCTACACCTATCTTTCTTGAATAGCCGATCATTAAAGACACTTAATAAATATATAAACGAAAACACGCAAAAATGATTAATTAGAAATAATATAAATGCTACTTATCACTCTACTGCGGCTGCTAGAATATTGTAATTTTATCCTGGCAGGTTAGTGTATGTTGGTGATTAGGTCTTGGATTCTCGGAGAATAGGAGGGGAAAACAAGGTAATCGAAATTATAACAGTTTACGAATTTTGTAAGTGTCACTAATTTCAAAACCGAATTTCGAGGCGATTTGGTTATTAGCACCTTGTCGGATCAAACTTCTTTCGGTTGCGACACAACTGGTTACTTTACTAAAAAAAGGCGATATAGTTCCGCGATATGACAAAGACTGCCGTTCTACTGAGATGATTTTTAACAATTCAGTTTTTTCTTTCGACTATCTCAATACGTTAGACCATTATTAAACATTTTTTTAAATTTATTTACTAGCATAGTGCGTTAAATTGTTTAACAAATCGAAATATTATTTGAATCCGTTTTATTGCAGCTGAAACTTTCGAACATGGTTAAACATATGCGCTTCGATGTATATTTCTCGAGTTTGGAACGCCAAGGTTAGAAAGTTTCGATAAGGAAATAACTTATGGTTTCGTTCTCGGCAAATAACGATCTTTCCATCGATATATCACATGACTGGAAAAAAAATATTATTTTTGAAACTTGCGATCTTTCGGCGCCCAAGAGTTTGATTTTAAATTTTAAAACCTCGATGTTCCAAAGTAAAGAAATAAATATGGCCCGCATTTTTTTAATCTTGTTCAAAATCTTGAGCTACAATACTTAAACTGCAAGCGGGGCTACACATCATTTTTCACGATTTATTAAACTTTTAGTGAACTTTGAAAGTTTCGTTAGGAGAATAAAAGTTTTTCGTTCCCGAAAAATAGCAATCTTTCCAACGATATATCACATGCCCAGGAAGAACAATATTTTTTTTCAAAATTTTGTACTTTCGGCGCCCTAATGATCTAATTTTAAAGCTGGAAACCTGGATGTTTTAAACTAAAGAAATATATGTTGAAGCGCATATTTTTAACGGTGTTTAAAATGTTTAACTGTAGTACTCGCAGCGCTTGGAAACACGCCATTTTTTGCGCCTTTTTGAACTTTACGGCAACTTTGAAAGTTTTGTTAAGGAAATGAAATACGGTTTCGTTCCCGACAAATAGCGATCTTTCCATCAATTTATCACATGCTCGGGGAAAAAAAAACATTTTTTCCCAAAATTTCGAGTTTTCGGCGCCCTGAGGGTCTAATTGTAAAGCTCGAAAACTAGATGTTCTGAACTAGAGAAATATACGGGGATACGCATATTTTTAACCGTGTTCAAAACTTTCAGCTATAATACTCGTTGCTTTCGGGGGAGGGCACGTCATTTTTTGCGCTTTTTTGAATTTTTCGGCAACTTAACATAACTTTTGTACCGCAGTTTTTTAATTTTTTGAAAGGATTCCTGCATTGTAGTTTATATTTTGAATTTCACCGTTATAAGTTTATCTAGTGACGAGTTATGATTTTTTAAGTGATTTTTGAGGTCGTTTTATATACCATATTATATATTCTTGACGGTTTTTTGGGTTTTTTGTCGCCCAGAATAATCGGTCATCTTCAAGTTATAAATCGTTTTAAGGATAATTTTAATTGTAATATATGTTCCAAATTTGAAGTTTATAAGTCAAGCCGTTCGTGAATTATCGATTTTTATTTGATATTTTTGACAATATATGTGTACGGAATCCTAAAAAAATGGTGCGGTCAAATTTTTGCACAGTACAGATTTCGTCACCAAATTGAACTAATCTTACTTTTTAACGATTTTCTGGGGTTTTTTTTTCAAATTTTCGTGGGAGGGGCGACGGTCGTAATTGGCCTCCTTTACGGACGTCCATAATGGAAAGGAATAGCGACCGTATTTCGATTTTTGATGGAATTTTAAGTTTGCAAAAAGACTTTTAAGAAGTATGATAATTAAAGTGTACTCCTTTTACGAAACTCGTATTTTTAATATTTATGAACTTTAAATTTATTGGATGACATCGTATACTGTTTCTAATTATCATCAGTAAATCAATTGTCTCTTATACCAAATCTATACCAGTATCCTACTATTATTTATAAAATTATAGATTGCGTAATAGGTAATCGGTAATTTGAAGATGTAGTTAATATTATATTGCCACGGAATATTTAGTAATAATAACTGTTAATGGAAATCGAAAGTGCAAATTGTATAATACGAACAGGGTTTAACAGGTAATATTCATTTACATGTTTTTATAGTATCTACTAAGGAATAGATTATCCCACATAGCTTCCCAATATTCTTTAAGCATTAATTTAATTATATTTAATAAATTTCCGGACAAAATGTGCCGTGGTATCCTACAATTGTCAGCCGCATTTTTTGAACAATTGTCTGTAGCCTTGCCCATATATCTCCATATGGGATGGGATCTACACAAAATAGACTGAAAAAACAGAGATTTTCAAGTATGAAATGGGTGATTTAATTGAAGAAAATATATCATTTAATTTATAATTGAATGTCATTTTTGAGGGAGACATTAAACAGTTTCAGAGTGTGACAAAATCAGAATATATTTTAATGTCATTTGAAATTACTGTAAACATTAAAGCTTGTGCTGTTACTGTACATTCTGCTGTACAGACTGGAGCCAAACGAAGCAGGAGAAACATTTTAATGACATCTAGTCGGGGCTCACCACCCCCTCGTCTTTTTGAGTCCTCAGAGTACCCGTAAAGATAATTGGTTAATTTACTCTGAAGAATATTATTAAAGATATTATTCATCGGGGACAATTATTTTATAATAACCACTGGTACTGTCAGACTCTGATAGATAAACTTTACCTTCTAATTTATTAAATTTAAGGGGATGTAAGAAGTATTTGTTCGTTATTTGATGACACTTACGAAGTTTACGAAAACTAGACGCCAAAATAGAGAAACATGACAAAGAAAACTTGTAATGATCTAAAATTCGTTGGTACTTAAGTACCAAAAATTATTGGATGTCAATGAACAATATTTTAATACAAACTTATCGCATAAATACGATCTACGTAGAGTTAGTGGTAGCATTATCGTTTCTACTTCTAGAATAGTCGGGAAAATAGGCCTTGAGGCTCCTACAATCTTACGAATAAATTAGTTTTGGATAGCATGAAACCTTTTAATTCAGAGCTAAACAAACAAGGTCGGTCAAGCATAATGTGTCATGCGCTAAGGATTCCGTATGTTAAGTTTAAGATAACTACAATTTACATTTACATAATTTTAAATTCAAAACAAAAAAATCTGATTTTAAGTTCGTAAATGTGTCTGGTATTTTCCTATAAAGTATGTTTTAATACGAATTACTAAAATTTATATTTATGCAATAACTAACTAAAAACGAATATTTTCAGTCAAATTGACAGACAGACTGTGACCAAGCGAGTTAAATAAAAGGCTATAAAAAGAAATTGAATCGGAAAGAGAACATGTTGAATCGCTCGAGAGAAAAAAGCATCGTAATGAAATGAAACCCGTCATTCTTTCCTTTTAAAATAAACTAATAATCACAACACAACTTAACACCATGACTGAGGCATGTTTTCTTACTCTTTTTGAATACGATAAAAACTGCTCGACAGAAACATTTTTGTCTTCCCCGAATAATTGGCTATTTGAATTTTAGACAATTGCAGTTTCCAAACCACATTAATCCCAAACCAAACTGAATGCTTAAAGCACACTTCTTTGCGGATGTTTTGTGATATTAAATTTTCCTAAAACTAGATTATAACTCTTCTTCACTCTTAAAATTCCGAAGATATAAAAAATTGGAACAACCTTCGTAAATATTACAATATGGTAAATCTATTTATTACGATTTTAGTTACTTTTTGAAAACAGCTTTTAACCCCTTTCCAGCCCTTACAGTCCAAATTTTCAAAACAGCGTTCTTATTCGACATCTTCAGTATGTACATTATATTCACATGAAATTACACGCGATAATTACTATTCGTACGGACCGTAGCGTGATTTTTCGTTTTCTCCAAAATAGGAGTTTGCATATACGATATTACAAATTAAAAATTAAATATCTTTGTTTTGAATTTAATATTATGTAAATGTAAATTATGGTAATCTTTAAATTAACTCACAGAATGTTTAGTACATGAAACATCCTACCCGGCTAACCTCTTTTTTTTTTCTTTAGAAAACTTTTAAATCTTTAAAACACTGGACTAATATTACTTTCGTAAAAATTTTAATAAAGCCAATAAGGAAGAAGCTTTCAAACCTTGAATTTGTTTAAATATTCCCGATAAATGCACTGCGGGAAATTCTATTTTAAAAATAATTGATAATCTTCTTCTGTATATAAATAGGCAAAGACAAAACGGTTCAGTATCTTCTTCTCCACTATTTACTAACCGATTTTCTTGCTTTTTTTTTTTCTATTTAGTAACTATTGATGATCTTTAGAGCTATCAGTACACAAAATTTTGGAAACAGTTATACTTTTTATTTCGTATTTAAATAAAAAAGTAATACAAAAATTGAAAAAGGAAGTCGCTGCAGCCAGTAAATCTGTTCTTATTGAAATGTTTTAATTTTTCTTAATAATCATCATTATTGGCTTTTTTAAAGTGTACTAAATCTTAAGGTGTCATTTAATTTTTGTATTGAAAGTACATATAAAAGTATATGTTCTGAGATATATAATGAACGAATGTATAAGAATGGGAAAAAAATTTTGGAAATATACAAATTCATATATGTTTTTTTTAAATTTTTAATGATAATTATGGTCGAATTTGGACCATTGAGGGAACGCTAGTATTTATAAACACGTGACTGAAGTGGCAAACTATGTCGATTGCGACAAACGTTTGTTGAAAGTCGCAACAAATTATAATCAGCTTCAGCTCGAAGATTATCTTCGTGGTGTAGCACATAATGTAATTAGTTAACTTTAATATTTGCATGTATTATAGGTATTATTATTATTACTTATATGTAAGATTTCGAAATTGTTTATTTCTATATTTGTAATTAATGTTATTATTATTATATTATAATTGCAAACTCTTATTTTGTTGTGAAAACGTGAAAGAGGAAAAACATAATTTCTAATTCGACTAGCTGTATGAACACCGGTTGTACCTTGTATATGTATATATATATATATGGTTTGAGAAATTATCATTCCTGCGGGAAGGGGGGATAATTTTTTTGCGACAGTTTTATCGCAATACATACTATAGGTTTCAAATTGTTGGTAACTTAAATATTGTTTATGCGTGTTACAGAAAATACCTATTTATTAAATAAAACTGTATCCATTTCACATAAGAAAGATTGATTCCTTATCGAAGAATAATGAGGATATTGTTCCAATTTTTGTGGTTTTTGAAAATTTCAGTTATTACTAAACAATCAAACATTGTAATTTGTGTAGTTGTGTTTAAGCCGTATGTGAAAAAAAGAAACCAAAAATAACGACGGACTAGAATATTATTTTTCTTATAAATATGTTCAAAATTTATCCACTTCTCTATGTGACATTTTACGTTTTCGTTTACTACAAAATATACACGCAGGAGCAAGTTCATTTTTTCATAAATATTATACATTTTTTTCTTTCTGTGCGTTTTACTTTTAGGTCAAATGAGGTTAAATCTGAAAAAGTAACCTAAAGGAATCGAACAGAAATAAAAACAAACATACTAAGGCTAACTGACAAATCATTCTGGATAAATTAATGAAATAACTATATAAAAACAAATAGGCGATCGTGCTCATTTTAACAATTACTCATTTATTGTTTGATCACATTTTGCCTCAACGGGACTTTTCTGTTCGGAAAATACCAAAAGAAAACAAGTAAGCGTACGGATAATTTAGTATTTGCAACAACATATCATAAGTATCGAAATGCCTACCGGGTAAAGGACCTTGATTGACGTGCTCAAATAAATAAATAAGACTGAGGTCAAAAAACGTAATTCTCATTTAGGTTTTGCAGTCATTACCAATAAGCAGATATAGAGAACGAAATATAGCTTCTTTCATATTATTCACTACCGTCACTAAAGAACTTTTTTTTTTTTCGAAATTAAACCAAAAAACCTTTAGTAAAGAAAGCCGATATGATGAGAAACAGAAGTAAAATAAGTTACCATTATACATATTTAATGTAAATTGATAGAACGATGATTCAAATAACGAATACCTGCAAATTATTCCTTTTAAAGCTTTGTGTTACTCAAATCCAACCCAGCTGAACTGACAATATTTAGAAAGTATTAGTGCAATTTAGTGTGATAAGTTAATAAAAAGCGAAATTCTAGAAAAAAAAATTCGGTTAAAACGCGTTTTGTGACTAATAAACATGTTAATTACAAAATGGTTGTAGCCATTGATGGTTCTTTTCCTTTTTTTATTAAAAACTATTTCACAGTAGAAAATTAATTAATCGCTTCTGTTTCTCAACTTACTTCTTTACTTTTTCTTTTTCTCTACAAAATACCCATCAATAAAAACGTAGAAGAGGCAGAAACGGACAGCGAAAGCGGAACAGACATAGCCGAGAGTCTGGAAGAAATTAAAAGAGACATGTCGGAAATAAAAAAGTTTATCGAATTCCTGTCGGCAAAATATGACGACATGTATAAAATCCATGAAAGGTTGATAGAGGAGGTAAAGGGGCTCAAAGAGCACGTGGTCCTGCTGACGGCGGAAACAAGGAAAAAGGACGAAAAGATCAAAGAACTAACGTGTACAGTTCATCAGCTGGAGCAGTACGGACGAAGGGAAAACGTGGAAATACACGGAGTGACGGAAAAACCGGAGGAAAATCTCAGAGAAATTGTAATCAAGACGGCCGCAAAAATCAATGTAACGATAAAGGAAGAAGACATCAGTGCGGTGCACAGACTACCGTCGAAAAGCACCACATTGCCAAAACCGATAATTGTAAAGGCAAGCAGGAGAATAGCCGACGAAATGATGGAAAAAAAGAAAGGGATAGTAATATGGGACAAAGACATTTCAAACGCCGAGAGTAGCCTAAAAGTGTTTCTGAACGAGAACTTATCCAGGTTTTACAGGGGACTTCTATGGCAAGCAAAGCAGAAGGCTAGAGAAGCTAACTATAATTTCGTATGGGTGAAAAGAGGAAAGATCTTTATGAAGAAAAACCCGCAAGGAAAAGCAGTTCAAATAAAAGATCCGGACGATTTAAGCAAACTAATATAAGAACATGTTAGAGTAGCGGGGAAGAAATATCGGGAAATCGCGGAATACGTAGTTGTAAGATTAAAAATAAGACAATATTCGAAAATAATTTTAATAATTCGATTGCACAAATTAGTTATGAATTGTAGAAATAAGATTAGAATAAATAAGACGGGACTGAGAGAACATGTGTATATGAGTGTAGACAAGGGTAGCGTAATATGGTGCTTGGTGCGCGTGTGTTATTGGGATACTAAGAATTTACGTAGCAGGTGTGCGTATGTGTGTGCGAGAGAGAGTGTGTACAGGTGTGGTTCTAGGAATAGTTGCGGATGGTGTGTTGTTGTATATGTGTGTGTGCGTAGGTGTTTGTGTGTGTTTCTGGGTTTGCGAGTGGTTTTTGGTTACGGTGTGTGTGTTTCGGGTTGGCGGTGTATGGTGGTTTGATGTAGAGGTGTGCGGTGGCAGGGTGGAGGCGGTGTGAACAGTTTAGGGGAGAGAAAAGGAAAGAAGATGAGTGGAAAGCGAAAAAAAGACAGTAAGCGAACGAAGGAGCAAGAATAAGAGAGAGAAGCAGATGTGATAAGAGATATGCAAAGAAACAATGATGAGGAGGCAGGTGAAATAGATAAGATGCGCAGACGTGCATCCACCGCGCCGCTGCAGGCCTCTAAAGTACGTTTTAAGTTATGTTTATATCGTAATCTAAACTATCCGTTTAAAAATGTTGTTAATTTCTTGTTTTCAGTCTTGGTGCGTTAAAAACTAACAATCTAAAAACAAACAGATAAAGGGGAAAAAGAGAGCCAAGGAAAGGAAGGAAGAAAGATAAATATAAGCTACGAAACAAAGAAAAAAGAGGTTAAATAAATAAATAAATAAAATATAAAAAATAAAAAAAATAAATAATAAAAAAAAAATAATAAATAAAAAATGATTACAAAATTAAATATAGCACACATAAACATTAGATCAATGAGGAAAAACTGGGAGGAAGTAGAGATATTAGAGGGAAGACAAGAATATGATATATTAATTTTAGGGGAGGTAAATATAAAAAAAGACGAAATAAATTTATATAATTTAGAAGGTTATAAGAAATGTCACAATTTAGATGCAGAAGGTGTAAAACATGGGATTGTGATATACTTAAAAGGGGACAAAAAAATACAAACTCAAATTAAAAACAAAAATATGGAAAATGCGGAATGTGTAATAATTGAAATAACTTGGTATGAGGAAAAACTATGTCTATGGGTGTTATACAGATCACCATCAGGAAAAGCAAACAAATACATTAAAGAAATAAAGGAGATTGACAAAAAATACATGGAAAACTGTTCTACTATATATATAGGAGACATAAATATAAATACTGGAAAACATAACTCAGTAGCAACAAAATACATGAACACAATGGCAGGAATGGGATATGAAAGCAATTTAGAAGGATATACAAGAGAAGAATGGAGAGAAAACCGGTTCACACAAACCAAAATTGACCATATATACACTAAAAAGAAGAAAAGAAACATCGACTTTGAATATTATAATACAGATATTAAAATAGCAGATCACAACATGATAGTGTGTACAGTAAAAATGGAGATGGGAAAAATCGGAGGAAAACAAATGGAATTAAACAGAAGTTTTTTAATAGAAAATAAAGTGAAAAACGAACTAAGACGCATAAAGTGGGAAGGGAAATCAGATAAATTGGACGCTGAAAATTTATACGAAAGCATAAAAGAAAAATTTGAAAAAGTATATACAGAATGTAGGCAAACAAAAAATACGTCAGAAGAAGGGAAAATACAAAGGAAGAAAGAATGGATGACGCAAAAAATAATTGAAATGATAAAAAAAAGAGACAAACCGTACAAAAAAGTAAAAAAGAATAATCAAAATATTGAGTTAAGAAGAAAATACAATAAATTCAGAAACCAAGTGAATGCAGAAATAAGACGGCAAAAAGACATGTTTGTCGGAAAAAGTTTTAAAGTGGCACAGGGGGATATCAGGAAAACTTGGTTAAATATAAACAAGATTATAGGAAAACAAAGGAGTCTAGGAGTAGATGAAACCATAAGTAAATACTTTGGCAAGGAACAAAAAGCAAGAGAAATTGCAGATAAATTCAGTAAAGAATTCAAAAATGGTATAAAAAAACTAGAACACAAATGTAATAAAGTGCTATTAGGAAAAAGAGAAGAAGATGAAGTAAAAGTAAACATGTACTTACCTAAAGCAAACGTAGAACAGGTGGGGAAAATAATCGATGGATTAAAGGAAACAAAGGCCACCGGAATCGATGGAATAAGAATAAAAGATATAAAAACAGTAAAAATATATATAGTGAAGGAAATTACTAAGCTAATTAATCAGACGTTAAAAGAAGGGAAAATACCAAATGGGTTAAAAATATCGAAAACAAGACCAATATATAAAAAAGGGAAACACAGTGAATATGAAAACTATAGGCCAATTGCTGTAAGCAATGTAATTGCAACAATATTAGAAAAGTACGTAGCAAATAATCTAACGAAGTACCTACAAGAAAATAGGATAATTGACAAAACACAATACGGATTTCAAAAAGGAAAATCCACATCGAAAGCAATCGGCGAGCTTACTGAAAAAATAAGAGATAGCTTTGAAGAGGGAAAGAAGGTGCTGATAACGTTCATAGATCTTAGTAGAGCATTTGAAACGGTTGATCATAAAATAATCATAAACATATTAGAGGAGATAGGAATAACGAATAATTTGAAAAAATGGTTTCAAAGTTATTTAACACAAAGGAAAACATGCGTAAATATCTTAAATGTGCAAAGTGAAAAAGAGGAGATGGATGTAGGAGTTCCGCAGGGTAGCAACCTAGCGCCAATACTGTTTATTATATATACGAATGGTCTATATAAGGAATTAAGTTACAGTGAGGTAGTCGCGTACGCGGATGATATAGCAATAGTTACGTCACATAAAGATATGAAAGAGGCAGAAATAAAGATGCAAAAAGATCTAATAACAATAAGTAAATGGGCACACGATAAAAGTCTAAGAATAAATGTAAAAAAGACTAAAGCAATGGTACTGCGGAAAAAAAGAGACAGCTCTGATTTGTATTGTCCAAATATAATAATGCACTCAAATGAATGTGTACATTCAATGGGGGAAAGACGCGAATGCGAAATGAAAAACTGTCAGAAGTTAGACATAGTAATGCAGTATAAATACTTGGGAGTAATGATGGATCAACACTTAAGATGGGACATACATATGGAATACATTGCAAAGAAAATAAGAGCAGTTTTACCAGCTTTATATACATTAAAGAAATATGCAACC
Organism: Icerya purchasi; assembly: GCA_039619475.1. NCBI lineage: Eukaryota > Metazoa > Arthropoda > Insecta > Hemiptera > Monophlebidae > Icerya > Icerya purchasi. The sequence goes on from CM077115.1 coordinate 547,065,403, forward strand.
AATGAAACATTAAAAGTAGTTTATTATGCGCTAGTAGAGTCGAGGATAAGATATGGAATTCAGGCGTGGGGAATGGCGAGAAAAGCATACTTGGGGAAAATAAATAAACTGCAAATTAAATGCTTGAAATTAATAGGAAATCATAAAGGAGAGACCGATAGTGAAATAATTAAAAAAGAAAACGTAATGAGCATAAGAGGAATGTACTTATTACTGAAGATATGGGAGTACATATCAGCAGAAAAGAAAATTGAATTGGAGGAAAGAATAAACACAGAATACGAGTTGAGGGAAAAACTTTCGTACCAATTGCCGTTAGCAAGAACAAAGATGGGGGAGCAAACGGATAAATATATTATAACTCAGATGTTGAATAAAATACCCAAAGAAATAATAGAGAAGGAAAAAATAGGGGAAAGAAAAAGGAAAATAAAGGAATGGCTTCAGGAAGAAGAAAATATAAAAAAAATAATAAACATAAAATAAGAAAACAAAGCGCAACAAAAAAGCTAGGAAAAAAGAAACAAAAAAAAAAAACAACTGAATATAGAAAATAGAAATAGATTAGCAATTATTGATAAGTAAAATAGATAGATTAAGTAAATATTACACGATCATGTATATGTATAAGTTAATTTAAGATGGTAAAATGTCAAATAGGATAATTCGTCAACAAGCGTTTTAGCTTGACGAAAATTTTTGTATATAAAAAATTATAAATACATATTTTTCAAAAAAAAAAAAAAAAAAGTATCGTCGAGTCGATTTTTCTAATTATTATTATTTTTTTATGAGCCGCTCGCTTCATTATTAAACAAAACAAGAAAAGCTTCTTCCTTATTGGCTTTATTAAAATTTTTATGAAAATAATATTAGTCCTGTGTTTTGAAGATTGAAAATTTTTCTAAACGAACTAAAAAAAAAAGAAGTTAGCCGGGTAGGATGTTTCATGTACTAAACATTCTGTGAGTTAATTTAAAGATTACCATAATTTACATTTACATAATATTAAATTCAAAACAAAGATATTTAATTTTTAATTTGTAATATCGTATATATTTCTCGCCCAGTATTAACATAAATGTGTTTATGTTTAAAAATTTTTTCGCCTTTGTTTGTCTTTTACGATATTTTTTTGAAATCAGGGTTGATTCATCAAAGAATTAAATATATAATTAAAATGGTAGATAACAAAAAAACCTTTAATAAACGTATCTTCAAATAAACTTGTTAGATACGAATAAAAAAGAAAGATAATATAAGGAATATGTATCAGAAGCAAATTCAATCCAGTTATATTACACTTTAAATGGCGTAGAGTTGATAGTTTGTAATTTTTTAAATACGGTTGACAATACGATAGCAAAAAAAAAAAAAAATGAAGAAAACCGGCAATGCATTTGACCGATTATTAATATTAATAATTGTCGTCCGTTTCGTATCACTATTGCTGACAGAACTCTTAAATTTACGAGTACATCGCAAAAGTCTGTTTATTCGTATTTCACGCTAAAGTCGTTATTTCAAAACAAAAATAGAAAATATCTTAAAAAAGCGAATAACCAAACAAAATCATGTAAAATATGTGTTTTGTGATTATATATGCATATACAACATGCTGTACGCGCGGAAAAACCAAGTTGTTAGCGAAGAACGTTATTTGAACGGAATTTCTGATAGCAGTATTTGGTAATTCGTGTTTCTCATTAACACAGATGATAACATTTAACGGATGATACCTGAAAATCACCGTAGGTGGTCTGTAAAAAGGTCTGAGTTCGCCTGCGCCCGAAAGAGGCTGCGCCCGATAGAGTCGCGCCCGAAAGAGGATGACCCAATAAAGTATATAAATCTAATGTAGAATTTATAAAAAAATATTTCTAAGCAGACAGTAGCTGACTTCGATAAGAAGCTCAAAATAAAATATGCCCCAATAAGCTGAATATCAATATAAGTTACTATAAGAAAATAGGCAATGTTTCAGCTATAATTGCGGCTGAAACGAAGGAGGATCAGCACAAAATCAGTACTGCTATCAGCGATGACATAAAAAATGTTAAAGATATGGCGCCAAAATTTCTGGGCCCCTTCATACTAATCTTTCGTACTAAGAACATCTCAGAAGAAGATGTTAATGAGTACTTCAAAATAAAAACAGGTAGTGAACCTATTAGTACTAATAAAGTCACTAATGACAGAGGTAGTCGGATTTACGTCCGCCTTCATTCCTCACAATATCCTATGTTGCCAGTTCACAAAAAACTGCTTATTAAATGGGAGCGCCTGCCTTTTGTAGACCATATTCCCGTTAAAAAATGTAAACGATGCTACTGCTCTGGCCACCTAGAGAAATTCTGTAAGTCTGACGTCTCCTTTGTTAACTTTGCCAAAGCGTTATAGGTTTATCAGGTGATGAGTTATGACTTTTTAAGTGGTTTTTGAGGTCGTTTTATGTATCATATTATATATTCTTGACGGTTTTTGGAGTTTTTTGCCGCCTAGGGTAATCGGTAATCTTTAAGTTATAGATCGTTTTAAAGAGAATTTTAATTGTGATTTATGTTCCAAATTTGAAGAACATAAGTCAAGCTATTCGTGAGTTATTGATTTTTATTTGATATTTTTTAAATTTGTGTACCATCTTATTAGGATTCCCTAAGTTATTACGGAATCCTAATAAAATGACGGCAATTAATATCACAATCAAATTCACTTCCCCTACCCTTAACCTCACGTCGAATCATCTCTCACCTCGACTTCTATACGTTTCAAGAAATTTCCGCGGTCTTCCTCAAGGTTCCTCCCTCCGACCTACTCCTTTTAACATTTATACTGTCAGTATTGCTTCTCTTCATTTAAATTGCTTTTCTTTATTCTTTGCGGACAACATCCTCCTTTTTACCTCCGCTAAAGATACTTTAAACTTAATTCGTCGCTCATTGTGCTGAAATATTCTCTTTTCTTAATTAACTTCTCGATTTCTCTCTCTAAGTTTTCTTATACTGTTTTTACCCTTCGACCTCGTAATTCTGCGTTAGTTAATCTATCCTTAAACAATGTATCTCTTTCTCATGGTAATTGCTTCTGCTATCTTGGTATCCTTCTTGATAGTCGTTTGTTCCTTGCTGAACATATCAGATATCTTTCTGTTTCTACTATCAAAAGGCTAAACTTGCTAAAAACCCTGTCGCCAACTAAATGGGTGGCGATCCTTATATTCTTATTTTTCTTTACAAATCTATTATCCGTTCCAAATTTGATTATTGGTCTTTTATTTATGGCGATGCTTACAAGTTCCGTCTCTCTAAACTAAACATAATTCAAAACTCTTATCTTCTTCAATTCCTGATATTCTTGCTGAATCTAATACGCCATCCATGCCCATTCGAAGGTTCCGTTTAGACTATCGTTTCCTTGTTAAACGTTTAGCTGGCGTTTTAATCCTAACAAAACTCCTATCCTAGCTTTAATCTCCCATCGTCTTAGTTCATTTTGGCTTACACAATGTCCTTTTATATATAATCTCTCCTATTTTTACTTTAACTACATTGATCTTTGTCACCTTCCCGAGGTATTTATTCTTCCCTCATTTTCTGAATATTTCCCCAAGCCGCAATTAAACTGGTATTCTACAGCGTTACAATTCCCTATTTTCTTTTTATGTCACCATACACGAATGGTTCGAGGGGGCCTGGTGGTGTTGGAGCTTCCTTCATCCCCCGAGATTTTAACATGCCAGAATCTTTTCATCTTTCTTCCTTCTGTTCCATATTCACAACCCAGCTGATAGCTATCTTACACTATTTTCATTTTTCATAAACACCTTTACCACAATTCTTTAATTATCTCTGACTCCTTGAGCGCCTTTCAGGACATATTTTCTCCCTTCCCGGTCCTTCTTATGACTTTGTTATCCTTCGTATACGTTCACTCATTTCTAATCCTTTTGATTAACATTGATCTCCTGTGAGTACCTAGTCACTTGGGCATATTTTGCAATGATGTGGTTGATTCCTTGGCTCGGGTTGCTGCTTATTCGCGGCTATTTTTTTTAAAAAAATCCGTCCGGTAACCTCCAACCGATGTGTAAAAGTTTTTATATCAGATTTTGGTTGGACATCTACGCTTCTTCTTTTTTCAACAGTCGTTCGTTCTATCCGACTGTTCGGCCTACTCTTCCTCCCTATTCATGATTTCTTTTGTATCCTTCACTTTGCCGTTCTGATGTTTCAATTTTTCGTTTGTTGCCCGTATCCTGGTTTCGCTTTTACGCGATTTTCTCCCTACATTGTCCTCTCCATCCTAATTATGCAGCTATTTGTGACGCCGACGTATGTTCTTTGAGCATTCATCTCTTTCCATGGAGCGTTCTGCTTTATATTCCTTCCCCATTAATTATCCCTGCTATTTGTTCCTTTTTATCAATGGTTTCTGATCGGATTAAAATATAACTGACTTCTTTCTTGTCTATTTGTTTCTAGGTAAAGGTCTTTAGTTGATGAGTTCAAAATTAAAAAAAAAAAATTCATTTTTTCTTATTGTTATATTGTAACTATAGTGTACTCATTACAATTATAAAGAGACTAAATGCTATATATACATACTCGTATATCTAAGTAGTATAGATGACTTTGAAACAATTATGTCAAAATTTTCACAAAACATAGTATAAGGGACACTTGAGAGTATTTAAACAAAACATTCAATACGATAAAATTTAAACAAAACACTTAAAATGAAAAAATTGAAAAAATATAAAATCATCAAAATTTCAAAATACAAAAATTTAAACAAAACATTTAAAATGCAAACATTTCAAAAAATTGAGAAAACGCAAACAATTTAAAAATGTAAAAATTGAAAACTGAAAAAATGAAAAAAATTTAACAGACCTTTTAGATTCAATCAATTTTAATTAATTGCAAAATGTTATGTAACATTTAAAAATTTACAACTTATTCAGCAAAATCTACCTCACAACTATTGTTTACTATGCCGACATAAATTACTTTAGGAGGATTATCATTAGGGTTTCTATGAACAAGTGGTAGTAATTTATCAGATATTCGCTTTGGGAGCATTCATTTTTGCAAATAATGGTTAAAATAACACCCTTTCCAAATTTTGTTTTTATAATGAAACAATCAACAGTACCTTTTTTTAAATCTTTAAAATATTTTTAAGTTGAAGATTTACTAACTTCTCTAAAAATGTTTAATGTATTATTATCATTATTATCGGCTTCCATACTTTATATATAGATTTAATTTCTTTAATTCAACCATCTTTTTAAAGCATCTTTTTTAAAAAATACTTAAATGAGTTGGAATCATTTACAATGAAGGTAGAGAAATAGAAAAAGGTGAGTTCACCTACAACAATGAGAAATAAATATAAGTAATTTTTAAAAAGCCATTTAATGAGATGAGCTTAGTAAACATTATAAAAGTGTTGTAAGATTTCATTCCATCCATATGGATGAGCTGCTTTTTATCAACTTGGTCTCCTGACAATTTCACAGCGCCCATATGGCCGCCCTACTTCTAATCGAGTTGATTTTCAACCCCATCCATGTGGATGGGGTTGATTTGATTGTCTTGTTTTCCTGATCCAAATTTAATAAAACCGATTTTTAAAAAAACATTAAATGAGGTGTCCAACACATCACTAGACACCTCTCCTGGATATCATGAAGGTAATGAAATACATATTTCTTTAAAATTGATTTTAAAAAATTTTTCGAAATCATTTAATTGTTTTTAATTTTGACACAACTATTTCCAAGTGAAATCCTATCCCATTCCCACAGTTTTATCAAAGTCAGTTACCCAACCACTGTTTATTCGCCGTTCTCAGCTTGAGTATCGCTTCCTAATTAAACGGCTTCCCGTCTCCTCGTCCAAACTTATTTCTTCTTATCTGTATATTAAAAACCGCTGGCGTATTTCTCCTCATAAAATCTCAATTCTGTCGCTCATTGCTGCCCGTTTTCCTAATTTTTCTCCTGTTATCTTTTCCTATAACACTCTCCCTTACTCTATGACAGCCTATCAAGTTCCACTTCGGACCCATTCCTCTTCTCACTATGCAATCAACAATGAATTTCTTCATTTATTAAATTCCTCTTTGCCTGCTCGCTTATTGATCTTTACCGGTGGTTCCAAGAGCGAGAACGGCGTCGGTGGCACGTTTACTGCCCCGTCATTTCAGCATTCTGAATCCTTACCTTCCTTCCTTCTGCAATATTTTTTTTGCAGAATCGATCAGGCTATCTCTTTTATTTCTTCTTTAAGCGAACTTTACCAATTCCTCATAATTTTGAACTGTAAAGGCGTCCTTCAAGCCATATGCTCTCCTCCTTCACATTCCTCTGATGGTATTACTCTCTCAATTCGTTCTCTTACCGCCACTCTGCAGTCATCTCGCTCTATTCTTATTGATTTTTTATGGATTCTTAGTCATTCCGGAATTGACGGCAACGGCGCAGCTAATTCTTTGGCTCGTTCTGCTGGTCGCCTTGATTCATTCCTCAACTATTTCCCTTCTTCAGATATCCTTTCCTTATCCAACTCCAATCATACCAGACTTTGGCGGGTTTGTTTAAATTTTAGCACATTGAATGTTTTGTATAAAAATTGACATTTTTATCCTAAAGTGGCCCTTATACTATGTTTTGTAAAAATTTTGACATAACTGTTCCAAAGTCACCCTTATATTACTTGTATATATATACAGTGAGCAACATAAACATTCGACATAGAGAAAAAAAATTAATTTGAGGCCCGGAAAAGAGTAAAAAATGTTTTATTAATTTAAATTCCTTGGGAAAACATAAATTGAACACTTCGGGACACATACATATATAAAAGAAAAAATGTTTAAAAAAGTAAAACAAAAAAATCACAAGGAAAAATGTTGAAAAAGTCAAGATTTGCATGCAACATAAACATTCGACATTTTTAAGAACTTAAAATATGTTTAGAGCTACAGCAGCACGTATGCTTACTATTTTTTAATATTTTGTCTGCAGGCCCTTGGCTTTGATAACTGCATTCAGCCGTTTCGGCATGGACGAAACTAATTTTTGCAAATAATCACAGGGCATATTGGTCCGTTCTTCCTGTAAGCGCTGTTTAAGGTGAAAGCAACTATTGATGGGCCTTGTACGAATTTTCTTGTCCAAATAGTCCCAAAGATTTTCGATGGGATTACAATCGGGAGACTGCGGAGGAGTTTCGAGAACATGAGGACAATTATACAGCAACCATGACCTAGTTTTGTACGCTTTATGTTTAGGATCGTTATCCTGATAAAACGTAAAAGTGTTTAAAATGTTTAATTTTTCAGCACTTTGACGTAAATTATTCTTTAAAATGTTTGTATACATTTCCGCATTCATAGTAGCGTCTATGAAAACCAAAGAACCAACACCATTGGCCGCGAAACAACCCCACACCATCACATTGCCTCCGCCGTGTTTTATCGTCGTTGTGATATTTTTTAATTCTAATTCGGTGTTCCGCTTTCGCCAGACTTTTACCTTACCATCACTACCGTAAATATTGAATTTTGATTCGTCCGCGAAGATAACATCATCCCAAAAGCTTTCAGCGATCGCAACATATTTCAAGGCAAAATCAAGACGTTTTTTTCGATTGATAGTCGAAATTAATGGTTTGCTTCTCGCCGCCGTTCGAGAATTATAGCCATTAATTTTTAAAATTCTACGCACTGTTTGGTTTGAAATTTCTGTTCCAGACCTTGCGTGTAACTCCGTAGCTATTTTAGGCGCGCTAATTTTTGGATCCTTTACGACAGATCGCACGATAAACAACCGTTTATCTTGAACTGAAAGTTTCGAAGGCCGTCCGGGGGGAGGCTTAATAAAATCAATTCTATTTTCATTTTGAAAGCGATTAATAATGTCATATATCGTACCGCGTGGTAGTTTCAGTAGAGCCGCAATTTCGAGTACCGACTTACGATTCATATGATGATAAATAACCAATTGGCGTTTGTCAAACGAGAGTGATTCGGCATGTTTTTTAGAATTAATAAACAACACACAGTATATTCTGAGCGTTAGAACACTGATAAATGTGAGTACTTACATACGCGTAATGGCTAAGAAACGAGTTACGCTATTGATGCTTCGTTGCTTGCGTTCGCTGATGAGTAAGCTACTTGGGCAATTCCCATAAGTACGGTAGCGCGTTTCTATTCGCAACTGTCGAATGTTTATGTTGCATGCAAATCTTGACTTTTTCAACATTTTTCCTTGTGATTTTTTTGTTTTACTTTTTTAAACATTTTTTCTTTTATATATGTATGTGTCCCGAAGTGTTCATTTTATGTTTTCCCAAGGAATTTAAATTAATAAAACATTTTTTACTCTTTTCCGGGCCTCAAATTAATTTTTTTTCTCTATGTCGAATGTTTATGTTGCTCACTGTATATATATATTTTTTTTTTTTTTTATGGATTATTCCCATTCATGATACTTACTCTCGCATATTTACTCGCAACCATACATGTTCAAAATATGTGAACAATATATATTGAGACGGATTCGGCAGCTGTAGCGTTTTAATTACGTTTTATACGCTTTCTGATAATGCTGTCCGAGGTAGAAATTATTATTTCGATTTTAACATCATTTATATTTCGGGTTTTTCTCGGGCAGCAGAGATGACGGCAAATTGCGATCGGAGAAGCTATTTTGACCGAGAAGCCTGGTTATCCCGAACGCAGCCGTTCTGTCGGATGTGTTGCGGGAGCGAACTGTTTTTTCGCGGGGGGTATCGCGGTCGAAAAACGCGGAGATGTAGCGTTTACCGTCGAAACGTATAAGTACGGAGCGTGTAGCTACGAGAGTCGCAAGATAATTTATAAAAATCCCGAAAAGACAAGCTAGTGGCCGCTTTAAAATAGAAGATAAAATAAAGAAATATTCTAGAAAATTCTGCGGCGTTCGAATTGATAAGGTACGGGGTAATTTTCAGCGATTCGACTATGTCGTTTGGAATAGTCCATCGTGTAGCGAAATCTTTGTTCGTGCATCTTGCATGATAATTCGATAATTTAGATTAATTCGTTGTTCAGTCGATGATGGTCGATAATGATCGATCGTTTAATTTGGTCGTAAGTTCACGTCGGTGCGTGTATCGATTTACACTAGTCAGTATTAGTTTTCCGCGTGCATTCATCATAATTTTGATCGAAATTTTGTTTTTGTTGGTTACTAGTCAATACCGCATTTCCTTTTTCGCTTACGCATTTATAACGGCGGCATTCGCGAATTTCTTCATGTAAAATTTATTTCTTTCTCTTCTCCTGGCTAAAAAAGCCTAGAGCTCTGCCGTTAACAGAGCTTTCCGGCAGTGGTAAGCCGTTGTCTCTTGCCACTGGCGCCCGCAAGATAGTTGTTTCTTTTTTTATTTAGTTTCCTTCGTGAATTTAACACAAATCGATTTACATCAATATGTATATATTGAGAAGAATCGATGTCCCTTATTACAGGCGCCATTTAATAAAGACCGTTCTTCGTGATGATTAGGATTAAAATAAAAAAAAATAATAAAGATTAATCGGGCGCCAGCGACAATCTACGGCGTGTCGAACCGGTAAGCTCATCCGAGCAGCGCTTTTAGGCCTTTGAAAAAAAAAATGAAGTCTCCAATCCGGAGATGTCACGATGTACCACACATGTCCAAAGAAACATTTTTTCATCACAAAGGCGTATATTTTCCTCAATTTTTAAATAAAAATAGTGTATGCAACCTCATAAGGGTGAATGGGCATTTCAGTCACACCCGATGATAAATGGTTGCCGGATAGAGTTGAAAAAAACTGAAAAAGGAAACTGACGAAGATTGTAATTAGGGTTAGCGTAGATGGAGACAATGTTAGTAGGGTGCGGAAGGGTAGTACGGATAGAAATGTGGACTCCGATCTCATATAATTATTTTATAACCCCTAATAATACAGTTCGTGTTCAACCGAAGCCACATTTCTGAAATGAGAGCTAGACTCTCTAATGAATTTTTATTGGCTCTGAGGCTACGACAAATCCACTGAAGTATATTGAACGCAGCCGTCATGTTATAACAGGGAGCGTATTAGAAGTATAGGGATTGAGAAGAGGGAAGACAAGAACAATAAAAAGGTATAATAGTTGATATAAGATAAAACAAAGAACAGAGACATCCGTTTTTTTTTTACTTTTTTTTTTTACTTTTTTATTGGGGTTGTCAGCTACAGACGATTACCCATCAAGAAGGAAGAACGTAGGACAAAAGGAAACTGAGGACACTAGAAAAGTTATTTGGGGAAGGTGGAAACGGCCAGAACTACTATGAAGAGATAGATAGCAAGGGAGTCACAAAAAGATCGGTACTAGAACTCGTGCAATTAGCAGTCCGAAGGGAAATAAATGTGTAAACGAAAAATTATACAGGATATCTTAAAGGAAAGGAAAGCTCTCATGTCTTGTTAGCCGTTATACCTCATTATAACATATTATCTATATTTAAACTAAATGCGCGATGTGACCAGCATAAAAAGAAAAGTATTTTTATCTATGTCTGCGATTGTTGGGCTGCGCCCACAAAAAGATCATCATCAACAATATGGCCGCAACTGCAATGCAGTGCCCACAGTGCCCGATGAGGCAAGAGACAAGACATCGCTATTTGCCTACGGTTGCGACTGCAAAGCAGTGCTCGTAATTCCCATCCAGAAAAGCAAAATAATTGATTATCCATTATTCAAACGGCATCTGCGGACGACGAGCTTACGATATGTTAAGGATAAACAGGAAAGTGACTCCACATCGGAAGCGAGCAGCATGATCGCCAAATAGAGTAGCGTTCATACTAACTCCGGAAAATCCGCACCACCTTGACCCAGTTCCACTATGGCCACCATTCGAGCAAAAAGGCCCACAATGCACCGTGTGAAGGCGGCGGGGGAACCAAAATCTTAAGATAAGAAAAGGATGAGGGATTTGCTCAAATGTTTATACGGTCGCGGATTAAAGACAAGAATTTAGCAATAGCAGGGACAACAGACAGTGAGGGGAAGGCGAGGATAAAGGAAGCACAGTACGGCGTGGGGATATTAAGGGATAGTAGATCTGAGTATAGTACCAATCTTTCGGAAGACAAAGATGCACACTCAAAGAAAATGTGATCAGCGTCACAATCGAGTGTGTTATCTACACATAATGGACAGAGGGGAAAGGAAGTAATAGAAAATCGATAAAGAGAAGCAGGAAGACAGCTGTGACCAAAGCGAAGGCGACAAAGAGAGGATATAGTAGAACGACGAAGGTGTGGGAAGTCCAGGAACCAAGGGTGTGAGGGTGGAAAGGATTGAATAGACAAATATAAGGACCGCGGATTTGTAAAGGAAGGACCATACAAAGATTTCCAATTTTCAAATTGAATGTTTTTTGCTATACTTAGCAATTCGGAGGAGGGAAATCGTCGGACAAGACGCCCGGAAGCCAAAGCCGAACGAGCAAGGTAGTCAGCCTTCTCATTACCATGAATCCCAGCGTGACTGGGGACCCATAGGAATCTTATATGCAATGAACGTGAGCAAGAGAGGACAGAAATTAAGGATCGAATATGTAAGATGACTGGGTCCGAAGAAGGATGAATATAGGGAGAGGAAGTACAATCAAGAACGCTTCTGGAGTCAGATATCAAAAGAAAATTTGTTTGGACAGTAAGAGAACTAGTAAATTTAATGACGCGTAGAATTGCAAACTACTCTGCATGCTAATTAGAGCAGAATGATGGTAATTTAAATACATTTGAGTGGTTAAGCGCAGAAATGAAGATCGATGCACTCATCTCGTGAGCCATTTTAGATCCATCAGTATAGACGAGTATATGGTCGGGGAACGCTGATGTTACTAACTGGTTAAATTCGTTAATAGATGCTGAGGGGGGAAGAGACTTTAAACCAGGAGGCAAGGAGAACAGAGTCGGTGGATGAATAAGGTCAAAAAAATTGAAGTGAAAATATGGGAGTTTATCATAAGAAATAACAAAAGGAGCAAACTTAAATAGACGAGCGGAAACGTGGGAGAGAACGGGGATTTTATTAGAAGCAAAACGCCAATCCTGTAGTAGGTAATAGTATAAATAAATAAGATTATTTGAGGAGATAGGAAGGCGCTTGATGAGGAACCGGTAGGCAAGATAGTATCTACGAAGGGAGAGCGGAGGAACACCAGACTCAGCCAGGATTGCCGGAATCGGACTGAAATTTAAAACGCCAAGACATAAGCGGAGGGCTGCATTCTGAGAGAAGAGACTGGGATGCGTTGCCATAAAGAAAACTAACGTAATAAAACCTAAAACGGACAATAGATTTATAGATTATGAGGAGTACTACAGGATCTCCGCCCCAATTGGAAGACGACAAAGCCTTTAAGATATTTAACCGTTTTAGTGTAGATGAATGAAGATAATTTATATGTTCTGAGAAGGATAGTCGACTATTGAGATAGATTCCTAAATATCGGAAGGAGGTAACAAAGGGTAGACGCAGGTTATTGATCGATACGTTAATTAATGCTGGATTGTAGGGGCGGTAGGTAAAAATAGTACATGAGGATTTTAAAGGAGCAATCATAAGGTGGATTTCTGATAAGGAACTTTCCAGAATATGTAAGGACTCCTGCAGCTTGTGACGAGCTTCTGGTATATTAGAAGCGGCTGTATAAAGGAGTATATCATCAGCAAAGAACAGAGAGGAAGAAGGTATAGGAAGTGAAACGATGTTTAGAGTATATATATATTAAAGAGAGTGGGGCTAAGACAAGACCCCTGTGGGAGACCGTGGAAAACTCTTCGTATAATTGACTCATCGGCTGAACTTAAATGAATGGTTCTATTTTGAAAGAGATTCATAATTAGGAAGGTGAAATGAGGAGGTAAATTAATGGAGAACATTTTATTTCGGAGAGTTAGAAGATGAACGCTGTCAAAGGCACTTGAGACATCAACAAAAGCGGCCAAAGTGAAGTTTTTTTGGATGAATGATTTGTATATATAGTATAGGAAAGAGGCAACACAATCAGAAGGACCACGGCCAGGACGAAATCCATACATATTATCAGGGAGTACCTTATTATTCTCCAACCACCAAACAAGACGTTTGTTTAACATGGATTCGAATAGTTTCCTAAGACAGCTAGCGAGGGAAATGCAGCGAAAAGCCGAAGAGTCTTTATCCTTTGGAATAGGGACAATTTTGAAGGAGTTCCATGTGGGAGGCGTATAGCCGGATAGAGTTAAAAATGTTTAAGAGGATTCCATAGAATTGTTTAGGAAGATTTTTAAGAACAGAATAAGGGATTCCGTCTAGGCCTGGAGATGAGTTTATATTTTTAGGAAAAGCTGCAAAGAGCTCGCTAATAGTAAAAGGAGTGGTTAAGAAGTGAGGAGGAAAGTTTGAACTATGCGAAGAAGGATTTATTTCCTCGGCAGAAGGAACATAAGGGGGGGCTACGCCATCAACGAAGGAAGAAAGTTTGTCTGCTGAAAGATCCACAAGGGAAAGATGGGTAGATTGTAAATTTTGAAAAGTTTTTGGCAACTTCCAAATTCGGGAAAGTGGAGTACATCTAGAAAAGAATGCGCAAAATGCATCCCAAACGCTTTCTTTGCCTTTTTGCAAGCGTATCTTGATTTAGCGTTAGCCTGTTTGTACGTCAAGAAGTTAACGACGGTAGGATTAGAGCGAAAGTTGCGAAATGCGGACAAACTATATTGGTAAGCCAACGAACAATTAGCATTCCAGCACAAAGACGACGGATAGATACGCCTGGTATTTCCGGTGGGATTCTTCTTAGGAGGGGAGGAAGAAGATAAAGCCGGAGAAATCAACTGGATAAACTCTCGATACTGAGGGATAGGATCACGGTTAGAATTGAAACAAAAAGTCGAGGATTCAATAAAGAAATGGAATTTGGGCCAATCAATTTTCGAAAGGTTCCAGCGAGAAGTGACGGAAGTGTTATGTTGAATGGATGAAGCGGCAACATGAACAGAGACAATTATAGGGACATGGTTACTGCCAAAAGTCCCGTCCGGAGTGCTCCATGAATATTTCCAACTTAAATTAGGAGAGGAGAAAGTAAGATCAATAGAACTGAAAGAGAAAGCGTTTTTAAAATATGTAGGGGAACCACCGTTGAGAATGACAAAATTATGGGCTAATAACAAGGATTGAAGGAATAAACCATTACGATTTTGGGATGAGAGACCCCAAGCGGAAGAGCAGGCGTTCCAGTCTTCGCCAATAATAAACGGATGAGGAAGGGAATCAAAAAAAAGATGGTAAATAAAGATCTCTAAGGTTGCATAAGGGAGGTATGTATACAGAGACCAAGTTAAGAGGGTAGCGTAATTTGGTGAATGAGGAAGGGATAGAAATGTTTGGAAGGTTAATGCTATGGGTGGTGAATGGAATGCCCATTCTAACCAGAATGGCAGCTCCTCCATAGCCATCCTTGCGATCGCATCTAATTATCTGAAAGCCTGTGACGGAGAAATCTACTGAATTTGAGAGACAGGTTTCAGATAGAAAAATATCAAGCAAACTTTCAAGGGCTAATTTGTTTGCCCGAACGCTGCGACAGTTCCATTGAAGAATCTTAATCATGGCATTGTTAAGTAAATTAAAAAGACAAAGAAATAGAGCTGGAGGAAAGGAATAAGGAAGAAGAGGTGAGATACTGAACGTAAGTATACTGGTGAAAGAAAACATTAAAATAAATGTAACTGTGCCCGTCAGCGGGTTTGGCCACTTCAGCGTCAGTACATTCGGCAATTAAGGAAACAATTACTGCAACTAAAATTATAGGCAATTCGTCTGAATGTCTTAAAATCCAAGGGAGAGGAGAAACAACAATAAATACAAAAAGGAGAAGAAAGATACTACAGTAAGAGCTTTATATGTTGTAACGTGATAACGTTCTTTCTCGTGTATAATACGTTGAAGAGATAACGCAATTATCATCATTTCTAAAACAGTAAGTAAGATATTGAATACTTTATTTCACACGGACGGATAAATTAACTGCAGAATTATGTCATCTTCTAAGAGAGTAGCAGCGAATAGAAATCAAAATAAGCGATTTATGAGTGACAGCAGCGAGCAAGAATTACCCAAAAAAGGTGGGAAGAAAAAAGCAGCAAATAAGAAGCAAGAGGACTCTGACTCGGACTGCGATTCATCGATGGTGGCTTCGCTGGGAAAGGAATGGCTGAGGAAAGAAATTGCAGAAATAAAAAGCTCTATGAATTTCATTGCCAATCAGTACGAGGACTTAAAGATGGCAAACTAAACCTTGATCTCGGAAGTGAAGGCATTGCGGGAACAAGATTCAGCACTAAAAGAGGGAGTAAAAAGCAAAGATATTCAAATCAAAGAACTAACCTCCACGGTTCACGAATTAGAACAATATGGGCGTCGCGAGAATATCGAACTACACGGAGTAACTGAATTAGTTAATGAAGACGTCCTAAATATTGTCAAGAAGGTAGCAGAGCAGCTGGGTGTATCACTGTCAGCGGGGAATATCATAGCTGCGCACAGGATACCTTCCAGAAATAAAAGTTTGCCTAGACCAATTATTGCTAAAATAGGTCGGAGGAATGCCGACCTATTAATGGCGAATAAGAAGACGTGTTCAATTCAGGACAAAGACATAACCGGTAACGAAAAGAGTAACTTAAAAATTTATATTAACGAAAATTTGACTCGGTACTATAAAAATTTTCTTTGGGAAGTGAAGCAGAAAGCGAGAGCTCTAAACTACAAATTTGCGTGGGCACGAAATGGCAAAATATTTGCCAAAAAGGAGATGGAAGGAAGAGCGCTTCATATCAGAAATGCGGACAATTTAAATAAATTAATTTAAGCTCTATAATATAAGATGTTTTCATTAAGATTATATTATATGTGCTGTGGTATATGTGGATGTGTGGGTGTAGTATACATGCGAATGGGAAAATGCGCACGAAACGATTTAATGCGGCAGTTCATTAATAGCTCTTATTTTGTAATGCATGGTAGTATCTCCATATGTATGCGTGTGCATATCGGAATTAATTTATATTGGTTAGTATGGACAGAAATAACACTGATCGGAAAGGAATTATTTTCCGCGATAACTGGTAATCGGGTGTGTGTTGTTGGTATGGATGAGTATGTGTGCGTCGTTATACGTCACCGGCTGGGTAGTAATGAGGTGTATGTGCCAGTGGGTTTGTTTGTAGTGGTGGCGAAATGTATAGATTTTGGTG
Source organism: Icerya purchasi (assembly GCA_039619475.1). Taxonomy (NCBI): domain Eukaryota; kingdom Metazoa; phylum Arthropoda; class Insecta; order Hemiptera; family Monophlebidae; genus Icerya; species Icerya purchasi. Next base: position 547,081,728 of record CM077115.1, read on the forward strand.
ACTTGAAAGTTGTTGGTATATACATGCGTGTGGATACTGGTATGCGGAAAGAGTTCAGTCTCTGTCGTTTGTTGTAATGAGATGGGGTTGTTAGTTGTGTAATTTTGATAATTCCTTTTAGTGATAAATTTGCGATACAGTGTAACGGCATGAGATGCGGTAGTGAAGCGGAATGCGATCGGTGTGTGAGATAGCTGTGAGTGTGCACTGTTGTTATGTGCCAACACTGAGTCGGAGACGTATTTGTATTTTTAAGAAGTATCGTCCTGGTGGTGGTGTTAAAGTGGCTGATATTTGATAAATCTTATCATTTCTTTTGTTTACAGTTAGCTTAGCACGATAATTTATTTTGTTACTTTATCTTTACACGGTTCGCTATGTGGTCAACTGCAAATCGATGTGTATGAGAAGTGCGTCAGGCTTGTCAGCTCCGATCAAATGTAGCAGTGGTTCGCGTACGGATGATTAAATGGGTACGAGTGTGTGAGTGAGGTAGGGTGGTACGTGTGCGAATGTAGAAGTGTGCATAGATTTAGATATAAACCGGCGGGAATTAAAGTTATATAGCGATAATCGCGCCGTGAGTCTCAATAAATCAATGTGTTCGGAATATGGTCAATTTTCTACTATCGCACCAGCGTTTAACGACCAATAACAATGACGTCTCCGATTCTATTTTGTAAGAAAATTAACTGCGCTAATTACACAACAATTGGTGACTGCGAGAGGGGATGTATGAGACTATTTAATATAGACAAAGGGTGTACAAAAATTAATAAAGATCTATTTCATGTACTGCACCTAAACGTAAGAAGCCTAAGAAATAACTGGGATGAATTTTTGGCATACATTTATAAATCACTTGTCAGTGTGATTATTATCACGGAAACAAATGTGAGAGAAAATGAATTAAAATTATACGTGATCCCGGGGTTCACCAGGTATAGCAATAAAAAATCAGATAAATTTAATGGAGGAGTTGCCATATTTGTCAATAATAGTTTTAAATCCAACTTCTATGCTGAATATAATAATAATAACGCGTTCGAATGTTTAGCGGTTGACATGGAAATACATAGCAAGAAAACAACACGAATATTTGCATTTTACCGATCACCAAGCCGTAATGTCAATGAATTCTTGTATGAGCTAGATTTATTTACTAAACAGATTGAGAATAAACAAGAACTTTTAATACGTGGGGACTTTAATATAAATCTATTAAAATGTAATACTAAATCGGAAATTTTTTTAAATATTATGGCTGGGTGTGGGTGTATAAGATTGATTGATGGTGTAACGCGCGAGGAATTTAGAGGTGGTAATTTAACTCAATCATGTATAGATAATATCCTTATTAGGAGCTCAACGGAAGAAATTTATGCAGGAATTATTAACTCAAAAATATCCGATCATTATATAATTGGTTGCGTATTTCCCATTAATAGGTGCTCTTACCAAAAAATGAAAGGACAAACAAAAAATAGGTTAAACGAAAGGTGGCTGAACCACAAACTTAAAAGTTATGACTGGCATAGTCTTGAAAAGATTGACTCCATCGAAAATATCTGCTCGCAAATACAATCTGAATTTAATAATTTATATAAGGAATGTAGAAAGCAGGTGACGTACACAAAGGAAAATAATTTTTCATTTAAAAATGACTGGATGAATATAAAAATTTTAAACCTGATGAAAATTAGGGATATTTACTATAAGCGCAGTAAAAATAATACAACAAACGCGAGGTATAAAAAGTTGTATAAAACATACAGAAATATGACTAAGACCGAAATTAGGAAAGCAAAATTAGAATATTACAACAAACAAATGCAGCATGCTAATAACAGTACCAAAAAAGTATGGCAGATAATCAATAATATAGTATATAATAAAAACAAATCTTCAATTGATGAGTTCATCTTGAGGCATTTTGAAAGTGCAAGACACGCGACGAGTAAATTTATCGATCACTTCTCTCAACTAAAACAGCATTGTGCTCAAGCGTGTAATACACAATTATTGAATAGCGATAACTTAGAGCTGACACTCACGTCATTTTGTATTCCAATAGTTACAAACAAGCAAGCAAAACAAATAATTAACAGATTACCGATTCACAAAGCCCCAGGATGGGATGGTATTAGAGTTTCGGATATTAAAAAGAATGTAGCTATATTTACCAACCTACTTACAAAGATAATTAACGGTTCAATTCAAGAAGGTATCATTCCTGAGGGACTAAAAATTGGTGTTATTAGACCGATATATAAAAACGGATTGGCGAGTGCTTGTGACAATTACAGACCAATTACTATAATCTCGGTTTTAGCAAAAATTCTGGAACAATACATTGCGTTTCATTTAAGAAATTATTTGGAGAGAAACGAGTTACTGCATAATATGCAATTTGGTTTTAGAGAAGGAAAATCAACTGTCTCTTTGTTAAGAGTATTAACAAGCAGGATAAATAAGGGATTGGCAAACGGCAAACAATTTATTATAATTTTTATAGACATTAGTAAAGCATTCGATGCTGTTAACCATCAAATATTGTTGCGAAATATGAAAGAAGTGGGAATCATAGGTAGGCAAAATAAATGGTTTGAAAGTTATTTGTATAATAGGAAAACCGTAGTAAAAATCGATGAAGAATTAAGTAGAGAAGAATTTGTATTAACAGGGGTGGTCAAGGAACTATTTTAGCCCCGTTGTTATTTTTGATCTATACCAACTCCCTTCATAAATTTGTTAAAAATTCGACAGTCTTTGCTTATGCGGACGATATAGCACTCGTTATTGAGCACCCCGACATCCACGAGGCCGAAAAACTCTTGCAAGAGGATGTAAATAGTATGTGTAGGTGGGCGCATGATAAACATCTGACTATTAATATAAAAAAATCGAAGGCTTTGTATATAAGAACGATAGAACATATAAGCCATCTATCACAGTGCATAACAATAATTGCTTACATAATCACTTGATTTCTACTTCGAACTGTGGTTGTACACAACTGGAAACGACAGAAGAGGTTAAATACTTAGGATTAATTATTAACAGGACATTTATGGTGGGACAAGCATGTTATAAACTTATCTAATAAAATCAGGCAAATGATACCGGTACTTTATAAATTGGCTCTTTCAATACCATATGGTAGTCTGCGTGTATACTATAATGCTATGGTATTGTCTAGAATCATGTATGGGTTATCAATTTGGGGTGAAGCAAAACGGACGATAATCAAAAAGATTAGTAGTCAGCAAAAGAAATGCATAAAGATAATATTACCTATTAAAGATCAGGTTAACAGCAATATTAGCTGGTGGAGAGAAAAAAATGAAATGTCTCCAAGGATGTACTACTTTTATCACCGATTACTTGAATATAAGACCACAAGTAGATCAATTGCTACAATTACAAGGGTCAACGAGGAGTAATAGGGAGGTATATTTTATTCGACCGAGAGGCATAAATAGTAAGTTGATAATACTGATGAAATAGTTCTAATTAAGCTTCTAGAACGAATCCCAGAAGATATAATACAAAAAGAAATAGGAACGTGGAAATTATTAATTAAGCAATAGTTGATTGATAACACTGAGTGACATTAGAGTACATAAATTGGGAACTGGCTGTGGCGGAGAATCGACCATTCCAATATATTTGTCGAACTCGTGGTTATGAAATTGAATAACGATAAGTAGTTTTTCTTTGTTTTCAACTATTTTAGTCTTGTTTTAATATTATTATTTTATTTTTAGTTTTTATAGTTTTCTCAGTAATTGTAAGTACGAAAATTAATAGTATAAGTAAAGAACTTTTGTTACACATTTTCTCGAATAAACGATGATAAGCGTGTTGGGCACCTGCAGACGGGCAGTATGCCTTCCGGGACCCACAACTTATTTCTTAAATAAAAAAAAAACAAAAAACAAAAATGGAAACATGATACGTATATAAATAATTAGAAACTAACATAATTAATTAAGACTGATGAATTAGCTAAGAAAAAAGGTAAAGATTCAGCAAGAGAAGGAGAAAAGGCAATGTTTTTAGATGCCAAAAGCTCCAGGAAACTTTCGGATAGGGAGGAAACTAATGGGAAGGAAGCAGTGGAAGGAGAATTAGAGGACGATAAGGAAGAAGGATTAACGGTACTAAGTGCGGAGTGGCTACTTTTATTGGAAGTGGAATTGCCAGAGAAGGAGGCGGATCTATTAAGAGCCCACTCATTAGAAGGAGAGGGAAAACGGTTAGAAGGGAGATTAGGAAACTGTGAAGGAAAATTGAAGTGAGGTTTCGGAGAAGAAAATTTGTGAAAAGTGGGCGATTTAGGACGAGGACTTAATTTAGGCAGCGCGAGAGGCAACGAAGGAGAATAACTGGGAGATAAATTATTAGACCTGGCACGGGAAACATTAGGATTTATTTTTCTGTTGGCGATATCAACGAAAGAAAACGCAGACGAAGTACGATTTTCCTTTTTTACTTGGCAGGCTTCACTAAAGGATATATTTTCAAATGCCATAATTTTTTTAAATTCCAGTTGTTCAAGAAAGACTGGGCATTGACGATTAGTGGAATCATGAGAGCCTTCACAGATGAGACATTTTAATGATAAAGAGGGACTAGAGCACTCATTAGCTCGGTGGGAGTCACTACACTTAACACATCTAGGTTTTCTAAGGCACATTTTTTCTGTGTGTTCGAAACGGAAGCAAGAACGACACTGGACGGGAAGTCTGACACTAGGTTCAACAGGGCAACGAAGATGGAAGAAATGGACAAAACCAGGAAACTTGATTTCCATTAAAGGAATGGGACAGAGTTTATCTTCTTTCCTTTTTTTAAGACGCCGTATAGAAATAACAGGAACCAACGAAGAGACATCATTAAGGAGATCGTCTATTTTTTTTTCTTTGGGGGGGGGGTCGTCTACAAGGACATTGGCCCGAGAACAGAGGAAAAAAGGCAACGAAACTTAGATCTTTATACGATCAGAGATAGCCGACAAAAGAAATCAAGAGCCTGAACAAGAGAAGGAGAAGGAAGGGAGAGGATGAACGAAGAACTGTATGGAGTGGGAATACCAATTTGTAAGAGGGAGGAGTAGAAAACAGCTTGATCGGTTACAAGAGATGCACACTCGAACATTACGTGATCGGGATCACACACAAATTGGATATTGGAGGGGTGCAATAGACAAAAAGGAGACGGCACTAGAGAGAAACGAAAAAGCAAAGAAGGAAGCAAACTGTGCCCAAAGCGCAGGCGACAAATCGCAGAGATGTTGGAGCGACGCATGGAAGGAAAGTCAAGAAAACAGGGGAAACGAGGAAGGGAAGGCTGAATAGATAAGAAAAATGAGTCCCGGTAGGAGAAAGAGGAGACGTAGGAGTCAAACCATAGATTGGAATGAGTAGCAGAAGACAAAAGGGTTATATTGGAAGAAGAGAAAACAGGAAGAAACCTACCGGAAGAGGAAGATAACCGAACGAATGAATCAACTAACTCATTATCCTCAATTCCGGCATGACCCTGTATCCAATACAGAGAAATCACCGGAATATCTCGAACAATACCAAATGAAAAGAGGAGAGAACTAGGAATAAAAGCTTTAAATTGGTGCTCTTCTAAAAAAGATGTATCTAACAGGAATTTGTTAGCCGCAGAGATATCGGTAAAAAATAACCGGAGACTATTCCTGCCGGCTCGCACGATTTCATTAATTGCAGTAGTCTTGCGGAATATAAATTTAGCAGCTGCAAAAGGATGCAGACTACTGATATTTTTATCGGAAAGAGATTCAAGCATAACTTCGATAGAACCGGTGAAGGTGCTAGGGAAAAAATCAACGTTACGTGAAGTTGGAATGTTATTGTGAGCGAAGTTACTTTCATTTTTGTTGCTGTTATCTTTGTTATTTATATTATTAATCTCATTATTTTCAGCTTTCCTGACGTTAAGATTGTCTTTATCGTCGTCTTTTATTTTAGAATTCTCGACAGCGCTACTTATAACCGAGTTCGCCGAACTAACTAAGTCTGTCTGCGAGAGACGAAACTCCTTAATAAGCAGATCGGCTTTTGGAGAGACTGGGCCGGAGGGCTTTCGTTTGTTGCAGGTATCTACTCCCATCACATTGACAGAAAGTGCGGGTCTGGAGGAGGCCGCCGTGCGACCTCTCTTAGACGACTAATCAGCTAATATAAAAATTAATTATAAATGGGATAACAGTAAATTATTAAAATAAAAAAAACGAAAATAAAATTAGAAATAAAACAGCGGAACGAATCAAAAGAAACGTAAACCGCAAGTAATAGTTAATATAGCAAATATAAGGAACGAGCTCACCGATTTCGGATGCTTATCAGTAAGTTGTAGGCGAGAACAATTATCCGAGCAGTATTATTGGAATACCGTTATCGCACGAAACAATGAACGCGTAGGAAACAACTGATAATTTCACTACAATCAAAACATCTTTCGTTTTAATAGGATTGAAATAGGGAGAAAGAAAAACGGAGGGAGATAAATTATAACGATTAGAAATGCGAGGAAGTAAATTGGGGATAACCAAGTTCAAGGAGTAATGAAAGGAAGGAATAAAGAGGACATTTGTGTATGAAATCGTAAAAGGCAAACAAAAAATTTCTGCTAAGTAAAAACAGGTTTTGAAACATTAGCATATATAAAATGATACCCGTTAGGGTTGAATCATACTGCGCAAAGCTACTTGCTACATAGCTCTAGCTATACGTACTAATCAATTTCATCGCTGAACTGATGGAATAGCAAATGTGAGAGAAGACAGAGATAATTCAAATGCAGCCCGGTTCAAAGTGCTGAGTGAGTCATCTTGATACGAATGCATTCGAAAGAGAAAGAGGCGTAATAAATGTACTGAAGCCCGATAGTGGTTTTGAACACTACATCGACGGTACAATTAACAAAAGTAAAAAAGGAGACAATACTAAACAGTTTACAACTGATTTAAATGTCTTCTTTTGTTTATTGTGACGGACTAACTTTTCCCTCTCGATCGCTTACCCGGCTAAAACCAAAAAATCCCGTGCCTCTATTATTAAATGTATTTCTTTTAACACAACTGCCGTTAATACTGTGACAAAGGAGGGACTTGTATCAGCTTGGAATGGTTCTTCGACCGTAAATTATTACATTTATCGTGTCGTCACCACACTTTTGAAATGATTACAAGAACTGTTTTCGAACTGAAAATGCCTCGCACTTTTGGTCCAAATGTTGCTATTTTTAAAGAATCCCAAAGCAAGTAGTCAAAGATGAATAAAGACAATTTTTGCTCAGCATTAATGAAAGAAGAAATGATGCAGCATACGGTTGCTACACACCAGCATCGTGACGATTACCAGGAATTTTTAGAATTATGCTTGGTATTTCGAGGAGAAACTCCAAATAATTTTTCATTTTGATATCCCGGAGCCATTCACCACGCAAGGTGGACGTCTAAGGTCATATACTTCTTGAAAATGTATTTATTTTGCCATGAATGTAAGCTGAAAACTTCAGAAGTGAAAGGTTTAGCTGACATTTGTATTTTTTTATTGTGACAACTTCTGTAGAAGCGTGGTTTTCAGCTCCGGTTACTGTAAAAGCACCAAATTCAGATTTTAATTTTCTAAAAAAACTAAATTATTACAAAGAAATAGACGAAGAAGTTTCAAAAATGGTCGCAGATCGATTTATTCGCCATTTATGGTATCTAACTCCGAAAAAAGTTGGGTTTGCTTTCTTCGATAACAATGTTAGCAATAAGGTGAAAGAAAGAATGCACAAAAACCTGGATCTCGACGCAACAGAAGATGACGGCATGAGCCGAATGCAGATTAAATTTTCTGACGTGGAAAATTTATGCTCAGGAAATCTAGATCAGTTTGTTAATTCACTGACCAAAATTATTTTTGAGCGACTTCGCATTAACATCGATTTTCTTCTCAGAAATCTAAGTGAATGGAAGCAAGTTGAAGATCGTCTAAAAAGTAGAGAATTAATCTCCAAAATGAAAGTGGCCAATAATGCAGCTGAACTCGGCGTACAATTAAATGAGCAATATAACAATAAACTGACCCGCAAAGAAGATCGAAAACAGTACCTGCTTTAAGTGGGAGCGGAATAATAAAAAAAGTACTCCGATGCGAAAAAATCAACTCTCCTGTCTATCATTAATACTTAACTTTCTTAATCTATTCTGTGGCAGATTTTAAATGTGTCTTCAACGATTTTTTCATTCTTATCAATAAAATTATTCACCTGAGAAAGAAGTCTAAGAAAAAAATGTTGATATTTCAAGTGTAGTCTTAACGTTTCAAGCCTGTAATGAGAGTTCCTGTTTTATTGTGGAACACTCACTAAATCCCACTGCCTGGTAACCAACGAAAGTGGCGCTATCTTCTTGACCATATCGGCACGTCTTAAAATTGACCAAATTAGCTAAATTTTTAACGCTATGATTTTTAGGATTCCGTATACATATAATGTGTGGAATCCTTATAAGATGGTACACAAATGACAAAAATATCAAATAAAAATCAATAATTCACGAACGGCTTGACTTATAAACTTCAAATTTGGAACATAAATTACAATTAAAATTATCCTTAAAACGATTTATAACTTGAAGATGACCGATTATTCTGGGCGACAAAAAACCCAAAAAACCGTCAAGAATATATAAAATGGTACATAAAACAACCTCAAAAATCACTTAAAAAATCATAACTCGTCACTAAATAAACCTATAACGCTGAAATTCAAAATATAAACTACAATGCAAGGGTACTTTTATAAAATCAAAAAATTACGGTACAAAAGTTATGTAAAGTTGCCCAAAAGATCAAAAACCGGAAAAAATGACGTGCTCCCCCCCCTTAGCGCCGCGGGTATTGTAGTTAAAAATTTTGAACGAGCCTAAAAATACGCACATACCCGTATATTTTTCTAGTTTAAACATCCGTATTTCCAACTTTAAAACTGGACCCTCGGGGCTTCGAAAGCTCAAAATTTTGTAAAAAAATATTTTTTTTTTCCGGTCATGTAATATATTGTTTGAAAGATCGCTATTTATCAGGAACAAAACCTTATATCATTTTCTTCACCAAAAAATACAAAGTTGCCGTAAAGTTCAAAAAAGCGCGAAAAATGACGCGTCCCCCCCCCCTAGCGCCGCGAATATTACCGATAAAAATTTTGAACACGGTTAAAAATATGCGCTTCCACGTATATTTCTCTGGTTTGGAACATCCGAGTTTCCAGCTTTAAAATTGGACCCTCGGGGCACCGAAAGCTTGAGATTTTGGAAAAAAATATTTTTTTTCTTGAGCTTGTGATATATCATTAGAAAAATCTCTATTAGTCGGGAACGAAACCGTATTTCATTTTCTTAACAAAACTTTCAAAGTTGACGTAAAGTTCAAAAAAGCGTGAGCTCCAACTTTAGGCCCCCTCCTAGCGACGCGAGTATTACAGCTATAAATTTGGAACATGGTAGAAAATACACGACTCTACGTATATTTCTGTGATTTAAGACAACCGGCTCCCCAACTTTAGAATGAGACCTATGGGGCACCAAAAAAACAAAATTTTGAAAAAAAGAAAACGTATTTCATTTTCTTAACGAAACTTTCAAAGTTCCGAAAAGTTAAAAAAACAAAAATAATTACGTGTCTCTCCCCTAGCTCTATGAATATTACAGCTGAAAATTTGGAACGCGGCTAAAAACGTGCTCATCCCCTTATATTTCTCTAGTTTATAACATTTAGATTTTCAGTTTTAAAATTGGACCCTTAAGGCGCCGAAAGTTCGAAATTTTGAAGAAAAATTTTTATTTTTCTAACGCATATTATATACCGTTTGAAGAATCGCTATCTGTCGGGAAAGAAGCCGTATTTCATTTTCTTAATTGAACTTTCAAAGTTTGCTGAGAAGTTCGAAAAAGCGCGAGAATTGATTTGTGACGCATGTATTATAGCTAAAAATTTTGAGGGAAGTAGCAAATATGGGCATCCGTGTATATTTCTTTGGTTTGGATCATCTAAGTTTCCAATTTTAAAATTAGTGGCTCGGGGCTCTAAAATCTCGAAATTTTGTAAAAAAAAAATTTTTTTCAAGTGTATTATTATTGGAAAGAGCGCTATTTTTTGGAAACGGACCCGTATTTCATTTTCTTAACCAAACTGTTTGAAATTTACTAAAAATTCATAAAATTCTGAAAAATGACGTGTAGCCCCGCTTGTAATTTATGTATTGTAGTTGAAGATTTTGAACAAGGTTAAAAAAATGTGCGTCTCTGTATATTTCTTTACTTTAAAACATCTGAGTTTTCAACTTTAAATTCGGAACCTTAAGCGCCGAAAGCTCGAAAGTTTCAAAAATAATATTTTTTTTCTGGTCATGATCGATGGAAAGATTGTTATTTGTCGAGAATGAAACCATAAGTTATTTCCTTGACGAAACTTTCAAACCTTGATGTTCCAAACTTGAGAAATATATGTCGAAGCGCATATGTTTAACCCTGTTCAAAATTTTTAGCTGTAATACTCGCCGCGTTAGAGGGAAGGAACTGTTTGAATTTTTTGGCAACTTTAAAAGTTTCTAAATACGGTTCGGAATTATGTTTAGGGACTTCTGTGGAACTGGCGTACGAATTTCGACTGCTACTGGTTGAATATCGGATGGTAACATTATCTGTTGAAAGTTAATATCCGCACGAAAGGATAATATTATTTCCCCATGGGCACGACTAGCAAGCACCGGATTTGATTCGAGAACTTTATAGTTTTTTTAGTTTTAAATGTTGGTTTTGTTTTAAGTGGGTTTCTTGAATGCACGAAATAAACATTAATCGGTGTTATTTCTCTTTTGGCTTTATCGGAATACGAGATTGCAGCGGTTTTTAGAATTTGGTTCGGATTGTTATAATTTCCGTTAGTAGTGTTAGTACGAGGGCTAAGAAACAGAACAGGATCGCAGGTTTTGGTTTGGTTATTTTCATTACGGCGTGTGTTAGTGTTGTTATGAACTGTAATGAAAGGAACGGACTCGCCGCATCACTGTTTAGGTGGTACGTCCGCCTGATGAAAAACAGATGCGAATAGTATTTCGATTTGTTAAACAATTTAACGCCCTATGCTAGTAAATAAATAAAAAAAAATATTTAATAATGGTCTAACGTACTGAGAGAGTTGAAAGAAAATACCGAATTGTTAAAAAATCATCACAGTAGAACGACAGTCTTTTTCACATCGCGGAACTATATCGACCTTTTTTGGTAATGTAACCAGTTCGTCTTGCAACCGAAAGAAGTTTAATAACAAAGTAGACAAATCGCCTCGAAATTCAGTTTTCCAATTAGTGACATTTACAAAATTCTTAAATTATAATTTCGATTACCGCGTCTCTCCCTCCCATTCGCCGAGAATCCAGGATGCAATCAGCAACGTACACCAACCTGCCAGCAGGGAGCACCAACATTCTAGCAGCCGCAGCAGAGTGATACGTAGCATCAATATTATTTCTAATTAATAGTTTTTGCGTGTTTTCGTTTATATATTTATTAAATGTCTTTAACGGTCGGCTATTCAAAAAGGATAGATGTAGGAATTAACAAAATTACACATTTTAAAAAGTCATAAAACCTTAATATTAGTATTATTAAATCTAAACCAATAATTTAAAAAAATAAATAAAAATTAAATGAATAAAAAAAGGATTTAATTAATTTTTCTTCATAACCGTTACATTGCACTTCAAATTAGTCTAAGTCTTCGATTCAAATTAGTATTTTGCTTTACTGTTTTAAATTATTATTAGAAAAGATCTCTGAAATTTATTAAGATATTAAATTAAAATAGTAAAATAAAAATAGAAATTTATTCAAACAAATTTTCTTACGTACTAAATAATTATAGTTATTGTTAACTTTCATACGGAATCCTCAGCGCATGAAACCTCATGCTTGACTGAACTTGTTTCATATAAGAGAACAAGACTACCGGTTAGGGGATTAAAAATTTTAACCTTGAAAAATAAGGGCCCCCTAATATGTATATATATATATCTCTTGCCCGCTCTTTCAGCCGCGAATCTTTCGGGCGCAGGCAAACTAAGACCTTATTACAGATCAACTGTTGTGATTTTTAGATATCATCCGTTAAACTTTATCATCTGTGATAATGAGAAAACGAGTTATCAAATACTGGTATCAGAAATTCCACCCAAAAATATCGTTCTTCGTTAACGAATTAGTTTTTCCGCGCGTATAGCATGTTATATATGCATACATATATGTATAATCACAAAGCACATATTTTACGTCATTTTATTCAGTTATTCACTTTTTTAAAATATTTTCCATGTTTTTTGAATTTACGACTTCAGCGTGACATACAGATAAACAGTTGCGATTTAAATTTAAGAGTTCTGTTAGCAATAGTGATAGGAAACGACGAAGAGGATTAATATTAATAATCGGTCAAATGCATTATCGGCTCTTTTTATTTTTTTTCGTTAATGTATAGCCAGCCGTTTTTTAAAAAAATTACAAATTATTAATTCTACGTCATTTAATGTGTAACATAACTGGACTGAATTTGCTTCTAATACATTCTTCGTTATATTATCTGTTTCATTGGTATCTAGCAAGTTTATTTGAGGATACGTTTACTGAAGTTTCTTCTGTTACCCATGATTTTGGTTACATATTTAACTCCTTGATGAATCTACTTAGGTTTCAAAAAAATATCTACTAGTAATTTTTTAAGGGATTGCGACGCTTGTTTGATCATATAAGAATGGATTTGATCTATGCCAGGTGTACTATTTTTTGTGGGAAATTTAAGTTGGAATTCGAGTTCATTATATCTAATTGAAGAAAGGAGAAAATACAAAAATAGAGATAATTGCAGATATAAAATAGTTCAGAAACAAATTAAAAGTTCTGTAAAAAGAGAAAAAGAGGTACGGTATCCGAAATCATGTCAAGAAATTGAAGATATAATAAATAAACACGAGGAATTCCGGTTACACAAAAAGCTAAAAGAAACGGCTAAAATCTATAAACCAAAGAGGCAACCACATATAATGAAGAATTCTAAAGAAATCATAGTTACTGAACGGCATATCCTAATCAAAATGTGGACAGATTATATTAGGAAACTTTACGATAATAATAGAGATAGCAGACAAACAGGAATATAATAACCCCGGTTTAGAAATTATAAGTCTGAAGTAGAAGAGGCCTTGAAGAATACACTAGTACGAAAAGCTTCGGGTCCCGACGGACTACCCGCTGATTTGCTTAAGTTATTGAAGGACAGTGACATCTTAAAAATAAGATCTACTGTAGTAGGATAATACCACAAGAATGAATGCAATCAAAAATTATTACAATTCCCAAAAAGAAGAAAACGGTGACTTGTGAAGACTTTACATTAATTAGCCTGATGTGGCATTTATTAAAAATATTACTAAGGATAATTCAGAGAAGCATACAAAGGAAATGTGGAAAAACAATTAGCAAGGAACAATTCAGATTCAGGCCTGGTACGGGAACTAGAGAAGTACTGTAGTGCATCCAATTACTACTCCCGAAAGTATATACTTGCTTCATTGACTTTGAAAAAGCGTTTGATAGAGTACACCACAATAAGCTAATACAAATGTTGGAACAGATTGGTTTAGATAACTAGGATATAAGACTGATAAAGAACCTATACCGGAATCAAACAGCATTTGTGCAGATTGAGAATAATGACTCGCAACAGATTCATATCAAACGTGGTGTAAGACAAGGGGCTGCGGGCTATCGCCATTGCTTTTCAATGTATATTCAGAAATAATCTTTTTGAAGGCTTTGCAAGAAAAGCATATAGGAGTAAGAATTGGAGGTGAAATCTTAAACAATATCAGATACGCAGATGACACAGTGCTGGTGGCAGAATCATTGCCTGACCTCCAGGAATTATTAAATAGTGTCAATGAAATAAGTAAAAGATATGTGTTTTCAATTAACACCGAAAAGACAAAGAATAAGTAGCAAAGAAAGATTGGACAATGTACAGCTCAAATTATCAGGAAAAAACATTGAAAACGTGGCCCCGGTACAAATATCTGGGATCTGGTCCAGTGACTCGATATTTTTAAGCAATTTGTCATCCACCCCATATATATATATATATATATATATATATATATATATATTCGTTCTCTTCTTCATGATCTATCCTCATCGACGTGTACCCAGATTGACTTTCTTTGGATTCCGGGGCATTCAGGCATTGATGGAAATGTAGCCGTCGACCTCCTTGCTAAAGCTGCTGTTTCCAATGGGAATTTTATTAGGAGAGTTCCAGCACACAATATTCTTCTTCCAACTAAATCCTTCCATCTTAGACTTTGGCATTCTGTTTATGTTTCTCTTTTCGCTAATCCTAATTCCTTTTATCTCTTGATTAATCCTGTTCCTCCTCCTCGTCCTTGGTTCTATGAGTTTCCCAGTTTGCGTCAGTCCATAATTACTAAATTATCTCGACTCCGTTTCTCGCATAGTCTCCTTCCTTCTTCACTAAATCGCTTCTCTTTGCCTGCATCTCCTTTTTGTCCATTGGATCCGGGAGGTTCCCAGTATGTTTGCGATGCGAATCACGTGCTCTTCGAGTGCTCCGGTTTATCTCGCGAGCGTGAGTTACTTTATTATCATCTTTTAAAGCTTGGTCTTCCTGCTCCTTTCAACGCCTCTTATGTTCTTTCTCTACCTACTATCTCTGTTGTTCCTGTCCTAGGGGTGTTCCTTGATTCCATTGTCGACAGAATAAAAATATAATTTCTATTCTATTCCATGTATCTATTCCTTTTTTGCTGGGCTAATGCTCTTTGCTAGCAAACCCAAGGGGGTTTATAAAAAAAAAAAAAAAAATATATATATATTTGTTTTAATTAAGAAAATCAAGCGTTATCACTCGGGCAAGGTTCGAACTGTAGTCAATTGAGAACTTGGCGGTAAGTTCTTGGGTAATGTTCGCTATGAATGGCCGTGCATTGTCATGCAGCAGTTGAATTGCTATTTTAATTTTTATTTCTCTCCTTAAATTGATGAGTGTTTCCTTTCACTGTATTGCGGACTTGTACGCAAGCTGATTTCAAAGATTCTGAAACAAATAGACAGTAGACTTTAAGCATCGACAAAATAAACGAAAAAAAAGTTTCTTTGAAATAATTAAGGTAGCAGTCCCACTATTCCTATCAGAAAAGCTTAACTTCACAATCCACCATACCTTATCAAGGATATCCATGGGACTTGCTTTACTTTTAGAGACCAGATTATCTTCGGCATACTTACGAATCGCTCGCTAGGCAATACTAAATATAGATGTGATACTTCTGCATAAACGTGGTTTCTTCTCGATTCTATTTATTGTAATAATGATCATGCCTCCTCCCTAGAAAATTAAAAATTCTTGATTAAATTCAGTAGGATTTTCATATGTTAAATTTACGATTTTTTCTTATATTTTCACACTATTTCGTTTATAAAAATATTTGTGCTAATCATTTAATTTGTGTTTATTTGTAAATAGGCAAACGGTGAGAAGATGGGAACACAAACATTTGAACGTATTGTTACATCACGCTTTTTTGTTGATAAAACAATGCTTATAAAAGAATTTTTGGAACACGATTTTCTGGAGATAAGTGTACCAAGAAGATTTGGGAAAACGATAAATATGGATATGTTAAAATCGTTTTTCGACATACAAACAGATATAAACGGAACTAGACTACCGGTAAAAGATACCGAAAATTACAAGATATTTAACGGAACGTATAATGGAGAACCCTTAAAAATACGTAATGACAGCGAATTCTTCGATGCACATTTCGGGAAGTACCCTGTGCTTCACGTTAATTTTAGAGAATTAGGTACTAGTAGCCTGGCCTGTTTTATGGAAGATTTTTCTAAACTAATTCATGATGTAATTGCGAAATATCAATATTTATTTCAAAGAAAAGAAAAACCACTTTATCTAAAACAACTAATAGAACTTGAAGACCAAAGCAGTAAAGGGAAACTAGATAAGGAAAATTGTCGTAGAGCATTAAAATTCATGTCAAGGATACTCAACGAGGAATTTAATGAGCAAGTCATTGTACTGATAGACGAATACGACGCGCCGATTCAGAAAATGATTTTTAAACGTGGAAAGAATATTGAAAAAATAACAGAATTAATAGGAGATATAATAGCAAACGTTCTAAAAAGCAATCCTTTTGTCACGCACGGCCTGTTAAACTCGTGTATAAAAATGGCAGGAGTTTTATCACCTTATGCGAACCATATTCAGAGCTATCAATTCACAGGAAATCTATATTTTTCTGAGTACTACGGATTCACAACCAAGGAGGTTGATATGCTACTGTCAAGGTTAAAAATTAAAACAAACCGACGTACCTTAGAAACCTGGTACAATGGTTATACAGCTATAATTTGTAAAAGAAATAGAATACAAAAATTACAACTATACAATCCGTTCTCTATTACAAAATATTGTGAAAGCGAATTTTTTGACAATTACTGGGCAAATACAAGTTTCGAATTGAATTTAAGTGAATTATCATTGCATTCAAGAATATTCAACACAACACGTAAATTGTTAGAAGGGGGAACTGTTGCAATAGTTAAGGATAAAAAAATAAGTGTAAAGAATGTAATCAGACTAAAAAAAGTGATACTTACTTCAGAAATTACGGATGAAGACCATGATTTATACTTTCATATAGTACTCCAACTCGGGTATCTTACAATTACTGACATGCATAGTAATGGTAATAAGCACATGCTTGAAGTGAAAATTCCGAACCAAGAAATAAGAAATGAAATTCGGAGAAATTATTTGGATCCACATTTTCCAGCTCAGAAGTTCTACACAACGCAAATGGCTGTTGATGCATATATCAATTCGATTTTAAATTTAAATGATACGAAAGCATCATGTGAAGCGCTTCTAAACTCGATAATAAAAATCTATGAAAATAGAAATATAACGAGTGAAAACGACATTCGATCCACTATGTATGTACTCCTTTTGCTGTATTTAGATGTTGATCATGAAGTTTATAGTGAATTTTTCCTAAAAAAAAATGGAAATAAAACGGCAAACAGGATAGACGTTCTACTATTAATCGAAAATAAAATAGGTATTATCATCGAAATTAAGTTTGACGACGGTACCAGTAAAATTGCCCTACAACAAATAATCGATAGACAGTATTATAGAGTATTTAAAACACCGTACAAAAACCATATTAAGAAAAACATATTCATAGGATTACATGTAACCAAAAAGAAAGAATTTAGTTTAAGTTACTTATATTGTAATAATAGAATAGAAGATGCAATACATATACCAGATATAGAATCTGAATAAGGAAATAAGAGGAAAAAAAAAGGTTCTACCTGAAAAGGGCTAAATCAAGTAATGTTGGAGAATATTATAAAGCACGTAGATAAAAAAAAACAACACATATTTATTTTAATGAAACGTTTAATATTAATTATGTAAAGAAAAATAAATGTAATGAAACGTAAATCAAAATGAATCTAATTTATTCTATTGATTAGTAAATTATTGTTTAGTATGTGTTTTGGTTTTTTGGTTGTTGTATTCCGGGATGATGCGGGAATGCCGATCGACTACATCAGGATTGCCGGAATTGGTGATATCGCATTTATTTATTGGTACGAGTGACGATCAATTTACATGGAAATAGCAGACGAGGTTTTTCGTAAGTCCGTGAGTGTGCGATTAGTGCATCGAGCTGTGAAGCTAATCGGACAGACTAGGATAGCGAATTGGTTAATTCGGTGACCGCGGAGCTTAATTATACACGCAAGTCCATACCGATACCAGCACTAAAGTTAAAACTGCACAGAAATACGGGCGTAAGTATGTCGGTGTCCGTCGAACGGCGACGTGACTAAATTCGCATCACTCGTAGTAAAAGTGTAAATAAAACTGAAAGTTAATAAATATGCGACGTCAGCGAATCACAAATTAGGTAAATAGTGTATTCAGCGCTTAGGTGAAATTCTGAAGACGGCTATTTAACATTGTGAACATGAACAAAATTCGCTATACAGCACTTCTCTTTGCCAAACGTATAAAGAAAACAAAATAGAGAAAAAAGAAAAAAGAAAGGAACTGTTAGTAGTGAATGTTCAACCCCATAAACAGCGAGATTGAATACCTGCTGTTCGGTTGTCTGTTTGCGGGTTCCGTTAATAAACGTCTCTTCCTAAATCGAATTTACGTGCTCCATCTGGCTATCTGCGTTCCTGTTTTATATTTCTGATTACCTCCATCAATCGATCTCCGATGCACACGTTCGGCGAGTGCTATATGCCATTGACTTATATCGATTAAACATCGCAACACACACTTCGGTGCCTGATGTTTTTGAACTGTTTCTAAGTAATTTTTGGGTGTAGAATCGAAAACAATTTTTATATTTAGTCTATCAGATCAAGTTTTTGAGAGACGCTGTATTGACCTCTTTTAGAATAAAATCATTTTTTTACTAACTCATACATATTTCAGGTTATAAATATTAGTATTTACTACAAGGCCTCATTAAAAACAATAGAACTAAGTAAGGAATTTATTTCACAAAGTAGATAAACATAACATTCATGGCTTATCACTTAAAAATTGTCTTTATACGACTTTCTAGCATGGATTATTCTTGCTGCAAACTTCAACTGTAGTCGACCAGCATACGGGTATCCCATCTTCCTTGATATCGTTCTTCCATCGTTTTAATTCCTCGATGAAATCTTTCCTCTTGACATTCACTATAATCACCTACTTTTTTTGTGGAAATCGATCTAAATGGTTGTGGAGGTAGTGAAGTTTTATGCTCATATTACAGTCGAGAACATTGAAGTTAGAAAACATAATTTCTACTAATTTTGTATAATTTTCTGCTTTATGATTGTCAAGAAAATTTTGTACAACTTCAACAAATGAGCACCAAGCATTAGATTCAATCTCGCTCATTGATGCGGTAAATTGTGCATCTTTTATAAGTTGTCTTATTTGAGGGTCACCAAATATGCCTGCTTTCAGTTTTTCCATGCTAATCCCAGAAAATTTACTTATTAAGTACCTAAAGCAAAGTCCATTTTTTTTCTCTTGCAACTAAAGGTTCGTTAGTAACGTTTTGCTTCCCTCGAACCATGACGTTTTTTAGGGGCCAATTTTTTCTAACCCAATGCTGATCCTTAACTCTGCTATCCCAAAGACATAAAAAACAAGAATATTTTGCGTTTTCACTTTGCTGTCCAAGGAGGAAGTTTTTACCATTTTTAAATCGACACAAATCATCCATTAAATGTTCTTCATATTTAATTTTTTTCAAAACTATTGATATTGTCTCGTATTCCTCTTTCACAATGGTAGAATGGCCAACAGGTATTACTCTATATTTGTTACAATCATTTAAAGGAACACATTTTAAACTACGTTTTGAGCTACCAATAAAAAAACGCCATTCGTCTAATATGTATTCCGATAGGGGACCGCTCATTTGAGCGCAGATTCTTTCGGGCGCAGACGAATTCAGACCTTTTTACAGACTACCTACGGTAATTTTCAGGCATCATTCGTTAAACGTTATCAGCTGTATTAGTGAGAAACACGAGTTACCAAATACTGCTATATCAGAAATTCCGTCCTAAAAATACCGTTTTTCGTTAAAGATTTAGTTTTTCGGCGTGTATAGCATGTTATAATTGCATACATATATATAATCACAATACACATATTTCACATCATTTTATTCGGTTGTTCACTTTTTTTAAATATTTTCTATTTTTGTGAAATAACAATTTCAGCGTGAAATACAGATAAACAGACTTCTGCTATGTAAATTTAGGAGTTCAGTTAACAATAGTGATACGAATCGGACAAAGATGATTAATATTAATAATCGATCAAGTGCATTATCAGTTCTTTTCATTTTCTTTTTTTTTTGCTAATGTATATTTAAAAAATTACAAACTGTCACTTACAGTGCAACATAACTGGATTGAATATTTGCTCCGAATACATATGCGACCCCACCCACATCCTTTTTGAATGTCCTGTTCTTTTTCCTGAGTGCTCTCATCTATACGCCGAACTTTTGGCGTTGGATCTTCCTACCCCTTTCAATGCTTCCTTTATCCTTTCTTTCCCATCTCCAGCCGTTATTCCCCTCCTTCTTCCCTTTATACATTGTAACGGTTCTAGACGTTAACTTGGTAGTCAGGGATGCCAACCACGAGGTTTCACGCTTGTGGATTTGATTTGTTTAGGTTTTATTCAAGTTTATCAGAGAATGTTTTAATTTTTCTTTATATGATTATGAACTGAAAACTATTTAATTGAAATTACTGAAAAATATATTAAGCAAAACTCATACCTATCTTTCGGGACCGGTCGACCGCTGAAAAAACAATATTTAATTCGAAAATAGCGCAATTACAAAATACACAACAATATATATAAAGAGAATATAAATGATACGTATCACTGTTGTCGGTGATCCGGGATCTATTGGCGGCGATTCGGCGGTCGGTTGGGTTGCAGAAGTCGGAATCGGTCGAGGAAGATTTATCGAACACTTCGTTAAGGACCAGTTGCAAATCCAAATCAAACTTTACCGAACAGCAAGCACCACTACTCGCGCCACTTCGATATTTACCGATAAACTGAACGAATGTCGTACGTAGTAAAAAGACGGCGACTTTTCCACGAGAAAAACGGAATTCTTTTCTATAAAAAATATATATCGGAGCCTCCTCTACAGGTAAAACGGAACTTGACTCACTGTAAACAGCCACTGACTGACTTGACCGAAGGTAAAACCGAGACTCCCTCTATAAGGCTGCCACTGCCTTTCTCACTAAAATCTTCATCTCGATTTTCCAAAATTTCGACCGCCTACTCGACCGTGACCGCTGGACTTGGCCGAATCAGGTAGATCCTTTTTGTTTCCTGCAGGATGCTGATTGGCTGGTCCCACCGGCAACAGTTCCAGGCACGCGCACACTCGCACCCGCACCACACATTCCAAATTATTTTATTTATTTTTGTTTATTATTTATTTTTTTTTTTTTTTAGAAATATATATGACCCATGTAATGGACACATTACAACATTCTATCTCCGATCACCTCAGAATCTGAATAGGTGATCTAAATCCAAGTAGTTGGGTCAGTGTTAACATCGAGCCCATTTAATAAAAATAAAAAAAAAAATACACATTTGTTATGTTATCTTTCTTTTTCATTGGTATTTAGCAAGTTTGTTTATTGCAGTTTCTTCTGTTATCTACCATTTTAATGATATATTTAATTCCTTGACGAATCTTGCTGCGTTTCAAAAAAATATCGAAAAGACAAAGGCGCAAAACTTTTTAAAACAGATAAATAAACATATATATATCATATTACAAATTAATAGTTAAATATTTTTGTTTTCAATTTAGTATTATGTAAATGTAAATTATGGTAATCTTTAAATTAACACACAGAATGTTCAGTACATGAAACATCCTATCCGGCTGATCTCTTTCTTTTTTTTTAATTCGTTTAGGAAAATTTTCGATCTTCAAAGCACTAGACTGATCATCTTATTTTCGTATAAACTGTAATGGAGACAGTAAAAAAGAAGCTTTCACACGTTGCATTTGTTTCAATATTCCCCATAAATAAACTACGAGGAAATTCTATTAAACATTTTTTTTTCTAATTGCAATTTGTTAAGAAAATCATAGAAACGACATGAAACCCAGATGTGTAAAAACAAACGATACAATTAGTATAAAGCAAGATATATGTGAAGACCATTAATAGGGTTCAGGATTAAAACACCACCTCGAGATTAGTTACGTCTTTTATTTCATAGCTTTTTGATTCCAGTATAGGTTTTTTTTTGTTTTTTTTTTTTTTTTTTAACTTTTTTATTGGGCTTGTCAGCTACGGACGATTACCCATCAAGAAGGAAGAACGTAGGACAAAGGAAGTTGAGGACACTAAGAAAGTTATTTGGGGAAGGTGGAAACGGCCAGAACTACTATGAAGAGATAGATAGCAAGGGAGTCACAAAAAGATCGGTACTAGAACTCGTGCAATTAGCAGTCCGAAGGGAAATAAATGTGTAAACGAAAAATTATACAGGATATCTTAAAGGAAAGGAAAGCTCTCATGTCTTGTTAGCCGTTATACCTCATTATAATATATTATCTATATTTAAACTAAATGCGCGATGTGACCAGCATAAAAAGAAAAGTATTTTTATCTATGTCTGCGATTGTTGGGCTGCGCCCACAAAAAGATCATCATCAACAATATGGCCGCAACTGCAATGCAGTGCCCACAGTGCCCGATGAGGCAAGAGACAAGACATCGCTATTTGCCTACGGTTGCGACTGCAAAGCAGTGCTCGTAATTCCCATCCAGAAAAGCAAAATAATTGATTATCCATTATTCAAACGGCATCTGCGGACGACGAGCTTATGATATGTTAAGGATAAACAGGAAAGTGACTCCACATCGGAAGCGAGCAGCATGATCGCCAAATAGAGTAGCGTTCATACTAACTCCGGAAAATCCGCATCACCTTGACCCAGTTCCACTATGGCCACCATTCGAGCAAAAAGGCCCACAATGCACCGTGTGAAGGCGGCGGGGGAACCAAAATCTTAAGATAAGAAAAGGATGAGGGATTTGCTCAAATGTTTATACGGTCGCGGATTAAAGACAAGAATTTAGCAATAGCAGGGACAACAGACAGTGAGGGGAAGGCGAGGATAAAGGAAGCACAGTACGGCGTGGGGATATTAAGGGATAGTAGATCTGAGTATAGTACCAATCTTTCGGAAGACAAAGATGCACACTCAAAGAAAATGTGATCAGCGTCACAATCGAGTGTGTTATCTACACATAATGGACAGAGGGGAAGGGAAGTAATAGAAAATCGATAAAGAGAAGCAGGAAGACAGCTGTGACCAAAGCGAAGGCGACAAAGAGAGGATATAGTAGAACGACGAAGGTGTGGGAAGTCCAGGAACCAAGGGTGTGAGGGTGGAAAGGATTGAATAGACAAATATAAGGACCGCGGATTTGTAAAGGAAGGACCATACAAAGATTTCCAATTTTCAAATTGAATGTTTTTTGCTATACTTAGCAATTCGGAGGAGGGAAATCGTCGGACAAGACGCCCGGAAGCCAAAGCCGAACGAGCAAGGTAGTCAGCCTTCTCATTACCATGAATCCCAGCGTGACTGGGGACCCATAGGAATCTTATATGCAATGAACGTGAGCAAGAGAGGACAGAAATTAAGGATCGAATATGTAAGATGACTGGGTCCGAAGAAGGATGAATATAGGGAGAGGAAGTACAATCAAGAACGCTTCTGGAGTCAGATATCAAAAGAAAATTTGTTTGGACAGTAAGAGAACTAGTAAATTTAATGACGCGTAGAATTGCAAACTACTCTGCATACTAATTAGAGCAGAATGATGGTAATTTAAATACATTTGAGTGGTTAAGCGCAGAAATGAAGATCGATGCACTCATCTCGTGAGCCATTTTAGATCCATCAGTATAGACGAGTATATGGTCGGGGAACGCTGATGTTACTAACTGGTTAAATTCGTTAATAGATGCTGAGGGGGGAAGAGACTTTAAACCAGGAGGCAAGGAGAACAGAGTCGGTGGATGAATAAGGTCAAAAAAATTGAAGTGAAAATATGGGAGTTTATCATAAGAAATAACAAAAGGAGCAAACTTAAATAGACGAGCGGAAACGTGGGAGAGAACGGGGATTTTATTAGAAGCAAAACGCCAATCCTGTAGTAGGTAATAGTATAAATAAATAAGATTATTTGAGGAGATAGGAAGGCGCTTGATGAGGAACCGGTAGGCAAGATAGTATCTACGAAGGGAGAGCGGAGGAACACCAGACTCAGCCAGGATTGCCGGAATCGGACTGAAATTTAAAACGCCAAGACATAAGCGGAGGGCTGCATTCTGAGAGAAGAGACTGGGATGCGTTGCCATAAAGAAAACTAACGTAATAAAACCTAAAACGGACAATAGATTTATAGATTATGAGGAGTACTACAGGATCTCCGCCCCAATTGGAAGACGACAAAGCCTTTAAGATATTTAACCGTTTTAGTGTAGATGAATGAAGATAATTTATATGTTCTGAGAAGGATAGTCGACTATTGAGATAGATTCCTAAATATCGGAAGGAGGTAACAAAGGGTAGACGCAGGTTATTGATCGATACGTTAATTAATGCTGGATTGTAGGGGCGGTAGGTAAAAATAGTACATGAGGATTTTAAAGGAGCAATCATAAGGTGGATTTCTGATAAGGAACTTTCCAGAATATGTAAGGACTCCTGCAGCTTGTGACGAGCTTCTGGTATATTAGAAGCGGCTGTATAAAGGAGTATATCATCAGCAAAGAACAGAGAGGAAGAAGGTATAGGAAGTGAAACGATGTTTAGAGTATATATATATTAAAGAGAGTGGGGCTAAGACAAGACCCCTGTGGGAGACCGTGGAAAACTCTTCGTATAATTGACTCATCGGCTGAACTTAAATGAATGGTTCTATTTTGAAAGAGATTCATAATTAGGAAGGTGAAATGAGGAGGTAAATTAATGGAGAACATTTTATTTCGGAGAGTTAGAAGATGAACGCTGTCAAAGGCACTTGAGACATCAACAAAAGCGGCCAAAGTGAAGTTTTTTTGGATGAATGATTTGTATATATAGTATAGGAAAGAGGCAACACAATCAGAAGGACCACGGCCAGGACGAAATCCATACATATTATCAGGGAGTACCTTATTATTCTCCAACCACCAAACAAGACGTTTGTTTAACATGGATTCGAATAGTTTCCTAAGACAGCTAGCGAGGGAAATGCAGCGAAAAGCCGAAGAGTCTTTATCCTTTGGAATAGGGACAATTTTGAAGGAGTTCCATGTGGGAGGCGTATAGCCGGATAGAGTTAAAAATGTTTAAGAGGATTCCATAGAATTGTTTAGGAAGATTTTTAAGAACAGAATAAGGGATTCCGTCTAGGCCTGGAGATGAGTTTATATTTTTAGGAAAAGCTGCAAAGAGCTCGCTAATAGTAAAAGGAGTGGTTAAGAAGTGAGGAGGAAAGTTTGAACTATGCGAAGAAGGATTTATTTCCTCGGCAGAAGGAACATAAGGGGGGGCTACGCCATCAACGAAGGAGGAAAGTTTGTCTGCTGAAAGATCCACAAGGGAAAGATGGGTAGATTGTAAATTTTGAAAAGTTTTTGGCAACTTCCAAATTCGGGAAAGTGGAGTACATCTAGAAAAGAATGCGCAAAATGCATCCCAAACGCTTTCTTTGCCTTTTTGCAAGCGTATCTTGATTTAGCGTTAGCCTGTTTGTACGTCAAGAAGTTAACGACGGTAGGATTAGAGCGAAAGTTGCGAAATGCGGACAAACTATATTGGTAAGCCAACGAACAATTAGCATTCCACCACAAAGACGACGGATAGATACGCCTGGTATTTCCGGTGGGATTCTTCTTAGGAGGGGAGGAAGAAGATAAAGCCGGAGAAATCAACTGGATAAACTCTCGATACTGAGGGATAGGATCACGGTTAGAATTGAAACAAAAAGTCGAGGATTCAAGAAAGGAATGGAATTTGGGCCAATCAGTTTTCGAAAGGTTCCAACGAGGAGTGACGGAAGTGTTATGTTGAATGGATGAAGCGGCAACATGAACAGAGACAATTATGGGGACGTGGTCACTGCCAAAAGTCCCGTCCAGAGTGCTCCATGAACATTTCCAACTTAAATTAGGAGAGCAGAAAGTAAGATCAATAGAACTGAAAGAGAAAGCGTTTTTAAAATATGTAGGGGAACCACCGTTGAGAATGACAAAATTATGGGCTAATAACAAGGATTGAAGGAATAAACCATTACGATTTTGGGATGAGAGACCCCAGGCGGAAGAGCAGGCGTTCCAGTCTCCGCCAATAATAAACGGATGAGGAAGGGAATCAAAAAAAGATGGTAAATAAAGATCTTTAAGGTTGCATAAGGGAGGAATGTATACAGAGACCAAGTTAAGAGGGTGTAGTAATTTAGTGAATGAGGAAGGGATAGAAATGTAAACAAAATTTGGAGTATGGGAGGAGCTAGACATGTTTGGAAGGTTAATGCTATGGGTGGTGAATGGAATGCCCATTCTAACCAGAATGGCAGCTCCTCCATAGCCATACTCGCGATCGCATCTAATTATCTGAAAGCCTCTGACGGAGATATCTACTGAATCTGTGAGCCAGGTTTCAGATAGAAAAGCTACATGGATGTCATGAATATCAAGCAAACTTTCAAGGGCTGATTTGTTTGCCCGAACGCTGCGACAGTTCCATTGAAGATTCTTAATCATGGCATTGTTGAGTAAATTAAAAAAAACAAAGAAACAGAGCTGGAGGGAGGGAATAAGGAAGGAGAGGTGAGATACTGAACGTAAGTATACTGGTGAGAAAGGAGAAGGGAGATACCACAGTAAGTGGAAAAGGAAACATGATACGTACATAAATAATTAAAAACTAACATAATTAATTAAGATTGATAAAATTAGCTAAGACAAGCGGTAGAGATTCAGCAAGGGAAGGAGAAGAGTCAATGTTTTTAGATGGCAAAAGCTCCAAGAAACTTTCGGATAGGGAGGAAACTAATGGGAAGGAAGTAGTGGGAGGAGAATTAGAGGACGATAAGGAAGAAGGATTAGCGGTACTAAGTGCGGAGTGGCTACTTTTGTTGGGAGTGGAATTGCCAGAGAAGGAGGCGGATCTATTAAGAGCCCACTCATTAGAAGGAGAAGGAAAACGATTAGAAGGGAGATTAGGAAATTGTGAAGGAGAATTGAAGTGAGGTTCCTTGAAGAAAATTTGTGAAAAGTGGGCGATTTAGGACGAGGCATTAATTTAGGCAGCGAGAGAGACGACGAAGGAGAAGAATTGGAAGATAAATTATTAGACCTGGCATGGGAGACATTAGGATTTATTTTTCTGTTGGCGATATCAGCGAAAGAACACGCAGACGAAGTACAATTTTCCTTTTTTAGTTGGCAGGCTTCACTAAAGGATATATTTTCAAATGCCATAATTTTTTTTAATTCCAGTTGTTCGAGAAAGACTGGGCATTGGCGGTTAGTTGAATCATGAGCACCTTCACAGTTGAGACATTTTAATGGTAAAGGGGGACTAGAGCACTCATTAGCTTGGTGGGAGTCACCACACTTAACACATCTAGGTTTGCCGCGGCACATTTTTTCTGTGTGTCCGAAGCGGAAGCAAGAACGACACTGGATGGGAAGTCTGACACTAGGTTCAAACGGACAACGAAGATGAAAGAAATGGACAAAATCAGGAATTTTATTGGAAAGAAACTTGATTTCGATTAAACGAATGGGACAGAGTTTATCCTCTTTCCTTTTTTTAAGACGCCTTATAGAAACAACAGGAACCAACGAGGAGACATCATTAAGGAGATCATCTTCAGAGAAATCACCGGAATATCTCGAACAATACCAAATGAGAAGAGGAGAGAACTAGGAATAAAAGCTTTAAATTGGTGCTCTTCTAAAAAAGATGTATCTAACAAAAATTTGTTAGCCGCAGAGATATCGGTAAAAAATAACCGGAGACTATTCCTGCCGGCTCGCACGATTTCATTAATTGCAGTAGTCTTGCGGAATATAAATTTAGCAACTGCAAAAGGATGCAGACTACTGATATTTTTATCGGAAAGAGATTCAAGCATAACTTGGATAGAACCGGTGAAGGTGCTAGGGAAAAGTTCGACGTTACGTGAAGTTGGAATGTTATTGTGAGCGAAGTTACCTTCATTATTGTTGCTGTTATCTTTGTTATTTGTATTATTAATCTCATTATTTTCAGCTTTCCTTACGTTAAGATTGTCTTTATTATTATTATTATTGGCGATATTGTTATTAGATTCGAAAATTTCATTAACGAGATTGCTACTCTTAGTGGCAATGTTATTATTTAGAAGTGTATTCTGAGTAATGTTGACATTATTATTATTAACCCTATTTCCGTTATGTTCATCGCTGCTAGAAGAACTGTTATTAGACTCGGAAGGGTTAGACTGCGACAATCGCAAGTCTTTTGAGGGCAGTATCGCCACAGGGGATAGTGGGCTCGACGGTTTACGTTTTGGAGGAGCATCAGCAACCTCCATTAAATTCAACGACAGATCCGTTTTAGAGGGCTTAAGCCCAGTAGAGGAGGCCGCTGTGCGGCCCCTCTTGGACACGTTCATCTACAGTAATATAGAAGAATTGGAAACACAAAACAAAAGAAAATGGAGAAAAAAAAAATATATCTAGAAATGAAATATACTACTTACTAAATAAATAATAGTAACGTAAAATAATAATGACCACTGGTCGAGTAGTAAAATTACGCGGAGAAGAAATAAATCGAAATATAAACGGTAGAGAGGTAAGAGAAAAAGAACAATGAACGATCTCACCGAGTTTGATGGTATGATGAACGACGGATTCGCGTTGTGATTAAATTGATAACGCGAGAGAATCGAAGACAGCAATCAACGCACGAAAAACCGACTTTAACATATTAACTACAATGAAAATCACTCTAGCGTAGCTAGAGTGATTTTACTAACAAAAGTGATAACTAAAAATATAGATATTATATTTATTTGTGATAAGTGTAAAAGTAATTATGTACCCACAAATTTTAAGAACATAGCACACAACAAGCTTATGATAATCTATCGCTTAAGAATACCTTTAAAAACTAAATTTATACATAACAATTTTAACATTATTATTGTTGAAATTGAGGATATTACTTTTATTTTAACGTACATACCGCCAAATGGCGTATCTGCTCAATATTTTCAGTTTATCGATATGTATTTAAAGAATAATAAATTTACGAAATTTATATGGTTGGGAGACTTAAATTCTCGAAATTTACTATGGGATACAGTGAATAATACGAGAGGAAAGAAATTATTAAATATAATAGAATTACATGACTTACATATTTTAAATATCGAAAACAAATATACTTTTAAGAGAAGCAAGCAAAAAAGTGTAATAGACTTAACTTTGGTAACTAGAAATTTAATAAATCGAGTTCAAAATTGGGAAGTTAGTCACGAATTAAATGCCAGTGATCATTTTTATATTACTTTTAACGTAATTTCGGCGACGAGCAAGACAGAAGAAAGTGTTATTAAAGTAATTAACTACAATAAGTTAGCAGTTAACTTAAGAAAATACAGTTATATGATTGATGTACATGTTATCTGCAATGATATACAACAAATTAAAAGTTGGTTGAATAGTTTTCAAGACTATGTCAACACAGTTCTAAATAGTTCATATTCCACCATCCGGTCAACTGTCTATTGGTGGAATACTGAATTACAAATAAAGAAATTACTGGTAAATAATTTATACAAAAAGTATCGAAACTGTAAAAACATACATGTAAAACATAACCATTACAATAATTATAGAGTAAATTTTAAGGAATATAAGTTTATGATTAAAAACGCTAAGTTGAAAGCCTGGAAAAAATTACTGGAAGACAAAAATGTCTTTGGATTAAAATACAGAATATTAACTAATAAAAAAAAAAGTATTAATATACCAACATTAGATAATTAGGCATGTACAGAAAAGGATAAAGTCGACTTATTGATGTCAAAGTTATACCTTAACGTAAAACCATTTAAAGCAGAAGTACATGAACCTAACGTAACCATATCGATTACTAAAGAAGAAGTTAACGTAATTATTAAACAACTTAAAAATAAAGTGTCAGCAGGACTTGATGGAATATCAAATGGATTTACTAAAAGATTTCATAATTTGTTACCAGATGTAATACCGAAAGTTATTAACGTACTATTTAAATATAGTTATTATCCTCAAGAATGGAAATTAAGTAAAACAGTTATAATACCTAAAATTAATAAAAATCCAAACTCGTCTACCTCATATAGAGCTATATCTTTGTTATCGAATTTCAGTAAAATTTATGAAAAATGTATTCTTCATAAATTAAAAGAATTTGTAGAAAATAACGGAATAATAAATGATAACCAGTATGGCGCATTACCAGGTAGATCATCTGAATTGGCTATTCACAATATTTTACAAACAATAAGAATATACAAAAATAAAAATTACCGTACATGCTTACTTACTCTTGATATAACAAAGGCTTTCGACAGTTTAGATTTAAATAGATTACTTGCATTATTAAAGGAACTAGGATTACATAATGGCATGTTGAACATTGTAAATCAATATTTCGAAAACCGCTACACTGTATTACAAATCGGTAATTATTCAAAAAAACAAGAAACCGTTATGGGAGTACCGCAAGGGTCTGTTTTAGGACCGTACTTGTAGAACATAGTTTTCTCTCAAATTTATAACATTAGATTACCCACTAATGTAAACATTTTCACTTTCGTAGATGATATTGCAATAGTAATAGCCGATAAGAATGAAAATGTATTGGAAAATAAAGTTTACCAGGTTTATACAGAAATCGCGAAATGGTTAGAACAATACAATTTAAATATTAACGAATCTAAGTCAACTTACATGTTGTTTAACAAAAACTTAAAGGATAAAAGATTAAATTTGCTCCAATACGGATTAAATATTAGCATGGTTAGTCAAACCAAATACTTAGGCATAATAATAGACAATAACCTAAAATTTTATAATCATTTTCACTATATCATTAAAAAAATAAATACATTTTTAATTATATTTAACAAATTATATAATAATAATAACTGATTAAATTACAAGAAGGGACTAACCTTATATAAAAACGTAATATTGCCTAACATACTTTATGGTAGTGTAATATATATAGACATTTTAAAAGTTAAACGATTTCAAAATATATTAAATAGTTTTCAGAGAACTATTGCAATAAAAATGATTAAAGCTTATAGAACTACAAGCTACATGGCAAGCGCTGTCATTGCAGGTATTAAACCATTAACTTACGAAATACAGAAACATATTAACATATTTTTAATAAAAAATAATATAAATTTAAATCATGAATTTCATAACGTACAGTATCGTCAACCTTACTTCATACACGAACAAACCTCGTTAACGCTTAAACAATTTAAACACTTATATATTAGATAAGTATTATAATAATAAATTTCAGGCGCAGTGGGACGAATATAACGGTATAGCTAAACATTTTTTTCCAACCATAGATGATAGACTACATAATAAAGTTTTTACGCCAAATTTTTTTAATGTACACTTTCTTACTGGACACGGTCTATTTAAAGATTATTTACATAAACATAAAATTGCACACTCAAATAACTGTGTAACGTGTAACTTTCCCGATAATATTAAGCATATCTTTTCCGGCTGTAACCACAGTAATACAGATTTTAGCAATATTAGCCCTGATCAGTTAGTAACTAAGCTATTTACAATATTCAATAGTTTTACGATAGCCGAAATAAATCACCGTAAAGTACATGTACACCTGTATTAATATTAAATTTATGTATACTAATTATTATTAACATTGTAAAACAGTCTGTCAGGGTTCCATAAACTTAAATGGAAGGGCTCAGGACAGACCTGTTATTTATATAAATTTTCTAAATATATTTACCCCATCGTATTAAAAACATTAACTTTCATAGGGCCAGTTGGTACATATGTACATCGCTAACGTAACTTAAAATACTACTCACAATTCCTTATTTTCCTTTTTCTAATTAATTAATCTCTAATTATTCATATTATTATTTTTACATCTTTTCTATATGCATAATATTTCTATTAAAAAAAACAGTCGAAGTTGTCGTGCCGATAATAGGCTGACAGTTTAAATCACAAAAGTAAACGAATATTTTCAAATCGCATATTGACAATAGATAACAAAAGTAAACAAATATTAATCACCGGATCGTCTCGTAGCCAATAATTCAACATATCGCGATAAAAACGATACAATTTTAATCCATCATCATTCACACTCACACACACCGCCATTCGCACTATACACTTTAATAGGTAGCATTTATCTGATAAGTCGATTGTTGTATTATCGCTTCCAGACTAGTGATACCGATTTGTATATTTCTTTTATATATTTACAACAAACTATTAGTTTATTTCTTATTATTTTTCTTTTCATTTTACTTAAGGGGAAAAATAGACGTAGAGGCTTCAAAAAATTCAATTTTTTTCTTTTCATAAATCGTTTGTAAAACTATTTAAAAATATACTCTTACAATTTCAAAACAAAATTCCATATCGTTCAAAAGGTATAACCGATTAAGTGATTCTGTAAATTCAATCACGTCCAAGAAATAGATAATCGACGCGTAACCCGACAAAATCGACGCAGCTCCTTGGACAGTAAGAAAACTCGAAAAGCTCGAAAAGAAAAGTTGCAAACTGAAAATGAAGCATGTGAAGCAGAAGAAGGATTGCAATCTGGAATCGTTGATTAACTAATGAGTTGTTTCAATTGATTCATTAGTGCCGCTTAAATTAATCGCTTCTGCCACTTTTGTTTTCAAACACGTTTTTCTCGAAACGGCTATTTTCGCATTTGTGTACACGCTGGCTTAAAAAGTTTTTAATCAATTAATTTTGAAATTTAGCATATCGTTTCTTTATATAAATACGATGCTCTATTTGAACCTAAATAACAATATCTTTCTATTTTTTTATTGTAAAACAAAGTAGGAAAAATTGGTAAAAATCATGGCTTATGTTCACAGCCTTGAAAAGCTACTACGTTTCAATTTTTTTGAGGGAAATGGGGTTCACATAGAAGAAACATATACGCAAAAAGTATATTCTTTGTGCAATTGATTTCCGATGAAAATTGCGACCTGCAAGATGTACACAAACTGTTTAGTCGGACAGAGACCTACAATGTGCGGTAGCTGATATTTCCATTAAACTTCAAGAAAATTTTTTAAAAATTTCAGAATATATTCTTAAATATATGTATAAAATGACCTCACAATGATCTTTTGGCCAAAATGCGATTTTAGACCCTCGGCACACAATGTCGAATACGTTGCGGGTAAATTTGTTGTCTTCCTCCGACATCTCAGATGCCTATCACACAACGGTCTTGGATCGTACGCCCTTTTAATGTGTGTTTTGCCCTTTAAGGCAGACCCATGCATCGAGCGTTGCTACTTACATAGGGTGCGTTTCAATGCATCATGCAAGCTTTTTCCAATCACATTTAAAAGGATAGAACAGGACAACAAGTTTTTAAGGCTGCTCATTGATCTACCTACCAAAGGAACAGCTATTTTTTCTACAAATTTTATTTCATTTTATTATTTTATCCTCTTATCATTGTAATATTCCTTTGCTTTTGGATTCTTTCTCTTTTTTCCCTGTTTTGTTGTAAATAAAACGGCTCTCTTTTTATATATATATACAGTGAAACTTCTGAATAACGGACAGTTGCGGGACTGAAAACGTTGTCCCGTATTAAGAAGTATCCGCTAATGGGAAATAATAATTAAGTATAGTTTACTGAAATTTACATTATTGTGTATTGTAACATATTTAACAAGAATATAAAAGATAGTACGCAATATAAAAAAGTACAGTACATATTTACTTAAAACATACATGCGTTTAAAATATAAAAGAAAAAAATGTTTGTATAATATAAAAAATGCTTTTTTACAAAAAATAAATACCGACTTCAAGGTTTATTATAAAAATTTAAAAATGCACTAAGAAATAAAAAATAATTACTCCCGATAAAATATATATATCAGAGTGATATACCCTTAAAGGTGATATCGTAATTCTTATACAACATTAATTTTTTGGAGTTGGAATTAAATTCATGTTAGGAACAATTTAATCAACATTTAATGAAGTTTTTAATCAGTCTTTTAATATGAATTTGATGCCAACTCCAAAAAATTAATGTTGTATAAGAATTACGATATCACCTTAAGTTATATCACTCTGATATATATATTTTATCGGGAGTAATTATTTTTTATTTTTTAGTGCATTTTTAAATTTTTATAATAAACCTTGAAGTCGGTATTTATTTTTTGTAAAAAAGCATTTTTAATTCAACTTTTTAGTACATTTTTATTCAATTAAATTAAAACATTTTAATAAGAACAGATATTTCCATGGTAAAAACACCAAACGCTACATTTCCATGGTAATTTGGCAATTATAGTATTATAAGTCAATAAATCTAATCCGACGGTGAAAACAATCATGAATGAAAAGCATCCAAAAAGCTTCAATCTCCTGCATTATTAAGGATAACTCAAAAACTATTGGTCAGATCTTGATCAAATTTAAATGGGACCACATGACAAACACCACCTTTCAAATAAAAGAAGAATCATCAAAATCGGTTCATCTAGAAGAAAGTTTTGTGGTAACACACATAAAAAAAAAAAAAAAAAAGAATACAGTCGAATTGAATACCTCCTCCTTTTTTGAAGTCGGTTAAAATATATGGATGTATGTACAGTACTACTACAGTACTTACTTATGTTTATATTCCAGGATTAATTGATAAACAAGTTAGGCAATAGAGTATAAATCACTTTTTGTTTTTAGGAAGGCAAGATTATTTCAGGACGGTACATCGAACATCTTATCACTCCCTAAAGACGTTAGTAGAACTTCCCATGTACAATCGAGCGCCATTGAGGATGATGCTAGGGTTAAATCAACAGGGTTATTCACATGAAGGGGATTTCCAAGTTTGGTTTTGGAACCATCATTCAATAAGCACAGATCTGAATTAATGATGAGGTCAAGTACAGCTGCCCCTTTCGCATTATTACGGTCACAACCCCAGCACACACTCAGAGCGTTGAAATCTCCACCCACCAAAATGGGGATATTATTATAACCCTCCAACGCATCCAAGAATGTTGAGGAGTCTATAGAATGATTTGGGGGAGAGTAGTACGAAATAAATATTCCGGAAAATTGACCAATAGTAACAAGAACGCTGACTGCATTTGATTTGGTACTATTGTTACTAGTTGATAAATCGAGATTAATCACCTGGTACTTGATTCCGAACTTAATTAAAATGGCCGTACCCCCGTAGCCATCCTCTCTGTCGTCTCGAAAACAGTGATAATTGGGAATGTTAAAAGATCTGTTCTTGGATAGCCAAGTTTCTGAAAGTAGAACAATATCAATATCCTCCTGAGACAGAAAGATTTCTAGGTCACCTTTATTAGAAAAAATGCTGCGTGCATTCCACTGCAACACCCGGATCATGTCGAAAAGAGTGAGTTTAAAATGATCGCGAATTACCCTGTTTATATATCTATATTGCTACATATACATAAATATGTAACCGCTAAATGTATACAATAAGTTAGTATATACTAAAAGAAATATATAATTAAATATAATATAAAATCGGAAAATTAATTGTTGGCTGAAGTAGCCTTACCAGTTTTTTTGTTATTGGGAAGAGACTTTAACCCTTTAGAATTCACCACATTGGAGATTTTGGGATCCAAACCCTTTTTGCTTATGTTATTTGTATTACTTCTCAATATTGGTTGAATTGGTTTCGGCTCGTTGTTAGTTAAAGTTGTGCTGTTGGTTAGTTTGGACGAACTAGGTTGTCTATCTAACTTTTTTGGACTGGAATAATTTGTTTTTTTCCCTTCGTCAGAAGCCGCAAACGATACGGTACGTTTGAGACGGAAATCTGAGATAGGAATTAATTGCTTTGAATCAATGTATCCAGTCTTTCTTATCGGTTTGGGTTTAAATGAAGCGATAATATGAGATTCATTTTCGTGATTACTCTGCGAAATAGGCGGAAAATTATTTTCTTCAGATAAGAGAGAAAAACGGTTTCTTCTAACAGTATTGGAATAGAAATTTTCTTGTCGATATAGAGAAGGTATTTCTAATGAGGCCTCTTGAAAGCTGAGGTTATGTGACGCCATAAGTTCATTTATTTGAGTTTGCCTTCTTCTTTCTGGACACGAAGTATCGGTGGTTCTATGCTGATTTTTGCAAAACACACAAATTGGAGATGCACTAGTACAAGCTTCTTCCGAATGTTCTTTTCCTCCGCAGCGCAGACACCTGGAATTGCTCTTGCACTGTCTGGCTAGGTGACCATATCGGAGACATCGGTAACACTGACGCGTACGTCGAACAAATGGTTCACAAGGGAACCTGACGTTCCATAAAAAAACATGTGATGGTAAGGACTGGCCTTCAAACGAGATCAGTACAGAAGAACTTGGGAAATATTTAATTTCGCCCTCGATATTAGCTCGTCTATTTAATCGCTTAATGTTATTAACTACAAACGGGTAGGAGTCAATCATTTCCATGATTTGATCAACGGAATACTCGATATCCACTCCCTTAAGAACACCAAATCGTGAGACCAGATGTGCCGGAATAAAAGCTCTATACCCGCTCGTAAGAAAGCAAGAACAAGAAACTAAATTATTGGCGGAATGAGGTGACGACAATTGAATAATAACTCTATTCCGGCCTACCTTCTTAATTTCAATAATATCTTTCCATAAATTATTTATTTTTAATATTTCGGCGATTTTTAACGCACTAATGGCTAGTCTGATTGAGTCGGGTTGATAGGCTTTTTCAATAAAAACTTTAAAACCTTTATCGCTATGAGTGGAATTTGTATCAGTAGGATAAAAGTTAGAAATGTAATTACGAGGTTCTGAAAGAGCCGAGTTGTTCGTGCTATTGTTATGACCGGCTTCATTATTTGTCTTATCAAGATTACTGTTGCTATCATTATTGTTATCACTAGTTACGGATTCTTTAGACTTACTTAACTGAGCCGTCTGCGAGATGTTGCTTTCGCCGTCTTCATCGCTAATAATAGTTGTAAAATTACTTACCTCGGTGCACAGCGTACTGTTACCTGTTTCCCTTAACTTGATGGGGGGATCTTTCCCCCCATCCTCGTCCACGTCCATGTGCGGTGTTAACCACCTGCAACACCGAAAACTTGACGACCGAGCAGAAAGAAGAAAAAGAAAGGAAAGAGAGAGACAGAGAAAAAAAAAAAAAAAAAAGGTACTACGAATTCGTTGAAATAAGTAAACGGTTTTATCAACACGAACGCGATAGAACACACTTTCGTCAACGAACCAAACTTATGTTCCAATGAGGGAGGAGCTGGCCGGGGAAGGAAATACTGCACCTATGATATCTCATATTCTGCTCCGTCCAATTACGTATGAAGAGGTTTTTATTCCTTTAAACAAGAAACGAGATTCTTCCCCGGGTTTGGATGGTATTACTTACTCAGTTATACAGAATTTAAGTAATTACGCCAAAAATATACTATTAGAAATATATAACAATTTATTAGTGTCTGGTTTAATACCTTCTGACTGGTCGCGTTTTCTAGTCATTCCGATTCCCAAACCTGGTAAATCTCTCAACCAGGCGTCATCATTTCGACCGATTTCCTTGGCCTCCTGCTTTAGGAAAGTTTTCGAGGTTGTAATTAAGAACAGACTGATGTGGTGGATTGAGAGACAGAAGATACTTCCGGAGGGAATGTTTGGATTCCGCCCACATTTGGGTACCCAAGATTGTGTAGCATCATTCTTGGGGGATGTTTATTCTACTTTCCAAGAAAAAGGCTTCTTGGTGGCAACATTCCTTGATATTCAGGGGGCATTCGATAATGTTTCCATCCCCGTTCTTTTCAATCAATTAATAGCAGTTAATATTCCTTTTCCCATGGCTAAACTTTTGTGTAGTTTATTTTTATGTAGATCCCTCCATATTCTTAACCCCGTATCCAAACAGGTTGAAGTTCGCACAACTTATAAAGGTCTTGCCCAAGGTGCCGTTCTGAGTCCGCTTCTCTTTAATTTGTATATATTACCTCTCTTTAATATTCAAATACCAAATTTCTCCCGAATTTTGTCATACGCGGACGACTTCTTAATATATTCTAAACATAACTGCCTTATTAAATGTCTTCAGGCAAGTCAAACATCTATGGATATTTGCTTTAATTCCTTTGAGAAGATTCATTTTGAAATATCCCTTGCCAAATCCTCGGTATCCGTATTTTCACTTAGACCATTTGACTACGAACAAATACGTGTTCTAATTCAAAACCAATTCATTAAATTCACTAGGCATGTTAGGTATTTAGGATTGTTTTTAGATCCTAAACTAACATGGACTTTTCACATTCAAAAACTAGTTGAACTTGTAATTAAATCGTATAGCCCCTTAAAGGCTATAAGCAATTCATGGTGGGGAAGTGATCCGGTCATATTAAGCCAGCTATACAAAAGCTTTATTAGATCGAAATTGGATTATGGAGCGATTTTCTATGGATCGGCCTCAAAGTTCCAGCTTAGAAAGTTAGATTCATTACAGAATCTTGGCTTAAGATTAATCACGGGAAATGTCAGGTCGTCCCCTACCATCGGTCTACAAATGGAGACCAAAATTGCTCCTCTGAACATTAGAAGAAATTATTTAACAGATAAATTTGTACTTAAGTATTGTAATTACAAATATCCGCAGTTTATAAGTAAGATAATGCAGGTAAGTAGTGATTGGAGATTTGTTCCCCAGAAAATGCCGCTCTTGCTCAAAAGAACTAGGATGTATTATAATTATAGTCCAGCTCTTGTGCCATCTTCTCCCTCCAATTATTTTAATTTCAGATACGACCTTAATCTTATCACACTGGACATCAATATTAACACCTTTAAAAGCCAGAATTTGCATCTGTTACCTGGTAACATTGTGAACTCCGTTTTTCTAGGTATCGCGAAAGAATTATACCCCGGTTATCGGTTGATCTTTACCGATGGTGCCAAATTCCGTGGATTTAATGAAGGCGTAGGGGCCGGGTTTCTTATAGAAGGTATCACTGAGCAGAAATTTAAATTACCTCCAGAAGCTTCGATTTTCACGGCCGAGCTTCTTGCAATTGAAAAAGCGTTAGAGTTTGTGAAAAACGTGTTGCAGTCCAAGGGGGAGTTTGTAGTATTTTCGGACAGCCTTAGCTCTCTCTTGTCGCTTCAGAGAAGTAACTTTGAATGTAATTGCCATCCAATTATTTATGAAATTAAGGAAAAGTATTTTAATATTTCCGAACTTGGAGGAGTCATTAAATTCTGTTGGGTTCCGGGTCACTGTGGGGTACCACTTGGTGACCGTGTTGATTTAATCGCAAAAGAAGGTGTTAGATCAGGTATTAAGTTTCCATTTATCCCATCCTTCGATCTTCTAGATAAAGCCAAAAGAAATAACCATGCGGATTGGATAAGTCTTATTTGTAGAGAGCAAGGACCTGGTAAATATTTTCATATGGTCCAACCATCTTTGCCGTCCATACCTTGGTTTTACCGCATTAGTGTCCCAGTTAGTTTGACCCGTAGGTTTGTGACCGTTGTGTGTAGGCTCCGCTCCGGCCATTGCCGATTGGGTTTAAATTTTTCAAACACTGGGCACTGCACCGGTTGTAATATCTATTGTCGACAAAATTTTAGAGAAGACATTAATCACTTGTTATTTAATTGCACCCAGTTCGATGACGTGAGACTTGCGTTTTCTAAGGACCTCATGTCCTGTGGTGTTTATTCTCCATTGTGTGTTTTTCATCTTCTCTGTTCCAGTGATAAAATTTTATTTGTCCTTTTTAGGTTTATTGAAAGAAACAGGATTGTTGTTTGATTTTTTTTTTTTTTTTCTTTTTTTTCTTTTCTCTCCATTATTTTACTTATTTTTTTTCTTACATTATTGTAGTCTTTGTCCAGTGTGGCTGTGACTACCTCCTTTTTCTCATAATGCATTGTGAGCATTGCCAGGCAACTGTGGTCATAATGTGAGATAGAAATATTTATCTACTTATCTATTTTTTCTTTTGCTCCTTTTTCCAGAATGGAAAAATCTTGTTTGTTTCTGTTTTGTTTCATTGAGCATTGTGGGCACTGCCAGCAGTTGCGGCCATAATGTAGAATGAATGAAATTTCTCTTCCTGAATTTTCTATTATTAGTATTTTTTAATATCTAGTCGTGTCGTAGTTTGCTGGCCAAATGAACTGTTCTGTTCGGGCCAAAAAAAAAAAAAAAAAAAAAAAAAAAAACCATCTTATCAGTGATTGACACGATTTCCCGGCTATCCCGTTAAATAAAGAATCATGACAATATATACATGTATATCTATTGTATAAAGCTACAAGAAAAAAATTCGTACAGACTGTTCTGTAGTAGCTAGAGTTAATTTTTTTTTCAATCGAAATATTTTCTTCGTCACATCATAAGAAAATAATAAGACTCTTAAATTTTAAAATTAAAGTTCCCAAATTTCGAAAAATGTGAAAATCAAAATTTAAGAAACAAATTTTTAAAAAATTCCGCAACCGGTTCTCTATGAGTTATGGTAACAATTTTCTTTTTAATCTGCATACTAAGGTCTTCAAAATGCAGGAAAAATATAAACTTTGAAAATTTTTGATATTTAAGGACCAAAATTTGGGAAAATACACTCTTAAACCGATAACCCTGGAAACTAAAAAAAAGTCCACAGCACTTTCCATGGTAGCTGGAGGGTCACTCTTTTTTTTAAATGATGTATTTCAATCGCTAGAATATAAGAAAAATATGAAGCCTCAAACATTTTAAAATTAAAGGGCTCAAATTTTGAAAAATATGAAAATCAAGTTTTAAGAAATATTTTTTTTAAAAATTCTGCAATCGGTTCTATATAACTTACGGTATTGATTTTCTTTTTAACCTGCACACTAAGATTTCTAGAACAGGGGGAAAATATAAAATTCGAAAAATGTTGATAGTAGGGAACTAAATTTGGGAAATACGCGCTTAAAGTGGTAAAAAATAGTCCACAGGCCTTTACACGATAGCTAGAAGGTCACTCTTTTTAAAAAATGATGTGCATCAATCACTCAACATGAGAAAAATACGTGATCTACAAAGTTTTAAAATTAAAGAGCCCAAATTTTGAAAAATGTAAAAATTAAGTTTTAAGCAAAAAATTAAAAAAAAAATCTACAGCCATTTCTATATAAGTTACGATATTACTTTTCTTTTTAACCTGCATACAAAGATCTCTAGAATACAGAAAAATCATGAAATTCAAAAAATTTTAATATTTAGGGAACAAAATTTGTGAAAATACACTCTTAAAACGACAACCCTGGGAACTAAAAAAATGTCCACATCCATTTCCGTGGTAATTGGAGAGTTCCTCTTATTTTTAAATGATGTATTTCAATCTCTGGAATATAGGAAAAATACGGGACTCAAAAAATTTTTAAATCAAAGGACCCAAATTTTGAAAAATGTGAAAACTAAACTTTAAGAAAAAATTTTCAAAAAATTCCACAGCCGGCTCTATATGAGTCGCGGTTTGGATTTTCATTGTAACTAGTATACTGCGGTCTCCAGAATGCAGGAAAAATATAAACTTTGAAAATTTTTGATATTTAAGGACCAAAATTTGGGAAAATACACTCTTAAACCGATAACCCTGGAAACTAAAAAAAAGTCCACAGCACTTTCCATGGTAGCTGGAGGGTCACTCTTTTTTTTAAATGATGTATTTCAATCGCTAGAATATAAGAAAAATATGAAGCCTCAAACATTTTAAAATTAAAGGGCTCAAATTTTGAAAAATATGAAAATCAAGTTTTAAGAAATATTTTTTTTAAAAATTCTGCAATCGGTTCTATATAACTTACGGTATTGATTTTCTTTTTAACCTGCACACTAAGATTTCTAGAACAGGGGGAAAATATAAAATTCGAAAAATGTTGATAGTAGGGAACTAAATTTGGGAAATACGCGCTTAAAGTGGTAAAAAATAGTCCACAGGCCTTTACACGATAGCTAGAAGGTCACTCTTTTTAAAAAATGATGTGCATCAATCACTCAACATGAGAAAAATACGTGATCTACAAAGTTTTAAAATTAAAGAGCCCAAATTTTGAAAAATGTAAAAATTAAGTTTTAAGCAAAAAATTAAAAAAAAAATCTACAGCCATTTCTATATAAGTTACGATATTACTTTTCTTTTTAACCTGCATACAAAGATCTCTAGAATACAGAAAAATCATGAAATTCAAAAAATTTTAATATTTAGGGAACAAAATTTGTGAAAATACACTCTTAAAACGACAACCCTGGGAACTAAAAAAATGTCCACATCCATTTCCGTGGTAATTGGAGAGTTCCTCTTATTTTTAAATGATGTATTTCAATCTCTGGAATATAGGAAAAATACGGGACTCAAAAAATTTTTAAATCAAAGGACCCAAATTTTGAAAAATGTGAAAACTAAACTTTAAGAAAAAATTTTCAAAAAATTCCACAGCCGGCTCTATATGAGTCGCGGTTTGGATTTTCATTGTAACTAGTATACTGCGGTCTCCAGAATGCAGGAAAAATATAAACTTTGAAAATTTTTGATATTTAAGGACCAAAATTTGGGAAAATACACTCTTAAATCGATAACCCTGGAAACTAAAAAAAAGTCCACAGCACTTTCCATGGTAGCTGGAGGGTTACTCTTTTTTTTAAATGATGTATTTCAATCGCTAGAATATAAGAAAAATATGAAGCCTCAAACATTTTAAAATTAAAGGGCTCAAATTTTGAAAAATATGAAAATCAAGTTTTAAGAAATATTTTTTTAAAATTTCTGCAATCGGTTCTATATAACTTACGGTATTGATTTTCTTTTTAACCTGCACACTAAGATTTCTAGAACAGGGGGAAAATATAAAATTCGAAAAATGTTGATAGTAGGGAACTAAATTTGGGAAATACGCGCTTAAAGTGGTAAAAAAGAGTCCACAGCTCTCACCATGATAGCTGGAGGGTCACCTTTTTTTTTTTATATGATGTACTTCAACCGCTAGAACACAGGAAAAATACGAGACCCCAAAAATTTTTAAATTAAAGAACCCAAATTTTGAAAAATGTGAAAATCAAGTTTCAAGAAAAAAATTTTTAAAAAATTCCTCAGCCGGATCTATATGAGTTACGGTATTGATTTTCATTTTAACTTACATAATAAGGCTTCCAGAAGAAAAATAAGATTCGAAATATTTTGATATTTAGAGACCAAAATTTGGGAAGATACACGCTGAAAGTGGTAAGATTGGAATCTAAAGAAAAGTCCACAGACTTTTCCATGGTAGCTGGAGAGTCATGCCTTTTTTTAAATAATATAATAGAATTCCTGGAATATATGGAAAATACGGGAGCCCTAAAACTTAAAAGTTAAATGCACATGAACGGTTTGATGGAAATTCTAAATAATAAATTCGAAGAACCGATGGAAGAAAAAATAAATAATAATATAAATCTAAATCAATATATATGGCAGATAATAAAAATAAAAAAATATCTCAGACAAAATATTACAAATATTTTTTGTTATCAGAATCACGATTTATGCTTTTAGATAGATTAGGGTAAGAATACTTTGTTGATATGTGGTGTAAGGTAGAAGAAGAAAAATTACGGTTTATTAGATTTAGTTAAATAAAAATCCTAAGAATAACTACTCGAAGTGAAATAGACGAATGTATCGCAGCTGAAGGAGGTCTAAAACCAGGAAAAATTCACCTTCCAAGCTTATGTACACATGGTCCGCGATATATGTAATTAACATATCAGGATGGTGTGGCAGT
Organism: Icerya purchasi; assembly: GCA_039619475.1. Taxonomy (NCBI): domain Eukaryota; kingdom Metazoa; phylum Arthropoda; class Insecta; order Hemiptera; family Monophlebidae; genus Icerya; species Icerya purchasi. Next base: position 547,125,613 of record CM077115.1, read on the forward strand.
TGTTGCCAGATTAGATAAACCAATGGAAAAGCAGTATTATATTGATTGTGCAGATTTATATTGTAGGTTATTTCAATTAAAATTAAATGATTTATTAAAAGTCTGAAAGTCAGGTGAAATTTTCGGAGAAATGGTTTATATTTTACACGTAATCGAATTCCAAAAAATACGTCTTCCTCATGCTCATATTGCTTTAAGAGTAAAAAATTCGACCGTAACTAATGAAGAGATTAATAATTTTGTTCAAGCCACAATCCGAATTTTTAAAATTTAATTCTTTAAGTTTTAAAATTTTTGTCCATTTATTCATTTCTACATTATAAAGGCGAAAAGACGTCAATTCAAAAAAAAAAATATATATATCTCCAGCTGCCATAAAATGGAACTAGGGCCATTTTCTCTATTTTTTGCTTTACATCTAATGCACCCGAAGTATTAGAGTCGTGGGAGAAAAATGAGAAAAAAGTCAACAGCCCTCATAACAGCTACAGCTTTTTTTTTTTTTTTTTTAATCAACGTCGTTTCATTAAAACATAAGAAAAACATGAAATATCCAAAATTTTAAATAAATATAACAAAAATTATCAATGTTAGTTACAGTGGAAATGTAGCGGTTCATGAAATTTAAATATTTAAACTCTGATTATAGAACATTGTATCCTAGACGTTTCCGTGTGAACCGAGTTAATATAATAATATATTATTTCTGACAACATTTATTTATTTATGTATACTGAATCAGTGTGCTAAACATAAAAAATTCATTATTAAAATCTATGAACATTTATAGTATATGAATTTATGAATAAATATCTGGCTATTGCGAAGAAATTCTTTTTTCTTAATACTGCATGACTAATTTCGTCGTTATATTTCACCGAAATTATACGTAAGTAGGCTGTATTAATTATTTAGTTGTCGATGAGTTAAATTTTCGATGCCTCCCCCCCCCCAAAAAAAATAAAAAAAAATTGAATCGAGTAATTATTGATCTTGAGAATCAGAAACGCAGTGAACTGATACCAAGTCAACCATCATCGCACTCCAGCCGATAACAGTGATACGTATTGTTTTAAATATTTCCTTTATACTATTGTATGCGGAGGTGCTACGATTAATGAAGACGGATTTAGTATTAATGAATATAATTAAGGAACGGAAAACAAAATTCCTTGGACATTTCATGAGAGGACCAACTTATGATCAACTGCAGATAATAATGATGGGGACGATAGAAGGGAAAAGAGGACGAGGAAGAAGAAGGATTTCTTGGCTCCAAAATATCAAGGCGTGGACTGGAGTCACAAATGTACAACAATTGTTCCAGGCTGCAAGAGACCGGGATACATTCCGCCAGTTGGTACGGACGATGAATGGTGATTAAGCTATACCCGAATCGGGTCGCACGAAGAAGAAGAAGAATGTGTCCATTACATGGAATTAATAAAATTTTAGAAAATAAAATAAAAAATAATAAAAAAAATATACATAAATAAATAAAAATAAGGTAAGGGTCTACATACGCGGCACCAGTTCATTTTCCGTCTTTACAGTTCATTTAGTTTATTTCAATTTAGTTCATCTCTTGAGGTTTATTTTTGTTTGGTGGCTCGTTTATTTTATTTTTTTTAAATTTATTTTTATTTACTTTTATTTATTGGCTGTTACTTTCTACTACTCTTGTCTGACCGTTGGTTTGGTGGCTTGTTTATTTTCTTTTTAATTATATTTCTATTTACTGACTGCTACTTTCTACTGCTCTCGTCTGACTGTATTTATATTCTTTCATTTCACATTTGGTTTCACTCGATTCAAGGTATGTATACTTTTTAGAATTTTATGTTTCTTCCAGTAATTTTTACCTAACTCTTGTTCTTGACCGTAGCTCCAAAACGTTAATCCCGATCATCCGCTGTGTTATCCGTCCTGGTTCGATCATCCAATCTGATGAATGGAAAGGGTATACACCCCTTTCCGGTGATCCTAATTACATCCATCGGACTGTAAATCATTCGGTCGCATACGTTAATCCGGATACCGGGGTTCACAACAACAACATTGAACGTTTATGGCGTGAAGCCCGAAGTAAAATTCCGAAATATGGTAATCGGGTAAATTTCTTCCCCTACTATATCGCGGAATTTTACTTTACGCAACGGGTGCCACAGTCCCAGCAGATGCATGAATTCTTTAACACTGCCGCCGAGATTTATCCCGCATATTAAGGTATGTGTTCCTTATTTTCAAAATATTCCCTTTTCGATATTTCACTTTTCGCTCTATTTCTCGTGTATGATCGTTACGTTACTTCGCTTCTTTTCACGTCATATTCGTAATTTCAGTTCGCTCATTTCCGTTGTTATTCACATTGGGTGAACTAACACGTGTTAGTTCACACACTGTGAATAACAACGAAAATGAACGAACTGAAATTGACTAAAATATTTCACTCTTTCTTTTTTTTTTTGATCTTTTTAATTATATTTCGGTATTACAGGTTTGGCTTGAGGTTTATTTTCGTTTTAATTCATTTTAATTTATTTTTATTTACTTTGTTTGGTGGCTATTCCCTTTTCGATATTTCACTTTTCGCTCTATTTCTCGTATTATCGTTACGTTACTTCGCTTCTTTTCACGTCATATTCGTAATTTCAGTTCGCTCATTTACGTTGTTATTCACATTGGTTGAACTAACACGTGTTAGTTCACCCACCGTGAATAACAACGAAAATGAACGAACTGAAATTGACCAAAAATGAACTAAATGAACGAAGTGACCAAAAATGAACTGGTGCCGCCTATATAGGCGCTTACCAAAAATAAAAATAATTTGGAATGTGTGGTGCGGGTGCGAGTGTGCGCGTGCATGGAACTGTTGTCGGTGGGACCAGCCAATCAGCATCCCACAGGAAACAAAAAGGATCTACCTGATTCGGCCAAATCCAGCGGTCACGGTCGAGTAGGCGGTAGAAATTTAAAAAAAGGCCAGATGAAGATTTTAGTGAGAAAGGCAGTGGCAGCCTTATAATTAGTTAATTGGTTTTCTACCGTGACTAAGTTGCAGTTTTACTTTCGGTCGGTCAGTGGCTGTTTACAGTGAGTCAAGTTCCGTTTTACCTTTAGAGGAGGCTCCGGTGTTTATGTTTTTTTATAGAAAAGAATTCCGTTTTTCTCGTGGAAAAGTTGTTGCTGTCTTTTTACTACGTACGACATTCGTTCAGGTTACCGGTAAATATCGAAGTGACGCGAGTAGTGATTCTTGCCGTTCGGTAAAGTTTGATTTTGATTTGCAACTGGTCCTTAACGAAAGTGTTCGATATTGGACAGAATAATGAAATAAAGCCGAAATATGCGATATCCATCAATCTTCCTAGACCGATTCCGATTTCTGCAACCCAACCGACCGCCGAATCGTCACCAATAGATCCCGGATCACCGACAACAGTGATACGTATCATTTATATTCTCTTTACATATATATTGTTGTGTATTTTGTAATCGCGCTATTTTCGAATTATCTGTGTTTTTAGCGGTCGATCGTCCCAGTAAGATCCTTGTAGATAAATTTAAAATACAAGCCTTAAATCGCAATCCATTTTTGACTAATCTAATAAATAATAATAATCATAACAATAATAATAATTAATAATTCCGCGGACTAAATCCGCGGTGGCATCCTTGATTAGCAAGTTAACGTCTAGAACCGTTACGCTATTCACAAAACTTTGTATATTATTATAATTGTGTTGTTCTCTAGCGGTCGACTGACAAAGAAAGTGCTTTAAATTGTAATTAATATATCAAATTTCAGATAACGTATCGATATATTTCAACTTTCGCTTACCGTATTGATTTTCTTTTTAACCTGCATACTAAAGTCTCCAAAAAGAATTAAATGTAATATATTCCTCTCACATATATTACACTGCTAGCGGTTTCAATTTTTCTGATATTTTAATCTAAATCCTACGTTTTTAATTGACGTATTGGTGTATTTCTTTTTTCAAAAAAATATTAGTATATGTGAACGCTGCATGCAGACTTTATGAAAATTTACAAAGCGAGACCAATCTCCTAATAGAGAGGGTCAATGAGAAAATATAATTTATTTGAATTCAGATATGATGAAATAATTTAAAATGCATGCCAGAAAATTATATGCGAAATATATACACAAAAATAGAAATTCCACTAATGTCGGTAATTCATAACAGCTGATCACCTGGCGGCGTAGCTAAAATGAAAAGGGAATTTCTCTAAAATGATTGTGTAACATGATAAGAGAGCGGAATCTGTTCGATCTTGGCGCACGGAAATTACTTTAGTTTTGTCGGCGGCTCTGTGAATCCGCTTTACGCGCTGCTAAACGTGTTCTCATACGTTCCTGCATTTTCTAGTCAGTTTTTAATTATTTATATATAGTTAGAATCGCGTTACATCGGAAGTCATCGCCCTAGTCACCACAAAAGTATATTACTTTGAGAAGCAGGCACGATAATCAAAGAAAATAAAAGTTAAAAAGAATAAGAACAGCTTCGAAATAGTGTAGCCGGAGGTCGAAAACTTCGAAGAGCGAGGGTGGACGAAAGCGCTCGAAAGTCACCAGTGCCTAAACTGTAGCTACTGGACGAGCTGAGAAGTCCAGACTTCGCAGTCACTAGTCAATCAGACGGATAGATCGCAGTCAAGGAAAATACAGACTAGATTTATTTATTCTTTAATATTTTATATTGCTTTGTTGTTGTTGTTTTATAATTTGTGAGTACTGCGATTAAATGAGTATAGGCTAAAGTATATGTGTTTTAATGATTTGCATTGATTTGTGTTACTTTTTTTATATGCAGCTGCATCTCCCAATCGTTTAGTGTCTCGGTGTTTTAAAAATATAGAAAAAGTGTTGTGTACGAAGTGTTGGATTATTGCCTGTGAGTGTGCGAAGTAATTTCCGGAAGACCGAGTAAAAATATTAAAAGGCAGAGATAAAAGGAGTAAGAAGTATAAATTAATTTAATTTAAAAATATATATATATATTATCACAGAACTGGTTACCTCTGGTGGTCGGTAACGTGATAATATATAAAAATAAATACGTAAAAAAGAAATACACAATAAACGAATGCTCCTACATTAAACGATTGTACAAACGAACAAATAAAACCCATAATAATAGTCATTAAGCAGGCCTTATGTCTCCGATATTCCTTACGCTTATTATTCTCCCGGTTTCGCTCTCTTCAATTAAATACGCATTTTCCGCAACCTCTTTCACTAGCTTATAGAGCCCTGTATACAACAGATCTGGCCTATTCGGTTCGTTACAATCTTTCTACTATATATTTACTGCGACACTACTCATTTCTTTCTTATTATTGTTGATCTTCTTATTTTATTCATTTTACTTAAATAGCTACTACTGCTTATTAATATGTTTATTTTATTAGGGTCTCTTTTAGCCAAAATGCGATTTTAGATCTTCGTGACACAGTGTCGAATGCGACGCAAGTAAATTTGTTGTCTTTCTGTAACGCCTTATACGTCTGTCTCCCAACGACCTTGGATGCTACGCCCTTTTGATGTATGTTCTGCCCTTTAAGCCAGACCCAAGCACCGAGCGTTGCTATTTACATAGGGGGTGCGTTTCAATGCATCATGCAAGCTTTTTCCAATCGCATTTCCAAGGTTAGAACCTGACAACAGGTTTTTAAGGCTGTTCATGGATCTACCTACCAAAGGACCAGCTATTATTTCTCTATATGTGACGGATGCTGAGAAGAGATACATAATGTCAAAAAAGAAGTTATCGAGAAAAGCGCGTTTAAAATTTTGCAGTATAATACATTTTAAGCTCGTAATTTGATATATACAATTACGATTTACAACAGAAAAAAGGTTTTGTTTTCACACCAGTTTGATATATTTCACGTTAAAGAGCATGCTGAAGAAGTGTCCGAACCCGTTGTCAAGTCAAAACCGCATTTTTGACACTCTATGCACCTTTTCTCAGCGACTGTCACATATATTTCTATTTTATTTTATCATTTTATTCGTTTATCATTGCAATATTCGTTTGTTTTCTGTATTATTCATCTTTCGCATCTACTTTTGCACGGCTTTTGGCTTTTATATATACATATATATATATATATATAAATACGAGTAAATACAACTAACTAATGATACTAAATTAAACGATTATATAATAAAACAAACTTTAATAACAAACAATATAGAACAATAAATTAGATAAATACCTTAATTAGAAACGTTTTCGGGCATAACCCATCATCAGCTAAAACTAACTTAAAGGAAACTTAAAACAGTATGACGAACAAATTTTTACTCTGTTTAATGGCATATCTGCTTGTCAAATTGAAAAAAAAATGGTCACAATCGGCCATTGCTAAAACATAAGTGATTATTTAAAAGTTTTTATAAAAACATATTTAAATCTTTGAATTACTCGTTTGTTAAGCAGGAATTTTAATGCAATTTATAAAACATTTTTTACTCTAGTCCAGATTTGTTTATAATGACTAAATAAACGTTCCATTACACCTGCTTCAATATACAATATATTTGAAAACACGTTATCAATTTGGGTGCGTTGTTTAGTAGTACATGTTTTACTTAAATACGACTTTAACCCAATTTTTTAAAAATATTTTTTTATTTCGTTGTCTGGGTGTTGTAAAAAATTAACACTAAAATCTCCAAATACAATTATTGCAACTTCTTCAATTTTTTGTTGTTCAGTGTTAATAGCACGGTTAATACAATCTAGCGCAAGTCCTATAGGACGACATTTTGATGACCGATAAATGCTTAGTATATACATATTATTAAACTTTAAGATTACACATTCGCAGTTTCCATTTTCACTGGTATTTATATAGTATTTACTGAATTCGCTTTTTATTAAATGATCATAATCAAAATTAATAAATGCTATACATCCACGACACTTTATTTGCTTTTGATTCGTGTGATCCATCGCTCCTGATAATTTCTGAAAATGCTGGTAAGCCGAAAATATCTTTTTCACAGCCCCATGTTTCAACAAATCAAAATAACATGTGAACCTTTTATTATATTATTATTTTCAATATTTGCTATGTGTTTTCCTAATGATTGCACATTGTGAAAAATTAATTGAAATACATTTTGTGGAACATTTTGTAAAAATTTAAATATTGGAATAAGAGACGTTTCTTTTCATTTCACGAACAACCGAATTAACAGGAGAGGCTGGAGAAGGAGGGTAAAATTCACCTGTCTTCGAAACAATGAATAATCCTTTTGCGGAGGTTGTCCTTGAGCAAGCAACATCAAGAGCATCGATCGTTTAATATTTTTATTTATATGCACGACTTTATTTAAAGGATATCTTTGGCTTTTGTGTATGATCGTACCTTCTGCTGGTACAAGTGGAAACTGTATTTGTCGAATATTTAGATTAGAAACTTTCCAACGTTTTATTATGTACCTCGAATAATCTAAAGGTGTCCAGTGTAAATTTATGTTTTTATGATTAACATTTGAAGAAATAAATTTACTTCTCATTAATTTACCTACCCTTAAATCTCCAAAATCAATCCAAATTTCGTTTCTTTATGTCTACCGAAATTAATAGCTTTAAGTGTTCCTATCGTACCATTTACTAGTCAATCTAATATATCAATACTAACAGTAATCATGTATCTCGCTTCGACTTTTAAAATAAGAATTTTCGGAAGACCGTATGTTTGCGTTGTAGGTAATTCGGCAATGGACTTTAGTTTTTGCTGCATCATTAGGAACACCTGATACAACATCAATAGCATTTACAACAACACCCTCAGTTTCCATTGCACATAGAATTTTATTATTATACGTATCTACTTTTTATTGCTCTCAAATAAATGAATTGCTCATTCAGCACCTATTGAAATATTATTTATCTTAAAACATCGATTATTTTTAATTAATACTATATTATCTTCTGTCATCACACCTGGCACCATATTATTCAAAGTTGTAGCAAATGCTGCATCATCTTTTTGACGCATTATTTTGTCCATCTTAAACAAACGAAATGGTTCCCAAAGTAACGATCCAGCTAAATATGCTACATGACTATTTCTTGAATCAGGTTGAAATATCCAGTTATCACCAACTGGTGGAAGCTGACAGAGATCTCCAACAACTGTCACGGAAATTCCTCCGAAAATTAAATTATTTTGAAACACTTGTTGTAAACGTCTGTTAATTTAATGAAATATATGTGTTTCAAGTATGAGTCAGCATTATCAAAGCGTATGCCTTACGTCGGAGTGAAGTGCGGCTGCGTATATTAAAGAGTTAAATATGGTAATAATTTATTTTTTCCTTTTCCATCATGTAGTTGACATTTTTTTCTTTTCAATGAACTTTTGGAGATTTTCACATAAATGGCTAAAAGGCGACGATTTTCGTTAGCGGTGTAGTATTTTGAAATATTGTCCAGGGTTTTCTTATTTCCTTGGTCTCGTTCCTCTTGTCTTACGTCGGAACTGCAGGCTCGACTATTGCAGTTGTGGCCATAGTAGTGCTGAACGGAAAATTCATGATATCCTTTTGCTCATTTCTCTCTATAGTCTGTTGGTTACGGGTCGAATGACCTGATTTTAGGCTTATACATCGTCGGTCTTTACGTAGTATTGCATCAGTGTCCTTACACTGATATAAATCGGTCTTTGCATTTTGTAAATAATTGCATTGAAATATTTTGACTTTTTATAAGTAAGTAAATAATACTAATAACCCCTGTAATTCAAATGAAAAAGGGTACATTTAGTAAGTTTTTGTTACTGTGGTTTACATTTCCGTAAATTGCTTTGCTTCGTAACGTGATGTCAAATATGTTCCAGTATATAATAAAATGTAGTTTACTTCAACCTCATAAATTGAAAAAATCTACCTTCTTTCTCCAATAATTCTGGGAACAGAGTGTAATATTCTTCAAATTCATTCCATTTATGATATACTAGCTACGCCTGTTTAAATCTGTACTTGGAAATTCATAAAAAAAATTTTGTTTTATCTGGAATTGTATTTATGTCAAAATTCTTTCTCTCTTTTGGGGGAAACATGTTTATCACCGTCCAACAAAAAATAGTTTCCACGTTTCACGTTTAGCTGAAGACTATCGATCTTTCTATAACACCTGTTGGTCGTAATCTAACAAAAAGTTTCGTTTAAGCAAACAGCACACAGAGCTCTATCACTGCGATTTCCTATAATTACACATTTAAAAGAACATCCTCCTCATTCATATTTTTCAACCACTCTGTCTCGAGCTTTTTATTAAAATTAATTTACTACCGCAACAGCAAACTGCAGTAGTTGAATAAGGATTTTAATATTCCTGGTAGCAAATTATTAAAAATAAAGTTAAATGCTAGGAATGGCTTCAAACTAGCTGTAAAGCAATTCCGGAGTTAAGCTCAGACCATATACCAGTGCTGGCATGTTTCAGGGTTGCTCCTATCTTCAAAGATTATAAACAACCACTAGTTAACAAACATACCAACTGGTCTAAATTTGCAGATTACATGGAAGATAGTACATCGCTGGGCATACGGTTAAAAAAGGAAGAGGACTTAAATAGCGCAGTTGAACTATTTACAAATAATATTCATAATGCTTGTAAACTAACCACTACTCAGCACAAATCCAAAATCCACTACAATCATACTGATACTGTACCCATAGAAATTAGAAAACTAAAACAAAGATGGCAATATAATAAAGTTCCATCACGAAGATATGAATATAATGTAATTCATAGGCAACTACGCCAGTCTATCATTCAATATAATAATAATAAATATATCAAATTTTTCTCTTCATTAAATGCTGAAGATTTTTCAGTTTGGACAACAACTAAGGCATACTTAAAGAAAAAGCCAAGACAAGTACCGATAAGAAAATCAAATGGAGAGTGGGCCAAGACAGAAAAGGAAAGGGCTGCTACTTTCGCCGAACATATTTATAATACCCTTCAGACACACGGGGACTTAAAGGACGATTACAACAGTTCCATAGTCCAACAGTACTTAGAGGCGCCGGTTCAACTTACGTTACCAACCAAACATGTAACTCCAAGGGAAGTTCAAAGAAAGATTGCCCAGCTACGGCCAAGAAAAACTCCAGGAAAGGATGAAATAACGGGTGAAATAGTAAAGCGGTTACCACCCAAAGGCATATTATTGTTAACCTACATGTACAATTCGATTTTACGACTTGGGTATTACCCGGAAGCATGGAAAGAATCCATTATTCTGATGATACCAAAACCAAACAAGGATCCAGAAAAGCCCTCTTCTTACAGACCTTTAAGTCTGCTGTCTGTTCTATCGAAAGTATTCGAGATGATATTGAAGGACCGCATACTCACATCAATAACTACTAGTAAATTAATTCCGAACCACCAGTTTGGATTCCGGGCAAAACACTCAACAATTCAACAGATTCATCGAATAGTTGATCGTATATCGGCGGCATTCGAAAAGAAGCAGTACTGCAACGCAGTTCTCCTGGATGTAGAGCAGGCATTCGATAGAGTGTGGCATGATGGCCTTCTATTCAAACTCAGAGGGAACATAAATAATGATGTATATTCAGTACTCCAGTCTTATCTAGCAAATAGAATCTTCCGAATTAAAATTAATATTACATTGTCAGATAGATTTAAAGTACGAGCGTCAGTTCCGCAGGGAAGTATATTAGGACCGCTTTTGTATACTATATATACCGCAGATATCCCGGTAATGAATTCAACGGTACTTGGAACATTTGCTGATGATACTTGCATATTGGCTAAGCATGAAAATCCAGTTTATGCATCAGCGCTCATACAAGAACACTTAGATAAAATAGTTGTATGGGCAAATAAATGGAAAATTAAGATAAATCATGATAAAAGTCAGCAAATTACCTTTACGTTAAACAAGGGTACCTGTCCACCCGTGAAGATAAATGATCATTTTTTACCTCCGGTTCAGAGTATTAAATACTTAGGAGTAATTATGGACCAGCGACTAATATGGCAGACTCACATAACACACGTGAAAAATAAGATAGCAACAAGAATGGCCGTAATAAAAAGATTTTTCGATGCACGATCAACTGTGAGGCTGTCCTACAGGCGTCTCATATACTTGGCGGTTATAGCTCCCATATGGAGGTATGGTATTGAGGTGTACGGATCGGCAGCTAGAAGTAACATCAATAAAATCCAACAGCTGCAATCGAAGATTCTCCGTAGAATAGTTGGAGCTCCATAGTTTGTTTCTAATGACACATTACATAATGATCTGCATGTTCCTTATGTTCATGAGTACTATGCTGAGCAGTATAGAAAATTCTTTGAAAAGCTGCCAGACAGTGGTAATATCAACGTGGTCAGCATGTATCACCAAGATCTTCCAGGCGTTCCACAAAGAAGGCTAAGAAGGAAGTGGTGCCGGGATGTATTAAATCACAGCTAACAATGGAGTACATACCAGAGCTGTTGCAGAAATAGTGCAAGCAGGCTCTCCCTACCTCAACAACGCACATGGTGTAGGGTAGGGGTATCAATGATACTGAACAATGCAGTGGAGGTAGTAATAAGCGCCGTGTTCGTAAATAGTAAACTGAAAAAAAAAAAAGGACCAGGTCCTGCGCTCTCCTCATCTGACACATGTGCGTGGAGTAGAGTGGGATTATCGGTAACGGCGAGATCGTTTACGGTAGAAATAGATATTAAGATTAGATTAAGAGTTATACATAGTTAAAGTAATAATATTATAATTACTACTGTCAATGCTGTCACACATCGATGGGGGTGATCAGTATAGAGTTATTGATTTATATTTAAGTATTGTTTAAAAAGAACTGTAGCGTCGCCAATAGTGGCCTAAGGGCTGGAGTGGTGTAAAAAAAAAAAAAAAAAAGAAAAAAAATCGGTTTTTATACAGCAGTTTAGGCCCAAAACTTCGAATATTTGACATATCAGTTAAATACTCTCTACTTTATTTCTATATGTTCCCCATGAAGTTCAATAGTGTATGACTTAAGGGGCAACACTAGTGTATAACTTTCAAAAAATCGATTTTTTGTTTCTTACATTTTTCGATAGCATATACTTTTAAAAATAACTTACTAAAATTTTAAGTATATATTTCAAATTGGTTTTTGCGTGACGGCTTTTTAAAGAGTAGCTCAAATACCCAGGTATATGCGAGAGCCATTCAAAAAGTAAGGTTCTCTATTTTTTATTTTCGAAACTAATAAAGCTAGAAAAAAACGAACACCTGCACTGAATTCAGCATACTTTTATTTACTTTTTCACATATTCACTGCTTAAGTTTTAGCATTTGTCGAGTCGAAAAATTAACCTATAAATATCTTCCTCGTAGAAACTTACCGCCAAATTTTGTAACCAGGTAAGAACGAAATTTTCCAACTCCTCGTTAGTCTCAAATTTTTTTGTATGGTACCTAATGACACACTCAGAAACTGGTTAAGAAGATCGAAAATGGTTTGGCGGTGATCGGATCGCAGAGTTTCTTCGATTTTTCGCACTAATTTGTCTGAGATTACAGATGGTCTGCTATTCCGTTACTCGTCCTCTACATTCGTTCTACCTCCTCGGAACTCACAGCACCATTTATGAACATTTTGAACACTTATCACAGGTGATCATAAACTTCCACTTACGTTAGCGGCAGCGCATTTGTTATTCGTGTCTGATATTTGCGATTGTCGATCGATTCGTGTGTGAAATCTGTACACTGTCAGAGTTGTGAATTTCGGAGGAAAAAGAAATTAGCGATTCTGAAAATTATGAAGAATAGCTCTCACAGCATGCTGATTGTGATGTAAATCACGCTGTATTGGTTTCACACATGGAAGAGTCGATAGTATAAAAGAAATGTTCGGTCGCTTGAATTCTACATTCATAATTACAGCATAAATTTTTTAAATTGAATTTTTAACTTTCTTTTTATTGTTTTTTATTTATTTCTGCCATTGCTGTCTCTGTAATTACTAGCAAAGGAAACGGTTTAATTTTCTTTTTTTTTTGTTTTCGAATTATTCCATATGTATTATTTCAAACGATTCAGGTAATGATTTATGTCTAACGTAAATGTATTAATTATCAAATTTATGTGTTATATTTTTAGAATTACGTAATAACTTACGGAATCCTAATAAAATGGTACACAAATGACAAAAATATCGAATAAAACTCAATAAATCACAAACAGCATGACTTATAAACTTCAAATTTGGAACATACATTATAATTAAAATTACCTTTAAAACGATCTATAACTTGAAGATGACAGATTACCCTGGGCGGCAAAAAACCCAAAAAACCGTCAAGAATATATAATATGGTACATAAAACGACCTCAAAAATCACATAAAAAATCATAACTTGTCACCCGATAAACCTATAACGCGGAAATTCAAAATATAAACTAAAATGCAGGAGTGCTTTCATAAAATTAAAAAATTACGGTACAATAGTTATGTAAAGTTGCCGAGAAGTTAAAAAAAAACGTAATAAATGACGTGTCCTCCCCACTAAAGACGTGGGTATTTTAGTTAAAAATTTTGAATGTGGTCAAAAATACGCGAATCCCCGAATATTTCTTTAGTTTGAAACATCCGGGTTTCCAACTTTAAAACCGGACCCTCGGGGCAATCAAAGCTCGAAATTTTGTAAAAAAATATTTTTTTTTTTACGGGCATGCGATATATCGTTGGAAAGATCGCTATTTACCGGGAATGAAACCGTATTTCATACCCTTAACAAAACTTTGAAAGTTGTCGAAAAATTCAAAAAAGCGCAAAAAATTACGTGTCCCCCCTAGCGCTGCGACTATTATAGCTAAAAATTTCGAACAAGACTAAAAATATGCGACTCCACGTATATTAATCTAGTTTTGAACATCGAAATTTCCAACTTTAAAATTAGATTCTCAGGGTGCCAAAAGCTTGAACTTCTCAAAAAAAAAAAATTTTCCCAGGCTTGCGATATATCATTAGAAAGATGGCTATTTGTCGGGAATGAAACCGTATTTCATATCCTTAACAAAACTTTCAAAGTTTCCATAAAGTTCAAAAAAGCGCGAGCTCCAATTTGTAGCCCCCTCTTTGCGACGTGAGTATTGTAGCTATACATTTGGAACAAAATATAAAATATGCGAATTACGTATATATTTCTGTGGTTTGAAACATCTGGCTCTTCAGCTTTAGAATAAGGCCCTCCAGGCGCCAAAAGCTCGAAATTTTGAAATAAATTTTTTTTTCCCCTAGCATGTGATATATTGTTTAAAAGATCGTTACTTGTCGGGAACGAAACTGTATTTTATTTCCTTAACGATACTTTCAAAGTTACCGTAAAGTTCAAAAAGCGCGAAAAATGATATGTCCCCCCGCTCAGCGATGCGAATATTAAAGCTAAAAATTTTAAACGCGGTTAAAAAATTGCGCATCCCCGTATACTTCTCTAGTTTGGATCATCCGGATTTTCAACTTTAAAACTGGACCTTCAAGGCACGAAAGCTCGAAATTTTGGAAAAAATATTTTTTTTCCCGGGCATCTAATATATCGTTGGAAAGATCGCTATTTGTTTCGAACGAAACCGTATTTCGTTTTCTTAACCCAACTTTCAAATTTGCGGAAAGTTCAAATAAAGACGAGAATTATTATGTAGCTCCCTGTTTATAGCTATAAATTTCGAATGGGGCTGAAAGTATGCTCATTGTGGCATGTTTGCTGTAGTTTATTTAAAATTTTGTGTATATATCTAAATAAATTTTATTTAAAAATCGTAACTGAAGTGAAATTACGTCAAGAAAATTATTGATTTTATTTGATGAACAGTTTAAAAATTAACTTCTCAGTATAGTAATCTAATAAATAGTGACAAACACGAAAGGTGGTTTAAGTAATATTTCTCAAATATAACTACACAGAAGTTCAGAAAACAAACAAGTATAATTACAAATTTTTAAATATTTATTGATAATTAATCCTTCCAAAAATCTAGGACTAAATAGCGTTTATTTGTTAGAATTTATTTTTTTTTGCAGTACAATATGATGACACTGCGTGATGTGTAAAAAAGAACTGGACTAAAAATATCTGTTTTAAAATTATTGTTGTTTTGAATTTAGTATTATGTAAATGAAAATTATAGCTTTAACTTAACATACAGAATCCTCAGCGCATGAAACCTCATGCTTGACTGAACTTGTTATATGTTATAGATGTTTATTCAATAATTGTTATCTCTTTAATTTTCAGTTTCACGTGTTTAAGTTTAATTATATATATATATATATATATATATATATATTATTACAAATCTGACTATTGGTCACTGTTCAGGACGCCATTTATTACAAATCAGTTATCCCCGATCAGTCTGTCACTGTTCCGAACGCCACTTGTTATGAATCTACGCTTTCGATTCCCTGTTTTCGAAAAACCCTTTTGGGGAAGCCATTTAATATAAATTTCGTCGATCCTTATTTGAGTTTAAATAAAATATCGGGCGCCAGGGGCAAGAGCGATTTGCCATCACCGCATAGACACTCTGCCGCGCAGAGCTCTAGGCTTTTATTACGAGATGAACACAAAATTATATAAAAAAATTCGCGAAAATACGCCGTTCGAAGGCGTAGCGTGAGTCTCCGCGTTGGAGATGTCACGGGCTCACCACGTGTCCAATAACGAAGCCTTCTATAAAACGGGTATATTTAAACAAAATCTACAAAAAAAAAAAGGGAAAAAAAACACGGGGGAAACAAATTCCAAACATTACAATTAAACATAAAAAAAAACGAAATTTTGGTCAAAATTATGATAAATGTATGCAGAAATTAACGATGACTAGGATAAGAATAGATACACGAGACGACGTGATTTTACAACCAAGTTAAACGATCGATCATTATTGACTGAACAACGAATTAATTCACTCTCGTGATATAGTGCCATACACACACGACGATTTCGGTACACCATAGGCTATTCCTAGCGACGTAGTTGAATCGCTGAAATTACCCCGTACCTTATCAATTAATTCGAACACCATCGAATTTTCTAGAATATTTCTATATAACCCGTATTATAACGCGACTACGGATTTCACAAACTTCCCTCAGATCAATGTTCTCGGCTCAGCTGCTACCCGACGCGCACTCGCCTCGGACCCGTAGAGTACTCTCCACTATCGGCCGCTACCAACAATACACACGCACACAGTCTCACCTGGCACAGCCGTGCGTTCGACCGTGCCCGGGAATTTCGATTTTAGCCGATAAGCATCTCCGGTATCCACTACGATCCGCGATTACGTCGAATAAAACGCGGTGTTCGATAAATCACGAAATAAATGATTTACATAACGAAATATATTTTTATAATTCGAACACCGCTAAAAGATAGCGCTACAGGTATCGAATCCGTTACAATATATATATATATATATATTACAATGTAATTCTTAGGCTACTACCCATTAGAAAAATGTCCCAACTTTATGTAATGTTTGTTATATTTTAGTTTTTACCGACTTTATGTATATATCAATTACAATGTAATTCCGGCCTCTATTAGATTTTGTAACGAAAAATGTCCTAGTTTTATGTAATGAAAGTTAAATGTTAGGATAGGATAGTAGTCATTAAATGTGGCGACTGGCAGTTCCGCTAATCCGAACCCCAATTCCTGTTCCGGAGGCGAAAATTCACCCCAGACCGGTAATCCGAACACAAAATTCACCCAATTCATGTCCATGTGGTCAAAATTCACCCAAGTTTCCCCCGATTCCTCCAAGTTTCCCCCGGACGGTTCCTGCGCTTATCTGCTAATCCGAACGTCCAAACAGTGTCCAGAGGTCAATAAACTACCCAAAGTGCTATTCTGGGGCGCAAGTAACCCCAATTAGTGTCCAGGTGCTGAAAGTTCCCCCAAGTTCCCCAAATTTCTCCGAAATTCCCCCGTACGCGTCCCGCTTGTTTCCGATAAACCGAACCGATTATTAATTAACATAAGTATATTAATTAATGTCCGAAAGTAACCCAAGCCCCCGCTGGCCCCTCCCACCACTGCGTTACCACAATTTTTTTCAACATTCAGGGCCTAAGTATGAAAATTCCAAAATTTAACCCCAATATATTATTTAAAGCTAAAATTTAACCTATAACTCCAGTTCACACCTCTCACACGTATATTTCATTCCCACGCACGCTTGATTCACCGCCGCGAAAGCGCACGCGCCGATCCCACGCATACTCCGATTTCCACCAAAATATTCCGCGCTCTCTCGCTCTTTGTTCCCGATACCGCGTTTTATTTTTAATATTTCAAAGTCTATGTATACATAATATAAAATTAGCCGAAGTATATTTTTTATTTTCCTGATTTCCCGATCTTACTGCTATATGCGAAAGCGCACGTCCCGATCCCGCGCATATATCTAACATAACGTTCTCTGCCGCGAAAGCGCACTGTCGTCCGTTTACGATACCGCGATTATTTTTTTAGTAATTATTTTTTTCACATAATAACTCAAACCCTGTTCTGTTGTCTAAACCTAACCGGTTATTCAAATCATTTACAAATTAACAAATCAATTATTTCTATAGTCCAAAGTTAACCATAGTCTCCTTTACGCCTTCCACCCTCTTTTCCGATCGACTATAATATACATTATTTATTTTTTCTTATCCTCCGATCATCTTACATACTATGGTAACCTAACGTCCAATCCTGCACATACTGCTGCCGCTGTTTTAATATCTAATATATAGCTTTCTATTTACTTTTACTACGATCATTAAACCCCCGATCGACGCTCCCGACGCCTCCGTTATTTCATATTGAGAGGTAATTATTTTTTTTATGTGACCGCTATGAATGCCCTCCGTCCATTCCCGCACACCCATCTGCTGTCGTTAGTTCCCATACCGTTCATAATAACTTTTTTCAACTCCAAGTATTATGGAATTATTCTAACTATATTTTTTTTTTTCGCTTCCGATCGTTTCTCCCGAACGTTCATAATTTTTTTCCAGACACATGTATTCAAAAATGAATTCGAGTATAATTTTATTTAACACGGTTTCATAATTTCCCTCTCCCTCCCCTATTCATCCTACACAAATTACAATTCTTTCATAATATATGTTCTAGACCGAGTCAAACAATCAACTCTCGCAGAAGTGTAGACGTTGCCTCCAACACCCATTTTACTATCAATTATTGTATATTATTGTTAGATTATTTTTCCAAAAAGTCTTTTGAAATCTTTTCCTTGCACGACATCCATTTCCATGCATACACGTTTCCCTAGTAATTATAATATGTTTTATTTATTTTTCAACTCCTCCCAGACTTACATACACGCCATATTGTCACACTCACGGATAGGTTCCTTATTGATCGTGAACATTCTTTTTTTCTGTATTAGCCGCGAAAGCATATCACATAAGACCCACACATATACCATACACAGTCATTATATTTAATTTTTAATTATCGATCTTTAATTATTTTTACTGGTATTATTTTTCCGACACATTCACCCCGTCATACATACTTTACATCTTTTAACATTTTGATAGAGAAAATCTCAGGGCACTAAATAATTTTTATCAACATCGTAACTAATTTTAATATTATACACATCTCAGTATAATTATTAAACGAAGGAACTATTATTTTCATTGACGATATTGTTGCTACAAACATTAATCGTCCTTTTCCAGGTATAGTCAACCTCTTCATGTATTCGTCTCGTCTTTCTATCAACCTTTGACCGCTCAATACTCCCCCGCTATTTACCGTTATTCGCTAGAAGAATATTTTTTTAGACTCGTTCAAATACACACACATGCACATAAAAAAATTGACATCAACGTCATCGAACACTCATCTCAACATTTCCAAGGAATTCAATCGCTGCTCCACAGTCTAAGATGTCTCCGCCCGCCTCACCAGTTGTTCGTAACATTATTGAAGCACATGTCATGTACCGTTATTTACGACCTTTTACAACATACAAATCCACGACATGTATACACCTTTTCTAGAAAGCATGGTGAAAATGGACAATCTCTCCCGATGAAAACCAGCTTGAAACATGAATAACAATACCGAATCGATTGATATTAAAACCGACGAATTTATTCAGAATTCATTTTCGAATGATACTGACTCGCATTCGTCGTTTACACCTCAAACACCGCAATATGATGATGGTTATACATCGGAAGAATCAACATCCCTTGTACGTAAAATCGTTGGTCCTGTATATTATCAGAACAAGTGGATATAGCGGAATATTTTGTAGATATCAGCGTCCATATAGATTGTGATTATGGGTTTCGAGTAACTGAACTAGCAATGATTGATATGTCTGGAGGGAAGTGTTTGCATACGCTGTATAAGCCAAGTAGAGCATGGCAAGCATCAAAAATGCCACATTTACAATGTTCTTCAGTGAGTTATTACTTGAAGAACCCTTCATTATTTCCCTGTCGTGAAGAAATATTCATCGCGCGCGATATATTCACGATATTGTCCCAAAAACCGAGGGCTCGCGTATATGTTTTAACAGTATATGCTAAAGTAGTTAAAAAAGGTCGACTCCAGCGACTCTGTGACGTTACAACCCCTAAACACGTTCAGTGGGCAGAAAGTAATGTAAGTATTTCATCGGGGAGGCAAAAGATAACCCAATTTTTTATTCCGACGCTAAAAATTCACCCAAGTTTCCCCCAATTTCCCCAAAATTCACCCAAATTTCCCCCCTATACGTCCCATACATTTCCGATAAACCGAACCGATTATTAATTAACATAAGTAAATTAATTAATGTCTGAAAGTAACCAAGTCCCCGTTTGCCCCTCCTGCCCACGCGTTACCGCGATTTTTCAAAATTCCGGGCGTAAGTATGAAAATTCCAAAATGTAACCATAGTATTGAATTTAAAGCTAAAATCGATCCCAACACTCCCGTTCGCCCCTCACATACGTATATTACGATCCCGCGCACGCGCCATTCCCACGCACGCTTTGATTTCCACTGCGATATCACATCCGCACAAGCGTTCCGTTCACGATACCACAATTTTTTTATAAAATTAACTTAACTGTATTTTTTTATTTTCTGGATTTCCCGATCGTACAGACAAATGCGAAAGCACACGCACTGTTCCCGCGCATATATCTAACACAACGTTCTCGACCGCGAAAGCGCACACGCAGATCCCACGCACACGCTGTCCGTTTACACTATCTTTTTAATATTTCGAAGTCCAAGTATGGAAATTTCAAAATTAGCCTAAGTATATTTTTTATTTTCCCGATTCCCAGATCTTACTGCCATATGCCAAAGCGCACGTCCCGATCCAGCGCATATATCTAACATAGCGTTAGCCTCCGCAAAAGCGCACGCGCCGATCCCGCGAACACATTGCCCGTTCGCAGATACAGCGTTTTAAAAATATTTCAAAGCCTAAGTATATATTATTATTTATACACTGCTCAATTTTGTTAAGGATCTTTCGTATTTTTTACAAGTATAGACGCACCCGCGACGAGAAATTCTCCGCTCATATCGCTGCATGTAAACATCACCATGTTATAGTATTTTTTTAATTATTATTTTTTCACATAATAACCCAATTCCTACTCTGTTGTCTAAACCTATCAGGTTATCCAAAACATTTACAAATTAACAAACCAATTATTTCTATACTCCAAAACTATCCTTAGTCTCCTTTACCCCTTCCACCCTCTTTTCCGATCGAGTATAATATACATTATTTATTTTTTCTTATTCTCCGATCATCTTACATACTATAGTAGCTTAACATCTAATCCTACACATACCGCAGCCGCTGTTTTAATATCCAATATATTGCATTCTATTTACTTTTACTATGACCACCAAACCCCCGATCGACGCTCCCGCAGTCTCCATCATTTCATATTTGAACGGTAATTATTTTTTATGTGACCGCTGCGAATGCCCACCATCCATTCCCTCACATGTTTACACCGCTGCGATACCCACTGCGATATCACATCTTCTGCTATTAGTTTCTATATCGTCCATAATAACTTTTTTCAACTCCAAATATTATGGAATTATCGTAAGTATATTTTTTACGCTTTCGAACATTTCTTCCGACCGCTAATAAATTTTTATTTTTTCTCCGATTCTTAAAATAAATCCCTCGATATCTTCACTGCCATGAATGTGCACACACCTTCTGCAGGTAGTTTCCATATGGATCATAATAATTTTTTCAAATCTAACTATTATAGATTTAGCCTAAGTATATTTTCTTCACTTCCGATCATTTCTTCCGACTGATCATAATTTTTTTATTTTATTTTTCTTCACAAGTTCTAAAAATAAATCCATCGTTATCTTCGCCAGTATGATTGCGCACACATCTTCTACCGATAATTCTCATATCGTTCATAATAATTTTTCATGTCTAATTATTACAGAATTAGTCTGAATATACTTTTTCACCTCCAAAAATTTTTTTCCAAACATTTTTATTTAACACGATTTCAAACCCCCTCCCTCCCCTATCCACCTTACACAAATTACAAATCTTTCATATTATTTTTCATGAATACATCCACCCGAATGTGAAACTGCACTACACATTCCCGCGCATGAATATGCTAACGATGATTTCCCCATAATTCATATTAATTTTTCCGAATCTATTAGTTTAAGAATATTTTATTTTTCAAACTCCAAATATTTTTTCAGATCTTTTCATGTTATATTTTATTTTCTGTTTAAGACTCCATCAAACTCTCGACTGTCGCAAAAGCATCCCAGCACTTCTCACGCACGTTCTCCATTATACATTATCAAAATGAATCGAAATTTATAATCAATAAGTAAATGTAACCTTTAAGTCTTCTCTAACTTGTGCAATCAATTTACTGATCGAATATACTTTTTATATTTTTTCCCCACACTCTTCGATCGTCACAACCGTCACAAAAGCGCACAAGTCATTTCCACACATATATACATCGTCACGATTACACAACACTATATCTGCGCATGTTATATGTACACATCATATTATCTATTTTCAAAACCCCACCGAGTCTCAATATTTTTCACTTTACACGGTTTTAAAAATTTCTTCTTCTTTTCTTTTACCCTCCCGATCTAAATTAACAATAGTTCATAATGTTGTTTTTATTTTTTTATTCTCAAATACTCATACACGCATTCACAACCGTTAGCGTTATTTTCCATATCATTCATATTCATTTTTTTTCAAACCTAAGTATTACAGATTTTTTAAGCTTCCAATCATTTTTCCGCTCACAAATTTTTATTTTTATGCAAATGTGTCGTCGTGAATTCACAACATCCGTTCTGCACACATGTTTCTACGCCATCGCCACTGTAACCGTCCGTTATTCCATTTTCATTTATGTTATTCGTTTGTTATTTTTTCTATCAGAACCCTGAAACCAACCTTAAACATCTTTACCTTGTATTGCACTTAGTATATAATATTTTTCAGAGCTTAGATATTGTAGATTTAATCTAAATATATTTTTATTTTTTTTCCGATTCTAAAATCGAATCATTCAAAGACATAACCGCAACCCATTCCCACGCATAGATCAATCATAATATCATTTGATGTTAAAGTTCTACATTTATCATTATTCTATTATATAGTATCAAAATTAATCGAAAATTTATAATCAAAGATCGAAGATAACTTTAATGCTCTATATATCGTCGGGTCATTTTTTACCGTTTGTACATATTTTTTTTTTTGCCCGAACATAAGTATTCAAAAATTTAATTCGAGCGTATTTTCAATTCTTTACACTGTTCCAAAATTTCCCTCTATCCTTACAGTTCAAATTTCAAGTCTTTTTGTAATATTTTTTTTTATTTTGTGTATACATCGAAACTGTTACAAAAGCATATTATTCGTTTCCATGTATATATGATACCGTATACACTATACATAACATATCCTATTAGGGGGGATTCAAAATTAATCTGAACATTTTTTTTTATTTTCCATAGTTCTAAAGTTTTCCCGCTCCCTTCACAACTCAAAATTCAAATTTCTAGTAATGCTTTTTTTATTTATTTTTCCGAGTATGCTGTAGAAATAACTACCATGAAACTATATTGTCCGTACACACACGCATGCTGTACAAATACATATCATATTATAAACCTTAAAAAAAGCAATAACTGTATATCTTATTATTCGATCTCCAAACTTTTTTAAATCTTTCGTAATCGCATTTTTAAAAAAATACATGTATGATTTTAATGTTTTATATTTCGTAAGTACGAAATCATTATAAGATTCATTGACGTTAAATGTATAGAAAGAGACAGGTAGAAGAAACCTGTTAGTTTACGAGACACAGAATGTTCGAAGAAAAAACGCGGTAGCACGAGCAGATCATTATAATCATTTCCTATATACTGGCTCAATTCCACCTTGCTGGAACTCCTTTTTGGTTATCCCGATTCCGAAGAAAAAGCCTAATTCCTACCGTCCAATATCCTTGGCTTCTTGCTTAAGGAAACTTTTCGAAAACATGATCAATAAACGTCTGGTCTGGTGGCTAGAACATCATAGTATACTCCCTCACAATATGTTTGGTTTCCGTCCAGGCCTGGGCTCTATGGACTGCCTATCCTTATTCCTTTCTGACATTTATAAATCTCTTATCCTCAAAAAATTCACCGTTGCTGCGTTCATTGATGCCACCTCTGCCTTTGATAATGTCCATTTACCCTCCTTGCATGACAAAATGCTCTCTATCAATATTCCTCTCCACTTCACCTCACTAGTTATTAATCTTTTCCGTAACAGAATAATTCACTCCCTTTTTTGATGATTCCAAGGTGGTCTACCGAGGCCTCCCGCAGGGATCATGTCTTAGTCCTACTCTTTTCAATATATATTTTCACAGTCTCGCTATCCTCCAAGTTTCCTCCACGTCGTTGTTCTATGCTGATGATATTCTTATCTATTCCTCGTCAGATAATATATCTGCGGTGAACGAGGAGCTAAATAATTCTCTTGCCATTTTGGAAAATACGTTATCCTCTCTTCATATTTCTATCTCACCCGAAAAATCCGCCTCTATGGTTTTCATATTCCGTCCTTATAACCGTTATTTAGTCAATCTTTCCTTGTGCCACCATCCCATTCCTTTAGTCAATTCCTTCTCTTATCTCGGTATTATACTTAATAGCACTTTATCCTTTCGGGAGCATATCAGTTATCTGTGTACGTCCGCTCTCAAAAGGCTCAATATACTAAAAGCTCTTTCGCCCCGTAAATGGGGCGGTGATCCTTATATTTTACTTATGCTGTATAGATCAATTATCCTTTCCAAACTTGATTACGGTGCATTCCTGTACGCTAGTGCTTCCAAGCAATTTCTCCGTAAACTAGATCGCATCCAAAACTCATGTCTATGTCTCTGTATCGGAGTGCTTAACTCCTCTCCAATTCCAGCCATTTTGGCAGAGTCGGGATTCCTTCCTCTTTTTATTCGAAGACTCTTATTAGCTGAAAGATTTCTGATTAAACGCCTTCCCATTACTAATTCTAAACTCCTGAGTTCCTATCAATTTATTTCCGACAACTGGCGCTTCTCTCCTCGCAAAATTCCTATATTATCCTCGATCTCTTCTCGGCTTATGCTCTTCTTGCCTTTTGTTCTCCCTTTCACCAAACCACCTTACTTCACTTTTAATTTCATTGAATTCAAGCATTCTCCGAAGTTATTTGTTCCCCCTCGGACATTAAATCTCTTCCTCATCCTGCCGTTCAAAACGAATTCAATCACGTATTATCCTCATACTTTCCTTCCCATACAATTATCTACACGGACGGTTCGAAGTCTGATGCTGGCGTTGGGGCTGCGTTCATTATCCCCGCGTTTACGTATTCCGAATCCTTCCAGTTGCCTTCCTTTTCCTCTATTTTTCTTGCCGAATCCATGGCTATCCTGCAGGCTGTCCTTTTCATATCCTCGACAAATAACATCTCTAGGTTCCTCCTATCCTCGGACTCGAAAAGTGTTTTATTGGCTATCTCCTCTCCTATTCCTACTCATGTCACTGATCCCATTATTCTCCAAATTCGCTTCTTAATTTCTAATTTATTAGCATCCCGTTCTGTTGTAATTGATCTACTATGGATTCCTAGTTATTGCAGAATTCCTGGCAACGAGTTAGTTGACTCGTTGGCTCGTTCGGCGGCGACCAATGGTCTATTCATTAGTAGATTTCCTGCTCAAACTCTCTACTGTATTTCTTATCGTTCCTTTCTTTGATACCCAGTGTAGCGAGAGGTTATAAGTTTAACAAGTTCGCTGACGGGTTCCCGTATTCTTGGCCGCTAATAGCGTTTCCAGGCGCACAGATACAAACCCTGACCTCTGTTTCTCCACCACCGATGGAGAAGGTAGACCAGCACTTCCAGTACAGCGTAAGATCCTGGCTAACTTCCCAAAAAGCCAACACAGACCAGCCTTAATAGATACTGGGTTCAGGCTGCGGGAAGTGAAATCAATACTGAAACCACACTGGAACTTCAAAAAAGCGAGATGGGAAAATTTCACCAAAACCCTAGAGGACAGTGTAAGATGGATTCAACCCGCAATAGAAAATTACGACCGTTTTAGAAAACTGGTAATAAACACAGCAAAGAAGAACATCCCAAGAGGCTACCGTAAACTGTATGTACCAGGCTGGAACAAGACCTGCGAAGATCTTTACCTACAGTACAAAAACACAGAAGACAGTGAAGTAGCAAATAAACTTGTAAAAAGCTTGAACGCCAGTAGGCAGGAAAGGTGGATAAAACTAATGGAAGAATTGGATTTCCGGAAAACAAGCCGGAAAGCATGGAACCTTCTCCGAAAACTAAACGGTGAGAACAACACAGTCAAAGAAGAAAAGGGCGTAAACCCAAACAAGATAGCGAGCCAAATCATAAAGACATCGACTGCCCCAAATAAAAATAAAAACAATGACAAAGAAGTAATAGCCAGAAGAAACACACTGAAAGGAAAAGCTAAGGAAAGATCAGAATATGCCATCCCTTTTGAAGAGGAAGAAATCACTGCAGCTATTAGAAGCCTAAAAACGGGGAAAGCGGCCGGAGAAGATAAAATATACCCTGAGTTTGTAAAACATTTCGGAAAAAACACCAAAAAATGGATGCTTAAACTATTCAACAACATTTTAGAAACAGGAAAACTACCTATCCTGTTCAAGACATCTAAGATCGTTGCCATACCCAAACCGGGAAAGGACCACTCTAAACCAGAGAACTTCCGCCCAATAGCATTATTAAGCGTCATCTACAAAACACTGGAGAAAATGATATACAACCGGATAAAATTCATCATTGACGATAAGATCCCAATGGAACAAGCAGGCTTTCGGAAGTCAAGAAGCTGCGTGGATCAAATAACCGCTCTAACCACACATATTGAACGTGGCTTCCAGGGAAATAAGAAGACAAGTGTCGCATTCATAGACCTCTCCTCCGCATACGATACAGTATGGCGCACAGGACTCCTCACCAAATTCTTGGAGGTAATACCTTACAGGACCCTCTACAGGCTTCTGAACGAAATGATCAGTAACAGTAAATTTACAGTCCGCCTGGCAGGAAAGGAGAGTCGACAAAGAACCTTAAATGACGGTCTCCCACAGGGATCGGTACTCTCTCCGGTGTTATTCAACTTGTATACATCGGACCTACCACCGACATCATCACGAAAATTTATGTACGCGGACGACTTGGCTCTAGCAACGCAGGATAACAAGATACAGGCCACAGAAAAAACACTTGAGGAAGACCTGAACAAATTGAAGAGGTACTTCGAGAAATGGCGCTTGCTGTTAAATGAAAGCAAGACAGTTGTATCATCTTTCCACCTGTCAACACAACTAGCAAAAAGCAAGCTACACGTAAAGATCAGTGATCGAAAACTACAACACGAACATACCCCTAAATACCTGGGAGTCACACTCGACCGACAACTGATGTACCGAAAACACCTGGAGGATACAGCCGCAAAAGTCCGAGCAAGAACGAACATCATACACAAACTAGCAGGAACAACGTGGGGAGCACCTACTATCACCCTACGGACATCGGCCCTCGCTCTCGTATACTCAGTGGCCGAATATGCAGCCCCAGTGTGGCTAAACAGCGCGCACACAAAGAAAATTGACACTGAACTCAACGCAGTAATGAGAATAATAACGGGAACCGTAAAATCCACACCAACAGACTGGTTACCCATACTAAGCAATATCATGCCCCCGAACTTACGAAGGAAAGAAGCAGCCGCCAAGGAATGAGCAAAATATGACAAAAACACTGCCCTACCAATACATAAAGACACGGCAGTTACAGAAAGGTTAAAATCGAGGAAACCGGCCTACCGGACCGCAGCAGAGTTAATCACTGGAAAGTTTGACGGGAATCAGGAATGGAGACGGGAATGGGCGGAAAATAACCCGGATAAAAGAGAAATCATCCAGGATCCGGACGTCAGACCGAAGGGTTTCGATCTCCCCAGGAAAACCTGGGCTAGATTGAACAGATTCCGCACGGAACAGGGACGTTGCGGAAAAACGATGAAAAGGTGGGGACTCGCGAATGAGGCAGTGTGTGACTGCGGCAAAGACGAACAGTCGATGGACCACATCTTGGACAAATGCCAAATGCGGGCCCTGGAGGGCGGTTGGAACGAAATTAAAGAGCTATCAAGCCGCGCAAAGGAATGGCTAGAGAAACTGGATGTCGATGTATAGACAGACACAGCGGATGTAACATACCCTACCTTAATTTTAACTTAATTTTCATTTGAATTTTAATGTAATAATTAACCTAAGTGCTGTTAAAGATACCCGAAGACATACGAATAATAATAATAATCTTATCGTTCCCATCATGATTTCTGGACCGAATTCTATCCTTCATTCTTTACCAATCCTCGATCTTTTTACCTTGCTGTTCAACCCTTCCCTTCGTCCCTTCCTTGGTTTAATGTTTTCCCCTACCTTACCTGTTCGACTATTTCCTCTATAGTTCGCCTGCGGTTCAATCATAGTTTGCTTCCGGCTTCTCTTTTCCGTTTTTCTATTGTTCAATCTCCTTTGTGTCCTTATGATCCTCCAGAGCTCAATTATACATGTGATGCGAATCACATTTTGTTCGAATGCCCCGTTATTTCCTCCGAACGTTCTACTCTGTATTCTAGTCTTCTGCGCCTTGGCCTTTCTACTGTTTATAGTGCCCATTCCATTCTTGCACTTCCCTCTCTCAATGCAGTTCCTTTGTTGGCCTTCTTTATCTCCTCAATTTCTAATCTTTTCCTTATACAAGGTACATTTCCTTGCGTTGGGTAAGTCACACTGTTGACGTGCCCAAAAAAGAAAAAGAGAAAAAAAAATAGTCTTATTGATAAAAGTAACCGAGTAAAAAAAATAAATATGTCGATTACGACAAACGTTTGTTGAAAGTCGCAACAAATTATAATCAGCTTCAGTTCGAAGATTATCTTCGTGGTGTAGCACAATGTAATTAGTTAACTTTAATATTTGCATGTATTATAGTTATTATTATTATTACTTATATGTAAGATTTCGAAATCGTTTATTTCTATATTTGTAATTAATGCTATTATTATTATATTATAATTGCAAATTCTTATTTTGTTGGGAAAATCTGAAAGAGGAAAAACATAATTTCTAATTCGACTAGCTATATGAACACTCCAAGGGTACCTTGTAGGTATATATAGTTTGAGAAATTATGATTCCTGCGGAAAGAGAGGATAATTTTTTTGCAACAGTTTTATCGCAATACATATTATAGGTTTCAAATTGTTGGTAACTTAAATATTGTTTATGCGAGTTACAGAAAACACCTATTTATTAAATAAAACTGTATCCATTTCATATAATAAAGATTGATTCCTTATCAAAAAATAATAAGGATATTGTTCCAAATTTTTGTGGTTTTTGAAAATTTCAGTTATTACTAAACGACCAAACATTGTAATTTGTGTAGTATGCTGTAAGCTAATTTAAAAGGCTCAGCTTGATATCGGCACAGTTGTGTTTAAGCCATATGTGAAAAAAAGAAACAAAAAAAAAACGACGGACTAGAATATTATTTTTTTTATAAATATGTTCAAAATTTATCCTCTTTTCTCTTTTATGCCTACTTCATGCGACATTTTATGTTTTCGTTTACTACAAAACATGCACGCAGAAGAAAATTCATTTTTTCACAAATGTTAAACATTTTTTTCTTTCTGTGCATTTTAATTTTAGGCTAAATGAGGTTAAATCTGAAAAAGCAACCTAAAGGAGTCGGACAAAAATAAAAACAAACATACTAGGCTAACTGACAAATCATTCTGAATAAATTAATGAAATAATAAAACAAACTTTAATAATAAACAATCAATCTCAGGTGCCGTACGCTACATAGCGTGTTGGCGCAACCTATTCGTACATTTAGCTGTACAGATATAGGTTGTGTACCAGGCAATTATTATATGCAACGCAGGTGTACACACGCAAGACTACATTCGGAACTGATTGTAGCCGCTTATTATCGCGCTACAAGCGCAGTCCGTCCGGTGTGGGTCTACTGTGTACTGACCTAGCACGCATATGATGTTGTACGTGGTGGTTTGCCATTGCCTTCCACGTGACTATCAGCGATTATTTATTTATTTATTAATTCTTGTAATAATTTTGTCGTCGCTCGGGATCGAACCCGTGACCGCCATATCGGAAGTCAAGCGCTCTAGCAACTTGTTTTAAGTTTCCTTTAAGTTAGCGTTAGCTGATGATGGGTTATGCCCGAAAACGTTTCTAAATAGGTATTTATCTAATTTATTATTCTATATTGTTTGTTATTAAAGCTTGTTTTATTATACCGTTTTAACAAACAGGATGTATTCACCTACATTTAATTAATGAAATAACTATATAAAAACAAATAGGCGATCGTGCTCATTTTAACAATTACTCATTTATTGTTTGATTACATTTTGCTTCAACAGGACTTTTCAGTTCAGCAAATACAAAAAGAATACAAGCAAGCGTACAGATAATTTAGTAATTGCAACAACATATCATAAGTATCGAAATGCAAATCGGGTAAAGACCTTGATTGACGTGCCCAAATAAATAAATAAGAATGAGGTGGAAGAAGGTAATTCTCATTTAGGTTTTGCAGTCATTACAAATAAGCAGATATAGTTTCATATTATTCACTACCGTCACTAAAGAATTTTTTTTTTTCGAAATAAAACCAAAAAACCTTTAGTAAAGAAAGCCGATATGATGAGAAACAGAAGAAAAATAAGTTACTATTATAAATATTTAATGTAAATTGATAGAACGATGATTCAAATAACGAATACCCACAAATTATTCCTTTTAAAGCATTGTGTTACTCAAATCCAACCCAGCCGAACTTACCATATTTAGAAAGTATTAATGTAACTCGTGTTTCTCACTAACACAGATGACAACGTTTAACGGATGATACCTGAAAATCACCGTAGGTGATCTGTAAAAAGGTCTGAGTTCGCCTGCGCCTGAAAGAGGCTGCGCCCGATAGAGTCGCGCCCGAAAGAGGGTGACCCATTAAAATGAATACTCTTGTGTTAAATGAATCCTACTTTCTTTCGTTTGGTTACTCGTAAAATTATGATTTGAGTCTTTATTTGGTTGATGAAATTTATTCTCCTCTCGTGATTTGTACATGACACAAAAAAAAAAACTCTTTTATAAATGCCGCGAGGATGCCGTACACCTCTGAGGGGTGTGTCAATCAGTCACGGGCCGAGTGTTATTCACAATTATCGGTGGCCAAATTAAAAGACCAAATTATTGATGCAGCGCGTATATTTCAGTTGGATTGCAAATAGCATCCAACACAATGAAATAAAACACAAGCATTTGAAAGACAAAACACACACAATAAAAAAAAAATAATAATAATGACCACAATGGTTATGAAGGAGCACCGGCTAGACTAAAATTTTTGTGTCGTTAATGACAACACAAAATTTATTTAGAAAAATTCGCCATTATTTAGCCTAAACAGAACTCCTGATGCGACGAGCTGAAGAAAACGCGGTACACGTCGTTGCACTTCTCGAATACGGGCGGTAACTCTTACGTATATAAAGTTAATGGTAAACTTTTAATTCCTTATCACTAGTTTGTACGTACATTCATACATTGTATCTATTCTCTTGACTAACATTGCCGACAGACGCTACCCTCTTGTCGCAAACCGCACACGCCAGAACACTTACACAACCCTTAACACTACCAATGTTGAAAAATTCGGCAAAATTGGAAATCACAAAATCGATCGTGTAAATGTCCCGGCCGTATTCTCTGACGACGGTGAATAATAGAATTGATGCGGAGAGATCGAAAATTAATGATTCTAGCCGGAGAAAAATTTCTAGCTCGGCATCATCGTGCCAGGTAAATACCGAATCCGTATCAGTATACTATTCGATCCATTAAAATTATTGCACTAACTGGTCAAGTTGTTCCAGTATACACGTACATATCGGTTGAATTGTAAAGTAGTACTGCAACAACTCTTTCAATTATCACGCTTCCAATGTTCTACGAATTCCGAAATCAGTGGAGCATCACACTTGCACTTGCTCCCCCATTTTTGCTGAATGAGTTCAAGATTCAAATATAAATATTCGGAAATAGCCTAAATATGATATCCCGGTTCTAAAAATTAGCCGGAACTTCCGTCCTTTCTGACTGAACAAATTTACATTCACGTGAAAGTATTCAAATTTGACCTAAATATATTATTTCGGTACTAAATATTATGGTAACCCTTTCTTTCACCTTACGCGATAAAAGATTCGAGTCAAAGTTTTCAGATGCAGCCTGAGTACACTTTCCAGTGCTGGAAATAACTCTCAATCGTTTCTGCAAATGCTCGCGTACAGTTGTTTCCGAATACGCTCGTGGCCTGAACGGTGCAACGACCGAAGAGAGCGGAACATCGTTCCTGCTAACAAGTTTTAAATTTGTACAAAAATATTCAGAATTTATCAAAGTACATTATTCTGTCTCTTGGGTTAACGCAACTCCTCCCTTCCTCGCTCCTGAGTTAAATATTCGATATCATTTGTTCAAATGAAGCCCAAGTATAATACTGTAGTATTAAAAAGGAACCTGAGTCCCTCATTTCTCCTTTCAACTGTTTAAGTTTAAAATCTATGAGTAAGTATCCAAAGTGAACCTAAGAGTATTATTTTATGCCACCAAAAGTTGAATTCAATCTCTTCTATTGCAACAAGAGTTTTTTTAAATGTAGCCTAAATATCCGATCACCCAAAATTACTCACCGTTTATTCTCATACATACGCGCGCAGCGATACACTTAATACTCGAACCTCTCCTTTTCACACTTGACCCGGGTGTTCTATTTTCTGAAAATTATTGTTTAAAATGCATGTATAATACCATGGTGTACACTGATCCAGCACCTTACAATTTTTAATTGCACTCATGGAAATAACATATGTAAGATTTATTCATTTTTTTTTATTTCCGACAAGTGACATACGTATAAGCAAGCAAAACCAGCAAAAACCGCCTTAAAACTATGCGATGATGTCATTTTAATTATTTATCATTGACCATTTATTATCTTATATATTTAAAGAGCCTTGCTCTTGTCGTTGCCGTACGCTACATAGCGCGTTGGCGCAACCTATTCGTACATTTAGCTGTACCGATATAGGTTGTGTACCAGGCAATTTGTAATATGCACGCAGGTGTATACACGCAAGACTACATTCGGAACTGATTGAAGCCGCTTGTTATCGCGCTACAAGTGCAGTCCGTTCGGTGTGGGTCTGCTGTGTACTGACCTAGCGCGCATATGGTGTTGTACGTGGTGGTTTGCCATTGCCTTCCACGTGATTATTAGCGATTATTTATTTTATTTAATTCTTGTTTGTTCGTCGTCGCTCGGGATCGAACCCGTGACCGCCATATCGGAAGTCAAGCGCTCTAGCAACTAGGCTATCGCGACGACGACGACCATTTATTATTAATTATATTTACATGCTCATTTTACTGAAAAATTCTTTACACGTTATCGTGAACCACGAATATCGGAATTCGGTGTTATAAAATATATTAATTTATTAAGTATTTATTAGATAACGTAAATGAAAAGTTATTTATACGCTTATTCTCTGGTTTGGAATTAATCTTTTGTACGTACTTTAGAACTTTGAGTAGCCTAATGTAACTGTATATATCCGGAAATTCCCTGTACTGGTTATTGTACTAGGAAACATTTAACGTAAATTTAATCTGCTTATACTATTGTATTTGTATCGGCAAACAATGACGACGTTGAGTGTAGTGGTCGTACAAGACGAGAGTGTATTGGTATGGCATCGACTGTAATTTTCATTGTTGTGTACACCGTTAACGTGATTTTACTGCTACGTAGCACATCGCTACAGTAAGCTATTCGGGTTTGCAGACAGATTCCCTTCCCAAAGTCTTCTCACTCTCTCTTAACGTTTTCACCATGACTTTTGGAATGATCTTTATCCGTCCCTTTTTTCCAATCCTAACTCCTTTTACCGTGCTGTACAACCCTCTCTATCTCTTTTTACTGGTTTAATAATTTTCCCGGCCTCAGCCGTTATGTTATTTCTTCCATAATTCGTCTTCGCTTTGATCACAGTCTGTTTCCTGCCTCTCTCATTCGTTTTAATATTGTTCAGTCTCCATTATGTCCCTTTCATCCTCCTATCCTAAATTTGAGCCGTGATGCAAATTACGTTCTATTCGAATGTTCTTCTATTTCCTCGGAACGTGCAGCCTTCTATTCCAATTTGCTCCGTCTTGGCCTCCCGATTCCCTATTCATTTTTGCTCTTCGTTCTCATTTTGTTGTTCTTATATTAGCTTCATTTCTTCTATTTCTAATCGCTTCGTGATATAACTAACAAATTCCTATGTTTCATCATTCTTCTAGTCCTTTGCGTTGGGTAAATGTCCATTGTTGACGCGCCAAAAAAAAAAAAAAATCGGCGCAGCTGGTGAACACGATGAAGGGTGCTCTAACTTTATTTTCAATATCGTTTTCTTTTTCTTTATCCATAATTTTCTGTGTGCCTATTTACAGTATGTTATTACATTAGTTAATAGAAAGCTCCAAGCCCAGACTCTCCCGCAATATGATGTAGGTGGATACTTTAATAAACGAAAGCCTTCCAGCCTAGTCTCTCCGAAATCAGATCTGCCCGTTAATGATTTTGGCCTCTTAACAGACTTGGTCTGCGAATTCCGTAGTTACAAGCAACGTCAACGAAAATATTAAATAAAAAACGACGATAAAGATAACTTAAACGACATGAAAGTTGAAAATAATAATATTAATAACATAAATAACAATATTAGCAACAGCTACAACAAAAGTAATATTGCTAACAACATACTAACTTCGCGTAATGTCGACTCTTCCCCAGCAACTTCACGGGGTTTGTTCAGGTTATGCTAGAATCTCTCTCTGATAAAAACATCAGCAGTCTGCATCCGTTTGCAACTGTTAAATTTCTATTCCAACACCACTTCAATCAGCGAAATCGCGCGAGCCGGCAGATCTCCGCTGCCAAAGGATTCCTGTTAGACGAAACATTCTTAGAAAATTACCAATTCAAGGCTTTCATTCCTAGTTCTCTTCTTTTTTCATTCGGTATTGTTCGCGATATTTCGGTTGATATCCCTGAAGGTGACCTTTAATGATGTTTTTTCATTGGTTTCTGTTATTTCTATACGGCTTCTAAAAAAAGGGCATAATAAAACAAACTTTAATAACAAACAATAAGGGCAAAATAATTTATAAAAATAAATTAGATAAATACCTTAATTAGAAACGTTTTCGGGCATAACTCATCATCAGCTATAACTAACTTAGTGAAAACTTAAAACACTTTATAAATTATTTTGCCCTTATTGTTTGTTATTAAAGTTTGTTTTATTATACAGTTTTAACAAACAAGTATGTATTCACTTACATTTAAAAAAGGGCATGTTAATAAACTCCACCCCATTCCTTTATTCGGAATTAGGTTCTTTTCTCACAAAATTCTTAATTTTATTAATTTCTTCCATCTTTGTTGTCCAATTAAACCTAGTATGAGACCCCCACTCAGTGTCGTTCTTGCTTCCGTTTCAGTTATACAGAAAAAATATGCTACAGTAAACTTCGATGTGTTAAGTGCGATGATTCTCACCAAGCTAATGAGTGCTCTCTAGTCCTCCTGTACAATTAAAATATCTTAACTGTGAAGGCTCTCATGATCCCACTAACCGACATGCCCGGTCTTTCTTGAACAACTGAAATAAAAAAAAGATTACGACGTTTAAAGATATATCCTTCAGTGAATTTTGCCAATAAAAAATATAAAATCGTACTTTCTTTGCGTTTTTCTTCGTTCATATCGCCCACAGAAAAATTAATCTTAATTTATCCTCTAGTACTTCTTCTTCATCATCTCTTTCGCTGCCTAAATCTCCTCTTCGTCCTCAATTGTCTTTCTTTCACAAACCCTTTTCTCCTAAATCATACTTCAATTTTCCTTCAGAGTTTCCTAATCTGCCTTCTAACCGTCTTCCTTCTCCTTCTAATGGGTGAACCATTAAAAGATTCGTAACTTTCTCTAGCAATTTCTCCTCCATCAAAAGTAATCACTCCGCACTTAGTACTTCTAATCTTTCTTCCTTAGCTTCTTCTAATCCTTCTCTCTCTACTTCTTTTCCATTAGTTTTCTCCCTATCCGAAAATTTCTTGGAACTTTTGGCATTTAAAAACTTTGCTTCTTCTCCTTCCCTTACTAAATCCTTACCGGTTTTCCTAGCTAGTTTCATCAATTTTAATTAATTACTCGTTTTACCAACAATAAATGATGAAAGAAAAGAAATTCGAGGCCCCTTTTCCCTTTTTTCTTATCATACCTTTGTACTGGTTTATAATTATTTATGTACGTATCATGTTTCCTTTGCTTTCCCACTTACTATAGTATCCTTCCTCTTTTCTGTATTTGTTGTAGTTTTTTCCCTTCTTTGGATTTTGAGACATTTAGACGATTTACCTATTAATTTGATTCAGAAATTGTTTCCTTAATTACTGAATGTACCGACGCTGAAGTGGTTAAACCTGCTGACGAGCGAGGTTACATCTATTTCAATGTTATCTTTTACCAGTGTACTCTTGGCACGCTTTTTTCCAGTCTGAATTACTCTGTTAATACTTTATATTTAAGGCCAACAGAAGCACCTTACAGCGATTGTTGAATAAATATAATATTACTATCGCGCTTATTTTTGAAACCGGTTAATAAGCTATAAGTTTTAATGAGTTCTTTCTGATCTGTTCCATGATTTTTCTTTTATTAACTTTAATCAGTTCCCCTTCTTCTCCCTTTCTTATAGGTGGTGATTGGAACGCTCACTCTGTTCTTCAGAACTGTTCTAAATACAAAGTAATGGAATAGTGAACGGGCATCACAAGTCGCTCCTCTCTCAGATCTATTGATCTATCCCTTACCTCATCTAATCTTGGCTCAGCTTTTTTACGGTGTACTTTAAACGAAACCATTGAAAGTGTCCACGTTCAAGTCTTCTCTTCGCCTTTCGCTGCACCTTTTAATACCCGAACTGGATCTTTTCTAAAGTCGATTGTCTTGAATTCTGTTCTTCTGTCGATCCATCACTCTCCTTTCTCCCTGCTACCTTTACTTCTTTTCCCCAATATGAATTCTTCATTGATTCTGTCTTGTCTTAAATTGAACTTCTCTTCCTATTCGTCATTCATCTCATAAAAAGGTGAAATCATCTTCCGATTTCTAGTAGAATCAGAGCTATAAGGTTGTTTTTGTTCTGTTTAACTACTTTTAGAGCTTTCAACAATTATCTGGCAAAGAAAAATGAATGAAAAATTCTCTATTCCCCATTCGCAAGCTCTACTCCTATTTCTCAGGTTTGAAGAATAGCCAAGGCTTTCAAGTCCCTTTTTCCCTTTTTTCCCATCATCCTTTTGCTTATAATCTCCTTGATAATAAGTTAAACTTCGTTTTCGACCTTTAATGATCAGGTCGTATTTCGTCCTCTTCCTTTTCTTTCACATTTTCTAGAAACATCCTTCTGCAATTCTTCAGATTCTGCTGCCAGAGTGGATAGAATTTCCTTCTCTATTCTTAAAAATCTTTCTAATTCCTCTCTTCGGTTCCCCTTAAATTTGTCTAAATCCCTTCTTTGCTTTAACTATATTCCTTTGGTTTAGAATACTTTCATCGTTATAACGATCTTTAAACCCAACTCTTTCTCACTTTATCCAGTTTCTCTTGCTTCTTGTGTCAGAAATCGTTTCTGACTTGAACATTATGTTTGGTTTCCGCGTTTCCGCCCTAGTTGTAATCCTTCCGATTGTATTAGTGTATTTCTGGCAAACATCTATGAGTCATTCATCAGCAAAAAATTTCTTATTGCTTTCTGTCTTAATACATCTGCGCCTTCAGCAATGCCCATCTCTCTACTCTTTTTGATTTAATGTTTTCCTTTAACATTCCGGCTCATTTTTTTCCCTTGTAATTAATCTTCTCCTTTGCCGAACAGTCATTCCTTTTGTTCCACTTCATGATGTCACTGAACTAATCTTTTGTACATTACCGCAGAGTTCTTGCCATAGCCCAACTTTGTTCAATATCTATTTCGTTAAAATTTCTCCTTTTTCTTCGACTTCCTCTTTCCTCTTTTTTACTGATGCTATCCTTATTTAGTTTTTACATCGCAACATCGCGTACACTAACTCCCAACTTCAAAACTCCTTAATTTTATTGGAAACCGCTTTATCCAACACCCATCTTTTCAACTGCTATACTAAATTTTCTACTCTTTTCTTTACTCGGATGAATATGGAGATATTAAAAAGAATTAAGGAGAGAGATAGGTATTATAAAAAGTGGAAGAATCAAAGATTTAATAATAAATATAGAACTAGATATGTTAAATACAAGAATTATGTTAAAAAAGTGATTCGGTCAGATATTGACAATATAAAGGAACTAACGGATGAGATAATAGATGGTGAAGAGAAGGACAAAATATATGATGCACAATAAGGAGCGGGAAGCTTGAGTTTCAGCAAACAAGAATGCAGGATACCGCGTTCAACAGAGAGAGATGGACATTCAAAAAAGATGTGATTGGCGTCGCAGTTCGCCGCCTCAATAGGGTGAAGAGGACGATTTGAAGAAGAAACAAGGGAAAAGCGAAAACGAAGGGAAGGAAGGGCAGAATGGCCAAAACGCAAGCGAATCATAGAAATGACAACGGAACGGGGAAGTGAAGGAAACCTAAAGAACCAGGGGTTAGAAGGAAGACTAGGTTGTACAGACAGATAAAAGGATTGTTCGTTACGGAAGGAGGAAGTGTAAATGTCTGACCAAAATTTAAGATGAAATTTGGAACATAGGGAATTCAAGTTGGAAGATGGAATTTTTTAAAAGAAGGAACAAGAGGAAGCAGCAACTCGAGCCAAGGAATCGGCCGTCTCATTACCCTTAATGCCCATATGGCTGGGAATCCACAAAAAATCAACACAGATGGAGTAGTGAGAGAATAGAAGATGGATAAGACAGCGCATGCGAAGAATGATAAAATCAGAAGAGTTATCAGGAAAAGGGGTGCTGATCGCTTGAAGAACACTCATGGAGTCTGAGATAATCAAATAATTAGAAAACTGACGACTGGAAGAAATGAAGATAATGGAGCGTAGGATAGCCATCGACTCGGCTGTAAAGATTGAACAGAAAGAAGGAAGACAAAATGATTCAGAAAAATTGAAGTCCGGAAGAATAAAAGAAGCTCCAACACCATGAGGTCCCCTGGAGCCATCTGTGAAGATGAGTACATGCGATGGAAATTGGGAATTGATAATGCTGTGGAATTCCTGTTGAATTATTGCCTGAGGAAAGGATTTGGAAAGTGAAGGTATAAAAGAAACATTGGGAGAATGGCAGAGATCGACAAAGCTAAAAGAAAAGGCAGGAAGATTATTACCTGAGATTGTGTAAGGCCAAAAGAAACTAAGGCGAAGGGAAATGAGGGCTAAAACAGGGATTTTCCTAGGCGTAAATCGCCAGTTCTTATAAATTGAAAGGTAGGAATGAATAAGAGTACAAGACGTAAGAGGAAGACGTTTAGAGAGGAAACGATAGTCTAAGTAGGATCTGCGAAGAGACAGGGGTGGTGTGTGAGACTCTGCGAAAATTGCTGGAATTGGAGTAGACTTGAGAGCACCAAGACAAAGCCGAAGACACGAATTTTGGATAATGTCCAATTTAGAAAGACGAGATATAGAGGCATAACCATAGATAAAAGTGCAGTAATCAAATTTGGAACGGACAATGGCTTTATACAAGACGATCAGAATGTACGGATCACCACCCCATTTTGTTGAGGACAGCGCTTTCAGCAGGTTTAGCCTTTTAATAGCAGAAGAGGAAAGATAATCAATATGTTCAGAGAATGTCAGCCGACTATTGAGAAAAACTCCAAGATAGCAGAAACAGTTAACGTGAGGAAGAGGTAAATTGTTTACAGATAGATTAAGCAAGGCAGGATTGTAAGGGCGAAGTGTAAATACAATAGACGAAGACTTAGAAGGAGAGATAGAAAGGTTAATTGAGGATAAGGAATGATCCAGTGCAGTAAGAGATGAACTAAGAGCCTCATTAGCGGCTACAAAATCAGAGGCGGAGGAGAAAAGCAGGATATCATTGGCAAAAAACAAGGAGGAAGAATTTAAAGGAAGAGAAATAACACCGATGGTGTAGATATTAAAGAGAGTAGGACTAAGAGAAGAACCTTGCGGGAGGCCGCGAAAAATTTTTCTTTCATGGCAGAGAGGTATAGAAGAAATATGGATAGAGCGATTCATCATGAGATTAATAACAAGGGAAGAAAATTTAACTGGGACGTTAATTGTCGACATTTTTTCTCTTAAAGTTGGCAGGTGTACATTATCAAAAGCAGAGGAGACATCAATGAAGGAAGCTAAGGTGTACTGTTTTTGGATGAAGGATTTGTATATACTGGAAACAAAGAGACTAATACAATCAGGAGGGCCAATCCCAGGCCGAAAGCCAAACATATTGCTGGGAAGAACGTGGTTATGTTCCAGCCACCAAACAAGGCGCCTGTTTAGCATACCTTCGAATAGTTTTCTGATACAGGATGCTAAAGAAATTGGACGAAAGGAGGAACTTTTTTTAGGAATAGGAATTATGATAAAAGAGTTCGAGCAAGGAGGAGTTACACCTCTGGAGAGGGAGGCATTAAAAAGGTCGAGGAGAGTATTAATGGATAATTCAGATAGGTTTTTAAGAACAAGATAAGGTATGCCGTCGAGACCTGATGTGGGACTGGAACATTTTGAGAGAATAGACTATAGTTCATTAATGTTGAAGGCAGAAGTAAGGAAATGTGGAGGAGAATCTTGTGGAAAAGGAGCGGGATAAAATTCATCAAAGTTAGGAACGTAAGCGGGAGCGACAGAATCAATAAACGGTAATAGGTAATCATCAGAAGTAATGAAATTGTTAGGACGTTCAGAGGATGGAAATTTAAAAGCTCTTGCCATTTTCCAGATACGTGAAAGGGGGGTTGTTCTTGAGAAAGAGGAGCAGAAATTCCTCCAAGAGGACTTCTTCCAGGCTTTTAGTACATACCGAGCGCTTGCATTCGCTCGTTTATGAGCAAGAAAATTTTCAGTTGTGGGATTCGTACGGAAACCTCTAAAAGTAGTTCGACTATGGTCAAAAGCAGCATTGCAATCCTCGTTCCACCAAATAGAAGAGGACGCAGCACGCCGATTGGCGTATGAATGATGACTAGAAGGGGAGGAGGCATTAAGGGCAGACTTGATAGATTGCAAGAAAGAATTATAAACATATACGGGATCAAGACTAGGATGAAAATTAAGAAGCGAAGAATCTAGGAGAGAACGGAACACAGTCCAACTAGGTTTAGAAAGATTCCATGGAGCCGAATGAAGAGGCTTGGCATAAGTAGGAGGGGAAAGATTCATAGGATTTATTAGAATAGAAATATGATCACTGCCGAAGGAACCACCCGTAAGGGTTGTCCAGCTGTGGTTAAAGCCAATATTCGGAGAAGAAAAGTTCAAATCGAGGGAGCTAAAGCTAGATGGACTCTTAAAATAAGTAGGAGAGGAGTCATTAAGAATAATCAAATTATCGGAAACTATAGAATTCTCGAGGATAGTGCCATTAGTATTATAGACTCTGCAACCCCACGTTGGAGAATGGACATTCCAATCCCCATAAACGGTTGAGGAATGGAATTGAAAAAGGAAGGAAGAGGAAAGTGTCGGAGGTCATAGCTAGGAGGAACATAAACGGAAATGAAGTTAAGAGGGTGGACCAAGTTACGAGAGATAGATATGTGAACAATGTTCGGAGAATTAAGGCAGGGAGGGAGGTTTAAAGAGACATTATGCACGTGGAAAGGAATGTCATCTCTAATGAGGATAGCAGAGCCTCCTTAGCCATCATCACGATCACATCTAACTAATGTGAAGCCTCTAATGTAGAAGTTTATGTCCGACCGAAGCCAAGTTTCTGAGATTAAGGCGATGCCGATATTGTGAAGAGGTAATAGACCCTCTAATGAATTACGATTGGCCCTTAGACTACGGCAGTTCGATTGTAATATGTTGAATACAGATGCCATAGTGGAACGCCAAGAGATTAGAGTGAGGAAATAAGAAAGTGGTAAAGGAGGAAAGGGAAAGGAAACTTGAGAGGCAATATAACTTTAAGAGAGCATGAAGAAAAAAGGGGAGCAGAAAAAATTAGAAGGGGGAAATAATTAGGTATAGAAAACAAGAGAAGAGAGTTGTAATAATTGGAGAATAAAAAAGGGCAAGTCGGGGCTGCTAAGATAGAAAGGAGTTGGGACGCTAAAGAAAGAAAGAGCAATATGCTGATAGAGAAGAAATGTTTTAAAAACATCTGAATAAACAGCACAGTGCCACTACATGTTAAATTGCAGTTATTGAAGGCAACCGCTATGCATCTAGCACTATGGGCACCAATATATTCGTACTTGGTGATAGTTGCTTGCGTAAAGCAATAAATAATAGCGTAAATACAGCTCAGTTCAAAGATGGTGTAAGCCAACTCAACGTGAGTGCATTTATAATAAAGTAAAATTATGCACTCGGGTAACTGACCCGGACGTTTTATAATATATAAGAGAGGGATAAGTAACCGGATAAGCAGAAGAGAGATTGTGAAAAGAAAAAGAGGAATAGAAAGAAAAAGAAGAGAGTGTAGCTCAGCCCCGAGCTTTTCCATTTTTTTTTTTTTTTTATTCCCCTCAATGATTTTAGAGGAAATTAATTTGAATAAATGTTATTGGAGAGGAAGGAAGATAAAGAATCGACAAAGGAAGATGAAGAGACGATGTTATTGGAAGCCAGGAGCTCCATGATGGCCGTGGAAATAGTTTTAATTACGGGAGAAGAAACAGAGGAGGAAGAACTAGGAGTAATTAGGGGAGATATGTTATTATTATTCGATGTGGACGGTAGAAAATTTTCCTTATTAATATTACCCAGAAGAGAAGCCGATCTATTGAGGGTCCATCCATTAGAAGGGGGTGGAACACGATTGGATGGAAGAGAAGGAAATTGAGGCGCTAATTTAGGAGACGATTTTGGGTTACGGGGTTTGTAAAAGGTAGGGGATTTAGGACGAGAGTGTATGTTAAAAAGCGGAGTAGGAACAGAAGTTGTAGACTTCGAAGAAGTATTACGAGGAGAGGATGGTACTGAGGCTCGGTCGGCATATGAGAAAGCGTTAGAGTAGTGTCGTTTTGTATGTCCTGGCACAATGGGTGGGCGGGGAAAGGGCAATAATGAGGGGTGACACCTGTTTTCCGTCGGTTAGTGCAGGCTGGAGGGGCTCGGGGGGGGGGCGAATTGCAGCTGTTTATTCGGTGTTTTTATCGTTAATTAATATTTTAACAGAAATTTTATCGTTGAAATGATCAAAATAAGACATCGCAGGTGCAGGTGGTAAATTGCAGCTGCTTGTCCGCTATTATTATTATTAATTATTATTTTAACGGAAATTTGTTAATGTCCCAACGATCGTAAGAGGGCAGCGCAGGATATAGGGGGTTATGCAAGCATGACAGTAGTTTCTGTCAGTTAATACAGGCGTGCGGTGTGTAGGGGGCGAATTGCAGACGTTTGTCCGATGTTTTTTTTATTATTGTTATTGTTTTAACGGAAATTTTGATCGGACCAGCAGTCGAAAGAGCAGCAATATATTCGATGTTTTTGTTTTTTTTTCATTATTTTATTTAAAACTAAATTCGCGAATGTTTCAGCAACCGAGTGAACTGCAACTATTCAATGTTTTTATTAATATCATAATTTTTAATTTTAATTTTTGTGGGTTGGGAGGTGTAAAATTTTGGCGGAGTGTTAAAAACGTTCGAAACTCATCACTTAGAACCAAATTTTAAAGGAATTTTCCGAGTCGCGCTCCGTTCCGGCATTTTTTTTTCAAAATTTTATTTTTTAAGAAGAATATCTGATGGTTCCAGCGATCGAATGAGGGCAGGCGGGTGTGCTGCTACGAGGGGGAATTCCAGGCGTTCGTTCAGTGTTTCTTTATTATTTTTATTTTTAATGGAAATTTTTATAATTCCAGTGATCGAAAGAGGACAGTGCGGGGTGCAGGGACGAATTGCATATGTTCGTTCGATGTTTTTATTATTATTTTTATTTTTAACAGAAATTTTGAATGGTCCAGCAGTCGAAGAAACCACAATTTATTCGGTGTTTTTATTTATTTTACTTTAACAGAAATTTCGAACGTTTCAGCAACTGGTTGAGGGCTTTGCAGGTTGCAGGTCGAATGCACACGCTTGTCAGATGATTTTTATTCTTATTATTATTGTTTTAACAGAAATTTTTAATGTCACAGAACCGATTGATCCGCGACTATTCAATGTTTATTATTAGTATTATTTTAATGGAAAATTATTATTACAAATCGAGTGAAATGTGACTGTTCGATATTTTATTATTGTTATTATTATTTTACTTAATGGGAAATTTCCGATCATTTGAACGATCGAATGAGGGGTGCAGATGGTGAATTCTAGACATTCATTCGAAATTACCTACCGACCGATCATCCAGCAGGTCATCACGCATCATTGATAGAATCCTGTTAGCGACCGCATCGTCTTTACGCACTAAACATTTTTAGTTTCAAACGGGTACTTATACATCCGAAGAAAAAAAGGCGGCTTTTAACGACGGGACGATTGCATCATCCAGATGCGAGATAGTTACAACGGTTGTTTGTTCATAGCCGAGTAGACGATCCACATCTGAACATGCAATTAATTCCTTCTGTTCGATAATCCGATTAATGCATACACGCAACTTTTTTTTTTCGTTCCAATGATATCGTTATAGACATTGTGATAGCAGGTGTTGAGGAGCATTTGAATAATATATCTGAGAAAGTCTATATTCCAGCTATACATAATTGTAACCATTATGAATAAATTTTTCATTATATTCTAGTATTACACTGCAGAAGGCAGGGTTCAAGAGCGATCTAATGATAATGAACAGTAAGATATTTCGATAACGATTAATGGTAGCAATATAATCCGAAGCATAATTTCCAAAA
Source organism: Icerya purchasi (assembly GCA_039619475.1). Lineage (NCBI taxonomy): Eukaryota > Metazoa > Arthropoda > Insecta > Hemiptera > Monophlebidae > Icerya > Icerya purchasi. The sequence goes on from CM077115.1 coordinate 547,170,541, forward strand.
ATAGAATAACATTTCAACATTATCGTCATTTCTTTTTTCCATTAACTAATTTAATTACAATGTTAATAGAAAAACAGCTAAATTTCCATTACAGCTGTATATGAGTTGTAAGAAATATCCTATTAATTATAACCGTTCGAGAATCGAAAATATCTACAACAAAGTTCCACCTGCCTTAAACTAATGCATCTAATTGAAAGGGTGTATGCACTCGAGCATTATTTTCTCTTCGTTCAAAAGTCACGTTCATTACATCAGTTGGAGAGGTATATAACCACTTCCACATATCGGATCTCCTCATTAGTGAAGTTTCATTTGAATCAACAACGTTTACGTTTTTATATCATTTGAAGTTTTGCGTAAATTTTTAAAGTTTACATATTTTTTGTTCCACAATCGTCACATTTTCTTCTAAATTCGGTAAGTAATCGCTATGTATTTATTTATTTAATTAAATTGCATTATAACATTTTATTTATTTATTTTTTTAAATTTTTTTATTTTCTTTCGTCATCTGTATAATCATCAAAGTATTTTACATTATTTCGCATTCACACCTTATTTTCAAAATATAATCACGTCATAATCCATTCATTAGGTAAAGGGTTTCTTTTTATTTTATCAAATTAATAATTTCTTTTCTTTTCTATTTTGATTATAATCCTAATTTACAAATTTATTCATTGATTTTTTTAACCTTGGAGCTATATTACAAGTATAGGATTTGACATAGTTTTCGAAAGAAAACATACTTGAAATATTATTATTTGCTGAACAATTAAAATCATTTTAACATTATTTGAAAAATAACTTTATAAGTTTTTTAAATTTATTTTTTATGTAGAATATGGCTCCCAAGGAAGCTATTCCGCCACCACACTCACAACATCATTTTCCATTATCTCCCGACTCTCAATCTGATTCCGATGACGAAGAAATTGAAATACTAGGACCAGTGCTTCAATTTTTTCGTACCTCTGAAGATCCTGTAGACATAATTATCGATCAATTAAGTCAATTCGGACTTCCTATCGGTTTTGCCGAAAATGTTGAGGAGGCAGTAATGGAGTTTCAAAATTTTAATTCACCGATAGCCACCTGCAATGAGTTGATTTGCAATCAAGTCATTGAAGTGTTGGAGGTGCCATTTGTTCTGAATCGGTTTGAGACTCCGGATGGTGCAGTTGTAATTACAATTTTCCCTGTACCGGAAGGGTGGCAAAACGTATCGGAAGAAATGGAAGCATTTTTTTAATATTTAATATTTAAAAAAAAAATAAATAAAAAATAAACAAAAAAATATATCGCCACTTTTATTACTGCCGACTATGCTTCCTTACCATTTCCTAATTTAAAATGTTGTTGTGAGTTGTGAAGAAATATGAACAAAAGTTTAATTAAAAGGTAGTACTTTTATTCAATTTCTTTGAAAACATTAATAATGTCGCTAAATAATAAACATTTTTCATCATTTTCTTTGCCAAAAATAATTTTTTTAAATTACGTAAAAGTTACAATTTTTTTATTTATTTATTTACTCTAATATTTGCAATATAATAAATACAAATAATTTGCTTTAGCAAATTCAAACATTCGACGGCAGCAAAGGAGTAAACAACAACAACAATACCAGAAAGAATTAACACCACAAGCACTAACACTGATACATCATCAACGACAGCAGCCGCTTCCGTTCATCATTTAATTTTCAATATCCAATATCCGACTCTGGTATGTACTTTAAAACATTTACATAAAACATATCACACGCGAAATATAAATGTATACCAAGTTCATAGATATCATTACATAGTTTTTCAAATTTTTTTTCTTATACTATTCACTCATTAATAATTTTTCTTAAAGTATTTATTTTATTTTATTATTCGCATTCCTTTCTTCTTAACAGTTTTAATAACAAGTTTCATTATAAACATAGAATTATTAACCCCTATTCCATTCTTTACTTCAAATAACCTTTTCATTTATACAGCAAAGCTAAAAATATTTAATCGAGATTTTCATTAGATGTTTCCGCAGCATTCATTATCAATTCTAAATGTGATATGTAGTTTTTTAAAAATTATTTACGATGTTTCTTCATGTATATTCATTTTATTTATTTATTTATTTTTGTATTTGCGTATTACTTAAAGCTATAAATAGGTACCCACTCATTCTGATTTAATGTTAATTAGCGGCTTTATTAACTTTGATGTAAAATAATATTTTTTTAAAAAAATTTTTATTTTGAGAAATTTAAATTAAATTATCTTTTAAATTCGCACATCTTTCTTTGGAAGTATAATTATACTATGCAGTAGTAAGATGTTCACAGTATTAAAGTGAATGTCCTGTTGATTGGTTTAGATTTTCACGAGTGCGAAATGGCAGTTAGCGCGAGTTATATTGTTGAACAAGTTAATACTAGATATAGATCTCGACTGGCAACCTACCGATTCGTTAACACCAACAACATGCAGCTGGATATTGAACGTTTTTTAATAGATATTAAGGACACGGTTATCGAAAAAATTGAAGACATTAACCGGACAGGTGTGAAAATTAGCTTGACTCTACACTGTGTATTCAAGAAAATGGTTGCTAACGGTGAAATTAACACATCACCGATGTATTTCCCTATATGTGCACGTTTGCTACTACTTGGTGATGATTTAGAGGGGTGGTTTGACGAGTCTGTACAGCAGATGAATGTGATGGTTGACAAGATGGATCTCTCGTCCGGATCGGGTTGGTCAATTCGATCAATAGAATATCTCGAAGTTCGAGTTAATATTAGAAACATTCTTCAGCGTGCAGGCTCTTTCATAGATCTACCCACCCCTCTAAAACGCACGAAAGCAGTTGTAAATGCTAACCCATTTAATGCTGACGATGAGAAATGTTTTATGTATGCGATTCTCGCAAAATTTGTAGAACGAAATCAACAGCGAGTCAGTCAATATCTCTCGAATCCACTGTTGAGAGCAAGATATAATTGGACGAGCATTTCATTCCCAACACCATTATCAGATGTGAGGATTTTCGAACAGAATAATCCCTCCGCCTCAGTCAATGAATATGGTGTAGATGATAAAAACATTGTTTTTCCTCTTCGAATTACCAAAGAAGAAAGAGGCGTCCACCATGATCTCCTCCTCTTGAAAGAAGGCGACAAGCAGCATTTCTGTTGTATACGGGACTTATGCAAATTGGTTGGTCAGCAGATAAGTTCAAACACTCGCCGAATGTTTATCTTTCGGAGATGTTTATCGCACACTTATAATGCAGCGAAGCATTTAGATCACATCAAACTGTGCGGAGAAGTGCCCCCCGTCACAGCTATTATGCCGAAGAGTGGAAAGAACAATTTAAAATTCGATAAATATAAATACAAAGAGTTCGTCCCGTTTTGCATCTATGGCGATTTCGAAAGTTTGCTAGTGAAAATTCAAGACACGGTTCTGGAAGCAGAAGAGGAGGAGATTGAAAGGAGGCTGAGTGCAGAGAGGGTTAATTCTACGAATGAAGAAGATGCTTTCATTTCTATTATTGATGAGTCTGAAATGGTGTTGGGTGATGAGGCGCAGAACACTTTCGTCCGAAGAACACAGAGAAATAATACCGTGAAAGTTCAACGTCATGAAGCGATGTCATATTGCTATTATGTAGTCAATCGACTAGATAATACAATATCATCGCCTCGATTATACCGAGGACCTGACGCTGCAAAAAAGTTTGTACAGGAGTTAGTGCGGGAAGCAAAAATTATTGAGTCAGTTTACAGAAAGAAAGTGCGTATTTCGTGGACTGCTCAATGTCGTCGTAAATTTAGTACAGCTACCGAATGTCATATTTGTGGAGGTCTGTTAGGAAATGACAAAGTCGCAGATCATTGTCATTTAACTGGGAAATTTAGAGGTACTGCTCACTCGCAATGTAATATTTAATATCAGCTTCCTTCATTTGTTCCCGTGATAATGCATAATTTGAGTGGATATGACGGTCATCTGATAATCAAAGAGCTGACATATGACACACAAAATTTATTTGTGCTAGCAAGCACGGTAGAACGGTACAAGGGATTTTCAAAGAGAATCAGTGACCATATTCAGCTGCGTTTTGTTGATTCTTTCCAGTTTATGGCTAGTAGTTTGGAGAAGTTGGTGAAAAATTTACCGGACGATTTATTTCGGCATACTTTAGCCAACCTCCCCAATCAATCACAGCTCTCATTGCTAAGGCGTAAGGGTGTGTTTCCATATGAGTATTGTGATGACTGGTCTAAACTGGCAGGAACAACATTACCTAGCCGTGAAAAATTTTATAGTTCCCTTTCAAAAACACACATCTCCGACGAAGATTACAATCATGCGAGAAATGTATGGAGCACGCTGAATATCAGCACGTTAGGTGATTATAGCAATATTTATTTGCGAACAGATATGCTATTATTAGCTGACGTGTTTGAAAATTTTCGCGATGTTTGCCATAATATTTACCATTTAGATGCATGTTGGTTCTTTAGTGCTCCTGGACTTAGTTTTCAGGCCATGTTGAAAGTTACAGGAATGCAAATATAACTCCTCACGGATTACGATATGTATCCATTTTTTGAATCTGCTATCCGTGGAGGATTAACTCAATGCTCTAAGCGTTATTCTGTTGCAAACAACCGATACGTTTCTTCGCCTGATTGTAGTGATCTCGGAGATGAGTCAAATTTTATATTCTACATCGATTGTAACAATCTATATGGTACAGCGATGTGTTCGCCGCTTCCATATAGAAGGTTTCAGTGGATGACTGATGATGAAATTGCTAACTTTGACGTTATGGCTGTTGAGGATGATTCACCTATTGGTTATGTAATGGAAGTGGATCTCGAGTATATAAAGGAGTTGCATCTTTTACACTCAGATTTACCATTATGTCCGATGTCTAAAAACGTTTCGCGTAGAGGTAACGTAAAGAAACTAGTGGCAACACTAGAAAATAAATCTAATTATATTATTCATTATTCGTATTTAAAATTTGCTATCAAAAATGGTTTACGTCTTTGCAAAATTCATAGGGCAATTAAATTTGAACAGACATCGTGGCTTAAAAAATATGTCGATCTCAATACTCAACTTCGCCAACAGGCAAAGAATGAGTTTGAGAAAAACTTTTACAAATTGATGACGAATGCAGCATACGGAAAACTGCTTGAAAATATTCGTTCTCGGCCTAATATTAAAGTAACTTGTAGTAAAGTAAAATTTTCAAAAATGGTTGGTAAAACAACATTTAAAGACCGGACAATTTTCAGAGAGAAGCCTTTCTTATGTGCTATACATCAACATCGAACTAAATTAATGTTTGACAAGCCTTTATTTGTATGAATGGCTGTGTTAGACATAAGCAAATGTATTATGTATAGACATCATTATGATGTAATGTTGCCAATGTATGGACCTGAAAGGTTGCAACTTCTTTATATAGACACAGATTAATTTATTTATAATATAAAAACTGCAGACCTCTACAATGACATTCGGAATAATTTAAGTTTATACGACACGAGTGATTATCCTACAAACCACTCGTGTCATAGTTTAATTAACAAAAAAAGGTTGGGGAAATTTAAAGACGAATCTAATAGTATACCAATAAGTGCATTCATTGGGCTCCGTTCAAAAGTATATTCTATCAAATTTAGCGATAATAATATTATTAAAAAATGCAAGGGAGTGCCCCAGTCAACGGTAAAACACGACCTTGCATTTAGTCACTATTGTTATTGTATATTAAATAAGGCCGTAAAGTATAAAACTAGGCATATCAGTTTTAATATACGTAGCTTTAGTCATATATTGTACACTATAAAAGAGTCTAAATTAGCATTATCAGGGGCAGATGACAAGCGTTTAATAGGGTCCAGTAATATTCATACATTCCCATATGGACATGTAGATATTGTAAATTATAAAAATAATTTTAATTTAGTTTTAGACGAACTCTCTGTATTTACCGCGTATAAACACAGCTCGTTATGGCAACCGGATTGTTATTATAAGCGTCTGATAGGTTAAGCAGAGTGTCTGTGTTGATGTGAAAGAGCATGAATGTGTTTATGTATGGTTCTGTTATTTTTTAGATAATAATTTACATCTGTCCCTGCAATAATATTAATAATATTTAATAAAATAATACTAAACATCACCGAATCAAAGATTAATATTTCAAATTAAATAATACATAAAGATTTTAAAAATTTTCATCTATTTTTTGTTTATAGAACATGAATTCTGAATTTAAACTTTCCAATTTGCTTCCCGAAATGTTAGTTGAAATTAGTAAACATTTGAATGTGCTGGATGTTACACGTTTGTCAAAATGCAGTAAACATATTCATAAAACTTTACGTACAGAAATATCAAAAAGGGTGGTACTATTAAATAATGATTGTAGTTGGAATGAGTGTGATTTTTCTAATTTTTGTTTATCTCCTCGCGTTGATAAAGTATGTTTTTACAAACTTCCGGTGGAGAATATTATGAAATATTTAAAGATTGCATGCGATCATGGCATAAGAAAATTCATTTTTTCAAATTGTGGGAACTTTAATAATCCTTTCGAATTACGCAAGTACTTTTTTTATTTTCCTTTTTATTTTGGCAACGATGTTTGCATATGTAACGTTACAATTATAAATTCTGTTGTAAATATATGGGACGACAATATAGTCAGAATTCTACATGACAATTTTAAATTTGAGTGTATAATATAGACATAGGTCTGAATTCATTATATTATTCTTTCCGGTAGCGATTTTGTACTACCGACCTTTTTTTTTTTTTTCTTTCTTTACTTGCGCCTCTGTAAGCGGTTTCTCACATCGTCACTTTTTTTTTTTTTTTTTTATGGCCTGGCGGCCAAGTAGCTTACCATTTGACCACTTCCATATCAAAATAAGTTTAAATTATTCCACTTCTCTTCTCTTCTCCTCTTCTTTTTCTCTCTTTTTTTTTTCTTTTCTTTTTTTTCCTTTTTTTTTTTATATGAATAAAGAAAAACGTATTGGAAAAATGATCAAATGAAAATCTAATGACAAGGACAATTCACCAGCCATCTATCCGGACCAACTAAGCAAGATAAATATATTTTTTTTTGAATTTCCGGACAACTATGGCCGTAAATGAATTAACATTACCCACAGCCTGTCTGCCTGGAATCATTTATACAATAACCTGACTGTTCTGGTCAGTACCCGGGAACTTGAAATTCCAGACTCAACTGAACAGCCATAATATTTTGCTCGTTAGATTAAGATGGTACAAATTGCACCATATCTTCGTGGTCGGCGATGATCATATATTCTGGTTGAATTCAATTAATATAGGACGCACTTGACAGAACTATTATTATAAATACCTGTGAATAGTAAGGATAAACAAACTCCGGGAGCGAAGGAAAAAAAATAAAAAATAAAAAATAAAAAAATAAATAAAATAGTCCTCCATACAAATAAGTTAAATAACAATCTTGTTTTGAAAAATAAACTTAAAAATCAAAAATTGAGCCTTCTCTCCGCATCCTAGCAAATGATGCAGGGAATACGGTGGATACCTTCCGAGGGATATCAATTTATTAAAAAAAATATGTCTACTGTCTTCAAATTTCTCGCAATTAAACAAAAGATGATTTATGTCCTCCAAAAAGTTAACAGACGAATGGTTATTGCATTGTCCCTGGTTATCAGCATGCATAAAATTATGTGACACACGAGAATGCCCCATACGCAGTCTACACAATATAGTAACATATCTGCGGAGGAGATGAGGAGGCACTGAAATTGACACGTGGAGATACCATGGGTGTGTCGGAATTAAAGGTTGAACGATATTAAAGTATGAACCCTTCCTGGCCAATCGCCAATGCTTATTCCAGGACGTATAATGATTGCGGTTAATTACAGAATTTAAATCACCAGCTGGAATAAAAGGAAATTCAATGACCATTGAAGGCGCATCCTTGGCGGCCCTATCGGCCACCTCATTTAGTTCTATCCCCGCATGACTTGGAACCCAACAAAACTCCACAACACCGCCCTGTAAAATGATAATCGAACATTTCTCCCTTATCTCATCGTCACTTCTGACCCTTTATATTTGTTATACCTGGACCTATGCGGGTTCACCGTCAGGCACATGCTATGCCGACCTTTTTTTCGATGTTATATTATTATTATTATTATTATTATACCCGACCCTTTCACGGTGTTCTTCATTAAGTATCTATTATCGACATCGCCGTCGGCGTTATCTTATAATTATTTTTCCTAGGCACGTGCCTGCTATACAAGTTTATTTTCTCCGTCATTCTCACTTTCTCATAACTTAAATTGAAATTAACAAATGAGAACCAGTTGTAAAGTTAAAGTAATATTACACATTTAATTTTTCTCATCCATAATTATAGAACATGAATTCTCAAGTTAAACTGCTTGAATTACCGGAAGAAATGTTGGAAGAGATTGTTTATTATGTTGACACGGAAGATATAGCACGCCTTTCCACAACGTGTAAAATAATAAACAAAAAACTTCAAAGAATACTTTTAAAACGGATTACGTTTATAAATAATGAATGGATGGATGAGCGGAGATATGAAAAACGTGAGACCTTCATTAACAATATAGAAATAAAAAAAAGTACTGATGTCGTATTCTTTAAAAATATCAAATCCGAATCATTTAGATTTATAACAACATTTATAATAGATGCAATTTATAAAGGAGAAAGTGACCCGACAAGTCCGTATTTCCAAAATAATATTAAAAAATATATAGTCACGTCTTCATTATTCGGCTCTCCGAAAATTTTAGTTTTAAATAAATGTGAAATTAAACGTTTTGGTTTAGATTATATTTATTCTATGGTACGATGCACAGTTTATTAATATTTCCCTTTATTATTTTTCCTTTTTATTTTTACTTATTTATATATTTAATATCTGATAGGGTTTGTTCCAGAAAATAAATATAATGGAATATAAATCAATGACTGCTACTCTCATAAGCCGGAGGAAACATCTACCACCACACGTAACATTTGAACAATTATTAAAACAATTTACACATAAAAGTAAGAGATGTAAGTGCCCTCCACCTGCAATTAAAATTGCAGATATTATAAAAATGAAATTAGAAACGAATCCAAATAAATGGATCACTATCCATTTGTATTATTATAAGGAATGTGGCCTATAATAGATTTATTTTTTTTTTTATTATTTCAAATTATTGTTTTTCCTTTTCCCTTTATTATATGCAATGTTTCGTAATCGTTGTCGCCATCGTCGTCATCATCGTCGTTAATTTATTAATTATATATATATATTTTTTCCCTGTAAATATATGTATTCTTTCTTCATTCATTTATTTGTGTTTATTTCATTTTACTATTATTATTTACATGTATAATATGTATTTGTTTCAATATTAAGCATAAACTATACAGGTTAAAGAAGAAAAGAAGAACTTGCAGTAAAGAAGGATAAGAAGAAGAAAAATACTATTTTTATGAATTATATACATTTATTCAAATTTACCACTAAAATACTAAAAATTACAAACAAAAAGATTTGAAAATTAGAAATTTACAACTAAAATATAAAAATTACAAATAAAAGTTTAAAAATCGAAAAAATTACGAGCAGAAATTTGAATTGTTGTAGGTTCAGGGTCATCACAATCGCAAACTATATTTTCTTTTAAAATTGTTTTATCTCCTTTATTAAAATCTTTTCCTAAAGTTTCCGGGCACCACAACAGAGATTTGTGGCAATTACTTATACATCGGATAGACAGATCATAATCACGATATCTCCACGAGGGATTCACGACTCATTGATGATGACACTACGGACAACTTCGTTGCACCCGAATTCCTCCCTGATTTGAATGGTTCTCACGCGAATACCACAGTATTACAATACACTTTGGTATGTATAAATGTTCTGATGGAACAAACTAATAGCGGGAATATCGGTAATTCGCATCATTACCTTAGCGAAAAATACGGTGTGTATGGAATTTCATTAAGAAAGGCGAAAAAAGTATGCAATAAAAAATGACCTATGCATATATTTTATACATGAGTACAAAGTGACATGGATATATCTTTCGGATGGTGATTAAAGTATGATATCACTATTTCATTTTAGTGAAAACATGAACTGAAACTTGTAATCACAAATTGAAAGAAACGTTTACTATGGTCAATATAAATATAACGCATGCACCTTGGCAGCGATTGATAGTAAGTGGAAATCATTATAAAATTTCAAAACATTTTTTGAGACAAACAAAATTTCTGCATGATGGAAACAATTTTAGATTGAGCAAGACCGTAAGACTTATCCACGTCAAAAATACCTTAAAATGAAGTGAACATTATAAATAGGTAACAGAAAACTAAACGATTTTTTATCATCTTCTTCTTTTCCTTCAGCATTTTCCCTCCGCTGGAGCGGAGTCCGCTTTTTGAGTAGTAGTAGCGACTGGCGAATGAATCAAGCGACCTGTCGGCCCGGGCCTGACGTTGGTATTTGGCAATTGTTATATATGCACAACGCAGTTTGTGTACACACGCAAGACTACATTCGGAACTGATAGTGATCGTTTGATTTATATCGACATATACAAGTGCAGTCCCGTGTGGATCTGCTGTGTACTGACCTAGCGCGCATATGAAGGTATACGTGGTGGTTTGCCATTACCTTCCACTTGATTATTAGCGAGTATTTATAATTTTATTTAATTCTTATAATAAGAAGTTCGTCGTCGCTCGGGATCGAACCCGTGACCTCCATATCGGAAGTCAAGCGCTCTAGCAACTAGGCTATCGCGAACTATGATTTTTTATCATCTTGTTTTCCTTTATTAACATCTGATTTTACACATTCCATCAATTTGTTTTTGCTTAGAAATTTATTTGTTATTATGTTTTAATTGTCTTGTCATTAATATCATGTAGGCGATATTGCTCGAGCTAGTTCATTTTTAGGGTGTGCCACCACTTCGTCCGCAGGAAAGTTTCGTGTATCCCAATACACTTTTTAATTAGTGTTACTCCTTGTTCTTTATATTTCTCATACTTCCGCACAACGTGAGCTTGCTTCACGCAATTTTCACGCAGATCATTTTAAACAGTTCCAGTAAGCATTTAGATTGTTATGCGCCACATGGTTTTTTGCTTTTAACATTTTTTACTATATTTTTTCTATTTTTTTCTTCGTACAGCCACTTTTCGTAAATTCACCTCGGCTGTAACTGGTGATAAATTACAGAATTAAAATGCCAAAAGTATTCAAAAATTTTTGAAATCGTTATTAACGTAATAAAACTTTTCGTTTTAATTTATTCGCGATTTGTTAATTTAGATGGACAATGGAATTGAAACGAGAACACCCCTTGCTGAATTTAGATTAATATCTGGCAGCAATACACAACTAATTTTTACTATCGAGGGTCACGAATTCACTGTGATTTCCATGGATGAAGGACCAGTAAGACCGATAAAATTTGGATCTTTATCATGTCTGCCGGTTAGTTTTTTAATTTACTTTGTTCGAGTAATGTAAAGACTGTTTTCACATTGCAGATCCATCACGACACTGTGCTACTTGGAAAAAGTTTTCAGTTATATACGGTAGTACGTTTTTTTTTTTTAATAGATCTATTAGCCGCTGGCGTAATACAAAGGTAACTGCAGTGGATGTTCCGGACCATCCATTTTTATCTCACTCCATTTAAGGAAAAAATATTGAACACATCTATCCACAACCCCGTACACCGCATTCATAATTTTATATGACTACATTATCAACTAAATTTAAATTATTTATGGAGTTATAGCTATTTTCATGACACGGCAACTAAATCGGCTCAGTCGGAGCGGATCAAACAATAGACACGGTAGACATTCTTCGACTACCTGAGGATAAATCAAACTCTTTTATTCATTATATATATATTTAAAAATCGATCAACTGAAGGCCATTGTAACGTATTTTGTTGAAATCTTTTCTTGTTAAATGTTCAGTTCAGGTCAGTTTCGGTTCAATCTTCAAGCAACGTGGATTTACGTACTCTGTGTACAGTCCAAAAATATAAAATTTTCAGTGAATATTTTATTTATTAAGTGTAAAACGGATAAAAAAAAAGTAACAAAGTAAGTGCTGTGCGTCCAGATAGATAAAAAAAACGAACATTTAGACTGTCAGGCGGGGCGCAACTCGGATTGAACGCTCTGAAAGCCGAGCTTCTGATGCTTCAAAGAAAGCTAAGACTTTTTAGAACTTCAGGAAATGTACAATTTGAAGTAGAAGATGGGGTCCATTGTATGAAGCAGGAATCGCCGATTAAGAAAATTTAAGTATGACGTACTACCGTTCTCTGAATTAGACTGCCTGAAACTTTATTTGAATCTTTCAAAACTTGAAAGGCGTTTTTCTCGAAACTTCTTTTTTCAACGCGGTTAGTTCTAATGAATCGATTTACTTGAAATTACACACGAATCTTCTTTATATATCCCTCTATGGCCCCTACCAGAATAAGGGCAAAATTTTGATTTTTACTATTTTTAAACATTTCAGAAAAGTCAAAAAACAGGTAAAAAATCGACCTTTTTTTTCAAAAAAACAGTCACCATTTTACGAGAAATTTTTTTTTGATTCTCTGAGGTTGAGACTGTAATCACATCCTTACTGATTTTTTTTTTTTTTTCATTGTACCGGCAACAGCCTGCCATATACGATGGTGATATAAGAATAGAAGGAAAGGGGGGAAGGGAAGATTGGGAAAAAGCGGAATGAATAGAAAAGGAAAAGGAAACGAATATTAACTTGACAGTTTCAACGAATTGCCCGATTCGAAAGAAGAAAATGGTTTATTTATCTTTTTTTTTTATTTTTTTTTTATTTTATTAATTTATTTATTTTCACACTACATAACGATTATGCGTAGTGTCTCCGAGAACAGTACAATAGCTCTTAAGTTATCAGAAGTGCATCGCGGCCCCACTTTTTCCTTTTCAGTTGCCTGCTGAATCTGGCTGGAAGATCAACAGTGAACATTCGGTGTATAATTCGAGCTGAAGTGAAGTTTCTCAAAGAACTTTTTGTACTGTTCCGCTTAAACATCCTTCACGTATGGAACATTCAAGTCCGCATGCAATGTGTCGTCCGATATCGAATAGGGCGCAGATACCATTGCCTAGGTAGAGAGCTTGGACTGCTGTTGCTGTATTCTAAAGAGGTTGCTTCGACGTCATGTTGTTCCATATAGCTCTAATCCATATCTCTCCATATTGGAGCGATAACCGATAAATATAAATTCCGCTTTACGGCCAGGTTTAGAACTGACTTTCGTTCTAGCAGCAGCCATAGCAGTCTAGCCCTAATTGGTATAGATTTTCTTGTATTTTCCACATGATCACGCCATGTTAATCGTCTATCCGTATACGCATTCCAAGATAGCGCACGGAGTCTACTTGTGGAATTTGCGTGTTCTCAAATATCAAGTGTGGACACCTTACTCGTTTCTTTGTGAATAAAATGTGACGGCATTAGTTGGGTTGAACGATATACGCCAGACGCATGCCCATTTCTCTAGTCTATTTAGATGATTTTGAACAGCAGCGTTTACATACGTGTAACATTCCTATTGACGCGAGTATCGCAATGTCATCAGCGAATGTAGCTAGTAACGTTAGATTAGAAATTGGTACGTCCGCGGTATACATAGATGGAATACAAACTGCCTTCAGATACTGACGATCTGATTGAATGTATTTCCGAGAGTGAATCCTTTATTTTGACTACAAACGAGCGTTCGGACAAGTACGATTTGAGTAATAGATAAATATCCTCATTAAGAATTTGCCGCAATTTATACAGCAATCCTGGATGCCAGAGACCTTATCGAATGCCGGTGTGACATCTAGAAACACCGCGGAACATACCTCGTCGCGTTTCTCCAACGTTAACGAAATTGCGTCAACTAATCGGTGACACTGACGAATCGTAGAGTGCTCCGTGCGAAAACCAAATTGACGATTCGATTGCACATCTCGGTTACTTATAACCGGATCAATACGATTTAAAATTAGCTTCTCCAAAACCTTCGATAGACAGGAGAGCAAACTAATCGGTCGATATGATGAAAGCTCTGTCCGCGGTTTCCCCACTTTATGAACCATCATTATAATCGACTTGTTCCATATTTTAGGGAAAAACCGCATTCTTAGAATCGCATTAAAGATGTAACAAAGAGGAATAGTCGCTCTCTGCAGTAGTTGCGAGATTATTTCTCCAGTAATTTTATCAAAGCCAGGAGCCTTTTTTTTTTTTTTTTTTTTTTGGCCCGAACAGAACTGTTCATTTGGCCGGAGCAAACTACGCCACGACTAGATACTAGGTATATTCCGAAGGCATACGAGAACTTCTCTTGGCGAAAAGACCTTAGTATCCTTACTAATTAAGAATTTTTTTTTTTTTGTTTTAAATGACTAGAAGAGTTGGAATCGTGTGAACCAGGACACACCTTCTTTTTTACCCCTTCACTTCATCAGCCTGTAACTTTGTAAATTTGAATTTTTTTTTTTTTGTGATAATTTTTTTGTGTATTCTTAAAATATGAATAAATAAATGGTAAAAAAATGGATAGTAAAAATATTTATTTTTTTTTATTGAGCTTGAAAAAACCTCCTAAATTCGTGCCTCTAGGCTAGAATACCCCCTTAACTAAACAAGAAAAACACTTAGGTAATATCCTTAAAAATTAGAAACGACACAGAAAGGTAAAATGGTACCTTGACTTCCCTCATCTCTCGCGCTTTCTTATCTCTTCCATTTGCAGGCTTCGTCTAGATCGTAGTCGTCTTCCGGCATCTTCTTTTCGCTTTTCTATGTCCTCTTCTCTTTTTTGTTCCTTCCATCCGGATGATTCCGATCTAATCTGTGACACAAATCACATCTTCTTTGAATGCGCGTCTATATCTACAGAACGCTCTCACTTCTATAGTCAACTCCTGAAACTCGGTTTGCCTACTCCATACAGTGCTTCCTTTATTCTTTCCTTTCCATCTCCGGCAATCATTGCTATTATAGCCTCCTTCATATCTTCTATTTCCAGTAATATTCAATTTTAATTAGTTTCTCCCTCTCTCTCACTAACAAAAAATTATGTTGGGTAATGCCCTCGACTGGCGATCCCAAAAAAAAAAAAAAAAAAATTAAAGAGCAGCAAAAATAACAAAAGAAAATCCTAAACTATACTCCCTTCTATTGTAAATTTTTCACTTCCTAATATTCAAACTAGTTCTGATCGCATACGTGTTTCTGGAACTTGCACGTCCGTCCTTAGCACTCTTTCCATTTCCCTACCCTCCATTCTTCATTCGAAGTGGTTATATCGCTGTGATGGAATAGAACGTACAACGCAACATTTCACCGAAGTTGAGCAATTTTTAAAACTTTTCTTTCAAATCCCACGTCCGAAAATTTTCATGCTTATAAACGTGCAAAAGCTCGGTATATACTGAAAGCCTCAAAGTGGTCCACTTGGACGAATTTCTGTTCTTCCATACCCAGAACTACTTAAGTTTCCATTTTCTGAGTACCCCCTCAATTCCATCATTCCTGTTAATAGCCTATTATTACCTTTTATTGCTTCTGTTGTTCATGAGTTCCCAGGGTTATCGGATATTAAATGCTGTATAATAAATTAAATGAAAATGAAAATTTTTGACTAGATTCGTGCACTGCTGTACGCTCGTGGATTTGATAATGATTACCCGCTTCCTCTACAAACGTTACCGCGTCCACAGCGATCGACATTGCCTTTCCTACCTTATGCACCGGTACCAAAACTATCTTATATACCTTATTCACAATTTACATGTTCGTCGTTGTGAAATCTAAACATTTGCCCCGAACTAATACCCAGCTTTATACAGAATCAAAAGTAGCATTAAATTTAGTTTGGTCTACTATCCAGATTATCAGTCAAAATATTTACACTACATCGAGCTCGGAATTTATTTAAATATTTAATCAAATTCCATGCAAAGTAAAATATAACTCTACTATAAAAAAAGTAATGTGTAGTATTTTTATTTAATGTTAAATAAGGGATCATTCTCGGCTAAATTATTTTTTTGTAATCGGAACATGTTTCCGATACTTGGCTTATTAATTTTTTCTGGGTTACGAGTTTCTATTGTTATCAGTCTGTTCATTGTTGCGCGTTAACTGTATAATAGTACGAGTATATTAAAGTAAACTTCGCTTATCGTCGGTCCTGTTAGCATTATGTCGCTAGCAGCCGACAAAAATCTATCAACATCATTACCATCATCTACGTTAGTACCAACATCCTTATCAGCCGAAACAGCAACAACAATGATACCTGCATCAACTACCGGTATAATCAATCCGTTATTACGTAATACTAACAATAATATTAATTTAAACTCTAATACTAAAAATAGTCCGTTAAATTTGTCGCTACCGTTTTCTGAGCAAAATATTACTAACAATAGAACATACGCTAATATGGTTAAACAAAGAATAACGCCGATAAAAGATTTTAAATACCCCACTGAATCTGAAGGAATCATATTTAATCATTACGATGGTTTGAAAATAAGAGACTATTTAATGGCACTTAAAGATCGTATCGGAGGACCAAAATATATCACTGCAGCCTCTAGGGTTAGTAATAACCGAGTAATCATCTTTTTGTCAAATGAAGAAATAGCAAAAAATTTTCTAACCAAATATGGAGGAATTAAAATCGGAAATAACTTCATTAAGGCTAAACCGCTTACAAAACCGTCAACAAAAATTATTCTTTCAAACGTTTCTCCCGTGATACCAAATAGTGTTTTAGAAGATTACCTTAAAAATGAACTTTTACTGGATGTAGCGTCATCGATATCTATATTAAGAGTCAATCCAAGTGACAGTTTATTTTCACATGTTGTTAGCTGGCGTCGACAAATTTACGTCCGAAATAGTATGTCTGATATAAAGCTCCCAAACTCTTTTAATATTACACACAACGAGAGAACGTACAGAATTTTTCTAACTTTCGATCAGTTAGCATGCTTCAAATGTCATAAAATGGGACATAAAATCGAAGATTGCCCATATTTGGACGACACTCCATTTTCTGATGTAGAAGATCAGCTAGC
This sequence comes from Icerya purchasi, assembly GCA_039619475.1. Taxonomy (NCBI): domain Eukaryota; kingdom Metazoa; phylum Arthropoda; class Insecta; order Hemiptera; family Monophlebidae; genus Icerya; species Icerya purchasi. Next base: position 547,187,784 of record CM077115.1, read on the forward strand.
AACTAGAGGCGACAATAAAGAACACCGAATCATAATAAATGAATCAATACATCATGTACTGCACAGGGAAGATATTATGGATACCCCTGTAAATATAAGCAACGACAATTCACAAATACCTTCCAATACTAATTATTCGTCAGCGCCTAAAGATCAATCATACACAACCTCGGATATGATGGCACCCAAAAAGACAATTAACAACCATAAGCGACCACTATCCCACGCATCATCGACTCCAAGTGAGGCCAGCAGACCGATAATGCAAGATGTCGGAGCCAACAAAAAACCGGTAAAGAAAAAACTGAAAAATACCAGCAAAAACCCTTCTCTCCAAAAACAAGAGGAAAGTGATTCATCAAATGACGAGAAGGAACTCCAACACCAACCAACAGTACTATCGATAAAAGACGCCTTACAACCCATTCAAGAAAATTTCGAAACAAAGAAACGTATGTACCCTATACCAGCTTATTCAAATTTTTTACTGTTTATCGATATGTGCAGAAACAACGGCCAAATTCCTACTACGGCTGCTGAGTTTACATCGGATCTCGCAGGATTGATCAACATGATTGAAGAAAACCGGCCTTTTCTCCAAGATCGTAGAATGAAAATATGGTTTACGAAAATCAAAAAAACCCTCATTGAACACCTCAATCAGCAAAGAAACGAGACAAACTCCCAACATGATTCACAACAAAATAAGAATACGGATAGTGAATTCGATGGAGAACTAAAGTACACTATCTCACAGATGTTCCATGAATCGCCTCAAGTTATCCCTGCAGGAACTACGGAAAACGATATATTCGAACTCCTTATGGAGATATTAAAAACCAAAACAAAAATGGCTGATAGAGTCATTGCCAATTACTATCAAAATCCGGAAGAAATCTTTCCTTTCATCGTTCAGCTGCGGCCTAATGTGAAGCACCGCGGCCTCAAAAACCGATTGACTAGAATTTTAAGTCACCATGATACACCAACGTCTGACGCGACACAAGAATTGGACTCAAATGAATCAAACTTGTCAACTTAAGCGGTCATCTATTTTAATATTACTTAATATAAGTACTAACATATATAGTGTAATTATATATAAGTTAAACTTCGTTGCTATATACAATGACAGTCTGTCTACAGTGGAATGTAAACGGCTACTTCCAAAGAGTAGCTGAACTCAAACAATTAATCTATAAACATAAACCATACATAATTGCAATCCAAGAGACACACTTTAAACCACAATCCCAAGTAAACCTACCAAACTATACCGTTTTTAGACACGATAATCCTACCAGTTCCTATGCTAAGGGCGGAACTGCGTTATTTACATCAAATTCATTCCAAGCGACTAGCATACAAACACCAACAGAAATCCAAAACATTGCTGTCTCTATCTCTATCCCACAGATATCCCAAAAACCAATTACAGTTTGCTCGGTTTACATTCCACCAACTCAAAATATATCTACTAGGTCTCTAACAGAACTTCTAGCCTACCTCCCAGAACCGCTCATTCTGTGTGGTTATTTCAATGCCCACAATTCACTTTGGGGCAGTAAATTCTCTAACACTAAAGGCAATATAGTTGAGCATGTGCTGGCTAATTATTCGAAACTAATCCTCTTAAATAACAAACACTCCCCAACCCACATAAATTCAAGTTACGGATGTTTTTCATCTATTGATCTAACAATATGCTCAAACTATCTAGCACCTAAACTCCAATGGGCCGCATACACAGATCCTTGTGATAGTGACCATTATCCCATAGTGGTCTCTTTAGAACACCACAAACCATGTCAAGTAGGATCTATACCAAAATGGAACATTCCCAAAGCAAATTGGTCTTCGTTTTATGATTTTACAGCCAACATAGATCAACTTCCTTGTCCTACAATCATTGCAGATTCGGTTGATGCTTTCACTAATCTATTGATTCGTGCAGCTGAGAACTCCATACCCAGATCTTTTAACTCAATTAAATCTCGAAAAGTACCTTGGTGGTCCGAAGAAATAAAATTGGCCATAAAAAATCGCAACAAAGCCCTGCGTAAATTTCGAAATAGCATGTGTCAACAAGACTTTATACAATACAAAAAACTTAGAGCAAAAGCCAGAATACTCATCCGCTACTCCAAAAAGCAGAGTTGGATAAACTTTTTATCTAGTATAAACCAGCCTGTATCTTCTGCAGCCATGTGGAATAGTATAAAAAGATTAACAGGCAATAAACCAACTTTTGCTATCACTCAACTCCAACACAACAACCAAATCTATGTAGACTCTCTTAATATTGCTAATACTCTAGCGAATCATTTTTCATCTGTGTCATCAGATAAAAATTATGATAAATCGTTTATCACTATTAAAGAGAAAGCTGAATTAATACCCATAAATTTCCACTATCACTCTGGTAATTATTACTACAACCAACCTATATCAAGCCAAGAAGTAAATTACTTTATCCATAAATTCAAAAATACGGCTCCAGGCCCAGATCAAATTCATCCTGCTATGCTAAAAAATCTTCACCCTAAAGCTATATCATATCTCACTCAAGTGTTTAACGAAATTTTTACAACAGGCCAGTATCCACCTCAATGGAAAACAGCTACTGTCATCCCAATTTTAAAACCCAACTCAAACCCATCTAACCCACAATCATATCGTCCTATATCTTTAACCAGCGTTATTGGGAAAACTCTGGAAAAAATAGTCACACAACAAACGCTTAGTATGGTACCTTGAATCTAATAATATTATCACTAACTATCAATATGGCTTCAGGAAAAATCGATCTCCAATTCAAGCGGTTTGTGACCTCGAAAGTGAAATACAAAAGGCCTTCACCAATAAATCCTGTTTATATGGACTATTTTTTGATATTGAAAAAGCATATGATCGGATATGGAGATATTACCTATGTCAACTATTACACCAATGTGGCCTTCGTGGTCACCTTCCTATTCTGCTCCAAAGTTTTTTAAATAACCGTTCCCTTACTGTCAGGATAAATAGTGTTTTATCTACGCCATATGAAGTCCAAAACGGAGTCCCCCAAGGCTCAGTTTTAAGTGTAACACTTTTTCTACTTGCCATAAACAATATTGTGACTAATGTTCACTTCCCACTTACACAACGGTTATTTGCTGATGACTACAGTATTAGTATCATAAATCCAAACCCTCAAAGAGCGCATAGACTATTACAAGAAACCCTAAACCGCCTATCTCAGTGGACACATAATCTTGGATTCCGATTTTCTAGCACAAAAACACATTTAGTAATCTTTCGAAAAAGAAAGCCAGCGCCCAAATTCCATACCCTTCTTTTATATGGAAAACCGATATTAATTCAAGATAATACAAAATTTTTAGGTATACACTTTGATCAGAAATTAACCTGGCTTCCACACATAAAAAATCTGAAAGCCAAATGCCAACGGGCAATTAATGTGATGAAATATTTAGCTAACCCAATAACTGGCTGCAATAGAGGTAGACTACTAAAACTATATAAATCCCCCTTGTGCTAGCCAGAATTGATTATGGAGCACCTATATATGGCCAAGCTAATAAGTCAGCATTAAAACTTTTAGACACAATCCAGACAACAGCTCTCCGAATCGCTACAGCAGCGTTCCGCACTACTCCAATAGACAGTCTATGTGCGGAAACAGCTATTCCGCCACTCCATTATCGTCGATTACTCTCTACCTCTAATTTTGTTATCTCAGCTGCCCAAAACCCCAGTATACCTATATATGACTATCTCTTTAACCCAAACAATTCACCAAACCATATAATGATCAGGCACCAAAAATTGACCTGTCAAAAGTACAACACCCACCCTCTCTTAACCATATTTTCTGAACCTCCACCGTGGGTCTCTCAAATCCCTAAGATCCGATTGGATTTATCAAAACTTCTTAGACCAGCTGATAAAAATATAATCTTAGGAAAATTACAACTAATCCTCCAAGAATACCCTAACCACATCCAATGCTACACCGATGGCTCTAAAACCCAAAAAAGAGTGGCTTGTGCATACTCTGTAAATAAAAAAATATTCTCACATCGCTTAAGCAACCGTCTATCTATCCTATCTGCAGAACTAACAGCTATCTTATTATGTCTCCAATATTTCTTACGCCACTTTCAACAAAACCTGATAATCCTGTCTGATTCTCTTGCGTCACTCCAACTACTACAAGATCCATTTCCATCAAACCCAATTGCTCAGCGCATTAAAGTGATTCTAAACACTATGCATCTACAGTCTATTTCAACAAAATTTACCTGGATCCCAGGCCATGTAGGAATTCCTGGACATGATATGGTGGATTTGGCTGCCAAATCTGCCAAACTCAACAGTACAATTTCTATGCTTATTCGTCCTACTGCTGAAGACCTCAAACAACATTATAAAGAGCTAATACTTTCTATGTGGAAGCAGCATTGGCATAACATAGAAAGCAATAAGCTTCGAGACCTCAAAAAAAAGCCGATACCGTGGAACTCCTCAAACCGAAAGTCACGTCAAGAAGAGATAGTGATTATTCGGCTACGTATTGGACACACCCGACTTATCAAATCTTTTCCCTCCCGACTGTCCTCATTGTGGCAGAGAGGGCTTAACGGTTGATCATATTTTCACATGCTTAAAGACAGCTCCTCTCCGACTCTCTCTCCATGTTCCTTCAAGCCGTGTTCTAGCTCTTAATGATTCCTCCAACTCCATAGATAAAATAATAAATTTCATTAAACAAGTCAAACTTTTCCATCTCATTTAACCTCATTCCCTTCCTAATTGAGCCGTGAAGCCCTCTGTGTAGCTATGTGGCTCATTAATTGAATAATAAAAAAAAAAAAAAAAAAAAAAAAAAAAATTTTCTGGGTATTGTAATTTTACTCGTAATTTATTGCCAACTGCAAAAAGTTGTTTTTGAAAAATTATCATGATATATCCGTATATACTGATACAGATTTTTTATATTTGTGGTGCTATCTTGTGATAGTATCTAGAGAGAAATTCTTCTCTGGTAAATCGGCGCCATTGTTGTTTTCTTTTTTGTCATAAGCAGCGAATAACCTAGGAGTAAAAGCGTGACTCCGTACATTGTTGAAGTTATGTGTAGGATTGCGAGCTATTATCTTTCGGTGAATGGTTCCTCACAGAAAATAGCCTCTATTTGCTGTATACTTCGTTACTGCCGAGCAGCTCAAGCTGAGGGAAGGTTTATAAAATCCCCTTCTATGATCAGGTAGTGCGGCGATTAGAGTGAAATGCCCGGAATAATCGTCTTCTAGGCATGTTCATTTCAGTGATATTTTTGGCCAGTCAGCTGCCGTGAACATATTTCTCTAGTGCCATTTAGGCATTCAAGCGAATCTTGATTTGATTATTATTCTTTTCTTCTAGTCGCCGAATTTTGTACCTGTTTACACCGTTCAATTGCATCTATTTTATTATTCCTTCACACGGGCGAGGTTAATGGTTACGCCTCGCGGCCTGTTTTTTATTCCACGACTCCCGAAATAACGCTCGGATCCGGACTGAGTGGCACTCTTCCGGGAAAAATCGTGTCTGTTTTTTTTCGGAAAGCCCAACTTTTTTTTTCATTGTATTCTAAAAGTTAATTTAGGGAACAAAAAAACTAAAAAGTGTAATGTTCAATAAAAAAGAAAAGTTGGAAATCAGTGTGGTCATCCAAATAATTCAGAGCGTCCGAGAAGTTTAGGTCTTGAATTAAATCTGGAGCGAGGTTCCAGTCTGGTCGGCGAAGCCGATTCACAGTTTGCGGCAACCGTGGTCGGGGAATACACAAGAAACCAACCGATTTGTTTCATTGGCTCAGCGAACGGAGATCTTGGAAAAGAACCAATTCGTTTTTATATATTATTTAAAAATATATACTACTTTTTTATCGATAAATTACTTTTTTCTCTTCAGCGCATTTTCATTCAATTTTTAAAATCAATTTTGAAATCAAAATTTCCTTTTAAACTATTTTCAATTTATTACGTTATTCAGTTGAAAAAATTTAAAAACATTAAAATATGACGAACAGTTTTGGTTCTTAAGACCATGGCAAATAGTAATACATTACAATTTATACGTATTTGGTCGATTTTAATTTCAATTATAGGTGAACGATATAGTATAGTCATAGAAGCAAATCAAGAGCCAGGGACATACTGGATACAGTTACAAGGAGTGATCACAAATGTCAGACAGTACGCTATATTACGTTACATTAATGAAGATGGGTCCTATATAAACACATCTCCAGATCCTTCAAATATTCAAATTCCGTTATTGCCTTTTGCACCAAATTTACCGGTAAATATTAATAGTTAAAAGTATTTCTTGTTTTCAAATCGATTTTCAGCGGACAAAAAAAAAAACAAAAATCAGTACACACTGCGGAGAATGGAATATTTTATACACGAAAACATTATTTCAATGTTACGTTAAATAAATTATATCATCAATATCATAAATAGACCAAAAAGGATGCACGAATATTTTGTCTTACGCATTTGTTTATGTTGAACAATTCTTAATGCTACTGACACCGGTAGAATAAAAATATAACTAGAAAAAATTGGTTTTCAATGTGTATTTAAATAACGCAAACAAAATGAGGCGTTAAGGTACCGGATACATATCCATTTTATTGTTTTAAATTATTAATAAATTACTAGCACAAAGATAACAACTAAAACCAGACAAAAAAAACTCAAGTATTACAAAAAAATGTCAATAAACTGATGTTATTCCATAATCATCTGATCTACTCTGCATTTTGACTTTTAATTAATTACTCTTAATGTCGCAATTTGAAACCGTTTAAGAAAACGAACTTATATAATTACCTAGAGGCATTTTCAAATGAAAAGAAATCCTTTAAATACATTCTACACATCTTAAAACATTAGAAGCCGACGCAATGTTCAAAAAACATGAATTTGCGACATTATTGAGGAAATATGTATATAAACAATCTTTGGAAGTAACGAATACAATGATCATCAATTTCAAATAGAACTGATCATATTAAACATTAATATTAATCAAAATAATTTTACATTATAAATTTCAAATGGAACTGATGGTTATATATTGAACAGTAATGCTAAGTAAAATAATTTCAGCATTATACGATATTCTATCACCGGTATAAAAAATATAAAGTTCCGTACATATATATATATATATATGTATATGTAGATATATGTATACATATATAGAAAAGATACTGTAAACTTAGCAGAGCTTTTAAACAGAATGCTTATACTGCTTTTAATAACTTTTTACCTGAATTGTACGCCTTTTTTGTTTTTTTTTTCATACAGACTCTTTCTTTTCCGATAAAAAATACACTAAATTCCAAAATAGGCAAAAAGGTATTAGGTTAAACCGCTTTTTTTAGCATCTTTCGCATTAAATGATTATTATGAAAATAGTATTCTACTATCATGAACCTGTAAAAGATGATTACGAGTATGTCGAGAAGTATCATGGGGAGATAAGGACTTCGTTCAATTCTCATTAAAGGAAGTGGTAGGTATTAGGTATAACTAAAAAAGATGTTTTAGGGATAGAACCACTGTCATTGCAGTTAATAAAAAAAAATTTTGTAACATCACTTAGAAAGGTGTTGTTTTTCATATTTTTAAAATAAAATTTTAATATAAAAATAATTCACATAATTGTAGGCATTAATATTACTTGTATACCGCTAAAGATTATATATTTGCCTTATATAAACATGCCAGATAAACATCTTCATATTTTGTCATAAACCCCCCTCTCTGATTGGTCTATTCACTGGGTAAGCTACGTGAACAAAGGAAGAATTAAAGAGATAAAATATAGATGATTGAAGAACATAAAATTTACGGGAAGAGCTTTAAAAATAAGTATATGGGTTTGACACATTTTCAAGACATGACGACCAGAATCTGGATATCTCGAAAGTGATTTTCTAGCTGAAGAATAAACCTGGGCCATCTGACATTTTTAGTGTTTATTCAGAGGTATTTTATTTTAATTTTATCATTAAAACGAATACAATTAAAACATTTGCATTATAAACTGACTCATTTTCGTTTACCTCGATAGTACCTCTATTCATTTATTTGAAAACCGTAATTTCTCTGAAATCTTTAGATTCAGTCTACTTTGATTTTTTACATTTATTAGATTTTGAATGATGTAAGAGATTCGTGTAATCCGGCAAATACAACCGCAATTTTCGTCGATCAAATGGAATCGTTAACACCAGCTCCAGACTTGGTACTAGAACTGGAACCGGATTATCGAATTATCATGAGAAGCGATGTTTACCGCTCTACAAAGGAAGAATTGTTTGTTGAAGGAAAATATCAGGAGTTTCGTTGTATGTAAATTTTAGCATTCACTTCTAAATTTTATTTAATATTAACCGATTTTTAAGATTCTCATACAGCACTGTTACCTTGATTATCGATTTTAACTAAACGTAAATCGTTACTTCATGAAGCTAATACATCATACGAGTCTATGAAATTGATAGTATTTAATTTAGTAATTATTTACAGACCTTACATTATTTTAAAAATGCTTTCATTATCTCGAATAGTAAAATGTAAATCATTAAAATTAAATTAAAAATAAATTTTAAAAATCTCGAATGATTCGAAAGAAATTAAAATAAACTTATAAACTACATCATCGCGAAGAATATTATAACATTTTTATTCTGTATACATTATCGTTAAAAAATGCGTTTCGTATTTAAACGAATATAACCTGGAAAGTGCAAAAATTTTTTACACAACTAAACTGTCTCTACAGATGAAAAAAATCAAAGTGTTCACTTAAACAGGTTTTTACAACGATTATTATTGCACCGCAATTATTTCGTGTATTCGCTTAAATTATAAAAAAATTTATATTTATGCTGCGCGTCAGGTTTTTATTTCTTTTTAACCTTCCCTTTGGGCACGATAGCAACGGATCTTCGCCCAGAAACGACACGAAAGAAAAGGATCAGTTAGATGTAGAGTCGGTGTCAAATATTGATAAGATAACAGAACTGATGATAGGAACAACGGAGATCGACGGAAACGATAAGATATACGAAGCGCAAATAGGATTAGGGAGTTAACAGATCGGGGTACAAAGAAGTAGATTACATTAACGAAGGATGAACATTCAAAGAAGATATAGTAAGGATGGAGAGGATAATTAAGGGGATAGAGCGAGATGAAAACGAAAACGTAAGGAAGGAAGAAGAGTATGATTGAGACATAAACGGATCCAGGGGACAATGAGGGAGTGGCGAAACGAAGGAAAATCGTAAAACCAAGGCCGGTTAGGAAGATTAGGTTGGATGAAAAAATTTAAGAGGAAGGTTGATTAGAAAAGGAAGAAACGTAAAAATCTGACCAAAATCTAATAAGAAACTTTTTACACAATGGAAGTAAATTAGAAGCAGAAATTTTAGTGAAATAAAAGCGGGAGGACACAGCAATCTGAGCCAAAAGAATCTGCCATTTCGTTACCCTCTATCCTCATATGACTGGGGACCCAGAGCATATCAATGCCAGGCTCCGAATTTTAACAATTTCACAAAAAGTAGTATGTTTTTTTTTTTTTTTTATATTATAAAGTAATATTAATTTAATAATGTGCATGTGCGATTGAAAAATGATAAATATTTTCAATGAGAACATTTTGAAATAAAAAATAACGAAAGAAATTCTAACAAAAAATAATTGAGAAGTTTAATAAGCAACTTAAAAATAAAATTAAAATACATCAAACGCATTTCTATATGAAAAAATATGCGATATTTAAATACCGGTTATTAGAAATACAATATTTGAAATGCAATATGAAATAATGATAATTAAAGTTGCAAATATGTAATCAACAATTATCTCCTAATTCGAACGTTTCTTATTTATCCCAATTTTAATAGACAATCGTGAGTGTATAATTTGTTTACGATCATTTCCAGTGGAAATATGCAGAGATACAATCGCAATAATTTAGTAAAACTGTAGGTGGTTGTGCAACATAACATTCAAAGACCCTCGTGAATTACATTAATTTCTGTTGTAACTACAAAGAAAATACTTGATTTTTAAATGTTTTTGGTTTCCAGGCTATGATCGCGAAACATTTATTTCTAGCGATGACATGATGACTCCGCCATTATTTTTAATTGTCTTTTTCCCGTTCTCTCACATCGAGACGGAAGGAATCGCGGTTGTTCAATTCATCCATTTATTTATATATTGTAATACACGATACTATAATTGTTTTCATACAGCTATACACTGCTGCGGCTACAATAGGTATCGGCTTTCAAGTTTCGTTAGTAAACGGTATTGTAGTGTAGGTGATTGAAAGTTGCGAGTTTTAGAAGCTATATAAAATTAATTTTTTGTAACAAAAAAAAGAAAAAGGCGAAAACTAATGTTTATCAGCGGTTCTAATATTCTCCCCTGGTAAATACTTTGCGTATTATTTGTGGCTTATTAATTATTTCGATTTGTGTAATATTAATAGTTTTAGAAAATGAAAATTCAAGTGACTCTCATTCGCTCGAAAATGTTTAAATGAAGTCCCAATTTACTAGTAGAATTATTGATAATAAGTCAGAAAAATACTTTAAAACGCATCATAGTGTTATTCGAAATAACAAGCAGTCTCGCCATATTTTTCAAGTATTATAAAAAAAAACGGAAGTCAGTTCGTAGCAGGGATGTTTTATGTCCGTTTCTTGTTTGGATAAAACGTATTGCGTTACAGGGAAATCTGGCAATGTCAAAAAATATCTTAGGCATCAAAAATAAATTACGTGGTTACACGTGAATTAGAATTTATTCTTAATTTCCACCCAGTTACTTTACTTCAAGATCAGTAAAAATTATGTTATGAAAGATTAATAATCCTCTTCATCCAATGCTGAACTCGCACTGAAGATAAAAATGATAAAAACAGTCACGGTTTACTTATATCGATGTGGAGCCCGAAAAATCACTCTAAACACTATAGGAAATGATAAAAGGCATTGTACGATTTTAATTTTAAGGATCAAAATACACAGCAATAGCAAAAGCCTAGATTTGAAAAAGACTCATTTCTGTATATTCATATTAAAGCGTGTTTTTAACTTTTTCAACTACGTATGTATTTATTTTACATTGATTAGTTCGTTCTTTCATTTTCTTTGTGTCTTTTGGTTCTTCAGAAACCTTTATTTTTGCGGGTATTTGAATTTTTTCTCGTGATACTTTTTTTTTTTTTTGGCTTCTTGGCTCATCAAATATGGATATTATTAATCCAGCGCAAGAGAAATTTATCTCTCCATCTGAACCTACAAGTCCGCCCTTTGATTGACATTATACGGACTTCGCATGAAAAAGACTTACTAAATGACAAAAAAAAAAAGTGTTAATGATCGCAATCGAGGACGCCGCTCAAAACACATATGGTCAAACCAATCGAATAACAAGTTACGGCAAATTAAACTGGAACATTGGGAAACATCAGACCGTGCAAACAGGCGAGAAGAGATTGTATTAAGCAGAATCCGTATCGGCCACACAAAACTAACACACCGAGGACACTTACTGCAAAGTGAACCTCCATCGTCATGTGTGTTTTGTGATACTAAAAGTCTGTCCGTTGACTATTTTCATCCGCACATATGAGAAGAATTACTATGGAAGAGGCGCTTGGTAATGATGAAGCTACAGTCCGAAATACTTTTAGATTTTTAAAAGATGTAAACCTATTCCAGAAGATATGATTTTTAGTTTACGTATTGAAGAATTATTTGTAAAAGTGTGTAAATTTGTAAAAGATACATAACTTTCCGTTTAAATACTATAAAATTATCTGTAAATATCTGAATTGCAATGTATAGCAGACGCAAATGACCTAGAAGTCGAGCGTCCTTAAGTAAATATATAATGTGAATTTGACGGACTACTGCCTAACGAACTGCGCTGCATAGCTGATGCAGTATAAGATGAAATTACGTGTATATTAGTTTATGCTGAATTATGTAAAATTTCAGTGCCATTCAGAGGAGGACCTGCAATTGGTGGCATTATTCTTACTGATATGTACAACATCTCTTCACCGTTTCCCCCATTTCCAATGCTGACACAGTCGAATGCAATTCCAATGGATCTTGTCTGTACAGAGAAATGTTTAACATACAATATTTACTGTCAATGCATGTTAGTATATAAAGTGCCGCTTGATTCCGTAGTTGAACTGATCATTATAGACGGTAAGTATTTTTACTATAAATATTAGTACTGGATCGCAAGAAATTTTTTGAATAAAATTTAAAAGAACTAATTTTCTTCGTAAATTTTTTTAGACTTCTCCGCTGTTTAATCTATTTAACTAGTGTGTACCTGCTTTTAAGCACCTAAGTTTTTAATGAGTTAGAACAATTTTTATTTACAAACTGAAAATTTTATATAATGAAGTATCAAACTGTGAAACTCGATATTTTACTACGGATATCTGTCATAACTGACTGGTTTCGTTGCATCCAAATATATGTTACATATATATATATATATATATTAATTCCAATATGGCGGTCACGGGTTCGATCCCGAGCGACGACGAACTTATTACAAGAATTAAATAAATAAATAAATAAATATTCGCTAGTAATCACGTGGAAGGCAACAGCAAACCACCACGTTCAACATCATATGCGCGCTAGGTTAGTACACATCAGACACACACGGGACTGCACTGGTAGCGCGATTACAAGCGGCTACTATCAGTTACGAATGTAGTCTTGCGTGTGTACACCTGCGTTGCATATAATTATTGCTTAGTATACAACCTATATCTGTACGTCTAAAAATGTGAGAATAGGTTGTCCACCAAACCGAATGGTTGAGGATATAATGATGATGATATATATTAATACGAATCAGGGTTTGTAGCACCATCTTCTAGTATAAATTATATTTTAGTTGTGTTAAATATTGTTTCGTTGCCTGCTTGCGCTGTGCACTAACCGACGAACCTTCTTATCGGGAGGTTGGTGTGCGTGTATGTGTCGTATGAGATGATGTTGCCGCAGGCCGAGGGCACTGCTCTTGGGGATAGCTACTAGCGATGTCTATGTGCATAGTACACGCTAGAGATGCGAGTAAAAAAGGCACGGGTAGCAAAAAGTTGGGCGTTATCGTTTTTCGATCGGGCTGATAAGAATCTTTTTTTTTTTTCTGTAAACTACTCGTTGGTCATGTATAACTGCCAGGGTCATTACGGCACAACGAGTATCGGATTTATTATAATTTGTTTATTAGATTATTTCTGTTAAGGAAGATTAGCATTGTCTGAACCTGTTCTGGACGGTTATCTAAAAGAAGGTGTAGTGGTTCGTCCTTGATTCTTGTTAAGTTTTTACATTGTTTCAAGATGTGCTCCACCGAAGGTAGCACTGCTGCATTACAGAATGGGCAGGAAATCGGTGGAGGGGCTCCCTGGAGGACATGGTTGTGAGATATCGAAGTATGTCCCAGTCTCAACCTATTCTCTTCCATACATGTGAAGTAATGTCGGTTTTTCGTGCGTTGATTGCTGTTTTCGATTCTCTCGCGTTATCAGTTTAATCACAACGCGACTCCGTCGTTCATCATACCAGATAACTCGGTGAGATCGTTCATTGTTCTTTTTCTCTTATCTCTCTACCGTTTATATTTCGATTTATTTCTTCTCCGCGTAATTTTACTCGACCAGTGGTCATTATTATTTTACGTTACTATTATTTATTTAGTTAGCAGCATATTTCATTTCTAGAATTTTTTGTTTTTTTTTTCTTTTTTTGTTTTTTTCTCCTCCTTTTTCTTTTGTTTTGTGCCTCCAATTCTTCTATATTACTGTAGATGAGCGTGTCCAAGGGGGGCCGCACAGCGGCCTCCTCTACTGGGCTTAAGCCCTCTAAAACGGATCTGTCGTTGAATTTAATGGAGGTTGCTGATGCTCCTCCAATACGTAAACCGTCGAGCCCACTATCCCCTGTGGCGTCACTGCCCTCAAAAGACTTGCGATTGTCGCAGTCTAACCCTTCCGAGTCTAATAACAGTTCTTCTGGCAGCGATGAACATAATGGAAATAGGGTTAATAATAATAATGTCAACATTACTCAGAATACACTTCTAAATAATAACATTGTCACTAAGAGTAGCGATATCGTTAATGAAATTTTCGAATCTAATAACAATATCGCCAATAATAATAATAATAATATTTCATCAAACGTCATCAATAAGGATGGAGATAATCCCAATATTAGCGAAAGCAATAGGAGTCCTAATCCTTCTGAGACTTATCCTCAAAACCACCCGGGTCCTTATTCAGTTATAGTCGAGCACACCTCGGCTGATGCTAATATAGGTAATTACCACCCCCTGGCTTTGGCCAAACTTCTTAGTTCCGTTTCTTCTTCTTTTACTGATATTACTCAGCGTGGAAAAAATCGCGTTGCTGTCGTTTTCTCTTCTTCTTCTGCAGCCAACTCTTTCCTTCAAAATCTTAATTTTCTTACTAAGCATAATCTTAAGGCATTTATCCCTGTTACCTCATTATATAGGTTAGACGTGATCTCAGGTATTCATCCTTTCTTCTCTGAAAATGACATTTTAGAGGGCCTAGAATCACCTGATGTCCCAGTAATCTCAGCCAGAAGAATCCTGCGCACTGCCGAAGGCAAGAAGGTTCCAACGAATTCGGTTGAACTTAAGTTCTCCAAAACCGTCCTTCCTAACTTCATTTCCATCTTTAAACTTCGTTTTCCTGTCTCTCCGAGTGTTAAACCTCCAATGCAATGTGCTAAGTGTTTCCTGTTCGGACATATTGCTAGACACTGCCGGAGTTCTTCAGTTGTTTGTTCCCATTGTTCCCAAAAACATTCCGTCTCAGAATGTACTGATCTTCATAACCCCCCGTTATGCCGAAACTGCAAGGGCGCACATTGTTCCAACAACCGTAGTTGTCCGGAATAGACTAAACAAAGGGATATCAAAAAAATAATGTCCTTTGAAAACGTTTCCTTTCAGGAGGCTTCAGTCATTAGAAGCAATTCTTATTCTACACAAGCTTTCTCATATGCCAACCGAGCCGCTATCCCTCCTTCTAAAGCTAGTGTTCCTCTCAATATTTCTGTCCCTAATCCACAACTTCCCCTCAAGACCCCACTTTTCGTAAACAGAGCAAATCAAAAGCGCCTCATAAATCTATTCCTCAATTTCCTCCTCTCCCTTCCAATCAAATTCCGTACCCGTCCAGGGGCTGGGCTCTCACTCAACATAACTCAAACGACAATTCCTCCCATGCTGACTTAAATATAGCCTTACCTTCCACATCCTCGGACGGGATACCGACCAATGCGTCGGGTTCATCCTCATCCGCCGTCAATAACCTATCCGCAGCAATTTTAGAACTGCTTTCTTCCCACAATATAGCTTCCTCTCCTAACTTTGTCACATCTCTTTCTGCATTTCTCTCTAGTAACTTACATTTCTGCTAATTCTTATTTTACTTTCTTCCCTGTTGTATCCCTCTGGATTATTGTTATGTTCTGTTATCGAGCAACCCACAGTATTATAGATATTTCTTCCGCACTTTTTCTCCGCTATGGCACTTTGGTCGGGAGAACCGCTGTGGGATGGCCTAAACCCATCTACGCACAGTGGAGCCTCTCGAGGATAGCCATTGTAAAGCTAATCACAACATTCACTTGGCGGCCCGGTCTACACATACGTTTCCGGGTATTCCAACATGTGCCGGCACCCACAAGAAGCCTACTTGTATCCCCTCTTGGGTAAGGCGATGTGCTGTAGATCTTGTTTTATAGACTAGTGGACTGGTTATAGTAAGTGACTGAATAGTTTGAAGGGAGGCCAGTGAATCTGTGATAATTATGTATTGTTTGTTCTCAGATTTACACCACGCACATGCTTCCAATCCAAAGAGAATTCCGTATAGCTCGGCTTCTAATGCGGAGCTGTCATCATGTAGCCTCACCGCTTCGGCTTCACCTGAGATTACGTAGGCACATGCTGTGGAAGTGGACAGTGTGCCAGCGACATTTGCTTTAGCTCCATCTGTATAAACGTGTGTATCATGTGTGTAAGTTTGTATTTTTTCGATACTTTTCTGGCGAGCTGTATATTGGTCCTCGTTAGATGCACGGTGGATGAAGAGTGATAAGTCTACCATCAATGGGGGGCATTCCCATGGTGATTCTTTTGGGAACAGAAGGAGATCCGGATTGTATTTGATGTTTTTCTCGGTCAAATAATTTAGAATATTAGGTATTGGATCATTTTGAAACCAGTATAGATGATCACGGGAGGTGTAGAAGTCAAATATATAGGATAATGGCGGAATTCCTGATAGCACACGGACACCCTGCGTGGGAGATGTTCGATGCGCCCCAAGGATGGTCCTTAAGGCAGCGTGATGGATTGATTCAAGTGATTTTATGAGCTGCTTACTAGCCGAATAGAACACCTGGCAGCCGTAGGTTAATCTGCTTAGGATAAGTGATCTGTATGCAGATAGAAGTAGTTTTGGATTATTGTTATATTTATGATGTGATAAACATTTTAGGATAGCTATGGTTTTATTACATTTGCGTTTGAGTTCTTTAATATGAAGAGACCATGTCAGATGGGAGTCAAATGTTAGGCCCAAGAATTTAGCTGAGGATGTGACTGGAAGAGGAAATCCATTTAGGGTAAGGGAAAAATCATGGTTTGGGTTTACTCGACGACTTTTCTGGAATTTTACACAAGAAGTTTTATTTAAGGAGAAAGTAAGGCCGTTACTTTCGGTCCGCGAATATAACCTATTGATTGTGGATTGTAGTATGAATTTGGCGTTGAAAGGAAAGTTTGATGCTAAGGATATATTGAGGTCGTCTATAAACAATCGGGATGTTACCGGCGGCTGTATGCAGTCCGCCACATCATTTATGTATAGGATAAAAAGTGTTACACTTAGAGGAGAGCCTTGAGGAATACCATTCTCTATTAGGACAGGAGAGGATACAGTTGAGCCAATTTTTACTTGAATGTGTCCGTTTGACAAATAATTCATTATATAGTTGCCCATATTGCCTTTTATATTGGCGTTCTCCAGCTTTGTAAGCACTTTATTTCGCCATATCCGGTCGAATGCTTTCTCTATGTCAAAAAAGACAGTATAGAGAGCTTGTGACCTCTTTTGGCTTCAAGTATTTGTCTTTTTAGGCTCAGGAGATGTAACATTGGGGATTTTGATTTGCGACCTCCAATTTGTATTGGGGAGAGAACGTTTGAAGATTCTAGGAAAGAGGATAGTCGTCTGTTCACCATTTTTTCCATGATTTTCGAGAGTGAAGATAGTAAGGAGATAGGTCTGTAATTTTGAGGAATGAAGGTTTCTTTATTAGGTTTAAGGATAGGAATAATTAAAGCTGCTTTCCAGGATTTTGGGATGGAGGAAGTTGTCCAAAATTTTGTTGTATACGTCAAGGAGTAGTTGTTTAGCTGGATTAGGTAGGTATCTGATCATGAATGGATGAATGGAATCGGCTCCAGGTGCACTGTTTTTTAGCTTTTTATCGAGCTGGTAATTTAGTTCAGACATTGAAAAAGGATCATTGCATTTTTCTTTTTGATCTGGAGGAAAGGATATTTTTTGCTCCTCTTAGGAAGGAATCGGTGTAGGATGCTGAGGAAGATACTTTAGCGAAATGTTGCGCAAAGGCATCTGCCACTTCTTTGGTGTCTGTGAGCAGGACATTGTTAATGAGTAAGGAAGGGGTAGTTGGAGGACGATGGTTACCACACAACGACTTGATTCTCCTCCAAACCACCGTCGCAGGCATATCTTTTGAGATAGATGATAGAAATGCTGTCCAGCACTCCTGTTTTCTCATTTTGATGAGTAGCCTGGCTCGAGCTCTAAATCTTCTGAATTCAATCAGGTCTGTAAGCGACTTCGTTGTTTTATACTTCCTTAATGCTCGTTTCCGTTGTGCGATCGCCATTTTGATTTCGGGACACCACCATGGTACTCGCTTTTTCCGAGGAGCTGTTGTTGTTTTCGGTATTGTTGCTGTCGCTGCTTCATTCATCGCCTTGATGAGAATTTTCAGATTTTCCTCTACCGATTCCGTTTGAATTTTAGGGACAGTAACCTTTGTTTTGTAACCATTCCAATCTGCTTTATGGAATGCAAATTTTTTTGTTACCTGGGCTGAGTGCAATTTTTGCGGCTGGTGGGGAAAGTGTATGAAAATAGGGAAATGGTCACTTGAACACAGATCACCATGTACATCTATGTTCAAGTGAGGAAATAGTGAAGCGGATGCAAATGCTAAATCCATTATTGAAAAAGTGTTATGAGTTGTATTGAAATGTGTATGTGATGGAGGAGGGAGGAGTACCAGGTCACTATTAAGGATGCGATTTTAAATCATATTTCCTCGTCTATTTGGCTGTGTTGAACCCCACTCAGAAGAGTGGGCATTGAAATCTCCCAGTAATAACACTGGGTCCAGCAGTTGAAATAGTAATGTATCAAAGTCTATTTTGGTTTTGTTTGTAGCGGGTGGGAAGAATCTTGATGTATCCGTTATTAGTTAAATGTGATTATAATTTTATTTTGATGCTACGGTCGGATATGTAGAGTGAAGCGGTTTAAGACGTGTTAATTTTACCGTCGTTTTTTTTTATAGTTCCGATAAAATATATACGAAGTTCCATTTTGCGATCCTGATGAATGTGTACTAAAGAAAATAAAAAGAAAAGCAAAAGTATTTCGATGTAACTAAGAAAAAGAAAAAATGGTGCAGAGCCGAACTCCACTAGTGCCCGTGAAAGAAAAAAAAAACATCGGTTTATAACATTAGCTTGAACATTTGAACATAGGACCGAAAATATCTGGTTTATATTTTTTTTTCTTTTTTTCGGCTTAGCCTTCGCCACTTGGCCAGTTTTTTCTTTTACTTAACCTTATTATATAGGGTATTCTATAGAACTTTCTTATTTATTATTTCTATATTGTGGTATTTTATAAATTTATACACTGATACGGTTAAATTGGACGTTGGATCTGCCACTACCCGTGTTCCTGAAACCGGAAAGGTATGCAGCTCTGATAGGATTTCTATTCTAAGTTTGTCCCTATTCTGCTCGTAAACTTTACATTGCCAAATAAAGTGATCTATTGTACCCTCTGTTCTACAACTACTGCATGTACTGTCATTGATAATATTAATTTTTGCCAAGTGAACGGGGGTTTTGTTGTGTCCTGTTCTCAATCTCGTTTAAAGTCTCTTCCAAAGTTATTCGCTCCTTTAAACCAAGGGACCACCATTGGGACATACTTTTGTATTCTTGAATAATCTCTCCCTTTCGGATTACTACTCTGTTGGTACTCGACGTTCCACTCCCTGTTATAATGTATTCTCTAATTACCAGTAAAAAATCCTACCAATTTAATTTTTGGATAATTGTTCTACCTACTGCGATTCTTGATATTCCGTCTACTATTTCATTTCCTTTAATACCGCAGTGCGACGGAATCCACTTTAGCACTACTTCCGTGCCTGCCTGTTGTAAATTAAATACTTGTCTTTTTATAAGACATTCGATACTCGACTTTTTTTTCCAAATTCCGTGTGAAAGTTTATGCAATACGGCTAGAGAGTCTGTTAGAATTAATATTTTTCGACCGACAAACTTTTTAGAATATATTCTAGGCTTTTTAATACAGCAAATAATTCCACCGTAAAAGAAGATCCAGCATATATCAACGGAAAAATTTAAAAAAACTCCCGGCTGCGATAATAAAAAGTTGCTGTGTATCTATTTTGCCCCAGATCAAACGATCGATCGGTGTAGAGGATTTTGTAATCATTGAACCGAGATTTTAATACATGTCATTCATTATCAAACGGTTGTGATTTGGAATTGGTCGATTAGTTTTGACAAATTCTTTAGTATCTAATTCAATTTATGGGCAGCAAAGCGATTCGTGAAAATCCATCCAATACGTCGCCGGTTTAATGTTTTCGTAGATCATTAATTCAGAGTAGTTGTTGAAACTAGTAAGTATTAGAGAAGTTGTGGTAAACCTCAAGTAATCCCGATTTTTTAGGCGTTTATTTATTGGATTAAATTGATATTCTTTATTTTTTATGTAAAATTTGTCCGTATAATGTTTAAGAAGAAATTTAACCGGAGGTTCTGCGCATTCAGCATTGACTACGTGAACCGGTGTACATTTCATAGACCCTAGGCAATAGGCTCTGTTTTGAATAATTTGTAGGTTTTTAATTTTTGTATTGTTTAAATTTTATATTGGAGCTGCGTATTCTATGTAGGTCCGTATTATTGCTTTGTACACTGTTAGGAGCGAATATGGATGAGCCCCCCATTTGCTACCCAATTCATCTTTCCAGGACAATTTTGAGTCTAGCTTGATTCCTAAATACTTGGTTTAATTTTTGAATGCCACAGTTTTATTGCCTATTCTTATTAACGGATATGACCGTATGACCTACCTGGTCACTATTAGCCCTTCCGTTTTTTCGATATTAATCTGGATGTATATCGCCAAGTCATCTGCATACTGAATGATTTTGATATTTCGTCCTTGGATTTTTTTCTATATCCTTTGTATATAGCGCGTATAGACATGGACTGAGTAGACTCCCTTGAGGTAATTCTCTTCCCGAGGTTACCGACTCGTAGGTCCTTCCTAGAACAATCAATTTTCTATTATGTAAATAACTGTGTATCCAGCAAACAATTTTTTTAGAAATTCCTAGCTTAATGAGTATTTCGGTTAGGGTATTGAGAGATGCACACTATCACATTCCTATTTGAGATCGATAAACACAATAATGGAATATTGAAGGTTGTTTATTAAGACTGTTAGAGCATCCCTGGTCTCAAGGATTTTTTAAACCCGTATTGGATCTTGGATAACATTCTGAAGAAGCGGTTGGCCCACCATTCTATTCTGTATTTTATAATATTTTCCATCGTTTTACTTATACATGAGAGTAAGGATATGGGCCTGAATAAATTATGATCACTTTTGTTTTTACCGGGTTTCAAGATCAGATAATTGTAACATTCTTTCCAAGTATCTGGCATATATTCTGTGTCTAGTGGTTTATTAAAAGACCTTAATAACATATTCTTTACTTCGACTGGAGGCGTCTGGACAGCTCTAAAGGGTATTCCATCTGCCCATGCAGAGGAATTTTTCTGATGATCTGGACTTTTAATTAATTCTGACCATGTAATTTCTCTATCTAGCCAGTTCACAAATTTATCCGACGCCTCTAACAGAGATCTTTGATGTAGAGGTTCGACGGGAGTTTCAAGCTTACGAACAAATTTTGAAGTCCAATCTGATATATTATTTTGGTGATTATATACTAGACGAGGGTGGTTAAAAAACTTACTTTAATGCCACACATCTTTTGCGCTGAAGTTGGTGTTTATTTTATTGCAATAGTATTTCCAGGTTAATTTCTTTTTTTCTTTAATGATTTTATTTAATCTAGCCTGTTGTTCTTTAAATTTTAAGTAGTTTCCCATATTTGTGTATTTCTTGAAGGTTTTCAGACGTAATCGTCTTAACGCTATTGCTTTGTTACTGTCTACATCCCACCAGGGTGGACTTGCGTTATACAATGCTTCTTTATTTGTTGGGGATATGGCATCGTCAATGCCTTTATTGATTATTTCGCCACCAATAATATTATGTTGATAAGCTGTATCTGAGGCATAAAATTTCTCCTCATTAATACCATTAAAGTTTGATATTACATTCGATTTATAAGTTCAGACTATTTTGTTCGGTAATTGGCCGAGCAAAACGTGTCCTATGGATTGTACTGACTATAAACATTGAGTATTGATTTATTAATTTTAATAGCTCTGTGCCTTCAAAATTTATTTTAACACATCCCCAATCTGGTTTATAAAAACATGTATAAATATATATGTATATGTGATTTGACCAACGTAATACCGTTGAACGGGTAGGAAAATACAAGTATCTAGGTTCTTCGGAAGATAATGACCCTGACATTGAAGTAAGAACGCGCATCGAGATAGCCCGGGATGTATTGATGAAGACAAAGAATGTACTTTGCGACATAAGATTAAATCTGTTAATCAAGAAGAAGGTGCTAAAATGTTATATATGGTCCGTACTCTTATATGGGTGCGAGATGTGGACAATAAAAGTGCATATGGAATAGCTTATTTTATCGTTTGAAAATATCGTCAGATTTGGAAGATACCATGGACTAAAAAAATGAAAGATGCGATGGTGTTTCAATTGATGAAAAACCACAGAAGTAATTTCTTTGGACGTTTCATGAGAGGACCAACATATCACCTTCTGCACACCATTATGATGAGTGCGATAGAAGGGAAAAGGGGACGAGGAAGAAGAAGGATTTCTTGGCTCCAAAATATTAAGAAGCGGACTGGAGTTACAAAAGTAGGAGAATTGTTCCAGATCGCAAGAAATAGAGACGCGTTTCGTCAAATGGTTGAATCCATAAAAAGTGGTTAAGCTATACCCGAATCGGGTTGCACGATGAAGAAGAAGAATGCTCGGGGAAGTGGCAGTAGTGAGGCTAGGCTTGTTCAAATCAAATATCAAATATTTTTATTCTAAAATTCCACACGTGCACAAAATAGCGCGAGCAGTGGAGTACAACAGATACGCACGAGAAGAGAATATTTTTAAAAAAAGTAAAAAGAAGGTTTTACGTAAACTTGTAAACTTAAAATTATAATATTCTTAAATACTTTTAACTTATCAAATAAAAAGAAACAAATTGTAAGTAAACAAATGAAAATAACTTTAAAAATAACTCTGCAAAAATATTAAACAGCCACATATACCTCCCATTCATTGGATCCTCGCATTCTACATTTCAAACATACATTCAGCCAATATCCCCCATCATTTGTTAAGTTATAATGTGCTCATTACATGGAAAAAACAAAAAATATAAATAAATAAATATTATTAATTAATTATAATGTAATGAGAGGGTAGTAAATGCTTGAGTGCGTGGGAACCTGTCGCTGACTGGGGAGAGACGGATTGATGTAGAGATCATGCCAGAGAAGGGATGCGTGCGATGATTGATCAGGTGAAGGATTAGTTGAGGAGACAATTCCGAAAGAAAAGAGATCGGTAAATGCCGAAAAATCAGAGGAGAGATTCAGTTCCGATTTGACCGAAGTTATAGTTAGTTCTCGAATTTTTTTTGTTTCGAAAGAAAAAAGGTCAGCGAGACTGCAAATCGAGTCGTTCAAACGAATAGCGATCCGAACAAAAAATACTAAAGAAAACGGTTCACCAGTGTGCCCGAGAAAACCAGATTAGTCGTCAAAGTTCGATTCAACGGTTATAAAAATCCGTTTGGTCTCAACTTAATCAATGCGTTTCCTCTTCGTCGACATCAAGAAGCATCATCGTACGTCGGCCTCCCAAAGGAGCATCTACCGTCGTCCATCGAACAACCGAGCCAAAGTGATACATACCATATTTTGTTTAATTTAATTTTATTATAATTATATGTATATATCGCGCTACCTACCCGTTGTTTTTCTAGCCTATATTGAAAGATTCCTGTAAAAATTGGGCTAAATAAATACTAAATCCTTACCAAATCTATGAAAATAATTTTAATAACAAAAATAATTAGAATTTAAATTAAAAATGAAAAATCTTAACTTCTACTAAAACGAAATTATTTACAAAATTTTAATTCCACGAGACTAAAAGGTGACATCCCCGAGGACAAAATATAAAACGCCCTAATCGCGTTACAAAGTACATCGGAGTAATTAACGATAAAATTATTATTGAAGCCGACGAAATCATTAATATTATGTATCGTTTTCGGAAATTATATTGGGGTAAAAAAAAAAAGAAAGGTCATGAATCAGAAGACGTATGAAAATGATAACATAGTTAGTAAAGTGGGAAGTAAATTGAAATGAAATATGGCTTAGAAAACAAAAAAAGAGCTTTCTGAGAGACCAGAGAGAAAATAAAGAGAATAGCGTGTAAAATAGGATTATTTAATTAATTTCAATCTAACCATTTGTTATAAAGTAAGTTTTGATAGAATAATTATAAAGAATCGCGCGAGAAATGAAGGATGGGTATGGCAGTAAAGTAAGAAAAAGGAAAATATTGATATCGGATAAAGCATTTGCTGATGATATTAAGGAATTTTGAAATTAAGAGTTGCTTCGCGAGATACCGCGATGAAAGGAATAAATGAGCAAATCTGTGGCAAAAAAAAAAAATATATATAATAGGAATTTATAGGTAAAAAAGCAGTTTTCATTAAAAGTTAATATTGAACAATGTTGTAGTAAGACAGGCATCCTGTAGTAATTCACAAAAGATTAGTCTAGTAGCGATATAGAAAGAAGAGTACCGAATCACGCGAATCTAAAATAATACTATCTCGCATACGTCAAATTAAAAACAGCAATGACGTAATACCATCAGTTTGGTTTTCGTGCCGTACATTCCACTATACAGCAGTACCATAGACTAGTCGATGCAATTTCCTCAACGCGAGAGAAAAAGGAAATATGTTCTTCGGTTTTTTTGGACGTTGCTCCCAGGCGTTCCCTGGACTACTTTTCAGCAATTTCTTCCGTCTGATAAATATGCTACTTCAATCATATCTGACCGAAAGAACATTTGTTGTCAGGATCAATGATTCCTTTTCGGAAGAGCCAAACATTTTATCATCAGTATCGAACGGTAGCCTATTAGGACTACCCCTATTATATTCTATCTACACATCCGATCTACCAGTTTGTAATACCAGCAACATTCGCTGATAACAGAGTCTTTATTGCACCAAGTAAGGATGCCACGCACGCAAATATTTCCATTCAGAACCATTTAAACCGAATAGTCAGATGGGCAAAATAATGGAGAACACAGTTTTTAATACAGATAAGTGCCATTACATTCTCACAAATCGAACAACTGAATGTTCAACGATAAACCTTAATAATAAAGAGTAATTCCACAAGTTCATCTCGTAAGGTGTCCCGGAAGGTGCCTGGACCGAAGGCTTACATGGTACTCTCATGTGGCACAAACTCGGCAGGCCGTTACTGCCCGCACTAGGCTAGTGCATCTACTATTGGGACACAGGTCGGCATTTAAACACGATAATAAGACGTATTTATTTAACCATGATTGCTCCGACTTTATGGTTTACAATTACTGTATGGTTCCACTCGTAGAAGCAATCTTAACAGAATTCAGCAGCAGCAGTCATATTTCGTACAATTATGTCTGCACCGTTTTACGCATATCCAACGCAACATTACGTAATGATTTAAATGTTCGACTTATGGGTTCACCAGTATCAAAAATTGTTCGATAAATTTCAACATAGCAGCAATCCGAACATCAACAGAATGTATTCCTCTGGACTTTCAGATAATCCGCCTAGACGGCTGAGAAGGACACTGCCGGGACGGTCTCCCGATTACCTAACATTTGAAAAAGTTCACACACCATGTAACATTTTTTCCAACATATCAATTCATTGTTTTCAGTTATTATATCTATATAGTTATTTATTACCGTATTTACAGAGTTCTTGTATCATAATTTACTGTCTCATTGGAGACACTAATTTAATATTAAATTTAAGTTAAGATCACCGTTGTTTATGGTAATATTACTGGTATAATAAAATTTAAAAAAGAAAAACGAAAAAAAAATATTTACCTGTATTTAAAAATTATAATTCTATTTGGTGGAATTAATAATAAATTACCACTTTTTTTTTAGACGAAACTCGTTCATCAAATTACCATTCGTTTCATTTACACGGATACTCTTTCAGAATTATTAAGATGGGCGGTAGGAAAGAAATTGAAGAAAATCCAGAAGGATTTTATAGAAACGTGATTATTCCTGGCTATTCATTATATCCCACAAAAGATAGTGTAACTATCCCAGAAACTGGTTATGCAATCTTACGGTTTCAAGCTTCAAATCCGGGTTTGTAAATATTATTTTAGATTTAACCTCCTAAGAAATACCTCTTTGCTCTGCTAGAAGTATACAATTTATTTCATTACTAGCGCAAAGAATACTTCGTCCATTTCTATCTGTTGTGTGCGGCTGATATACCTGTTAGCGCCAAAGTCACCTCCTTCGCTGATGATACAGTAATTGTATGCATCGATTCAAACACCACTGGTGTAAATAGATCATTTCAAAGAGTAATCAACCAACATTCAACTATAGTTAGCACTATCACTAATTCACTTTATCGTGAAAGGACTCGATAATATTAGTAATTTAATTACGAATCACAACGTTACTTCAGCCAAAGTTGGTATTAAATATCATGCGTTTTATCGAAAACACGAGATAATATTAATTATTTTTATTATTAATAATACGGCTTCATCAGTCCTTCCCCATCCAACGCTGGACATAGGGCTTCTCCGCTCGATACCAGTTCACTCAATCTTAAGCCATCATCCGCTACAATTTTTATTTCATCCCTACATTGCTGATCCTCTTTTTTTTTTTCTTGTAATCTAAAGGTAAGCATTCTGTGTCATTTTTGACTTTGCTCCGCAAATATGATCCGCATAATCAAGTTATAATTTTTTCATTTGTGTATATATCCGTTATAATTTCTTCTTGGAGTTTATTTAACATGTACAAATATCTTCTTTGCTAAGTTTCTTAAAATCATAATATTTCTTACTCATAGAAGAAATATTTAAAGAAAAGATAAATAAAAGTGCGATTCGAATGAACTCGAGTATCAGTAACAATGAATATTATTCTGGAATAACCGAAATAAAACAAATATAAACAAGTAATAAATCGGATGTGTAACAATATGCACGAGTAAACATATCCGTTCGATCAAGTATAACAATCGAAATTTTATACCTTCTGATTTTAAACGGTAAATTATTATTTTCGATTAAACAACATTCGCCAATTAAATTAAAGTCAATACTCCAGTACATTAAAGTCACGCATCGTTAAAATAATTAGTCTTTTCAAAATTCACTATCGAAACTCGATTGAATAGATTGCAAAATAGCCATAAATGGGAAAATCCATTTCAAATTTTTTCTTTGCAAGAAATATTTACATTTTATTACGCATTTGCTACATGTAACATACTATAGTAGCAATTAAACTGCCGGACTTATTGTAAGAAGCAAACAATGAATACAATAAAAAAACGAATTTGCAAAGAAAATATTTGTCCGAAGAAAATATCGTATAAATTAA
This sequence comes from Icerya purchasi, assembly GCA_039619475.1. Classification (NCBI taxonomy): domain Eukaryota; kingdom Metazoa; phylum Arthropoda; class Insecta; order Hemiptera; family Monophlebidae; genus Icerya; species Icerya purchasi. Next base: position 547,215,177 of record CM077115.1, read on the forward strand.
TAATGTTTCTTAAGCATTAGGCAACCTACATAACGATTCATTATAAAATAAGATAATTCGATTAAACAGAACATATTTAAATAAACTCATAATCTTTTCAATATGAACACGACAAAAAAGTGTGCAGTATTTAGCATTTGGATACATGGAATATATTAACGACTATAAAAGCCTCCTCAAAATGAAAGATACAGAGACCACATATATTAACACCTAGATACTTTTTTTATTACGTTTACGGACATAATTAAATTTAAAGATAATTCTGTTTTCAATAATTTGTAGTAGTACGTTCCTTCGTCAAAAGCGGTTTTATATTTTTTTCTTTTTAATATTCGTATAGGTTTGTGGCTAGCACACTGCCATATCAGCGCTCACATTTACTACGGAATGAAAGCTGTAATACAAGTTGGAAAACGGTACGAATTCGATGTTCCCCCAAACGGATTTCCTACGTGCGGAAATTTTATTCCAGAAGTGAACTGGCCGTAAATTATTATTTTTGGATAATAATAATATTGTAAATACTCGAATAAACGACTATTAAGGAAATAGTATTTTTATAAATTAGCCGAAATATTAGAAAATCTGTTTATAAATTTTTAATTCGTTTTTTTTTATATTTTGTTTTATTAAGCGACCGATAAATCAATGTTCCTAATTTCTGTAAAAATGTTCTCGACCAACCTCGTCAGCGTTATCGTATTGTTAGTGCTATTTTATCTTGTTCTTTTATTTTCTTCTATGGGTTTGTCAGCGGGGACATTTGCCCGAAAAATGGCAAGGTGTAGAAAATAAATTTATATTCTTATGCGTTTACGGACAGAGGATAAAAATAATTCAAGAGCAGAAATAACAGAAGGAGAAGGAAATGAGAGAATACAAGAAGCACCAATAAGGGGAGTAAGGATATCAAGTTTTGGCAGAGAAGAATAGAAGGACGGTTGCTTAATAGAGAAGGTCCAACATATTCAAACAAAGTATGATCAGCGTGACAAGGAAAGTATATGGAAGGGGATAAAAAGAACAAAATGGAGTAGATGCAGATGAAAATCGAAAAAATTATGCAAGATGGAGACTACTAGGCATGGGTAACTTCGGACACAGTTATATCCTCGGAAATACATCTATGGTCGGATACAGTCGGATATACATATATCCGACGACATGATTTAATATATCTCAACTCCGAAAGAGCAAATGTTGTCGTTCCGGACGCAGTTGAATTCATCTCTGAGTAGATAGGAAAGCTATGTTCAAGGAGAATATCCAATCAGGAACGAGTATTTGGTCACCACACCTCCTTTTACTCAACTGATCAAAAGTCGATACTTAAACATATGACCATACCCTTTTCACATCAAACCCTTCAGTAAGCGCTCAACATTGCACCGCCATGTTCTATTCCAATTACATCCTTCTGTTTGCTGCATCTTCACTGTTACAAACTAATTACCAAATATCTCAATATCCACCACACCTCAAATTAATCACCCGCTTTTCCTGCAGATACTAGTACAGGAATACCCTCACTCAGTAAAGCACTTGTCCGGTATAGAGATTAAGAGAAGTCTTTAACAAGACAATTGTAATTTTTGCTAACCAGTTGTTTGCTGTATTTAGATGTTTGCATGTGTGTTAATGATACATTTATGATTGCCTGACCGATGTAGTAATTTGCTAACCGATACTAGTTAGTTATGAATGTATACACTTTGAGAATATGTTTTATTGTTGACCAGCTACCTTTAAACTTTTCTAACTGTGCGTATGCTTTGGGGATGTGCTTTATTATATCTGTGATTAGCCAATGCTAATAATATAACGTGCTAACCCAATATTACCATGCCTTTCATATTTGTTCTAACGAATATGTCTCTGAGAATGGATTTGATATTTACGAAGCTATTCTAAATTAGACTAACTTTTGTTAACAATACGTATTTGTGTGTGTACAATATCGCATTTGGCCTAGTGGCCAGAACGCTTGACTTCTGATGCGGAGGTCTCGGGTTCGATACCGGGCGACGACAAAAATATGCGGCACTATTTAGTACACCAGCAGCTTAGACACACTTAGGAAACTGCATTTGTATATCGATAAATCAAGCGGCTATAGTCAGTTCCAAATGTAGTCGTGCGTATTAGCGTCGCATAGAAATATTCAGCCGGCGAATAATCAACGTGAGTAAAGGCCAGTCGTCTTGGTTCGCCTCGCCCACTGATAAGCTTTCTATCATTGGTCGGCAGCACGGAAGCTAGGTTGCGCTCCTACTTGCGTGCTTATTTATTGCGCGGCTATCTATCCTCTAATTCTGCTCCGAATTAGGAGATAATCTCATACTCGAAATCGAGAATAGACGACGACGACAATTTCATGCATACTTCATGTATGTTTTAAGCATCTGCTATGTTTATGTGATTTAAAAGGTGCATTGATGTACGTTTGACCAAAAAATAAGCACTGAACTAAAGTTTCGTGAGGGAGAATGTTGCAGCTTCTAGAATTTGGAGGTATTTCACATATATCCAACTAAAATAACTGGAGTACTAACCTTTTTTTGGCCGTTTACTCTTATTCTGGGCTATTTGTTTCTAGTGCGATGCTTTGCATACGAGTATTCAGAGCAGATGATTAATAAAAAACTGATTAGTTCACTAACCTGTGTATTACTGTTCGACTGTCTCAATTACTACAAAGGCTGTGTTTGATACTTAATAGAGTTACTTTACTAACGTGTGTTGAGTCTACTATTTAATTATGCATGGCTCTATAACATTTTCAATGTATGAAGAGTCAGAACTTATCATTACAATAACATGTGTGGAGCTGATATGCTCACATATGTGTGATGCACTATATATGTATGTGTGTATATACTGTAATGATATGTATGTAATATACCAATGATGATTATTTTAATGTGTGTGTATGTGCATGCGTGAGAATTTATGCACTTTTTAATGTAATGAAACAAAGTTTACCTCCCAAAATTACCAATCATAACAGATTCCATGCAGCCTTAGTAATACACAGCTGTTTAGTGTTAAAATTAGAAAATCAAGCTGATTGTAGGCATTTAGATGTTGTTGAGCCAGCCGTGTCTGTTGCGTAAAAGATTAATGTATAACAACAACATATACGCTGCGTGTTTGTGTCCAGCGTGTACGCCCTGCTTTTCCCATATCCTAAAAGAACACCGATATTGTCCAGGAGGTCTGGTGAGAACACTAAGTTGTATTTACTCTTTAGCATGTTTTGCGATAACTGGAAACTACTATCCCACTTCTCCCTCAGGTATTGTTGAATGACTTTGATCTTGTAATAGGATTCTAGTATGGTAGACGATTTTCTCGAAAATGTCGCACCCGGTTTGCCATATTCGTAATAATGCACTACGTTGCATGATAAAGTTACGTTATGTATCATGTTGTAACCGGTGAAGGATGCCAATCTAACACTCCACTCCTGTCGTTCATCCAGCGACAATGGGGGGAAATATCGATGAACTTAGCTTAGATGACTGGACAGTCAAAACTGAAATAGACACCACATGTTGGTAACAGTTTGTTGATTGTAGCGACTATAGCTGGACTCGGTATTCATAGATAATTTACTCAAGTCCTGGTAAAATCCTCAATAAAAATCTTAAACTCCCTGCTGATAGCGCTGAATGTAAAATCGATCAGCTCGCGCTGGGGTAGGATATTACCGAAGCTATCGAAATACTTGACCAGGTCCTTCCGCCTGGGTGTACGCTGTCCAGTGCGTTCCCCGTCTGCGTCTAGAGTTTAGATTGATACTGGCGACCTCTACATCTTGGCTTGTCTGGCAGACTCAGACTATCTCTGTCAAAGACTCCTGGAAAATACGGCACGCATAAACGTCGGGCGTACTTTTCAATGTCCACGTTATGTAGCGGTCGATCCTTCAGAACCTGGCTAACAACGAAAACCCGTTTTCCCTCACGACCGCGATGTTATGTAAAGTCCTAACCCGCTTTTGTACGGGCGCAGGTAGGCTTCTGTAGCGATCTGTTTATTTATTGCAGCGCTGCTGCCCGCTCGAAAACTTCGACTGGCATCGTTCACGTTATTGATGCAGTGAAAATTTAGTGAAAATTTAGTGAAAATAATGAAAAATAACGAGTATGTTCTACATCAGTGAGAATATGAATGAATGAAATGTAAAAAATAATAAATAGACTGAAATAATAAACATACTTTCGAATGTGCAATGTTAATTTTTAGAAATAATAAAAAAATGTGCGAATAAGTAAATATTAAATAATGCATGTTTGAGAGTATAAATTTTTGAAGAATTTACTGATATTTTGAAAAATAAAAGGTTCAATAAAATATAAAAATACTAAATAGGTCGAAAATATTTTTTTATGTACTTACAAGATTTTCCTTAGCTGCTTATAGTTCACACGATTTGGTATTTTATCCGTAAGCTTTCTCTTACTAAAAATAAATATAACAAATCCTTATACAATTAGAGAATTGGGGAATAGATGATAGTCGCACGGTGCCAAATCTGGCGAATAGGGTGGATGTGGAAGTAATTCGAACCTTAATTCGTTGATTTTTGCCGTCGCGACCACAGAGGTGTGAGCGGGCGCATTGTCTTGATGGAAAAGGACTTTCTTCTTCGCCAAATGTGAACGTTTTTTTTTTTTTTATTTCTTCGCTTAAACATTGAAGCAGAGCCGCGTAATATGCTCCGTTTATTGTTTTACCTTTTTTCAAGATAGTCGATGAAGATTATTCCACGTGCATCCCAGAAAACCGTCGCCATGACTTTGTTGAAGGATAAAAATAACCTTTGCCTTTTTCGGAGCCGCTTGACCTTTCTCAGTCCATTGGTTAGAGAGACTCTTCTTCAGGCTCTGGAGTATAGTAGTAAAGTCAAGTTTCATCAATAGTGATGAATCGACACAAAAATTCGGCTGTACTGCGATTAAAGTACTAAAGGTTTTGAGCTGAAATGTCTTTTCGACGCTGTTTTTGCTCAGGTGTGAGCGAAAACGCGGCACCCATCTTGCGCAGAGCTTGTTCATGCCCAAAACTACGTGTAAAATATGGTACACTCGTTCAGACGATATGCCTACACCTTCAACTAATTAATTTTGATGCGCCGATCCTCCAGCACCATTCTGTATATTTTTTCGACTATTTCTCTGGCGTAGTTGCTTCTATCGGGCGTCCACTGCGTGGTTCATCTTCTGTGCTCATACAACCCATCTTAAATTCTGCAACCCAGCGTTTAACGGTGCTTTTTGAAGGAGAAGACTGCTTTAAAATCGAGCACAGTTTGTATATCTGTGTTGCATTTAAACCTTTTAAGAATAAAACGATATTTAATCACAGCTCGTAATTCGTTTTTTTCCACTTTTTACGTAACACACGACTTCTTCTCTACTTGAAACTGCCGTAAAACTGGTAATACATTTTCACAAACAAGCTGAAACTTGTTCAGTGACGCTGTAAAGGATGGAACTGCGCAACACTTCAATGAATTAACCCTAGCAGCGCTATTTCTCGGCGAGGCTCGGAACTTTTCAAACCAGCCTCGTATACTATGAATCAGATTTGCTCTGAATGTTAATGTAAAGTATAGAAAAAGTTGCACTTAATAGAGCATAATTTAACATTAGACGGTTGAATAACAGAAAGTGGGAGAAAATTATTTTGCGAAATTCATGGTACGGACAGTTGTTTAAGCAAATTAAAAGTGAAATAATAATTCCTACCGAAATATAAAAGGTCACGTTGTTGATCGTGAATATATTCAAACGACTGTTGCATGTACTTTGCAGATAACGATAAATTATCATTAACAGTTATGTAAATAATAGGGAACTCTATAAAAAATTACGTTATTAATATTGTTTCATAAAATGAACTTCAGTATTATTAATCTACTTGCATTGTGGTACAATAGACGTTTTTGATCGCGTAAAATGGCATCATTTCATTGTACTTTTAAATTATTAATTATATTATTTATTGTACCAGTATTCCCCGCAAAGACTGCTCAGTTTGCTCCAGTTATATACGGTAATATTTTATTATAGTTTTCATTTTAAAATGAAAGTAAAATTTATAATTTAAATTTTTAAAACGCCTCAGATGTATATTTTCCATCAATGAAAACTTTATCGCATCAAATGCGAATTCATTTATCATCCTGTTCTTTTTTCTTATCTAGAAAAGTCGTATTACAGTTATTTTTATAGATTCTTTAGCTTGATTACTGCAGAGGACTTATTCGTTAGCAAAATCTTGCATCTTTTTTATTATCTCTTCAGAGATAGGAAAATCAAATTAGTAGATTTTATCTTTTCTTCAGCCTTCTGGAACTCTAATATTTACTGCAAAGGTGTTTTCTTATACTTCTAAATGAAACAGGTTTTTTTTCGTAAACTGCGAATTGTATTTTTCCCGCGTATATTTATCCGTTAGGCCTTTAATTTGATATCTTTCTTCTAAATATGGAAAACTTAATTAAAAATTATAACATAAAAGTAGATATAAGATAGATGGACGATACTTTAAAATTATTTTTGATGAAAACAATAGTAATACGGAATATGACATTTTAAATGATTTCAATAAAATACATAAAAACATACAATGTACTATGGAAAAAGAAGAAAACAATAAAATAAACTTAAACAAATAATTAACTCGGGTTAATTTGCTTCAAATTGAAAAGGAGTAAAGGGAACACTTTGAGGTGGAAATCTACGTCTTTCTTATTATTGTCTTTCTTTAGTTTCTTCCTGTTGTAAATAAAATAATAATAATAAAAAAATATATATATATCCGAATAAGTAAAGTTCAAATCTAAAAAAAAAAAAAAAAAAAAAAAAAAAACCGGAATAATTATACTCGAATAGTTTTCACACGATGTATTCGAAAGTAGTCAATCTCGAAAATAATTTGTAAAGACCTTCGATGCGCGCTGGGTCACAAAACCAAATACCGATACGGAGAAACAAAGAAAACTAACGAAAACAACGAACAAATATTACCAATACCAATTTAATATACAAAGAAGAAAACGGAAACCTATTAACACCTGTATACAGATCTACGCGACCAAAACACGCACAAAGTCCGTCGCTAGAATCTCACACGCGCAGCATTCGCAACTACTACCTGTAGTAGACTTACTCAAACAAATAAATCGCCATGCCCTCTAAACAAAGACCGACGCCATCCCTTAGAAAATAACCGTTCGTTTATAGGGGCGCTAGTGCGTGGACGCATTTAATATATAAAATAATACGAAACCATAGGCGTACCCAGGGGGGAGATTTGGGGGGTTCAAACCCCTCCGGAACTGGATTTTTAAGTTGCTGTATTGCCGCTTTATGGTCGTAAGATTTCTTAGTACCAGGCATTCTGGCAGTACAACTAACTATGTATTAGTGTAAATTATTCTTAAAATGAAAACAAACAGAAGTAATCCTAACCCTTTCAAATTTAGAACTATTGTACAAGAGATTATTAATAAAATATAATTAGTAATATCATTTTTTTTATTAATTGTTTTTTTTTTTAATTGATTGACCCCACCACCACCTCCTAGAAAAAACTGGGCTGGGTACGCCTACGTACGAAACATATTAACATATAAAAATAAAGATATAAAAAAATGAAAAAATTTTATCGACAACATCTTGCCTACTATCGTTTTTACCTCAATCATACAGTTACCAGAGTGATCTTAAATATGTTTTCATTGAATGTTCTATTTCAGCGGTTGCTCTTTGTTCCTGCTCCTTATTACACCGTTCATACCTCCTATCGCTCTATTTGTTTCCCAGTCGCCATTTCCGTTATTAGTTCTTCGGTTTTAACATATCTGATCAAATTAAAACCTAAGTGACTACCGCTCGACCTTATTATTTTTGAGCAAAGTTCTTAGACGGCAACGTGTATTAAAAAAAATAAATAAATAAATAAATAAAAAAAATGGAAAAAAGTCTCTTTAGTTTATATAATTTAATTTAAATAGAATATCGCCGAATGTTAGCTTTTGTTTAGATTGCAGCGCTGAAATTCGGATAAAATTTCTGCATTATTTATCTGGCAAGTTCTTTCTTCACGTTTTGGATAGAGTTAATTTTTCGATGATGTGTGTATGGTATTTATAATTCTTGCTGAACTATTAGAAAATTTCTTGAATTGATTTAGATTTTTCATGGAATAGTTGTCATCCTTTTCTGATATTTCATATAATTCTGCGATAAAAAAATTCCGGAGGAAAATTAATGAATAAACGAATATTTCACTTTATACATTTTTTTAAAATTATTCAGTGTATTTCATTATGATACTATATACTAAAATTTTAAATGTATCAAAAAGGTCGGAAATTTTTTTTATACATATTTCTTACTGCCACGATTGCTATCAAAATTAAACGTACAGACACACAGAGCATCTGATATATTAACTGGTTGATTAAACAGACAACTATTTGTGAATTTAAAAAATCTATAATCATGTGAGAATAGTTTTATTTTCTGAAAGGATAAAATTAAAACATACTTCTAGACAGCGCTATCGAAAATGAAATGCAAGATTTAACGAAATATTTACAACCGAATGATATATTATCCGGAAAATACGATTTCACCGATCCAACCGAACATCAATGCGCCCGCAATTGTGATTTCTATCCAGAAAGTCGATTATGTTACTACAAATTCACACTAGAACAGTATCACGTAATGGGTCCGTAAGTAAATTTCAAAAAATGAATTTCTTTTTTCTCCATACATTTTTATGTACAATAAATAATAGTAAACTATGCATGTGATAATACTGAATACCGAGTAATTAAAATAAAATAAAAATGATTACATAAGATGAGTAAAATAGGAGCTAACAAGGTTTTTAAGTGGATATTTAGACATATGGCACTAACCGGAAACTGAATAACAAATAAACTGACAAAAATCATTACCCGGGGAATGATAGATTGAGAATAGAATTGCTGCAGCTTACCTTCCTAAAATTAAAAAGAATATGGTTGAAGACGGGAAAAACTTTCACAGAGGGAAAAATATGAAAACGGGCACAGCATACCACACGATGATGAACACTCTCAAAGTATAAATTCATGGATTACCAAAATAAAAATGCAAATCGGGACTACATTGTTACAATGTTTACTGATCAGGTTTCGTACGTGGTCAAGTTTAGTTGATAGTGATCAGTGTGACAAATGTACGCAGCCGGGTTCACTGTCGCGCACCTTGTCTAGGAATACGAGAAATACAACATACCGAAAGTAACATTAATTAAAGAATGTATAAAAGCATGTAAGACGTTACCAGCATCTATTGATGGAGTAGCGAATGCAACATTATTACATATGAGGTACACTAAAATTAAAATATAAGAGCATTATAGTTTATAACAAATTGTACATTCCTTTTCTTTTGAGGATTTTTAGTTCATCATTTTCAGAACATTCCTGATCATCCGCAAGTAGGATTAGACATTGTGACTTTTTACTTACTTACTTTAGTCGATTAACGTGCTTATGATTCTCTACGAAACCTTTCCGATGCAAACTTAGAAAAATCAGGAAAACATTTCCACATTAACGAAGGAATGTTCGAACCATCGTGATTTTGTGAATGGAGATTTAATGAAAATTATATGTCCAGTTCTGTTGTTCCGCTTCAATTACTGAACGTGGCAGTTCATCCTCAGGGGGCTAATGGTTAAATGAAGATTTGCATTATTACGAAAAAATTATTTATTTATTTTCTTTCAATTAAAATCGTTTTATTTATTTTATTACCGTTTAATTATATTTTCAAATATTTCATTTATTTTCAATGGTTATTTATTTCGGTTAATTTTTACTTTTAAGTTTTGGTAATTCTCCTTCATTGTTCCGTGATAATTCGTTATCTGTTCCGATTATCTGTATTGGTATCCGTCGCAATATTGAATACGTTCCCGCTATTACCGTTGCCATTGCATAGTTCGTCCGTTTTAATAATTGCGCATTTGTTAATTTTATTGGTAGTTTTAATTATTCGTTTCCTTTCCCCTTAAAATCATTCCTACTAATTGTTTATTACCTATTTCCGTTTTACAAGTTTCTTTCGCGGTTTTTATGTCAATTCTTTCGATCAACCGTCGTCTTATTTGGAACAGCTCTTGTCAGGGCTAGCTTTACGTTCCTTTTATTGATTACTCACGCCCTGCTGTTGCGAAAAATATAATTTCTTTTTGTTTTTTCATTCGCGTTTATTTTAATCGTTTCGGAGCGGCATCGTTCAATATTTCTTTTCTCCCGGATTGTTTTGAGCATTTATTTTTAACGTAAAGAATATGTTCCGGTATGTTCAGTTTATTTCAATTATTAGCTGAGCAGTTGCTGAAAAAGAACGAACCGTAATCAACAACACTTCTAATATATTCTTAATATAGAATAAAAAGGTCCATGGATCACTAACCCAACTAATATTACCTGGTATTTTAAACAGAGCAATTCGTTTACAGAGTTTATTGTTAATATATTCTATATGTTTTTCGCAGTGAACTTTGATTCCAACACGCATCCTAAGTACTTATATTCGAAACAAGAGAAGAGTGAATCGATGCATAGAAATTTAGCCACGGGTTAATAGCTGTGAAAAAAAAATAAATAATGTAAAATCCAATTTAATAAAATGTCATTTACTCTGTAAAAAAGACAGAAAATTATTACTAATACAAACAATAATAGTATCATCCTAAAGAGACACCTTCACTTACATGTATAATAAGTAGAATCATTTCACTTCTTTGTATCGCGTACTTTTATTATACTTACGAATCTTCACGTCAGGCTTAAACGATGCACGTTTTAAACTGTACAACTACTGCTAGTTTGAAAAGTTATGAATAATTAAGTGCACTTTGGCAATCACGAATCTGTTATTTTCAACATGTTTAAGTGTGTCGCATATTTCTTACTTTATTACAATTAAATTAGCGTGTACGTGTTAATTATTATTTAGAGCCTGCGACGGTTGTCCACAAGACATAAACGCGTGTTACAATATGCACTGTGTCCCAGCAGACGGCTTGGAACGACCTGCTTTAACCGCTAATAGATGTTTATGCTCTCTCGCTATTATGGTAAAATCTAATATCATCGTAAAACATATTTTACTTTTTTTTAAATACGCACCTTCTGTACGACTAGCTGATTATGTTTATGATAATGTAACTTTAAAAATAAGCACCTTATTATTATTTTTAAGCGTAAAATCAGATTTCAATCATTAAATAATCATTCGTCGTTTTTACTTTTCAGTCAATGTCCACGGGAAGTCATCGTAACTCGTAACAGATTTTTTCCACTGCAGGAAAAAACCCCTGAAACATTAACGAGTTGGGTAAATATTTGTGAGAATTCCTACACAAATAGTGGACCTGGAGGTTATTCAGACGAACTCGTTCGTAAAATAGCATAGGGAGCTACCGAATTCCAAAGGAATAGCAAAATGACTCTATATGTGTGTCCTTTAAACTGGCGAAGTATAGAAGAGAGAATTAGCTGACTAACGGAAAGAGGTTGGTATTTGAGTTTCCTACTGAACTCTACAATGTAGTTATTATGAGTGTACATTCTCCGGGTATGAAATTTAGATAACAAACACGCATCCAAACAAAACATGATTTCCTGTAGTCCACATCTAGAGGGCTGCAACAGTTACTTAGACGTGTATCAAATTATCATTTAACTCAAAAGCACATGCTGTCGGTGAAGGTTCTTTAACTGATCGATCCGTGTCTGTGTAATAGTAATGTTAATATCTCTGAAACGAAATAAATTCAATTTCCGATATTCCATCGGAGGCTCATACAATAAAAGCAATTTTTCATTACCGGTTGCAATTGTCAAAAGATCAAATTTTACGCCGAGTTTTAACTGAATCTGATTCGCTGTCCATACGCAAAAATTTTGACCCGAACAATAAACCTACGGGAATAGATGATCAAAACATTAACACTTTAAACGCTAAGCATACTTCAATGTTAAATACTTATTCATAGTCATTTTACACTATCAGCGCTGTAATTTATCGCTAAATTAATTATTTTTATGAGCACCAAGTACTGAAGTATAATTTAAAATTATACACAACACTTATCATTAGAATGTAATTAAATTTTAGTTTAAATTTTTCGAAAAACTTCTTTTTTTTCCCATGACAGACTTGTCAAGGGGATCAAATAGTAGTAGATATAATAAACAAAATCGCCGCTCAACAAACATCGATTCACTGGCATGGACTTCATATGTACGGAACATCGTATTTCGATGGAGCAACTTACCTTACTCAATGTCCTATTGTGGAAGGCCAAACGTTTCGATACAGTTTCCAAGCCAGTCAATTCGGCGACTTTCTTTGGCATTCTCATGAATGTAAGTATCAATGGAATGCAAACGAGAAAACGTGTAGTTCATTTTGCAAAATTAACTATTCTATACATTATTTTTATGATTTGTGAATATTTTATACAAATGATATATATATATATATATATATATATATATATATATATATATATATATATATATATCATCATCATCATCATCTAGCTCACTCGAAATTCCGAGTATGAGTTATCCCTTAAATTCTGAGAAGAATTAGAGGATAGATAGCCGCGCAATAGATAAGCACGTAAGCAGGAGCGCAACCTGGCTTCCGTGCTGCCGACAACGTGAGAAAGGTACCAATGGCGAGGCGAACCAAGACGACTGGCCTTTTGACTCACGTTGATGCGATTGTTCGCCGGCTGACTGTTTCTCTATACGACGCTAGCGCACTCGCACGACTACATTCGGAACTGACTATAGTCGCTTGTTATCGCGCTATAGATGCAGACCAAATGTGTCTAAACTGCTGTGTACGAAACTAGCGCCGCATAATTTTTGTCGTCGCCCGGTATCGAACCCGAGACCGCCGGATCGGAAGTCAAGCGCTCTAACCACTAGGCCAAACGCGACGACATATATATATATAGCTATTATTATTAGCACTAGAAAACTACTAAGTCTTGACACGAACTTTTAAAAACGAAATATAAAAATTATCGAACGTCTGCGGACTTCCCCTCATGCATATGAGTATCTTAGTATTGGGAACATACATAATTCTATAAAATGAACTATCGCAAAGCGAACGTGTTTAATATGTACCATATTTAATCGGTTTACGTTGAAATCTGGTCGAATCAATATTGCTATATAAAATATTTTTCCGATACTTTTAAATTGCTTGACGTTATAAATTTTTATTTCGTAGTAAACAAAATTTATTATTTTTTTAATTGTACGTTGTTACATGTTCTACCTTTATTATTATTAATCATGAAGAAGGTAATATGTTTAATTAATTTCCATTTCTAATGGAATTATTCTAGCACTGCCGCTGAACAGCTCATTTTTCTAAATGCTTCAATTTATTTAATAACACTGCTATTCTATTAAAAATTCTTTAATTGTTTTGGAACTGCTTAATTTCCAAAAATATTATTTACGCTATTACCGATTTATATAAAATTAATTCTTTCTTATAATTTAATTTATTATTATTATAAAGTTTACTTAAAATACGTCAAAATTTGCTAATTTAATTTTCAATCATATTTAAGTGATGTTAAAACCGTAATGCGTAATCAAAAGTAACATATATATATATATTTCGTGCTGTTACACAATTTACATTTAATTTATTGCAAATTTAATTTTTTATTGTTACATTTACCGCCTAATTTGTTTCCGTTTTATTGCTTTTAAATTATTTCCTTCAAGGAATGTTTCAATTTTACTATGTATACACATATATATGTATATATATAATATATTGTCCTTTATAGTGCTATTTTACCTTATTCTGCAAAATTTACAATATCATCTACTAATATAATGATCATATCCTCGAGAATGTTATCCTCAATAACATGATCATTCTCCTGCTCTCTACACAGGTGTTTCGCAACTCGGTTGACCTCTCTTTGACCTTCCCTAACTGTGGTCCCAACTTTCATTGGGAAACCCTTGATAGTACCTGCGACAGTGATCATGTCCCTAATATTTTTTCCTTGAACAATCTCCTTCCTCCTCCTCCAGATCCTACTAAACTTCTCGATGCTCCTAAATGGTCTCTATCCAAAGTCGACTGAGATAAATTTCAGTCAATCGTTGATTCATCTCTCTCCAACATTGATTATCTTCCCAATCTTATGGATCAATACTATTCCTTCTACGACTCTATTTCCTCCGCGCTAACCGCTTTTTCTGTACCGGTTCATCCCTCTAAAAAGAATCGACACCGTCTTGCTTCCTCGCTTTAGTGAAGAAACAATGATTGTTCGGAGGCTATTAACGACAGTACCTCCTGTTTTATGCTCTTCCAAGCGTGTTCCTCTTTTGTGGGCTTCTTAGCTTATAAGACGGCTAATGCCAGGCCAGACTTATTCTTAAAAAGGTCAAAAAGAATTCATGGAAAAACTTTTGCCCCTCACTTTCTAGATCCACTCCCATTTCCCGCATTTGTAGAATGGCTAAAACTTTTTAAGCTCCTCGTTCTGAACGTCCTTCATATTATAACCTTCCTTCGGAAAAGCTTACTTCTTTCATTGATTCTATTGCTCCTGCTTATGTTCAATCTCTCGAAGAAACACTTACTCCTACATATGTCCGTCCAGCTCCTACGCATATCCTTTCTTCTGACTTCAGCATCGGTAAACTCCGTGCCTCTTTAGCTAATTCCTCCAACTCTAGTCCCGGATTAGATTGAATTTCATACTTTGCTCTTAGAAATCTTTCAAAACTGCTCTTAGAAATCTTTCAAACTTTGCACTTAATATTCTTTTGTTAACCTATAATCGTTTACTATGTACTGGTTCAACTTCGCCTCTCTCGAATTCCTTTATGGTTATCCCGATTCTGAAGAAAAATCATAATTCCTTCCGTCCAATATCCTTGACTTCTTGCTTAAGGAAGATTTTCGAATACATGATCAATAAACGTCTGGTCTAGTTGCTAGAACATCATAATATACTCCTTGGCGATATGTTTGGTTTCATTCTGGGCCTGGGCTTCATGGACTGTTTATCTCTATTCCTTTCAGATAAATCCCTTATCCTCAAATAATTCACTGCTGCTGCGTCCATTGATGCCACCTCTGCCTTTGATAATGTCTATTTACCTTCATTCCGTTAATATTCCTCTCTACTTCACCTCCCTAGTTATTAATATTTTCCATAACAGGATAGTTCACCTTTTTACTCCTTTTTTAATGATTCCAGGGTGCTTTACCGAGACCTCTCGCAGGGATCATGTCTTAGCCCTACTCTTTTCAATATATATTTTCACGGTCTCGCTATCCTCCGAATTTCCCCCACGTCGTTATTCTATGCTGATGATATTCTTATCTACTCCTCATCGGATAATATCTCATCGGTGAACGCGAAGCTTAATAATTTTCTATCTCATGGTTTTCACATTCCGTCCTTATAACCGTTCTTTAATTAATCTTTCCTTGCGCCACCTTCCCATCCCTTTAGTCTATTACTTCTCTTATCTCGGTATCACACTTAATAGCCCTTTATCCTTTCGGGAGCATATCAGTTATCTGTATACGTCCGCTCCCAAAAGTCTCAATACACTAAAAGCTCTTTCGCCCCGTAAATGGAACGGTGATCCTTATATTTTATTTATGTTATATAGATCGATAATCGTTTCTGAATTTAACTACGGCGTATTCCTGTACGCTAGTGCTCCCAAACAATCTCTTCATAAACTTGATCGCATCTAAAACTCATGTCTTCGTCTCTGTATCATCGGAGCACTTAATTCCTCTCCAATTCCAGCCATTTTGACAAAGACTGGATTCCTTCCTCTTTTCATATTAGGTGAAAGATTTCTAAAGGTCCTTATCAATTTATTTCTGATAACTGGCGGTTCTCTCTTCGCAAAATGCCTATATTATCCTCGATCTCTTCGCGACTTATGCTCTTCTCGCCTTTTGTCCTCCCTTTCACCAAACAACCTTACTTCACCTAGAATTTCTTTGAATTCATGTCCGAAGTTATTTTTTCTTCCCTCGGACATTAAATCTCTTCCTCATCCTGTCGTTCAAAAGAATTCAATTACGTGTTATCCTTATACTTCCCTTCCCCTACAATTATTTACACGGATAGTTCGAAGTATGATGCTGGGGTTGAGACTGCGTTCATTATCCCCGCACTTACCTATTCCGAATCCTTTCGGTTACCCGGCTTTTCCTCTGTTTTCTTGCCGAATCCACGGCTACCTTGCAGGCAGTCCTTTTTATATTCTCGACAAATAACATGTCTAGATTCCTCCTATCCTCGGACTCCAAAAGTGTTTTATTGGCTACTTCTCTCCCTTTCCTACTCGTGTCACCGATCCCATTATTCTCCAAATTTGCTTCTTTTTTTTTTTTTTTTTTTAAATTGTTATTGTATTACAAACTGGCCATCTAGGCCATTTAACAATATTTTTAACAGGGAAATATTTAGCATGAAGGGATAAGTACCCAATAGTACCTACCGGATGATAGTCTTTACCTTAAACAAGGTCATGAATTTTCCGTACTTCAGCCGCCTCCTATCACTAGCAGTATGTAGCAGTTCAGCAGCTAGTTTATTCGGATGACTTTCCAAGTATCTTCCTGCGTGTCTTCGGGCATGAGTTTTAATAACATTTGCCACATACTTTATCTCTAAATCTTGATGTAAAGTTTGATTTGATACATACCATGGTGCCTTGATTACGAGCCTACGGATTTTATTCTGCGCGGTCTGTATTATCTTCAGATTTGTAGGTTTAGCACAACCCCAAAGCTGTACTCCGTAGGTCCAAATAGGCTTCAAGATACTTGTGTGTGTATCAAACGTTTATTATCAATACTTAAAACACGCTATTTCTTCCTAGAAGCCAGTACATTTTTTTAACACGAATATCTATTTCTCTTCTCTTTGTCGGAATGTGCTGCTTCCATGTTAAACGACCATCTAGGTGTAATCCCAAGTACTTAACTGTTGTTCTCACAGGCATTTCCAGTCCATTTATCTTAACAGTTGGGGTTATGACTTTTCTATTCGTGAAATGAACGTTTACCGATTTACTTTCGTTGATCTGAACTTTCCACTTTTTAAACCAGCTTTCTGCTTCGATAAGGGCCTTCTGAAGATTGTCGCTTGCTACCTTCGGATCTGAATGCGACGCAAGTAATGCCGTGTCGTCAGCAAATGTAGCTACCTGAACATTTTCCGGTACAAGAAAGTCTGCTGTATGTATCAAGTGCAGCGTGGGTCCCGGAACTGATCCCTGGGGCACTCCTGCTTGAACTGGATATAGTTCTGAAAACGTGTGTTCATAGCGCACCTGGAAATATCGGTTATGCAGATATGAACTCAACAAGAGATATAACCTAGTTGGTAACAGAATTTTTAATTTATATAATAGACCATTATGCCAAACTTTATCAAAAGCCTGTTGGACATCGAGAAATGCCGCTGTACACACATTTTTTGTTTCCAAACTTTTTTCAATGACACTTACCACTCTGAGCAGCTGATCCACCGTGGAGTGCTGTTTTAAGAAACCGAATTGATGTTGTGGAATTATATTATATAGGTATGGCTGCAATCTATTTAATACCAATTTTTCCATTAGGCAACAAGGAAATGGGAAACAGCATGCGGATTTTTGCCCGGTTTCGCAATCATAATAATTTGCGCAAACTTCCATTGCACCGGAAAATAATGTAGGCGAAGTATTGCGTTACATATAAATGTCAGCAGCATTACAGCCTTCCGTGGAAGTCTATTCAGTAGTTCCGCGGTTATTAAATCAAAACCGGGACTCTTTCTCCTTTTCAGCGTTTTAAGTATGTTTTTCACCTCTTGAGGTGACGCTGACTTGATAGGAGATTGCTTCTTAATTTCTAATTTATTTGCATTCCGTTCTATTGTAATCGATCTGCTATGGATTCCTGGTCATTGCGGCATTCCTGGCAACGAGTTGGTTGACTCGTTAGCACGTTTCTGTTCGTTAGTAGATTTCCTGCTCAAGCTCTCTACTGTCTCTTATCGTTCCCATCACGATTTCTGGACCGGATTCTATCCTTCATTCTCTACCAATCCTCGATCTTTTTACCTTTCTATACAGCTCTTTCCTTCCTTTCTTCCCTAGTTTAATCTTTACCCCTACCTTAATCGTTCGATTATTTCCTCTATAGTTTGCCTGCGGTTCAATCATAGTCTGCTTCCGGCTGTTCTTTTCCTTTTTTCTTTTGTTCAATCGCCTTTGTGTCCTTATGACCCTTCAGAGCTCAATTATACCTGGGATGCGAATCACGTCTTGTTTGAGTGCCCCTTTATTTCCTCCAAACTTTTTTGTGCCTTGGCCTTCCCACTCATTATAGTTCCATCGCCATTCTTGCATTCCCCCCTCACAATATAGTTCTTTTGTTAGCATTCTTTATCTCCTCAATTTCTAATCTTTTCGTTACATAATATACAATTCTCTGCGTTGGGTAAGTTCCA
Source organism: Icerya purchasi (assembly GCA_039619475.1). Taxonomy (NCBI): domain Eukaryota; kingdom Metazoa; phylum Arthropoda; class Insecta; order Hemiptera; family Monophlebidae; genus Icerya; species Icerya purchasi. Next base: position 547,233,789 of record CM077115.1, read on the forward strand.
TTGTTAATGTACTCAAAAAAAAAAAAAAAAAATCAAATTCATATTTAAATGTGTTATTAATTATCATTTAAAAAAAAAAAAAAAAAAAGTTATACTTCAGATTCCTGTACAAAAAACAAGAAATAATTTTTGGTAGTTCGCAAACATACCTTTTTTTTTTTTTTTTTTACCTTATGAGATATATCTTTATATAATTTAATTGTCTGTGAAACATTAAATAAAACTAATTCAGTTAATTTATTCTTAATTTCACTATACTGATTGTTCTTAATTACACTTTATGCTACGAATTAAATTTTTAAAGATGTTTAGTATATATTTTTTAAATATTTTTCTAATATTAGACAATAAGGATATTATCGTTATACATAAATTAGTATCACTTATTTGTTTATTTATTTTATATGTAATTATTGTTCAGAATGCTTTGCAAATTTCCGGGTACAGAAGACAGGTCGGTGCTTTTTTTCTCTTTTTACCACACAGGTTCACCCGAAAAATTAAATATACGCCCAGATTTTATCGTAATCAGCAATGGTGTCATCGTCGATTTCCGTACCCCATTTGTTGTAAAAGTAAAAATTTGATGGAAAATATTTTTTCACTTATTCCTAATATCGTTAGTAAGTCGACCACTTTTCAGACGATGTACTAAGTCTGTGAGCAGATCAATTTAAATTGATTTCGAAAACAGCCTTTTTGCTAAGTCAAATATTTATTCAAATTTTTGACGTTATTTTTAATACCTCAATTAGGTATACCGAATATTATCAGCCACCACACACTACAGAAGTGTTCTCACATCAGTTTCTTACTAGGTATGCAATTTCATATTGTAACCACCAATCTACTGTACATGTCCGTTACATTTGCAATAATTATTATTTCATTAAACTTCGAAGTTCACAATCGGTTGAATGAAAGAAAAGAAAGGAAATAATAGCTGGGCGTGGAAATATTTTCTATTTTGAAACGTGTAAGATTTAATATTTCTCAGCCAGCCTCATCTTCCGTCATTCAAATTAGTTGCCACTCATCCTTTAATGAGATTTGAAAGTGTATTCGAAAATCAACGAGAAATATTTTTCGATTCAGCGCATAGTTTAGACTAACAATCAAGTATTATTTTTTTTCTTCCGTTAATTATTATTTTCAATATCATTAATCATTATCGTGGACAATGTTTTCAGTTGCACAGATGTATGATGGTCTTCAAGGACCAATCATTGTACGTTGCTCTCAACAGCTGGAACCATATTCAAATTTGTATCAGTTTGATTTATATTCGCACACAATGTTCATCGCGGAATGGGGACATACACCGTTCAGTAATAAAGTTCCCGGCTATAATAAGGTGGTAACTGAAACCGGAATATTGCCAGACACATTCTTATTTAATGGACACGGGTCGTATGTAGTACGTAACAAAATTTAACTTCGAATACTTTTATTCTACATTCCTTGTAAATATGTGTTTAAAAATTCATATCTCTTTCATACTTTTTTAAATTTTATCCAGATATCTGCATTGGGCCCGTAAAACTATTTTTTAAGTTTAAAATTAATCATTTTCTACGCTACGGATAACTTCGTTGCACTCGAATTCCATCCTGATTTGAATGGTTTGCAAACGAATACCACAGTATTACAATACACTTTGGTTTGTATAAATGTTCTGATGGAACAAACTAATACCGGGAATATCGGTAATTCGCATTATTACCTTAGCCAAAAATACGGTGTGTATGGAATTTCATTAAGGAAGGCAGAAAAAGTATGCAATAAAAGATTTACATCTTTTGTACAGAAGTACAAAGTGACATGGATACATTTTTCGGATGGAGGTTAAATTGTGATATGACTATTTAATTTTAGTAAAACCATGAAGTGAAACTGTTAATCGCAAATCAAATGAAACTACGGTAAATATAAATAACACATGTACCTTGGCAACGATTGGTAGTAAGTGGAAATCATAAAATTTCGAGACATTTTTTTGTGACAAGTCAAATTTCTGCATGATGGAAATAATTTTAGATTAAGCCAAACCGTAAAACATATCCATGTTAAAAAGTCCTTAAAATGGAAGTGAACGTTTTAAAAACGTTTAATCGGAAACCGTATGAAAAAAGAATATAGTAAAATAATTTAAAAAGTAAATGAAAATGGTAAGGATTTTACTGCAAACGTTGCACTACACAATATGCGGTGTATGGAAAATTAAATTGGTCAGATTTTAAGGAACCATCCCCAGCAGGTAACAGAAATCTAAACGATTGTTTATCGTCTTTTTTTTCTTTATTGACATCTGATTTTACACATTCCGCATTTTTTTTTTTTTTTTACCCCCCCTTGGGTTTGCTACCAAAGAGCATTAGCCCAGCGAAAAGGAATAGATACATATGGGGAATAGAATAGAAATTATATTTTTATTCTGTCGATAATGGAATCAAGGAACACCCCTCCTAGGACAGGAACAACAGAGAGAATAAGTAGAGAAAGAACATAAGAGGCGTTCGGAAAGGAGCAGGAAGACCAAGCTTTAAAAGATGATAATAAAGTAACTCAAGCTCGCGAGATAAACCGGAGCACTCGAAGAGCACGTGATTCGCATCACAAACATACTGGGAACCTTCAGGATCCAATGGATAATTACGAGATGGAGCCAAAGAAAAACGATTTAGTAAAGAAGGAAGGAGGCTATGCGAGAAACGGAGGCGAGATAATTTATTAATTATGTATGGACCAACGCAAACTGGGAAACTCAAAGAATCAAGGACGAGGAGGAGGAACAGGATTAATCAAGAGATCCAATTTGTTTTTGCTTAGAAATTTATTTGTTATTGTGTTGTAATTACCATGTCATTGATATCGTGTAGGCGATATTGCTTGAACTAGTTCATTTTTACGGTTGCCACTACTTCGTCCGCAAAGAAGTCTCGTGTATCCCAATACACTTTTTAATTAGTGTTACTCCTTGTTCTTTACATTTCTCACGCTACTTCACAACGTGAGCTTACTTCACGCAATTTTCACGCAGATCATGGTTTTTACCAGTTTTTGTTATATTTTTTTCTTCGTAAAGCCACTTTTCATAAGTTCACCTCAGTAGATAAATTACAGATGTAAAATGTAAAAAATTTTCAAAAATGTTTGAAATCATTATTGACGTAATAAACATTTTAATTTACTCGCGATTTTTTAATAATCTAGATGAACAATGGAATTGAAACGAGAACACCCCTTGCTGAATTTAAAGTAATACATGGAGCAACGTACAGATTTAGAGTAATATCTAGCAGCAATGCGCCACTAATCTTTACTATCGAGGGTCATGAATTCACTGTGATTTCCATAGATGCAGGACCGGTAAGACCGATAAAAGTTGGATCTCTATTCATATCTGCCGGTTAGTTTTTTAATTTACTTTCTTCGAGTAATATAAAGACTGTTTTCATATTGCAGATCCATCACGACACTGTGCTACTTGGAAAAAGTTTTCACTTATATATGGTAGTACGTTTTTTTTTTTTTAATAGATCTATTAGCCACTGGCGTAATACAAAGGTAACTGCGGTGGGTGTTCCGGACCATCCATTTTTATCTCATTCCATTTAAGAAAAAAATATTGAACACATCTATCCACAACCCCGTACACCGCATTCATCATTTTATATGACTACATTATCATAAGAAGAGGTGTCTGGAGGTTTGACCCCCCTCCCCCAATAACTCGCGCAAACTCCCTGAATATTAGCCGAATACACTATCGTAGTGTATGACTACGCTATCGTCGCCTTGGATAGAATTTAACACAGTTCAAATCTTTTTCATGTCTTTATTTAAGTTACTTATGTAGGAAAAAATGTCTGAGCTTATTTGTCAAAAGGTATATTATATTTCCCTTCAATAATGGTAAGGAAAAACTGAAAGCTTTAAAAGAGCCTTGGAACCCACACCGGATACTTTCAAGTTCCCAATCGCTAGCAAGAGAGGAATTTTTCTTTTCAACGTCGTTGGATGCGAAGCACTTAACGTCATGCAAGGAGCACTTTGCAAACTATGCGCTGCGTGGAAAATCACAAGGCGGACGTGGTTATCAAGATCTCCGAACCTACATTAATCAGTCATTTACTAACTGAAAAAACGTTTTACAGAATCATTACACAAATACGAAATATCACAAAAAAGTTTTAGAGAGAGCAGCAAGCTTTGTAAAGTTCGTGGAAGACAAATCTACTGATGTTTAGGAGTCCATGAATTTGAAAGGTCGTAAAATTGCTGAAGATAACTACGAGAGATTAAAAGCTATTGTAGAAACAGTTCTTTTATGCAGAAGACAGAAAATGGCCCTAAGAGGAAGCCATGATTATGGAGAAGTTGGAGTAAACAAACCTGCTCACAATGACGGAAATTCTCGAGTACTTTTCTGTTTTCGTGCATGAAGCACTTTGAGTCATTTACACAAAGAATGCACAACAGAGCCCCACGTATACTCCATCGGGAATTTAGAATGAAGCGAATAAACTATTCGGGAATGCTATTTAAGCGTAAGTACATAAAAGGGTCAAAAAGGCAGGTTTTTTTACTACATTGACAGACGAAACTCAAAAATCAGTTATCCGAGGGGATTTTTTTGGATTTATCTACGTATAAGATGTTTCAGCTGAAGCAGTGGCAACGAAAATGATAACGCATCTCTTATCCTATCACTTGTATATAGATAAATTCATTGGAAAAGGCTTTAATGACGTTGCAGTACTGACAATGAGTGGCCGATTACAAGGCGTAAAGACAATAATCGCAGGAAAATACTCGAGAGCGCAATTCGTGCACAGTGAAACTCACGTTCTTAGGTCTAGCGCATTCATGTGAGGCACCTACGATTCGCAACTGTATAGGGACCATAAAAAGTGCAATAGACTTTTTTCGATAATCTTCACTTCGGGACGACAGCCTTTAGAAGAAAATTGCTGATCAGATTAACCCATCACATTCAACGCTTATCTTTCTTTGTGAGATGCGACGGGCCGAAAATCATGCGGCTGTAGAACAGTTTGCACAAATGTTTCCCGTAATACGCTCAACAGTTGAGGCGCTTCAAGAAGTTGCTGGTAGAGATGTCGCCATTCAAGCACCTAAACAAAGCAACGCAAGAAGTAAATATCGACTCGAGCAACACTTGCAGTTATGCAAAAACTATAAAAACGACTTTACAAAATTTTCATGATAAAAGTAACTTTTCAGTCTCTTCCGAGCAAGCAAAACAGATCAGTTCAAATAACGTAGTTATTCCAGGAATGAACGGAAAGTAAACTTGGCTCGGTAATGTACCAGGAGAAACTTTCGAAATATATTTTACCCTTTTGTTGACCATGTTATTACAGAACTCGATGTTCGCATTAAACCATACGAAGAATCGATCAAAGGGATTCAAAAAGACGAGTAGTGGTTCTGGCATATAAGAAAGGCTGAGAAAGATAACACAAATATTGCTTGATAAAAATTAATGCACGATATTACTAAGTGAATATGAAGTTGACAATAAGACGCAAACAGCTCAATTTTAAATTTTAAATTACATTCCTAATATATCATTATGATAACATTATTGTACAGAAATATGAGCCAAGAATAAAAATAAGATTGTATTATTTAATGTATTAAATAGTAAACTATAGTGCGATTTACTGTCTTATTTTTCTTTAAAAAAATTTATAAAAATTTTAGATTTAACCTCCCCCCTCGCCTTATTGAGAAGCTGTACGTCCGTATTATCAACTATTCTCGCGGTCTCTCTTCCAAACCTGGCTAAACACAGATCATCTTACTTCCTCAAATATCATCCGATCCAACGCTTAAATATTCTTCCGAAAACTATAAAAAAAACAAAAAAAATGTAGATCTGGTTTGCTGATAATGGTTGTGTATTTTCTCATTGTAAAACGGTCTATTTTGATTTTTATAGACGTCAAAATTATTTTACCGACGTCTCTTTAAAAGTCAAAATCTCTCCCTCCCTTTTTTATGAATTGTAAAATTCCTCGCGATCGACCCAAAGCACTCAAATTATGAGCTAGATGTCTTAAAATAATACTGTTATTAAAATTTATTTGAATAAATCCGAGATATAAAATTTTGTCTTAAATCTAAAAAAAATTCTTACTGCAGATGTAACAAATTCATTCTACCTAAAAACTGTCGGACTTTCTTCTCCTTTAACATACTGCAAGAAATATTTTCTGAAGCGTACATTAACCATCTCTTCTGCTCAAATAAATGGAGATCCCATTTACTTCCAACTTCCCACACATATCCTTTCCAGAATTTTCTATCCTACTAATAAAATACAAAATCATTGTACCGAATAATAACTAAGATCTTAAATTCATAATAATAACAAAAGTTCAGTCAAGCATGATGTTTCATGCGTTGAGGATTCCATATGTTAAATTAAAGATAACTATAATTTTCATTTACATAGTACTAAATTCAAAACAAAGAAATCTGATTTTAAGTTTGTAATATCCTGTATTTTTCACTTAACATTCTATTACTGATAGCATCATCCAAAGAAGAATTAACGGGTAAAGTATAGTAATTCTCATGTTACATTCACAGTTTGCGGCAACCGCGGCCCGCGAATACACAAGAAACCAACCGATTTGTTTCATTGGCTCAGCAATAGAAGAGACCTTGGAAAAGAACCAATTCGTTTTTATACATTACTTAAAAATTTTTTATCGATGAATTTTTTTTTTCTTCGGCGCATTTTCATTAAATTTTTAAAATCAATTTGAAATCAATATTTCTTTTTAAACTATTTTCAGTTTATTACGTTATCCAGTTGATAAAATTTAACAACATTAAAATATGACGAACACTTTTTAGTAATAAATTACAGTTATAAAAACACAAATATCCAATAGCTATACATATTTGGTCGATTTTAATTTCAATTATAGGTGAACGATATAGTATAGTCATTGAAGCAAATCAAGAGCCAGGGACATACTGGATACAGGTACAAGGAGTGACCAAAAATGTCAGACAATACGCTATATTACGTTACATTAATGAAGATGGGTCCTATATAAATACATCTCCAGATCCTTCAAATATTCAAATACCGTTATTGCCTTTAGCACTAAATTTACCGGTAAATATTAATAGTTAAAAGTATTTTTTGTTTTCAAATCGATTGTCAGAGAGACGAACTGAAAGGAATATTTTATACATGAAAACATTATTGCAGCGTAACGTTAAAGAATTTATTTTATCAATATCATAAATAGACCAAAAAGGATGCACGAATATTTTGTCTTACGTACCTGTTTATGTTGAACAATTTTTAATAGTACTGACACTGGTAGAATAAAAATACAACTAGAAAAAATGGGTTTTCAATGTATATTTAAATAACCCAACCTAAATTAGGCGTTAAGGTATCGGATACATATTTTATTGTTTTAAATTCTTAATAAATTACTAGCACAAGGATAACAACTAAAACCAGACAAAAAAAACTCAAGCATTACAAAGAATGTCAATAAACTACTGTTATTCCATAATTATCAGATCTTTTCGAATGAAAAATAATTCTTTAAATACATTCTACGCATCTTAAACATTAGAAACCGATGACCATGAATTTTCGACATTATTGAGGAAATATGTATATAAACAATCTTTGGAAGTAACGAACACAGTGATCATGCCATTTCAAATGGAACTGATCATATTAAACAGTAATGCTAAGTAAAATAATTTCAACATTATATGGAATTCTATCACCGGCATAAAAAAATATTAAGTTCTGTGTATATACACAATATTACATAGAAAAAAGATACTGTAGACTTAGCAGAGCTTTTAAATAGAATGGTTGTTTTTTTTTTAAGTATATTTATTTAACGTCGCGCAATCATACGAGTAAGGTTATTTGCAACGCAAGACATAGATTTTCATAAATTTAAGTATACCGGGGTGCCACGGGGCCATTGCTCCCCCCAAAAAACCTTCAAAATTATAATTTCGTTTCGTAATGTTTTGTTTTACTTAATTTTTTTTTAAAAACATACATATTTACTTTTTACTTATATTACAAGTATAATGTTATATACTTTTAGCTAATTTTTTTAAAATAAAATTCGTATACTTATCTAATTTGTGCTTATTACAAACATAATATTATTATTATTTTTTAAATAAAATTCGTCAGTTTTGTAATTTTTTTAAAAATAATATTCGTTAATTTTGTATTTCTTAAAAAAAAAATTTTATTTTAATTTACAAACCACGGAAATAGATAGGTGCCTAGTCGAGGTACCGAGTTACCACCCCCTAATTCATCTTCTAAATTCTAGCCCCGACCAAAAAATAATCCTGAATGCGCCTTTGTATACCATACAATCAACAATTTACATCGACTATTGAAGTACACTAAACATGCAAGAATTTGAAAATAGAGTTAGCATATTTACTCTAAGCATACCTGTCACCTCCGTTTCTGAGCCGAAGTGTTTGTACCTTTGATCCGAGTAATTTCTGCATTCCAGTAGGATATGTTGAATTGTAATTTGTACTCTACATTGATCGCTATATGGAGCTGGCGTACGACTTAGCAAGTACGAGTGCGTGTAAGGAGGCTGTGACCTATTCTTAGCCTGGCTAGGCTAGTTTCCTCCTTTCTTGATGTCCTGTACGAGGATGTCCACGCTCCGATATTGGGTTTTATTTTATGTAGAGTTTATTATTATTTGCTGTGTTCCATTCTGCCTGCCATAGATCTTCCACCAAGGTTACGTTTTTTTTGAATTCCCGAAGATGCATTTGTTAGGTGGTTTAGCCTGGTTCAAGGATTGCAGTTTAATTCTTCGAAGGATACTCCGCATCTGATGCCAACTGGTTTCGGTTTTTTAATTTTAATTGCATATGGTGCGACGTACTTCGGTTTTTAGGTGTTTTTGTAGGTACTAATTTACGATAAGAAAGATTTATAAAATATTTCAAGCAGAGTAGCATTCTTCTATGGACTAGCGGAAGTATATTTGCTTCTACGTGCAGACACTTGGTGATCGAATATATAAGGGGTTCCCCAGTAATTAATCGTATCGCCTACTTTTGAATGGCATTCAATCTTTGAAGTTGTGGTTTCTTAGCGCTATCGTACCTCCGTAATCTATCTTTGAACGCACCAGAGGGAACTATATAAAATTTCCAAGTATTTACGATCTGCTCCCCAATTCCTAAGAAGGCTGTTTTTTGTTGGATAAAATTATGCATTCGGTTTTTTCGTTTGAAAGTGAAAGATCTCTATCTGTGGCCCATTTCAAAATTTTGTCGATATTTGTTTGTAGTAGCTGCTCGGCATTGCGTACGTTTCTCGTCGTGATGTAGATATGAAGATCATCTACGAATATACCATATTTTACTGGAGCTTCGATTAAATGTTACAAATCTAATATACCAACAATGAACAGGGTGGAGCTTATATTTGATCCCTGCGAGGTTCCATTTTCTTGAGTAGTTGACGGCGATAAAATGTCTCGGATCAGGACTTGAAAAGATCTATCTGTGATTGAGATGTACGAATAGTTAGTCGCCGACGTTCAGGAATTAAGTATGGTACTATAAAGAAGAGAAAAAAAGAATATATTGTCTGCTTCAGTGTTTGGCAGTTTTTTAATCAAGTCGATGTGGATCGAATCCGGACCTAGACCTGTGAATTTCATTGATCTGATTGCATTTTGGAGATCTATTTTAGTGAAGGAAGCACTATATTATTCTGAGTTGTCAGAAGATAGTTTGATAAAGTTTCGTTCCGTTCATTTTTTGATGGCAATGAAGTGCTGATTGTACATATTATTGGAGGACATTTGACCGACCAAAATTTCTTGTCCTGATTCTATGACTGATATAGTAGAGAATACATTTTTTTGAGAGATCACTTAATTTTATTCCACATTTTTGAGATAGAAGTCGAGGGATTTATAGTTTAAATGAATTGTCTCCAACAATTTGTTTTTACTTCACGAATAGTTCGACGACATTTAGCTCGTGCTATTTTGAAATTTCTTCACTCGGGTGACATTTAGCTTTGGATAATAATCAAACAGAATGCTTATACTGCTTTTAATAACTTTCTATCTGAGTTCTAGTTTTTTTTTTTTTTTTTTATTTCCTTGTAGACTATTTCTTTTCCGGTGAAAAATACATTAAATTCCAAAATAGGGAAAAAAGAATTTTTTTATATATATATATATATATATATATATATATGTAAAATGGTAATATTATTTTATATATTATCCTTTGGGCGAGAATTAGGTTAAACGTTTTTTTTTAGCGCCCTTCGTATTAAATGATTATTATGAAAAAAATATTCTACTATTATGAACTTGTAAAAGATGATTACTAGTATGTCGAGAAGGGTCATGGTGAGATAAGGACTTTGTTCAATTCTCATTAAAGAGAGTGGTAGGCATTAGGCATACCTAAAAAAAGCGTTTTTAGGGATAGAGAAACGCTGCCATTACAGTTCATAAACAAATTTTTGTAACATCACTTAGAAAGGTGTTTTTTTTCATATTTTTAAAATAAAATTTCAATATAAAAACAATTCATATATTTGTAAACATTAATATTATTTGTATACTGATAAAAATTATAATTCCATATCAACCTTACATGAATATGCGCCAGCTAAGCATCTTCATATTTTATTACAAACCCCTCTCTCCTGATTGGTCCATTTTCTGAGTAAGGTACGTGAATAAAGGAAGAACGAAGGAAATTAAATATAGGCGATTGAAGAATATAACATTTACGAAAGAGCCTTTTAAAAATAAATATATGTGTTTGACACGTTTTCAAGACGTGAAGACCAGAATCAGGATATCTCGAAAGTGATTTTCTAGCTGAAGAATAAACCTGGGCCATCTGACATTTTTAGTGTTTATTCAGAGGTATTTTATTTTAATTTTATCATTAAAACAAATACAATTAAAACATTTGCATTATAAACTGACTCATTTTGGTTTACCTCGATAGTACCTCTATTCATTTATTTGAAAACCTTAACTTCTCTGAAATCTTTAGATTCGGTCCATTTTGATTTTTTACATTTATTAGATTTTGAATGATGTAAGAGATTCGTGTAATCCGGCAAATACAACCGCAATTTGTGTCGATCAAATGGAATCGTTAACACCAGCTTCAAACTTGGTACTTAAACCGGAACCGGATTATCGAATTATTATGAGAAGCGATGTCCACCGCTTCACAAATGAGGAATTGTTTGTTGAAGGACAATATCAGAACTTTCGTTGTATGTAAATTTTAGCATTCACTTTTAAATTTTATTTAATATTAACCGATTTTTAAGATTCTCCTCATACAGCACCGCTACCTCTAATATTGATTTTAACTAGACGTAAACCGTCACTTCATGAAGCTAATACATCATGAGTCTATGAAATCGCTAGTATTTAATTTAGTAATTATTTACAGACCTTACATTATTTTAAAAATGCTTTCATTATCTCGAATAGTAAAATGTAAATCATTAAAATAAAATCAAAAAGAAATTTTAAGAACCTCGAATGCTTCGAAAGAAGTGTAAACTTTTAAACTACATCATCGTGAAGAATATTATAAAATTTTTATTCTGTAAACATTATTGTTCTGAATTCGTATTTTTTTTTTACCCCCCCCCCCCCCTGGGTTTGCTAGCAAAGAGCATTAGCCCAGCAAAAAGGAATAGATACATAGAATAGAATAGAAATTATATTTTTATTCTGTCGACAATGGAATCAAGGAACACCCAACAACAGAGATAGTAGGTAGAGAAAGAACATAAGAGGCGTTCGGAAAGGAACAGGAAGACCAAGCTTTAAAAAATGACAATAAAGTAACTCAGGCTCGCGAGATAAACCGGAGCACTCGAAGAGCATGTGATTCGCATCACAAACATACTGGGAACCTTCAGGATGATCCAATGGATAATTACGAGATGGAGCCAAAGAAAAGCGATTTAGTGAAGAAGGAAGGAGACTATGCGAGAAACGGAGGCGAGATAATTTAGTAATTGAATATAAGTTGGAAAGTGCAAAAAAATTTTTCACAACCAAACTGTCTCTACAGTTTAAAAAAAAATCAAATATGATAACAGTTTTTTTCACTTAAACAGGTTTTTACAACCATTATTGTACCGTAATCGTTTCGCTAATTCGCCTAAATTATAAAATTTTTTATATTTAAGCACGTCAGGCTCTGAATTTTAATAATTTCACAAAAAAGTCCCAATTTGAACCTGAAAGTCTTACTCTTTAGGATGTTTTTTTTTTATATAATGTTAGAAAGCAATATTAATTTCATAATGTGCATATTCGATTGAAATATGATAAATATTTTCAATGAAAACATTTTGAAATAAAAAACAACGAGAGAAATTCTAACAAAAAATAATTGAGAAGTTTAATAAGCAACTTAAAAAATAAAATTAAAATACATCAAACGCATTTCTATATGAAAAAATATGTGATCTTTAAATACCGGTTGTCATAAATACGGTATTTGAAATGCTATATGAAATGATAATAATTAAAGTTGCAGGGATGTAATCAGCGACAACTATCTCCTACTTCGAACGTTTCGTATTTATTCTGATTTCAATAGACAATCGTGAGTGTATAATTTGTTATGATCGTTTTTAGTGGAAATATGCAGAGATATAAGTAATAATTTAGTAAAACTGTAGATGGCTGTGCAACATAACATTCTAAGATTCTCGTCAATTACATTAATTTCTGTTGTAACTATAAAGAAAGTACTTGATTTTTAAATGTTTTTGGTTTTTAACTGAATTTACGCTATGCTCGTGAAATATTTATTTCTAGCGATGACATGATGACTCCGCTATTGTTTTTAATTTTCTTTTTCCCGTTCTCTCACGTCGAGTCTGAAGGAATCACGGTTGTTCAATTCATCCATTTATTTATTTATTGTAATACACGATACTATAATTGTTTTCATACAGCTATACACTGCTGCGGCTACAATAGGTATCGGCTTTCAAGTTTCTTTAGTAAACAGTGTTACAGTGTAGGCGATTGAAAATTGCGAGATTTAGGAGCTATATAAAATTAATTTTTTGTAGGAAAAAAAAAAAGAAGAAAAAGGCGAAAACTAATGTGTATCAGCGGTTCTAATATTCTCCCCTGGTAAATAGTTTGCATATTATTTGTGGCTTATTAATTATTCTGATTTGTGTAATATTGATAGTTTTAAAAAATGAAAATTCCAACGACTCTCATTCGCGCGAAAATTAAGTTTTAATTTATGAGTAGAATTATTAATAACGAAATAAGTCAGAAAAATACTTTAAAACGACGCATCGTAGTGTTATTCAAAATAACAAGCAGCCTCGCTATACTTTTTCAAATATTAAAGAAAAAGCTGAAGTCAGTTCCTAGCAGTAATGTTTTATGTCCGTTCTTGTCTGGATAAAACGTATTACGTTACAGAAAAATCTGGCAACGTTAAAATGCCAAATAAATTACCTGGGGTTACACACGAATTAGAATTTATTCTTAATTTTCACCCAGTTATTTCTGTTTACTTCAAGATAAGTAAAAATTATGTTATGAACGATTAATAATCCTCTTCATCCATTGCTGAACTCGCACTGAAGATAAAAATGATAAAAACAGTCACGGTTTACTTATATCGATGTGGAGCCCGAAAAATCACTCTAAACACTATAGGAAACAATGAAAGGCATTGTACGATTTTAATTTTAAGGATCAAAACACACAGCAATAGCAAAGGCCTAGATTTGAAAAATACTGACATCTGTATATTCATATTAAAGCGTGTTTTTAACTTTTTCTACTACGTATGTATTTATTTTACATATACTAGTTCGTTCTGTCATTTTCTTTGTACCTTTTAGTTCTTCAGATAACCTTTGTATATGCGGGCATTTGAATTTTTTCTTGTGTTGCTCTTTTTTTTTTTTTGCTTCTTCGCTCATCAAATATGGGCATTATTAATCTAACGCGAGAGGAATTTATCTACATTTTCTATGTGCGGGAATAGGATAATCAAATGCTGCATAAGAAACTGCGCTGCATAGCGGGTGCAGTATAAAAGGAAATTACGTTTACATTAGTTTATACTGAATTATCGAAAATACGATCCGTACTATTTCAGTGCCATTCACAGGAGGACCTTCAATTGGCGGTCACATTTATTCTGATATGTACAACAACATCTCTTCATCGTTGCCCCCATTTCCGATGCTAACACAGTCGAATGCAATTCCAATGGATCTTGTCTGTACAGAGGAATGTTTAGCGTACAATATTTACTGTCGATGTATGTTAGTATATAAAGTGCCGCTTGATTCCGTAGTTGAACTGATCATTATAGACGGTAAGTATTTTTATTATTATTATTATTAGTACTGGAGCGCAAGAATTTTTTTGATTAAAATTTAAAAGAACTAATTTTCTTCTTAAATTTTTTTAGACTTCTCCGCTGTTTAATCTATTTAACTAGTATGTACCTGCTTTTAAACACCTAAGTTTTTAATGAGTTAGAACAATTTTTATTTAGAAACTGAAAATTTTATATAATGAAGTATCAAACTGCAAAATTGAATATTTTATTACGGATACCCGCTATAACAAACCGGTTTCGTTGCATCTAAATATATATTATACGTACATTGATACGAAGCAGGGTTTGGTTTGTGGCGCTATCTTCTAGTCAATACGCGATACATAAATGGTACTGTTTTTAGTTGTGTTAAATATTGTTTCGCTGACTGCTGGCGCTGTGCACTAACCGACGAAACTTTTTATCGGAAGGTTGGTGTCTGTATGTGTGTTGTGTAAGATGTTGCCGCAGGCCGAGGGCACTGCTCTTGGGGAATAGCTATGTGCTGCGTACCAGCGACGTATGCACATAGTACACGCTGGAGATGAGAGTATAAAGTCGCAGGTAGTAAAGAGTTGGCGTTATCGTTTTTCGATCGAGCTGATAAGAATCTTGATGTATCAGTTTTCGGTTGAATGTGATTTTAATTTTATTTTGTTGCTACGATCGAATATGCAGAGTGAGCCGGTTTAAGATATGTGTTAATTTTGCCGTCATTTTTTTTATTCGTGTAACGAAACGTTGCTGCAATATATATATATACGCAGTTCCATTTTGTGATCATCATGAATGCGTAATAAGAGAATAAAACGAAAAACAAGTTAATTTCGATGTAACTAAGAAAAAGAAAAGACGGAATGGAGCCGAACTCCACTGGCGCCTGTGAAAGAAAAAACAACATCGGTTCATAACCCAAAGAAAAAAAAAAACAAAAAACATTGGCTTCCTTGAACAAGGGACTAAAAATATATACATACCTACATATATATTTTTTTCTTTATTTATTATATGTGTTACATAATGCGCGCTTAGGTATTTTAATTAATTAAATTTGTTTAATTATGATTAGTTCTTCTACAAAATACTTCAATTTGTATTCTTCATTATCATTTAGAATCTTATCGGGTTTGTTCAGTAAAACGATGTGCGCTCTAACAGAGTTGTACAATGTGCAGCTTTAGAAAACGTGTTGAATAGCAAGTTCACAGTTGTATTTAAAGTACTCGGGCAGCTAATTTCAAGTAGATTCGTGTGTGCCAGACAAAGGGACCAATTTTTAATGATTACCTTCTAACTTTGTTATTTCGGCAAGAAGTAGTTATGTTTTGTCTTTAAATGTGCCACAATCTGTTGGAAACCGAAATTCTGACCATAATTTTTCGCTCATTGTAGACTTACTTTATGCTTGTAAATCTTCAGAAGGTGATGGCAAAAGTTGTACTATAAACATAGTTGCTGCTTCCTTCGATGTTGCAACGGCCGCTTTATTATTTGATAGGCCGGTGCGACTTGGTAACCATGGGACAGATGATTTTACCTTTTTAGCTAGGCATGTTACATAATTTGTTCAGCGACCACCAATTAACCGATCTCTTAATAACTAAAACGGCATAATGACTGAAGAGATGACTGTTTTGCAAGTATTTTTTGATGATACAATCAACTGAAACGTATACTGCAGCGAAAACAAGGGTTGGGGTACATAGGCTAAAAATTGGACGTCATTCTTTACTAAAATAGCTGAACCACCTTAACCATCGTTGCATTTGGAACTAATGAGAGAGAACCTATTGAGGCTAATTATTCCAGAAGAGCTTTTTAACCAAGTTTCAGAAAGCATCACAATATTATCATATTTATCGAACAGCCATTCTAAGAAGTTTTTCTTAACCTTAATAGTTCCATTGTAGGACTTTAAGTGGACATAGTGAATTCTTAGTTAGACGGTAGTTGGAAAAAGAAGTAGAACACGGAAAGATTGAAAGAACACAACAGGCCAAAAAGGAAGGTAGAAAAGTAGACCAGAAAATATCAACTGTATACCATTTCCATTGTCCAATGCAGTATAATACCAATTAATGAACAAAGAAAAAAATGTAGAAAGGAACAATATAAGGAAATTAACAAAAGAATACAGCTCCCTCCGCTCAGATGAATCATTTCGCGAAGGTTGCGGCATGCTATCAACCAACCTAGTTAATGGCAGAAAGCAACACCGACGCGCTTTAAAAAGGAAGGTAAAAAAACCGGAATTAAGGCAATGATAAATAAAAAATGAGAAAGGTATGTATATAGCCAAATATTTCGTAAAAGTGGATCCCATCGCTCAAAACAATCATTGCGTCTGGGTCCTCGTACACTATCAACCAACTTAGTTAAAGGAGACAAGCAACGCTTCGAGAGCGCCCTACAAATCGCGGGGCGTTGGTATTACGGAAACGGAACAAAATGAGGCGAAAATGGAAAAGAACAATTAGAGAAGAGGAAAAATAATAAATGTGAACAAAATAAAAACTTGGAATAGAAGAAAAAGCAATATCCATCATATAATAATTGCAAAACCTGACAGACGGATAATATTTTGTGCTCTGAATTAGGGATATTAAATCTATCGAGGGGGGATAATAAAGTAGTGGTAAAGACACTTTTAAAGGGCAAAGAAAAAATTATTAGAAGAAACATTATTAGTGACTGGAACCGATTCGGCATGCGTAGCATTAGAGAAAGATCGGACTATTGAAGAATTCGGAGCCTTTGGTACCAACGTTAAGAGTTAGATTAGAGTAGTAAGAATTGAAAGGATTGGGAAATTTTATATTAGAATGGTGTTTCCGAGACGGAATCCTGACGTAAGACGAAGAAGAACTGCTCGAGTAGTATTGACGTCTCCTCTTTACAACGGAAGAAGAATTAGATAAGTCCGGGAAATTTTCCGAGTTTGAAATCTCAGCAAAGATGAAGGTAGGGAAAACTATCGAGCTATCACTGATATTTTTGGCCTCGATATAGGATACATTTTGCGGACTCATTGTTTTGTGAATTTTAACTTGCTCCTTCGAAATCTGCAAGAAGAGTCTAGAAACGAATGGTTACCGCTGAAATGGACGTAAATATATAAAGAAGGATTGTTTCGTTGAGCCGTGGAACATTCTGCGGAGGAGTGACTGTTAGCACAAGGGGGACAAATATTTTTGGTACGGCATAAAGCACTTAAGTGACCAAAACGGAAACAATTGTGACAAAGTTTCGGTTTACGAATCATATTGGTTCAACCTTAACTCAATAGGAATCATAAAAGAAAATATAGGATGGGAAAATGGAGCTCATAAATTTGAATTCGACAACTAAGATGAGAATAAGAGAGTTATCAGTTCTAGGTTTGAGCAAACGCCGAGTATTAGCGAATGGGATATCGGATGAATAGCAATGATAAAGTTTCTCCACCGAGAGATCGACGGGGACATCGCAAACTACACCAGATCAGAATAAAAGCAAGAATACTGAGTTCCTCATAGACATCGTCGGAAAGTAAAAATTTATTAGCTGTCGCTGTTGATACAAAATCGGGTTTAATTGAGTTTTTAAGAGATACCACTTACTCTGTTAAGAATCCTTTTAGCTAAGAACATCGGATGCAGACGGGCAATGTTATTTTTCCATATTTTCCTTAATACAAGAATTAAAAAAGATTAGATAAGTAAGAAAAAAATCGTGTTTCGGGTTTGGGATAACGATGAAGGTATTTTAGGATGAAGGAGCAAAACAAGGGCGAAGAAAATAGTTGAAAACACGTTTAAGAAAAAATTGAAAAAGTAGACGGTGATATAAATAATAATAAATTAGAGGACAATTATAACAACCATGATAATATTAATAATTACAACAATGATGATATTACGGCTGAACAAGTGCAGATCGATAGTCTAAGAGAGAATTTGCAGTATGTCACGAAACAAATGAATTAAAAGGTAAAAAAAAACAAAAAAAAAACAATAAGGAATTATATAAAGAAATGCTAGAATTATTTTTCAAGTAATAAAAAAAATTAAAGAATAAAATAATTAAATAATATAATCTGATTTAAATTCTTTATTACAGAAGCAAAAAAAAAATACTTGTTCTCAAATTATTTTTATTAATATTGCAAACAAAAGATGAAAAAAGATTGTGTAGCAGTGTATTTAATAACATTTAAAGAAATAAACAAATTTACTTAAAAAAGGGTGTTATTAATGAACTATTGCAAAGAAATCCGTAAGTAATGTTTATGAAAGTACATTCTACTATAACGTAATTAAGCCACACTTTCACGGTAGAACATTATGGGTGGGAAGCGGGAAGCGAATCGACGGAGAACCCAGTTTTTTAAAGAATGTTATTGGTATTTTACGTACGATTTAGAAACGAAGCGATAATCCATATGCAGGACACACTATTACCACAAAGAACAAAAAAGCACTCGTGAGTGGTTCAAAATTTAAGGTAATGCACAAGGTAGCCAGGCTTAAACGTTTAACCAACGATATTATAAAAAAAAGTTTTGAAAAAAATGTATACCTTAAAAATATCACTATTCGTTCTTCCACTTGAATACATCTCCGATAATTTGTATTTTGTTTAATTACTTCTTTCTGTAACATATTTGTTAATGTTACAAAACTATTTATGCTCATTCGAAAGTAATTAAAAAATTTCACTTCATCTTCTAATAAATCTGAGAATAAATGCGAAAATGAACCAAATTTGTCTCTCTTCAAGTTGATAGGATAAACCCATAATCTCTCTTGTTTTTTCCGTTTTTTACGAATAAGTCGTCGTAGAATTATAAACTTAATCTTATCTATATCCATATTTTCTAAAACTAATACTTATTAATAACTTATATTTATTTATATATTTTAAATATAACACTTCTAAAATACAAATTGACTGACTCGCGTCAAGGACTCGTCCGGTGTGAAACACTATGATTGGCTTGACTCGATTGGCTCGGACGCGACTCGACTCGACTCGACTCGACGGATTTGGTGCGAAAGCAGCCTAACCGTACAAGAAAGAAACGCCCAGAATTGTGGGTGATGAATGGATTTCATATCGATAACAATGTGCCTGTCCACAATGCCCTTATCAGTTAAATGATTTCTGGCCAGTAAGAACATTACAACCTTGAAACATGTTCGATGTATCCCTGATTTAGTACCGTGCGATTTTTTTCTTTTTCCTAAAATGAAATCTTTGCTAAAAGAACCCAGTTTTCAACGGTGAAAAAAGTATGGGTAAAAAAAGTACGGGTAAAAACGGCCGAATTTCAGCGCAACCCGACGAAAAACCATACACAAAAGCGACCCGAGCAATGGAAACACTATATAATGTAGAATTCGGGAGAGTCTTGTGTTGAGTACGATCACCAGTAATTACACATGTCAAATAAATACAAAGTTACAGTATCAGTCTGGTTTTGTTTTTGATGTTGTCGGATTTATCACTTAAGATTTTTGTCTTTATAAGGAACAGAGTAATATTGGTCAACAAATAATAGTTGCGATATAATTTTCAACAATGTTAAATTTAATTTAAATTAAAAATTGATTTATAAAATGCAATAGGCAGTTTCTAACGAATTTCAAGAGATAAAACTCTCCATACAACAAAAAACAAATAAACTCTCTACTGATGTCAGTTCCATTGTTTAAATATTTACCTGTATTTAAAAATTATAATTCTACTTCGTGGAATTAATAATAAATTACCACTTTTTTTTAGATCAAACTGGTTCACCATCGTACCATTCGTTTCATTTACACGGGTATTCTTTCAGAATTATTAAGATGGGCGGACGGAAGGAAATTGAAGAAAATCCAGAAGGATTTTATAAAAACGTGATTACTCCTTACTATCCATTATATCCTACAAAAGATACTGTAACTATTCCAGCACTTGGTTATGCAATTTTACGGTTTCAAGCTTCAAATCCGGGTTTGTAAATATTATTTTCGGTTTAATCTCCGAAGAAACACTTCTCTGATCTGCTAAAAGTACACAATTTTTTTCATTACTAGCGCAAAGAATACTTCGTTCGTTTCTATCTGCTGTGTGCGGCTGATATACCTGTTAGCGCTAAAGTCACCTCCTTCGCTGATGATACAATAATTGTATGCATCGATTCAAACACTACTGATGTAAATAGATCATTTCAAATTAGCAATCAACGAACTTTCAACTACAGTTAGTAATAATACTAATTCACTTTATCATAAAAGGACTCGATAATATCACTAATTTACTCCAGCCAAAGTTGGTATTAAATATCGTTCGTTTGTATCGAAAACACGAAATAATATTAATTATTTTCATTATTAATAATACAGTTTCATCAGTCCTTCCCCATCGAACGCTGGACATAAGGCTTCTCCGCTCGATACCAGTTCACTCAATCTTAAGCCATCATCCGCTACAATTTTTATTTCATCCCTACATTGATGATCCTCATATTTTCTTTCTTGTAATCTAAAGGTAAGCATTCGGTCATTTTGGCCCCGAAAATATGACCCGCATAATCAAATTATAATTTTTTTCCATTTGTGTATATATCTGTTATAATTTCTTCTCAGAGTTTATTTAACGCATACACAGATATCTTCTTTGCTAAGTTTCTTAAGTAAGAAGAAATATTTAAAGAAAAGATAAATAAAAGTGCGATTCGAATGAACTCGAGTATCAGTAACAATGAATATTATTCTGGAACAACCAAAGTAAAACAAATGAATACACGTAATAAATCGGATGTGTAACAGTAAGAACAGATTTTAATCATATTTTGAACGAATAACGAATAAACATATCCATTCGATCAAGTATAACAATCGAAATTGTATACCTTCTAATCTTAAGCGGTAAATTATTATTTTCGATTAAACAACATTCAGCAATTAAATTAAAGTCAATACTGCAGCACATTAAAGTCACGCATCGTTAAAATAATTAATTTTTCCGAAATTCACTACCGAAACTCGATTGAATAGAAATTGCAACATAGCCATAAATGAGAAAATCCATTTCAAATTTTTTCTTTGCAAGAAATATTTACATTTTATTACGCATTTGCTACATGTAACATACTATAGTAGCAATTAAACTGCCGGGCTATTACAAGAAGCAAACAATGAATACAATAAAAAAACGAATTTGCAAAGAAAATATTTGTCCGAAGAAAATATCGTATAAATTAATAATGTTTCTTAAGCATTAGGCAACCTACATAACGATTCATTATAAAATAAAGTTTTCGATTAAACAGAATATATTTAAGTGAACTCATAATCTTTCTAAATTGAAAACGACAAAAAAGTGTTTAGTATTTAGCACTTGGATACATGGAATATATTAACGACTATAAAAGCCTCCTCAAAATTAAAGATACAGAGACCACATATATTAACCTATATACTATAATTATTATGTATAGTAATTTATTACAAATTAAATATAACAAATTAAGACTAAAATGAAGGCTTACTTAGAAACCTTTTAACGGATATAACCCATCATCAGTTAAGAACACAACCGACTATGAGTGATCAGAAACAAATTCTAAATCACACTGAGGTCAAATAGGCAATTAAACGGTTTATATAGTATAAATCAACAATTTAAGTCGATATATCATAATTGTTGGAATAAGATGATGTACATGGACTACGATAAATATCTAAGGATTATATTAAACATTTAAATAACATAAATATAAAATGTAAACATTAACGGGGTAATTTTTAAAGTTTTATATTAAAAAGTGGGTTATTATTATTTGGTATTTGGTCGTTTAATATATTGATTTTGTGTTTATTTATACAATAATTTTCAGCTATGATCATGATGTTACCTTTGTTATATGTAGCTAAGAGAGTAATTGTTTTTTTTTAATGAATTTTATTTCTTATTAAATGTTCAGCATAAGTGGATTTTTCTATTTCATTATTTTTAAATCATTTAATATGTTCCACTGGTATCTACATTTAATTTTTCTACCTGTTTTACGCTCCTCCGTCAAAAGCGGTTTTATGTTTTTCTTTTTAATATTCATGCAGGTTTGTGGTTTGCACACTGTCATGTCTACACTCACAATTTCTACGGAATGAAAGCTATAATACAAGTTGGAGAACGGTACGAATTTGATGTTCCACCAAATGGATTTCCTACGTGCGGAAATTTTATTCCAGAAGTAAAGTGGCCGTAAATTATTTTTGGATAATAATAATATTGTAAATACTCAAATAAATGACTATTAAGAAAGTAGTGTTTTTATAAGTTTTTAATTCGTTTTTTTTTTATTATTTTTATTAAGCCACCGGTAAATCAACGTACCTAATTTCTGTAAAAATGTTCTCTAGCAACCTCGTCAGCGTTATCGTATTGTTGGCTCTTGATCCGCAGGCACGGAATATTTAATGGAGGATCTCATGTACTTAATTGGTTATTTGGAACGCTGAATTCTGACGACGGCGAGTATTATTCTAGGTCTATCGATAAGGGGTAATGCAGGACAGTAATAAACTAAATGAGTTTATGTAAAGGCAGGTCCAGATTAGTAGAAAAACTGTTAGAATTTTTAATGAGTCAGCCTCGAATCTAAGTTTCCCTGAATATATGTTAATGACTAACGTCGAATTACTTAATAATATCGCGTACAACTTAAGTAACAAAGTCGAAACTTCGTTATATCATAAGCCTGTTACTGAATGTATTAGTCTAATGCTAGAATTAAGTAATGAATTAACGTTCGAGTTCGGTTCTATCAGTAATTCTATATCATTTAGCAAAAACAACGTGTTACATCCCGAGCTAATCTTGCCTAAGGAATTGTTAAATGAGTTACGGCAAGTGAATTTACCCGAGGGTAAAAGCTTTCCTGTAGTACTCGACTGGGCACACATATTTAAGTATTACGAAATTTCTGAAATTAGCGTAATTTTCCATAATAGCTTACTAATTTATAAAATAGAATTTCCTCTACTGGTGAATAATACAGACTCTTTTCCTTCTTCCATATTATTCCTTATCCTGTTGCCATGAGTAATTCCCCTCCTTCCGTTTTCCACTTCATACGACCCAAATACAAATATTTATTGGTCGATCGGTTGCTTACGGAATACATTGTTTACAAAAATCGCGACAACTTTGTCATCGTAGCCCTCGCGGATGGAGACAAAATTCAGCTATGTAGAAGTCAGGCAGGCCATCATAAGATCAGCAATGAGATGCCCTTCGAGACTGCATTTTATACCTATCGAGATCAGATACCATTCCCAACGATTGCGACATCACTCCAGAACAACATATTTAAAAAGCTTGCTGTTAACCGATGGTTATTCGTCGCACCCGATGCTCCGTTGCCTTCGGTTTATTGTGATTTTGTACAGAGAGTCGAAGAATTTTACCTCAATGGCACCGGGGAATTATCTAACTAGCGGTTAATTGTCATGCCTCCGAGCCGTCCATTACGTTGTATAAGTCAAAAAAAAACAAATTTCAGCCATATGGTTCTCACGATAGATTTAAAAATACCAGAATGCGGCCAGGATACTAGTAGCCAAAGAAAACTCAATATCATCAACCCGGGTGAATTAAGTTTGGGTAACCTTGATTCAATCGACCAGGAGTACTCTTCTATTTACGACGTTCTGAACCTCCTGGATCAACGGTGAGAATTTTAAGCAGGCATTGACTTTTATCATCATTACCATTACTACAAAAAAACGATGCCAATCATCGCTGATAGGTAGTTCCACCGCACAACCTCCAGATACTGACAATGAGCTCACCGCCTCGGGGAGCCGAATCTCATCAGATCACCACGCCAGCTCGTAACTATCACCAGTAGATAATCAGAAAAAGAAAAAAAAAACGAAGAAAATTTTGCCCTCGGACTTTTTTACCTTTTATGCGCCGCTTTTCATTGTTATTTTTACTTTTCCAAAGGGAGAAAGAGTGTTGTATGTCGGGAGTCAAAACTTCCTATTTCTATATACAGCGGTTTTTTTTTGGTTTTTTTTTTAGTTTTTTTTTGGGGGGGGGGGGCTTATATGCAAGACAACCCATTGGCCATTATATTAGAGCAAGGTTAAATCACAATTTTTGAAGACATTAGAAATGAGTATATAATATCCAATATAAGACGATATTATTTGTAGCAGTTTATGTTCATAAATTTGATGACTAATGAATTTGTACAGGCGTCGCATCCGCTTCGCAATACTCTTCTTAGCAGATCGTGTTTACCAGCTTCGCTTTATTCAAATTCTCCAATAAGTCATGTTGCCGCCAAGCACAAGCGAATATAAAAGGACATTAAAAAATGTTGGAAGCAGAACTGTATCCTGGGTGTTCCCGGAAGTGATTGATACCGAATCCCGTCTGCTCTGTTGGCACCTAGAGTTTTTTGGCTGTAATAATCGCGGTACATACAGACACAGGATTCGCCGATATCGTTCATACCGCGTAACCGCGACACCGCTGATGTAACTAATAAACGCGATATCAAGTTCGATTGTAAAACATTAACTCGAGATAGTTGGTCGTCGATTTATAGTCGGTCGTTAATTTATAGCCGGGAATACAACATATTATTAAAATAATCATATTCGTAATTTTAATAATAAAAATACAATTACTCACCGGAAGATATATCACTAAAATTGGCAACAGCAACTTTTCGATCGTCACCAATAAGAAGTCTTGCGATGCTACGGAACTTCCCTTGAAAATAAAAAAAAAAAAAAAAAACAAAAACGGATCTCACTGATTTACGCCAATAAATTTCTCCGGCGCTGAAAACAATAATATTCATTCAATATCGAAATACCGACAGGTGTTTACGATTTCAGCTGTGCAACACCACTGCGAATACACCTAGGCACACGAGTGTATTTAACACTTGTGTATGACAACCCTAAGGTAAATAGATTTAAATGTTTTAATAACATCTTAAAAAACACCCTAGTTATATATGTTCATATTTACGAACGGATCAAAATCTTTAGCAGGAAGAGGTTGCTAATACTACGCTCCTACAATCCTCAGGAAGAAATTGCCTAATAATACACTCTTATCTCTCTTTCATTATTTCGCTTTCAGTTCTTTCTAAAAATGATATGCAACTAAATAAGCCATTAAACAGTAGATGCTGATAGCAGAGATACCAACAATGCCATTCCCAATGACTCGGTCTCAACATTAAAAACGTGTTAAACAATATTGACATCTAACTGCTCAGAAGATAATCTCGTTATTATTATAAGCACCGCCTAAGAAGGAATTATTTTTATGAACTATAGCTCATGTTGGTATTCCCGATGATAACAAGAAACTGCAGATCTGTTAATCAAAACATCTATTGTTCGCCCATTTTTTTTTTTTTTTTTTATGGGTTCGTCAACATGGACATTGGTCCAAGAACAGCGGAACAGAGAGAAAAAAGAGACTCAGATCCTTACACGATCAGAGATAGCTGGCAGAAAGGAATCAAGAGCTAGAATAACCGAAGGAGAAGGAAGGGAGAGAATGAATGAAGCACAGTATGGAGCGGGAATTAAGTATACTAATTTCCGCTAGCGGAATAGCATTTAAAATAATATTTCAAAGATAGATGGAATAGTCACCAACGAAGCCTACCCCAACCTGAAGTTACGTCCGAAAAAAAATATGACAACACAATCGATTAACAGAGCAGAAGAGAGATAGTTGCCGACTATGGTTAGGACACATCCCATTAACACACGCGCATTTATTGGACACAAGAAGTCACATCACCTGTTGTTGCTATCGAATAACTGTAAAGCTTAATTACCAGGTGTACAAGGATGAAATGCGGATTTGAAAAATCAGATGTCCACCAATACAATGTGTATTATAAAAATTTGACGCATATGCAATTTTGTTGCGCCATCAACATGTGTCAAATGTACATCGGTGATAAATTGAAAAAACTGTTTGCGTAGTATTGTTTTGCTATGTTCAATATGACGACATTTGTGCCAAATAAAGAGCATTCGCGGACAGCATTAATTTTTTGTTTTCATTTGAAGAAAACTGCTGCTGAATCATACCGATTGCTTCGAGAAGCTTACGGTGTACATGCTCCATCGTAAGATATGTGTGAACGATGGTTTCGGCGTTTTAAAAGGGGTTATTTCGATGTTGCAGACAAGGAACACGGAAAACCGCCAAAAAGATACAAAGATGCAGAATTGCAAGCATTGCTAGATGAACACGATGCACAAATACAAAAACAACTCGCAGAGCAATTAAGCGTTAGTCGACAAGCTGTTTCCAATCGCCTCGAGAAATGGAAACGATTCAGAAGGTCGGCAGATGAGTACCACATGAGTTGAACGAAAGGCAGATGGAGAGGCGCAAAAACACATGTGAAATTTTGCTCGAACGATACAAAAGAAAATCGTTTTTGTCTCGTATCGTTACTGGGGATGAAAAGGGGGTGTATTTTGAGAATCCCAAGCGCAAAAGATCATGGGTAGATCCAGACGCACGATACACATTGACCGCAAGACCGAAGCACTCTGGCAGGAAGACGACGCTCTGTGTTTGGTGGGATCAGAAGGGTGTGGTCTATTATGAGCTGTTAAAGCCTGGTGAAACGGTTAATATCAAACGCTACCAACAACAATTAATCGATTTTAACCGTTCGCTGCTCAAAAAACGACCAGAATATCAAAAAGGGCAACACAAGGTAATTTTTCTCTATGACAATGCTCCATCACATACGGTAAAACCGGTTCGCGACACATTGGAAGCACTCAGCTGGGAAGTGCAATCCCATGCGGCTTACTCACCAGACTTGACTCCTTCCGATTACCACTTGTTTGCATCGATGGGTCACGCATTTGCTGAGCAGCGCTTTGGTTCGTACGAAAATGTGAAAAAATGGCTCGATGAATGGTTCGCGGCAAAAGGGGAAGATTTTTACTGGCGTAGTATCCACAAATTGCCCGAAAGACGAGAAAAATGTTTAACTAGCGATGGAGCATACTTTGAGTAAACCACTTTTTATCATTCTTCCAAATTTAATGTGTTTTTTTTCGAAAAAAAATCCGCATTTCATACTTGTACACCTGATACTTGTCCATTTTACAATTAGAATCGAGTGCCGTGTCAAATTGCGTAGTGCAATCTGACGGATTTGTTTCAGGATAATTTTACCGTCATTAACTGACTTTTTTTCATTTTTAAAACGAACGTATTGTAATTTTATCGTTTTTGCTGTGTACGGCGCGTAAAAAAAAAAAAACAAAAAAAAGCAACCCGTTGTAAATACGTAATTGTACTCGTAGATAGTTGTAAAAGTTTCCAAAGCCACCCGGTCGTCCTAATGAGGAAATTCGAAAAATTAAAAAACAAAATAAAATCAACGTACTTTATAATTAAACTGCTGACTTTGTTCTTTTAATGGCTTTTAGCGAACAACGATGTAGTTTAGTTCAAGGCGCGGTCGAGTCGGCTGGTCAGCCATAGAATCATTTATAATAATTACGTCTACGAGTTGACTAAGTGTCCATAAGGGAGGTTTCTAAAATGTATCAGTGTAGGCGCAGTGTGAAGTCTTGTTCGAAATCGGCGTAAAAGAAACAGTGGGCGATTTAAAATGAAAATAGTACAAGCTAGTGCAATGAGAAAGTGACGCGAATGTTTGTAATTTGTAAAAAAAGAATAGCAAAAGGTAAGGAAATGAAGATGAATGAGAGGTAATAACTTTTAGTAATTCCATCATTGAGCAAAACAGTGAACTATTCTGCCGGTACCGTTTGTGTCTCTTCCAGCTACACCGTAACTTCATTAACAAGTTTCCCTTATTTGACCAAGACAATGGCAGCACTGCCTGCCTAAGTTCATCTGAAAACAGCGGGAACAGTGGTACTTCAGTACAGCCGAAAGTAAGCACAACTGTTTATTTTCCTCGCCGGTCCAACGTACCTTCAACGACAGCTTTTTCATTTTATACTGCGTTTGATTTTAATTTCTGCCTACCTGCCGACGTACGTCCTTTAACCCTACAATCACCATTCATTCTTACAGCAACTCTTCACGGCAGTCTTCAAATCGTCTTTACTTAACAGTGAATAGTGCAACAGTTATAGTTCAGTCAGATCACGCTTAACATTGTATCTATTATAAATTTTATACGAACAGAGTTGTGAAGGTAAATTTTTTATATTTACAAAACATTAATTACACTTTAACTAGTATACACGCAAATTTGTGTATTCTGTATCAGCGTTTATATTTTTAATATTTTTAATATTTTTAAAAATTTTAATTCGTATAGCTCTATCAACCCCCCCCCCCCCATTATCAAAAATAATATTTTTCCATTTTAACAGTCATTTGGAAGGCCACACTTCAGTTAGGTTTTTTTTTTTTCAATTCGCCATGTTAAAAGTAATTTCCATAATTAACAAAAAGAATAACAGGGCAGTAAAAAGTGATCATTTCGGGTGGTCGAAAGAAAGAAATATCTCAATAGAGTAACAACATACTATACATGTGCAAGATTTATTTGATTCGCGATTTCAATGCAACCAGAATAACTTTTAAATGAAAAATTATAATTAATTAGAAAAGAATCACTGTTTCCAGAGAGCAACCTTCATGCAGAAGACACGTACTTCACTTCATAAATTGCATCTGTCAAAATCGATTCCTTCTTCCGCGATCGAAAAGTTTTTTTTTGCCAGAGCTGAATTCTGAAATTCAGAGAGATCGCTGTCTTGTGAAGAATATATATATTTTTAATTTTGTTTATTACAATATTCATTTCTATTTGCGTATTTCTTTAAGATATGCATGAAAATACAACGGGAAATATATATTATTTAACGATAAATTTTGCCGATTGCACAAAGTCACACTGATTGTTTCGGAGACAAATTAACAATTGTGTAGTCAGGGCTGTATCTAAGAGGGGGTTTTCCGGGTTCACCCCCCCCCCCCCTCTCCCAAATGTCTGCAAAATAATAACTGCTTGAATTAAATGGACCGAAATTCAGATTTATTTATCTTAAATTTTTAACAAAAGAAAAGAACATTAAAAATTTTATGAATTCTATGGGAACGAATATTTTTTATTTGTTTTTATTGTAGTGCTCAAATATTGCACATACAATAATTCACTACAAGGATTTAGTGTACCATTTATAAATAAATATATTTTCTGATAACACATATACATATACATATATATATATATATATATATATATATATATATATATATATATATATATGTGTGTGTGTGTGTGTGCGTGTATAATTATAAAAATATTTTCGTACCCCCCCCCCCCCCCCACCCCCACCCAAAAAAAAAAAAATTTGGTGTAGATACAGTTATATTTCCAGAACCAGTTGATGTAATTCTGTGAATTTTGTCAAATAAATTGATTTAATATTTTCTGTTACAAATTAACTTGTTTTCCTTTTTCTTGACCTGGCGTTCAACTATTTTGCCTTTTTTTTTTTCCTGATTCAAGTTACATATTACGAATTTTCTCTTTTTTGACTATCATTATTTAGTATGGTTTTTAGTGAATTATTTGATAGTTTGCAGATGTTTCGTTAATTTTTGTAAATGTTTACATTCCAACAGGACATTGGCGCACTCAAGGGGGGTGCCATGGGGCCATTGCTCCCCCCAAAAAATCTTCGAAATATTTATTTCGTTTTGTAATGTTTTGTTTTACTCAATTTTCTTTTTTTAAACATACATATTTACTTTTTACTTATATTACAAGTATAATGTTATATACTTTTAGCTAATTTTTTTAAAATAAAATTCGTATACTTATCTAATTTGTGCTTATTACAAACATAATGTTACGTTTCTATTATTATTATTTTTTTTTTTTTAATAAAATTTGTTAGTTTTGTAATATTTTTAAAAATAATATTCGTTATTTTTGTATTTTTTTTAATTTTTTTTTTTTTTTTTAAATTTACAAACCACGTAAATAGATAGGTACTTAGTCGAGGTATCAAGTTACCACCCCCTAACCCATCTTCTAAATTCTAGCCCCGACCAAAAAAAAATCCTGAGTGCGCCTTTGCAACAGGATGTTACTTATTGTTACTGAACATTGCATGTAGAATCGTTTAATGGAAGATTTCTGTTTAATAAGTACCATGTGACGTTATTACAGTGTGTTCTCACCGTAATTTGGTTATTGCTACTTTCAATCGACTACCTCTTTTTTTTTTTTTTCTATTGTTATTAACGTCCCAGTTTTTTGGCTTAATCTGATAAAAATGCGTATATGTGTGTGTGCAGCAAGTTTCCTAGTGTTTTTGATATAATGTAGCCAATTTTTTTTGTTACGGCTATACGTAGATATTTTATGCGGGGTGAATTTAACTCAAGTTATTTCCTCTTTTTGGATTGTCCTCCTAGCTGCTTTATTCGCAGTTCCGTTTCCTACAACTCATAAGTGAGAGTGGGGTGAGATTACTTTTTTGATGTGATTTTCTGGATAATGTATATATATATAATGTTAATCGTATCATAGTGCCTGTTATTTTAATTTGACTCTGAATAGAGCGCACTCGATGAATCAGTGCGTATTATATATTTATCGCATGCGTCTGATTCTGTATGAATAAATTACTGCTATAAGTATACATGTATATGATTTAAACAGAAAAAAAAAAAAGGAAAACAAAACAGAACAGGTTATTCTATAAAATAATAGTTCAGTCAAAATCGAAGTACTGAGATAATGTCTATCGACTATTATTCAGTAACAAATAAAACCAAAATAATCTTTCGATATTATATAAAAAAATTAAAAGACAGACATTGGAATATTAACCGGACAGTTATATTCAAAAGCGGCCGGATTATTTCACGAAAAATTGCCCGCTCAATCACTATCAAAAATAATTCTGCCGTGTTTATACGAAAAGATTAACAAAAATAAATAACAAAAATGTCAAAGCTGCGAATGAATATGAAAAACACAACATACGTGCCACTGACTAAATTATAATTTTTCGCCGCTTCAAATCCGAGCACTTCAGATCGCCAATTATTTCTATACCGTATGTCGTCATTTATTTTTGATAGCTTTTCAATGCTTTTAGCTCACTTTTACTAAAAACTTGTTTTTTTAATATTTCTAAAAAAACAACTCGACCAATAAAATAAATGATCTAACTGATTATGAAAAACTTAGTGATTTCATGATAATGCTAATAATTTTTGTTATCGTCATTATTACTTTTTCCAACATTCAGGTTAGTACTGTTTTTCGTTATAAAGTTAGGTGTAACACTGTCGGCATTATATATATATATATTTAAAAAAGTAATTAATTCACAATATTCTACCGCAAGGCCGTAACTTGCGGGAGGAGGTCCCCCCCCCCCACTGAAATGTCTGTGAAATAATAACTGCTTGAATTAAATGGACCGAAATTCAGATTTATTTGTCTTAAATTTTTGACAAAAGAAAAGAAAATTAAAATTTTTATGAATTC
Organism: Icerya purchasi; assembly: GCA_039619475.1. Lineage (NCBI taxonomy): Eukaryota > Metazoa > Arthropoda > Insecta > Hemiptera > Monophlebidae > Icerya > Icerya purchasi. The sequence continues at coordinate 547,265,767 of CM077115.1, forward strand.
TATGAAAACGATTATTTTTTATTTATTTTTATTGTAGAGTTCAAATATTGCATATACAATAATTGAGTACAAGGCTTTAGTGTACCATTTATAAATTAATATATTTCATGATAACGCACACACATCCACACACAACTTCCAATATGAAATTTTCGTTTTAATCGACAGATTATAAAATTTCGGTTTAATCGTGAATTAAAAAAAAAAAAAAAAATTCGACATTCGTAAATTTTACACATCCAAGCGTAAACCTCTTAGAACACCGAATATATATATGTATATTTATAAAAATATTTTCGTAACCCCCCCCCCCCCCCCGATATTTTAGTCTAGATACGGCCCTGTTCTACCGAACATAAATAATACACAAAACATCTTAAAAATCATAAAAAAAAAATATAATAACATCGACCAGTTTCGACGAACTACCGTCATTATCAAGATGTTAATTAATTATTCAAACCCTTTTCTTTTCTTAAGGGTTCTGCATTGGGGAAATAGTACTAAAAGAGTTTCTGCGCTTTTCTTATTATCACCACCGCGCATAGTCGTTTATTTCATAGAAAACTGATGATATAAATTTTGCATAAAATATAACTTTTAGCCCAACCAGGTCAGAAGTCACAAAAACACGCTTTATCGACAATTTAGAAAGATCAGAAAAGAGTGAAAATGCGACAAAAAGAAATGGTTTCATTCACCAAGTGGGGCGACATTTAAAAATGTTCCTTTTTTAAAAATTTTAAATCCCTGTTTTCTTTACTTTTTTGGCCTCGTCAAATAGCGGTTTTCATTTAAAAGCAATAAAAAGGAAAAAAGTTACTTGGATTTTAATTCGATAATCAGACCTTGACAATATAAAGGAAATAATAAGAGAAATAGAGAACAGGCACTGGTTACAGAAAGAGCAATTCGTAGAGATGAGCTTTTTGAAAAATAAAATTATGCGATAAGACTTGTGTTAAAAAGAAAAAAGGAAAATAAAAAGTCTTTAGTGTAGGCAACTAAGGGCACAGAAATCTCTGCGGCAACACCTTTTTCTAGTTGTCACCATATTTCGATGAAAGCAAACATAATTTATTTGGCTCGGATGGTCAACACTATATGTATATGGTGTAAACCCAATACAGAGCTAATCACTTGAAAGTTACACCATAAAGCATGCAGGAGGGAGCTATATGATGTAGAGGTGCATGGCAGCTAGTGAGGTTGAATATCTCGCCTTCATTGACGAAAACATAAAAGCCACCGATTACATCAAGATACTAAGCGAACGTAAATTAGGTGTGGAGCAGTTATTTGCCTTTCAGCAAGAACAATGACCCCAAACATACCGTGATATCAACTCGCGAATGGCTTCGCTGCCCCGTAGGTTACACACGCCTCCTCAGTCTTCTGATTTTAACGTTAATGAAAATTTGTGGAGTCAGCTTGATGTCGGAGTACGTGCACAAAAAATTTTCAAGATATGTTCGAAGATTTTGCACGGAACCCGATAGATTCCATGCCCCGACGATTGCAAGCACCATCGACGCGAACAATATGCATACCAAGTATTAGTAACTTTTTTCTTTTACAGGTAGCTTATTTTATTTGCCAATTCGTGAGTATGAAAATACTTCTACACGCCCAACTTTTTCACTTTTTTGTATAACCTAAAGCTGTGATCTGTTTGTCTCGTCGAAGTACATTTTCTTTTGTCATGATGCTTCTCATTCTGCTGCATGCAGCAAGTTTCAGCGTCACAAATTATCCTCAGCCCGTTCTACAGAAATTTTGAGCGGTGTGCAAATACTTTTTTGACCCCTCCTATATCAACAGTACACAGTGTACCTTATTGACTAGAAAAAAGTACATACACAGCCGTAACATCTGCTTAATATGCCTCACTTTTTTTTTTCTTTTGTGGAATTACACATACTAAAAAGTTGCTTGTATTTTCTTTTGCTCCCTATTCTATTTATTTCCAATTTCATCTGCTTCTAGGCATTTTTCTTTTCCTATAATTTTATTTATATTTACCCGAGTTTTTCTGATATCCTTCTCCGCTTGTTTAAAGCTTTTTTCCGCAAAAGTATCTTTCTGCTGTCCTATTTCTAAATTTATGTGGATGTCGATAAAACAGCCGAACAGCATCGCTATTTCTTACAAGTTGATTTGGAAAAATATTCAGATTTCGACGTGAAAACTTATTTTTATCAAAATAAATTATAGCCTACGTCACACTCAGAGATAGTGTAAAAACAAAAAACTTCTGCAACATTCCATTCAACCCTCTACTTCTTTTTTTCGATTAATTTTTTTGTTTTCGCTTGTTCTGTAGAAAATGATCACAGATAACATGGTCTATTATAATCCGCTTTTCCGTTTCTCTCTTGTGCCGTCTCCTTTTTGTCCATTGCACCCCTGCAATATCCAATTTGTGTCTGATGCCGATGATCGTATAATGTTCGAGTGTGCATCTCTTGTAACCGATCAAGCTGCTTTCTACTCCTCCTTTCTGCATATTGCCACACCATACAGCGCTTCGTTCTTTCTCTCCCTTCCTTCTCCTTCTGTTGTTCAGGCTCTTGATTCCTTTTTGTCGGCTATCTCTGATTGTGTAAAGATCTGAGTTCCTTACGTTTTTTTTCCTCTGCTCTTGGGCCAATGTCCTTGTAGACGAACCCCAAAAAAAAAAAATCGGTAAGTGGTCGCTTCCTAATAGTTAAGTGCTTCATTGGCTGTGCATATTATTAGATCTATGTTAGAATTTTATCACCCGCTTCTGGCTTTATATCAGAAACCATATTTATTAAGTTATTATTATCAATGAACCGTAGTAATTCTATTCCTTCAAAATTATTACCAGTATTAGTCGACCATGTCTGTTGCGCATACAACCACAATAGTTATTGTCATGTTTTCCTGTATACTTATATTTATGCAAATTATTTTTATTTTGTTATGTATGTTTTCTGAAAAATTAACTTTATATGTAAAGGATTCGTGGATAAACATCGCAGTTCCTCCTTCAGTTACTTTATATTCATCACATCGGATAATATTATAATGTTTAAGTTTAAACGCTTGTTTCGTTTTCAACCAAGCCTCACATAATACCCCCCCTATTGAAATACTTTGTTGACGATACATATGTTTGAGTTCTTCTATGTTTAGATATACACTGCGACAATTCCAAAGGTTAATTCTAATTTTCTCCGTTATTTCTATTATTATATGTTGGTATGAGCAAAATCTTTAAGTTTTAAACTATATATCAATATATATATATATATATATATAAACTCGGCCATTTTGGCCTCGCAAGGGGCTGTGCCCCTTGACCCCTCTTGCTTTCATTTCTATCTCTTTCTCTTCTATACTTTGTATAAAATGATCAAAATTTACAACGTAATTCTTACTGGCATTAACACAAAAAAAAAATAACATAACCACAAAAGTCCTATTCTAACATTTAACTTTCATTATATAAAATTAAGACATTTTTTCGTTACATTTTTCGTTACATATTTCATTACATAAAATTGTGACATTTTTTAAATAACAATAACAAAAATCCTATAAAATATAACAAACGTTACATAAAATTGGGACATTTTTTCGAATGGCGGTAGCCTAAGAATTACGCTGTAATTAATATATATATATATATATATATTAATATATATAATTAAACACAATCTTTACTATTTTTATTTTTTAATAACAGCAAGAGTTCTGATGGTATCAGTATCTGAATTGTTATTACTATTATATGAAGTAGATTAACTGAAACAAGGAGTTAAAGATATACATACATATATTAGTACACGATTCCCTTTTTTGGGAGAAATCGGAGAACTAAGGTTGTAATTGTATTCAGGAGTCTTTTCAACAACTTCATTGTTGAGGTTTTAAACTCCATTAAAAAATTTACATATATAAATGTGAAGGGAACAATCCAACTTAGTCTACATAGTCTTTGATCCGGTTTGAAAGTTTTCCATAGGAGTTTGTGTTCACCTGAAAATTTATGAATAAATTCAGTTATTATAATAAAAGTTATTCCTTGTATGTTCTTGATCATTTTATATTAAGCGCAAATATAACAATTTACTGTAAACATGAAAGAAAAAATAATAATTGACCGTTTTATCGATAAATGACTATTAATTCAAGCTTGAGCCATTCAAAAAAATTATACAACGATTTGTCAGCTATCAATAATAAATTTAATTTACTTTTTTCATAATAAACAATTCATAAGTTTACAGTCAAATTGAATTAATTATAAATTAAATAAATTGTTATTAACTAGAAAGTATCTTACTGCTAACGATTTATTCCAACTCGTTTCAAAAATATAATAAAAGAGTTTCAAAAATTTTGCAAAGAAAAATATTATTCTAAAAGGTTATCGAATGTTCTAAACATTTCTTCTTCGGTTCTTTTACAAAAAATTATCGTAGCTCCTTGCTACTATCCATAAAACCTTCTCGAAATGTACAGTCTCCAAAATTCTACAGTATGCCGAAACTGTAATAGTTCTCATTGTTCCCAGAATCATAATTACCCCAATGGTCCAAACAAAGGAATATTAAAATGATCACACCTTCTGCAAATGTTCCCTTTCATGATACTTGCATTATCAAAAACAATTCATGCTCTAATTAGACATTTTCATACGCCAGTCCCCTAGTCTCTGTTCCCTCTTCTAAAATCACCGTTTCTTTTATTGTTCCTATTTCTACTTCTCACGCTTCACTAAAGTCTCCCACTTTCTGTAAGCAAAAAAAAATTAACCTTCTTATAAATTTTTGTTTAATTTTCCTTCTCTCCTATTCAGTCAACTTCAACTCCCTCCAGTGTGGGGCCAGTTCTTTCGAGCATGAATCGATTGAGCGGTAGCGAGCGAGGGTTTTTACTCAGCCGCACTACCTACGGTGATTTTCAGTATCATCCGTCAAACGTTATCATTTATGTCAGTGAGAAACAAGAGTTACCAGATTTATTTCTACATTACCCATTTGCCGTTATCAGAAATTCCACACAAAAAATACCGTTCTTCGTTAACGATTTAGTTTTTCCGCGTGTATAGCATGTTATATATACATACATATACATAATCACAAAACACATATTTTACATAATTTTATTGGGTTATTCATTTTTTTGAAAAATTTTTTAATGTTTTGAAATAACTTCGGTGTGAAATAAAAATAAACAGACTTTTGCGATGAAAATTTAAGTTCTGTTAACAATAGTAATACGAACCGAACGAAGATGATTAATATTAATAATCGGTCAAATGCATTATAGATTCTTTTCAATTATTTTTTCTTAAATATTTATATAGTCAGTCATATTTAAAAAATTACAAACCATCAACTCCACGTCATTTAAAGTGCAATATAACTGGATTGAATTTACTTATAATATATATTCGTTATAATTTCTTTTTCATTCGTATCTAGCAAGTTTATTTGAGGATATGTTTATTGAAGTTTCTTCTGTTATCTATAATTTTAATTATATTTTTAATTATATATTTGATTCCTTAACGAATCTACCTAGGTTTCAAAAAAATACCGAAAAAGACAAATAGAGGCATACAATTTTTTAAACGCCTAAATAAACACATTTATGTTAATACTGGGCGAGAAATATATACGGTATAACAAATTAAAAATTAAATATCTTCGTTTGAAATTTAGTATTATGTAAATTGAAATTACGGTAATTCATACTTGTCATACAGAATCCTTAGCGGTTGATACATCATGCTCAATTGTTTTGCTGTATTTGCGATAAAAATTATAATTTATTTTTTTCTATAATTTTTAGAGCTAGATATTTAATACTGCACGCTATGTAACGCGGATTAATTACTTGGAATCTGTTATTCTTATTATTGTGAAATATGACCTACATAAAGCAGAATTCACTTTTAAACAGTGCAAAAACATCAATAAAACAGCTCATTTAGTAATAAAATTGAATAAAATTAACATAATAAAGTAATAAAAATTTTCTAATTTTTAAACAACTATTTGACATTCTTAAAAGTATATATTTGTTTTATAACCGTTGTATGTAATTATCTTAGGAAACAAGTAAATATTGATCACCAGTGAGTATTCCGAAAAAATAAAACAGCATTAAAAGCACATATATGGAAAGGAACTTTAGGAATATATTGTAAACTGCTCACGTTTCTCAAACGGACATAAATTTTTTTTTGTTGGTCCGGTTCTCAACATGGGGTTCGCTGCTGATCAAAAAGAATAATGAATAGGATCTCGAATATTTTATAATATACGAATGCATAGGAATAAAAGAAGAAGCAAAAGTGATAAAATCGTCATGGAAAAAATTGTAACTTTTTCTTTGAATTGACTTTAGTTTTATTGTAAAATAGTTATTATTTCGGCAGAAAAAGAATTACTAGAATATTTTTCCGATAGATTATTCTTAATAATGACCGTAATACGGGGAGAATTAATGAATGAAACTGTTTTCTATAAATTAGTGTAGTGCTTTAATTTGTTTATTTTACCAAATCCTGAACAACTTCATAAGGGATGAAGTTTATTTACCTGCATTGTTCATAACCCGTACGATTGGCTATTCAGTTTTAAATTTCTAAAAAAAAAATGGTTAATTTTTCTAACAGGAGAACATAACAAAATGTGCAATGAATGCGCGTAAAACATGCCATTATTATTATTTTTACTTTTCTGTTCCGAAAAAAAAAAAAAAAAGATGTTGACACATAATGGTTTCTGTCATTCGTCTATAAACGTAATATAGTATCAACAAAATAAAGAAAACAGTTTCATTGTTAAAAGTAATCCATTCGTAAGGATATCCTGTTCGTAGGTAGTTCGTTGAAAATATCCTCTCTTTTTAAATTTTTTCCAGAAACGTTACTTACTATAATAATAGTACATGAAACCTAAATTATGAGAAAAAAGGTGGATTTTTTTTTTTTTTTAAAGTGTTTATACTTTGCTTTTGATGGATGTAAAGAAACATCATTCGACTGTTTAAATAAAAAATCTGTTGACATGGCGGGTTTCGTCACAGAAAAAAAAAGAAACGTGGTTATTAAAAAAGAGTATTTCTAATTTCAATTTTTTAAGAAAATCGTAGAAACGATATAACAACCAGATGCGTGAAAACAAACGATACAATTAGTACTAGTTTCATTTATGGAATTACTTTATTTTAATAGTTCATTTAATACAAAAAAAAAAAAAGTAAAACATTTTTATAAAACGAGAAATATGTAAAAATCATTAATGGGGTTCAAGCTTAAAACACCAAGAGGTAGTCCAGATAAGTCACGTATTTTATTTCATATGCTCCGACATTATAACTACGACCTTCGATTGCACCTGCATTGTTAAAGAAATTAATCTAATTTGGTAAATCAGGTAAGGAAATAAAGTAATTAAAAGTCATTTTTCAGCGGAAAACCATTTCTATCATATCGCGTTGTATCGCCTTTTGTTTTTTAACAAACAGTGACAATATAATAAATTAAATCAAATTTTTTTAAAATTAAATACCGGAATTCATACATTTCGTTTATTTGAATTGGAAATAAAGTGATTAAAAATTTTTCGGTGGAAAACCATCCCTATCATATGGCGTTGTATCAGCTTTTGTGTTATTTAACAAACAGTGACAATATAATGAAAAAAATTAAATCAAGTTTTTTAAAAATGGAATACAGATACATTTTGTTGATTTAAATTAATATCTACGTCTAATTTATTCAAAATAGTAGTACCATATGTAAAAATATATCATGCGCTTTAAATGATAACGCCGATGAATAGATCGAAGGAATTTATTTGCTGAACACCATCAAGTTACGACATCAGTTGTAACTAAAATATGAACATGAAAATCCTGTTCTCGTCAAAATAACATTTTAAAAAAAAAAAGACTATTCCATAAGTTAATAAATTCACATTTCATGAATAAATTTCATAGAAATATTATTTATTTTACAATTTTGAAATTTTATATTATAAAATAGATCAATTTATAAAATAATTTCTACGAAAGTTTTAGTTATCGGTGAACAAATTACATGGGAAACGTATTTTAATGGAGAACCGATGAATTTTAGAATCGAACGAAATAGTTTATACATTATAAGTCCCTTTTTTAGGGCAACCCTATTTCTCGCCCAGTATTAACATAAATGTGTTTATTTATGTGTTTAAATGTTTTTGTGCTTTTATTTGTCTTTTTCGGTATTTTTTTGAAACCTAGGTAGTTCCGTCAAGGAATTAAAGTATAATTTTACAACCTACAAATTTAATTATTTTTTAATTATTTTATTCATTAAAAAAAAAAATATTTCATATCGGATACTGCAATGTGAGGTTTGATTTCTTTTAAAAACTAAATAAAAAAATACATATATGCAACGAATGCGATCGCTATATATAATTAAATTGGCACACAATATGCGTTAGTTTATATCCCACCGCTGTAGCTTTGTTCCATATTAAGTTCCCGTTATCAAAAATATCCATCACCATCAAATTCGAAAATTTCACTTTATGTTCCTGCTAATATCGGATATTAATAACTTCATTTACTGCATCCGCTTCATACACCTTCTGTTCTTTTTCGATCCCCCGTTCTCTGTTTTGTCTTCCCCACCCTTCTATTTCTCTTTTTATACGTGATGCTGACTATATATTTTTTTGAGTGCTCTTCCATCGCTGCTGAACGTTCTTCCTCTTTTTTCTCGACGTTATTCTTCACACATTTTTCTCGTCTTTTAGGGGAATTTCCTTTGAGTTCTTAACATTTCTATAATTAAAAGTAACGAAATTTCAAATTATACTGCTTTTTGCACCATTATTTCAGAACATTTTGCCGGGTTGATTTCCTTCTCGTAAGTTATTAAACATCACTAAGAAAAAAATAAAATAAAAATATAATAATTCTGTGTAGCGATACAATTAAAAATAAATAATATACTCATCTTAGTAACGTTTTCAGACACAGCCCATCTTCAGCTAGATGAATGTGCCCAAAAACGTAAGTATATTATTTATTTTTAATTTTATCGCTACACAGAATTATTATATTTTTCTAGATATTGGCAAACAGGAATGTCAAAGAACATAAAATCGCTAAGGAGTTTTATATACATACACTTTTTAAAATGACTACATGTTCCGCGCTCAAGATGATTATGTATGAATACATAATATTGGGTCCTACACTACACTCTCCTGTTGCGGGCTTGTTTCACTTTCTTAAAGTACCATCACAGTGCTTTGTTTTTCCAGGATTTAAAAAAATATTAGTTGACACTTAGTTTGGTGGTGATGATGGAGAGAGAAAATAAGTCAGTACAAAGCAGCAGTAAACTCAAAACAATTTTTTTTTTTTTTTTTTTTTTTAATGGGCTCGGTGTCAACACTGACCCAACTACATGGACTTCACCTACTCAGATTCTAAGGCGACCGGAGATAGAGAGTATAAAGGAAAGACGGAGGGGAATAACGGCTAGAGGTGGGAAGGAAAGGATAATAGAAGCATTGAAAGGGGTAGGAAGATCCAACGCCAAGAGTTCGGCGTATAGATGAGAGCACTCAGGAAAAAGAGCAAAACAATTTTTATTCTTTAAGTTCGTCTACTATCGAAGAAGGTTGATAACCATCTAACAATATTTCTATTTATCATCTCGTGCTACATGGACAAGTGTGGCTGTATCAGGCATATCTAACCAGTCTTTAAAATTACTCATCCACAACGTTCTTTCCTTGACCTCTGTTCCCTTCAGTTTTACCTTCTATTATGTGTCCTACAAAGTTACACAAGCTATTCTTCAAATACAGGGTCCGGCAACGAAGTGGATCGTATTTCAAAAAATCATATCTCAACTATAAATTACTCTAATGCGACCATTCCAGCATTTTCAGGTAATTCGACGAGACTTGCTTTTTTTTTTAAATATTCAGCAGTTCGACACAATGACTACGTGTGAGCAGCGTGTTTACGCGATAGAGCGTTTTATTTTCCGTGGTGATTCGTATGCGTCCGCCGCGCGCGATTTTCGAATGAATTTTCTGTAGCATTCAAAAAACCGATTCCGACCGAAAAAACTGTACGTACGTGGGTGAAAAACTTCAGAGAATCTGGATCAATTTTTAAGAAAAAGGCCAGGGTCCGTTAAAACAGTCAGAACTCCGGAAAATGTGGAACGAGTTCGGAAGTCGACTCGGAAAAGTCCATCGTGTTCTGTTCGTTTACACGCAAACAATTTGAAAATACCCGAACGAACGGTTCGCCGAATACTTCACGAGGATCTTAACTATCATCCTTATAAAATGGTGTGTACCCATCAGCTTTTATCCGACGATTACAGCCTACGATTAACGTTTAGTGAAGTGATGCTTGGAAAAATTCAGGGCGGCGAAATTCCACTGGATTTTATTATGATTACAGATGAAGTTTACCTCAATAGCGACGTTAACAAGCAAAATCTTTGTTACCGGAGTGATTCGAATGGTAACATCATCAACGAGAACCCGTTACACTCGCCGAAGGTGACGGTTTGGATGGGAATTGCGGCATGAGGAGTGATTGGCCCATACGTTTTTCAACGAGACGGTGAAGCGGGAAAAATACCACAAAATGCTGTTAGAATTCGTCGAACCGACCTTGAAATGTAAGGAAAAGCTGTCAAGAACGTGATTCCAGCAAGATGGTACCACAGTGCACACAGCGAGCGAAGCAGTTCTGCGACAGCTGTTTTTGGGAACCGTTTAATTACGCGAGGCGCGGAAATCGTTTGGATGAGTCGTTCGCCGATAAATCTGGCGAACGACTATTTCTTATGGAGAGGTATTTGAAGTCCAAAGTTTACGTCAACAGGCCGAAAAACCTGGCAGACCTCAGAAACGTCGAGGAGTATGCTGAAAAATTTTTTTGAAAACTTCGTAAAACGGATGCAAGAATGCATCAAGCAAAAAGACCGTCATCTTGAAGATATCATTTTCAAAAAAATATAAAAAAATTTTTCCTAGAGTATTTTCTCTTTGTGTTATGATTTTTTGAAATCCGATCCATTTCGTTTGCCGGACCCTATATAAATTAAGTCAAAAATAACAGCTCTGTTTTGTCTTTGTGAAATAACGCAAAAATATTTATCCATTTTAATGAATTAATGCTGAATTTGTCTGTTTCATTTAGCATGATGTTGCCGCTGTATTTAAGTTTCATCGGATACCTGTGTATGCAGTATAACTTCATAAATGCACTCAGTCAATCACCTTGTGAGTATAACAAAACATTATTCTCAAATATTCGGTTTATTATTTTTTTAAATTTATTCGAAACTTATAGGAGGATATTACGAACAACTGCTTATTTATGTTTATTTCACTTGGAACAAATCCGCTAAAAGAATTTTTTTAGCGAGAGTGTTTTCAGTGAGATTGCAGACGCTTAACCGAATTATTTGTTACTTTTCAGGTTGCACGGATGACGAGAATGATATGCAAATGGACGATAATTTATTATATGAAAATGATGGATGGCTGAAAGAAAATGAAAAGATGGCAGCACTGCCAGAATTAGAAATACGGGCATTTTTAGTCGAAAAATTACTTTCGCTCGACAGAAATAAAACCGCTAGTCCGCTGGAACAGTACATTAATAGTATTTTAAACAGTGAGAAAAATTTAACTGACAAGAAATTTTCAAAACGGTCGAGATATTACCAGAGATATCCTAAAAAATGGCATCAGAATGAAGGAAAAGCAGAGCCATTATCGCAATGTATTCCGACGCCAAAAGATACACTGAATTTAATTTACACAGTACATCAAATAAAACAAGGTGTTTTCCCCGAATACGTGCCGTTCTGTAAACAGACAAGAAAATCTGGAAAAATCTTATCAAATCCAAGATTTATAGGCAAACGTACGGACGCCGAGGATAATATGTAAAAATACAAATATGTTATATAAAATAAATCAATAAAATACGGATTTAAAAAGACGAAAAAAAAAATATATATCGCCTATACGACAGATATTTTTAAAAAGCAAAATAATTTTTCCCTATTTACCAAATATGCTTCAATAAATTATTAAATTGCTAAATTTTTCGCTAGATCAATAATTTTTTTTTGGAATCGCTAACTCCGTATTAGTAAGAAACAGATTATTATTTAATAAGAGAATTTGTTAATTTATGAAAACGAAAAAAAAACAACAAATATATGAAATTAATATTACTTACAAGTAAGAAAATGATACATACTCAGCTGCAACTAAATAGTGTTCTTTATGTGGTATAAATTAAATTTCAATGCTGCAACAGACTTTTCCGTCGTAGAAAGTCATTTGAAAAGTCTAGCCAAGAAGTTGGTTCAGAGGGCTAGAACCTTATTTGACAAAGAAATGATATTTAACATATAGAGTATAAAGTATTTTTTTACCATCATCCATATTCCCCCCCTTTTGTAACTAAACAGAAATTCCACGGCACCATCAATTTCTTATTTCTCCTTCTAACATTACCATACTGATAATAATTTGAAAGGACCTATCAGAGCTCCATTATTTTAGAATATAATTCCTCTGAATGTTTTCATCTTCCACTTCTTTTGATTTATCCTTACAGCCGAATCAGCAGTCTACGTTTCGCTATTTTCAAATCCATTAATCACTTTTCTTCCGATTAGTCGATTATTTCTGGCTCTCTCTACTTCCTGATAGTTCTGTCACTTTATTTTCCGTTCACATTTACTCACTCAATTCTTTTTCCTCCTTCCGTTTATTTAAATTTCTTGTGCGTTCCCAACCACGTAGGCGTAAAGTGCAACGAGGCATCGAATTCTACAACTCTGATTGCTACTTCTACCTCCAAAAAGTTCCATATTTTTAATTTCCTGTTTCTACATAAATTAGAAATTTTGGTTAAACATCTTTACCTAATAGCCGATCTTTCTATCTGTCTTCTCAATCTAATCTTCACTTGTAATATTCGATTCTTTGAGTTTTTTTTTAATCTCCCGTTATATAATCGTTTTTGTTTAAACATACTGTACTACGCTTATTTCGTTTCCACTTTTTCATAACTGTTTAAAGAATTCCTTCCTTTTTGTTGAGATTTCTATTCTGAATTCACATATGTTATTATTGCGCGCCTTATAACCTGTCTTCCTCTCCCTATCTATTACTCCCCCTTTTTGTTGTTATGGGTAGGGAACATCGACCCAATTTAATCTCTACTCTATTCTTGAACACCTACTTTAAAAATAATATAAAGCAAGAAATGTATGATATATAAGTCGCTCAATCAAAAAGAGAAGCAAAAAAAAAAAAAACTGTTTAAGAAATCAAAAAAAAAAGCAAAAAGTGAAATCTAAATAAATGTGATACTTTACTTTTGAATAATTTAAATAAAAATCTTTTGCATCTTTAAGAAGGTGAATGTAGCAACTCACGGTCATCTCAGCTCAGTAAGAAAGTATCAGATAACGAAGGAAAATACCTGCAGACATAAATCTATTACGCATTTTCTCTGCGCTTCGTGTTTTCGGCATTTTTTTTTTTAAGAAAAAAAAATAACAAAATTGGGCTCGTCAACCAAGGATCTTCACCCAGAAACAATTGGAGAAAAGGAAAGTTATATAATAAAACGATCAGATATCGTTAATGGGAAGGTAACAATGGGAGGAATAATAAGTTCAAAAGAAAAGGACAATATATAACGAGCACAAAAAGGAGCAGGAAGCCCAAGCCTAAGCAAGCGGGAGTACAGAGTCGAACGCTCCACCGAAAGAGCTGGGCACTCAAAAAGGCAATTAAATAAAAGATGATTAACGTCAGCGGGATAGTTCACAAAAATATATGTAGTGATCGTCGGTAGTGTTATTCCCCTCAAAATTTAGCTTAATTCTTTTATGCCTTACCCGTAATCTGCAGATCGTGGCGACGAACTTCCGTATATCATACGGCTGTTCGGTATTTCTGCCGTTATTATATTTTAAAACCACAGAGCGGCTTATGTATGTTAAAGGTAATGGCTGTGCGGCTACCGGAATTTCGATAATTAATTAAACCAACCGTTATTTACGTTCTCTGCAACTCTGCATACCAGATCTGTAGAAAGCATAAACGGAAGTGGTACCCTATCCGCACCCACCGACTTGACCGGATCATCACCAGCCCTCATTCCCCTCCACACCACAATGACCGGGAACCCGGCTAAATTTAATTGTAATGCTATTGTCGATTAACTGTAAACACTTATTTTTAATATCATAAATTAATGGGTAACACCTAAACTCAAAATTAGATCGTATTAAAAAGCGTAAGGCACTCGAACTATCACTACAAATTAAAAAATTGTTTACACTGATTTAAGCCATTGTTTGTATAATCACATTATGTACACTTAAAACTGATTGTAACCGCTTGCTAGAGCGCTACAAATGCAGTTCTGTCTGTTTGCTTTACACTATAACTAGTGCCCTACGATCGAGAACGGTCGGGACTCGAAGAAGAAGAAGAAGAATAACTAGTACGCATACGATGGTACACGTGCTGGTTTGACATTGCCTTCCAAGTGGTCATCAGTGATTATTTACTTCGATTTTTGTAATAATTTCTTTCATCGCCTGGAATCGAACCCAACGCTCTCATAACGGAAACCAAACGCTCCAGCAGTTAGGCTATCGTGACGACTCATCGGTAATATTAATATAAAATCGGGGTACGATATTTTGATGTTATTAATAAAATGAGACTTAATTATTGAGTGGTATGCGTTGTTTAAATTTTTGAACATATTTGCGTTTACATTCCGATCTATTAGGCTATGGTTATAAGAAAGGCTAAATGACGGCCAGGCTGAACTGATGATATTATATATTCTCAGAATTTTATCCACTAGCAATAATAGACGATGATTACAGTATTTCAGAATGAACTTGCCGGTTAATATATTTCTTCTGAAGAATAGTGATCATAAGTTTGCCTCCGCCTACAGACAAGGGACCGGAGAAAATCTAACACCCGCAATCATCAGTCTCAAGGCACTGTTCTGTACCGCGTCCAATTTTTTAAGACTCCTAATGCAATGGCAGAATCATAAAACACGCCATTATAATTCATCTTCGATTTAGTTAATACCTCATATAATATTTCTATTACTACTAGGTCAACTCGCAGACGTATTAGATGATTTAATAGTGTTCAGTAAGTCGAAGAATCGCTTCGCTTGTGCAGTCGTGCGTTTCAGCGTTGTCTGTTTATATGCATTACCAAAGGAATTTCGATCGGATCATATATAATTTCGGTTAGATAAGGTTTCTGTTTTTAAGCGAAATAATTAGCAGCTTATAATCGATTAAGACTATACACACACACATCCGTGTATTACACGCAGTTATACTGCAAGTTTGGTATACCTGCTTTGATTTAACCGTGTTGCGGGGGAAGAGAATTTATTCTTACAATTCTTCAGACCATGAAATGTTTGATAACACTGCCTCCGTTTGCTCCGCAAATGCTAATATAGAATGTAAAGATAAACAATAGTGTTAATTAGCCAACTTTGTTTAATAACAACGGTAAATGCAATGGTGCAAATTGATTGCAATAATACAAATACGGAAATAAATAATTCAAATAATGATTTTAAAACAGCAAATGCTGTCACTGATGAGGCGAATAGTAACCGCAGCCATATTAATAATAACAACAAAGAATGTACTGCTAATGAAAATAATTATTTAAGTAATAATAGCAATGTTCCAATTTTTAAAAATAAATATTCCGAAGTGAATGAAAATGGCAATAAGAATTTTAAAGTTTTGGTCGAAGGAATTAATACAGAACGAAAAAAAGTCTATTAGTGTATTAAAGGTTACCGGAATTTTGAAAAGATATTCGTTATGTAAAAACATAATCGAAATAGAGAAAATTAGTTATAATCGTGTATTAGTACAATTTTCGACTTCGACAGCAGCTAATGGTGTAGCTGATAGCCAGGACCTTTTATCATTAGGTTATAATGCATACCTGTCTTCGTGCCTTGTTTCCTGACCGCAGTAATTAAGAGAGCTAACATAGACTACACAGACAATCAAATTTTTGATATCATGGATTGTAAGCACTTTATCATTAACTACATTACAAGATTAAACAGAAAAATAATAATCGATAACGAAGTGAAGTATAGCTCGTACATCCTTTGACAGACAGTCGTTTACTTATTTTTGCGAACCATATGGGAGACGAATCAGACAATGTTACCGATGCCTACGTTATGGGCATATGTACAGACAATGTAAAGGTAGTCCAAGGTGTTCCAACCGTGGGAGCAATGAGCACACTGAGGATTTATGTAATGTTAAGTCACCATGTTTACATTTTCTGTAAAAATGAACATAGAGCTACCGATTCCGTTTGCCCGGAGAAAGAACGGCAAATGGCATTAACAAATTAACGGCGAACTACAACTTGAATTTCCAAGAAGCCTCTATAAAGATATCAAAAAATTATAAATGTAAACAAATTTAAAATGACAATTAACATTCGGTTACTGATGTTATATATTTTTTTATATTGCACGAACTCACAAAAATATATAACATTATCTAGATTGTAAAAGACAGTAAAAAATGAACCAGTGATACATATAAAAACAATAAATATAATCATCCATGAATGTGTCGAACAATTGACGAAACCGGTCGGACTATTTTATTATATTTATTGGTGCGTTGCATATAATAATTGCCTGGTACACAACCTAAATCTGTACTAAAAATGTACGAATAGGTTGCGCCAACGCGCTATGTAGCGTACGGCACCTGAAGAAGATGTATCAGTGATTCATTTTTTACTGTTTTTTTCCGATCTAGATAATGTTATATATTTTTATGAATTGTGAATGTCATCGTTCGTGTAATATAAAAAAATATATAACATCAGTAACCGAATGTTAATTGTCATTTTAAATTTGTTTACATTTATAATATAGTACGGTTTACGGTAGAAAAATACTTATAATATCAAAAAATTAACAGCCGCCCAACCTATATTATTAGAGTCGATTCAGTAATAGGAAAATTGTTTAAGTCCTATGATCACCAGCGATGTAATCCATAACATAA
Source organism: Icerya purchasi (assembly GCA_039619475.1). Taxonomy (NCBI): domain Eukaryota; kingdom Metazoa; phylum Arthropoda; class Insecta; order Hemiptera; family Monophlebidae; genus Icerya; species Icerya purchasi. The sequence continues at coordinate 547,282,919 of CM077115.1, forward strand.
CGATTCAACAAAAAAAAAATTAATCTAACCATTAGGAGCACAAAAGTGGGACCTAAGAAAATAAAAATGGTTTGTCATTAATAGAAATTATTTTTATTTACTTTCTTTCAATTATTGCTGGATAATATATGAAAAAATTCATTCTGGGCAAAGTAATGTTGAATATTATTAAAATATGCTACAATAATTAAATATGTAATGCAGATAGATTTGTGATGGGAAGAAAAGTGGTTTTTTCACCATATGGCTTGTCTGCGCACAATGGCGGATTTAGGCCTAGGCCCGTGAGGGCTGGGCCTAAGGCGGCAACATTTGAGAGGCGTCAAAATTTAAAGAGCATCTGAGCCCAAACTTTTTTTACGGTCGCTTAAAAGTCGAAATTGATGAAGTTTTCCGTCAACAGTAACATCTTGTGATTATTTTATGTATCAAAGAATAATATATTTTTATCTTAATTAACGTACGTTTATCATGCGTATGTAAGAATTGTTGATTTTGACTTTAAAAATTGTTATCGAAACCCGATAATGTATATACACATATATCGATTTTTTTTGATTTTTTTTTCATTATAAGAAAGGCGGCATAACAGTACGTATAGGATGCTATCCCCATCAAATCCATCACTGTCTGTATGCAGAATTCCTTGTTCAAACAAAAACACCGCGTTCGCACTACTTCACAACTACCATATTAATCAGGTCTGTCGCCTCTTGACTTGTCCGATTCTTTTGAATAAAAGTTTCATTGCAAAAGCGCCATTTCAAAATAAAACGGAATGAAATAATAGAATTTCAGAACGCAGACATTAAATATATTTTTTAAACCTTTCCGAAAATAGAAGAAACATTACAAGTGGTACATAGATGTAAAAAGAAACTCACACTTCCTTTAAGCTATATTAGCAAAAGAGCGATTGTTTTATACCATGCTACTTTTAGCTCTAGGCAATTTCTTTAAAAGTTTTTAGAATACATGTTTAAATCATTCAAGCAACCGACTCGAGGAACTGTTATAGAAACATATCTTTATTTAAAACTAGCTGACCCGACTGACGTTGTCCCGTGCAATTTTCAAAAAATGTATTAATGGCCCCTTTATGAATATGTAAAAAGCTATTAGAAACATGTAAACAAAGTAAAGTGAGAGTAAAAACCTATGCACGAACATTGTATATATTAACGATCGTGGCCGTTGATATCATTTTTTGAAAACTGTACGGTTTTTTTTTTTTTTACATATATGATTAGGCTTAGAGGAAGTAGATCGCAGCAATTTAACGATAAGTGGCTTTCTAACAACACAAAAAGCGTAGTATTATTCTGCATTCTAAAATGTACGATTGTATTTTCATGCTTTCACTAAAATTGTTGTAGAACACTACATTTTTATTTATTTTTCGAACTATTTACTTCGATATACAATATAATTCAAACGTATCCGTTAATTTTAATATGTTATAATTCGAATCACTCACTTGGCGCAATGTTTTAATGTTTTATTTTTGCGAATTTGGCCATTTCCCGTGTAACTTTTCCGGCTTTTTCCCCCACTCAAACCTTCTCCTGACAATTACAAACGCAAAAAAAAAAAAATCAGCCAAATCGGTCAAGCCGTTCTAGCGCGATGCGATCAACAACGTTTTTTCGGATTCATTTTTATTATATAAAGATTTTGAATAATGTGTAAGTAAATGAAATTAGTTTCATCGATGTTTATTTTTGTAGAACATCTGGTAAATTCAGTGTTTAAGCAGACAAGAGCAATGACCGCACGATGCACACTTTACACAAAACATTGATATAAAATTGTGTGCCAAGTTTTGATGATAAAATGACTAATAGAATACTAACTGACATTATAAATCTCTTTATCCATACCGATCGTGTATTTAGATGTAATTATCTTCATTAACTTTTTTGCTTAAAAAGAATCGAAACAAATATAACCTTTGGACTATATAATTTCCAGAGAGATGGAAAAAAATTATTTTAATTTTTCCATACATGCTACAGTATCTAAAGTAGCAAAAACATTAGAAATTGATTATGGAACAGAAAAGACCTACTACATCACTGAAGAAACAACAAAAATAAAAAATAAATCCACATTTATCATGCCTTTCTTTGTAAGGGGGGAAAGTTAAGTAAAACAAAACTATTTTTAATCATTTTTTTTTTGCTTAAAAATTTAGTGTAACCTCTACAGAGTATGCTATTAAATTTTTAGATCCTAATTCGAAGTACAGATGTTTCTATAGTATAAATAAATATGTAGCGCTCCAAATGTTATCAAGCGTTGGTAAACGACGTATGTGAAAACGTACTATGTTTCGCTTTCTTGGCAATAAAATTTCACTAATTGGACAATATGGAGCGCTACGAGCAAGTGAAAGTAATCATTGGTTTTCGTGTAACGGTTAGTTTTGGTATGGCGACGATTTTATACTGATTAAGAGTGAATGCGTTGGCCACATATAAAAAAGGATGAGCAGCAAACTACGTAATCTAAAAAAAAAAAAACGGCAAAACTCGAAGGAAGAAAAAATCTTGTGGATGGATTAATTATAAAACTGACGAAATACTATGGCCTTGCTATTCAAAAGAACCCAAACTCGGAGCATGATATGAAAAATGCTATATTCTTCACTTATTACCACACAATATCAACAAACATCCGCAACACCAATACCGTCCCCCCGGTGTTGACTCCTGGTGCGCTTTTCGCATCGCTGAAACTTCCAATGCAACACAGTCTTATCATCATCTTCCTCCTCAGCATCCTGACGTGCAGAAACACATCTTGTCAATATATAAAGATTTGTCCCGTGACGATTTGCTTGTAAAATGTTTTAGGAGAATACACATAGAACGCAAACGAATCTTTCAATGCAACAGTATGGCGCTTGGCTCCCAAACATCTAAACTGTCGCTGGAAAATCGTCGAAATGGCTGCTTTTTTAGACGGGGGCATGTTCAACGGCGGCTGCAACTTCATTTTAAATATTACAAATGACTTGGAATTGTAAATCGGCAATCACTGCAGTATATTCGCAGACGAGCAAACGATAGACCGAGTACGAAGATAAAATTGCCATAGCCGTAGCAATGCACAAGCGGCCAGAACAGCGAAAGAAAAGGAAGCAACGGCTCTAATGGATGAATTTTCAAAAGAGGAAGATACATTGCAGACTAAGCATTGAAATCTTTGAATCCCCTTAAACACTACTTTTTTTGTATCGAAATTTTTAAACTCGATTTTCTCAAAACATGTTTTTTCACGTGCCGTGCAATGTAACTCGGTGAATTTTCAACCGATTCGCATGAATCTTAAAAAAAATATTTTTTAACTTACTGGCTATTACATGACATTCGTTTTTTGTTTTTTTTTTTTTAAATTAAGCATTTTTTTCCAAAAATTGTTTATACAAAAATGTGTTTTTTTTTTTGTATTCAAAACGGTGCTCAACTTATAATTTTTAATTTTTTTTTTTTGGTTCTGTCATGCAAACCGTAGTAAGATATTTTATCGATACAATTTAGGTTTTTTGATTAAAATTGATATTTGAGACCTTCAGGAGGCTGCACGGCACAAATTTAAGGTCCCGACTTCCAGCAGCTGTAGCATCGCCATTTTGTATCACTTTTGCATAAAGAATTCTTGAACACACATTAAATTGTATACTTTGAGATACACTTGATGACCATTAAATAAACTTTTCCATTTCTCCAGAAAAAAAAAAAGAAATTTAAAAAAAAATTATTTTACTTAACCCCCTCCCCCATAAACAAAACAAAACTAGGCAAATGATGTAAGCAAGAGAGAAATATTATGAAATTTAAACATAATTCCTTACTTCACTCCCTAACATCACTGTTCCAATAATAACTAACATTGATAAGAATCAAGTAACTCGCATTCGCTGTCCCCTCATTTCAAAAATTTCGCGGTTAAATTTTAAAATTCTCGAGTTTTTGTATTTTCTCATATTTCAATAATAAAAATACGTAGATTAAAATAGAAAAACACCACGTAATGTAATATAGAACGAACTGTGGAATATTAGCTAATCAAATTTACAATCATAAAGTAAATAGTTCGCAGCAATAAATTGTTCAAACGGATGTTGGTCGGAGAGTAGAAGGAAAATTTAAATCTTTTTTTTTAAATTATGTCTATTTCAAAAAGGGTTGTCTTAACAATATTTCGATTAAAGTCAAAGTAAAAGCAAATATTAATTACAAATTGCCATTTAATTTCGAACCATTGTACTTGATCTCGGTCCTGGCATAAAGGCCTGTAGTTAAGAAGTTTTATTAACATTACAGGAAAACGTTTAAATAGTTATTTAATAAAAATTTGCAAAATATTTATGTAATTAATTGAAAAAATTAAATTAACGTCATAAATAGAAAGTGTATTAATCGTAACAGACAAATTTGTTTCAGGTGTTGTGATGAGGGTACTCTTCATTCGATTACGCCAAATTCTTTTTTTAAAGTAAGGTTTTTTTTTTTTTTCTTTTAAATAACAAACTGAACTCAGTTTTTGATATTTTTGAACAAATATGGAAAATTTCATTATCTTCGTCAACAGAATTTTACATCCTCGCATAAATTTCAACTAGTTGGGCCACCAACTATCAGAAACGAAATAACAAAATAAAAACACAATTAATATTTTAAATGGGACAAATTTGACGACGTTGTCCCTTTTTTCTTTTCGTAAATAATTCGTTTACGCCAACTTCTTAAATGCATCATACAAATTAACGAAAGAAATTACAAATATTTCATATACCGCCTACCGTCATTTTGTTTTCCTTAGCTTTTCTGATATTTTAGTTTTAACAAAAAACTTTGACTAAACAGAGTAAAGGCACACACGCATGTCTGACAAAATAAACGAATTCAGCTGAGAAACGAGAAAAAGGACTAGTTACTGATACCGTTAAACAGCATAAATATAAATAGCGGAAGTAGCAATGCTAATACTTCAATTGAAGAGTTCTGGAACAACATCGCAAAACAAATACTGGAAACAGCCACCAGAATACTCGGCGTAACAAAGCCGGGGAAAAAATATATTGACAAGCAAACTTACAATGGTGGACGGAAGAAGTCCATAAAGGCTAAGAAGCAGTCTTTCAAAAAAAAAAATGGTAGCAAACAAAACATACTAAGAATTTGGAAAATTATAAGCGTCTCAAATCAGAAGCGAAAATAGCAGTAACGAGAGAGCAAAGGAATCCCATTACCAATATCTATACGACCAGCAGCTAGAAGCAAAGGAGAATGTAAACTCGATATACGGAATTGCTAAAGCGAGACAGAGAGCGACTGAAAACATTGGCCTCATAACACAAATTAAATCCGCAGATAACGAAATAATGGAAAACCCAAAAGAAATTCTGCAAAGATGGTCCGACTACTACAAACAGGTCTGCGGAGAGGAATTTCCACACTCCCGAATATTAGACTGTTTGCCTACTTATGGGCCCATCAAACAAATAGAAGTAGATGAGCTGGTACTTGCCACAAAGAAGATGAAGAATGGGAAAGCAACGGGCCCGGATGATATTCCGGCTGAAATTAGAAAATTACTAGGACAGAAGGGAGCGGAAATACTGCCAAGTTTATTCAATTGAATAATGACAGAGGGCTGTATTCCCGAAATCTGGTCAACCAGTACAACTATCCCTATATGGAAACTGAAAGGAGATGTTATGGATTGCAGCAACTACCGCCCAATTCGTCTACTTTGCCACACCCTCAAAATATTTGAACGCATACTGGATCGCCGATTACGGGAAGTCATTCAAGTCACCCCAACCCAATGTGGCAATGTGGGTTTGTAAAAGGACGTGGAACAACGGATGCAATCTATATGGCAAGCATATTGGGGGAAAAGCACCGGAAAAGGAAGGTACAATCCATATAGCCTTTTTGGATCTGGAAAAGGCTTTTGACAAGGTTCCGCATGAACTAATTTGGAAAGCGCTAAGAATACACGAAGTCCCAGAAGAATACATAAAGATAATACAGGTTATATACAAAAAAGCAACCAGCGTAGTGCGGTGTCCCGTAGGCATTTCACCGCCATTCCAGGTTATGGTGGAAATGCACCAAGGTTCAGCATTATCGCCACTACTATTCATCCTTTGTATGGATACTATAACCGCAGACCTGCAGACTCCCGTACCGTGGACATTGCTATACACGGATGACGTCTTCCTGGCGGATACAAGCAAAGAAAATTTAGAGAAGCGCGTACAGATCTGGAAAAATAGATTACAGGAAAATGGACTTCAGCTTAACATCAGGAAAACTGAATACTTGGAATGTGGAACAGCTACAGATAAGTCTATCAAAATAGATAACTCGGTGTTAAAGAAGACCATTCAGTTCAAATATTACCTAAGATGGGGATACACAATGTGACATAGATTCCCGCGTCCAAACAGAATTAATGAAATGGAGGCAGCTAACCGGGGTATTATGTGACAAGAGAATACCGATACATCTCAAAGGGAGGATTTACAAGGCGATTATCAGACCTGCAATGCTATATGGATCTGAATGCTGGGCGACAACCACAAAAATGGAACAAAAACTTCATGTGGCTGAAATGAAAATGTTATGCTGGTCTCTTGGGCACACACCCTCGACCATATCAAAAACGAGGATATAAGGGAGTTTATAGGAGATGCACCTGTACGTTTGAAATTACAGGAAGCGAGACTCCAATGGTACGGTCACATCATGAGAAAAACAGACAATAGCCCTATGAGGATGTTAATGGATTATAACCCTGGAGGAAAGCGACCACGAGGAAAACCGAGAAGACGGTGGATAGACTCCGTCAACAACGACATGATGGAAGTAGGTGTTGGAGTAGAGGACGCCGAGGACCGTGGAAAATAGAGAAGAAAGGGCCACCAAGCAGACCCCGCCCTGGGAAATCGTTAGGAAAGAAGAAAACACTGAGACACAAAATTCATATCACAACAATAAATGCAACTCTTTTATTACTTAAATATTTCATTCTTATGTAATAACTTTAAAAGAATAGTAATCGCTAAGAAAAAAATTTAAGCGAGACAAAACATTAATGTACTTATTTAAAAAATGAAAAAAAAAGATTTCTATTTTGAATTACATTTTCCAGATGACATTTCTCAAATTGTAAATATCAGTACATATTTTTATCGGCGAAATTAAATATAAATCACACTAAAAAAATAATACATCAATATCTTTTATATTAGAATCATTATTATTAAAAGTATAATTATTTTTATTCATAATATTATTTTCTACATTTTATCACACAAACTATATCAATTTACTTCAAAAAAAAAAATCATCGACATGTTTTCAATTCGAGATCTAGAAAATGATTTTTTATTAATTATATCTTGTAAACTACCGCCGTTATTTAATTACAGTTATCCTAAAATTATAATTCATATTGAAATAGTTATTTCTCTCAAACACTATTTTAATATTTGCATTTCATATAAATACATTTTACATATTTCACTTTAAACTTACTATTTAATTATTACTGAAATCCAACATACTGAACTTCAACATGAGAAGAAACTCTATTAGCCAAATAACCATTCAACGCTGTTACTGTCATCTCACTCATAAAAGTCAATCACCTTTAAATATATCCTGACAAAATATAGCCAATACATAAAATACATTTTGATCTAAGGAACGAAGAAATCACAATATTTTTGAAAAACAACAATAAAAGCAACGGAAAATTTATAAATTATCTGAGTTCCTCGAATTTATGCGTGTTAATCTCATTACTTATACTAAAAATATTAACAGAAACAATAAAATGTACAAATTCGCTTAAATTAAACGCAAATCGCTTTATATTCTGAATTATTAATTTCACAGAACTTTATGTAAATATTGTTGAGTTCTTACAAATACAGTAACTTAAAGTAAGCTACAGTCCAGTTACATGATGTAAAAAAGAGATCGTTAAAAAATATTTATCGTAATAAACCAGTCGGTTAAAACATTAATCCAAAACTTGGACAATTAGCAAACTAAACTAAAAACATATGTTACCGCAATTACTAAAAAAAACTTGAAAAATACTTTTTAAAGAATCAAATTACTCGTTGTTGCAAAAAAAACAACACTTGTCATTAGTTAATTACACTTTTCGACGAAATATTATCAACTGTTTCGAAAACAATTTCACTATAGATGGCACATTTGGAACACTGAAATGGTGAAATTAATTTTTATTTTCCAGTTATTCAAAATAAAATATTAAGGATAATGGCAAATGCTCCTTGGTTTATATCCAATAAAACCCTTCACAGTGATCTAACCGTTTCGTATGTTGCTGACGTTATAAGAGAAGAAGCGACGAAACATGCTATGCGATTACACGATCACCCAAACAGGACAGCAGTCAATCTGCTCGATAATTCAACTGAAGTACGACGGTTGCGGAGAATAAAACCACTAGACTTAGTAGAATAAATAATTAGGTATCCCTTTGCTGGAAGGAATGCCGTTCAAGTGATTTAAAGTCAAAACTTCCTCTGATAGCTCTAGCAGCTAGGTGTGGAAGAAAAAAAAAAAAAAAAAAAAAAAGTTATTAAAACGATGTTTCTTAGTATCAGTAAACGGTTTTATTTTCAACAAAGCTAACAGATTAGTGATCAATTACTTCGGTGACTGAAGTTTGATCAATTATTATTTTTAAACATTAGATTCAACAAATTAAATGTTGAATATTTATTACACTTGTAAAATATTTTCATAATGCAGATGTAAAATTAATTTTTGTTTTTCAGATCTATGTAATGTTGTAATCGATAAATCAGTATTAGTAAAATATGCAATATGAAGTTATTGAAAATTACATCACTGCACTATAATGTGTGATACTTAAAATAATCAATTTTTCTATTTTATACATTAATGTAAAGCAAGAAAAAACGATAACTAATATTTAATATTATTTTTACCATTGAATGAACTGCTGATTATTGAAATTTTAAAAGTAAATTTATTAGCAATAATTATGTAAATTATAATAAATAAAGAAAATAAAATCAAAAAATGTAAACACTTTATAACTAATCTCCATTATTGATTTCTGCGTAACTGTTTTCTTGCGAATCAGTGCTTTTTGGAATGTTTTAAATATATCAACAGTGTTTCGAAACACTGAACAGTTTCAGTTGTAAATGTTCTAAACACTAGTGTATTACTTTTCACGTCTGTACTTTCCCATGATCATTAATTCATTACATGTATGACTCAATATGTATATATATATATATATATATATATATATAATTATAAAAGACATTTCAATTTTTGGAGATGACATCAGTGCTCAACGCGGTAATTTTTGCATTTTTCACAATGTAAAAGCATTTCCTTTAACCTATATATGCAGAATATATCTTTATATAGGTTAACGTAATTCCTTTATTTGCACATAACACGATACTACGTTATGCCTTTTTCAATCCACTGCTAGATGTAGGCACTCTCTGGTGGGATAAAGTGACTTAATCTCCCGAATTGGGAGATGCATACTATCTGCCAGGTTTTCATGGCAACTGTTATATGCAACGCTAGTGCAGACACAAGATTACACTTGGAACTGATTGTAAATGTTTGATTTATCGATATACAAAAGCAGTCCCATGTGTGTCTGCTTACTATAATCAACCAGCGCACATATTGGTGATATACGTGGTGGTTTGCCATTACTTACCACGTGACTATTAACGATTATTTAATTATTTTTGTAATAATTTCTGTCGTCACCTGGGATCGAACTCAAGACTTCCATAACGGAAACCAAATGCTCTAACAACTAAGCTATCGCGAGGACCAAATAACTTAAAATTCTTAGAGAGTTAAAATATGTAAACAATGTAGCCACACCACTGGATTTTAACAATAGCTGTTTTAAAACAAAATCAGCAACATTTTGTACACTACATCATTTTTTTTATTTTATGTTGTACTATTTTGATTTCACGATACAACTCATTTTATTTTAAAATTTTTTAGTCCATATATACATTTTTCAAAAATTAATTTCTAAGTCCATTTATTTTTAAAATTTCAAAAAATAAACCAAATTTATTTTTATTAACATTATATATTACTCAAATTTATACATACAATAATCATATTCATCGCATATTGTATGCTTTATTATGTGCTTAACAAAAAATTATATTTGAAGAGAACAACAAATTTCTTTAGATTGGCAGAACTTTTTGTATTATATTTATAGTAATTACAAACAAAAACATGCATGCTGTTCGCTGCATTATAACTAATGTTCCGTCACTGTTTACAATATTAAATAAAATCAGTAACTAAAAATAAAATGAATATCAAAGTTGTATCGAAAATACAAAAGCAACGACTAGAATAATATTGTAGAAAAAAAAACAGAACTGCGAATAAAATTAAAATTATCAAAAAAAAAAAAAAAATTTCAAACGTATTATTTTTAATAATAATCAAAATAAATCTACAAAAAATGAAAATGAAAACATAAAAATCGTTAGGCAATCTTTAAAAAATATATAATCTAGTTGTTATTCTAAATTGTGAATTGAATAATAATTTTACGTCTACACTGAATACAAAAAAAAAAAAAACACATTTCCTACTGTTATTATATTATTATATGGTTTTTAAAAAACACGCAACTATAAAAACTGCTGGCTTGCGGTACACGACTATCTAAAAATTTTAATTAATAGAATATTACATCTATTTAAAGATATTTATTAATAAAACAGAACTAAACATCTGTTTTAAATATAAACAAAAACTTATTAATAATATCTTAAACAGGTAATTGTTTCTTTCATAAATACATTAACTGAAACACGCACGAAATATTAGAAAATATTCTTTTTTTTATTTACCATTACAGCTTATAATTTAACAACATGGTTTCTTTACAAATAAGCAATTAATTTTAACAAACGTAATAAATTAACAAAAATCTGATTTTTCTTCTGAATACCTTACTACAGCCTCCGGTATTTTAAGGCTTTGCAGCAATAAAGGCATTGTACACATACGACCGTTACTAACAATAGCATTCAACAACTCTTTCAACGCTTCTTGACAAGCATTTTGCCAACATTCTATCAACGTTTTTAATTCTCCTAAATTATGCTAGAAACATTTAAACAATTTAAAATTAATATATTAAAACATTTTATTTAAAAAGTAAAAAAACGGAGGTGATAAATTTCGTGCATTGAACCACTCCAACGTAAGCATTAAACATTCTTATTCTACATTAACGATATACAATATAAATGGAAATACATTAGTTCCTGCTTTTCGCAACAAAATTTTTTCACCATATTTACTCCAAAAATTCAAGAATAGTCATTCGACACACAAGAGATTAGAATTCAATGACTTATTTTAAAAGAATACTTTATTACATTCCCATTTAACAGAACTTAAAAAACTTTCTGGCATTTCACCTAAAATTTAAATACAAAACATAACTACATGATTTCATTATTAAAAAAGATAATATACTTAACTCTTAAAAACAGCTACTCACTGTGTGTAATGCAATATATATGTATGAATCAAAATTCAACTTAACCATTCGAAATCCATGATTTGTATAATAAAAGTATATCGATATTAATTATTCGTAAAATGAAGTAATATTTGCTTTTATGCGTTCTTTTAGTTTCCGAAAACTCACATTTAAGAGCTTAAATTTCTTTGTTTTTATAACAAATAGTATTTTCATTTATTCATTTTAAATTACATTAAAACTAAGAATTTTTTATTAGAAGTGATAAAATAACCAGTAAAGTCAATCTCATAGCCCAACTCGCATATGCATATATATAATTTTAAATGAAAGATTGCTTAATTACAATAATCCAATACATAACAATGTTTTACAGTTACTTTTTTACAAATAATAAATCATAACGAACGTGTAATAACAAAAACTAGATTATTACCAACAAGCTTAAAAGATAACATTCAAAAACTAAATATAAAATAAATTGCAAATAAGCTTACAGAATTTAAATAATATTAAAAAAAGCATACGTTTAACGAGTACACTTATAAATATCCAAAAAAATTAAGTTAAATATGGATAGGAACTTTAAAATAACTATATTAAAAATTTATGAAAATATTTGATAACACAGTAAGACAAAACAAATTCAAAATATATGTAATTATAAGAGGGATGTAATTAAAAACGTAATAAACCAAAGAAACTTAGAATTTAAGATTCTAAGCGGAGCCCAATATATAATATTGAATACAATAGCAAAATTACTTTTAGTACGAACATACAGAAAAATAGTATTATTTTAAGAAAAAAATAAATAAAACAATTTATCAAAAATTGTAAATACAGTCACAATTACATGTTCACAAGATAAATGTTTGCAATACGTTTTAACCAAATTTGATGTAGACGACCAAAACACACAACAACTGTTTAAATAATTATTAAAAACAATTAAGTTACAAGCGGATAACTAAGAATGTAAACTTAAGACGCAATAACAAGAAGGGTAAGTAGTTTGTGCACGAAACGAAATTGATTTATGCCGGTTTGTGAAGCCGTACCTCGCTAAGAAAGTGTTATAATTATAAGTAATTTATAAATTATAATTTAAAGTGAAGAACATATTATACAAGAATATCATACGTGTACGAAATTAAAAGATCGATCTATTTCCTTTTACTGTTTGTTTAGTGTAAATAATAACAATGAGAACGCAATGCAACGAAAAACAGAATACTTCAAACATAAACCTTTAAAAAAACTCTCTGAATTAAAAACAAATTCTTCCGTTTTTCACATAGTTCTATATTTTTAGATTTCTCACTAACATTTAATAAAATATAACAAAAATAAACAATTAAGTCATTCCGGTCTTTAAAATCAAAAAGATAAAACAATAACAAAGGACTTTATACATAAAAAATGATCTAATAAAAACCAACATACCTTCATAGTATTTGAACTTATAACCTGTAATTCTTTAATGGCTCTTTTCTTATTTTCTATTCGGTCTGTCGTTTCTACTATTAGTTTATCGACATCATCTTTATTAATATCCGAAGCCGATGACCTACCCTTAAAAATAATTTCTGATACACCAATTTTTTTGAGTATTTCTGATTTCTTTTTTTGTGCATATAACTCTTTTACATCGTATGTAATATTCTTTTCAGGACTTGGAAAACCAAAAAAATATTTATCCTCATCATCGGACATGTGTAGCACTTTCAAATCGTCATTATGTGATTTTTTCGTATTACTTATACTATTTTCATTATCACATAGAGACTTTCGTTTAAATGAAAAACTTCCAACACGAGGCGTTAAATTGGCTTCACTATTATTACTTCTTAATATACCAGACTGACCATCAGGCGTGTCAGTATTTCTCTTTATTAAGGATTTTCGGCTTAATCCAATTTGTCTACACGGAGTAAAAAAACTTTTAGCACTGTTAATATGTTTTAATTCACGCGAAGTGGTTGGAGTTGCCATATCCAAACTGGATAAATATCAAAGCACAAACATCCAAAATAATTTAACTACTTATTAAATTTTCAGACAAGTACATAAAAAAGTACATTACAAAGAAAACAATATCAAATAAATAAACTGTCTAATAACACCATAAACCAAACAACATCGATCACAATCAAAACTCCAGGATAACCGAAATTATCATTTCCCACCTTTTTTTTATAAAACCACAAATTCACAATCTGAAACTAGAAATGTAAGTTAAATGATTTGAATCCGCTCATCGAAAAATGAACATAGTATCAAAATTAAAGTATCAAATAAAATATTTTATTTTGATTCAACATAACATACCTTTTCTATTAAGTAATTAAAATTTTGATCAAAAATTGAATGCATTAAAATATTAGTATCAATTCAGTATTTTTCAAATTTCTATATTTTTAAAATTAACTAATTATTTTCATTTTATGAATTTAAAATTGTCGGTCACGATAGAACTAAAATAATTAATTTGGTACTACACTTTTATTTCTATTTGTAAGAAGTAAATAAGAGAAGAAAACAAATTTGTGTATTTGTCTAGATCTTTTTGCCAGCTACCATATATTATATTGACTTGAACTGAAAAGTTTTTGCACTATTACCACCAATATATATTTTGGTAGTTTTAGTAATATCGCTGGTCTAATACCTTATACACAGGGCTTGAAAGCGAGGCGCAAGCCAAAAGCTACATGCTGAAAGCTAATCATTTTTTAAATGTCATGACTCATGAGCATGAGCTTAATTTAAAAGCCATATTTCAGTTTCCATAAGCTAAATGCTTAAAGCTTAAGCTATATTCAAAATTTAAACCGCCAAAAAACGAAAACTTAAGCTTCTTTTATGATACATAACAGAATAAGGACGAGCTGGTCGCGAGAGGACACTGTGCAAATTCAGTTTTCATCGCTATTATTCATTTATCATAGAGCGCTAGCGCGTGAATTTGTTTGAATATTATTATTTCGGCCGTGAATTTACGAAATAAACAGACAGCGTTGACAAATTTAAGTCATTTTATGTTTACATTTTAGTATTCTAATAAAGGGTATAAGTTTTAGCAAAATTGATGAAATCTTCGTGGTTTGACTATATTTCGTCGTTTTTACTAGTGCTTTTAATTATTTATCATTCTACTGTTTATTTATTTATTTGTCTCGGTGTTTAATATCTATTTTAATTTCGATAAAAGTGAAACAATTGAAATGCGATATTATCAGTATAAAAATAAATCATTTTTCAGTTTTATTAATTTTATACCCAATTTATGTTTTGCAATTTTAAATACTGATATTTTAAAAATTGTAATATTTTATAAATAATTTGCAGACAACTGCTTTTAGAAAATGTAATATATTTTTGGAAACAAATATTTACAACGCAGTTGTCCGCAAATAGAAGCGTTTAGGGAGAACACCGTGATGTATAAAGCGCATACGTAACATTTTGCCGTTTTGTTATTTTCTATGAAATTATATATCAATTATTGTTATCGCCGTTCGGGATTCCTTTTCTATATTTCGTGCGAGGTGATGTATCCGTGGGCGTCGCCAGCGGTGGAAGGAGTGGCAGCTGCCCCCCCACCATGGAGCTTAGAAATTTTTTACTCAACCAGCCATGATGAGTATTCATGGGCGCATAATCATGAATACTAGAACAATTTGCCAGAAATCCACGAAAATTATGTTTTAATTAAGATTTTATTCTTGTTTAATGAAATATTAAGCCTTTACGACTTATAAATTTTATTTTTCCTATAACTCATATAATCTTTCTATCATCTTGCCCTCCTCCTAGCAGCTGGCAACTCATCTTGCCCCCCCCCCCGCGACTCATCGGCTGGCGACGCCCTTGGATACATTTACATACTTTTTAAATACTTGATAATAAATAAACTTGTAAATATTCTAATAAATAATGGAGTATTTTTAAAGATAACTGTTTCTGTTTTTTTCTTCATTGATTTTTATGTATTTATAAATAAAATAGTTTTTAATAACTCTGCATTTAATCTGGAATATATACAATATATTTTAATATTACATAAATTCAGGTGATATCTTAATGAAGCAAACAGGTTAAATAATGTTGGTTCATTACTTTATAATGGTGGAATTTAAAACTGAGTTCTAATTTAAATTGAAAAATGATTGATATTAGTTTTTTGACATTTTTATCGGGAAAACAACATTTTAAAGTTATATTAAGGTGCAATATTTTACATTTTTACCAAAGTTGCATACTTTCTTTGAAAAACATTTAAGGTGCAATATCACAACAACGAAACTGAAAGTAACTGAACTGGATTTGATCATTTGTCTAAGCAGAAGAAATAAAAGTAAAGTACATAGTTTACACGGGGAGGGGGGCGCTTTTTTATAACGAATTTATACACAAAATTACATTTTTTAAATTGCATTATAATCAAATCAAATTTTAAAGAAAAGAAAAATATTGGTTGACTGTGGCAGTTAACATTTTGTCTTCTTTAAATATATTTCTGGCATTTACTAATTCCAATAACAAACTATTGAAGTAAACATGTTTCCTCAAAATTAGCTGTTATAAAAAATAAACCAAAATAGTTAATGAGTAAAAATAAGTTGGCAGCCATTTCAATTTAAGAAATTGCAATTCACAATTTAACTAACATTTGTCTTCATAATTGTATGGTTTAGATTGTAGACTACTTCTGATGTGGTCAATTATATATTGTGTATCCTAGAATCGGCAAACTAAACAATCTCTATATCCACACAGACAATAAAACAAAAAAAAATGTTCTATACTCACAAGCATTGTAAAATTGTTTAATTTAAAGCATGATTCTTTTCCTTTTTGCAATTTAACAATACTGAGCCATAGAAACACACATGGCCGGGTACAGCTAGGATACACTCATATATATGGCTGCAAGTCGCCAGAGATAATTCTCTAGATAGTAGTCACTTGTTGTCAATTGGTGACAACCCACCAGCAATGACACGAATGACAACAGGCAAGAATTTCGGGGTGGTAATTCTCATTTGGTAGGCTTGGTACTGATTAGAGAAGCTAAAGTGGAAATTCATTCAGCTGGTGGTGAAATGGTGGGGCGCTGTTGCCGATAACAACGCACCAATAAATACCATTAAGCATATTGTTGCAGTTACATGTTGCACACCACCAGCAGCTCACCCATAACCAAAGTGTCCCGGGCAAGACTAGTGTTCTATGAACATTATGTTCTGGGGTGAGTAGGCAAGTATCCAGTGCCTTAAAACTGGAAAAATCGGCTAAGGGAGTAAACCCTAATAGAAAATTTGGCGGAAGGAAAGGGGAAACCACCGCCGTACTCGTCCCATCAATTCACAATGATCATCAAAAATGAACAAAGGGCCTTTACTTCAGGGCACTCCTTAAGCGGGGAGAGAGTGCTGAAAAAAATACAGATGTTTCAAAAAGTTTTTTAGATAGAAATATTGAACGTGCGCTGTCTGCTAGAGGTCGGAAAACTAACCAACAAATCAGTAGAAATGAAACGTTTTGGTATATACATACTAGGGCTAAGAGAAGTAAAATGGCCTGGTAGCACTATATTGAAGACGGATGGAATTCATCTTTACTACTCTGGAAGCTCGGATAGCAGCAGCAGAAATGGAGTTGGTTTTATATTGTCGGACGAAACTGATAAATCTGTTGTCGACTTTGTGCCATTAAATGAGCGAGTGGCCATGTTAATATTGCAAACAACGTATCGTAAGTTGAATATAATACAATGGACACTGAAAACGGCAATGACAAAGAAAAACTAGAGTGGTGCTACCGAAGAATGCTTAAGATCTCGTGGACGGAGAAGATAAAAAATTCAGAAGGACTACTGCGTATGGACAAAAATCAGGAACTGGTGAATACAATAAAAAAGAGGAAACTAGAATACATGGGACACATAATAATACGGGGTCTAAAATATCAGCTACTAAGGAGGACAATTTTACTTGGGCAGATCGAAGAAAAAAAGTGGATTGGCAGGAAGAATACGACATGGTTTGAAAACAAAAAAAATTGGACAAAACATTCAACAGAAGAAATAATTCATACAGCCAGGAATTGGGAAAAATGGAAAAGAATTATCTTCATGTCAGCAGCCTGAAGTCCGATGAGGAAATGGCACCTTAAAGAAGAAGAAGATAACTTATTGAATATCGTATTACTACGATTACATCTGTTTAAAGTGTGCCTGATACTATCTAAAAAGTTAGATATTTCGCAATTTTTAGTACCTGTAATTTTAAATTTAGATAAGTATTCTCTAAACACACTGTTTCCTGATATAAATTATACGTTAAAAAATTTGTCACGAAGTCTTTATTATTTATTCTATCCATGATATTTGGAAAGTACTGCTTCGCTAGCCTATTATAACTGTTCCATATATTTTTATATTTGTTCATATAATATTAATTTGAAATTTCTTTAAACTGTTTTACATTTAACGTACTATTTTCAAAAATGGATGTCTGTACATTAAGTTACTGAAATTGTGAATGATTTAAATTTTATTGAAGTGAAAACTTTTTTAGGCGCATTTAGCGATTTTTGGTAGGGGAAAAACGAATGGTTTCGTATCACGCGCGTCACGGACATGCTAACGTTAATAGTATCGACTAGTGCGAGAAATAATACCGCTAACGCTTCTCTTTTACCCGCCACTTCATCAGTGACGGTATAACGCCGCTGCTCTATCCTTCGCTACTCCCACGACCGTGTAATCAGTAATAAACTACAAAAAGAGACATAAAAATTCAATTAATTATATTAAGACTAATTGGGAATAATGAAAGTGAACTTTACGATGCCAGTAAATTATCGTGAACATTATTTAATAATGAAGTATATTGTAAAAATTCTATAACTACTATATTACTAATTTCGTAAAATAATAAATATTGTTGACATTGTCGTTTCTGTTTTTGTCGATATTGTTGTTTGTTATTATTAAAGTGATTGTGCAGTAGCAGTGAAAGTATTTATTATTTTAATTGGTTGTTGGATTTAATGATGACAATGATGCAAACAATGAAAATAATGTTGAAAATTAAGTTCATTTAAATTTAAATTTATGTAAATATAAATACTATGTTATAATAACTATTATTTCAATTAAGTTGTATTTATTTTTGTACTGGGCTTGCACAGCTCATCGTATATTTAGTAAATTCTGAAATCTCTTATTTAACATATCCACATAAATAATACTACCATATACATGATATTGGGTAAAATTATACACTCGTACTGTAATATTCTCTGTTTATAATTTATTGTAGATTGTCCAAACGGGAAAAAAATTGTAAACGAGAAATATATCTTATTTTAGAAAAAACAAAGGAAAGTAATAAGCGACACGGCAATAATCCAATTAATTTACTGAAGCAAACCAAATTTCAAACATATATAATAAAAGGAACTAGTTTGAATAGTTTTGGAACTATAGCAAAAATTAGTTAAACGACATACCAAGTATAGAGATGAATATTGCTGGAACTCGCAGAATTCTATAAAACTATATTTATTAAACTCTGTTGGTTTGTAACAATGTCGGCTTTATAGCGACAGATCAGTTATGACTAAAATTTCAGAGCACAGATAAATAATTATCGCTTATAACGCGTGACGACACAAAATTTAACTTCGAAAGGCTTTTGAAGATAAAGTTAACCAAAAAAAAAAAAAAAAAGCAACAAAAAAACTATAAAAATATTTATTTTACGAAAGTTTTATAACGAAGTAACTCTGTTTGGCTTAAAAATTCGAAGTACTTAAATACCGGATATAAAGACAAACCAGTTAAAACGACCAAATTATTCCTCTCCTTCAAAGTCGGTACAACCGATTTCCACTGTATATACAAGTCCACATAAAAATTCTACCTACTAAACATAAGTATGAAAACATCGACATCGTGATAGCGATTAATAAAATTAAAATCACTGATAAGATGATCGTACTATTTTCTGTATAGTGTTCTTTGTAATCAATTCTCTGCCCCGGATTAAGATCTTGCTTCAATCACTGTGCTGCAGAATTTACGTGTACTTTGTAAGTGTTGCTTAAACGTCACAAGTTTATTTACGTATTTTTGTAATACTAATTTAATTGTTGCGAATACTTACTACACTAACGTGTTATTTAAATTAAGATTCATTGTCTACAGTAATATGGATTTCTTTATAATAATGGTTTTTCATGTTACGACTTCCGCGCGGAAATATGTCAATTTAAAAGATTTATTTAAATTTTACATTAGTTCGCACATACTTCGTCGACTAGAACGGAGCTATATGGCGAATGTCAAGGTTTGTTGTGGTGCGTAACGTGCGTATTTGTTCGCGTTTAATATCAGCGGTGTGCAGGCCTTTATCGCTAGTGTAGCAGTATTCGATTGCGGTATTTTTGCTGGCGTTAGTTTTCGTTTATTTCGGCGAAGTAGTTTTTGTAATATAATACGTTCATTAGCACTAATTAGTCACGATTTGATCACAGAATAGTGTTATTAAAATTGTAACTATTGTAACTGCGGCCGTGATAGTGTGGTCATCAGTTTGCGATGAAATATAAAAAGAAATCCTATGCGCATCTTGTGAACGCAGTACTTTAGATTAGTTGTTTTTCGCGTCCCGCCACTGTAATGGTACCAGTTCTAGCAATAACGTTTAGGCTTAAATTTAACCTTCATATGTGCTTTATTAAAATTATTAAGAGCTTTCCCGCAGATATTTATCCGGTACAGTTACACAGTTATCAGTGATCTTGAACTAAAGAACTTTGTATTTACCCGTTAATTAAGGTAATTTCCTAATTAATTATTACTGCTTTGTTAATAATTAACGTTAAATTTTAAGCAATTTTTTAATCATATTTTGTGTCGAGTAATAGCAATGTTTATTCCGTAGTCGGAATGTAACGACTTTTTTTTTCTTTTTTTTTTTTTTACTTTTCTATTCTGAATTTCTTATGCGATAAATGTTTTGCAGGTTTTATACGAAATAGTTCATTTATAAAAAATTTGTTAATTTATCCGAACCAGTTGAAATAATAATGGCCCACCAGTTTACAGTAATTTGTAGTAACCGAATAACTTACCAAAAGAAAATTAATTTCTTTATTAAAGGAGGGAAAAAATATTTTCTGTAAAAAATTGAATTTCTACGTGGGAACATTGTACGTATATGTTTTATTAGAAATATTTTATTATTCACGGATAAATAACTTTTGGAAAGACGTATTCGTTTAAATTAATAAATCGTTAAATTGTTAAATTTGTTAATTTTACATATTTCAATTAAAAGTTTTAATTAAAATAATATATTTTAAAAAGTTATAAGCAATAGTTTATTAATGAAGTTAGCAGCTTATTTTTATTATTTGTACTGTAGTTACTTATCGAATCATACATTTAAACATATTGAAATGTTTATTAATATCAGTAATATGCATGCTTCAAATGTTGACACAGATTTCAGTGATTTTCTAATTTTTTATATAATAACTTGTAATTTTCATATTTATATATATATATATATATATATATATATATATATATATATATATATATATATATATATATGTGTGAATGATTTTTCTGTTTTAGGTTTTATATAATGAATATGAAGTCTGCATCGAAATTAAGAGCACACAGAGTAATAGCCGGTTGTACTGCATTTGGTAGTGGCCTTTACCTAGCAATTTCCTTCTTCGATAAAAATAGTGTATTTGTAAGTCACATTACATTTCTAATATTCTGATGTGTTTTAAATTATAATTATGTTTGTGTTTTTAGTAACTACTTAATAAAATCAGTAATTTAATTTTACCAACTCAGAATTACAGAACCAAAATATAGAAACTAACAGCATTTTTTTTTATACGCCATGGATACTGCTCTATTAATTAATTTTAAATTGCTACAAGCTGTCATTTAAGTGCTGCAATGTGATGACTTTACTCAATTATAATTTTCGTTGTATTACAATTTAATTTTCATGACTTTTATTTTAATTGAGTATATATTGCAGTATGCTTTTAGTGTTGAATGGAATTCTAGTAATTATTTTTCCCCTTCATTTTAATATGTAATGTCTGAAAAAATTAAAATTTACTCTCATTTTTAATGATTGCATTTGAAGTTTTACATAAGATCTGTTAAAACCGGAGAATTTTCATTGTTTATTATAGCATACTTCTTCTTGCCTGTAACAGTGATTTTAATCGAATCTATCTCTATTAGTAATGTGATGTTGGTCTGAGTATATGTATATAAGTGAAAGTTGTGGCTGCTAACAATTGAACAATATAATCATTTTTAGTAAGGGGGCAGAATATAATGTAATTTTTAAAAAATGAAGAATATTTAAACTTGTTAAAAAACAGTAGTTGTTTAAAAAAAAATGGGTTCGAAATTTGAATCAGTACCTCAAATACATTTATAATAACGATTAATTTGTTTTAAAAAATTTGCTTGAAGTTAAATAATTTCTGATAAAACTAAGAAATTTTTACTTTATTGCAGAACGTCTTTTCATTACAATCGAGTACTTTTAACAAAATTTATCTTCAATAATAACGTTAAGTTGGTTAGTAGGAAACTGCCAAGTAGAAATAGTACAAACAACATAGGCATCTTCTTTTGTAAATGGCAAAAGATAAATTAAACAAAGAACATTCGGATTTATTTGAGAAAGTAGTACTCCCAAAACATATCAAAGAATTTAAATATATATCTTAAAGTTAATAATTATAACAATACATTGATTTAATGACATTTTTCCGGTCACTCTTTTGTTACGATTTTATATGTAGGCTTCTATGGTAATAAAATTGTGAATACAGTTGCAGGCTAGGGCATTTTGGCAATATTTTAGTATTTAGTTTTTTGTTAAGAACTTTTTGTATTACATTAAGTTTATTAGTAAGGGCTGTTAAGGGTTGTTTTCTATGATCTTTTTATTGCATGTTATAAATTATTATCTTAGGGTAAACATATGTGTTGTATACACGCGATAAAATGTTCATAAATTTTTATTCAATATTTGCAATAGAATCTTCCAAAACTTTTTTTTGTTTTAATTTTAATAACTTTTTACAGAAAGTGGTAACAGCTGATGATTCTGTCGATAAACAAGTGAGGCCAAAACGGCATTTGCCTACCAGAGAACAACAAATTAAATCTTTAAAAACCGAAAGTTTTGATGTTATAATTATTGGCGGCGGAGCTACCGGCAGCGGCTGCGCATTAGACGCGATTACAAGAGGTAGTTTATTTTCATACAATTGTTTAAAAAATTATTTGTATTTAACTCTTGTTGTTGTATATCTATATATTATTCCCATTTTTACTTATATAGATATTCGCTTATTTATTTTTCGATTAGTTTTAAGACTGTCGTAACTTTTCGATAACTTACATTTTTTCTACACTGTTCTGCATGTTATTCAAATTAAGCACTACATTTCAGTTTAAAAATACAAAATAAGAAAAATAATGTAGTTTTATCAATGTAAAAATACTTTGAAACTTCAAGATAGAACATATTGTAGAAAACTGTAATGAATACATCTAAAAACAAAAAAAAAAAAAAAACTAAACATCCGCCCTAACGTATTCAAGAATATAATGTGTCTTAAATCAATAATGATATTCTGCTCTGAATGGATCTTAATAACAGTTTTTAAAATTCCCAATATCAGTGATATGAATATAGTACAAATTATATAAAAAATTTATTTTGAGAGGGAAATACTTTTTACTATTCTCTAAATAATTTAACATTTGTATATATTTAATTTTTTATTTCAACAAAATTACTTTTAAAGTTTAAATATTATCATATTCCAATTTATGTATATATATTGTGCGCAATTAACACCCCCGTACTCTCACATCACCGTACTTCATGGATTAAAAACTTTTCAAAGCATACAATTTATGAACTTCAAAAATTAATTTGATTTATTAAAAATAATTTAATATACATATTTATCTTAGGCTCATTCTATATATAATTAATGCTTGAAAAAAAAAAAGAATTACGAACGAAGGTGAAATAACCGATGGTAGCGATGTGCGTGGTAACGAACGTTTTGCATTTGCGAAGGTCGAGATTTTGTCAGATTAAATTTTAGAATTGGAGAAAAAATAAAAAATAGAACGCGAAAGATCAATAAACAAAATTTTTGGATGCGAAAAAAATATACATAAGCTAACTCTATAATGCTTAGGCTTGGAAAAAATTATTATGAAAGAAAGGAACATTAGCGATAGCAAATGTGTGTGCTGGATCACCCCGTGCGGTTTTGTGATGAGCGAGATCTTCATAATGTATCGGACAAAGAAAAGTTTTAAGCGAACTGACCGAATAAAAATTACGTATTTTTCTATAGGCTATCAAAAGTAAACAAAACATGTCATGACAAATATTATTCAATGTTGGTTTCCACGACGTGACAAAAACAATATATACAAAACCCACCGGGTCTCCCATCCACGATTGACAGAAAAAGTTCGCGATTCCTAGAAATAGTCGAATGCTGAGTGGTGGAGAAATAAAACAATGGAAATGATGCATCCGGTTGAGACGATGATCGAACGAAAATATTCGCGATTCCTGGAAATACCGGATTATTATGTGTGTGTGTGTGTATGTGACGAGGGTATAAGACAATTAACTGCAGCAGCATCCGGTTGAGGCAATCGTTGCAAAGATGATACAATCGACTGCGCAGTCAATGAAATTACGTATTTTTCTATACGTCTCTTCTAAAGTAAAAATTAAATTAAAAAAAAAAAATGCGAGAACGGAATGCGACTCGGAAAGGTCTTTTAAAATTTGGGTTCTAAGTATCGAGTTTCGAGCGTTTTTAACACTGCGAAAATTTCAGCCTTCCCATCGTTTATAATTTAAAATTAAAAATTACGCCATAGCTCTTAGATGCAGAGACTTGTATAGTACGTCTGTGTGACGAAAGTATGCAGTGTGTGTAGGAACATGAGTGCGTGTGCCTGCACGACTGAAATTTTTGGGACCCTGGTAGAATACTTACGCCCGGAATTGAGAAAAATCGCGGTAGCGTCCGATGGGTGTGCGGGAACAAGAGTGGTTGGATATACGTCTTGTAATGTAAAAACTAAAAAAAAAAGTGCCGGAACGAAACGATCGCGCGTGGGAACGAAGGGTGCACATTCGTGGCCGTAGTGGGTGGTAGCCCCATGCGCGGGCAGACCGTGTGACAAAAATCGCTAGTGTTCTCTCACGCTCTTACTAGGCCTAATTAGACTGTCCCAGATGCGGGTCTTTCCCTCTACTGGAATGTTTGAAAGAATTGCGAAAGCCTCGGAACCATCGAGCGCAATCAGAAGCATTATTTATAGTCCAGAAATTTTCGATTAATGGATTAAAAGTCGAATATTACCGCAAATAAATTCATTCAACGCTTTTTTTCAATTTTTTTGTACTTAAAACTTTAAACATTTTTTTATCAGAACTAAGTTTTTTAAATAATCGTGCACGTGATTATTCAAAAACTAATGAATGGATCAACTTGAAATTAAGCCTATTTTTGAAAAGTATGTTTTTTTTTATACAAATTTCAGATTATTTAAAAAGATTGCCTAAAAAATATTTTGTAAATTTTTTTACCTCTTTTTTACGATAAATTGCGTTTATTTTTAAATTATTTTTAATTTTTCCATTTATTCGTATAGAAACCGTTGACAGTAAGATTAAAAATTAACTTTTTTTTTTTTTTTTTTCTAATTGTATCACATGCGATTTTGTGATGTCAGCCAATTATAATTTTTGTACTGAAGGTATATTTTATTTAAACTGATGATTTTTATCTCTAAATTTTTTTTGTATTCTTTTACAATAATACTAACGCGCCAAAAACGTTTTAACTGCATTTGCATGTATTGAATAAAAAAAAAAAATTAAAAAGCACGTTTTTTGTCCGCTGTATCAAGATCATCGCCTCTTCGATTATTTAAGGTGATTTATAATGTTAAGTAAAAAATAAAGTTTTTTTTTTAATACATTAACAATTTGGGGTAATCGATGTGGTAGTTGTTGCTGTTTGATGATTCCGTGAAATAAGTTGTGATCTGAGTTTCCATCGGGTCTGTAACTCCTGAGCTGGGTCTAACTTGATACTTTGAAAAGTATTGGACTATAGAAGAGAGCTGACTTTCCGCCAGACTAACTTGAGTGGAGTTGAAGAATTGATGGAGGATACAAAATGATCTAAATTGGGCCAAGTCCGGTGCGAAAATTTGCACTTTTGTGGATGTATTCATTAAGGTTGATTCCACATTCACTAAGAACGTTCGAGAATTTCCTTATTTATTTCGGCGTGTGCTGCTCCAAAGTGGACTATGCGCGGTGAAGTGTTCTACTAAAATAGACGAGGCCGAAAACGACTAGATAATTGAGCGAACAATCATCCTCTACGATGTCTTCGCCAGGCAGGAAGTATTGCACATCGTGAAAGGAGTTTTAATGTCGATTTTAGTGGCGAAAACCTGCAGGAGGTTTGTTTGCAAATTTATTCTTTCGTGATGAATATTGTTTCCGACGGTAAGTAGAACACCGCCTTCGGCATGGGTTGGCTGTGCATTATTTAGCGATGACTTTGGCGAAATCCGTTACTCGTTATCACCATTGTATTCTCTATATTGCGGAACTATTCCCTAGCGGTACATCAAGCCTTCGATTTGCCGGATAAGTCATTGATCCTTTCGGACTCATACAGCACACTCCAATACCTATAGAACTCATACCACCATTCTCAGTATCCTCTAGTTAAGAAAGTCGTCTTGTGCCTAACCACACTCTCAACCGGTCACATAACACTGACATGGATCTCAGGTTGCAAAGGCACCGCGAAAATGAAAGCGCTGAGAGAGTTGCAAAAGAAGCAAGCGGCCTTCCTTCTTCTAACACCGAATGCTGCACGTATTTTCAGAGCCGTGGTGAGTGGTTGCTTACGGCATGAATAGTTTGATATTTGGAGCGATTTCAACCCGTTAGCAAATAAATTAAAAGCTATCTCAAACATTTCGTAAAGGTTTGCATTACTGCGATCCATTCCAACCGTGAGGAAGAAATGGTTTTATGCAGATTACGAATAGAGAGGGCATACTAGTTTAACTGGCGCATATCTTTTAAATAAAGGCCCTCCTCCGCTGTGCACTTTTTACTCTGTTCCACTATCTGTTAAGCGCATTTTGGGGTCGATTGCCCGCGATATCGCGATCTTCGCGTAAAATTCAGTTTATCGACTTCTTTGGCAACATTCTGGGTGCTGACGTACACATTGCTAATCATTTTTTCAAAAATTTCTTTGAGCCGCCAAACATCAGGAGGTTTTGTAACCATCTATTTCGCCGTGCTTTTGGTCGTTGTCGTAGTAAAGGCACGTTAAAAAAAAATAAAAATGTCAGCTACAAAAAAGTTATCATTTCGAGCACTACCGTTAACGGTATATCGAAATAAACTTATACTTCTGATTTCCTTAATTGTTCTAGCCGCAATGCATCTACTGTTTTAATAATACTTTTACCGAAAAACAAAGTCTCATCTTCGGGGTAAACAGTTTTGACGTATTTGCAATTAAATGTGTTATCAAATAGCTAGCTTTTACAGCAGCTACATTGCCTTTAGTGTGTTCTGTGAATACTAATTCTTATCTTTTAATGCGTTAAATTTAATTTGATCAATTTACGTTTATGTCACTTTCCGAAATATTCGTCATACCGTTTCTTACGACTACGTTCTCTAATTTTATATTCTTTAAAAAGAGCGATACGGTGTTTTTATGAGTTACGGCATAAACATTTTATTTCGTTCTTTGCGCATTTATAAATAAAAACCTTGTATCTTGATCTTCATGAAAATTATTAAATAATTCGATGTCTAACATAGTTCCTACCGAATTTGATATTCAGAAATTTAACTAACAAAAGTATAAGAAAGTCAAAAACTCCGAAAGTCAAAACCGAAATATAATTAACTGTATGCGGGGCCCGCTGTTGGTTAATCAGAGGGTTACATGTTCGATGTACGTTTTATAGTCTTTTTTTGAATTTCCCTTCCCTTATCGTATATCAAAGTATTTTCTTTTTTCATTACCCTCATTTTAAGCGTTGTTGTTCTATTTCTGTTGTTCCTTTAGCACTTTTATGGTTTATTCGTTTTATTTCCCTTACCCTTTGTCACATATATTTTCGAATCGTTCGATTTATTGTTTATTTTTTACTTCTTATTCGATACCGTACAATTTATTAATTTCAAATTTGTTAATGATAAATTATTGTTTTTTTGTGAGTTTTTTTTAGAAATTTTCTTTTTATTATTTTACTATGATCTTACGCCTAAATGCTTGAACTATATTCTTTTTGCTCTTCAATCGCATCTTTATTGTTATTTGTCATTTATCTTCTGTATTTGTAACTTATCTATAGGCCGAACTCTTGGCGTTGGATCTTCCTACCCCTTTCAATGCTTCCTTTATCCTTTCCTTCCCATCTCTAGCCGTTATTTCCCTCCTACTCTCCTTTATACTCTCTATCTCCGATTGCCTCAGAATCTGAGTAGGTGATCTAAGCTCATGTAGTTGGGTCAGTGCTGACACCGAACCTATTTAAAAAAAAAAAGAAAGGAAAACCAGTTTTTTTCTCACGGCTATTTTAATTTTGCATTTTTTTCATTTCGGGCTTGTTGTTTTCTGCTCTTTTTTTTTTTTTTTTTTTTTTTTTTTGCATCTGTTCAGAACATCATATTATTGTACTACCTTCCGCACATCATTATTGCTAACAAAAACTGATTAATTGTGTTTTCCGTGGTTTACAGGATTGTTAATCAGTATCACTGTCTTACTTGTTCTATATTTTTCCTCCCGATATCCATGTTTACTGTTATTTTCAAAAGCGATAATCGAATATTTTTAAACAAAAAGAAATACATTAAAATGGAGTATAAATGTGCGAACGAAAGAAAAAAAAAAAAAAATACAAATCTATCGGATTTTCTAAAATTTGTAATTGTATTTTGTGTTCAGGTTATTGATTTTGCCGGTTAATTTTAAATTCATACAGGTTTGAAGACAGCCGTTATAGAGGCTGATGATTTCGCATCTGGAACCAGTAGTCGGAGTACGAAGTTAATCCACGGCGGAGTTCGGTATTTACAAAAGGCAATAATGAACCTGGATTTTGAACAATATCGTATGGTTAAAGAAGCTTTACATGAAAGAGCTTTCATGTTATCATCGGCTCCCCACTTAACGCGTCCACTACCAATTATGTTACCTGTTTATCAGTAAATATTAATTGTACCTTTTATGACCATTTCATGCGATTTCAGTTGTGCCACTTACTACACTTATTTATATATAAGTGACCCTTAATTTTTGATATTCAGATTTATTATTAATGATTGCGAAATTTATCTAAAAAGAATGAAACTACATTTTTTAGAAATACGTTATCAGTAACCATTTTACGGAGCTTCAGTAGCAAAGGCTTTGATGTATGAATGGATTAAAAAGAAACAGATATCTCGACCAGCTGATTCTTCTGCAGATGATAAAGTAAATTGGTTCAAAAAAAAAATATTTTTAGATCTGTTTCGCATGATGGTAGGGTCCCAGATTTATAACTGATAAACCGCGATATTCGGTTGAAGTATTTTGACTGGCTCAACAAGTTACTTGTAATTATCTTTACGTTGTTTTTCATAAACTTAAATCTCGCGAAAATTTTACTCGGTATTCCTAGAAAATTAAACAGACTCGTTTAGACACGTCTTATTCATTTAATCTTAATTGAGTTTTTTTGAAGCTGGTGTGGACTCGACAAACAGATAAAAAGGAGGTTTTATTTATTAAATGATCTGGTGCAGAGCAACTGTATTTACTCCCTTAATATTTAAACGTACAATATTACAACGAATAACTCACTTCTTGTAGTGCTCTGCACTCTTTTAAATATTATTTCTGCTTATATTTATGTGTGTGTGTGTGTGTATATTTATGAATAATTAGATATATTTTATAATGAAATAATTAATTCATTCAAACTGAAATAAATAAACCACTAGTTTTATGCATCTATGTTACTTACACTTGTTTACGAAATCAGTTTATTAACTCATTTACCAATTCCATGCATTTCATATAATGAAATTCTAAAATCTTTTTGCGGTGAGACACGATCACCTTCGTCCTTTTTTTTTTTTTTTTTTTGGAAAATAATACGTATGTTAAACAAGTTTCAGCAAATAAAAGTGCAGTTTAGTGATTATAAGTTTAGTGTATGCGGATTTTTTGATTATCTGGTATGTAAGTGTTGGTTTGAATTTTACCATAAAGGAAATTTTTAATTTTATTATTTTAATTGAATATTATGTGGTTTACTGATACGAATTGCGATAAAATCGTATTGCTAGCATGAAAATAAATTTTACATCTATAAATAGGAAAATTGTTGTTTTTTATCAATGTTTATAATTTTAATACATTTAACTTTAAAGCTACTCTATATGTAACAAATAATGTACGAGTATATAAGACGTAGCAGTCAGAACAACTAATTGATCAAAAAAAAATTTACTTTTAAAGAGAATTCTTAAATATTTAATTTTTATAATTGAAAAGAATTATTTTGAAATCCGCATTTATAATTATCCCCATATCTTAAAATTTATAACAAAAACTGTATTGTACACTTCTTTGTTTAAGAAAACTAATCTAACCGTTTTTGAGGAATGCTAAGTCTGAATTAATTTAATCATCGTAACTTTTAATTTCGCACCAAACAAGAAATTTGTTGTCAACAGTGAACATCAATAATCCCGATTTCGGCAAAAGTAGTTGAAAACTAATCATGTAAACAGTAAACGACACTTTTCTTAATAATTATTAAGTTCTACAGTTGATTTCTAGTATGGAACTCGAAAATAATTGAATGTGTATATGGTTCATTTACAAAATGTGAAAAAAGTAGAGTTGGAAAAGTGTCGTGAAGAATTTAAATTAAGTAGCTGACTTCAATAAAACGGACGTGGATGTACACTGATAGCATCAAGAAAAAAAATTATTCCTTATTAGACAGTGTATCCTTTCCTATGAAATTTAATAATCGTAGATTTTTTTAAAGCCCAAAGTGAATAGCGAGAAAGATTTTATATTGTTTAATTCACCAGTCTAAATTAGCGTTCATATCGCCTATCCAACCGGATTAGGAACGAGCGCATACGTGCACTAATGGGAGTTGCGCCCATTCTTGATAAACTCCACATGAAATACAATCTCAAGGGTCCGAAAGTGGTTCATTACCATCAGTAGCATATGCGTTTCAAGTGCCCGGCAAAAGACCAGTTGGAGGACTAAAATAAAGATGGTTGGATATAATTTTAGCCGATTTCAAAGACACTGACATCGAACTAAGTCTGGCATTCAGTCGTAACACCTGGAAGCGTTCAGTTAAAAAAACAGTCTTTGCACCCGCGGGAAATTATCGTCGATGGAAGGAAGAAGAAAGTCTAAATCAGAAAGCTAAGATAAATTTTTTGATTATTTTTCTATAAGAGTAATTCAGCGAGATGAATGTGAAAGAGAAGTTATTTTACGAAGACTATTCTATTTGAAAATTTAAACCATGTTTTTGACGTAACGATTATGCCGATAAAGTATTTATAAATTTTTCTATAGACTAAAGTGAACATATTTATGAAGTTTATTGCTTCAAATTCAAATACCCAAATATTTATAATATAAATCCCTTTCAATTCCAAGCAAGTTAAAGAGAAAGGAATAGTGAAAGTAAAACTAAAATGGTCCTTTGAGCTACCTACTTTAGCGCAGTTGTTTATTCAACAGGTTTTTACTCAAGAAGATCTGAGTAGAATCTCGCTGTCGCTATTGAGAACATTACAATTCAACTGCTGCGTTGAGTTAATGTCCAAAGTTGACCGGTCGAAAAGAAGAAAAAAAAAATCATCTTAAAACATTAATTTTGTGTTATGCAGATATTACGTTGCTTTTATTTTATTTTTTTTTCAAGTTGCACGAGGAAACTAAATCAGAGCAAAAAAATTTAATGCCAGGTCGAAAAAAATCCATCAGTGACGGTGAGCCCCTCTTTAATCTAAACTATGATGTCTTGGTCAACCACAGATTCTCCCATTTTCAGGCAATATAATTTTAGAACGAACATGATATTAATTGAAAGAGAGGAATGTCTTCGAGTATAGAACTCTATATGTGGATTCTTTAGCGGCCAAATTCACGCGTTCGCTCTTCAGCACCTGATACGGTTCGGAACCTGTAGGAACGTTATTTGAGGGCCAGATCGTAAAAGTTTCCCGATAATTTGTTTTATCTAGAAACAGCGGGCTTATAGTTTTCGGTGCCTGAATTTTTCTAATAGGTTGCAAAGAGTCAGTGATGAAAAATACACTTTTAGATCGGAGGTTGAGTTGGAGATATTCTCTAAGGCAAGGGAAAATTCCATGCAACTCCCTTTCGAGAACTGAACAAAACTCATAGAGTCGAATCGCACGGACATCCAAGTCTACCTCATGGGCGCAGGCAGTTACAAAGCAATTTTAAAAAGATTTAAAGTTACATCCTTTTAAAGTTTAGTTTTTCCGTTCATTAAGGTTGCAAACAATGTTGTCTATTCTGAATATATATCTATATACTATGACGAGAATTTCCTTTGGCGTATAAATAATTATTCGTTTTACATTTTTTAATTTTAACTTACAGATGGTATTTGATTCCTTATTATTGGGCTGGTATAAAGGCTTACGATTTTGTTGCTGGTTCTAAAACAGTGAAACATTCGTACTATTTATCTAAAAATCAAGCATTAGAATTGTTTCCTATGCTAAGGAAAGATAAATTATGTGGAGCTATTGTGTATTATGATGGTTAGTGTCTAATTTGTAATTTTATTTGGTTTTTGCTTTTGTAGATTTCATGGAAAACTATATATTTTTTCATAAAGACAAATGAAAGAAGAAATTATTAGGCAATTTAAATGTATTATTACATGTTTTTTTTTACAAATTATACACACTTATGATATATTTAAAAACTGAGAACTAAATATATTTCAAATATTTAAAAATGTATAATACCAAACGTAAAATACGACGGTTGCAATATATAAAATTGTTGGATCTATGTTGTATGTAGTTTAACTTCGGTCTGTTAATACATGTAAAATGAATTATAATAGACCATCGACAAGTTATTACTCTAATTAATTTAGTATGAAATTGTTTTTGTTAAGGTTACCTTAAAGTGTAACGTTAAATTGTTAGTTTCATAATGGCGTTGTTAACTTATTCTATAAAATTAGAATTCTTTTGAAACTGCCATAAGTAAACATGATATATTAATTATTTAAAAACCGCAGGTCAACAAGATGATGCTAGAATGTGTTTAGCAGTTGCATTAACAGCTGCCCGATATGGGGCTACGGTAGTAAATCATACACGTGTAACATCATTACTTAAAGATTCAAATGGACATGTCTGTGGTGTACGTGTAAAAGAGGAAGCGACTGGTGAAGAGTGGGATGTACACGGCAAATGCGTAATAAATGCTACCGGCCCATTTACAGATTCTATTCGTTTAATGGACGATCATTCTGCTAAAAAAATTTGTTGTCCAAGTTCTGGAGTTCACATCGTACTGCCTGGATATTATAGGTATAATTGATATTCAGTTTTTATTAATATTTTTTTCGTTCATATTCGATAAAAATTAAAAAAAAAAAAAAAAAAGATCTAAATCATTTTATAGCTTAAAGAGTAATGATTAACGAAGTTCGCGGATTTAATTGTAAAAAATGTGTCTGAAAAACAGTTTTCAGATTTTGATAGTTATAAAATGTTTTGAGGCTTTTACTTTTTTGAAGAAATGTATAATATTTTTAAAATAACTAAATTTATGAAAAATGTTATTGTCAATCGGCTTACCATTTACGTTAACTTTTTTTGTTAATTCGCTTTACATTACATACACTTATTTAATTTCACGTATTGGCTGGAGATGTGTATGGATTTTACAGAATTATTTTGAAGTTTACCGAGTGTATTTAAAATTATTCATTTAATAAATGTGATATACTTTTGCTCCTTTTATGAATTATTGAATGAATAATTAACTGCTTTGCTTTATTTAACAATTTTCATCCACACTTTTGTCGGTGGTTTCTAAGAAAAATCGATTCTTAACTTTAACTATAAGTTGTAACTACGAATTCTGTTAATAGCCCGGATCAAATGGGCCTTTTAGATCCTGCAACGTCGGATGGTAGAGTAATATTTTTCTTGCCCTGGCAAAAACAAACAATAGCGGGTACTACTGATTTGCCATGCGATGTAACCCATCATCCAAAGCCCACTGAAGATGAAATACAGTTTATTCTACACGAAGTAAAAAATTACCTTAACCCAGATGTAGAAGGTATGTTATTATTCAATCGAAACATTAATAATATTTTATTTTTAAAAATTGAAATCTATAAAAAAAGACGATATCAAATGAAAGCGTGATTGTACCGAAGTGCTCTCAATACGGTATTATTATATTTGGTAGATACTTTTATGATCATTTTCGAAAAAAAATTACATCATTTTGTATAAAACCCACCTTTTGAATAGGTTTTAAAATCAAAAAAATTATTTTTGCACTGTTTTAATATTTGCTTACCGCGCAATCATAGTATTTCACGATTTGGCAACACGCTATTTTTTCATGATTATTATGTAATCGAGAAAGCCGATTAAGGTGTATATTTTATTTTAAAGCGTTTTACTAAACTCTGAAGAAAAAACAAAAAATCATTTTGTTGAGATGCATTTTACTGGTACTAAAATTAATTTTCAATATATTTAAAAATTACAGTTGAATAGTTGATTATTCATTGCGTATTTATTTTTATGATTTCAATCACTTGTGATGAATTATACAACACTAGTATCAGCTTTGTCTTATTTAAAATTTAAAACTATTGAGTTAATCTGTTCATAATATGTTTGATCAATACAGACGGTCGTTATGAATGAATTTCGGTTAAAAATTTATTTAATTTAAAGAATTCTGAATAAATGTAGGTGAATACATCCTGTTTGTTAAAACTGTATAATAAAACAAACTTTAATAACAAACAATATAGAACAATAAATTAGATAAATACCTATTTAGAAACGTTTTCGGGCATAACCCATCATCAGCTAAAAATAACTTAAAGGAAACTTAAAACATACAGTTTCCTTTAAGTTATTTTTAGCTGATGATGGGTTATGCCCGAAAACGTTTCTAAATAGGTATTTATCTAATTTATTGTTCTATATTGTTTGTTATTAAAGTTTGTTTTATTATACAATTCTGAATAATCTAATTACTGTAGAAAGATATGACATAATACTGCAGTCTTTAAATAAAAAATAATCAATTTCACTTAATTCTTTTATTTTTTTTATTTTTTTTTTTTTTGTAGCTGTTTTATTGTTATTTAAAGCCAATTCTGGTTATAACATTATTCTTAATTATTCCAAATTTAAAGATATGAGTACATAGGGCGTTCGAAAACAACTTGCACTAATTTTATATACGCCGAAGCAACACTGTGTATAAGGTTGGCAACCACGGTCGGTTGTAGTATAACTAATTATACACCATCAGTAAAAGTCTAAACTATCTAGCCCCCTTACGCCAGCTGTGTCTCTTTACTTAGCAAGGATCTGCGGCTGTCTCAAACCGACTTGTCTAATCTCCCCATTAATACTACTACTAATAATAACAACAATAATAATAATAATAATAACGAAAGCGTTACTATAGCTGTTGAGAACTTTAATATCAAAAATAATAATAATAACAATGGAAGTAAGAACAATAACAACACCAATAACAGCAATAATAACCATGGTACAAACGGTAGCAACGATCATAGTAATAATAATAACCATAATAATAATAATAGCAACAATAACAGTAATAATAATAATAATAATAATAATAATAATAATAATATGGATGGCGTTAACAATCCTTTACCCACAAATGGTAATAACAATAGTAGCAATAGTAGAAATGGTAATAATTACAGCGTTAACGACAATAATAGTAACAATTCAATTCACAATAGTCCTGAGGTCTATCCTTCCGACTATCCAGTACTTTTGGCAATTGTAGAATATAATTCAATTAAAAAAATAAAAGGTACAAAACAAAATTACTTTTTACCTAATATGTTTCGGTAAATAAAATAAAAAATACTCTTCCACTTTAAGAACAAAATAATTTCTTCTAAACTTTGCTAATTTTGCATGGCACTCTTGTTAATGTACAGTCTACAATAGTAAAATTAAAATTAAAAAGTACCTACCTACTAAGTACAACAACCAAATATTCTTGATGCAAATAATCCTACTTGATGTATGAAAATAAAAGATTTTTCTCTCTAACTAAAATAAAAGGAAACTGTGGAGAGCTTTATTGAGCTACTAACTATTAATAACTTTAATGGACTGATAATGTACCGAATATGTCCGATCGCAGCGCGACACCTCTCGAATTCAGTTTCGGATGGAGAGCAGCTGAAATCGAAATTAAGCTAAAACTGGTTTTTTGGCCGAAACTAGGCGTAAACTGAAACTGAAATCGAAAGTTGGGTCGGACACTAAATGCAATGAAAGAAGACACTGCAGGTGTAAAAATAAATGGGGAACAGGTACACTGTATAAGATTTGCAGATGATATTACATTATTTGCAGGCAATGAACAACAACTACAATAACAAATATCAATATTACAAAAGTACTTAAAGCAAATAAATTTAAACATAAGCAAAAATAAAACAAAAATCATAGTAGCGGCAAAAGATGAAAAGAAAATACAGATAATATTAGATAACAAGACTTTAGACCAAATAGAACAATTCAAATACGTTGGAAGTATAATAACGAATACAGGAAGATGCGACACGGAAGTAAAAACAAGAATTGTAATAGCTAAATAAGCGTTTATGAAAAGAAGAGATTTATTCAATAGAAAAATGAAAATAGAAACAAGGAATCATAATGGAATATACATATTAATGTATGGTTCGGAAACGAGGGTGTTAACGAAAAAAATCTAAAAGAACGTTTGGAGGCCTTCGAAATGTGGGGGTGGCATCGCATTATGAATATATAATGGACGCAGAAGAAGAGGAATTCAGATGTGTTGGAAATGGTAAATGAAAAAAAGGAAACTGATGGAAACAATACGGCAAAGACGAGAAAGGCTTCTCTAGGATACACACTGCTTCACAACGGCTTTATGACGGTCATAATATATATATATATATATATATATATATATATATATATTATTTATTTTTTGTTAAATTGTTACAAATCGATTTTTTTAAAAAAGATAAGTGTTTTTGTAAATTTGTTTAATCAGCATTTGTGTAATTTCATAATTATGTTGACAAGGTTTGAAATTATCGCGCCTAATACCATCTTTGAACGTTTTGAATTCAACGCGAAGAAATCGTGTTATATGTGTAATTCTAAGTACTATTTTATTACGTGTAAACTAAAATATTCCTACGGAAATCCAGAATGTTATTTTTTTATACTTTATGATAATTTTTTATTTTTCCTTGTTGCTTATTAGTACGAAGAGGAGATGTGTTATCAGCGTGGAGTGGTATACGTCCATTAGTCTCAGACCCTAACAAAGGTGATACTCAATCATTGGCTAGAAATCATATTGTACATGTCAGCGATTCTCGTTTGATTACTATTGCCGGTGGAAAATGGACGACATATAGATCAATGGCATCTGAAACTATTGACGCCGCTTTAAACGGTAAGTACAAATATATATATATATATATGTATTCTGTACCAAATCGTAAAAAGGTCATTATGAAAACTGCAAGAAACTTAGAAGAAATAATAAAAGGGTATAATTTAAAATTACGTGAAATTTTATAAATTCAATTGGAGATAAATTAGATCTGTTAACTTTTAGGAAATGGAAGTTAAAGTTATTAGAGGAGAATTACTTTTGGTAACAAATTCATATTTTTCAACATTAGAAATGAATCTTTTTTTTCCTAGTATTCGAGAAAAACAGAATTTAAAATTAATCGAAGTAACACTTCAATAAGTTTAGTAGGAAATTTAAAAAAACTGACTTTTTAAAAATTTACTTTCTAGAGTGGATTGGAGTTTGTTGTTCAATATGGAAAAAGCTGTTGATAAAAATTTTAAAATAGTAATTCAAAATAACCGTACACAACTATATACTATTAAATAAAAGTAAAAGAACTAATACTCAAATTGGTTCCTAAGTGAAGTAATATATATTTAATAAGGAATAACTACGATAAGAAATATAATATAATAAATTTTGCAATATGGAAAATGAATTTCCAGTTTATTCGAAACTGAAAACGGGCTATGATAATTGAAAAAAAAAAAAAATGGTATTAGACAAGAATACAGAGACAATTTTTTTTTTGTAACATATTTTACGCCGCTAAATTTAATTTTTTTTTTGATTTCGAAACATTACCAAATTCTATGAAATCCTTTTAGTATCTGTTAAAGTATTTTTTTTTAAATTTCGGCAAACACCATAAATTGAAACTTTAAAGTAGCAGTTCACTCCGATCACAATTTAATTAAGTTATTGTGTAGAAAAAAGAGCATATCGCGCCTTCAAAACATCAAAGCTGAAATGAACATTATTAAGACGTAATGGCGATATATTTTCGTACATATTTAAAATTACACTTACAAAATTACACTTTTCCTTCCTAGAAAAGTCATTTCATTACTCAGTTGTCTGATTATTAAATGGCTTTTAACTTAGCCCGTCGTCTTGTAACATCTTTAATGATACAATATTTGACATATTTTGATTATAATATTGATACGGATTCGATATTTATGGTGCTATCTCGCATTCATGTTCGGCTAAAAATTATTCTTCGAATAAAGTCATTTAAATTTTGACCTCTCGCGTCATCGCATTCATTGTTCGTTGTTGTCAGAGAATATGGTCCGGGGCGCTTAACATACACGGCTAATAGCGTGTATTCCGATATTTCGTCGAAGTTTCGGCACGTGTAGCTAAGTCACACGGTCTATCCATGGCATGTGCGCAGAGGCCGCTACTGCCAGCAACGTAAGCTGCGAGAAGATGCACAAAAATCGAGCAATCTAGCCACCAGTCCATTACTCGTGTATTCAATCGTCTTATAGGCATGTAGCCTTTTCGGCCGGTCTTCACGGTTCGCTCTTGAGATATACGTATAGATCGTCGTCGATTTTAGCGGCTGTGATGACCGTGTACCTGAAAAATTTATTCTAGTCCACGTTGAGCTGCGTGCCGTTATCATCCGTTATATATAGGCAGTCGTGTCATACCGTCGAATTAAGCCGTTTTACTTGTTTTTTCGTGTTTTTTATTTTCCGTAAGTTATTTTGTCGTAGAGATCGTATTGCAAGCTTTGCTCGGTTAAGTAAAAAAGAAGAAAATACACAAGTTTGGTTTAAAAAAAGTTACAAGTATTATGTTGTTTTTTTTTTTTTTCATTTGTTTTGCGGAAAATTGTAATAAACACTCGGGCTTGTATTTAGATGACACTTCTCCGGGAGGAGTGTCACGTTTGCGCGTCTGTGGAGGTAAGTTTCCGCGTGTGACCTCGTAGGAACAAGCCTAATATGTTTATAGCACTTTAATCTGAGAAGTTTCTTCTTAGATCATCCGAAACATTAAGGTACTTTAAATTTTCCGAGTCCCCGCGGGTTAGGGATCCGAAAAGAAAAAGAAAAAAATCAACAAAGAAGTCGGAGCTGAAATCGTAACAGAAGAAGCCGTTTTATTGGCTTCCAGAATAGGGACGAAAAGACTGCAGTCCGTTGCAATATTTTCAAAATGCAACATTACCAGAAAAAAATACAATAACGCTCTTTTAATGTATGTTTTAATGTTTTATTTTCTAGCTATTCCGGAATTGAGTCCTACTACTGCAGAATGTCAGACAGATAAAATTTTAATAGAAGGAGCTCACGGTTGGTCGCCTACTATGTACATTCGTTTGGTACAAGATTTTGGCCTAGAGTGTGAAGTTGCACAACATTTAGCACAATCTTATGGCGACAGAGCTTTCGCTGTGGCGAAATTAGCTTCACTTACTGGCAAACGTTGGCCAATTATTGGAAAGAAAATTCATCCCGAATTTCCGTATATCGATGCTGAAGTAAGCGCATTTAAGTTCACAAAACTATTAGTGAAACTTGTATTTTTACTGTAAAGTAATTTTGGTAATAAAAATTTGGCATTTAATATCGATTTATTTGAAAAGCGAAGAATTATTATTTCTACGCGGTAAAAGACGATACTTGTAAGATAGAATCATTTGAATTATTTTTTACTTTTCCGTCTGCAAATGTACATTTCTGAAATGATTTTTTTCATAAGAATTTCTCAACATACACGCACGTAGAACTCACTATTCAATAATACTGAAATTATTCCTCATCAAACAAAACACTCCTTAAATCACTTGACACAATTCATGGCAGTATGCCATACGCATTATCTTGGAAACGCATAGGATGTTGCCATCGTTGGAAATCTGTTCACTAGCGATTATCCCACCTTTAACGGTTACCGAAACTCCTATGAATTCAGAGATCTAATTCACTGGTACCAGGCTAGGCTACACCGCAGCGATAATTTATGAATCCCACTACCGTCTTTTTCAAACGATTCCCTCCCCAGTCTACTATCCCTCCTTAAGGAGAGGAGAAAATTAACTGCTGACCTTACACGTCAATATGTTGAACTCCCCTGGAAGTATACTCCGATTGTTGCGGACTTATCCCTGCCGAGCAATCGCTCGGACCAGGATGTCACAGTGCGGTTCCAGTATGTGGCGGAAAAAATGCAACTTTTTCCCAGCTACAGTCAACAGATGGTGCCAAAGCAAATCCCCTTAAAGGGGTCCTCGCCGGTGGATTGCGCCTCTACAAATGGAGGGAGTTGTTCATGCGGTTCCGTTCCACGACTTCTGTTCAGTTTTGAAGGGGAAGCTGTATGGTATTTTCTTCTGTTTGAGGGAATATCTGCAGTCTTACCTCAACGCCGAAATGCATTTCTAATCACAGATTCCTTGCAATCGATTAGGACAGTCCAGACACCAAAAAAACTTCACACACACTTTCTCGAAAAATAAAGCTTATCATTAAAGCGCTTTCTCGGGCTGCCTCACCGGTAACG
The DNA here is from genome assembly GCA_039619475.1 of Icerya purchasi. Lineage (NCBI taxonomy): Eukaryota > Metazoa > Arthropoda > Insecta > Hemiptera > Monophlebidae > Icerya > Icerya purchasi. The sequence goes on from CM077115.1 coordinate 547,323,866, forward strand.
TTCTTGTGGGTCCCGGGTCATGCCAGGGTACCGGGGAACGATCGTGTGAATTTGGCTGCTAAGGCAGCAACATATAGCCCAATGTCCGAAGGCGCCCCTCTTCTTCAGCTGGGTCCATTATTTTTTCAGCAACATAAGGCAGAGACATGGAAAATAATGTGGTCGGCTCACACATCATGGCTGCGATCTATCAAGATGAGCACTGAGACTTGGTGGCCACCGATATCCATGTCCCGCAGAGAGTTTGCAGCATTCACTAGACTCCGCATAGGGCACACAGCAATATCCCCCAACTATGTGCTGGATGGAACAATATGCAATTCCCCCATTTCACCAAGTGTTGAACACATTTTGGAACATTGCCTTCCTGCAGGCATCTTCAACTTACTGTCGGTTGCATTGTCAAACGAATCAAAACAGGTCCAGGATATGCTACACTATATTAGAGCGGCGAACCTGTTAAAATATTTCCAATCTTGCACTCTTGCATGTGCTGTAATAATTTCGGCAATTACACACAGCACATGGCCCATATATATATATATATATATATATATATATATTAAAAAATATATTCCGGGAATCGTTAATTAAAAGAAAGATTAGGTTGAATGAAACCGATAAAAAAAAACTATTAGAATTTTTGGAAAAGTAGATGACTGATCAAAATTTAAGTACTGAATTCTTTTGAAAAAGAAGCGGCAGATGATGAAGTTGAGCCAACGTTCTTTAATACTTTTTATACCCCTACAGCTAAAAATTCGAAAATCGGTAGCATATCTCCCCGTGTGGATGGAATGGTAGAAGAAAGAATATAAAGAAGAGTGTATACGAGAAAAATGTTAAAATTACAAAATTTTTCTGCCTTAGAAATTTCGATAAATTTTAAAGAAATAGAATTTTTTTTAAATCTTCTTTAATAATTTAATTATCATCGTGACGTCAGTATCAAAGAAAATATGATTTCAGCTATTTCAATTTAATTTTGTAACCTGATGAATGTATTTATGAAAATTAAAAAAAAAAAAAAATAACAATGTGAATTCTTTTTTATTAGATGGCTGCTAAATATTTGTTTCATTAACCAAAAATTAAAAAAAAAAAAAAAAAAAAAAAAAAAATAAAAGTTTCGTACGTCATTTATTCCTCTGAATGAGTGTTTTTAATAACGTTTTTAACAAATAAAAATTTTTGATAATAAAGAAGAAAATTGTCATAGCATTTCTTCGTTTTCTCAACCAAGAATGGTTGGTGAATGTATACCTGTTTGTATGTTCTTATTATGCAGATAGTAGGCGTGGGTAACTTTCCGAATATAGAGTTATAATCACGGAATATATCCGGGTTTGGACACAGTCGGGGATATACCTCCGATGATATGATTTAATATGTATCCCAAATCTAAAAGACATCACGCAACGAATAAGCGTTATTATTTCAGACATAGTCGAATTTATCTCTGACAGTGTGACTTAATATGTCTCAACTCCGGAAGACGTTAGATGCACGTGCAACTATCAAAATTTGTCAAGGATGTTTTCTGTATGCGTTTGGAGTAGCGCACAAAGTTAGAGCTGAATCCGCGGCTTAAGCTTACGCTTACTCGCTAAGTATGTACTTTGTAACTCTGCCAGAGTTTAAGTTAATAAGTGGATTACGTGTATATATATATATCCAACTCTTTTAATGAAATTGATGTACCCATCTCTAATAAGTAGCACGTTCTTGATAATCCTATATGCAACGCGGGGGATATACACAAAACTTCCTTTGAAACTGATTGTAAATGTTTTTGATTAATTGATGTATAAATGCAATCTCAAGAATGTCTTCTGTCTATACACACTTACTCGCGTACATATCATTGTATGCTTAGTCTTTTGCCATTATTTGCCATTACCTACGATACGACCATTAACGATTATTTAACTAAAATAATTTAATTATTAATTTCGTTTGTCACCGCTAGACATAGTATAAACTTAGTTTTTGTATTAATTTACACCTTTTTAGAGTTTACATATTAAAATCTTTTATAATTTAGAAACACTATCATCGTGTATATCAAAAAGTTCGGTTTTAAGAAGAGTTCGTATTAAGAGATAGTGAGATTGTTTTACAATTTTAGTAGATATTATCAATTAAAAATGAAAGTAGCTTGTGTTCTTTGATTTGCAAATTTGAAATGAAACTGTATTTTTATTGCAAGAATATTGTGCACTAACGTGTTTTTTTATGAAACCTAAAAAAAGCACAACTTACTCTACTCAATGAGTCTTTGAAAAAATTCGAACGCGGTTTTTTCATTTTGAAACTTAATTTTTGCCGTCAGATTCTGTTCCGATCTGTAATCACTTCTTGTCGTAATTCATCATTGTTTATAAATATCTTAATTCGTTCAATTTTTATCCAGAACTATTGTTACTTATAAAATTCATTTTTTTCTGTGTTTTTCACTTTGTTTTTTGAAAGTTTCTGTCTGAATTATTTCTCCCGGCGATTATTATGATAATATATATATATATATATATATATAGTATATTAAATAATAAATTGTCACATTGTTTTAACGATCTTTTTACTTTATTCGTTTAGAGCTCCTTCAGTTTAATATTATTATCATTAGTTCAACCACTATTATTATTTCGTTCTAGATATAAATAGTACGAATCATAGTTTATCATTTTTTTTCTTTTTTATTTATTTTTTTTTTCATTTTCAATAATATATTTAATATGAAACACGAACGGTTTGAATAATTTTCTGCTTTTGCTAGTAACGATTTTTGTCTTATATAGATTCCGTTTTAGAGAATTTCATTAGTTCCTCAGTTATATAGCTGCGTAGCGCTAGGTTGAAAAAAAAAGCAAAAAAAAAAAAGTTATTATTTAAAATTACTTTATAATAGAACGTTGCTTTTGATTTGGAAGCTGCATCATATTGTTTGTATTTCGATGTAATGGTAAAACTCGATTACGCGAGCATATCTTCTTAGGGGAAATCAAAAATAAAGTATTTTTAAACTTTACCAAATAGAGCTTTAATGTTACCGATAAAATTTATTTAAACGTTTTAGATACGTTACGGAGTTCGTGAATATGCCACAACTGCTGTTGACATGATCGCTAGACGTTTACGATTGTCCTTCCTCAATGTGCAAGCGGCTCACGAAGCTTTACCTACGATTATTGATGTTATGGCGGAAGAATTAAAGTGGAGTAAAGCCGAAAAAGAAGTAATCCATGCATAGTGTTCTATTTAATGTAATTTGTATTTATAATTCTGATTATTATTTCGTTTCTGGAATTTAATAAAATAATTGACGCTTCGGACTTTAGACCCTCGAGGGATGCTCGGAAACGCAAGTTTTTTTTTATATGGAACATTTTTTGTGTAATTTATTTTTTTCTACGAAACTAAAAACACGAGTATTATAAGGGAAATAGATAGGAACTGAATTATCTATTTTCAGTTAATCGAATATTTCGATGTACGTTAGCGTTTTTACGTATCCTTTCTGTTTTTTATTCTATAATTTCCTTAATTACCGCATGGTTTTAAAGTGTTCTTTTGCTCAGTCCTTGTCTTTACGCATTAAAATGGTTACCAATCATATTGATACATTACAAAATCTCTCATATATGTACATATATACGAAGGTAATGCGTAATATTATTATTAAGTTGAAATTCAACATCTCAGTATTTATATCTTTGATGCAATCAGTATATTACTGGAGCGCAAAGATGTAAAGCTAAATGTAACGTAATTTAGTTATGTTCATTGACATCTTTAATTATTTACTCTCTTCTAAGTTATAAAAATTAATTGTATTGTTTTACTTAAAACTAATACGTTATTTTTAATCTTCTGAAGTGTATAAGTATTTAAACCAACGAGAGGGATTTTATATTCATTCTTTCCTTCTTTATTTTAATGAATGGCAAAATCTTATTACTATAAACCGATTTGTTAATAATTCGTTAATTAGTGCATACCCGTCTGTTCCTATCACCCTTTCCCTTTAAGTGTTCGTGTGAAATTGAAACTGTTTCTGTTCATGTTTCAACGCAGATTTTGCTTCTAAACTCAATCAGCCGATGTTGTTGCAAATTTCATTTGATGCTAAGCTTTTTTAAAATAGTCATCCGCTTCGCAAATTATATGTATACAAACTTTAAGAAACTATTCAGTAAACCGTCGTTCTTATCACTCTATTCGGTAGTTATTTTTATTATATATTTCAAATAAAAGTGCTGGAAAAAAAAAAAAAGTTTACATCATTTTCCATAGAAACGGAAAATGTGTCAGTGTTTTCATTTGTAACTAATCGCGGATGTAATTTGACAATTAACGGTAAACTATACTGTACGCTGTTGGTTTTGTATAAAACTTTATTTAAAATTTTTCATAAATTTATTGTAATAATTTTTGTATTTGTTAAAAAAAAATTGTTACAATCTGTTTATTCTTTATCGGTCGAATTTTAAAGTAATCTAGAATTCTTTAATTTAAAGAAATAAAAAATTATAAGTGCTTATACTTAAAATTATTACAAGAGAAATATTGATAAAATTTCCGAACAAATCGAAGCAATTTCATGTCTATATCGCTTCCAAGTTTACTCAGCCTAAAGTAATCGGGTACTAGGGAAATCTGGGAAAGTAAAGATGGCCGAGAGAAAGAAACCGGCCACCCTGCTCTCATTAGTGCCGTTGGACACTTAGCACCTTGAGAACTTTAAGTTCACAATCCACGATACTTTATCAAGGATATCCGTGGGACTTGGTTTATTTAACTTTATATCTTGCTGACATAAAGCTGCGTAAAAAAGTCGGAGAAAATCTAAAATAGCTTTTTATCATCTCGTAACGTCAACAATATTAATGAATATTGAATGTTAGTTTTTGCGGCTGTGCATATTTTTTACCTTTTCGTATGTATGCTTTAATCCCAAATTATTTGCAGTTTGCATTTTTATGGTTAATTATTGTTAAAATGTTTCAAGTGTTTTTAAAAAATAATGATTTGGAAAGGGTAAACTGATGAATTTTCTTCTTCTTCCTTTTAGTGCTGTACTCAGTTTCTGAGCATAGGCGACTGGCGACCACCTATTCTTACATTCTAACTGTCCGGACATATAGTTATACTAGGCAGTTGTATGCTACGCCAGTGTACATGCAATATACAGTACACTTGCAACGTGATATTGTGAGTGTTTGATTTATCGCGATGTAAATGCAGTCCCCGTGTGGGTCTGCCTACTCTGCACGTCAAGTAGCGCGCATACGGTCATAGTTTAGCATTGCCTTTTACGTGATTATTAACGGTTAATTTTAATTATTTATTAAGTAATTTCTGTCGTTGCCTGCATCGAACTCGAGACTTCTGTAACGGAAGTCGAGCGCCCTAGCAACTAGGCTACTGCGTCGACAATTCATGAATTATACAGAGCATAGAAAGTTACAATGCGGATATAAAGTAGATAACATTTAGATTAGACTAAGCCAGCTGTTTATTTTCTGTCAAAGATTTATCATTTACCGAGAGAAAAAAGTCTTTTTATATAGAATGAAAAATCTACACGATAGATAAAAGATATTTCGTAACAGATTTGCTGATGATGTAATTGAAGGGGATAATATGTGCAGAATTCGTAGAATGTTTAACGAATTGAAAAATTATGCGAGGGTTTGAAATAAGAGGTTTACAATTTCAAGTGTGGAGATAAAAAAATGTATGGAAAACCTGTTGAAAAATAAAAGAATATAATATGTAGAACCTTGCGATAGCCCAGTTGCTAGAGCGCTTGACTTCCGATATGGCGGTCACGGGCTCGATCCCCAGCGACGACGAACTTATTACAAGAATTAAATAAAAATAAATAAAATAATCGTTAATAGTCACGCGGAAGGCAATTGCAAACCACCACGTATACTATCATATGCGCGCTAGGTCAGTACACAGCAGACCCACGCGGGACTGCACTTGAATAACGATGTAAATCAAACGATCACTATCAGTTCCGAATGTAGTCTTCTTGCGTGTGTACACATTCGTAATGCACATAAACAATTGCTATAAACACTAATACTTATGTCTGTACAGCTGAGATGTACGAATAGGTAGTCGCCGACGCTCAGGAATTAAGTATGGCACTATATAAAGAAGAAAGAAGAAAAGAACCTATTAGAGACATGCATTTTAAGGAAGAAAGAAACTAAATATTCGTTTACCAAAAATAATGAAAGATGATGCTAAGAATGATTAAGCAAAAAAGTAAAGTTTATGCAGTTCCGATGATGATGATGGAAGATATCTGCTAAAAATAAAAATGAGAAAGAAAAAATAAATGAAACCTACGTTGAAAGGGAAAACTTAAATTACATTGAAAAGAATGTTAGGAAGAATGAAGAGAAGCGGCAGAAGAAAGATAAAATCGAGGAGTGAGTGGAATCATAGGGTATTTCAAAAACATATAGAAACGGTTATGGCGGATGTAAAATTAAAATTCATTTCATTGATTAATTGTTTATAATAAAAGCAAAACTATAAACTATTGAAGAAATTAATGGTGTGGAATTTTAATGTGCAGCATTCTAGAAATAAATAAAAATTACACTACAATTCTCTAATTTAATCTTATAGTAGCTGATCGGTGATATTCATATGTAGAATAAAGTACACACTGCGCGCAAGAATGTAATATAAATTTAACGAAATGCGGAGATAAACTATTGCACCTGAAATTTACTGTTTAATACAAAACCATCAGATACCGATGTGATTTAAATTTACTAACGACTATTTCCAGAATGTTATCGAATAATCCGTTTACAAATAAAATTGTTTATTGTGCTTGATGTATAGTATTATATCGCCTTTGTATGTAACAGTGTGTGTGTTTAAATTTAATTTCGGTAATTCGTGATTTAACAAATACCAAAAACTTTTCTGCTTAAGTTTATTGATAATATCTACCTAACTTTAATTACTTGCGTAATTTTTGATATATTTTTATTCAAAACGGTTACATAATTATTTTGGGTTTTATATTTGTTAATTTATTTTAATTTACTACTTAATGAAGTCTCATTTTTCTGTATATTTATATATTTTTACAATCATCTTATATTACCGCAATGTTCTAATTTACGATTGATTTTAAAAAAATTATGATTTGTTTTATTAGTAAAAACAGTGTTGCTTCTTACATAAGTAATCTATAACGAAGTATATTTATTACAGAAACAACACAAAGAAGCTATTGAATTTTTAGCTAGCGAAATGGGCCAGTTAGTAAACAGGGTATCACGAGATAAAATACCTATACATCTTACAAAAGAAGAAATACAACTTTATATAAAACGGTTTCAACTTATCGATAAAGATCATAAAGGATACGTATCGATTAATGATATTAGGAGAGCACTGAAGGTAACATTTTCATTATCTTTTAATAAATACCTTACACGGTGGTAACAATAGTACTGTTAGTTTCATTTAATTTTAAATTAAATATTTCACTGCAGCTGCACATTAAACAAAAATAGTTTGATATGTCAAATTAAATATTTAATTGTTCTTTAGAAATTCACTAATAAACAAATAAATATAAAAACTCCACTTCTATATTTTTCATCGTATTAATATTTATGTTGAATTCGTGCTTTAATTAAATGGGTCGAATTTAAAAAATAAAAAATATAAAAAAATTTCATTTATTACATATTCTATTGCAATTAAATTTCATTGTCAAGTATTAATTTCTGTACAACTAGTAACGATTATTTTAGATAGTCTTTAGGATGAAATTATCAAAATGGAACTTCCATAATAGATCGCGATGGTCTTTTACTTTGTAATTTTCCTACCTCAGACATCCTCCTTCTTTCCCCAGCTAATCATTCCCGACTATGGTCGGACATTTATCCTTCTTTATTTTCTAATTCCGCCTCTCATTATCTTCAAATTCAGCCGGTTCCCTGTTCTCAACCGTGGTTTCATTCTTCTTATCAACGCTCCGCGATCGTTTCCTTAATCGGACTGCGTTTTAATCACTCCCTTCTCTATCCTCTTCACGTTTTCGTTTTTCCCTGTCCTCCTTTCCCGATTATCCCCTTCATAGCTCCATCTCGCCTCCCATATGTGATGCAAACCACATCTTCTTTGAATGCCTTGCCCTTGATTCTGAGCGCTCCGTTTTGTATTCCAAAATCTTAACACTGGGTCTTCCTGCTCCTTACGATTTTTCCTTTGTCCTTTCCTTTCCACCTCCAGATATAATCCCTGTACTTCAATCTTTCCTAAGCTCTATTTCTAATTGTCTCTCTATTTAACCCTTTCCATAATTTCTGTAGTTGTTGGGTCAAAGCCGCTGGAGCGTCCAAAATAAAATAAAAAAATATGAACTTAAGTAATATTGCTAATAGCGGTGTAGTTTCTGCCGAACATTTTAATTTTAAGATACATTCAATTTACGATTATTTTATAGTCCGACCACAAAAATTCCATTTCAGTTTTAGAAATAATTTTTTCGTTACCCTTAATGAAAATGGTTAAATTTCGTTTTTAAATAAGAACTTAAATTTCTAGAGGGAGGTTTATTTTCTCCTCGTAACTTCTTTTAAATGCGTCCAGATGGTTTTACTTAATTTAATTTTAGTTAGAAATTACATACGGATCGAATGCTTGTAATGTATGTAGATAAACAGTTTTTAAAACGAAATAAAACATTTAGTATTTTATAAAGGAAAAAAAAATTGAGAATTTTAAATTTGAATATTAAAATTTATTTTTACTCTAGCACATTGTACATGCGTCATTCTTCCATAGAATCTCATTCGAACCACTGTAAGAAGAAACCAAATAAATAAATTAAAATTCAACATTAACAATATGCATCAGTTAATAGTATCTTTAAAAATAACCCGTATAGAAAATAATTTTCATTTTCGTAGCAAACAAAATAACACTGTGTCATTATTTTTGTAATAAGTTAGTTTTTTCCTGTATTGTACTATAATATTTTTAATTTAGTAGTTTCTTAGAGTCTAACCAGCTAATCTTTATTTTTACTATTATTCATCATTGTAGAACTTTGGTGAGGAGGTCCGCGGAGAAGAACTTCATGATATTTTACGTGAAATCGATACGAATATGAACGGACAAGTTGAGCTTGATGAATATTTACAAGTATTTATTTTTCCATTTTAAATAACTATTTTAATACTTTTTGATGTACTTTTTTAATCTAGTTTAATTTAACCGTCACGCGGGAAAGTGTGAGTCACTCTTATAAACTTAACTGTCTTCGTGACGAGCCATTGTTTATGCATTATCGTAACATTTCAAGTAAACTATAAAGAAGAACGGTATACATAAGAAACGATTTTAAAATCATCTGTCATTATAACAATAAAATAATTATTACATCAAAATTATAAAAAAGTGAAATTATTTCTAATAATTTTTTTCGGTTAAATATTTTCGTATATTGATAATTTGAATAAGAAGAGAAGATATAATTTAGCTTAATGTGATGCTTTCTTTCGATGCACTTATTTAATATTGTGTTGCAATTGAAAGTGCACATTTCATTTTGTAGTTATTATTATACTTTTTTAATCAACTATTATACTCTGTAAATAAATTTCAATTTTTCTTAATAATAATAAACTCCCACTTATTTGCATAGATAATATCATAAAGAAAATTTAAATTGTAGTTGATAATGAATTACGCGGGTTTAATTGTTATTTGCATATTATTATAGTTAGAAGAAAGAGAGCATTATTAGTTTACATAAGGAAAAATCAAGAAAAAAGGTTATTTTTTAAAATCATTTTTAAAATTTCTAATTTACTTTATATTAAAAGAAAAACATGGACGAGTATGGGATAATCAATCGAGAATAAAATAATACTGTTGCAATATAAATGCCTTTTTTTTTTTGCAACTATTTACATAAGATTTGCAAATTCCAATATAAAAAAATAAGGAAGTACACACTATCCATGTTGTTTAATAAAAATAACATTTTCTAAGACTTCACAATAGGTAAACGTTCTGATATAATCATTCAGAAGATCCCCGTATTCTTGGACCACAACAAAAGATAAATTTATGTGCATGTACACACACACACACACATAAGTAATGAAAAAAAGGGTAATTTTATTTCTCTGGAACGTATAAAATTTATTCCAAACAGTTTCATTTTTTAATAAGGCATTTTAATTTTTTTTGTTCAATTTTTAGAATATAAAATCTGCATATTACCATATTAATTGTTTTAATAGAGCAATTACAAAAATAAAGGCGTAAATGAACTTTCCGTTTATGAGATTATAATAATAATAAAATAAAAAATACAATAGTTATTAATCATTCAATTTGGAAGACAGTTTTTTAAATTCTTTAACGTGATACAAAAAATTAAAGTAGTTAAGGGGCAATTTAGTTGGTGAAATTTGTTGACGTTTTAAGTAGAAACTCCGAATAACCCGCGTGCAGTATATTAATTTTACTGGAAATAAAAATTGATGAAAAAAGCCTATGAATTTTTTAATAAAAATTAATAATTGAACAGCTGAATTTAAAATTTCATTAGAAAAAATGAAATACAGTTGGCCAGGTGTGGAAAAGGTGTGTCTATATGTATTCCCTAGATGAAATGGTATATTCAATTCACGAAAACGTACAAAGCATCGAGATGATTTCACATAAGTTACGTGTCGTACGATTTAATGATTTTAACTAAAATAATACACAGCAATAGGTTAGGAATATGTCTAATGTCTGCGGTGATCTATTCCATTAAATAAACTAGAACTTGTGTAAAATTACAAATAGCGTATGATCTGTTCATTAAGAATTTGAAGAACGGAGATTTTAATTATTAAATAACTGTAATTCAAGGCAGCACGGTAGCCTAGTGGTTAAGGTGCTTAGCTACTAAATCAAAGGACACGGGTTTGAGATTTGTCTCATTCCGGATTCGAATCGTTCTCACAGGTATATATCCAATCTGAAATTGAATTAGTTATACCAGAGAAATCTGGGAAAGTAAAGGCGGTTGAGAAAAAAGAACTGGTCCTCCTACTCTCATTAATACCGTTGGGCTTAGAACCATTATGGAAAGCTTAACTTGACAATCCATGATACGTTATCAAGGGTATGGGACTACCTTTACTCGTTACGAACTCATCGTTATTATTTAATAACTTAGTACGCGGTGAATTATAACTTTACAATCTCTCATGTTCTGTAGGACGGTATGCGGCATTTGCTTTACTTTGTTTTTGAGACTTTTAATTATACGGTGAAAAGTAAACAGTAAAATTAAAAGACCGTTATTATTCTGGTGGTAGTTATCGAGGGCGTTTTACAATTAAACATGAAATCTAATCAAAAAGAATAAATACTAACGTGGATTGCATAATATTCTTAAATAAGATATTATTCAAATAATAAAATAATGTTTAATTTAAAGAAATACTAAATATGGATTATCTTAATGCAGCTTCGCCAATAAATCAAACGTTTGAAATTTCTACATGAATTCAAACAACGAATAATAGATTAGTATGTGGATAAATTGAATTTAAAAATTAATTTCTATAATTAAGGTAATATATATATATATATATATATATATATATGTGTGTGTGTGTGTGTGTGTGTGTGTGTGTAATAATGTGAGTGTGCGCGCGTGCATAAACATGTATAGTGTTCTGCTGTGCGTGAGAGCGCGAAAAGAAGTTTTGTCGTAATTTCACATTTAAATGCACTATTACTGAATTTTAGTTTATTATTTTACAGATGATGTCAGCGATTAAATCAGGTCACGTGACATATTCCCGATTTGCACGTGTTGCTGAGATGGGAGAAGAACGACATGAAAAAGAAGTATTAAAAAAGACAATTTCTGTAGAACGCAGTGGCGGCGGGCTGTAACGATTTTACTAGAAAAAAAAAAATAAATAAAAAAAACAAATATATATATATATATATATATTTACTAAAATACATTAACAAATTGTTTTATTTAAGTTTTATAATGTTTATTACTTGTCCGGTTGTAACAGATATTAACTGTAACATCTGTGTTTTGCTTGTATGTGAAAGTTCCGTTAATTTTACCTTTTTAGTCAAATATTGTTTAACTTAATAAACTTATTCGTAAGTTAACATTGTTTTAGATTATTTCCTCCACAAGTGTAAACTAATAATAGGGGTAGCCACCAAAATTTTTCGTTATTTTTTAACACAATTTTACCGAATTCCTTCTTTACACCGCACGTCATTTTTGCTGTTCAAAAAGGTAATTTTCCACCACGAAAGTAGATCTCGGCTTTCTCCTTTCTCATCAATTCCACCCCGTTTTGTTTTTTGTATTTTTCAGGCACTTTTCTCTTTCAAATTAATTTTATCTTTTGTTTGCTTCACATTTCTTCTACACTTTCTTCAAAAATTACTCTCTGTAATCTGCTACTTCCCATTTTCTTGTCCATCAGTATTCGTTTCATATCCATATTCCTTGGAATTTCTTAATTTTAACCTTTCCGTCGCTTTCGTTTATATTTTTTTAGTTTTACTATACCATATAGAGCTATCCTTATTTACATCTGCAATTTTTCGTACTGTTTAAAGTAAGTGTACTTATTATACTTTAGTTCATCAGTACTTCTCTATCGATACTCTAGAGCGTATTTTCTTCACTTTTTTCCTTTAGTTATTTTTATTTGCCTTCCCTATACTATTATTATTATTGGTTATTTCGTAATTTTGACAACATTTTTTTCATTATCAACGTTAGTTTTGAGTTTTCTTTATTCTCTGTGTTAGAAAATATGTTTGTATTCTGTTTTTTTTTCTTTTCAATTTTTAATCTTCTGCATTCGTTACTATACATTCTTTTCTGATTTCATCCATGTCCAGATGAATATAACACCCGGGAAAGTATGTTACATCCCTAAAGTGTGTTGCCTCTTTCTGTATGGTTTATATGGTGCTGCTTGAGCTTTGATATTAAAAAACCTCCATGTTTTCATTAGCATCAATTGTACTTTGCATTATTGCGGAAACAAAGTTTTTCCTATTCCTAGTTGATCTTTCTCATTTAGATCAAAATTTTTTTTACTTAATATGGTAATTAGAGCAATTTTAACATGCCAGGTCATTATCATCGACTTGACAGCTGTATACAGTGTGCTTAATGACGAATTCAATACATATTACTGCAAAGCAGTGACTACATTTCTAAACAATTAATTCCTAAAAATGATTTGGCCAGTTTCGTGAAGGGTCACAATATATGTTTTTACCGATCGGAGGCAATATTTGTAATATAGAGCTCCTTATTAAAGTATAGTTAATTACGCGAGTACATTGTTCAATACTCGTACCACCTCGGTAGATTTAATATGAAAGTATAGAGTCTGCCAAGCGAAAGAAGTCTGTTCGTAAAACAACCGAAACGCGTTGACTTCACGAAATCAGGGAACCTTAAATTAATTCACGCATCGGATAGAACACTTATTCTGTTAACAGCATGTGGTCCGTCTGGATCAGAACAGGTCGGAAAAAGAGAACGGATGTACGTATAACAGAGATGAAACAAAAACAACGAGGTTACCACTTCCGAGAAGGGGAAGAATGAATATGGCAATATGATTTTTTTTCGGTAATATTGAAATTTGCGTTATTAATACGTGCCCTGTTGCTAGTACACTACTTTGAGCATCACGCTCGGCAACGAACTCGAACGGACTTGTTTCACTTGACAGACTATACTTTGCTCTTTCAAAGAGCAGACATCTGCAAATGTAACGGTATATGTAAAAATTTCACTTTCGGATCGTACATGTAGCTTTGTGGTAATTTTTATCGATAACCAATAAAACAAGTGGAGCCATTAGTCCAACACAATACATAAATACTGTATATACGATGGGATATATATACATATATACTTATGGAGGTCAAAGTGAATGCATGCGCACTACAGAGTAGCAGAATAGCAGAACGTATTAGTCTGTGCAATTTCTACCTTTATTTTCATGCGGTAACGTTAAGTCGAGAGGCATATGTTTGTAGGCCATTCGTAAACTGAGCGTTGTAGAAATGGAATTACAGTCATATGGTATGCTGGTATATGTGAAATGTATTACACATATTCGGGGCATGTTGCAATAAAAGACAGTGTCGTATACCGCTCCCACAACGAAAAAGGAAGTGTAAATGGAGTAGTAATCATCATAAATAATAAACGTATTAATCGCTTAGTTAATAATTATCGCCAGTAGCTTAGTTGCTAGAGCATTCGACTTTCGGTACAGAAATCTTTACGAAATGAATTAATTAACCGTTAATAGTCACATGAAAGGCAACGGCAAACAAGTTAAGTTACTAAAAACAATTTTAATAAATCGCTGACTGATGCGTAAGCGAGGTTACAACGAATATTTCACCAAACTAAATTAAACTTAATGCGGGGTTACGGGGTTTAGCTAGTAAATTGCGATGGATCAGTCCGGCGTTAAGTGTAGTGAAATAAGTTAAATAATCATTTTATAAATAATCATTTAATGAGTTGTTTTTATTTTTGTTATCGAAAAGAAAGACTCAACAAGAAAGTATTGAAGCGAGTCTTTTTAATAAACGGTCTATGTAATTATTAGTTTGACGGAGGTATAGTAGGGGGCCGTCCTAAAGAGAATAAGTTCATTAATTACGGTTTATTCAGCGATGATGCTCATCATTCACGCAGTTTTAAACATCTAGCCACTAATTTAACTGCAGGATTATTTGTCAGCCGACGAAAAAAAACGCTATTATTATTTGGAACCAATTTATACTCGTTACATTGTTCGATTATTTCATTATATAAACGTTTTTAAATACACAGTAAGAAACACGAATTTACAAAATTATTTCTACTTCAGTATAAGTCATTTCTCCATGAAACATTTTTCAAAAAAAAAAAAATATATATATAAACATGTATACAGCGCATATTTGTCTAAAACGTTAACGAGATTTTATAAAGCTTTCAATGGTAAGATGTTTGCTAAAAACCTGTGTCCTTACAGATGATTTATAAAAGGCTTTTAAATAGAAAAATGAATAGTAACACTAAAAATTAATTGTAGTTAAATTATGACAAATAACTAGACACAAAACCAGGAAAGTCCGTAAGAAATACGCAGCTATTTATAATTAGAACAATGAAATAGATAAATAAGTTCTGCAAAACAATATAATGTTGAAAGCGAAATTCAGTTATAATCTTTGAATTGAAATATAAGCACAGAAACAAATACTTATCGTTTGCTTTCATAATGAAATTGTTATAAATATTAGGTTAATAGAGAACGTTAAACATTCAAAAAATAGTAAATGTATGGTAATTACCCAAAATTAAAAAAGAAACAAAAACGTAAAACATACCAAAAGTAAATAAAATCAGTTTTTTGTTTATCCTTTTGGTGCGTCTATCATGAACCTACACGCAAAAACAAAATGAAAGGAAAGGGCTGACAGTTAAATATTGATTTAGCCAGATACCGATAATATAAAGGAACCACAATAGGTGGAATGATAGATGGTGGGGGTTAAGACAGTATCGCAATAAGGAGTAGAGGGGGCTTCAGTTTTAACAGATGAGAATACAGAACACCAGGCTCGACAGAAAAAAATTGAACATTCAAAGAAGATGTGATCAGCGTTACAGGTTACTACTTCATTCGGATGAAGAGGGTAATTTGGAAAAGAAACAAGGGAAAAGCGAAACTGAGAACGAAGCAGAAGAGAGAATGGTTAAAACAAAAGCGAATAATAGAAATAACAACAGAATGGGAAAGGGAAGGAAACTCAAGAAATTAGAAAACAGAAGAAAGATTAAACTAAACAGATAGACGAGTTATAAAAGGAGGAGTAAATATTTAACCAAAATTTAAAATAGAAGCTTTTACACAAAGACACGAGATTAAAGGATAGTTTTTTTTTTTTAAAGAAAGAGTGATGGGATGTAAAAACTCGAGCCAAAGAATCAGCAATTTCATTACCTCAATGCCCAGGTGGCTGGGAACCTATAGCAAAACAACATAGATGGAGTAGCGAAAAGAAAGAATTGATAAGACAGCGTAAGCAAAGAATGATAAAATTGTAATTACGAGGGGGGAAAACGGCTTAAAGATTACTTATAGCGTTAAAAATGATTAAATAATTCGAAAAAGACAATTAGAGGAAAAATAAAAATAGTGGAATGAAGAATAATCATTAATTCATTTTTGTAAAGATAGAAAAGAAAGAAGGAAGACGAAATGAGTTCGATAAGGGTAAAGATCTGGAAAGATAAACACCAATACCATCAGGTCCCCCCCTGGAGGCATCAGTGAAAATATTTACACACCAGGGAAATTTGGAATTGATAGTGTTGTAGGATTCCTGTTTACCTACTGCTTGAGCAAGAAACTTGCAAAGTGAAGGTAGAAAAAATACTTTCGGAAAGTTTTAGAGATTGGCAAAATCGAAAGAAAAATATGGGGGATTTTTTTTTTTTTTTGTTGGGCTCGCCCTTAATATAGGCATTAACCCATTCCAAAATAATAAATTAATCTATTTAAGTTAGAATCGAATACGGTTAGATACTGCGGACAAGAAAGAGGCAATTATTGGAATAATAATCGAAGGATGAGGAAATGTTAGTAAAAAGGAAGCACTGTAGGGGGGCGGAATATTAATTCTAAGTAGATTTGTGTATAAGATGTATGGCGTTCATGATATAAGGAGGAGCACTCGAGAAAAACATGGTTAGCATCACAGTAAAAGTTGTCGTTTGGGGGGTGAAGCGGGCAAAAGGGGGTAGGTGATAGAGAAAAACGGTAACGGGAGAAGGGTAGTAGGCTATGTCCGAAGCACAACCTGCACATAGAGACTATTAGGGATCGGCGGAGCGAGGGAAACGAAGAGAACCATGATTTTTGGAGTAGGGCAGATTGGATAGTCGAATAGGATGAGCTGCGGTTGGAGGAGGAAGAGGCATACGTATCTGCCCAAAGCTTGAAATGGAGCTCTTTGGAGACGGAGATGATGTTATCTGCTGGAAAAGTGTTAATAACATTGCCGTTTTGTGCAGCATTGCGAGCCAATAGATATCGACATCCTCATTACCTTGTATGCCGGAGTGTCCGCGGATCCATAGAAAATCAACCTGTATGGAGTTGGTTCTAGATAGACTAGCAATGATTGCGCGGATGTTGAGAATGGTTGATTCAAAGGATGGAGTAGGGTGTGCGGAGCAGATGGATTCTAGAACACTTCTGGCATCAGAGATTAATAGAAGATTATTGATTTCGGACGTGGAGGAAATATAAAGTAGAGCACGGAGAATTGTATAGGATTCGGCATAAAAGATGGAACAGTGGGGATCAAGTCTAAAGTATTCGAAATAGTTTTGTGAAGGAATTAAGAAAAAGTCTCCTACTCCATGGGCGCCTTTAGATCCGTCAGTAAAAAAAAAAGCCAAGTGTGAAGGGAAGAGGAGTTGCTTTGTGTTTTGGAATTCAATATTAACAATATTTAATAAAAAAAGTTTCGGCGGTGTTAGCATGTCGAAAAGATTAAGTGAAAAATAAAGAGGTTTATTAAAAGAAATGATATTTTGAGAGAAAGTGAGTAACCTTCTAGAAATATAGGACAACAGTGGGATTCTATTTGGGGGGGAAAGCGCCATTTATACAGTATATATCTATAGGAATGTAGGAGATTGGGAGAGGAAAAGGGAGGTCGTTTTGTTAGGAATCTATATCCAAGAAGGGATCTGCGTAGAGATAGGGGTACAATATGGGCCTCCGCGTGAATAGCTGTAATGGGGGTAGACCTCAGAGCCCCCCAAACAGAAGCGTAGGCACGAATTTTGAATGCGATCCAGTAAATATGGGGGATTATTATATGAGATTGCATAAGACCAAAATGGACTAAGAGACAGATAAAAGCTGAAACACGGGGTTTCCTAAGCATAAAACGACAGTTCTTATAAATGGAAAGGTAGGAATGGATAAGAGAAGAGGATGTAAGTGAAAGACATTTACTGAGAACACGATATCTACATACGATATGCAAAGAGACAGGGCTATCGCGTTGTATTCAACAAGAATTTCTGGAACTGGAGAGGATTTAAGAACACCAATATAGAGACAAAAGCACGAATTTTGAATTATATCCAATTTAGATAGACGGTATTTGGAAGCAATCGCATACAAAAGAACGGTTATCGAATTTGGAACGGATAATCGATTTATACAAAGCGATCAGTATATAAGAATCACCAACTCGTTTGATTAGGATAAAGCTTTCAACGGGTTTAGCTTTTTAATAGAATAAGAGGAAAGATACTCCATATTTTTAGAAAATGCCAGTCGACTGTTGAGGAAAATTCCACGATAGCAAAAGCAACGAACATGAAGAAACAATACAATTCTTTAATTCAGCGATAAACTAGTATTGTCTATAACAGTATATCTTTATATGAAAATGTACATACTATTTCTTGGGCAGGAGATTTAATTAATTACCGAGATAAGCGAAAGAGAAAAAGAAGCATATATATTTTTTTTTTCTTTATCACTATTTTTGAATTGAATTTTACTTTTTTCTAGTTGTTTAAGTACATTCTTATTTTTATGAAAAAATTCATATATTTACCCAGATTAATAGTACATTTTATCGAAGCGGATTATATCAAAATAAACCATACGAATTTCCCCCTTTATGTACTATACAACAAGGCAATATTTCTTAGTTAAGTACCGTGTTCTCTATGGTTAAAAAAAAACTATTTGTTTGTGGTAGTACACCAATGAACTGCTAGAGATATGCCCGGCAACTGATTTACCGTAGCAGTTCTTTCGAAATAAAATTATTAACTAACGTGCGAAACGTTTGATTAATAAACAATAAGGATTAATATTTTTTCGCATAATTAAAAATATCGTGTTATACTAAAGATTTATAAACTTAAATTCACGACTACATAGAAATTAAATAAATTATGTTTTTAGTAGAAGAAACTCTATGCTTTTACAATGAAATTAAAACGAGCATAAGTATATGTTCAAAACCGTATTTATAAGATTTTTGAGGAATAGAAATAAATGTAAATCACATATAACGCATTTTAATGCAACAAAACAAAAAAAGTTAAAAACGGATTCTTTCCAATATTTATACATACGTCTTGCTTAATGATAGGTAACTTTTAAGAATTTAAAATAAAATTGAAGCAAAATCTTTTAGGATAAACAATTAATTATTTAATATTAGAAATTTGATTTGTTTTTTTATTTTTAAATAGACATTATTTGTATTTGTAATAGCAATGAAACCAAAAAAACAAAAACAAAAAAAAAAAAAGCACTTGTAAAAATACTGGAAAAAAGCATGGACATGTTAGTGTTTACGATAAATTCCGAACTGTACATATATCATTCATTTTAATACTCGTAAAGTAAGATGAAACATGATTATGGAGAAAATTATGTGACATAAAAAAACCGGCAGTGGCGCATACTTCGTCTGACTATGTGTTTTGATGTGTGCGCGTGTGTAGTGTAGCTGGATGAGTAGAGGTAGATTCAACAGAAACGACAATGTCGTTTTCCCACTCGCTGCTCTGAAGCAGTAGTCGGAACCATTGCCGGAGGAGTGAATAGTGCTTTTCTGATAACTGTTCTGAATTGGAACTGATTATTTGTGGGAGCAGTGACAAAAAATTTGTATAGAAATATATAAAACGATTTTTAACAGATTCAGTTTATTTAGTATGCCTTATTTAATCGAATGAGTTAAATTCATTTTAATCATATCTTGTTTCCAAAGTCTCTGTAATATTCTTTCTACATAATCAATTAAAACAATAATTTTCTGTATGGTGCCCCATTTGGCATTATTTTTTAACTTGATTCGATAATAGGAGTTAAATAAATAACTATTCCGTTTATAATTTTTTTCTTCAAAAAAAATATTCAGATTTTATAAGAGCATAAAATATTGTATTGTTTCTCTACAAAGTTTTCAATACTGTCCAATCAGGTCACATTTTAATATGCTGTATGGGACACATAAAAAGGCAATTAATATTTTTCCCTGGTTTTTGTTTGTAAATTTTTATTATAAACAAAAAAAAATCTGGAATTGCCGTGTAAGATCAAGTTTAATGGTGTAAAATTTCAACTTGACGACCTGTAAAATATTTCAAAATAAATAAATAAATAACCCAACAAAATGTCAGTGAGATAAATATGCATAAATGCTCCAAATTTCATACTGTCAAGCACACTAACTGCGTGGCCCAAAATTAATTAATGATGTTCAGCTTCTTTTTATTCTATTTTAAATTTCATTTCTATTATTTTTATGAAATTTTCATAAATATGTAGGACCACTATTCTGTGTTTTCTTCATACTGCTTATCCTTTATATGCGCGTTTATGAAATTAACCCTTAGGCGCGCCTTTTGCAGTTACACTAGTGGACGCGCAGCGGTATGAATACCACATTCTTAAAATTGCTTATTTCGTGGAGTTTTCTTTAATAATATGGCACATATGTTTTCAAAATAAAGGGATTATACATCGATTGAACACTTATAAACATTGATAAGAATAATAGTCATAAAAGACTGCGTTTAAAATCTTATAATTAATTAAAGGGCGAGAAATAAAAGGAATTATTTCAACAAATTTAAAAATAGGTATGAAGAATAATTATTAAAAATTTTGAAAATATAACTACATATTTTGAACACTTATAAACATTATTGGTAACAAAAATAAAAACATAAAATCGCATAATATAGAATATGTAGGTACTATGATCTAAATAAATGACCAACAAAAACAATGTTTTTTTAACAAATTAAAAAGTGGATATAACAAATAATTAAAAATTAAATAGACATTTAGAAAAAAGTTATTCACATCAACTTCCATATCACCTGAACCATTTGTATACTCTGTGCATGTAACTATTACCAAGCTGTGTTTCTTGCACACAAAATTTCCTGCAATCGGAACACTGAGTTTTACATTTATTATTCCGGTGTGACCCACACAATTTACAAGGTCCTTTTTGGAGATCTGTGTTTCTGAAGCGGATGGTGCAGTAGGTGGAGTGTATTTTTTCAAAAATAAAACTATATCTTTTGGTAGAGATCCAATCTGCTCTCTTATTTTGAGATGATCTTCCATTAGAGAGAAAGAGATAAACTATTTAAGAAATTTTGGGGAGATATTTGCGTTTATAAATTATTTGCGACAAAAATAATGTGGCCATTGATAGCAGCGATGTTCGAAATTCGGAAAAACAGTGCCATTGGCCATCTATTGGTTCTTCTACTCGTTGAAAACAATGAACACATCTGGTCAACTTTATCAAACCCACCTTTGAACTGGTTGTAATCTAAAATGATTACAGGTTTCCCTGTTTTTGAGTCTATTTCGTCATTGTCGCGCATGCTGCTTAGTAGTTTTGTAAATGTTTATCTTTTAATTCATTTTAATTTTTCAACGTTCATTTTTTAGAATTATTTATTTGACTAAGATACTTTATAAAAATATACTTATTGTGAGCCACATATGACGGGAGAGTTTCGTCGTTTTTTTCCCTTTTTCTTATGCAGCATATGGAAACTTTTGTGACTGTATGAATAATTTTGTGACCTCTTTTCCGACATGCGATCGTCTTCAGTTGTTTCAGTATTCAGCGCAAGTGTTCTTTTTTCTTCCCATTACTATGTTCCTATCTATGTATTGTCAATATATATTTTTTATTTTTTTCTTCCTTTTATTTTTCCATTCACTCGCCGAAGACATAACGATTCCTGTACATTGTAATAGGTGTATGAATAATTTTGTGAGTAGGTGTACATTTAGTTGCAACAGGAAAAATATTAAATTCAGAATTACTAACAAAAATTTCTATAGTTATGAAACTAATCTCATTTCATAACAACTAGCTCAGTTTATTTACTATGTATTTCAGAAAATTGTAAACTTATTTCTTTTATTGTGTACCATAAACGTTCTTTTCATATTATTCTAATTACACTATAATCCTAAACGTAATGTACAATAGTACATTGATAAGTTTGAATTCCTTGATGCAGATAAATCAAAATTATTTCTTTAAACAAAACTTAATTCAAAATTACTATAACAAAATTACTGTTTACAGATTAATTATAAAATTGAAAATTATATCTAGAGTTATCTTTTTTTAAACATTTACACAAATATCAAAACCGAGTATTTTAATGTACTACCCATTAATATGTTACATGGTAAAATATTTCATTTCTGTATATGGTTTATTAAATGTACAAATACTTCTTCTTCTTCTCATGCCACCCGATTCAGGGTATTGCTTAATCATCATGTATGGATTGGATTATCTGCTGGAATTGATTTCGATCTTTTGCTATTCTGACTAGATCTTCTGTTTTCTTAATTCTGGTCCATTTTTTTATATTATCTATCCAAGCGGTCTTTCTTCTTCCCGGATTTCTTTTTCCTTCTATCATGTCCATTATTATTGTCTGTAGTAATTTGTATTTTTCACCTCTCATGAAGTGTCCAAAAAATTTTATCTTCCTTCTTTTTACTATTGTCATTAATATTCGGTCAGTTCTCATTAGTTGCAGTACCTTTCTCATTTTTTAACTTTTTTGTCCATGGTATTTTCCACATTCTTCTGTAGCACCACATTTCGAATGATGATATACACTTCCTCATATTTTCCTTTATGGTCCATGTCTCGCTTCCATACAGTAGCACTGACCATACGTAACATTGCAATATCTTGTTCTTGATCCTTAGGCTTAATTTCCTATCGCAAAGGGTGTTTTTTAATTTCATAAATGTGTTTCTGGCCATCTCTATACGAGTATGTATTTCCATATCAGAATCATTACTTTGTGTTATCCAGCTACCTAAATATTTATACTTTTCCATTCGTTCAATTTCTTCACTATCTAAAAATAATTTTTCATTCAGATTAGGCTGTCTTGCAACTACCATGAATTTTGTTTTTTTAGTATTTATACTGACTCCTTTCTTCCTGCTTTCTACTGCAACCATGTCTAGTAGCCTTTGTAGGTCTGTTACATTTTCCGGCAGTAGTGCAGTATTGTCAGCAAAGCGAATCACTGAAATTCTTTCGCCTGCAATTTTTATCCCTTCACTACGTTCATCTAAAGCTTGAGCTAAAATTGCCTCAGAATACAGATTTAATAGTACCGGCGACAATACACATCCTTGCCTAACCCCTCGTTTTATTGGTATTTGATCTGTTAGTTGCTCATCTATTAATATTGCACACATTTATCTATACATAAATGCAGGAAAATACATTATCTCATCTCATATAACACAAATATGTTTTATGATGGTTACAATAAAAAATACTTTTCCATTTTTTATAATACACAAATACATATATTTTTTTAAAAATGAATAATTAAATTAATGGAATACATACAAAGTAGGAATTAGTGTAATACAATCAAAATCGCAACTTTCCATTTTGAATATTTTGATATACTTCTTTTGTTAAGGGTTCATATTGACCATTAGAATTCATGTAAAACAATTTATCTGATATAATGTTAGGATCCAGATTTTCTTTTTGTAAATCTAGCTTCTTTAGCTTATATGTACCTGAAAGAGTGTAATCCATAAACATATTAAACTACTTTTTTAATAAAAGTTGATTCCAACAAAATTATTTGTTGAATTATTATTATAGGTATCTAAAAACTATAGTTAATTTTAAATGTTAAAATATCATATTTTGTTACACTTTGATCATAAACATCAGTTCAGAAAACTAGTATATTTTAATTAATTACTATCAAATTCTCTTTATTTAGCAATTCATTACTTAAACCATTAGCAATGCCTTTAAAAAAATGATTAAATTTGATAAAATTGCCGTTGATTTTATTTTTATAAGTAAAATAAAAATTTTTGTTAGCACGCACAAACATTTTTTTAAAGGTTTTATAACGTTTGAATTTATCTTTACATTTCCAACATGTTATATTGTACAGTAAGTTTTTATAATATAAATATATTATAAACATAACAAATTTTAAATATAAGAACAATTTTTTTATATTCACATAAATGCGTGTATATATTTTTTTTCAATAAAAGAGTACTATAAATGGTTTCAGTCGTCTTTGTAAATAATACAAATGTGTGCCATTAAAGTTACTTCTAATTTGTACATGTTTTCTGGTGGACAATCGATCATATACATATAATTGAATTTTTTGTGTGTGATTCATATCAGAATGTTATCTGTTTTTATTATTCAAATTATTTCTTAAGAATTATTATAACGATATTATATGAATAAACATGATAACAAGAACGCTGGACAACTTATTTAAAAATTTAAAAAAAATATATATTATTTTTATCATTATTATTATATTAAATCAATGATTAGGTTTTTAATTATATATTTAACAATACCATACACCAATTTTTCCTTACCAGCCAAAATAAACATTCATATATCAAAGAATTAAAATTTAAAATAACCATTTTTTTTTGTACCAAATTAATTGTTTAACGTTCTTTGTGCGAGTTTCATGTTTCGTTTTTGTTTATTATACTGTTTCCAGATGTAGGACTGCATTAGAGCACTTGTTTGCCAGTTATTGTATAATTTTCTTATAAAAATGTATAGTATGTATGTACTTATATGATGATACGGCTTCTGAATTCTTGGCACAATCTTTCAATAAAGCTCAAGCTAAAAATTATTGTTTGCAAAATCATTTATATGGACATATCCTATTGTTTTTTATTGTCAGTCAAAGTGTATCAAGGACACTTATTTGGCTAAAATCAAAAATTCCGTGCATGACCAGATTTTAGGGCATTTGAGGTTGCGGCTGTGTAAGTGTTATTTAGTGGCTAGCAGCAATACAGTGATACTGCTGAATAGCGTTAAGCTGAGAGAAATTTTGCAAAATCCCGGCAGACAGTGCAGCCAATGTAGTTTTAATTTTGATAGAAAATTTGGGGATCATCTTTGAACACAGCTTTTAACTGTCAGTCACAGTTAATCTTGCCCGGGAACATGCTCAAAAATGGGATATGGCAACTTCCTTTAATGACTAAACTCGGACTGATTAAAGAATGAAAAAAAGCTATGTTGGAGACGCGCTGCCCGACTATTACAAAACTAGGGATAAAATGGTAGATTGGGGTGAATAGAGAGATTAAAGGAATCAGTATTTATAGATGAAGAAGAATAAGATATGGATTGAAAATACACTGAGAAATTAACTGCTAGAAGAAGATGAGCGAGCTAGGATATCGGCAGAGTTTGTTACCTTCCATTTCAGCATGTCCAGGAACCACAATAGATCAATTTGTGTAGAGTAAAAAAAGGAAAATATTGTGGAAGAGAGAGCATATGAGGAATCAGTAGAGAGAAAAGAAAGAAGTGATGAGATTGCAGATAGAACACTGCAGGAATATGGTATAATGAGAATTTTGAAACTAGAGAAGAATTAATAAAGAGAATGGCAGGCTGTATAGTAGTAGACTGAAAGAAAAAAAGGAAATTTGTATGTTTCAGAGTAATTAAGGTATGAATAGAAGAAGGCTGCACCAACTCCACTTGGTGCTTTAGAAACATCAGTGAAGATTGTTAAGCAATTAGGGAAAGGAAAGAATAATTGATACCGTGTTAAATAAAACTGATCAGGAATCCTAATATTTTAAATTTTCGCACATTTAATACTTTTTTATATTTAAAATTATGAATCACATTGCAGGTTTGATTACTGTAGTACCCATTATTATGTTCATTGTACAAGAAATAAAATTAAGAAAATTAATGAGTGGTGCTAATGATATAACTAGTAAATATTTTTACAAATAATTCTTTCTTTTCTTTCTATTCTTATTACACATTAAATGTTTATTAGATCATATATAATCTTATTTCCGATCTGCATTATCTACATTATAAATAATTAAGAAATTTTTTTTTTTTTTTTTTCACTATTTTATTACAAAATTTATCATTGGATTCTGCAAGTTAATGAAGCCATTAAATATATAATCACCATCTACCATTAATAGAATAAAGAGTACTGTTAGATCATATTTATGTATAAAATTTATTTATTTTTTATAAAATTATTAACTATAGAATTACCTGTCATTTCCACTGTATTCAAAATACGAATAAACAGTGGCCTTGCATAGCTTGGTAACTGCTTTTTTACTCCATCTGCTAAAGCCACTAAATCTATATTATTTGATTCATCTACAATAGCTGCCATGCCAGCCCGCCCTTCAGTACCGGGTACCTGCAAAAGAATTTAAACAGCTTTTATTTTAGAGATAAATATCTTGAATGAGGCTGCACTTGCAGCACGATAGCAAGCGGCTACGATCAGTTCCAAATGTAGTCTCGCATGTGTAACCCGCATTGCATTTAATAATTGCCTAGTACATAATCTATATAGCTATACAGCTAAAATGTACAAATAGGTTGCCCATCAATCAAATGGTTAAGGAGATAATGATGATGGGAAGTATTCATAGAAGAAAAATAAATATGATTAACAGAAGAGAAACTAAGTGTAGGTAAATACAGACCTGTTTGTTAAAACTGTATCATAAAACAAATTTTAATAACAAACAATATAAGGATAAAAATAATTTATAACAATAAATTAGATAAATACCTTTACTAAATAAGGTATTTATCTAATTTATTGTTATAAATTATTTTTACCCTTATATTGTTTGTTGTTAAAGTTTGTTTTATTATAGAGAAACTAAGTGTTAACAAAAACTTTAAGATACAACTAACACTTATGAAATATTTTTATTGAATTTAATGTCTTTCAGCAGAAAAATACTTTTAATTTACAAGAATGATGTAGTATGAATGTATTTTAATCTATGACACATACAACTATTTAACAGGATAATGCAGCAACTTCTGAGAAATATTTATTGCGACCATTTGCAATAACAATAATAAGTAAAATAAAACTGTAGATGAATTGAAGACCACGTTTTTAGTAGCACCACGGTATACATATTTAACAGTAGTCTAAAACAAGCAGTTTGTAAACACAACTTTTAGTTAATTTTTAAATTTTAATATTAATTAGTTCAACTCAGAAGAACAATATCTGAACATTGCAAATCTTGAATTTATATTGAACCAAAGTCAGTCTTGCGAGTTAATTAATAGAAAGGCAAAAATTGATAAACAAAGAAAATGAAAAATTATCCTTCTTCATTGCTGTTGATATACTATCTTTTTTTGTTAAATTTTTAAAAATCGTGAAATAAAATAATGCAAAAATTGAGTCTCTATTGTTTCAGCTCCAATGATTCGACCTCGCTATGTTATACAATTGTACAATACATCAACCTTTTTAACTTACACGTTTCCAAAAATTTCTATGTATAAAAAATAATATGTAATGGACGACAGGAATCAATACAATGTTTGTTTTTTTGTTTACCAAAGTTCAAATGAAGCAAATAATGATAATCCTACTTTTCTGATTTAGATATGATATATATAAATCTATTAATTATAAGAGTATCTCATTTGATACATCTTAGGAAATATAACAAAATTTTCATTTCTAGCTGAAAAATGATTTTCTTTAAAAGTATGAAAATCAGTGAAATACCTGCAAACTATTACACTAAAAATCATATTATATGATGATCTTAAAAAAATAGAAAAACTTTAAATATCTATAGTTATTATAGTCCATTCAACGAAAATGTGCCGATGGAAAAAGTCGATATAAATTGATATTTTTTATCCACTAACGGTGGCCCCATAAGTGGATCATAAATATTGATTTATATCGACTTTTTCCATCGGCACATTTTCATTGAACGGACTATAGTATAATTCATAATGTATAACGCAAATGGAAGATGCAAATTATTTTAGTAATTGAGCGTTTATGTATTAAACAAAAAATAAATAAACAAGTAAAAAAATGTAAAGCTGAGTGCCTACTATTATATATCTGTACTTTGACTATACAAAACAAACTGAAATTCATCTTTTTTTTTTTAAAATAGACATGTGTATTTAATGGAAAAAAAATATAAATATATATCTTTTTTACAATTAAACTAACTTGTAACATTGAAATTTTCTAATAAAATGTATAATTATATTATGATATGTTCTATTTTCAACTGCTGTGTTTGTATATGGATTTTATTAAAACAATAAAACACTAGGACTTTAAGGCTGTCCGATAAATATACGAATGAGCTACATATTATCATAGGAATTCTAAAATTAAATTTCTTTTTCAAATAATTTTTTAAAATCAGTGTAAAATTAACTTACCTCTACACCATATACAACACAATCTCGATATCCAACCACATTGCTAACAATACCTTCCACTTCAGAAGTAGATACATTTTCACCTTTCCATCTAGTTTAAAAACAAATAATAAATATATCACACTTTCCAGCAATTTTATAAAAAAAACTTATATACAATTTTTAATTACAAATCCAATATAACCGTGATTCTATTTGAAAAATAAACAGATATCTGCAATTTTTTTTTATTGAAATCTATGTAAGAATATGCCAATATATATATATATATATATATATATATATATATATATATTTAAAAAGTAGTACTTTATTTTTCAGTTACATATACTTTTTGTATCTAATAATAATTGAGCAACGCGCTCCTAGATTTTAAAGCACATTTCAATTTTCTACTACGAACACTAACATATAAATTGAATTAACTTTTTATTAATTTTAAAATTGTATTGATGTAAATACAGTAAATAAGTTTTTATATTTTAACATCTATAATTAATAGAATGAACAAGGAAAATATGAATTTTACTAAATAACTTATGTGAAAATTTAAATTTAACATTTAGGCGAAGGAGTTTCTTTCACAAAAATAGTTTTCATAATTATTTTCATGCTTATTAATTTTGAAATATTGATTTTTCCTAAATGTAAGAAGTTTTTGTCATTTTCATAATAATAAAATTTATTAGTTTGTATTTTCCAAAATACGATAGTAATATAGTTAAAGTGAATTGAAACGATCGAGAGAACAGAATTTACAAGAAAACAACAAGACTGAAAATAAAATAAACATAAAATGTACCAAAAAAATAGTACATAATATTAACATATAAAATATATATTACAATGAAGTTAGATTTGTAACGTTTTCTTTTGATTAGCTGTGACGGTGCCGAGAATGAATATATGCTTCACTTTTAGTTTGTATGACGATCACCATACGAAACGTGCATCGATATAAGGCAAGTAATTAGGTGATTTGGCTGATCGCCCGGACATCGCTTATTATTATATGGCGCAATTGTGTGCGTGTGTTATGAAATGGCTGCAAACTGCCGGCACTACCTTCGAGGAAACAATAGATAGCAGAGGTAAAACATTATCAGGAACGCCATTCTAATATCGCGATATTGTGCCAAAGACGAGAGAAGGTTTTTGAGTGTAATTTGTATAATTTTCGTTCGTTCGTGCTGTTATAATTAGCGTATAAATCTTTTATGTAATCAAGAAGTTGAAATAAAGATGAACTTCAGAAAATCGGTTCATTTCCATCTACCGAAAAGGGAGAAAAAAAAACCAGCGTGGAATATTTTAATTAAGGAATAAAATTTCATAGTCCCTCAAAAGTCCGGAGTTTGCTGCATTTTTGAGTCTTCAAGCCTCCTGCTTTTCTTTGCTTACAAGATAAATTGTCACGGTGTTATTGCATTCAAAATCAATTATTTTTCATTATTTAGAACTGTGTAATAAAAATTCTGACGCAGTCATTAATGTTGAAATTAAATATTTTTACAGAAAAATAAAGAAATGCGAGTTGTTTGAATGTTTTACCAACAACAAAGAAAATATGTTATCTAATCAAAACATAGTATAGATTTCCTACATTGGCGTCCATCAGCAGAGGAGAAATGACAGCAATTCTTACAATATATATACTCACATATCCATATATAAATATATTTGTATAGATTATATAAAAAAATTTAAAACTAAACAGAGAATATATCTACCTGAATGTATCGCCAGTTCTATCTTTGAAATATAAGTATCCATACCTATCAAACTCTACAATATCACCTAATAATGTAAAAATAATACTAATATAAATTATTTAATATAAAAAAACAAAAAAATGTAAAGTATTTCATATCAATAATTCAGGTTTATATAAATGAGAACCCTTTGAATAAATATTTATGAATAAAGAACATAAAAATAACGCTACAAGGTATTTTGGTTTAAATAGAAATTTTTTTTTCTCTTTTTTTTTTTTTTAAATTATTATTTACATAAGTATATTAGCGAAAATTTATACAGAAATGTCAAAAGCGCTTCCATATATTTTTCATCGATTCGTATATAATAATATATAATAACAAAAATGATGACGCATAATTATAATTCTAAATGCTTTAATTTCTCCACACTACCTTAATCCGTTTACACACACACACAAGAAACGCAAAAATCAAATTAATTTAAGTAAACTAGATTTAACGTCTATATTAATAACGAAAAAAAATCAGTACAATTATTTGGTTAATTGCTTATTAGAATTTGTAAAGGTATAATGTTAAATTAAAGGATTTAACAGTGTGCTTCATTTCGCCATTATAAAACTGTACTTTTTTATTACACATTTATTTAGGTCCGTTGTTCTCCTTTAGGTTATATTTGCGATTAAAATAGGTATACCAGATACGTTAAAATCCCTCCCTCTCAAAAAACATTACATCTTGGCTTCCTCGAGTGATGCGTCTTGTGATTTAGGTAATGTTCATCTACTAACTTTAAGGGATAAAATGACAGCAATTAACATCTCCATTTAGTTTACTTCTTTCATTATTAACCTCATAACGAATCGTTTTATTCACCTCCCGTTCCATTTCCCATACTCAGGTCTTTCTTAACGGTCCTTTCTCAATCTGACTCTTTTAATATTCATACTAAAAGTATTCCTTCCCGTCCTTTAAATTTTTTCTCTTTATTCTTTACCCATTATATCCCGTTTTTTTCCTCTTACCATGATGTTGTAGTAGTCAACAAAGCACTTAAAGAGTCTCTCATTGCGCTGGAACATTTTCTTTTTCAATTAACCCTTCGATTTCTCTTTTTAAGTTTTCTTATGCTGTATTTACTCATTGACCGTCATAATAGGCAAACTGGGTAGAAATATAAGCAGCTTTTTGAGCAAAAGAAAGTTTCATATAAAGATTGGTTCATCATCGTTATTACAACCAATTTCATTAGCGAATGATGTACCGTCGGACCCCTTTCAACGTGACCGTGTTAAGATTTGATATAAACAATATTTCCGACTATATTTTGTTCTTGATTATATATCCCATCGATTGTTCAAAATATATTTCAAAAAACCATTGACAGACTTTCAAGTAGTTGTTTTTTTTTGTTTTTTTATTTTTTTATTTGTACAGAGAATGTTCTTGGCTACTTTCGTCTTTCTAGCAATTAATTGTCGTTCTTGGAGAAAAATTTATTTATTTTTTCATGAAAGGATTATTAACTCACACTGGAAAATCAATACATGCAACAAATCATTTATAACATACCTGAAATAAATGCGGAATCGCCCTGTTTAAAAACATCTCTGACAATTTTTTTTTCGGATTCCTTTTCATTAACGTAGCCGAGAAATGCACGTGCCGGATTAGCACTAATCTTACCAATAAATACTCCAGGCTCACCTGAAATAAGGAAAAAGAGAAACCCATAAAATCAAAAAATTACTTTAATAGTAAAATTTTTCCTTAATTTAACTCCTTTGCTATTCGGAAGTTTCTTTTCTTTTCCGTTTTCTTAATTAACACGAAACAAAGAAAGAAAGATTTTAAAGAATTACAAAAAAATATCGATACAAGTAAAAAACATACTTTTTCTTAGAGATATTTAACAATACAATACATAAGTTAAAAATACTTTATTAACGGAGAAGAAAGTAATAGTTAATAATAAAAATTGAAGACAATCAATCGTATATATAAAAAAATAAATATATTTATACATAAAAACTGCTGACTGGATTTCAGGTATAAAAGTATATTTACTTTTTTATGTATGTGATTGTGTTTTGTGATTTATTCGTTATTAAGTTGTGATACATATATCAATTTATTGTTGGTTTATTATGAAACATCAGAAAAATACAATAGTAAATTTAATAACGGAATTTTGAACTATTATCGTTCTAAATAATTTAAAAGAGTAAAATGAATTATATTTAGTACCTGGTTTACATTCAATACAAAGTCCTTTATTGGTGCGCAATGGTTCACCAGTAGCGTCGTCTACTTTGATGATCGAAATAGGATAAATTTGTGGACATATACGTGAGATGAATCCTATGGCGCCTTCCTTATTATCATTGTTTACTAAAAATTCAAATAAAGCAAAGAAAAAGTAAGGAAAAATCATAAATAAATTCGAAAACAAACTAATGCGAAAAATAATCATTCAAAATAGCTTAACACGTAGATCATATTTGTTTTTTCGCAGTTCATTTAAAATCCAACAACGATATTCTGAACACTTAGGTAGTGTTTAATATTTAATCATCATCAGTTATAATTTTACAAGGTAATTAACAGTTACAGCTCGAGCCATACATTTGTAATTCATTTTTGCCAATAAAATTGTTATAACCCGGATAAAAAGTAATATGTTGGCCTAATTTCTCATGCTTGCCGGATGGTAAATTCGAAAATGTATTTTATACCTGCTGCTAGCTACATTTTTAGTGTGACACTTCATTAATGAAAGTCTTGTAGTTTATAAATATTTAATTTTTTAAATTCTGAAGACAATCAAATATCGACCTTCTTTTTTGTCGTTCTAATATTTAACATTTTAGTTTTACTTTTGACATCAATCATTACCTAAATATTAGTAAATAAGTTCACAAAAATAACAGAATTAAGAGTTCTACCCTTTTTTGTTATATTGCATGGTACAGTGTAAATGAATTTACATCTTTAGCTTTCATAAAAAAATTAGTATTAGGAAAAAATTATTGTAACACTTGCACAAATATTGTAAATTAGTTATAAACAGTTTAATCGGGGAATTATTATTTTTCAAGCTGTAGATTGGTTGATATAGGCTACCGGATGTATTATGGTAGAAGACGCAGGATAAGTTTGACAAGGTAATTCGTGATAACCGAAATCGTAGAACAACTGAACTGTCCGACTGGTGTAATCCTGAGTTCGAAATCTGATAAGCAAACACGGATAAAAATAAATAATCGTTAATAGTCGTGTGGAGGGTAAAGAAGCCACCATGCATTCATCATATGCACGCTTAGACTGAATTTATATTGCGATCACGAGTAATTATAATCAGCTTCACGTGTAGTGTTGAGTATGTAATTATCCTAAACGTTGTTCATAATTATATAACAAGAATGAACGTTTACAGATAAGTACGGCGTTTGAGATTGAACATACGATTAATAATAAATAAATTCAATGCATATGCATGTATAATAAATAATGCACACGTAACCTAACGCAAAATTCACTCGATAAGGTAATAATGTGAAGTCTGCATCAATTTGCGACGAAGCAGTTGTTACAAGATTGCGAGATTTTTTTTTTTTTACGTTGCACATGCATCACGTAGTTCACTAAATAATATTTGTAAAGATTTTTATTATATTTCGCGCGTGCAGACTTTTTATTTTTTTTTTACTTTTTAGTACTTACCATACTTGATTTATGATATCTCTTGTTTTTTTTTGCAGTGTTTTATAAATTGGTTTTTTTAGGTAATTATAGTAAGTCTGGGTAAGCGATTGGTAATATCAACATTATTTCTAGTAAAGTTACCTTTTTAGAAGACGCAGAGTCGAATAGTTATTATACAACGGAAATTTTCAAGTGATAGCAGCAACCAGGTAATTATATTCAGAGCAAATCAGCTAGTTCTAGTTATCGCGTGCTCTGATCTCATTAACTAGATGGACGATGTTTTTAAAATAAACTTTCTACTATGCGAATTTTCACTTTGCCATTATATTCGTTATTAATTCAACATTGTTTTGATTTATTCGAAAAA
This sequence comes from Icerya purchasi, assembly GCA_039619475.1. Taxonomy (NCBI): domain Eukaryota; kingdom Metazoa; phylum Arthropoda; class Insecta; order Hemiptera; family Monophlebidae; genus Icerya; species Icerya purchasi. The sequence goes on from CM077115.1 coordinate 547,358,090, forward strand.
TTAAACAATTAGAAGCAGAGCAGTTTGTCAGGAAATTTGAGTTTATTTGTTTCCTGTTATTACTCGTTTACTTATACAAGTTTATATTGCATTAATTAAAGTTATGAATTATAATTGAATATGTTTTTTTTTCTTTTTTGATTTTTCAACATACGGTACAAGGGCGTCACCAGCCAATGAGTGGGGGGTGGGGGCAAGATGATAAAAAGAGGATATGAGTTATAGAAAAAAAATAAAATTTATAATTTGTAGAGGCTTAATATTTTATTAAACAAGAATAAAATCTTAATTAAAACATAATTTTCGTGGGTTTCTGGCAAATTGTTCCACTACTTTATTATAAAAGTCGAATTGTGTCTATGATTACGTGCCTATGAATACTCATTATGGCCAGGTGATTAAATAGTTCCAAAACTCCAGGGGGAGGGGGAAACTGTCACCCCCACCTTGGCGACGCCCATGATACTATATATATTTTGTGTATTTATTTCTATTCACTAATACACCAATACCCCGCTGTACAGCCTAGATAGGTTCCGAGAAAATTGGCCATAAAGCGAAAAGTTGTATATCGAATTAAAAGTTTTAATACAAATTCATTCAAATAGCCGTTCCAACTTTTTATAAAATAACATAGTTTTTGATCTAAAAGGCTTTTTTTTATTTCATATAACAATATCATACGTGTATAACGTAAAATAACAGAAATTCAAAAACAAATAAAAATGAAATCAAATTCATTATCTAAATTAAATTCGCTACAACCAAAGTATGTGAACAAAAATAACCACGTATAAAATATGTAACTGTACTAAAATAATAAAACTACAGTAGGGCCGAAAAAAAAAATCATAAAAATAAGTGCGTCTACTTACAATGAAATATGTAACTACAATAAACCAACAAGCTGGTAAAAAACTACTTCGTTTTCTTTTCGTTTTATTTTATTTAACCGACAACGTGTAAAAAAAAAAAAACGTACATCTTTTTTGTTGTTTTTTTTTTTTTTTTTTTTTGGCCGTATATATCGAAATATTAGGGCCGTAAAACGAAAAATTGCCATAATTCCAAAAAACCGTTATAACGAAAAGCCGTAAAATATAGTAAAAGGTATTGGTTTAATTTTTAAATTCTTTAATAACCTACCGTTGGCTATGATTGTGATAGATAATATACCGGATGATATTCATATCGTCATTTATCGAAAAATAAACGTATAATGTTAATAAAATATAAAATTTTTTTTGAGGCAAGAACGTGACATCATCTGGGTTGTGTAGTTGAACTGCTTTTAATATGAATCTGCATTGTGAAATAATCACCAAATAGAACAATTCAACTTTAGCAAGAATCACATCGCCATCACTAGTATCACTTCCTATATGTCTGTAGCCTCGATATTTAGCGAATAAAAAGTATAATATAGAATGTCACATTCTGAAAAATTACTCGATAACCGCATGTTTAAAAATACAGTATATTCGATACAAAGTACAACATTTTCCCTTTAAGAAAACTGAATTCAACAGAGGACATTAACATTTTAATCCATTAGTGTTACTTTGTTAATAATTAATCTTACCTATTTCTTTATAAATACCGGTGCTTTCTTCAGAATTGTGTAAAATATTTTATTTTTAAACGTTTAATTGTAGTTTTGCGAAATTTATGAAATGAAAAAAAAAAAAAAAATGAATGAGAATACTGTAGGTAGTGTATGAAATTCAGTAATTACATAGAATTGCTAGTGTTTATTTAAAGTTTCCAGAAAGAAAATTTAGTACATTTACGATTATAAATATATATATAAATGGTTTTTCGGAATGTAACGTTCTATTATATTACACCTTTTATTCACTGAATATTTTCGATGATCAAATATCAAATCCATTTTATAAAAAAACTGCAAAAAACAAGATATCAAAAATCAAACGGTAATCTATTTAAAAATTAAAATATTTAACAAACCATGCGGCGCATGCACAAGGAAAAAATCATCTCGCAGTTTTGTAGCGATTACTTCGTAATCTCGGGCACCTTATACACATGCCATTACTTTTGTTTGATCATTGTTTGAAAATTATTTTTATCTTATATTTTATGGTTTCATCTACAAAAGCAAATTCGCCGGTCCTGCTTTCAATAGTCACGACAATAATTGACAAATAAAAAGTTTCTGCATTTGTATAGTGCAAAATGTCGCTTATTAAAGCAATAAATTTATTCGTAGACTAAGAAATTTGTTGCGCACTTACAGGTTGTAAAACAACTCGTTTCTTATATATATATATATATATATAAAAAAAAAAAAAACAGAACAAAAAGAACATCTTAAAATGTGAAGGCTTTGATTATTAAAAAATGTTATCAACTGGTAAAAAAAAAATTTAGTTTTTATGCTATTTAATAACAAAAACAAATTTAAACTGGATTATAGCAGCGTGAAAATTCGCCAAATAAAATGTTACTGACTTATAAAACCGACAACTTCAAGTTTAATATAGTTTTGAGAAAATTTTTACAAATGTTAAAAAAGGTATAGATTACTGTTTTTATTTTGATTGATTCCAAAAAATATAGTTCATCAAAACAAGGAAAAGAAAAAAAAACAAACAATTAATTAGGTGGATATACCTATGTTAGCATTTCCTTCAGTAGCTCCATAAAATTCACCAACTCTCGGTACATTAAAACGGGTTACAAACTCTCTCCATATCTGTGGTCGCAACCCATTTCCAAATACCATTTTTAATTTATGATTCTTGTCATAAGATGAAGGCGGTGTTGATAAAACGTACCGACACATTTCTCCTATATACTGAGCAACCTGAAGGTGCAATAAAATCACATTTTTATTTTTTGGACCCGTGTTTAATGATGACAAATGAAAATTAAAAATTTGCACTGTGCATGTTAATGGATTATTAAAAGCTAGAAAAGCAAATAGTAAAATTAGAGTGAAATTTCGATATATTAAAAGAAACGGTTTCTTTGATATAAAAGTAAAGTATTTTGATTCTTAATTCATAGTAAGACTAAGAGATGCAAAAAAAAAAAATAAGATACATATTGTAACATTTTAAAAACAAATACGTAAAAATGTATAATTCTTTCGACGTTTCTTTCTCTTTATTATATAAATCGAATTGAAAAGAAAAAAAAATAATACTGACAGTGGAAAAATAGAAAACCATACACTGCATAGCTCTATTTTTGTTCCCATTCTACTTTTGATAATTTTTTTATTTTTTATTTTATTCTATTTTGTTTTTATTTATGAGTTTTTGTCAGCGATTAGCCCAAGAAATAGGAAGGAGGAGAAAGTAAATTTACATTCTTATGCGCTCAAGGACAAAGGATAAAAATAATTCAAGGGCAAAAATAAGCAGAATAAAACGAAAGAATACAAACAGCACCGACACAGGGAGTAAGGATATCATTTTAATAGAGAAGAATAGAAGGACGATTGCTCAGTAGAGAAGCTCGCACATTCAAACAAAATTTGATCAACATCGCACCGCTTCGGGGGTCGGTGCCGCTGTTATATTCTTCCTGTCCTTAACTATTCTGAGTCATTTCAACTTTCTTCCTTTTTTTCTGTCTTCCTAGCCAAATCCACGGCTATTTCACGCGCGATCCTTCTTATAACTTCAACTTCTAATTTAGGGTATCTCCTGCTATGTTCCGACTCGAAAAGCGTTTTATTAGCTATTTAGCTATCTCATCTTCTGAACCATTTTTCTGTCCTATTATTGTTTTTATATTCGGTCCTTGATTTACAATTTATTAGCTTCTTCGGATGCTTGGCCATTGTGGCATCGCCGGTAACAATCTTGCTGACTCATTAGCGTGCTCGGCCACAGCAAATGGTCGTTTCATAGGCAAATTTCCTTCCCAAAATCGTTACTCTCTCGCTTTCTCTCTCTTTTCGTTCTCACCGTGGACTTTTGGACTGATCTCTATCCGTCTCTTTTCTCCAACTCTGACTTCTTCATACCTTGCCTTACAACAGCCTTCCCCATCCTCTTCCCCTTGGTTTAACAATTCTCCTAGTATTAGTCGTTTTGTCACTTCTTCTATAGTTCGTTTTCGTTTTAAATCATAGTCTGCTCCCGGCTTCTCTTTCCGTTTGGCTCTTGTTCAATATCCTGTGTGTCCCTTTCATATTTCCTCCTTAAATGTCACCTGTGACGCAAATCACGTTCTATTCGAATGTTTCTTTATTTCCTCAGAACACCTGATCTTTTATTCCAATTTTGCTTATACTTGGCCTCCCTACTCCTTTACATTCTCGCTTTTCCATCTGCTTCTGTTGTGTTCCTTTGCTAGCCGCCTTCATTTCTTCTGTCTCTAATCGTTTTTTTTTTTTTTATATAACGTGTCACCATTCCATATATCTTTCTATTCTTTTAATCTTTTATGTTGGGTGAATGTCCTGTGCTGACGTGCCCATAAAATAATAATAAAAAATAAAAAAACATCACAAGCATAATATGCGGAAGGGGGATAAAAAGGAGAAAATGGAGAGAAGCGAAAATCGGAAAAATGATACAAGAAAGAGACTTAATATTTTCAGAATAAATTTAAATACATTACAAAAAATATAATAAAAGTGCACAAAAGAACACGAATGAATTATCTCATTTCCTAATATTATTAGACGTTTATTTATTAATTTTTTTTTTTTTTTTTTTGTGGGAAGGCTTTAGTAATTATTATTATTATCATTTAAAATTTCAAAATTTCTGGACAATTACTTTCAGTATTTTTCGAATATGTAAAGTGTTACCTATAAATATTCTACAACATACAAGTACATCGTATTTGATGATATAACTTGCTATTATGGCGTGCTGAACTTTTTCTGATACGGTTTATGGATTTCACCACACTGCTTTTAAACGTTAATAAAAATATACTTAAAATATCAAAAAGAACATGTTTAATATTAATAATTAAAATTTTTTTTTGTTTTTTTACCTTTATGATTTTTCTCCGATACATTCTATGTAAAATATGTCATTAGTAGAGTTCAGATTTTGCAAATAATGCATAAATTATTTTTGCTTTAGTTAACCGTTCCTCCGATATTTCAAGGTTTATAGATTCGAATTTCATCGACTTAGTAACGCATATAAAGGCATATTTCCAGACGTTAGTGTATATGTTATTATTATTTTTTTTTAACGTATTTCTAGTACTTTATATAAAGAAAACACATTACACACGCGGGCGCGCACACAGTTATATATCTAAAACTGTCGGGAAAGTTAGATAAAAATGTTACATTAAACTTATATTTTCCCTAGGAAAAATATAAGTTATCATTTTTTATTATTCCAGCAAGGTAAAGTTGAATGATAGGCTTTTGCGGCGTGATCATTAAACAATAATAACAAAAAAGTCCAGCTAATTGATTTTGTAAGAATATTGCGGTGACTCTACTGTAATGATTCGATCTAATAGTCGGCATATGTATTTCATTTCGCTTAACTTCTTTTGACTGTGTCACTGGCTACTTTTTAGGTCTATCGACACGAGATAATAAACATATTTCACCACACGTTTACTGCTATAATATTTATGAATTTTTTCATAATGATGCAACAATAATTTATTCTTTTTTTACGGGTTTCATTATAAAACTTGTAGCTAAATAAACCTGCTGTCATTTAATAAATACGTGAAACAGTTTAAAAATTTTGATCAACTGGATATACAAAAAAAAAAAAAAAAAACCTTAAAAGAACATTAAAATTACTCAATTTACTTAATAAGATCTCAGTAACACCTTTGGAAGAGGAATATCTATAATTACCAATCATAATTTGAACTGATCTAAAACAAATGCATCAAATCAGCAGAGCAGCTATGTAGTATATTTCTGTTTTTAAAACTTCTATTGTAATTGAATCGGATTCCGTAGGATTTATTTCTCTTTCAGCTTTTCGAAATAAAACTTTATTTGTTTTGAAAAGTATGATGAAAGTTTACCAACTAATTTAATAAACAAATTTTCATTCGTTAGTTACACCGATAAGTTACGTTATGAATTTTGAAAATGCATAAAAACCAAAATATTCGCAATTTAACCATTTAAAAAAGGACTACTGAAATGTAAAACCAAAAACGCGTTAACCGATAACGAAACTTTTACATATTGACTAGCAAGTACGCGAATAAAATTCAAATGTGATAATTATTTAATAATCAACTTCAAGTTAAAATCAAAAAACCTTTTTAAATCCGATCATATCGTAGTTTTATTAAAATTCTCACCATTTTGCATATCTTTTGGATTTTTTAATTATTGTGAGAAGTCAGTGTGATTCTCATTTTGTGATAATAATTAACATTAATAATTGAATTTTCATTTAATAACGAAAAATATTATGCACACATTACGAGCTTAATAGGTGATAAAAGGCAGCTTAACATACCGTACAGTTATATTTACTAATATCGCTGAAATAGCCAGAAGCGGAAAATTTTTTTTTAATCACAACGCAACTTCCGAACATAATCGCTTGGCCCAGACAAGTTATTCCACCGGCCGTATGGTACATAGGTAACGGAGTATAAAATATATCTTTTTTGTTCCAATTTAACATATATCGTATAGCGCCGGTTAGGAAAATTGCTCTGTAAAATTTATTGAAATTTTTCTTTTAAAACGTCACAGTAAAAGTGTAATAAAAGTCTACCTTAAAATAATATTTTTTTTTTTTTTTTTAAACATTTGAACCTGGATAACAGATTGAAGAAACTTCTACAATCAAGATGGGTTTATGTTTTTACAATACAATACATCAATAATCATGTTATTAAATTAAGGCTTTAACCTTTTTGACATAAAATCGTTGATAAATCAAGGATTAATGTTTTTAACTAATTTATTATTTATAGTATAACTCATCATCATAATTTCCATCTCCCTGTTCAGGAGGTTGGTGCGGCACCTCGCTTTATTACAGTTGTCTCCGCCTGGCCTTTTGTATTCCTTCTAAAAGCGAATTTATTCTAGCTATTCCATGTATGTATTTCATCCGTTTCCTTCTTCGTGTTTTTCCCCTGAATTTTCCCTTGTATCGTAGTCGTGAAAAGATCTTCTTCTCGTATTTTATGTCCAAAGTATTTCTTCTTTTTTGCTTCTTCGATGATATCCTATTAGCCGTTTGGCTTATTAATTTTACATTTATTCCCATACTACTACATTTGTCACTTTTTCTTTCCATGATATTCCGTGCATTCTTCTGTAGCACTATAATTCGAAAGCCAACTGATTTTCTTTTTGTTAGCCTCCGATATCGTCCAGGTTTCCGAAGCGTATCGTATTGTTGACCATACGATGAAGAATTCTCGTATTTTTAATTGTCTGTTCAGTTTTCTATCTTTGAGCGCTCGTTCTAAATTATTAAATGCGGTTCGGCCACAGCCTATTCTTCTTCTTATTTCATCATCGTCTTTCCCATTTTCTGTAATTAAACTTCCCAGTTCAATTTCTTCCGCATCTATATATATATATTTTCACTAGAGATCTATTTAATATTTTTGCTATTCTCATAACTTTTGTCGTTTTACACGTTTATTTTCATTCCAAATTTCCTGCCTTCTACCGATATTATATTCATTATTTTTTGTAGATTTCCTCTGGACTCTGCCAAATATACTCGGTCATCGCAGCGTATATGCGTTATTCTTGTTCCGTTTATATTAAATCCGAGTCTATTAATATTTCCCATTCTGACTATTTCTTCGGCGTATGCGTTGAACAGTCTCGGTGACAAGGGGCAACCTAGTCGTACACTCCTTGCTATATGGCAATATTCTTTGGACTGCTCCTGTCCGATTCGTGCAGTTGCCTTCTGGTTCTGGTATACATGTGTTTAATTGTCATTTATGTCTCGCTCATCTAATCCGTATTTAATAAGTATGTCTATTAGTTGTGTTGTACCCTATCGAAGGTTTTTTCAAAGTCTACAAAGCACCGACATACATCCCTATTCACATCTATCGTGCTTTGGCTGAGGATTCGTAGTAGCGAAATCGCATCTCTTGTTGTTCCTCGTTTTGCGATGAAGCCATATATTGTGCTTTACTCAGATGATTGTCTATTTTGTTTTTTATTCTCCTATTTATTATCGATAAGTTTTAGTACATGGCTTATTAAGCTTACTGTTCTGTAATCAGTGCATTTTGTTGCGTTCCCCTTTTTAGGAATTGGTCTAATAATCGACTTTAATAAATCCTATTCTTTCTTGGTATATTTTATTCATAATTTCCAGCAGTGCGCAACCCTGTTATTTTTGTCTAGTCAGCCGATGGGTATATATGACAATTTTTAACACGACCTCTGTGCTGTGCACTAATCAAAATGTAATCGAATAAAACTACTTTGCTTAAATTAAATAATATTACAGTAATTAACAGAACCAGATATAAATGTAGCTTGTTGTTTCTTGGTGTTGTAAACTCTGTCATTTTTTTCCTGACGTAAAATATAGCATCCACGCAGATCTCCAGTATTCTGAGATAAATCCTGCAAGTTAGTGATCAACTTTTTTACAGGTTAATTGTAAAAAACAACTATTTACTTCATAATTCAGATTTTTTAATAATATTTTTGTATATTTCAATCGAAATCAACTCTACGCATTCCGGTGTGTCGCCATTGTTTCGAAACAATTACTTGAAAAATTCTGGAGGGGGTTGTTAATTTTTTTTCTTAGATGCCCCCTCCCATCGGTATGCAATAAATAAAAAAATAAGAAAATTGGTCAACTTGCGCTTGATTAACTGTATTTCAGGAAAAAGGAAGTTTTTCAAAAACTAGGGAGGCGAGAGTTCTAAAATCTGTCGCGGATGTTGCTTGGTGGTATTCACCAACCGCCCAAATATCAATCCAATAAGCCCTCCGGGGCAAATTTGCCATTCTTATCAGCCGATGACCTTTAAAGTTATTTCATTTATTTGCTTAAAATTCATATCGATCACTTATTTTTAGTTTAACCCAGGTAAGATAATAATTTAACAGGACGAAAAGAAATATTAAACAAATTTTATATTGAGCGGTGTAATTACATTACCCCTTTAAATTAAACGAAATTATAGAAAAAATCTCTCTCTGTAATATTTAAATTAAATATGATGAAAGTTTAATTTCGCAAACAGATTACTACAACTAACGTATCAGCTTCCGTATTAATAGTTTTATATTTCATAGGCAAATTTTCTATTAATTAATTAAACGTATCACTAATGATTTTACAGTTCTTCCATTTCGAAACTATATAGAAAGTTAAATATCACAAAAACACTTCTATTTTCCAATTGTACTTCTTCGGCTACCTTTTATTTTGTCCAAGCTTAAGGGCACATCTACCCCCGTATTTATATTTCCATAATTTTTTTTTTTTTTTGGAATAGATTCCCTCATTTTAACTTTAGTTTTGTCTTACTAGTACCTTGAAACCGTAATAAAAAAAGTGAATTTTTTTATTTCCCTAATTTTACTTTTTTAAGATAAAAAGGGTGTTAGAAAAGAAAAAAAATACTAATATAAACTGCAACTAAAGTATTATTTGAACTGTATTTTCAAATACAATAAAAATTTACAGTATTATAATTGTTTTGATCATCAGTTACAGCAATAGAAAATATACTGGAATAAAGAGCAGTATATACAGTAAAAAAGTTTGGGTCACACCAAAAAAAAATTAAAAATTTCTTCTTGCCAAAGTGGATTATAAATAATTATGAATATATTATTACGATACCGAGTTACAGTTATCATAGATGTTATAATTATTGTGATAAATTATTGTAACTTATCAAAAAAATATAAATAACTAAAATTATGTAATTACTAGTATTTAAATTTATAAATAAAATAAACAGTTACATTACCGTGATACAGATATAACAGCAGCTTTTGGAAGACCAGTGGTGCCAGACGTATATATGTAAAGGAGTACATCTTGGAAATTTAATTGTTCAGGAATAACTGGGGGCGTAGATGGCGATCCGTTTATTGAAGGAACAATGGATTTAATCCAGGAATCTGATTCTTGCTGATTTAAATCAACATCATTTTTATGCCAACAGTATATGCTAACCGTTTGTATTGAATCTTTTGCTTCTTTTACAGCTATTTTAAAAGAGATAAATTATTTGCTCTATTATTAGTGGACATTATTATTATTATTACTGTACTACATTCTAGTTAATGGCCGGTAAAGTGACTTAGTAAATTCGCTTTTTTTTTTTTTTTTATACCTTTTAATTTGCATTAAGTATAAAAAAAATTATCTGTACCCCTTCTTTCAAAATAATAATAATAAAAAAAAAAAAGAGTGACTAACATTAAGTTTATAATTTGACACATCTGTGCTTGTTATTTATTCACTAGTTCAATAAAATTAATAAAACTCAAATTATGCCTATAAATAAAAATAATCTCAATAACTGAAGTAAAACTAAAAATTTACCGTCTATGAAAACATCTTCGTAAATGAAAACAGTGCATTTTGAAATATTTACAGAATGAGCTAAAGAATTCTGCCTCAGATTGAAGTTTATCAAAGCGGTGACAACGCCGAGTTTCGACAAACCAAGCCACATACAAACATATTCGGGCTTATTCTCTATCATTATAGCGACAACATCACCTTTCCGTAAACCCATGTTTTTGAAAGTGTGTGCTATTTTATTTGAATATTCTTCGATCTATAATAAAATCACACATATAACATATGTAAACGATTAAATATATAAGTTGATGTTTAAATTCGAATTTATTAAAAAATTAGGCGCAAATAACGGTAAAATAAATTATAAAACTGAAAACCACATTTTGTAATAGTAATTTTTTCGATTATAATAACCGAGGGTTGATTTTATAAAAACAGCGTTTCGACAAATATTTTTTGATTAACGATGTGTGTAAAAAAGTGTTCTTCGGGCATGGGCCCTTCATTTCCTCCCTCTTCTGTTTTAAATTTTATACAATTATAGTTATTTTCTAAAAAATTATTCTTTAGTAAACAGCATTAAAAGATTTGTGAATAATAAAAAAAAAAAAAAAAACTGTAATTTCTTGCAAGAGAAAAAGATACCTTATTATATTTAACGACTATGATGACTGTTTTGCACAATATTTTATTATAAATTAATCGCCAAACATGATATACAATAGAATATCGATTTTTCTAAAACTTCGATAAATAAAATATTTCAATTAATATACTTTTTTCTTCCCATTTAATTGATAGCCGTTGGTGGAAGTAATGTATTGGATAACACGAAGGATAGCAAAGGACTTCGCCATAAATATGGAGCAGAAGGGAGACACAAACTTTATAAGATTCAAAATAGTTGAGTGATGAGACCAAAAAGGCAACTCTCGTACCATCCATTGTTTTGGAGCCATCAGTAAAGATAACAGTGTGGAAAGGAAATAAGGATTACACGGTTATATTCCTGTCGGACTACACGAGCTGGCAGGTTTTTGTGAAAGGCGGAAAGAGAATATATCTTAGACGGATACAGGAAATTGGAGTAATTAAGCGTAAAGTAAGGGAGTTTAGAACTAAATTTGTTTCACTAACAGTTTTGATACATTCTGAGAACAAAACAATTTTACTTTCCAACTGTCGAAAAAAATTTTAATTTCGAAAGTTCTATGACCGCACTCGTTGACCGATACTGCTCTACTGTGAACAAACTGCAATTTGTCTGAAAATGTTTAAAAAGCTATCTCCAATAAATTTCTGATAGTCTCGGATTCTAAAGGTGTTCTACTGTCTAGCGCCTCTCCTCTTCCTCGTCATTCCTAAGATTTCATAATTCTCTTGATTCGTTCTCTTGTTACTGGATTGTATAGCGTTCGTTCCATTCAAATCGATTTCTTATGGTCCCCCAGTCACGCTGGCATTGAGGGGAATGAACTGGCAGATTCATTAGCTCAATCTGCCGTTCAGACTGGTCAATTTATATCTAAATTTTCTTCTTGCAATCTTAACTTTCTTTCCAGAAATTGCCATCGTAAGCGATGACACGATATTTATCCCCTTTTATTCTCGAAATCCTGAATTCTTCTATCTTAGTAAACACATCCTCCTCTGTACCCTTGGTACTATGACTTCCCCCATCTCTCGCGCTTTCTTATCTCTTCCTCCTGCAGGCTTCGCCTAGATCATAGCCGATTTCCGGCATCTTCTTTTCGCTTTTCTATGTCCTCTTCTCCTTTTTGTTCCTTCCGTCCGGATGATTCTGATCTACTCTGCGACACAAATCACATCTTCTTTGAATATAGCTACAGAACGCTCTCACTTCTATAGACAACTACTGAATCTCGGTTTGCCTATTCCATATAATAATTCGTTTATTCTTTCTCTACCATCCCCGAAAATCATTCCTATTATAGCGTCCTTCATAGCTTCTATCTCCAGTAATATTCAGTTCTAATTCATTTCTCTCTCTCTCTCTCTCTCTCAGTAACACGACCTAGTGCTGGGTAATGCCCTCGACTGGCGAACCCAAGGAAAGAAAAGAAAAGAAAAAAGAATTGTAAAATTATTATCTCCTTCAAATTTTTATATTTTTAATTCCATAATGTCTCCATTTTACAATTTTGGATAATCTGTGGCTATAAATACTTTAAATTAGAGCAATGACATAGGTAATGTTTATTTCCAAGTATTTTAATAATATCGTCTTTCCATCTTAATTTTTTATTATTATAAATACACTAAAATCTGTTACTGTTTTTGTCCATTTATAATTTTCAGTTCTAGCTATGTATCCTGCCCACCGTCATTTTAATCTTTTTAAACTTATAATTATATTTCAGTTTATTTCTAATCTTTTTTAAATTTGCTCAGTCTTTTAACTTTACGCCTAACAACGATCTCTCTAGTGCGTTTCGCATTTTCTTTACTTTATTAATTATGCTACCTGATGAAAAGTTCACGTCTGACAACCGTATGCAAGAATAGGCAACGTGCAGCTAATCAGTACTTCACATTTTAATCTGTTACTTTATTGTCCTTTGAAGATGTATTTTAAAGTATTTTCTTTATGTAAGAGTATTTCTACGCTCCGCCCCTCCCTTTTTTGTACTGTTATTTGACGATATTAGCTGACCTAAATAAATAATATTTTCGAATTTTTGTCCTCCCTCATTATCTAATTTCATTACTTTAATTTCAGTCCCGTAAGGTAACATTTTCATCTTGTTTAGATTTAGATCCTGAGTTTTTCCCTTCATCGATCAGTTCAATTAACATAGTCTCTTTAATTCACCTACTTTCTCTGATATCAGTACAACATCGTCTGCAAATATAAGATTATTTAAAAATTTGCCGTTTACATTAATACCCTTGTTTTCCCAGTTCAATTTCCTGAACTTGTTTCTTCTAACGTTGAGCTGAACTATATTGGTGAAAGCGTGTCTCTCTCTACCTCAAAATATCTAGCGATTTTATCAGTTATTATTCTTGCTCTCATTCCCAAGTAGATTTCTCCTCGGGGATCCCCTGTTTTTCAGTACGGTTGGAAAGAATCTGTGGTAAGTGAATCGGGAAGGCTTTTGTATATAAGGTATAGAATTCCAGGTTTTTAGATCTATTTGAAATTCGTTATATTTTTCAAGCGTAGATGATCTATATTTGAATGGTCACTTCGGAAATGCGCTTCATCTGATGGTTGTTCCGGGTTTAATACATTTTCATTCTATTCGATAATACTTTGGAAAATTTTTTGGATAACCCAGACAAGTAGACCTAATAATTCTCGATTTTTTCTGATTCCACTTTTTTTTATATAGATCTTCATGTAATTATACTGTGCACTTCACACGTACATCAAAAAAGAATATAAGAACACTTGTAAAAGTTGGTTTTTGAAAAATGAAATAACAAAAATTACACAAAAAGTAAATGTTTAAAAACTATTTTATACCGTACAGAAGACTTATATGAATTTACGGGTACATAAATGAGCAAATGAAATGGTGCTTTTATCATCTTTTTCTTTTGTCCTTTTACTAATTAGTTATTAACTCGGTTAAAGACATAAACAATTTTATTCAAAGAGTTGAATAGTATCCACATTTTGATTGGATATCGTCTAAACTACGTAATTTTAAGGGTAGAAATTTATATTGTACATGAAACATGTTAAATCAAACTTACCCTGGTAGCAGTCCATTCATCGTCATCCATAATTAAAAGAACTTTTTGTGGGCTCTTCTTCAGAACATCATTGAACATATCTTTAACGGTGTAATTGTAATATTTTAAATAGTAGGCCACGACCTGAAACTGTAAGTATCCAAACAAAGCTCTGAAACAAAATCCAACCGGAAAATTAAAAATTATCATAATTACATTATTGCTGTTTTATATAACTTTTTTTTTTTCGGTTTAATACATTTAACGATTATAATTTGTGAGAGATTATATCGGGTTACAATTTTTTTATTGTATTTAGAAATTTTCTCATTATATACTGCAAGTATTTAATATGATTATTTTTTTCATGTTATTAAGCATGTTTAAATTCGTAATTTTTTTAAGACCTTCTTCTATTAATGTATTTAGGATAATACAAATTACTGACATTATGAGCGGTGTTAACCTCTTTTTTTGTTTCCAGATCTTCTTATTTCGGCGGTTAGGTGTCTATATTTACTTTTTTTAATTTTTGGTTAATATTCAAGTCATTATATGTAGATACATCTATTCCTGTCAAGAAAGGAGGAAACTATCCTAGCCAGGCTAAGAATAGGTCACAGCATTATTACGTACTCGTACTTGCTGAGTCGCATGTCAGCTCCATATTGCGATCAATAAGGAGTACAAATCACAATTCACCATATCCTACTGGAATTCATAAATTACTCAAATCAAAGATACAAACAGTTCGGCTCGGATCCGGCGTTGACAGGTATGCTTAGAGTAAATATGCTAACTCTATTTTCCACTTCTTGCAAGACTGTGTGGTATAATTAATCTAGTATGGTTATTGTTTTAGTTTACTTACTACTCAATGTGTAAATGTTTGATTGTATTGCTTAAATTTTGATGTAAATCTATTTTCGCGTCGCAAATAACCTTTCGGTTGCGCGGCATAAAATAAATATTTAAAAAAAAAAAAAGAATGAACTATATATTTGATAATTAGCGAACGAGCGTAATACCTAGTTTCTATTAGCTTCTTTTTTGTGATCAGTAAGTATACATATATTTCTGTACCAGTGTAATTTAACAGTTTTATGATTCTGGTTTATACTGGACATATGGCGTTCTTGTGTTTTCTGTTAATCCATATTTGTGTGATTTTTTTTTTTTTTTTTTTTTTTCGGTATATTATTTTCGCCACGTTATATTTCTCTGTGCATTATATTTCGCGAGTAATTTATATTTCCTTGTAATATGTTCACTTGTTTTACGGCTTGATAACACATGCACGGCGTAATTGTATTTTGGTTTTTTTATTAGGTAATTTTTAATTACAATTCCGCCTTCTTTAGTTAGTTATGTGTTTAATCTTCATTAGACTAGTATGCCATGTGTAACATTCTACCGGATAATTTCTCTAATTTATTTCTGCGCGATTTTTTTTTTATTTTGAATGCTAAGTGACGCGCAATTTTAATCTGCCATTATTACCGCTTGTAGTGGCTGTCCTTTCAATGGAAATACCAAGTAGAGTCTCCTTCGGCTTTAACGGAGAAATAATAGACCGAACAGGATGATTTAACCTGAATTTAAATTTTCTATAGTTCATTATGTTATTTCTATGCTCTATGTCATTCGGAATATTAGACAAAGAGTGTTAACTGACAGAACCATTAAAAGCTTAATAATGAAATCTCTTTGGAAAATTTCACGATTGTTAATTTTAATGGATTCAGTTTTTATATGTATTTATCGATTCAATTACAATACACGTATTATTCTCCAGGTGTTCATCACATTAGTAAAAAGTTTTTTTTTTTTATTTTTGGATTGATATGATATATATTTCCATCATTCAAAGTCGAATAATTTTTATAATTTATACGCGCACATTCATAGTAGATTTTGCAGGAAGAGCCCCCCACCAGCTCTATAGATGCTGTTGAAACAATAGAATGACAAATAGAATAAGATTGATTAGTGAAAATTCGAATGTTCTAGAATTATTATTTTTAAATATAATATGAAAAGAATATAATGCGGGTTTATCTGACGGGGAAGATAAATGGGGGAGGAATAATGAATGAACTGCTTTTGTTTAATAAAAAATAGTGCATTAAAAGTCCATTTCCATCGAACTTACTAACAATAATAGCAGGGTTTTTTTTTTTTTTCTCGAAGTAGTGACCTTCGCTGTTAACAGACAGATGTGCATCGTTTGACCCATTTCTCGGGTACTGTTTTCGAAATTCAGCTTCAGCCGGCATGGTTGAAAAAATTGTGCATTGCATTCACAACTTTTTGATCTAATGAAAACTGGATTCGCGTAATTCTTTTTTCAATTTTGGGAAAAGCTGAACTCCAGGCTACGTGTTTCACATCACTTTAATGTTGTAATCTTCAAGAAACACGGTAACAAGATTTACTGTGAAGGCGAGCGTTCAAAAAACAACACTCGAGAAATAGATCGAACGAGCGCATCTGTCTCTGTTGATAGTGAAGGTGGAGCGCTACTTTGAAAGAGAAAAATCTATTATTGATAGTGAACCGGGAGAAAATTAATTTTTAATATACTATTTTTTACTTGAAAAATGTACTTCTTTATCTACGAGTAACTAACTACTTCTCAAAAAATTATTCCAGCTGAATGAATTTTTATCGAGGTATGTAACATCTTATTGAAAAAAATAGTATAACGATATCATTGGTTTTAGTTTTTGTAACGTCCACAATGTTTTATTATTATTATTATTATTATTATTATTATTAAAAAAAAATTATTATTTGAAATTTTATGTAGCGTATTAGCAAAAAATTTACCCACACCGATTTTGCGGTACCTGCCGACCGCTGAAAAACACAATATTAAATACGAACACACAAATAACCGATTACAAGTATAAAAAGGTTGTTTAAAATCTACATAAAATTTAAAATGGGTTTCCTCAAACAGTAATTTTTTTTTTTTTTTTGGCCTGGTTTTAACCTTTTAGCCAGTTAATATTTTAAACGTGTCATATATATTTTTCAAACTTTAAAGTTCAATATTGCATCTTTTGAGGAATTGATAAACGGTTATTCTAGAGAAATTTATGTAATGATTATTAATCAGTCTTTTACGTTTCACGGCTTTTTGTATCGAATCCATTTTCACGATTTGACTACCGGAAGACTATTATTATGTGCCACGATCAGAGAAAAGTCAAAAACAATGAGAAAGGTAAAACAGTGATTGACTAGCTCAAAAAAAAATCTCCACGGATCTTTTTTCCATTTATTCCCTTCTTGCCGCTCATGTGACGACAGCATAAGATGCGCGCTTCTTCTCACGATGGTCGATGATTAGAGTTATTTACTCCCGACCAGCAATAGGACCCCTCACACACGCACACACCTTTTCTCTTTCATCGCGTTTTCCGAAATTTTATAACTTTTTTTATTATATTTGTGTACAATATGTACAATGTAATGTATACATTACAAAGGATATAATAATAAACCACTTTATATGCCTACACTGTTTCTCAGGCAATAGGTATAATTCTGTGTTCGTACACTAACGCTAGTAGTTTCTGGACAATGTATATAAAATTAGTTTATAAAAATAAATCACAATCGAGAACGTTGTTTAAATAACAAAACGAACTGAAAAAAAAAAAGCTGTTATTTAAGGTAATTTTCTAATCGTTGCTTCATTTTGTCTTTCATTTATGGTTTTAATAGATTTCCGGTAAAGCAAAATTTACAAAAGTAATAATATACACAGATTTCTCTCATTATTACTATGTTTTTTTTTTGCTTTTTTTTTGCGTGTATTTAACAATCCCTAGAACACCTGTTTTACTATTTCAATATACATTCTGGAGTATGTGAGAATGAGCAATAAAATAATTTTGTAAATTCTCAAGTAACTTTAATATTGTTAGAGTATTTATAATGAATTCTTTTGTATGCTGCTGACACGGATTTACAAACATTATAGGAAGTAGAGTTGTTTGCATTCAAATCTACATAATGCAGTAAGAAAATAATTAAAATTGTACACAGGTACGTGTGTGCGTACGGGATATTGATGAAAGACTGTTGTTGCGGGGAAAGGTATGATTCTTGTTCGCAAGTTTGGTCTTTTATTAACACGGTACGAGTTGTGAATAAACGTCGCTAAGGTCATCCAGAGCACGTAAGAAAAATCACCGGCAACCACAAAGTCTGCTCTTACGCCGTTGTGCTATTTCCGGCCACTGTTGTACAACTAGTTATTTTCCTATCGTCGCTATGCATATTCAACTGTATATATTGGCTTGAATCGAGGAGGCAGTTTTTCAATAGCAATAAACACCGGAATAGGTTAACCAAATCGCATTATTAACAGATATACCTTAACCACGAAGCATTCTGACGAATATTCTTAATGTAAAATAGAAAAATATTTGTTTATTTTAAAAAAGAACAGTCGGAAAAATTCGACAACTTATTAACCGAAACAATGTTTAAATTTAACTTAAAGAAACGATGAAGTTAGATTAAATCTGCGAACGGAGTTACCAAGCCGAATGAATTTATTCTTTTCATTTTACGTGAAGAGAGAAAAAAAAAAATCTTATTATATTAACGATGTTTTCCGGTGTAATTTTGAAATCGAATGTAAAAAGGTGTTTCGTATCACCACACACTCTTCAGCCTATTTTGCAACGCGGTATAAATTTGATTCGACTCCGTTCGTTAACCGGTCGTGGGCAAACAAAATAAATAAACATATTTAAATAATTGGAATTGTAGCAAATTATAAAATTGTTCAATAATGATAAGTGTACTAATTAAACGGTTACAAATAATTGTTCAATGATAACAGATAGATTGTGATAATTTAAACAGCATTTCTTGATAAAGCGGTGATGACATTTTTTAAAACGAAAATAAATTCTAATAACCGGTAGAATATTAAAGGAAAAAATAATTGCAAATGTAAAAGATGGCCGAAGGAAAGATTTATTTTAGATTAAAAAAAAAAAAAAAAAAAGCTGATCTCGATTGAAACAAAAATGAAAGATAATTGGTGGGACACGAAAATAAAGAATGAACGCTAAAAGAATATTTTTAAACGAATACACGAGTAAACAAACGGAAGAATTGAAAATAAAAATTGTTCCTTGAATTTTCGTAATTTTTTTTTTCCCCACTTTACCGGCTTAAGAGGCCATAAACAGCGCCAGTGACTTCCACTTTAACCTACAAAATAATTCAGGCCAATCCCTCCATCTAGAGAATTTGGTCCGAGATAGCAATTCTGCTGCGAGGATGTGCTAGGAGGTATATAATATCAACATACGGCCCCCATGGCTACAATGCGACTTGGCATTACCCCCATAGGACCCTAGCTAAAGAATGTATTTCATATAGCACCTGGACACCATGGCAGCAAATGCACTCAAGCACCACCCATAGGAGTCCAGGAATATATAGAGCATATAGCCCACACTATGGCGACAGGTGCGGTTATGCATTGCCTATAGAGTACTGGTTGAAGCCTGGACCCCATGGCAGCAAATGCATTCAAGCACCGCCCACATAGGAGTCCAGGAATATATAAAGCTTATACCTCACACTATGGCGACAGATGCGGTTATGCATTGCCCATAGAGTACTGGTAGAAGGTAGTGTATGTTCCTTATAAAGGTAACGCAGTTTAATTGTTTTTATATCACAGAATGATTTAAGTGATGAATGCTATTAAGTGATAGGAAGGACGTCACGGCACCATTTTCTCCTCTTAAGCCTTCGTCTTGGATTATCCGGAAGAGTATTAGTATACATTCTATTTATGTACGGGTTAGTATTTAATCTTAATTTTTCAAAAAATTTTTGATATTGTTCGACGTGCACTGCTTTAACATATGGATTATCTAGATTATTATGTAAGGTTAAGTTAGAGACATACTTTGGAGCTGACGTGATTGTTCGGAGAATAATTGACTGTTGCCTTTGGATCTGTAAAAGATTGAATTTTCGTGTAAATTAATGCTAAATCTTCGAAATCATTTAAATTTGTATTTTATCATTAACCATGAGACTAATAAGGGGAAAATACACGTCAATGACGTACCCGATTGCATCTTGTCACCCATACCCGCCCGGGTGTTTATCGATGATCTTAACATCTATCGCTCAAAAAATACCACTCCAGAAAGAAAAAAAAAATACAGAGGTGGTATAAAAGCAACAAACTAGCCATCTCGGCGAGTAAATAATCTGTATATGTTAATTTTTGCAGGGGGCATCGTTCCTCTTCTAATTTATCCCTAAATCTAAACAACCTTTTGATTCCTCAAAAAGTTACTATCGAATTCCTCGGGTTATTTTTCGATTCCAGACTTACTTGAAAGCCGTCTCTAAGCCCTCTAGTATATTCCTCGTTGGATTATTTTTCAGATAAATAGCGGCTTATCGCTGAAATCAGATCCAGACACAACGTGGAATTAGGGAAATTAACAAATACTTTACTACACTGATGGAGCTGAGGCAGTTGGCGAGGCGGGACTACTCCCGAAATCAGACTTAACGATGCCTGTTCCGAACTGGATGCAGAACCGTATATCACATCGTCATAACTCACACAAAATCTAATAATAATTTCCTCCTAGTTACTGAGATTTCCTACCATCTTTATACATGATTAAAAGCCAAAAATACAGCATGCCTGGTAATGCGACGGCCGACGAAGCAGCACGTGCTGTTTTGTT
Organism: Icerya purchasi; assembly: GCA_039619475.1. Lineage (NCBI taxonomy): Eukaryota > Metazoa > Arthropoda > Insecta > Hemiptera > Monophlebidae > Icerya > Icerya purchasi. Next base: position 547,379,010 of record CM077115.1, read on the forward strand.
CTCGCCAATGCCAGCGGACGCAGAGCTACCGTTTTCGACGACATATGTATGTATTTTTAAAGGTGAGTGGAAAGGGGTGTTCCTTGATTCCATTGTCGACAGAATAAAAATATAATTTCTATTCTATTCCATGTGTCTATTCCTTTTTGCTGGGCTAATGCTCTTTGATAGCAAACCCAAGGGGGGCAAAAAAAAAAAAAAGGGAAACACCAGAAGTGTCGGTTACTGATTTGGTCCAACTTTTTCCAGATGGTGGTATTCGGGGTAAAAAACGAAAATAATTCCGCTGTTTTTCGCATTAGTCCATGAGAAAAGCACATTTAAAGTTAGTGAACTAATATGAGATGGTAAAGAGAATTTTTGATTTTTTTAAAAAGTATTTACCTAAACTCCAATGTTTATTCCATGGCTCCTTCAGAGTAGTCGACATTATGCACGACATCGTAGTTTCCAAAAACACTATTGGAACCTTTTTTTTCGGGTATGGTCTTGAGCTCGCTCTTTATCTCACCTATTATTGAAAAATGTTGTCTCTTTCGAATGTCTTCTTGCGAACTTGGAAAATACTAAAACGACTAAGTTGTCTGGAGAATACCCGGTTGTGGCATTATAGCGATGTTTTGTTTTTCCACGAACTCAGTTGGATAAGCAAAACGCACGTCGGTGCGATGTCGTGGTGCAAAACTCCCACGAGAGTTATTTCTCCAGAGATGGATCGTTTGATCGCAAATTGCGTGAAACTTCTTACCTCATTCACTGTACGATCAGTTGGTAAAAATTCGTATTGCACTATTCCATTTCAGTCAAAGCGCGTGCAATTAAAAAATTCCCGTTACTTTCTGATCACATCATGAGGTTAAAAATATTCGCTTCGTCAAATTTTTTTTGACTTTTTTACTTTTTTTTTTTTTTTTACCTGCCTAATAAAGTTATTCTTATTTATCATGTAGTTTGACACGTTATTTTAAATATCAAATTTTATTATCATAAAAATGATACAAAGTTTGATAATATTTATTACAAAAAGTTGAAATAAAAGAAAAAATTTGTAATTGATTTTTTGCCTGCTTTCTTATTATCACTTGGTTAAAACGACACGAACTTTGCAGATACAACTCGTGGATTTTGTACCGCGATAACGCACCAGCGCATATCGCTTTACTTGTCTAACAATTCGCGACAAAACATAACATCATTTTAATGCCGCAACCACCCTATTTTCCAGGCATGGCACTCTGCGACGTTTTCATCTTTTTTCGAAGAACGTAAGAAAACGTTCGATGGACAACGTTTTTTTAAACAATAAATGGGATGATAAGGGCGAAATTGCAGAGCGAGCTCAAGACCATAAGTCGTAAAAAGGCGTTTCAACATCAAAGGGGCACTACCACTTTGAAAGGACTACGGAGTAAACACTGAATATCAGGTAAATACTTTTTGAAAAAATTACGAAATTTTCGTTGCTTTTCAGTCACCCCTCGATATACGAAAATAAAAAATAAACAGATTTAGACGCGTTTTCCTCGACTTTCACGGACTAATGAAAAAACGGTGAAATTCGTTTTCGTTCTTTACCAAGTTCCCAAATTCTCACGAGGTAAAATTCAAAGAAATAAATTATCAACAAATTTAAAGGGATAAAAAATAATCTATTTATACATTTAAAAACAAGTTCAGTCAAGTATGATATTCTACGCGCCGAGGATTCCGTATGTTGAGTTAAACGTATGTTAACTATATAATTTACATTTATATAAAATGCTTAAGTCAAAGCGAAGATTTTTCGTGGTGTGAAGGGGAAGAGAATGCCGTTTTTTATGCTTTTTTGAAATTGTCGCCAACTTTGAAAGTTTCGTTCTTCATTATAGCGCCATACGTAATTCCTGAGCGCCGGCGACTACCTCTATTCGTACATCTCAGCTGTATAGACATAAGTATTAGTGTTCATAGCAATTGTTATATGCAATACGAATGCGTGTACAAGACTTCATTCGGAACTGATTATATCTGCTGTGGACTAACTGGCGCGCATATGAAGTTGTACGTGGTGGTTTGCCATTGCCTTCCACGTGATTATTAGCGAGTATTTAATTTAATTCTATGTAATAAGAAGTGCTGTCGTCGCCCGGGATTGAACCCGTGACCTCCGTAACGGAAGTCAAGCGCTCTAGCAATTAGGCTACCGCAACAAAGTTTCGTTAAGTAAATGAGATACAATTTTTTGTTCCCGATAAAAAGCGATCTTTCCACCAACATAACACCTGCTCAGAAAGAAAAATTTGTGTTTCAAAAGTGGGGCCACGCGTAATTTTCGCGATTTTTTGAACTTTCCATCGACTTTGAAAGTTTCGTTCAGAAAATGAAATACGGTTTCGCTCCCGACAAATAGCGATCCGAGGGTCTGAATTTAAAGTTGAAAGAAACTCGGACGTTCCAAACTAAAGAAATATACGGAGATGCTCATATCTTTAACCTCCTTCAAAATTTTTATCTATAATACTCACGGGCGTGTAAGGCGGTGTCTGCACTTTAGTTTACACACTTTTTTTAAACTTTTCGCCTACTTCGAAAGTTTCATTAAAGAAATGAAGTACGGTTTCGTTCTCGACAAGTATCTTTTCAACGATATATCATATGTCTGGGGGAAAAAAATATATATATTTTTTTTTTAATTTCGAGCTTTTGACGTCTTCTCAGGGACCGAAATGTAAAGTTGTAAGCTCTCTCCTACAAAGCGGTCCTTTATGCCTATGTTTGAGATGCGTTTTGGTTTTCGTTACTTTTTTATTCGAGCTATTATTATTTGCGTGAACATCATTTTGTTGCCGTTTTTGGCCTTAAATGGGGGTTTTGTATAATTTTTTGATTTTATGAAATAGCTTCTACGTTTTGTTTTATATTTTGAATTCCACTTCTTAAGGTTTATCTGGTGATGAGTTATGAATTTTTTAATAGTGATTTTTGAGGTCGTTTTATATTCCATATTATATATTTTTGACGGCTTTTGGGGTTTTTTGCCCCCCCCCCCCCGTCGGGTAATCGGTTAGCTTGGCGTCAATAAATTGTGTTAAAGAGAATTTTAATTGTAATCTATGATCCAATTTTGAACTTTATAAGTCAACCATGAGTTATTGATTTTTATTTGATATTTTTGTTGTTTCTGAACCATCTCATTAGGATTGCGTATAGAATCCTAAAGAAGTATGACTGTAGCTAGGATTACGTTTAAAAAGAAGAGGAAAAATTATATTTGTTATTTTTGAGGTCTTCGGAATGACAACAGAAAAACAGGAATTTTAAAATTCAATGAACTAGCTGGTTCTTTAACCTCATTTTTTTCAAATTTAAGTTGAATTTCAAGTCGAGATTATAACGAACGTGAACTAACCCCCATATTTTCTTATTTGTTGCAAAGCAGTCTGGGAATTATACACATGTACAGTAAAGGTGTCAGATAAACCGTATGATGGCATAAGGAGCAATGTAAACGCTTTCCTTTAGACAATTTTCAGGGCTGAAGAGGCAACAATCCATAAATCTAGTCAGATCTTTCCCCCCTCCCAAAAAAAAAAAAAAAAAAAAAAAAAAAAGGGCCCCGTGAACGTGCAAAGTAATTGCTACCGCGATTCAAAATGAAAAAGAGTCCTGAAAAAGGACAAATGAACAAGGCCCATACTTAACCTAATCAACTTTAAAAAGATTGCCGTCTCATACCGACCGGGAAACATAAATCTTGGCGCAATATTATTTCTTCTATTTCCCAGCCAACATTGAATCATACTATATGTGACTCAAAATAGGATCTCGTAATGGCATTAAGCGCACACCTCTTCTTACATCGCCACTGGTAGATAGCAAAATATCGTTGATCCTTATGATGTAGCCAACGCACTTGCTCACTACTTCTCAAATCAGTTTTCATTGTCAAAGTATTTAACTACTTCCTCTGCCAAAAAGTCTGTGGCCAAAGAACAAAATTTTTTTTTTCTACATGACCTTTACTTACTTCACAATCTCAGAGCTAAATTTTCAATTTCATCTCCAAACAGCCAATATTACGCCCGGTTCAGATTTAGTTCATTCTTATATGTTATTTTCGTTCTTAGACAAACTTTTTCGCTTACGTGTGTGACCAAATATAGAAATTTGGCTGGAAACCGGGAAATCTCAGTTACTGTAATTCCTACAATAAAAATTCTTCCAGGCAGTTACTGACCTAAATCCCTCCTAAGTGCCCTATCAAGGACTTTGGAGAAAATGGTTAATAGATGCCTTTTATTTTTTTCCTTAAAACGAAACAATCTCTTTTCCTCAATACACGTCGGAAGGTGCAAGACAAGATTTGCTATCCATCATCTGCTTGGTTTATAAAGGTAAATACTATTATCATACCAGGGTAAATAGTATTTTTTTTTTTTTTTTTTTTTTTTTTGGGATAATTTCATCCCCCAGAAATGAGAAGGTAGGAATGGATGGGTAAAAGATATTAACGAAAGACGTTTAACAACGAAACCATTAAGGTTGGCGTATTTGATTCGATAATAATTGATTGAATTGAAAAATATTTAAGAGTTCGAAGGCGAAGTTGCAAGAAAATTTTAAGTCACATATAATTTTGAAGATCGTTTTTTTTTTTTTTTTCAGTGCGGTCGTCCGAAGTTACGCTTCAAAAATGTGATTACGGGTGCAATCGAAAAATTTGGAAAATAAATCCGAGGAAGAATATCTCATGGGAAACGATAACTAAAAACAGGAAGGAATGGAAGTTATTTACAGACACGACATCGTGAACTACCATACATACCGCGAATCAAAGGGAAAGGAAGGACAAACATTTGTTGTGATTGTAGCACAAATTTTCAAATTGGTTCGATCTCACATATTGTGACACAAACATTAAATCAAGAACAATGTTGCATAAATGGAAATGACACTCATACTCGTATTCGAGCGGACTAAAATAATAATAATATAATCTCGAAAAAAAGGATTTGGAGGTATAACTCTATAAATAAAAGAACAGTAGTCAAGTTTGCAAAGGAAAAATATTGTTAAACAAGGAATCAATCAAGAATATTTGGATTAGTACCTAATTCAATAATTGAAAGGGCATTTGAGTTTAGCCTTTTAGTAGAGGAAGAAGAAAGCAGAAAAAAGGCATACAACTATACTAAACCGAACAACAATGTTAAAAATGCGATAAGTTCGTCGAATAAAATACCTGTTAAATTTATTGTTTTCTAAGCGTATGTATATTCTAATTGATAGTAAAAAGATTACTTGACGATGCAGTTTAACAGGTCATCAGATAAAAAATTAGAAGCAGATAAAAAACCATTTCACACTAGGTTACGACTGACTTTGATTATCAAATCGAGAGCGAAATATATACGATATTAACATTGCAATTAACGCAGACAACACAGAAATAAGTCTTTTTTCATGTTATAACCCTTTGCCCTCTATTTTACTGTGTATAAATCTTCGAAATATGTTATTGACCTTAAAGCTCCAACTCGCACAAGTGAATGTATTTAAAGCGTAAGTAAATTATTTATTTACATTAAAAACAGAAAGATGACATTGAATGCGGAAGAGAATAAAAGTTAGCAGAATTCTTGGACCGAAATATTATAGATATATTATTTATTTCTAAGGAAAGATAACTTGAAAATAAATTCAGTTTCAGCTACTTCGAATCTTGTGAGATACGGATTTATAAGAAAATGTGCAAAATCGTTTGTGAATAAAAAGCTAAGAATGTCGAAATACTAAGAAGAAAAGGATTCATCCCAATAAGGTTACACACACACAAAAAAAGATAAAATAAGGTAATTTTGAATGTACACCATTTTATCAGCTACATGTACTAAATGTTGGACGTGATTAGAATCAGCAGTACTACAGAACTTTTCCCCTATGCCTTCTGTCTAAAATTATTTAAAAGATTCATTAAATCATGATGGTTTCTCATAGAAATTGGTATCCCGCTTTTCGAATTTCTAGTTTCAAGAGGCCCTGTTCATTTCGTTTCCCACTTCAGATCTCCCTTTCTGCCCGATACCTTTTGCTTAAATGCAGTAATAACCAAATGTTAACGTAAAAGATTATGATTCAAATGTAATGTGGATAGCTGATCACGTCGGAATCCTCAAGAATGAAAGACCTGACAGAGCAGCTCATCAACTATTAGTAGTTCCGAGTGCAACTCACTACCAATATCAGACATATATTGTAAAGTTTTATAGGTCATCAGTGGCGTCAAGAAAACCTCTCAAGTTCTTCTTATCTCTAATTTCACCGAGAAGTTTGTCGATCTGTGGTGACTTACTGATAGGACCTTGCAGCTAGACTATTGTGATTTTGGCCATCTGCACTTACAAGGAGAGAGCACGACCTCGGAAATTCATTTCGGGACAAAACTCTGTATAATAATAGTAATCCACTCTTTAATAATAATAGAGTCGGATAGCCAGACAATTCGGAGAAAAAAGCCTTAGAAATAGTAATAAGTTTATTTATGCTCGGGTTCGAATCTCGCGCTCGATTAACTTTTTTTTCTTTTTTTTTATTCATTTAATTAACTACTTTTACAGGACCATATGCAACCGGAGACTACGAGAGGTATAAGATTAGGTGTAGGAGTTTACGGTTTTTCAAAAAGAGAAAGAGGTTGTCAAGTTGAGTAAAGTTTTCAGAAAGAATTTCGGGAATTGAGTGCGGAAGAGATTAAGAGAGGATCTTTGAGGTTGAAGTGAAGGGCACGCAAATAAGATGTGTGATATGTTGAGAAGATGGTTTTTTGACAGAAAGGACAGGTGGGAGGATCAAAATGTTGGATTAAGTGAGAATAAGTGAGGGCCATGTATGGGAGATTCTAAGAAGGGAAAGAATGATGTTCTTCTTTTTAGATCGGAATGGACTGGAAGCAGGGCCACTAAAGCATTAGGTTTAATCGTTAAGAGTTGATTAGGTGGTTGAGATGAGCAAGATTGTTTCCAGGAATGGGAAATAAGGTAAATCATATAGAAACTGATAAGATAGATAATTTCAGGAAGATATAAAGCGTCTCTGGTTGCTTGATCAATGATTTCATTACCAGAGATTCCTACATGACTAGGGATCCATATGAAATTGATTAGGACATTAGCGAATCTTGAAGGATTTGAGTAGAAGGAAAATACGTTGTACGATAGAATGGGAAGCATGTGGATTCTGTAGTGCTAGGAGATTAATTAGAGAGTCAGAATTTATGAGATATCTGTAGTGAGGGTCTCAAAAGAAGTTAAAAATTCGAGGCATTTTAGGATGGCGAAGAGTTCAGCAATAAATATAGACCAGTGTTTGGAAAGACGAAATTTTAGTATGGAGTTGAGGACTGAGGAGAAAGCACATCCTACACGATGAATGTAAATGATGTTTGTTTTTCAACTGAATTTCTTAAAGTGTTGGCAATAATTTCTCTTTTATTAATTGCGCTAGACGTCAAAAAAGTTATTGTTTTAAATGTTTTTATGAAATTATCATTCAAGTTCTTGTTTGTAATCAAAAAAAAAAATGTAAAATAAAATTAAATAACCAAAAAAAAATTTCAACTTTTTACTTATTATAATAACTATTTATAGGTATTATTGTCATAAAGTTATTAGCTGTTTTGTATTTTAAAAAAGAAAATATTTAATATTTAATAAGCCTTTTTTTTAATAAAATAAAATAACGGTCTTGACCCAACAATATGATAAATCAAAAGATAGAACTAAATAGCCAGGCGGTCAGAAATGGAACTCACAAAGGACAGCAGCCGCGGAACAACTCATGGCAATGGGATGGAAAGGATACAGGTATCGTTAAAGGGAGTAGGAAGAACCAAAGCTAAAAAGAAGGGAGCGTTCGTTAAGGAGTGCAGAACATTCGAAAAGGATATGATTTGAGTCACAAATATAAGAGGCTCAGAAGCGTGAAGAGAGTAGGAGATAACAAAGGTTGATGCTGTGTTGTACAATTTCTTGATATTTGTTTTTTTTAAAATAACAGACGGGAGAGAATAATGTGGTCAATTGCAAATGATTTTTCTAAAAGAAGTTTAGAAGGTTAAAGTTTCGAGGTCAAGGGGGCTTTCCGCTCTCACAAGGCCCGAAGGACAGAGTTTTACATTAAAAATATAATATGTAAATATATATATATTTTGCAAATACCGCTAAAAATGTTTAATGTAAATATACACAAAACGACGACTTCGATAATGAATATTTGCGAGTTATTCCATTCGAAGTCCAGTGCTGTATAAATCCCACCGGCCTTACTAGTTAGTATCTAAAAGCCTTATTGATATTTAGTGTGACTAAACATTAAAGTTCGGAGTTCAAAAAAAAAAAAAAAAAAAAGAAAGAAAAACACTTTAGATAAAGAGTTGTAAATGCTTTATTACAAATTGAAAAAAAATAAATAAATAAACAGAGAATGATTTTTTTTTACTTGTTCTTAATTTTTTTGGGCTTAGGAAAAGAAGCAGAACGTGCATTAAAAAAATTAATAACCGAAAAGTAAAGTTAATACAAATTTATTAAGCATAAATAATCGCGGAATCTAGAATACCTCCCCTCTCAGTTCGAAGGTCTTATTTGGGCTATCGATTCCTTTCCAAACGTTTACCTTTCACTTCGTCTCAACTTATTCCTTCCTACATTTACATTGCCAAGAACTGGCGTTTTGTTTCTAATAAAATCCCTATCTTAGCCCCTATTTCTCAACGTCTTAGCCATTTCTCCTCCCATATTATATCCAGCAATAATCTTCCGTACTTCTCATTCAATTATTTCGACCTCTTACACCCTCCCAAAGTACATTTTCTCCCTAAATTTTCCAAGTTTATGCCTCAGAACGTCATTAAACAGGAATTTCACAGTACGGTCAGTTGTCTTTTTCCTTCTCATGCACTTGTTTTTACTGATGGCTCTAGAGGACCCGGTGGGGTCGGATCGTCTTTTATTCTTCCCGACTCTAATTTCTCCGAATCCTTTCGCCTCCCATCTTTCTGTTCTATTTTTACGGCCGAATTGATGGCTATCCTTCGTGCGATCATACATATCTCGTGCAATCGTACGTCCTCCGACTATCTAATCATTTCTGACTCCATGGATGCTCTCCAGGCTATCAGTTCACCGCTTCCTCCTCCCTCTTCTGACTTCTTCATTCTTCGTATACGATCTCTTATTTATAATCTTTCTTTCCATCACTCTGTACACATTGACTTACTGTGGGTTCCTGGTCACAGAGGCATCGAGGGTAATGAAATGGCGGATGCTTTGGCTCAGGTTGCTGTCCGTTCTCGCCTCTATTTTAAAAAAATCCCGGCTGTTAATCTATTAACCCTAATTAAGAAGCTTCACTTCAGATTTTGGTCGGATGTGTACCCTTCTTCTTTTTCCAACAATCGTTCCTTCTACCTTTCAATCCAACCTACACTTTCTTCTCATCCATGGTTCTCGGAGTTTCCCTCTCTTCCACGATTTATAATTTCCTCTATTGTCCGCCTGCGCTTTAATCATACACTGCTGCCCTCTTCACGCTATCGTTTCTCTTTGCTTCCCTCTCCTCATTGTCCGTTGCATCCAGATGAAGCAGTTGTCTGTGATGCTGATCACATTTTCTTCGAGTGCTCTGCTCTTTCTGCGGAGCGCTCTCTTTTCTATCTTCACCTTATAAAGCTGGGGCTTCCCACTCCTTACTGTGCGTCTTACATCTTGTCCCTTCCTTCCCAGTCTGTTGTTCTTGTCCTTGGTTCTTTTATTTCAGCTGTCTCCAACCGAATTAGGTTCTAGTTAGTTGTCTCTTCTTCCCATTGTGTCTGGGCAATGGTCCATAGTTGATGCGCCCAAAAAAAAAACAAAAAACTTATTAATCTAATAGTATACTTTAAATTTTTCCTAAGTAATATACTAATCTTTAATTTTTATTGTTTTTTTCTTTTGTTTTTATTAAAACTAGAAAACCTGTTGCTTTAAGTTCACTTATAGCAATTTTTATTAAAAAAATTAAAGATTACATTGTTTACTAAAGCAGGGTCGGATCCAGCGAAACATTGGGGGGGGGGGGGGAATTATATAATTACGTAATATCTTATATGGAAGACAGTAGATTTGAGAAGCAGCTTGTTTCATAAAGAAAATCGAATAGTTGACCTCTTTAGAAATTTAAAAATATATAATTATTACAATTTGATTTAAATTTTGTTTTATTTTTTTAGGTGAAAAATAAAAAAATTATAAAATTGTAGTTTGAAATTTGAATAGTAAATTACTAGAAAGATAGTATTTTTATTAGACTTTACTTCTTTTTTATTTTTGTTAGTAATCCGATCCGAATTCTCTTTGTTCGGGAGCGGCTAAAAAAAAACTATATATATACAATTTGCATTACAAAATAAAAATTAAAATAAACAAAAAAGGCAAAAAAAAACGAATCCATAGGTAATATTTATACAACTATTTTATGGTATAAATTAAGTTTTCCTGTTGTAACAAATTTTTTCATCGAGGTTTTGGTTCTTTAGGGGATGTCCCTATTTCCTCCTCGTGGATCGGCCACTGTGTAACCGTGTTTATTGATATAAAAGAAGAATGTAAAAGTAAATTAAGGTTGAAAACATCGGAAGAAAACAACGATTTAAGTAACATTTAAAAGGAACTAAGTAAAACTAGCATAGTATTAAAGGCAGTGAATAAGACCTGGAAGATATAAAAAAAAAAAAAAAAAACAATCACGTTTATAGCAGAAAGTATGCAATAAATAAAAATTAAGATAGAATTAAAAGCACCATATAAAAAAATATATATATATTTTAAATGTTCTCATATATTGATGTCTGGAGTCATATATATATATTAAATGGTTAAGGATCTTGGCTACCAAATCAGAGGTGTCATAGGTTATCGAGACTTGTCTCGTTCCGGATCCAAGTCGCTTCCAAGCTTATCTAGCCTGAAATAATTGGGTAGCAGAGAAATTTGGGAAAATAAAGGCGGCCGAGAAAAAGGAACTGGCCCCAGTATTCTCCTTAGATCCATTAGGCTTAGTACCATTATGAAAAGCTTAACTTAACAATCCATGATACCTTATCGAGGATATGGGACTTGCTTTACTTACTTTACTTATGATAATCTTTAGCAACAGATTTTTAGTTGTACTCGTATAAAATTAAGAAACAATAATATGTAAAAGAGCTCAGCCTGAAAAATTCCATATTTGTTTTCGCTTTACTTTTGTTTGGTTTCAGTTACATTTTAGCCAAGAAAAGATCAGTTAAAATGATAACGATAATTTAAAAAAAAAAAAAAATGACTACAACCTTCTGTTTAATTTTATTTATTTCGTCTTCTGGCAATTCTCGTAAATACTTAATATCTGACTAAAAGTGAGCTACAGCAGTATCTCTCTTCTACTTATGTGATTGATTCCATTATTATCCAAACTCGATCTATGATTTTTCTAAATATTCTATCTAAACCGATTTTATGTGGGTGCCTGGTCACGTCGATATTGCTGGAAACGAATTAGTTGATTCTTTAGTTCAAATCGCAGTCATAATGAAGTCCTTTTATCGAAATGTTTTCAGCTCTTTCTGATACTTTTCACTCAACTTTCTCTAATCTCGCTTCATTGTACTTATCCATACCTTCATTCCCCAATCGTTTTAGGTTTTATTATTTTCCATTTCTTTGTCGCTCAGTGATTTCTTCTATTTGTAATCTATGTGCGGGACATTCTTTATTGCCTTCCCCTCATCATAGATTCTCTCCCGCTATATCTTCTGATTGTCCGCTACACTCTCACAACTGCCATTTAGCATGCGACCTCAATCATATATTATTTGAATGTTCTTCCCTTTTACCTGAATGTTTATATTTTTACTCCAAACTTTGGAAATAAAGCATCACCACCCCGTACAATTACTCTCGCTTTTCTCGTTTACAGTCCTTCCTGTCTTGCTTCCCTTATTTCCCTACTGTTTAATCGAATTAGATTCTAATATTTCCCTTCTTTCTTTTATAATCTCTTAAGTCTGCTGGATAGACACCATTTTTTGGTAAATCTAAAAAAAACAAACAAAAAAAAAAAGTATTTTATTTTACTATTTAAAATGTTGTAATTCAACAAACTGCTAATAGATTATAGTTTAACATTAAAAAATAAAAAATAAAAAAACAGTATAAAAAAACGCTATTGCATGCAATTAAGCTAAATATTTTACAATATACTTTTGACGTATAAAACAAAAATTTATAGCAAATGAAACGAAAAATAATTTTTTAATATAAATAACATTTTTTTTATTTTCTGTTGCCGAAATCTAATTGAATACACTATCATTTCATTTAAAACATAATTCGCAATAAATTTTTTTTTTATTTTTTAATTAATTTTAACGTGCCGTATACAGCGACTAGGCTAGATGCATAGTAAAGGATGTACTAACTACTATAGTGACGGTAATAGATGCGTCTCTTTAAGAAATCTGAAAAGTTTAGAGATTATTCTTTCTTCATCAGCGAGAAGCTCTGTAAGTGATGAAGGCAGAGCGAATTTTTCTCGAATCGTTTTGTATTGAGGGCAGTCGATGAGAAGATGTTGAATGGTCAGTGGAACAGTGCAGCGATCACATTGAGGCGGTACACGTCATTATTTAAAAGGTACGAATGAGTGACAGCGGTATGGCCTATGCGGACCCGACAAAGAGCGGTTTTCTGTCTACGGCTGGATCTTGCTGATGTTAACTCTGAACCATGTTTAATTATTTTTAGTTTATATGTAGACGGGACTTCCAGCCACGAGTCATGGAATTTTTTGTCTATACACCGAGTAATATGTTTCTTAAAACCCGTTGTCGGTATTGCAATATCGGAAACAAGGTTGAAATATGTTGCTTCTTTAGCAGCTCGGTCCACTGATTCGTTGCCTAGAATACCTTTATAGTCCGGAGTCCGTACGAAGACTATTCGGTAGGGAGCATTTATGCCGAAATGATTTCTTATGCTATAGGATGCTGTTTACGATCATGTTATTTGAGCAAGCTTTGTAGTGCTCCTAAGGAGTTTGTACAAATTAAATTTTTGTCCGAGGAAATATTAAGAACGGCCGTGAGAATAGCATAAAGCTCAGCAGACAGAATGGAATAGAGTGAAGGTAACGAGCATCGTATTGCATCGAATTGATCTGATAGAATTACGCAACCGGTTCGATTTTCAATTTTGGATCCATCAGTGAACGTTATTTTGTAGTCTGGATATTTTGAAACAAGTTCTTGAAAGGCGCGAGCTGGAGTATTCTTATCGCAATCGTTTTTTAATTCCAGTAAGGTTAAATCACATTCGACTGAAAGTTTAAAAGGCGGTAACACTTGTTTAAGGTTGCTATATAAATTTGGTTGGACTATATTAAGCGAGTGAAGCAATTTCGATGTTTCAGTTAAGAAGATCTGGCAAGCGTAATAGCTCCGTAGGCTGGAGAATAAGGTGAAGCATTAATATGTGTATACAGATTCAACAAGAGTTGTTCTCTGCGCAAAGAGCGGGACTTTTCGTTGCACTCGTGTTTTAAATTTATAAATATCAGGTATATATATTTACCTGCGCTCGATTTGTTTTTATAAATGATACATCCATTATTATACTAGATTGACTATGAGGCAGAATTTCTGTTTTTTATATACAAGTGACGACAGCTTATAATATTCGAGATAGAATTATCCTTTAGTACGGTAATGCGCAAGACCCAAACCACAACAGAATTCGGCTTCATGGTGTAAAGCAGTCAGTATAGGGTGATTTGCCGCATGTGAAAAAAAGGGATAATGTCATGGGTGTCGCCAGCGGGAGGGGGAGGGCAGCCACTCCGCTGGAGCCTTGAAACTTTCTAATCAACTGGCCATGATGAGTATTCGTAGACGCGTAATCACGGACAATTTGGAAGACTTTTATAATAAAGTAGTAGAGCAAATTGCCGGAAACCCAAGAAAATTATGTTTTTTAAATTAAGATTTTATTCTTGTTTAATAAAATATTAAGCCCCTTTACAAGTTATAAATTTTATTTTTCCTATAACTTATATCCTCTTTCTATCATTCCCCCCCCCGGCTCATCGGCTGACAACTCATCTTGCCCCACTCCCTGGATCATCGGCTGGCGACGCCCTTGGATAATGAAATTGCAAAGTAGAAATGGAGTTATTTTTGCGATAAATGCAACATTTGATTTAATTTTTTTCACCCGTGTCCCAACAAGCGATACTTAATTCAGTCGGTCTATTGGTCTATTTATATACGATGAAATTCGAAGTAGATATCGAATTATTTACCGGAGAAATAAAAAAATAACCGGATACTTATTGTACTAATCTGTCCGCACGCATTTTTACCAATCCTACCCCATCAAGCAATGTCAATTCAAATCGCGCGTCGTAAAATCGCACGAGTGCACTTTTCAACTATGCTTTTTTATCTTTTTTTTCTGCCTACCAAATGTGTCCGTGTTGCCTAGTTGATTTTTTCAAATTATGATTATTTTTTTTCTGTACCGTTTCATTTTTGGGCGAAATGGGACCAAACCATATTTCACATAAAAAAGGGGAAGAAAACTGAAATAAAATAACACAGAGAAAAACAAATAAATACCTAAATAAAAATAAGAAGAAGAATTTAGAATAAATGGTAAGAGTGCGAATGCGCGCGTGCCAGGAATGTTGTCGGTTGGGGTAGCCAATCACCGACCATCAAGGAAAAAAGCTACCTGATTCGGTCAGCTCGAGCCGCCACGGGCGGAAAGACGGGAGAAATTTAGAAAAGACAGAAAAAACCAATTGCGTTCTACCTTTGGTCAAATTAAGGAGTTTTGTCTCTAAGGATCGCAAGTTAACCATCAGTTTCGGCAGAGCAATCGTGGTCTTTCCGGAAAGGTTACAGAAAGTATGCCGCGACCTATCATTCGATAAAGTATTCGGTGGTATCGTTACTAATAATGACCTAAAATTGTCAAATATCGAAATTTATAAATCCGATAAGATTTAATGAATCGTCGAACACTAACCTAAAGGTCCGAGATTAATAGCTATTCCGAACTCTACGCACCAACCGATCAACGAGCCGCCGATCCATGGATCACGGATCACCATCGGCAGTAGTGATACATAGAATTTTGATTTTAATTTTGATTAATTGTATATAATATTTTGTTGTCGTATCCGTAATTTAAGATTGTGTTTTTCAGCGGTGACTGGTACAGAAAGATAGGTGTACAGAATTATAAAATATATTGTTTAAAATTCCATCGCATAATTCAATAACAACCATAATCGATAGAACTAAAAAATAAACCTTTAAATAAATACAATCAACCAGAATAAAACCTCGTGGTTGGCATTCCAGTGGGCATAAACAAAATAAACGATAATGTTTCATTTGTGGGGAATTTAAATATAACGCCAAAAACATTTGTATAATATACCGCTTCAATATATATATATATGTATATATATATATATATAAACTCGGCCATTTTGGCCTCGCAAGGGGCTGTGCCTCTTGACCTGACCCCTCTTGCTTTCATTTCTGTCTCTTTCTCTTCTATACTTTGTATAAAATGATCAAAATTTACAACGTAATTCTTACTGGCATCAACACACACAAAAAATAACATAACCACAAAAATCCTATTCTAACATTTAACTTCCGTTATATAAAACTAAGACATTTTTTCGTTACATTTTTCGTTACATATTTCATTACATAAAATTGTGACATTTTTTAAATAACAGTAACAAAAATCCTACAAAATATAACAAACGGTACATAAAATTGGGACATTTTTCTGGGACATTTAGCGTTACATAAAATTGGGACATTTAGCGTTACATAAAATTGGGACATTTAGCGTTACATAAAATTGGGACATTTTTTCGAATGGGGGGTAGCCTAAGAATTACGTTGTAATTAATATTTTTATGTTTGAACAATTTATATAAAATACAATATTTTTGGAGCAGCGTTTAATAATATTAAATTATCAAAACATCAATTTCACGGGTCAAATTCAAATTAGAGATATATCGATTAGAATGTATAAATTAAACGAATAATAAACGGATGAAAATTAAATCAAGCTCGATTAAAATGATTACAAATTGCGATAAACAGCGGTCGGCAAAACTCTAGTACTAATATAAAGAAGAAATTAGATGAAAGAGGGGGGTTTTTGTACCGAGTTTAAGGTTTGTTGAAGAAAGCACGTGGTAACGTTAAATTAATCTATATCATCGGCTCTTGTTATTGATCAATTCATTGTGATAACGCTTATAATCATATCGAAAATCTGCTTAAATAATGCTGATAAAGAAAAAAAAAAGTGATTTAATTAAGTACAAAATTTTGACTGAAAAATATTCATATCAAACGATTTTATCAGACCGGTGCCCAGAATTTTGAAAACGGTGTAGCTGGGGGAGGGGTGGGGTGTTGATTTTTTTTTTTTTTTACATATTTATTTTATAAATAACAACAAATTTTTCACTAACATTCATACTATTAATAATTTCCCTCATTTTGATTTATATATCAATAATTTACATAAAGGAATTACCCCCCGTATATGAACATTAATAAAAATTACATATGTTATTAATTATACTCGTAATAAAAAGTTTTTCCTTAAGATATTAATGAAATACCTAAAAATATGGAGCATATTTTTTCTTTTTTCTTTTAAAGATAAGGACACCCTAAAACCAGGCCTGGATTTAGAGGGGGGCTAGGAGGCTGCAGCCCCGGGCCCCGCCTTATAAAGGGGCCCCCAAGAGACACCCATTTCCGACATGTAATAAAAAATTAATCTATCATTTGTCATATACATGTACTTTTTTTTTTTTTTTTTAAATAAATGGAATTAACTTTACAGGAGCAAGTGCACTTTTTTAACACATTTATTTGTTAATAATTTTGTATCCATTCCTAGAGGTTCGTAATAGTAAAATTTCGAGTTTCATAAAAACGTACTACAAATTTGTTTTAAAGTATAACGAGTCAGAATCTACGTTTTTCGGAAATGTCTGTATAAATGTGCGTGTGTGTGTGTGCGTGTACACGCCCAACACACGAACACACACTATCCTTTTATGCAAATCTTTGGTTAAAATTTGCTGAAAAATTTATTGTTTAAAATTATATATATATATATATATATTTTTTTTTGGAATCGAAAATTCTACCCATTGTCTATATGATATTTATTTTTGTTTACATTAATAATTATATGTTAATTCGTGAATTCAAAATAATATAATTAAATTAAATTAAAGAAAATTTAGTTATTCTATAAAACTGATAATTTTGTCACTTCCGAAAAGGGTCCCTAATATTTCCGTAGCCCCGGGCCTGTTATACACTTAATCCAGGCCCGCCTAAAACATCATCAATATTTATTTTAAATTCTTGATATAAAAATTTTGCTACGGTAACAAGACTTAAGATTTCGTTTATATTAAAAGAATAATGATTTAGCTTAACGCCGTATTCAATATCTTCTCATTCAAACAACTAGTTTTATGATTTTTGAATGATTTTCACCTTTTCATTTGAAATTATAAGATTAATTTATCCTTCTTCACTTGTTTCTTTTTACTCCTCTATCCTTCATAAATAGTCATTTACTTTTGATAAAACTACAATTTTATCCTTTACTTTTGTTCATTTTCTTTAATTCTCACCTATACTTACAGTTACGATAAGTTTCCTTATTTTTCTTAAAAGTCTTTCTTTACTAATCTATTCTAAATCTGTAACGCGTTAGCAGAACTGAATTTTCCAATCCTTTAAGCTCGTTCTTTCCTACGCGTACCACTCTAATTTTTTCCAGAAGTTTTTTTTGTTCCACCTTAAATTATTCCAAATCTTTTAAACTTCTCTTCTGTTTCTATATTTTCTATTCTACGCTGATACATTTTATCAATAATCAGAGCAAAACCTCAACACATCTGCAGCGATCTACCCGATTCTTTAAAGTATTCCACATTTAACTATATACTTGGCGGATTTTCCAATAAAATAATCATAATAAAAACAATGTTTAACAAGTTTTACACTTCGTACAATTTTAATTCAGATGTAGCGCTGAAGCCCGAACAAGATGAAATAAGTTATTCAATTATAATTACACAAAATTAATTGACATTTACAGGGCGAGTGATGGTATTATTGCTGCATTTACACAAATAACTGGAGAAATAAAAAATCCATATATATATATATGTATATATATATATATAAACTCGGCCATTTTGGCCTCGCAAGGGGCTGTGCCCCTTGACTCTTGCTTACGTTTCTGTCTCTTTCTCTTCTATACTTTGTATAAAATAATCAAAATTTAAAACGTAATTCTAAATCGGTCCATATGAATATTATAATCACAAAAATCCTATAAAATATAACAAACGTTATATAAAATTGGGACATTTTTTTTAATGCGGGGTAGCTTAAGAATTACGTTGTAATTAATATATCATATATTATATTAATTACAACGTAATTCTTAGGCTACCCCCCATTAGAAAAAATGTTCCAATTTTATGTAACGTTTGTTATATTTTATAGGATTTTTGTTATTGTTATTTAAAAAATGTCACAATTTTATGTAATGAAATATGTAACGAAAAATGTAACGAAAAAATGTCTTAATTTTACATAATGAAAGTTAAATGTTAGAATAAGACTTTTGTGGTTATGTTATACTTTTTTTTTTGTATTGATGCCAGTAAGAATTACGTTGTAAATTTTGATCATTTTATACAAAGTATAGAAGAGAAAGAGACAGAAATGAAAGCAAAAGGGGTCAGGTCAAGGGGCACAGTCCCTTGCGAAGCCAAAATGGCCGGGTTTATATATATATATATATATTGAAACGATTTTCAGTTGCCCATGGTCCTTTTAAATAGTCCCTTAATATGGATCTGTATCATCGGTACCGGACATGATTAATGCATCATAACAAATTCTCAGAAAACAAAATTTTAAAATTCTTCCGCGCGTTGCGGGAATTCTCTCGCCGAGGAAATGTTACGCGATAACTGAGCAAGTGTTTTGCGCGGAAATGATATAAAATAAATTTCCGTCTCTTAACGGTATTCTTTCCGAATAAATAAAGTAGAAAGAAAATTTGCAAATTACGAAAACTAGATGTGATTGGATTTACCACACAAAAAACGCGGAAAACGGTTTAAATGACGGCCGAAAAACTGGTTTCTCGGTAAATCTGATTAGCGACTGTAAAAAAAAAACGTGTGCGCAAACAAACGTTGATGGGTGACTAGAGAAACAGGTACACGGCGATAGAAGAGAACAATTTAAGACAGTTAAGCCAGCCGCAGGGGCATTATCTTAAATGCGAAATTCCCCCGGTATCGCCGTTGTTAGCCGCTATCTTACTCCTGATAAATTACAAGATTTTACAAATTATTTCTCTCAGCCTTGTTGCACGACAACACGCAGCAAACCGCCATTGGCCCCGTATACAGAAAGCTGAGTCGATAAATAAAAGACAATGGCCGAGAGACGGAAAATAAATGAATTTATCCGTAAGATAAATAATTTATACTTCAAACATCGCCAAAAGATAGTGACACAACTCTGAATCCGTATCGATATTGATGCGAACTTGGTTATTTAAGATTTAATCTGAATTGCCGAAGTGAAAAATTAAGAGAATTTATTAAGAGTAGTTTTACCAGCGAAGTTGTGTGCAGCGTACTTAGGCTAATACGGCGACACTGTTTTTGTAGAAAAATTTTGAAAAGAATTTTTCGGCAGTACAAAATAAGACAAAAAAATGTAATCTGAAGAATTTTATCAAAATTCGAGTAATTTTGACATTGGCACTTAAAATAGTTGGTTGAAATCTGTTCGAGCAATCAAGTTAATGCGGTACTTTGTAAATCGCTCATCGGGAAGAATCGCTTTTTTTCTCCCTGTGGAAAACGTCCTGAATTCAGGTTGTAAGTTTGTCCGAAGAACTGTAACCGGTTAGAAAAAAACAAAGTACGACGATAAACCCGAACGTAAAGAAGAGATCGCATCGACATGTATGTATGAGATTAGGTAAGCAGAAGTAGTGGAAGGTTATATTATTATTGCGAGATTTATTAAATGTGAACAAAAGAAATTAATATAACTACAATTTTGGAAAAAGGAAATAATAGCCTGTTTCCTTTTTATTTCGAAATAAACCAAAATAAGCATTAAAATATTTTTTATTTCTAACGAAAATTACTATTATGGAATTCTTAAAAATTAGAGTTGTCGTAAAGATATTCGAAATAGAAAATTATAATATTATAAACAACTGTTACATGCGTATATGGAACACAATATGTTACTTCATCGAGGATCGATTTATTACTGATAAATCAATCCGAAAAAGACAAAAAAAATCATAATTTTTAAATTATACATCAGTAATAAATAACAAGCGGAAATTTTTCACTTTTATAGATTTCAAAATCTTTTCTTCCGATTGGAAGAAAAGAAAATGTCACAATCGAAAAATTTGAAGGCCCTTAAAACAAACAAATGATTTTTACTCAAGTATTAATCACTCTTTCCGCCGAGCAGCACCCCCGTACTTTTACATTCAGCTCTTAAGACCCCATCGTATAACGTTATTCTTTCGTTTCCTGTATCTCCTATGATCCTTTTGTGATTGTATCTTCTTACTTTCCTCAATTTGTAATCGAATTAATAAAATTCAGTTTCTTTTCTTATCGACGATTTCTTGAACTGTAGCACCGGGTCAATGCCATCAGTATGCGAGTCCAATTAAAAAAAAAAACAAAACAAAAAACAACAACATAAAAATAAATAAAACTCTTGAAATGCATAGAGCATATCATCCTTATAGGAAATAATAAATAGGGATGGTGTTTCGCAGAAACGAAACAAACCGATAATGCGAAAGAAAAAAGAAGGCGAATAGGACACGTGACAGAAGGGGAAAGTAATTTAACTGACGTTATAGGAAGAATGTGTAGGGGTAGTATAAAAAGAAAATGAAAGAAAGAGAAGTGATAAATAATAGAAATGAATATTAGAATGTAGATGGGAAATAAAATGCGTTTCAGGAAGATAGTAGATTTTGATAGAAGAAAAATTAACATCATAAATTTTGAAGGAAATTAAAAACTCTTCTTGCAGTAGCTCTAACACACTTTCATATTCAAACGGGAGGCGTATTAGGCATACTGCTTAAATCACAGTTAACTAACTATTTCGCAGTGATTATTCTGTAACAAATAAAATTAAAATGTATAAGGTGTAACTGATATGTTCGGTGAGGGGAATAGCTATACAAAGACTACAAAAACTATAAAATAGAGAAATAGAATAATTATTATTCAAGGAAACATTTTCTTCGGCGCTGTTAACTATCGTGAGGACCGCGGTATTAAATGACAGTGATTTAAAATAAAATAATTGTTTTCAAAAATTTGTGTTTAAAATTAATTACCGTACAATATAGAAGAAACAATGAGTGAAATAAACAGATACAGTGAAATGACAGTGAGTCACAATAATATCCGGGTATCGATATAGCCAATGAATATGCGCCAAAAGCAAAGAAAAAAAGCTGTTTTACCGTTGAAACAAGTAATGAAAATAGAAAAATAAGCAGCTTCTTAATATACTTTCCAAAAAAAAAAAAAAAAAAAAAGCAGAAACATTAAAAAGACACAGGTTACGGTATGAAGAACACAAAATTACGAATTTTAAACGCCACATTATTATCCGGGGGCAAACGAAAAAATAAAATAAAGAAGCTAAGTAACTGAATATCCACGTTTTGGAAAAATTAATACTTCGTATTAACTTCACAATCCTAACGCCCTGTCAAGGGTATGGGGAACTTACTTTACTTTATGACGACCTTTGGCATCCATGGCCGCTTTCCAATCTACGCGGCATTGAACAAACTACTTTTTTTTTTGTAGATAATCAAGGGGAATCTTTTACCATTCCTCTTTTAGACGACTTTTTAACTCATTACAGCTGGAGATCATCGGCTTTTCACGAATCCTCTTATCGCGGTAGTCTCATAGGTTCTCTATAAGATTGCAACCGGAGACTGTCGGAGTGTGGCGAGAATGTGGGGACAACTCTCGAGTTTTGTACGCTGTATGTTTCGGATCATTGTCTCGATACAAGTAAAATGACTCCCCGGGATGTCCAATTTTTCCGCGATTTAAGTTCTTTCGTAACATGTCAACATATAGATCGCTAAGTACCGTCAATGATTAATAGATTCCACGCCACTCGCCACGAAACCCCGACACACCTGTACATTTCTTCCACCGTGTTTAATTAATGCAGTCAGTAATTCATAGGCAGTATTCAGCTTACGCCGCACTTTCCACTCTCAAAGACCTTAAACGTAGACTTATCGATAAAAATGACGTTCTCCCAGAACTCCGCCGAATTAAATATTGTTCTACAAATTTCTTTACATTCGCAAATACAGGGTTTTCTGCGTGCAGTGTGGGAAGGGTACCCCCTATTTCTTTTATGGCTTGACGTACTGTTTCGGCTGAAATTTCTATCACCCCCCCCCCCTCTCAGTACCGTAGGTAGTTAGTTTCGGCGCACTTACCTTAGGGTTTCCCTCTACTTCTCGCCCCGGATAAAACGCATATCGTATTCTGTTAGCTTTCTTTTGGTTTCCCCTTTTGAGATTTCGAGTCGATGCGATTTTCCCGTTTTGAAAAGCGATGAAGTATACCGTACTTTTCGGGATATTCAGTAACTGCGCAATCTTCCGTTCCGATTAAATCTTCTTCATTTTTCCGAATTACTAATTGACGCATTTCCGAAGATACGTATTTTTACTCGTTCGCGACATTTCATTGCACCAACATGCACACTTTATCGACAATTACCGTAACAAACTTATTGTTTAACTACAATTTGTGTTTTCATGCAACGACTCGTTATCAGTACCGTGTCATTAATTGATGCACTCTGGGGAAACTCGTGAGTGTTTTAGTGCGCTTAGTTCTTTATGTGCACGGATATTAATGTGTCACTTGTAACTCCTAATTTGGTGTTTTTTGTACCGTAAGCTTTATTTATTTTTTTTTCATGTTTTCGCTTTCTTTTTGTAGTCTATATTTTTCTATTTTCATTACTTGTTTCAACAGCAAGGCATTTTTTTCCTTTATTTTTGGCCTACATTCATTAGGTACACCACAGTGTCCGGATAGTATTGTGAGACTCACTGTGTATTATAAAAATCGGATTTTTTTTTTTTTTTAAATTACACTCAATGCGAAAATCAAGGGTTTATTAAAGATTTAAGGATTTCTAGTAATCGTCAGGTTTAAAGTTATCCCACAACATTATTCTGACTGCATTGCAGATATTCTCGAATGCCCCAGACACGACCAAGTTTTGATTTTGGTTTTTTTCGGCATCGTAATTAATTACTCGATTATACTGTAGTTAGAAAGAGCTGTAAAACACTTTAAATATCGACGCAAAGTCTGTCTGTCGCGTTTTAGTACAATAGTGCACAATAAAAATACGAATAACGTCGATGATGGTATATCATGAAAAAAGCAAGCAAGCATACCTCACATCTCTGGGTAAAGTTTTGTAAACGACGTGCAAGTAGTTAAGTATTCCAGTGTTTCCTGAAATTACATAGACCACTGCGGCGACGATGGATAGTTTTAGCACGAAGTAAAAACCCATCGAGTACCACAGGGCCGTGACTAGAGCTGCTATCAACGACGAATAGACCATGACGCGTATGATAATAGGAAGCGATCTTTTGATTAAGTCTGAATGCCACCAACAGTGATTCGGTGTGACCGTTTGATCATCGGTACCGCAACTATCAACGTTTTTATCGCTATTTACACTGATTGCATGCGATAAATCATTTGCAGAATCTGCGCTGACACCGGCCGCACCAGCAGGATCGCAATTGTGATGATTATTGGCTCTCTCCTGCGCGCTATTCACACCAAAGCAAACATCGGCTACGAAGGGACTGTTGTTCGTTTCTTTTACAACGACAGATTTAGATGTTTCTCGCGCACAGGTTGCTTTGTTTTCGCCGCCTTCTAAATCAGCTGTTTCGTTTTTCGAACCGAATGAACGCAACTGTTTGATCTGGAACAAAAAATATTACAATTCTCCTAAATTAACAAATCGGTTACACGCTTAATTTAACAAAGGAAATCGCGAATCAAACATTTCCATTAGTAAACCCAACATTTTAACGAAATATTTGCGGTTTATTTATTTTATTTTTTTTTTTTTTGATTAATTTACTAAGAAGTTTTTAAGGATGAAAAGAAAACTTCATAGACCGGTCGGGGTATATTACTTCTCTCCACAACGATTTACGCATGCCACCACTTAATCCTGTTGATTTCCTCGCTCGGCTTCAGTCACCTTTTAATTCCTTCGAAAACCTACAGCAGCATCAATAATTTTCATTCCTAGAATACGCTTCAGGTTACATTTTAAGATCGGAAGATTTTTATCGGTATTGTGATGCTTTTAACTCGCGAATATTTCTTCTTATAACTAAATCCTTTCTACCGAATCTATACGCAACATCGTGATCGCTATTTAGATGATTAATGACTTCACCGCTCTGTTGCGCGAGGTTAACGTAAAAATGAAAATAAAAACAGAAACGGCGTAAATATTTATAAATTTTATATATTTTAAAAGAATAAATAAAATGCGTTACAGTATTTCATTGTTGAGAAAGCTTTAGATCTTTTGCTGCATACTATTAAATGCTTTAATGGATAGAGTCCTTCTGGAGAAGACCTTCCAAAAGGACCTTAGCACAAAAGCGCGTTTTTAATTTTTACGGGTTGTCCTTCCAGAAGTAGCTGATTTTGATACAGAGCCGGTGGTCTTTCTGGCTTTCTTCTAGCATCACTGAAGGACAATAAAAGGCTCAGATCCGCAAAATGTTAAATAAACCGCTAATAATTTTCTCCATAATTTTTTCCTTCTTTCCGTTCTCTAATTTTAAATTATAGAATATACAATATTGATACAAGAACGGCTAAATGCATTATTAATAATAAACAAATGTGTAAAAAAGCCATATAATTAATATTGTTCTACATAAACACGTGTATTTAGAAAATTATTTCCAAGAAGGGAAGTCTCCTTTTTAAAATCGTTTATTCAGATAAATCTATAAGGTTGGTTTTAACTATATTATTGAATGATATATGTATTTTAGAAAGGACCTGACAAAAATCGCTGGAAAATTTTCAAAAATCAGTTTAATAAAAAACTATTGTAAATTGAAGAAAGAAAAAAAAATACATACACCTAAGAAAAAAGAGTTTACAAATTTTTACTTTAATATTGTATATAAAAATGTCATTAATATGATAAGAAAAGCAATTACTGCTAACCTCTCAGCATGAAGCTGCTTTTAAACCACATTTGCAGCAATTTTACAAACTAGGGAACAAATTATACATTTTCTTTGAACTAATGCAATTCGAAATATCTTTTACTTCAGAAAAGGTTTCAACTCCGGAAGTTGCATCGTATCCGATAGTCCTAGACACCATTAACCACGTTTTCATTATTTATTAACTGTAGAGCGAGAGCCATTGTACACAATCGAAATAAAATTCAAGTTTTCTAAAAATCTCTTTTTTTTTTTTTTTTTTAAATAATTATAAGCTAAAACGCATCAGTTTTAATTTTACCAAAAAGATGCAGGCGCAGACGTAATTCCCAATGCTGGGTTTTCCATACTTCTTCCAATGCTAAACCCTTCTTCTGACGTAAACGATTATAATAAATATTCAAAGTTTTCACTAAAATTTTGATCTCGAAATTTTTCTCTTACATTACACCATCGGCAGCATTTATTTTCTTTAAGCACGGCGTGTCTCTGCTGGGTCTGTTGCACCATATATGGCTGTAAAAGAATGAATTTTCCAGTCTCTTCAAGAACTATCACTGTTTGAAGGATCGAAATAAGTAGCGAAAATAAATACACGAATGCACACCGTACATTTGTTATATTTTAGGCGGATTTACTGGAACAAGGCGCAATATCTTACAATATACAAAACAAAAAAAAAATCACACTTGAAAGTACAACAGTGCGTAATCGTCCGAAATAATAAACAACCAAAACACGCGAGCCAAGATAAAATGGATCACTACTAATCACCTTTTCTAACGCTACCAGAAAATGGTCTTTTTAATTTTTTTTTTTTTTTTTTTAATTTGTTCAAAATTGAACCAGTTATTCATTCGCTTTTCAGCGTGTTCATGTTGAATTTTCTGCCTAAAAGTTCGCATATAAAGTTTTCTCATTTCCTCCAACAAAAGCATCAACATTTTCAGACTACTCAAAATCTTCATGAAATAGGTAAAAGCATATATTTTTCAAAATTTTTCTATATTTGAACTTTTTAACGGTGTTGTTGCTATCTATATTTCTGGATAGACCAAGCAACTTCAACGTAATTTTTTTTTTTTTTTGGCCAGCTATTGTAATCTGATCAGATAGCGCTGTATTCCATTTCAATGGAATTCGGTTCAAATGTCACCACTGAGAAAATTATTATCCTCTCCGCCTGGTTTAATATGTCCCCATATAGCAGATGTAACTAAATAAAATAAAATAAATACTTTTTTTTTTTTTTTTTATGCATAAATGGTTAGATAAATTCGAGCAACTATTTTACCTTCAAATAAACATGTAGAAAAATTACTATAGGTAACGATCGGAGAGAAAAAAAATTGTTTTTCGATGAGATATTTTTTTAATTTTGCCCGATATACATTTTCACTGGAACTTTTCAGTAAAAAAGGAAGTCAAAAACAAAAACAATCATGACTTAGCAATCAAATGTGGAACAGGCCAAATGTGTTTTCAGTGAAGTTTTCAAAGAAGAAGCGTTACTAGCAGTAGTATAAGGAGCTGAAAATTGCTAAAAAGACATTCGAAATATAAACTACCATCTCCTCCGTAAACCGATGCCAATTCTGGTGAAATCGTTACAGCTGTAAATAGATCACAAGGCCAAACATTTAAATACACGACACTGATTTACGTTGCGGTAATTTTCGTACAAGTATTTGTACGTAGTGCACACTTTCATACATCGCAAATTCAAACGCGACACTTATTTTAATGGAAGGCGCGATAAAGTAAAAATCTGTTATTTCCGAAATAATTTCCTTATCCACATTCTCTTTCCGACGACTCAAAACATAAACCGCTTTTGTATTGGAAGATGATTAAAAAGGATAACAAAAAAAAAAAAAAAAAAAAAATGCATCACGCTGAAACCGAAAGCGTTATAACCACCAGTGATACAGCGCATTCGAGGACATCAAATCCGCTGCTCAAAAATAACGGAAATACAGAGATCCATGAACATGTTCAACGGGAGAGAAAATATTTCGAGATGACTTTTCTGATCAGCAAAGTGGTTCGCAAAAATTAACACTGATTCCGATTATCCTCGCGAAGGTGATTTAAACTAACACCCGCGAGACGTTCATTTTAGAATAACAACAGCCCTCCTCCCATTTCTACTATTCATAATAACACACCTAGGTATCGACAGCGTAATCGGAATACTTACAAAAACATACAATTACATTTCGTAAATTACTTACCGCAAAAATTTTCAACGATTTTTTTTTTTTTTTTTTTTTTTTTTTTTTGGCACGCTAGCGGCTTACACTCAACAGCAAGAACAACTACCTAAACGGCTAAAAAGTTATACGATTAGAGATGGAAAGCCAAAGGAAAGTAGCGGGAGAATAACAGCTGGAGTTGGGAAGGAAAGGACAAAGGTGGCATTAAATAAGGAACAGGAAGGTTCAGCGCTAAGATTTGAAAGCATAGAAGAGAACATTCGGTACAAAGGGCAGAGTATTCAAAGAGAACGTGATTATAAGAGGAGCATCAGTTGGAGAGGACAATAGGGGGAGAAGGTGAAGGAGGAAATCGAAAACGAGAAAAGGAAGAAGAGAATGATTTAGTCTTAATCTAATTAAGGAAACCATAAAAAAATTATAAAAACAAATTAGCGGGCTTCGGGGAAGTTAAACACTTGTTTTCGACGAACAACATTTGATGAAATGTAACCCACTGCAAAGGTTGCAACACGAAACTAATTTTTTAATAGTAAATTTTTATCTTTATATCCGATCTAGTTTTACCGGAACAACGAGAAGAGGGAAAGGCTTGGAACCAAGGTGGAGAACTGGGAATCGGCTGAAGCAATTAGAAGCACGGCTGGAGAAGAGAGAAAGACGGAAATGTCCAATTAAAGTCCGGAATGGTTACTTGCGGATAGAAAATGTCTGAGGCAGGAAAATTGTCGAGAAGTGGACCATTAATTGGGGAAGCCGAGCGAGATAGAAAGTCTGCTGCATCGTTGCCTTCGATGCCCCAGAGTGGCTAGGGACCTATAGAATGACTTTCTATAGGTTCCTAGTCACTATCTCCAACTTGCGATCAATACGTTCTCTCCTTATTGACTATAAGGAGAGAACGTATTGATCGCAAGTTGGAGATAGAAGCACGAATAGAAAGAAATTATACAACCTTAATCTGCTTATTCGTATAGTTTTATTATTTAATGAAAATCGACTGACTTCATCTACTCTCAAGAGTTTTACGCTTTAATTCGAAAATAACATTTTAATTGAGGAATAAAATTGATTCTCCGTAATCGCATCACTGATTTTGAACAACGCGTATTCGCTAATAGTTCATGAATTTTCAATATGAAAGATGAAAAAGCCATAAAACATGTTCATGATATTTTTTTCTTTTTTTCTACTCGTATTGAACACTCGGCCGGAATTTCTCTTTCTTTCCAAAATGTTTAAATTATTTTTTCATTTATTTTGAGACCCGTAAAGTAAACGCGTTCATCATGAAAACGCAAAGATAGATTTTAATTCGGTCAGATGTTAACGATATAAAAAAAAAATAACGGTACGGGATTCATGAACAGACAGGAAAGGGACTAAATAAGGGATAAAAGACCTAATATATGCAACAAGTGTGAAATGAGATCGTTCAATGGTTCCTCCTAACTGTTTCAGTAAAATACTTTGCTAAGTTAAATGCGATTATAAAAATGTATTTTTCCTTTTTTGGGGGAGATGGGGGGGGGGGCTTTACCCAGAAACAATTAGAAAAGGAAGGAGTCAGTTATATCTCGATCCGGTCAGATATTGTTAGGAGGAAGAAACAAACGATGATGTACGAAGAAGGAAAAGAGAGGATATAGGAGGCACAATATGGAGTAGGAACACCAATTCCCAGCAAATTGGATTAGAAAGCAGAACGTTCGATTGAAAGAGGTGAACACTAAATGAAATGTTCTTCGTTTGGACGGAGAGGACAATATGGAGAAGAAACCAACGACAAACGAAAACGGGAGGAAGATAATAAAGTATGGCTTAAGAACGCAGACGAATAATGGGGACAACAACTAAAGGAAACAAAGAGAACCACGAATTGGCAGAAAGACTAGGTGTTGAAGAAACAGATAAAAAGAACAAATAGTAGAGAAAGAGAAAACGTACATATTTGACAGTTTGTTTCTTTTTTGTTGCTTTTTTTTTTCTAAATGCTTTTTTGGGCATGTCGGCTAAGGACGTTTACCCAATCCAAAGGTATATGATTATATAGGAAAAATATTAGAAATGGAGCATATGAATGAAGCCAACAAAGGAATAACCGAGGGAGAAGGGAAATAAAGGATGCTGTGAGCGCTGTAAGACGTAGGATAAGACGCAAAAGAACGGAATAAGAAATGAAAGGACATTCAAGTAAAATATGATTCGCATCACAAATGAAGTTTGCTTCCGACGGATGATCAAACGGATAAAAAAAGGAGACACTGGGTAATGGAGAAATGGAAGAGGAAGCAAGCTGTGATTTAACCGAAGTGTCTAATTATAGATGAGAGATAGTTGACCGCTTCATGTTGGGGAAATTTTGGAACCAAGAGGAAGAAGAGGAGGAATGGGCTGTATGGATAAGTAAAAGAAAGCAGGATTGGAAAAAGAAAAAGGATAGAGATGCTAACAATTAAGGTGGGAACGAAAAGAAAGAGGAAAAAGACTTTGGACTGGGAAATGACTGAAATAAAGCGACCGTCTGATGCAGCTGAACGTGCTAACGCGTCAAGTAACTCGTTGCCCGAAATTCCACAATGACTAGGATAATCTATAATAGATCAATACGGACAGAGCGGGAATGAAATATATGTCCGACAGTTAATTTCATTGTATTCGATTCCCTATTCACTTAATTCATTTTATAGGTTTATTTTAATTCGTGATCGTTTCTCTAATTAATCCGATTTAATCAAATTCCGTAGATCACTGGCCTAGGAGGGGACCATCGTCGTCTATGCCCGAAAAAACAAAAAGAAAAAAAAAAGCGTTTATTGAAGCAGGAGGAAGAGGAAAAAAATAAATTATCCGCACTAGAAATATTTTTGTTGCGTCGCAGAGGGTAGTGACGAGACGAAAACGTGCCAAAGGCAATAGGAGTAAAACGTAGACGAATAGTGAAGAGGATAAAATAATGACAAAGCGGGGAAAAACAAGGAAGATCGATCTGCAAGAAAAATTGCGTTGGACAGACAGGTAAACGAGATGTTTCAAAATAATTCACAAGAAGTTTAACACGTGTAAAAAGAGCTTTTATCTCATTTACAAATTTAAAAACATAAAACCGGTTCAATGAATATGTAAAATAACGATATTCATCGAAATTTCAAGTCGTCCACTGAACCGTTTTAATTAATGATCAAATAACTCTGAACGGAATAGCACAGTTGGCAGTTGTGCCAAAAATGAAAAGTTTAAATAAAAATATATTACTAGTAATACTTGTTTATTTTTTAAAATTTAGAATGAGAAAATTAATAGAGAGCAGTCGGTCGCTTTCTATAGAAATGCATTTTAATGGTCGAAAGGGATGATATAAAGTTCTTTCACGGAACTTTCATGGAGCGTTCTAGTCTTTAGTATAAAATTTTTTGTCATAAGACTATCTTCTGTAATGTATATCAAACGTAATTTTACGAACACCCATCTCCCTTCTGAACGTCATGGTTATCGAAAAACTGACATACATCATTCTCAATAAGCACATCCCCATTAATTCTCACTTTATTACAAACCTCAATAATATTATTTTTAGTAATACTAGTCTACATGATTGTACATGAACTGTATTATCTAGTGATAAAAGTTACCATTACCACCGTATTTAAGTCAACCGTTTTTTTTTTTTTTTTTTGCTTCAAAATTTGCTATTTGAAGTTGCTTCAGTAAGCGATTCTAAAATAGCCTTTTTGGAGTTTGCAAATTTGCATTCGTTAGATTTCTAATTCTGCGATAAACTGATCATTTGGTTCGGCTCACTGATTAATTTGTCTAAAAAGTTGTTGTTGATAAATCTTATTTACCCTTACATCAAAATATATTTATCCAAAATGTTGGTTTTATGTTCGAATACATCAACTTCTTTTGGAATTTGTACCGCTTTCAAAATTTACTTAAAAATATCGTGCAAACTATTCATTCTCAAGTGTAGTAAAATTATTATTATTATTATTATTATTATTATTATTATTATCTTTTTTTGGCTCCATAATTCCTTTTACCGCTAAGTACAATTTCAGAGTTCATCTCGTTTAGTTTGTATCTCTCTGGTACATATGTTGATATTTTTTCACATATTTTTCATAAAAAATTATATGCAAAGTGTATAGTATACACGAATTTAATCACAGCGCGCAGCAAATTCAATCTATAAAAAAAAAGTAGTAAGTGTGTTTTCCATCTTTGCCACTAATGTTACATTTAAGCTTATCCACTTATCCCTAAAATAAACGGTGTTTACACTTTACGCTTTATTTCGTTTAAAATTTGACGTTTATTAAAGTGCACGTATTAATTTTTTTAATAGACAAAAAATTTTTTCCAAATGTTTTGCATCCACGATCCCCCCCTTAAGGGAAAAAAAGTATATTTTGTGCCAAAATTGATTCTTCTTTATTTTTCATATAACATCACTCGCTTATAATATAGTTAGAGAAAACAAAATTTCCATGTTTGATTTTTCATAAAGATGAACACGATATGGATCAACCCCATAAAATACAGAAAAAGAAAAAATTGGAAAATGATAATGCGACATTTTATTTAACAATTTAAAAAAACCGTGTCAGAATGAACTTTTACATGCAGCAACCCTAGTTTTCTTTTAGCCTACAGGACACTATTTAGAATTACAAATTGTTTACCCGTTTTAATTATAAATTTAACCATTACTTTAGTTCTAAAAAAAAACGATATGGACCTATCGTATTCGCATAAAATAGAGTAAATTCGATTACCTCTGAACAAAACCAAATGTACCAATATATACAATAGTCCATTTTCAACATTAAAAAATGCAACTGATTTAAGATGTGGCGTAATTATGAAGTAAAGAAAGAAAAAACAGAAATATGAAATAAGAAAAACAAAAGATCATCATCAACGGTTCTACTGAAAACAATTTTGACACTATTTTAACCATGATGCTGACAGCAGCACTGCACCTTAAACACTATTTTTCTGTTAATGTGAATGTGAAATTCAACAAGCAACAAAGGTTACTTATAGAATAATGTGCAACATATAAGAAAATTCTAATTTTATTTTTATTTTCTGAGGAAAAATTACATTTATGTATTCTATTCGGGAACGTCTACCATTAACTTACAATATTAGGGGAACAATTATCAGACAATAAACATTGACGAAGAAGTATGTCCTCGGAGTTACAATTTGTCTGCCATAAACACAGAGCGACACGTACACACACAAAGCAAATGAGGTCTACAACATGTTTCGCGGAAGAACGATTTGCCAAAATCACGTTTTGACGCTGCCAGCCGGATTGCACTAAAAGTCACACTATTTCTATAGCCGACGTTGAATAATTTTCAAGGACATCATAAATGATCATATTAATCTTCTCATCATAAATGCTGTGTAGTTATTAAGAAAAAAAAGGAAATTCAATATAGAATACATGGGACGGAAGATAATAAATTCTTTGCTTTTTTTTAAATGTTGTAATTAAAAGTATTTCTTATGAAAAATTTTCTATATATCATAGTCTACGTCTATAATATAAACCAATAAATAAATAGAAACCATCTTTTCTACTTAATGTTATCATTTACCACACATAAATAACATTCCAACATATATAACTCTATACTTATATAATAATTTGATTGCACTAACAATTTCAAAATTAAATTAAATTTGTTATTCATTACGGACGAAACCGATTGGAGAGTTTTTAAATAAAATTTAAATACGATTACATGTATTTCGTGAATAATGAATAACAAGTTTAATTTTTCAATTTTTTTAATGCAGACCAATTATTATATAAATATATATGTTAAAATGTTATACGAAAATTATGAACGTAAAAAATTAACATTAATTGTAAAAGACAGTTTCTCTATTAATTTATTATATTTTATGTAAAAATATTTCATCATCATTAACTACTGCATCTAAGCAATAACATCGTATTCAATAATAATTGAGGTAACACAATCATCAAATATATGTAACTTATTAACGACACGACGACATTTTTATAGAAAAACTTCATAATTAACCGCTTACCGATTTATTTATTTAAAATATTTATAATACTATTTTTTTTTCGTTCTTTCCTTTTGACATCGTCAGCGCATTCCCCTCCATAAAAATATAATTAAAAATCTACTTTTATTTAATTTTTTGTCCGTTTAAATATGTTTTTATTTGGAAAGAGTTTCAGTTTTCTTTATATAATAGTGCTTTCAAAATATTAAATGATCGTATTATCAGCATATAACGAAAGCTCTACATTGTGAAAACTAGATAAAATTCCCTTGGAAATAGTATAAATAAAAAAAAGTCGTTAATTTTCCCTTTAGTAATTTCAAAGTTTAATAAAAGTATACATCAAGAAGACATCTCGATTATTACATTAATAATAATTGTTCTCTTGATTTCGTTAATAACAGAACTACTATAATTAGATTAGGTAATTGCAATTACATTTTTTTCAATTTTCTTCGTTTTGTTCCTTATAATTTTTCATATCTGTATGGCAGAAGTACAGCGGAGAAAGTATTAAAATTGGTATGTGCTATTCAAATCCAATTTATCGGACAAAACTTTTGTTTTTAGGATCAACGTTGTGTTCTCGGAAAATCATAAGTCCAGTATTAAGTTCAATATATATTGTAGACCTGTTGGCTGGTAATCAGTAACAGCCACATATGTATTGCTGTTCTCGCATACAACGTAGAATCGAATGAGTCAGCAGATCTGCGTTCAATTCGACAAAATGTTAACACATAGCATTCAATGTAACTCTAGTCACGTATCCTAAATTGAAAATTAATGACATCGAAATTTCACAAGTAGATTCTGTTCATTATTTAGGTTTGCGCATAAACCGAAGACTTACACGGTGTGTATATATATATATATATATATATATATATATATATATATATATATATATATTCATATGGATAAAATTAGATAAATTACCGTCAAAACTAAGCCCGTTTGTTTTAGCCGCTATTAAGAGCTAGATCTAATTTAAGTCTGAATGGTAAGAAATATTTATCTAACAGTTGTAGCTCGAATTTGGAGTTATAGAAAATAGAGCTCTACTAAAGTACTTGCAGAAATAGTCTCCGATGGATAGAGCAGCAACAAACGAGGATACTTGACATGATTACCATTGAAATATGTTTCGAATCTAACGTTTCATACGGATTTAAAAGTACCGTATGTTCGTAAATTTATATCGTTAGTTATGGAAAAGAGTTTGCAACAAATTGCAATTTAGTACGAATCGAAATATGAACAGAACTGATTTTCCGGACAGTCTGTTAAAATATCTTAATAAAAATTGGTGCCGTGATTAGTAATCACCGAAACGGTATTAGTAGCAGATACATCTATGGGGTACTAATATTCAGATGTAAATCACATATTCTTTCTTCGCCGCGCAATCCGACGACGAATTGAAAGTGTTAGATAAAATGCATTTTTCCTCTTTTCTTTCTTCTCGATTTCTGTTTCCCTTCTTCTTCTCTCACATTATTACAGCTTTTGTGTTTTCTTCATCGATATTACAGAAAAAAAGAACAATATCATGTTGCACTAAATATTTCTTAGATAGAAATTTTAATACCGCTTACCATATTAAAGTCTAAAAATTGTTTTCTTAAAAAATTAGTAATGTTAATATAATTTGTACTTTAAGGAGCAGTTCAAAATTATGTTCCTTTTTTCTTTTCATTTTTTCACTTTAAGGGAATCGTCACTTTTTTTTTTTTTTTTTTTTTATCTACTCCAATTGTTTAAACAGGAGCAGTATTGCTTTTAAATGGTATCGGATTTAAGCAATCGATTCTTTAGATTAAAATGAATCCTGCTATCAAGAGGAGTGGAACAAAGAAACAGTAGCGGATATTAAATATAAAATAAGTGATTTTAACGTATTATTTTAATTTGTATAATAACAATTTTACATGAAATGAAACAATAGAGTGTAATTCAAGCGCTGTAGTAACAGTAATACACTTATTATATGCGATCAGAAGCACACATTTATTAGTATAGCTTGCTGCATTGTTTAATGAGATAATCTGACGCAACCAGCCAATGTTTCATTCCCTTTTTTGAAATATTTAGAGTAACTATTTTTATCTGTCATGAAAAAACATTGGCATCAATTATCAAAAAAATTTAAATCGTTCAAGCTATCGTTAAAACAATGAATACTAGAATTAGATTATACATTATAACGTCATTATGAAAAATATGAAAAAAAAAAAGTTCACGCCAACAAAAACAAAAAAAGGGGTTTATTTAAATTATAAATAAAAGTGCACTTACAAAATATACATACACGTACAGTATTAGAAAGCAATCCGCATCCAAAAAAGCATTTACATTTAATTTCTGTATCAGGCACATGAGCATAAAGCTTATTAATTATATATCATTCAGTTTGAAGCGTTTTTTTTTTTTATTTTAATCTAAATTTCGAAAATAAGAAAGCTTTTCTTTTTTGACGTGACAGATTTTTATACAATATAAAACAACGTGCCGAGGAAAGGAAAAAGAGATCATAAAAAAGAGGTCGATATTGTAATTGCGCATGACAGCGCGTGGTTTCCGTAGCTCTAGCGATTTCTATAAATATCCGGAGTAGTTAAGGTGCTTGACTACCAAATCAGAAGGCGCCAGGTTTGAGACTTGTCTCGTTTCGGATCCGAATCGCTTCCAAGTTTGCCCAGCCTAAAATAACTGAGTACCAGAGAAATCTGGAAAAGTAACAACGCATCCCAAGTAGAAAGGAACTGGCTCCAGTATTCTCATCAGATGCATTAGATCCTTAAGTACATTTTGAAAAGCTTAATTACACAATGTCCAACTCCTTGTTAACGGTATGGGAGTTACTTTACTTCACTTTATATATGTAGAAATTTAATGAACAATTGATCTGAATCGAGTGAGACTATCACGGCAGGGAAAATAAAGAGGGAAAGGAATAATGGAGAAGCGATAAAGAAAAACAGGAAGCTTGCTATGATCAACAGGAAGACAGAAAAGAGTGGAAACGACAGAGCGATGTAAGTGAGGGCTGGGCCCTTTTTAGCTATATTAAGTAATTGCTGAGAAGGAAATCGTCAGGTTGGGTAGCCAGAAGTAATAGCCGAACAAACAAAATAGTCTACTCTTTCGTTTCCAGCAATTTCAATATCATTAGGTACCCACACGAAGTCAATGTGAAATACATGAATGCGGAATAGGACAAAAATTAAGGATCGAATTTAGAATAATACTATCAGAAGAAGGGTCAATGTATGAAGGGGAAATACAGCGAAGAGCACTTTTTTTACAATCAAATATCAAAATGAATAATTTGCGATTAGGAAAAGAGGAGATAAACTCAACGGCCCATGTAACTGCATAGTAGATGCAGTAAAATAAACCAGAGTGATTAAGAGCTGCCTTATAAAAGGATGCGCCCACTCCATGAGCTGTTTTAGACCCATCGGTGTGAATAAGAGTGTGACTAGCGAAGGAGCAATTAAATTCGCTGATTAATGAGGGAAAAGGAAGAAACTTTGCGTAACGAGACGGGGGGAAACGAGCTCAGAGGATGAATGTCAAAGGAACTGAAATAAAATGGGAATACTTTCTAAAGGAAATCAGAAAAGGGGATAACTTAATAAGACGGACATCAATCTGGTAATGAATGGAGGAGAAATGCTAATATTGTAAAATAGCAGAATAAACTGAAATAAGGTTATTTGAATGGACAGTAAAACTTTCGAAAAGGAAGCGATAAGCTAAGTAAGACTTCTGAATAGGAAGACATTGACCATTGTTGGGATTGCGAAAATGAGGGTAGATTTCAAAGCGCCAAGTCTTAAGCGAACAGCTGCATTCCGAACTATAACCAACTTGGGGAGAAATGAGTGAGAAACACTGTTAAAGAGGAAGCAGTAATAATCAAGTTTAGAGCGGATTATAGATCTATAAAGCATAAGCACTTTAATATTAGAAGAAGACAAATGTAGACTTTCTAGTGTGCATGTATAAAAATGATTTAATCATGTTTTGAAAACAATAAAAAATTCCCAGAAAACCGAAGGAAAAGTAACCATAGGAATAGGTAAATTGCTGACGAAAATGTTAATTAACGCAGGAATGTAAGGGAGGTAAGTGAAAATAATAAAAAAGGGAAGAAAACTCAAAAAAACATTATTATCATAGCTGATAGGTCAACGTAGAGAGGAAACTAAGAAAAAGTGAAAATGACAGGGAGATAATATTAATATCGTACGTCCTTTCTATGATTTTATATACTTGAATAACATGAACAACGCCAGTAATTAACACAAATATATTCAAGTAATAAATATTAAAAACACCGATATGTTCCGCAGCAAAGCTATTCACGGTGTGATAAAGAACAAAGTCGTCGTTTTTAATATTTATTACTTGAATATATTTGCCGTAATCGCTGGTGTTGTTCATGTTATTCAAGAGCGGAAGGCAGTAAAGTGTAAATAAAGAGTTAAGAAAATTAATAACGGTTCAGCAAAATGAAGAAATTCAAAGAAAAACAAAGCACTAGAAGGATTAAGGTTAGTCAGATAGATAGAAGGATTGATTATAAGGAAAGATGAATCTACTTTTTATACTTCCACAACGAACAAACGTTCATTCATTTATTTAATTGTACCAAAGAACCCATCATAATCGTGAATGAAAATTAGACATAAAACAGAATATACAGATGCCCACACCAAAAAACCGTTTATTTATTTATTTTTCTTCCTTCTTCAGCTGCCGTAGCCATAACAGATATATTTAGAAGTAACAGATAAACCAATATTTCTGATCTCTCTTTCCCTCATTATGTTAAACATCTCCCTATGTCTACTTAGCCCACTCCACATTTGAACTATTACAAAGCGTTACATAGGTAAATATGTACACCATAATTGCACATTTACACATGGACCGATTTTAAACACTGAATATAATATTAATTAGCTCCACTTTTACCGACCTTAGTATAGATAGTGTCTTTAATGACTTTATATTGCTTTCGACAGAAACTTATCATCGTCGTTTGAATATTATTCCTATTTAATATTTTTAATCACTGTCGGATTTTTGGATAGATACTAATCGTATATTCACCTATATAGAAAAATACAGATAAATTATAAATATAAATTTACATGCATACATACATACATACATATACATCCCCCCATATATATATATATATATATATACAGTGGCGGATCCACGAGAGGGGTAATAGGGGACCCCCCAAGAACCATAACCTCGATGAAAAAATTTGTTACAACAGAGAAACTTAATTTATACTATAAAAGATTTGTATAAATGTTATCCATGGATTTATAACTAATCTTTAATACTGTCTTTAAGTAAAACTTTTAATGTTACGTTTTTATTCTATTTTAAATGCAATTGCCATCGATCTTTTGTCTTTTTTATTTATTTTTAATTTTTATTTTGTAATGTAAATGAAAATAGCTCAATGAAAAATATATATCTTTTTTTATTTGTTCACGAACAAAGAATTGGGATCGGATTCCTAACGAAAATAAAAAAGAATTAAAGTCTAATAAAAATACTGTATCGTTCTATTGTTTCTAGTAATTTACCATTCAAATTCTAAACTACCATTTTAACTACAATTTTATAATTTCATTTCATTTTTCACCTAAAAATAAAACAAAAGTTAAATTAAACATTATAATAATTATGTATTTTTAAAACATTTTTAAATTTCTAAAGAGGTCGCTATTTGATTTTCTTTATGAAACCAGGTATTTCTCAAATCTACTGTCTACCATATAAAAGATACTGCGCAATTATATAATTTCCCTCCCCAAAATGTCCTTCTGCATCCGCCTCTAAAATGTATCATACAAAAGCTAATAAAAACTCTTATAAGGTCACTCTACGCTAAAGAATAAATCAGTCTGGAATTGTTGTGCTTAAGTTCTTGAATTTTTGAAATTACTCGGAATTGTTTAGGATTTATAGAATTTTAAGATCCAACTGATTTCCTTCCTGTCTTACGGTTCTCAGTATTATAAAGATACATATTAAATGTTTAAAAACATTTAAAAGAACGCGCGAAGCACACTACGACTTAATCTGAAATGTCGGAAACTCTACTAGCACTTCCATTAAGGATAAGTTGAAACTCATATTTGGTAAAAAACAACTTGATACTTTTCACAAAGTAAAAATCTAAAAGTATTACGCGGATTTTTGCTGCATTTAATCTTAGCTTAAAATACTACAAATATAAACTTTAAACATTCATTTAATGTCTTTTCGAGTTTGTTTTTTAGCGGAAAATTTAATACGTTAGGCTTGCACCAGATATTGATCTGAATTCCTCTTCTCGTAGATAACTCATTATTTAGTTTTATTTTATTTAGAAACGAATAAATTGAACACGTGATCCTTAACCTTTTTTCAGGGAGTTGTTTATATTATGCGTTTGAAAAACGGGCAGCTAAAAATAATCTGGATGCCGTAAAGTGACCTGAGAATGAAAATCTTTCCATCGATATCGAGACAATTTTGCCTCGATCCTCGTACAGCTAATTCCAAAAAAAAAAAAAAAAAAAAAAAACAGAAAACACCACAGAACCTAATACAATTAATTATAATATTAAAAATATATCTATTATGTGTAACATTTTCATTATTTTCAGCTAATTTTTTCCCCGTAGCACTGCTTAATTGTGAAACTCTACAAATCAGCGAACAATGTAAATTTTAAGATGTTTTTAAGTCTTTACTGCGGTAAGTTACGTGATTCACATCAATACCAGTTTTTTTATCCTTCGTCACTGGCGTTTTTCCTCCAATAAAATTCCTATACTATCTCATATATCGTTTCGCCTTTCTAAATTTTCCCCTTTTGTCATTCCTCATCACAAGCTTCCATTTTTTTCTTGCGTCTATTCCAAATTGTTAAAGCCACCAAATATCATCTTCATGCCATGCTCCCTTAAATCCTCTCCCTCTCATATCGTCAGTATGGAATTTAATAATACAATAAACTCTCTATTCCGTGATCACTCTTTAATTTTTACTGACGGATCGAAGAGCCCGATCGGAGTTGGGGCGGCATTCTTGTGCCCTCAGTTCTTTCATTCTCGGTCTTTTAGACTTCCGTTCTTTTGTTCTGTCTTTACTGCAGAATCTGTTGCCATTCTACAAGCCATTATTTATATTTCCTCTTCTGCAAGTTCTTCCAAATTCCCCTTATTGTTTCTGATTCTTTAAGTGTTCTTCTAGCGCTATCTCCACCTTCCCTTTCTCCTTCCACTGATGCTATTATCCTTTCTATTCGTTCTCTTCTTCATGATCTATCCTCATCGACGTGTACCCAGATTGACTTTCTTTGGATTCCAGGACATGCAGGCATTGATGGAAATGTAGCCGTCGACCTCCTTGCTAAAGCTGCTGTTTCCAATGGGAATTTTATTAGTAGGGTTCCAGCACACAATATTCTTCTTCCAACTAAATCCTGCCATCTTAGGCATTCTGTTTATGTATCTCTTTTCGCTAATCCTAATTCCTTTTATCTCTTGATTAACTCTGTATTCCTTCTTCTCGTCCTTGGTTCTATGAGTTTCCCAGTTTGCGTCGGTCCATAATTACTAAATTATCTCGCTTCCGTTTCTCGCATAGTCTCCTTCCTTCTTCACTAAATCGCTTCTCTTTGGCTGCTTCTCATAATTATCCATTGGATCCTGAAGGTTCCCAGTATGTTTGCGATGCGAATCACGTGCTCTTCGAGTGCTCCGGTTTATCTCGCGAGAGTGAGTTACTTTATTGTCATCTTTTAAAGCTTGGTCTTCCTGCTCCTTTCAACGCCTCTTATGTTCTTTCTCTACCTACTATCTCTGTTGTTCCTGTCCTAGGGGTGTTCCTTGATTCCATTGTCGACAGAATAAAAATATAATTTCTATTCTATTCCATGTGTCTATTCCTGTTTGCTGGGCTAATGCTCTTTGCTAGCAAACCCAAGGGGGGTAAAAAAAAAAAAAAATACCAGTTTTATCGTCTACGATTCTTCACTACCGAATAAAACACATGGAAAACAGAAGTACGCATTTTTTACATCACATTCGCACAACTATTCATTATTATTATTAAGTTATTTTTTA
The DNA here is from genome assembly GCA_039619475.1 of Icerya purchasi. Lineage (NCBI taxonomy): Eukaryota > Metazoa > Arthropoda > Insecta > Hemiptera > Monophlebidae > Icerya > Icerya purchasi. The sequence goes on from CM077115.1 coordinate 547,420,911, forward strand.
AAAATTCTTTTAAACATCTTTTACCCGACAAAACTACTTACCTTATATATAAATTTGGCGATGGTCTCCCGAATTTTTTGATTTGAAGCTGTTGCTCAGCAGCAAGATTACAAAAGGAATTTTCCTGTACCCGAATTAATTTTTGAATAAGATATATTAACAAGATAAATTCACACACACAAAAAAAAAAAAAAAAAAACATTTTAAATCCCATAAAATTTAAACTGAAACATGAAAATGAATGAACATAAACCAATGCATATGTTTTACTAAGTCGAATAATTTCGTCTAATCATCCGTTTATGATTCATATTTTTGATATCGATTTGATTCCCTGATTAAAATAACTATATACTGTTATTTATAAAGTTTATTCCCAAAGGCACTGGCGCACTCAAGGTGGGTGCTACGGGGCTGCAGCTCCCCACAGGGAGAATAAACGGACACTGTTAATAATGGCAAAATGTTTGACAGTAACAATTAATATTTGATAAAAATATAAAGTGTTTTTAAATAATATATTTTATACAAAAATAAATACATAAATGAGAGGAGAGATATATATATAACCAAACATGTTCGACCTTCACCTTTACATTTTCTCATATGCTACTCTTTTAGCCCCCCCCCCCTCCTCTAGGGACAAATCAGGGGTGCGCCAATGCCTAATGTTGCTATTATATACATGTAGTATATTTTTAACTAACATATTTTATCGATATGCATTAATAGATATTTTTGCATCGCTTTATTTATAAACTAGCTGTGCCCGCGGCGTTGCTCGCGTGAATTATGATTCTAAAAATTTACTTTATTTGTTAAATTGCACCCGCGAGGAATTCAGTTCATGACTATGTAAGAGTATCACAGTAAATGATTATTTGTCAAAAGATTTTTATTGACCGTGGCGGCTCGTGAATATTGGGAAGACTAACTTTTCCAGAAGCACAGCACATACCATTAGGTTCATTGGCCCATTTTTTGGCAGAACACTTGGAGCAGATCTTATTTATGGCTTCGATTTGGACGGAAGACTGTTGAGCATAATCAATCTGTGGATCGTATCTGAAAGCCGATCTGTTACTGTGAGCTAAAACTCGATTACGAACTCTAGTCGTTGACGTCTGTTGTCTTTCTCTCTGATCTCGAAGGCGTTGAGAACGCGCAGAGCTCGATTCCCTAGTGCGAGCTTGAGTATTTCTAATATTTTGCTCTTCAAGCCGCTGCGAACGCTCGATATTCGACTCTCTGGCACGCGATTGCGACGCGTATTCTCTCTGACTTGCAAGACGATTTTCAGTTTCTGATGAAGATTCTCCATTACGATGTATTTTTGATGCCCTCGCCTGGGAACTATTTCTAGAAAGTTGAGATTTTAATCTTTTGGGCATTTTGTACCTTTTACAAAAGATAACGGTAACGCTCGAAAATTTTCATTCCTTACGTTAACACACTATTTCCATTGGTGATCAGCTTGTAAACGATGCTAAGGCGATCTTTATCCGAATTTACATTTCCCCACGGTAATTAACATATTGATATTTTAATGTTTTATAAAAAAAGTTTTTGCAGCGCACGCGATGTAAGGAATTATTTAGGTCATTTTTTTACACCTTGAGTCACATTATTGGAGTTTTAGTAAGGATCGCTAATTTTTTTGAAAATATAATATAGCCTATGTCACCCGGAGATAGTTTAGCTTCCCAACAGTGAAAGAATTTTTCAAATCGGTCCAGTAGTTTCGGAGCCTATTCAATGTAAACAAACAAACAAACAAACAATCAAATCTTTCCTCTTTATAATATTAGTATAGATAAAATAAAATTACTTTCATTCGACGTAACGTTGCATTGTTTATTTGGTTAAATATAATGCGACATCTACTGGCGATATGTGACAATATATCGTTGTTGCCGAAACAGTAAGCTAGAACCGCATCGCGCCTATACGTTAATTTATAAAAAAAATTATAGTTTAAAAAACTAAAAACAGAGATGCTTTATATGTAAGGAGTAAAATAATTTAAATTATTTTACAATACTAACCTAAAAGTGAAGAAGTGGACATTAATAATTAATTTCAATTCAAAATAAATCATGGGTTGGTTTTATATCATTTACATTTGTTGAGGAACTGCATGGCTACTGATAAAATCACCGCATGATTTATTTTGAATTGAAATTAATTATTTACGTCCACCTCTGCACTCTTAGCTTAATATTGTAAAAGAATTAAAATTTTTGTTTTGAATTAAAATTAATTATTAATGTCCAATTCTTCACTCTTAGGTTAGTATTGCAAAAGAATTTAAATTATTTTACTCTTTTTAGCACATCTTACATATAAAGCATCTGTTTTTAATTTTTAAACTATCATCATCATCAAGTAGCAGCCCCAGTCTGGGGATTGCTCACACCATTTTTATGTTTCGCCGTACTCCTTGCCATTTTAACCTATAATTGTATTTTTAATTTTTTAGTCTTGAAGGGGAAATGTGACAGAAGGATTATATTTGATTATAATTATTTTCTGCGTTTATCTAAAGCTATACTTAATTCTGTTGCATCTACAGTTCACCCTTTCCGTAAATTCAACAATACAATACAGCACAATCTAAATCCATTTCCACCTATTTCGCGATGTCCGAATGATTTGAAGTTTTTATTAATTGCCAGAACCCGATTATTATGATGCAGAAAAATAGCACCTAAACGCACAAATACATTTCAAAAAAGTAAATATTTATAGACGGAATAATTTTTATTTCCCGCGAAAACGCTTGACGGAAGCAACGAATCCTCAGCCGGTCTGATGATGGTTCCCATTACGATGCTGCGACTTGGAGAAAAAGACCGGCTACAGACCCGTTGCTTCCGTCAAGCGTTTTCGCCGGAAATAAAAATTATTCCGTTTATAAATACTTACATTTTTTAAATTTATTTGTGATGCTATTTTTCTGCATCATAATATTGCATTTGTCATCGGGTTCTGTCAATTATTAAAAATTTCAAATCATTCGGACATCAGGAAGTGGGTGAAAAATGGATTGCAAAACTCCATTACAAACATACAAAGTTACCGGCGATACTGATATATATATATTTATATATATATATATATATATATATATATATATATATTTATATTTATATATATATATATATATATATATATTTATATATATATATATATATATATATATATATATTTTTATATATATATATATATATAAAGCATATAAAAAGACACTGCAAACGATTGACAGCAGCAGTAGGTAATCAGTCAGAGCGTGTAGATATATTTACCATACGGTAACTGGATCCTAATACTAACGACACGGTAATACTAAATTTATTTATAAACACGTTTGATTACCTTGCACACAGTTAGTTATATAGATAAGCTTCACGTTTGTTTGTTTTTTTTTTTTTTTTTTAAATGTTTATATTAAATAATCTTCAAGTTGACTTTAGCGATCGTTTTTCGAATAATCTCGCACAGTCGGTGTATACAAATTAGCCGTCCCGAAGTTTGATATATTTTAGTTACAGCTCAACAGGGAATGCGGGAATGCGAATATAATTAGTATGGCTGGGTCCGTACATACAATATATACGGTGGCAGTCCATTCCGCCGCGGGTATGCGTTGCCTGTGCGTACAAATATATACGTGAGAAGAAGAAGCGTGTGATATTAATTAAAAAATTTCAGTCACTTTATACTAGAATTGTTGCCCAAGATAGGTCAAAAGCAAAATAAACAAGTCTCCAGCATGACAGAGCGAAAATTATCCCGTAAAAAAATAAAATGGTTTCTAAGACTTTTTAAATAACTTATTAAAATGAAATGTTAGCTACGCGTACCAAACTGATAACCACGCAGCAGATAAATTACATCCCGAAGAGTTCAGGGATCTAACCTGGGCCCAGACCGATGGAATGTAAACTGCGCATTCATGAAACTGAACAGTTCCCACCTATACACAATGTAAAATACACCGTCAAGAATGAAATTCCACATACAAACGATTCACCATTATCAATTGCCGAAAAATTCCAAATCTGCCCCAAATTTGAAAATTCTTTAGGAAGGCAATTGAATATTATAAGGAAATTTCACCTTTCAAAAATTACGCTTTGCAATGATCAAAAGGTTTTTTTACTACTGAACACGGTCGCATTATTAAATAGAAATAAACGGAATAGGTTGTGTCATTTTATTCGACTACGGGGGTACGTTCTATGTAAATTACAGAGAAATTTTGTACAGAGAAAAATTTTAATTACAAATGACTAACCGTTAAGGTACTTTTTAATGACTGATCTGCCGAATGAAAACGCGCGTTAAAATTTTATAATACCCGCCAAATTAATACCCCCCGTTCGCCAGAAGAAAAAAAAAGAAAAGCTCAACGAAAAATGTACGACGCATTAATATATTTAGTGATTGCAGCGCTACGCATAAATTATAGCCACTATGGTAGTTCGTTAATGGGCGTTAACTGAATTTAGTCTACGTAATGAAGAAGTCTTCCTAAACGATTTGAAACAATTCAACTAATGTTCCCCTCCAAGAAATGGCTTTAAGGGACACAAACGGTGCAAACTTATTCCGTAAATGCGTGACTAAAGTAAGACCCATATATCCCTTTGGTATAAGGTATCATGGACTATGTAATTAAGTTTTTTTTGATAATGTTCCCTAAGCCTAATGGATCTGATGAGAATACTGAGGCCAGTTCCTTTCTACTTGAGATCCGCATTTACTCTTTCCGAGATTTTTCTAGTACCCAATTATTTCAGATTAGACTTGGATCCGGAACGAGACAAGTCTCGACAACCTATGACACCTGTGGTTCGGCAGACACACAAGCACTTTAACTACTAGGCTACCGCGCTGCCTACTATCAAAAAAAAATCAGAGTTTTAAAGTAATCTTGGATGATGAGTCTTCAAGATAAAATTTCCTTTGAAAAAATAAAATAAAAATGTATAAAATTAGACACGATTGAAACTTTTTTTTTTTTTATTTTTTTTTGGATTCTGCATTTTTTAGCCGTAAAAATATATAGGTATATTTAATTTGAAATTTTGCGACTTTCAGATAACCCCACATTTAATTCAGTCTCCTTTTAAATTTTTAATCTTGAATGTTTAAGATTAAGGGGGTACGTACATACTTCCAGAATTTTCAAAAAATCGATATATTTTTTTTTTTTTACATATTATTATTTTTCTCTGTTGTTACAGAAAACGTGACTGCCCGACGATTAACGCACATTATGAACGGATCGCCACTTTGATGCCGTGCACAGTCGCAATTCTGCCGGAGAATGTTCAGTTTGCACGCCGCTGCCCGAAGAAGCCGGAGAAATAGGAGTAGACAAGCCTACGAAATTACCAAAAACACGGGAAAATATGGAATATAGAATTTGGAAAAGTAATCATTATCATTTTTTAATTCGGACAGCGTGAGAAATCGAAAGTCATGGCGGCCCGATTTCGTTTTAATGTATAGAGGGACGTTTGTAAAACAATATGAGAATATATTCTCAGGTTTCTGAAACTGAAGGTTAATTCTGTTTGATTATTCGAAAACGTTAAAGCGGCGCAGTCTAGATCGTAAAGAAGTGATTAAAAATAAGAAGAGGCCAGATTAAATGAAGAGTGAAACAATCGACGTCAATCATCAAAGAAAAGGAATCAACGACTACAAATAAAAATGCAAAAAGTACATCGAATCAAAGCAAACGAGTTAGTTTGGGAGGAAAAGGAAAATTAACTGCTAAACATTAATAGACGAGCTAACTATTTATTACGGCTTAGCAATAAGAAATAATATTAACTCTCTGGAAAATATGAAAAATGCCATATGGGCGACATTCTACCATAAATCATCAACGGACGAAAAACCTCAGTATACTTATTGTCCACCTGGAGAAGAAAGTTGATGTTATTGGCCGAAAGCAAAAGCTGAAGGTACATTAGATACATACAAGCACAAAGCCGCTCTACCTGAAATTGTACTGCAGGCATTAAAACCCATCTATGAATCATTAAGTGACAATCAATTACTGAAAAAATGCTTGGGTGGATTTACACAAAATGTCAATGAGAGTCTTCATTCAAAGATTTGGAAAATTGCACCCAAATGTAGTCCAAGTAGTAAGAAAGTAGTTGATATAGCTACCAATGTTGCTGTATGTACTTTTAATGATGGGACAGAGAGTTTATTAAGAATAGAAAGATTACTTGGAATAACAATTGGATACGAGGGGTACCACTATTGTCTCGGAGAAAACGCGAACCGGCTAAAACACGCACGAATCAAGGCTACTAATGCAACAAAAGAGGCCAGAACGAGAACTCGGTCGACTGGAAAAAAAGTAAACAACAACAATTGTTTATTGACAAGGAAGGCATACAATTTGAAGCTGGAATGGGAGATTAGACGTAAGTTTAAATTAAAAAATTCATAATATTCTTGCTTTAGCTGCGCGCCACCTCGAACGAAATGCACTTGGAAACTTTAAATGCGTTTTTTTTTTTAAACTATTTTTTCCGGCACGGTCTGCATGATAACTCATACAGTTTTTAATATTTTTTAATGATTTTTTTTTTAAGTATTCGAAATTGTTTTCTCTACAGTCTGTCGAGACGGATTTTTGATATTGTGATTAAAAAATTTTATAAACATAATTAAAGTGTGACATTTACGACACAAAATGCACACTTTTTTTTAAACTGCCGTAAATTGCCAAATTTTTCGAATTTCAAAAATCCGGTACGGCAGACTATAACTACAACTTTATTTTACAAGAATTTTTTTACGTTTTACAAATCCATCAACATTTCAAGGAGAAATGATGCAGACCGTGAAGCAACTTTTTTTCATAGTGCTTCGGGAAACGCCATTTTTTATGTTGTAATTCTTGGGGGGAAAAAAATGAAATAAATTTTTTTATAAAGTGTTTAAATGCTAATAAACAACGTGTAAAAGTTATTTTTATTAATTTCCATTTTCTAAAAACAGTTTTTCTTTTAGCGAGTTTTTGGAGCTGCTGGACGTATGTACCACCCCCCTAATTATTAAAAGAATATTAAAGACAGCAATAAAAGGACACGAAAAATTCATTCTGAAATCCACAATTACAACGAAAGAATGTCGGAGGAGGTATAGAGAGAGTGACCTTACGTTTACATTTTTCATATTTTCACAGTCCTATTCGGAAATTTTAGATGTTCTTCATGACACAACAACGATCACTTTTAGCACAGCATTGAAAAATTTAATAATAATGACAAGAAACACCGCCACTAGTCCTGTTCGCAGCTTTTCGTTATTTATTTAACGTATAGGCACGGATCCTCGAGGCGTGATTGCTACAGAAATGGTACGCTAATGTCCAAGTTGAAACGTGAACTCTTACATAATATACGTTTCCTCATGTATCATCTAATCTAATATGCTTAAACTCGCACAGCCACTTTCCAGTCGTGAATGCACGAATCGTAATGAACAGTACAGCAAAATCGAAACGAGCACCGATGCGTCGTCAGAATGCACGTTTATAAACTGTAAATTCGAAAAATATTGAATTTTTGTCATTTTATCCTTTTTTTTTTTTTTTTTTTTTTGCTGAGTCATTAATACACTTTAATACCGTAATATAAACATGGCTGATTGTGTTCTAATTTACTTTTGCTGACAGTGTGTAGTTTAAATTATTATATGCACAGAATTTCCTCTTGTCCATAGGTAAACACATTAAGTTACGCATACACGCAATGAAAAACTATGTTGACGACATTGCGAAGGGTAATTAATTTATGTCCGATATTGAATAAAATATTTTAATTTTTTACCGTCTAAAATTTACTTATAATCAATCGGTCACTTCGTAATAAAATACTTGCGTGAAATATATTTTTCAGATTTTAATTTCTCGCTGATTAAAAAAATAATCATTCACTTATAATCGATAATCATATAGACACTCTGAAGAATTTTACTTTATACATAAGAAAGTATTCTATATAATGAAAAAGTGTAAAACCTCTAAATCAATTAAAAACGAGCGTAATTCGATTTTTTCTTTTACTTTTGATAAAATTAGTTATTTTTGGTTTTTAATTTGCAAGATGATAGGCGTTTTCGTAATATCTTTTGTAAAGACATGTGTGTACCAGAGATTTTCATAAATTCAGTTAAATTTGCAATAAGCATTTAACGTGTTAATTAACGGACAAAGAATCACTACAGTATGCTTCGTTTGTACAAACTTTGTTTTTTCAATTTTTAAAAGAAAAACCCAACGGACTGTTTTTTGTTTGTTTTTGTTGTTACTTTTTTGTTAAATTTATTTATAAAAATTTTTAAAGCTAAATTTATTGCCACCACGTCGTTACAAAAACGATAATTTTGTATCTGCATCGAAAAATTTGGTCCTAATAATTATTGGCTTTTTGCAATAAACGTTATAACCAATAAAAATCAACATGTATCTTAACGTAATTCTGCTAATTTCCGAAATATTCGTCGAATGCGCTATACTTAAAGTGACCATACGTCCCGTTTTGAACGGGACTGTCCCGTTTCTTGGTCACGTGTCCCGTTGTCCCCAAACAAAGCGCCGGGACGCAAAATAGTCCCGTTTTGCGAAACCGCACGAAAAATTGCATTGAGGGGTTTCCCGTAACTCCTTAAACTCCTGAATCTCCTGAAATTCCGGAATTCAAAACCAGTGTTTTCCGGAACTCCCTGCCTTGGAGAGAGTTTTAAAAATGTACCAGCCCTTAAAAAACTATTTTTTGAGCATTGAAAAATGTCCCAAATTGTTAAAAAACTTTTTTGAAGATCCCACATCAGAATTATGGCTTTATTTTTTACACGCTCAGTCCACAAGTTTTCACCAAGCAGTATTGAAGGTCGAAGGTCAGACAGTATCGGCAATTGATATTGCAAAAGAAATCAATCATCTCAAAGAAAATTTGGCTCAGAAAGAGAAAACCCAATTTCTGCCATATACTGTTCGTAGTTTAATTGAGAAACTAAAAGATAATGGCACTGACATTGATAAAGAGTTCGTGAAAAATACGGCAACAGAATTTTATAAAACAAGCCGTGAATATATGGAACAGTGGACTAGCTTTCTTACTAAAGAAATGGAGATATTTCATTGGGCAGATTTAAGAAAAGTACTTGCATGGGAAGATATTCAAAAAGCACTGGATGTATTGATTGAAAAGGGATATATTCACTGTAATAAAGATACAGAAGTATTCGACGAATTTACATTAATTTCAAGCTACGTCACTTCCCAAAAAATAATCGAATGGAATAATTTAAAAGTCTCTACAGAAACTCGTTGGGTGGAAGTATTCAAACACTTTCGTACCAACAATCTTCAACATGAAAATTTTTGTATTCTAATTGAATACATTTTATGTCTACCTGGAACAACTGCTTCAGTAGAAAGAGTTTTTTCTCTTATGAATAAATTGTGGACATCTGAAAAAAATCAGTTACACGTTCCAGTTCTGAAAGCGATGCTGATAACCAAAGTTAATATAAAAAAAAAACGTGCCTAGAATTTTATTCTTATTTAAAATCATCAATAACTTTATTAAAACAAATTTGTTCCTCTGAAAAATATAAATGCAATTAAAAATATTTATATATATATATTTTAATAATTATGAACTAATAATTGATTTTTATTTTTCATATCTTGTTATTATAAAAATAATTATAATTAATCATATAAGTAAAGTGAACACTTATTCTAAATAAAGAAAATTAAAAAGATGTGTTTATTTTCATTGTTAACCAGCTAACTGAGGTATAAAAACGTATACCCCCCCCCCCCGTATACTACCCATCGTTATACCCCTTAGGTCCCGTTTTGAGTTAAAAAATAAATGGTCAGTTTAGCTATACTATGAAATCTATTAACAAATTTTTTAAACTCAAATCCGGTTAATTATGTATTTTTTATAAACACGTAACTATAATTTCATTATTATAAATTAAAACCATATTTTAAAAAAAAAAAAAGTTTGTAACTCTGGTTATTTTTGACTCGAAAAGCAGGCCTGAATGGCTCAGAGCCATATAAATAGCACTGTGCGATGAAAAACAACTCTCCCGTTTCCGCAAATACCAAAACGGTTAAATATCCGTAATAACGAAACGTTGTACGAGTGCTTGTTGTACGTAAGAGGAAATTAAGAAGATAAACAGTACGTTGGTATTTTTAGGTTATCTACTGCACAGTACGGTCTTCAATGTCAATTGTTACGAGCTCGTTCTTGGTCTGACGTGCAAAATGCACATCTAAATACAATTTGATCGATATCGATTGGCTCGTCTTCCGTAAATATTGTCAATATTAATCTAGAGTCATTCAACAATTATTTGCGATAAAAATGCAAATGGAATAACGCTGAAGAGATACGAAATCTTCCTAAATCAAAACGTTATCGACGTCAGACTGATCTGAGAAATTCATCTGACGCACGAAAATAACTTCAGAATGCGAAGCTACGATGTTATTCGGCAGATCATCCAGTGGCGGCCATACAATTCAGAATAGAGCAAACGCAAAGAGATAGAAAGAACACTTCGGCAATATACAACGAATGGCTAACGGAGCTAGATGATTGTTGAAGACAGTACTGGCAGCTAAAAGAGGTGTCCGTTCGTTCGACGCGAAAGAACACCAACTTAGCACTAACAGTCTCGTTAATATCCTCCTTCACGTCAATCACTTCTTCACACATGGGCCGAAACAGATTAGCAATGTGTGGCGTAGAGTATGACTATATTGCGATTCGGATAATCTGATTTCTTCAAACAAATTCTTTCCATTATATATTTTACAGTTTTATTAATCTAATCTGAACAGGCACTCTTATAAATATATCTCTCGAGAATGGGTCTCTATCATTTCGGCCTAGATCATTTCGGCCTCATCCTTTTTCCCCGAGTAAATCTGGTTTATAGTGAGTTTTTAATTTCTATTCTTTTTTTTTGTTTTCTTTAATTAATATCATATAATATAAGGGGCGTTATAAAATAATTTTCGCTACGGCTAGTCGACCAGAGCCAGTCGATTAATACCTAAACGAACGGTGGTGTTCCCCTTTAAAAATAAACACGAAAATGGAAGAATAACTTATATATTAAGACTAACGAACAAATTTCTTCAGTAAAATCCAGAATTCAGATCGATTTTGCGTTTTTCAAATTACACAATTATTAAAGTTAAAATTATTTTTCATTTTTTTGGGAGCGTATGATTTTTTTGAAGGCAAAAAATCTGTCGTAATAGACGGCAATTATTACCGGGAACGACTAATCTTTTTTCGAAAATTTTTATTGAAATAACCCGCTAAATGAATATATAATTAGCATTTCAAGACTTTATATAAAGAGGAAATAACTTTTTAAGCGATATACGAACGAAAAAAAACCATCGGAAAGCACTGATTTATTTTCTAAGTAAATTAATTACGCGGGTGGTTTTTCGATTTAATGATTATTTTACGCCTTAAATATGGATATTAATTAAAGAAAAAAAAAAAAATCCCACTACCACTAAATTAGATCTACTTGGAGAAGAAATTGGTGAGGCCGAAATGTAACGAGGTCGAAACGATCTAAGCTGTGAAACGTGTCGGAACCGAAACGATATGACCCCTTCGAGGATAATGCGATAAAAGTTGTAATTATTCCTTAAAAAGTTTTTAAAATTATTATCGACCTCTAAGAGTTCTTCTTATTCGTCAACGAAATTTCTGTCACCTATTGCATGTCCTGTAAAGTGCCCATTAAATAAAATATATCGTTATTTAACTATTATTTGTTTCGATCGTCATTGTTAGCATTTCATAGCATTCGATAAATATAAGATAACTCTACTCACACAAAGGGAAAAATTGATTAATATTAACAAATTGCTTCGCAGTTGTTCAGATTATGGCGCGATGTCTATAAAACGCAGTAATTGCTAATTAATAATTAATCTGTCGTATTCAATTACAGATGTACGTACTACTTTCTCAGAATGTATGATTTCAGAGAATGTAAAAACCTATTTAAAGAGAAACTTAATCATAGATAAAACGTAATAGCATGAAATTATTGACTATTTTTTACTAAATATGTTCAACCTGGTTAGTTTTTTTTTTTTTGTTTTTTTTTTAAATAAATGTTACAATAATAACCTGCTACAAATTATAATCAGAAAATAATAAAAAAAAAAAAAAAACCAAAACAAGTACAAGTTTATATTAATTTGACGTTTATTATTAATCGAAATTTTTATTTTAAAAAGTAGTGTTATAAACTATCTTTTTTCGATGAAAATGGTTTAATCGAAATAATTGTGTGTATGCATGCAAATATTTATTACATACATTACTCACATATACCTATATTAAATGACTAAAATAATTTACAAAGAAAGGGGGCGTCCGCAATGCTTTTTTTCCGGATTAATTTCTCTATTTTATTTTATTTATTTCTTTTTCCTATAATAATAAAATTAAATCCAATATAACTAGATCACAAAAAAAGATGTATTACTTGCGAGAATTAGTTTTAATGAAATATTTAGTGTATTTTGTTTCTTGAACCAAGGGGGGTTTAATGGAATAAAGTAATTGCGGTAATTTCCTGCTGTAAGAAATTATATGCATATGCATATGTATACACTGCTTTAAATATCAGGGAAACGATCGGTAGGAACAGTCTTTATCTCTGACATACAACGGGTAAAAGAAGTTGCACACCATTATATACGGCTGAAGGAGTACAATCAAATGCAAGGGAGCAGTGAAAAACATGTTGCAGGTAAATTGAAAACAATCGGAAGATGCATACCCTTCTCAACAAAAACATAAAAATACATCTTGGTAACAACCGAAAGCGAAATTTACGGGAAAAAAAAGTATTTGCATATTACAAGAAAACGAAAGGAAAAAAGATCGACTAAAGAAAAAAAAAAAGAAGAAAAATGTTACGGACTTCCGCGCAAGAACTAATACTTAGTACGGAAGAAGCCGTTGGCATCAATAGTAGCCTAGAGACGGTGGGACATTGTGATCTCTGGCGAAATTTCATTCCACGCAGCCTGAGGTAAACGCTCGCTCGAAATTTTATGTTCACGAAATTTACAAAGTGCAACAAACTTTCAGTTAAAAGTCTACAAATTGCGGTAGGTTATAGAACCTACCTTCGCGAGGCATTTTATAAGAGCCACTCGCGGATGGAGCATGTTTTGAATCATTGCCTATCTCTAGATTAAATTTAAAAAATTTTGATATACTTCCTGAACTTTGATAAACTTTCCAACCACTTTGTAAGCCATACGTAACATGAGATTGTCCCCCATCCATGTTTCACTCTAGGCCTTACATTTTATACAGCAAGTATTCCGTCCTTACCACACGTACTATTTCCCATTGGAACTAAACAGGTTGAATTTACTTTCGTCCGAAGATTTCCAAAACGATACCGAATGATTTACATATACTCCTTCGCGAATTGGAAGCGTTTAATGTGACTGTTTTCGGATATAAGCGGTACGTTTCTAGGAGTTTGCCCATAATTATTAGCTAATCCGTACTATGTTGCAACTTGCGCGGTCATCATTACAGCGAGAGACTGATTTATGTGGCCACCTTTTGATGAATTCGGGCTTTTTGCTGATTGTTAGCTTCCGGGGTGGGACTGCCTTTTCGGAGCTTGTTTTCAATCCTTCCGGTCTCTCGATACTTTTTAATAGCGTATCACATACCGGAAAAAGTAAATTTCATCTTCTTCGCAATTTCACGATAGCTTTTCCCACTTTCGTCATCTCTCGGTAATTTAAAGATGTATTTCTTTTGTTTTCGGCGCCACCATGCACAGCTGTATACACGCTAACAATTGAGACTGACAACACTTATGACGCATTTCGGTATTACCAATTCTTCTTTCGATGCATGTTTTTCCCGATGAAAGTCACTTCTCACTTGCATATTATCTAGAGTCACACTGTACGCATGCAAATACTTCTACGACACCATATGTGCAGGCACTTTTTCATTGAAAATTTTCCTTCAAATATACACTTTGCGTTAATTTTTGACGTTAATTGCGGTTTACCAACATACTCTGTATCCTTTGCGAGATTGATTATACAGCCGTTTTCGACGATGCGTAATAACTTTTTTACCTACTGCATAATATGTAGTTTCTCACAACAGTAAATGCCCGCGATGATTTTATGTGTGTATAAGGAATTATTCACGAGTTAGAACGATTACATTCAGTGAGATCTTTATAAAATATAATCGGCCAATTCGAAAATCGAAATGTTGACATGCACACAAAAATTCTAGTTTTTCAAAAAACAACGAAATAAAAAAAAAAAGAAGCTTTTGTTAGTACTACAAAGGCTACATCTTTCATAAATAAATTTATCTGCGCCGTTATAATAACAGTTACCGGTGTTCACATGGTATATCAGAAATTTCGTCACTTTAGAGTAAAAAAAGAAATGAAAGACGAATATATATATATATATATATGAATGAAAAATAGGTAAAAATTAGAACAAGCTAATGAGAATGTAAAAATGGTAAAACTAAAATAATTAATACTGTTCCCATTAGACGTGAATGATGGCGATTGAGAAATCGGGAAATTTCGCGAGACGCGTATGATGAAGAATTGAATTCCGCTAATTCAAGAAAAAAAAACTAAATAAAAATGAAACAAATTATTAATTCGAACAGGAGGGTGTGCGATAATTGATTTTTCCGATAAGATTAATAATAATAATAATAATAATAATAAAGTTTCTTGTATTACGCTTTGAACTATTGATTACAATTCATTAGACAATTTATATTAGTAGTTTCCCATTTGGTACATTAACTGTAATCATTTTTAGATAAAGTTTAATGATACTGTGTAAAAAACAATTTAAAACTTTACTAGACATTGACATTATGACGCTGGTTTTGGATTAATTGAATCCAATCTTGTTATTGAGGTTCTGAGTGAAATAACACAGCAATTAAAACGGTAAAGTAGTTTAACGAATAAATGATAGCGCGCCAAAAAAAAAATAAAAAAAGTTAAGTCCCGTAAAAAATACGAAAAGTTTTAAGTTAAAAATTCGCATGTTTGCGTCTTGTACTAGTGCTTGTTCGTTTGTGTTGTTGTTGTTATGCGTGCATGTGTGTGAAAAACAAATCTCTCCGCTTATAAAAAACCTTGCACACTGCTGTTTATAAAGAAATTAATAACTCAATATTGGCTGATGTAGAAAAACAAGAAAAGCTACGGAAATAATAAATAACGAACGTTTATCGAAATAACACCACACGTATAAGTCACCATAAACTTATTTTTCAGCTACACTAAAGTAAAAAATATTTTTTAAGGCGTTTTTTTTTTTTTTTTTTTTTTTTAGGGATAAATATGTTTATTTAAGCGTGAGTAGTATAATCATGTCAAAAATCCGGTGTGCACGTTTAAATGGTCCATGAAGCAAGAGTTTAGTTATACACGTGTAAAATATTTTTGCAATGATGTAAAACGTCTATGAAAAATATTATGTAGTTTCATGATCTTCAAGAGAATTAAATTACTGAGGGACATAATTATATATTGTTACAATGTCTACGAGAAACACGCCTTGAGTCAGTTAAACGAAGTAATATTATTTATAAAAATCTTGGTAAAAAATGTTTCATATCAAACGAGAAAAAAAAAAATCAACAGAATTACCTTGGATTGTATTATTATAATACGATTAAAAACAACAAAAAAGAAACCAATTATTCAACTAAAAAGAAAAATAGAAAACAAACAAAAACCAGGTGTATTTATTAAAATATTTCGAAATTAAAATTAATCAGAATTTTAAAAACGAATATTAAAAATAGCCGATGATATTATTACGATTACTACACTTCGTAACGTATTAGGAATTTACAAATGAATTTCAACATAGGATAATAGTTAAAAAGAAATCGTTAAAATTTCTCCTCGAGAAAAAATGCACCATTCACTTCGTAGCTGCGCCGGGCTATTTATATTATTTGCAATTTTGTAAATGTAGCTAACGTCTTTGAAGTTGAAAAAGTTAACACTATTTACGACACTTCGTTATTATGTTACACGAATAAAACATCTTCCACAAATAGAAAATGCACAATTGAATATGAGTAACTTTTACGTTTACTACGAATTAAATTCTCAGATCACGCTATTATGCTATATCGATTTCGATCTACAGTTGGATGTAGGCACCCCTAGTGCGATATAAGTTGGCCCCTAATCTCTCGCGCGAACCGGGCAAATTGCAAGATGTTCTTTATACCTGCTACCACCAGGTAATTTTCGTGACAATTGCTACATGTAACGCTCTAGTATAGAACTGCACTTGGAAGGTGATTGTAAATGCTTGATTTATCGATATAAAAAAGCAGTCCCATGCGCATCTGCCTGTGCGCATATATGTAGACAACAGTAAGAGATAACGACAATTTTACTATAAACAACGTTTATACCTCGACGATTAAAATATTTTCTAAGAATTAAGAAAGTACCATGACACATATACATATCGTTTAGTACGTAAAATCGATCCTTTTTTTTAAAAATAATATCAAAAATTTAGCAATACAGGTCAAAATTCAAATAGAAGTGTAGCAGCAGTACGTAACAAAAATATTCGGACGGAACGATGAGTCACACTGCGTAGGGTGTTTCCTGGAAATTTACAACTATAATATTTGTCAACTAGGCTAATCAACTATTGACCAGCAGGAATGATTTTTCCTTGTTTTCTTTTTTTCGTGTCATTGATGCAACTTCTTTTACATAAAAATTATCCCGTCAAAGTCGGAGATAAAGTATATATACTTATTGATAGCAATTTTGGAGCAATATTCAAATGATTAATCATATCAAAAAAATTGCCAATTTCCAGTCACGCAAGCTGAATCGAATGTACCCCGACTTCAAGTGTAAGTTTACAGCGTTGGTAATCGAACGTCAATTTGACTACAGCGCGTGTAAAGAAATTTTCCATTTTTCAAAACTTTTATTTAAGAAAAACAACAATATACAATTAAATTTCTCAGCGCCAATTTATAACCCCCCACCCATTGTGTTGGCATATTAAATTTCACTTGAATTTTTTAGTATTTTCATTTGGGCTTTACATATTTCGAGCGGTTAAATCGGTAAACAAATTATTTTTCCAGATAATGAACAAATAAAGAAGAAAAAAAATATCAAAATCACTGTTAAACAATAGTTTTAATAGAAAATTTCCCGTTGTAAATTGCCTTTATATTTCAATAACGTGTGAACATTTTTATCATTTTAGGCTCTATTATAATAAATATCGCATGATTCATGTGTAATATTTTTTCAGAATATTTCTCTTTTCGTAATAAGATTAATTTTATCGCCGTAATGAAAATTTTTTATTAAATTGACAATTGATGGCGCTGTAATCGTACAGTTGAAATCTCTTTCCGTTCCATTACCAATGCTGTAAACTTATACTCAAAATCGGGGGGTTACACATTCGGTTAAGCGTCACGCAACAGATATTACACACGATTCAGGTTGGAAAATTTTGATAGATTCGACAAAGAAGCGGATGACGGTCAACGTTTATTTGGGATAAACGATTTCTAATAAGAAATATTAGTGAAAAACAAAGATACTCTGTTCCAAAAAAAAAAAAAAAAAAAATTACCAGAAAGCTTCGTAAACAATTTCAGATAAAAGCAAGTCCACAAAATAGGTCGTGTCACTTAAAGGCACACGCTTTTCAAGAAAAAACGTCCAGAAAAAAAAAAACTGTATCCGCGTAAATCATGTGATCCGTTAAAAAACTATTATTCTCTGATGCCGAATGAAATGTTGGAATCCGTAATTTCCTCGGATGAATGTTTCTAGAAGCGATCGATTGTCGAAAGATTTGGCACAAACCAAAAACTGAATAATATTATTGAGTAAAAATTAGCCAGTAGTGCTGGAGCATTCGGCTTCCGTCACAAAAGTCTTGAGTTCGATCCCGGGCGACGACAGATATTACAAAATAAATAATTAAATTAAAATCACGTGGAAGGCAATGGCGAAAATGCATACCGCCATAGGCGCACCACTAGTTGGTGTATAGACTAGGCAAACATAAATAGCACTGTGCATTTTTATGTCCGATAAATCAAACACACTTACAAAGTGTCAGTCTTGCGTGTGTACACTCACGTTGCATAATTGCGTATAAAAAAATTTCCTAGAACATTACGGTCTGTGTAGCTCGAATGTACGAATAGGTAGTCGCCGACGCCCAGAAGCTGAGTATGATGACGATGATGAAGAGTAAAAATAATTTAAACTATTTCAGGGATGCATGGCGGTGAATAGGTTTTATTAAGCGAAATACGAATACGGCGCAAATGTCGACATATAAAAACATAATTTAACCGAAAATTATTTATTACAGGTGTTAAGAACATTTGTGGCTTTTCTACAATTTTGCCCTAAAGTGCTCACAACTCCAGCCCAAAAGTTCTGACCACAATTCAATTGAACCGCTTCGGGATCCGCAAAAGAAAACATTTCTAACACAAAACGAACTGAAACGGATAATTAAGATGTAAAATGATATAAAATATCAGTTCCAAACCAGTACAATCAATGGCTAGAAGATGAATAAAAAATTAACAGTTTTTTCTCTTTTATTCGCGTGTTCAAATAGCATACGAAGCAAGCTCACTTTTTAACCGACTTCAAAAAAGGAGGAGGTATTCAATTCGACTGTATTTTTTTTTTTTTTTTTTTTTTTTTTATGTGTGTTACCACAGAACTTTCTTCTAGATGAACCGATTTTGATGATTCTTCTTTTATTTGAAAGGTGGTGTTTGTCAAGTGGTCCCATTTAAATTTGATCAAGATCTGACCGGTAGTTTTTGAGTTATCCTTAATAATAATGCGGGAGATTGAAGCTTTTTGGATGCTTTTTCATTCATGATTGTTTTCACCGTCGGATTAGCTTTATTGACTTAAAATACTATAAATTTGCCAAATTAACATGGAAATGTAGCTTTTGGTGTTTTCACACCGTCGTGGAAATATCTGTTCTTATTAAAATGTTTTAATTTAATTGAATAAAAGTGCACTAAAAATTGTAAAAAATAAAATGCTTTTTTACAAAAAATAAATACCGATACTTGAAGATTTATTATAAAAATTTAAAAATGCACTAAAAAGTAAAAAATAATTACTCCCGATTAGAAAATATATATATCAGAGTAATATAACACACTTAAGTGGTGATATCTCGTAATTCTTATACAACATTAATTTTTTGGAGTTGGCATCAAATTCATATTAAAAGAATAATTAAAAACTGCATTAAATGTTGATTAAATTGTTCCTAACATGAATTTAATTCCAACTCTAATTAAGGTTTTAATGTTGTATAAGAATTACGATATCACCACTTAAGTGTGTTATATCACTCTGATATATATGTATATTTTCTAATCGGGAGTAATTATTTTTTACTTTTTAGTGCATCTTTAAATTTTTATAATAAACCTTCAAGTATCGGCATATATTTTTTGTAAAAAAGCATTTTTATTTATTTTATTATTTTTATTAAAAAATTTTTTATAATTACATGATAACGTGAATTTTCCTGGGTTAAAAAAAAAAAAAATGTTTGTTTTTATTTATTTTTTAGTCGTCGATAAATACACGCTCTTTAAAGAAAAATCTGTTTGTTGTTGTTCGCATCCAGATATTCATGTAACTTACGGTGTTAAAAAAATATTGCATCTTATACGTTCGGGCAAAGACTTATTTTTGAGAAAATTCTATTAACGTTTATTATTGATTACCTTTTTTTTTTTTTAAACTGGGGGGTTATTAAAAAGTAATACTTTCATCTATATTGTGGTGAAAAATAGTACACATAGCAAACAAAGATATCTTTATTTCGCGATGAAATTTATTTACGATTTACACCGGATGATTTTAAATAGCGCGCCAATTAAAATGCACAAGTCAATTTTTTGCAGCGGGTTATGTAACGATGTGTTTTGGCTTACGTTAGTTTCATCTTGTAAAATGCAAGAATACTACGTGTGTTATCTGAATAGTGCAATTTGTGGGAAAATGTAGTTTTCATACGATATAGACGTATTTCATTTCGGTTTTTAACTGTTCACGAAACTCATTAGTATAGATTGCCCGATTGTTCAAATCCCGGCATCTCTCCGGGTACTACTTTAAATTAATGAACCGACACGTTTAAAGTCGTTGTACTACATATTCATGGTGAAAAAACCGTGTTGGTACAATAACAATACGCTAACTCGTTATTTGAAAGTTATTTTTTAATGAAAATTTACATATATACATATATACATATATATATATATTTTTTATACATTCCCTTCGGGATACTGTAAAAAAGAGGGGTCAATTATTTTTGCTTCTTGTTTAGTTCATATAATATAGGAATCCCGGCGGTCACTTATTTTCTAGAAAATTTACAATCTCGACCTTAACTCTTTCAAGCATATTGGTACTAAATTTGTATCAGATTTTTAACTACAATAGCTGCATGGTGGTAAAATTTGTGTACCATCTATATATTTTCTCCTACAAACAACATAGAGAGGTATAATATTTACGCCAACTATGCTACAACAGACTTCCTTTCACACAATGAAGTGTTGAGAAACAATTGAAAATTACATATCAATTTTTTGTTAAGATTATTATTAAAATATGACATAATCGTAAACTCAAAAAAGAAAAAAAACCAGATATTGCGCATAACGGGTCAATATTTTACACTTCAGTGTTTGTTAACACATCCGCTATTTGGTAAGATTAATAATAGTGTCTTGTCCCGTATTCAGCGGTGATCTAAATTATCAAAAAGCAAAATTTATAATGGCCGAAAACAACTTTACAAGAATTAGCGACTCCAGTCGTGCAGTTAGTCAGGCGCGCTATTGGAATTACACACCTGTATAATCCCGTGAGTCATAATGAACGATTGTGTATAGCTAAAAGTATAGAATTCTTTAACAAAGTGTTTGTTAAAATATAAAAACTTATTATTTTATTGTGACAAATCTCCTAAAAAGTACATAACAAATTTAAATTTATAAATGATATACTAACTTACAAACGTTTTCTCAGCTAATTTCTAAGTTGGTACACAATCGTTTATAAATTTAAATTTGTTTGTTATACTCGAATTTATTACAATTTAATATATTTCTAATTTTAATACATTCAGAAACATCAGTTCATGTTAAATATGAAAACCAAACGAATTCGAATTCTGACGGAACGAACCACTTGTGATATTACGTTT
Source organism: Icerya purchasi (assembly GCA_039619475.1). Taxonomy (NCBI): domain Eukaryota; kingdom Metazoa; phylum Arthropoda; class Insecta; order Hemiptera; family Monophlebidae; genus Icerya; species Icerya purchasi. Next base: position 547,442,326 of record CM077115.1, read on the forward strand.
TTAACGGATATTTATTGCTTTAGAAATAACGAGTAATTTTTCGAAATGAAAATTTGTATTTTCGCAATTGTTTTCTACCGCTTATTATTCACTCAATATACATATCTCCAACCTTTTGTCGATTCGCACTGTTTCTGACAAACGCATGTGTGCTATTCGCCCGGTTCAACTTAGTTTTTATCACCATACTTTTTTTTTTTTTTTTTTTCATTTAAAAATAAAACTGAACGTCAGTCAAAACGCAAAAAAAAAAAATTTGTATTACCGTATTTATTTTATTTTTAAGTAGCGAATGCGAAAGATATTTATAGAATAAATGTTTTCATGTTGTATGTTTGCAATGTAATGCGTAATACCGCAGTGGCTGACTAACGATGGGATAGGGTACCACCCCGACACACAAAAAAAAAAAAAAAAAAACAAACTAAAACCTCGATGAAAAAATTTATCACAACAGAGGGAAACTTAATTTATACTCCATATAAAAAAGTTTTGTACAAATGCTTACGGATTTAATTCTAATATTAAATACTGTTTTTTCTAGTAAAACTATTAAAGTCACGTTTTTATTCTGTTTTAAATACAACTGTCATCAACTTTTGTCTTTTTTTAATTTTAATTTTTAATTTGCGCAATGTAAATGAAAATATAGTTCGGTGAGAATATATATGTATACTCTTTTTTACTTGATCACGGGCAAAGAATTCAGATCGGATTACTAAAATAAAAAAAAGAGAAGTAAAGTCTAATGAAAATACTTATCGTTCTATTCTTTCCAGTAATTTACTATTCAAATTCTAAACTACAATTTTATAATTTTTTCTTATTTTTTTCACCTAGAAATAAAATTTAAAATTGTAATAATCATGTATTTAGTGTCGTTTTTTGTGTTTTTTTTTTGTTTCAAAAACAATAAATAAATAAAGTATTTTTAAATTTCTAAAGAGATGGTCGTCGCTATTTGATTTTCTTTATGAAACAAGGGGTATTTCTCAAGTCTACTGCCCATCGTATAAGATATTACGTAATTATATAACGTTTTCCTCCCTAAAATGTTTCTGCGGAGGATCCGCCCCTGAATATCGATTTGTACATCGTTATTCTATTGTTAGTGAAATTTCATTCGTTGAAAATTTTTAAGCGGGCACTATCACAGCCCATAGCGCAAGCCGTACATGATAATTTAAAAACACGAATTTCGCGATACCGAAAAAAATATGTATAATGGCGGGAAATCAACGTTTTTAATAAATTAAGCGACTTTCCTTTCAAAGTGATTGTGCATTCGAGTCGAAATTAAACCTTAAAATTAGTTTACGCGACAATTAAACAACGAGCAAAGTTAGACGGGCTTTTTTTTTTTTCTAAATACTTCAGACTTTTTTGACTTACACACACTTAATTTACTTCCGTGTTATTTTAGTAGCTACCGGCAGGCCCGTGCCCAGAATTTTGAAAAATTGTCTTTGCATAATTATTTTCTAATACATTTTTCACTAATATTCGTACTATTAATAATTTCCATCATTTTGATTTATATACATATTAATAATTTACATAAATGAATTACCCCCCCCCCCGTATATGAACATTAATAAAAATTACATTATTGATTATACGCGTAATAAAAATTTTTTTTCCATAAAATATTAACGAAGTACCTAAAAATATGGAACATATTTTTTCTTTTAAAAGTAGGTAAGAACACCCTAAAAAATCATCAATATTTATTTTAAATTGGTGATTTTTTTCCGTTGTTTTTTTTTTTTTTTGTATTTATAACTATTTCAGTTCTCATGGGGGGGGGGTTAACCACCAAAACCCCTCCCGTTGCGTACTTTGGGGTGGAGGTCACCCGAAAAAAAAACCATTTTTTTGGAGATTTCGATTAAAAAAAAAATGAGCAACTGCTCTAACAGCGGTACAATTTAAGAGGCGGTGTTGTATTTATTATACTTACACTGTAATGGAATTGTTTTTTAAAGTAATGATACCGCTTGTTACACAAGCGAAATACTTCAATTATATTTTATTTACAAAAAATAATCGAGTCGTTTATTTATTTATATTTTTTAATCGCTTTATAGCCAAGGTAAAAATAGTTCAATGCGAACAATTTTTTTACTTTTCTTACAATAATAAACAAATAAAGGTTTTTTATTTTTCACCATACGCAGACGATCCTCGTTTTTTCGCAATAAACTTGAAATTCACGGCGCAGCACACTGCTGGAAAGATTTTTGCTCATCATATTTGATTCATTTTTCCTGCTATCATCATCAGCTTTTCGATTTAACATTACGGATTTCGGAAGTTAGTGTACACAATAATATTCGGCTGATTTAAAGTAGATTTTTATTGCAAAAAAGGAAAAACAAAACGAAAATCACAAACGTAATTTAGATTTTCTTAGTGTTTGCAGTTTGTCTGATAAAGCTGGTTATATCCCCAAAAAAAAAAAAAAAAAGCAGCGGTACTGGGTTTTAAAAAATAATTTTATCTTTTAATATTCTTGTTTCTTCGCTCAGTTTTTTTTCCCCACCCGGCTCGAAGAAGTGGTTCGAGTACGCCACTGGTAGAACTACCACCATTTAATTACAAGACCGGACTTGGTATTAAAAATTTCGCATCTACTTATAACATCTGAACGTAAAAGTGTGCACTGCGTATCTTCCGATTTGGAAACAGTTGAGCAACATTTTCGTTCGCAATCAATTCCATCAGAACACGTGCATCTTCGTCGATAAATGCAAGTGCATGGAACCCTGCCCGAGCGACACCTAATAACGACTGGTCGCTCCAAGTGAGACCATCCATTGCACATCGATAAAATGTCGGTTAATAATAATGTGAAAAGTTAATTAAAATATTTACCGGTTACTTCATAGATGGGGCCGAGGATGGCAGCAGCTGCACGCAACGTTGACGGCTGGTCGTACGAGGGGAGGTGGAGGGCTGACGGGCGAGGTGAGGATCGCGGTCGGCCGACAAATCGCGAACAAGCAGACAGAAAGGCAAACGCGAGTAAACGCGACAGAGAACAAACACAAAACAGTCGCCGACGCCGCTGAGTGAGCGCTGGCACAGGAGAACGGCTCCGTTGTGAAACTGACGGACGATCAAGCGAGCGCCGCGAGTGGGACAGATACGCTGACACAGTCGCTCGCATCGACCGGATAACGCGTCACAGCAGCAGCAGCAGCAGCAACATGACTCGCTCGTCCGCACGTTTACACGGCACCGCTACTGTTGCCAGTGCCAGCGACGCGCGCGTATTCATCATAAGTAATGGCAATCGCACGTTCGCTTACATTGAATGATGACTGAAATGCTTCTACTGACTGAGATTTGCGACCCGGGCGCGGGCGTGCGGTGGGGGGTTCACGGAATTTCTGTCGACAGACGGTTGTTTTGGCTGGTTTTTACGTTGCGCAGCTCGATGGGCTCCGAGTGAAACGGAAAGTTGCTGCTACACGACGGAAGATAATACAAAACCGGTATATCGTATGTGTGTCTGCGCATTCGCTCCGGCCACTAGCCGTTATAGCGAAATTAGTGATAAGGTTCGACTTGGAGGTTCAGATTTACTTCGTCCTGACACGCGGACCTACTTACCTAGTGGCCCTCGAAACCGGGGTATGTCCTCAGGTTATCTGTACCGCTTCCTCTTTCTAATTTTGAACTTACACATTTGTTTTTCTTTTCTTCCGGCTGACCGAGATTGACGAAGTGGCTCATCTCCAGGGGCGGATGACATTTCGGGGAGGGAAACTACATACATATATAATTACGTAATATCTTATACGGTAGTGTATCACAGAGTAGATTTGAGAAATACAAATCAAATTTAAAAATTTAAAAATTGTACACATGTTTATTTTATTTATTTATTTACTTAATTTTTAGGTGAAAAAAATAAGAAAAAAGTTATAAAATTGTAGCTAAAATGATAATTTTCGAATTTGAATATTACTGGAAAGAATAGAACGTATTTGTAGTATTTGATTTAGGGTGGGGGTCTAGGGGGGCTGCAGCCCCGGGACCCGCCTTTTAAAGGAGCCCCCAAGAGACACCCACTTCCGACATGTAATAAATAATTAATCTATCATTTGTCATATATGTACATAAATTTTTTTAAAAATAAATATAATTAACTTACAGCGGGTCTAGGGGGGCTGCAACCCTAGGCCCCGCCTTATAAAAGGGCCCCCAAAAGACACCCACTTCCGACATGTAATAAATAATTAATCTATCATTTGTCATATATGTACATAAATTTTTTTTTAAATAAATATAATTAACTTTACAGCGGGTTTAGGGGGGCTGCGGTCCCGGGCCCCGCCTTATAAAGGGGCCCCCGAGAGACACCCACTTCTGACATGTAATGAAAAAAATGAATCTATCATTTGTCATTAAACATCAACTTTTTTTTAAAAATATAATTAACTTTACAGGAGCAAGTGCATTTTTTGATACATTTATTTCTTAATAATTTCGTATCCCCATTTTTATTTCCTTCTAGAGAACGGAAACTTCGTAATAGTTAAAAATCACGAGTTTCGTAAAAACGTACCAGAAATTTGTTTTAAGCTAGTCGCGGAATCTACGCTTCTAGGAAATGTCTGTATGAATGTGTATGCGTGCGTACACGCGCAACACACGCACGCGCGCTATCCTCTTAATCAAATTCTTGGTTAAAATTTGCCGAAAGATTCATTGCTTAAAATTATATACATACGCTTATGTATATATCTTTTTTTTGGCATCGAAAATTCTACCCCGTGGTTTGTATATTTAGTTTACATCAATAATTATATGTTAATTCGTGAATTCAAAATAATATAATTAAATTGAATTTAAAAAAATTTAGTTATTCTGTTAAATTGATAATTTTGTCACTTCCGAAAAGAGGGCCCCTAATATTTCCGTAGCCCTGGGCCTATCATAGACTTCATTAGATTTAACTTTACTTTTTTATTTTAGTAATCCGATTTGAATTCTTTGTCCGTGAGCAAGGAAAAAAAATATGTATGTACATATACATATATTCTCATTGACCTACATTTATTTTTTCATTTAAATTGCGTAAAACAGAATAAAAACGACAAAAGTTGCATTTAAAACAGAATAAAAACGTAATTTTAATAGTTTTACCAGAAAACGGTATTTAATATTATAATTAAATCCGTCGGCAAAACATTCGTACAAAACTTTTATATAGTATAAATTAAGTTTCTCTGTTGTAACAGATTTTTTCACCGAAGGTTTTTCGATGTTTTTTTTTTTTTTTTTTTTTTTCGGTGGGGGTACCCTATCCCACCATTGATCCGCCACTGGCTCATCATAATGTCGAACCGAATTTCTGTAAATTTTTCTCGAAGCCATTGCGGGAAACCTGTTGTTGTGATATTGAAATAAATACGCCCCCAAATAAATTTTTTATATCGATTGAAACTCCTTAGAAAGACGGGTCACCGTCAGGCACGAGGTTGTCTCATAGATGGGGAATTTTTATTAATTTATTACATATACCTTCTAAAGTAGAAGATAAAAAAGTGATATAATAAAATACACGGAATCACCGGGAAAAAAAAAGTATCTCTCGCTTTTTGCATAGGATTAAAAGTATTTTTTTTTTTTTTTTTTCTTGGGGCGCGTCAACTTAGGACATTTACCCAACACAAAGGACTAACAAATAATGAAACGTAGGGACTTGAAAGTTAAATCAGGAAGCGATTAGAAACAGAAGAAATAAAGATAGCCAATAATATAGGAAGAACAGAAAGAGAAGGAAGAGCAAGAATGTAGTGGGCACAGCAAGGGGTCGGAAGGCCAAGGCCAAGCAAACTAGAATAAAGGATTGCGCGTTCTGAGGAAATACAGGAGCATTCGAATAATAGAAGGTGACTTGCATCACTGGTCAAATTTAAGATAGGAGGATGATAGAGGCATAAAGGAGACTGAACAATATGAAAGCAGACTGTGATTAAAGCGGAGGCGAATTATGGAAGAAATAACAGAACGGCTGATGCAAGCGAACATGATGTGTACGATGGTTTTGTCGAAAGTCGCCAAATTGCATTTTTTATTTTATAAAATCTTTTTATATTAAACATAGAGTGTTAAAATTTCAGTTAGATCGTAGAGTGGAAAGCATGAGATATTCCTGCATACATGGTTGGTTTCCAAGGTCCCCCCCAGCATATTCTTCTTTATAGTGCCATACTTAATTCCTGAGCGTCAGCGACTACCTATTCGTACATCTGATAAGTATTAGTGTTCATAGCGATTGTTATATGCAGTACGCAGGTGTAGACGCGCAAGACTTCATTCGGAACACTGATTAGTAATCGTTTGATTTATATCGGCATATACAAGTGCAGTCCCGTGTGTGTCTGTACTGACCTAGCGCGCTTATGATGATATATGTTTGTTTGCCATTGCCTTCCACTTGATTATTAGCGACTATTTATTTAATTCTTGTAATAAGTTTTGTCGTCGCTCAGGATCGAACCCGTGACTTCTGTAACGCATGTCAAGCGTTCTAGCAACTAGGCTATCGCGACGACGTCTTTTGCAAATGAGAAAGCGGGCACAAAATTTTTTCAAAAACTACATTTTTCTGGTTACTCTTTTTTTTATATTTAAATTTTGCATAATTGTGTAAAAACATCATTTAGAGTTGTTTAGTAACACAATAACAGCTCAGTTAGATTTATATTAATTTTCTTTTTTTCTTTTTATACGGTGAATTTGTTGAGTCGATTTAAAATCTGGTAATTTTCTTTTTTTTTTTTTGTATTTATAACGCGACTGCATTTTTAAATTATGATAAAAAAAAAAAAATGTCCTAATAATTATATCCTAACATATTTTTCTTGTTTTTTTTTTTTTTTTTAACTCCTCTTCCAATGGGATCTTTACCCAGAAACAATTAGAAAGAGAAGGGATCGCGATTAATAGTGGGGGTAATATGTGGAGAAGGAAGGGACATAATATAAGATTCGCAATACAGAGTAGGAAGACTAAGACACTGCAACGCTGAAGAGACAGATCGGCATTTAATAAACACATGATCAGTATCGCAAACACGTTCTTCGTTTGAATCAAGGCGACAGTATGGAGACGAAACTAACGGCTAACAACATAGTTCAATAACCTAGAAATATTTCTATTGAATTATTGATAATCTAATATATTAACGAAGAGACCGGATCGCAAAAGATTTCTTTTACCTACACAAATGAAAATAATGATCATTCTCTACTGTGAAACTAAACAAAAATAAATCTACGCAGATTTGACGTAAATAAATTACAAACACAGCGAAACATACGAAACAAACAATAAGATCGAGCGGTTTTTTAGCCGCAACGGTTATCTAGCCGCTTTGTAAAATAGCGTGAGCGCACGAGCGGATAAATAACCGCTTTCTGGCAACATGTCTCTTTAGTTTCAAGCAGTGTGAATTATGAAGTTTGATAGGAAAGTAGCGTTATTAATTCGTCTCCGAAAAAATAGAAGAAAAAAAAAAAAAGAAATATGGTGGTCAGTCAAAGACTATTTTTCATAAATTATAAAATAACTCCCGCGATCACGAATTGTCTTCGAAATGCGTCGGGTATGTAATAAAAATTAAATAATCGTTTTATCGGTGTGTTTAATTTACTTAATATAATATAATAAATATAAATAATGAGTATATTAAATAGATATATTGAATTTTACATTAGCTTTTGTCTTTATAAAAATTATAACTTTAATGCTACATTTCGTGACCATGAAGACTTTGAAACGCGTCGGTGATTCTAATAAATTAATATATATATATCGTTTCATAATAAAGTGATTTATACAATATAATATATTCAAGAAATTAGAAACAATGAGTAATCTAATTAATGATAAAACTATCTCAACTGTAATATATCGTTATAGCGGAAGTATCGTTAAAGGCACTATCTGCAGTGGAGTGATTTAATGCTTGAAAGTTACCTGAAGTATGCTCTGATGGCATCGTCTGGGTCACCACCACTAATGTGGCAAATGCTGGTTTGGGTTAGTTGGAAAATTCGAGTATGCATCGACGTTGACATTTGCTGTGGAAAATAAGTAAGAACACTGGAACCGATTGGCTGATAAAACCAGTAGAATCAGCTGGTTGAGGAATAATTTGTTGTTGTAAAATTTGCAGGAAAGCAATTTTCGTTACAAAAAATTTCTGTTGCGAAGTTATTTTTTGAAATAATGGTCACTATGATAATAGGAAAGACTTATCTTCATCAATTTATTCTGTTTCGTCACCTTTTAAAATTTCGAGAAACGCGCCTCTTCGTACGCAGTTGTTTTTTGTTTTTTTTTGGCTTTTTCTCATTAGTACGGTTCCTCCTTTTAGGTAATCGTGTACGTGTCTCAAGAGTTTTCTCCCGTTCCTGTACTCTTCTCGTCTGTATCGTCATTATTTCAAGGTGGAATATAGCTCCCACTTGTTTGTCTCTTTTGTAACGTTGGCACCAAGAATAATAACTGATCGAAAGATTATAATTTTTACCAAAAATCGCAGTTACTAACTGTTATAATTATGTTAATTTTATTCACTATATTCGGTAAACATTAATTATTTATGAATAAACACAAATTAACAACGTCTAAGATGAACGTTTAAAAATTACATAAAACACATTTAAATCTTCTCGTCCGACCGGGGTTTCGTCTATTTTATCATCAGACATCATTCGTGGACTAAAATTTGTTTTCATACATTGATACAATTCCTTAACATTCGCATACTTTCTATTCTATCCTGTACCTCCGTAATTCCCCAAATGGCTAACAATCAATTCAGATGTAGAGAGGACTGATTATTTTCACAAAGCGATGCGGTCCTGTCCTCCTACAATATTGATCAATCACAACACCGTTTTCCAGCAAAACACGGGAGGAATGGTGAAAATTTTGATACATTCGAAATAACGCAAAATGTTTTTTGCTCTTTATTCAATATGCGTTAGCAAGTTGTATTTATCGTCTCCCTCGTTCATACACGATTAATGTTTTTTCGTCTCAATTACCATTCAAGATGTATACACACCCCTGTAGACTCGCTGCTTACTCATACTAACATTTCCGGAAATCATTAACGACAAATTGGGGAATAGCCGTAGACTCTCAATCTCTTGACATACGAGTTTTGAAAACTACAGCTATATTTGAACATTGTGAAAAATTGTTTTTTCATTCAAGGCACTAGTCAGTGCATTGCGGTAATCACGCATATAATTATACACATCTCTCTCAGGTGCCGATATTTAATTTAATACCTGCGATATTTCTTTCGGCTTATTGTTTTTCATTACATCCGCGGTAGAAAATCATCGATTACGCACATACGAGTAGGAAACATTTCAAGCTATCCCAATGTTATCTACAAGTGTATACATCAGTGAATTTTATTTCTTGTCTTTTACATTTTCCTTTTTTTTTTTAATTTTATCTTTTTCAAATAAAATCGTACGACTTTCTCCTCTGTATGTACTCGCACGCATATACAAGTATGAATCTAACAATGTTTCATTATTTCAAAGAGTAATTTTTGTAGCATGTCCTGATTATACGACTTAATTTTTAATCACATCGCTTGACACAACAATAAAATGTATTGATTTTACATCAGAAGGAAGGACGACAGTAAACCACGACGAGACTGAAAAAAAAACAAAAAACGTACAAGCCTTAACACTTGGAATACAAATTTTGAAGGAAATTTTGCAAACTTTTTTCGTTCTTACATTTTTTTGTTTTGTACATTTTTAGTTTCTCGACTGCGTATGAATATTTCGAAATATACGTAGGCGTCTCTGAATAGTGTTTATCATTTTATAGACCGAGTCCTGCAAAAAACTTATCCGAACTTTACGATGCCTGAAAACATACGAAAGAGGTAATAAAAAACAAACTCTGAATTGCGGCGACAGGTACAGATCCGGTTATAGAATGGAAGATGAAGTGTACAAGTTAATTTAAGATGGTAAAGTGTTCATAGGATAATTGACAAACGTTTTGGCTTGACGAAAGATTTGTACGTAAAAACTAACAAATACATATTTTTCAAAAAAAAAAAAAAAAAAAAAAAAAAAAACGAGCATTTTTTTTTTTTTAGTAAGCCTTTGCAGCAATGCCGATCGAAAATAACCATTGACAATTTTTTTTTTGAATATAATAAGTTTTATATCGTTTTTAAAAATTAGAAATCTAAAACCGAAGAAATAAGATGAATAAATGTTAATTTGTATGTTTTTACATACCATGTGTACATTAAAGCGATTGAAAAAGAATATTATTAACACCTTCTCAGCTTAGATATTGATGCATACCGTTACTATGCTTTTTGGATGTGTAGACACTATCGTATATTTTACTGATGTTGTTTTATTATTATTTTTTTTCGAGAATCGCAGTTTTTTTGTTTTTTTTTTTTTTGTAGTTTCGAAAAATAGAAGCTATAATAATTTTTATAAGAAACTCGTTGATTTCCTCCGGTTACGCAATTCCAATATTTTTCTATTATTTAAATTATTGCGTTATTATTTATCACGTATAATAATATAACATCGTGACCATTATTGAGTATTCTGATATAATTTTAATTCCGAATTATTCGAGTATATTATTATTGATTATCTCATTCCACATCAGTGTAAAATTTCATTAGCATCCCTCCCTCTTATTACTTGACAATGGTATTTTATCTTATACCTTATTATTATAACAAATTACTGCGCAAAGTATAATTTGAAGGAGCAACAAAGTTCAATTTTCATATTTGTATGTACATATTAGCCTCATAGTATTAATCCCATTTTATAATTTTGAAGCAAGGGATCCGTTCACTTCATTCTATATCATTTCGGATAACTGACAATTATAGTACTAATGCCAGTTTCGTTTTAGAAGAAGTACAGACCGATGCTTACGACAGACCAAAATCAGTTAATGCGCTGGTGTATCGCGGTTAGATTGGAATCTCAGATCTGACAATTTAGCCTCGATAACGATGATTTTTTGCTGAAATGTAGTTAAATTTCCAAACAATCCAATCAGCCAACTCGCAGCTTTGCCCCCGGGACAGTTGGATTTTATAGACCAAAGACCCGAAACGCAAAATTCATCAAGTTGAAGCCATAGAAGGGCCTCAAGTTTTTGTGAACCGCGAGAAAATTACAGTCTCGTGTTTCTCTGTAAACTGTTACGCACAGCTGAAATTTTTTCGGTAGACTTTGTGTTACGGTGACATACGGAGTGTTGGCTGATTATTTATCAAAGCAGTTGACTCGAATTTGACCATCAAACGTGGAATAGTCGACGACTCGGCAGTTATGGTGAGAATAAAATTTAGCGTATTTCGAACGGAGTACTGATTTTGAAAATAAAATTTGATAATTTGCACACGTTACTCTACGCTATATATAACTGTCCACAGTGATTTTCTATACGCTACCGAATAATTCCCAATGAATTTGACACATGCTGCTTTAACGGCTGCTTTAACATGAATTTCGAGCGATCCTATTGAAAACCCCTATAATAAGTATAGTTTTTAGCATTATCTATGACAAGAGATTGGGAGTCTGTGTGAGTATTCAAGTATGATTTCGAATTAAAAAGTGGTGTAAACATGTGAAAGCAATGAAAAATAAAAATAATATATCATCCGCAGATTTCCCCCTTCGGGAACACATCACTTTGATATGATGGTGGATTTTGTGGAAATTATAAATGTCCATATGGTGCGCGACGATATTCTCTAGAGTATTTAAAATATTAATAATATATACTTTGATGATTGAAAAATATTGAAAATTTATTTTCCCCAATCTATCGTTGACGACTTCCGGAAATGTGTTAGTATGCAGTGACTAAACAGCGAGTCCACGGTTGCGCGTAATTGAGGCGAAAAAATTATCCAGTCTCTACATTCGAAGTGATTGTTAGCCGTTTGTGAAGCATATGAAGGTCATGATAGAATAGGAAATATTCGAACGTTAAGGAATTGTGTATATCAATGTAATATGCGAAAACTAATCACATAGTCTTTCGTAAGGTCTATCACGAATCCATCGTCGAAAGTGTGAAGGAGGGGGCTAAAGTTAATTTTTTTTTTGTCGCCGATAGCGTACTACAGCTAATTTTAAAGATATAGTGTAGGATTGTTTCGAATACGTATAGTGGAAGAGAAAAAAGGGGTGATACATTAATTGTGGTTGAAAAATAGTATACTTAAACTAATTTCGAATCATTGTGTTCGCATTTTGGAGACAAACCGTTTGAACGGCGAATAATGCGTGCGAATTGCTAATGTTGTGTTTTTGTAGGATCTTGCAATAGTGGTGATATAGAAAAATTATTTTAGGGTCGATAATTGGTACTGAGATAGTGTTCTCAGAATAAATTGAAATTCTTTTGCAGGATTTATTTGGAAAAAAATGATAATTATGATATTAATTCTAGGTGGCGGTATAGTATTCATTTTCAGAATTGATAACTTATTACTCGACACGTACGACTTGAGCAGGAACCGTGTGCAAGTTTTCATGATCCTACTGAAGTGGCAGTGTCGGAAAAATATCACATGAAGTAGGGTAAAACGAGTAGAGAGAAAGGAGTGAATTAATTTTTTGACATTGTAATATCTTGAATTAATTTTGAATACTTATCATCAGATTTTGGTGACATGCGGTATGAAAGGGAAAAGGGAGTGGAATATTAACTTTGCTAGTCATCATAATAATTCGCTGATGGAGTACAGTGCGCGCTTTCGTAGGTATAGCGGTTCTGATGAGTTTGACATGAACGGGGAAAATGAAAAACAATAAATGAATAAAATTAAATCGATATTTTATCGCTCGGTGATAGAAAATAATTACTGAATGTATTTCATGATATAATCATAAGGTTGGGAATCGTCGTGCATGTGAGCGAAGATACGTTTTTCACGGGTTAGAGCAAACTCGAAAAAAAATAAATAAACGAAAAAAAAAAAAACATTATTTGATAGGCAAAAAGGAGTGTATGAGAGGTTTGGTATTGTAGTAATATACTCGAAGTTGTTGTTAATATTACTCTGGAAATTCGGAAACGAATCACCGTGTAGGCAGGCAAGGATGGAGAAGGTTAGTATCCGGATTTCATGGAGAAAAAATAAACGTATATAAAGAAATGGTTAAAAAAGAATGAATGAAACGGTAGGAGTTGGGGTTAATTTTGATAGTGGTAAAATACACTTAGACTAATTGTATAACATTTATGCACAATCGGAATTTCGGAAACGGATTGCTGGAACAGTGCGGAGCAAAGAAAATTTCACTATAATTCTTGGAAAAATAGTAAGGATGATAACAATGATTACTTGTACAGGTATATGTGTGGTATTGGAGCTTCGGTGGCTTAGGACTCGTGAGTCGGGCGGGGACAAGGAAAAATATGATTTTTATGGAAATGGCCAGAAATTAGCGGTGTGTGATCAACGTCAAAAATGTGTACAAGTGCAGCAGTAGCACGTGACTGGTTGCTCGAGCGGGCAGTGATAAAAAATTGGTGATAGTTGTAGTGCACGACTGGAGATTTTGACGGTGACATGCGATCAATGTCAGCGGCTCGGCCACGCGCGTGCGTTTATACAACTGTTACGCTTTCACAGCGGTTGGGGCGATTAGCGTTTTTATTGTTAGAACCGAGGGAGGAAAAAATATACTTGGTCTAATTTTGAATTTTGAAATCCGGTGACTGGGGATATGTACTGCGTGAATAGCAAGGGTCGGTCGCTCTTCCCCGTGGCAGTCATTCGGCTTATCAGTAGGTACAACACTTAGGACTTTTGACTAAGGTGTATTATTTGGGCTCTTCCTTACTGTCATGCTAATTGCGATTTTGACCTCAACGCTTTCTGCTTGCCTATTCTTGGATCACTAACAATTACATTTGAAAAATAAGTTCCAGAAAACTCAATTGATGATCATGGCGATGAATATTTGAAACAGGAAAAAGGGAAAGTAAAAGCATATAACAACATGTATCGATATATTAAAAGTTGAAATATTAACAATAAATAAATCGATTGTAAAATTAAATATTTTCAAAAATTTTAAAAATGAAATCTAATAAAAGACTGCCATTCTATATAGAATAATGGATTATTGTTTTGTATTTGATAATTGATAATGGTATCATCTCTATTTATGCAATATAATTTCAGTTATGGTCTTTGTACATTGTTTTGCCCTATTCCTATACAGGAAGATATTAAAAAAGGTTATTGATTTCTTAACAGATTCTGACAAGGCTTCCTGCTGTTACATTTAGCTATATATATATATATATATATATATATATATATGTATACGAGTATATGCATGTATATATATATATGTGTGTGTGTGTGTGTGTGTCACAAAAAGGCGAAAGAAAAGTTATGTTAAAAAGTTCACAGCCAGTTCTTTAGAAACTTGATTTTTTTTTTAAATTTCTGCAGCTGGTTTTCCATGTTATGTCAAAACAGCATTAATCTTATTTAAATACTTTTTTGGTATGGAAATAAACCGTCCCTTTTTATACGTCTTAAAATCATCTTAATAAGTAAAATTGAAAAAGTTAATTTGTTAATTAATTCTCAGTTAATATCGTTGCTATCAATTTTATATGCATTATAATACATAAATACATTGACAAATAATAATTAAAGGAAAAATCAATTTTTAAAACCGTGAAATTTTATTAAAATATAATACATATCTTTAAAAACAATCACTGATATAATACTAACCGATTTTTTACAAGATGATCAGAAATCTCTGCTTTGTAAAATTGTGTACGCACAAACACACATGAAGTATTACTACCATTATCACCATTTGCAGTATTATTAATTAGTATTTCCCGACCAAGCCTACTTCAATAAAAATTTATTACCTAACCATACACCGCGAAGATTTTACTTACGTAAAGCTCAACAATTTAACGTTAAAAGAATTCGATAGATTTAATAATTAATGTGCAATCGAATTACCTATTATACACATAAATTTTCGCATATACATATGTATATATTTATTAACATACCGGTTACATAAAACAAAAAATTGACTAAAGTTGCCATGTCTGTTTATGATCTATGTAAAATAGTAATTTGTTTTGAAATGTATGGAGTTTATTCTTCTTTTTATATCTGGGATAAATTAATGTGTTAAACGACCAGTTGCCGCCCACTTGTATCTTTCTTGCCATATTGTAATTATCTTATTTTTAATGTTCTTCATTTTTTCTTGAAAACTTTTTTATTAAATGTTTTATCCATTTCTAATGATTTAGCTTTATTAGTCTGTTATAACTTTAAATTCTGGCCAAACAAACTTTATTTGTTCAGGCCAACAAAAAAAGAAAAAAAAAAAAAATTAAATTAATAAACATCTGGCAGTGGTCCAAGAAATATGAGATAGTTTTGAATACCAAAATAATGCCAATTAAAATTTTCTTTTGTTACAACAGTTTCTTCATTTTCCCTTATTTAGGGATAGAGTATGTGACCGATGTTACTAAAACTCATGCCCGAAGACACATGCAGAAGGACTTGAAAGTTATCCGAATAAACTCGCTGCAGGACTGCTACATACTGTTAGTGACAGGAGGCGGCTGAAACGTAAGAAACCTCATGATCTTGTTTAAGGTAAAGACTATCGGATAGGTACCATTGGGTACTTCTCCCTTCATGCTCAATATTTCCCTAGTTAAAAATATTACTAAATGGCCTAGATGGCCAGTTTGTAATACAATAAACCGCAAAAAAAAAAAAAACGACTTTATTTAAATTTTTTATGTAAGCCAAAAAACAATATATTCTTCAAAATTATTTGAATAAAGGGCTTGAATATAATGAAATATTTCTGAATTATGTTTATTAAAATTGAGGGTTTCGGTCTAATATAACTCCTGAATTTTATTTTACTTTTGATTTAATCGAAAATCGTTTATTTATTTATTTATTTATTAGTAAACAAAAAAACAACAAAAACAAGAAACCAAAATAATCCTTTTATCAGTGCTTTCGGCTGTTCATCGGGCCATGTGCAACTGGTGACTGAATTAGCTAAGGTGTAGGAGTTGGAGATTGCTCAGAAAGAAGAAGAGGTTGTCGATGTGAGTTATGCCCCTTGAGAGAGAATTTCGGAAATAGAGGAGGAAGACTGAGAGTGAATCTTTGGAGTTCAAATGCAGAACACGATATTAGGATGCGACAGATGTTAAGAGGACGGAGCACAGGAAGGACAAGTGAGAGCTTCGAGCGGTTACATTATGTGACGATGAATAAAAACGGAATGGGAGATTTTGAGTCGAGTTAGGATGATGTTTTTCGTTTTGGATTGAAATGGCTTCTAAAATTTTATTTCAGCGGGATATTTGCTTAGGTTGTTAACTAGGATAACTCTGACGAAATAATATTAGATCGAAGCATTTACTATAGATATGATTTAAAATTTCTTCATTATATCCGTACATTGTTTAATGATTTTATTTGAGACGGGGTCGGTGCAGCAATTTTTTTAATAATGAAATTAACTGCTGTTTTGTTAAGTTTCGGGTTTTTTTCACAAGTTAATATATATGTAGATTTTACTACTCTACTGCCGAGGTGGTTTATTTATAATTTTACCTTCAATATTTAGCGCGGGAATTGAAGTAATATTCATATTTTTGTTCAGGCATATTTCGTAAGGTTTTCCGACATAAAGTAATTTTCTACGAAACCTTTTCAGGATCGAATTTTGTGTTTTTTACAATTTAATTTTTATATTTTTGTGCGCTTGTTAAGCCCTCATGATAGACGAAAAATTTTTTGTGTTTTTAAGTCTTGCATTTTATATGTCATACAATTTTTTTTAAAAAAAATATTTATTTATTCAACCAGAAACCTGCATTTGGAAACAATTGGGAAAAAAAGAGAATCAATTACATCTTAATACGATTAGATATCGTTAATAGGAAGGAACAAATTGTGGGAATAACATACGGAGAAGGAAAAGACGGAATACAAGAGGCACAATAATACGAAGTAGGGAAGATCAAGTCTTGGCAAATTGGAATACAGAGTGGAACGTTTAACAGAAATAGAGAAACATTCGAAGAATATTTGATCAGACAAACACGCGTTTCATTTCAGCAGAATGGAAAATATGTGGTGGGGGGCTAATGAAATACGAAAACGGGGGGAAGGTAGTAGAAAAAAGTTAAAGCGCAGAAAAATAATGAAGACAACGGCAGAACGACGATGTGAGGGAAACAAAAGAACCACTGATTACCAGAAAGACCAGATGAAATAAACAGATAAAGGGCGTAATTGTTAGAAAAAGAGGAAGCGTATATATCCGGTCCAAATCTGAGATGAAAATTATTTGCGGTGGAAGGAAATTGAACGATGGAATTTTATTTCAAAATAGATGGGAAGAAGTAGCAACCCAGGTGAAAGAATTCGCAGTTTCATTACCCAAAAATGTCTGATTGGCTAAGAACTTACAGAAAATCAATTTGAATGTAATGGAGGGGAGAAAGAACGCGGATAAGTGAAAAAATTACAGGAACTATCAGAAAGGGGGAACAGATGTGTCTGAGATTGACTAAAAAATAATTAAATATGAATTAAACATCAAGTAGTTAAAATCACTACTTTCAACTGCAAATTGTCTGAAAACCATTCTCATTTTTAGTATTCGGCGCTGTGTTTGGATGTTGATTTACGTACGATTAATTTTCACCTTTTACCCTATTCGTGTCTAGTTAAGTTAAACACAATCGTGTTCAACGCCAAATCAACTCTGAAAAAAAAAAAAGGAATACGAAGCATATAATGGAAATAGCAATTTCAAGAAAATAAACACACCAATGATACCTCGGATACCGAAATTATAAAACTACGATAACTGATGCCAAAGAACTGGAAAAGTTACATCAATTCATTAGAGATATTAAGAATGGACTAATTAAAAATAAAACACTATGTGTAACCCATTTTTAACATTAATTGTAGATAATATTGTAAATAAAACACTTATTGCAGAAGTTTTTTATTATTAAAAATAATCACATTAATTATAATGATGAAAAACTTCCGTGTTAAGTGTTTTAATTATAATATTATTTATAACTGTGTAAGACCTATTCATGACGAGATACAGAGACATTCCTACAAAATAAACACAGAGATATGTATTTGATAAATTTTTTGAATAAATAAGAATAAATATAAAAAACGCTTAATATATTAACACAAAATCGAAATTAACGCGACTACTTTTGAGCATTTATATTCATTATCGCAGTGTTATTTTCTATGATAAGGAACACATATAAATGTTCGAAATTAATGATATATTTTAATTTCATACTTCAGTTTCGTATTAATATATCGAGTGTTTTTATGTTTACTTATTTTTTTTTAGATAATCTATTACACCTATATTACATGCGTGATAAAAAAGCCTACAATATTTAATAAATTAAAATGAGAAAAAGAAACTTTAAATTGTGTCACTTACCAATTAATGATCAAATGGGCAATCTGTTGAAAAATGTAAATAATATATTAAATAGATATAGCGTAAATATGGCGGCGATCTCATAATCTACTTAAATCTATTATTCTAATAATATGATAGAAGCTACCACAGGAATATTATAAAATAATGAATCACCGTAGGTAGATTACATCATTGGTAAAACGATTAAAACAATGGGAAAATATGACACCAATACACTTTACAAAATTTGTAACAAAATATGGAATATATGGATAATAAAATGGATAGTATCCGTGTACATTCTAGTACGTAAAAAAGGTGGTACCAAAGAAATGTGCACGAACTAGAGGACAATATAGTGCTGGTAATTTATGAATGTAAATCAATGTTACAAATACTTCACATCAGGGATGAATCCGGTGGGGTTTTTGTGGGGGAAATGCCTCTCCGGAACTGAATACAAGCTTTTTTAAGAATGCGGAAATTTCAAAGGAAATAAACTTCTTTTTATTGGCTTTGTTTACAGTTTGTCAAAAGTTGCTGCCAAAACATTTTGAAATGGTTCAATTAGTCGTATACTTTTAAATTTTGAAAATTATAAGATTTATTTTTGACAAAAAAGTGAAACTCCATAAAATAACAAAAAAAAAAATGATCTTTTAAAATTTGACGTTAATGTTTGCTTGTTATTCTATGAAAAAATTGATATGCTCTCATTGCAATTTTTTGTCAGCGTAAAAGAGAACTCTCACGTTTCACGTAAATCCATTTATCATTAATATCAATAAATTGTGTAAACGTTTCTTTTCGATTTTCATTTGTTCTTCGTTTTCTTTTTTTAAAGCAACATGATCTATAGAACAACTTCATTTCTGCTTCTGTTGCTTTTTTTATGGTTTTTTATTTACAAGAAAAGTCCCCATTTAAAACAACTGAAACACCACGGCATATTCGTTTATTACAAAAAAAATAATGAGAACCCATTAGAATGTTTTTACAATATGATGTTCTTTAATGCTACCATTAGAATTAATCATATTAAAACCAATTGAGAAAACATTGTTGTTTATAATTAGTTATTTTACTTCTACTGTTTACATTTGCTTTTTCATTATTTTAAATTACGTAATAAATCATGTTTTACATATTTAGTTTTGTTCGGGAATATTTCAAAAAAATTTTCATCACTGCTTCACATTAAAATCGTACCTTCTTTCACAGATATTGCAAGATGGTTTTATAGTAGGCAAAAAGGAATAAAGAATCAAACATAAATTATAAGACAATCATTAGAAATATATTACGGATTCGCTGAATAAGATAATCGAAAATCATTTGATAATAACGAATTGAAAGTTTTTACGGCAAGTTTTAGAGGAAACAACATTGACCATAGATCTCGTAAAAGTAATCTAATAGCCTTTATAGACATAGAAAAAGCGTTTGTGAGCACATAACATGCGGAGTATTATTGTCGAAATTGGAAGAAATAGGACCGGACTAAAAGACCAGAAAAATAATATGGGAATTACATAAAGAACAAAAACTGCTAAAACAGGAATTGGCGAATCAAAAGAAAAAGCGAAAATGCCGAAGGAAGTGATACAGCGATCGTGCGCATTATCACTTGTATTTTTTAACCTGATAATAGCGATTACGAAAACGAAGAAAAACACTAAAGGCGTACAAGAATAAATGGAGCAGGAATACACTGCATAAGATTCGCAAATGATATAGCATTAATATCAGAAAATGAACAATAATTACAACATCAAATATCAACATTACAAAAACACTTCAGAACAAATAAACTTAAACGTAAACAGAAGTAAAACAAAACTAGCGCGGTAGTTGTAAATAATAAAAAGAAAATGCAGGTAAAATTAGATAAAAAAATTATAGAAGAGATAGAACAATTCAAATATCCATGTAAAGGATAATAACGCATACGGGAAGAAATGATGTTGAAGTAAAAACAAGAATAGCAATAGCCAAGTAGGTTTTTATGATAAGAAGCAGGCCTGGATTTAAGGGGGACCTAGAGGTGGCTGCAGCCCCGGGCCCTGCCTTATAAAGGCGCTCTCAAGGGACATCAAAAAATTAATCTGTCATTTGTCATTAAACATTAAATTTTTTTTTATTTTAAATAAATAGAATTAACTTTACAGGAGAAAGTGCATTTTTTAATACATTTATTTGTTAATAATTTCGTATCGCATTTTTATTTCCTCCCGGAGGATCAAACTTCGTAATAGTAAAATTTCGAGCTTCGTTAAATCGTATCAGAAATTTGTTTTAAGGTATAACGAGTCGGAATCTACGTTTTAAGGAAATGTGTGTATGAATGTGTGTGCGTGTGTACAAGCGCAACACATGCACACACACTATCCTCTTAATCAAATCCTTATTCAAAAATTTGCTGAAAAATTCATTGTTTAAAATTATTTATATATATATATATATGTATATATATACTTTTTGGCATCGAAAATTCTACCCATTATTTGTATATTATGTTTACATGTTAATTCGTGAATTCAAAATAATATAATTAAATTGAATTTAAAAAAAATTTAGTTATTCTATAAAAGTGATAATTTTGTCATTTCCGAAAATTTTCGTAGCCTCGAGCCTATCATACACTTAATTCGGGCCTGATAAGAAGAGATTCATTCAACTAAAAAATGAAAATAAACCTAAGGAAAAGAAAATGGAACATCTTATTATAGTTCTCGGAATCATGATTGATAGCAAAAAGTCTAAAAGAACGATTGAAAGTATTTGAAATGTGTGGATGCCGCGCCTCATGATGAACATACTACGGACATGGAAAAATATAAATGCGGAGATATTGGAAGTGGTGGATGAATAGAAGAAACTGATGAAAAAGAAGAAACCGATTTCTGGGCATATACTACATTGTAGCACCTTCATAAGTGCAATAACTGAAGATAAATTGGAGAAAAAGAGGAAGAAGGGAAGACCTCTCGGGTTACACGGTTGGATCAAGTAAGAATAAATGCGTAAATGAACGTATGAAGAAATCAAGAACATGACGAAAGATAAGAAAGAATTGAAAGAGATGGTTGACTAAGCTACGACGACAAGAGCAAGCTCTTAATGCGTACGTACTACATTTTTCCCAACCTGATTTTTTCTGTTCGTGCTCATACGACATGGTAAGTTTAATTTCCTACTTATTCGTTTCGGCATCAATGGGACATGATGGATGATCATTGAGAGCCATGTTTTCTTTTAAAATATCTATTTTAGAGAAGCGCAATCTTCGAGTGTTATTTGCGGCTTTTTAAATGCTTGACGGAACCCGCAATAATAAATGCTGGAACGGGACAGAAGTATGATGGAATGGAAAGAGATAAGGAAATTTAATGTGGATAAAATGATTCCTTTTATTAGACGAATGGTTTTTGCGGCCAGCCGAAAAAAAAGAAAAAATTAATGATAATAAAAACTGGTTATAAGTAAACGAAACTTTTGAAAATGAATTAAGCGTTTGGTTGCGTATTTAGGCCAGTTTGATAAAAGCGCCAGTTACAAGGCACAATTAAATTATGCGATAATAATTTCAAATAGCTGCAGTATGTCATGTTTAGGTTTAAATCACATCGATTCCGAATTACGTAGCATTTTCGGCGATCGGATTTTTTCTTTTCTTACCAACATTTTTATTGGTTTACGTACTAACACTGCATTACACACATCAATACACGCGCCGTATCTGATACACGATCAGTAAATTGAATAAAAAAAAACAAAATTGAATTTTTAGTATTTTGCAGACAAAAAGGTGCACAGACAAATAAAGAAGACCCCATAATTATATATTTTAAAAAATACACCTTCATCACAAATCGAAGTAAATAAATCTATACGAATTTTGAAATGTTAAATTCTAATAACACAGACGTAAGTTTCAGTTCTTTGAGCTCGCAATGGCTCTAGTATCTGAATAAAAAAGTGAAATATAAGGGACAGTAGATTTAGAAAAATTCAGTCTAAATCACTTTCTTTCGATTTCGACTTTACAGCCATCAACACAAGTATGGGCACACAATGTTTCAGGCATAAATATTGGCCACATTCATGATATCTTGTGAGCTTGGTTGTTTTATTATCGTCCCAGCAAGGTTGGCAGCGTTTCCGTTTACCGGCATCAGTAGCTGCAGAGTTGCTTAAAGCCTGCGGTATTTGATCATTTGGAAGAAGTTTTCAAAGTCGTGAGGCCATAGTGCGTGGCAAGTTTTTGAATCGCAATCGCACTAATAACTAATATGTTATGAGCTGATTCCGGACTTCACAAAGAAAAACTCGACGAGATGGCACGTTTTGTCCATACCGAAGACAAATGACTTGTCTATTGATTCCCAAAACATTTAGAATAGTATTAAAATACCACTAACCACAAGGTATCAAAACTTATGCTAAAAAAAAGTAAAGGGTTAAGTTAAAAAAATCAAACAATACAGAATACTTACACTTTAGCACGAGCCGTATCAGTGAGATACACAGCGCTTAGCACCCCTTTAACTGCACAGGGGGGCCACCAACACCAACACTCGACTGACTGTCGAGCAACCTGAGCTGAAGGAATAGGTTGATGGCGGACGATATCCCCCTCCACACACCTAACTAGTAATGAAGAACGCTGAACTATGTATCTGTCAGATACAGCGCGTGTAATGCAGTGTCAACAAGCGAAGAAACATTCGTACCATAACAACATGTACGCATTCTCTAAAAGATCGATTATTAATTAGTGTAGTATATATACAAAATGCATTAATTCGTTTAAATGTAAAGATTGAATTTTTAAATTCGGCTTCTAATATCGGAAAACAATTTTTAAAACCAGCGTATTTTCGCTGGCCTGTTTGCTATGCTATTATCAAGTGCGCGAGGCTATTAACATATGTTAAATGCCCATCCATATATAATATAGACTACGTTCGTAAAAGAAGCTAATTTAAAAAGATGAAATGACTAAATTTTTTATTACTGCTAAATTTAATAGATCTTTTTATACTGACAGAAAGGTTGTTAACAAGCAGGTAACAGGGAAAACACGTAACTACGCACATTACAGCTACGTTCTGCATAATGTAGCTTTATGTTTTAACATTGAAATTGTCAATTAAAGTTAATTTATGGACCGTTTGTGCAATTATCACGAACATACTCATTTTTACATCTGCGAAGTGTTTATGTACGAAGCTATTATTAATAATAATGCAGTAATTACACGGTCTGCTAAACTAATTCTTGCGCATACATTTTACTATTATGTATCAATGATTTTTTCTTCACTCTTATTTATCAAAGAAATAACTGATTAATTCGTTAATTATGTATAGGCGTAATTTTTTCTAAGCATTTTGAATGTCTACTTTTTTTCATAATAGGTACACGGAGTCATTGCCGGAAATTTTATAATAATTTAAAAATAGAAGTGTAAAAACATCGACCAATTACAGTAGGGGAACAACTGCTCGAGGTAAAACAATGGAGCTACTCTTTTACAAAAGCACTAAATGATAAACGGGAGTCAATATGGATACCAAAACGTAATAATAATAAATCAACATCGGTTCGTTTAAAAGATTTTGCAAATATTCTAAACAAACATTTTGGAACAGGTAGAGCGATGTTTAGCATTATTTACAGACATCTCAAAAGCTTTTTGTATTGTAAGATACGATATATTATATAGTAAAGCAGTTAAACAACATAGGGGTGAATTAAACAAAATTATTCAGAATAGTTAACAAGTTTTTTAAAAGAGATAGTAAAAAAAAAAAAAAAAACTCGTAACAATCGAGAATTTAGTGTTCCTTATGTGATCCGCTTTATTATATTGAATATAATCTAATACCATGCAAGAAGTATTATAATGGAGCACTGCATTTGCTTATGCTCATATGACACACTGATATAATTTATAACAAAAACGTACAGCGAGTAATGGAATCGTTACAAAGAGACGTAAATATGAACTCAGCAAATGTGATACATAATAATAGATTAAAAAAAAAAAAAAGTATGAAAAACATTAAATTAATGTAGATAAGGAGAACAAATGAAAACAGTATAGAAGAATCTAAAATGCGTAATGATAAACGTCTCTATAACAAAAAAAAAAATATGTAAAAGTGAAGAAATCAAAAAAGTAAGATATTTCGGAATACAAATATATTGAGACGGATTCGGTACCTGCAGCGCGATCTTTTAGCGATGTTTGAATTATAAAATATTTTCTCTGGTAAAATCATTAATTCGTCGTGGTCTCTCGAACACCGGGTTTTATTCGGCGTAATCTCTCGTAGGTATCAAGGATGCTTATCATCGGCTAAAACCGAAATTGCCGTACGCGGCCGAACGAAACAGTGTGTGTGTGTGTGTGTGAATTGTTGGTAGCGGTCGATAGCGGAGATTACTATATGAGTCCGGAGCGAGCGCCTCGCATTGTTTAAAAGCCATGTCGAGCCGCATTGAGCCGAGGGAAGTTTTATAGAAAAATCTTGTGAAAGTCAGGCAGGGTAATTTTTGCGGTGATCTGGGTAGAAGTGTTCTTCTAGAAACTTCTATTGCCACGCCACACATCGTGATAGGCACGTTTCATTCCGATTCTCATCGTCTTCGAGCGTGACAGCTTAATAGATCAAGTCATTTCGCCAAAATTTTATGCGCCATGCTGCAGGTTTTACGTCTTTTCTGTTGAGATTCGCCGTAAATTTAATCAGTTTCACCGTTTTTTTCTAGTCACCTCTAAATTTCCGCGTTCGTAACGCTGTCTAGTTCGTTTTTTTCTACCTTTTTTTTGTCAGAAATATACGCGTTTTTCTATAAAAGTTCCGTTATTGGACATCTGGTGATGGGCCATCGTGACATAGACGTTACCGCCGCATCTTTCACGGCGGGATCGCGACTTTTTTGTTTTCCAATAATTGGGCGAATTTTTTTTTATTAATTAGGCAATTATTTTCCCCTTTTCCTCCGCGAATTTGTTTTTTTTCTATTTTTCGAAAAGCCTGATGCTCTGCTAGGCGGAGCTATTCCGGTTGTAAGTATCAGTGGGGCCCGTAAATTTCATCATCGCCATCGTCTTAAATTATATTGTCGAGAAAGACTCATCTCAAGTGGCTTCCGGAACAGAGACAGTGGAAGCCTTGAATCACCTCAATATACATATATATACATATATATATATATTTATATAGATACGTATATATTGATCAATTTGTCAAATGTGACGAACATATAAAAAATTTGTTATGAACAAACTTAGAAAAATGATACCAGTTATATATTAATTAGGATAATATAAAAATAACAAAGTAGTGAAAATTGTTTGTAACGGAAATTGCATATAGATTACGGCATCTTTTAAAGGGGTCAATTATTTACAGAAAAGATATTTCAAATCAATTCGTCTTAAAACGATTCACGAATATACTACTACTATATGTAATATATTGATCAATGCAGATGCGCTATTGCCGAAAATGTTGTATTACTATAAAAAAATTAAGTACACAAAATTATATCAAAAATAAACACAAAAAGCGAAAGAAAAATATGCAATCCAAGATAGAGCAATATTTATGCAACCAAAATCGATAAAAGCAGTTAATAACTACGTAGACAGGACCGTTGCAATTTGAAATATCGCAATTATGCGATATGTTACTAGAAAAAGTTAAAAATAAAGAAAGAATAGGCATTTGGAAAAGAGAAGTCAAAAAATGATTAAGAAAAGGCATGACAACAAATGAACGAAAATAGAATAATAAGTGATCGAGAGAAGGAAAAAAATTTATGTGAAATTTTACTTTTAGAATACGATCTAATAATCATAAAAAAAAAAATACATATATATATAAACAAATAAAATAAAAGACGTGAATCTGGAGAAACCAGTTTAAAAAAAGATTAGATAAGAATGACAATATATGTTGTGTTTACTTACAAATCATTCACACGAAGCGGTTAAATAAATTATGTAATCTCTCTTTTTCCTTTTTTGTTTTTTTTTTTTGTATGTGTGGTCACTTCAGCTACTAACCGAACGCAAGTGAATCTTTTTAAGTGTCAATGTGCCGCAGCGAGATTTGAACCAGGTTCTACCGGAGCGAAGCACTGCTTCCTAACTAACAACAGCTCGATAGCCGATTCAATTTTTTTTTTTTTTTTTCAAAATTAAGATGCAATTGATGAAAAAATTAATCAACGAAAGCACCGTAGGTAGATTTCCCTGCTAACTCGTAAAATTATGCACAACTATCACATACACATATACATAAGCTCAGTGAAAACACAAATGTATACACACAAGTACACACACACAGTCCACTGCGACGTATACACAATCTTAATCGGATTATAAATACGTAGTAATATATATGTATACATATACATATATATATATGAAGGGTGTCTGCTGGTAAGTGAGATCGAAAGAAAAGTAAAAAGGTAAAGATCGCTTTAGAAAACAAGAATAGAGACAGACACATATTGCAGAATTCAGAAGTCTTTATAATTTCTAAATTTTCCGAATGAAAATAATGACACCGCTAATGATAAATGTTTGCCTGCCAACCTTTATACATCGTATCTACTACTATTTTCACAGCTGATAGCTTATTCGGTTCCAACTCAATCATTCATTTTTTCACGATGACGCACCCAACAAAAGAAGAAAGTCATGAAAATAAGCGCACATACTAATGCTACTACCGTCTTTCATTTAAAGACATACTTTTTCGTGACTACCTCTGTTCGTGCCTTTTTGTTGCATTAAGGCACTTTTATATGCAATACAACGATGTACGCAAGATTTTGGTTTTAGCGAAATGCCTATGACTCTGTTATGCGTATGATATATGTTTATCAACGCCTTTTAACGCAGCCAATATTAAAGATTGTTTATTTTTTAATAAAATATTACGTACGTATCGGCAGCTATAAATAGGCAAACAATCGAAACTAACGTTTTGTTAATAGAAAAAATGTTAATTCCAACCTGTTTCAAAGGCACACTTAAAACCGCATTAAAAACATTAATCGCTGTAGGGATCTGTTAATAATAGGATTTTTGTATAAAATGTCATAATTTTGCGGATTAGGCGAGGGTAATTTTTCTGTAATAATAGTTCCCAAAAAAAAAAAATGTTTACAAATTGACGTAGCCGCATGTGCGATTAATAACCGATGTTTGTTATTTTTCCCCGTTTAAGCTTCTCGAGCCTCTAGAGATTCCTCCTCCAGGCTAGTTCTTTCTCCATTTATTCAAATATTTCGATAAAGGCTGTGCCCGGAATTACTAAGGGGCAGAGTTAAATTTTCTTTCCGTATATTTATTTTATAAATAATAAATTTTTTACTAATATTTATACTATTAATAATTTTCATCATTTTGATTTATATATTAATAATTTACATAAATGAATTACCCCCCGTATATGAACATTAATAAAAATGATATATATATATATATATATATATATATATATGTTATTAATTATAATAAAAAATTTCGTATAAAATATTAATGAACTACCTAAAAATATGAAGATTTTTTTTTTTTAATGTAAGAATACCCCGAAAAATCACCATTATTTATTGTGGACACGGCTGTGGTCTCGAGGTCTTTATTTTAAAACTGGAAATCCGGATGTTCCAAACTAGTGAAATATACGGGGATGTGCATATTTTTAACCGTATTCAAAATTTTTAGCTATAACACTCGCGGCGCTAGGGGGACACGTCATTTTTCGCGCTTTTTTGAACTTTTCGTCAACTTCGAAAGTTTCGTTAAGAAAATGAAATACGGGGTTTCGTTCACGACAAAAGCGATCTTTCCAACGATATATCACATCGTCGGAAAAAGAAATATTGTTTTAAAAATTTTCGAACTTTCCGCGCCCCAACCGCTAAATTACAAAGTTGTATGCTTAGCCATATTTTTCTTATAAAACGGTCTTTTGTGCATAAGTTTGAGATATGTTTTGGTTTTCTCTACTTTTTTACTCGAGCTATTGTTTACGTGAACAAAAATTTTTTTCTGCTATTCAGCCCAAAAATGGGGTCTATACAAGTTTTTAACCGAAATTTTTTTTGCTTTCATGAAAGAGTTTCTTCGTTTTAATATTTTGAATTTCACTTTTAACGGTTTATCTGGCGATGAGTTATAAATTTTTTAAGAGTGATTTTTAAGATCGTTTTAAATACCATATTATATATTCTCGACGGGTTTTTTGGGTTTTTCTTAGGGCCCCCCGGGTAATCGCTTGAAGTTATGGATATGGTTTTAAAGAGAATTTTAATTAAAATTTATGACGCAATTTGGTAAGTAATAAGTCAAACCGTTGGTGAGCTATTGCATATTTTAATTGAATAGTTGTATCGTTTCCGAGCCATCTTATTAGGATTCCATACATTATATGTGTACGGAATCTTAAAAAGCAGTAGTAGTAACATGCTCGTATAAAAAAGATGTTAATTCTGTAATTGAGAAAGTTATATTTTATACTGGTATTTTGTCAAAAAAAAACAAAAAAAAACGCGTGTATGCCTTCTTGAATTATTATTTCAAATGAGTATGGAAACACAGAGAGTAGAAATATATGTAATAATTCACAAAATACACGTCATGAAATTAATAAATTAAAAAAGCCGACCATGACGTATATTTTTTGTAAATTATTATTTTTGTTTTATTTATGCGCATTCGTAATTCGTATGCAGAAAATATACTATTTTAATGTTGATATTAATTTTTAAATTATGTTAAAAGCATTTTTTAATAATCGTAATTAAAGGTTCCGACATCCGCCCTCGCCTCCCGGTACTCCCACTGGTCGAAAATAACACCGCTAAGTTGTCAAGGCTAAATGAATAATACTTATTTTTGGCAAAGATCTATTTAATTTCGTAAAATTACAGCGAAAAGTACTTGTCGGTCGCTTCATTCATTGTGTGTCGGGAAGAGTACTGAATAGTTGGTTCTTAGTTTCATTTTTACTCCAATTATACTTTTATTTCTGTTTGTTCAATTATACCCATTTATATTTTATTTTCTTATCAACTCTGTTTTTTTGTTACTTTTTTTTGAATATTAATATTATTTATTTATTTCTTCTTTATGTTATTTCTTCTTTTTCGTTTTGTAATTTTTAGTTTTTTTCTCGGTTAAATGAGACTGTCTCGAGGGGTCCACTCAGAGGTCTTTTCCCTTTTGTTCAGCTAAAATTAACAAATCGTCCAGTTTAACGCAAATCCTCCCATACCCAATTTTACCTCCTCAACCGAAAGAGATCAAGTTGTCTCAGGTCGAACCCAATAGCTTTAATCTCAGTAATAATGATAATAATAAGAATAAGTCAACCTGGCAGTAGGGATACTATGCATGCTCATTATGAACGGAGAAATGTTAAGAAGTAAATGTGTAAAGGATCGCTGCCTAGTGATCGTCAGAGCATTTCTGCAATTGGTGTTGGTTGTAACCGTGTAGAACCATCAACAGTAGTAGGATGCCAAGCAAACGAGACGTACCGGGATTCAAAAATCAGCATAGGAGAATACGTGTAAAATTATTTACTGCAAGATATTCAAAACATAAAAGATGCGGTTGTTCAAAGGATTAGAAACGGGAAAATGAAATGGACACGCAATTTAAATTATAGTATAATGAAGGAGTATCCGTGGATAATGTTGAACATTTACGGCCATGGTTGTCTGTAACCTTTTTCCCAATTAAATATTATGTATCCCTCATTAGTTGGCAGTATTCTTATATTAACTGGTTGGTGGCCAAATGGCTTGATAACGCCGAACTTTTGGCGTTAGATCTTCCTACCCCTTTCAATGCTTCCTTTATCCTTTCCTTCCCATCTCCAGCCGTTATTCCCCTCCTTCTTTCCTTTATACTTTCTATCTCCGATCGCCTCAGAATCTGAGTAGGTGATCTAGGTTCATGTAGTTGGGTCAGTGTTAACACCGAGCCCATTTAAAAAAAAAAAAAAAAAAGGCTTGATAGTTAACTAAAACCGGGCCATAAAAAAAAGCAGAAAAAAAATGAATATAAAAAAAACCAGCTTAAAACCAAATATAAACATTCCAGAGCACGGAGTAGATTGATTAGAAGAGACCAATAATCATTAGCAAGCTATTCGAATTGAATCAAATTAAACAAGAAATAACACCTCGGCTACATAAATAATTCAAAGATAATCTACAAAAGTTATCAAGCAAAGTATACAGACAGAGAGACAATTACAGTCAAATGATGAAATGGATGGTATAGCGAATAATTATACATAAAATTAATAGAAACCACATAGCTAGCAAATATAATAAAATATATTACAATGCAACCCCTCTACTCGCTTTAATATAATCAAACCTACAATAAATAAATACTTTTGTGACATGTGCCGCAAATAATGGATCAATGAATAATACCATGAAATGTGGAACTGAATATGACAATAGGGGATATGCAAAATGTAATATGATGCGCAATTTATATCGCCGTTCCAGGTATTTTCGTGACATTTGGGTTACCGGATGGTTGAAGTGAATTATTTTCTAATTGTCTTTGTAGACAGGCTACACGAGCTTCCTGAAATGCGCTTGAGTCTGTTTTATAAACTCACGTTTTTCAGACACGTTTAATTAATGAAATTAAGCGGATTCTTTATCCTGTGTGACAAGGGTGTCGCTAGCCGATGAGCCGGGGAGGGGGCAAGATGATAGAAAGAGGATATGAGTTATAGGAAATATAAAATTTATAATTTGTAAAGGCTTAATATTTTATTAAACAAGAATCTTAATTAAAACATAATTTTCGTGGGTTTCTGGCAAATTGTTCTGCTACTTTATTATAAAAGTCTTCCAAATTGTCCGTGATTACGCGTCTACGAATACTCATCATGGCCAGTTGATTCAAAAGTTTCAAGGCTCCAGGGGGGCAGTTAACCCCTGCCGCCGCTGGTGACGCCCATGCTGTATGAAATAATAATATATTTATGTTATGTTAAGTAATCTGGATTGTAGGCTATTTATACAAATGTTTCATCCCCCCAAAGTACAACATTGGCTTTGCTTTTTCGACTAGCTCATCGGTATATTTAATATTTTGCTTTAAAGCTTATTGTTGCGGTTTTTTTCTGAGGGTAAAGTCGAGGTGATCTTGTGTATTGACCGGATTTTTGGATCAATTCTTTGTTTCGGCGGCAACGAGTGATTTGCTTCGTCATATTCTGCTGGTGAACATTGTTCTTTTTTATAGCTGATCAGTATGAAGTTAGCACAATACGGGGTTTCTGTGTAAACATACATTCTGGAGTTTTAGAATGAAGGCGTTCTTCTGCGTTTTTGAAATGGTTCAACGTGATCGAAAAAAAACATACTTCGAACGTGAAAAACACGAAAGCCGTGTTGATACATGTACATCTATTTGTTGCGATGTTACCAGCAGCGCTAGACGAGTGATTAATCATGTTTGTTGCGTGAGTTAATCGAATAAAAGTCGCGGCTTTGTTTGTACGGTAAATTTAGTTCTTATCAGCGTTGTAGATATGGTGCTTTCGTGTTTCATACATATATATGTATATATATATATATATATATATATATTGCTTACCTGACTAGTATGAATATTGGTAGTATTATATTATTATCTATTGATTTTCACGTCTAATTCTTTTCTTCCGACATTAATCCGCGAATCCGAAACATCGTATGTTCAACAGGTTCTTCCTGTTCTTCACATTTTACATATGTCTGAAGCTAAGTTTATGAAGTTGTTTAGATT
This sequence comes from Icerya purchasi, assembly GCA_039619475.1. NCBI lineage: Eukaryota > Metazoa > Arthropoda > Insecta > Hemiptera > Monophlebidae > Icerya > Icerya purchasi. The sequence continues at coordinate 547,474,720 of CM077115.1, forward strand.
TTTTTAGAGTTTGTCTATATTTCGCCCTCGGTCGTAGTTTCAATAAAATCCCTTTGTAGGATCTTGGAGAACGCCGTACGGTATGTAATTTTTTACAATTTATAGCAAAGCTTTTCGTTTTTAGCGAAATACATTTATTAAAACCACGACTGAGGTTGGTAACAGTGAAAAGGGCTATTTTTGAGCGATAAAAAATCAAATGAAACAAATTAATTAAAAATGTAATATATATATATATATATATATAAAGGAATAACAAAAACACTGGGTTTCGAACAGTACGTGTTTTCTGTACTAATTATGCTGTTCGCACGGATTCATTGCTAGTGCTCAGAGATAATTATTTGATAAATTAATCTTAATGATAATGTCGCTACTCTTCTAGAATGATTGGTGAGCTGAAAGTGTTGGTCATTCGCAAAGTATGTAGAAAACGGATGATAGAGAGATACTTTGAAAGTAGAAAGGGCAATTTCTAGGAGGTGAGAAGTTACGGAGGACAAAAAATCACGAAACAAGGTTGCGTGTCCTGTCCGCGTGCGATGACGGGCGCATAACTCTCTCTGCCGGAGGTATTTTCTTCCGGTCGCCACGAGTGTCAGTTGTGGCTTTAATGGAAGCTAAAAAGGATTGACAGGGGCGAATCATTTTTCTTTCCACGAGAATGAGCATTTGTTCCAAAAAAATAACGCTAAATACGATGGCGGAATGGAATTACTCTCCGATTAAAATCACATTAATTTTCGATCTCTCGGCATCAATTCTATTATTCATCGTCGTCCGAGAATACAGCCGGGATATTTACACGACTGAATAGGTAATTTCCGATTTCTGTCGAATTTCTCGGCTCGGGAAGTGTTAAGGGGTTGTGTAAATGTCCTGGTATATATGTGACAACAGGATAGCGTCTGTCGGCCGCGTGAGCCGTGTGTGAAGATGAGCGCTGTAACGGCTATGTACTATTAATTGATAAGGATTCGGTAATGTACCGTTAGTTTAGAATAAAATATAGTGCCGATTGTTGTGAATGCGAAAGTCTAGTCGTCGTCTTATGTGCTAATCTTGTTGTGCGGTCGATACCTGTGTTACCGTTTCGATTAATATTCTGATCTAGTCGAAGTCATCGCCGCGAATGCAACGTTTTTTTCTAGTCCTCACCGAATGAATTTTTCTTTCGTTACGCGGTTGTATTTTTTTTTTTTTTTGTTACGTTATATTTGTGACTATATACACGTTATGATCAAAAAGAACGGCTTCATTACTTTTTTATCTTTATCGGCAAATTTCTTATCGTAAAAGCCTGACGCTCTGCTCTGCAGAGTTGATTCGGTCGTGGTAGGCCGTAATATTTACCACTGGCGCCGGCAAACAAAGAACAGTAAATATCATCAAATCATAACACTGGCTTTCCGTAAAAGGGACGGGAAAGTCCTCAAAATCGTAACACTGGCTTCCCGTAATAGGGTCCAGAAAATCTTGAAATCGTAACATTATCTCCCGAAAGAAGGACCCGAAAGGCCTTCAAGTCGTAATAATGTCCAAAAGATTTGCTCTGCTACGGAGAGAATTACTCCGTTATAAAACTTTCATAAAACATTTTAAAGAATACCTTTTTTACAGCTGCTGCTATCAAGAAGGAGTTGAAAGAAAGTGAAAGATTGCGTCGCAGAAGAGTGTGTGGATAAAATCGTGAATAGAAAGACGTGAGAAATGTGGCGCGCCGAGCGAGTTGCTGAGAGAGTTGAAGGACGAAGATCCTTCAGCTTATCGAAATATTTTGAGAATGAATTCTATCCAATTTGATGGTTTACTGCAGATGATACATGGAATGCTCAAAAAAAGCTAGATACGATAATGAGAAAAGTAATCCCAGTAACAACAAAACTGGAAATTACACTACGCGTTATCTTGCAACTGGTGATTCTTTCAAGTCTTCGAAATACCCGAGTTCCGGAATCAACAATATCAAAGTTTTTGCCTGAAGTTCTTACGGCGATTTCTCGCGCCCTTCAACCATTCATCGAGGCGAATGAAAATTATTTTACTAAGAATTAACAACAGTTGTTAATTTTGTGTAGTGCTTGTTTGTAGACGATTTTAGCCTTAAATTGCTTCACATCCATTCACCCAATTATCTGCTTTTCAACGAAGAAGACGTTGGAAAATTTCATTCTTTAATTTTGTGTTGCAATAGTCTTTTTTTTCTTATATTCCATGGGTACTGCTGGGAGATGTGTAGAAATTCCACAATCTTCATTATTTAAAACACAGAACAACACCTTATAACAGAAAAAAACACATTAAAAATGTCAACTAAAATGAAAAAGAAAAGCAACACGTGGTTTCCACACTTACTACAGGGGCTAGTAGCTACTAAACTCGTCTAATGTAATCGAGCCTTAAGTGACGTTTATGCGACAGAGGGGAAATCTTTGAATTGTAGATTCGGAAACGCTGATTTTCCCCAGCTATGTCAACAAGATCTGTACGTGATATTTACTTCGTTTGTTATATGGAATAGAAATTTCGAATCGATCTAGTATAATCCTGGTCCAGAGTGTAGTTAGAACCGCCGTCTTTAGCGGAAACATAAAAAAATTTACGAGATGGGCCGATAATAATTGATCTTCAAAAGTATCGCGTACAATGAGGGCCCTTCTTTTTAGTTGTATGTTCGGAGTAGGAGTGAATTTATAATTGAGAGAAAAAAAAAAATTTTAACGTTTCATGGAATGTGGGAAGAATTTGAACTTGACGATGCCGCTTAAATTACGATAATCAAGTTGAAGATTCCGAAATGAGCAAATTTTGGTATTAAAAATAAAAAAAAACATTATAGGTATCTTTCTTTTTTTTTTTTAGTTATTTTGGAAACGAATGCGGGAGAATAAAACAAACGGTTAAATGTATCGTATTAAAAGTAAATTATGGTTTAATATTGTAGAAGGATCTGAAAGATTATCGAAAAACATTCGCTTTTAATAGATGGTTCCAAGGGCGTCGCCGGCCGATGAGCCAGGCTGTGGGGCAAGACGAGTTGCCAACCGTCAGGAGGGGGCAAGATGATAGAAAGAGGATATGAGTTATAGGAAAAATAAAATTTATAACTGTTGCAAAGGCTCAATATTTTATTGAACAAGAATAAAATCTTAATTTAAAAAACATAATTTTCATGGGTTCTGGGGCAAATTTTTATAATAAAATTATAAAAGTCTTCCAAATTGTCGCATGAATACGCGCCTACGAATATATTCATTATGGCCAGTTGATTAAAAGCTTTCAAGACCCCAAGGGGGAGGGGGAACCTGTTCTTTGCTCCCCTAACGACGCCCATGGGTGAGTCCAATAAATTTATAATTAATGCGAAAAAATAATTTAATTCAACAAGTTTTTTTAACCGTGTAATTTTAATTAATTTTCTGCGGTATATTAAATTATAACAAAGAGAGAAATACACTAACGTATTAACAACGCCAAGTTTTGTTAAAGCATTACACGAGAGTAGTACAAAAAACTTCGCGACTAGTCTTACATATATATATTATATTATATTATATTAAGATAGTTAATAACAAAACCTAATGCAAACTGTCCAAGACAAAATACAATTCAACTTATAATCGTTGTATTTAATCGACTAGTGCTAAGTGCTAAACCATGTTGGCGTCCGGAAATTTTACTTATCAAATTTTAAACATTCGGAATAAAATATGCAATATTTTCTATTTATTTTTTTCTGTTTATTTTTCAATTTAGAAATTAGTCAATACAAAGTCCAAATAGTTTGTTTTTTTTTGAATTACCATAATAGGAGGGGGTGTGATTTGTCTGCCTGATAAAAAGCTAATAGGCGATTTTGTTATGTCCGTTGTCTTGTTCTCTCAATATTTTCATGTGGAAATAATTTTTTTCTTCTCATTTCTGGTATATTTTTTATACGTTTCTATTCAACAATACAGGTAGAATTGTGTTGTTTTTTTTTTCTTTTCCGAAACAGTGACATGTAAATATTACTCGATATATAAGAACCGGTTTTTCGTTATTTAATAAGCGTGTTGAAACAATATGCCTATGGTGCGCCAATTACCATTTGGCATCGCTGCATGTTGGAATAACGTATAAAAATTGGAATTTTATAAAACAAAAAATCATTTGCAAATTAAACTCTGCAGGTAAAAAAGATAAAATTACGTACACTTGTGTACCCATTTTCGGCCTATATTAAATTTTATTCCTCCATAACTTGAATCTACACGATATTTTGATGTCAACATGTTATACATATATGTACTGTATGTAAAAAATTTAAAATAACTCCATACATGCAGGAATAATGCTTTTTCCAATCTAGCTGTAATACTGGACAAAGCAGCGAGCGTAATGTGAAATGATGAATTAATAGGTGAAAGTGCTTTTTAGTTATTACGAAAACATTGAATAATGACGATATTTCTTCGCGTATCCCTATAGATGACATTCCTGTAAGCTTCCGACTGTTTATATATTCTTTATAGACACAGTTATATAATATCTCACGCCAGAAAGCCAACGCACTTTTTTTAATTTTTAATTTTAATTCCTTTTTTTTTTTTTTTTTTTTTTTAAGTACACGATATTTCAATGTCGAGATTGTTTATCTAGAGATAACTTTCGACATACTTGACCTCTTTTTTTTTAATAGGAACTATTTAATTAGAGTTATCACTATATATTGTCAGTAGTAACGAAAGTTCTCTCTATTAGTGAATGTACCCGATTGACAGATTTATCTTCTCATTAATAGCAATTCAAACCGTGATGAAAATTCGCTTATTTATAATTTCAAATAGCATTCGCTATTGCAGAAAGTGAATGTTCGCACGCACACTCACGCACACCTACATGAATGATTACTTTCCCGGAATACGGTTACACTTCAGTTCAGTTAGTAGAGGAGGCATTTCTGGAGTGTGAATTGAATGGAAGATGACAATATCATTACCGTCTCCCGTGTATTTGAATAAGTAGAAACGAAAATAAGACAAGTGCACTCTCCCCGCAGGATAACTGAAAGTAAACAAAAACATATCGATCGCCGACTAGCTGAAATATCCATATTCTCAGTGAAGATGAACTTTATAGCAACAAAAAATCAAAACTAAACATCAGTGTGTGTTGTTGGCTAAATTACAAGTGACAGCGAAAATTGCAGAATAGAAGTTTTTAATTAATAATTTTAATTTGTTTTTTTTTTTTTTTTTTTGATTTATGTTTATTAGTAATTTGACACCGTAGTTCAATTTAATTAGCGTACAAGTCTTCATTATTTTGTGCCGTGAATTGTCTTCATCGTGAACATGTGGAAATTTTAATGCAAAACCGGTCGATTATTTATAAGAAATTTATTTTATTTTATTCGTGTCTATTTATTTTTAAATTTTTAATCGTACGCCAAAAATAAAATATGAACGAGAAATGCGAAAAATTTAACCGATTTTACGTTGAAATCCCGTTTCTTTTTTTGTTTTTTTTTTTTAAAGAAAATTCGTAATAAAATAAGCCAATTTCAGAAATTAATCCTTATTTCGTAATCTTTACTTCTTTTTTTCAACTAGAAATATTGTTCAAAATAAAAAAAAAAACCAGTCGTCCATTAAGAAAAAAGTCGATTATTAATCAAAGAAAAACAATACTAGTCGGCGTTAAATCGGAGTCACTTTTTTTCTTTAATAACGGGTTTTAAAGTAGAAGATAAATAATTCCGAACTAGATTGAACTGCAGGAAAAAAAAAAAAAAAATTGAAAAGAATTTCTTCAATTGTTGTAAGCTAGAAATGTGGTCTGCAATTTTTAAGATGAAGCATTATTTTCGAAAATGTTCAACAAAAACTGTTATAAACGCACCTCTAATTCTACAGAAGCAAGTGTGTATTTCCTATTCGAGCGGTGTGCGAAGAAAAATGCGTTTTTAAAGATTAACTATACAAAAATTCATTTACTTACACATCAATACAAATTGGTTAGAAAAATTTAATTTTTTTTTTCAATTTAATTTACCGCGCTGACTTGGCGTATTGCTGGGTGCAACAGGCGTTATTCCAATTTTTGTGGACAATAAATCGGCAGCGTAAGAAAAATCAAAATAACCGAAAAAAAAATTATTTTCGCGTTTCATCCGGTCCCGCATATCAAATTTAGATGATATTTTATGAAAGTTTAAACGGCTTCAGAAGTGATTTTTTAACGAAACAGTCGCATCCATTTAAAAAAAACCCAAAAGTTTACTTTGTAACAAGAAAATGAAAAAAAAAAAAAAACCCTCAGTCAAAATACCATTTCCGCTGAAGTTCAATAAAACGATGTGTCTACGGTATTAAGACACTAATAAATGCGATGCCACTCTTATATATTTAATATATTTATATTTATAATAGATATTAAATAATATAACGAGAGTGTGCTAAATGCATTAATTTTAACTATCATAATTTAAATAAATCGTACACGATAAACTACTTAAGGAAAGTGTTTACAAGGCAAACGTTCGACCAGCAAAAAAAATACTGACAAACGTTTCATTCAATAATGGATATTTACAAAACGGAATCAAGAATGGAAGAATACACATAGTGTATAAGAACTAAATCGCTTGCGTATAAAGTCCGAAATTGAATGCTCGGATAAGAATCCGTTGTAGTCGATTTAAAAAATGAAAATTATCACCAACTATCGATGCATAGTGATTTTCGCATTACTTATTCACTTATGACGCTGATCAAATATGTAATAATCACAAAAATTTGAACACTTTTACCTGAATAGGCTATGGATTAACGTCGGAATTTTATTTTATTTTTCAATATTGCTCATCTGGCCGTATTAGAGTGCATGTTGTTATAAATATCGAATAAAACGAGTTTTCTTTTAAGAAAGATGCACCTACTAGTAGCGAGAGCATTTCAAGTAGACAAGCAGGTAATTTATGATGATAAAAACCGTGTAAAGTGGACGAAGCAGTTACGACGGAAACGAAGTGAAAGTATTATGCTATGCGGTACAGAAGATTCAGGATGACGCGATCAGTGAACTGGAACCGATTATTCTGTATGAAAAAAAAAAAAGGAGTTGGAAATGTACTAGCACAAGAACAGAGCAGAGCCACGAATTTGCGGATGAATTCTCTTGCTCAGGTAATCGGCAGAGTAGATATACACGGACTGCATTACAGTATCCTTTGCTGGCCTCTAGTTGTTCTGTGGTGAATTTGAAAATTACCGATCATTACCTCCGATCTCGGTAGAAGTGCCGTTCAAAATCACAGGTGATCATCTGCATTTTTCGACTAGTGTTTCATAAAAAAAAAAGTACAGGAGAACCCTTTTGAATATCACGGAGCAGAACTAGGGGTTTCTTGGATTGCTTCCACCTGCGGACCATGTGGAGAGAACTCTTCAGTTTAACATTAGAACAAACGTAGTGCTGGTAATTAAGCGATTGTTCGAAAGAATGCAGAGCACAACGGTATGTACGAATAATAAGTGTGCACGAACTCGTAAGAAGAAGCTCTGTTCACGATGTTCATCCGGATTGCATACTTTTGTTGCTACTATTTATTATGCGTAAGCAGAAGTTGTAGAATAATAATCCAACCAACCCGAGTCGTGTTATATCAGTCGGTGGAGTTTGTATATCTTTTTGGTACTGGACTTTTTTTATTTCATTCAGTTTTCTTCATAGCAGTTTCGTGAGAAATTTTTCGATTTTCGTTATACACTTCGAAATTCGTATTTAATAGTTTTGCCACCGGGTAATAAATTTTTAAATAAAAGTCGTTTTTAACCGACTTCAAAAAAAGGAGGAGGTATTCAATTCGACTGTACTTTTTTTTTATTTTATTTATTTATTTTTTTTATGTGTGTTACCACAGAACTTTCTTCTAGGTGAACCGAATTTGATGATTTTTCTTTTATTTAAATGGCGGTGCTTCGCATGTGGTCCCATTTAAATTTGATCAAGATCTGACCGGTAGTTTTTGAGTTATCCTTAATAATAATGCGGGAGATTGAAGCTTTTTCGATGCTTTTCATTCGTGATTAGTTTCAACGTCGAGTTAGATTTATTGACACTTAAAATATTACAAAAATTTGCCAAATTACCATATGGTAATGTAGCTTTTGGTTTTTTCACACCGTGGAAATGCAGTTCAAAATAAAGAAATCGATTTTTTTGAGTATTAAGTATGGAGAATAATGTGAAAAAAAATTCAAGCATAACGCTAAAAATTGTAAAATAAAATGCTTTTTTTTTTTTTTTACAAAAAATAAATACCGACTACTTTAAGGTTTATTATGAAAAATTTAAAAATGCACTAAAAAGGTGAAAAATAATTACTCCCGATAAGAAAAAAGTATATATCAGAGTGATGATATAACAACACCTAAAGGGTGTGATATTATCTCGTAATTCTTATACAACATTAATACCTTAATTAGAGTAGGGGGATTCATATTACATATTAAAATAATAATTAAAAACTGCGTTAAATTTTTCTCAGATATTGTAACATGAATTTGATGCCGACTCTAATTAAGGTATTAATGTTGTATAAGAATTACGAGATAATATCACACCCTTTAGGTGTTGTTATATCATCACTCTGATATATACTTTTTTCTTATCGGGAGTAATTGTTTTTTACTTTTTTTAGTGCATTTTTAAACTTTTCATAATAAACCTTAAAGTAGTCGCGGTATTTATTTTTTGTCAAAAAAAAAAACATTTTAGTTTTAAATTCTATATTCCACGCATGCTTCACGTATTTTTTGGTGATTTTTCAAATCTGATATAATTGAGATTGTTCCAAAAACGATCGCGTTGAAAAATGTTTTAATTACGATATACGTCCAATTTCGAGTATTCAGGCTAGTCGAATCAACTTTGATATGTTTAAAAACCATTTTATTAGAGGATTTCGTACGTCAAACATTTTCAATTCTTTCCTGATAGTAAATCGTTACAGTAAATTTTTAGGCATAGTTTAACGGCGATACACGAGCATATAATGGAATTTTTGCCGGTTAACTAAAAATAAATTAGATCCACCGAGGGAATTTGTACGAGGCAGTGATAACAAATTTTAAATTATTTTAGACAAATTGGGCGCTACAATCGTTGCACCAACGTTATAGTTTGAAGAAAAATCAACGAAGATCATTAAAGGTCACTAATACGGTCACACAGAATGATGTAAAGTGTACGAACCAGAGGTGCTTTACCTGTTTTCAGGGGACAAAACTCGTTTCTTGTCATATTGCAGAAAAAAATACATTGAAACGAATACGTATTTTCGACATTGAAAAAAAAAAACGAATTTTTTAAATTAACGAAACAGTAAACGATACGAAATTTGCAGCTTGTACTAGTCTCGTACGAACACGGCAAGCTATTTCATCTACTACCACCTGTTATTCCAAATTACTTTATCGATATACTTTCGGAACTTGTTTTTGTGAAGGCTTACAATCGACAACTTGTTTCGTAACAGAATATGATTCGGTACTTGTCCCACTTCTATCTCGGCATGAGTGTTTATTTGCATCATTTAATTATAATTATATTCATTGACTGAACCCCGTTCCTTCCATGCGGCCCGCCAACATGGTTTAATCGAAATAAATTTACTGCCTCTTTTTATGATTGTTTAAAATTTTTAAAATCGCGTTCGATCATGCGGTCGGAATGGCTCGCATTTTTACTGAATTTTGAAAAACCTTCGTTTCCGCTTTCATTAGAATAAAAATGGAAGTAAGAAGTTTCTAAAAATTGTGTTTTGATAAGAGTTCCATGCATATATATATATATATATATGGTACAGAAAGCCACCTAGGTGTACTTAGCAATGAATTATTATAGTTGAAATCAAAAATTAATGAAATTTTCTCGAAATTTAATAAGAATTAAATTACGGGTACAATTTTAACTCAATGCAAAGTGTTCCTTTTAAATAAAGAATGGGCAAAAATGTCGTAAGCTAGAGAGTAAGAAATACTTTTTTCTTTTGATTTATAGCTGAAATTCACGTTCGACTAACTCGAACATTGTTCATTTTCTATTCGGGTGCCTAATGGTTTAGGTCTACGAGGCTACTAGTGGTAACAACGATAATAAGAAATGAAGGGGTGGAAGTAAAAAGGCGGAGATTTTATATTTTAGGGGAAATTTATGATTAAAACGGTAGTAGAAGATGGGATGTTTCAGGAAATCATGAGTCTTTAACCGTGGAAAGGTATTTCGCATGCGCTGATTATATCAATAAAAAAGCTGCAATTGTAAAGTTCTTGCGAGATAATCGGTCTATAAAAAAGATCCGCTTATTAGAAGCTAATATAATCTGGAAGACTCAGGCTAGAGCGAATAATCAATAGATTATCCGGAAGCAAGTTGTTCAGGTCATAAAGACGATTGCTGAGCACACTTTTAAAAAGCTTCCTTAAGGAACCAGAGAAAAGAGTGGCAGAATTTATTGTTAGGGAATGGTATTTTATGAAGAGCAGAGAGATAAAACTGAAAAAAATTCAAAATGATAAAAACAAGAACTTTTTCGGAGAAGATTTTCTAAGGTGGAGTAAGAGCTATCTGTTGTAATCAGGGCAGCAGTCGGAGAAGTTATTTTAGGAGTTTTCAGCGGGAAAAAAGACGAAGGAAAGGAAATACGATAGCGGTAGATAAGAGATCGGATTTTTTTAAAATTAGGAACAGGAGCTATGAAGTCTAAAGAGAAAGCTTATCACTGGCAAGGTGTAAATGGTCGTTCAGAAAACGGGGTTTTAAAAGCTTTAGACAGCTTGAAGTTTGCGAAATCGGAATAGATATCGAGAAGAAGAAACAAAAGAACTTTCAAGCGTTATTTCTGGACTCTTTGAGGATGTTGTACGTGGCTTTAGCGCTGCAACTCTTACGAGTATTAAAGTTATAAAGAATCGGGTGAGAGCGAGTCGAAATGTAAATAAATTTTGAACGTAAACGTGCAGTTCCCGTTCCACCGCAGTAAGAAAGCGCTTAAAAAATATTCACCTAGAAAGGGGTGAGATAAAGTCAGAGTAGCGAAGATGAAATTGGTAATAGATGAGGAAGCTGCATTAGCTTCTTTGCATTACAGAAAGAGAAGAGTCAACGACTGAGCAAAGCCAACTTTGGCAGACTGAAGAAGGCTAAACGTAGAGAAAAAGTGGGTGGACGTTAAGAATAGGAAGCTTGTAATTACTAAAAGTATTACCTACGGTATTCTTTTAAATTAAATCTAGAACAGACCTTCCCCGTTTTCAAGATAATGATTCAAAACTTGCTAGTTGTTGACTACCCGCGAATGGCTTACAAAGGCTCAGTAGAATTGTATATCCCACTACAATCTGTGGATTTGAATCGAACTAAAACTTTGTTGATCTGAAAGTTCGCTAATACAAACTTACTCTTCGGTAAGTACTCCAGAGGCTGCGCGGAAAGAACTTTCTCCGAAAATCACGGCTCGGCTAATAGAATTGATACCGCGTGTAGCTTATTATTGCTGCCAAAGGCCTCCGTACTAAACATTAGTTATTTTTTTTGTAAAAGTCCTTAGCACCTTTTTCTGCTTATTGTTTTTTGGAAGTAGTTGTTCCAAAGGATTATTCAATATCAAGTCACCTCAAGTGAGGCATAACTCAATGTACAATAGATTTTTTTTTTTTTTTCATAGCCTGGACTGCCATCCATTTAGAAATTAAATGAATACGCTGTTATTAATTATAAAACGGACCATAGCGAAGATTGCAGTATGGCCAGAACTGAGTAAATCGAGTTCAATTCCGGGGGCGATAGACATGATTACAAGAATGGGTTTCTCTCTTTTTTTTTTTTTTTTTTTTTTAAAGCTAATTGGTTAACAACAATTAAAAATAGAATATCGCCGTTAATGGGGAAAAATAATTTTTTGCAGTTCTAAAAATATTTATTGAAAAGGATTATTGGTAGCTCATAAAAAATCCCAAAAACAACATTATTTAATCAAAGTAGCGAATGTTTTCTCAGCGATGCTGATTTTGATACGTCATGGGCGTGTGTAAATTTGTATACACGATAAATAGTTTACGAAGCTATGTCAACTGAACTGACGCCATTTTTTCAGCAAATATAAAAATAAAGGAAAAAAAAAAATAAACGGCTTCTAAAGATTTAACCAAAACTTATATATGATATTATACTATCGTAGGACCTAAACAATTATTTAAAAGAATAAATATCAATTTTGCGAATACAAATTTAGCGCGTGGAAGAGAAATTTTTTTTAAAAAAAAAGTTGCTGATTTAAAATCACCGTCAGCGAAGACTAAATTAGGGTTTACCGTTGTTTTAATTTAATTTTGTAGATCGTCGGATTTTCCGAGCCTGCTCATCAGATATCATTGCGGGCGTCAAAAAAATTATTACATTCCTTTATAAAAAGAAATTTAAATAAAATATTTTTACTAACATAAAGTAAAAAAAAAAAAAAAATGTCATATTTTCGATAATAAATTTTACATTGAAGTAAATTTCGCTGATGTGTTTTTTTGTTTTAATGAAAAAAAAAAAAAAAGAAAAAAAAGTTTTCAAATAAATATTTAATTTTTACATTTAGTCTAAAATTTACACCACACATATTAAAAACTTGAATATCGCCAGCCTTATTATAATTTGTTTTAACGGGTAACGGTGGAAAATTGGGCTGATCGATATACATTCTTCTATTAAATATAGTCACGGCTCCTCTTATCGCTACATTACGAATTGGCAATAAAGTAAGACCTGTATAGAAATAATTTCAAAGTTACTACTTTGATTAGTAATTCACATTCAAGCCCAAATATTATTACATAAAATTTTATCGATCTTACTGCGATATCATTATAAAAAATAGTACATAGATTAAAAAATTTATTAATCTGCTAATGATATAGTAAAAAGTCTGTAAAACTGGAGGGCATAAGGAGTCCACTGACTCTCAATTCATAAATACGATTATTCACCCAGGTTGGGGCATGTGTGGTAAATAAATGTTTGAAGGGCCACAATTGTTAAAACTAATAAAATTTTCAATTTTTATAATTTATTCAAATCGTATGACACGTATATCTCGGCTGAACACTGAATAAAATTGTTTTAACTTGGTTTTAGGCGATCCAAACTCCGATACTAGAACACCGAATTAACGTGCTGATAGACCCTAGGATAGTGATAATCTTAAATTTGTAACTAATCTGTACACGTCTACCATACGCTACTTTTTCATTTCTAAAAGTGACGACAAAAAATTTTCAAAGAGTTGACTGGGAAAAATATGGGTAGAACTTTCTTTAAAACTTTCAACAGCTTTAATAAGGACTGTTCCTTGCCGCCGCCACAGATCAAATCTAGCTTATCAATATATAATATCGTTTACGAAATGATTAATAAAGCTATAGAGATAATGCCGTACCGTTAATAAATAGAAGAAAATTTGTCCATTCTGAGGTACGAAACAATAGTTTTAAGATGGCCGAATCTAGAGACCTTCAGCAAATACCCAAGTGTATGGGAAGCTATTTAAAATTGAAGCAACACAGACTCGAGCAAAAAATTTTATTAAAGAAAAAAAAAAAAAAATTCTTCCGGACAGAATATTGGAACAAGATAAACGCTATTTGAAACATAAAAGAAGATCTGGCGGCATAAGGTTTTTTTTAGCTTTCGTCAGTTGCGGGTGTCGTCAGAATTTATTCAAAGTTTCAAGTGTTCTCGTTAAATCCCCAAGGTCAACGATCTCTCTCTCTCTCTACCATAGGCGACGAACAAATTATCGAAGACTCTAGTTAAAGAAATCAGGCGGTCTTAATTTATAAAAAGTCTGGATTATTCGAAAAATTCACAGCTGTGGCAGATGAAATACTCGATAAGACTATTCAAAAGCTGCCGGACAGTCAAGGCAAATGTTAACAAAATTCTACAATAAATCATTAGATTCAGAATATACCCCGGGATACCTGGAAATTATCCGATATTAAAACTAGGGGAAAACCGATATTTATCTTTTCCTTTATTAGTCGTTACTTTTATTATTTTTGAACACAGGTTTCCGTTAATTTTTTCCTTTCGTATCGGTTGAATAGAAGGCACGATAGAGAAATCACAAAAACGATGAAAACGAACTCGGAAAGGAAATACTCTTAAAATTAAATACTTTTCCAATGATCGTAATCTCGTAAGTTACGGAAAAACTAATTTTTCAGTTTTTCTAATAAATAAATTTATAAAACTCCACGAAATAGAAATATAAAAATTAAAACCAACAGAACTGTACGAAATAATTGGGGATGCACACCGTAAATTACCAACTGAAAGATCAAACTAGGTAAATGGAAAAGCCGAGTCAAATGAATAAATTCACGCCTACTCGCTGTTATTTCACGAATTAACCGCATCGCATTGAAAAAACATGTCGTTTGATTTAAATAAAAGGAAAAAAAAAAAAATCCATTTAAATTATAGGCGATTTCAGCGCTTTACATTATCGAGTTGCTGTCCTCCTAGAAATATTGAACGAAAATGGATAGAAGAATTTAAAAATGAAAAAAAAAAAAAAAAAAACAATATTGTATTATCCGTTTAGCGTACTTATTCGCCATCATCTCTCGGAAATGGGAATAATAATTCAGCTACCCTCTTCGGTGGTAAATTAAGAGCCATTTGCTGATTTTAATAAATATTAATAATTTAAAACGTTCAGTAATGGTCGCCGTGATATAATTTAGACCGAATAGTACAAGTAATAATTCTTCTTCTTTTTCGTGCAACCCGATTCCGGTATAGCTTAACAACTTTTCATCGATTCTCAACCATATGACGAAATGCGTCTCGATTTCTTACAATCTGAAACAATTCTCCTACTTTTGTAACTCTAGTCCATTTCTTAATATAGTTTGGAGGAGCCGAGAAATCCTTCTTCTTCCTCGTCCCCTCCTCCCTTCTACCGCTCCCATCATAATTGTGTGCAGGAGGGGGTGATATGTTGATCCTCTCGTGGAATGTTCAAAGAAATTAATTTTGCGCTTTTTGACTGGACGATTTACGGAAAAATCAATTTTACAAGACACTCGCACTCGGAGGAAGCACGAAAACGGTTTCTAATAGAAAAATGATTCTCGGTAGAGAGGATAATATAGAAATAAGTATTTCAAACATTTTCCTTGCAATGAACAACATAATAATTACTTAACTGTATTCAGCAAAGCCGAGTAGATTTTAACGTAAAATTATACAAAATTATTATAAACTAAATTAAATGTAAAGAAAAAACAACCCCCCCACCTTGAAACATCAACCAAAGTAAATATACAAATTAGACTTAAATTAACACAACAGATTAACATATCTAATTTGTCGCGGAATAGAATGAATAAAGAAAGCTGAAACGAGAACGACAGGGGCGAAAAGGAAATGAAAAAAAAAGTAAGATTAACATCCGATAGATTAAGGTCAAAAAAGCTAAGATTTAAAAGAGAGGGCGTTAAGGGAAACGATGAGAACGTTCAAATTAAAAATAATTGGCATCAATATGACCGGGAAAAAATCATCGGAATAAAAAGGACATGGCGGAGATTAAAAGAGAGAGAAAAGGGAGGGAAAGATTGCTTAATGTATGAGATTCGTTGATATTTCACGAGAAAGCATCAATGTATTTTGTGGCCGTCTCATGGGCTTGTGCCAAGGGCTGGCGAAATCAACGTACTATGATTAAACTGATGCAGCATATTTACTCAGCGTCGAAATCGATGTTTGAGAAAGCCAGTGTGAAAAATCTGTCAGAGCAGGAAAATAATGTTGGAAAAATCGAAACTCATTCGAAAGTTTCCGAAAATGGAAAAAACGCGGCTTTATACGGGGTGTGATAACTCTTATTGCATACTACTCCGGCAAAGTTAAACTGCGCATATATTGCCCCACGCGTGTATCTTAACAAAAAAGGAAAAACACGTAAGATGATGACGAATTTGAAGAGTGTTATGAAAATCACAAAGAATCACGCGCTCTTCAAATCATGAAGGCTCCTTCCTTAGCGGGGAAGATGGAAGTAGATTCTATCATGGAAATGTTTTCTGGGTCCGAACGAAAAATTCGGCGTGAAGTTAATGGCAATTCCAAAACTTTTGCAGGTTTTTTTTGGAAAAAAAAAAATCCATATGTTACAAAAAGTCGAATTTGGTACGAAGGAGAAGCTCGGCGGTAAGAAGCGGCTGAAGGTATCGTAAAGAAGTTTCTACTAGGGGCTTTAGCAATCAGAAGAAATACTGATTCTGTGTTCGAGAAATGAAAAAAGCTGTGATAGCAACACTAGATCATCATTGTCTCATAATGCGCCTCGACACGAAAATTGTCCACAGACACCACCGATAGTTAGTGTGAACGTTTGCAGAATGCACCAATCAACTACGATCTTTTGAGCATCCCGCTCGATTAATGGACGAAAAAATTGAGAAGCATGTTTACCCGATTTACGATGAACCTATAGAAGCGACGACACCTTTTATCGAGATGTTTTTAGGCGGTCACACGCAAAATTCAAACAAGCTGTTCAACTCAATGGTCTGGCGCATCAGTCTGTGAAACACTTGCATTCCGACCACAAAAATAGCCGCTTACTTGGCTGCAGGCATGTTCAACGAAGGATATTCAGCGATTACTATATAGTTGCTGTATTTTTGGCCAGCAGTGCGAAAAGTTTTTGCAGATACTGTCGACGCGCAGAAAGGCGCCAGCCACTTAATGGGGCCCGTATAGGTTGTAGACTCGAACAAATGCATATCAGAATGACTTATTCGAGAATGGAGCACTACCGTACGGCGACACCGGGAATATTAGCCGATCATTATTATTATCCGTAAGAAACGAACATTCATCACTTATTGTAAAAACTTTGAAACACTTCTTTTCGACTTTTCATTTTTTCGACTTTTCATTTTTTCGACTTTTCCCGAAAAGGGCAGGCTCGATAGCAATTAGGACTAAAAACGATCTATTGAACTAAAATTTATTCCTTTTAGCATTGAATTATGTGAACTGATCGAATTATTAAAAAAGTATTTTTAGGGATTTTTTACGTAACATAAAGTGTCTTTTTCTTTTTTGTTGAAAAAACACTTTTTTCTTTTCAAGCCTGAAAAGTAATCATAATTTCTCAATTGCTTTTACCTTTTTTTTTAGTTCACCCAGAAGAAAAGTGTATGATAATTGGAAGTCTGTTTTGTTCGGTTTTTATGTTTCTGACAAGAATAACTGTATCTTAGCCGCCAATCGCGAACTACAGTAGCAGTTCTAGGAAAACATTGTTCCGCAGTTTATCAAGATATTTACTTAATAAAAATTATTTACACACTTCAAATACGTAAGAAAATATATATACCCTAAACAGAGTTCCCTGGGGTATGTTTCTCTTACCAGGCCCGGATTAAGGATAGATCCGGGGGCTACGGAAATATTACGGGCCCTTTTCAGAAGTGACAAAATTATCAGTTTTATATAATCACTAAAAATTTTCTTTAATTTAATTAAATTATATTATATTATTTTGAATTCACGAATTAACATATAATTATTAATGTAAACAAAACTAAATATCATATAGATAATGGATAGAATTTTCGATGCCAAAAAAAATAAATAATATATATATATATATATATATATGTGTGTGTATACATATATACATATATACAAGGTCGTCGCCAGCCGATGGGCCGGGGGGGGGCAAGATGATAGAAAAAGGATATGAGTTAAAGAAAAAATAAAATTTATAAATTGTAAAGGCTTAATATTTTATTAAACAAGAATAAAATCTTAATTGAAACATAATTTTCGTGGGTTCTGGGGCAAATTATTCATGATTACACGCCTATGAATACTCATTATGGCCAGTTGATTAAAAAGTTTCAAGGCTCCGGGGGGGCAGCTGCCCCCTGCCCCCCGCTGGCGACGCCCAGGCATATATATATATATATATATATATGTACATATTTTTTTTTTCTTGTTTTTTTCTGCAAATTCTTGTATAAAATATCGTTAAAATCTACTGAACGGAGAAAATCTGTTTCGATCATTAATAATCTTGATAATGCCGATAATCTATCATCTAGCATGGTTGATCTGTACATCTTTTTTATTCCTTTTTAATATTTCCGCCTCGCAATTTGTAATAGGGTGTAGTTAAAAAATATTCTATATGCAATAATAGATGTTTTTGGAAAAACATACATATATTATTGCACGTTTAGGGGTCCCTTTAAAAAGCGGGGCCCAGGGCTACAGTCCCCCTAGCCCTTCCCTAAAACCAAGGCATATTTCTTACGGAAAAAATCCTCAAAAAAAAAAAAAGAGCCTTTTTCTAAAGCAGGATTCCTCCTTAAAGGACATTAAAAGACCGGTTGTTGCGAAAATAATGTAAACAAAAGGAAATCACGAATTATTTCTAGTAAATAAACGTCTTACAGATGTGTGTACTATTTATATGTGAAGTTGAAATTGTAATAAAATCACTGTTAGAAATTATAAATTGCCAAAATAATTTTCATTGGAAAGCGCGTTAATTTGACGGAAGATACGTGTTTGTTCTTAAAATCCGTTTAAAAAGTATAATTTTTATTAAATATAGAGTGAAAACAAACTTTTAAGTGAGAAAAACAGCTCTGGGCTAAATGTACACTACCGGACATTATCTGTGGCTACTCGCTCGACAGCTGTTTCAATTTTAGTATATTTTCTTATTTAATATCATTAATAAAAAACAACAACTGTTCAAAAACGACTTACCATAATAATATTGCCTGCGGAAAGTCTGATGACGCGTTAACCGATGACGATATCGAACAGATCGACTTTTTTCCCTTTATTCGAAGCAGCGAAATTAAGAATATAACACCTTCGATTGTCTTTACGCGTAACCTAACCTGTTTTACGAGTAACTCGAGCAATTCAGATCTTTACCGCATAATTTTCGGCATTTCACGTATTACTTCGCTACGCTTTTGGTCGACCGCGATTCCCGAAATCGAAAACACCGAACGATATTTGGCAACAACGTTAACCCGAGTTAAAGCGGACACTGATGGCGGCCAATATCATCTGATTAATCGTACGAACGTCGCAGAGCCATCAATGAAACTCAATTAATCCGACGATCTAGACACCCTGTCGACAAAAACATCCAACAAAGCTAATTACTTTTAGCAGTAGAATAACATGGTTTTTAGCGCGACGTTTTCTTTTCAAACACTGAAACTATTTTAACCGCAACCGGTTGGCTAAAGTGCTCGTATTCGAGACTCGAATAAAAACAAGTCCTACATTTACATCTTTAAAAGTTTTTTTCGTTTATTTCCCCGTAATAACACACAATTCAATAGTAGACCCCCATCATTCATTATTACGATATTCTAGCAAATTAATAAAAGCCCCTTACCTTCGCCGAATTTGTGTGTGATTCCTTCACAAGTTTGTTCGTAGTTTTTACAGAGGTCTATATCCTTTGGCGCCAAAAATGTTCGTAAGTTTTCGGGGGCGGGGGGGTCTAGCCTTCGTCGCTGTATTTTTTAGGTCTATCCTCCTTCTAGCGTTGAAATAAATAACATTTTAAAAATAGTCGATCGCTTATGTTACAACTTTTTGCATGTACTAGGGGACGTCTCTAGACATGACATTTTAAAAATTATTTCCAGATTGTTGTACGTTTAAAAAATTTTCTTTTTAAATACCCTCTACTAGAATTATGCTAAATTATGTGTGTATTGAAAAGTTTACCAACTTAAAACTGAGGTTAAATAGATTGAATCTTTACGGAATTTGGCGTTAAGAATTCTCTCAAGTGTTACACGAACGTGTGTGTCTTAATCATACCATTTAGTCTGCAGCTGAGCAACCTTTTGTTTCTTGTGCAAGGGGACATCCATTAATTAGGTGAGCTGTTTTTCTTCCCGCCCTCCCTTTCAGTGAGATTTGGTGGGACCGCCCTTTGCCGCTACGTGAGATTTACGCTATAGTAGTAGTTTTTTGTTTTTTTTTTTTTTTAATTAGTTAAGGGACTAAATTTATTTTTATAACGGAGAAAAATAATTTGTTAGCCGCCTTCATTTCTTCTGTGTCATTAATCGTTTCTTCATATGTCGCTCCATAAGTTTTTCTATTCTTCTAATCTTTTGTGTTGGGTAAATGTCCTATGCTGATAATTCAAAAAAAAAAATATATATACATATATATTTTTTTATGAATTGTTGAATATGTGTCGTTCGAGTAACAAAAAATATAACATCAGTAACTCTGAATGTTAATGGTCAATTTTTTTTTTTTTTTTTTTTTTTTTTTTGGGCACGCCAACAGTGGAACTTAACCAACGCAAAGAATTGTAGATTATATAAGGGGAAAAGATTAGAAATTGAGGAGATAAAGAAGGCCACCAACAAAGGGGAACTATATTGAGAGAGGGGAATGCAAGAATGGAGTAGTGGACACTATAAGGAGTAGGAAACGGTGCAGAAGACTAGAATACAGAGTAGAACGTGCGGAGGAAATAACGGGGGGCATTCGAACAAAATGTGATTCGCATCACAGGTATAACTGAGCTCTGGAGGGTCATAAGAACACAAAGGAGATTGAACAACGGAGAAAAACCATCATTTTTAAAATTTTTTAAAATTTACAATATGGAATATTTTCCGCTTGTTAATGCGCGAAATGTTCAGTTGAATTATTTAGAAAATATCGAACATAAAGAGATTCCAGCAACAACTTGCAATTACCACCGACAACACGTACAACTCCACGCCACTTTTATTTCATTTAATTATTCATTAACCGTTGTAATATTTATATACAAAAATATTTGTCTATTATTGTAAATACTGATTTAGGAAATTACTGAATATATTCCGCAAAAAGCTAACGATCGAATTATTTCACGGTAATAATAATAAATAAAAATGAAAATAATCTTTACATAAACTGGTAATGATTCTGTAAACGTATGCACTCTGCAGCGGCATCTCTTCTGAAGGCATAAACAATATAAAGTTACCTGGTGGAGATGAAAATAAAACACTAATACTTCAACGATGATGAAACAATCGTGATTTTTCTCTATTCATTCTTCATTGTACTCCTCCATTTCTTTGAAATGAATCTTTTCAGCGCTTCTTCTTCGTTTTAGTGTCATGCTCGCCTTCATTAAAGCATCAAAAGTCACACCTTGTTCATAATCGCAAACTCTTTCGCTTTCAAACAATGCTACTTAACTTAACACCGAGAAGTTATTTTCGTACTTTCAATAATTTTTATTAGCAACAGAATTAAATGAAGCCGTGACTGAATAAATTTATAGTATTTATCGGAATCTCCGGATGATCTTTAATAAGTTGTCTCCTGTTCAATTATTAAAAATTCAATTTCTTTCAGAAAATCTGGGGCACTTTAATTATATAATAGCATAAGGTTAGACGCTGCTTCCATGGCAACAAAGTTGCCGAGGTTATTAAGCTTTATACTTCAAAATATTCGAATTATCGGTTTTGTAAATTAAAATATTGTTAACAATCAAATGAATATATAGAAACGAATTAATTTACTCCTCGAGTAGATATATTTTATTTCTACTTCGAATTCGTTCCATTTTGTCATTATTTTAAATTACACACACACACACACCGGTTGTGAACGGTGGTTTCTCTATAATTAGTGCTTAATTAATATTTATAATTTTCCGAGTCATAAAAAAGCATTCTAGCTCCATACAAAAGAGTGTATTTTAAGCTACTTTATGTCGTGCCTTTATAGGAAAGATCAAAACGACTAAATTAAAGCAAATATTTACTACTTCTTAATTAGATCATTTGATGATAGTGTGCTAAGATTATAACTACCGCCGGTGGTGTCATTTGATTTGTGGTCTCTTCTACATTTTGATTTTGTTAAGAAAAATCATCGGTATAACTAACATAAACGATTTTATAAAATAATGTTTAATTATTATATGCTTCGACATGTTTCGAAGCTAATCGTGTGGTCGTAAAAGTGTGATTTAGATTTTGTATCTGTTCACATCATGGTTTAGCTGATAATGCCCGAAAACGTTACCAAGTAAGAAAATTTTATCTTATTTCTTTTTAACCGACTTCAAAAAAGGAGGAGGTATTCAATTCGTCGACTGTATTTTTTTTTTTTTTTTTTTTTATGTGTGTTACCACAGAACTTTCTTCTAGATGAACCGATTTTGATGATTCTTCTTTTATTTGAAAGGTGGTGTTTGTCATGTGGTCCCATTTAAATTTGATCAAGGTCTGACCGATAGTTTTTGAGTTATCCTTAATAATAATGCGGGAGATTGAAGCTTTTTCGATGCTTTTTCATTCATGATTGTTTTCACCGTCGGATTAGCTTTATTGACTTAAAATACTATAAATTTGCCAAATTACCATGGAAATGTAGCTTTTGGTGTTTTTACCGTGGAAATATCTGTTGTTATTAAAATATTTTAATTTAATTGAATAAAAATGCACTAAAAAGTTAAATTAAAAATGCTTTTTTACAAAAAATAAATACCGACTTCAAGGTTTATTATAAAAATTTAAAAACGCACTAAAAAGTAAAAAATAATTACTCCCGATTAGAAAATATATATATATCAGAGTGATATAACACTTTAAGGGTGATATCGTAATTCTTATACAACATTAATTTTTTGGAGTTGGCATCAAATTCATATTAAACGAATAATTAAAAAAACTGCATTAAATGTTGATTAAATTGTTCCTAACATGAATTTAATTCCAACTCCAAAAAATTAATGTTGTATAAGAATTACGATATCACCCTTAAAGTGTTATATCACTCTGATATATATATATATATATTTTCTAATCGGGAGTAATTATTTTTTACTTTTTAGTGCATTTTTAAATTTTTATAATAAATCTTCAAGTATCGGTATTTATTTTTTGTAAAAAAGCATTTTTGTTATATAATATTGTTTATTATATTTGTTATTATTATTAACTTACTATTTTATATTGTAAAAAGTGTTTTTTATGTGAATTTTATTTGTTATAGGAAATAATGCGTGCTTTAAATTTCGACATCAATACAGATGACAATGTGTTACTCAGTTTTAGAAAAATTTTTTATTAAAATCTTATTTTACGAATATTCTCTGTTCTTCTATCTTCCAACTGTGAACATTAAACCGGATGACTCGGTTGTTTTTTTTTAAATTACGATAATATGTTTCCTAACTTTGCGAATAAATTTTTAAAAGCACCGATCAAAACAATAATAAAACACACCTCACGGGTGGTACGAATTCTATGAAAAAATATTTCAATGTTTTATTGGCGATAAATCAATAAATAACACTTGGCTGTTATTGTTGTAATATTTATAAGCATAACATTATATATTGCTTTATTAGATGACAGAAACTTGTTGGAGATGTAAAACCAAATTAAATAATGCTCAGAAGAAGAAAACATAATAAAAAAGCGAAGAATGACTAGCAGCGAGTTTAACAACAGCTTTTGAATGCTGATAATAATTTAAAGTTAATTTGCATAGAAGATTGTAAATCGTGTCAGTATTTCCTTTAAAGGATATTTATTACTTCGTTTCATTAGTAGTATATTTACTAAGCGCAAAAACATTCATGCACGAAAACTCTGTTCAATATTATTGAACGGCTGTTATCCTATTTTGCATCGATAAGAGGGCTTGTCTAAAGGACATTACACAGTACGATCATAGTGAAATTTATTTATTTTAAGGATGAGCTGTTAACTAATCGCCGTTTCATTGCCATTTTACGACACCAAAATCAACAACTTACTTCTGTTTATTCATTGCCGTTGTTATTGACCATTATTGTATATAAATAACGTCCGATATTATTTCGAAAGACAAAAAATAATTCACATTGCTTTCCAATTCCAATGGAACACCGCTAGCATCAAAATGAAAGTCCACATTAGGTTTACTTAAACATAGAGAAATATTTATATTGTGCAACAGACACATTTTTGATCTTGACTAGATTGATATTTACTAGTAAGTTGTTCATTTTCAAAAATTCTGCGTTAAACAATTGGCCTTAAAACAAAAATTAAATTCTCTTTAACTTTCGATGTTTTGTTTTTTTTTTATATTAAAAAAACCTTTTTTTCTTTTTTTCTTTTTTTTCCATTTCAGCTGCACAAATGAAAATTTTTTGTGAAGAACAAAAAAAAAAACAAATTTCCGCGAAAATGTTAAAAGCGCAATGACTTAGTTTATCAACAAGTTGTATTTGGGATTCAAAGGGAAAAATCGATTTAAACAAGAATAATCGAAGAATTCTGGTGTCAAATATACTCAAAAAATATTCCGCAAAATAAAGTTAAAGTTTAATTTAATGTTTTTCACACGTATATTTTAATACAATCTTATTATAGTAAATAAATTAGCACTACTTTTAAAACAGTGTTACAACTTAGTCTAACTACAATTTGTAACATAGAGTAGAAACTATGTACAATTACATAACTCCTAATATTATATAGATAGATAAATAATCATACGCGCATATCAATACTCACACGCACGCACACCAAGTATATGCACATACCATGAAGTTACATACATACGAATATATATTACAGAATAAATTAGGTGACTAGCTCTCATAAGGCTTTGTGCGCTTAAGGCGCCTTAAGTCATCATCGGAAAGTAGCAGTTCTAAAGCCTCTCGATATTGAAGTCGGTGTTCGTGCGCTTCTGCAATATTATGACTTCATCGATCCATGGAATATATTTAAATCGGAATGTATTTCTTCGTTGCGTTGGTACCAGAAAGCTCATGCTTCGGAGACACTTGTTTTGAGCGCGCTGAGTAATTAACCGATATTGAATGTCTTTGAACAGCCTCAGAGTTGAATACACCATACATCCATATCGATCTGATGATTTGACGATAAATCATACGTTTATTAAATTGATTGAGTTTAAAGTAATGCCCAGTCAACCAATAAATCTATCTTAATTTATGCATAGTTTGTTCTTTTTTCATCTTGACATGCGTAATTCAGTCTGGAATCTAAATGCATACCGCCGCCGGGTGTATTTAGAGGAATCCGATCTCGGAATAGGAAGGCGGTCAAAGTATATAAGAGAATACAGGTCTTAGATTTACGAAGCGTAAACATAACATGCACCGATTTTTCTTGATTAATCTTGATCTTCCAATCACACGTGTCCATTTGGTAATTTTTATTTAAAGATGAATGCGATTGTTTTCTGAAATATCGTTTAGTAACGAATATTCGCGCAGTAATTAAATTTCGCATTGGCCTCTGTTTCATATTCATTACGTTCATTATTAATAAAATATCCAAAATTAAATTAACATATTTTTAGTATGTGACTCCGAAAAAGCATGTCGGCTATATTTTATATTTTTTATAACTATTATTTTTCTGTAATACGTGTGTTTTTTTTATAGCATATATACGTTTATAAAATTACAATGTATAAAATTATACGTTAAAAAAAGTTATTTATTTATATTGTTATTTTCTATTTATTAGTGGTTTGCAATTATTATTGTAACAAATTAAAATATTCGGTACACTGTATTAAGCCTGATGTAAAAACTCCGTTATTATTACTATCCTGATGCAATGATGTTCGGACAATTCTGGATAAAATTCATTTACGGGCATTTATGAACTTCTAACATCGCTGTCATCGCACTTCATACGATTAATTCACTGCGCTGATTCATCCGCTCTTATGAAATCTTGCTCATATGTACCAGCAACATTTTTTACATTCAAGTTTCCATATACAGGATTTTATTCATTAGCCATTGCATCGAAGATTCGTGTACGATGTCCAAATTTTCCAGCTCCTCAGTAAAAACGATCATTCCTCCGGCTTCGGTAGATAATCTAGAAAGCGTAGTCGGAAATTTTTCAGTCACTGCAAAAATATCCTCCGCAAAAAGAGCAGCCTGGTCAATTGGGTCAGTAAATGTGCATCTTGGATTTTGACGTCACAGTCAAGAACTGTGTGCCAGCGCTGAACATTACTCTAAATTTGAATGTTAGTATTTAATTTCGACCCCGAGCAGTATGGAAAATTAACCCCACTCTTCGTCCCCTAATTGCTGTAAAAGATAGTGTTATTATTTAAACATAAGTACAGTGTATTCAACGCTTAAAAACTATATCGAAAGCCAAAATGCAGCGGTCGTGTCAAAGACTCCCCCCAGGACCAACGGTCGCCCACCGCACGCCTTGGTGCGACAAACGTTTTTGCTGCACGAGTTCAAAATTTAAGCGCAATTATTATTAAAATCATCTAAAATTAATGAGAATTCCCTCGTTTCCTTCAACAACGGGTCAAAATCTATTTGTACAATAATTAAACAAATTCGACCAAAGTATATTATTCCATTAGTCGAATTGTCACACCAGCTACTCCAAATAAGCACACGCGTACTGTTCTCGCTCATGTCATCTTGTCGGTGCATGCAAACTCCAAAGCCAGCGCAGTACCATACTTGGACACGCACGCCCAATTTCGCCGTACCACTTCGAAATTCAAGTGTAGGTAAACAAAGCTAGCAAAAGCACATGATATTCCAATTCGAAAAATTATCCGCCTCTAACTGCAAAAGTTTCCCCCTCCCCCCTTTTTTACACGTATATTATCAGTACAATCTTATATTACAGTAAATAAATTAGCACTGCTTTTGAAACGGTGTAACACAACTTAGTCTAACTACAATTTGTAACATAAAGTAGAAACTATGCACAATTACATAACTCCTAATATTATGTAAATATATATGAATAATCATATGCGCATATAAGTGTACCCACACGTACGTACGCATACACACCAAGCGTATACGCACATTCCCACAAAACACGCAGATACGAGTATATTATAGAATAAATTAAGTGACCAGCTCATAATCATCAACGGAAGTAGCAGTTCTAAGGCCTCTAGATTATTCGGGTGTGACTGTAAAGTCGGTTTTCGTGCGCTTCGGCAATATTATGACTTCATCGATCCGTGGAATATATTTTAAATCCAAATGTATTATCTTCGTTGCGTTAGTAGCAGAAAGCTCATGCTTCGGAGACACTTGTTTTGAGCGCGCTGGGTAATTAACCGATATCGAATGTCTTTGAACAGCCCCCGGAGTTGAATACCATGACCCCTGATTTGACAATAAATCATACGTTTATTAGACACAGATCGAGCTTAGAGTAACGACGCCCGATCAACCAATAAATCTGTATTAATTTTTTGTATAGTTTGTTTCCTTTTTTCATCTTGACGTGCGTAATTTAGTCTCGAATCTGAATGCATACTCCTAGGTGTATTTAGGAGAGTCCGATCTCGGAATAGGAAGACGATCAAAGTATATAGGAGAACACAGGTCTTAGATTTACGAAGCGTAAACATAACATGCACCGATTTTTCTTGATTTTAATCTTGATCTTCCAATCACACGTGTCCATTTGGTAATTTTTTCCGCTGCATATCGCAGGTTAGTCGCAGGACAAGATGGCTTTGTTATCTGCAACGGTAGCAGTCATCATCTCGGCTGTTTTTGGAATATCAGCTGTTTTTAACAAATACAGAGAAGTTCCACTATAGCCTGTAGAGCACCAGCCTGTATTGGATGAAATTTGGACTTTGCTTCTTCATAAGAGACTCTGAAGGATCTCTATCAGAAATGATATTTGATTCAAGAAGTTGGCATACTGCGCGAAATTTAACTAAAATATATTATTCTAGTATTAAAAATTACCACAACCGCGTACGAGTTGAAAACATTCAAGTGTAAGTAATCGAATGCAGCCTGAGTGCACTTTCAAAAGTAACCTCAAAACCATTCTTGTAGAGACGTGTACATGTACGATCGTTGCCGAGCACACCTGCCCCGTGAACACGATGTGTAACTGCCAAAGTCAGCGCGGATCATCGTTCGTGCTACTCCAGTTTGAATTATTCAAGTAATTCTATCGCTAAAGTTAACACAACTGCTCCCCTCGCCCCTGCTTCAGTTAAATATTTGACATTGTTTTTTCAAATGAAGTTTAAGTATACTATTGCAGTATCAAAAGACGTATTTATAGTAAAAGTAGGCGCATCTCTCGTTTATGCAGAATTGACCCGGAGAATATAAAGTTAAATAAATAAAAATATTTCTAAAAGTTGTTTCAATGATGTAAAAATTCCAAGTAACAGTATTTATGGGGAAATTTTTTAATACTAATTTCCCTATTTTGTTAGAAAGCGCAAATTTCGCTAAAAAACACATTTATACGAGTGAAAATCATTCGAAATACTCTACATGTTTAATTATAATCGCACAATATTATTACATATAAAATATGTTTTAGTTAATAAAGCATAATTTTTGCTATACACATATTTTTATTTTATTTTAGATGAAAAACAAGCAGTTTCGTGCGAACTACCCTCCTACTGTTTGGTAAAAATCCTAATAAGATGGTTCGGAAACGTCAAAAATAATTAAATTAAAATATGCAATAGCTCACTAACGGTTTCACTTATTAATTACGAAATTGCATCATAAATTATAATTAAAATTCTCTTTAAAACCATATCCATAACTTCAAGCGATTACCCGGGGGGCCCTAAGGAAAACACAAAAAAAAAACCCGTCGAGAATATATAATATGGTATTTAAAACGATCTTAAAAATCACTTCTAAAAAAATTTATAATTCATCGCCAGATCGAAACCTTTAAAAGTGAAATTCAAAATATTAAAACGAAGAAACTCTTTCATGAAAGCAAAAAAAATTTCGGTTAAAAACTTGTATAGACCCCATTTTAGGGGCTGAATAAAGAGAAAAAAAATTTTGTTCACGTAAACAATAGCTCGAGTAAAAAAGTAGAGAAAACCAAAATATATCTCAAACTTATGCACAAAGGGTCGCTTTGTACAAAAACTATAGCCGAGCTGACAAAAGCTCGGAAGTTTTGAAAAAAAAATATTTTTTTTTTTACGCACATGTGGTGGTATGTCGTTTGAAAGAGATTGCTATTTTCTGAGAACGAAACCGTTTTCCATTTCCTTAACGAAACTTTCGAAGTTTGTGAAAAGTTCAAAAAATCGAAAAAAAACGACGTGTCCCGCGCCCCTTACTTAGCGCCGCCATGATTATAGTTCAAAATTTTAATCAAAGTTAAAAATATGGGCATCCCCATAGATTTCTCTACTTTATAGCATCCGAGAGTGTCCAACTTTAAATTAAAATCTTCGGGCCACCGAAAGCTCGAAATTTTTGATTTTTTTTTTTTTTCCGGGCATATTGGTGGAAAATCGTATTTCATTTCCGTAACGAAACTTTCAAAGTTGGCGAAAAGTCCAAAAAAGCGTGAAAAATGACGTACCCCTCTGCCTTTTTGCAACGCGAAAAATCTGATTTCTTTGTTTTGAATTTATTATTATGCGAATGTAAATATTACGGTTATGTTTAAGTTAACATACGGTGGTATCATGCTTGACTAAACTTGTTTAGTGCAAATATGTAATCGAAAAATAACAGCTTTTCTGCGACATTCATAATCAGTTAGAAGTATTTTAGGACCACACACACACTCTCCTTAATTAAATTACGTTAAATAAGTAAACACACAAGCGCGTTTAAATGAGCGTATTCGTGGTAGCGCGAATAATTGTATGACAGCAAATTAGAACAGAGAAAAGTAAATAAAATATTAATAACAACTTTTTTCCACGATTAAGAAACTATACCGGCAAACAATTGTAACGTTCGATATCATTATCCGCATAGTTGTAGAAGTCGCATTCGAGAAATTTAGAGGTTATTCCTGCAGTGTACCCATCTAACTAACCAGGTAAGGCATAGTCAACGATGGTAAACAAATTTGTTAATATTCTACCAACCTGAACATAGAGAGACAAAAATGAATAAAAAATATTGTGATCATTAAATAATGTTTCCATCAGTTATATCGAATAAAACAGAATAATTATTCATATACTGTTCACGTGTCCTTGCATATTGCAATATGCAGGATACGTACGTTTTCGGGTTTTCTTTAACATTTATCAGTTCTATACGCATAGAATTCCCGGTAAAAGTGACTAGTCTGATGAGAGGACGAATCAGTCGCTAACAGGATATAATTTCTTACTGGAAAGATTTGTATATTTCAGCCTCGCGTGAGTTAACGAATATATTTTATGTTACGCATGAACGTGAACACAAACTCATACATAGCGCCAATAAGTTTATGCCGAGCTCTCTCGCTCTATACTTATTTTATGAAATTTAAAACAAAAAAAGATGTAAGAATGGAACGCATTTAGACAATTTCTTCTAAAATTCAGATTTTATGTTTAAAGTTCCGAACGTTTGTTTTCATTCGTTTTTAGTCTTTCACCTTGCCTTATCAATCTTAAATTTTATTTACGCTCCAATATATGTATTATAGTGCATTGGAGCGATGGATTTAAAATGAAAAATACCTTTTTTTGTTTAAAATTTGGAATCGTAATATCAAGTTTTGAACGTTTTTAGTGGTTTCTGGTATTATTTTAAGCCTTTCTCTCGTAGAATTTACCAAAAAGGTTTTTTCTTTTTTTTTTTTTATTTTATCTCTGATGTTTATTTCTATAAACAAGCAAAATTTTTTAAAGTGAAATAAAAAATAGGTAAAGAGTAAAGTAAGTCTCATATATCCTTGATAAGCTATCATGGATTGTGAAGTTAAGGTTCACAATGTTCTCTTTTCAGGATACTTCAAATTTTCTCATAATTAAATAACAGTTTGTACTTGTGGAAAGCTTTTCTTATTTATAAAAGTAGAATTTTCTTATTTCGGTTCGTTTTATAATTCACCGTTTATACTCGTTTTTGTTTTTATTTTTTATTTGTTTATCGCGAATTACTTGAATTTAAGACAGTTTCCGTACTTTTTTTTCGAAATTAATTAGATTCGGAGTAAATCGTAGACAACATTTTTACTGTTATGTCTGTTAAAAGTTTTATTGACAACATATTTTTTAATATACCCGTAATTTGTTAAATGCGATATTCATACTGACCGAATTTAAAGAATGCAGCGATTACTTAAGATCAATAATGTTGATACAATGTATTGGAAGCAGAAGATAAAATAATAAAGTAGGTGTACTAGAGTAATTACAACTTAACGTAATAATAGAATTAGTGTGCAGCGTATTGATAGGCGACTTCACTACACGAAGAGCGTACTTAAGGAAAAGTAATAACAATATTATTAGCCTTGTTCACACAGCAGTCGCAAACTATCACCTTCAGCTTACGTGCAATCCGTCAAAATAGTCGCACAACGATGAATATATATGTCATCATCGTTATTTAAGTGATTAATGTCTTCGTTGAAATAATTATGAAAAATCCAGCGTAAAAAAATAAAAATAAAAATTTACAGTTGTACTAAAGTGAATCAGGAACTAAATAAGAGACTGAGTTGGTGGTCCTTTATTACATTAAAGGGGGGGGCGGAAAACTAAGTAGCGATAACAGTAAACTATATCATCACACGTGGTAGCTATGACGACATAGCCAGAAGTGTAGCTGTGATGACTGTGCATGGATCATGTCACACGAGGCAATCTGTGTATCTAGAAGCGGAACCATGGCTATTATATGTTTCTTGAAATGCCAAAACAAGGTACCGCTTACTTATTTGGAAATAGATGTCGAAGAAAAGAAAGAGGACATGTGAGAATATACACCTACTTTTATTTCCGATCTGTCCAGAAGTGTGTTTTGTTTTTTTTTTATCCTTTGCAATGTAGATTTGAAAAAATATCCCTCAAAATGTTTCATCATCATTTGATGAACACTATTCATTTTACGTACAGACGATTTAAAAAAGGAGAGATACAATTATGAGAAAATTTGAAAGTCTGGAAGAAAAATTATTCGTCACATCGATGTAAAATACATTTATAATAACGGTCTATAGTATGTTTCATCTTCACCTGTCAAAAAATAAATAAAAAAAAAAAGGAAAAAAAAGCATTTTAAATTTATTATCCGTTCTAGGTCTCGCGCCCAGTTAAAACTCGCAGCAATGCCCAGAATATTGATTAACAATTTTTCAGTCACGTTCAAACGTGACTATTTTATGTTATTCGCAGACATGTTTAAACGTAGTAGTGAACACTACGCCGGTATAAAGTGAATGTAACATTTCTTTGTAATTTGAACTCTGAATTTTCCCTAAAATATCGCCGGTTATTTAAAAAATTTCCGAAATATTAAATATATTACGGCTTATAAATTTAAAAACTCTAATGACACACGTTTACCAAAAAAGCCGTGATTATCAATAGACTAATAAACTTCTTCTCTTCTGATTAAATTAAAAAATTGTTCAACCGGCGTAATTTATTTTTCATTTTTATACTCAGTTTTAAATTTTTGGTCAATTTACAATAATTACACAATTCTTAAATTTAAACATGCTTTCCTTGTAACTACGAGAAACATTGCCTAAGCACGAATACACTATGTGTATATGGATCAAAGCACCGGGGCCTAATGAGAATAGCATATATAACTGATTAACAAAGTTTGACTTGGAAAGTTAACTTCATCGCTGACATAATTCTCGATTTAAATCGTGTAATTTGTGTTTTGAAGTTATTATTTGCTTTTTTCTAAAATTAAAAAATCAGCGCTATCACGTTTTTATCTACACTGACTTCAGAGTATACACAGACGATTGATCGACATCGGACATCTCTCTACCTGTTATCATAAGGATCATAGAGCTTTCGAAGAACTTGCAAAAAATAAGGTAATCAAGAATGGAAAAGAAAAAAAAGGTGAAATCTAGCTGGGATATAGGGAGGATATGAAAAAAGAAAGAACAAAGATAATGAAAAATACCGTTTCAAGGCGGGATAAGAGGAAAAAACTTTCTAAGGAGCGGACAAATAAGAGAAAAACGAAGATAGAAATTATATCCATGATAACCCTTAACTTAAATAATCTAAAAGCGGGAGTGTTGTTATCACGTTTTATAATATAATTAATCGCAATTACTTTCGAACTCTCTAAACAAAATTAAAGTATACTGAGAATTTTACGTTATTTTTGATTTTTAATAATAAAATAGTAATTTCATATTACCTTTTTTGCTATTTATTGCCCTCTCAACAAACCCATAATTCTGGCTGGTATTGCAACTTTATTTCGTTCTTGTAGAAAATTTGTAAATAATTTCATTGCGAAAAAACGAATATATATTTAACGAAATAATAATACGCCGAATGTTTGACACCAACTGCGTGTGTTACCCCCATTTTTAATTTTAGCCGGAATCTTTAATGTTAAAATAACTTTTTTAAGGCTTATTATTACTCTTATAGGTCTGCATTGACATTTTTTTTGGGGAAAATCTGCTAGAATTAGAATAAAAAAAAAAAAAAACAACAGATTCGTGGGCGATTTTAAAGAAGGGCATTTTAATTTTCTAATTTCACCGACTGAATTCACAAACCGCAAATTATTTAAAACAAATTTTCAAGCAAATGTGTAATATGGATTTCAATTCGTTTACCCAGTCGCAACAGATCCTGTATGTTATTTCCTTATCGGATGGGCAATGGGAAAACGGTATTCACAAAGTGTTAAATAATCTTACTAGAAAAAGAAATAACTTCGAGAAGCCGGTGTAAATGTGTTAAATATATAGATGGTTAAATTATTATAAGTAACTATCTAAATGCTGTCATACCTCAGTGGGGGTGCACAGTATAAATTAAAAGGCCTTATACAAAATAAAAATAAATTAATAATAAACGATAGCAACGCCAATAGTGGTCAACGGACCGGGGTGGTGTGAAAAGAAAAAAAAAAAAAAAAAAGAAGCTAAAAATGTGTTAAAAATGTTATCGTCTAGTAAGTCCGCAAGTTTAAATGTCTACGGATTTTACTTTTTTTACCGTCTCAGGTAAACAGAAAATAAGTATGTAGCAAGAAGTTCACTAACATTATACTACGAAGGCATAAAAGTCAAGAAACCTGGAATGAAAGTATCAAAAAAGTTGTCGGTCAATTCAGTAAGTTTAAATGAACTTTCTACGAGTTTTGCTTCTCCTACGGCATTAGGCGAATGGAACTTATAGATGTGTCAACAGAGATTCAGTAATGCCCTTTTTTAGGAGAAAACACGTTCGATAAGTCAGTCAAAAAATTGATCTCGTTTATTAATTCCCCCCCCCCCCAAATTTTGATGAACCCCGTAGGACCTATGTTTCTTATGAAAAGTGGCCAAATATTACTTCTGTTTTATAAATGTACGTCACCTTGAATTATTGTGGACTATACTTAATTAGGAAGCGATTATTATTACAGATTGTATTTGAATACTGACGGCTGTTATTAAGAATATTCGTGATTATACGATTTCCATATTAAGCATATTTTTTAATGTAAAAAAAAATTGTATTTGCGATACATAACCGCAGTACTAATATGTAAGTAATGAAAAAACGAACTAACCGCCCGTTAAAAGTTGTAACGTTAAAACTACTCGTTTGTACGGAAAAACATGGAATTGTGAAGTAGAAATCAAAAAACCGATAATTGCAGCGACGAAAGCAGAGGGATCTTCGAAAATGATGCTGAGGTGACTTTAAAAACTATTTTAGAAAAAAAAGAGCACATAAATTTTTAGTCCGCGAGGAACAGCTTTATAACATAGAGATATAGCACTGAATTTTCGATTAATCGCATTAATTACGTATAAAAACGTTACATTATAAATAATTCTTTACAATAATAATATTTATTAATTATTTTTTAAACATTTCGCGTTCCATTTTAGTAGCTAAGCCCTGCGTTAGTCAATAAAATAGTCGATTTTATCGGGGTATTTCAGGAATTTAAATTACAGAGAAATCATTGCAAAATTCTGCCATGGGAATTTTAGTGCTTGTTACTGAAAATATCGCTTACACACCCAGCTTTAAATCCACACCAACTATTGCAGTTTCCTGTCGTATATTGTACTTTAAAATAAGAATTGTAACAGTAACATACCCCCCCCCCCCCCCCAAAAAAAAAAGAACCGATAACTTAATAGAGAAAATAAAAAAAGTACGTAGTGATCGAACAGAAGAGATCTTTATTGAACAATATAAAAAATCTTTATTAAACAGAAATTATTTTTAAATTAAAAGTATTAAAACGTGCCGGCATGTTTCGGAGTCACTTTATTCAT
This sequence comes from Icerya purchasi, assembly GCA_039619475.1. Lineage (NCBI taxonomy): Eukaryota > Metazoa > Arthropoda > Insecta > Hemiptera > Monophlebidae > Icerya > Icerya purchasi. Next base: position 547,510,050 of record CM077115.1, read on the forward strand.
GGCGCTTAATAATTAAAGTTAAAAATTGAAACGATGACGTATTTGTCTTCTTATAATCTAATGTAATATATATCGATATGCCATGAATATATTTAATTTTATATAGCGGGTTATTATTAATTATAAGTAACTTAATTAATAATAATCTTATAATTAATAATAACCCGCTATATAAAATTAAATATTCATGGCATATCGATATATATTACATTAGATTATAAGAAGACAAATACGTCATCGTTTCAATTTTTAACTTTAATTATTAAGCGCCATGAATAAAGTGACTCCGAAACATGCCGGCACGTTTTAATACTTTTAATTTAAAAATAATTTCTGTTTAATAAAGGTTTTTTATATTGTTCAATAAAGTGTTAATACAGAAATGGAAGAAAATAATTTTAACCTAAATATTAAGAAGAGATCTTTACTAGAAATTAGAGTTTATTGAATAAAAAGTAAAAATAAAACATTTAAACAGTTAACCGCGTGTAACAGTTACACGTAGGGCATCTCAAAAGTAAGGCACACGTGTCCATACGAAAAAAAAAAAAAAAAATGTGTTCGACAAAGTCATATAAATATTATAATCTTTAAATATAACCACAGGGTCCTTCTCAATGATATGTTCCCAGCGTCGGGGGAGATTCTGGATGCTGTCTAGGAGGCCTTTCGCAGTTTAGTTCACGAATTCGTCGCGTCATTAAGGCCTCTAAATCCGGAAAATGGTTTGCTCGCATCGGCTCCCTGAATTTGCAAAACAGGGTAACAGTCACAAGGAGCCCCATATCCGACGAACAGAGGGTGGATGTAGTCACAATTCCTAGCCCGGTATTCCGCAAAAATTGCTCGAATATTGTCACGAGGACGTGCATTATCGATGCAAGAAGAGAATCAAGCAGTGATGGACGCAATTTTCAGATTTTTGATGCTGATGGTCGTCGACAGGTTTTCGATACCAGCTGTATGACGCCTATCTCTCCGCTCATCATACGACAATCTTCATCGGATTACTTTTTACCAGTATAGCGATGTGTTGTGTCTAGTCACGCGAAGTTCTTGGACAACCAGTACGACGTGGCGCATCGTCAACCGACAAACAGCCATCTTTAATCTTTTTTTTTTTTTTGCCCAGCGAGAAATACTGATGCAGTCACCATGGTGTGTCACTGCCACACACTTCTTCAAATGCAGAATGAATTTTTGTAGGCCTACGATGACTACGAAAAGTTTCGATTTTCACACACGCGATCGCTGGCCAAGTGGTCTTCCATCTTTAAAAACACGACTTTTGTAGGCACGCACAACACACTCGAAACCAATCATAATATACACTGCCATGTTGACAAAACCCTTCATATGGTATATATATATGCCTTCTGTTTATCCGCCTCCTAAATGCATACAGACTGCGTAAGATGGTCGTGTACATTACACTTTTGAAATGCCCTACGCATATTATGTGTATATTATAAATAAAACGTAAACCAAGTCATCAAAACTCCTAGAATCACAACGTGTATATTGATTATTCGTAAGAAAGGCTGTTGGATCATTCTATGTTTAATATTAGAAATTGTGAAAAAGGAAAGCGAGAAATTATTAAGAATGGAATTTTGAAAAATCCACGTTTAACGTTAGAAATCGAAAGAAAAAAAAAGATGAAAAATTGAAAACACAAAATCCCCGAAACTATCCTGAAATTTGGTGGTACCCCCGTATCTAAGAAAGAGCGTTAAATAAATCTGTGTTTCGCATTAAAAATTTAAAGAAAAACCAAAAGCGCGAGAAAGAAAAAATGTAATCATATTTTTAATTCTTTAAAATTACTGTTAATACATATATTACTTATTCAGAATGTAATATGAATTAAACGATAGCCCCCCCCCCCCCAAGATAGAAATAAGTCTTTTTAATAAATCGCATTGACAAAGAAATGATGCTTCACGAACTGAATCTTTATTTTTGATAATATACAGCTGCTGTAGCCTTAGGAAGCTCGATGGAGAGAGAGAGAGGCTGTTGAATCTCCGCGATATAATTTTTACATTTAGAAACATGATTAAGGAATTTATTCGATCTTAATTTCCGGAGTTTTCCTCGTTATTAGTACTAATTACGAGGAGGTTATGTTCATCTAATTAGAAATAACAACCAATTTTTTGAACTTACAACATTCCTTCCTTTCATCCTAACTCTCCCTATCCTGACCACGTTTTACTCGTCAATACTACTTCGGTAGTCCATTTAATTTCCTCTCTGCTTCAATTTCGCCCAACTTCGATATGAGTGACTACCCTTTCCTCACTTTCATTAATTCCCTATCATCTCCTTTCGTATAGGCGAATATTGGAAAGTCCAATCTTTTTTCTGGGGATGCAATAAATATACAATAACAATGGTTCGAGGCTAGGAAATTTCATCTTTCAAAATTACCTATTTTTTCTTAACGACAGTTCTCCTACTTGTGTCGGTGGTCCCCTAATAACCCTTTTTCCATTGACCCATTTCTCTCACTTCCCCTAATCTCGGTCTTGGTTGTTCATAGTGCATTCTGGACATCACCTTTTGAAAGTGACGTAGTTACTGTCATCGTTTCTTCGAATGAATATCTATTTTCCTTCATAAAATCTTACGCAGTCTCATAGGCGGGTTAAAAATAGATTGGATCAGCTTTCGCAGTCGCAATTTTTTAAAACTTTTCTTCAAATAATCGTTTTATTCCTTTAATCTTTACCTTCTTGGTGTCTCTCTCGTAACGCACTTTTCACCGATACAAAAATTATAAAACTTTCTTCTTAAAAGGCTGATTCTGATTCGAGCATTCTATACGATCGAAGTGGAAATCTTTCAGTTTTTCTTATCTTTTACAAATCGATTATGCAAATCAATATGAAGTCACCTTCTCTTTTACGTGGTATTTCTAGTTCTTTTCAAACTAGATCGCATTCGAAATTTTTGCTTCTGTTGACGTGACGAAGCTTTAAAATAATTTTCCCAACTTCAGCAGTTCTCTCGGAAACTAACAAATCATCGTACCTCCAAAAAGCTCACTGATTCGTACACATATTTCTTTTCCGAAATTGACGCTTCTCTCTTCATAAAGTTCCTACTTCTTTCTTATACATCCGTGTACGCCTTAATTAATTCTCTTCTTTCGTATGCTCCTATAGCAAACTCATTTTATTCTTAACTCTTTTTTTTTTTTTTTTTCTTTCCTTTGTTAAATTCCTCATCAAATCTACTCTATTGACGAATTCAACTAAATTCTATATTCGTTGTTTCCTTCTCATAATATTGCCTTTACCGACCGTTCTAGAAGCCCTTAAGAAGCCCTACTGTTTCATCTCATAACTTTCGCAAGTGTCCTTCAAATTACTCTTCTGCTACTCTACCTTCATAGTAGCATTCACAGCCTATTCTACTCATGCTCTCCTTTACGTTTCCTCTACCAATAGTGTTAACAAATTCTTGTTGGCTTCCACATTCTGTTCCTTCTTCCGTTTTTTACTAGTATTAAAGCTAAATCAGACTAATTCGTTGACCAGATTTACCTCTCAATCCGATTAGTTTCCATCAAAATCTTCTTTATTTACTACTAACTTTTCGCGCAAAAAATTCAGTTTTGATATTTATTATTTTTTCCCGATCCTTATCTTTTTTCCTATTTATCCGCTTGGCTAAATCTACTTTCTCAGCTCCGAATTTTACTCTCATCGTTTTGATTATAATGTCCGCTTCTGCGTCTCTTTTTCAATTAAACTGTTTTTAAATGCGCCTCTCCTTTAATTCGTTTCTTCATTCATCATTCGTATAATCCTTTTATTGATTTTTAAATTTCTAGCCATAGTAGAATATTTCTTTTTTTACGATTCGGGCTAATCCCCTTCCCGCACCAGAAAAAGAGTCGTTAATATTTATATTTTCTACAAACGGATCGATAAAACATTCGACTGAATGACAATTGCTGAAATGTATGGAGTATTTTTCTGTTTGGAATATTTTGCTTTTTTCAGAGTTTACATCACTGAGTGGGAACTGATATTCATTCGCGGCTCTATCGACAATCTCCAGTCCTCTCACCAAACACCCTTTAGCAATTTGAACCCGGTAGGTATTATATGAACTTATTAAGAGGAAGTGCTCCGTTTCTCTTTTCCATACGCGCCCGGCCATGCTGGGAATCCTGGAAATGAAACATCCGCTCGAGCAGCATTGTCCTTTGCCTAATCCTCTATCTTATAATAATCTCACGTCCTCGTGGAAAGCGCATTGGTTTTCATGGCTTTATTAAGGCTAATCAAACCCTCAATTGAACACCATGGTGGCCAGAAAAAGCATTTCCCGCAGATATTTCTGTGCCCTTAGCCGCCTACGCACAAGTCACTCTTGTCGCATAATTTTATTTTTCAGAAAGCCCCACCGCCTATGAATTGTCCTTTCTGTATCCCAAAGTGTTGCCCCTTCAACTCCCCACATACTGTGTAATCGTCCAGCACTCTCACTCCATCGGCCCGCTTTTATAAATAACAAAACAATTACTAGCATTCTCGAGAATTCCCCCAGTGCAATTTCATCTGTGAATTAGTGGAATAGGTATATCGATTACTGTATAATAGCGGTACAGCGGTGTTAAACACGGTACAGAGTGTTTCGTCTACAGAAAATAAAAATTAAAATTAAAAAAAACGATGAGCTGGTTAGAAAAAAATATTAGTTTTATGCAAGAATTTAAATTTCACGGTTAATCCAATTCGTATAGAGATAATGAATATATGGAAAATGAATTGAAAATGTTTACACCTCAGTTTACTTGTGTTATTACCGGATGGAAATCAACTTTTGCACATTACTTTCCTAATTAGCAAAAAACAAAATAACGTGTTCCAATCGGAGCCCCGTAACAGAAAAAAGCTACTTTTCGACTATCTTTTCTCTAATCATAAGTGACTAGTGACACTTAACAATGCCGTTCATGGTGAAATATTAATAATTCCAAAAAGATACAGATATTTATCCTTGCATAAAAATTAAAGCAAATTTCAGTTCAATCATCATCAAATAAACTAAAAGAACTGATCGAGCCAAATAGGCGGAAGAAACGAATACATTAGAAGAAATAAAGGAATTGAAAGTTTTTTTTGAAGCACTCGAGTAGGAACGCAGAGTTGATAGCTAATATTTCATGGTCGCCCTCATACGGCTTTTCAGAATTAAACTTTAACCGAATAAATATTATTAAGCTTTAGCCGGTGATTATTTCGATGTTTTTGTTTGTAGCGATGTATCGATCGTTGACTTCTTCAGAAAATGTAATATACACTGCGAGTACGTTTATAAGTAAGCTATTAATCGAAATTAAGAAATATTCGCATGAAACTGGTGTGTGTAAAACATCGAATGAACAAAATGGTACCCGTTTCATGCTTCCGTTTGCATTATATAATACGTCTAGTCCGACGGAAAGCTGCGTTCAATAGCCGTCTATGACGTAATAAAGGTACTCATAATTTTAGGATTTATTTTAATAAATTCCGTTATGTAATAATATCATTTTACTTTTCTTTTCCCAGTGTAGCAAGCACGGTATTCATGTTTTTATTTTCGAACTGCATACGGGATTTAGACATTTTATTACTTCCCTTAACTTAGCATAATTATCGGATACGGAATCATTATTACTTTTGGTAAAATCAACAAGCATCTACATTTACCTCTGCAGCTATTAAACAATATTTAGTTATTCCCCTCTTCGCCGATCCATCATCATGTTTAGACTATCAGCGCGTATGGTCTTAACGATAATTTAACTTTTTTTTTTTTGCATTTTACATACAGAATATTAAATTAAAAATACATTGTGGCACTAACAACACATTCCGCTGTTTGCGGTATGAATGCATACCGGTACAGGGTAAATAAAAAAAAAAAAAAAAAAGTATAAGGACCGCATGTTTAAAATGATCGATTCTATCTTCGTAAACGTTCGGGCTTACATCAAATGAAATCAATAGGTGACAGAGATCCCAAAAATTTTTAACGAAAATGCAAGAAATTTGGAGGTAGCGAGGAAAAGGATAAAGCACCTTTGACAAGACGGCTGGTAAAAATGTTTTTTTTGAAAAAAAAGAAGTCAGCAACAAGAGATTATTTGTAAAAACAAAAATCGTAAGCATTTTAACAAATAACGAAGATATAAAAACACAATATATTATGGTAAACGAAAGAAAAAAAAAAATATAAAAAATAAAGAACACTTGACTAGTTTGTTTTTTTTTTGATAGTTTTTTATTTTTTTTATTTTTATATTTATTAAGTGGGTTTGTCGGCAAGGACATTAGGTCAAAAGATATGTGAAGGAGGAACAATAAATTTATATTTTTATGCGTTTAAGGACAGAGGATAAAAATACTTTAAGGGCAGGAATAACTGAAACAGAAGGAAATCGGGGAATACAAGAAGAGGGATATCGAGTTTTAACAGCGAAGAATAGAAGAACACACATTCAAATAAAATGTGATCAGCATCATAAGGAAAGTATATGGAGGGGGATGATAAGGACAAAATGGAGTAGATGCAAATGAAAACCGATAAAATGATTGAGGAAGGAGACTGTGGTTAAGGCGAAGGCAATAAATAGCAGAGAGATTGCAGAGCGTTTAAGAGAGGGCAAGTATCAAAAAAAAACTATGGACGAGAAGGAAGAGATAGTTGAATAGAGAGATAAAAGGAGGCCGGATTAGAAAATGAAAAAGAATATGAGTTGAGCTATAATTTGAAATGAGCGACTGGAGGAAGAAGAGCAATATTATGAACTGAAAATGTGCCCAAAAATGTGCTGCTGGAAATGAAAGAGCGGGCTAAGGAATTTACCACCTCATTTCCCTCAATATCCAAATAACCAGGAATCCACAGACGATCGATTTCGATCGAGTGAAGGAAGGAAAGATCATGGATGAGAAAGCGTAAGAGAAGTATTACATAATCAGACGAGGGAGCTGGAAGAGAAGATGAGGTAACTTGCAGAATACTTTTAGAATCTGAGATAATGACAACTTTACGGAAAACCAAAATGATGAGGAAGGAAAAAGAATAGCGCGTAAAATATTCCGCATAGAAAATCGAACAAAAGTAGAGAACCTTAAAAGATTCAGAACCTAATTGAAGACGGGACAAAAAAAAAGTATGGGATAAAATTGGAGTTTTATTAGAGGAAAAAAGGAAATGTGTTCATAATCACAGTGCATCTGTGATCTTGGACGATATAATGTTCGAAACTAGTCGGTGTTTTATTATATTTGTTTTTTTTTTGTTTACTGTAATATATTGCATCTTTTTATATCTTTGTTATTAAAAACAAAATATCACAAAACTCCTACGCACTACGTAAATAAATTAACAATTACTTTATAAAATACTACAATTCGGTTATAAAGATAAGAAGAAGAAAAATAAAAAAAAAAGTGAAAAATTAAAGAGCAGAGGATTATTTTTTTTTTCTTTTTTGATTCCTCAACGTAGACATTGGACCGAAACTTCAGGAAGTAAAGCGAAAATGTAACTAGATCCTTAGAAAACTGATACAGCAGAAAAGGCAAAAAAGGAGGGTTTTAAAGGACGCACTATAAGGAGTAGGGAGGTGCATTAGTAAAATGAACGAGTAAGAAGAAAAACGTTCAGCAACGATGGTATTCAAAAAAGACATGATCAGAATGGTATATAAGGTAAAAACGTAAAAGCGTTGAGGGAAACAAACTGCGTCCAAACCGTGACTGACTGTAGTGAGAAACAAACGTGGAAAGAAGGAAAGTTGGAAAAACAAGAATGAGGCGAAAATTCCGGTTAAATAAATATAGAGTGAAGCATAGTTGTTATTTCATAATTTCGAATGAACATCAGCAAAAAGCAACGAGCTGTTGTTGGATTCAAAAACGCAATAAAATCTCCTAGTAGAAGAAGCTAAGGGAGCTAGTCGATCGGCTAAGTCATTACTTACGATTTCTACGAGTGGTGTGTGTAAAAAGTTAATTTCGATAGAGCGACGAAGGAAAAAATTAGGAAATATAGAATGTATGAAAAAATGATATAATCAGTAGAGAGGAGATGAGATGACTGATGGAACATTTCAGGAATCTGATAAGGACATTCTGAGAGATCAGAGAGGACGAAATAAACAGATCGGCGTAGAAAATTGAACAGAAGGAAAGGAGTTTAAAGGACACAAAAAAAGGCTGAATCGACTTCATAGACTTGAAGTTGTAAAGCGGCTTGGAAAAATAGAGCTTAAAGTATCTAAGAACTGGGATTTAATAACACATTGAGGAGTAGATTTCGATAGGATAGCTTAAAAACGCAGTTAATTTGGTAAAGATATGGTGAAAACTGAAAGAGACGAACAGACATGAGGACAGTATTGGAGTTTCATTGGCGGTAAATCACCAATAAGAGTGGTCGAGGTTATATACGGAAACATTTAATAAGAAAACGGTAGTCCAGACAAGTTTCTAGAATGAAAGAGGATGATAAAAGGAACATCAACATGTTCATTTGTTGAAAATGATTGTAAGAGAGGGGGATATTAAGCGGCGTAAAAAATTTTAGAAATAGAGACTAAAAAATGAGTTATACTATACATACGAATAATACATTTATTTTATAATTCCGATGCATTTCAAATATTAGAGCTTCTTCATAACGAAATTTTATGAGCATAACAATAAATTAAAAAATATATATGTATGCATATATACAGGCCTGTGCCCAGAATTTTGGAAAGAGGGGGGTTTTGAAAATTTTCTTCACATATTTATTTTATAAATATCAGTACATTATTCACTAATATCCGCATACTATTAATAATTTCCATAATTTTGATTTATACATTAATAATTTACATAAATGAATTACCCCGTATACAGATTAATGAAAATCACATATGTTATTGATTATACTCGTAATAAAAAGTTTTCCTTACGATATTAATGATCTACCTCTAAAAATACGAAGCATATTTTTTCTTTTTTCTTTTTTAATGTATAAGAACACCCTAAAAAGTCATCAATATTTATTTTTAATTTTTTCAGAGTTTTTTCAGATTTTTATGTATTTATAATAACCATTTCAGTTATCACGGGGGGGGGGGGGGGTTAACCCCCCGTGGACACGGCCTTGCATATATATATATATATATATATATATATATATCTATATATAAATGTAAATATGTATATGAATCACATTGCCTGTGAAATATAAAAGAAGTATAAATTCAAAAATTTTAAGTAGGAAGAAAAAAATGAAAACACTTTTTTAATACAACTGGAGTCGTGCAGGAGAAAAAAAATGCTCGTCTAAAAGGATCACTCAAGTTTTATTAATATTTGCGCTAGCCCTGTAGAAAGTTTGGTCAAGTTTTTAGTATAGTTTATGAGATATTTTTGTTAAAGATTAATGTGTTAATTATTAAAGAGAATTAATAAAGGATTTAAAAAAAAGATTAATTCTTACTTTTTAGAGGTAAAAGTCGTTGAAAACTATTACAAAAACACGAACTATAAAATAAAAAACCCCGTATAAACGAATAAAAACTTATTCGAAAATAAGCCAAATACATTTCTGTAACATTGAAACACACAAACATAAAACAATTGTGTCGATCGTGATAAAATTTTCATTACAATGGAATTACGAATATATTAATATTTTAATTAATTGAATAATTTAATTTTTAAATTCATAAATAGTTTCACACTGCTTCCAACATTTTTAATCAACTAATATTAAATAACTGAAAATTCTTCGAGAACTGGTTAAACTAGTATTATGATTTTTCTGTTGTTTTTTTTTTTTCTTTCTTATTACAGCTTTTATTTGTAATTAATAATGTCAGGAAATCTGAACTTTTACCCTTGCATGGTAAATGTAAAACCATAAACATTGCATAATTTCATTATAATGTATAATAAATGAATTTTAAAAAATACATATATTAGCAGAATATTTTTTATTGATGAAACCAATTTTTCGAAAGTTTGATGTATTTTATTATTACAAAAAAAAAATGTGCAATAATGTTCGCCGGATTTTACTTGCATTATTCAATGAATTGAACACTTTAATACTTGGCCGGTTTACACATTTCGATGATAAACTACTTTAACTTCAGTGTTCCAAATTTATTAAATTTGTAATCAATTCAATTATGTATTTCGTTGCAACCGATGGCGTAGTTAGAAATAATTTTCACACAGAGCAGATCTAATGAGTTGTACTAATTGAAGATTGTCATGTTAGTTATACACCTTCAAAGCCCACTACATAATTTGGCACAAGTAAGATTGATTTAAAAACTCGATATATTTTAGATGTGAATTGTTTTTAGAGATACTTATGTGAAACATAGAAATAAAACACACAAAACGTTAACCTGTTTTATGTGTTTATTCGTTCACGCCCTGAAGATATTTCAATTTATTTTATTTAAAATCTCGGTATTTTTTTATTCCGTTATTATTCAAATTACTATTATGATCGGCTTGAAAAATTTGATAATTTTGTTTAAATTTATTATTTTTTTTAATAAAATTATCACATAAATCTTTCGATACCAATCGACCTATAAAAAGGACAATTTATGGATATCTACACACACGCACATATATATATATAGACATATAACTCACCTCTTCAGACCTTGCAAAGGGCAAACACTCTTGACCGGTAATATTTTTTCTTCTAAAATTCTGTTAGAAAAATTGTTTTCAATTGTCTACTCATTCTTCTCCAATTTTATTGAAAAAAAAGAAGTCTTTGCAACTGTACAACACAGCATTCAGCCTTTGTTATCTTATACAACGTAACGGGACATAATCATAGGATAAAAAATGTAATGTACTCTGACGTAAGAATGACATAGTCATTAATATTATATATATATACACAAAATGAAATTAGACAAAGTAAATTGTACGTATCATTCTGGCTGGGTTTGCTGCTGTTTGGCTGAAATTTAATTTTCCATGATGAGCCTCAGTCTTTAGTATCAGTATTCTGCATTTTGCAATCTATGATACTGGGCCTATACGCATCTTCTTCAATTACTCGATGATCGTTTTTTTATCAGACCTCTCTCACATTTATAGCAGTTTTCATTTCATTCATCATCTCCTTTTTCCTTTTCGAATTGATCCTTTTTTCTTCTTTGATATCGCGGTACATTTCTTGTTTTTCAACGGATACTATTTTTGACACTTGTTGGTTATTTTTCGGCTATTTCCCACCGGAACAATATAAAACTCAGCTAAACACTGTTACCTGGTTTCTTTTTTATCCAGATTTGACATTGATTTTCTTTTTTTCGAAATTCTTCTCCTCACACCCATTGTGTGTATTCGTTGCCGATCACTGCGTGAACGTCAACGATTGACATTATTTAGCTCCAATCAGTAGCTGGTTCTCACACATTCACACACACACATTCTCTCATCACATTATACTTTTATTTAATATACATATTGATTACAACGTAATTCTTAGGCCCGCCGCCATTAGAAAAAATGTCCCAATTTTATGTAACGTTTGTAGTATTTTAATTTTTACCGACTTCCAGAAAGAAGGAGGCTGGTTGTCCGTCACGTATATATATTTTTTTTTATGTTTGTTCGCGCATAGCTCATATTTACATAGACCGATTTTACCGATTCTTTGTCCATTAGAAAGAGTACCATTCAACTTGTGTGAAAATCGGTGAACATAAATTGAGTATTCGTCGATAAACGTGAAAAAAGTGTGGTCCCTTCGGATAATTTTTTTTTCTTATTATTTTCTATTAGTATAACAGATGCGGTTGACTTTTTTTTTTATTTCCTACCCTGCACTTAAAATGCTATCAATTTTCAGAGTTATCATGGAAATGTATCTTTGTTACCGACTTAAAATTCAAGTATAATGCCATCATTTTATTCAAAGTATAGAAGAGAAAGAGACAGAGATGTAAGCAAAGGGATCAAAGGGCACAGTCCCTTACGAGGCCAAAATGGCCGAGTTTTGATATATATATATATATATATATATATGTATTTTTTTTTTCCTTTTATTTAAAATTTAATGTAATGCGCATATTACAACGAAGTACAAAAAGGTAACAAAAAATTAAGAAAGAAGAAAAGAAATCCTTTCTAGACCGACTCACTTAGAAGTGAGTCTGGAACGAAAATTAATAACTGTTCTATCGTAAAAAAATTCAAAATTCAAAAACCGTAAGTTTATTTGGCAATGTCGTACTAGTTTACAAATTTACCACATTACTCATTTTATTTCAATTTTCACGCGTAATTATAATTGGTAATCGGTTTATTTAAAATCAGTAGCCTGATAGTCCATCTTTCCTCCAATTTTTCAATTATCTCTGACTCCTTAAACGCCCATATCTTTTCCCATTCCTGATCATTCGTATGACTTTGTTACCCTCCGTATACGTTCACTCATTCATAATTTTTCCTCTTTCCATTCGATTAACATTGATTTTCTGTGGGTACCTAGCTACTCCAGCATATTTGGTAATGAAGCGGCTGATTTTTTGATACTCGGGTTACTGCTTCTTCCAGCTTTTTTTTTTTTTTTAATTCCTTCCGCTAACCTCTTATCGATATGTAAAAGCTTCCAGATCAGGTATTGGTCGACACTTACGCTTCCTCTTTTTCTAATAATTATTTATTTAACTTGTCTGTTCAGCTTACTCTTCATCCCTATTCATGGTTTCCTTTACATCACTCTCTTCGACGTTCTGATGTCGTTTTCGTTGTTTGTATGCATTTTGGCCATTCTCTGCTATCTTTCTTCAGATTTCGCTTTTCCCTGATTTCTATCTCACACTGTCCTCTCCATCCTGATGATGCAGTTATTTGCGACGTCGATCATGTGTTCTTCCAGTGTTTATCTCTTTCTGTGGAGCATTTTGTATTCCTATTTGTTGAGGCTTAGGCTTCCTACTCGTTATTGTGCTTCTTATATCTTGTCATTTCTATCTAAAAGTTATTAGTTGAAGAGTACTCACAATTTTTTTCAGATTTTTCTAATCATTAAAACGTGAGAAAAAAAATAAAACGTAAAAATCTATGGTTTTTTTTTGAGGGGGGGGGGAGTACCAACGACCCGGATCTTCGCCCTTCATTTTATACCTCAACAAATACTTTTTCATACGAAAAAAAATTTAAAAAAATCAAGGGCATTTCACCATTTTTAACGGGGGATGATCACTTTGCATAAGCAATTATTAACTCGCCGATACACACATCGAAAAATGTGTTCTTCATTTATAATGAAAATTCAATGTTTGGCATGAAATGTAATATTAAAATAGGACTTAAAATGAAAAAATATTATTTTTTGGTTTTCTAATATATTTTCTTACTTACATCGTGTGTGTTAACATTATTGTGCGAGCATGTTGTACACGATAGAAAATAATTCTATCCTATACACTAGAACTGAAAGAGTAATAAATTAAATTATAAGAGTGATAAGACATTTAAAGAAAAACAAATTTTAGTGAAAATTACGAAGACTTGGAAAGTAAATTTTTCGCAACGAATACGATAAATCTAATTCTTTCGATAGCGTTCGCGGTAACTTCAGCAAACGAATACAAAAACAACATAAAAAAAGCACAATCCGCTCAAGTGCTCTTTACCCTTTTAATTGTATAGTGGCGTACACGCCCATACTTAGCAATGCTGAATGATTAATGTTTATCACACATCGCGGGGATGCTGATTTAGCGTCGCAATGCTATCTGAATAAATTTAAAGGCGGGAGGCATCAGGCATCTTATCATCTTATATTCGTACGGTTTTTGTCAATAATAGGTAAAAAACACCCGCTAATGAATTCTGCATATAAAATCGACAAATATCGATCGATCAATTGCCGGGAAGCGGATGCACGTGAGTATATATTATCTGTGTTCGTGACTGACGTGTGCTAGGCGTTGAAAAATAACAATACAAGTCATATATAAATACCTGAGAGATGTGTTTATATTTCCCCGTACGTTCGCTAAAAAGCTTCATTTACGCAACGATATGCAGTACTGGTTGTCGATGGGAAAAATTCGTAGAAGAGCAATGAACTTGCAACACTGACGAAAAACGAACTATATGCAAGGCGGAATATTAGTCTCTGTAGCAGAACGGTGATGCTGTTCGAGAGAGTACTGACATGTGCCATGCGATGTGTAGAAAATATAATCCGCTGGAATGTAAATGGGGAAAAACTAGTGAGCGTGTCCGTGGTGCCTATATGCCGCAGTGCAATAGCTGGATTTATTCGATTTCGACTATCGCACACGCGCACACATACACAGCAGAAATCTTGACAATCAACCGAGCCAGTTATTTAAGACGGACGGACGTGAAATCGTCTTGATGCTGCGTATAACAGGTCCTTTTAAAAAATAGAAAAACCAAATTACTCACAGCGGAAAACGTTTATTTTGTAGCTTATCTAAGAATTAGGTCACCGTTTGGATCTTTCATATGCAGTTATTTTTCCTTCACAAGAAAGCGAATATTACCGCAATTCGCTAACTGTACAGATAACGTTCCTTTAAATATCTTTACCGAATTATTGACTCCGTTCAAACGCTTCCATATTTTACAAACCAATGATTTGTAAGAATGACCAGGAAACCAGGTTCAGTACGTAATAGGTCAGCTGGAAAAATCTGCAACGTTTATATAGGTTTGCCCCGAGAAATTCGCAAATTATATTTTCGATATTATTATTATTATAAATATTTTGATAATTATGAAATTAGAATAATCAACGCCGTACTAAGACTTATGTGCAGGACTGTATTTAGATTAACACTTCGAGGGTTACAATAATATTTTTATAAACAAAAATACACCCACATATATATATACATATATATATATATAAACTCGACCATTTTGGTCTCGCAAGGGGCTGTACCCCTTGACCCCTCTTGCTTTCATTTCTGTCTCTTTCTCTTCTATACCTTGTATAAAATGATCAAAATTTACAACGTAATTCTTACTGGCATCAACACAAAAAAAAAAAAAAAATAACATAATCACAAAAGTCCTATTCTAACATTTAACTTTCATTATATAAAATTAAGACATTTTTTCGTTACATTTTTCGTTACATATTTCATTACATAAAATTGTGACATTTTTTAAATAACAATAACAAAAATCCTATAAAATATAACAAACGTTACATAAAATTGGGACATTTTTTCGCCTAAGAATTACGTTGTAATTAATATATCATAAAATATATTTATATTTGAACAAGCTACAAAAAAAACAAAAAAAAAATAAACTTTTTAAAAATAGCCTTTTATTTATGCACTCAAAAAAAAGAAGTATAAAATAATTTTATTAGTGTGCGACTACCAGATATACGCATCTTAACATTAAAATCTGAAACTAGAAAATATTCTGAAAGATAAAAGCGGGGGCCGCAGTTACAAAAACTTTTTCGGTGTGTGTGTGGTATTTTGATGCACAACAATGGAACAACATTAAATAGTGATTGGAGTTTTGGCTTAGGATGTATTATAATATTAATAATTTATTATTAATCTGCTTTTATTTTTCAGAATATTTTATAGTTTCAGATTTTAATGTTAAGATACGCGTATCTGGTAGTCGCGCACTAATAAAGTTATTTCGTACTTTTTAGTGCATAAATAAAAGGCTATTTTTAAAAAGTTTTTTTTATTTTTTAATCTGGACTTTTTACTATGTATTTCAATAAAAAACAATAAATTTAGAATTGTATTTTATTTTGCTTTATTTTTATTTAATATCTTGATTAGAAATTTGTGTTACATTTTAATATTAAATAATGGATCGCATTCTTTCAATTGTATTATCTTTTGTTTTTTATACAATACATACGGAATCCTCAACACATGAAACCCAATGTTTGACTAATAGCGATCTTTCCATTAATAAATCACATGACCGAAAAAAAAAAAAAAAAATTTTGAAATTTCCGAGCTTTCGGCGCCCCAAGGATCCGATTTTAAAGTTGGAAACCCAAATGTTCCAAAGTAAAGAACACAAGGATGCGCAATTTTTAACCTTGTTCAAAATTTTTAGCTATAAAGTTGAGCCACGAGCGGAGGCTGCACGTCGTTTTTTGCGCTTTTTTAAATATTTTGATAAACTTCCAATGTTTCATTAAGAAAATGAAATACGAGTTTTCTCCCGACAAATAGCGCTCTTTCGAAAAGTATATCGTATGCTCGAAAAAAAAAAAAATTTTTTTTCCAAAAATTCGAGCTTTCGATGCCCCGATGGGCTAATTTTAAAGTTGAAAACCTAGACATTCCAAAACAAAGAAATATACGTGCATGTGCATATATATTTTCAACCTTGTTCAAAATTTTTAGCTATAATACTCGCGTCGCAAATCAGCTACATATTAGATCTCGCACTTTTTCGAACTTTTTGTGAACTTCGAAAGTTTTATTAAAGAAATAAAAGATGGTTTTGTTCTCGACGAGTAACGATCTTTCCAAAAACATATATCACATACTTGAAAAAAAAAAAAAAAAGTTTTTTTCAAAATTTCGATCTTTCGGCGCCCCGAAGGTTTAATTTTAAGGCTGGAAATCCGGATGTTGCATAATATTGTATTGTAATTTATAACAAGCATTTCTGCAAAATGACACTTGTAAAAAATCATTCGCAAGATTCCACCCAGACAAACAGAAGGACAAACCGAGTTAAATAACGGGCTATAAAAAAAAAAAAACAAAAACCAATCGTTTCGATAAAATTCATGAAAAAAAAAGTTCAAAATATATACTTATTTTAAATTTCGGTCCATTTAATCAAGCAGTCATTTCGCAGACATTTCGAGGGAGCCCGGAATCTCAAATACGGCCTTGCGTATGTACAATTAAAAAAAAAAAAAAAAAAAAAAAGTCTAGTACATGTATGTACGATTAAAAATTATAAATTGTATTGTCAAGATGGAAGATTTTGCTTCGACAGAATCTTCGTAGTATTTTGTTTTCTTCGCTTAACAGAATGTAGCCACCGATTTTGAGTATAAGTTTGCAGCGTTGGTAATCGAACGGAAAAATTTCGACTGTGCGATTATAATCGGTAGTCGGTCGTGATGAAAATTATTTATGTTTACATTACGCTCAACCGAATGACTAACAGGATAATTTTTAATATATGTAGAAGTTAGTAATAATACATAACTAATTTGCGTAGTTTCTAAAACAAAACATATTTCGGATTTTGCATTAAGAAGTGTATACATTGTTTTTTTTTAGAAGTCTCAAAAACTACAGAGGTTAAATATACTTAGGTATTGTTTACGTAAATCAAATAATAATATAAGTGTTATTATATTTTATTGATTCTTCTGATGAAATTTTAACCATACTCTACTTATCGTAAATATTTCCCCGTTCTTCTATTTATTACACCTAAGGTTTATTCGTTTTTTGCTAACGATTAAATGGACCGAAATTCAGAATAAGTTTATTTCTTTTCAATTTTTGACAAAAGAAGATTTAAATTTTCATGAATTCCATAGGTACACCATCGTTTTTTATTTGTTTTTATTGTAGTTTGTTGAAATATTTGAAATGCAATAATTGACTGCGCAAGGCTTTAATTTATAAATAAATATATTTTATAATAGTACATATGTTTATACCAATATTTTTGTAACTCCCTCTCCCTTCCCTTAAATTTTAGTATAGATACGGCCCTACTTACATTCATTCATAATCTTAACCATCCGCTTAATTTTTGCCATATATTTCCAAACACAGATCTTAAAACACCTCATCATATCTTTTCCACTATAAAATTTACATACTATGTGCAGGGGGGAGGATCCAGAAGGCTCTTGTTGGGAAGGAGATTATATAATTATGTAAAATATTTAACGGTAAGCAGTAGATTTGAGAAATAACCCTTGTTTCATAAAGAAAATCAAATTATAGAAATTCATAAAAATGCGTTTTAAAAATACATAATTATTACAATTTTTAATTTAACTTTGGTCTTTTATTTAAGGGTGGAAAATAAAACGAAATTATAAAATTATACCTTAAATATGGTAGTTTCGAAATAGCGTAAGAAAGATAGTATTTCTTATTAGACACTTTACTTCTTTTTTTTATTTTTGTTAGTAATTCGATCCGAATTCTCTTTGTTCGTGTGCAATTTTAAATATATATATATATATATTCCTCATTGAACTATGTATTTTTAATCAAAATTACAGAATAAAAATTAAAAGTAAATAAAAACGGCAAAGATCGATGATAATTACATTTAAAATAGAACAAAAAAAAGGAACATTAATAGTTTTACTAGGAAACAGTATTAAATGGTAATTATTAAAATTCGTAGGTAAATTTTATACAAATCTTTTATAGCATAAATTAAGTTTTTCAGTTATAACGAAAATTTTTTCATATAGGCTTTGGTTCTT
This sequence comes from Icerya purchasi, assembly GCA_039619475.1. Taxonomy (NCBI): domain Eukaryota; kingdom Metazoa; phylum Arthropoda; class Insecta; order Hemiptera; family Monophlebidae; genus Icerya; species Icerya purchasi. The sequence goes on from CM077115.1 coordinate 547,528,545, forward strand.
TGAAGGCGGGGCGGGGCGGGCGGGGCGGGGCGGGGCGGGGGGCTATCCCCCTCTCGCGTGGATCCGCCCCTGCTATAAAGGAATATAAAAAAAAATTAACAATATCTTTGAATTCTAAAATTTTGTTACATAACCTTCAGTTCATCCAGTGGTATTCTATTTTCTATGGAATGTTTCCGTTTAACATTGTGTTTATATAAAATAAATTTACTCTTAAACGTCGCGAAACACACACTGCGCAAGTAAACAAATTTTCCATTTTTCAGAATTTTTATTTATGCAAAACAACCAATTTACAATAAAATTTTTCAGCACCAATTTATAACTACTGTTATTATATATCAAATTTCACTCAATTTTTTTACTACTTTCATGTGCGAGGAACTGAAAATACTTTCGTGTAATTAAATCGGAAAACCCAATTATTTTTGAATACAATGAACAAATAAAAAAAATCAAATACTTCGCCAAACAATGGTTTTAACAACAAATTTTCCGTTGGAAATTACTTCGTATTTCAATGTGTAGGTATTTTTATTTTAAACTGTATTACATTCAAAAATTAAAAATAACAGGATTCATGTATATAATATTTTCACAATATTTCATAGTAAAATTAATTTTATCTTCATAATAAAGAAATCATTAATTGCCGACTGATGGAGTCGCTCAGTGAAAAATTTTCCCTTTCGATTACCAACAAACTTATACTCAAAATCGGGGGGTACATTCTGTTAAGCGTTTTCTTCGATGACATTGGTCGAAATTTTAATTTAACAATTATACACAAACTACGAGCGACATTTGCCTATTGAAATTTAAAAACAGACTGCGAATACGTATGTAGTTAAACTTGTATTGCTACCAACCTGGAGGAGTCGCTACTTATTAGCCGGTTCCTGCATACATTTGTACGCGCAACCACGCTAAAATAAGACTTTGTTGAATTCATTGTCGTTATTGCTATTTTACATTTTGATAATCATACTACTTTAATAATTAATATTTTAAAATTAAAATGTTCGCTACGTGTCGTCATTAAAAACGACCATTTAACCGAACGCGTAAATACGGCCTTCACTAGAAAGTAAACTAAAACTAACTCAGTTATTTCGGCGGTCAGTATCTTAAATTATATTTTTCCCTTTTCCCCCCGACTAGAATTAGAAGGACGTAATCCGCTTTATGTTATACTTGTTCTAGTAAAGAAAATAAAGCGAATTGCGCGTATAATCAGGTGGAACAGTTAACACATTACGGAACAGTAATCACGTATTAAAATTTTACAGAACTGAAATTTTGCCTAAAATTGCTAGTTCATTTATTAAAATTATAATAATTAATTTTCCGTATTATAATATAAATTATTGCGTAACAATTAAGAAAACGGGAAATTTAATTATTCACAAGAATTACATAAAACCAACGTGTTTCAGAGTCACACATACTATAATCGTGATAATAATAAAGTTATTGCGTTGACTTTACACATTGTTACCGTAACTAGGGAACAGAGGTGACTTCGAAATACGTCAGCTTTATGCATTTTTTGTAAATAATTAAATTTTTTGTTTTCCTAGTGTTTTAAGGTTAATTTTTAAAAAATTGATAGATTTAAAAATAGATCAATTACGGAACTATTTAAATCGTAATTAATAATAATTTCAATAGAGGGAATAATTTATAGTTGAGTTCGCGTCTTAGAGACCTGTGTTATTGGTCTGTCGAAAACACATAATTGCTAATTAAGACAAGTAATAAACAGAAATACTCTATACAAGATAGAAAAATGTCAGAAACTTCCAAGGAATTTATCAATTTAACAAGTAATCATGACATTGCTACGGAAAATCCAACTGATGTTAGTAATTAGTGTATTCCTTTCAATTCCAATTTTGGCGGGAAAAGGAAAAAAATATACCTAATTCACAATGGGTAATCTGGTTCGTTGCTGACGAGCCCAGGAGAAAACCAAAACAAGGAAAGAAAAAAAAATTGGGCAGGATGATTTGTTTGTAGATAATATAAGGTTGTTTTAAATTCGATTTTCTATTAAAGTATATAGACAACAAATCTCTTTCTGAGCTTTTATAACTCTTTATTTTTGATAAGTTTCGTGAAAGTTTTAATCTTTCATCGAGTGTTAAACTTATGTGTACCTACTGGTTTCATCCTTGCATTCCACCTGGTCGTCTTGGATATTTCGTACACGTGGGGTCGTCTTCTAGTAAATAAAATGGTTTCCGTTTTATCGCTGTTTATTTTAACCTGCCGCCACTTTTTAATATATTTTATCAACGTATTCAAACGGTGATCTCCCGTAATTACACATTTAAGAGAGCACCTTCTTCACTCATATCTTCCGAATTTTCAAATTTATTACCACAACAACAAACTGCAGTAGTTTAAGTAAGGATTTCAAATTTGAGTATAAATAACATTCCTACTCGTCGTCGTCGTCGTCGTCGCAGCTCTTGGAACAAGAGATAGCGTGCAACTCATATGATCCTATTTCTGGCATCCGTCACTATTTTCTGAAATGTTTTGCTAATCAGATTCGATGTTACCATTTCCAGTCTTCTTCTCCATTTATAACGGGTTTGGAACTTGTATTTTTCCCTGTGCTGCCAACATGTAGATTCCGGTTTTTCGTATCTCATGAGCCCCATGTATTTCGCTTTCCTTTTCTGGATGATACTGTCGACTATTACAGGTTTTACCCCTTCTTCTATACTCTAGTTAGAGAACAATTTTATTAATGACCAAGTCTGTCCAGGGAATTTTTAACAGTCTGCGATAACACCACATTTCAAAAGAATCTATTCTTTTTTTACTATATGCACTCATAATCCATGTTTCGCATACATACTGTAGCAGAGCATACGTAACAGTGCATTATTCTTTTTTTGAGTTTTAAACTTAATCTGGAACATTCCTGCTAGCAAATATTAAAATTTCCGTTACAGAATTTTTTATTTCTCGGTAAAAAGCTAATAGGAAACACTACTGTTTTTTAACTCTCTGCAATGAGTACAGTAATTAGGCTAGGAGCGCGACTTGTACGTTTAGATCATGTCATGGAAGTTTGATGATTTCAGTAACGCAAAAAGTGAAGTAACAGAACGCGGTGTATTTAATTACGCCAGAAATGAATAAAATGTTATCTACAGTTTATTATTTACCGTAGTAATTATTTTATTTAAATTTTTACATTTAATTTATATTTACCGTGATAATCGTTTTATTTAACATTTTATAAAAATTATTTTTTTTTTACTCATCCCGTATACATTTCCCTATCGCTGACTACTTCATATTTCGTGAAGGAGAAGGGTTGGAAAACTCAACCGTACCTTAAAACCTTCATCTGGACAACACGAATGCACTCTGAAAATTTTAGCATGTCCGCATCCATCGGTCCAGGAGAACTCATACAGGACAAACATACATACAAACATTAATTTATATATATATATATATATATAAACTCGGCCATTTTGGCCTCGCAAGGAGCTGTGCCCCTTGACCCCTCCTGCTTTCATTTCTGTCTCTTTCTCTTCTATACTTTGTATAAAACGATCAAAATTTACAACGTAATTCTTACTGGCATCAACACAAAAAAAGATAACATAATCACAAAAATCTTATCCTAACATTTAACTTTCATTATATAAAATTAAAACATTTTTTCGTTACATATTTCATTACATAAAATTGTGACATTTTTTAAATAACAATAACAAAAATCCTATAAAATAAAACAAACGTTACATAAAATTGGGACATTTTTCTGAGACATTTTTTGGGACATTTTTTTGAATGGGGGGTAGCCTAACAATTACGTTGTAATTAATATATTACAACGTAATTCTTAGGCTACCCCCATTCGAAAAAATGTTCCAAAAAAATGTCCCAGAAAAATGTCCCAAAAAAATGTCTCAGAAAAATGTCCCAAAAAAATGTCTCAGAAAAATGTCCCAATTTTATGTAACGTTTGTTATATTTTATAGGATTTTTGTTATTGTTATTTAAAAAATGTCACAATTTTATGTAATGAAATATGTAACGAAAAAATGTTTTAATTTTATATAATGAAAGTTAAATGTTAGGATAAGATTTTTGTGATTATGTTATCTTTTTTTGTGTTGATGCCAGTAAGAATTACGTTGTAAATTTTGATCGTTTTATACAAAGTATAGAAGAGAAAGAGACAGAAATGTAAGAAAGAGGGCCAAGGGGTACAGCCTCTTGCGAGGCCAAAAGGGCCGATTTATATATATATATATAGAAATTTAAATAATAAGAAAATACAAATGTAACTATTCACTTACCATCATAATTATCAAATTATTTTTATACCCGGTTTTTTTGTTTTTTCATATTATTTTTATAATTTGGCTAGCTCGTTCAGTACTTCAGTGTAAAAGTCAGGCACGAGACAATTAAATGCCGAAGAACAAATTGGTTGCTTTCAGGAAGGGCGAAACTGATTTTGCTGTTTCGGAAAAACGAAGCGAGGTAATTTAATATAGAACGTTGTTAAGAGTGTAGAGGATAAGTTAATAAAAAATAGGAAACCGTAGTGGGAATGAAGAATGGCGGACAAAGGGAGGAGGTCGATCCCCGGGCCTAGTAATCGCGTGATGATAATTTTCTCTCTAAGGTTGGAAAAAAATGTCATGAACGGTTGTGGTGACCCTCGGATCGAACGAAGTTTGTTTGACAATGATATTTCGAGCCACTGAATCTTCCAAACGAGGCAGGCTGTATCTTCACATCGAAGATCGCGATTCGAATATCTTGAGTTGGGAGAAGAGTACCACTTTCTGCCGGTGATTTGTCCGGAATACCAATGTGGGAAGGAATCCATACGAGCATCACTTGCATAATGAATGTGTATCGTGCGAATGATCTCTTTTGCAATTGCATTATGAAAGGAGAGTAAGCGTAGCAGGGCATTTAATGAGTCTGAAAAAATCATAAGAAAAGGAGAAAAAGTTGTTGTCGAAAAGAGTAGGTGAACTGCTAATTTTTATCACGAAAAGTTCTGCGGATAAGATGGTGAACTGCTACGCGCGTTAGAGAAAACTGGAGTACAGTTTCTTCTGCAGACGCTATCGCAAATCCAGCGAACATTTTAGATTTTAACGCATTTGAATTAGGTATTATGAAACTATGGGAAGCGTGAAATAAATTCTCGAGATAAGCGACAGGGAAAATAAAGGAAAAATTTTGAGGAGTTGAATTAGTTGTAAAGGTTCAGTTTGAATAGAGATATCACGGAAGAGGAATAGGGGCCAGAGAGAACTGTTATAGAGAAGGAATAGACAAATTTAGAGTACTAGAAATTGTTTGAGATCGAGATTGAAATGATCTGACAGAGCAATGACTGTTAAGAGGGTTTCTGAGGTGAAAGCTGATTATTAGACTTGATACGAAGCAAAGTCTTAGCTAAAATGTTTGTTTGTTGAAGACTGAATAGTTCTCTAGTTTCACAAATGATGGCTGCGACGAGTGGAGGTTAGAAAAGTTTCAATGGCAGAGCGAACGGCTTGAGCGGTAGATTGCGGTCCCATGTCTAGATCTGATTAAAAAACTGCAGATTTTTAGTTCAGATAAAAACGGTGTTTTTCGATGACATCGTGTTTTCTAGCGTATGACATTTTGAGATGGCTAAATGGTTCTTTCCAAGAAAATTTATCATCAAAAGAATTCCGAGATTTCATTGAAGCAGATGATTTATCAGGTGTCTGATTTCGACGATTACGCAGTTGCGGACTACACAGGAATGAACTGTGTACTTGACTGAAATGTGGAAGATTGGAATAGCGCTTGTCAACAGTTTCTCGTGATACATTCAAACCTGAAGAAATAGCCGAACAGGTTAGGAATATTCCAAGATGGTCCGTGAAGAGAGCGCATTTTAGTGGAGTTGAAATCCGGGCAACAATTTCGTTGATGGTTAAAAAGTGTGGAACGAAGATTTCTGGTCGGTCCCATTTTCTAAACTTTGGACAAAAGATTTCACGCTTTTGATCCGAATGTGAAATTGATGAAACTAAAGGAAGTTCTTATTGAAAAACGTCACGTGCGGCTCAGGATGCTTCACTTGCATAACACGGATGATAGAAAGAAAATGATGATTTCTTTTGAAGGATTCTTCTATCGAGTTTTTGAGAAAGGGAAGTTGGTCGATCGTGAAGATCCCGAAGCCGCATTGATTTTTTGTTAAATAACTGATTTCTTGTATAATCAGTTATTAATGATACTTTTTTAAAACTTTTCATGGAATCGAGGGAAAGAGAAACGGGACGTCAGCTGTGTATATGGAAATGATTTTTTCCGGAATAATCTCAGCAATTCTCCACTGATCTACGAATTAGTGAGATATCCAGATTAAGTTAAATATATTTAGGAAAAGAGATGAATCGCTAATTGCGGGCCATGCTGAATCATAAGGGAATGTGAATCTCATCGAGTCCTGGGGATGATGATTTCACTTGATTGATGTCATGTTGAACAACTCCGTCAGTGGTAATTGTGGAATCATAAGGTTCAAGGTTTAAGAAATTAAAGTTGGAAATTATATGATTTCAGCTGAATGAAAATCTGCTAGAAAATGCAGCTCATCAAATGCTTCTGAAATGAATCGTTAAGATCTGGAATAATATTCCCTATTAGATATAATGCTGCAAGGAGACGTTGAAAACATATTTTTTTTATTGAATGAATTTTTTTCCAAACTTTAGCGGATGAAATATATAGGTTTTTATGCGAGAATTATTGTCAAGATTTCGCATTAGATTGCTTCGGTATGCGATAAGCTCGAGCACGCATTTTCTGAAAATTGATATGGTTTTCAATAGAAGAATGGGACTGCAAATTTGTTTAGAACGTTTCTTATATTTCTGATTGCTGAAGAATCCTTTCTTCACACCATCAGAGAACCGGAAATCTTTGAAGTCGATGCACATTACGTCTGAAGAGAATGAAATTGAGCGTGGGATTCGACCTCATCTATAAATCACTGAACTGATGAGTTAATATTGCTCTCTGAAGGGCGGAGTTCGACAGCTGTGGATAAATGTGTGTCGAAGTTAATTTAGCATTAAGTACAATTCAGGTAGTTGGTAGCGCGTATCCAGTATCGATGAAATATGAAGGTTTTGGTTACATGGTGTTTATTCAACATCCGTATGAAACTATTAAATGATATTAACGACTATAGTTATTAAGAAATAATAAAAATAACCTTGCCACTCTCTTAAATTTAAATAAATTGTATTTATAAATGATCTTACGAATTCCTTTTTTGAATCCTTTAGTGGGCGCACCTAATTTTGTTCTACAAAGGGACGTGTTATACTTTTGTATTTCTAACGTCTATTTTTTTTTTCATTCTCATTCAATGTTTTGTCATTTATTTGCGAAATAAAAATAAAAACATGAATAACAATTTAAAAACAACTTTTTTTCATTTCCTCTTTACATTGAATATTATATTATTCCTGAAAACATAGGATCAGACGATCATTACATATTCTTTTTTGCATTTGTGACATTATTTTTGAGCAGACTTATTTCTACTTCTTCGGCAGTCGCAACATCTAATACTTTGCATCGCATTTTCCTTTCTTTTTCTTTTTTCTACGCTTGGCGCGCCAGCGGCCTTGACCCAACAACATGAAAAATTAAGGGATATAACTAAATAGCCAGGCGGTCACAAATGGAACAAAGGACAGCAGCAACGGAATAACCGAAGGCAATGGGAAGGAAATAATATAGGTAGCGTTAAAGGGAGTAGGAAGACCCAAAACTAAAAGTTGGGCGTAAAGAAAGGAGCGTGTTCGTTAGAGAACGCAAAACATTCGAATAGGATATGATTTGAATCACAAATACAAGAAGGCTCAGAAGCATGAAGAGAACAGAAAGGAGAAAGAGCTAAAGAAAAACAAATGCGAGAAGAAGGGAATAGAGAATGATTGATTCTGAGTCTAATTAAGGAAACAACAGTGGAACGACGACAGATAGGAATAGAATGAAACCAAGGCAGGAAAAACCGGTTGATTAAGACGGTAGTATGAATAATGATTAGAAAATAAAGATCGATACAAGTATAGCCAAAGTCTGGAATGATTAGAGCGTGATAGAGAAAGAATGTCTGAAAAAGGGAAAGAGTCGAGGAAAGGACCATTGCGGGCGGCTGAGCGAGCTAAAGAATCAGGTGAGTCACATTGCCTTCTATATTTCGAAATGACTAGGAACCCATAGAAAGTCTATGAGAATGGAGCGGGATGAGAACAAAGAGGAGACAAGAGATCGAATAGAGAGGATGATACCGTCAGAAGTATGAGAAGGGGGAGAGGAGATGGCTTGATGAACGCCTTTGGAATCAGACTTTAATTTAGAAAATAAGTACAGGACTTTTATCTTTTTGCGGTGAGACACTAACAAACACTAAAGTCATGCCTTTCTTTTAGAAACAAAAAACTGAACCGTACATTATTTTGGTTCAGTAAAGGTTCAAGCGGTATCTCTCTTTTCTTGAAAACCAGTTGTCTGTTGTGATATTTTTACCAGCACCTTCCAGCAGTCTAACTAATCGAAAAACAATATATCTTGAATTGAATTTCTTAATTCGTATTAACCTGCCGGTTGGTTTCCAACATACATCTTTACATTGTAGGAATAAACATTTTTTTGTATTTACAAGAGTAAAGATATTTATTCCGCATTTGGCTAGTTTTGAAGGAATATACACTGCCAATCGTCAATTGTTGAATATTCACCAGCGGTGTACAATGTTTTCGAAAACTATTTAACATTTTTTCAGAAAGCATTCTTATCAGAGATAATTTATCAGTTTGCTTCCTTTCTTCTGGATTTCATACGTCATCAGAACGTACGAATCTAAGGAAAAATTCGAATCTTCTATTACTCGTCACTAAGTACGAAGAATCAATACCAAATCCGTGTGAGAATTGTTCTAAATTTTTGCACTACTTCTCCCAGATTCATCATGGCAGCCGAACAAAAATAAGCATCTTCTTAAATACCCACATTTCAATCCCATCAGTTCAGTGTATTCCTTTCACTTTCAAATAATTCCAATGTAAATATTAGTATTTGTCGTTATTAAAGAAATGATATCATCATCCGTGAATAATTTAAAACAATCTATTTCTGTAACAGCAGATTGAGCTGATTTCTTTGAACCAGGTAAGCGTATAATTGTCTCGCAGTACTTTCGTTTTAGGTTTAATTTTACACAATTTACTAACATTATCTCTCCCAAAGAAATATAAATTGAATTCACCTTCATCATCTTCTGATGTTTTCTGTTCGGACGTTGAATTGAGATCACTGCGCTGTGTGTTATTTCCTACTTCTATATCGTAATCACCATCCGTCACCGTCGCCTTTGTATTCTGTTATTCACACGTTTTATTAAACTGTGAATTCAATTAATCGGTTTAAACTGTAGGTTTAATGGCCAATTTTTTTTTTAAACATAATTAAATCTTTGATTTTGTTTAAGTCTAGGCGTATTTAGTTATTTATTACATTCGGCTTAAAGACAACTATGCTAGCCTGTTAAATTAACTTATAGAATATTATATTACAGTGCTCGAAGAACAAAAAGAGGTCGTTTACACTGTTAATAGGTAATGATTGGTTTAGGTTTGGTGATAAAGTAGACTTTGGGCGGGATTCGGATAAATTATTACAGTTTGCCGGAATGTAGCGGTTGGTAAATTGGGAGGTATTACATAAGGGGCAGGATGGTGAAGGTGTGTTATTACATAGGTATGAATGAGCTACGCCAGTATGACCGAGTCTTAACCGAGCGTAGGGCGCAGCCGATCTGACAGGCTCAGGCGTCAGGTTTTTTCGTGTCCCTTCTAATAGTAAGTAGAGCGGAGCCCCTCCATCACAGTAGTCACCTAACTATGTGAGATGATTCTGTCGCACCTGGTCAGTACGTTATCGGTCATTAAGAGGACGAGCAATTCGCTATCTGATCTGACAGGCTCGACGCGCCCTAATACGTTACAAAATCCAAATCAGGATTTTTTACCTTTAGCAACAGAAACTGTTTTATTTGTGTACTATAAACCCTTAGAGAAAGGATCTAGTATGCTTAGGTAATATTACCAAAGAAGATATCGACATGTGTCTGTCAAGCTTACCGCGCCTTCTAGTCCTGCGCCTGTCAGGCTCACCGCGCCCTTGTAACGGAAATTTTTTTTTCGCGTTCTTTACTCGACAGATTCCTGCCATTTGATCATCGTCCAAAATCACCCTTACACCCCCGCAAAAAGATGCTGTGACTGCACGCTGGAAACAGCTAAACGTCGACTGATGAACTATTCCTGTGAAAAATGCCACAGAGGAATATTCCTCAGTCACACGAAATCGCTCTGTGCAGCATGCTTTTCAGCGTGCTCGCGCGGAACTGCCACGGAACTGAAAAAAGACGACTCCAAGTGATTTTACTCGACAAAGACCCAAACTACATCGCCAAGCAGGTTTTTCAAATTTTAAAGAGCGATTTTTGATTTTTTTTTCAAAATTATGTTTTACAATTTCCGCAATTGAAATACTTTTAGTTTTTGTACCGTAATAAATACTTGCACAATTTTTAAATCTTTTTTTGTATTTTTTCCATATTTTCTACATCCTAAAGAAGTTTTACCAAGTTTTGGTTTAATTTAATACGGCGTTTTACGGATGTTATGGATTTTTTTGTAAAGTGAGCCCCTATCAGGTTCACCGCGTTCCGATCTTGGGAATCCTAGACCGCACCCTACGCAGGGTTAATCTAGATCAAATTATTTCTTTTCGTGATTTCCTATTAGGATCTTTCGCTCTACACTTCTGAGGTGGTTGGTAGTTAAAATAATTTTTTATTCTGCATTCCATTCTTCTTCTTTTTTTTTTTGCAATCGATCTTTAAGACGGCTGCGGTAACGACGGATTCGTTATATCCAGGAACAACGAATTTGCTCCTTTGACCAATTTATCGGTGACTTCGTTGCCGTTTATTCTTTTATGAATTAGGATCCATATGGATGCCCAGTTCGATCGAACACATTTCTGTCAGGATTTCTAGGATTTTTTGTACGATAGGATAGGTGCTCGTAATATTTCTCGTAGCGATTGCATACAATTCAGCAGTGGTAGCTGAGCAACAAGACGGTAATTTTTCAGCCTGATAAGCTGTGTTCGGAAAATAGAGAGCTCCTTCAACACGTGCTGTTGTTTTTGTTTTATCGTTATAGCAGTACACTTGTTTAGATATCGCTCGTAAAAGTTGTTTAACCGTGCTTGAATGTCTGTAATAGATGGAGAATTGTTAATTAATTTTAAAATTTGTCGATAATTTGAATTGGTGGCATTAGCCATGGTGCAGGACGAACGAAAATATGAGGCAGCGAATGATATGTTCTCAAAATACGGGAGATCTGGATGTTGCCATAAAATTTTAACGCAATATGTTGGTCGCTCTTTTGGCTAAACTTGAATTTATTGCGACGATAATAGTTGTGAAATAAAAGGTTTTTTGTCGATAAGTTCGATATAGCGGAAACTGGAAAATTTGCAGTTTAAGTCATTCGTCGGTATCTGGGAGGAGGTTCGTTGGCTGGTACACAGAGGCTTTTATCGGTGTAGTTCTGAAGGCACTTGTTGCTGATGCCATCTATTTTTTTTGGAAGCGTTAGAATAGCTTGCTGAATTATGAAGTTGAATAAGGGAGCGATATAATTGTAGTAATATTCTTCAACTGCATCCAATTTGAATTACTCACAATAATAATTAATCCATTATGTTACTTCAAATAAAAAGTAAAATTATTTTGTAAAACTGATAAAATTAATAGGTAGTTTAAATATCAATGATATTTTTACTTTCATACATAATCTTGCGTATAAACAAAAGGGTGGGGAAGAGATAATTGGAAATTGTGCGTATACTTATTTAATTACAGGAAGATAAGCAATGTTTTCGGTAGGAGAGTTTGCTAAATCAATCAGAGATGCAGCTTAAAAAACTGGCTTATTTTTAAAACAGCGCAGAACATGAACATTGCAACTTTCCGGGGCTAAGGAAATAGCGTAAGTCTCTTGCATGCCTGAACAATTTTCAGTTTGAAACATATCATTAAAAAGGAAATAACAATGTCAAAAATTGTATAATAAACGTTGAAACTATTTTTTACTGATGTACTTTTAAATTACTACATTTGACTTTTTTCATCATTAAACCGAGATACCCGATGAAACTCGTATCTCTGGATAGCGGTTTCCACAAATTATCATCACCCACACGCTAAGTGCTAGATAGCCTCACAGGGCTGCTAGTCGCACACTCACGGAGGAAGAAAAAAGAATTATGCAAGAAGTACATTTCGCTTGTCTCTCTATAGTGACTTCGTTTTAATTCGGAAACCATTCTAAATAAATAGTAATGAAACCTACACAGCCAATTAATTTAGGTTTTACATTAAGTAAATTCTTAGAATTACGTTGGAGTTATAGTATCACATTCTCTTCAAACGAACAAAATTTGACGATGAATAAACGAAGAGAATTTTAGAGGAAAAAAGTGAAATAAACTGAATGGAAACACAGATTTAACATAACCTAATATTTCTGTACATTTATTAAAAAAAAAAATATATATATATATATATAACTGATGAGTTTAATGTATTTACTTTGAAAAAATAACGATTAATTAGATTACGAAAAGAATACTTTAATAAAAGGTGAACGATTTATTCACTGATGAAGGGAAGCAACATCTGGAATAACGACTGGTAAAATCTGCCTGTGGAAAATAAATCACGCTTCATAAAATCGTCAGCGAAGCCTTGGCTTTCCACAAGTTAAGAAAACAGGTGGCAGGAGGTAACGTTATGCAGAGACACTTGGGCATACTCGTTTTATACATTCACACCTACTAAATAAAGAACCAGACACTTGTCAGTGCTGCTCATGTGATTACCAAATAACCGTCGAATACCTACTGAAAATACAGTTCAATATTTAAGTGATTTGTGGTGCGATGAAGAAACCGTCCTTAATCGGTTATTTAAACTTTTAGAATATTCTAAACTCTAGCCGTTATAATTTTGTAATTTTTTTCTGCATGCCTCTAGTTTTAGTTGCCGGATATAGCACGTAAATAAATAATAATAAATAAGAATACTTTATTATAATTTTCTTTCGAATATTTTGCTTCTATTTTCTAACAATGTCGTAACTCTAAATAGGAAAATGAATGAAGCAATACGAGTACAAGTTAATACGTCAAAAAGTGACGAAAAAAAAAGAAAAAGATGTTAAAATGAATTAAATTAAAATGGTAAATCTGAATATGTTATATACATAAAATTAAGTTGTTGCAGAACCGGAATTTAAATCTGAATGGTAGTAGTTAAATTAATTAAATTGACCGAGTACTACGTAACTAGGAAACAATTTTTAAAAATGAAAATTATGTCCGAAAAAAACCGTAGGTTACTAATATTGTTAAATATTAATCTCGAATTAATTTAATTACTAATTTTATCCGTTTAATAGGATAGCAGAATACTTAGCAGATTCCAGATACTTTTTATAATCTTACTTTCACTAATAAAAATATTCTGTGAGAATGTACATAGTGAAAAGCACAAAATTTAAATAGTTACTTTTAGAGAATATCCGAAATGTATATGCTACTTTTTTAAAATACGATTTCATTATAGCTACTACTATTTTTAAATCATCAGACAAATATAAATTTAGTATGTTTAATATTTCGTAATTAAATTTTACCTTTGCGATGTAGGATCATCGGAGTTGGTAACAACAGTTTTAAATAAATCCAAATAGAAAGCTTAATTTAGCTTTACATAAATAAATCTCACACCTTCTTAATTTAAAAACTGAAAGAAAATAATTGTCAATAAAGTTAAATTATGGTGTAAAAAAATCACCCAAAAATCTTGCATAAAAATACAAATTCGAACTATATGACTAATCGCCATCTTTAACTGAAAAAAATACTTTATTTACTTTTAATTGCGGTTTTACTATTAGTCAATAAAATGGTCTGTTGACGTTTAGTAATATAATATTACAAGGTATAATTTTCCAAAAATAATGTGCTGTACGAAAATTAAAATTAATGTTATTTATCGATAGAACTGTGAACGAAAGAGTAAAGTTGTGTTTAATGCAGAGGGAATATCTGTAAAAATACTTTATTTAAATGATAAATAAAAAACAACCAAAAATAAATAAAAAAAAAAACTAATGAAAAACTACCTAATGTAAAAATTAATATAACATTTATACAGGCACTTTCATTTATTTTAAATCGGAATAAAGTCAGTTTTTACAAATCGTAACACTTTTAGCAATGGGTTCAAATATTTGGAATATGATTCAACAAATTTTCTAGTAATTATTACCAAGTGATATTACACTTCCGTCGCTACAACATTTTTAGTGAAAAGGCAATTTTTCAACAAAGTTTGCCGAAAATGTAATTTCTCCAAAACAGAACTGCTGAAAGTTCTAGAAACCACGATTTTAGTTTAAATTCATCTTCTTTTTAAAAATAATATACGTAAAAACTGATTACTTTTATTAAATTTCCTATTCACGCAGTAGGATTCCAAGCGAGGCGGCAACAATGACAGCCCCTCCCCCCTGAGAAAAAACTGCAGAGGCGACGCTTCCTCAGAAAAATATATATTATACCAGTATATATGTAACAGTTATTTAATAAAAATCCAAGAAAATTAAACGGAAAGCTAAATAAATGCGAAGAGAGATCGTTTGAATTAATAAAACTCAATTTTTTAACCATATTAAATATTATATCGTCATCACGAAAATTTAAAGTGGCCACCGAACCGAGAAAACAAAACTCAGAAATTTCGGATAGTTAAAAAAAAGTACAATTCGGAAAGATAAAATCATTAAAAGTAAAAAAGAAAAGCGTTTTTATTTCACTTCATAATTAAAGCCTCTTTTTATTTACATAAAATATTATCAGTAGCGCCAAGAAGAACTCCATTCTATTTTTATTAATCTATAGAGGTCTCTCTATGTATAGGGGTAATTTATGCCCCCTTTCCCCCATGATTTTGAAACGTTTGCCACGCCATTGTGTTGACTAAAATTTAAAAAATTGAAAATATATTTAAAACGTAAAGCGCCATCTATAGTTAAAGTGAGTTATTAAGATTAGAAATGTTGCGTATGAAATACCAGATTGTTAGAGTGAATGATATTGTAGAAAATTAAATAATATTCGAGAAGGAAAATAATCGTTTCAAAAACTAAACATAATTCAATGATTTCTAAAAAATAAAGGATTTATAACGGCTAAATTAATTTTGTTTTATTTGAGGAAAATACGGATGGAGAAATAAGTGGAAAGATTCAGTTGAGTACATAATAATAGTTGTCGTTTTGATAAAGAAAAACTGATTTTAAGATATATTTCAATTTTAAATTTTGCGACTTTTTTTTTTTGTTTATTTTCTATTAATTGTCTCCGCAGCTTTTATGTTTTTTACGTTACACTTTAAAGTTTAATAATAACATTACGAAATATGTTATTTAGCTAGAATTAAAAACTATTTATTTTTTGTTATATATCACTTACGCTTAGGTGTAACTGCCAACCAAAACTTAGCTAATATGTTTAAAACATAAAGCGAGACTATTTTGATTCATGGTTGAATAAGTTTACTATTTGTATTTTGTTTCATTCCTATTTTTCTCGTTTACCGTAATGTCATAAGCTCATTCTCTGATGACATCATGATTTGGTGCTGTAATTTGTTTCCATCTTTCTCGGTTTTCAGCCTTTCGAAATGCTTCCGACAAAGTGTAAACCCCGTCAATGCGCTACCGCAGTCATATTCGGTATCCATTAATTCATTTAAGTCAAGTGCAAAAAGTCACCAGAAGTAGATAAGATCCAGGTGTTGATAACAAATCAGGAAAAAGTTGTTACAGATACACCGAAATTAAATGACCTAAAAGATACATTTATTGATAATCATAAAAATATTAAACGTAACATTATATGTATGTTTTGATTGAATTGAATTATTTTTGAAAACTGAAATCAACTAAAAACTGTGAACAGGTTGTTATACAAATTTTCAGAAATTAAGTAATCTAGAAGATAAGAAAAGAAATAAAAGAATATTCATAATAAATTAAAAACATTTTTCAAAAACATCTTTTATTATTATTATTATTATTATTATTTATTTTTTTTTTAAAAAAAATAAAAAGTGATCAATACGCAAAAACCTTATACGAATTTTCTAATGTAAAAGCTTTTTATGCATGTATAATATAAAGGTTGGTGAATGTTAAAATCCTAAATATTTTACATCACTACAGTTTATGTTAAAATTATTAGAATTATTATTGAAAGTAAGAAAATATAAATAAAATTGTTCGCTACTATCGAATATACTACTCAACTTAATTTAAGGCGAGTTAAAAGACAAGTAACCTATAAGTTTTCATCTTTAATTAAGAGCAATCATTGCGTAAACCGTATTTCCAAAAAATTAATTTTTTTTCCCCTATATTTTACTACAATTTACATGAATTTTTTAACGTGATAACGTGAATTAATTTCGCAATGCATACATATTTGTATCATAAAAAACTAATTTAACTCTTAGCGCATTCTCACATAGCACAAGACGTCTTAAAAGTGTTTTTTTTTTTCTTTTCTTTTTATCTTTAAGTGATCTGAACGTCTGACGACCACAAAAAGACGTCTCTAAGACGTCGTTTAACACCGTTTGTAAGACTGCGATATATTTTCTACTTTATCCATGTTTAAATTTTTAATTAATATTTATTTCTTTTCTACGTTCAGTTCAAATTTTTAAATTTAGGAATATTTTTATTGTTTTTCTTAATTCAATGTTCAGCTAATTTCAATTACGTTAAAATTATTTTATTCTTTTTAAATATTTCGAATTATTATTAATTTAAATAAGTTTCATTTATTAATTTTTTTATTTATAATACCAGTAAAAATTATATTCCAAAACATGCCGGTGCTTTCATGTTTTATAACGTTTAATATATAATTATTATAATTGTAAAAGAACTTATTGTCTCGTCTTAATTATAATTTAATATTTATTTTAGGTTTTATTAGTGTACAAATAATCATATAGTACACAGTAGCTTCAAATAGTTGTTTATTTCAATTTAAAAATGATGCATTCAGAAAATTGTATTACATGTAGTAACTTGCAAAATAATTTTAGGAATATTTATTGTATTTTGCGGAAGCAATTAACTCATATGTAAAAGTTTTATAAATTTTAATTCGTATGTTATCAGAATATCCTGAAGGTGTCATGCAAGAGCAGTGTAAAAATTAAATATGCAAGCTTCTTAGAAACGTCTTTTAAATGTATCTATAAGACGTCTTAAAGACGCCTGTTTTTGGTCAGGAAAAAACATCTTAATGAGGTCTTACTTTTAAACATCCGGCCTTTGGAAAACGTCTTAAAGACATCTCTTGATCAAAAAAAGATGTACTTGTGCTATTTGGGTTATAATCAGTGTTAAGTACATTTGATTGAAAATGCTTTCATGAATAAGTTCAACATCGTTTATTGAGATAAAAATAAATCTTAATAATTTAACGCGAAACATATTATTACATGATTGATTTAATTTTTTTCCGAACATTGCTCGCATAAAATTTAAAAATAAATACAAAATAATACAAACTTATTACATGGTTCTGTTGATAAAAAAATTGATTTATTTTTTTATGTTACAAAACCTTATTTTTATGATCGTTTAATTAAAATTTTAAAAAATGAATTTAAATACGTCGTAAGACAAACTTTATAAATACGGTAAATTCATTCGTGTTCCTTTACAGGTATGTACCTCCGCTATCCTAGAGTAGAAATTTCTTTACGCATCGCGTATTACTTTCGTGCCGTACAGAGAACCGTATTGTGCCTCATCGTTAACTGCGTTAAATTCTTAGTAATTCTTTAAAAGGAAACAATAAAATCATTCCTCAATATAACAGAATGAAATGTACAATGTTGTTAAATGAAGCTTTTTGTACTTTTAAAAATTGTGTTTTTTATTATTTCCGTGAATTTGATATCTGATAACTTAAATGAAACATTTAGAAATGTAAATTAAAAAGTTCGTTGAATGTAAAAATTTCGATTTTTAAAATTGTTTATTAGATTTTACTATCCAATTATGTAGTGAATGGACAATACATTTTAAAATAATTAAATGTTAAAAAAGTAACTTGTACATTTTCGATAAGATCACTGCACACGAAACTCAATGTTGTATCGCGCAATATAGCAGTAAAATATCACGGCGGTAAACAGATTTTATGCATTCACGCACCAAGTGATGTGTTCTTCCAGGCCCTGCCCAGAATTTTGGAAAGGGGTGGTTTTGAAAATTTTCTTCGCATATTTATTTTACAAATAACAATACATTTTTCACTAATATTCGTACTATTAATAATTTCCATCATTTTGATTTATATATTAATAATTTACATAAATGAATTACCCCGTATAAAGATTAATAAAAATCACATATGTTATTGATTACACTCGTAATAAAAAGTTTTTCCTTATGATATTAATGAAGTACCTAAAAATATGAAGCATATTTTTTTATTTTTTCTTTTAAAGGTAGGTAAGAACACCCTAAAAGATCATCAATATTTATTTTAAATTTTTGATTTTTTTCAGATTTTTGTGTATTCATAATAACTATTTCAGTTCTCATGGGGGGGTCCCCCCCAAACCCGTGGACATGGCCTTGTGTCCTTCTGTCGAACGGTTATTTATATTGTGTATGGAGTTGTGCATTTTTTGAAATTGCTTGTAGTATATACAATTGCAATTAAAATCTTAATAAACAGTAAAAGGAAATGATGTAACCAAAAACTACGATAAATTTAAAAATGTTTTCTCGATTGTAAAAATATTATTTTTCTTTATTGTGATAATAGAACCATGCAGGAGAAAATATAAAATTCTATAATCGTACATTTGCCACGGCGGTAATTCTTCTTAGTGTAACTGAAATCACATCTAATATTGTGTAATATAATTTTACATAAAATAATAGACTAGCACAGATTGGATGAAAAAATAAGATGAGAGATTAAAAACAAAATTGAATAGAGAATATAGTACGGGAAAATGTGATTTGTATAATATATTTAAGAAAATACTTTGTCGATTACTTCTGTAATAAATACACCGGCTTCGTTGAACACGGAAAATAACAATGTGACAGTATCGATGTGAACGAAAAATGATTCGAAGTACACTGGTGGCTGATATAGATAACTTAGGAATGAGTAATTGTAATAGGATAGCTCTTTTTTCCCTGGTGTTAAAAATGGAACTAAAGCATGCGATTAAATTGGAGAACTGTGAAATGGTACCTAATGGTGAATTGAATGATTTGGGTCTTTAGAAAAAAAAACCCCGTCAACTTCCATTTTTACAGTGATATCTGAAAAATCCGCAGAAAGTTAAACGTTTGTAAATTAGTTAGTCGTGTGAGCTATCTATTGGGAAAGTAGTAAGATCTCCGCAGAATATGTTGAACTAACATGGACGAAGAAAGAAAGAAAGAAGTTTTATTGCAAAAAACAATCGAGGAGCAACATGAAAAAAAAAAAAAAATATTAGAACTTATAATTGCGTACCGCCAACTATAGCTTACCGCACGACTTGAAGTTGAAATGAAAAAGCAATGCATAGACATGATAAATTACAGCTTAAATTGTAACAACAGGTAAAAAAGCAATTAAAAAAAACCTGTGCATCCCGGACGAGAAAAGAAAAGAAGAAAAAAAAAATGAATAAATAAATAAATAAAAATAATACATGTCAAAATAAGATTTACAATTGTGATAAATAAAGAAACTTAAACGCTACACCACTAGAACTAATACTACAGTGTATAATATTTACAATTTTAGAGTATCTGGGGATATTCAATACACACATCTTAAACCAGATCGGTTTTGCAATAACTGCAGCTTACTATAGCTAACATTAGAAACTGAACTCCACACTGGACATGAATAGCAAACTATTATAGGACACGAATTAAGGTTTTGTATAGAATTAGTTTGTTATTAATGCTAAGAAACGACTTTCGATTGAATAATGGATATATGGTACAAATTCTTTTGTTAGCTTTTATGAACACTTGATTTATATGCTCCGAGTAGTTCAACCTTTTGTCCAGTATAACTCCAAGATAGCGCACGTGATTCGACCAGCTAATTATTGTGGAATTAATTTTTATTTCCGCGGGCAGGATGGAAAATACGGCTTCAGTTTTACTCGGGTTTATGTCTATTTGCCATTTTTTAAAATAACGCAAAACGCAATTAAGTCCCGCTTGCAGCTTGTTTGTAATTGCATTTGGTATATAAAAACTATTGCAGTAAAGTGCCGTATCATCGGCGTACAGCGCGGCCTGCACCTCCCTCAGCTCGGGAAAATCAGATAGAAATAACGTAAATAAAAAGGGACCTAAGATACTTCCTTGCGGGACCCCAGCTAAACACGTTTTAGTGGACGACCTAGCTCCATTAACAATTACATAGAATAATCTGTTACTCAGGTAACTATGAAGGAGATTAATAATATGAGGAGGGAATTTGTATAGAATCATTTTATAAATAATCCCCTTGTGCCATGTTGTATCAAATGCTTTTGCAACATCTAATAGGACCATACCTGTATGTTTATTGCAGTTGTAATTATGCGAAATATATTCCGTAATTCTCGCCACCTGATGAGTGGTTGAGTAACCAGGACGAAAACCGAACTGAACATTAGGAATCAAGTGATGTCTGTTGGAATGCATTTTAAGTCGAGATAATATAGATTTTTCTGCTATCTTACTGAGATTATTTAGTAGGCTAATAGGGCGAATATTTGACGTTTGCGAAGTGTCTTTCCCGGGCTTAGGGAGAGTAATGATTTTTGCAATTTTCCAACTGTTAGGGAAATATCCAAATCTAAGCACGAATGTCAGTTTGGATTTAAGCCGGATTTCAGTACTTATCTAAAAAGCTATCTTAGCAGTTGGAAGATTTTTTTTTTTGCAGAACCGTTTTAGACTTTAATCGATTCATCACAAAAAAAAAAAAAAACTTGACGGAATGCCGGAAAACATTCAGATACATTTGTATGATTTTAAAATTATTAAGAAATACAAACAAGAAACGGAGATAGCGGAGATCATGTAAACATTCAAAATTGTGTCTCATAGTCGTTGAAAACTGTGTCGATCCCTATAGCGGAGAATGGAAAATCGCACATCAAAAAGGCTGGGGAGCCAATCTGAGTTCATAGGAAATCGATCTACATATGAGTGATACTTGTAGAAGGGGAAAGTAGAGTAATTGCAAATACTTACAAAGGAAAAGGGAAGCAATGGACACTTTGACCGCTGTTGCTTGTAGTGCGATGTTTGGCCAAATAATATCAGATACGACAAGGACGTAAATTGCAGGGATCAGATGGAGGTATTCAAAAGTTTTTGAAAACCCGTTTTCTTTACTTTTTGCAAAATCGAACAAACTGTTAAAGATGTCAATCCATTTTAAATAATTAATTTGAACTCTCTAATTTTTACAAAAAAATCGTTCTTCTTTACTGTTTTTTTTTTCATTTTCTTTTTTGGATTTGCCGTAAAATGGCTTCAGTCCAGCACACTTAGAAGACTCTAGAAGAAGAAAGAAAAAAAAAATTAGAATCTAATTCGATTGGACACTAGGGAAATAAAGGAAGCACGAGAAAGGAGGGAAGTAAGAGGATGAAAGAGACACTGTACGGGGTGGAGATTCTTAATTTCAACAGTTCAGAGTAAAAAAATAAACGCCCAGGTAAAAAGGAAGAACATTCAAATACGGGTTCGCGGAAAAAAGCGCACAAGACAAAAGCGCACAGGACAAAAGCGCACAGGACAAAAGCGCACAGGACAAAAGCGCACATGATAAAAACGCATCGGACAAAAGCGCACAGGACAAAAGCGCACACGGATAAAAGCGCACACGGACAAAAGCGCACATGGACAAAAGCGCACACGGACAAAAGCGCACACGGACAAAAGCGCACACGGATAAAAGCGCACATGGATAAAAGCGCACACGGACAAAAGCGCACACGGATAAAAGCGCACACGGACAAAAGCGCACATCGATTTGCAGAACAGAAGCTAATTTATTAATTTTTCCGTTCTCGGCAATTGCATCATTTGTGAAAAAGCAAAACTGGACAGTTGCCCGGCAAAGAATTTAAAATTCAAAAAAATTATTGGTAATCAGCGAAAACAAAGTAAAAATAATACAATTTTTTGTATGATTCACTAGTCATTTTATTGTTTTTTTTTTGTTCTTATATGTGTATTTGTTTGTTAATAATCATAGTGTCTATTGACTATGACCGCTAGGAAGTTACCGTATATAAAAAATAAAATTTGTATCAATAATGTATTTAGGGGCGTCTCAAGCATCCCAAGTTGTGGGAGTGGTGCATTACCCAAAATACCGATTCATGAATTCATATAATTTAAAAATATTTTTTTTTTATACTGTATAGCTTATATAACAAAATGTTATATGGTGTTTTTTAATGATTTTCTTTAAACTTTTACAATGCAGGTCTTTTATTTTTTACTTCTGCAGTCAAAACTGATTTAGATCGAACTGTGAGGACTAAAAATATTTTAAAAAAAACAGAGCTGTTTTTGAAGTCTTTACTTCTTGTATTCATGACGACTTATTTAAAATTCTTTCAATTTTTTAACCTTTTCGAAAAATATTTACAATTCCAGTAAAAAAAATAATTCTTGAATCAAATTAATAATAGATATAATAGATGTAACTTTAAATTTTTGAAGGAACATACAGAACGTTTACATATTGACGTGCAAATGCTTCTCAATTCTTGCGAAGATTTTACAAGTTTTTTAAGTATTTCAAAAATTGCATTTAAATCATAAAATGTACTGCCTTTTGCATTCAAATCTGGTCATTTTATTTTATCATTTTTTTTATTGTCACCGTCTTGTGAGCATTTGAGCGCTGAAATTAATTTCCGATCATTCACATACAACGATAAGCGGAAACCGTTTGTTTTCATTAATGTTACTTTTTTCTTGATAAAATGTAGTAAATAAAATAAATACTCATAAAACAGTCAAACTGTAATCAAAGTTAAACTTTAAAAAATAAAAACGAAAATCGAAATTTACTTCGCAATTAATTTCTATTATAAAATATAACATTTGCTTCATTTAATTCAATGCATATTGTCCTTTTCAGGGTCGATCAAAAGTAGAAAGAGTTTTTCAAGTTTAAATAAAATACATACTTTTAAAGTCGGACTCATTAAATTCGGAGATTTTATATTTTAATTAAAGATTTTATAATATGCTTATTGCTGTTTTCAAATTCGGCCCATTTTAAAAATTTTTTATTAATTTCAATAAAATATATTTTTTTTTTTTTAAATAATTTTCGGGTCCCACAAGGCAATTGCCCGTCTGTGGGTTCCCAACATAATTATATCGTTTATTCATTATATACATCTTAAGTCTAATACATCATATTCGTCTTATATATAATTACTTAATTCAACTTAACTTCTATTTTTACTATTCTACGCCTAATTTTTAAATCAATACATTTATACCTATCGCACATCGTACCACAATATTTACACATAAGCCATAAGTAATGCAGCTAGAACTGAGCATTTTTTTTTTTTTTCATTAAATCATTTATAATTCTTTACTCTTTCAATCAATTACCCGTCTTATCGCTGTTCCTTTCCTATGACTATCCATTTCTCATTCTTTGCACCACGCAAACAACCATATTTTTATTCTGTCTTTCCATATATTCAAATTACATTCGTCTCTTAATTCCTTTGGTAAGTTACCCAGTAAATGACTCATAACTTCCTCTTCAACATTATCAATTTTATTATTAATTCAAAATTAAGTACATTAAATCTCATATTTGAATTAAGAGTTTTATAACGAAAACATCATGATTTTGCCAAATGATTAATGTTTTTTTATCCACCTTAAAGTATTTTGCCCACAAAATTGTATTTCTGCTGCAATACTTTTAATTTCTTTTCTTCTATACAACTTTTTCCTACGTTTATGGGCCACTTATTGGCTCCCCGTCAACCACATTCACATCAAAACATAATAATAAATTTCTCCAACAACGAATGGCATTTACAGATAATAATAAAGCAAATAACCGTTTCGTTTAGAATTCTTAGTAAAAATAATTTTAAATTATTAAAATCACAGAAGGTAACGGCCCCTGCTCATTTTATTTAAAAAAATTAAATTCTCCCATATTAGAAATTAAAAATAATGAATTTTAAAAGCAGATGAATTTTAGCTGAAAGTACGAAATTTGATTATTTTAAGTAACAAGTAAATCAAACATAATGTTCTTGACGTATTTTTTCTCAACTCTACATGAAACTCTTTCACAACTTCACCATAATTTAAATTTCCGAACTATTTCATTGAAATAAATTTTAGATTTTTTTTGTGTACGTTTTTAGTCCCTCCGCGTCAAGATATTAACCTAGTAACAAGGAAGTGCAAATATATTTAATTTATGTATTTGTCTGCAACTATGCTCGAATTGCGAACTTCTTAACAACAGCCAAGAATCGTACAATTTAGGTCACTACAACAGACTTGTAGAAATTTAAAGAATTATACAATAGAAGCCGCTTAATCAACAGCGAATTCTGTTCAGAATTAAATCATTCAATCATTATATTTATATATTTTATTCTGATCATATTAAAATGAAAGTAAGTAAAATTCCCTTAATACAAAAGTTTGAAGTATTGCGGAATAAAAACAGAGTTCAAGTTTTTCACAATATTAGAATGATCATCGGGAAATTTATTATCAAAGGAATAATTAAACGTTGACAAAAATATTGCAACAGTTGTTTTAATCAGCAATGAAACCGCGATCAAAGAGTCAAATAAATAACAATGATGAAAATGATGAAGAAGAAATAAGCAAACAAACGGTTGACGATATAGAAGTGTCAAATATAATGAAAACTTTTACTAAGTTAACAAAGAGTTGCGGATTTTTCGATACTAATTTAAAAGCCAAAAATTATTAAGAAAATTCAGACCAGTTGAAACAATTTATAAAGAAACGGTTAGTATACAACAGTGTAAAATAAAAGTTACCCTCACTGTTTGAAAAAGTAAAGCATTATTACAAAGTCTTATAGGCTTAGCATTAAAAGGTGAGATGTCTTTTAATAAAATTTTTTTTTTTAAATATTTTTAGTCCTCACAGTTCGATCTAAATCAGTTTTGACTGCAGAAGTAAAAAATAAAAGACCCGCATTGTAAAAGTTTAAAGAAAATCATTAAAAAACACCATATAACATTTTGTTATATAAGCTATACAGTATAAAAAAAAAATATTTTTAAATTATATGAATTCATGAATCGGTATTTTGGGTAATGCACCACTCCCACAACTTGGGATGCTTGAGACGCCCCTGAATACATTATTGATACAAATTTTATTTTTTATATACGGTAACTTCCTAGCGGTCATAGTCAATAGACACTATGATTATTAACAAACAAATACACATATAAGAACAAAAAAAAAACAGAAAAATGACTAGTGAATCATACAAAAAATTGTATTATTTTTACTTTGTTTTCGCTGATTACCAATAATTTTTTTAAATTTTAAATTCTTTGCCGGGCAACTGTCCAGTTTTGCTTTTTCACAAATGATGCAATTGCCGAGAACGGAAAAATTAATAAATTAGCTTCTGTTCTGCAAATCGATGTGCGCTTTTGTCCGTGTGCGCTTTTATCCGTGTGCGCTTTTGTCCGTGTGCGCTTTTATCCGTGTGCGCTTTTATCCATGTGCGCTTTTATCCGTGTGCGCTTTTATCCATGTGCGCTTTTATCCGTGTGCGCTTTTATCCGTGTGCGCTTTTATCCGTGTGCGCTTTTGTCCGTGTGCGCTTTTGTCCATGTGCGTTTTTGTCCGTGTGCGCTTTTGTCCGTGTGCGCTTTTGTCCGATGCGTTTTTATCATGTGCGCTTTTGTCCTGTGCGCTTTTGTCTTGTGCGCTTTTGTCCGGTCACCTCAAATACGATATGATTGAGGTCATATACCGAATGGTAGTTATGAGAGTGTAGCGGACAATCAGGAGATATAGCGGGAGTGAATCTATGAAGAGAGGAAGGCAATAGTGTCACGTACGTAGACGACGAACAGCAGAAATGACTGAGCGGCGAAGAAACGGAAAATTATAAAATCAAGGTCGATTGGGGAGCGAAGGTTGAATAGATAGGAGTAGAATTAGAGAAAGTTGGAGGGTAATTATCAGACATCATATTCGACACAATATGACAGGTAGAAAAGAAAGAGAGAAGATTAAGGGCTGATAACTTTTCGATAAAGAGGGGGGACTATTTTATGCTGCTGTTCGAGCTGAAGAATCGACTAATTCGTTTCCAGCAATACTGTAGTGACCAGGCACCCACATAAAATCAATTTGAACAGAATATTTAGAAAGGAGATGATAAATCATGAAACGAGTTTGTATAATAATAAAGGAATGATCATATAAGTAGGAAAGAGAATTGGAGCAGATAGCTGAGAGAACAATTTTAAAGATTAATAAGTATTTACGAGAAATGCGAGAAGACCGAAATAAGCAAAATTGTATAGAAGGTTGCAGTTAGCTCCGCGACAAAGACCGGACAAAAGAACGGCAATTTGAATGACTCCGAATAGCCTGAAAGTGGAAGAACGAAAGAAGCACCAACACCATGGGGGCTTTTAGATCTGTCGGTAAATATGAGAGCAAAATAGGCTTTGAATAGTCTTGTTTAGCCAGGTAAGAGAAACTTGGTGGTGACAGGAAGGGAAGGTAAGCCGAGGTAAGTAAAACAGGAGAAGTTAAAAGAAAAAAAAGTATGGAAGCTTTGGGTAAGAATAAATATAGAGTGGGAGGAGAACTTTGCAAGAAAATCAGTCACGTGTGATGAAAGAGGAATTTTTTTAGGAGTAAAACGCCGATTACGAAAAACTGTTATATTCGATTGGATAAGGTTGGAAGAGGAGTTAGGAAGACGCGTTAGTTATTGGAAAAGTAATAAATGCAAAAAAAAAATGTTTTAAAAATACATATAAAAAATAATGAAGTCTGAATCGGTAGTTATTTTCTCTTTAAAATCGATATTTAAATAATTTCATACATGATTTTCCGTAAAATATTTTTTTGAGTCTATTCAGTTTTTTTTATGTCGTTCTTAAAATTACCAAAAAAAGTGGAGGGATCTATAAAGAGTTAACGAATTTCTCACTACTTTGGTAAAACAGAGACCCTTCCAGTTTTGTTTTTTTTTTTTCTTTTTCTTTTTATAATAAATTATTAAATTACAACTGACCAGACGGCCCTTATAAAAGTTCTAATGACAGCACCGAGCAATGTTTTTCATTTCTTGCACAATGTGAAACAAATCCAACGTTCTGTTAAGTTTTAACTTGAGACTGTTATCAAGTAAGTTAACTAGTTAAGTAAGACTCTAAACTGTTTATGTACACTTAGCAGCATAATAAAGAATCGTTTACAATCCCGTTTGTTAATTAATTATAGAATATAGTAAGTTATAACAAAAATACCTAATATAACCTAAACAAATTCGAAGTATAAAACGATCGCTTACATAGAAACCTTTTAACGGGTAGTACTATAACCGATCATCAGCTAACAAACACAACTCGCAATATATGTGTGATCAGAAACAAATTCTAAATCACATAACAGCATGTTTCAGCTCAAGCTTTTTATGTATGAGATATAAAAATTCCGATGTAACATTTAGGCACGTATCATTATGGTGAGACGATAAGTCGGTGGCTTTTTTTTTTTGGAACTGCTGCATCTTATCGAAATCACCTTTGACAAATCAATGTAAGGCCGTCCGTTTAAATGTGGCTACTATTTTAGAAATTAACAGTTTGTTATACAACGATAGGTCAGAGTGCTGGTCATAAATTCAATATGGTTCTCGTGTTCGAGTTGTTTTCCTTTTTTTGTTTTGAAATATGAATTCGTTATGTTAATCCTAGAGTAGTCGCGCGCCTTTCCGTCAAACGTGAGTGATCGCGCGGGGAACATTTTTCCGCCCATACTTAAAATTATTTTTTTTCTGTAAATAATAGTTAAATAAATTTACAATGATTTTAAAAGGCTAGCATAAAAGATAAACTATCAGGAAACGTAACATTTATTAAAATTTTATGTTTAGTATTAGAAGAAAAAAAATTCTTTGGAAAATCCAAGGTAAAATTTCTTGAATTTTAACATCTCTATCTTAACCTACATAAAAAAGGGAAAAATTATACTTAATGGCAAAATTAAACACGTTTTCATATTTCAGCGAAACAGTCCTGACACGTGTACGTACAATGTTCGTTGCACAGTAACTTTGCGCATCTATTGCACCCTTTCTTGGGGTCCTTCTATTTTTCTTGGACGGACATAGCTTCTCTACCTGAGAGTATAGTTTGATGTTTTCTGATGGTAGAAATCGGTCAATTTTCATTTCTCAACTGTTTCTGCAAAGTGTTTACGTCGGATCTTCATGTGGTCTCTAGTCACAGCAGAATATTTTCTTTCAAGAACACATTCGTCGTAATAATAAGTGTAGTATTTTCTTCGTATATTATTTGACCATTTATGCCGGCAATATTCAGCACTAAGAAAAATAATCTCATCGACACCATCTGTGAGTCATTCTACCTATAGGGAATATTCTTCTTTCATTTGATCGACTACATCAACTCCGTCTTTAGTCCCATTGTAGTAATATGTTATGATTTCTGGTTTCTCAGCAGCACCGGTAGTTTCATCGATCTTATTATAATCCTGTAAAGTTGACAATAGTAGAACCACGTTTTTTTTTTTTTTTGCTTTTTATTAGCCACGTAGGATATTACAACCTTCTTCTCACCAAATCCGCGAACATTGTACTCGGCTTAACTCTATTTTTAGTAGCTAGAAAGCAAAGCGGGATTTTTTTTTTTTGATTTTTCGTCACGCGTCACTTACTTAAACAGATATAAAATAAACTACGCAAAACAAAAAAAAAAAAAAAAAAACAATAATTAATCAAAACAAACTAAATATCAATATTATTACGATATTTACATCAAAACAACATTATACACAATGAAAACTAGTAATATTTCAATTATAGTAAAAAACCAGGCACACACAAAACTTTACTTACGTGACTAGTCGCGCAGTGAGCAATATGCGCCGCCAAACGCGACACACCAACAACAACAACCATAACGTCTTGCGGTCACCCGCGCACCGAATTACTTCAAATTTCTAAAACAAGCAGGTGAGGTACGGGGATAGCTACTAGGATGCTTTGACAAATGCATCGTGTACAAAATATCACGAAATTTTTATCGCGGGCGGCAAAATGCTCATAGCGCGAGCACTCTAGGGTTAATTTACCTATATAAATACATCCTCGAATATTTTAAATAGTTTTTTTAGCTTTTTTTTTTTTTTTGGCCTTTTTTCTTCTGATATATTTTAATGAGTTTCGTTAGTTTCATTTCAAAGGCAACATGCTTACTTTTACCCTTATTTATTCTAATGTGCCATTGTCATAGTCATATTTATGTTTTTGTTATTAGCTTTTGTAATATTGCGGCGCGATAGCCTAGTTGCTAGAGCGCTTAACTCTTCCGTTACGGAGGTCACGGGTTCGATCCCGAGCGACGACAGAACTTATTCATCTTCTTATAAGGTGCCGTACGCTACATAGCGCGCGTTGGTGCAACCTATTCGAACATTTTTAGCTGTACCGATATAGGCTTAGTGTTCATAGCAATTGTTTATATGCAGTACGCAGGTGTACACACGCAAGAAGACTACATTCGGAACTGATTAGTAATCGTTTGATTTATCAATATACAAGTGCAGAGTCCTATTTATGTCTGTTGTGTACTGACCTAGCGCGCATATTATACGTGGTGGTTTGCCATTGCCTTCCACGTGATTATTAGCGAATATTTGATTTAATTTAATTCTTGTAATAAGTTCGTCGTCGTTTGACCGCCATATCGGAAGTCAAGCGCTCTAGCAACTAGGCTATCGCGACGACTATTACAAGAATTAAATAAATAATTGCTAATAATCACGTGGACGGCAATGGAAAGCCAACACGTACAACATCATATGCACGCTAGGTCAGTACAGATACACGAGGGACTGCACTTGTAAAACGATATAAATCAAACGATTACTAATCAGTTCTGAATTTAGTCTTGCGCGTGTACACATTCGTAATGCACATAAACAATTGCTATGAACACTAATACTTACGTCTGTACAGCTGAAATGTACGAATAGGTAGTCACCGACGCTCAGGAATTAAGTATGGCACTATAAAGAATATTTTGGAAGTTGTGAGATGTTTGTCTATCGCTATAGCTGTACCATCTGCGAATATTGCTGTAATAACAATGTCATCTACTGAAAAATCAACGGTATTAAATAAAGCGTGGGATCCAAGAATCTCCCTTGTGGCGTGCCAGTAAATACAATCTTCTTTATAGTGACATACTTCATTTCTGAGCGTCGGCGACTACCTATTCGTACATTTCAGCTGTACAGACATAAGTATTAGTGTTCATAGCAATTTTTATATGCAACGCAGGTATGCAATAGCGATGGTGAAATGTTCATTTTGGAATTTAACCCACTGTGTACGGTCTTAAAGAAACGATTTGGATTATAATAATAAAGACAAGGAAATATTTTCTTGAGTGTTTATATGAGCGGCACGGATGTCATGCCTTATCAAAAGCTTGCCTTAAATCTCAGAGAACACAACTATACATCGTTTTTATAATTGCTGTTTAATGATTAAAAGTATTTTTTGAAGAATTCAAATTAATGTTCTCGAATAATATCTTCGGACAGTATTTTCTTTTAGCTTCGCATTTTTTAAATGTGATTTTAGACATCTAAAAACTACACTAGCAATCTCATTGCAGCTCTTATAAAGGAACAAAGTATATCGCTATAGTCGTAGGCTGACTAGTTTATAGAGCAGCGCATTCGCGTTTCGTTTGCAGGTCTTGATATATTCGGCAGTGCAAAACTACTTTTCAATCAATCAGACAATACATATTTACTACATATAAATATATCAAAAACTAAGATGAATTGCCGGCAAGTTGAATATTTCAGTACTGAAAAAGAAGAAGATAAGATCAAAGTAACCCATGGCGCTTAAAAACTATCCTAGGTGTTGTGTTTCAGGTGCATAGTGTCAGCCGTGGCTTTTTCGTTCGGTTCTTATTACGGTCCGCATCTATAGTACGATCTCCATTGATATGATTACTTATCAGTTTGTAAATACAATGGTATACATTGTTCGTTCTAGTCGCGTCGCATCGTGTTATCAAAAAATAAGTGTGGCTATCATCGACTCGCTACCGACTGTATATCTAATCTATCGCAATGTCTTCGCAATATGTTTCCCTTCCGCTCCTCAAATCTAAATAACTTTGAAAAATTCTTTACCGCCCCTCTCCCTTAAGAATAAAACACGATTTTCTTACGCTGAAAAAGCAAAATCTAAAAATCCCCCCACTCGCTGATATCAATTATCCGTCCCTAAGGACACTAGCTTTTAATGGTATTCTGAAATATAAGATTAACGATTTTATTCAGTCACACTAGTTAACTCTATCGGCGGTCCAAAAAATCCTAAAAGACCACCAATTCCTAGTCCCCCATTAGCGTAAGAAATAGAATTAATAGGGATTTATTTGGAATAGCTATATTTATATCATTCGTTCAGTTCTTATCAGATAAATCAGGCGATAATAATAGGTTTCCTCCACAAAATCGTACAAATTAGAATTAAACCTGGATTTTTCTTTTGAAAAAAATGAACCATTATATGAACTGGTGTCATTTACTCTTGAAAAACTACAAAATGGAATTCATCAGACGAAACCAACAGTAACCGGTCCAGATCAGATTCACATATGTATTTATATTACAGCAAACTGTTTTTCACGATATTTATGGGTCTTATGTAAAATCCGGACCCCGCATATTTTTAGAACTAATACCACAGTCCGAAAGTTGATTAAAAATCCTCTGCACGTCGACAATTCTCGCCCGATCTCCCTTCCGCCCGTTTCGCGCAAAACTAATGGAGAAAATCGTATATGCGCAAGGCTACTGCGGTTCCTAGATTGCAACACCACCTTATAAAAAATGTTCAATGTGATTTTAGAACAGATCCATTCGCATACTAGTACTGGTTTAGTCTGATGTTATTGTTACTCTTTTTGGATATACATTGTTAAGTTGAGATTTACGCGTTAAATATATTATTGTTTGAAATTGGTCATTTAGATTTTTCCCTTGTTCCAATGAGGCGGATTCTCTTATTTGGCTGTTCGGTAGGTGGTTTGTGGGTGATTGCCTGTAGGGATCCATAAGTGGCATGGCCTTTAGGTCAGAGAAATTCGAATTACTCAGATTTTTGCTTGCGCTGTTTGTTTTTGCACTTGAAACATGTCATTGCATCTGATGTGACAAAGATGCGATAGGATTGTTCGTTGGGTTTACGTACGAATGAAGCTGAAATCTTGATACTTTTCTGTTCACATTCTATATCGTTTCAGCCTAAATCATTTCGATCTCGTCCTTCTTACCGGTAGATCTAGTTTAGTGTTCGTGAATTTTTAATTTTATTATCGAGATTGACTAATTTTTTCCGAAAATTTTTACCGAAATAATCCGTTACGCGAACATATATATATGTATATATATATAATCGGCATTTCAAGTTTTTATAGGAAGAAATAATTTTTTAAGCGATACATGAACGAATTTTCTAAGCAAATTAAATTACTAATTTCTTGGGATTGTGTTTTTTTAATTCGATTATTATTTTACGCCTTAAATTTGATATTAATTAAAGACCAAAGATGCGGTTGAAAATAACAACTTGACTTTTGCTCGGAAAAAGAAGTCAACGATGATCGCACTTCTGGTTTAGTTTTATTGAGATGGGAAATTCGGCTTTAACGATCGCTGAATGAAGTTCATGACGACAAATTATTCATATCAACGGACACCGAAGTTGACTATCGCAGTTTTTATCGGTAGCCGTTATTGTAACTAAGATTGTCGTCGAGAGATGATAAAGGAATATTTGCGGAGTTTGCATTGGTGAAGTGAACTCCTCTCTAACTTGAGTCATTTTTACTGATATTGACTTCCTCCTTCCTTTACTCATTCGAAGACTTCAGCGCAGTGAAAAGTTCCTAATTAAATATTCTGAAATTTAATTAATTGGAAGCTTCTAAATTTCTATCAATATATTCTGAGTAATCGGCGATTGTGTCTCCTCGGAAAATTTCAGTTTTATCCCTGGTTCCTCTCTCCACTAACACAATGTTCTACCTTTATCCGCTCCTCTACAATGAATCTCCTTACTCCATCTATGTGTTCTCTCCTTTTTCATAATTCAAATCTCTTTTTCCCCTTTCCTAATATGCAGTTCGAAATTTTACATTATCCCTACTACCTTTTTTTCGCTATACTTCAATTTCCAGTGACGGTTCAAAATTTGCTTTCGGTGTATCATCTGTAATGTCGTTAGAATACTATTCGCGCATATGATTTATAACCGGAATTTCTGACCAAACACGAAACTTGCATGCTTTTATAATACTAGTTTATTATCAGTACTTAGAAAAGAATATATCGTTTAAATAAATTATAAAAAAGTATTAAAAAAATACCGCGGTTAATTTTCGTTTTATAAAATACAAGTTTGCGATTAAAAATAATCCGTAAGTATGTACATGATCTTCGACAAATTAATAAGTTTTAATTTTTTAGAATAGTAGTAATGTAAGTTTCCTAAGGGTGAATATTATTTTTTTATAAATTTTCCATTTATTTTAAGATAGCTCCTCTATTTGTGGTTTTGAGTGTGTGTTCAGGTTTTATGATCCATTAAAGGACAAATAGTCTCTTAGGTATTACTCTCTATACTCTTATACCGAATCAAAGGCTACTTTCTCATCAAGTTTGTGTAAGCAGTCAAAATTTCACCAAGTTTTTCATGAATTTTATCTTTTTTACTAGGTACGTCGCGAACTCAATCTAGAATTAACGTGGCAAAATTTACTGAGAATAAAAATGTCGCCAAAGGAATTCTCTGTCAAAAAACAAAAAAAAAAAAGATACGATTCCAAATAGTTTATTTTAATGAAAATTAAAAATTACTATAAAAGGAAATTTTATAAAACAACGAATAAAGAGCCACTTTATGACATATTATACTTAAAAGAATTAAACATAAATCCCGCGATTTACATAAATGCTTTAATAAAAATTAGTTTTTGAAAAGATCAGTCTTCAGAAAATAATTGGGCCCTCGAAAAAAAGTAAAGGTGACATTTCATTAACTTACCAGAATAACATAAGCTAAGAGTCGAATGGTGCTTTTGGATTTTTTAAAATTAATTACTTTCCCCGAAAACTAGCGTCTAAAATCAAAAAAAAAAAAAAGGCTTATTTATTTGCATGCATTTTACATTACAGAAAAAAGTGAGAAAATTTACCCAACTCTAATTTCAAAAGTATCGCCCAGTAGTACCTGGTCAGCAAGAGCGTGTAATAAGACCCATCCCCGCAAACCAGCCTAGTGGAGTTTAACTAAGTGTAGTAATTTTAATAGAAACAGAGTTAGAAGCAGTTTAGATATAGGCAGCCTAAAAATAAAAACATTAATAAATGATAAATTAATAGAGAATTAAAAGATGAATTTGATAAGAATAATTTAGATATATTAGGTTTAGCTGAAATTAAAAGACCGAGAGATTCAACAGTTAAGTCAGAAAAATTACTGCGCTGGAAAGGAAATGAAAAAGGACCGAGCGGTGTTGGTTTTTTAATAAGTAATAAATGAAAGTTTAACCTAACAGAATTTATAGGTCACATAGATTAGCAACCGCTAAAATCAGGATTAGCAATAATTAAATATTAACAATCTTGCGGCAGGTTTACTTCTCGACAGTTGTCTCTGAACAATCCGAGTGTGATGAAATGTATACACGTATATTAACCGAATTCTAAGAAACCAAAAATGCAATAGTAGACACCAAATTTTATATTAACGGGAGACTTTAATAGTCAGATGATAGGAGAAAGAAAACTAGGTAAAAATAAGGTAATAGGTTCATATAATTATGGAAATTAAAAAATGTAAGAGGCGATAAACTGGTTAATTTCTGTTTGCAAAAAAATTTTTTAATTATAAACCGTTTCGATAAAAAACGTAAATGTAGACTATGGACGTAGACTGCTCTAAATGGGAAATATAATAATCAACCGGACTATATATTATAGCTGGCTATCATAAAAATATGAGGAACTGTAGCGTACTGTATAATTTTTTATATCACTCTGATCATAAACTAATAAGATGTAAAATTGACTTAAAGCCATCCAGACGAATAATAAGTAATTGGACGTTAGAACATCAAAGATTACACAATAACAGGGTGGATTACTATAATATTTTTAGCGATCTATTAAACACGGAAGATTTAAAAACTCATTTAAATGACTTTTAGATGATTTGGATTTAATAATTACTAATGTAATTAAAAAATCAGCACTACATCTAAATAAATTAAACGTACATAAAGTGGGGGGGGGGGGTACAAAATTCCGATTCATATAAGAGATAAAATTAAGGCAAGACAGAGATTATTAATTAAATAAGTAATATATAAGTCAGGATTGGAAAAAATAGAACTAAATATATTACGCTAATTAATAAAATAGGAATTAAGGGTATTTAACGAACAGAAGGAAAAAAGGAATGATAGAAGAAATAATCGAGTCAACGAAGAATACGAAAGATATATAAAGAAGAATCTATGTTTAGGACAAAGATATGGTATATTTGCCTCACTGACAGAAACGGAATAAAAAGACACAGTAGGATGGATATTATAAACATAGTTACTGATTATTTTTCTCAGCTATACAAAAGCGAAACGGTATTTAAGGATTATGAAAAACATTAATTAGAGGAACACCTACATTTTTAGAAATAAAAATAGAGGAAGTGATCGAGGGTTTAAAAAGTAAGAGAACACCTTGACCGGACGGAATAACGAATGAACACATATTAAATTTTCCGGTAAAAGAATGGTAGGACGACTAAATGTTTTGTTTTTAATTTAATTTTAAAGAATAGGAAAATCCCTAAATCAAGGAAAAAAGCAGATATTGTTTTAATTTACAAGAAAGGGAAAACAATTATAAAATAGAAAACTACCGTCGAATAAGTCTAGGAGCTCCACAGTGTCTAAGAAATTTTCTAAGGTCATGACTGCATTATATTTTGAACAATCCCAAGAACAGGCTTTCGGAATGAATTCTGGAACCATCGGTCACTACATTTGATAAATCTACTCTTAGAAAAATCTAAGGAATATCAAATCGAAATAAATTTAGCATTTATAGATTATAAAAAAGCGTTTGACTCGTTAGATCGTAAATTTCTAAATAAAGCATTGAAAAATCAGAGAGTGACCGGGAACTATAGGGAACTATTTACAAGAAATGTGTACATGGATATGAAGGCAAGAATAATAACGGACATAAAATGAGAATGCTTTGTTCATTCTCTCCCTTCCTTCTCCTTCTGTTGTCCAGGCTCTTGATTCTTTTTTGTCGGCTATCTCTGATCGTGTAAAGATCTGAGTTTCTTGCGTCCTTTTTCCTTTGTTCTCAAGTCAATTTCCTCGTAGACAACCCCCCCCCCCCCAAAAAAAAAACCCAGAATATTTTGACATAGAAAAAGGTGTAAAACAGAGAGACCCATTATCTTTTTTGTTATTTAACACTGCTCTAGAAGAATTATTTCGAGAGTTAAACTGGAATGAGAAAGGCATAAAAGCATAAACGGAATAAGGTTAAATAATCTTAGATTTGCAAACGACGTAGTGATTATGTCTGAAGATATTAACGAATTAGAAGACATATGTTGAACGATTTAAACAAGGCGGGAAAGAAGGCTGGTTTAAGTTTGGATAAGACAAAAATACTATCTACAGAAAAAAAATAAAACGGGAATTATAATGGATAATAAAGAAATTGAAAAAGTAGAGAGTATAATATCTATTTGGGACAAATTGATATCCCTAAAAGGCAAAACAACGAAAGAAGTAGATCGTAGAAGTGCACTCACCTGGAAAAAATACTGTGGTCGCTTAAGCATATTTTTAAGGAACCTTACACAGGAATAAACTGAAAGGAGTAATTTTAAATATATGCCTCTTGCCTACCTTAACATATGGATGTTAATGGACAATTTTTGAATAAGATCATGAGCAAAATGAAGACATGCCCGAATGCAATCTATGGTGGGAGTTAAATTAAGAGACAAAATAAATATGAAAACTATTAAAAATAAATTAAAAGTTAATGACAACTTCACCTGGGCAATAAGAAGGAAAATATAGAATTGGGGGCAGGACATATTGCAAGAATGGATTCTACGAGATGGACTACGAAAATAACAGATTAGACTCTATTTATGGGAAGAGGAAAAAAGGAAGACCTGAAATCAGATGGGAGGACAGTATCGTTAAAATGCTAAAACACAAAAACAGTATCAACGGGTAGCTTATGACGGACTGGAGTAGGCTCGGTTGAGGGAGGCCTTTGCCCGTTCTCACGGCTAAATTATAAGTTTTTTCTATAATAATATTTTGTTTCAGTAACTTTATCGTTTATGGCTAATTATATAAAAAACAAAAAAAAAAAAAAAAAAATAATAATCAAAAGTAAAATTATACGAGAGCTAATACCTTTTTTTTATACAATAATATTTAGCTCTACAATATCAGGTTATATTCAAATTTCTTAATACAAAAAATATATAAATCTATAAAATTAAAATATCCAACGGGGCCTATTAACGTATATTTACTAGGGTCACTGAAAATGCACCTAATAAAATTGCCGTTAATCTAATATTATCATTTATATTATTGCACTGGGCCCCAGTTCTTTAAAAAATAAAAGGGGTTTAAGATTACCGGAAAGAACTTCCCATTTCCGTTAATTAACTATATCGGCAAATTATACACGGAACACCGGAATCAACTTTTTTTCTCTTCTCTTTAACACAATAAAATAGGAAATAAAATAAGCCTATCCGCAAATTTTAAAGAATAAAACATATTCGAAGAAACGGAATCTATTGTTCCGATCGAAAGAAGGTCGATTTAAGTGCTCGATGCTTCATCGAACACATTATTAAATTTTACAAAGCAAACCTGGGGATTGAATAATAGACCTTGTCGTAAATAAAATATCTTCTTTACCTCAAAAAAAAAAAAAAACAAAAAGAAAAAAAAGAATTGCGTTAAGATTAAATAGATTATTTCTGTTGCCAGCATAAGAGATATTATAATACGTGCAAACTTGGTCTAATTAATAATGGTCTAATTAATAATAAATGACATAGGTTATAAAATTACGGTTGTCGAGTAAAACGTGTACTATTGAACTCGAACAAAACGCTAAATTATATAGTAAGGAGAGTGTTTTTTCCTTTCTTTGTTTTCTTCTAACGCCTGTCAGGCCATACATTGCTTAAACGAAAGTGAAAACGTTATATCCTTGTACCTCGGTTAGCAACTGTAATGTAGTTTAAAAATAGAAATGATATCGGGGTCGACTTCCATGTAGGAAAATTTAAGATTG
This sequence comes from Icerya purchasi, assembly GCA_039619475.1. Classification (NCBI taxonomy): domain Eukaryota; kingdom Metazoa; phylum Arthropoda; class Insecta; order Hemiptera; family Monophlebidae; genus Icerya; species Icerya purchasi. Next base: position 547,567,502 of record CM077115.1, read on the forward strand.
TTTTGTAAATCTTCTGTCTCGACTTGGGGGATATAAGGAGCCATTAGTATGGAGTTTCTTTTATTTAAAAAAAAAATAGCTACAAATCTTGTGTGTCCCATTCGCAGAGTGCAAAGACTTAAGTTTTTTTTTTTTTTTTTTTTCGGACGCGTCAATTATGAACATTAACCCGAGAAAAGTGAAATTTTTGGAGGTGCCAGTGTGTGGCATTATCATGTCCTGCCCGAACGAAACACCACTGCTTGACCAATTACGGCACGGTAGCTAGCTGACCTTAAGTCTAACGGTTGAAACTTCGTTTATATTTTGCAATATGGCCCTCAAAATACAAATAAAGCACATATAAATCATTCGCTTTCTGCGAGTATTTTCGAGTGGACTGAAAATAATAGTAAGGAGGGAGGCAATATTTAGCGATACAATAAAATCAGCGGGAAATAATCCAGGTTAATATAAGGAATATACCTCTGGTAGTGCTACTTATCGCAGGAGCTAACTTAAGTTGGATGGAACAATAATATAAAAAATTATCATCTAGGGAAAAAATTCGGTTAAATCAAAGTAATATGCATTTTACGTCTATCGTCGCGGCGAAAATCTACGAATTGATAACACTGATGATTCAGTTTTAATCAAACTAATTAGTTCAATCTCCCATCATATATTAAACGAAAAAGAAAAATTAGTGTATGGAAAAATAAAATAAGGAGCTGACTGAAAGAATGATGTCGAGACTTGTTCCGAATATTTCTATTTTATAATATTCTTTTTTTATTTATTTGTTCTAGTCCCTTTTTGTTTCCTTCCTCTATCACATTTCTCTTTAAAATAAGATCAGGTTTTCCTTTTTGATTTGAAGATATTTAGCTGCCCTCATGTATCGCTATGCGGATGAGTATTTCCGGCGTGTATACGTATTTGCATGTATATATTTATATAACCTTAGGTTGACTGTAATATTACGATGTATAGAATAAACGCGAATAGTTGTAATTTTGTGTTTTGAATAAACGTTAATAAGAGTGTCGGGAACTCACACTACTACGGACATACTTGCCCCGTGAAGCCTACAACTTATCTAAAAAAATAAAAAAAAAAAATAAATAAATAAAAATAGTGTCCTTATGCAATCACATCCGAATATTTCTTGTTCAGGCCAATAAAAAAAAAAAAAAAAAAAAAAAAAAAAATAATAATAATAATAATAATAAATTTCTTGGAATGAAGATGTGTTCAACACTCACGCGAATGCACGAATCGGGTAAAATTTTTTTTTGACGAAGATGCTGTTCGTCCTCGGAAACCAGTTCATGATAACTTCATTGTAATACGATGTTTTCAAGTTTTATTGCACATATCCCCCCCCCCCCCCCGATACGAAATAAACAGTTCTGTTTTGAGAATGCTCGTTCGATTTTCTAATTATCTGGTTTGAAGTTGAATAGTATTGTCGCCCCTTTGGAATCTCAATGTTACTTGATGCTGTTCGAAGTTCATCATTTTTTCGGAAATTATACAAGTCACACGGGTTTGTAGCTCGTCAAATTTATTTTCTTTATGTTTTCCAGTTGACGGCTGACAATGGCTTTACCACAAGTGTTAAGGATCATCAATTTTCAGCAGTGTTTTAGGAAGGTAAGCGGACACGCTCAGTGTTCACGTGTCGTCGACCCCTTTTTACAATTATGAAGATAACATTTTCAATTTGCCACAGCAAAAAGTTGACTACATATTTTTGGCCGCTAGCTTACTATTTCTGTCCTCTTTGCTATTCTGAAAGTTTTAAACAAACTGGGCTTTGGCGTGCCATTAACGTACTGATGATTATTTTTTAATGTTTGTTTACTAAGTTTTTCTAAGAATTAACCATTAAATAAAAATAATTATTAAAAGAAAAAATAATTATTAAAAGGAAAAAATAATTATTAAAAGGAAAAAAATAATTATTAAAAGAAAAAAATAATTATTAAAAGGAAAAAATAATTATTAAAAGGAAAAAATAATTATTAAAAGAAAAAATAATTATTAAAAGGAAAAAATAATTATTAAAAGGAAAAAATGATTATTAAAAGGAAAAAATAATTATTAAAAGGAAAAAAAATAGTGACTACAATAGACAGTTAAATACGAATAAATAGCTTTTGTAAATGACGCCGGTTGCCGCTTCTAGTAATTTTCGAAAGATGTAAATTAAAGCCGATTTATAAAACTGCGTACTTAATCATTGTATAAATACATGAAAACTTAATTTTTATTCTCTTCTGGCCTTTCACATTCATGTTTTCGATCGGCATTTACTCGAATATTATTTCGGCAATCGTTAATATTATCGTTAATTGGAATAACTTGACAATATTTTGGTAGGCGAATTGTATTTGTTCAAGTTATTACAAATAAAAATCATTTATTAATCGCAAACACCGATCGAAGAGACAACAAGCTACGGGACAAGCGAAAAGAGCGAAAAAATAAGAAAAAACCCGTAATTATTTAAATAAGTGAATAAATTTTGTCTTCATTGTTTTAACTATAGTATCGTTTTCTTATAAAACCCTTTCTGGCATTGCTATAAGGTCCCTTTTTTACCGCTTTTTGTTATAACGGCCTTTTTGAATCATGTCAATTTTTCATTTTACGGCTCTAATGTGTTCGGTTATAGGGCCAAAAAAAAAAAAAAAAAAAAAATAAGAGGTATGTATTTTTTTTCGCGCGTTGTCAGTTAAATAAAAAAAACCAAAAGAAGGCGAAGTAGTTTTTTTACTGTCTTGTCGGTTTATTGTAGTTACATATTTGATTGTAGCTAGACATACTTATTTATGTGATTTTTCTTTCGTCCGCGTTGTAGTTTTCTTGTTTTAGTACAGTTACACATTACTGCGTCTGCGTGGTTATTTTTGTTTACATACTTTGGTTGTACATACAACATACATATATATGTGCATACTTTCTTTTTTGCTTTTATTAGTCGGAAACATTTCGGATCATTAAGTGTATGTAAGTATTAAACGATTTTCAACAAATATTTTCGAAATGTAATTTATTTCATTCACTTTTTTTAAAAATGAGAATTTTTTTTTTTTTTTACAGAAAAAACTATATTATTTTATAAAAAATTGGAATTGGAACGGGTCCTATTCAATTTGTATGAATTTGTATTAAAACATTTGATTCGATATACAGCTTTTCGCTTTATGGCCAATTTTCCTGGAACCTATCTAGGCCGTATAGCGAGGTATTGGCGTATTGTATTCTTTCTCCTCTTCATTCTCACTACGTTTTTTTTTTGCGACGTGATCATATTTTTAAAAATGTGAACATAAATATAAATGTCTTTTATTAATAAAGAAAAATATTTATAAATTTAACTTTAATAAATTCAAATTAAAATAGCTTAATTTTAAAAAATGTTTCCGGCTTAATAGCCCGTCCATCGTTAGCTAACAACTCTAAACGGATATATTTCATTTAAATGATCGATCAACTGAATTTTCTAAAATTCGCTATTCGCCGCTATATATATAGGTTTTTCATCGGCCCCTTCACATTTTTGCTACTTTTGTTTGCTTGAAAATTTTTATTGTTTATCTTTAACTTCTTTTTATTTACGGTTTCTTTTCATTTCTGGTTCTTGAGCTAAATTGCTGGTGAACTTCCCCGTTCAAAAAAAGAAACAAAGACAATCAAAATAAAAGATTTATTTTAGTTTGTAAGAAAAGTAAATATAAAATTACTGAAATTCGCCGAACACGTAAAATAGAATATAGAATATGATAATCGACATTAGGCTAATTTACCAGGTAATTTTCCGAAATATACCGCGGGCATCATGTTATTTAGTATATTCTACATTTCATTATTTTTACCTTATTGCATAAGATGGAAGAACGGTTTGAATGGAAATAGTATAAAATGAAAGTTGATTAGGAAAGGGAGTTTGACGAAAATTTAAAATGGTATTTGTCAGACATTAGAAGCATATTATTGGCGGTGACTTTTTGTCAATGGAGACTCCGTTAACAGCTGCATCACGAAACAGAGTTAGTCAACCCTTTCACTTGCCTTCACACTAGCACGACACTGGGACATCTAGAGCAAATCAATCTGAATATGACGAGTCTGGAAAACGGTTATAATTGATCGAATTTTGAAGAACAATAGGATCACAGGAATGGATGACACTGCAAAACACTTTTAACGTCGAAGATAATTAGAAATGTAATAACATCGAGGATAAGAAAAGAATAGCTCTTAATACCGCCAAGGACTCGGTAAAAAAAAATGGAACAAACTTAAGGGAAGTGTCTAAAACTTTCAAAAATTAGTTGGGAATAGCATATAGGAAGGATGCTCCAACGCTATGGTGTTCTTCGATCGGTCGGTAAAAGTAAGGAAATGAATTAAATAGTATTAAGGAATTTTCGATAAACTTTGTGAAAAAGCTTAAAGTGAGGTGACTACAAAATAGCCTAGTAGGAGAAGGAAATGTGTATAAGTAAAGTACGGAAGTTTATTATGAGATATAATTTGTGGGTGAAATTTGACACATTTTCCGATAAACCTAAATAAAAAAAAAAAAAAAAATTGACAAGTCGATTTGATATGTGAGAAAGAAGGGAATTTCCTTTTGAGGGAAATCGCCAATTCCGAAGTGTGGACAAATAAGAAGGAATAAAATAGAAAACGATAACCTAAATCTACGCATTGGTAAAGAAGGAAAGTTAGATTGAGCATGGATTACGGGAATGGGAGTGTTGATTTAACACATTGAAGTCGATTCGTGTAACACGAGCAAAATATCAGTATTACAAACCAGGCATCGACCTCAATGTGCGAAGGATTCCTAGACACAAACCAGAGCAGCAGTTTTGCAAAGGAGAGATTTAGAGGAGTAGTACTCTATTGGATAAAGAAACAATTATCCAGTTTAGAACGAATTATAAATTTGTAAAGGATAATTAAAATACCAGGATCTGTTACCATTGGATCTAGGGAGATTTAATCTTTTAAAAATCGACTTATGAGAAGGTAGTTAGCATGTTCCAGAAAGGAGAGGCGACAACTTAGAAATAAACCAAGATTTGCCGTGGGGCGGGGGGGGGATTAAATCGCTCCTTGTTTGCTGTTTTTTCTTGATTGCAAAAGGTATTCATTTTATATTAGCTAATTTTAGTGCGTCTTTGGGCACCAGAGAATTATCTAGGGGAAAGTAAAGGCGGATAATCCAAAAGTAGAAAGGAACTGGCCCTGATATTCTACTTAGATTCATTTTAGACTTAATATCATTATGAAAAGCTTAATTTCACAATCCATGATACCTTATGGAGGATATATGGGACTTTAACTTTTTTACTTACTTACTATGTTATTAATTTAGTCGCTAGAATGTCTCACTACATTTTACTTTACAGAATTTGGTCATACACACAGAAGAATATATAAGCTCTCCATTTTTTGTTTTGCAACGCGCGCATTAAAAAAAAATTCGCCTTCTTATTCAATTAGTAGTTTTTTCCAAGGTTTTAAATCGTTTCCTCGGATTTCTCTTTTTTTTTTTTTTTACTGCGATGTTGACATGGATGTTGGCCTGAAAATTGATAAAAACAGAGGAAAAAGGAGACTCAGATCTTCATGCGATCAGTAATAGCCGAAGAATTGTAAAGTTCTATTTAAAAATAAGCTTAATACTTTTAATCTTTAAAATCGAATAATTCGATATTAATAAAAATGTCCAGAGATTTTTATGCCGTATTTTCAAACGATGATAAATCATCGATTATAATCGCTCTCTTTTTGAATGAAATAAATCGTAAACGCCAATGTGTCCAAACTCTATAATCATGTTGCCATTTCCTACAATCATCTAATAAACGGGTTGTCGTCAATGGAAACTAGATAATAATTCTACGTTCACTCCGGTAGCGCAGCTCTTCATTCCAGCTGACTAGATAAACTAACGTGAACAGATGATTGTTCCAACCGGGTAATCTGCCCACACGAATTATTATAATAAATGTACGATATATCCATTTAGCAAAGCTGACGCACATCAGCTGGAAGATGATACGCGGGATTATACAATGTTAAAAAACTTTAATCAAAAAAAAAAAAAAAAAAAAAAACACATTAGAAAATTCTACGATGATTTTTATTCAGAGATTATCTGTGACGAGTTTTTTTTCGAGATATAATATGTCGATGATATACACTGAAATATGAGAGCATACGTGAAACAATTGTCAAGTCGCGCGACTAGTATGTGTACTTTCGTTGTGGGACCGAGCCATAAGACTTTGGTAAATAAAGATTTAACATAGAGCGACAGAGTTACGATTAAGTTCAGGAGAATTTCACATGCGAAATCAGCAAATGTATATGTGTGTAGAGGTGGCAATAGAATATATTATCGTAACCCCCCCCCCCCCCAAAAAAAAGAGGATAACAAATCTTACTACGGAAGAAGCTAAAAAAAAATCCCGCTGAATAGAGCTTGTGCAAAGGGGAAAAATTCATTACCGGACGACCGGGACGAGGATCAATTTTGAAAACGGTAGAGGGGTTGGGGGGGGGAGCTGGTACGTAAAAGTGTCCTCTGCAAATGACGTCATCCGTGTGCAAAACATCGGTGAGTATGGTCAGCCTATTGTTGAAGATTGGGGTTCGGCGTTGTGCGCGTACATTAAATTTAGATGACCTTTCTGGTTCGCTATTCGTAGTGGTATTACTACTTTCTAATCAGGTTAATTTTGACTCTGCTGGTCTGGTTCCGTTGTACGGTTATTGCGCTAATTTTATCATATTCCGCTTGTCCAGATTATTATTATTCCGAATGAGCGTGGCAGAACAACGCCATCAGCAGCACTGGTAATGGGCAATAGCGGTGATAGTGATGGCGGCCGTAGCCGGAGTAATTCGTCGTAGCGTTTGATCAGATTTCCATCGCATCACTCATATGGGCAAGTACGAATCGAGCCGCGTTCGGCAGTTAGCGTCTGCTGCTCAGTGTAACCGGGTTGGCCGATTCGGAGAGCAACAGTTTCGGTAGTACAGGACGCTGGGACACCGGGACAGCAGGACGACAGCGACCGGAGAAACACCGTGACAGGGGAACAGGCAGCGACCGGAGAAACACCGCGACAGGGGAACAGGCAGCGACAAAGAAAACGCCGGCCAGAGCGCTGGAAGCGGCGCGGCCTCATGTGCAAGCCGAAAGAAAGAACCGTTGGCTTGGCCAGCGTCTGCACGACGTTCTCAGTCGAATGTCTGATGATCGGCTGTACTGGACGGACCGCTGAGACCGGCCTACTTTCCTCTTCGGCTCAATTGAAACTGTTCTAGTTCGCCTCTGCCAAGCCGTACTAACACACTTCTGTCATCACTCATTTATTCGTACTCGTTACTACTCGTTACTACTCGTTACTCGTTACTCGTTACTGGCTACTCGTTACTCGTACTCGTTACTCATTATTCGTACTCATACTAATATTCGTACATATTCGTATTCGTTTCGCGCAGAGCCTGCCTGATTTTTCGCAGTGCTGTACTTTCTACTCATTCACGCTTCTATTCTGGTCTTTTTAATCTCGCTCATCGATCATGATAGCAGCAACTTTTATCGTTTTCTGTTAAAATCGTCGTCGTCGCCGTCGTCGCCGCTAATATTTCGCGTTGTGTTTTTGCCGATATATCGTCGTTATTTATTCGTCGATAATAACGTAATTTGCTTTTACCGATTTTAATCAGTGCGTCGACCAAGTGCGCTCCTCTCATCACAATGGTAAGATTTAAATTATTTCCATCTAACTCGATCTTCTACTATTGCTGCTACTAGCGCTCTGTCGGACATGCCTCCTGTTTTTCTCGTTAAATTTCCCTTTTCAAATATTACAACTGATTTAAAATCGTCAACTTTCTCTCGTTACCTTGCCGTTCAGCTGTGACGACCAGTTTAATCACTTTTACTCGTCGCTAACCGTAATTCTCTTTATCTACACACATCAACTCACTAACAAATAACATAAACGCACTAACATATAACATATAACATAAACTCACTAACATATAAACGCACACGCGACTGCGAATATTTCAAAATTAGTACTTGTCGCTTTTTTTTTTTTTTTTAACCGAACTATCAGTTAAAAATGAAAATTTAAACATTTAGGACAACACGGAAATCAAACCATAATAATATGTTAAAACACAAAATCGAAAATAGCTCCGGATCCGCTGATATCTTGCATAATTAATTAAGGGGACAAAAAGGCGACAATTTGTCGTTTGGCTTATTAGTATTATTTCAAATAGGTTATTAAAATAATTTCCGCACTTTTTTCCTACTGCTATTTCAGACATTTCATCTTATCTTTTTTTCAATGAATTGCTTATTTATTTATTTATTGATTTATTTATTTATTTATTGATTTATTTATTTATTTATTGATTTATTTATTGATTTATTTATTTAAATGTGATTGTTAAATAAGTAACTATATTGAAGTGTGCAAAATATCCACAGAACGTGTCCTGCTAGTGAATATAACGATGTAAAGCAATTAACCCAAAAAATCCCTTATTACATTTTTTACTTATAATAAAAAATTCGATGCATTTCACAATACTACTTGCCTTATTTTTAAAAAGTATGAATGAATAAAGAATTCCAGCGGAAGAATAAAAAACAACCACTCAATGTAAACAATTTTTCACTCTACTACCAACACGGAAGAGTTAAAAACTAAAAATTGATACTAATATGGCAAGTTGTAGCAATACCAACATCGACAGTGACTACCGGGTTGTTTAACTTTATCACCGAAAGCGATAAAAATATTTTTTAAATATAAAGCTTGGATTAAAGCGTAGGTCGGGGGGGGGCAAAAAAAGGAAAGGAAAGGAAAGGAAAGGAAAGGAAAGAAAATCGTGCAACGCTCTAACGAAAGGAAGAGGGCCGCCGATAGCGAGCGATTTTCAAGCGCTTTCTATTGTGCAATGTGAATTTCGAAATTTTCTTCGCTGAAACGACATCGAGTTTAATTCCATGTTATAATGAATAACCTGTTAAGTATGTCACATGTGGTAGTGGAAGTCGGGTAGCTACTGTTTTAATTCATATACGCTGTAGCACGGGTTTTTACCTGGCTGCGAATTTTTCGTTCGTATCAATGATTTTCTAAGCTAATTGCTATGCTCATTCATCATAGCAGATTCTATCACGCTTTGTCTGCTAAACAACTTTTCCTTCTTCCTCATTCTCGAAATTAAAATAATCCAAAGTTAAGCCGTACTATGATTTTCTAATCTCTCATTTGCTATATTACATATTTAAAATTGCTCTCTCGCTTTCTCAATTCCCCCGCTACCCCCACCACCCTTATTATTTTCATTCTTTTAATTCTTTTAAATTTTCCCATTTGGCGGAACATTTTGGAATTAGTGCAAAATTGAGTGGCGGAAGAAAAGTAATGAAAAAATTCGAAAACTGTTTTAATTTTAAAATCGAAAATTTACGCGGTGCATAAATTTTCGAAACGCCCCCCGCCATTCACACACACACACACCCACATATATATATATATATAAAAAAAAACTCGCCCATTTCGGCCTCGTAAGCCTTGTTGCTTACATTTCGGCCTCTTTCTCTTCTATACTTTGTATAAAATGATCAAAATTTACAACGTAATTCTTAGGCCGGTCCCCATTAGATTTTATAACGAAAAGCTGTCCCAATTTCATATAATAAAAAAAAAAAAAATACAATCAATAAAATTTATACCATAAGTTTTATTAATCTACCGAAACAACTTAACACATACTATAGCACCTATAAACAATACTTTTTTTGCGTTTCCATAATATTATTAAATTAGCAATATAGTGTCTTTACATGCTTAAACTTATGGTGGGACTTCTCATTCATTAACCTGCACAATAATAAGAAGTGTGTATCCATTATGTGTTCCCAAAAACGAAAACCGTAACCGAACGCAAACGTGAATTGCGGAAGCGAAAATGGGGCGACGAACTGTGTGCAATAGCGAAGAATTGGCCACATTTAAATATGATGATACGTCTTTTGGTTCGAAAACGACAGACGTAGAAAAGTTTGAAAAACGGTTGATACCATTTTAAGTCAACCGCCTCCTCTGTTATACTGATAAAAAATATGAAGAAAAAAAAAATTATCCAAAGGGACCACATTTTTTGTCACGTTTTTTTGACGAATACTCAATTTATGTTCGCCAATTTTCACCTAATTCTAATAGGTAGGGAATCAGTAAAATCGGTCTACATAAATATGAGTTATGCGCGAACAAACATAAAAAATACATATATATATATATACGTGACAGACGTGCAGCCTCCTTCTTTCTAGAAGTCGGTAAAAATTAAAATATTAGAAACGTTACATACAATTAGGACATTTTTTCTAATGCGGACCGGTCTAAGAATTGCGTTGCATTTAATACATATGCATGTATATATATATATATATATATATGTGTGTGTATATGTATAAACTCGGCCATTTTGACCCCTCTTGCTTTTATTTATGTCTCTTTCTCTTCTATACTTTGTATAAAATTATTAAAATTTACAACGTAATTCTTACTGGCATCAACACAAAAAGGAAAACAAAACATAATCACAAAAATCCTATCCTAACATTTAACTTTCATTACATAAAATTAAGATATTGTTTCATTACATTTTTCATTACATTTTTCGTTACATAAAATTGGAACATTTTTTAAATAACAATAACAAAAATCATCCTATAAAATATAACAAACGTTACATAAAATTGGGACATTTTTTTGGGACATTCAGCGTTACATAAAATTGGGACATTTTTTTGGGGGGACATTTAACGTTACATAAAATTGAGACATTTTTTCGAATGGGGGGGTTAGCCTAAGAATTACGTTTTAATTAATAATGTATATGCTAAAAATACAAACTTACGTTATTTTAGTTAGATGATTTTGAATTTAGTGAATTTCTCACAATGATTTCAGAACGGTACTTGTATTTTTAATAGCGCAAAATTTTATACTTTTTCTACATATTCTCCTGAAACTGTAATTCGAAATTAAGTCAATAATACACGGAGATTTATGTTCACTATAGCACATAAATAGTTTCCTATATAATCGAATAAAATTAAGTATAAATTTACACGTTAATAAATTCAAATTAAAATATCTTCTCAATTTAACAAAAAAAAAAAAAACGTTTTCGGACTGTATCATCAGCTAACAACACAAAGCTTACACTCGTAAATTTCTTGATCTCACATTTCAATTTCATTTAACTTTTACTAATTTGTTTGTTACATTGCATCGGATACATCTAAAACATCGTCGTCAATTTTAAGCTATCGTTCTCAATTATAACCACCGTCGTTATTTTTTACCCGATGAAAATGTTCTTCTCAAACCTTGTGCATTATTTTTGTGTTCCTTCGTGAACAACGCCTCGATTTCATGTTTGCGTTTTAAATTTTTATAATTCATTCGCAACATTTGTGTTCGATTTCGCGTTTTATGTTGTAAATTTTGTTTTTCAGCTGAAGATGGACTTACCCTCAAACAGTTTCTGAGTAGCGTACACAGATTATGCTTTTAAATTCGTTTGTTATTAATCTTTTAATCCGATTAATTCACTTATGTATACTTTCTCTTGCTTAATAAGTTACCGCTACTATTAGTCTTTGATCAAAACAAATAAAAGCTGTTCTGTTACGGCCGGGAAAGTATTATATTTATCTCTGACTGTTTTTCGTCTGTAAGAAAAGCAGGAAACCGTGTATCTTTCAAAAACTAAAAAAAAAAAAAACCAGCTACTACCAACTTCCTCATTCGATATTAGTATATTTATAGAAGAACAATAAAAAATCACACATTTAACATCGTTCGGAAACAGGGAAAATATGAGACGAGTTTCTGGTGCTGGATATTATATGTTTCGTAGAACATCGAATTATGAGCATCTTGTGTATTACGTCAACAACATAAACGGAACTTTTCAAACTTCCGCTCCCGATAACTTAAAAATGTATTCCGAAATCACGTAGTACTAGCGAAAAGTTTCAATTAACAGTTGCTCCCTACGAAATACTCAGCAAAATTGAAAGCAATACTTAATTATTTCGGTACTAATAAATTGGATAGGTCCCTTTATCTGTTTTTCTTTTTTCCTTCTTACACATCCGAATGACCAGTTCGTCAAAATTGCATTGTACAACCTAATTCGGTTAATTTTAACCCGAAACGGTCGTAGGTTAATTTAAAAAGTAGCCACGCAAAAGTGATAAGAGATGTACGTGAAAAAAAAGAACCGATAGGTATTTAGGAGCGTGAAACAGGAGTTTGATTCGAAAATAGCATAAGGCAATTTGATAGCTCTTAGCTGAAGTTAATCGCTGAGTTCTGCTGATACTGTAAGTAATTTTAATAGGTTGTAAATGAAAGTAAATAAAAAATCAAAAAAGCAAACTAACATTCTGCTGAATAAAAAAAAAATCGTAATATGTATCCGTTCATAATAACTCAGTGCGCTCTGTCGAATATGATAAAAATATAAATTTCTTTAAAAAATAAGTTTCGATTATTTTTTAAATTTATAATAAATTGTCCACGCGATCAGTATCTTTTAACGATTATTACGCGGGAAATGGACAATTCGCGTGACCCTTAACAGGAAGTTCCTTCGCAGTGACTAGAGCTCATAGTGATAAGTACAGACTAAACGTAAAGTATCGAGACTTGGCATGATACTGACAAATTGCCCAAAAGATAGAAAAAATGTTTAGCTACCGATGCATTGAGTAAACCACTTTTTATGATTCTTACAAATTTAAAAATTTATTTTCGAAAAAAAAAAAATCCACATTTCATACTTGTACACCTGGTATTTCTAAATTTCCAAAAAAACTGACGGGTTAAACTAAAAGTATTTGTGAGAAAAGTCGCTTTTAGAAATAAACACGAATTATCTCAATCAAGCATGATATTTCATGCGCCGAGGATTCCGCATATAAGACTATAATTTAGGTTTTCATTTACATTCGAAACGAAGAAATCTGATTTGTCGCGCCGTACAGAAGGAGAGACACGTCATTTTTCGCGCTTTCTTAAACTTTTCGCCAAATTCGAAAGTTTCGTTCTCGACAAAAACATCTTTCCATCAATAAGTCACATGCGCGGGAAAAAAATATTTTTTTCGAAAATTTTGAGCTTTCGGCGCCCCGAGGGTCTAAAGATAAAATTGTAAGCTCAATAGTTTTTCTATAAACCAGTTCTTTATGTGTATATTTGAGATACGTTTTGGTTTCCTCAACTGTCTTACTCGGGCTGTTGCTTATATGGACATCCCTTTTTTTTTTTTTTGCTGTTTTTGGCCTCAAAGGGTGGAGGAGGGTTTATATAATTTTTTAATCGTAATTTCCTGATTTTATGAAAGAGCTTTTGCGTTTTGTTTTATATTTCGAATTTCACTTTTAAAGGTTTATCATCTGATGATGAATTTTTTAAGGGTGATTTTTGAAGTCGTTTTAAATTCCGTATTTAATATTCTTGGCGGTTTTGGGTTTTTTTTTTTTTTGTCGCCCAGGATAATCGATTAGTTTAAAGCTATCGATTTTCTTGAAGCGAATTTTAATTACAATTTATGATTGAATTTTGAAGTTTATAAGTCAAACCGTTTGTGAGCTATGCATATATTTTCCTGTAATTCTTTGGGAGTCGTGTTTGATGCGAAAATGAGTTGGGTGGATAAACATATGCTGATTGAACGTGAAAAGGGAGAAATCTTGCAGTATCAGCGATAAAGAGGGGACACGTCCTCTCACGACCACATCGATGTATCGAGTCTCGATGTGATCCCGTATAAATTACGTAGCGTCATTTTTTAACTTTAATAAAGGTAGTTTAAAAAAATACGAACCCTTTTAGGGCAAAGTACTGAAGATGTATATTTATCGGAGCAATGATAGTCACACTTATTAGCGGCAATGCTAGAGTCACCAATAATTATACAAATAAAATGTATTTCGGTAAAAATTAAAAAATAGAATTATCACCCAATCAACCAAAAAAAAGGATACACAGCATGTCTGTAATATTATTCATAATAAATATTGGGAAAATGGAAATACGATCCTTATTGTTTTTAGTTATCAAAATCGCGGCTAAAAATAATGAATTGGAATTCCGACACCACTAAATATCGCGGTGAAAAAAGACCGACTACAAAATAACAAACAGCATAGTTAATAATGCATAATTTAATGAGATAATAAAGAATAAATGCAAGGATTGTGAAATAGTGTTCCTGGTGGCTTCTTGGAGACCGATCAGTTGAAAGATATACCCCTAGGCTTCTAACATGAGAGTAAAAAGATGTCAAGGATATGCATACTTCCATGTACCGTATCCTATTATAAAGTGGAATTATATGCAATTGGTAATTGTAACGAAAAAAAACAAAAGGATTCTTACTTTATCAGATTCACTGAGTGTACTGACGAAGCTGAGTTAAATCTGAAGTGAATAAATTAAGTAAATAATAGATAAGTATCAAGATCAGGGAAGGGTGTTTGGCAACCGATTAATTAAATTGGGATAGTAGAGATAAAAAATACAAAAATATACGAGAATGAGAAGTAACGTAAAAATAATCCAAAACGAAAAAAGATACTCTTTTGAGAAGGTGTACAAAAAGACAAACTCTCTGCTACTTTGATAATTACAGAGAGAGAGAGAGAGAGAGAGAGAGAGAGAGAGAGAGAGAGAGAGAGAGAGAGACTACGTAGTGATGATCAATAGAATCAGGATGCGTCATCATCAGACTCTAGGTCATCTAAATAGATTAGGATCACCGTTACGGAGCGTATAATATGGCACCATGTTGAGTATGACAATAAAAAAAAATATGCTTGTTGAGCAAAAATTCTACCCACGTTTCCATGGTCACCGTTAACAGTGATACAATTTATCCAGTCGATGTCTATTGAATATAAAAAGTTATACAATTTTATTAAAATAGCTAAAATGAAAATATAAACGGAATGACGTAAAAATGATTAATTAGGCCAGAAACAAAAAATACATCAATACGTTACTGTTTTACTTTATTATCATCTTTTAAAGATTGGTCTTCCTGCTCCTTTCCGAACGCCTCTTACGTTCTTTCTCTACCTATTCTCTCAGTTGTTCCTGTTCTAGAGGTGTTCCTTGATTCCATTGTCGATAAAATAAAAATATAATTTCTATTCTGTTCCATGCATTTATTCCATTTTGCTGGGCTAATGCTCTCAGGTAGCAAACCCAAGGGGGGTAAAAAAAAAAAGTTCATTTATTTAACCTTTCATTCCAGCAAAATTTTCATTTTCACTATTTCCTACATTTCGAAGTTTCATTTAGATTATCTATGATTTCAACAATTAGGACGCAGCTATCAATGCAAAGATTACATATACTTCCGTGATTTCGTCCATTACATTACGACGGAGAACTATTTACAAATATTTGAAGCAGATTAATCTCGGTCAGGGAAACATACATTTTTATAAACATGACTTTGGTACGATCTTATATAGGTTTGTAGTTGTTGATCAGAAATGATGCTCAAATTTTTAAAACAGTATGTGTTTATTTTTAGGCTTAAGCTACCGAGAAGAAAACAAAAAACAAAAAGATTTAGACCAAGCAGTTAAAATTAGAAATAGAAAAGAAATATTAAAGACATAACTAAAAATTCGATTTTCAATAATGCTTGAATGTCTCTTATTTTGGACGATAAGGCAGTAGAAGCAGCGGCTATAAATATATCGCAAAAAAACACTGAAAAAATAATAAAACGGTAAAGTTTCTATTAATAAAAAACGAATCAATTTTATTTACTAAGGACACGTTTTTCAATTCCTATTTATGATTTTAGTAAATTATTATTTTTATTGTATTCAAAATATATAATTTAGTTGATTATTTTTTGTGTTCTGAAAAATAAAATTTGAATAAACGTAATTTTTAAACATTTTAAAAAAGCTGATCTTAAAAATAGTATGAAAGTATGTGTTTTTTGAAGTTAAGAATATCTGTTAAAAAATGTGGCATAATAAATCACGTGTTAGGCTCATATCGCCATCAATTTCATAGTACTTTCAACACAAAACGTGTGTAAGATGTTTGATTCACGGCAAAAAGAAATATATTTCATTATTAACTATGTATTGAATGTATAAATACTTTACCACGGCCAATTATTAATTACTTCAATATTAAAATATTAAAAATTAATACGCTCAAAAATTTGCACTCCCCAAGCGAAAAACGCCCCGGATAAGTAACGTTAAGATACATACTATTTTCATCAGTGATGAGCTTGTAAATGGTGTGCTATGGCGATTTCAAATTCGTTTTCTTTATTCGAATTTACATTTCTCCATGGTAATTAACATTGATATTTTATTAATATTTTATAAAAAATTAGTTTTTTTGCAAATTATTTTTCCGTAGTAAATTAATAATATTTTAAGTTAATCACGTTTATTATGTTGCTAAACGCTCGAAAAAGGTATAACGCTTGAAAATGTTCACTTTCCAAGCGAAAAACGCGCCCGTATAAAATGTTTTCACGTTCAAAAATAATAATAATAATAATAATAATAAAAAAAGATTCGTATTTTCTTTTCGTTGTTTACATTATGTATACACACTGACTATATTTAAAAGCGATTTTAAATTACGAGTACAGCAAACAACAGGAAATCCTATATAATAATTTACCTGCAGCAACATTTTTGAGTTCAACTCCATTATTCGCTAATAGTAAAACTCACTGAGACATAAGTTTTACCTTTAGAGCTGATCATCTGGTCCCGAAAGCGTTATTATACAGATGAGCATCTTATTGCATACTTATTATTTGCTATATTCTTAATTATTTTTATTTTGATGGTTTATAATTTTTAATAAACATGATGTGGATTTCTGTATAATTGGTTATATAGCAAGTTTGCAAAAATCAATTACAAATTTTTTTTCGGAAAAACCAATCTCTATTGATGGAAAAGAGAGAATGTTAAGAAGACTGAGTAGATGTTAAGAAAGAAAATTTCCAAATAATATAAAAAAAAAAAAGAAAATTTAAATTTTACAGGTGTAAAAAAGAAGAGAAAAAAAATGACATTAATAATAGCTGAACTGAAGAATATTTATGGCTTCATTATTGATGAACAGCGTGTTGTAAATATTGAAAAAATTTAAAGAAAAAAAGTTATACCGAAGCCATTCGACCGTTAGACAGTGTATTTATCACCGAACTTCTTTCACCGTTTATATTTTAAAACGGTTGGAAAAGGGGACGAATTAAAAAATTAAAAAAAAACTGTCAAATTATAAAAACTAAGATCCGAAATTTATTTCCAATGGAAATTTTACGGCCATTGTATACGGAAAATTCTGAAAATATTCATTAGAGATTTATTATCGTAAAGAAGAAATATACCTCGTATGAATAGATAGTAAAAAATCATTTAAGAAAGACAAATGAATTTTCAGATTCCTGAGGATAGAAGGAAACGGCTCAATTTACATTATTTAAAATCAGAATTATTGCTATACGCTTAGATGGAATTTTACATTAATAAAAAGTATTTTTCGTCTTTTTTTCATGTCATTCAGGGGTCAGTAAATTTAAACATAATGAAAGTTTTAATTACGTAACAGATAATTATACACTAAAAAAAAAAACAAAAAAAAAAAAACACTTCTAGAATCAGCCGAAGTAGAAAGTCTTATAATAGACGTTGAACTGAAAAAAATAAATAAATAAAACAACAAACAACAGGTTCGATGCATCGCAGTATAATTACTTGCTCCTTTGATGAACAGTTCTTTTAGTAAAGTATAATTAGCGTAAACTACTTTAACTGTGTGCCTTCAAAGTGGTTAAAATTCATCATCCGCGGTTTATGAAATTGAAATTCGGTTTTTGTTTGTTCCAGTGGTAATGAAGAAATCTCTTGCATAGAGATAATTAAGGACAGAGTATATGGCGAAATTTTAATGAAATGTTTCCCTATACATTTCAGTATTAATCATTGAAATTCGATACTTCCTTTGACTATTGTTTCTTTGTTTATACTCTTAAATATCCGCTTTTCGAACTTGACCGAATTTAGAATTCCTATCTTCGTTTATTTCTTGGAAGTCTTCTCCAATTTCATGTACATCTTGCATACCTCCTTCGTATATCCGAAGAGATCTCTCTGCGTGGAGATAGATTCCTTAATATCAACCCCACTAAAATCATTTTATCCTTCCTTTCATTTTGGAGAATTGGCATTTATCTTCTCTCTAAGGATTCCGGTTCTTTCTGAAGCCTCTGAACGCATTTTTAAGTGTTCCTCCTTTATTTATCTCGAATACAGTAAACTTCTTTATTTTACATTTATTCTTGTAGATCTCTTACGTGTACCGAATCTGTTTTTCTTTTCCGCACGGGCTAAATCTTCACCTCTTTCAGATGTCATTAACAGTTTCTATCGTACGATAAACTCTGCTTTTTGTTAATTTTCTGTTATTTTTACTGACTGTTCTAAGATTGAAGAGACGGCAGGTGCCGTCTTCATATTCTCTTCCATCTCGCAATCTGAAAGCTTTTCCTTCCTTTGCTCTATTTTTACAGCCGAATCATATTCAATTTTTCACTTCTATTTCACTTTCCTCTTATGGCAACAGATTCCTTATTTCTTGCAATTTCAGACGCGTTCAGCTAGCTATTTCTTTTCTTTTTCAGCCATCAACTATCTATATAATTTTGTCTCTATCCTCTTATTATCCCCTCATCCCAAGCTCGCTTCATTTAAATTGGATGCCCAGTGTCCTTATAGCATTTCAGAACAATGTACGTTCGACTTATGCCAACGGCACATGTACTAATAAATTCCCAGCTTACAATATCCTTATCAAAACTTTTTTTCTCTCTTCCATTTCGTTATACGGGTCGGATGTCGTGACCTTATTTGATGCAAGATACAACACGTCGCCATTTATACCGATCGTGTGCTAAATATCTACGATATGTTGTAAATTTGATCTGCATATTTTCTTGATCTGGTCGATGTCCTTCTTTGGTCTGTCTTTCTTCTTTTTCCCCTCGACCTTTCCATCAAAATCGTTTTCTCCAGCCCATTTGCTCTTACTGTATGACCGAAAAAGCCTAGCATATACGTTTCCTGATGGATGTTAATAGCCGTCGGTTGATTTTGATCCCGAGCTCTTTTAACACGTATTCGTTTGTCCTATGTCCATAGGATTCTTAAGATTTTTCGATACCCACTCATTTCGAAAGCTGCGATCTTCCTTCCCATGGTTTCATTGATCGTCCATGTTTCCGATCCGTAAGTCGCTACAGGGAACACCAAAGAAGTTTGCAGGAGTCGTAATTTTGTTAGTTTAGAGATCTTATGATCTTTCCATATATACGGTTAAGCTGGTGCTCGCCAGTGCTATCCGTCTTTTTATTTCTTCGTCTGATCCTCCAATCAAAACTTATTCATTCTAAAATATGAACCGAGGTTTATTTCTCTTTCTTAGTCCCCACTTCTGTTACGGTCAGATTCAATCTTATCCTACTTCACCACCTTTGTTCCTGCTTTTCCCCCTCACCCTAATCGCGGCATTATTTTTTCTATAATACGTTTTCGTCTCAATCATGTTCTCTTTTTCCTTCTTATCTTTTTCTATTTTCCATTATTACATCTCCCTACTCTATGTTTTTCAATCTGCAAATTATAAATATATTCGCGTCGCCAAACACATTATTTTTGAGTGCTCCCTTTTTTCTCGGGAACGTTGAATTCTACGATCTTATACGTTTCGGTCTCTCTACGTCATTATCCGTTGTTCCTGTATTATAAGCTGCCTTCATTTCCTCCGACTGTATACACATCAAGATATAATCTTTTATCTCCTTTTTAATTTTTTCCTGTGGATTATGTTGCTTTTGATTTTCAAAAAAAAAAAAAAAGAAAATTACAACTGACAAAAAATGAAAATAGTAATTTATAGGAAGGAAGAATATTTTGTAGCAGGGGAAAAGGAGGCAAACAAGGGGAAACCCCCCGTTACTCTCAATATTGTTTAATATAGCTGTAGAAGAAGTACCTAAAAAATTAAATTGAAAAGATAAAGGTATTAACGGAAACGGACGTAAGTCGCTTAATCTTAGATTTTCTTACGACTTAGTGCTTGTATCTGAAGACATAGATGAGTTACGAGGTATGGCTACATGTATTAAATAAGGCGGCTAAAGAAACAGGATTAAATATGCACCTCAGAAAAACAAAAATACCAACTACCGGGGAATCAGAAACGAAATTAGTAACATAATTAAACATTTAAAACCTCCATGGTGGATATAATTAGGAAAAGACATTTACGGTAGACATTTAAAATCTTAAAACTTAAAATTGTAACGTACGATGACCAGAAACTAACAGAACGAAAAATACGGTGATTTTAATATAGTACAGATTACAGAAATAAAAAACATCAAAAAATTCCTAAAGAGAGAAGGAGCACAAGTAAACAACAAACCGAAAGCGCGAAAAGAACAAGTAACACAAAAGACATGAAACTGACAATGCGGAAAATACTTTTTTAAACTTTGGTTTCCAACAATGCCCAGATTGTATGGTTTGCCGAAGGTACACAAACAAGATTGTCTTATGGGTCTAATTGTAAGTGCGATCAGCAGTCCAACTTATTTCTAGGAAGGTCTTAACAACCGAAACCGTTAATAGGAAATCTGCGGCACACATTCGTAAAGAGCAATTCATTAAGAAGTATTTGAAGTTAGATGTAGATGACACTATGTTCAGTTTCGGTGTAGTGTCGCTGTTCGCTAATCGAATTACTAAAGATTATGATAGCCCCGATGAAACTATCAGGTTTGTGAAGCGGCCACTGAATCGAATGTTTTCATCTTTAGTGGGAGGTTTTTCAAACAAAATGATAGGATGCCGATGAGTTTTAGGTCGGCTTCGATTTTGCTCGTATTTTCATGGAGAACTTAGATGAAATTGTATTAGAGAAATCGAAACCAAAATGTTGGTTCAGATACGCAGATGATACTTGTGTAGTGTGGCAATGTGGGACGATTGAACTGAATAAGTTATCCTCGAAATTGTTACGGTAAGTCTGAAGCTGATATGAGTATAAAAAGATCTATAGAAGGAAAGAGGACCAAAAAAAAGAGGAAGAAACATGGTTGACGAGTGCTACCCTCCCTTATGTTATAAAGGAGTTACTGAAAAAATTGGTCGTATTCTTTAACATCCGACCGGTATTTAGTAATAAATTGGGTAAACCGTAAGCTTCTTCAGTTTCGTTGCGCATTCAATTGTATTGCACAAACTAAACACCAACTGTTGATGTTCGAATAAAGCAGCATACATGTAATTGTAAGTGCAACCAGAAATCGGCACTGGCAGAACACTGAAAGTGAACAAAACATATGACCTTGTTTGTTAAGAATGCACTCTCCTTAGTTAAGGCATAACAGGAAAAGGCTGATTAGAGGGGCTATCCAAATAGAGAAATGCCGTCGAATTTCAAACCTGCACATTCATCTCAACGTGAACATTTATAATATCTTTAGTTTACACGACTTTAGAGTTGGTTTTGTCTTGTCGATTTTTTGCTTTTCTTTTCCTTTGATCATCCCAGTTTGCGAATTTTGCCTTTTATTGGTTTAGGTTTTCCCGTGCCCCGGTTTTTTTGTTTCTTTTTTATTTCCGTTCGCATTTTTAGTTTGGTGTTTAATCGTTTCGTTTCAAAAATGTTCGGCGTTTCTTTTTTCTCGTTCTGAAAAAGGATTTATTCTTTATTCCGCATTGTTAGTTTTATTCTCATGTTTTTTTGTTTTTTTTTGTTTTTTTAAGTGTGTTATCTGTTTTTATCGTAATTTTGGTTTGTTGTTTGCCCCTCTCTCCTTTGAAAATTTTTAAGTGTTTTTTATTTCCATAATTTTTACTATTAAAGCCCCCCCCCCCCCCCCGAATATCACCCGTGTACCGTTTTTAACCGCAATGGGCACATAGGCCAGGGTGAGGAGGCTATTTCATATTTTACTCAGTAGATTGTTAGCTTTGAAAAATTCAAGAAGAATTTGCGCACGCGCTCGGTCATTTGAGAACATGGTTGAAAGTGTAACGCCGGCAAACAGCAGGCGAACGCCTCACATTTTTGCAACAACAGGTATTCTGCAGAAGGGTAGGAAGGAGCGGAACAGAAAAGGCAGGTGAGTGGGGAAAGAGTACCCCTTCAAGTACATAGTTATGTGAGATCGCCGTATGTCCAACCCGTAATTGATTCAAAGCAGCATATTTCTGACGCGCAAGGTGAAGAAACCATATGGATCGGCTGTAAGTTTTATAATTTTCATAAAGGATGGTTTCTTTTGCCACTGGCTGGTGACCGCTCAGCCATCGCACGCTTGTAAAAATAACCGTTCATTTTGCAGACTGGCGGGGCTGATAGCGGCATTGATGCGTGCAGTGCAGACTTGGATTCCAAATCGACTCCCTCGTGTTTCCATGAATTCCAGCATGACTCTGCATCGATAAAAAAGGTTACCTGATTACCTGTATGATGGAGCAACTTCAATGCGTAATTAACTTTCAGGGCCAAAATATCCATATTATTCTGCGAAGAGCAAATCGAATTTAGAGATGAGTAGAGAATCAATTACTAAAAATACGCTTCTATTCGTAAATTCTACTTGTAAACAAGCCTGGAGACTACTGCACGTAGCGTATTACGTTAAAAATTTATCTGTAGTTGTCTTAATAGATGAAGAGATTATAATAACCAGTTATAAACACTTTTCAAATTCATCGAAAATGTGACGTAAAGAAATGATATCAGTTTAGTTTATTCTTAAGTGGAATAAAGAAAAATTTATAAAGTTTATTTAAATAAATACTTTGCCTACCGTCTCTTTCGAAGTATCGTTTTCTACGAATAGATTATTAACATAAGGGGCTAAGCCGCCGAATTGGTTGAGCAAGTCTCACTGATTAAAAATTAGTATGGAAGAACTTGAAGAGCTTGTTTAATTCCATTGAAACGCTTCCCGGAAACTAAAACGAGTTCAGCTAATTCGTCGATGTGCATCGAACTTACGTAATGGTTATCCCCATTTTCGTTGATTTAATTTTATTACTTTCTAAGAAATAATACGTAAGATTAAAAACATATTCTTACAGTTCGTAAAATTAAATGCAATTTTTATTTTTAATTTACATCACATATTTATATGGCAGACTACCATTAAATAACAATCGTTTCCGTTATTTATCTGAAAAAAAAAGTATGTTATCAACTATCATAAAACCTAACGACATTGCGGATGCATTAAATACAGAAACCGATACGTAATGCCTCAATTTTTAAGCTTGCAAATTACTTATAAAGGTAAATTACACACGTTTTTTATGATATCCGTTTTTTATAAATAGTAAATTACCTTTATATTTTTTTTGGTGTTTGGCCAATCGCTAGGACAATTGAACTATATTAAAATATTAGAGAGTAAATTTTAATCCGGTTAGAGATAGATGAAAGAAAAGAGACAATAATAGGGGGGGGGGGCACCTTTGAAGACGGCAAAGCTAAGATATAGGAAGCATTATAATATGGAGTAGGAAAATTCAGCTTTAATAATAGCTGAACGTACAGGATATTACGTTCGGTGGAAAGATTGGAACATTCAAACAGCACATTGTCAGGGTCCCGAATACAGTTGCCAGAGAGTACAAAGGACAATACGGGAAAAGAGCAAAACGATACCGTGAGGATGGGAGTGAACCGCAGACGACAGATTGCAATAATGAAAAAAAAAAAAAAAACGTTTAAGGGTAGGAAAATAATAGAACCAAGAACAGAAAGGGGTCTAGACTGAATAGTAAAATGAGTTAGGATTGGAAAAGGAGACACATCCGACGACCAAAGTTTGACGTGCATTCTTTTGGAGAGGGGAAGTATGTTGTGACCAGGAATATTTTTAACAAAATGTGGGGAGCATAACGCTGAGCGTGCTAAGGAATCCACCGCCTCGTTACCATCGATATCAAAATTACACTTGGAACCCAAAGAAGGTCGATGGAAATGGAATGGGAAAGGAAAAGACACTATAGATGAGAGAATGTATACACAATAAAGTTGAGGGAATATGATAGGGAACTCGTTGTTTCATTTAATTTCCATGTATGTTAAGCTACTTTTTTAATCACCGTATTTGTTATTATTACTCATTGTTAACATTTATGATAAAAATAAACTTTAACACTTTTACACTTTTGTAACAATTGTATAATTTTTTAAAACCCCGACGCGTTTCGAAGCAAACACTTCTCCCGTGAACATGAAGTGTTTGCTTCGAAACGCGTCGGGGTTTTAAAAAATTATACAATTGTTACAAAAGTGTAAAAGTGTTAAAGTTTATTTTTACTTTTTTAATTCCAATATTTATACTATATTTTTATTTGAATTCTTGAAATTCATTCCGTATGGTACTAGTTTTGTAGATTTTCTTCGCATTTAAAATATTGCCTCTTTTCACTTGCACGGTTTTGAAATTTGCTAATGTTCTCTCTAATTTTTGCCTCTCTTCCCTTAACATGTATTGTTCGAGAAATTATACGCGTGTACTGTGCGCCTATGTAATATATTTAGTTTTGAAAAGAGTAAAGGTTGAAGATTTTTCTTGGAAAAAAAATCGGGTTAGTTTTCAAAGGATACTAATAATAATGACAAGAAAACACATTTTATAAACCGAAAAATAAACAGGTATCTTTAAGGTGTAAAGTTAACGAAGAATATATTTTTTCCTTGGTAACTCAGTAGTCGGAAGTAATTCTCATAGATGAATTCGATATTACTAGAGTAGCATAGAAATTAATTAGTTAAAAATTTTTATGAACTGTTGAAAACATGTCATAAATATGAAAGTACAGACGACCCCATAGTAGAAGATCTAAGGATGAACGAAAAATTATCCAAAAATAACACTTATATTGTGCCTGATATGTGTAAGTAGGCCAAATAAAATTATATTAAATATTTCAGGTTTTCACATTGCTTCTTTGTGCGCCTCATCTTTATGTTGTAATATTAAAATTTTCACTGCTAATAACAATTTTAACGCAGTTCATTTTAATTCTCAGTACCAAAACTTTCACTTTTGTTTGACAAGCGCGCATTCGGTATATATGTACAGAGAAATCTTTATAACTACTTCCACTGCACTGACATAGTTATATATTAGACAAATTTTATAACTGACAATTGTGAGTAAACGTGCATCAGCAGCGGACCCAAACCGTTTTGTTTTTTTTTTTCATAGGGCCTAAATTGAAATCGGGATTCCCATAAATTTAATCCGAATAATTAAGATAATTTTAGTATTTCATTTTAAAAAAACGAACGCAACACGAAAAATTTAAACAAAAATGATCATATATAGAGCGTGCTGGGATAAATTTTTTTTTGGTGAGAAAAACTTCTGCTTGCTACTTTTACACGAACTTTTGCCGGCTTTAAATTAGAAATGTGTTTAAAAGTACTTCGACTTAAAATGGCATACCGCATTTTTTTTTTTTTTTTTTTTTTATAAATTTACAAATGTAAATCTAGGCCCCGTGTATCTGGGCTATTACGGCACCTAGACTCACTGGAAATTACAAAAGGCGGTGCAGTCTGTTGGATGCTGCAAAATTCAACACTGCCCGAACACAATCCGGGTGATTCGACAACAGACGATGGGGTGAGGTATAACACTAGAAGTACGGGAGGTATACCATTTCAGCAGATGGTCCATGGGGTTGGCGAGACCATGAACCCGCAAAGAGGACAGACGGAGGGAGAGCTCCTTCGAAGACGTAGTTGTGTGTCAGTTCAATGTGCCCAAGGCGCAGTCTCGACAGGATCGAGAAATCCCTACGTGAGATGGGAAATTGCGGCCACCATGGGTCGGTACTTTATGGACCTGAGCAAGGTCGTTTGTTCTGACCATGGTTTGCTCCACTCTTCATCAGAAAGACTGAGATGGTTCTAATCGAGGCAGTACTGGCATCGAGCTCAACCGGATTATTGCCAGGAACCTCAACATGGCCAGGGACCCATAAGAATGTGACATATATGTCGGATCGTGAAAATTGGAATAGCAGATTTTTTTAATTTTAATTAGTAGAGAGTCGCAGGATGGCTTCGACAGATTGTGAAGTGAGTCGGGGTAATAAGAAGGGCATTTTGAGACGCTGGGCTGGAAGAATATGTCTCAAGACAAAGAAGGATTCCAAACATTTCTGCCTCTAAAACAGAACAGTAGTCGTTCAGGCGCTCGGTGTCTATTACGTCTCCAATTTCGTAAGCGCATGCAGTTGGTGAAGGAGAATTAGTAGGACTTGCTTTAGCTGTGTCTGTATACATGTGAATGTAGTTAAGGAAGGATTCGAGTTTATCTGATACTACTTGAGTCATGGATATAGATATGTTCTTAAGAAATCTGCTGAGCTAATGTTTATAGATGTAGAGAAATTCCTCTCTGCGGCGAATAAATGCAATATTAAAGATAATCCGTACAGTTTGTAGTGATCATTTTTGTTGCTTCAGATCATTAATGCGTTAATTAGGTAAAAGTAAAGAAATCTCTATTCAAAATAATCATTACATAATCTGCCGTTGTTGTTGTTGACCTAGCATCGCCATCAAAGGGAATCGTACCAAACCTTCCCATCATCACTTTCCCTAACTATTCGCCCTGCTTTCCAGTTTTTTTTGTTTTTTTTTTTTTGTATTTCGTTGAGGCTATATCTATTCTTCTTTGCGGTCTTCGCGCGTCACCTCTTAAACAATTTTCGCCCTTGAATTAGTTTTGTAAAGAATCCCGATTTCGCCGCTAGGTGCAATTTTTTTTTTTTTTTTATTATTTCCAATTTTTTTCACTGTCGTTCGTTGATTCTTATTAAGGGCATTCTTTATAGAGTAATTCACCATTGCTAACGAAATCAATCCATCCTTTGTATCGCTTGATCATATATTTGTCTGGAATTAAAATGGGAATATTAGTCTTTTGCAGTCGGGTCTCAATAGCAATATTGGTACAGCGACACCATATACAAACAGCATACTAGAGGCTGTTGAACGCTTGCTTCCCGAGTGCGATTCTTGTTTTTGTATCGGTCGTCGTTGACGCTGCAAGTACCATAGTTCATAAATATATTCGTGCATCGTTCTATTTCCAATCATTATGCCGTTGTTAGTTTTTGAGAACTTCATTTTTTGGTTTCCGCTAGATCGGTTCTCATGTGTAGAACTCTCTTCTGCGCGCATATTATACTGAATAATTTTGTGCCGGTGATAGGTAGCCCCGTGTTTTCGAGACCGTCATTTTTGTTAGTTTTGCAATTTTTTCCAAACATATATTTCTCATCTACATTGCTTCTGGAGTTTTTTAATCACCTCCGGATGTGATTCGTGCGATCGAGCGGTTTCTCGTGCCCGACAAAACAGGCTGCAATTTTCCAGTTTTTAAAATATGATACAAAAATCGGTATATGTTTATCTTATTTGTATTTAGTTTTACAGTAAAAAAGGGAAAGACGGGGAGACCCGAAAAAAGTTTTTTCCTCTGAAGTCGGTGACCTTTTTTTTTTTTTTTTTTTTTTTTTTTTAAAGAAAGTCGGGTTCGTCAAAAAAGACATTGGCTCAAGGCGGGGGGAAAGGCTATGAGAAACGGAATCAGATATCTATGCGATTAAATATGGAGGATAGAAAAGACTCAAGTGCTGAAATGACCGAGAGTGATGGCAAGGAGAGAACAAAACATGCACAATACGGAGTTGGAAGACCAACAATGGACAGAATAGAAGAGTATAAAAGGAAGAAAGATGCACTCAAATAAAATGTGATTAGCGTCACCTATAAAGCTATAAGAGGAAGGATGTAGCGAACTCAGAGGGGATTAGAGAGAAGCGAAATAAGGAAGCAAATTATGCCCAAAGCGTGTAGGCACTCTACTCTTTTAATGTAAGATAATGGGCATAAAAATGAAAAATGACAAATAAAATGAAATAAAAAAAAAAAAAAAAATGGTACCTCAACTTACTTTCCTTTTTTTAGCAAATTTTAATTAAGACAGTTTGCATTAAAAATAATACAGATTTTCGAAATTTTTGTTCATTCTGTGACAAAGTGTACAAAAATATTTGCAATAAATGTCAAATCAATTCTGTTGTTGTTTTTTTTGGCTCGGCGATAAGACATTTTTGGTCATTATTTTAAGTCGATTTCGGAATGATGCCGGTTTATCGAAAATATGTAATGTTCAAAATGAAACAATAAATGATGCAGACACACGTAGCCGTAAATGTATAAATTATTTCTACGAGATTGCCTGTCCACAGCAAATTGCCCAGACCAAGGCCAAGAAATGTGTTGGGCCCATGTACTCGACTGAGCAGCAAACACCTAGATAAGTGAAACGATAGAAAAAGAAAAGAAAAAAAAACAAAACATTTTTTCCAGATTTTATAATATTTAAAAATAAAAGAATACCGATTTCATGATTTACTACTCTAGAAGTCTGATAAAAATGCCCTAAAAGGTAAGAAATAACTATTAAAAAAAAGGTACTTTTTTTGTCAGAGGAAGATACACCCCTTAAGGAGCATATTATGACTATTCTTAAATAACATTAACTTGTTCAGGCCGAAAAAAAAAAAAAAAAAAAAAAAAAAATCATTAATAATAATTGGAAACAATTTAATTCCATCGATGTTCCCGACATTAAGAACATTTAATGCGGTTTTTAGTTATTGTTACAGTTTGAATTTGTTGCTAACTCCAAGAAGTTAATGTTGTTTAAAAATTATCGTAATATGCATATTATTTTGAACTTAATTACTTTTTTACGAAATAATTATTTTTTATTCTTTAGTGTACACTTTTATTAAATTTTTAGAGTAAATCTCAAAGTGGTATTATTTTATTTTTCAATTTTTAGTGTAAATAATTTCGGATGATAGTTGTTAAACTAATGTTACTTTCGATATATTATATAAAACTCTATCGGTTTAAGGATGTAATGTTTAACGGCGTTATCAGGGGGAAAAAACACCATATAAAACAAAATTTGTTAATGACCATGAAGTTTAAATTTGACAACTCCCTCTTCTGACTTCTTCATTCTTCGTATACGATCTCTTATTTATAATCTTTCTTTCCATCACTCTGTACACATTGACTTACTGTGGGTTTCTGGTCACAGAGGCATCGAGGGTAATGAAATGGCGGATGCTTTGGCTCAGGTTGCTGTCCGTTCTCGCCTCTATTTTAAAAAAATCCCGGCTGTTAATCTATTACCCCTAATTAAGAAGCTTCACTTCAGATTTTGGTCGGATGTGTACCCTTCTTCTTTTTCCAACAATCGTTCCTTCTACCTTTCAATCCAACCTACACTTCCTTCTCATCCATGGTTCTCGGAGTTTCCCTCTCTTCCACGATTTATAATTTCCTCTATTGTCCGCCTGCGCTTTAATCATACACTGCTGCCCTCTTCACGCTATCGTTTCTCTTTGGTTCCCTCTCCTCATTGTCCGCTGCATCCAGATGAAGCAGTTGTCTGTGATGCTGATCACATTTTCTTCGAGTGCTCTGCTCTTTCTGCGGAGCGCTCTCTTTTCTATCTTCACCTTATAAAGCTGGGGCTTCCCACTCCTTACTGTGCGTCTTACATCTTGTCCCTTCCTTCCCAGTCTGTTGTTCTTGTCCTCGGTTCCTTTATTTCAGCTGTCTCCAACCGAATTAGGTTCTAGTTAGTTGTCTCTTCTTCCCATTGTGTCTGGGCAATGGTCCATAGTTGATGCGCCCAAAAAAAAAAAAAAAAAAAAAAAAAAAAAAAATTTGACAACGAAACGATAGGAAAGAGCAAAAAATTAACTAAGAATATTCTGGCGTTAAAAATTTAATTAATGAAAGACTAATTAAATTGGAAAAAAACCTTTGAAATTTAGAAATGTAGGTGTATGTTACAATTGAGATCTGACTATATTCTGTATGTGATCTTTACTATACGATTGCGAAATTTGAACGCTGAACTGAAAGTTATTTACATGTCACAGAGGAATGTAATGAAAACTTGTTGGATGAAACGGATTCGCAACGTTTATTATACGTTGGATAGAATATTAATAAGAACTAATAATAGTTGCAGTATATGGATGATTCTTTGCGCGATCAAAATGTGATGTATTACAAGTTAATATACATATACATATATACATATATATATATATATATGTATATATATATGGCCTAGTTGAAAAAATGAAGATGAATGGCTACACGAAAATTCGGTCAAATATATCTAGCGCACGGCAAGGAATCGGAGATAGGTCGAAAAAAGTTATAATTCAGTCTTTACTGATATCATAGTATTGCCCCCTAAGGGTACCAGCAGCGAGCAGATTAATATATGGAACATCGTCAATACTATCGACAACCATAACACTCTAGAACCTCTGTAATACTTCTTAATGAAAGTAATTAAGAAAGTTACAACGGTCACGTTTCCGCAGAGTTCGAAAAATACGTCAATCATTTATTTCACCGTATAAAGTAATATTAAAGTCACGTTCCCGAATAATCCGATGGCCATGAGAATATTTTCACTATCGTATAATAACAGCTCTTTTACAGTAGCGAATTGTCCCATTTTTCTATTATTCTATTTTTTAAGACCTACTTATAAAAAAACAAAAACCAAAAAAAAAAACAAAAAACTATCAACTGTAAAATATTTAACAATAAAAAGAAAACGGAAAAATAGTAAGATCGTAAGAGTGTACTGAATATGAATAAAAAAATACATACAATGAAATGATTTTTTTTTTTAAAAAAAAAAAAAAAAAAAAAAAAAAGAGTACCGACTTCAAGATTTATTATAAAAATGTAATAAAAATGCACACTAAAAAGTAAAAAATTAATTAAGAAATTTTCTTAAGGTGGTATTATCGTAATTCTTATACAGTCGGTACCAAATAAAAATTACAATATCTCGGAACAATTTAATGTGAATGTTTAATGCAGTTTTTAATTATTACTTTAATATGAATTTGATGCTGACTCTAACGAGTATTAATGTTGTATAAGAATTCGTATAATATCACCACTTAAGTGAACGGTACGGGGGGAAAGGTAAGTCGCAAAATTTCGAAACGGAAAAAAAAAATTATTTTTTAAGTTAAAAACACGTTATTACACTTCTATATGATGAAACTTCTTACAATTAATTTTATTGCATAAAAATATAATGTTAAATTGTATTGAAAAAAGTTTAAAAAATCATCTTGAATATGTATATTTAAATACATATTAAACTCCCATTTGTAACGGGGGGGAAAAATCATCTAAAATTAAGTTATAATCTGCAACCGATTATTTTTTAAAACGCGGATTAACAAATTGTAGTACATTTTATTAAATGTTAGTCGGAACAATTTTATGACAGGCTTACCTACTAATTAGTCATGAGTCAATTTACTGAAAAAATTAACACCTCATAGAATTTCATAAGGCTCATTATGTTTTTGAATTTAGCCTTGGAAATTGGAAAATCACCTAAACATAAATAATGAAAAAAACATATACTTTTCTATTATTATTATTATTATTATTATTATTATTATGGTGGTATTGTAGCTATTATTGTTTAGAAAGAAAAAAAAATCGACTTACTATAATATAATGGTGTAGGTAATTCGAATTTCCCTGTCCCCTTCTCCCGATTGTCCCCTTCATAATTCCATCTCTCCTCTCATATGTGATGCAAACCACATCTTCTTTGAATGCCCTGCCCTTGATTCCGAGCGCTCTGTTTTGTACTCGAAAATCTTGGCACTGGGTCTTCCTGCTCCGTATAATTCTTCTTTTGTCCTTTCCTTTCCATCTCCACATATAATAATCCCTGTACTCCAATCTTTCCTAAGCTCTATTTCTAATCGTCTTTTTATTTAACCCCTTCCTTAATTTCTGTTGTTGTTGGGTCAATGCCGCTGGCGCGCCCAAAAAAAAAAAAAAAAAAAAAAGAAAAAAAAAAGGTAATTCGAATTCTCCCTTCTTTAATGTTTTGTATTATATTTGCGTTACGTTTCTTAATAATACCAGAAAAGAAAAAGAAAAAAAAGGATCCATTGTAAAAGCTACAATGGTAAGGCAGACGACTGTGATTTTATTTTTTTTTTTTTTTATCTTGGGCGCGTCAACTCAGGACATTTACCCAGCACAAAGGACTAGCAAATAATGAAACGTAGGGGGACTCGAAAGTGTTATATCAGGAAGCGATTAGAAACAGAAGAAATAAAGATAGCCAATATAAGAACAACAGAAAGAGAAGGAAGAGCAAGAATATATAGTGGGCACAGTAAGGGGTCCGATGAAGCTAAGATTTTTTTAATCGGCTGGATTTTGAATGGGCATTTCATAATGGACGTCTAAAAATGTCTTACAGTCAAAAACAAGTTTTTGCGTTACATTAATAACATCGAAAGGAGATGGTATGGTTTTGCCCTTGAATTTTTAATCATTTCCATGAATTCGAATGGATTTTTTAAATTCCATAATCCAACATTTTTATCACATTCCAGGTAAAGTCCTCGTACAGGAAAAGTAATTTTAATTTTTTCCACTGCATGTATTTCGTTATTTGTTAAATAATGAATAAAACGAAATAAAATATTGTTTTGCCCGCTAGCGGAGCCACAAAATATAGAGTTCTTCGACTTCTTCATTGAGAAAGTTTGTAATGTAATGAAAAGGAAAAGATGCGACTTCAAGGAATATCTCGACTGTCGTTGTTTTCACATCCGCTCACACGAACTCTATATGCGAAACTAGCGCGTCATATAAAATGAGCATCTTGTTCATCTTGCCGAGGTCTCCTTTGCTGAACAGAAAGTATTCAATTTATGAGACCGCACAAATAAGCATTTTGTTCATCATGCGACTTCAATTTATTAAAATTTCTTACCATCTTCTCCCTTACCGCCTTTTGACACACTATCGAAACATTTCAAACGTGAAAAGTTACAATTAGTTTCCATTTCACGCGTACTTATTCTCAGCTTTTTATCTGCATCAGAGATACATACATCCGGTTTCCGATTTTTCTTTTTGGCTTTTAAATTAATTTCGATTTTTTTTCTAAATTGGAAGACATTCTCTGTGCTATTAATGAAACAAATTACGACAGCGCATACACGCAAAACGAAAAACAAGATAAAATACACGCAAAACGAAAGAAAAAATATAGAATAGTATTACGATAAAAAAAGTCCGAATTATTTAACAACGTAGATATACACCGGAATGGTAAAATTTAACAGATTAACATATTCCACGAATATTGCACCATCTTCATGATGAAAGTAAAATTACACTGATTGTGCTGCCATCTGTCGACATGTAACAAATATTAATTGATTTGCATGGTTCTTTCCGTGTTTTGCTTGAATTAACCGGTTTTTCCCTGTACACCAAAACTTCAACAGCCTATAACTCTTGACTAATTGGGTTATTTTATTGCAGTTTTAATACTCTGAAAGGTAGTCCCCCCGTTAACGTGAACCAAATGGTGACAATATCTCAATTTTGAAAAAAAACTGATTTACCCGGTTCTTTTTCCCTGTACCCTTCAAGTTATTTCACTCTGAAATATTATTTTTTATCGAATTATTTTTTACTTTTTAGTGCATTTTTACTAAATTTCCATAATTAATCTTGAAGTCGGAATTTTTTTTTTTTTTTTATAAAAAAAAAACATTTCATTGCTAAAAATCAACTTTTTTGTCACATTATTCTTATATTTTATGCTTGAAAAAAAAAAACTTTATTTTTATTTGAAATGCATTTCCAGGTAAAAAGCATCAAAATATATATAATCGCCTTTCTAATCCAAAGCTATATTTCCACGGTAATTTGGCAAGTTGATGTGGTAATGTCAATCGCCTCTGTTATAGTTATAAACAATAACGTGAAAAAAAAAAAAAAAATCTAAAGTGAACGAATTTTTTCTCCTTTTTTTAACGAATGATTCTTTAACCGATTGTCATCAGTACTCACACGGTACCATCGTTGAATTATAATTTCTAATATGCAAAAAATCAGTAAAATCGGTCTATCTGAATGCAAGAGTTATGCGTGAACGAAAATAAAAAAAAAAAAAAAAAGAAAAAAACAATCGCGGCTAATGTGCAAACTCCTTCTTTGTTGGAAGTCGGTAATAATTTTCACTTTGCCAGTCGGTACAGACAGTTAATAAAAAATATACAGTTCTCTGCCGCCGAAGATTTTAGGAGTCTTAAAAGAGCAAATTGAAGTTGTAAATGGATGATACGGAATTATTGAGAAACATATAAACGATTAATTATTTGATATTATTATTATTATTATTTTTCTTTCCGCATGAATTTTCTTACTTTCCTTGTGCCGTGTTCAACTGTAACGGCTATTACGGCATCCGGCGAGGGAGTCTAATTTTCGCTGACTCCTTAATGTATCTGTGTATTTAGCTGGCTCCGAGAAAATCTATAAGAATATTAATTGTCGACGGTGAGTTTTATAATACTGTATAGACAATGTCTTTCGGAGGATAGACGGGCTGGGCTGGACACAGTCTATACTTATACGTTGGTCAGATGCGAGGACATGGACAAAATAAATAATTTAGTATTGTTGCGGAGGTCTGGTAAAGAGAGATCTGGTAAGGAGATGGTTGAGTGTTTATGTGGCCTAATCCATATTGTATAATATTGTCCTTTTCGCTGAACTTCTGTAGGTATGATTTAAAGCTGTTTTGTTGGACATTTGAAACGCACGCGCTGTCCGGGACGTAATCGTACGGGGATTAGTTCTCGCGTCGTCTGTGTCTGTTTAAAATGGTTTTATTTAATTCACTGATGCCTCCTGGAGTTTATTTCAAGATTTATTCCAGCGCCATATCAACATTTACTTGTTCGCTCCATGGCGGAACCACAGTGGTACACGATGGATCGGAAGAAGTAAACGAGGACTATAATACTGTTCGTATTTAATCATTTCACCGCTTCGGGCAATAGGTCGTTTGGGAAGCATGAAGATGATGAAAAATTGGTTGCCGGGCGTGTAGAAAAGAAAGAAAAATATAGAGAATTTCACAATTTCTTTTTAGCGATAATCCGTGTAACAGGGATAAAACAAGTTACATATGCCAAGGAATGGTGACGTTCTGTGAGCTACTAAGATTGTACGGGATTGCAATGGTGAACGGAATCCGAGGATTTAATTGACCAGTGACCTCCTGAAGAACAGGCTGAACACCCATATATAGTCTTCGATAAAATGACTTATGAACCGGTCATTGGGAGGAGTTTAGGATGGACGGTTACTTCTTATAAATATTTGAGAATTGAAAGGGATTTAAAACATCTCGTTTCTAGGTTGTCGCCAGGATATTTTGTAATCGAAATGTAATGCTGGTACATTAGCACTGGTTCGGAAAGGGAGCGGAACATTATTAGGAGTGTGGGAAATGCTGGGATGACGTCTCGTGCGGAATTTGACGTAAACTGTTTTAGATGCGGAAAAAACGCTAGGCCATTCTCGCATAAAAAGACTTTTATAGGTAGTTAATTCGTTTTTCCGGAGATGTTATAAGCGTTAAAAAAAAAGACTGGGAAAACTATTTGAATGATCGATGTAAAGCCGGACTTTAACCGGAAGCGTGACGCAGTTAGCTATGTCGTTTGTAAAAAAAAAGTATAAATAGTATCGCGTTCAAAACAGAGCCTCACGGTATGCCGTTTTCAACAACTTCATTCTAGATGAGGCAGCCGATTTTAACCTGGAAATTCCTGTTTGTCAGAAATTCCTTTACATAACTGGCCACATTGTTACACTTAATCCAGCAAACAGCGGTTACTTTATTAATCCGTACAATCGCATACGGTCAAACGCTTTATTGTGTATATGTGTTTTTTTCCGGCAGTGGAATATTGTTAAAATTTTTCGTTGTTATCAGTAAAGGTATTAAATACGTTCTACAAATGCATTTTGAGGACAACGTTCGTCAACTTTAACGTTTAAACTCGATTACTTGATGAATCGACTTTAGAAAATTTGTACGCGAAGCAAGGCTTGTTCTCAGATATTATTATCTTTTTTTTTTCGCGTATCCGATTAACTATAAAAAATAAAAATTATTATTAATGGCTCTGTGCGACCGCTGAATTGCAAGTATATTAACGTTTTAACTAAATCCGCTAATAATAACTTCCTTTATTAAGCCTTCTACATATTTACAATTCGGACCGTTTTCGTTTCGTTCAGAGATGTTAATGGAGCAGCGAATAAGTTTAGATTAATAGTGATTAGAATTTTTCCTCTCAATACGAATTCGTTCGGGCGCGTACTTCGAGTAATAATCTATGCGATAAGTGTATGATGATCGTAATCAATACGCATTTAATCTACCGTAACTCGAAGTTTATCTAATGAGTCAACATTGAATTCTGAATAGCGAATATTTCTGGTAATAAAACAAAATGCCATATTGCATTTCTGCGCTTACAGTGTAATCTCTCGGCGACGAAGCAGCATCTCCGACTAGTGCCTGTCGAGAAAATACAGTTTTTGAATATCGGTTTTAGTACTCGTTCATCGCAGAGCAGAGGATTATGCGGTTCTGTGTAAAATCCTCGATCATCAAACTTACAGCAATATCGGCTAGTTTAGCGAGCGGGTCAGCGAATTTCGCTCACTAACGTGTTGCGGTATTATTGGACCGACACGATGGTTGAGCATATATACTTTCTCTATTTCAGCAATAGCTTCGTTCCCATTCCACTTTTAGCGGCATCGAGCAAAGACGTTCCGTGTTTTGAGTGATTTGCATTTCGGTCTCTTCGATCTGTCTTTTTTCTGAATATTTAAGCAACAACGATTTTTCGATTCTACACTATTGAGACTAATCGTAATGTGACCATCGACTTTGCGAGAGTCGATTTCTGGTTACATCGATTGCACGAGTCGAGGAATAAATTTTCGCTTGGCTAAAGCGAGCAAAAAATTTTCAAGGAAAAACTTTCAACACGCCGGATCGTCCTTTATCTGGCTGGACCGAATTTGTTTGTAGAAAATTTATCTCAACTGCGAAAAATTTATTAAAATCATAAAACTCGACAAGTTCCGAAAAGGACCGCTTCGAATATTAATAAAAAACCGGGACATGATTGTGTACGAACAAAAAATTGATGTACATAAATAAAAATTTATACAAAAATAACTTGGCGAGTTTTTGTAATACCGGTTAGCAGCAAAAATATGATGATCCTCTAGTTTAATTTTT
Source organism: Icerya purchasi (assembly GCA_039619475.1). Lineage (NCBI taxonomy): Eukaryota > Metazoa > Arthropoda > Insecta > Hemiptera > Monophlebidae > Icerya > Icerya purchasi. Next base: position 547,604,951 of record CM077115.1, read on the forward strand.
TCGAAATGATTTCCGTATTCGCATTCTACGTGCATAAACATAGAACGTTTAAGATATTAAGTATAAAAATACAATATAAATTTCGATTAAAATAATAACGATATAACAAACGAATTATTTAAATATACAAAAAAAGGATATTTATATTAATTAGAAAGCTCGCTATCGGGCATAGATTATCATCTATAAATTAATTAGTGTAATCAGAAAAACTCTAAAAAATCACACTGTGAATATTCTGTATTCAAATTAACAGTTTGAAGACTGTATAAAGACATTTCAGAGAATATGGGCCGCGTGAAGTTGTTTACATATATCAACGACGATGAAATGTTAGTATACTTTGTGTGGTTTTATTAATTTTTAGCTAATGGGGTGGGCTGTCGAAATACTAATATATATATATATATATATATATTAATTACAACGTAATTTTTAGGCTACCCCCCATTCGAAAAAATGTCCCAGTTTTATGTAACGCAAAATGCGCCGGAAATATGTCCCAATTTTATGTAACGTTTGTTATATTTTATACGATTTTTGTTATTGTTATTTAAAAAATGTCACAATTTTATGTAACGAAATATGTAACGAAAAATGTAATGAAACAATATCTTAATTTTATGTAATGAAAGTTAAATGTTAGGATAGGATTTTTGTGATTATCTTTTGTTTTCCTTTTTGTGTTGATGCCAGTAAGAATTACGTTGTAAATTTTGATCTTTTTATACAAAGTATAGAAGAGAAAGAGACAGAAATGAAAGCAAGAGGGGTGAAGGGGCACAGCCCCTTGCGAGGCCAAAATGGCCGAGATAATACATATATATATATATATACATTTATGCCGTTTACTTATTTAAATTCCTTCGTTATATTTGTATTTTAATTCAAATTTACTACAGTTCATTTTTGTTTAACTTTATTCTTGCCGCTTTCATTACTCAATTATACCGCAGAAATTACAATTTCACACATTTCTTCTTCCGCGATATATCTCTTGCAACCCTCATATACGTCCAATAGCAGCCGACATAGCTCTATGGTTAAATTCAGTGTCAAGATCAACGCGCAGTAAGCGCTACCATTTCACGACTTCTAACATTGCAGCTTCTGCTATTATCCTAGTTTTTGTGTCGGTTCGATGAATTTTCTCTCGCTGCTTATTTTATTCAGGCTTTCGCGCGGGATTTTTCACTAGGCACACGAAAAATTTATCCAGAACGAAGCGAGTAATATAAGCATAGTTATTTCCGAGCAACTGTAGTAACTAAGCAAATAGAGACGGTTGTTATTTTATAGCAGTATCTTTTAATTTCCTCTTTTTCGTGCACCTGCTGTTCAGTTTTTTCTTTTCGCCGGTGTGTCACGTGTACACTGTGGTGACAAAATGGTTTCTGCCAGGCCGCGGGAAGAAAAACGAAAATGTCGATGATGCGCACGACACAACCGATAAAGCGGGAAAAAAGAGAAAAGGAGGAAGCGTGATAAAAATAACCTGTTGCAGTGTAATTAAAAAGTTGAACGTGATTCGAATAAAACTGTTGTTTATTGCGTTAATTAGTCATCACATCGTGTGCCGGTTCTGTTCCTATACGGTTGACGAATTTCGTTTGTTTTCGGTCTAACATTATGAAAGAGCATATTTCGGTATTACCGCATCCACTAATAACTGAATCCGTTGTGAAAATAGTAAAATTTTTACCTAGTATAAACACTCGTTCCTTTTATCTATCTCTACGCCAGCACAGTTCATCGTTCGAACACCTCTCAAAGCCAAGTACGCAACTCTGTAATTTCGATAAAGTAAAAGCAATAATAACGTCCGCCTTCAAACATCTTTCCGATAAGCAAGACGTAATTTTGAAAATTACTTAACAAACTTCAGATTAATCAATTAGGCGATTTTTTTCTTTTCTTTTTTTTTTTTTTTATAGTAGCAATGGAATAATACGTTTTTTACCTATTTTTGAAAATAATTTTGTTAATGATTTTGCGTTTTTTATATCTCTGAATGAAGTAAAATCAGCAATTACTTCGTAAAAGCTGTTAATTAAAATTTCATGTCGAAGAGGTGTGGATGAAAAAAAAATAACCAGATTGATACTTCTACAGAAAAACTACGCATGAGATAATTTGACCGATAGCTGTGTGTAACGTGAAAAGCCCCTTCTCTATCGATTAACGCCACTCCCTTGTCTCTGTGTAGACGTATTAGTCTGACCGTCGTATATGTGTAACACACAGATGTTGTTTTGTTTTACCGAAAAAATGACTTAATAGACGTGTATTAAGTTAAACGAAGGAAAATCGCAGCACGCGCTGTTTACGCTGAGGCGTGCAGATCCCACAAGTAGAATATATTTAAACAGTCAGCCAATTGCACAGTATAATTCTGCCAAATATCTTATCATGTGATTCTCAGCTGTCATGGAATATTCACGTAAAAAAGGAAGAGGAAGCAAATTAAACAAAAAAAAGTATCTCAATTATATTGGCTCATTGGCAGGAATTCCACTCTTGACACCTACTGCAAACGCCTCCTCTACCAGCAAATTATCAAGCCAATCTGGACCCATATGGAATAGCACTATGGGGATGTACGAAAAAATCCAATCGCAATTACAATAGAAGCTCAGCAAAGTATCATCCTTCGAGCAATCGTTAATGCGTATCGCGTTACTTTCGTAATGATGACATACATCGAGATCTTGGAGTTAAATCGGTCAGCGAAGTAATCAAAGATTTCACGATTGCTCATGAGAAGCGGCTACGCCAGCACAGCAACCCCCTGAGGCGGTTCGACTACTAAATACACATGAGAGGACCTTCGGCGTCTAAAGAGGCTCAAACCACAGGACCTCCTTTAGTACTAATCAGTTATTTTTATTTTAGAGTCTTTGGTCAACGGATCAAAACTTCGCACATGTTATTTCATTTTAGATTATTATAATTAGAAATTATTTAACTTACTAGTTAAGATTGTGCTTTTGAAAAAAGAAAAAAAAAGAAAAAAAAAAGGAGGGCGTTGCCGTGAAATTTTATATCAAAATTGGGAAAAACCGCTACTGAAACTTACCTATTTCTAAAAAAAAAAAGAGTATAAGGCAATGAACGTTTATCATGTGCGTGTGGGTTTTTCAGTGGTTTAAGAGTTCCCAGTTGAAGATGATACACGTCCGGCTCATTCTTGCACGTCAAAAACGGGTGATTCAAAAAATCGGTAATCTGATCTGATCTGCCATCGGGGTCAGCTCCATTCGTGCGATTGTCCGAACTGTAGGAATTTACGAAGAATGCGTAAGGCAAAAAATTTTTTACATAACAATTAAAACGTTTGTACTGACACACTTTAAATGCCGAATGACTGCTGAAACTTCTTGGGAAGTGATAACATGTGGTGAATCTCAAGGTTTTTCACTTACGATCGAGAAACTAAATGTCAATCCATGCATCATTGGAAGGACCCAACTTCACCGATAGCTAAAAAAGCTCGAATGATAAGTCAGTTGGGTTTATGCATCTTTTTTTCTTTTTTTTTTATTGGGTTAATGAAGGTCAGAGACTATTAATCACTATTATTACCTTAAATTTCTCGCTTAACTTTGTGAGAAAATAAGAAACAAACGGCCCGAACTGTGCAAGAACGAATCATGTGTTGGTTCACCATGACATCGTACCGGCTCACATTGCACTATCGTTTGTCATATCAGATCCTACAACGTTTTCGCCTTATTCCGCTGGCACCATGCGACCTTTATGTGTTCCTCGAGGTCATATCTGAATTAGAAGGAACAAGACTTCAGACCGTTGAAGCTGTGGAAGAATAAGCGGCACGCATCATGAACGAGCTGCTCACGGAAGAACCCGCTTCAGACAATGGAAAAGTCGCATGAAGCGTTGTTTATAGAGCAGAAGTGTATATTAAAGAGGATAATACCTAAATATGTATAAATGTAGAATAAAACAACACTAGTCTCATTATTTCATAGCCACACCTCGTATTACACACCAAACATTTCGAAGTAAGCAATATGTGAAAAACAACCTTAAATTCTTGCCTTTCACTTTCTCTTTATTCCGTCTGAGCCGTGCAATAAATTATACAAATATACCGGATAATATGAAACTAACGGAGACTTCTCTGCGCTTATCTACAATGGTAAAAAATGCGGAATTTTGTTTTAATAAGCTACAGAGCGGAACGGTGATTGTTCCTTAATTAATAAAATCTGAACAGGACGAGCTTTTACAGGTGTAAATGTTCCAACGAAAAAAGCTAAAAATTGTTTATAAGAACTTACAACGAAGATGATAAAACGTTACAATAAAAAATTTCAATACTTTATTACTGCACGGGAAACTAAAAATTGTTTTATACAACATATTTGTGGTGAAGTTAAATTTACAGATGAATGTTTATTGTCTGGAAAAGAATAATTTTTTGCGCGAATATTATTATATAAAATAATGTGTAAATTACAATAATTTTCAATTGAATATACTTCAGTGCACGGCATATTATGTGTTTCATGAAGCTTGTGTTTCACATTAATACCAAAAAAAAGATTAATATCGGCTGATTAATTTACATAATATATACAAACGTGATGACCGTATGAAATTTTCGAGTTCGAACAATTAGAGGCATCTATTATTATAATAACAACAGAAAGATAAAAAAGATGATAAATGTAAATAGACGACCGTTAGATGTTAAATTACTGAAGGTTGAGCTAACTAGCAAATTGCAAAAGCCAGAATGAATTTTTAATGATTATAAATGAGAATATAAATATATGTATCACAGTTATTTATTAAAAGTAGCATATGAAATATTTGTTTCGTAAACGAAAGATAAAATTGGAAGTTTGAAAAATTAGTATATATTTGTAAAATTAACCTGGCGTATTCTAAAATATTTTTTAAAAAAACGGCATCGTCGTTGTAGAGGAGATATTTTGTAATAGATAAATCGGTGTTATTGTTTTTCGTTGGCGGATTTTAAATATCACTTTTTTAAGTATACGATGATGCGTAAAAATGTTGAGCGGCCATCGGAACATATTCAAATGTTATAAAGCGGCCATCAGTTTTGGAGTCCAACAAATATCATGGACTGAATGCCGTTTCGTTCGTTTTTTTTATATTCAATACCGGCAAACTTGCGAAGCGCAATTCGAGTGTTAAGATTACTAAAAACATTTTTAACCGTCAGCCCAGGTAAACAACGGTGTGCAATTCGAGTGTCGCCAATTTAACGTGTGATCATCGCATCAAATACAATATAATTAGGACAATTTATATTGGCGGCTTTCGAAATATCGAAGGATCCTAAGAATCCCATGGACAGCAAAGAAGACGAATCAGGAAGTGCTGCAGATGATGGGAAATAAGGATATGGAATTAACAGGCATCATAAAAGACCGGAAGAGGAAATACTTTGGCCATTTTATACGTGGATCCAAATACTCATTGTTGCAAATAATATTATTAGGAAAAATATCGGGCAAAAGGACGGTCGGACGAAGGAGGCGCTCATGGATGTGCGACATCAAGGCATGATCAGGGATGAATACCGAACAATAATTAGTCCGCCTTGCATACGAAAGATTTCTTTAATAAGGTCACCTACGATCGAGGACGGTCGGGACTCGAAGAAGAAGAAGAAGAATATTTTTTTAATTTATAGAATGTCACGGAGTTGGTGGTTGCTAACGCGTATTTCGAGAATTGTTCAATTCTGATGAAAGGTTCGATTCAGCAACTAGTAATGGGTTCGTTTTTGTCTAAAGATCTGTCCAACATGTACGCCCAGATGCCGTTTCTGTAGATTTGAGAATTAGGTTATAATTTTTTATTGCTGTTAAAAAGTTGACGGAGTAAATCATATCAAGTCGATCATAAATCAGGCGGTTAGTAAAGCGATCAATGTACACATACTTGAAGAAATATATATGTCGGAAGTTTGCTTCTTACATATAAGAGCGGCTCCCGCGCAGAGCTGTGATTAAGGACTGGTTTAAAATATTCAACGGGGACGACTATAGATGAAGTTTTGGGGACTTCAGGCTGTGCTTATTTTTGCAAGATGAAATATGACAAAAGCTGTTTCGAACTTGGTTTCAAATCGAGGCCAAGTTTTCGGTAATGGGAGGTGCTATACAGGGGCTTTAGAACAAAGGACAACGGACGATAGCTATATTCCCACGATGGTTCCCGGGACAAAATTGAAAGACCTAACAACCGTATGTCGTTAAGAATCCGGAAGGGTTTACTTCTGTCCATTGTGAGCGTTAGTGATGGTTATCAGTTATGTCGAAGCGATCGAAAAAAGTTGTACCGAAGAATATATTGTATCTTAATTACATCTTATATTTTTTTTTCTTAGCGTAATTTTTCTTTCTGATCAAAGAGCAAAATCGTGTTGTAGAGGTTTCATGAAACATTTCATCTGAACACGAATAATCTAAGCTCAAACATCTTGCTAATAATTTAAAAAATTAAAAAAGAAAGCAAAAAAAGTACCACAAGACGCAGAAGATGAGACAGGCGCTCTAGCATATCATAAATAGAAATTTTTAAAACCTAAAAAAAACGTGAACAAAACAGAGCAAGTAGAACTAAACATTTTATACTGTAGATCAAGGTCGTGTCCACAGGGGGGTTATCCCCACCCTTATTAGAACTAAAATAGTTATTTTAAGTACACAAAAATCTGAAAAAAATCAAAAATTTAAAATAAATATTGATGACTTTTTAGGGTGTTCTTATGAAAAAAGAAAAAATATGCTTCATATTTTTAGGTACTTCATTAATATCTTAAGGAAAAACTTTTTATTACGAGTATAATCAATATAATATGTGTGATTTTTATTAATCTTTATACGGGGGGTAATTCATTTATGTAAATTATTAATATATAAATCAAAATGATGGAAATTATTAATAGTATGCGGATATTAGCGAAAAATGTACTGATATTTATAAAATAAGTATGTGAAGAAAATTTTCACCCCCCCCCCTCCCGCCTCCTTTTTAAAATTCTGGGCACGGGCCCTTCTGTAGATATACGCGAAGATGATATTTCGAATGTACTCTATCGCTAATCTAACAGCTAAAATAATACTACACCATTCTTACATAAACTGTCACCAGCGGTAAAACAAAATTTGAAATGCGTTATTTCCGTTTTTATGTAATCAATCAACTGTGTTAACTTCCGTTATAGAAAATTTAATAATCTTTCGCAACTACAATGATATTTTTATAATTACCGTGAAATTCCTGATGACTGCATTCAAGAGGAAGAGTTCTATTGACTATCGTAAAATTTTTTTAAAAAAACAAATTTATCGCCCATAGAACGAAACACTCTATTTACATGCCAAGTCTGCTACCGATCTGTACTATATTCCGCGGAATCAGTTGATATTACTAAATTTCATGCAAAAATTTCGCTTGCCTCAATACAATTGATTTTTCTCAAATTTCGTTCAATACTAATTCATCCAGAGGAGGCGTTATGTAAAAACCTTTCCTACGTTTTTCCATGTTCACACTTGATTTGTTGTGTTTTATATCTTTTCAGCTGTCGAGTTGTTCATCTGTATATCAGCTTGATCTAATCGGAACCAATTATACACCAATCATTTCTAACACAATTACAAAAACCAGTTCACAATACCCTCTTAGCGGAATCTGTTTTTTGAAAATAAATTCATCAAATTTCTCAGAAATATTATTAACTAAAGATATATTTAAATTTTGAAACTTTAGCCGCGTACTAATTATTATTCCTGCTTCAAATTGTCATAAGAAAATTCCGCAACGGTTCAAGACGAAAAAATGGATGACAAGTCACGAAAAAAACTCAAGAACGATCTCTCTTCAGAAAATTAACATTCAAAAAACTGACAGTTATAACGCGTTAGATGGGCATTAAAACAAACTATAAAAGAAATCTTCGGTGTCATTACCTACCGTACGCGACTCGTTGTAAGTTGAACCAGCCATAGCCTCGTGAACAATATTTTTGGTTCCACCTGCGCCATGTAAACGTGACTGTTATGGTTAATGAGACACACTGATAAACTTTCTTCTAATCGGCTCAAACCCCGTTCTGTACGAGTAATTACGCAATAAAAGAAGGAAAAAAGCATGAAAAGTCTACAATCGATCTAATAGTTCTCAGAAATGTAACGAGTACACGAATCCAAAAAAAAAAAAAAAAAACAACAAAAACTGACGTCTTTCGAATTTTTAGAACTTCTACACAGAATGTTATCGATTCTTCGGAGGAAATAAGAAAGTCAAAATAACTCTGCATCTTACTAGTTCACAAAGAATTAAGTTCATAAGAAGACTTTTGAAATATGTGTCTTTAGTAGACGGCCATTCGATCGACAGTGGGTTTCCCTCTACAGCTATAGTTGGTAAGGGGTGCGATCTCAAAACGAACGGTCCCCGAAAACTTTTTGACGTATTAAACTTATTTCTACAATATCACTGGCCACTTCCCAAAAAAAATGATGTGGCAAAAGCCTAAATATAAAGTTTAAATAATATCAATTTTATGCAAACTAACATCGGATGTAAAAGTAAAAATAATAACGTCTTGCACACGTGATTAATTTTGGAAAATTTTTGTTTCCTCACTTGCACAGCGATAACAATAATATTGTTGCAGGAAATTCGATCTTGTCCTTTTTGGTTTTTGAAATCCATATTGATCTGAATCGCGATTTTTGTTGATTTCCTCTTGTATTCATTTTAGTACTATACGTGCCAGTATTTTTGCGCGACAGCAAATTTATTGTCCCGTTAGTTTTCACATTTATCTGCGCCTTTTTTCTTTGGAATCATTCATCGCTCTGCTTTTTTTGAAATCTCTGTCGGTGCTCCCCTACTCTTTATTATGTGATTAAACAGATCTCTTTCAGTTCCTCCTTTAGTTCTTCGCCACCATTAGTTATTAGTTCAATTGGTATTTCGTCTACCGTCTACACATGTTGCTTTCCTTGTTTTTATACTAAATTCTGATGGTAGCACCTCTAGTACTTCCTCTTCTTCCCAATTAACTTTATCTTCTTCTATTTCTTCGTCATCTTGATATATGTTTCTTTTAAGTATTCTTTCCATTTATTTTTTAGCAAGCTGTTTCATTAGTTTCTATTTTTGCCATTATTGTTCTTTATATATAATAATACACGGTATATTCCTTTCTTTCCGAAAAAGTAATCGTATCAATTTATAAGCTTGACCGAGTCTCTACTAGTCTATCAAAAATTCAATCTCTTTGCTATTTTCATTGGTCCATTTTTCTTTCGATTTCTTGCATTTTCGATGTATTCGATTCCCTAGTTCATTATATTCTTTTACATATTCTTTTCTATTTTTGTATTTTCTCCTTTCTTCTACATCTTTTAAAATATCCTCCGCTACCTATGCTTTTCTGTTCGTAATTCTTCGTTGGCAATCTTTATTAGAGTTATCTTTTAATTGTTCTCCATCTTGTTTCTGTATGATCGTTTCCTTTGCTAGCATTGTATTTTTCTAACTCTCTTTTGTTGTTACTTTCATCGTGAAAACATTTCGTCTTCCTATTTACATTTTGTATGTTGTTCTTTTTTTTGATTTTCTTGCTTTTCTTTACTTCCACTTTACATTTCGTAAGTACTAGATTATCGTTGCTGTCGCAGTCTGTACCTCGATACGTTCTACTGTTGATTATTTGATTCTCGTATTCTTGTTTGACTATTATGTAATCTCTAGTTGATATCTTCCTGTGTCACACCAGATCTCGTCCATGTGTACCGTTCGCATTTACGGTGTTGAAACAATGTATTGGTCAGCGTTAATTTGTGTTGTTTGCAGAATTCGATTAATCTCTCGCCTTGACTTCCAGACCGTATTTCCCTACTTTCATTCCTTCTTCTTGTTCTCCGACCACCGTGTTCCAATCCTACATCGTATAATTTCTACTTTACTAATCGTTCCTATTAATTCTTCCAACTTACTATAAACTTTTTTTTCTATTTCTTCATCGTCAGCATTACTAGTCGCCATATATACACTTGAATAATTGTTGTCTTCTTCATTCCAACTTCTAGTTTCACCATTATTATTCTTTCATGTATTAGTATGCTGTTCCCACTATTCTTTTTACCCATTTTTCATTTTAAACTATTGCTGCGCCTTTAGTTGATATAATGGTAAATTCATCTGATTTGTATTGATTTGTGTCTCTTACATCCTCGTTAAGTCCCCTAGTATATCGATTCTTATTTTTCTCATTTCCACCTTGATGTTCTCCTATTCTCATTAAAGATCTTATGTTCCGCGTTCCGATGTTTAATGTTTCTGTCTTGACCATGTTTATTTTTGTTTGTTCTTTTACACCCGGAGATTCTTAGCACCCCTGTTCCATCTAAGGAACGCCGGGGATTCGGGGCCTTTGTTGGTTGTACGTTCGTGGAGGGCAGTTTTGGGGCGAGTAATGCAGTACTGCTTCCTCTTACCTTCTGCAACGCAGATACTTGACCATTTTGGAAAACCATTCCAATGCTCGAGTATTTTCCTTTACAGCCACTTCTGTAATATGCACATCGAGCCTATATATGGGGTAATCGCCGTCCTACTGCCGACAGACATGTGGTTTGATTTCCGAGTTCTTTCTCTTAGATAGAATGCCTTCACTATGGCTTCGAGCTCTATCTGCCCTTGAACCCACTTGATGTCTGGTTCCCAGGTTTAACCCGTCCGGGACTTGAGTGGTCCTTTTGATAAAATACGCTACCGCCGGCATAACTGATTGCTTCCTTGGAACACACAAGCTCTTTCACCACGACAATGTGGGGTCCTCTGAAGGATAAGATATATATATTTTTTCGTGTTTTTTTTTTTTTTGTTTTTTTACTTCCTGCAAAATTACTCATTGAACACAGAGTTAATGTGAACCAGTGTGATCGTAAGGCACGGGGTGGAGATAGAGAACCAAATAGCAGGTAGTCTAAAAAGGTATTCAAAATGTTTCTCCCCAACATACACGACCATTTGATCGACGGGCGACTAGTCGAACTGCAGCTAAACGATAATGACTTTTTGGCAGGATACTATTACCGTACTTAACGTATTGGTTGCCGCGTTATTCTTTCGGTTATATTGAGATGATCACCTTTTTTATCTAATAACATCTTTCAGCTTTCTTCCATAGTTTTAGCAGTGTTTTATCAGGTCACATGTAGTTTGCCATGATATCCTCTCGCTGCTCTGTAGAGTTAACCGAGATTAGTACGATGGAAAACTTTTCGAATTATAATAGAGTACAGTTTATTTAATAACATCCAAGTCCTACTACTTACTTTAACACAGATGAGGTCAAGGTCAGGAGCACGGTTTATGGTTCTCACCGATACGGCCAATGAGAAAAAGAAAATTAAAAAAAAGTAAAAATAAATAAGACATTATGCAGTATTATTCAATTCTTCGAATAACTTTCTTCTTTTGTGCAATATCTGTCTAGGATATACTAATTTGACAGCTATACCCTTCATAACTTCCTCTCCAACACTGTTCTTTCTCTATCGTTATTATAATAAAAGTACCTTTTGGTACAGTGTGTATCCTTCGAGAGGTCAAAAATTCAGCCTTTACATACTTTCTTCGCGATCTGTTAACACAATAGGTTTAAAACGATATTTCCGAAAATGGCAAACGATAAACCTAGACCGAAAGCTCTGAGCATAATAATTTACCATTCTGTTTCTCCAATGAAGTTTTCAGTTTTTGTCCCGAAAATGGTATCTAGTTTGTTCGAGTTTTTTTGAACAATTTATTTTTTGATCGAGCAAAAGCAGTTTGCCGAAAAATAAAAAAAAAAAGTTTCCATCGCTGCTTAAACAATGATTCTCTCACTTACCGAAGAAGAATTGATGAGTAAATTAATGATCAAACGTTCGTTCAAAAATCAAGTTGTCGTAAATCTCCAATCGGTTTTTTTCCCTGTCTTAACTTCCGCCTTTCGGCTATGTTTACATAGTTTCTTTTACATGTTTATTGGTAGCTGATTCGATAAAATTGTATAAATTTTTACATTTAACATACATCGACTGATAAACTATTGTTAACGGTAATGTATAGAATTGAAGGATATGTACATTTTCAAAACGTTATTTATAGAAATAAGTTATTATAGCGACTATTTCCTCATATATTTTATTATATAACTTTTCACACTTCGCGTATTTTTGTTTATTTTGAAAAAAAAAAAAAAATAATAATATCGAAATCAATATTTCCCATTCCAACACCACATTATAGCTCCGATTGATGAATGCGTAAAAAGAAAGTAAATCCGGGAAAAAAGTGTTTTCCAAAACCAGTAGATCCTATTTTGAAATCATGTTACTACTTAGGTGACTTCTAATAATAGCAGATAAATTTGAAAAATCTGAAAAAATTGTTTATCTCGTTTACGGGATGTTTTCTTTTACATATATATATATATGTATCGTACAAGTTCGAAATGAATACTAGAAAGCTGAATGTATAAAGGCCCGTGTCCAGAATTTTGAAAGGGAAGATTTTGAAAATTTCCTTCACATATTTATTTTATCAAAATAAGAAAATACATTTTTCACTTATATCCGCATACTATTAATAATTTCCATAATTTTGATTTATATGTATTAATAATTCACATAGATGAAAATTACCGCCCGGTATATAAAGATTAAATAAAAATCACACATATGTGTTATATTGATTGTATACTCGTAATAATAAAAAGTTTTTCCTCCTTAAGATATTAATGATCTACCTCTAAAAATATGAAGCATGAGAGTTATATTCCCAAGCTTCCGTATATGCGCAATTCCTGTTGCAAGTGCTTTTTTGAAAAGTTAGGTAAAGAAATTCCGGATATATCTTTTTTCCCCCCTTAGGTAATATATTGAATTGTTCGTTTTATTCATTGATATATAAAAGCAGGATAATTTCATATAATTTACTTAACGGTCTCGAAGAAGTATTCAAAAATATATGTTAGTATATATTTGAGTATTGTGTATCGTATAAAGAAGTGATGGCGGTTTAATGTGGAGATTAGATAATTTCTCCCGAAAATATTATATCAAATTAAATAATTGACATAAGTACACAATGTTCGCAGATTGGCGAACGAAAAAAGTTATAATTACTCTACACTGCGATATTCAAAATTCAGTCACTATGTAGAGCAATCATCTAATAATAATATTTATAATAACAGCGACAACATTAATAATAGTAGTAATTACACACTCATATATTAGACGCAAAAATAGATGGTCCTATTTTTAATATCGCCTATGTTAGCTAGGTTCTTCTGTTTTTATTTTATTTTATCCTATTATTATTTTTTTGTTATATTTATTTTTCATTAATCTTCCTTTTAAGAAATTACGCTGATAAATGTGAGAATAACAATTAATAATTAAAAATAATAGTAGGTTACGAGACAGCAATAAGAAAAAAAGTAATGACCATAATGATTTGTTACAACATTACGAGTAGGTTATTTGTAAATGAATATACATTGTATTTACGCCTTAATACATATATACGTGCACCACATAAAAACACCACTGTACCCCACTGTACACACAACTGCCGAGAGCTCAGTTTAGGAGAGTCCCTCGGGTCACGTTTAGCCACATTCGAAAAATTTCGGAATAATTTGTTTCTTACGTTACACTTTAAACGGAATAATTTGCATCAGAAAAGACTCCGTGCTATATTATTGATTAGCTTGATCACGTGATCATGAAACCGGTTGTTTCGTAATGCAGTCAGTGTTTTGTAGTTACAATTCAGCGCAGATTAAAGTTTCATGTTTTCCGATCGCGCAATGAACTGGATAAATTTATGTATTATGCAAAAATCGCACTTGCTTTAAAATTAAAAAGTCTAATATCGTGGCCATCTGATAGAATGAATAAACTAATGTCCTAAAATACTAATTTTTATGCATTTCTCTCAATACGATAAATATTTTTTTTTTTCAGTTCTCGCAAATACACGTCGATCGAGGAGACGCCTGTAAAAAAATGTTGTTTTCCCTCCTTCTGACCAACATTTTTTTGCAAGAATCATAACCTTTTTTAAGTTTTCCGCGACTAATTAGCGCGGTTTCTCAAAGTGAAGAAGAATCAGGTAGAAAGAAAGAAAAAAGAAAGCCGATTAATAATAACTTTGATGTAAATATGGGCTGGCCAGGTAAATAATATTCAGTCATTATTTCGTTTTACACCATTCTTTACACGCCCAAAACTTCTTTTTAAGTTGCAGCTGCCGTCATTAAAAAGAAAAAAAAACAATTAAAAAATAATCCTATATAATTTCACCAACTACATGGCGAACCATCTGTCAACCAGATCAGGATTCGAGTAAAAATCGACTCATATATAGAAAATGATATTTCTCAAGGTTCTCCACTATATGTATCCTCTATATAATTGATCTTGCGGAATGCATACGGCCGCTGGTTATAGCTCAACTATTGACGATTTTAAAATATCCCTTTCACCTCATCGTTCATTCAATGCTAAATCCAATCTTCAATCCACGGTAAATAGGCTATATTCATGGATTGAAAATAATGGAAAAACCGACTATGAGAAATTTCAAAAGAGTCGCCTACTAAATTCCAATTCTGACTTTTTCCTTTTCCGCTAAGCGGTTCTACCGTTCCATTCACATGCTCAGACAAATTTCTGCGTTTGAATTTTGACTCGGGATCCACACGGACTCTTCAAATTTCTGATTCCAAGCGCAAGTACTCTAGATTCCCTTTTCTATTTTTTAAAATATTTATATAGTCGCAGATATAAAATAACCCCTTAAACTACTTTTAACCGCATGCCGATTACTTGTTCTAGATAGGCTTACGGCTATCGCCAGGTATATTCTGCGGCTAGTAAACATCTTATAAAATTCTCTTAGAACGATCCATAACGCTGCTTTAAGCCTTAGGCACATCATCGAACATGATCTACGTCGAATATATATATATATATATATATATATATATATATCTATTCTAACAGGCATGCCTTTCGTATTTGATGTTTTTAATTTTTACATGTGACCATTTACGCTCGTATCTCCAATACCAATTTTATTCAACAAACTATCATTCCTTTCTTATTATTTTGCAAAATGACCTACTCTACATAATACTCCCTTTATTTGCTCGCTTAAAATAATACTTACAGGTCTACCATCTGGTGGGGGGGGGTTTTTCATTGGTTATAGTGTGTGTGTACGCACGAACATCTCTAATAATGGGGAAAACCAAGTTCTTCAGAAGATAATGGAGAAAATACAAATGCACACATTTCACAAAAAAAAAAAAAAAAAAAAAAAAACGTAAACACAAGTGGTGCCAAAGAAGATACCCGAAAACAATCTCTTCGGCAACGAAAAAACAAGATGAGGGAAAGAGATTATGATTAAAGGGCAACCGACATAAGAAGAAAGGAAAATTATGAAACCAAGAATAAGGTGAAAGAAAGAGTTGTATAGAAAAATAAGCAGAAAGGTGATTAGAGAAAAATGAAAGATAAGAAAGAGTCTGATCGAAACTTAAAATGGAACTTCTAAACTTTAACCGTAAGTTATTGTTAGTATATTTTTGTCAAAGATAGGTGTCTATTATAACAGCTGCTTCACGAGATAAATAGTCAACCCTTTCACTTTTCTCTATACTAATATAGGGCATGGAATACAAAAGGAAATCAGTTTGAGTATGATGAGTTTGGAAAAAGGTATAGATGAATACACTAATATGAAGAAGTTAGGCAAAATATAAATGGACGTGGGAAGCAACTAGCGTTATAACAATTATTTTTTAGAGTCGTTTAATAGAAAATTAAAATTTAGTGATCAGACAGATAATTGCGAGTGCATACAAGTGAATTCATTTGGGTGGATGGACATTTTTGAAAATAATGTTGAGAATACAATTATCACCTTTCCCTAATAAATCCAACTCTTATCAAAGAAAACTACTTTTTTCTAAAAATAAATACAAAATAACTGAACAAATAGAAATATCAGACTCGTAAATGAAATTATCAAACGAAAAGTGAATATAAAATTGAAATAATGTAGCTCGTTACTGCGAAAGGAAGACAAAAAATTACTGATTCGATCTGGCGTACTGTGAAACCAAGAGATGTACATAAAACGCGTATAGCATAACTGGCACCAATGTGATATCAACGATCGAACCCCTTGATTTATTTTAAAAACTGGAAAAGAGGAATTTTTGAAAATTCTCTCCTTAGAATATGCCTTTTTTCAGATTTTGAGAATAATTAAGGCGCGAGCGGATCTCCTCTTTCTAAATGACCATTGCTTTCAATGCCCCGTCAACCTTAACTCCTTTCTTTCTCAGATTCTATTATACCCGCCAATGCTTTATCTGTTGCATTACCCCCTCGCTTCACCACGTTCTATCTCCTTAAAAATTTCGCCCTATTCTCGTTAAAGAAACTTCTCAGTATTTTCAATTCTTTTTTAATTGTCATCTTGGGACAACTTTTTACAGTAATCTCCATCCCTGAAAGAGCCAATCTACATTTCGTTCTATCTCAATAGCAAACTCTTTGAAGATAGTCGTCACGTTTGGTAGCTAGAGCACATAATCTAGTTCCGCATTTAAGATGTTCAGTTTCCATTTGAAGCTGGATCCGGTAAACTGCATCAATCTCTTTTCCTTTCGCACATATATTTTTTTTTTGGGGTGAAATAAATTCACTTTTGCCTACTTTGTTGATGTTTCTTCCGTGTTTGATAATATACGCCTTCCTAGTCTATCTACTAAACTTCCTTATCTTGACATTTCTTTTCACATTACTGCTGTTCTTAATCGGAACTTTCTTCCTTTGTTCTTCCTCCATTCTTTTATCAGACGTACCGGTACGGACATCCTCGGACATCCTGTTTCACTTCTACACTTTTCAATATTTACGCTGTTCTCTCTCAACAGGTTTCTTCTCTTCCTTATTTTTGCGGATGACATTCTTGTCTACTGCAATTCACACGATCTCGATGCAGCCAATACACGTATACATAACTATCTATTTACTTGTATCTTAGCGGTTCTCTCTCTCTACTATTCACCTCACTTTTTGATAATGTATAATCTTTTGTATCGTTTTCTTCTTCGTCCTTATAATTACGTTATAGTAAACATTATAATTTATCTAGCATTCCTATTTCCGTCACTAATTTCATTTGCTATCTTGGTATTTTCTTAACGACCATCTCTTTTTCCATGAACAAATCTCTTCAATTTTATCGCTTAAAATACTTACTCGGTGAAAAATGCGGCGGTAATCTCACTTTCATAATGTTTTATAAATCTATAATTCGCTCCAAACACGATTACAGCCGGGGTTAATCATCTACTAAAACTCTTCACTCTCAACCTGACAGAATCCAGGACTGCTGCCTGTGACTCTTTGCATTTGCACACTAAAATCCTCTATTCCTACTATTCTATCCGAGTCTTACGAAAACTCTTTTTATCCGAAGATCTCTGCTTGGATATCGTTTCCTAGTTAAATGTTTCACCACCTTCTCATCCGATTTTATTTCTTCCTACCTTCATATTATAATAACCTTTAACAGTTTTGTTCTTCACAAAATCTCGATCCTCTCTCACGTAGCTGCTCAGGATTCCGAATTTAACTCCTCTTCTTATAATTTAATCATATCCAAACTTTACCAGATGCTAGATTCCTCATTTCCTTCCCGCTTAATATTCTTTACACTAGGTCCAAGAATAAGAACCGTACGGATCGCCTACTGCACTTCATCGTTATAAATCTGTTAAGCATTCTTGCTTCCGTTCTGTCTTCTCAGCTGAATCTCTATCTTACGTGCGATCTCCTTCATTTCTACAAGTGGAATTTTTAAAAATTCACCACTGTTTCTGTCTCCAGAATTATTTTTCGAACTATTTCTTTTCCTCCTTTTCATTCTTCTATCCCTACATTCGATCAAGGTTATTTCTAATTTACTATAATCCGGTTTTATTTTTTGGATTTTTACCGCTCCAGTAATTGTCAACAGCAGCGTACTGCTTAGAATTTTTTTTGGGATAGACTACATTTTAAACGTCTTTTATTTCTTTTTAGTTTCATACAAGATTACCGGTGATAGACGGAAGAAATCTTGAAAAATAATGTTCGAATAATACCCCTAGTTGAAATAGCGGCTGCTGGCTTCGTTAGTAGTTGTGGAGAGTTAAAAATAAAAACTCGTGATTTTCTAAAAGACCAATCCGACGAAGAAATGGAATTTTAGCTTAGAGACACATTTCCATAATTTTTAACTATGTCCATATCTAAAAAACAACGATATACATATATACTCGTATGTATTACGGAAAATTTATCACAAAATAAACGCCACATTTAATTTATACAATGTTTGTTAAACATGCCGGGTAAATTTTAATTTTTACCACTGCGTTAATTATTATTTAATCGGTTTTCTGTAACGCATCGTTCTTTTTTCTTATCTTCCTATAATTGCACCGTGCAGTGTATCGCAACTACGACTAGAATCATAAGAGAAAGAATAGGTTTGGAGAGAAAAAGTAAGATTAATTGTTTTCGCTGACGTTCAAGAATTTGAAGAAAGGAAGCCCAGGCTAGAATGAAAGATCGATTGAGCGTACAAGGAAGTAATAAATGAGCTATGGCGACCTGAAACCGTCTGTGCTTAACGCGAGAAAAGTTCTTCAAGTACGCGATGCAATTACTAGTTTTAGGGTTGTTACAGTTTCGGAAAAGTGAAGTAGCAAAAACGGTAGACCATTATAAATGCTTATATGGAGATATAATGACACATATTCGCCGCGGGCCTTTAAAACGTCACGATAAAAATTCACTCGAAGGATATGAACCGTTTTCAATGGCGCTAAAAGTAAAATTCCCTGCTGCGTAAGCTGATTACGTAAATATTTGACCGCAGGGATAGCCTAACAATTTTTGCACCTGTTTTCTGCCTTATTCCATATTTTTATCTCGCATATTTCAGATTCTGTCACGCCAATATTCAGAATTTGGCCTGTTTGTTTACTTCAATGGTGTATCTTCGACCGGGGTACATTTCGTAACATTTCCATAAACTGTTAACACCCATGTTGTAGGTCTGTACTTCTCCATTCCGGCATTTTTGGATTTATGTAAAATCAAATTTTTTTTTTATTTCACCGTATTGCTTCCAATCTATTTACTAAACGTCATCTATTAGCCCCGTTTGTGTTGATATTCAGGTGGCCAGGTATCTTTCGTTAATTCGAAATTGCTGTTAATAAAATCTTTCCTGGTTTATTCATCTATTTTTTTAGGTTTCGATATTAGCTTTTTTGGCACTTTTCGATATTCGCAGGTTTCTTAAATTTTTACAATTCCTGTATTTCAATCTTTCCTAAGCTCTATTTCTAATCGTCTCTCTATTTAACCCTTTCCATAATTTCTGTAGTTGTTGGGTCAAAGCCGCTGGCGTGCCCAAAAGATAATATATAAAATAATATTATTATTGTTTTATATTAAAAAAAAAAAACAAAAAAAAAACAACTGTATATTGCGTTCCATTTCCAGCCGAGTTGTTCTTGCTATTAATGAGGTCATGTGCGCTAACGTTCTGTTGCTTTATAAGTAGAAACTAGTACAGTCAGTGTTATTAGTCCACCCGATTTATTTAAGGTATTGCCCAACTTTTTAAATTGATCTAGCTTAAATTGTACAACCTTATTCCGTTATGTAGAAAATCATAACTAGTATTAATGTTTTAAATGTATATTCTCATACGTCTCTTATGTTAGTAGTTAATAAAATACTTTAAACAAATAACAAAATGTCTTTTTTTTTTTTTTTGGTAATAGAAACACAACTTTTTTTCAGGAAATATAATTTACAATAAAAATTTATTCGATACATGTTTCGGCGTCATCATAATCATGATGTACAATTTGTAATAAACGGTAAATCACGATTATGGCGCTCGAAAAAGGAAATGAAATTATGGATACCACGAATATTGGAATTATTTTGCTTCACCATCTTTCGGTCTCTTCCCAATTATCATAGTCGTCACTGCAGCCGAAATTTTAAGAGGTCAAGTTAATTTCAGAAAATTGTTGAACGTAAAATTAAAAATTCAGTCATGACATTATGATTATGATATAAAATTATTTTCTATTGTCACAAAGTTTTCTCTATTACGAAATACATGAAATATTTGTAATATCGCTAAAAAGAAAATGCCTTCAATCTTTTGTTGAAATCGGTTTTTACTTTAGTATTCTTCTTTGTGAGGCAGTGGTCTGGAATTACTCTTTATTTTTTTGATTAATTCCTCCGTATTCAACGAAATTATCGTAACGTTTGGTCTCAATAATGATGTCACTTCAAAATAATCTTTTCATTCTTTTTTTGCTCTTATTTTTCTTGACGACCCGAAATTAGCAATTAAAATTACCGAATAATTCATACGTATTCACCGTCTTTTGAAGCACTACATGAAGATTTCATTTGTGTATTATAAAAATTCCAAGTTTTTCTCGTACGAAAATTACAAAAAATATCAATATAAGCAAAACTGTTAAAAGACAAAGCGGAGTCGATTAATTTAGTGCTTGATGTAACACATGTTAAAGTATATAGAATAATAATCTAAGAAAAATGTAAAACTTTTAAGTGACTTAAAAATGCCGTTAGCGCTGAAAAGTACTGAAATAAACAGTGTTGCAACAGAATGGTTTAAACGGCTTTTTTTTTCTTTTTTCTTTTTATATATTTAAATAAGCTGTGTGGGTCTCACAGGGCAAGTATGTTTGTTGTGTGAGTGCCCGACACTCTTATTAATGTTTATTTAAAACACAAAATTACAACTACTCTCGCTTATCCTATACAGCAGAATATTAGACAACTTAAAATTATATAAATTATAACATACTATACATGCAGATACGTGTACACACACCGTAGATACTCATCTGCATACCGATACATGAGGGCAGCTAAATATCTTCAAATAAAACGAAAAGAAACCCGATCTTATTTTAAAGAGAAATAACAGAGGGGGGGGGCAAGGAAAGACGGAAAAAAATAAAATAAAAAGAGAATAATAAAAGAAAATTATAAAATAGAATTGAATGTATGTTGGGTTTTACTCTTTACACCTAAATTCAGCCATTTCCCTCCTTCTCTTTTCCACATACCAAGTTTTTTTTCCCTTTAATATATGATTAGGGATTGTACTTATTAATTTAATTAAAACTGATTCATCAGTATTATCAATTCGTAGATTTACGTCCCCGGGGGGATAGATGTAATACATATCACTTTGGGTTCTTGTTAATTTCCGCCTAGATGGTAATTTTACATTATTGACATTAAATCCTAATAATCTATAATAGAAATAGTACACATATCTTAGAGGACATTTCGTTGTTTTCCTTCCACACATAATTGATCTAAAGTCGATTTGCTCCAGTGGGGGAATATACGTTTCAAACACCTCTTCTGTATTTCGCCTATTTTATTTATTTCCGTTTTCTTAGCCTCACATAATATATTTGAATTCCACATAAAATTCTAGAAATTATTATTGAATTATAACATATATACGTAATGATATGCTAGAACTTGTTTTCGATTTTATATAAAGCTGGATTTGACTGTCTTATTTTCGAATTTAAACTTTTAATGTGTTTTTTCACCCAGTTCAAGGATTTATCGATATACATATTTATACCTAGATATTTAAGAAATTTTTTGCGTTCTCAAGCGGTGGACAACAACACAAAAGAGTATTGTTATTTATATGAAGTTCGCTAAACCAGACAAAGACTCTTCCCAAGTGAATAATATGCGACCACCCATTAGTTTACTTAGCAATTTAAGCAAAATAGCGGAAAAAGCTATGCTACACAGGCTTCGTAATTTCGCCGATAGTAATAACATACCTCTAATAGAGCAATTTGGTTTCAGACCAGGTTATTCTACTACGCATCAAGTTGCTAGGATTACTGATCATGTGACGCACAACTTTAATATAAACAAACACACTGGATTAATTCTATTTGACATTGCAAAAGCATTCGACATGGCACGACGGGCTGATTTACAAAATGTTAAAATATAATTCTCTAAGATATTTAATCAAATTAATTAGAAGTTACTAACGCAATAGAACTTTTTACGTTTCTTTACAAGATGGTAAATCAATGACTAAAACTGCCGTCACAGGAGTTCCTCAAGGTAGTGTGCTGGGGCCTTTTCTCTTTTCAGTCTACTTGTCCGATCTTCCTAAGTTGCAACTCACGAGTTTAGCTTTATATGCTGATGATACTACTATATTATACTGTAGCTCGTATAGAATGTCTACCATTTATAATCGTCTACAGCTGCACAGTTTTCGGGTTTTAAAATTTTTGGAAAAATAGAAAATTGAAATTAATCCAACTAAAACAGAAGCTATACTTTTTACTCGTAGATATCCCATCCTACTAGGGCAACTGAGTATTAAAGGAACCAGGATTAAATAGGCTAATCATGTTCGATATCTTGGGAGTAATTCTAGATAAAAGATTATCTTTTAAGGAACACTTAAAATACGCTGAAGCGAAAACAAATGGAACCATTGCAGCTTTGTACCCAATTATCAATCGGAGATCTTACTTAAACAGCGCAAACAAGCTTATTATCTATAAAAGTATTATTAGACCGATATTGGCTTATTCAGCTCCAGTTTGGTGCTCGATTTCAAACTCCGATTTTAATTAATTTAAATGACTACAAAATAGGCGTTGTCGGTGTATTTTAAACGTTCCCCGTGCTGTACTAAAATTGGTAATAGGCATAATTAGTTATAGTTGCCTTATGTTAAAGAGACTGTATAATTAATACAGCAAATAAATGTTTTCATGGCTGTTCCTACCATAACGCTTATCAGTAATATAGGCGATTATAATTCCGAGCAACTAACCCGGATATACGTTAAATATAAGCATCGTCGGATTAAACACAATTTAGTTAGTTAGTGATATCTCTAGGCTGTTAAGTAATGTTTGCAATGGTAACAATTGGTTGTAATTTTTGATTATTTTGGTTTTTTTGTTATACTTTTTTTGCCCTTTGTATTTTTTTGTATAGTGTTTATATTTTTGTTAACAATACGTAAATATTCTATTTTATCACTCTAATGTAATGCGGTTAAGTCTCTTTCGAGCTGGTACGCATTTTGTTTATAAATACTGTATTACTGTACTTAGCCAAATATACGTTCTGTTCTGTTCTGTTCGTGTATGCAATCATTATTATGGAGAGTAATTCGCGGATCGTGTATCATATGTTTAGAATTATTCCGAATGTGTAATACTTTAGATTTGCTTATATTTATACATAACCTCCTGTCATGATGTGCTGATTTACTAAAATTACCTATATTCTCTTGTAATAATCTTTCCATCATTTCTAAATTTTTATTGTCCATTAATAAGGCAATATCATCGGCAAACACACACACCTTTGCATTTTTAATGTGCTTATATAACGAGTTAGTGTAAATTAACGGTGTCCTGACCTACTCCGTACTGACTAGTTTTTTCATTACCTTTATTACTATACAGTCTCGTTTCGTAAGAGCGTGTACTGCAAAACTTTGTCTTTGAAACCGTTAAAGGAATAATTCAAGCCTGAGCAGGTAGCAATTTCTCCCAGATGATTTGTACAAAATGTCTCAGTTGTCGTTCGATCTTGGTAATAGAAGAACATATTTCACAATGTATGCATCACCTTACGAAGTTGTGTTTCTGTGTTTACAGCCGAAAGGACCGAAAATGTTTGCTCGTAGCTGCCACTAAGTACATGAAAAAGTCGAAGACATTTGTAAGTAAGCGGATGAAACGTTATTCCGACATAAAAAAACATCAATGATCTACCAGATCGTGGCTCTCTACGGGAAACAATGAAAAAGGAGGATAAATTGATTTAACAGATGTTTGAGAAGAATCCCCTTGTCTATCACTACGTGGAGGACAAGCGATTTTGTGTAAAAAGAATCTAAATGTGTCATGTGCCACTATAAGAAGTCGTTTACTGGCTCATGAAGTGAAATTTCGAAGCACAGTGAAGAAACCGCTACTGTCCAAAAACCACGTCAAAAAAAGACTCAATCGAGCGAAAGAAAATTTAGAACGCAATTGGGACAACGTAATTTTTTCGGATGAAGCATCTTTTTGGGAACGTTCTTTTATCACTCATACCTGGTATACCCTACCGCGGTGGTAATAGACTCATCTAGCGGCCCGTAAACACCCGGTAAAGGTGCATGTCTGGAGCTATCTCTGCAGGCAGGGATTTGTCAATTTGCACATCTTCACAGAAAATTTGGCCGCTGCCAAAATGGCGAAGAAATATAAAAAAATGCCTTTATTACCATCTGCCGAAAGGTGGTTTACGCGAAAAAGTAAAAATTGGCTACTGCAAGAAGATAATGACCGAACATGGAAACAAGAAAATGATGTTAACGTACTGGATTGAAGGCGCCGCCGCAGTGTTATCAGATGCAAATCCAATAGAAAGTGTGTGGCCGCTCATGAATAATAGAAACATCACGATCTATATCATGTAGCAAGTGTGTATTTTTTTATCCCCAATAATTTTTGAGTTTCGCCATACACGTTCTTATGAGACAGACCGTACTTTTTACGGAACCGTATGGAAAAAAGGATAACAGAAAGTGAAGCGACCACCGAAGAGACAAACGACATAGATGTTTAACTCGGTAAAATAGGTGTCAACACTAATGACGCAAAAGTAGGTAGACGAGAAATCTAACAGATAAATAATGAAAAAGGAAAGTCAAATAGATTCGACTGCTACGTCGAATGACTTGTGTACTTTCTTCAGAAAAAATTAAGAGCATTTGTGAGCCGAGCCGTGATAAACGGTTAGTTAGTTTGAAGTAAAAATGCCATAAGATGGAAAAGGTGAAAACAATTTGGCTCTAGCTACGGTGAATGAACTACTAGAACCAGATGTGTACATTACTTTGAGTAGCAAAGTCCGAGAAATTATTATAATGGAGGTGGCAAGTCAAACACAATCGGCAATTAGACAAAATATTTTTTAAGATATAAGAGATTCGAAAGCAAAAAGATACATATACATATATATATATATATAGATATATATGAATGAAGCTATGCGTAAGAGGGACACGAAGTGAGATTTCAAAAATATAAATACAAATTGCCTGTATATAAAACTGTAATGGCCCTTATCCTTTTGTTTTTTTTTTTTTACCTTCTTGTACTGGAGTTAATTATGCGGTTATGATTAAAAAGCTAAAAAAAACACCAACGAGAGATTGTCAAATTAAATCAAAAAATATTGGAAGAGATCGAGAACAGACAACTGAAAATCGAAACGGTAAAAGTTGAATAGGTTTCAAAGCGTACATCACCTGTTCAGAAATGAGTCTGTCTGAAGCCAATTATGAAATCGAAGCGGACTGTGTCGTTAGTGCGATTTCTTTTAAGGGGAAGGACATTAATGCAGATCGATCTAATTTGATGTTTAGTTTCAATTAGCCCCCGCCGAGGTTCTGACTTATCTTTTGCAAGCTATGCAACGTATTCATCTAGGCTAAAATTTAGCTATATGTGTTACTTTTCGCAATCATTCACTTAAATACTCAAATAAAATCATGCGACGCCAATTTTTTTTTTATTTCTTTCTAGGTGGGCCCCCATTGGCCGATATTATCTTTTACCTAGTGCTAGACGATGATCTATTTATACACGATAGTCATCGAATAAAAATTGATTATTCAATAACGCAGAATAAAACACACAGTTTTTGTAAACTTTGTCGTTTAATTTCTCTATTGGTTTAATTATTGTCAAATATTCAACCCCCTTTATAACCTGTTTTTTTTCTTAATTCACCGTTAAAATTTAATCATTATGAATATTATTATTATATCTTTTCTTTTTCTATTTATATAGAACTTAATGTGTTCAAAAACTGCAGATAATAAAAATATGACCAGTTAAGTTAAATTTTCTCTGAACAATGTATGCGTTATTTTTTTAAAATAGGCTTAATTTAATCTTTAGTCGTTTTGTATACATGGGTAATGTCAATACAATTCTGGTAAATAAAATGTTGAATACTTCAAATGACTGACAATACAAAGGTATAGTTCTAACATGCCTTTTGTTTGGTATATGAAGGAACAAATACGTTAAAATATGAAAATAATAATTTTTTTTTATTTATTAGTATGTTTGTAATTATCGTAAAAAAAAAAAAAAAAGAAAAAAAAAAAAAGGGGCTCAAATTTTAATAACAGTATGTGCAAAATATGTAAAACAGAAGGGGGACTCTATAAATTCTATTACGGCAAAAAAAAAAAAAAAGGGTAAACATATTGAGCATAGAACATTGTAATATTAGTATGTTGAAAATGCATCGTTTAGACAAATGAATATTACCTAGGCGAGAGCCTTTGTGAAGTAGGCTTCTTGGAAAAATTTTAACGATGAATTAACAATTTTAACGGGTTTTTGTTTGAGATGTTCTACGTGACAATTGGCGTAATCTTATTAATTATTGATATATATATATATATATATATATATATATATATATATATATATATATTTAATTTAGCCGGGGCTATTATTTTCACAAAGAAGAAAAGAAAAATAGTTTTTCAACTTCTATGAAACACAAAAAAAAAGGGGAAATATTTCAATCGGATATAATTTTTTTTTTTTTTTTTTTTTTTTTTGTTTGGGGACAGATGATTAGGAAAAGCATGATTGACTACTGCAAGAAACTACTATAAGTAATAATAAGATCGAGAGCGGATCTTATTAATTCCTGTTAACGAATTTGTATCAGAAATTATTGTTTTTTTTTTGTTTTTTTTTTTAGTTTCATTAGTATCCGGCGAAATTTTATAAAAATCATTTCCCATATGCTTTCTATTTTTAATCCTTTTCTCAAAACCGACGATGAACAAACGTAAAAATGAACTTATTTTTCAGCGCGCGCATATACACGACATCTATATTACAAAAAAAAAAGAAAAAGAAAAAAAGAAAAAAAGAAAAAGAAAAAGAAAAAAACAATATTAACATTACGCATCCGGTGTGAATTTATTCTAATATTTATTATTTAATGTACTGATAATAAGCGCATGTAGTACTAACGCGCAATGTTGTTATTTTAGGTTCGTGGAAATGAACGAATGGGCAGCAACTGCGGGCAAACTTTAACATATTTAACGATTATTTCCTTTGTGATATTTTCGATTCACGAGATAAGAAGTAAGTAATGATTGAAAAAAACATTCTACTTTACACTAAACTTTTTGCAGATGTGCTTGCTGTGGCTTTCCTGCTTGAAGAAAACCGCCGCCGTATTCAAGACAATCGGTAAAAGCCGTTTCGTTTTAAACATTCTTGTTCGATACGTAGTAATTTAATCACGTATTGTTATCTATTTTTGCCCGACCCATTGTAATTCTAAACGGTGTTTATATGTGTTCAACTCTCGTTTCTCGACCCCCCCCCTCCCATCCAAATCACACCTTCATCCATTTGCTTTTTTTTGCTACTGCGCTACTTAATACTGAAAAAAGAATGCCAATGGCACACTATCTTTGTTATCAATAATTCTAGTGAATCCTTATCGTCCTCATCCGATTTACCGCTCTATATCTTTAAGATAAAATAACCATTGAGGAGGGACGTTTACAGTCTCATTCGTCCGGGGAAAACTCTTCTTGGCTACATATAGACCAAGTAAATACGTTTCTTACATCTCAAAACAAGCCGGTTTTTTTTTTTTTGTCATTCAGCCAGGTGGAAAAGCCGATACAATTCTACCCCTATATTTCGTGCCGTTAATCAACGTCGTCCAATAATCCTAACTAGCCAAACAATTTTATTAGCACATAGCGAACACTGTTCGATCGTCTTCAATATTGACTCTGTGAATCGAATACAATAACTTCAAAAGCAGTATCACATTGGAATTTCAGGAAGGCTAATTGGAAGCTTTCACAATAACCCTAGAGGGTCTCTTATTCGTTTCATTAAACCGTTGCCAATGAGTTATGAACATATTAGCGGAAGTAACAGCTGAAGCAACAAAGAAGCATTATTTTTTAAAAAATAATTAGTGGGTCCCTCACAAGGCAAATGCCCGTCTGTGGGTTCCCAACATAATTATATCGTTTATTCACAAATATAATAATACATCTTAATGCTAACACATTCTATTGATCTTATATGATATATCTATTACTTAATTATACACTTAAGCTTTTATTTTCACTGAATTACATCTCATTTTTAAAACAAATACATTCTCATGCCCGACACACATTCTAAAGCAATATTTACTCGTAAGCCAAAAGTTATGCAGCTAAAGAAAGGAGCTACCGTGCATTTTTTTTCCTTTTTTTTTTTATTTTTTTTTTATTTTTTTTTTATTTTTTTATGTACCTAATTTAATTTTTGATGTACCTTATTTATAATTATTCTCTTTGTTTCTTTCCTTCGTTTATTCTTTTCTCAATCTTTGCATCACGCTATCAACCAAATTTTAATTTTGTCTTTCCATATTTTCAAATTGTCTTCGTCTTTATTAATTTCCTTTAGTATGTTACCCAAAATTTGACTCCAAATTTCCTCTTCAACATTGTCAATTTTATTGTTAACCCCTTTAGGTCTTATAATAGAGATAATTTGTCATAGTTTCTAGTCCCATATTTTCCCTTGTCGGTGTAATATTCTTTTTTCTGTTTTATATCTTAATAGTTTACTGTAATAAAAAAAACTATTTTTGTGGAGACATGCCTTTATTATTATCCCACCACCAAGTAGTATTCATTACGAGATTTGTACTTCTCCAGATCGGTAAAATTATTTTTAAACATCCTTGTTGTAGCTTACTAATTTTCCTTAATTCCGCTTTTTTTTTTTTTTTGCTCCCTCCCTCCCCAAATTTCAATTCCGTATCTGATTCTAGACATTATTAATAAAGTGAAAATATAATCTCATCGTTTTGTAATTCATAACCTGTTTTAATTTTTGTATAAAGCCGGTATAGTCTGCCTGATTTTTTCCTCGCAATATTATCAATGTGATCTCTTCATGTTAACGCCTTATCAAATGTAATTCCAAGATACTTAAAATTATCAACCGTTTCTAATGGGATTCACAACAACAAACTTCCGCTCTATGAGAAGACAATCTACGTTATATGCAAAACAATTTTGGGAATGAACTTTCTAAACCTACTCGGTGTTCTTACATACATAAATTTTGATTTTTTGGCATTTATTAATAATTTTTTATCGTGTACCCATCTGCAGACCATATTCAAGTCCTCCTGAAGCAGCCTTTCTGCTATTTCTACGTCTTGCTGTTCAATTACCAGAGAGCAATGTCATCAGCGTATATGCGTAAAGTTTGGCGTTCCTAATACAATTGTGAATGGAATTGATGTAAATTAAAAACAGTAACACGGTGCTAATATATAGTTCCTTGTCCTACTCCATATTTCGTTTTCCCTATATCGCTATATTCATTCCCAACTTTCACTAAGCATTCCCTTTCATGTAAATAACCTCTAAAAACCAATTGAGAAATTTCCCAGAAATTATTCCATGAAAGTTTTAAAAATTGTATACCCCA
The DNA here is from genome assembly GCA_039619475.1 of Icerya purchasi. Classification (NCBI taxonomy): domain Eukaryota; kingdom Metazoa; phylum Arthropoda; class Insecta; order Hemiptera; family Monophlebidae; genus Icerya; species Icerya purchasi. The sequence goes on from CM077115.1 coordinate 547,634,727, forward strand.
GAGACTGGAGTGTTAAATGTGAGCAACTTTAGACAAATGCTACAGAACTACAGTTCCCTGACGGAATTTAACAAAAGTGGGCGGACTCGTTGCAAATACGGATTTCATCTACGATAGCAGAAAAGCGCGGCGGCGCCTGTAACACAAAAGTCGAAATACGTTCAGATTCCATTGCAAATCGTACGATCAACGTTACACATAGGCTCCTAATGACAAACATTTCAGCGCACAGATCGAGGAAAAAATTGACAGACATAAAGAAAACCGTTCAAAAACGCTCTGAAATGGCAAAACCATTCACTATCGGTGAACTAACCGTTGGGATTAAAACTGTGATATCGAGGAAAGCTATCATCGGCACAGGAGGCGCGTACCCAGGATTCGTGGAACATTCTGAACTGGAAGTTAAATCTGGCTATTAACTTATTTCAACCAAATCTTTAGAAACCTCCTTGATTATCGCAATATTAAAGGCGGGGAAAGATAAATCAGACAGCTGCAGAGACTGATCATTTCGCACGTGCTGCTACAAATCATTTGAAACGGCACTATCAGATCGACTAGCTCCCCCGTTATTGATGAATACATACCGGCAGCACATCATCACGCCTCCTTTAACAGCATAAATAAAAAAATGGGTTTCAGAAAATAGGTACAGTTTTCATAGGGTTAAAAAAATCCTAGTGAAAAAAAAAGTTATACTGCCTTTCCGAACTACGTTGTTGAAGTCTATCTTGGGGGGGACTTCTAAAATTAAAATTAACCTCAGCAATTTCTCTCCTTCGACTTAAATGATCCCCAGGTTCTATTATTCTTTATATACGCTCCTTGATTTTCAATTTATTAGCCTCCCGTTCTATCCATATTGACCTGCTTTGGATTCCTGGCCACTGCGGTATAGCTGGTAACGATCTTGCTGACTCGTTAGCTTGCTCGGCCGCAGTAAATGGTCGTTTCATAGGCAGATTTCCTTCCCAAAGTCTTTACTCTCTCTCTTTTCGTTCTCACCGTGACTTTTGGACTGATCTCTATCCGTCCTGTTTCTCCAACCCTGACTCCTTTTACCTTGCTTTACAGCCTTCTCCATCCGTTTCTCCCTGGTTTAATAATTTTCCCAGTATCAGCCGTTCTGTCATTTCTTCCATAGTTCGCCTTCGTTTTAATCACCGTCTGCTCCCGGCTTCTCGTTTCCGCTTTGCTCTGGTTCAATCTCCTTTGTGTCCCTTTCATCCTCCAACCTTCAATGGCACGTGTGATGCAAACCACGTACTATTTGAATGTTCCTTTATTTCTACTGAACGTGCGATCCTTTATTCCAATTTGCTTAGCCTTGGCCTCCCTACACCTTACAGTGCCCTCTATATTCTCACTTTTCCATCTCCTTCTGTTGTTCCCTTGTTATCCGCCTTCATTTCCTCTGTCTCTAATCGTTTCTTGATATAACTTGTCGTTCCATATGTCATTTTATTCTTTTAATCTTTTGTGCTGGGTAAATGTCCTGTGCTGGCGTGCCCATTTAAAAAAAATAAAATAAAAAACCCCAGGTTCAAGCCATATAATGAATTGGAGGGGGCAGCTTTATGTTGAAAGTGCTAATCTTTCATTCCTGTTCAGCAACTCAGTTAAATTCAACCACATCCCTACAAAAATGATCGCAGTGGTGTTGTCCGCTTACTTGAAATATCTACTTCTCTGATAGCTTTGCTTAACCGTTATGAGCCACCAAGTTATATTATTATTATCATTATTATTATTATTATTATTATTATTATTATTATTATTATTATTATTATTAGTCTAAACATGTTGCAATCAGTGCTGCACCAATCTGCCTTTAAAATTATTCGGTGATTTTAACTCGCGCCTGCGCAAAACAAAATACTGGAAAACCGACACACCGCTCAGTTATTAGTAAATTTGTCTTACAATTAGATAACTATATTGATCCTTCGTTTAAGTTACACTCGTATTAGTTTATCCTCCGTAATACTTTCTCAACGATCGACCTCGCGCAGACTTCCATCTACTCTAACCTGAACTCTTCTATGTTATAGGATTTATCGATCGTTTTCTCGTAGCGTTCAGTAAAAGTTTTCTCTACCCAAACTATTCCCCGTCTAAATTTCAATCACCTCATTCCATTTCCATCACACTACTACGACGTTATTTTGTCTACTGTTTGAGTAACCAATTTTACAAGTTAAATGACATAAACATTAACCTATCCTTAAGTATTTATCCAACTTAAAGTATAATGCACCTCCAAAAATTCTTCTTCTTATATAAAAAATTTGAGCCTTTTCTTTAATCAACTACAGATTCCAAGCATACTTATCATCCAGCTCTTCCTTACTCATATTTCTTAATTCAGCGTATTTCGCATGATACTTGGCGCCCACAGATCCTCTCTGTCAGTTAGTTTATGTGTCTTGTTCGGTACCACTCCATTAAAGTAGTATACTCCAGAGAATTTTACTAATAATGTGAGTCCTTCAACCTTTATCCTTTTTTTTTTTTTCTTTCGTAATCGTTATTTCCCCCTATTCATATAAATGACACTCCCACAATACCCGAGAATTCACCAATGATCGATTGACAAGAATTCTAGCTTTTCACAATATAAACATACTTTAATGTTAAATTTCTGTTAATTATCAAATAAACCCATATGAAAAATATAAACACTTTTATGAAATATCAATAATATAATTTATTGCACGCCGTTTTGAAGCTAACACAGCTTCATGATCACATATTATTAACGTTAATTTAAAATGAAGATAATGTAAAAAAGTATACACACATATCGATTTTGGAAAGACCGATTCTAAATAAGATTGGTTATTATTATATTTAAAAAAGTATATAAAAAATTGTAAAAGTAATGTGATTGGTAATTAAAAAGTGAATTTTAAATAGATGAAGTGATTTTGTTAAACACGATATAAAAAACCTTTATTTAACAGAAATTATTTTTAAATTAAAAGTATTAAAACGTGCCGACATGTTTCGGAGTAGTCACTTTATTCATGGCGCTTAATAATTAAAGTTAAAAATTGAAACAATAATAACATGTCTTCTTATAATCTAATGTAATATATATCGATATGTCATGAATTATAAAGATGAACTGATGGTGTAAAAACTTCGCTAGTAATATAAAAAAACATAATTTAAGTATACATATTAAATTAAATAGAAATATCTTTAAATTTCGTATTGTACGATAGTAATTTATATTAAATATTGAATAACGAATTATTCTGTGTCGTTAAGTGTATGATTAAAACAAATATGCTCGTATTTTTCGGATATAATGGTTTTCAGCGAAATTTAAAATATTTTCTAATTAGTAATGTGTATTTCGGAATAAATAAATCTTTTGTAATATCGTACGTATATATGTTCGGCTATTGATGATTTTTGTTACATATTTCTATTTTATTGTTTAAACATCATGTTCTCTTTGTATATTTGGCTTTGAAATTTCTACGTGTTACCTATACGAAATTATATTTAATTTCGTAACAATACACCCTTCTACGAAATTCTACGGACCATTAATGCGGAAGGTTATCAGCCCCCCCACATTGGATAATCAGTTGCTTTCAGCAGTCCACACACATTCCTGACATTGTAACTATCGAAGAAATGGGATTTTTTTGTTTTCCAATCTAAATCCCAATCTTATATTGTTTTTTCCTATTTCATTTGAAATTTTTCATAAAAGTTTCTCATTTAATCGGTCCATTATATGATAGTTTTATTAACATCTTACCTTCATACTAGTCAGTTTTCATGACTATCGCCACAACATTTCCTTCGTCTGCTTTTAAAACCATAAAATGTCATTCCTAAATGAGTACAAGGATTCTCTTAACATGAAAAATTTGAATTCGGAAGTACCGTGCACTTCTGCTAACACTCTGAGTAGTCTGGTTATTTTCCCCTTTTTCAGTGCTTATCCTCCACGTGTACTGAGAACTTCAACGCTAGAGCACTTTGCTACTCAGCCGGGGAGTATGTTTGTTCAGTGTGACGTAATTCATCACACGCTAAGAAGGTTGCCGTGATGCTCAATGAGACTTACAGAATAATCACAGGGTGTTCAAGACAAATACCAATACCAAAACTGTAATGCGGACTTGCACCTACAAATCATATGAGACGAAAGGTAGCAGCAATGATAGAAAAATCTAAACAAGAAACAGATTGTAGACAAACACGAGACGCCGATATACCGACTAAAGTTAAGAAAAAGCTTCTTAAAGACAATAAGCTCGCTCTCAGAAACGCCTACGTCTGAAATAATACGGATGTGGAAGAGAGAAACAGAAAAAGAGCGTTTCAAAATATGGAAAGAACCGGCCGAAAATCTGCCTGCGGGAAGTGAATTACACTGAAAAATCTTAAATAGAATGCGGGCAAGAACCAGGAAGGACACAAAAAGCAACAAATAGGGTATATATGTCGGAGAGAGTAATAAGTGTGACTGCGGAATCGAACAAAACTCGGATCACCTGTTTACATGTCCCTTATAGACAGTCAATCCAGTGCAAATTTGAGGATATGATGTCCAAAACTGTACCCGACAATGCGATCCAGCTGGCTGCCTACTGGGCGAAGGTGGAACTATGACGTTGACCGATACGATAAGATGAAATGCTGGATCCTATGCTGCTTCTAATTTGCTGGACAGGAATTTTTTGAAACGCGATTGCAAAATTCGGGTCTTCGTTTAATAATAATCTAACCAATTCAATGTGTTAGACGACAATTCTGTCAAATTATAAAACGAAGACCTGAAGTTTGCACAAGACGGTCGCAATCGAAGTTTTCGTTTATTTTAAACAGAGAGTTGAAGCTTGCATATAATTTTGTATAATTAATTAAAAATATTAACTATTAATTATTAAAATTACATTCCAGATTTTTGTTTACGTTACATCACAGTTGTGAATTGTTTATATAAAAAGGCAGTTTATCTCAGTTACACATAGGGCCGATATTTATAGAGTACCGTATTCCTCTGGACCGCATTACATTGTGGACAAACGAACTGAACCCATCCAAAGTGTATTTTTTTTTTTTTTTTTTTTTTTTTTTTGTTATGTGTGTTACTTCAGAACTTTCTTCTAGGTGAACCGATTTCGATGATTCTTCTTTTATTTGAAAGGTGGTGTTTCTCATGTGGTCCCATTTTAATCAAGGTCCGACCGGTAGTTTTTGAGTTATCCTTTATAAAGCGGGGGAGATTGAAGCTTTTTGGATGCTTTTCACTCATGATTAGTTTCAACATCAAGTTAGATTTATTGACTTAAAATATTATAAATTTAACCAAAAAAAATGACCATGGAAATGTAGCTTTCGCGATGTTTTCACACAGCGTGGAAATATCTGTTCTTATTAAAATGTTTCTAATTTAATTGAATAAAAATGCACTAAAAATTGTGAAATAAAACGTTTTTTTACAAAAAAAAATAAATACCGATACTTGAAGGTTTATTATGAAAAATTTTAAAATGCACTAAAAGGTAAAAAATAATTACTCCCGATAAAAAATATATATCAGAGTGATGATATAACACCCCTTAAGGGTGATATCGTAATTCTTATACAACATTAAAAACTTAATTAGAGTTCGAATTAAATTCATGTTACTATATCTAGGAACAATTTTATGAACATTTAATGCAATTTTTAATTATTATTTTAATATGTAATATGAATCCCCCTACTCTAATTAAGGTTTTAATGTTATATAAGAATTACAATATCACCACTTAAGGTGTTATATCATCACTCTGATATATATTTTTTATCGGGAGTAATTATTTTTTAATTTTTAGTGCATTTTTAAATTTTTATAATAAATCTTCAAGTATCGGTATTTATTTTTCGTAAAAAAGCATTTTATCTTTATTTATTTCGTTTTAGAATTTCGGTTATTTATTATCTGCTACCTATATTTAAGACCGTATTTTGGTAGTTTAGTTAGTGTAATCGTTCCAAAGCGACCAGTTTAAATGCACATTTTATGCACAATTCGGTCCGAAAATTATTTACTTATCAGTTTGTCCATGGAGAAAATTGTGAAGAAATTTTTGAAAAAATCGATAAACAATACCTTTTTTTTTTTTAGCAGCCAATTTGATTAGAATATGTCACAAATTTTGCAACTTTTAGTTACTGTACTTATTGTTGCGAACTCACCTTTTTCTTCACTCTCGTACGTACGTAAGGGAGACGACCATCAGAAGAATAAGGAAGACGACGGAAAAAGTAAATAAATAAATAACAAAAAAGCAACTACAAATGTGCCGCGGATAACTATCGGTTTCTTAATAAAACATCGGTGGGCATTAGGCTTTATTAATTTTAAATGGAAATATATACGAAAACGAAGAGATAAATTGTAATACCTTATTTAGAACGCGATCACTAACTTGCTTTAATTCGGACGGCCGACTTACGCTCTCGAACACTAAATCGTTTACCAGATATATAGATAACAATGTATTCTTATCGCACCCGATCTACCTGAGCCGACCTTTATCTATTATATCACCGCTCGATACAATACGACACAGTTCGATATTTCGGCACGTGTCGCAGTCCGCGCGCACACGCCTAAGCTACCGGACCGTGCACAAGAACGCTAAAGACAGAAAACCAGGGTAGGAAAAAAACCAAAAAAAAAACAAACACTTATTTGATTATTTGTCGACAAAAGATCGCGCCACCAACCCTGATTGATTCATTAAATATTTCTGTTTTTTCGATTTTTGAAAGACTTTGAACGGGTCTAACCGATAAAATTTTCACATTTTCTACTTAATTCAAATAGATTTTCGACCTTTCATTTAATTTTTTAGATTTATTATTTACGTTAAATCTTGCCTCTATAAAATACAAAGGTATGCAGATTTTTTTTTTTTTTTTTTTTTTTTTTTTTTTTTTTTATTAAAACTGGCCAAATAATTTTCGTAGCTAATAATTGAAAATAATATAAACTTAACAAAAAAAAAACTAAACAACTAAAACTCAAGTTTGCAGGTGACAGAAAAATACCGCCGTTAACAACAAGATTACCGGTCTCATTCAAACAGCGTGCACCGACTCCACGTAATATATGTAAATAAGTTTTACAAACAAGTCTATTTTCGTCGACATTTGTAAACTTATTAAAGTAGCCTCCTCGAGTAGTATCCTTTTTACAATGAAGTACCTATAATTGACTACGTAAGTGAAAAATTAAAAAAACTATACAGGAATCTATTATTTAAATTTTACACTTCATCACTGTGGACGGCTACAAAAATAAAATAAAATTCCGATAAAATTACGTGATGACGGATACTCCGACTAGACAGAAACATCAGCGGAATATCTTAAAATTAACTTAATTTGTCACGATTTAATTTTGGGTGAAAAAGATCGGATTAAAAAAATTAATCGGTGAAATCATTAAAACCAGCTAATAAAAGAAAAGAAAAAAAAAAATGCTTATCTACTAATATGTTTAACGCGATGCTAAGAAATCGGAAACTTTCCAATACGCTGAAGGATATTATAATAATACCCGTGATTCTAATGTGTTACACCGACAAATTCGAAAACATAACGATCTTTTCCATGACCAATCAGCCTTATTTAGTTCATGGTTTGAAATTATGAAAATACTGATTTTAAATAGAGAACACAGTTTACACGCTAGGCAGAGAGATAAGATAATTCGTACGGTCAGTTCAAGTCTTAATTTTCAACGGTTCATATCAATGTCATGTTCTGTACTCGATAAAGAAATATACTTTAGTATTTTTAGATATTTCCGAAAGTTTTGATAAGGTTTAGCACGACTGACTTCTGTATAAAAATAAAACAGATATTTCTGTCTGATCTGTATACTTGTTGTTTCATCGAATTGAAGAAAAAAAAGAAAAAAAAAAGAAAAAAAAAGAAAAAAGTAAAAGGAATTTTTTTAATCAAAGTCAATCAGACTGGTTTTCTAAAGAAATAAAAAACCTAACCTTTCACGAGATATTTTTTGCCAAGTTCCATCTTGTGTATTGCAAATGATGCGGTTATTCTCCTTTATCCAACTCAAATCCGGTATACATGTTGGTGTAGAAGTTAAAAATCGTGTGGATAAATTGTGGATTTCGTATGCCGAAAAATATGAATTGTCGGTTGATAAATTGCAATAGTCGAATCAGTGAAATACCTTAAGTATATGTCTGGCGTTAACGGGGCGCACAAAAAATTATAGAGCTTATTCAAAATTGCTGTTAAAAAAAAACAGTCGTCTCATCGAATAAAAAGGCAAAATTATGCTTCACCGAAGTAATTACGCAAATTCGAAAATACCGTATCGAATTATATGGATGCGTGAGTAGGTCCGAACAACGGTTAATTCTCAGATACTATAGTCGAAAATTCTATGGAGTAGCTCTGTTAAACATTGCGCAATGTGATATATGATAATTACATACATTGAGAAGGTTCGTAGGAAGTAGTTAAATAGTTCCTTGAACGATGATTCAAATTTCATCGAAACCCGAGTAAATTAACGGCGGGATATATACAAGATTAACTTCAGGCAATTCTGTTAAAAGATGAAAAAGAAAGATTCTCCTCTTCCGAATGAAGATGGAATAGTAGCGTATATCGTTGAGAAAGCTCTCTTCGTCTGACTTAAGGTGTAAGGTCTCATGATGATGCCAATATGTTGGCGGAGATAAATAATAAGTCCATTAATAATTTAATGGTTAAATTGCGAGGACATTGCCCTCATTTGGGAAAGGGGGGAATATTGTTCGGGTAAATATAGGTAATGTTAAATTTGTGTAATGTATACTGTTCAGGCAATGTCAATATAAAGGTCTAATTGTTGATCGACGAGACATTAAGGGGGTAAAAAAAAAAAAAGAAAAGTTATTATTGTAAACAAAATTAGCGCGAAAAATTATATAATTCTTAGGTGATAGTTTTTTTCGATTACATAACTAAAAAAATACATTCACGCTAGTTTTTTTCGATTACATAACTAAAAAAATACCTCAGCGCTAATTTTGTCGATTACATCTTTGAAAAAATACAAATTCCTCTGTTCACTTATAATATCTTCAAAAAAAAATTGACGCACATCATTCTCCACGTAGTCCAAACAATCTTCCAAATCATTCAGTTTCTTTTTGTTGATTTCGGAAAAAACCTTCCGTCGCCTGCTATTCCATTTCTTCCGTTAAATTCTATATAGTTACGCCTTTCTTCAAAATTTTACATGTTTTAAATTCTTCACATTCTTTATAAGAATTTTTTGTCAAAACTGTAGAAAGATCGGATTTCTGGACTCTCAACCACAGTATACTTTTGCGAATTACAGCTTCGTTCTATTGAAGAAGGAATGTGCTTTCTCAGAAAATTTCAAGAATGGCTTATCGTTCATCATTATTACTTGAAATAATCGTTGTTTACGAGAGAGCTGATTGTATGACACTTGCAATATCTTCAACGGTCTGTAACTACTCAATTTTTGCATTTTTTTCAATGTGGGCGAAGTCTCTGTCGCATTGCGAAAAACTATGACCGGAGATCAAAAAATTTTGTGATCAATCAAATCGAAGAATCCTAAATTGATCAAGTAAACATACAAATACAGCAGCATCTGATTTTTTAACTGACCAGCACAGTTTATAAACGATTAGGTGATGTTTCGATGTATTCAATTTTCCAGAATTAATCGCCGCAAACAAGCAACTCGCTATTTCATTAGCTCCCCTACCGGCAATACTTTCATGCCAAAGGCACATGACACCCGCATTATTATCTGCGATATGAATTCCGAAGTTGTAGCACGATAACTGACGATAATACGTCAACTTGGGAAGAGAAAAAACTTTTTGCAAATCCATTGTAATAGTGCACGCTTTATTATTCGGTGTAATGTGCTGCTGATAAAATCTTTCTGAATTGCGTCAAGCGACTTCTCAACTTCGATGTGATGTTCGTTCAATTCTCTTTCGGCGGCTTTCCCAGCTTCATTACGTTGCTGCTTCAGTATTTTTAATCGATCACACATCTTGCAGGTGTCTCTCTACTCGTAGAGGTCGAAATTTTAGATTGGGGAAATCAGCTCGGAATACACTCCAATAATATTGATATCTTCGTTCGGGTACATGTCACAAAACGCTGTATACATTTTTCGTACAGAGAGATCGCGGTGCTTAAATACTCGAATTGCGATGTAGTTTCTCTTAGAGAATAATGACTAACATCTCTGGCAAACGAATTAATGTAATCTTTGACAAGTTTTCGTTCTCTGTCGGTGTATTTTTGCTTTCGAATGCCGCCATGATTTTTGTCTATACACAGTTTCGCCTTTCTTCTTGAGAGCAACAAGAATTTGCGTTGTTTGCTGAGATATTCCGAATGTGTTTTGAGGAGAAAAGTTTTCTTACAAACGATCCGCTACAGTTAGCAAGCATCACAATGCCACTATAGTCTGCCGACGACTATCGCTAGCATTCTCATAATTGCCATGGCGGCAGCGAACGACTGGTAAAATCTCGATCAGACCCAATAAATAGTTCATCTGGGATACATAGGTCATATGGTACAATCCGAACAGTTTCGATATTTGACCGGAACACTTATGATTTCTCTTTACAGCTGTACTTGCATTTACACATTAAAATAATGTAAAACCACCGAACCTTGTTGGTTTTTTTCTTTGTTAGAGTATGATATTCCTTTCCACTTAATCGCTTCTTCCGTTCGTTGCTGCGTCTTTCACAGCTCTCCTTTTTATTATTCCACACTCGATTTGAACTCATTTTTAAACTTCGATATCGCAATCGCAAAATTAATCGAAAATAATTTGATAATTTTCTAAAAATTGCGAAGGAGTACAAGAATTAGATGAAATTTCCACTATCACTTTGTAAACAACCTGATGAGAATACGTAATGATAATGAAGACGTGACTAGATGGCACATAGCATGGTTTGTAAAAATTTCGATGCCGGTACACTTAGACGGAGCGCTATCTTTAGACACGAATATGAGATAGTTCGAACAATCTTAACAACCAACATTCGAATGTGGCTCGGCAATTAGCATACTTTGTGCATTGAAAATCTCAATTTCGATGGAGATGGCACTTAGCATGGTTTGCATTTCCACCATTCATATATAAATCTTACAGTTGCTAGTGACGTTTTACAAAAGTCTAAAGAAAGGTGAAATGATATAAAATTCAAAAACCGAATAATCACATTTCATTGAAAAGTAGAATTTCAGAAAGTATTGGTTACAGTTGGTGATTGATTCAGTGTCAAGTTTTAGAAAATGATCAAGGATGGAGATTCTAAATTGGAATCAGGATATGACAATTCAAAAACTTTTTGTGGAATTGTGTCACGTGTTGCTTTTCATGCTCATGGAGCACGGAGTTTTATCGGATGTGGATTGGAATATCGTAAATATCTCGGCGAAAAAATCTAGACTGTTTAAAAAATAATTATTACGTTATTATCTTTTCGCACTTGGTCGTCATATGTTTTAAAGTTGACCTTTTGTCAATTTCATTTACTGCTTTTTAGGGCAGCTTTTGTTTTTTTGTTTAATTTTTGTCCTTTTCCTTTTTTCTTTAACCCGTTACTTTTTATGTTTTGAAACAAGAAATTTTTCGAAAAATTTTTACAACTTCATTTCGATCTTCTGAAAAACATAAAAAAAAAAAATATTTCGTTAAAAAGAAGCTATCCTATCAAAAAGTTTATCGAATACTGGTGCAGTAGATTTGCGAAATTTAAAAACGCTCATCTGCCCCTGATTGATATGCATAATTTATTTGATTTTATATATATATAGATGAAAGTTTAGAGGCATTAGTGCTTTATTATCGGAAAATACTATCAAATTGATTAAAACTTTCTTACACTAATTAAGAAGGTCCTCATCATCATCATCATCATCATCAGTAGTCGTCACCCTAGGTAGGGTATCGTGATTAATATTAGTCCATCAATGAGACAGTAAGTTTCCGCCATCATTGGTAGCGATCTTTTGACTGACGTACACATTACACGAATGAGAGTCCCGTCTTTTGCCGAACAATATCTGTCCACTGTGTGTCGGTGTGTACACACTAATAAGCCATTTTTATTTTAATTAAAGTTACTATTATTATTATTACTATTATTATTATTATTATTATTATTATTATTATTATTATGTATATTTTTATTTAATGACGCTCGACTACTGAGGTAATTTCAAGTTACTACATACAATTTGAGAAACCTAAACCTGCGTAAATGTGTTACTATGGTTTGTAAAAGGTGGTGATTTCATGTCATTAGTATCTTTCTTAGTTTGACCTTTATAGATAAAACCGTGAGTAATCGCTTTCTTTTTTTTTCTTTTTTTTTTGATATTGGAATTATTAACCACCCGTAGTCATGTTTCACAAGCTTCGTGATTATTCATCCGTACAGTCTTATTGTACAGAAGTAATACTTTCGTGACCATTCTGTATGTAATGTTGGAATGTAAAATACGTAATACGATACTCGAAATTGTAATCGCGTCTTCCTCCGATATCAAATCGACCTGCGCGCATATATGATAATAAGCAAGATAATTTTTGCATAATCTTTCTCGTGACCTTTGAAATTATTTACATTTTATTTGATAGTACATTTCACCTAATACTATAGATGAATCTCTTATCGCATCGTCGATAAATTGAAATATTAAAAGTGTATTAATTTTGATGATTTTTTTTTCGGTTTTGTTCAATGAGAGAGAATTACTTTTCGTATAATATTATTAACTAAGATGTGACTGTATGAGACTCATCGTTATTCTATACATGACTATGTGGTGAGTCATCGGGTGGAATAATTATATCTATAAAAAATGATTTTCAATACATAAAGACACCAGTGTCAATATTACAACCGGCAACGAATTGTGGTATAAAAATTAAATTCATCATCATCTACAGTCGTCACCCCAGGTGGGGTATCATGATTAACATTTAATCCACCGAAATTAGACGAAGTTAAATATTTGTCGTTAATCAGTATGTCTGCAGGTTTTGCGATTCGTTACGATCACAGTTTTTAAATGAACTTCGAGAAGTATTAATGAAAGTTTAGAGCATATTCTGCAGTTATAACTCTGGTAATATTAATATTTTATTAAATACAGTTGACGACAGTACGGAGTACTTAAATTTATTACATTCTATAATTGCTTCTGCAGTTTAGTGTAGAAATATGCATCAGAAATCTCCTTTATTAGGCGCGAGTCTTATTTTTAAATCATGTTCATTTTTCATAAAGGGATCGAACGCTGATTTACTTAAAAAATTTAAATGTCAAGCTCAAAAGTTACGGATTTAAGTTTTTCAGATCACTCTGCTACGTGTGTATCTGAAAGCTGACGCGATTTACCGGGTAAAATCTGTTGTGCGTCGTGAAAGGATTTTTAATATAGAGTGTTTTCAACTACATTTGTTAATAAAATATATTATTATTCTGGGATTATCGATTAGAAATTTGAGAAATTTTGTGCAGCTGATAAAAAAAATCGCGCTGATGAAGTTCAAAATCGCCCCAAAAAGGAAAAAACAAAAAAAACACACATTTTAAAAGAGAACTCCATTGGACTATCAATGAAATCTATCATATATAGGACAAACATTTACAAACTTTCGTCTTTTTTCAAATGACGAATATTATTAATAGTTCGGTTTAAAAATTTTCGAAATCTATGCAGAACTGAACAGGCAAACACCCCGGATATTATAATAATATCTAGAACAAATGCGATGATAATCGAAAGCAGTTATGTAAAGTCGGTATTAAGAAAGAAAACTCCCAGCTTACAATTAAAGGAATATAGATAACCCGTTGTAAAATGAGATACAATTTATGGGCTTAATGTCGGGTTAATATATTCGAGTGTTTCGTTGAAGGAACAAATAAAAAGGCTGAAATTGTTAAAATAAAATTTGACAGTTGTACCGAAAGATATGTGTGTATATTCATCAGACTGCGCCATTTGCCATTTCATTTCGGCCAAGTAGTATAAATTCGGTCAATCTAACCTCGAATATTGGTTACATCAGAGAAGTTTCGGAAAGCAACGGCGGTTCATCTAAAACGAAGTAGTGCTATTCTTGACATCCGAGGGCCACGAAACTGTTTTACTTTTTATGTATACCTCAGAATTAATCTCTTTACACCTGAGAAGCTGAGTGAACGTCAAATGTAACCGGATCAATTGGAATCTGTTTAACATTCTTCCTTAAGGCAGAACAGGTTAGAGACTTCCATGTCAGTAGACATTGGGCCATAGAAAAAGCGGATAAAACAATAATAGCATGATCTGAAAAAAGGAGCCCTGGAAGCGTGGTGGAAACACTGTGCGGAAATATACAAGTCAGAAAACCCAGCAGCAGAAGTTAATGTAAGAATCAGTATATGGAACCAGAGTCAGATGTACTCTCATCAGAAGTAGAAGAAGCAATCCGAAATCTGAAAAATAGGGAGGCATCAGGCAAAGATGTCATAAATGCTAAAACACCCGAAAGCTATCGGCTTGTTGGAAAGAAAAACATATAGAAGTTGTGCACTGCCATTCGGAAGACTGGGAATTGGCCGAGAGACTGGACACAGTAAATTTTTATTGCATCGCACAAAAAAGATGTTTAATAAAGAAAAATTGCGGAACAGTAAAGCCCTTCTAAGAATTATTAACGACAAACCCAATCATCTTCTTTCTACAGGCAGATTTCACCGAAGCGAACGATGATCGTTTTTATGCCTGGTACAGGAACAACGGAACAAATTCTTAAGATGGATCGAAAACGTATGGATACACCGGCGTTCTTCTGTTTTCTGGATTATAGTAAGGCATTTAATTGCGTGCTACAAAGTAGACTTTTCAATGTCCTAGTCTAAATGGACATGTCCATTACGGTCCGGTGTTCTTGATCAAAAATTTATACAAAAGAACGAGAGGAGTCAGATAGGGTTGCACAATTTCACTGTTGCTATTGCAACATATACGGCGAATGTATTACGAGAAGAACTTTGAATGACTGAAGCGGTGCCATATCGGTTGGGGTTAAACACATGCCCAATCTCAGAAATGTTAATGACACGACCCTCACAAGTAAAGAAAAATCGTTTATGACACCGGGATAGGAAATGAGAACGAAAACAATTATGGCCTAACATAGAACATATATGTAAATGAACAAAAATAAAATTAGGGTCATAGATGAACTGAAAGTAGGCAGAAGGACGCAATTAACTAGGGTGGCCTCGATGAATTAGAACAGAATTTGGAAAAATTGTGACATTACGAATTCGACAAAAATAAAAATGATGACGGCCAGTTGAGCATTCAAATAAAAAGAATTTTCATGACATCTACTACCGTAAATTATTTTTCCGATTCGTAATCTACCACATCCGGTTACCGGTACAGAAACATGGACAATAAGCAGTACTACTGATAGAAGGACATATTAACCCGCTGGGGATGTGTGCATATGATGCTATTCTGTGAACGGCAAAGCGAACTAATGTTGCTCTGTTAATGGTCAAAGATCGGCGTATATTATTTGGTAGCTGTCAAATTGTCTTGATGGTCTAAAAAAAAAAAATGGTAGTAATTGAAGTAGTCATTGAGGGCAAAAGAACCCGAGGAAGAAGTGGTGGACTGATGAGATCTGGGAAACATGTAACAAGAACTACTCTACTCGGTGTTATAGAAACCAGGGGATGTCAGGGGCTAGAAGAAGTGTACTGCTCATTGGCTAGCTATGGCCTGAGTACCATTTAAAAACGAATTATTAACAAACGGTACTTAAAGCCAGGCCAAAAAAAAACAAAAAACCAAAAAGGAAACTCGACTATTGTCCGCTTCTCTTTCACCTACATTTCAGCGGTAAAATTAAAAATTTCTAACCATTAGCTACGCTGCTTTACCGATTCAAAAATTACTAAAACGTTCAGTTTCTTCTAAAATTAAATAAACGAATAGCGAAAAAACTTCATTGTCAGATAAAATGTATAATATAGATAAACAAAATGGCAACTTGTCTACTAAAGTTGATTTCTAAAAAAATCAATAAATATTTTTCCGTGTAAATGATGAGCTTAGAGAAAGCACCGACGAATTGTTGGTTAAATGATATTATAACCCGATGACGACTAACACGTGTAACGCAGGTAGGTAGCTTCTGACAATGTTTTCGAAATTATCTCATCACTAGACGAAAGACATAATACATCGAAGATCTAAAAAAAACTTAATTAATTAGAAAATAAAAGTGAACGAGAACAGGTGATGCGTGAGGAGTTAAAATGAGTTTAATTACAAAAAATTGTAAACTAAAAAAGGTTCAATAGAAATAGTTAAAAGTGAAGGAGTAAAAACTTCTTACCAGTTAAAATTAAATCTTACCACTTAAGCACGTAATGTTTTTTTTAAATACGAAGTTTTTTAACAGACATCTAATGCAAATATGATGAAATTATCATTTGTTATAATTTTTAATCGGATCGAGTATACATAGTCTAAATTTTTTTTAAATTTATTATTGAAATTTTGTATTTTACCTAAAGCGCAGTAGTCTTCGCTGCGAATTAAAAAAAAAAAAAAAACAACAAACAAAGCAACTTTCTTGTTTTAAATATTATATAGGTGATTACTGTTTGACAAAATTTACAAAAAATGATCGTATCATTCTGCGGTAAATTGTACATGTATGTAGAGATTTAACGGTAACAGTCAAATTAACAAACATCTCATAAAAAAATTATAATTTTTCTGGCGAATTATTTTTTTTGTCAAATTGCGTACTTTTTTTTTCGGTTTTTTTTCTGTAGCCAAAATATACGAAATGCTATTGTAATAGAGATGGCGAACTGTGAGAGAGTAATCGCACAGATTTAAACGGGTTTGAACAGCTTTCGCACACTCACGCAGATATCATTATTAGATAAAGAGTACAACATTTCGGATTATGAACAACAAATTAACCATGTTTCATTTTATAACCGAAATCCACAGTCTTATTACCGTTTAGTATTAAAATAATTTTTCCAGCGTCCGTTGTATTTGCTACTCTAATGCGTATTGTTCGCAATGCCGTGTGACCATTCCAACGAATTACTTTTCCTAGCGACCTTCATCATCCAGTTTCATATAGTATGTTGCGCGCTTCCTTTCACTATTCACTACTATACCCTCCTCGATAAACAACGACCACAGTTACCTTCTAAAATACAAAGTGGTTAGACTATGCAAACTTCAGACTATCTTAAAGTAGTATATTGATTATAATGGAACTTGTACCAATGCATTCTAATTAAACGATAACGAATTATTACGCTACTGTTTAATGTGCATTGTTAAAATAAAAAAGCGAATAGGAAGAAATTTAACGTTAATCGCGGTTTTCTTCGATATTTTAAAAAATATTAATTTTTTGCCTCCTATAAGCGGTGTACATATTTCAAATACTAAATCTATTTTAAAAACGTACTTGATATATTATCCTAGAATTCAAACAAGTATGCAATTAAAAGGTATATAAATCTATCCGTGTATCATCAAAATCAATTTGAACCTAATTACATACATACATATGTATATGTATGTATGTTATATGTTATTCAGCGAACCGTTGTTCTTAAAACATAGAAAAGGTCAAGAAGGTCTTGAAAATTAATTTATTACATATTACATTTTGAAGCGTGGGAACGCTGTAAAATTCAATTGATACACTCTTGAAATCGAAACAAATATACTCCATAGAACCCGGTTTATCTTCTCGATTAAATTTTGAAAGATATGTTTTAGAGAGAATTATTAAGTTAGAAAATTATATTTTAATTAGTTGGGAGTTATTCAGAAAAGATAGTAACTTATTTTCACTATTAGGTTTAAAAATTTCGAAAAGAAACACTGGTAAGCTAGAAAAGGTATGGAAAAGACAGTAATCGGAACAATTAAGAAGAATGGGGTTGATTGTTATTTGAATGTTGCATCATGTTGTACAAATGGCTGGATCGGAGTTAGACATGAGAAAATTAGGTGTAACACGAGAGTGGTGGCCAGAACGTACCGGACTCGGTGCAACTTCTTCTCTACATATTTGCCTGTCTGGATAAACCTTGTCTCGTGATGATGCTGTGGAAAATAGGGAAAAATTTGTAAGCTGCTTTGATATATATTGCTAAGATATGATCATCTGATGTTGAGACCGGGAAAATTCCTGTAGGATGCTTGAACATGGATTGTTTAGCGACTAGATCTGGTTCTTCAGTTTTTTGTATAATTTTGTAATGACCTAGATATCACTGTAACGAACGGTTAAAGAGCAAGCGAATAATATAAATAACAACAGAGTACAGCTGACGAATACCGGCGTTAATCTGGTCACGCTTAGCTTTAATATGTGTCTGCCAAGTTAATCTTGCATCTAGGTGCATTCTTAAATATTTAGCTGATGCAGATCACATGCTTACTGTTGATGTAGATACCAAGATGTATGTCTATTGGACGCAAGCCATACGTAAAGCGTGAACTGATTTCGTTTCGCTAAGTTTGAGTTTCCAATTCTTCATCCACATGACTGTGTCTAGTCTAATGCACGTTGCAAGATGAGGTTCGCCTCAGTTTGCGTGTTAATTAAAAATAATTCTCGGATTTTCTTTGATATTTACTGATTATTTAAAAGGGCCTGCTAGTGTCGGAATTTATTTTATCCCTTCACATATTAACCCTTCTACCAGAATTATTTTTCGTCTTTCTTCTTTCTGTTTCATATTTACAGATAAATTAATAACTGAGATTCGTTACTTTTATCGCCTCTAATAATCTTTTTTCCAGTTATTTGATTACAAAAATGAGTGTGCCTTCCAATCTTCCATTCCTTTATCACTTTTTTTGTTCTCCGCGCACACTCTTTCATATTCTTTCTTCTCTCCATTTCATTCATGCTGATATTTCATGTGGGTGTCTAACCTCTTTGATATTTTTAGTAATGAGCGTCTGATTATTCGGTTTGGGTTGCTATTTGTTCTCGCTTCCTTTCTTAAGAAAAATCCCATCCTCTAACCTCGATTTTGATCGGACATTTAAGTTTTCCTTTTTTTTCCCGCTAATTATTCATTTCATCTGTTTTGTCTTAATTATTCTTCCTTTTAATTCATTATTATTTTCTAACCGAATTAAAACGCACGTAATAACAAATATCGCACACTCGGTGGAATATGAAATGTCACAAAAAATGATTTATTATTACAATATTTTACTGAGACAAAAACAGAAGATATCAATTTGCCAATGAAAAAAAGTATTTATAGTACTAGGAATTAGGATAAAGTTTGCTACATATACGCGATATCTAGAGTTATTAGTAGCGAAATAGGCAATGTCGATAAAATTAATGGAAAGTATACCGGAGGAAATTTAAGAAGAAAAAAATTTTGAACGGATGGAAGAACAAAATAAAGCTATGGTTGACTGTATAGTGTGAATAACAATAATAATAATAATAGTAGTAATTCAATTTCAATTTCAATTTATTTATTATTATTATTATTACAAAATTTCACAAATACGCTAAGTAGCGCGAATAGTGAAAAACAAAAAGTAAAAATAAACATAATATCTTCGAATTACAATGAAGTGCGAATATAGCGATAAAAGCATGAAATAAATGAGATAATAATAAATACGAAAATTAAAAATAACATATACGGATTACAAATGAAGTGCGAAATATAGCGATAAATGCATGAAATTAAATGAAGTAATGATAAAAATATATAATACGTTGAATTGAAACAAAATAAAAATTGTTTGTATAAATATGTTGAAAACAGGAGAAAAGTATATAAATGATTAAATAAAAAATAAAAAATAATGCTATTTTAAAAACTAACAAAATTGAATCTATCTGAAAATTAAATCTACAATTTAAGTACATAAATTATTTATATAACCTATCACCAGCCAAGCTCAACATATTCCCACAATATTTCAACTCTGACGTGTACTGCAAATGTAATAACCGAAATAAAATAAATATAAAGCTAGGTAAATGAATAAAATGTAAAGATATACGTAAATAGATAAAAGAAATAAATTAAGTAATGAACTAAATAGAATAAAAATATAAATAAGATAACTAAATATAAAATATATAAAATATGGAAATATAACGTAATAGTAAGAGTAATGTAACCTATTGAGTAGTATTTGTAGAAGCTGGTACTTAAATGATAACACATTAAATTTATAAATATTTATATTAAATGATACAGTCTCGTTTAACAAAGGGGCCTAAATGAGATGTCATTTGAGAAAACATGTATTAATGTAGCCTGCAGTCATCCATATAACCCCCAGCATATTTTGGAGAAGCAGTCTCAATTTACGAAACATCCCGGCAGATATATTTGACTAAGAAAATTTCACTTGACATCTTTAAAAATAATAATGGCAATAATATTAATAATACAGTAATAAAAATAAGGATAAAACCAGTAACAATAATAATCATGCAGGTGGCGTAGACATATTTACTAATAATGGTTATCGTAATAATTATTATCAACAGAATCAGGTTTGAAAGATTAGAAACATAACGATTCAATTGTGCCGAAGAAACTACATGACCCATATATACAATTATAATATTTATGATAGTTATATTAAATAATAGTAATAGTAATAAGTAACAGCAATGAGAGTAAATAACAACGACACTTAACAACAGTAATAAACAAATACTCAGAATGAAAATGAAGATTGTAATTAATGCCGGAGTATAAGAAAGGGTTTATCATATCTGCGATAACAACGTTTATTGAGTCCCATTACCCGTGATGTATTGAAGTAGGTGTTTGTGTCTCTTTTTATAATTTAATAAATGTACTTTTAAGCTGGACGGTAAAGAGTTGAAAATAATAGACCCTTTATAAACTGCTTGTATACGTGTGTGAAATTTTCGAAAGTCTGGAACAGGGGCAATTTCTACATTTGCAGACCTTGTTTTCCCTTGGGCAACTGAAATATTGAATCTATCCTTATATTTAAAAACGAAATTTAGTATTTGTGAAGTGTATAACTCTGTAACTGATATAATAATAATAATAATAATAATAATAATAATAATAATAATAATAGTAGTAGTAATAATTAAATCAAATCAAATCTCTTTATTACTATTATTATTGATTACAATGCCCATCTATGCGCATATGTGCGCGAGCGATGGAATTTTATTTAAATAATAAAAATTTCTCAAAAAAAAAAAATAAAAATATAAAAGAAAGAAAAAGAATGCGAACATAAGTACATACGGGAACCTCGGTATCTAAATATGATTATAGAAAAAATAAATTAAAGTTAAATAAATAAAAAATATTATGCAAAGAAGGAACATAATAGATGCGGTAAACGGGCTTAATGGAATTGAAACATAGTGTCTATAAGGACAACTGACTAATTGCTTATGGAATCATGCAGGTATGTTATTAGGTATTTACGTAGTAGGTGAGAGGGATATGGAAAAGATCTTAAATGAGGTGGTAACAGATTGAATTTACTTGGGGCCTGATAAATAATCTGCATTCTCGTATGATATTTTTTATATTCTGGCAGGCTTGCATATAATTTATTGGACGTTCTGGTAATACCTTCCCTGAACGAAATGTTGAATCTATTTTTATACTTATGGACAAACAAGAGGATTAAAAGATCATACATTGTTTTAAAATCTAGTATACGATTTTCCAACCCAATTGTGTTTTTTGGGGTAATAGCTTTTATTACCGATTTTTGTAAAATTTTTATTCTGTTAACATGATAAGATGCAGCTCCCCCCCAGAAAATGACACCATAAGTCAATACTGGCTGATAAAGCGCTAAATAAATCCGAACTAAATACTGTGATGGAAAACATTTCGATATATAATAAAATAAATAATTAAGCTTTCTCAATTTTTGGGAAACAAACAGAATATGTGATGACCAATTTAATCTAGTATCAAACATAATCCCAAGATATTTAATTTTTGGAACATTTTCGATTTCATTATTATTAGCTAAGAAAAGTTTAAAGTTGTTCAACAGCGGATAAGAACACATGCTATATATGACATATTTGGTTTTAGATAAATTTAAGATTAATCTGTTATTATTTACCCATTTTTCAATTAAATTTATTCCATGTTGTACCGACTTTTGTAAAATAACTGGGTCACGTGCACTCACTAGTAGTACTGTATCGTCTGCATACACCAGTAGCTTCCCGATTGGTTTTAATAGACAAAGATCATTTATAAATATTAGAAATAAAAGTGGACCTAGAATACTGCCTTGGGGAACACCAATATTTTGTATTTGTTCTGAACTATAAACATTATTTATTTTAGTAACGTATCGTAATAATAATAATAATAATAATAGTAGTAGTACTAATAATAATAATAATAATAATAATAATAATGTTATTAACGGTAAAAATAAACTGTTGTTTTTTTTTTTTTTGCATCTTGTTTTTTAAATATTTGATTTCAATATCTTATTTTATCACGTGTCTATATTCGTTGGATTTCCGTAATATACCAGTTAAATTTCAGCTTTAGGCTGTTCATCAGAGTGACTGTAATAGTACTTAAAATGTGAATAATTTGTTTTAATTTAGATTTATAAGATCTAATTTGAAAAAATGTTGTGTTATTGTGACGAATTAATATTGTGGCGCCATCTCTCGGGTAAACTCGGATACTTTGTTTGTTCTTATTTTAGTTTATTCGTATAACGCGCCGTTGTCGGAGCTGGTCAGCTGATCTGTTTGCTGAACGGACATATTTCATCCAGCTTGAGAGTGTTGCGTGTGGTTGCGTGTGTGTTAATCGAGCGATGATGACGTCGCAAACTAGGTACACTACTCTCCGAGATAGGAAAATTATTATCTATAATAACGACCTGATAGGATGATTACCACCGGGAGGGTGTGTTTTTGTTAATGTTTCATAATCATCGGGAATATCTCCTTTTTTTCAATCTACTTAGTTACGAGTATTTTGATTTAGTTACTTTTTTCGGAACATTATTTTTTTTGAAAATGTGTGCGGTCTACCCCATCGCTGACGTACAAAAATAGTTCGAAACAAACATCAGATTGTCGAAACTCATACAAACTGTACATATATAATTAAAATTAAGGTGATGCGCTACGAAAAAAAGATATAATCATGTTGGGAACCAACATACGGGCTTTAGCGGTCTAGTGGTGTACTGTGGACAGTTAACGTTCACACATATATATTCACAAGTTAACATGCTTTTGGGGCCCGCAAATTATTAAAAAAAAACAAAAACAATAAAAACACCAAATATTTTCCATTTTTAAATTGAACAAAAAATCAGATAATATGTTTTCTTTTTGAAATTTAATGTTCACATTGAAACTACACGTTTATTGTCTTTATTTGTTGTAGAACTAAAAAAACGTTCTACAACACCCTAATGTAATATTTTATGTCCTTTCTTTTTCTCAGGAATCCATAATCACTTCTTAATATTAATACTGAACCTCATTAAATTCTAATAAAACCTCTTTCATTTTTTCTTCTTTCATTATTACTTTTTTTTTTAATAAATTCCGTATAAAAGAAACAGGCACTTGAGGTTACCGAAACTCCCCTTAAATACCTACAGTCATGTATTAATTAAAAAATCAATGAAATCGCATTTTCAGCTCATTCGCGATATTTCTCCTTTTTGCCTCCGTTAATGAGAGTCGGTGTGGCAGTAACAAATGATACATCGTGATAATGGAAAAATAAATAACGGAATTTAGGTTATTCTTTTTTCATATTACACAATAAGTATGGATCAATCATTCTCTCCTCCCTTCCTCTCGCTTTCGATTTGCTCTATCGCCTTCTCCTGATTGTTCTCTCCACGATTGTGATCCTCCTCGTACATGTGATGCTAATCACATTTTCTTTGAGTGTCCTGCTCTTCGTAACGAACGCTACCTTTTATACAGTCAGCTCCTGTCATTAGGTCTCCCTACTCCCTATAACTCTTCCTTTATCCTCTCCTTCCTTCATCTTCTGTGGTGTCCGCACTGCTGTCCTTTGTTGCGTCCATTTCGGACCGCTTAGTTATTTAATTTCTTAGCTTAGTTTTCTTGTTGTTGGGTCAATGCCGCTGGCGCGCCCAAAAAAAAAAAAAAACGTATGGTTTCCTGTTATATAAATAACGGAATAGCTCGGAGCCTGTGCATCAGTGTTCGAAGAAGAAACAAAACCAGTTGTACGGTATTTCTTTTCTGCGCAAAATTTTAAAAACTGTACAAAATTTCAATTCAATTGCAATTTCCGTTTTCCGAGAAATGTACGTTTTTTCATTCGGTTCTAGTTTAAAGCCGTAGATTCCCTTCGGTTCTTTGTAAAGTCTTCGCTTAAATTCTTGAAAGAGATTTCAATGATGGAGCCATTCGAATATAATGGATTTTATCTCCCTAATCTTTGCTTCTTTTTAATCCGCTATAATCCGCTATAATCCGATTAAACGTTGCTTTTTCATCGGGGCGGCGAAGAAATCAGTTACAAAAGTGTATCAGCCAAAGGTGATCGAAAACAATTCTAACGGGAGCGCCCTTCCTAATGAAATATAGTTAGCTACAAAACGCTTTAAAAACAAATATGCACGGAGTAACTTAATCGATAATGTGGTTTTCTTAGACACGAATTAATGCGTTCAATGAATTTGGAAAAATGTTAACTAGTTATAGAATTGCATTTAGCAATCACTTTTCGCTTCAACCAAAGTGTTCTAATTTATAATTTCTTAGCATTTACACACACACACACACACACACACACACACATTGCCTCGCCACGCGGTTAGATGGCGCAAATATCTGTTCTAAATCACATTGCTGAAAAAGCCGAAATAATGCAAAGAGCTTCCATCTATGCGATAATATGTGCGCAATACTTAATCTACGCACTTATGCCATTTTGTAAGGAAAATTAATCAATACCTAATTTGGACTATCGTTTTCTTGCTAAGCGTCTTCCACTCACGACCTCTACTCTTATCCATTCCTATCTTTTCACTTGTAGGAATTGGCGTTTCGTACCTAGAAAAACCCCTACTTTATCCCTTATCTCTCTTCGGATCAGTTCGTTTCGTTTTGTCGTTACATGATGTTCTTTGTCCATATCCTTTATCTTTTTTTTCTTTTAATTGCGCCGATCTCTGCAATGCTCCAAATATGTTTACTGCACCTACGCTCTCCAAGTTTCTTCCGCAAGCACTAATTAGACAGAAATTCCACAGTTTTATCAATTCTCAATTTCCATTTCATGTAATTGTATTCACATATGGTTCGAAGAGGCCGGGTGGTGTCGGTGCCTCTTCTAACCTCCCAGATTCTGATTTTTCTGAATTTTTTCGTCTGCCTCCTTTCTGTTCCATATACATGAACGAATTAATCATTATCTTACGTTCCATTTTTTTCATTTACTCAAATCACCTTTCTTCTAAATTCTTAATTATATCAGACTCCGTGTCCGCCCTTCAATTCATTCTCCCCTACCTGATCATTCCTGCGATCTTATCCTGCATACGCTCACTTATCCACGTTCTTTCTTCCCTTCTTTCCATTCAAATTAGTTTGCTGTGGGTTACTAGTCATTCGGCCATTTTCGATAATGAAGCGGCTGACTCTTTGGCTCGGGTTGCTGCCTTTTCTCACTTCTTCTGTAAAAAAGTCCCATTTTGCCTAATCTCCTTTCTCAGACTTTAGTATCGAATAAATTTACCCCTTAAAGTGAATCCTTTTTGTTTAACTAACCCGCGTCATGAAAAACTCCATTTTTGATCTTATTAATAAATGAACAGATCTTAGGAAATGAGAATATCGTGCAAAACCGAAACAGATTAAGTGTTCATGATGTTCATTTATAAGGCATTGTTTCGTGTGATTTAAATAAACAATTGTGCTACACTCTAATCATAACACAACTTCACAGACAGCTCCAAGTCAGCAAAATATTGTCAGTTGCGCATCGCTTCCTTATTGCATTAAGTTTTCCTCCGTTACGTTTCTCAATACAGCGGGTATTCGCCTAACGCTGAAAAAATTCGATGTGGAAATCTTCCATTCTTTCAACCGACCATATACCATACTGGGTCCCGTCGTACATTGGCATCAAAGCAATGTTTTCACGAATCGAGTGGCGGAAGAAAGTTTCATCTTTCATTCAATGTCAGCCATCAAGCTAGCCGACTTCAGGATTTCAATGAAACCATCTGCTCTTTTCAATCCTATTTACACCGTCCAAAGTCTTCTCTGATAGTCTTCAAGTCAAAATTTCAAAACATATACACACACACGTCTAATTTAAAAGTACGGATTATAAAATTTCCGTACGGACAGCGGCTTATTCGAGAGCAATCGAGAATATTAACACAATTGTTAGATTAGCCAGATTTAACCAACGCCTATTCCGTTAATAAAATAGATCCAACATGCGCGGTGGATCTACAGATAAAAAAAGGAAAAACTCACAGACAGCAACAAACAAAAAAAGCAGCAATTTAGCAAAATTAAACTGAATTGGCAGCGTTATTTAAAACACCGTGATAGGCACACAGGGTATTTGCAGTCAAGGTTGGGCGCACCAAGTTACACTCATAGAGTTATCATCTGCTAATAGGGAAACAACCGTCTACTTCAATTTTTACACTATAACACCTTACATAATTTCGAATGCAACCAATTAGACGTCAAATAAACCATCAATTAAGTTAAAAAATGCAAACGTAGAGCGATTAAAAGTCCATAAATCAACTTCTCGATATTTTTGTAACTTGCAGTCTTTTAATAAGTTATTTTAGCCGAAATTATAATTTTAGTACTGCAACTGCATAACAATAATAATCGTTACTGATGATGAACATAGTCAGCTAACGAATAATAAATGTTATATATGTTACACATATTGTTTAAGTTTATCGTATAATAGGTAAAATCAAAACCACGCTACCATAAACAGTTATTTAATATTTCATTACCCGACGCATTTCGAAGACAAAGCGCTTCATGATCACGGGAGTTTTTATAATTTATTATATAAATTTAACACAAATACAATGACAGAATAAAAAAAAAAAAAGAAGC
This sequence comes from Icerya purchasi, assembly GCA_039619475.1. Lineage (NCBI taxonomy): Eukaryota > Metazoa > Arthropoda > Insecta > Hemiptera > Monophlebidae > Icerya > Icerya purchasi. Next base: position 547,661,974 of record CM077115.1, read on the forward strand.
GGATTTTTTGAGTCGATCGCAAAAGTGTCGATTATTGCACGATTAAATAAAGTAAAAAATTTCGAAAAATGACGATTAAAAATTAAAATTAAAAAATTTAAGCAATGTTTACAAAAAAATTTAAAAAATAGAAATTAAAATACAAAAATAAAATCGGAAATGAACAAACTAAAATTACACATCTACTTATTGTGCAATTTTAATTTATTCATTTGCGATTTTATTTGCTTAAATTTTTTAATAGTCATTTTTCTTAGTTTTTTACTTTATTTAATCGTGCAATAATCGACACTTCTTCTGTTGTCGACTTAAATCCGTTATTTTTATTCAGTCATTGCCTTCGTTAAATTTATATATTATAAAACTTCCGCGATCATGAAACTTTGTCTTCGAAACGCGTCGGGTAATTAAATATTAAATAATTGTTTATAATAGTGTGGTTTTGATTTTACTTGTTATACGAATAATAAATTAATTGATTTAAAGGATGTCGTTCGATTATTTAAAAAATATCATTTTAATATTCAGTACTTTAAAATGAGTAATAAACTTATTTTGAAAAAGAATTAAAAAATTGATTTCATAAAATCATTATACAGTATTTCCTTGATAACAGACAAGTCATTTCTAAATACGCTATTAATTAATAGCATTTAAATAAAAAATATGTGCGACGAAATTCAACTTCTTATTTGCTTATTGACTGGCTTTATTATTTATTTATAGAGAATTTTACTAACCTGTTTGCTAGAATTATAATGTAATAAAATAAATATAAATAGTAAAATAACAAAAATAATAATGTTAAAATAAGTGGGTACCTCAAAGAAAAGAAAAAAAAAAACGTATAAGAATATTTTACGAAATACTCGCTTTCGTAGAATAAAATAGTCTTATATTTTTTCCATAATCAATTAACGCGCATGTGATGTCATTCCCTTCTACACAGGGCCGCATCTAAACCAAAATTTCGGGAGGGGTTACGAAAATATTTATATATATATATATATATATATATGTGTGTGAGTGTGTAGATTATCGTGAAATATATTTATTTATTAATAAATAGTACACTAAAGCCCTGAAGTCAATTATTGTATATGTAATATTTGAACACTACAATAAAAACAAATAATTAGTCGTTTCTATATGGAATTCATAAAGATTATAATTTTCTTTTCTTTTGTCAAAAATTGAAAAGAAATAAATTTATTCTGAATTTCGGTCCATTCAATTCAAGCAGTTATTATTTCGCAGACATTTCAGGAGAGGTGAACCCTGAAAACCCCCCTCAGATACTGCTCTGCTTCTACCTGATTATTAGCGGTTAATTTAATTATTTACTTTGTACTTTCTGTCTTCGCCTAGCTAGGATCGAACTTAAGACTTCTGTAATGGAATTCGGGTACTCTAGCAACTGGGCCATCACGATAACAACAAAAAATTATATAGCTTACCTGTAACCGTCGACGTCGACATTACTCATACAGGCATTTTAAATGTTCCATACATGAACAGATTAAATCTTATAAAGTGGTTTATATTCACCATGACTATGGAGCAGTTTCTTCGAAACATGCCGGTATATAATTTGAATGTATTACTTGTTTTTCTAGTCAGTGTGTACGCTTATATAATTTTAGATTAAACCTTTTCTTCCTTTACCGAAACTCAGCATGGTGCTCCAATGACCTTTCTGTCATACGGCACTTCTTGCGTATCGGACTATTAATGCTATCTCCGAGTTGTTTATATACAGGTTAAACAAAATAACTTATCAATTGAAATATTTGTAATAAGCAAAAGATTAAAATCTAAAAATTTACAATAGAAATCGATGTAACTACAGTGAAATAAAATGTTTGACATGATGATGCCCTTTACTGAAAAATAACTTTATTTAATGAATAAAATGTGATTTTTGCAGAAAACAACGTACAAACATTGATTGCATTTTCAAACATTTCTCGAACACGATAGTAATAAGTTCAAAAACTTTTTCTATTGAAATGTTAATAATTCTAAATAAATAAGACTTCAATGCTTTACTGTCAAAAATTTCAAAATATCTTAAACATTGCAACGTGTCGGTTATATGTAATGACCTTTTCAAGCAAAATTGTAAGCTGTGTCATTCGAAAATTTAAATCTTATTATAAAAATTAACAAACCTACGAATCTTCAAGGGTTTCTAAGGGATTACGGTTAAGCGCGCTAGTTTTTGGCCTGTCTAGGGTTATTCAGGTATGGATTGTTGGTTCATTAGGATATAAAACTGACGCCTCGCTTTTTTAATTAGCGCCCTTGCAAACTAAATTTTAATGCCGAGTAAAATATGTTTGACTTTTTTTTGTCTTATCGGATCCGCCATTATAAATCTTTATAATGTCTAATTGCGAATTCGTTATCAGTGACCACGAAAACCACAGTATGAAAGCTTTTACGTAAATTAAATTTTTTGTGACATTTCCGTCCTCCATTTTGAATTAACAAAATTTAATATTAGATTCGTGATGCGCGATCTCGAAAACCCCTATACACAAATTTTAAACGAATTTTGTTCGCTCCAAAACACATGCATAGAGTTGTTACTTTGTATTATGGGTGGTTTAATCCCCTGGGGGGTAGTATATATTAAAATACCGAAATAAGTCAACTTTACTTTTTTTCTTTTGTGTTCTGGAACAAGTTTTTTACATTTTCTAAGCTGTTTTATAAATTTTATTTCAAAATTAAACTGAATAATACGTATTTTCACTCTCTAAAAATAGGTTATGCAACCCTTGCTGCTTAAATTGTTATGAATTACTCGCCTCTTTTATAAGAAACAATCTCCATTTTGTTTTATGAGAAAATATGGAACTGGAACCAAGATATGCGGAAAAAACTGTTTGGGGGTGAAGTTTAGGGGTTGTTTTCACTCCTTTAAACTGAATAAATAGGTGTCTAATATTTTTAAATTCTTTACAACGTATCAAAATTTTATCAAAATCTACGATTTAAAATATTAAGCTATCTGCATTTCCGGTGTACAAATATATATATATATATATATATATATATATATATATATATATATTACGTAGCGTCTTATGTATCAATATGCGTATGTATACTATTAACTAATGTTTTAAATAATTTTTGTGATTTATAGAATAAGTTCAGTTTTAATTTTTGTATTCTGTTCCTATCTCTTAAATAAACGCTAATAAGAGTGTTGGACACTCATACAACGGGCATATTTGCCCAGTGAGACCCACAACTTATTTAAAAAAAAAAAAAAAAAATTGACAATTCGCGTACTTTCCTTGTTAGACACGTAATTAAACATTCTTTTTTTAAAATTACTACCAGTTTTTGTTTCTTACATTTCATTCGTTGTTTATTAATTATGTTTCGGGGATTTTTACAAAGTACGTTTTCGATTATTCGCTCGGTTTAAGTAGGAAATTGAAATTAATAAACGATGTTTCCTCTGTGCAGGTGAACGATTCGGATCAAAAACACGATTGTCGACAGTAGCAAACCCGCAGCTGCAGTCAAATGCTAGTCATCGCAAATCGGTCGTTCACACAGAACATCAACGCAATGAACAGCTGGAGCGGCCAAGAACTTGGTTATTTAATAATACGTCGCCGAAAAGAGCAGTTAAGATTCGGACCGCGGAAAAAAAGAACACTCTAGAGCTGGATACTGCGGAAAGTATGGATAATGTAAAGGTCGTGTACAAAAGAACATTTAAACCGATCAAGTCAGTCACGTCGCTACATGATCAATCGGCTGCTAGTCTAAGCAAAGAGCAGATATCGAACTCGCTATTAACTGCTACAAACAGTTCCGAAATCGTTCCGAACAGCGACGGCAGTAGCAGCGATTCTTCGTTAACAGCGAGAACGACGAAGGATAAGTTGCTACAACGACAGAGACTGTCGAAGCCGATTTCCAGTAACGCGTTAGTCGAAAATAAACCGTTTCACAGAGAAAAGGACAGTTCCGTAACAGTTACGACTAACCCGTCAAAAATAAGAAGGAAAATATCTAAACAGGACAATAACAATTTGCTATTGGTTAAAAATAAACACGACCCGGAACAAGAGAACAGTGATTCTGGCGTAAAACTGTTAAATAAAATGAATCCTGCAATATTGAAAAAATCCGATTTTGCTCTAACGCAAAATTCTGACGAACAAAAGCACAAGGTGTGTATGAATAACGCGTGCGCGACCGTTGTGTTTTAGTAACTGTTATATTTTTTTTATTAGAGTTATACGCGTCATAGACCGTTTCCAAAAACTCGGTGTTACAGGTATTCATTTATTAAAAACGTTTCGTGATTTTTTTAAAAGTAAACAGGGTCCGGTTATTTTTACGAACAAATGGAAATGTTAGGAAATGAGGTTATATATAATTTTTCCTTTATAATCATTAATGCTGTCATACCTTTCGATTGAGTAGCTGACATGTTCAAAATTTAAAAAAAAAAAAAAAAAAAAAAAAAAAAAAGCTTATATATAGAAGACCGGAGATGAGCCATACACGTATGGACAAAGTGGAACACGGCTGGATAACCGGCGCATATACGGAACAATATGATTCTTTCGATTTGTATATTGAGTGCGATCGGAAAATCCAAATGTCGAATAGATTAAACACGCTGCGAAGAAAATATTAGAAGATGTCCTCGTTGTTAATAGCAGTTGTGCCCTCAATACATGCTGAATATTTCCTTTCTTTATAACTCATCGGCAACTAATTTTTTCAATATTTGATCAGAATAAATAAAGAAATAAAAATTAACCTAACCACGATCTATAATTATTTCTACGTTTAAAAAGACAAAAACCAAACAACTGATGCTTTTAGAAATTGTTCACCATATATTAATCATATATTCAGACAATCTCACCTTTGATTACGGAATGATATTTACTTTTCCTTATAAGTGTATTTTTCTACCGTAAACCGCGCTATATTATAAATGTAAACAACTTTAAAATGACCATTAACATGAATATGTCGAACCACTAACGTAACTGGTCGGACTAATTTATTATATATAGGTATATTAATCGTTCATTTTTTAATGTTTTTACAATCTAGATAATGTTATATGTTCATTTGTGAATTGTTGAATGTCATACGTCGTTCGTGTAACAAAAATATAACAACATCGGTAATGTTAATGGTCTTTTTAACAATTGTTTACATTTATTTATTTGTCCCTTTTCTCCAATCCGATTTTATCTTTCCGTTCAGCGTTTATCTCCTCACACCAGTTGGCTTGACAAGTTTCTTTCTCTTCGTCGTTCCCTGATCACTGCCGAATGTCACCTTCGTTTCGGTCATAGCTTTCTCCCGTCGTAACTTTTTCGTTTTTCTCTCATCTCTCCTTCGCGGTGTCCTCTTCACTCCGAAAATTCCTTTTTTCTCTCTGATATCAATCATGTTTTCTTCGAATGTTCCCTACTTTCTTCGGAACGCTTCCTCTTCTATTCTCAACTTTTGGATCTTGGTTTTTCTACTCCATTTCTCATCAGTTATTCCTATTCTAGCTTCTTTCATTCATTCTATCTCGCACCAGATTAAAATCTGATATGTTCTTTTCGAACTATTATTTGGATTCCTTGGTTGATTGGGCTGCTGGCTGCTACTCTTCGTTAGCGCGTACCCAAAAAATAAAAAGAAAAAAAAGAGAAAACACTCTTCGTACGATTATCATACTTTCCTAAATTGTATATATTTAATTATATATATATATATATATATATATATATATATATATGTAACCGGCGCTATAATTATTATTTTGCCCAGTTTGAAAGCAAAAAAACAGTTTCTTTTTTATTTAACAGCCCGTATTTTTTATTTCCGGTATCTTTTAAAATTTACATAAACTTTTTTAATACTATGTAAAAAAATTAAAAAAACGTTTGTTTCACTCTGTACAGAGGATTGGTTTTCTGTACGCCTCTTAACTCAGTTTTTAAAAATATGCATCTGTAAAGATCACGACGTTTAATTACGCCACTGTGTTGCGAAAGAAAATGTCCTTTTGCAATTTGTATATAATTAAATTCATTTATTGATTAAAATGTATTACAGCCTATCGTTTTTATTTTATTTTTTTTTTTAATCTTAGAAATACCCGAGCTTTCAAAATTTACTACGCATACGGGCATACTGCAACCAAAACAAATTATCCAATTACAACCTAATGTTTAAATAACCAGGTGTAAAAAAGTCGTGCTTTAAGAAGTGTGCCGTTCGACGGAAGTAAAATTAGGAAAAAATTTTGCGTAAATTTTTTTACAATAAATTTTAAATCTATATTAATCGATTGTATTTAAAGTGTACATAATTAATCTTTAACGCGCTATTTATCACAATGTAAAATGTAATATTTAAACGGCTACACCTGCAATTAATAGAATTTAAATTTGTTTTATGTTTTAAAGAATTTTTAGAGATGTGCGGCCTACTACTCTGTATTTCGACTATTCCAAGTTGCGAAAGTTAATAAAGCGAAATACAACTCTGAGAAATGTGAAAAATGAAACGCGAGTCGACTCAGAATTTTCCGAATAGTCGCGGAGAATGTCAGTTTATATTTAAAAGTTCGTCGGAACATAAGCAATCAATATATTCACTACCAGTAACCGTTACGATTCACTTGTTCGTATCCGGTTCCCGCATGTTGAGTGATTTTCCTATGTAGTTCAGAAAAAAACAACTATCCTTACCACCCTTTATTGTAATGCTAAATTTTTTCCACAATAAGAATATCGCACTTTCTTTTGTATACATTTCACTATGCGTCTCTGATTGAAATACATCAATATTGTGCCTTCGTTATCGTACTAATGATGAGAAATTACAAGTTTTACAAAAAAGTAAATAAATAAAGAGCGGAAAACACTTTAAAGTGATCAGTCAATTGACGTTTAATCGATTCCAAACTCTATAGTTATTCAAAGTCGGACTCTATCTTTTATGATTTTTACGCCTGTCTATATTTTATGTAAACATTTTTGTCTTGTCCCCGAGGTTTTGCATTAATTTTCTGCTAAATCACTTCGATAACGAAAACTGTTAAATTCTCCGGAATGCAGTTAATTTTTTAAAGAAGTTTTACACCCCGCGAATTTGTTTGTTTAAATCACTCGTATCTCGGTAACGTAATAACTTATTTTCATTGTACAAGGACTGTTCAATAAAGACTGACGCTTAAGCTGTAAATTGTTCACTATATAGACAAATTATTGACCTCCGATTACATTCAATATACCCCCACCCTTTAACGGGATGCATCTTTCCATTCGCCGCTGTCAGTCGGTGAAAACGTCCTCAAAGCCTTTCGCCGAAAGTCTCCTCAAAACCGCCTCTAAAACGTTTACGGCGGGCAAAAGTAGTAGGAAAACGTCGGCCTTTTAAACTTTTTTTTTTTTTTTTTTGCCGTGGGATAAAGATAAAAGTGATTCGGAGCCAAATCCGGCCGTTAAGAGGGGTACGGCACTGTTTCGACCTTTTTTCGAGCCTAGAATTCGAGGACTGCATTCGCGATATGCGATCTCGCGCTCGATGCAGCTTCCAAAGGCTAACGAAATCTGGGCGCTTCTTAGACGAATATGATCTTTCATCAGTTGTTTTAAAACTGACGATGTAATAGATTGCAGTAACCATCTGATCTTAAGGAACCGTACGAGTGTACACCATACTTCGATAATCGAAGAAAATAACCACCAACGGTTTAGCTGCAGATTCTTGTGCTCGCGGTTTTTCCGGTGGAGGACCAGCTTTTTCCACCCATTCCGAACTTTGTTGCTTAGTTTTCCGAGATCGTACACCGACCGTAATTATGTTTTTCCACCAGGAATCACCTTGTTTTGCGATGCAATCGAGCCAATATATTCGTGTTCTTGATCTGGCGTCAATAAACGCGGAATCCTTCGTGCACAGACACGAGACATGTGCAGGTATTCCTTTAATAGTGTGTGTGTGTGTGTGCTTCCGATTGATATATGAAGATATGAAGTGAGTTTCCTGATTGTCAGGTGAGGGTCAGTGCGGGTCATTACTTGCGGCCCTTTCGATACGAGCGATGCCACCGCGAACACGTTCTTCGGGCCGTACTTTCATCACCAAATGCCTTATTCAGCATTTTGTAGGTTTCAACCTTGCCTTTTCTTTAAAATTTTACGGCGTAACGTTGCTCACGATAATCAGTGTCATGCGCTTACGTTAAAAGCGAAATTTAACTACACTTCACTCAATTTTGAACATAAAAACTGATCAAATCGACGTAGCGACTTTGTTTTTACACTAAATAAATCAGTAGTTAGCCGTGATTCGATAGCTGGATGACTTGTTTGCATAGTACACTTTCTTGACCGATAGTAGCGCTAGTGTCAGTCTTTATTGAACAGCCCTTGTATAATATCGCATCTTATTTACATATATATAGTCGTTTAATTTTGTATTGGAACAAGAAATTTCAATCCTCTATTTACCGAATTTAAAATTATTCCGAATTTTTTAAAAATATCCCCTAATAACATATTTTTAATATAATAAAGTTCGTGATTATTTTTTTTCTTTTTCTTTTTCTTTTTTTTTCTTTTTTGCAGCTAGTATGTTACTATACAAATTGGTCACAATATCGTACGAAAATAGGAAAATTTGTCCCCGAAGATATCGATCCACATTTATGCACTCATATAATTTTTGCATTTGGCTGGTTACGTAAAGGAAAATTATCATCCTACGAATCAAATGATGAAACAAAAGATGGGAAAGTTGGGCTTTATGAACGCATCATGAGTCTGAAAAAAGCAAATCCAAAGTTGCTATTATTACTAGCTATCGGTACGAATGAATAAATGATCAAATTAATAATATACAGCGATAAACGTACTTGTCATACTTTTATATGGATATAGCGTATTTTAATTCAATTTTATTTTGTAACTCTTTATTACATAATTATTGTGCATTAGGGAGTTTCTCTCCACCCCACACCCCGTTTCGTTAGCCCGCTCCCAAAGGAATTTTCCCATTATTAGCTCGCATCAACGGCACCAACACCTTGTTACTCGTTAAATCATTAAAAATGCTATTTGAGTGCATTTTAATTTTAATTAATATTCTAATATTTTACAATTTTTGCATTACAAAATCAAAACAGAAAAAAGCCAAAAAAGGCAAAACTCATAATAAAAAGTTTTCTTCTCAATATTCGGTGTTTTATTTTTTCCTTTTTTTTTTTTTTTTTTTTTTTTTTTGAAGATATTGAATAAGCAATATAATTTACAGAATGTCTCGTAATTCTCTTAGTGGGTAAAGAAAAAAAATCTTTCACTGATTATTTCATTTTTAGAATTTCTTGAAAATTAATTCAATATTTAATATTAAGCTCAGTAAAAATGTAAAATGGCATAAATATTTAACGATAATTAGTTTTGCTTCCTTTTGTTTTATAGTAATACATATATTTTTTTGTTGTTTTAGAGGTCGTCAACAAAGAGCATTGACTCGTGTGTTTGACAAAATGTTATAGTTGCTCCAGCGTAAATATTTCCCACATTATTGTAAAAAATTACAATGTACAATTAGTTATTAAAAGGCGCTGCCTTGAAATTGATAGAGTGGTGATTAAAAGAAACAGTAATTTTCGTATAATTATTCTCCTAGTACCGGACGTATGAGTAAAATTAATTATGAGAAATTGTGTATTGCAAGAAAAACTCAATTATAATTCATCGTTATCTTCTAGTAAAAATTAAATGAAATATTTTTCACTTTTTATCCGCTGTAATGAGAATATTAATAAAATATTAACGATAATAGTGAAGTTAACATACTAGAACAACTAAGGTACTCTACAGTGAGTACTCGAAACAACAAAAGTCATAAACGGATAAAAACATAAAAATATGTAAAGTTAATAATTTATTTTTTTATTATGTAACATTTGACCGATATCAATTAAAAATAAGAAAGAATTTTCGAGTTACGGCAATCAGCAAAGTTTAAATGACTGGAGCGATTTGGTTTGTTCTAATGTATGCCAAGATTTGGGCGATTATTGCAGAAGCATTGGCGAGGATCTTTCGTAAAGAAAAATTTAGGTTAAATGACGAGCGGGATGTTGCAAATTTAGTACACGTGGAAAGAATATGAGATGAACTGAGGGATAACACGTTCGGGAACAGAAAGGACAGGTTGTGGGAGGCGATGTCCTGTGGAACATGCAGTCGTGGGATAAAGATATATGCCCAATTCTTAAGCGATTAATTATTATAAAGTCGCGCCGGGACATATTTTCCGGTGGCCACCACCAAGGCTCCGTTGATGGTTTTATCGAGTTTAAAAAGGTGTTTTGGGAGGCCCAGTGTGACCTCCATTCCTGCTTAGACTTATGTTGGAGTAGTCACTTTTCGAGTATTCACGAAGCACAAGCTATTAAATTTATTCTAAAATAAGCTGCCACAAGTAAGTCCCGACGAAAAAATTATTAAACTATTACAATAAATAAATAATATTTTTTTTTATGTAGTTACCAATTAATAATTATAGACGCGCAAATAAAATCCGAACGGAAGACCTGAAAATTTCTCTACCTGCACGCCTTGTGAACTTCTCCACCAGTAATAAACAATGACATTTAATTAATACCTGGTTTAATATTTATTTTGCGTGTGTGCGTTACATCAAGAAGTCATCAATGCGTTTCGCAATCAGACAAACTTCATATTGGCCGGGCGTAATTAGCAAAAACGGAAAATACTATACAGGGTAGTAGTGCTTAACATCAAAGATACCATCGTTTGAATGATATAGAGGCTGTCCTAAATATAAAGGTATTTTTAAAGATCATTATCGAAAATTAAATCAATTTTCTAATAATCCATTTACAACTAAAACGCATGAATTTTCAGATTTAAGTAATGCTGTCAATTAAACCGGTGAATAAATAAGTGAAATACAATTGCTTCAACTGCGGCTAAAACCCGTGCACAGGAGCTGACTCGTATTACCCATATTGGTGACAAAAGCTTATGAGGTAGTGTTAATGTGAGGTATGAATAGAGGAAGTTAATTAGTGCCAATACTATGTATTTCCCTAAAGTTAAATAATTTTTCGAATATTATTTGGATTCGCGTAAACTACATTTAAATATCGTTTTACATTTTTAATAAGAAAAAACCCTAATAAAAACACCATTTTGAAACAGTATGTGCCAATGATGTGTATAATAATAAATTTTTTTGTCTGCTACTAATTACACTGTTCGAAAAGTAGAGAATTTCATATAAAGCGTCGATATTATGTATAAAAGAATCATGCTCTGTAAAATTAAGTATTTTAATATGATTTTTGTGTAATTTTATGAATTTCCAATATGATAAATGTGTTTTTTAACAGTAAAGTGAAGTAAGTCCCACATAGCCTTCACTGGGCATCGGGGGGGTTGTGAAGTTAAACTTTCCATAATGAAGCCTAATGGATCTGATGAGAATACTGGGGACAGTTCCTTTCTACTTTTGGATTATCCGCCTTTACTTTCCCAGATTTCTCTGATAGAACCAATATTCAATTTTAGATTAGCTATAGACCTGGGAGCGATTCGGATCCGGAACGAGACAAGTCTCGATAACCTATGACACCTCAGGTTTAGTAGTGAATCGCCTTAACCACTAGGCTACCGCGCTACACCGTTTTAACAGTACTGCTATTGAATAATTTCATGTACTTATTGGATTTATAAGAATGGTAATGGAAAAATGAATTCTTAATTGCAAAAATTGAATTTTTCTATGAAATGATTTCAATAAAATTTTCAAAGCTCGCGCAAAAAAAAAAAAAAAAAAAAGAAAAAAAAAAGCGTTAAAAAGAATAAAAACGAGAAAATCGCGGAAATTAAGAAAATCATTTGAAGAATTACATCGATTTCACAAAGAGACAAACGACTTTTGTACTGAAAATAAAAAATGAAATAAAAAAATATTCAATCTGACAAAACAGGCACTTTTTTATAATACAAGTGAAAGATCATTACTTATAACCTCTAAATTAAATTGTAAATTAAAATTAGATAGTAAATACTTTCGATATGAAAGAAGTTTACAAACTATAAAAATTACATTACGTACTCTTGAAATAGCATTTTGTAAACAGTCAACCAACTGATTCATTCGTTTACTCGTAATTTAATTACATTGATTCATTTTCATTATTAACATAAGGAAATATTTTAGGGTTAAAATCAAACAATGTTAAATCCTTATGTTTCCTCGAATTTCCAGAATTCAATTATTTACAAGCACTTTACAAACTACAAAAAATTTTTAAAACAATAATCCTATATAAGTAGTAAGTATTATTTTAAAGTGCATATATCATGTTCTATATTGTTTTTCACTGAAATTAAAAGTAAGAATTGAAAAATTAAAACCAATAAAGAAAAAAAAAAAATGGAAAATTGTAAACAAATGAATATGATTCTAGATTTGAATAGCAGTTAACGTTGTAATATATCAACAAAAAACTATATGTTGTTTTATTCACATTTTGTAGATATTTTTTCAGTTAATTTTTCATTTAATTTAAAGGCAACCTTCGTAAATTATACGATGTATTCATATGTAATATTACGTTTGTCATTAATTGGCACTAAAGAGAAAAATATCTTGAAAATTATTTAGTTTTTGTAAATGAGCTGTAAGAATATACCAATTTCTCTAAACTACGAGTACATTAAAAAAAAGAAACAAAAAAAACCCAGAAAATACTGGTATTTAAAATGCATGCGTTTGGGTAATAAATAATTTTACGATTTTAAACTTACTATTTACTAATGATTACAGGAGGTTGGTCTTTTGGAACGCAAAAGTTCAAGGAGATGTCAATGACCAGATATACAAGGCAAACGTTCATTTACAGCGCGATTTCGTTTCTTAGAAAACACAATTTCGATGGACTTGATATCGATTGGGAGTACCCTAAAGGACCAGATGACAAGAAAAATTTTGTTCTATTACTGAAAGGTATATATATATATATATATATATACTCACTGATGTAAATATTATCCGTAGGTATTTTATAGATTTTCGAAAGTTGAATTTTGAACATTTAAAATTAATAACGGTAAACTGGTTTATCCATTTAATTTCACAAACTACCCACCCTTCATATTTCCTTAGTATATGGTGTTTTGATACTTTCTTTTATTATAACTCCTGTAAACGAATATTTGAAGAAATAGTCATCGCATCGCCAATAATATACTGATAAATTACAAAAGTTACTCAAAACGTTTATAACATAGCAATTTTCTTCAGGCCCGGATTAAGTGTATGATGGGCCAGGGCTACAGAAATATTAGGGACCCTTTTCGGAAGTGATAAAATTATCAGTTTTATAGAATAACTAAATTTTCTTTCCCCGTATTTATTATTTGGATTCATTTGTCGTAAATATTCTTTAATTTAATTTAATTATATTATTTTGAATTCACGAATTAACATATAATTATTAATGTAAACAAAACTAAATATACAAACAATGGGTAGAATTTTCGAAGCCAAAAAAAAACAAAAAAAAACATATATATATATATATATATATACATATATATATGTATATAATTTTAAACAATGAATTTTTCAGCAAATTTTAACCAAAGATTTGATTAAGAGGATAGTGTGTGTGCGTGTGTTGCGCGTGTACACACGCACACACATTCATACAGACATTTCCTAAAAATGTAGATTCCGACTTGTTATATACCTTAAAACAAATTTCTGGTACATTTTTACGAAACTCGAAATTTTACTATTACACGAAGTTTCCTCCGCTAGGAGGAAATAAAAATGAATACAAAATTATCAACAAATAAATGTATTGCACTTGTTCCTGTAAAGTTAATTCTATTTATTTCAAAAAAAGTTGACGTGTATGACAAATGATAGGATTAATTTTTTATTACATGTGGGAAGTGGGTGTCTCTTGGGGGTCCCTTAATAAGGCGGGGCCCGATGACCTATTACAATCAGAAGTTGTTTACAACACCATCTATCGATAAAATAGTGAACTAAATTGAATATATTTACCATACGTGAGACCAGTACATTTTGTAAACATACAATCGTCTCCATGTATATTATTATGGAACATCTCACTTTGCGTGTTTCCATACATATATGGATGACCCATTTTGATATTTCTCTAAAAATCGCTTGGGGCTTTAATTAATTATGATACAAAAAAAGCAATACGCTAATAACTTTTTACAAATATTTTAGAATTGCGTGAAGCTTTTGAAGCGGAATCTCAAGAAGTAAATGAATTCCGATTGTTACTGACTGCCGCTGTACCAGTTGGACCAGACGATATCAAATCCGGATACGACGTACCCGCTGTTGCAAGGTATATCACCTACCGGCCGATTTGTTTCGCTTTATATCGTTTAAACGCCGAATTATTATGTACGACTGAATAAATATGTGGAAAAATACAAAAAATATTTCGTTAGTTACTTAGACTTTATTAATGTGATGGCTTACGACTTCCACGGGAAATGGGAGCGGGAAGTTGGCCATAATGCTCCGCTGTACGCTCCGTCATCAGATTCAGAATGGCGAAAGCAGTTGAGCGTTAGTAATGCAGCTGCGACCTGGGCAAAATTGGGCGCCAGTAAAAATAAATTAATCATAGGCATGCCTACCTATGGAAGAAGTTTCACGCTATCCAATTTGGCGAATTACCGAGTAAATTCGGCAGCCAGCGGAGGCGGTAAAGCCGGCGAGTATACAAAGGAAAGCGGATTTTTAGCATATTACGAGGTTTGTTCAGATAAAACAATTTGCACGTAACATTTTTTTTCGTATCAGCGTCGTATTCGTTTGTATGATCATAAAATAACAATTATAAACTGATCAATTAATAAACTAACGGACGTCCGATATTCGATATTCGAAATTCGTATTTATTTATCGTGGACGACGTGTCAGGCTCTCAAGTTCATATTTGCCATCGAAAGGACAACTAAATAAATGAGAACGTGATTCTGCATTTCTCTGCAGTTGTACTGGTCACAGTCTACCATACATCACTTCTTTAAGCTATATTTGGCACGCGCCGTTCTATATTCCTTAATCTGTTCAGTTTTCCAAAAGCTGTATTTTAACTGGTTTCCGATAGGCAGTGTTTCGATTTTTGTTTCTCCAAACTCTCTCCTATCCTATATCCGAGTTTTTCGTCATCTCCGCGGCGGTACCCTTCGATTCTTTGACACTTCTTACGTCTGAACTTTAATCATGCTTCTTCTACAAATTCATTGCATTCATACGGAATACAGCTTTTTCCTTTCCCTTTCTTGCGGCTACTTCTCGCCTTATGTTCAGAGAGGCAATGCTGTATAATTTTACTAAGTGTATTGATCATAGATAACCGGGGTTACCACTCTGCAGGCTTGGTTTAATGTCGCGTATATATTTTTTTTCACATTTGCTGTCGACTACACGCAGGCCAGGTCATGCATATTGTACAACACAACAACAAGGAGCTAATGAAGATGTCTTTTTTTTTTTTTTAAATTAGTTGCGGGTCCCGCTGAGGAATGCTGCGTGCGGGTGTTCGACACGCATATCAACATTTATTATCAAAAACCAGTATTACACAAATATTTTAAAACAATAGAATTAGATTAAGCACTAGTTTTATATAACACAATATTCAAAAATAGAGAGAATTATTATGTTTTCCAAACTAAAAAAAAGTAATTATTTAATTGCTTCAGAAGAAAAGGATAAAGCAAACAAAGAGAATATATACATTACTTAATACTGAGACATGTTTATCCTGCTTCTAACACCACTCCTGTTTTAATCTTAACTCTTCCACAATCCTATCCTTTTTTTATTTTTTATTTTTTTTGGGGCTCGTTAACGAAGGACCTTTACCCAGGAAGTCGGTTATATTTTGATCCGATCAGAAATTTTATCTAAAAAGGAACAACCTATCTTCATTTCTCCATGTATGTCCGCTGGTATGACTTCTATTAGTTTCATAAGTATCAACTCGTCAACGACGGTTTAACAATTTTCCCAGTATCAGCCGTTCTGCCACTTCTTCCATAGTTTGCCTTTGTTTTAATCATAGTCTGCTCCCGGCTTCTCGTTTTTTCTCTTGTTCAATCTCCCCCTTAAGTGTCCCTTTCATCCTCCTACTTTAAATATCACCTCTGTAACGCAAACCACGTTCTAATCGAATGTTGCTTCATTTCCACAGAGTGCGCCATCTTTTATTCTAATTTTCTTAGCCTTGGCCTCCCTACTCCATACAGTGCCCTCTACATTCTCGCTTTTCCATCTCCTTCTATTGTGCTCCTATGTTAGCCGCCTTTATTTCTTCTGTCTCTAATCGTTTCTTGATATAACATATGTCTTTCTATTCTTCTATTCTTTTGTGTTGGGCGGATGTCCATAAAATAATAATATAAAAAAAAAAACATTTTCAATTTTATTATTTATTCCTGTGGGCCAGATGAAATACGTATCTTTAGATTTCCTTGTTGGTCCCGTTTTTTAGTTATGCCAGGCAGATGCCATTTTATGCATTTTATATTCTGTAATGGAAAATTATAATTTTCGGAGACTCCTTGTTTTCTCTCCACCAAGCAGAGCCATTTTACCCATTCCGTAGTAGGGCAAAAATAACTTTAGACACCTTCGCCGAGATATCTATATTCGGCGACAGATTATAAGCAATCACAAGTACAACTCGGCGCATTTCTATTGTTTATATGTAAGCATTACGCATGGAATGCAGTACTATCTTAGGTTCATAGTTCCTATATCTGCTAGCAGTTTTTATGTGCACAGTTCTCGACCCCGTACCATTTATTGTTATTTCTGTCATCGGCCCAGCTTCGTAAGATGTCAACATGTTCTTGTAAAAGTTTTTCAACAATTCGAATATTCTTATGTTCTGTAACCAAGGCTATATCATACGCGTAAACGATAGAATTTTTCATATAGTCTGCGACTGAATTATTAGGAAAAGCAGTATAAGACTGTACCTTAGCTACCCCGCATGCCAGACTTACTTGTGAACTTAGTTTTCCTCCGTTAATTTTAACCATGCTTTTTCTATTTTGTAAATAATCTATAAACCATTTCTTTCGGTTCTGTTTTATGCCAGTTCGGTCCATATCTGCGACTAACTTATTATGGTTTACAACATTGAATGTCTTAGTTAAATCAGTAAAAGAAACATTAGAAACTATTTTCCACTCGCTAGGCCATTGTTTACCTGTTTTATCATTACTAATCTAGCGGGTAAATAGTGTAGATTTATTTTTTCTAAAACCGTACACTGATTTTTATAGAAGATTTTGTTATTTTCTTAATTATGTTCCACAACTTTAGCGAGTGAAGAAATTAAGGTTACAGGTCTGTAATTCTTGTGTTGAATATGGGGGGCTGTCTTTTTTGTAAATAGGTTTAATGATTGCAATTTTTAGCCCTTGAGGAGTCTTACAACACTCCCTTATGGAACACAATTAATTAGTTTTGTGATCAGGGGCGAAAGTATCCGTTTATTTATTATTTTTAATGACTTTACCCCCCTTACCATCCCATCCTGGAATTTTTAATTCTTGGATTACTGCAACAACGCTATTTATCGATGCTTTTGGAGTGTACAATGTTGTCTCATTCTGGTGATCTATACGAATATCTCTGTATTCTCTGAGTCGTATCGCTCGATTCCGAGCGTCGGTGACTACCTATTCGTACATCTCAGCAGTACAGACATAAGTATTAGTGTACTAGGCGATTTTTATATGCAATGCAGGTGTACACACGCAAGAAGACTGCATTCGGAACAGATTAGTAATCGTTTGATTTATATGGGCATATACAAGTGCAGTCCTATTTATGTCTGCTGTGTGTACTAAACTAGCGCGCATATGATGTTGAACGTGGTGGGTTGCCATTGCCTACCACTTGATTATTAGCGAGTATTTATAATTTTATTTAATTCCTGTAATAAAAGTTCGTCGTCGCTCGGGATCGAACCCGTGACCTCCATAGCGGAAGTCAAGCGCTCTAGCAACTAGCGAAGTGGTTGATGGAATGGTGCGATACTTGAGAGGTCCCGCTTGTGCCCCTTCTCGGGATAGGCAGGGTCTGATTAACTATATTATCATCCGATTCTATTCCTTTCTCGCATATTCGCGGATGTATGTGATAATCAGCACAAATGTGGCATTAGGTATGTGTGCAACTTTGTATAAGACGTACTTAGCAAAATAGCTTAGTTTTAAGATGTAGTTAGATGTAAGAATGATAACATGTAAATTTTGTATGTCAAATAAACGATAATAAGAGGTTGGGCACTCATATAACGGGCATACTTGCTCAGTGAGACCCAAAACTTATTTCCATATAAAAAAAAAAAAAAAAAACTAGGCTATCGCGACGACATATCTCTGTATTACATTCATGTAAAGTATTTTTATGCAGTTTGCATAATATTCATTGAACTCTTCCGTTGCATTGGAGGTATTTCCAAAGAACTTTACTATAACCGTATCTGCATATATCCTATTTTTATTATTGATTAAGCTATTTATTATTCCCCTACTTTTTGCGCTGTTATTATTTTTTTTTTTTTCAATTTTGCCTCTGTAATATAAATTTTTGGCCCTTCTTATTTCGTTTTTGGTCATGTTTCGATACTTTTTATACAAATTTTTATACCTTACATTAGTTGGGTTACTTTTAGAGCGTTTGACATAGATTTCTCTTATGCGCATAAAACTTATAATTTTCCTATTGATCCGTACACTCCTAGGCCTATATTTATTCTCTGAAGCGTTATAAATTTCTGCTACTATTTTATATGCCCCTAAAAGCCAAACAGATTTGATTATATATTTCCTTCGCCTCGCTCAGTTCCTCCAATCATAGCTACGTATTTTCCTGAGTAGCAATTACTCATTTAACCGTTTCGGTTCTCTAATCAGAAGATCATCACCGCCAACTTTTTTGATTTCAATAGCGCAACATTTACTGTGGTAGTCTAAAATCTTGGATTCGATAACACTCGCTACTGTCTCCCTAAAAGTAGACCATATGAAAATGCACATGTAGGGGTTAACACACATTTAAATTTGCCCCAGCTGCAACCTTCATTTTTGTCGTTTCGCAATGGCTTCTATAAATCAAAGATCTCTTAGATATTTAGAATAATCCGTACGCTGCAGTACTCTCCTCTTCCATGCAATTTTCAGTTGACGTTTAGCTTGTTGATTCCAAAGATGGAAGGCCCTGTGTTTTCGCTGGATTTCAAGTAGTTGCCCTCACAGTATCCGTCAGGTTTGTCTACCATATGGTTGTTTAACGTTTTCTCTACTTCTTCGAAAGTTTCATCGTGTTGTGCGGTTAATTTCACGTCATCAACATACGGAAAATGTCGCGTAGTGCTTCCCGTTCGCACATATGTCAAATAGAATCGGCTACAAGACGCTGCCGTGTGGAGTAGACCATTTTTGTGGATTCCAAGCATTTCTATCCACTTTATAGTGCAATACTCAGTTTCTTAGTATAGGTGACTAACCTGTTTAAACGTTCTAGTTGTACGGATATAGGTAGTGTCATGGCAATTGTTATATACAACGTTAGTGCAAACGCAAGACTAACACTTGGAAATCACATTGTGATTGCTTGATTTATCGACATACAAATGAGAAGTCGTATTTGCGGCTGCCTACTATACACCAACTAACGCGCATATGACGGTATGCATGTTTGCCATTGCCTACCACGTGACTATTAGCGGTTAATTTATTTTTTTAATTTCTGTCGTTACCTAGAATTGAACTCGAGACCTCTGTAACAAAAGTCAAGTGTTCTGGCTATTGCAGGGGCATATTTACCATTTAGCTCAACATAAAAGCGTCTGTCTTTCAATGGCAAAGTGTACTGAAAGCTGCAGTAAGATCGAAAAAGAAGATTGCGCTAATTATATTTCCCTTTTCAAATCCACCTTCTATGTGCTAGGTTAGCTGCAAGACTTGGCCAATGCATAATGTTCTAGGTTTAAAACCAGCTTCTTGTTCTATAGACTTTGCATCATTGTAAATGTATCGATACCTCGTGTGTTGTTAATTATTTTTGCTAATAGTTTTTCCTTAACCCAGGGTTAAACCTCTTATATTTATACTAATAATTCGGACCATTTTCGTCTCCTGAAACGAGTCTTTTTAATCTGGATGAAGTTTGTCTGATTGATTGGGGTTAGGATGATTGGCTAGTAGCATAGTTCGAATTTATATTCATATTATTATTGCTACTGTTATCATAATATGTTTATTTATATTTATTAATAATTTAGTAGATTTATTTGAGGTTCATCCCGAGTTCCCTAATCAGGGTTATATGTATTTCGTTTTATAATTTTGAAATATTTTACGTCATTTGCAATCTTCTATAAATAAGAACTCTAAAGCCGATCTGAATATTCATATTACCTTTAATAGGTTTCATGCTTATTTTGTTTTGTGACTAAGAATAATTTACGAATTTACACATTTTCCTATGTTTACTATCCAGTATTTCGAAGTGAGCTGCAAAGAAATTCAATTAGAAAAATGTACAATCCGGTATCACTACTGTCCATCTCGTCAATCTACGTAGAAGTTAAATGTAATCGTAAACAGCGTGATCCTGTACATAACTGAGTCAAGAAGGTGTCCCCATTTAAATATTAATCACGTTTGTTTTAAAAACAAAATCATAAAAACTCGTAATCTTAATAATTGCCAATCTCTAACTTTGAAAGTTCAATGTATAAAATATATCAATACAGCACTGAGTGCATGGAATCGTATTCAATTTAAAAATAGGCTAGGAAATTATTTCGTTCGAAAAAATCAATGTTAAAAAATGTGCACAAATTTCGAATGGAATAATTGTTTGCGCCGTAAAAAAGGTTTATCTTTCTTCTTCTTCTTACGTCTTCTCCGAACAAAGATTGGTGATCCACATGATGTTAGCTTTAGACACCGCTGCTCTGAAAATCTCCTCAGAGGAACACTGCAGCCAACGACGCAGATCTCCCATCTATGGGTAACTCTTACCTGGAGACCCCTGTCCACAAGATTTTTTCCTCACCGACTAATTTCAATAGTCCGTACCTCCCGTCACTCATGACATGTCACAGGTAGCCCATCTTGCGCTCCCTGATCGTCGCCAACCTGTCAATTTGCCGCAAGATTTCTGCATTGGTTACTTTTTGCGTCCAAGATATCCTTAGCATTCTCCTGCACAGGAACATTTCGAAGGTATCCAATCTGGTCTCCAATGTTTTGCTGCGGGTCCATGCCTCACATCCATAATACGTAAGAACAGACATCGACATTTTTTTGAAATAAATTATTTTCATTAACAATCGCGACTCGGCGGGTTTTTTTCTATGTAGAAGGAAAAATTACGAAGCGAATTTTACTGTTCAAGCTACTTCAAAGTGTGCATTTTTAACAGTATTAAAAAAAGATCTCTTTAAAATAAAAACATCGCTGAAATTAACTTCATTTCAGATTTGCGAAATGCTGTTATCAAATGCAACATATATATGGGACGAAGAAATGAAAGTACCATACTTGGTAATGCATGATCAGTGGGTTGGATTTGATGATGAAAGATCGATTAGAAATAAAATGGTCTGGTTAAAAGAAAACGGATATGGCGGCGCCATGGTATGGACCGTCGATATGGATGATTTTACAGGAAATGTTTGCGGAAGCGGTGTAAAATACCCTCTTATATCCGCAATGAGGTAAATGAAAGGTTCATGTACTTTAATTATTTATACTTTATTGCGCTATATATATATATATATATATATATATATATTAATTACAACGTAATTCTTAGGCTACTCCCCATTAAAAAAAATGCCCTAAAAAATGTCCTAATTTTATGTAACGTTTGTTATATCTTATAGGATTTTTGTGATTATATTATTATATTCATATGAACCGATTTAGAATTACATTGTAAATTTCGATCATTTTATACAAAGTATAGAAGAGAAAGAGGCGGAAATATAAGCAAGAGGGGTTAAGGAGCACAGTCCCTTGCGAGGCCAAAATAACCGAGTTTATATATATAGATATATATATTTGATATTGTTTGGCCCCTCGCCTTTTTTTGGCCGGGGGGGGGCACCAATTAAGGACGAATGGAAGACCAAGGATAGCACTAAAAATGAGAAAATAAGTTCCATTTTAATATGAGCAGAAATGAAGGAAATAAATGTGGCTAGCATAAAAACAACAGTTTGTACGGGAGGGGCAGAAATGCATGCAATACAGTAAGGTTAAGGAGACCAACATTTAACAGTTAAAGCGTTCCAGTGTAGAGGTTAAAGCATTATATACTAAGTTATATTAACTTTTTCGGGTGTTATCATTATGTAGACATTTGAAATAAATTGTTGCAATATTGTCTAACTTAGTGATAACTTTACGTTAATTATAGCATATTCTTAAGATATAGATATCGGAGGGAAGTGATTTTCAATTTGTGGAATTCAGAACACTGTTAAATTATTGTAAACTTATAAATAAATAATAAATAAATAAACTTAATCATTTTTTTATACTTTTAGGCATATTTTCAGCTTATAAGATTGCTCACTTTTCCTCAGTTGCCCATTCTAGACTACGCTCGGACTTTGGTCTTCATTTATTTTCGAATTCCCGTTTTTTTTTTCTCCGTCCATAATTCTCGTACTTCGAAACACTTCACAGCATCACATCTTTCACTTCGACGTTCTGTTGTTCATTGGTTTTCTCCTCTATTGCCCTCTCTACACAAATGAAGGAAGTGTCTGCGATGCTGATAATGCGTTTTTCAAGTGTTAATCTCTTTCCGTTGAGCATTCTGCTTTGTATTCCATTTTATTGATACTCGGTCTTCCTACTCCGTATTGCGTCTCTTTATCCTATCTTTTCCTTCTCCGCGCATTTTTCCCACTATTTGTTGTTTCCTACTAGCAACGTCTGACCGCGCGTCAATGCATAATTAATTCCTTCCCTTCTTCCTAATTGCTTCTAGGTAAAGGTCCCTCTGGTTGACGAGCTAAAAATAAGAAAAAAAAACAAAAAACAAAACAAAAAGCTTGTTTTTCGATTTGAATATATTTACCACCTCCTAATTGGCATGACGATTCTACCATATTTAGAAAACATGCGTTTCTTTTTAGAATTTTTTTCCCTTCCGTTTCAAACCAAAAACTATTATATCAATGTTGATAAAACACCTACATAACCTAAAATTTACCTATTTGAAGAATTAATTTGAGTCTTTATTGTTTTCTTAATAGTACGAATGTGTAAAAATTACAACCGTAAAATCGTTCGAGATCTGAAAAGTAAAAATGAATACGCTTGTTTGAAAACAAATTAAACTAAACTTTAACCGAAATTCGCTTATCTGCAATTTAAAGTTTTTGCTTTTCTACAATATTCTAAGTAAATGTATCCAAAAAAAATTCTTCTGCGGCAGTAATTCTGCGACCAGCCGTAGTATTATGTTAATAACTGATTATTCTTTATAATTACCATTCAAAGTTATTATAGAAGTTCCTGCAGATCTTTAGCCACATGCGAATACCTGGTAAAGATTTGGCAGCCAAATTAATTTCTCTTTTGGCTCTTGAAGCTATACACTGTTTTGTCAATTGAATTAAGTCGACAAGTGGTCCGTAGAGCCCACTTTTTCGGAAAAAAGAGAAACACGCGAACCATATAGTTTCCTGTTAATTTCTTACATGTAAACAGCGCCTAGTTCTAAATAATTTGATGTTTGGTCGTACAGTAATTTCTCATGATTAAATCTGTTCCCCCTTCAACAATATGCTGATTGTGTGTGCTGGCTTTTTATTCTTGCACTACAGTAATATCCGGCTTTCCCTATTTCGCCATTTTCTTTGCTTCATTGTCTGTTATTCTTTTAATTGACCCCACAATCTGAAACGCGCACTGCGCTTGGCTTTCTTAGGACAAACAACCCGCTGAATAACATTTAAAAAAACGTTCGCATTCTGCTTCGCGTCGATATGCAATTCAAAAACAAAAAATAAATAAAAAACAATGGTTTTCAAAAGAAGACATATTATTCTTTCATTTTCCCTAAAAAAAAAACAAACTTTTTATCTCAGTAAATCGGTAAGAACCAATTTCATTATAAACTTAAAAAACAGAGTACGAAAAATAGTTTCACCGTTGCTATTAAACGCGATACATCACTTTAGATGAAAGGTTGTTTTTAAAAGATATTAATAATATTCCAATTAACAAATTTGTATAGAGAAGAATTACACGGAGTAGGAAGAACTGGCGGAGGAAAAGACGTTGATTGGAGTAAAGTAGCTCGTACAGAATTGGTACAGAAAATAGATACATCACCTATCGTGCTGAAAAATGTTACCGAGTTAATTAAATCTAAACTTTCCTCTCAAATACCTTCGCAAGCTACGCAAACTTCGAATCTAATAAACGGTAAGTGAATTATATTAACGGAAAAATGAATGTTTACATTACGATTTTTCGATGACTTGATATACGTAGCCTTTAAAAAATTAGAAAATTTCGAAATAAATCGAATACGTAAAAATATTACATGGCCTTTGAAAAAAATCGTAATTTCGTAACATTTTCGCTAAATCAGTTTTCCGGAGTTTTAATCAACTTAATATTTTGGCTTTACCTATCGTAGACAATATTTAAATTACAATTTTTTTTTATTTTTATATATTCAAATAACTTTAATAAAAAGTAAAATTATAAAAATATTAGACGTGAAATAGTAGAATGAAATTTATAATAAAAAATCATTGAAAATAAAAAAATTAACGAATGGGTTTCCTATCCTATCGTGTCCAGTTACTTCTAATGAACTTCTCTCTAAACGAGAAAAGCACGCACTGATGTTGAAACATGCACAGCTCGCGGTTAATATTGCGGGCCCGCTGTCGCATTTGCGGCCCTAACGTTGGATAGCGAACTCTTTGTCAGCCGGCACCGCGGCCACTGTTGTTGCAGTGTGGCCATAGTGCAGGTGTAAATTTTATTAATTTCCTTTTGACAGGATAGTAGGCGCTGTCTTCGCAGTCGTCGCCATAATTATTATTCATTTTTCATAATTAAGAACTATAAACTCTGATTTATAGTGATGTTCTAAGTCATTGAACTTTCGGATAACTCTTTACGGCACGCTATGTGGTCTACATATAGCTTTGGTGCTTGATGACTCTAACTGCTTTTTAAACATGCCGCGTGTTTCTTCTTCCTTAATTATTTGTAGTCTGATTCCTTCGTGTCCGTTGGTACTGCGGGCTCTGTAATTGCAGACGTGGCCATGGTATGGTATAACTCCTTTTAACCTTCGGCAGTGTCATTCCTTCTCCTTTCAGGATGATGCATATATTTGGCATTTTTCGACGTCGATTGTCATTGTTTCTCCATCCTTGGTATAGCGTTCTTTGTCAGATTCCATTCCTTATAACATCTAATTACTTTTATTTACACGTGTTGATGGGTAATCGTCTATTATTGGAAAGCCTAGGGGAAAACCCAAACAAGAAAAAAACAAAATTTATTTACTTTTTTTAATAAATGAATTAATTATAAGTATTTATATTAAAAAACGGGGGGGGGGTAAATTCGTACAGCTGGATTCGAACCCGCGTGTCAAGTGTATACGTCACAAACGTTACCACTTGGGCCACGGAAATTTCAAACGAAATGTTCTATAGCTTATATGTAACCTATACATAAAATATTAAGCAAACTTTAAGTTCGTTTTTCCGAATTATATTTCAGTATTCCACCGTAATATTTTACACATAGTATACCCACATGGTATACTATCAGCACGCCAAAAATCGCTGAAATTCGTTTCTCCTAGTCTGTACGGTCTCCTTGTAAGCAATCGATTAAAAAATAACATATGCTTCGGAGTAAGCTGGGCACCTGTATATGATTTTAGATAGGATACGGGATCTATATAATGAGAGAAGGAGCTTGGGATGAATATTATAATCGGGATTTAATAAATATTTAATGACGGCGAGGGCTTTGAGACACTTTTCCTTAGACCTGATATCGATTAGAATTAATAGATATTTAAGACAATAAGTAATTACTGTTCATCGAGCTGTATATGACAAAGCTGCAATGATTTTTAGCAGAACATTTTTTTCGATAATATAATTGGCATTTGGCAATTAGTATAACAAACAAGTACCATTTAAAAAAAAAAAAAAAAAAAAAACAATCGGATAATTTATTTCTCCGTTTAGAATTAATTGTTATTTTTATTTAACGCAATCTGTTAAACTGGTTTCTCTCGTCAAATTAGTCAAGTTTAAGATATCAGTTTACACAATGAACTAGTCACGTAAAGTTTGTAATTTAATATAATTCTAATCTGCAGAGGCGAACCTATTAATTTTGTCATTCTTGACAAAAATGTATAATGTCATCTTTCTATCCAGAAATATTCATCCGTAATACATTTCCCATTATTATTTCGGAGGAATATTAAAAATTCTAAATCAATACATATAACAGATTACATTTTTTTTATCTCGGACTACAGTATACGTTTCTTGAAGCTTTTCTGAAGACGTTTCTGCCATCAGCGTCACGGGGTGAAACTTTGCAATGTTTTTGCTGGTCCAGTTTTAATTTGGAACACACGTTATTACAGACTCGTACAATTTTTGGTCGTTTTGCTGATCAATGACTACTATTGTATCATCCAAAGAAATAGTACCCGTTTCCTGATTACGTAAAGTAATTTTAGGAAGGTTTGCAACACTTATTCCTTAACCGCATTCTTCGTTTTCTGCTGTTTCACTGCTCTGAGGATGATCATTAGAATGGATCACTCTCGGACTTCTTTTTAACAATGTTCCGGACATTCTTTTTTAGATTCGTTTTCTTTACATTGCCCTCGTTTTTTTTTTTTTACACTGATACCGTGACAGTCGTTTTTTACCACTAGGTTTTCTGTAATAAAATCTCATTCGCTGTTTTTCATTTTTTACTGAGAAGGTGTTGAATTTAAAATGAACACACATCGTACTTAAATTATTTATTGTTTGATTAATTTTAAATTTAAGTAACAACTAAAAAAACAATAAATACATTATTTTACCATAATTGTGTAATTTACTGCAGACATACAATTTTAGAAAAAATCCGGTTAATATAAAATTCAATTTATTTTTACCACCAGTCGTTAATACCGTATATTACTTGTTAGTTATTTTTGATAACATTACTTCGACTCTATTAATGATTTTAGCTTTAATTAAAAAATTGGTGAAAATTTTTAAATTTCATACATCAGGGATAGCTGTGATTAGTCGGTTTGTTCGATACTGTCTGTATTTCCACAGCAGGCTAAAACAATATCATGAACAGTGATCAGTTTGCAGCGTAGCATACAATTGGCGGCTGGTCACTGAGTTGGTATGAGTAATTTGGGTATGCTCAAGGTATATATCCTATTTACCACCGTTTTTAATCTCGGCAAGCACAAGCTATGCCATTAAATATGGGCCAGCTTAAATATTCCTTTCTAATGTTTTTCCATGAATACGTGGCTGCAAGCGAAAAGGTCGGCTCTAGAAGTTGAAGACGTTCTAAAATATTGCACATAATCTGATCCTGTGATTATCGGCGAGTACGTTTCATCTAGCCGCATAGTGAACAGTGTCGCGGGCATTAACACCTCAATAGGTGGGAATGCAGATGAAGGTAATTTATCTGTTTCTTTAATTCCTGTATACTGAACAGTATTTGATCTAAAATTGCCATTATGGAGTTTAAAAATCGTGCGTGTATTCGCCGCAGTATTCTTGAATATTAGATACGAATATAGAGTGCAAAGTACATTGTGCTCTACTACTCAAAAATCTAAGTACAGAGAATATTGTACTCTAGTATTCAAAACGTTGTACTGTAGGTCTCAAAAGTTTTGGTTCGAAGTACTTCATGCTCTACTATTCAACAGTAGATTACAAATTCGCTGAATACGATGAGAAAATAATGTATCATTCAATAAATCTGCAAAGAGATCGCATTATGAAACCCTTTACCGTTTATTTTTAGACTTATTAAATGACTTGATATTTTAAAATTATTCTTCTCCTTCAAGTTCCAACCGTTCTTGTCATCCGGCGAAGTCTGTTTTTTTCTTCTTTTTTTTTTCTTTTTTATGATATTATGAACCTCTCTCTGTTGTAGGTTGAGTGGACTAGCTGCTCAGAGTTCATTCCTGACTACGTTTTGATATCTCACATTCATGAGCATCTCCTTCGTTCAACTTTTCTCCAGCCCGCTGTTTTTCCTAAAAAAATATTATGCAGTAAGGAGAGTTAGCCCACGGATTAGATGACCAAAGTCTTCATCTTCCGGTCTTTTACGATGTTAATTGTTTTGGGTTTTTTGTTCGTCATCTGCAGAACTTCCTGGTTAATTTTCTTCGCTATCCCAATGGGATTTTCAGAATTCTCCGATAGCATCATAGTTCAAAAGCGCTATCAAACGGTTCATATAGATTTTCTTTAGAATCCGGTATTCACATTCATATCCACGCGTAGCATTTGAAGATTCTAATTCGCAGTTCTAAATTTCAATCGTGCGCTGTGAGAGTGCTGTTCTTATCTTATTGAAGACATTTCTTGCTTGTTTAACTTATATTTGAGAAGTTCTCATCAAAATTAGAATTTGGAAACTAATAAATAATATGAATTTACCTTTTTTTCCGTCTACGTTTTTAAATTAATTAAAATTAGTTTAATAATGTTTAGTTCTAAAAAAGGTGTATGTAAATTACACGAATTACATTAAATATATAAGCAATATGCAAAAAATTAAACCTAATAAGTAACTTATTTCGGATGCGACAATCAAGAATCCCCATCTAGAAAGCAACTGAAAGAGGAGAAAAAGTCCGTTAAGTAATATGAATAAATCAATATAACACTGATAATGGGAAAGAAAAAAAGGATATTCGGTGTGCACGAGGAATAGAAAGTTTATATCTCAATAACATTTGAAGCAAATCACTACTCTGAGCATTAGAAACCTAGTTATTACTGACTATTGCAATCCTGAGATCACAGAACTAATTATTTTTGAATACTTTCGATGTTTGTAATAATTGGTCACAGCGTTATGAGGTTAAAGTTAGGTTTATGATTAAGCGCTTTTAATCATATAATCGGTTTTGTACAAAAATGTATTTAATATGATAATTTGAAAATAGCCTACTTTTTTTTTTTTAAATTTATTTTAGCTATTTTTTATCATCAAAATTTTTCTTAAATTATCGAATAATCCATCTTTTCATGCCATGACACCGAGAGACCCAGACCGTTGAGCTTCTTAGTAGCGACCACTCCTAATAAAATTCAGGCTCAAATTAACCAGTTGATCATTTCTCTCATTTGAAGGTTCGTAACTACTAAAAAGTATCGCCACATTGTGTTATAATAATAATAAAAATTCCACGTTTACTTTTTCATTTAATATCGCAGCTCCGAAAAATAAATAAATTAACCATATGCAAAAAATTATTTTATCAAAAACCTTCGTATTATATGAGAAGACCAGAAAACGATCTAAATGTGTTTAATCATCTCCGCAAACAAAGAAATGCAGGAGCACAGGTCCCCCCGAAAATAGAGAAGTATTAAACAGAGCACATAGAGTGCGCGCATGTACAATTACTTTCCCAGAGAAATGGAAGAATGAACCTTTTTTCTTTCAATTTGTTCAGTATACCATGTGCCCAATATTCCTGAGCATACCACGTATTAAAATAATAACGGAAAAGAATTTTTGGAATGGCAGTTTTTGTTTACAAAGATGTAAAAATTAAATATTCTGATTAAATTCGTTATAGAGCATGACGTCAATCTAGATGTAGAATTTTCTCTAAATAATTTCGAAAGAATATGTTAACTTTGATACGGAAGTCGACAAGAAATATTATAGTACGTTTAATATATATATACATTGTACAATATTTATAAATCAGATTAGAAAATAGAAGCTACAGAGATATGATGTCACAGGCAAGTAGCTAAAAGGCTAAACATCTCCGTATTAGATTAATTAGAAATTGATAGACAACTTCGTACACTCCCATACCAGGACACATGATGATACGTGCTAAAGGAAGGGAGATGAAAATCATTCTCAGCGGTAAAGTACGGAAAGGTCATATTTCAGCCGGATGATAGACGGTTAGTGGTATGGGAAATTTCTGGATGGATGGGTGTTATCAATGAGCGTGATTATCCTTTGTGAGACAAATAATCGTGATAGCCCTCCCGCGTAAAGCAGTAGTCCATCACGATGATACCGACCTAGTCGGTAACAAACAAAATATTAAGTAAACGAATATTTATATGATTTTGTTTGCTTTATAAATTAGTTCGATTAGGCAGTGAAAGAGCTTTTTTGGAGAGTATGATTTGTTGTGTGTGGCTGAACTAAGAACTCTTTAAATTTCTGTATATGCAGAACTGCTGTCAGATACGCTACTTTTTCCCTAGGTCGACATCACTCAGCGAGAGTTAATTAATAAAAATACAAGAGTCAGTGTCTCTCTAATTATACCAAGTTTCTCTTTAGCGCTTATAAATATTTTATTTCTCGACTGAAAGATATGGAAATTTCATGTGTCAGTTCAGTAGCCGAAAAAATAGTTTAACCGATTATCAGCGGGGGAAGTCCAGACTTCTTAGGTTCCCAGTATAAACTTTTTTAGAGCATATGTTGTAACTTCTGCTTAAGTGTTTAGGGTAAAAGAAATCTCTCTCTCTCTATATATATATATATATATATATACATCAACAATGCTATATTTATTATATGGTAGAAGATTTATTTGGTGGTAGAGTTATTCGTTAATATTTTTCAAAAATAATTTTAAATTTTATCACCGTTACTATATATTAATTTCGAATAATTATCAACAGCGCGACCTGCTCAAATATTATGTTACATGACGAGCTGGTCACTGAAGAGGCCTGGTATGGGTAAGTTTGGTGCAGAACTCATTGAGACGAAATTGTGTACGCACATCATTTATGCGTTTGGCCTATTGAAAGGAAATGAACTGGTGGTTTCGTCTGAGGAGGAGGAGAAAAATTATGAAAAACTAATCGCACTGAAAGAAAATGAGCCGAATTTAAAGGTATATACAAATATTTCTATGTATCTTAATTAACCGGACTTATTTCATATTCGTAGAGATTAGATTTATTACATGGTAGCACTTTTCATGTTATTATTAACATTCACCTAGCATTTAACAATATTGCTCATCAAACTGCAGATCAGAGATTCGAGCCTTGTCATGTTCATTAGTTCACCGGTGTATATACCGAATCTGAAATTAAATATCGGCTGCAACCGAGTAAATCTGAGATAATAAAGACAGACAAGAGAACTCTTTCCTGCTCTTGTTACTGTCGTTAAGCTTAATATGTTAGCAACTTTAACAATTCCCGATGTTCTGCGCAAAATATAGGGTTCATTTTACTTTCGCTTTACTTAGCCATTAGGGAAAATTTAAAGAGGAAAATGGCGTATCATATTTTATTAAACCACTTGCCACCGAAAAATATAATCGGTATTGTTTTCAATTGAAAACTTTTTGATGGTTATAACTTGCCGAGATTTTTTTAAGCGACTTGACGCACTAACCTATTTGACAGCTTTAAATATCCTCGACTAAAAATTCTGATTTCTAATCATCTTCTTTGTATAGTGTCATACTTAGTTTTTGAGCGCTACCTGTTTAAACGTTCTAATTTTGTAAAAATGTAATTTTCATGGCAATTGTTATATGAAACGTTTGTATACAGGCAAGAGTACGCTTGGAACTGACTGTAAATGATTTATCGATATACAAATCAAATGTGTCTGCCTACTACATATAAACGAGAACTTTCGAGCATATGTATGCATGTGACTTTTAATGATTATATAATTGTTTGCATTAATTTCTGCCGTCGCCTGAGATCGAACTGAGGACCTCCGTCAAACGGGAAGCAAGCGCCCCAGCAACTACTAGTAGGCTATCGCGACGACCTAAATATAAAGATAAAGTCATTACACTAAATATAATCGAAAAATATTAAAAATAAAAACGATATTTTGGTAAATAAAAATCAATTTTATTTACCAAAATAGGTGTAACTTCTCCTAAAATCAGTGATTTAAAATAAATGCAGAGAATTCCTTTGAAATCGGTATTTGCTGGAAAGCCGCAATAATAATGAATATTGCGGCTTTCATTTAATCTTTTCTCGCTGCTGTTAAATTTGAATTATCGGCAAAAAAACATCAAAGTAAAAATTCTATGTAAAGTTGATGATTTTTTATAAACTTCTTTCGAATTTTTTCAAAAAGAGGTGAAGTGTATTTTTGATTTCTTCTTAAATTCAATTGTTCAATGTCGCGCAGTAAGTTTTAAACAAATCCTTAATTCGCAGATTAAGTCAAGAATATAATTGTAGGAAACTTTTTATTCAGGCGTCAATGACGGTCCGGTTATTCCAAAATTTTAGGATGAATATAAGTCCATAACCTGTTTGTTAAAATTTATAAATGCAAAATAAATACTCGTAAATTCCTTCTTTATTAACCAAAAAGTAAATAAGTATAAACTTTTCTTTAATAAATTAAAATAACTTACACTTTGGAAGCCTTTTTCGGACACAGTCCACCATTAATTAACGGTACAGAGTACAATTAAAACTAAAAACGCAATGCAGTGTTATTGTGGCAGATTGCAAGAAGGAAAAAAGAAAAAAGAATGCTAATAACAATTTAAACCAATACGAGAGACTGTTTAAAATGAAATTGCTATGGAATCGGAATTGCTATGGAATCGAAATTGCTAGGGAATCGGAATTGCTAGGGAATCGGAATTGCTATGGAATCGGAATTGCTATGGAATCGGAATTGCTACGGAATCGAAATTGCTAGGGAATCGGAAT
The DNA here is from genome assembly GCA_039619475.1 of Icerya purchasi. NCBI lineage: Eukaryota > Metazoa > Arthropoda > Insecta > Hemiptera > Monophlebidae > Icerya > Icerya purchasi. Next base: position 547,695,074 of record CM077115.1, read on the forward strand.
TGCTGAGAATTCCTAAATGTTGTCTCAACGATTTATCCCCTTTGATTATTACGGAACGGTGTATTGATGAGGGTGATGATAGTTTCGTTATCTGCTTTCGCCGACCGTGTTCGTAGCAAGGTGGCTTAAGAACGCGAAAAAGTGAATATTTTGTTGAACAACAACGGAGAGAGATATTGTCCGTATTTGTTTTGCCCAAAAAGCGATAATTACACGAGTACGAAATGTGAACTTTACTCATTTTTATAATATTTAATATTCATTCGTAAATGTACCTCGTTTTCAGATTCTGCTGGCAATTGGTGGTTGGACATTCGGTTCAACTCCTTTCAAAGAACTCACCAGTAATATATTCAGAATGAATCAATTTGTTTATCAAGCTATAGAGTTCCTCAGAAAATATAAATTCGATGGACTCGATATAGATTGGGAGTACCCTAGGTGAGACATTTTTATCTGGCATTTTGTAGAAAAATAAAATTATGGTGAAAACAGCTTCTTTCACTACAAAAAAAAAAAAAAAAAAAAAATGCGTCACTCGCTTTGTATGGTTTTGTTAAAAGAAATTTCATTTTAGCGCGCACGAATACTGTGACAACTTCTTAAATAAAAAAAACCACTAGAAATAGGATGACCTGCAAAATCTGCTTCACAAAAAAAAAAAAGATGAACTGTTGTAATCGTATTAAAAATTCGGATTAATTCTTAAATCACTTTATTTTCGAAAAACAGTTACACGTACGGTTACAAATGGATAATCAAAACTAATATTGCGAGCCAAAAATTTTGAAAGCGGAGCTAAAGATGAATGTATAATAAAACAAACTTTAATAACAAACAATATAATAAGGAGGTAAAAATAATTTATAACAATAAATTAGAAACGTTTTCGGGCATAACCCATCATCAACTAAATCACTAACTTAGTGGAAACTTAAAAAGATTAATGTGTTTTAAGTTTCCACTAAGTTAGTTTTAGCTGATGATGGGTTATGCCCGAGAACGTTTCTAAATAAGGGGTATTTATCTAATTTATTGTTATAAATTATTTTTACCCCCTTATTATATTGTTTGTTATTAAAGTTTGTTTTATTATACAGGTCTAACAAACAAGTATGTATTCACCTACATTTAAAGATGAATGTATGCGAGAAATTAATTTATTGGAACAAAAAAAAAAAAAAAAAAAAAAGAAGAAAAAGAAGAAAGAAAACAATTTTAAATACAAATACAAATTTAATAGTTAATTAATAATACAAAGAGTCTGATAGTTTTTGTGTCACACATAATATGTTTGCCGAAAGAGCCGAATTTTGGGATCGTGCTGATCATTATTTTCGGAAGTTTCATTTTTTCTATTGAATCAGATTGATCGTCATATTAGAGATCTTTTTATAATGAAAGATATGCAGAGATTTTTCTGTTCATCTCATAACAACTGGATTCGGATAAGGTCTAGAGACTGAAGTGACCGTAATATTTATCCATTTGCGTTTCCTTACTTACGAAGTAAATCACTTACGTAGTAAATTCTGGTCTAACTGTTATATAAGCTTTCATTTGATTTGAGCATTAGTATGTTCTAAAATTATAATATAATAATTCTTGTTTATTATTATTATTCTATTTAATATGTTTTCTTATTACCTGCGAAAACATCTCTCACGTCATGGGAAAACGGCTGCCATTCTTGCATTGTCGACATGTACACCAGAGCAAGCGTGGCCAACCGGTGGCCAGCGAGATGGCTCTTAAGTAGTAAAAAATTATGTTCTGCAAACTCATAATGCGTGCGCATGTTGCAACATTTAATATAACAATCTATTTTTACATGTAAGAATAATAGTAAACACAATAATTAATAATAACAGTCATTGTGTTTCAATTTTTCACTATAAAAAATGTCTATAATTATAGTGGGTCTAAATCTAATATGGTAATATATGATTTTGTATGCGGCCCGCGAAGTTATGATACACTTCCAACGTGGCCCGCGGAACATCATTTGGGTTGGCCAACCCTGCACTAGAGGATAGCACTGCTTTTACATTGTTCTACGTTCGACAACAATTCGTCAATCTGATCGAAAACTTGAAATTTGGATTCGTAAAGTTGTTCCAATGAGCTCATTATAATCGTATTTTTTTTTTTCGTTTTTTTTTTGTTTTGCTTTTTTTTCTTTTTTGGTTGTAATACCATTCGATTCGGCCCTTCATAAGCGTAATTTACTCGTGTTTAAGAGCAACCGTTATTCTGGTTTTAATACCAGCATAAATTCTGGATACTGTTAACCTTCTGTTTTTCATGCTGGTGTGGCCGAGGAAGATATTTTTCTTCCTGTGAAGTGACGAGTTCTCCTGAACGCAGCGATCAAGCTAGAGTCAGCTACCGTGACGTAATTGATTAGTTAATTGTGTTTCATTCGGGTAGAATATCCCGCCGCTGCCGAACATTGTAATTTCCGAGAGCTTCTACTTATACTGGATTATAATGTTCATAGTTGATAAAAAGAAAAAGAAAATAAAAAAAGAAAATAAAAAAAATAGTAACAAAAAAAGAGTAACAAAAAAAGAGTAAAAAAAAAGGCTATTTGCTTTCAGCGGTTAAAAATAGCAAAAACAGTTTCAAATCAAAAAGATGAATTGTTCAGTGCGAATGAAAAATTCTGCTTCTTACTTCATGACATGTAGAACAACGCGCATCGTCAACGAAAGAAACGAACTATTTTTTTCGTAATTTCCGTTATTATTTGAAGGAAATAATGATAATTTAAACTCATATTCGCCAAGGAAATCTAATTTATATACAAAACCGAATTTTTATTAAGTTTCATGTAAAAGTAACAAATAACTTTTTCCCGCGATTTTTTTATTTGTTATAAATTACGTTTTGACGTCATTCAACCTTTGACGCTGCATTTAAACTTTTAGTCCGTAGTGCACGTTGAAGAAAAGAAGAGGAAAATGTACATCTAATATTTAGGCTTTTTCAACTGCGTGAAATAAAAAAATATTACCTTAATTCTTTCAGAGGGGTCGATGACAAAAATGCTTATGTGAACTTGTTAAAGGAACTACGGACCGCATTTGAAGGAGAAGCAAAAACGACTCGGCAGGTGCGATTACTGTTAACTGCTGCCGTTCCTGCCAGCTTTGAAGCCATTGCCGCAGGGTAAGGTAGTTTTGGAGTTTTTCGTTTACGCTTTTATTATTATTATTATTATTATTATTAATGATAAAATTAAATTTATACCTTTCATTATATGGTACCGTCTTTATTAAACACTTTCTCTATAACTGGCCAATTCCCCTTAATGAACGCTCCATAGCTTTAGATCTTCCTGCTCCCTACAACGGAACCTATATATATCCTTTCCTTCCCATTGTCTTCAGTTGTTCCGCTGCTGTTGTCTCTTTTGTAAGTTCTATTTCTGCCGTCTGACTTTTTTTTTCTTTTTCTTTTTTTTTTTTTTTTGAATGTCGTGTGCAGCTGCCGCGGGGCTATTACGTATAAAGAAACTGAATAGTGTCTGCGATATTCAAGGACGAATTAGCCAGAGATGACTGCAGAGACACTATGCGGGGAGATTAGAGCGCTGAAGAGCAAAAAGAGGGCACTCCAGAAGCAGATATTTTATTGAAGGAGCAGGGGGAGGGAACAAAAGGGGCATTCAAAAAGAGGTTCGCAGTTAAGTAAAAGATGATTGTGCGTCAGAGAAGTATGTCCGATGCGGAACCTTGTCATAGCGACAAAATGGGTTCTAGGAAGGTCGGAAGGAGGGAACCAGGGGTCACAATACCGTGTTCGATCTCGCTCAGAAAGCAAGCTTGTTCAAAGAGCGAATCGTGCTTCCATCGCGATTGCACGAAAATTGTTATAAACTTTATTATGTCAGAAGGGGAAGGAGGAGAACAAGGCATAAGACACGACGACAGAGCTGATTTAGCAGCAGTGTCAGCTAATAAATTACCCACGAGTTCAGTGTGGCCTGGCATCCACAAGGAAGTAATTTGATATCAGCTTTAGGATTAGGGATTGGATTAAAGAAGTTACATAGTTCAATGGGATTTGTTGGGAAAGGGTATCCACGACTACTGCGTGGAGGGGATTTAACTGTAGATTCAAGGGCTAGGAATATGCCGTAAAGTTCGGCATCGAGAACGGAACAATGACCATGGAGCCGGAAGGACGACGAAACCAGGTCAGAGTAAACGGAACAAGCAGTAGGGAACGGTTCGAAACCAAGGCACGATTCCGTACCATCAATATGATAGGACTGTGATGATGGTTTGAATAGCTTTGTAGTGTCGAGAAAATTCTGGCGCTGAGGGAGGAAGGGGAAAGATTTTCCCTGAAAATAATCAATCTCGGCTGGTAGGGTAGTCCAGGGTGGAAGAGGAGATTGACCATTTAGTTCTATCTATTGAATTATCATGTTGTTGGAATAAGGCCGCTAGCGGGCCCAGGGTAGGGTTATAAGAAGAAGAAAAAAGCAGCTATATGTGTGTATACGCTCTCAGAAAAGGACAACGTGATGAAAGAAAAAAAAAAAAAAAATGAAGTGAAAAACAAATGAAAAAGGCAAAAAAGGACAGAAATGAATTGTGTAGGAAAAGATATAATACAATGTTAAGCTGTAGGCATGAACAGGTAAAATGGAAACCTGTAATATGGGAAAGAATTGTATTCGTAAATTGTAAGTTACAACTGGCAAACCCCGTAAAGTGTAATATTTATAAGATACTTTTCTGCGCGAACATTTAATATATATTATCTTAATATTTCCTCATCTTATTTATCTAGATGTTTCGCGAAATTCTAAATATTTTTTAGGCTTTAAATTTTTCTGCACGAGAATTAGTTAATATTTTCTCATGTTATTTATTTCCGATATATATATATATATGTACAATGTTTTTGGGAAATATCCAAATATTCCGATTTATTAATGTAACTTTTACTCGAGGATTACTTAATGTTTTCTGATTATATATGTATTTAGATACAATGTACCGGAAATATCGAAATACTTGGACTTTATTAATGTGATGGCGTATGATTTTCACGGACAATGGGAAAGACAAGTTGGTCATAACAGTCCTCTTTATCATTTAGAAAGTGCAACTAGTTTCCAGAAAAAATTGACTGTCGTACGTATTGTGTTATATATGTAAAATGTTTGTTTTATTACGTTCGTATATTGAACAGTTTTACTTTCTAGTTTAGTCGATGTACTTGTGCGACAGCATCATGATGCCGTCGCAGTCTATGTGATTTGCATTCCAGATCGAAGGAATAAAAATTTTTACGCGTAATATCATAAAGCTTTTTTTAATCAACCGAATTCTCAGTGTAAATTTTATTCAAAGTTAAAAAAATCGGAATTTTAGTTTTACAATATAATTCGAGAGTAACACACGTGTACATACTGAATCAGGCGATTTATTGAAGATGTTTTTTTTTTTTTTTAAATATCGCAACTTCGAAAATGTCTACCTGAAATAAATTCCATAAAAATTACGCATCAGAAATAGTTAAACGGCGCAGATAACAAAAACCAACGAGAACCACGTGGTATTAAGGGAACGTTTAATCAGGTGCAAAAGTGATTACAGTCTGTTTCGTAATTTACGTATCTCGCTAGAGCAGATTTCATATTGTCTTTGTGATATCAAATAACAACGGATCAGGAACACCACAACCTTCGAAGGGCAAAAGAGGAGACATATTAATCGCCATACACATTTTGAATCACGAATATTAAATCGTGTATTTTAGCTCTAAAATTAATATTAAAAATTCGCAAGCGGTAATTTTTAATTGTGTTTCTGAGTGAAGGTTGACGAATCCAATAAAAAATGTAAAAACCCAAAAAAGGGAAGGGGGGGGGGGGATAGTACAGAAATATGTGCGAAAATATTGTTGAACGTATTGAAAGAAATTAATATTTACCTTAGGATTACAGTGCGAAAGAATGGATTAAACAAGGCGCACCGAAGGAGAAATTAATGATAGGCATGCCGACCTATGGACGTTCTTTCACGTTGGTTGATGCTATGAAATTTGATATTGGTGCAGCCGCATCTGGTGGAGCTCCAGCCGGAAAATATACCGGCGAATCCGGTTTCATGGCCTATTACGAGGTATTTTTGCATAAAAATTTCTCACGAAAGTTTCCTATAAAAACTTAGCGCTCCTGCAATTGTTATTTATTTCGGTCAATTGATTGTTTTGTTTTTTTTTTCGAAATTTTATATATTTATTTATTTTTATTGATTTTTAAATATTTTTTTAATTTATATAATGTATTACATACCTCTAATTACATATTTCATACTCTTACTTTGAAATAAATCTTAATGGTACTTATTGGAACACGGGGGGTCTCTATTTCAATAAATCTCAATATTTACAGTTTTAAGTTACCATCGTTTTCCTCATTTAAATACCAATTTTCTGATTGTTATCCAACTTATATACATTATTACTACTGTTATGGTAATAAACTTTTCAATTTTATCTCAATATCACTGTCTTATTTATAATACGATGAAACAAAGTAAGTACTTTTTAATTGCGTATAATGATTTTCAAAGTTTTCTCTAATTCGCTTTTGAATTTTAATTTTTCATCCTACACTTACAATTACTTTTCTTTATGAATGAAATTAGCGAGATAATCTAGATGTAACTTTTTCGATGTCCTCAATAGTATTAGTTTTTTTTTCCCCCGTTAAATTGGCAATAAAATTTAAATACCTACTTATATTCCATTATAGCTTTTTTCATTCATTACACTAATTATTCTATTAATTCTAATTCTAGTAAGGATATGATCGCTATAATAAAATTGAATTAATTTTCTTAATATAAACGAGAGGATGCAATCTTTTCTATTCAGAATTAACTTATTATTAAAAACCGAGTGGTGTACGAGGGAAAGATGTTACACTACTAGTGATTAATTATTCAAGAAACCTATGATTTTCGAATCTGCCGCAGCGAAACAATTAACGGAACATGGCAATTATTACATGCTGGGGGAATGCCCCATTCGCAGTTTCCGTATAATAGTTACAAATCTGCGTATAGAACAAGCCGGAATACTTCCGGAAAAGGAATAATAAGCAGATTGTGGAAGGGATTGAAAGCTGAACGATATTGTAATACCGACCGATGGTCTGCGACCTTTCAAAGAGACATTCCTCGTTCTTCCATAAAGAAGAGAAAAGAGGCGGTCATTTGACGCACAAACGAGGAACATGTAGAAAGGATAAAGAGTGAGAAGGTTAAGTTAATAAAAGAATTTTACTACGAAATTGAATTAGGCGTGCACTGAACGCGAAATAGAGAGAAATCAACGACTGAGCTGAACTATTTTGGCCATCAGTCTGTTTTAGAGAGAAACAACGAAAGATCGCTGAGCGGACAGAAATTATTATCGAGTCCGGAAAAGTCATTAAAAGATATAGCACGATAGGGGATTGTCGTCGCGGTTAAGCATTCGGTTCCTCCAAGAGCGTTAGAAATATTGATGTTAGCAGACGTAAAAAAAGAAGCAATAAAACCGTACACTGAAGGATTTCTATAGTATGTAGTGGAATGATTATTAACAAGGAAAAAATTAAAATTTTAACGATGACCTAGAGACCCGTAGACGGGGGAATGAGAATTTTGTCGCTAATGATAAATGGGTACTTTGAAGAAGTTTTTTGAGACGTGTCGTGAAAGAAAAATTACGAAGATCAAAATCACGATGCCATAGGATGAGGAAGAATGTTCAGAATGGAGACAGAAATTGTATTAGGTCTATGGGGGAAATCTATAAGGAGAACCGGATCACGAGGGTGGAAAATTGAAGATCGCTCCGAATCAAGGTTATGACTCTCCTATGGAGCTATCTTTCTGGTTTGTCTGACGACATAATTTAATTTTAAAATCGAGCGTAATAGTAAACTAAGTCTTTAAAAGTAATGCAACACCAATTTTACGGAGATTCAATAAGACTTTAAGAGCACTTTTGTTGACTTACGCTTCACGCGGCAATAACGAAGCGTAAGATGTTAAAATTGGGAGGCAAAGTGTTCTTCGTTCAGAGTCTTAATAAATTCATCCACAATATACTGGTCACCTTCCGTTTCGAATTTTTTCAATTGGTCTGTATTTTCCATCGCGTTAATATTAAATTATAAAAAATGTAATTTGAAACTAGTTTTAGTTTTTTTCTCTTAAAAAACTAATTAAGAAAAACTAATAATTCCATTTATCTTTTTTTTTGATTAAGAATTGTAAATAAATGTTAAATTTTCTAAAAGTAACGGAGCTTATTAATAATATTTTAGATATGTGATTTTATTCAAATGCCCAATACAACTCTAGTTTGGGATAATGAACAACAAGTTCCATTTGCGTACCATGAAAACGAATGGGTCGGATTTGATGATGAACGTAGCTTAAAGATGAAGGTAAAGAAATTACATATAATTGTAAATTGTTTGTTTTCGTGATGGCACTTACACACGAATTAACGACAGTAACTAGACAAAATAAATGTTTAAAACACTCGACTATGTGATAGATGAAAATCGTTTCCAGAAATCTTTTTTTTTTTTTTTTTTTTTTTTTTTTAATGTATATCCGGTCGTCGCGATAGCCTAGTTGCTAGAGCGCTTGACTTCCGATATGGCGGTCACGGGTTCGATCCCGAGCGACGACGAACTTATTACAAGAATTAAATAAATAAATAATCGCTAATAGTCACGTGGAAGGCAATGGCAAACCACCACGTACAACATCATATTCGCGCTAGGTCAGTACACAGCAGACCCACACCGGACTGCACTTGTAACGCGATAACAAGCGGCTACAATCAGTTCCGAATGTAGTCTTGCGTGTGTACACCTGCGTTGCATATTACAATTGCCTGGTACACAATCTATATCTGTACAGCTAAATGTACGAATAGGTTGCGCCAACGCGCTATGTAGCGTACGGCACCTGAGATGAATGTATATCCTACCCTCTTTACCTTTAGCTAGTTTCTACTCACTATACTTTTTAGATTTTTAAATATTTATTCGATTATTACTAAAAAAACCGAGATAACTGTCAAATATTATCTCAAATTATAACGATGTGACCTTTACTAATATATATCGAATATTAATTAAATCAAAATTATATTACGAAGACGCAATATATTGAACTGAAAAATATAGTAAATTGAATTTTTCCGATCCAAATGGAAATCAAAATCGTTACAGGGGGCCCTTCGCACCAGTCCATTCGTAGGTCTTCTATCTATAGGAAACAATGATCCTTATGTTTACCAAGAAACTATTCGCGTATTAAATAAACTCAAACAGCTGAAGTCACCACCAAATGCTTCACAATGCTTCTCTTTAATGGTATAAATTCTTCAAAACTCGCGTCAGATTTTTCAGATATATTCCAATGCAAATCGCATTAAGAACATGAAAACCCAACAATTCAAACGCATCCATTTTCTATCAACATACATCGACACATCGGTTTAATTAAATTTTCAAATTTACGGTATGGAATCCATATTATATCAAAGAAGCATATTTATAAACGTATTTATTCAACAGTATTCAAGCTATATTCAGTTTTATAGAAATGCTCCCAAATCTCTATAGGGCACTGAGTTTGCAACATTACACAATCAATCTTACGCAACTCACTGTCATCATGTTACCAAACCCCGTCTGCCGAACTGCTTGCCGTGCAATTAACTGTCGAATTCGCGATATCATCAAAGAATATTTCTAAAGCAGTCGAGACATCAAGAAGATGATTATACGATCGCTGAATAAACTGCACAACATGCCTAAGGGGGGTGGGGGAAATCGCTACACATGCAAATTGAGATGGTACGGTATCAAAAGAAGCAGCAATTCCGCTATAATTTTTACCATTCATCACCTTCTGAAGATCTAAAACCATGCATTACGCCCGTAACCTGCGAAAAATATTAGCGATTGTGGTTAAAGATCGCTATTTCTAACAAATTACACTGCACCCTGGGGAATTTCTTGTCGAAACAATAGACGTCAGAAAGTGATCCTTTGCAGAATAAAAGTTGGTCATGCTTGAAGAACACATGCGACAAATCGTGTCCCAGAATGTTCTAAGTGTAAACTCGCTATTCAATAGGTTTTGAAGAACTGTACGTTATACAACTCTGTTAAAGTTCGCGGAAAAAACTGATGAGATACTACAAAACAAAAAAGGAATAAATTTATTAGACAAAACAAAATTATATGAACAAATTTAACTAATCAGAGAAGTAGAATTTTAACTTCTAAAAGTAAAACATAATTTCGAAAAAGCTAGTTTTAGAATAGAACAATAAGAATTACATGAGGATTTCCAAGCACATATCTTAAAATTATTATACCTTTAAGAGAAATAAATTTGCCGCTTATCTTCTCGCTGCTAGGATGGAAGAACAGATAATTTATTTAGATTAATTTCTGATTCATAAATTATTATTTTTAAGAAAAATCAGAATTTGCTAATAAATAATTGTAATTTGTTTACCCGCAGTATCTGCGTTAATAGATCCAGATTGTTGATTAGTTAATAAAAATAATGAAAACTATAAATACTTATCATCATCGTCAATGAGCCTCGTGAATCCCTCACAGAGATATCGTGATTATGATCTGTCTCCATCTGATGTATACGATGTCGCCACTGATCTCTGTTATGGGCCAGTCGAATACATTCTGCGAAACTTTTTCCTACAGTTGTCCGGATCATATCTGACACCATCTGGTTGGAACATGGCTTCCTTTTTCCTTCTACTTTTCCTTCCAGAATTCTCCTGTCTCAAATCTATTTGCTCCTATCACATGACTAAAGAGTATTTCACACTATTCTAATTACTTCCGACACGATAATCTTCTTTTCGTTACGTCTATTTCTTGTAACAGCGAGCTGTTCGTTCTTTTTTCCGTGTCGATGTTATTCATAATATACATCTCCAAATGGTAGATTTCTAACGCATCTATCTTCCATCCATATCGGATTTACGTAGAGTCCAAGTTTCTGCGCCGTATAGAAATACGGAGAACATCAGACTATTCATTCACTAGTCTTAATTTTACTTTCTTTGATACCGCGGGATCAGCCCATATACGTTTTAGCCGACACATAACATTTTTTGTTATGTTTGTTCTGTGTCTAATTTCCGCTAGCGAACATTAAATATAAATTAATATTTTAGAAATGTTTTCGGAAATGCCCCATCTTCAGCTACGAAAAAAAATAAAAAAAAAAAAAAAAAATATATATATATATATATATATATATATATTGGTAAAAATAAATTTAATTTTTTTTTTATTAAAATAAGTTGTGGGTCTCACAGGGCAAATATGCCCGTTGTGTGAGTGCCCGACGCTCTTATTAACGTTTATTCAAAAAATATATACAATACAAAAAATTATAATTTATCTTAACTTATTTTATACTTATAATATTAGAACTCTAGCGTTAAGATTAAGTATAAATGTATAAACGCATGCAACTACGTAACACGCCCCGTAATACGTATCTGTACATTATCACATGCCGACAGTTCAATATTTAAAATGGGAAACCTTATCTTCTTTACCACTTAATGACTGGTAAAGACACCAGGAAATCATAAACAAAAACGTATAAAGAAAGGAGCATTAGAAAGTAGGGAGATTCAGAACGTAGCTTGTTATTCAATCTTTGCACCATTCCTTTAACCAAATTTCCACCTCCTTTTTCCACACACCAATTCTTTTTTCCTCTAATATATGATTCGGGATTGTACTTATTAATTTAATTAAAACGGAATCATCCGTATTATCAATTCGCAGATTTACCCCACGAGGATAGATGTAGTATGTATTATTTTGGTTTCTTGTCAATCTAGCTTTTTTGCCTAGATGGTAATTTAATATTATTGACGTTAAATTCTAGTAGTCTGTAATAATAATAGTACATCTTGGGGGACATTTCATTGTTTTCCTTCCACCATGTTGATCCAGGGACGTTTTGCTTCCAATGGGGGAGTATCAGTTTCAAACACCTCTTCTGTATTTTACTTATTTTATTTATTTCAGTTTTCTTAGCCTCGCCCCATATTTGAATTCCATATAAAATTCTAGACATTATAATTGAGTTATAGTATATACGTAATGTTCGATATGATAGTACACCTGCTTTATTTTATATATAGCTGGAATTGTCTGTCTTATTTTTGAGTTTAAACTTAGAATGTGTTTTTTCCAATTCAGGGATTTATCTATATATACACCTAAATATTTAAAGTCATTTACGTTTTCTAACGGTGGACAAGGACATAAATGGGTGTTGATATGTACATGAAGCTCATGAATGCAATTGTTACTGTGGAGGATAATTCGCGGATCGCGTATTTTATATTTAGAACTATTCCGAATGTGTAATACTTTTGATTTATTTATGTTTATACATAACTTCCTATCATGTGCCCATTTACTAAAATTATCTACATCATCTTGTATAGTAATTTTTCCGCCATCTCAAAATTGTTGTGCTCGATTAACAAAGCAATATCATCAGCAAAAACATATATACCTTTGCATTTTTAATATGTTTGTGTAACGAGTTGGTATAAATAAGAAAAAGAATCGGGGTCAATATGGTACCCTGACCTACTCCATAATGAATATTTTTTTCATTACTTATATTCCCTGCAATTTTGACCATGCTTTTCCTATTTGTTATATAATTCTTAAACCACTCAAGTTGATTGTTTTTAATGCCTAGATTTTCCAAGTCCTTGATCAGTAATTCATGATCAACTAAATCAAACGCTTTGGATAGGTCAATAAATGAAATTAAAAATTGGTTCCCCATCGACAGTCCCGTATTTATCCTATTTACAATTGTTCTCAATAATGTTATCGTGGATCTTTTTTCTCTAAAACCGTGTTGGTTTTCATAGAGTAGATTGTTTTTCTCCAAATAATTTCTTAAGTGTTTATCAATGTACTGTTCTAAAATTTTAGTTATCACAGATGTTATTGTTATTGGACGGTAGTTTTCATACTGATTTTTCATTCCTTTTACATGTTGTTGAAATCTGAAGAATACCTAAATTATCTTTAATTAGAAAAGAGAAAAGCATGGAAATATTACGTGATGTAAATCTGAAAGAGATTTAAAACACACACCTAAGCCTAAACTGATGAAAAAAATTTTTATGTAATTATATTTTTTATAATTTTTAACATTTTTTAAAAATAAAAATAAAACTGTGTGTAAATATGTAACGTAACAAAAATCATTATTTAGTGGAAAATAATAATATTTGGTAGTTTTTCACCAAATATTATTATTATTTTCCACTAAATAATGATTTTTGTTACGTTACATATTTACACGCAGTTTTATTTATGATTTTGATAAACAGAACATTATTTAGATAATCTATTTTAGGTAGGCGGTGTACTTTTTTTTGTAAATACTAGATTCATAACAACCTAAAAGTTACATTGTAGCCTAAAAATTTTTATATCTTCTTGCAAAAATCTTATTCCCGATGGCTAATTAAAATTCTTTTTCGCTTGAAGAATCGGTAACACGGCATAAACTATTTTATTACTTCTCTTCAATTACTTCATCAATAATTTTTACTCCATTTTCCGGTTAATTGTAATTTATTCGTGTCCTCATTTTTCAGATGAAATGGTTAAGAGATAACGGATTTGGTGGAATAATGGTCTGGTCGATAGATATGGACGATTTTAGGAATATTTGTGGAACAGGAAAATATCCGCTTATACAAGCTATGAAACAAGAACTCGAAGGTTATTCAGTGAAACTGGAATATGATGGACCCTATGAAAGTCTTAGCACAAATAATTTACGCAGCGCAGATGACGGTAACGTAACATTTCAATTATATACGACGGTAGTATGCCCGTATCCGCGCGGGGGTAATACGTTTTGAAATATACCGCGATAACGGAAAACCGCAGATAATAGCGAACATTAAACACATTGCCTTAAAAATACCTGTACCCCTACAGTTTATTGTATGTAGATACGTAAATTGCATAAATATACATAAGCTTGCAGATTGTTACAAAGCCATGGTGTGAATATATGTACAATATTGTCATTAGGTGTACTCTCACCATTAAGTTACTCCATTCTTCTTGTTGCTACCAATATGAAATTATGACTTGGTAATTTTTCGACGATACTTATAAAAGTTATTTTTAATCGGTTATGGTGTGCACTGTATTCCACGCTACAGCTTGTACTTAAAAGTAAATTACCACGTGTGATAAAAAGTTTTTAAAGTTCGAAGAATAAGAAAACTTTAGTCAGAAAGGTTGCATGTCATCCGTGATCATTCTAGTCGTAATCCGCTACTTTTTTCTTTTAAACTTCCTTTTGAATCAATTTCTTCTTCTTCCTCCCTATCTTCCTCGGAAAAGAACTTAATTATTTCTTCCGAATCATCGTTTGTTGTCAACATTTCTTGGCATTCTTCCATTACGAGCTTTTTCACTTCTGCATAAATCAAATCAACGAATTCCTCTTTGTTTTTTATTTAACCGCGCCGTGTGACATACCGCGAATAATTGAAAGCACGGCTATCGATACCGTGGATACACATTACTGTGTTAAGCGATCATTATATGTCCAGTTTCCGTTAGTTACATATTATTACCTTTATTTTGTTTTCCTAATATAATGAATTATTTTACGAAAGATAAGTTATAATCACTTAAATTGGATCTATTGTAAGTGTGGTCGCAGGGGAAAAACGTCGGATCCGTTTTTAAACAAAAAAAATCATATTTTGTTATTGAATTTCTACAAAGAAACAATAAAAAAAACCCTAATTTTTCACATAGTTTCAGAAACTTATTTAAACAAAATTTTCGTCTTAGTTCATGAAGTTTTCACATCATAGGCGTACCGGGGGAGGGGGGGGGGGTTCAAACCCCTCCCGAAATGGATTTTTACGTTGCTGTATTGTCACTTTACGCCCGTAAAATGTCTTGGGGTATCAGGCATTCTGACAGTACAAACTATGGATTAGTGTAAATTATCCTCAAAATGAAAACGAACAGAAGTAATCCTAATCCTTACGCATTTAGAACTATTGTACAAGAGATTATTAATAAAATATAATTACTAAGTAAAATCCTTTTTTCTGTCAAGGTTTTTTTTTTGTTAAATGGATCGACCCCTCCCGAAAAACTTGTCTGGGTACGCCTATGGGTCACATGAGTGTAGTTCTGTCCGTGGCTCTATGTTTAAATTAAAAATTTAACTCCGTTATTTCTTCTTTTTATTAATTATTTCGAATATTTTATTCCTTATATTTGTTAATAAATGTTAATGATTTAAGCGCGCCGATAAATATATATGTTTCAAACTATGGAATTTAGCAAAAAGAGGTTACGGTAAAAATTTGTAGCTAAAACATCGTTATAACTATTTGAATTCGTTTCTCTGCTTATTATGTAATTCGTGTTTTGTTTTTTTTCCAAACGTTTCTTGTATGATATGTCTTATTGATAACACTGTCGATAAATAACGATAATTTTTAAGAACGTAAACGTACAATTCAGCGCTATTGAAAGGAATAAGTATTAATGTTATACAGTTCGCAAGGAGAGAGATAATGAAATAAATTTCGCCATTATTTTGCATAGGAGTTACAATTTCTTGCGAAGAAGAAGACGGATTCATATCGTATCACGCAGACAAAGCCGACTGTACGATGTATTACATGTGCGAAGGCGAAAGAAAACATCACATGCCCTGTCCTTCTAATCTCGTTTTCAATCCGAAACAAAATGTCTGTGATTGGCCAGAAAACGTCGAAGGATGCAATGAACCGCATTAAAATATTTTTCCTATATTGTTAAGTGTTTAGCTGTTAATTTTTACAACAGTACAATTTAGTAAATAATAAATAGTGTCACTTTTTCAATAAACACTCTAACATACTTACGCGTTCTCAGTGGCTGCAAAATTTACCGGCCATTTTACATTTTAGCCTTTCGTTATCGCATTTCTGGCGATTAAACCATTCGGCTAATCGCTTATTTCTGTCTCTTTATGTGCCCCCCCCCGCATCGTCATTGTAGTTTCCTTTTTGACACGCTAGCCTTTGATTACAAATAAACCGCTCGAAACTGTACTTAAATCTTCCAAACTCGTTCTCAACTGTGTACTATACTAGTGTTGATAAGACCTCGCGATGCCTGATCTCGGGCAACTGTTCCTACTGCTATGATTACGTCTAGTTTACGCTCAACAACTTTAGATATGTCGGAACGACTGCACGCCGGTAATTGTAAATACTCTCAATTAACCCCATTAGCGTTATTCTCAGTAAATTAAAGTAATCAAATAATTAGCTACGATTTATCAAATAATACTAGCTTTTGAAATTACACTACGAATAATCGTTACGTATGAATTCGCCGGCTTACTTCGGAGGACCGATCAATTCGTTTGTAATGTGTAATAAATTAGACCAGCCTTATAAGAAGTTTTTGGAGAAAACAAAATTTTATATCAATAGCGATTGTAGTTACTGTCAGCAGCAGTACTGAGAAGGACCGTTTCAAAATACGAAAAGAAAGAACAAATAAGAACGTAAATAAAAAAGTAATTAAGCGAAAAAGAACGCTAAGATAAAGGCTAAGATAAAGGCTAAGAAAGCGAAATTAAATACCTGTACACGAAATGAATTTCCTCTAACGAAACGATGACCGAGACTGGTGGTCGGGGGAGTCTATTTAGCGGAACATATTAATAAACGCATTACCGATGATAATTATTTCTCATAATATAAAATAGTAGCGCGAATAAAGCGTATGGTTTCATATGTTAATCTCGACGCGAATTATATGGCATGATGATTATAAGCGAATATCCGAATCAATATTGTCGGAAATTCTGCCGGGCGTCTCATTTCATTATGGTTGGCCCATCAAACTCTCCTGTTACTTCTGCCTGATTTTTATCTAGTTTCGTCGCCTTTTCCGCGATACGTAAGGAAAAACGCACGAATCAATTCCATAGGGTAGTCTTTTTGGTCGTATACTATTCTTAACATTCCCTGTGCAGGTGTTCCGACTTCAATGACATAGCCGTATATTTTACGAACAAAGCGGCTCAACAGTTCCTTGTTGGTAGTAAGATTGAGAAAAAAACTGATACTATAGCGTGCCAAATTTAAAAACACTAGTAATTCAGCAATCTGAGTCAGACAAATATATATATATATATATATATATATATATATAGGTATTTTCCTAGATAAATGAGACTAGCCTGGCGATTTCCCATTGCACAAATTAAAATGAAGATGCTAGGCCAGGTAACTTTGCCAACTATTGCGGCCGAAGTATTCATTAAATCCGAAGCTAAAAAGACTTCTCCACTTCACCATCATCGTTCCAATACGGAAATATGAAATCGAAGTTTATGGCAGCACTAGTAGATCTAATATAATCGAATATTCAGCGGCAAAAATCTACAATGATGCTTACGATAATAACGGTTCCAAAATGTGTATCCAATTGGTGGTATTACATAATGACCTCTGCATTCTTGCTATCTAATAAATTGTAGAGAGATTTATGACAAAAATAATTTTTTTAACATTTAATTAAACAATTATATATGTATATCATTTTTATAAAATGCCCGACGCGTTTCGAAGCAAACATTTCATGTTCACGGGAGTAATTGGAAATATAAATAATGAAGACGATATCTACATTGTAAAATTAACTGAAAAAGGTCGATATTAAAAGTCGATTAACGTAAAATTTAGCTCTTATTAATGAAATAATTATTAACAACGTACCGTCGACTGTAAAAAATAAGTTAATACTAATTGTATGATTTAATCGATTAACTTTTATTTTTATCAAAAGACAACGAAAAAGGCTAATATAAGGAGAGTGTTCTAACTCTGCCAATAACTCGCCTATATGTATGTTAGAAAAGCTTTGTTCCATTTAGCTGTTTTGAAAATATCGGTACTGATCAAAAGGATTTAATGCAAATAGATAACACTGTACAAGCGTAAAGCAGATTCAAATTGATTATGAACTATTCAATCGGCCACCGATTAAAAATGTAGCAAATTCTTTTCACTGTTTAGACGTTTTTAATGTAAAATATATCGAACGTAGAATTTACGTTGAAATCTATACTTTTAGCGCAGTTATTTTAATCTATCTCGAGAAAATTCTCTCACCTATAGAGCAGTAATAAAATAGGGAATAACTGTTGCCGTTAAAAAATTTTCCGATCCAACTTTCACAACATCGAGGTTTCTATACAGCATTACACGATGTATCGGTGTGTACAGTTTCTTTATTTTGGTAAACTTTTTTGGATATCGTAGCTTTTCCCAAATACGAGTAACCATTGTTAAGGAAATTTTAACTTTTAGGCTTAGGAAATCTTACCTACTCAAAAAGAATTACTTATAACGTCTACGTTAATTATAGATTAATATTTGTATCGGCAATAAACTTTAAGGTAACATAATGCACACGTCAGTTTTGACAGAAACGAACCGGCACTTGAAATTGCGAAGAAAAGAAAATTTTAAATTTGATAGAAGCTGGGTCTCTCTTCAGTCGTATTGCTCGATTCCGAGCGTCGTGACTACCTCTATTCGTACATTTTAGCTGTACAAATACAGACATATAGTGTTCATGGCAATGGTTATATATTTCAAAGGCGAGTGTAGACGCGCAAGACTAACACTTGCAACTGATATGATTGATTTATCGCAATAAAAATGCAGTCCCGCGTGTGGTCTGCTTGCTCTTATACTAACTGGTGCGCACATGATGGTATGCATGTTTGCCATTGCCTTCTATATGATTCTATTAGGGATTATTTCGATTTAATTTTTGTAATCATTTCTGTCATCACCTGCGGGATCGAATTTAATACTGCAGTAGCGGAAGCCAAGCGCTCTAGCAACTGGACTATTGCAACGAGAACCTCATACATATCAGTTTATCTTTTGTAATGTGACCATTACATCAAAGTAAAATTCAAATAAAAAACCAATGAAAATAAAAAATAATTTTGAATAGGCCGTGCGAGAGTAAATGTGCGCATGATTGAAATCCTGTTCGTCGGTCGGGGGTAAGACTGGAGAAAGGCCGATGATGGGAGAAATGACATTGGTTCTCGCTGGAGGACAAGTAAAATGATGAGGCACGGATAGAAAATGAAAGCCAGGTAGCAGTTAGTCGCAGTTGAACCGTCTTAGCAGATTTTCTTAAAAACAGTCAGAGTTGGTCGTCCGTAAAGTGCCGCGAAAACGATATCCATTAACAAAAAATTAGTTTTGTGAAGAATTAACCTGTCCGCAGCGCGAAGTAGTACATGGTCGCCCGTCAGAATTGTATTAAAATTTAAATTACGCGTCGATTGATCATAATTACCAAATTACGCAGCAACCGAATTAAATTAAATTAATTTTATCATCCATGGAATCCGTCATCTTAATCTTAACCAGCGCCGACAGACCGTGTTACGTACAAATTCGTTTATTACTATATAAAATTATTATTCTTACATCGAATGTATAATAATTGTGTATTTTCGGCGGCCGGTAAGTAAAGAAAGATCTTTATAGATGATTGGAAAATAAAAGGAATAATTAATTTAAAATAGCAGCTTCAAATTCATAAATAATAAATAAATAAAATGAAATCCACGAGTCCGAAAATGGTTAGCATCCTTGTGGGATCAAATTAGCAAACGGTATCGTTTCACTTTGTAGTGGAAAGAAGTCAAACTCGAAAAATGTATGATGAAGGTAGGCTACATAATGTGTATCTTGAAGATGATGGAAAAAAGAGGAGGAGAAAACAAGACTTATTCTGAATAAAGAATTAAGGAAAAGATTCGCATTCAATCTAAGACCACAAATGATTACTATGAACTTCCTTAAGCTATTATTTGAGTGCAAAAGAATCGCGAAGCATTGAATTTCAGTAAGATTGCTTATTCGCATTCGAAAAACGTATACTATTAAAAAGTAAAACTAGTACCTATATTGATATATCAGAAAATGCCGTATAAAACTAAAGAAAGCTGATTTGAAAAAACAAGTCATTTTAAAAATTTCGATATGGAAAAGAATGTTCCTTGGACAGAAAAGCGAACCATTTGAACGAGTTAATGAGAATCTTGAGAAAATAGTGATTGCAGCAAGCTCCTTGTGGAAACTGGATCAATCAGGTGACTTATAAAGACCTAGTTCATATTAATATGAAAACAGCAGGTGACCACTCCGTATAGAACATGTAACTCAATTAATGGTGTAGCCACAATCGCTGCGGTCAGTATAAGATGATGATAAAAAATAACCTCTACATATATATATATACATATATATATATATATACACATATATATATATATATATATATATATATATATACACACACACACACACACACACACACACACACATATATATATATATCCATGTAGAGTAGTTCTGCGAAATTTTCTATGAACAAGAGATGTTTACGGAACTAAAGAATGCTTTGGAGAAGAAACATTCATATTTTTAAGAGTCAAATACATTTTGAACAGTGAAAAACTAAATAGCCACTTCCGTTTTTAAAATCTCAGTTAAATTAATTTTTAAGCACATAATGGAAAAACTAAAACAATACCGTGGCCTAGCATAAAAATAGTATGAAATATTTAGCTATACAACTGACTATTGTACAGTCTACCTTCTTGGTGCACTAAATATAATGATATAAGCACGAAACCCCAATCAGTGTAAAAAGATATTAAAAAATCACTCAAATGCGCTTAATGCAAAGATAATTATTTGCTTAGTTACAATGGGTGTTTGGTTCTGTCATCAATTATACGGTTCTAGAATTCCAAAACTTCCAGTACAAAATATTTGTAACACACTTAATGCACTCAATTGTTTAAACACTGATCTCATATTTCATAAATAACATTCAAAAATGGATGATTTTAATAATAATATACATCAAGAACCATTAAACGCTAATTAGGATATTAACTCAAGTTCCTATGAAAAAACCTCTATTATTATAAAACTCACGCATAAGTGACTAACAAAATTCTATCTATATAACGCCTATTAGTAGTAATATTAAAGTCATTCATCATTCTTTTCAGTAATAATGTTATGAAATGCAAACTAAATTACAGGATTAAAAGAAAAATGAATTAGAAAATTCTTAAATAAAAATGTAATCGATATCCAATTAATAAACGAAACACACATTCAAAATTTCACAGTTGCTTGGTTGTATAATTGTATCTTCATCCCAATAGAACTGCTTTCAAATGACTTTGATTGAAAATTTCCTATTAGCAACACGGACATCGTTATAATTTCACACATCAGTTAATCACGCCTAACGTTAAAATCACCAAAATATTCTTTTAACGACTGTTGTTTATTTCGTTGTGGATTTATGATCCACAACGAGCGAATACTACGTATCATTTTTGTAAATTCGGAAAATAAATTCATTTATGGAAGTAATTTTAACGTTGAATAGGATTCAGGATTAATCAATAGATTTAGAAAATTATTAAACCGATGAATAAACAATATTTATTAGTTTTATCACCCGCGTCTTGTATTTTTTGGCCAATATACAAATAGGTTTCCACATGTCTTGCATTTTTATATTTTCTGTAGTATGAAAAACTATGGTAAGATTTTTTTAATATGTACATATATATATATATATATATATATATATATATATGTACATTGTACATATTTTACAGTCTATGTCAAAATGAGAAAATAAGTAACTTTTTTAGAGAAGTAACATGGGCGGAAATACTACATATTTTAAAAAAATATTTAATTGAGAATAGCGTCTCGATAAATCTTATGGTCAAATCTGTCATATATGATCATCACTACTTTTTACGTAAACCGTTAACAGATTTTTCGATGGAATTAAAGTTTTTTAACATACGCAATCTGCAGCGACAGTTTTACCGATAATCCTGTAATGTACCGTTTTTTGATAGTCTTTTTTTTTTTTTTTTGTAATGAACTACGCTCTCTGGCCAGTTAAATCGAAAATTAACAATTGTGCAGCTGATTAGAGTTGCTTTTACTTGACGTTATTAAAAACTGTTCGAAATTCTAAAAAGTAATTTGTTATACGTTTAATCAGTCATTAAATCGGAAAGTCTTTAATTTTCTAGCCTACCTGTTCGATCAACAAAAAAAATTCCCTCTCAAAAACTTTTCATATTTCCTAAACAGAGTTTATTGACAGCAGCGATAAGGAAATCACTGGGTTTCCCGTACTTAGCGGATGTTAATTTTTCCATTCCAGTTGCAGTAATTTTTTCAAGTAATTTTATTTCAATTCCGAAAGACGCTGTAATAAAGAGCATATTTAATAACTAATTTAATATCCTAAAATATTTTCTTAATTCATCTATTTTACCATCGGAATTATCTCGTATACTGTTTTCCGTTTCCATGCTTGCAGTCCTACTTTAATTGGCTAATCCGAACAAGCTCTGCCTATTTCGATTTAACCGCTTTCGTTAATTTCATTTCATTCTCAATAATCGTTTTCGAGTGTTCTCCGAAATCATCAAAATTATCTCCCTACTTCCACTGCTAAAGGTTGAATTTAATAAAAATATCCATCTGATAGGGAGTTAAAGCAAGTTTAACATTGAAATTAAAGAAAAACCAAAAAAAAACAAAAAAAAACAAAAAACATCCTACTTCTTTGCCCCTTGATCTGTTAGCGAAATCAATAGCCGAGCATTCACAGAAAGAGTAAGCTTTCAAAAAAGTTATTTGATTACATTAGCTTCTGAAATTCGCTGTAAACGGTATTTGTTCAGGCCAAAAAAAAAAAAAAAAAAAAAAAAAAAAATAATCGCTTTTGACTTGTCCAAAGAGTTATGAATATCGCAATTTAAATCGTGCAAAAATAAGAATTGTGATGTGTCTGTCGAAAAAGTTTAAAAAATCAATTTGCCGAAAAATTCGACTAAACAAAAGAAATCTGACTGTGCGTTGTATATCATCGTCGTCAGTGTCTATACGGTTAAGTATATATATATACCTGTTCAAAATGCTAACGGTAAACGTATTTCATGTAGAAATGAAGGTTTTTCTATGCAAAAATGATTTCGTATTTGTTTACGTTGAACATTGCGTTCGGAGTTTCCGCTTAATTATTATAGAATATAATGATATACGCATGCTATGATCTTCTTCTTTTTGTTCTTCTGATGCTAAACACTATGCAGTGCGTAGACTATTCTCGAAATCTCTTATCATGGATGTTACCGCAGCACTCCTTGATGTCTTTTTTTAACCATCGTCGATAATTTTCTTTGCAGTGCTAATCTTGAAATGTTTGACCTTGGTCGACCTAGATATGCCATTTTTCTTATTTTAATATTTTTCAAAAGTTTCGTTTCCCTACGCCAACTCTCCTCGATACACATTCATATTCGAGACTTTTTCGATCCATGAAATTTTCAGTAGTATTCCAAGAAGAAGCCACATCTCTGTAGCCTCTAAACATCTAATAGAGCTGACTTTCAAAGTCCATACTTGGACTCCATACAAAAGTACTGGAATCACGTAGCCGTCTATAACTTTTAATCTTAGCTGGAGTGGAGAATCATTGGCGACCGTAACGTTTTTCATTTTTCGAGAAATTTCTCTTGCTATTCCGCATCTGGTTTTTTTTATTTCTTCATCACTGTTTAATTTCTCATTTATTAACGATCCGAGATATTTGAATATAATGTTTCTCTCAACTAGACTAATGTTTATGATTAAATGACCCATTATGTTTTGATCACCTCTTTTAACAGGCATAAATTTAGTTTTCGAACCATTATTAATTTGAACACCGTGTTTTTGACCTATAGCAGAGAGTTGGTCTAACGTACGTTGTAACTCTGGCAGACTTCTCAACCAGGTCTTACATCTTTCATGATGTTGAAAGTTTCAGTTTTCAAATTGTGATTTAATCTCCACTTCAACCTCTTGTTGGCAATATAGAGATTCTTTATTATTCGGATATCCTTTTCCATCAAGTCCAATCTCATCACAGTTTCCATAGTCGGTTTTCGAGTTCTATTGTATCGAAAGCTCTTTCATAATGGATAAAACATATGTAAACGTCTTGACAATGATCGTAACACCGTTGCAGTAGCGGTTTTATATAGAAAAGAACCTCACGTGTTCCAAAACCTGTTCTAAATCCCGAGTGTCACCACAGGGTAGCTTTCATTTCCTATAAATTCTTTTATTACTCTCGGAAATGCTTTTAACATGTGACTCGTAAGGAATATCATCTTAAAGTTTGAACACGATTTGGCACCTGATTTTTACTGAAATCGGTATAAAAGTTAACTTCAACCATATTCTTAAAGGATAACACCTGTATCGTATATCTTGTCGAAAAAGGCTGTTATTCTTGCTATTCTAATACATATTTTAAAACTTTTGCTGGAATTTTCACACACATCCTGTAGTAGCCTTCCTATTTTTATACATTTGAGGTCTCGTTCTAATTCGCACTGTAATATTTCCGGACCTTGGTGGTATTCGCTATTCTATTATATTTGTCTACAGTCTTGTCCTTTGGTCGCTGAATAGGTTCTTTGCATATTCATTGCATGCTTCTACTAGTCTTACTTGGCTCACAATTACCTCACCCACTTTGGTTTCTAAGAGCAATTAGCTTAGCTTTCTCTTCAGTTTCTGTTATCTGTTTAATGTTTTTATGTAAGTTGAAGTTGTCGTCATGTAGCTTCGAAAGCTTTTCAGCTTCTTCACACTACTGTTTGTTTATCCATTCAAGATTTGCATTTTTGACTTGCCTTCGGATTACCTTATGTATACTTAAGTAATTCCCAATACTTCATTCTATTTTTGCGGATCTTCTTTTTTCCATTAGTTCCAGTATCCCATCTGTCATCCATCTTTACCTTTTCGATACTTGTGCTTTTCCCTATAACTTCTTCAGCAGCAGTTTTGATAGTGTTTTCTTTTATCTTCTTCCGAAAACTTATTGTATTAACTTATTCCTAACTTCTGTTACCAAAATAATAAACATTTAAACAATTACATTTATACTACGAAACAAAGAGGGCGTCGTCTTAGGGAACCGGAAAAAGGCTTAATGAAATTAAAACGATAAAGTATCTTTTTAACCCATAAACCGTTAAATCTTTAATGACCTTAATGATGTGCGTCCTTATTCTAAAAAAGCGATATTGAAAAAAATTACATTTAAAGTCTTAAGACGTCTTAAAAATTTGGACGAAAATATAACGAAAAACACTTTTGTTGGTAGACAGCTGGAAAACATCTTAAAACAAACCCCAGCTAGCATCAATAAATCGATTAACACTGCACACATTTACCCAGACGTCGCAAGAGCTAATCCCAGCGCGATTACATCTCTTGCGACAGTATGTGTGTTTGTGGTGTCTAACAAGCTTACTCGTGTCAGCTTAATGATACCTGTACTTCGACGAATGCTGAAATGTATGCCGCCCTATACAGCATTTAATATCTTCTGTATTCCTGGATGGATGCGACTTGCTGGCCGCCGAAGCAAGAAATACGATCTTCAACTCTTGACATTCAAGAATGAAATTATCGGAAGACCCCCTCCCCCCCGGGCACGCTGCGGTCCTCCCCGGCAACCCGGTCAAATCCAATACCGATACTTACAAACCACCATCACCACTATCTTGAGTTTTGTGAGATAGCTATGAGTAGGAGTATAGCGACCCGAAGGTCTCCTACGGAACCTCTTGGCACAGATCAAGATAACAACCGCCTCTCCGCGGCCATCAGATAATGTTTCGTGAAAAAAATTCATACGGATTAATTGCCTACGAATAGGTTACATAGCATTCCATCTCCTTACCGGATCTCCACCAATACGAAGCTATTTATGTTTCCCATTCACTTTCTCTATCCAACATTTAACTTAAGACTTCTTCCAGCTTACGTCAGCCCAGCCACCCCGTGCAACCCGAGAAATATTATCTTCAGCGTTATCAAATTCATCGTCAGCGATTGAAGTCATTACAATTTTCTCAAGACTAGTAACATGCGCGGATACATTAAAGGGCCACCGAAAATCAGACTTCTCTGCCGGGGGCCGCAATAGCCATATTACAGTTGAATACGGCAAAAGGCAGTACGAGCGAATTTATGTAGACAGGAAAAATAAATTTTGCGCTTAATTAGTTTCTTTAAAATTAGAGTTCCGGGAGAAAAAAAAAAAAAAAGGATGTAGCGATAGAAAGAGATTTGCAAAAAAATACAAAAAAAAATTTCGTAATCCTATATTTTATAAGTTCATAAATAAGCTGTAGAATAGTAATTTTGTAATTTTCTTTTTTTTTTTTTTGAATAAAATTTAAACATTTTTTTTATTTTTTTAATATTAAAAAAAAAAAAGGTTGAATATAAATTCGCAGACTAAAAAATTTAACGTCTACGCATATATCCAAATGTTAATATTAACACCAAGTTATTACGGGGTAGCCGTATTTTTTTAAAGATAAATTTCCCTGACTTTCCTGGTTTCTCCCTTTCTTTTGACCTTTCTTTCGACTTGGAAAGCAATAGCCTATACAGAAGGACAGTCCATAATTTCCAAATGTTTCGTAATATGTATAAAATTTCAAATCGTTTAAAAATGTTGCTTCTCGTTTAAAAACGAATAAAATTCGTTATCATGCCTTTGCATCTCTTGTTTTTTTTGTTTTTTTTTCGATTACTAGCACAGAATTCAATGACATGTTTTATTAACGGTATAGAGTAAATGTACCTGCAGTTTTGTAAACACTTTCAATACTTTCAAGTTCTACGCATTATACCATCACGCAGGTGTGTTTCTTTTAATTCCTTGACTTTCAACAAATTTCCCTGACTTTTTCCGCCCTTTCAGAAAGTAGTAGTTATCGTGTATTTGTCACTGTTCGTAATAAATATAGTTTTCAATACTTTTAATTTCCTTTTAGACGTAGCAAAACATGCCTGTTTGTTTTGATTATGAGAGTCACTACATTTATATTCTTATCGCGAAAAATCTTATATTTCACCGGTACACATATTTTTTAACTTTCGGAATTTTATTGTATAATGTAGAACTATGAAATATGCGTATTTTTTTTTTCCTTTCTTATCTGTAACAAATGTATTTATGGTTATTGTGTGCAAAATATGTGTGCATGTTTTCAGAGCCATTGCAAAAATTGAGGTTTTTCCCTTGTACAAAATTTAAACATAAGCATAAAATAAACCTGAAAATAAATAAAATTAAAAAAAAACAACGATAGCTTCTTCAATAATATCATTTATATAGTTTTCGTGAAATACTTTTCCGTAAGAGTAAAGCAACGATAATTTCAGGTTGTATAAAATATGACATCGATTTACTACGTGCGGCAAAGAGAATATACTGGGGGGGGGGCATTTTCATTTCACTTTACGCAGAAGCTTTTTAAAAGATTTAGTCTCTTCAGAGCAGCGAAGAAGTATATAATAATATGTCGATTATTTCCACTAAATGATAAAATAATAAATAACCGTTTAAAAATTAGTCGAGGTATGAAAAGTAAGGAGATTACAGGAATGTATTAATTGAAAAGACGGCACAAGAGTGAAAAGTGGAAACTGTAAATTTAACAAAAGAGAGAAAGTATAAAAATAAAATAAATACTTTCTCAGAATTACGGAATCACTCTCGGTTTATTAACGTTATCGAAGGAATAGGGCAAAATATTATCTGCAAGGACAATTGTTATACGAAGGAATATGAGAAAATTGATAAAGCTAATGGAATACATATTGAAAAGCGTCGAGCTAAGACCGGTACCATGTAATTAACCGACACGGAAATTAACCTAGACATGAAAAAACAAGACGTGGTAGATTTGATTTCGGAAAGAACTCTTGATTAGGGGAACCAAAAAAAACTAGAACAAGAAGGGGAGCAGCGATAATGATAGAATTTGAGGTTATTTAAAACGTTTCAAGATAAACATTGTCAAAAGTCGAAACAACATCGAGGAAGGTAAAAATGGTAAATTCTTGTAAATATCATATAAGAAAAATAAAAAACAACCGATGGGACCGACCACTAAGCCAGGAGGACATTCAACTAGTGCAATAAGAAAGCAAAATGTTTAGTTTAATATCAGAATTACGCCAGTAATTAACACAAATGATATTAAATAATAAATATTAAAAATGGCGACATGTTTCGGAAGAAAGCGCGCCATATTCATGATGTGATAAGGAACTTTTGAATTTCCTAAGAAAAGATAGAATGTAAAAAATTGCGAAATATTTTATTACAATATTTCTTTTTTCCCCCTTCTCTGTTCCTTATCACACCATGAATATATTATGCAGTTGTGCTCTGGAACATGGTGTTTTTAATATTTATTATATAATATATTTGTATTAAGTACTCTAGTATAATTCTGTTATTCAACTGTATAATCACGAAAGACGTATGATATCGATATTAACTTAAACAGAATATTTGATAGGTACATAAACATTTTATACCACTTTAATGGTGAAAAACATATTGCTTTCGGCTTTATAATATAATGTTACGACATCAGTAGAGAGTTGTCAACACAAATCAAACTGAATTTTGAACCAAAATATTTACTTTATGCAGTCAGTTGTGTGACGTTGAATATAGGGATACCCCTTCGCAGAGTGTAGTTAATTAATAATCTCTTTTTTACGGCTGCATACTCAACAATGAATACAACAGAAATTATGTTCTTTAGTTTTACGATTAATCAATAGAACCCGATTTGCAAAAAAAAACAAATGATTTTTATGGCGAATTACAGAAACCTGTGGTAAAAAAAAAAAAGAAAAAGAGAAAAGAAAAGTAACCATTTACATCTTTATTCATTAATATTAATAGAAGCAATAAACGAGTAACGATAATTGTATAGGTACATTTAAGCACAATTCGTGCAAATTTAAAAAATAAATTAAAATAAATAGAATATATTTATAATACTAATAAGGTAAAATGAAATAGACGAACAAACGGGGATTATATAATCGACGGGTTATAAATAGAAAAAGAAATAATACGAATAACGATAATAATAAGTTAAATACTTATAAAGAAAAAAAAAAAATAGACTCGTTGAACTCTATTTATAATTTTTACATCGCTTTTACATATTCGAAGATAAATTATTATCGAATAAAACTATTGAACTTTATTTCGCACGTGGTGCATTCATATACCAACGAACGGATATTAATTAACTGGCAAAATTAAAACTGTTCTTGCATAGTATACAAGTTTCAGTTTAGATTCATTAATTAAAATATACAACGAAAAAGAGAAATACATAGGTACAAATATTAGTCTTTTACTTTACTTAATATTTTCATTCACGTAGAAGACTGCGATCACTAAAATGTAAAGTCGACGATCACTAATTCTATTACTTAAAAACTATATCATTTAAATTAATGGTAGATTCTTAAAACTGTATATTAACGATTAATTTATACGATAAATTAAATTTTAATTTATGTACTACTTTTTTCTTTTTTTTTTCCGGATAATAAAAAACTGGATAGTTTAGTTATTCTCCGTCATCATTTGATACGCGGTAATTACGATACTAAAGATTTACTCTATTTAGATGAAATTAAAAAAAAAAAAACCTAAAATACCACGCTTTAATTAAAATAGTTGAGACAATTTTATTTTATATATATATATATATATATATATATATATATATATATATGCTCAAAAAATAAATAAAAAATAAAAAAAAATAAATTCACACAATAGAGGAAAAGTTTTTATTAGTATATTACAGAATTCACTGAAAACAAATTTATCCGAATATATTCTAATAAAGTAAATTCGGAAATTAATGAATTTTTGTGTATAAATACAATTTTTTAATTGAAACCAAAAAACAAAAAAATATCTTGTAACAATTCAGAGCGTATACTTTTCTCAATTTATATACATTATTTTTGTACTAAATCGATTTCTTTCAGAACGCAATAATTATTTATGGAACGGCAGTATATATGCTGATATAAATTTAAACTGAACGGTAAGTTTAATACTTTATAAAAAATTAAGTAACTATTGCATTAAAATCTTTAAAATATATTTAATAATAATAATAATAATAATAATAATAATAATAATAATAATAATAATAATAATAATAATAATAATAACAATAACAATAATAATAATAACAGTAAAAATAAATACACTTACTTAATTAAACACAGTTTTTGCAATTAACTCATCTTACGTATAAACATTACAACTTAATGGAGAGCATCTTCCACGATATATGTATATATGTATATATATATATATATAAATGATACCTTCTTTTCTGATTGTGCATAATAGGAGACGTCTAGTTACAATTTTAGGAGTTGAGTTTTGAATTGCGTGCTAAATATGGCAGATATATTGTACTTTAATTTAAAGAGAAAAAAAATTGAAAGCTGATAAGATGGTAAGTAGAAACGAAAGTTAAAAATAACAGCAAAGTGTGTTTTACAGACGGCTTCTTATTTATGTATGTCTGAAAGAAATTAAAATGCGGACAAACAGATGAAGAAATAGAAGAATAAAGCGTAGTAGTAATGATGACTTATGATAAAAGTAAATAATAATAACGATAAAATATTAGACGTTTTTTCCCTTTTTTTTTATTTTTGTTTTTGTTTAATCGCAGCACGTCCTCTGATCGTCAACACTCAGCTATTTATAAGAAAATCACATTAGCTTTATGTAGTATACTTCCATTACTTTCCTTAAACGGCTGTTTCAGTATGACTATGGGAAGAAAGTCGTTCAACGTCCAACTCTGGTATCATCAGTTCTGAATCTTGAATATTATCTGCATAATCAATGGACGAAGTTTGCGACAAGCGTTTACTCAATGAAGATTGCTTTCGCAAAACTTCTGCTAATGATTCACCGTAACGGGCATCTAATCCTTGTCGAAACGCGTTAACTACTCGTATCTATAAACAACAGCCATAATGCAAATGAAATGTAAACGGTACGCACATGGACACATATAAAAAGTCCAATCGATACGTTGAAAACAAAATTTTTGGCTCCACATCTTGCTGTCAAATAAAATAAAATTCGAAATTTACCACTTACATCTTCCATCGTCGCAACTATTCTGACACACTGAATGAAACTTGAACTTAAATATCACAGTTAAGCTAACAACCACCAAATAATACACAGAGTCGTCGGCGTTTACACTCATGCAAAGTAGTAAGCTCCGCCGTATGACGTAATCTGGAGACTAGAGTTTTTTTTTTGTTTTTTTTTTTGTTTTTTTTTTTGTTTTTTTTTCCCCCTGGGAGGATTTTTTGACGAAAATTTAATGATAAACATTAAGCATTTTCGTGTTTAACTGCGCATCGTACTTTTGACTGTACATAAATAAATACGGTTTCGTCTGCCGCGTGTAAAAAAATGAAATAATCCCAACGTTCCAGTGATCCCCAGCGATGTCACAATGAAAAACCCTACTGTATTCCAGTTATTGTGATTTTTCTTGTTTGCATTTTTAACTTGTACAGATGACAAGTTGCCGTACTGATATGCACAAAAATTTCTAATCAAATTTTGCTGCTTTCACAACGACATCTTGCTTACTAATATCTTTTTGTTCCCCGATTAGAACTAACATCAAATAAGATTGTGTGTTTAGTTTCAGCGAAATTAGATATGCTGATTTAGTTTGTACACTACTGCACTGTACGCTGCTTCATTCTGATTATATGGCGCACGAAAAGAGGGTTTTACATGTATGTAGGTTCACTTCAGCGGCGGGTAAAACCGAATCGCAGGTTCGAGAACTGTCTCTCCCAGGGATACGTACCCATATCGGACTCATATGAATCATCCGGAGTTTACGTACACAGTATACTCAGAAATTGTAAATAGTTTGCGCTGGTTTTTAACGCGACGTACACTAGTATTCGATTAGATTACGTGTGTTAGAAAGAGAGAAGGAAATTACAAAATAGCTAATGCAGAAATATAATCTCATACGGAGGAGGGTTTTATATGGGGAAAAAACACGAAAGAAGACACGCTTTTTTTCTGATTATTCTAATTTTCTCATTTTTCACTTTTCTAGGGCTGAGCTGGCACATTTCTGTTCAGATATTCATTTTTCGTATGATACGCAGAAAAGAACAGACGGTCTATTCTTCTCTGTTCAAGGTCTATATTTTAGCTTCCATAGTAGAACCGTGTGAACCTGTCTTATAGCATTCATCCGTTTTGTATTTGCTGCGGCGTCGAAGTTATCGATACGTGTCCGGAACTGTAGCCGGTGTTACATGGCCAACTCCACTATAGGATATCGCGGATACATATTTTTCCCTGATCCACTAAAATCATTAGTACACTCTCTGTATAATGTGGGTAAATCATCGTGTTTATCTTTCCTTCAAATTAACTGAAGTCGTTGTGCAATCTATTTTTTTCGTATCCGACAAAAATTTAGAATAATGCCGAGATAATCTAGATTAACTACTACTTTGACTAAAAACTTCATTGAACAGAAATAAAGACTGAAAAACCGGTAACCGAAATATTGTGCAGATATGTTGATAATCGTTACCTGGTAACATGGCAACACAAAATCAACTTTTTACATAAAGTTCACAATTATCCAAACGAATTTCCTTTGGATTCCTGGCCATTCCGGAATCGAGGGAATTGAGTTGGTTGACTCACTCGCTCGATTATCTTCCTCTTCTGATAGGTTTCTTCCTGCCTTCACAGCTTCTAATATTACCCTTCTATCTGCAGCCGCTCATTCCAAACTGTGGCTCATTCTCCAACCCGAACTCCTTTTTCTTGTCTGTCCAACCTTCCCTTCCACGCTTTCCATGGTTTATTAACTTTCCTTCTATGCGCCGTTCCAACCTCTCTGCGATTTTCCGCTTGCGTTTTGGGCATAGTTTGCTCCCTTCCTCATTGTTCTGTTATTCTCTCGTGCCTTCTCCTTATTGTCCATTGCACCCTCCCGGCGATCAATGTATTTCTGATCCCGATCATATAATGTTTTCGGTTGTTCGTAATTATCAAATGAACAAGCTTCTTTTTATTCCTTCCTCTTACAAACCGGTATTCACGTTCCATTCTGTACTTCATTCATTCTCTCCCTTCCTTCTCCTTCGGTTATTCTAGCTCTTGATTCCTTTCTGTCGGCTATCTCTGATCGTGTAAGGATCTGAGTCTCTCTTTTCTCTCCGTTCCGCTGTTCTTGGGCCAATGTCCATGTTGACGAACCCATTTAAAAAAAAAAAAAAAGGTTTATATTATAGATATCATCAATGCCACACTAAAAAATTATATATATATATATATATATATATATATACATACATACATATATGTACCGACGAAAATTTGCATAATCTCAC
Organism: Icerya purchasi; assembly: GCA_039619475.1. Taxonomy (NCBI): domain Eukaryota; kingdom Metazoa; phylum Arthropoda; class Insecta; order Hemiptera; family Monophlebidae; genus Icerya; species Icerya purchasi. Next base: position 547,728,656 of record CM077115.1, read on the forward strand.
CATCGTATTCAAGATGCTTATGATAATAATAAAATGTGGAAAAATATCCAAAATGTACTGGATATTTAAAAGAAACGACGTTTAAAATAAGTTTTTTTTTTTTGGGCGGGGGGGGGGGTACGCTAACGAAAAGCAACAGCCCAATCAACCAAAGAATCTAAATAATAGCATAAAGGAAGCATAGCATATGATATTTTAATCTGGTGCGGGATAGAACGAATGAAATAAGCTAGGAATAACTGGCAGGGAAGGAAATGAGAAAACATAAGATTCATTGTACGGAGTAGGAAGACCAAGATCGAAAAGCTGAGAATAGAAGAGAAAACGTTCTGAAGGAAGTGAGAGACATTCGAAGAAAACATGATTGACATAACGCAGAAAAAAGGAATCTTCTGGGTGAAGAGGTCACCGCGGAGAAGAGACGGGGAAAAAACGAAAAAGTGACGGAGAGAGAAAGGTATGACCGAAACGATGGCAACATATGTCAGTGATCAGGGGACGGCAGAGAGAAGGAAACTTGTCAAACCAACTGGTCAGAGAAGGGTAAAGGCTGAGCGAAAAGATAAAAGGAATTCGAACTGGGGAAAAGAGAAAAATAAATATCATTCCATAATGTAATATGGAACTGTCTAGTTATATATAATGATTAATATTGCGAACAGAAAATTTATGAGGAGTATTCCCATTGGAAGCCCCTAAGCGAGCCAAAGAATCAGCTATCTCATTTAAATTCCAGCATGGCTAGGAAATCAGAATAGATCTATATGGATAGAACGAAACAGGAATAATTTGTAAATTAGATTGCGAATAAGAAGAATGAAAGGTTTTGTTCAAAAGAGGGCAACGATAAGGCAGAAGAAATCGCCTGCAAGACACTTTCAGAGTCAGCTATTAAAAGAAATTTATCCGAGAGGAAAGAAGAGGAAGAGATAATAAAAAGAACTGCATGAAGTATGGCAGCAGATTCAACAGTAAATATAGAACAGCAGGAAGGAAGTTTAAAGGATTCAGAGTAGTTATGAGAAGGAAAAACAAAGGCGGCACCAACCTCACCAACCCTCTTAGACCCATCAGTTAACGGAATGATTGGGATATAAGGAATTTAAAACCATGTGAAATTCAGATCTAACTATATAGTAAGGAAGGAATTTAACAGAACTTGACATATGAAATATACGAGAGGAGTATGTAAGAGACTGAAATAATTAAGAAAAAAGTACGGAGATTTATCATAGGAGAAGATATATGGAGAGAAAAATTGGTAAGACGAACAAAAATGAAAGGTAAAATTGGAATTCTGTTGCGAATAATAAAACGGCAGTTGTGAAAAATTGAGCAGTAAGCAGCTATAATCCTAGCGGAAAAAGAGGGAAGAAGTTTAATTAAGAAACGATAGCTCAGAAAGTAAAGGGAGCGATTTTAATTCGGAGAGGATGATCAGAATTGGAGTAGATTTACGTGCACTCAGACAAAGACGAAGACAGAAATTTGGCATACGGGATCAAGCTTTAATAGAAGAGACTTAGAAGAGTTGCCATGTATATATAGAACACAGTAGGGCAATCTAGAAAAAATCAGGGAATTATACAATAAAGAAAGATTGTAAGAGTCACCAATCACCACCCCACCTGTACGACGAGAGTGATTTAAAAAAAAATTAATCCTTTTAAGACAAAAAGTATATAGGCGACTAATATGCTCCTGAAAGGGGACAAACGGCGCCGTTAAGATGCACACCCGAGTAACAGAAACACTCCACAAGGGGGACAGGATAATGTGACACTTAAGGTTAGATCGATTGAGGAAGGATTATATTATGAACGGAAAGTAAAAACCATGGCCGCGGCTTCAAGAAGAGAGACGAGAAGATGAATATTGAAGAGAGCATTTTCACTAGAAGGTATCATGGATTGTGAAGTTAAGCTTTCCATAATGGTACTTAAGGATCTAATGGATCTGATGAGAATACTGGGACCAGTTCCTTTCTACTTTTGGACTATCCGCCTTTACTTTCCCAGATTTCTCTGATAGAACCAATATTCAATTTTAGATTAGCTATAGACCTGGGAGCGATTCGGACCTGAAACGAGACAAGTCTCGATAACCTATGACACCTCAGGTTTAGTAGCCAAGCACCTTAACCACTAAGCTAGCGCGCTACCACTTAGAGAGCCTATAGTGAACAGAAAAAAATGAATTTTGCTGAAACTAAACACAATCTTGTCCGACGATTGTTTTAAAATTCGGACAGAGATTTGTAAATGCCGTTTGAAAAAAAATGATAAAATCTTAATTACGCACCAACTCGGTTATCGATCAAATAAAAAATGTAAATAAAAAATGTAAATAAAAAAATTAACATTCACTTTTAGGCGCATAAACAAAGACATTTTTTTAGCGTTCCGTCTACTCGTATTTACGGTTTTGTATTATTTGGTAGTTGTTAGTATTTCATTCAAATATTCCGGATCGTATGTCATTTAATGTATTAGAACGTTGCCGATGATGGAAAATCTCATTTTGTTTAACACGCAATGTCGACCGAAAAGTTTTATTTTTAACGTCGATTTTAAAACTTTAGTAATACAGTGACAGTAAGTTATCACAGTCGTGTTCAGAATTTATTTTTCCATTTATCCCCTTATATTAGTTAGTTATTCGGGCGAGGGGGCGGGAAAAAAAAAAAAAGTTAAATTAGAAATATTCTAAATACAATGTTGTGAAATTATTAAAATTTGACATTGGCATTTATTCATTAGTCATACATGTCTGATTAAACGTTTTAAATTTGAACGAAGCTGATTTTAAGCTAAACCAATGAATGTGTTGTTGTTAATACATTTAAAATAATACGAAAATTTTTCAGATATTTCTCAATCTATTATTTCGGTATTTTTTTTAACTGCCAACGCATTATTAATGCCACTAAATGTTAAATCAATTTTTCGTCCATATAAAATAATCTCCACGCGCTTCTTCAAGTTCGTTACAGTCACACTTTGTAAAATATAAAAATTAGGGGGCCGATATCGTTTGTTTTCTTTCAACATTTATAAAAAATAACAGTTTAGTATTAGTGTATTCGTCGATATTATTTAATTATAATGGGGAAAAAAAAAAAAACATTTAAATTATCCCGAAATACTTATTTAAAAATAAAAATACAGTATTAAATTAACAGCGTTAGTAATTAAGGTAAAAAAAAAACAAAAAACAAAAATGCGTGTATTCATTTAAACAAATGATGATGGCGTTTTTATTTAACATGCATATGCAAAGCAATATTTATAGCAAAAACATAGGCTCTAAAAGCGAGGTAAAACAACGAGTAAGAAACATAATACAAAAGAAAGAGAGAGAGAGAGAGTAAAATAAGTAAACAGTCGGTAAAACTTTCAATATAGCAATGATGTTTACCTGTAAATTGGCGGCTGGTGATTTTCTCTTCGACTGATCGTACAAATTTTTCATTAAAATTGACGAATAAATTCTTAAAATTGAATACGAATAAGACGCATAAGGTCAACTTAAAAATGCGCTTTAAGTCAAATGAGGAGTAGGATCATATCAAACAGTCTCGCGAGTTATTTTTACATCGGCCGTCGCAAAAATAACCCCGGCTGTAAATTTTTCAATACGTTACTTTTCTCAACTATTACACTGCAACATCTGATAAGTTGACTTGACAAAATTATAGATACGATACTTACGTAAAAGAGGAAAAAAGAAAATGCATTGTAATTATTTCAGTGTTGCATTCTCTATCGATGGCATTATAAATGCACAACATTTGGTCAAGCGAATAACGATGCAGCAAAGAACATGAAAGATCCCTGATAATTTTTATGAGTTTGTTTTCACGACGCAACCACTACCTGCATTAGCGCACCAAATAGTGAGAAAGAGTCAGTAAAATTTTTCAGAAACTCACTCAAATACTGTTCGCATACGTAGGCAATGTGATATATACAGCGTCAGACTATAAGAGACGTATTATATATAAGAATAAGCCTATATTTTAATAGATAGGAATGCGGAATAATAGAATGTTCAACAGGAGGATACTCGGAAAGTGCGAAGGTCACAGACAATAGCATCATTTGATTGGTGGACGGTATTGTGTAAACGAAGTTAAGGAATAATATAATAGGGTTAAAATTTAGGAGAATAGTTTAGAAAAAGAAACTCGAAGGGAACCCCAGGAGGAGTTACAAAGAAGATTTCAGTCAGACTGATAAAATGAATAATTACGGCGATCGTAAATATCTTATTAGCGAACTCTCGGCTAACTGCATTCCGTAATTTCGATATCATTTAAATTAAGTAACCGAACTAGAAATTCTTTTCGACAATTATAAAATTACTTCTCTCGAGTAATTCGATTTTCAAGGTAAAATTTTATCTAAAGTACAGCCATTCTTTCGGCTAACAACTGATGCACGAAAGATGTTAAAATGTATTTTCATATTTCGTCAATGATATGCCCGATAATCCGAAATGCAGCTCTATGTTATCCGCAATCGGATTACATATCGATGTTCTTTCGTAAGAATCTACGTACACCGCAAGAAAATTCTTGGGATAAATTCCTCCACATGACCACTTTCTACTTTTTCTACAATCTAGAATTTTTTTATAAATATACATACATATATATATATATATATATAACTCGGCCATTTTTTTGTATAAAACAGAGCTAATGGACATTAATCATTTATTTAAATAGCAAAGTTAAATGGTCTAATTGACAAAAATACATATAGCGTAAATAAAATGTTCAAAGCATTAAATTTATTTTTTAACATAAAAAAATTGTTTCTTATTTGTCTGCCGGATTTTTTTAATAAAAATAAATAAAAAAAAATTTAAATTATTTTAAACAATTTAAGAAAATATAATAAATTATTCAGAAAAGTTTATATTTCAAAATGACTTGTATTAAGAGTTTTTTGAAGTACAATAAAATGAAAGCAGTAATTTTAATTCAAACTGTTTATATTTCAAAATGACTTGTATTAAGAGTTTTTTGAAGTACAATAAAATGAAAGCAGTAATTTTAATTCAAACTAAAATATTTGTAAATGATGCCACTGGTGACGCCTTTGCAAATCTTGGATTCCTGCGTAGACCGCTTTGTGTATCAAAACGTATAATGACATATTACCTTTTGAAAGATTTTTGGGGTTTTAAGAAGATGCGGATAATGCCAGTTTACTGATGTTTCTTAAATAGTAACCGATAAAATACTTACATTCGCTTCTAGTTCATAATTGAGGTATGTCAGAAATCATTTTCAAAGGGAAATAAAAAAAAAAGAAGTAACAGTAATAATAACACGGCGTTAAAGAAAATAAGTTGATAAGCTACTAACTGCGATATCATATTGAAATTTGTTAACTGATTCAGTACATTTCTTATACACTTTAAACTGGTTTCAGTATTTAATGTTATACAACGCACTTCACGAAATCAGCAAAATCGTAGAAAAATTAGTAATTCTCATCTTAAGAAGAACTTTTGTAATAGTTACCCTTAAAAAACTAGAGGTACGCCTGAACATTCTCAAGAAGTAATCGCAATTAGGAATTTGATCGTTGATAGAAGTAATTTCTTATCCAGTACGCACTATTTAAAACTAGATTACACAAATAGAAAAAAAAAACAACATATTATGTGTTCCACTAAAAGAGAACTTGAAACTGCGCAGTAATTTCGTGCCCCCTGTAATTCATTAACTATTCTGAGATTAATTTTTAGGTTAAGAAATTTAAAAAAAATTAAGTAGGTATAAAATTGAAAAGAACGAAGAAAACAAAGTGAAAGAACAAAAAATGAATGGTGTAGATATATTACAAGAAATCGGGAAATAGAAGCAAAATCAACTCGTAATAAGAAACAATCAGAATGCATTTTACAATAGATTGGGGAAAAATTGAAAGAAACAACTCAAAGGAAAAAAAGAGAAGAGAATGCAAACGGTAGGTTTTTTTTTTTTTATTTATAATTGTTTTGCTTGATTACAATATTCACTAACCTTACATTCTTTTTTTCGGTCTTTCACAGGTTTTGTATTCTGTTATTTCGTTATACTTATAAACATAAGTATAACGAAATAACAGAATACAAAACCTGTGAAAGACCGAAAAAAAGAATGTATGGTTAGTGAATATTGTAATCAAGCAAAACAATTATAAATTTTAAAAAAAAAGGGAAAAAAAAACCAAAAGAATAAATAATTATTGTGTAAATGTCACAAAGCAAAGAAATAAAGACTTGTTGTTCCTTCTATCATAATATTTAGTAAATGTTAAGTATTAAAATTCAAGTTACTCTCTACCGCTATAATGAATTATTTGGAAATTGCTAAATCTCTGTAAATTTTATAATAGATTTCGACGTATTTACAAAATAGAACTAAATCAGAGTGTCAATAGTGTTCGTTTTACTGAGAAAAAACTGGTGAGCTCGGCATTTTCATAGTTTTATTATTTTTTTTAAAATAAAAGACCCGCGAAACATCTCGATGGCCGCCCATTTTAATTATTCTCGAATTTCTTTGTTTTACATGATTTATGATTTCAGAAAAATTTTCAAATTTTCTTTTAATATTTACATTAAAACCACGCTATAATTTTTTTATTTTATGGTATTTCGTAGGAAACAAGTATGTGTGAAGTGTACGTTTTTCTAAATTAAAACTAAAATGTTGTTGCCTTCACATTACTGAAAGAACTATAAGAACAGAATGAAATTAACGATTTCAATCTATCAGGCATAAAGATATTATACCGAGAAATTAAGATCGGACAAATATTGTACAATATTATATTTATCGTTGATTGAGTTAAAAAATTAAATTCGAAATTATGAATTTGCATATTAATATTGAATATAACGGTCGTTTTTCAAATTTGGCCCATTAAACGAAAGTAGTATTTAGAAAAGCTTTATTAAAAATGTCGTAAAATATTAAAAAAATTAATAAATAAAAAAAGATACTAAAAGACATTGTAAAAATCATGACTAATAATTTCCAGAATAATACAGTCTTTTAAAAAATTAAATTTAAATATCGATTATTCGTACGATTAACATCTCAGTTCTATCAATTACTACATCGTTGGTTATATAAAATTCGAGACACGGTATATTATGTTAAAATACTTTGAATGAGAAATTTAATAAATTATACATATTTTTGTACTGAGATGTATAAAACTGCCAAGAATGTAATCTTAAAAAAATTGCCGCAATTAATAATAACAAAAAAAAAAAAAAAAAGCAAAAAAAAACACGTGTATAATAATCGTTAGTAGGCCACCCAACTCGCAACCAAAAGACCCACTGGTTTGTCAAATCCAACAGATCATGGTTGATCTCACGAAAGAAAATTGCAAGGTGTCATACTTATGGGTTCCTGGTCATACTGGGGTGCCTGGCAATGAAAGGGTGGACGTGGCTGCACGGGCAGCAACTTACTGTCCGGTGAGCCCAGATGCCGCCCAACCAGCATCGATAAAAAGACTACTCCAACATAAGTCTAAGCAGGAATGGAGGTCACACTGGGCCTCCCAAAACACCTTTTTAAGCACAATAAAAACATCAACGGAGCCTTGGTGGCCACCGGAGAATATGTCCCGGCGCGACTTTATAATAATTAATCGCTTAAGAATTGGGCACATATCCTTATCTCACGACTACGTGTTTCACAGGACTTCGCCTCCCAGAACCTGCCCTTTCTGCTCTCAACCGTGTTATCCCTCAGTTCAGCATATCCTTTCCGCGTGTACTAAATTTACAACATCCCGTTCATCATACAACCTTAATTTTTCTCTACAAAAGATCCTCGCCAATACTCCTGCAATGATCGTCCAAACCTTGGCATACATTAGAACAAACCAAATCGCTCCAGTTATTTAAACTTTGGTAATTACCGTATGCCGTAATGACCTATGCAGTTATACACGGCTCATGGTAAGGAAAAAAAAAAAAAAAAAAAAAAAATTAGTAGGCCAATTTTTCTAATATTTAAAATATCCAAATATTAAGTACTTGTATTTTAATTTGAAGTAATAACGGAAAGAGGGACAAGAAATCTGTCCTACTATGGAAACTTAAAAAAAAAAAAAAAAAGACTACAAAATGGTCTTTAAAAAAAGTAAAGACGTTAGAAAATTACCTAGAGGCGGTTTGATTTTTCTAAATATTTTTACGGCTGTAACAATGAAAAATTAACTGGTATGTCGAAGGAATTTTTAAAAAAATCACATTTCTGACTAAAGCAACAAATCGGTATAGAGTATTAACATAATCAGTAAACACAAAATCATAGATTGCACCACAGTTCTTACATCGACACATGGCATACATGTATTTATTATTAATACGAGTGCGATAAGTCAACTTTTGGTCGATTCCCCGGCTATGATTCTAATTAAAAACTGAGACTAAAAATGAGTTTTTTACCTTATTGCTATTAATAAAGAATACACAGTTTTTTTTAGAGCAAAAAAAATTCATTCAAACGACTTGTTACAAGCTCGGGGGACTGTTTAAAAAATATCAACTTTACAAATTATAAACAAGTAAAGATTTGTAATTGAAAAGACCCATCTCTTTCATCTTTTTATGTAAACTTATTATGCCACTTCATTCCTCAAAACTAATCTAATCTTAATCCTTTTTGATTTCATCTCGCTAGCTGAGAATTATCAATTATTATTACTAACTATTAGCGTATTCACAATTAAAGGAAGCTACTTTAAACATACATTGCAATTTTTTGTAATACTTAACATGAGTTAACGTGATATGTAACTATTATCCATATCCGAACCGCTTATATCATCTTAATAAATTGGATCATTCATTTTCATGTAAATATTTATACAGTTATTTTGAACAATTGTTTTATACTCGATACTACTATTTTTAATCTTTTCTTATGCCGCTTACAAATATAAGCTTGAAATCTATTGAGGACGAGTAACTTTTCCGTTTCATTCACTGCCCTAAAAATGAACGCTGACTAGATATAATACTGTTTTCTCGCGATGTACTGTATTTATTTTGTTTTATTTGTTAGACGCGGGTCACCTAAGAACAGTGGAAGAGAAGAAAAGTTAATTAGGTTGTTGACAATATGAAAGAACTAAAAGGGCAAGAATTATGGCTAGACAGGAAATGGATACGGGATACTGAAAGACTCCAACCGATGGGAATAAAGAGAACGCTCGAAAAAAAAAAAAAAGAAAAAAGGAAATCACACATAAAAAAGATAAATGTTCAACATCAAAATGCAGTGTAAGGACCAAAATGGAGAAGGAAGACAGCAAGGCGAAAACGAGATGAAGCTGATAGTGACATTGAAGCGTGAGGGAACAACAATGGAACCAATAAGAAAACGATACAAAGTGAAGGGAATTCGAGAAAATAAGATATTTCAGCAGAAAAATTGAATAGATACAGATTTCGACCAAAATTTGACATGGATTTTTTTTAAATTACTATTATTATGCTTTTACACGAAAACAACAATATTTCATCCACCTTGTTTTCAAATTCGTTCAAACGTTTTCACTTACGACAGAGTTAATTTAATTTTCAAAGAATTTTTAAAAACGTAAGTAATCGACCAGTAACGGTATCTACTCTTATAGGTTGAAAAAGTAAGACATGACATGTTATGTAAAATACAGCGCATATCTGTTTTCGATTATTCAAACACAACCAACATGCTGGTAAAAATGTTGGCTAAAAAAACGCTAAATACAAAACAAAAAGAAAGTGGCGAAATTAAATTCATGAAAGTAACAAGGACTCAATTAGATAGACCACTAGTATGAGCTAGAAGAAGGGTCAAAATACAAATATTTAAAGACGACAATAAAAAACAATGAAGGGGATGTAGAATTAACTGTAACATTAGAAAAACAGTCACGAGAACCCTTAATAAACCAGAATATACCATTAAAGATCAAAAAATTAAGAATACTAATTTAACGTATGATCAGAGAGTACTACTTCGCCATTCACCAGAAAGTAATGTAGAAAAAATTAGAAGCAATGGTATCGCTGCATCAGGTGTGTTGTATAAAGTGAACGAACAAGACAAACGAATGTGAAGATCCCCAAACAGACTAAATTACAATATAAAATATTTTAATAAATAATAATAAATGATAAAGAGAATTTTTTTTTTTGTAAAATCCCAAAAGATAAACCACTGTTGGAAACAATAATATGTCTGAGTATTAGAAAGTGCTCAAAGGGAAGGCTTACTACAATGATGCACAAAACCTAAGCGATCATCGGCTAAATTTTTGTGTATAGACGTTGGAAAGCAAGTGAATTTTTGTACATACATAGAAGCATGAGCGTCGCCAGGGGGGCATTTTAATCAACTGGCCATGATGAGTATTCATAGGCGTGTAATCATGGACAATTTGGAAGACTTTTATAATAAAGTAGTAGAACGGTTTGCCAGAAACCCACGAAAATTATTGTTTTTAATTATTCTTGTTTAATAAAATATTAAGTCTTTACAACTTATAAATTTTATTTTTCCTATAACTCATATCCTCTTTCTATCATCTTTCCCTCCCCTCCGGCTCATCGGCTGGCGACGCCCTTGCATAGAAGCTATAGATTTATAATGATTGATGAAATAACATTAATTCGTATAGATTAAAATCGAGACCTTATATCAACGCTATTTTCATTGTAAGGTCGGGAGAGTAACGCATTATTTCCTGAACAAATGCAATTAAGAACATTATTATCGCCGGATTGTATTACAAATTGATGTTACCAATACTCAATTATAAGAAAATGTATTAACGGGGAAAAAGGCGAATAATATGATAAAATAGTACTTTAGCATTTTGCAGTCTATTTTTCCTTTATATCTGTGTGTTAAATCATCTTTTCTAATCAGTTGCATATTAGTCTCGTACCTTGAGAGAGCAGCGTACAAGACCATTTATTTTACGCACACGTATATTTATACATATAAATCGCTAGACCTAAAGCCATTACAATGTATATAAATTGCTTCTTCGGCTTTACCGTTCGCTAAATAAAGTAATATACAGTTTTCGGTTAAAACAAGCTAAAGAAATTAACAATCATCGAAATTTACTACTAATCAATCACTCATTAAGAAAAGGAAGTGGGCTAAACGTACTAGCGACTTGTAAATAATTATAAAATGCATACTGAATAATTACCGGTAGAATTACAATTTTTACCACGTTTACTTTTATCACGATAGAACTTCAGCTCTCACCACATAGCTGCAAACCAGGATTATTACATATAGAATATAATAAAAATCGAATGGACAAAACGGGACCTCGTTCATTAGATTTATTTTGCTCGAACTTTTTCAGGCTTGAAATAGTAGTAACTATCGTATAAAAACTTAAAAGTCCTGTTCACATTGCCTTCGAAAAAGTTGAGAAAATAATTTGTATTGAAAAAAATGATAGAAACTACATTTAGTCGATTACCACACTAATCTCTAGTAGACCAGAAAGATCGATGGAAAATCGAAATTTTTATCTTCGAAATATGAACAGCAACTTGGAATGTATGAAAAAATTTCCTAACGTCGGCAAAATGTAAAATTACGAATCAACTATCAGAATACAGCATCCTAATATGAGTAGTCTAGTTGAAATATAAACAAAGCGGCTGTTACCTTTACAAGTCACCACTAGATGTAATAAACGGTGGTACAATTTAAGGATTCAAAGCTATGAAATTAATCAAATAAGACTAAATACAAAAAAAACAGCTCGAATTAAACAGGCTTACACTTTACGCACTGGCAGTAAACTATAATAATATAATAAAACAGGAAAGTAAATCAAGCGGCTAAATTTATTGCCTTAGAGAGAAATAATGTAAATGCAAAAACCGAGAGTTAACGCTGAACACTTCGAAACTTTGTAGAACATGATAAACGTGACGAAAAGATGATTCGTTTCTATCAAATCATTAATTGGTGGTAACTAATATAATATTTGGACATCATGTGCGAAGAGGAATACCTTATACCTACAAACGGAAATGATAATTAAACTGATTATTTTGCCGAAGGATTAGACACGTAAGAATGTACGAATAATTCTCCTTAAATAGAATGGAAGACATTTATGGAATTATTCAACTTCTAGCAACAATGACAACATTCTGTGATGAAGAACAAGCCAGAATATCGTCAGTGAAAAATGGAGGGAGGAAAAAAGTAAGTACAGGAAGTCAAATTAATGGAGTAAATATTGAAAGGAGTAGGACTAATACTTTATCCGCAAAGATGACGACGTAAGACATTGCTAGAAGTAGACAAAACAGAGTGGAACTTGGGCAAAAGTAGAAAGATAAGAGGAATAACAATTATGACGGAAAGCAGATAAATATTTTATTGATAACACGTACATGAAGTTTTTTAAAGAAGAGATTCATAAACAACCCGCAAAGAAAGAGACAAAAATACAATCAAGATTGAAGCCGAACACATTTCCGCAGACCAAATTATTATATTCCAGTCATCGAACAAAAAACAAACTTTTGAATAAATTCTCAAAAAATACGAGACCAACTTCGTTTTGTAACGTTAATAAATACTATCCAAACCTTTTTTTTGATTTTTTATTACCATTTTATCACACTGGATTTTTATTTATTTTTATGCCAGCTAAAAGTAGTAAAATTTCTGAAACTCGTTAATAGTTCTATACAATAAATATTAACGGTATTCCAAAATTTAAAATAACTTTCAAATACAAAATCATACAAAACTGAAATTAATTATACGGTAAATTGTACATTCATTCTAACGCGCTCATGTGCTCCATTACACGTTAGCCCTTCGCGCATGGTCTAAATATTCTGAGAAATACTTTTTGTAACCTAAATTAGACATTTTCTTTAAAACACGTAAAGTGAATGTGCACTTGGAAAAAGTTAAAATACGTAAACAGATAATCTCTGCAATTTAAAGATTGCATAGAAAGTAAATCGTCCGAAGTTGATAATTTCATGTCTCCCCCACGCATAAAGGACGAATATCGAGAAAGTATTATTATCGCAGTCCGAATGTAATTAAAAAAATGTGACTTTTTCCAGAATATTTCGAATGCGAAGGAACGTAATTATTTTCATCACCAAAACAGTGTAACTCTTTCAGATTCGGAAATGCTTTACTTCATTTTTTTTTTTTGTTTTTTTTTGTATTATTTTAATAATAACACACTTATTACGGATATTATGAAATATTATTCTAAAATGTGTAAAATTCTAAGTTTTTGTGAAACGATGTTTACTTATCCTTCAAAAAAAAAACATACAAAACTTGATCTATAAGCCATTATGCAAAAAAAGTTGAAAAATTTTTATCAAAAATTATGGTTTAATCATTATCTGGGATAAAACCAAAAAGTCATTATAATCGACAAAACAGGTAAGGAAAAATGGTTTCAAAATAAGAAGTTTTACAACGTCGTGGACAAATTTCTATATTCAAGACCAGTTATATTTGATAACTAATGCCTGTTAAAATTCAACATTACTTAGAAGGACATGCCTGTTTCTTTTACAAATTTTAATCAATGAACTTTTGTTTTATTACAGCATATGCTGCAGAAACATGAGCACTTACTGCGGGTGATCGAAGTGGGAAAAATGTCTTTAAAATGTAAGCATACAGAAGAGTGCTACGCGACCCTTTTGAACGAATCGAAAAATACAGCGCGTCTATTTTTTGCCAGCTTCGTTCCGAGCACTCTAATTCGTAGTAAAATTTTTTTTGATAATTTATCACACACTTCAAACCCCCACTAGACCGATAATATACGTTATCAGAAGAAGTAAACTGAAGTAAAAAAAATGAACTCAAACTGGAACGCTAGATAAGTCAATATTCTAAATGTTCGTCATCTAACCTACTTAAGCCACTGATGGCAGCGTAAGATAAATAAGTTCGGAGAGTGTTACATTGGAACCTATCATTCTTCCATTTCAAGAGTATAAAAACGGTACATGCAGATAAAACATAATAGCATGACGTAATTAATAAAAATCGGTACTGAGCTTACTTATGTGTAATCAGTTAATAATTAACTAAGAGCGAATTATTGGCAATCATATACTTGTTTGATACCGACACACTTTCGTTTGGATCATAATATAAAGGAGTATGTAAATGAATCAACTGATACATAAGAAAAACCCCAAATAATTTAGCAATTCAACACTGATAAATCTCTACGGATCGATGCTAATAAATTTTACATAGCATATGCATAAATGTTTAAAAAAAAGTAACTGAACTATGTAATGAATAATTTAACGATTTTCCTAACACAACATTTTTCACTACACCCCTTAGTGACATTTCACTGAAATCATTCTGAAGTTACACTCGTTACACCTGCCTATATTAGTCATTGATTATTACAAAACTGAATCTATAACAAAGCAATAAACATGAGTTATTTCCAAATTCCATTGAAACATATCAAAATACAATTTTAAAATAAACGAAATAAGTCGTATTATTAAACTTTATCAAACTATTCTATTATAAAAAAAACAATAACAGTAATACTTACCGAAATATAATAATTTCAAAAATACGTTATATTTCCTAAATCCATCATCACATATAAGAGTATCGGTAGATTTTTATTTGTTTAAAAACCGCACTTTTTTTTTTTTTTTTGCTATTGTTCATTGATAAAAAGCAATTAACAGTTTAAACTGATTTTGGCTACGCTACTAGTTAAAATTACCCTTAAAAATCTATTATTAAAGCTTTCACCGTAATTAAATTTTCGTTTTCTTTTAAATGGACAAATAATTTACCGTTATTACGATTATCATCAGCGATCAGATAAATTGCGGCGTGGTCAACATAAACTGCGCAAAACCTTCCTTTTTTTCAACTTTACATAAAAAGAACACTTGTACAAAATTAACACATCAAAAATTTCATTAAACAAGTAATAGTTACAAATTAAACGCTATTAATTAACTAAAACTAAAAATAAAACTTTATAATTTTTATTCATGCTCCCCCTATCCAAATCATCATATAAAAATTTCAATAATCACTTGTACCCTATTGAAAGCGAACTTTTCACAGTCTTTCGCCACAATACATTTTTTGATACCTTCTGAATAAATAAAGTTTAAATTCGTCACTTACTTTTGTAAGGTTGTGTCTAGTCACCTATACGACCGTATTCAGTGTCATTTCTGATTACTATTATTACTATCAATACTTCCACATCAAAAACTGTTGTTAATACAATTAAATAAAATAAGACTATAAATAATTCATTACACGTCGGAAAGTAATACATTTTACAATAATAATAATATGTTGTCTAAATGCAACCTGCAGATAAAGTGAATTTAATACAATAAAAAACAATAAGCTCTGCTCGCAATTAAAAAAAAAAAACAAAAAAAAACAGGTGACGTATTAATAATTAAAAACACAATAACGCACAAAAATTAGAAAATGAAAACAATCAAAGAAAATTACCGAAAAAACATTTAAAAACTAATTCATGCAAAAACTGCTCTTTACACTTTCTACCAATGTGAGTTTAGATTATAAAATTATTTATTTCATTAAAGTTAATGCGGAATATAATCGTTTTCTATATAGTACACGTGGACAATAACGTATGTGGTAGAAAATTTAAAATTTTTCTGCTCTTAAATGGCATTATTTTACTGTATTTAAACTAAAAAATGTTCGAATTTGCAATTATAATGATAAAATTGTAAAATTTCTGAAATATATACATATATTATATAGAAGAACAATAAAATACAAAAAAAATCGCAATACAATTTTTGAGTATACATATCACAAATTTAAACGATCGCTGAATGTTTTTGTGGTTGTTAAAGTCAGCCTTAAATTGATTTTCGACACATTCAAAGAATTCATATTCAACTGCAATGTTTCGAATGTAATTACACAGTTATCTCTATTGTAAAAACTATATCATCACGTTGAAAACATTAAACGAAAATATGAATTCTACATGGTTTCCCCTGGCGGCAGTCTTATGAGCAGTATTATGTATCAGTTATTCAAAAAAACCGAAAATAAGTTTCCTTGTTTTATTGTATAGTTTTATATTTATTTTTTAGTGCATTTAAGTTATTATTATTATCATTATTATTATTTAATATAATACGTATATGAAAACATTTTAAAACTTTTTAAAATATGCCAATAAACTTGTCTTCTCTTTATCTAATTAATTTAATTTTTCAAATTTTCCATCCTAATACAGATACAAACGATGCCAATATTTATATATTATGTAAATAATATTACATTACAAGACTCCATTTAAATAAAAATTCATTCTTATAATTTAAAATCATTTAGAACGCAAATAAGTTATTTCATTCAAATCACTTTTACTGCAGAATTGCAAAGATAAGTTTTTGTTGTCTTTTTCATCGTCACTGCCTTGGTCTATACGAGCCAACACATCACCACAGACGAATTTAATTAATCTGATGCAGTCAACACTATAAAAGAGTCATCAGTATGAAAACATAAAATGAAAAATTGTAGACCTTTTTGAGATTTGCTCTTGAATGTTGCACTGGAATTATTATGATTAATAAATTTTCGGAAATAAACGTTATTCTACTTTAAACATAGTTTGTTATTTTGAAACATAAAATGAAATTTAGAAATTCGGAAATAAAATTAATTTCGAAGCGTAAATAATAATCATATTTTTGCTATTTTACCAGTTTTAAAAGAAAATTATTTATAACAAAAGAAAAAAATTCATCATACTTTTTACATGTTTAAAAATTAAAAAGTTCTCAAACGAAGTATTCGAATTTTTTACAGGCAAATTTGGTTAAAAATTAACTTTCGCTACTAAAATGCATATCTAAACATTTCAAAAATAGATAAAAGTAATCTTTTTCTTTTTTTTTTCTAATTTTTTTCTTCTTAATTACAACTTATTAATTCATCGTTGGTAATGAATTTCTTCAAGCAATGTATATTCAAGCAGAACCTCTGACTCTTCGACAACCTCATGCGCCCATACATTTGTAACGATTGCAAAAGAAAACAGTAGGGGATCTTTTGTATTTCAGGGTTGTTCGTTATTTTTAAAATAAAAAATATCACGCCCAATTTGTCACGGTTTAAAAAAAATTATAAAATTACAACGTATTATTAAATGCACAATTTTCTTACAAAATACTTCATAATAAAATTTTGATTTGAAATCGAATTTTTAATTTTTTATAATTACTGAATATATTTGTTTTTTAAAATACCGTATTAATGTAGGTAATATTTTGTTTGTTGATTTATACATATAAATAAAAAAGAGTATCAGCTACTTTCAAATTTGTCGAGTGTACTACTGCCCGATTACCATTTTTGAATTTTTTTTTGAATTTGTTCGTTCTTCGTGAGAAAAAAAAACTGCCAAATCGATCTAGACCAAATTTGGATTTTTTGATCCTTCCCATTCTCGGAAGAGTCATTAAATTTATTTTCGTGTTTACATATTTCTTTTTTATTGGAAATTCAAAATGAGATTACTGTTACAAACAGGAGAAATCTAGAATTTTCCTGAAAAACGAACACGTATCGTACATAAGAAGTTTCCAAAATTTTATAAGAAAAGTGGCGATTTTTCACGATTACAAGTGTGACATTAGTTTAAGTAATATTTACTTGAAAACATATTCGCAAAGTAAAAAAATGATAACCTAGAATGAATAATTGTTGCTCAAGTAATATTGCGAGTATTAGTTACTTTTCTTAAATAGATAATTATTAAACCAAGTTGAAACATGCTGATTTCTTTTCCAGAAACCTCGTGTTAATTTCCTGAAAATGCTGATATTTATCACAGTTGTCAAACGTGTAAAGAGCAATTAAGTTCTATATTAACAGAATACGTATTTTAAAACAACTACGTTCTACTACAAACAAAAAGAACAAAAAAGCATTTTAAGCGAGGTATTAAAAGCTGGTAAAGAAAGAATGATTGAAGAGGAGTATGTAGCTTACAGCTTGATCAGTAGAACTCTTGCTGTATGGGACTGGAATCAGACGTTCTTGCAATTCACCGCCTATCACCTTGAAGAGATATTAAAGGGTCAGAAAAAAAATAATGACGAAAAAGTTAAGTTAAACCTGTGTTATTTTTTTCAATTATTTAGTTTTCAATAAAAGTTTCTAACTATAAAAATAAACATGTGACATATACATATAACTGCCAAAATCACATAGTTACACACATAAATTTATTATATAATCGCATACTTTAATAAAAAAGAAAAAGAATAAAACATTTTCTACAATTATTCACTTTATGTGTGCATGTTTAACGCATCGCACAGCAATCGAACTCGAAATCATTAATTGACAGTATGTGTACAATAATAGCTACTACGTATTATTCATTTTGAAATTTACTTCAGTGCTACTAGAAACTAATAATGAAATGGCAGATTTAAAAATAAAATCAAGAAGGAAGTAATTGTTTCCAATTACTAGAAGAAAAAAAAAAACAATTATATATAGGATAGGCAATTTTACAGAAAAGAAGAGAAAATTTTTAATTATAGCTCTGAAGAAATGTCAAAACTGCGACAGACTAAAAGAAGAAGTGAAGTATATAATGAATATTATTTAATCTTTCCTGTTTACTTTTAACATTTTTATACTTACTATAACACTATTTTATTTCGTCAATATGTTTAATTTCATGTCAAAATATTATGTATAGTACTATGTAATTAAGTAAACACATATTAAGTATATTATGCACATACATACTTTACAAAAATTTAAATGAAATGTGTCAATTTGATGAAGGCGAATAGGAAAACAGAAAGAGTATACATTAATATATATATACATACATATATATATATATATATATATATATATATATATATATATATATATATATATATATAATGTATATATATGTATATAAGAACAGAATACAAAAACCTTATTATTTCGTGAAAATACTATCTAACGAAAGATGACAGAGAAAATTATTTTAAATACTTGAAGTAACAGAGATGCACATGAAAATGTAACTAATCTTTAGCAAGTAAAAATAATTCTACATGCTGAACACCAACCATATACTTTACGAAGTAATACAATGTGTGTAAACATATCAATTGTCGTGTATGTAAAGTGCATGTTCACATATAGTGTACAATACATAATCAGTAGTAATAATGGCAAAGTACAAATACTTAACAACAATCGTATTTAGAGCTATTGATAGAAAGCAAGAAAGAAGAAAAAGATATATAAGATTGCACGAAAATACGACAGACAATACATTATTAACCAGTTATAAGGCAAACACATAAAATACCTCATAGTAGCACTAATTCCAGACTGCTCTGCCCGTCCCCAAACAAATGTCTGTGTGTACATATATAGTAATACGATTAAAACAAATTTCTTCTTAACCGTCTGTTACATAATCTATGTTTTTGATGATGAGGACAACATCACTTTAGAAAAAATAATAGTCCCGAGAGCGTAGTAACATTAACTAATATAAGAAAAAAGGTAGCAATGATATAATGACAGTAAATGTATAAGGAAGAAATGTAAAGGAGCAGTTTATTTTATTGTTTTATTTTTTTTTTTTTTCGATGAAAAATAAATGTACAAACGTATTTTAGTATCATTATGTTCATAACTCCATTAAATACTAGGAAATATCTCGTATTACAGTATATATCTTTAATAGTGACTTTCAAGAGGCACTGATTTCATATTATTATATTGATATTCGCAATATTCAATATGGATTTTCAAAAAATTTAAATATAAAGTTACTAATGTATTACCTTAATTCGACTATTTAAGTAAACACCGATAACCGTAAGAACTATTAAAAGGTTCATAATTCTTTTTACGAGATTGCGACAAAAACTTTAAATATTCAATAATTTTATAACGAAATGCGATTTTTTTTTTTTTTTTGTTTAAGTCGAAACGGGTTATTTTAATTATTACACTGGACTAAAGGTAATAACGATAAATTAGTTTTAAAATGTAAAATTTTATCACTTACATCTAGGTAAAGTCAGAATATGCTTTAATCGGGATGCATCAACGTTACTGAAAATCGAAAATTTTGGACAAATCAGAAGGAAATCCGGTTATTATGACGATATGATTCAATCTGATACATTATAAATGAGTTTTTCATATTAATGCAGTATGTAAGCTCTGTACCCGATAGTATATTATATTCAGTGCCGTTACAATACACCATTTTTACCGTTTATGTTTTATTTATAATAACAAAATATAATTAAGAAAAATTTAAATTGCAACAAAAATTTTGTCCACTTCTAAATATTATTTTTCTTTCTTAGATTCCTAGAATTAAATATATTAGAAATACATTTAATATAAAAAGTTAATTTTTTAAAATTCTGTATTACTAAATATATCGTTATGTCAAAAAAATGCTACAAATATTCGAATTTAGCGCAATATGTATTTTTTTTTTCGGAAAAAACATTAAATCTTCGTGACAAATTTCGACACAGTAGGTTCTAAAAACGTACAATAGTTATTTATTACTGAAATTCTAGTTTCGAAATGTTACGAGAAATAAAAAAAATGTAAAGAACATTTACGATTGCAAAATAAAAAATTTTACTGATGAAACAAAATTTGATTTAAAATGATTTCTTCGCATAATTTAATATCGAATTAATACATTTTTATTTATTCAGTTTCCATTGAAAATAATTTTAAAAAAATATGTATTTACGGTTTTTTCGTTTTACTTACAAGTCAGCAACGGCTAATATAAGTTAAAAGAAGGTAAAACAAAAATTTAAAAATATACGCGATATACATGGGCGTCGCCAGCGGGCGGCAGGGAGGGCTGCTGCCCCCCCTGGAGCCTTGAAATTTTTTAATCAACTGGCCATGATGAGTATTCATAGACGCGTAATCATGAACAATTTTCCAGAAACCCACGAAGATTATGTTTTAATTAAGATTTTATTCTTGTTTAATAAAATATTAAGCCTTTACAACTTATAAATTTTCCTTTTTCTATCACCCCCCCCGGGGGGGGGTCATCGCCTGGCGACGCCCTTAGCGATATATGTTGTAAAAATCTGAATTCACAAAAAAATTAAAATATATTTATGCGCGCGAATGCTATATCTTCTAATAAAGCTTTTATTTTTTCAAAATCATTATTGTTATGTAACTTAATAAGAAATTCAGAATTTTTAAATTACGAAGAAATTTAACACTTTGTTGGGATTCAACTTATAGTCGACGTTAGTTCTCAAAAGTAATTATCCATTACATAAAAATTAATAGTAAAATAAAATAAATAAATTTATGTAAGGTAATGTGTAATTTTCCTATATAATTTATTAGACTTAATTATCATCACGAGCTTTATTTATTAAACGTTTAAAAAATGCAGCTCGTAATAGATACAGTTTGTAATTATATTGCCTTATTTCTTTTTTACCACATTATAATTTCAAGGGTTGAGCTGTTCATGATGAATTATTAATATGGTATAAAAAATCTAGAAACAACGAACTGATTTAGTACAAAGTTCTTCGGTAGTAGATTCAGAAATGGTAAATCAGAAGTCAAAATATAGAATAATTAAAAAATCATGATTGAATTCGCCGATAGTGTCTACTTTTCTCGTACTTTTTCCCCAAATTCGTATGTAAAGGTGAATCCTTAGCATTCACGAGTGATAAATTCTAAAATTTCTTAGCGAGTTTCGAGTGAACTTTTCTAAAAAAGATTTTTTATAGCATACGGAAATGAGGTGTTTAACTAAGATGTGGAATACGGGTTTTATAAATTCAATATTACAGCTATGGCTGAGCGGTTGTTGAATAGAGTCATGGACGTAGCTAAAAAATTTTCCTGTGGAGGGGGGGGGGAGCTGATCAGCTGAATATATTTAGGGTGCGTACATATAATCGTATTATATTAAAAAGTTGATATAAAATTAATAACTTAAATAAATCTATAACCGAAATAAATAACAGCTTATTTGAAAAAGGGCTTTATTTACAGATCACTTAATTTTCAATTACTATGTAAAATTTGTACCAAAGAATCAAAATACTTCAAAATAAGATACAGTTTATTATAATATACTTTACTCATTTACAAGTTTCTTATATAAGTTTCAATTTTCTGTGTTTTTCGCTGAACCCATTCAAGGCTGCTTCAGAAGTTATGGTGTTTTTGACTATTTCATTCTTTACATGCAGGAATAACATATGTGAAAATCTATTTTGGAGCATAGTTGTTCTTAACCATGTTTTTATTCGCCTCACTGCAGAGAAACTTGTTTCGCAACTGACAGAGCTCACTGGAAGCGCTAACGCTGCTTAGAGCAGTTTGTACAAGTTAGTGCAAAATTCTTTTTTAATATGATTTTTTAAACTTTCTGCATTTAATCCACAATTTTTTAACTGGAGCGTGCTTTTCATTATTGTAGCTTCCGCATTTAGAGCTACAGGATCAATTTTTAAAATTGTCTTGTAATTATTAATAAAATCATCTGCTTTCTCTATATCTAATTTAAGAAATGCGTCTATTGCTTTTGTTAATGGTAGGTTTTCAAACCGCAGTTTTAAGTTAGCATTTATGTTGTCTATAACCTGGTTATAAACATTTATTTTCAATTAATCCTTGGGTTGTGTGTCGGATGGCCTGCATGCACATAGGGAATTATTGTGATAATCATAGTACTTTTACACTTTTCAAATTTTTCTCTGTATGACATTTAGACGATTCTGTTAGAGGGTGCAACAAGTTTTCTGGGGTGGACAGTGCCCACCCTTTCCCGCCTCTAGGATAGAATGCCTTTTTATTTATCTCTTATAACGCATTGTCTTTGGCTAATGTCACTCCGTGGACACCTGAGTAGCATGTATGAGATTGACTGTTCACAAATTGTTTGCAGAAGGAGTATGCTGTTGGTAGCGCGGACCGAGAAAGTATGTAATCATGGGTAAAGACAACATGTTCTATTCTTAGATTGGTTAAAGCTAAAAATTCGCCACGAGAGGTACCATACTACTCAGAATCGATAGAAGTTTTAATTGTATTTAAGAAGAAGTTTTTGGAATTCTACTACTGCCGCCATTCTTAAGATACAAGTATTTAAGAAGAGGTATAATAATACAATTTAAAAGGAATCAGGTAACATTAAGCAGTAAATTATCAAAAAAGCTGTTTTATCAACTCTTCAATTTCCTGTCACACTTGTGCGAACTACGGCTTACATGAACGTCACCCACAATCCGCCCTACGAAGATAACTTGAAAAATTATAAATCTTTATGATTGGGAGATGTATGACTGTTTTCAATTATGAATAAAGTGGTTGATAAGTCAGTGATGAGCAATATACCTTGCACTCTAGGGTCCAGTGAAAATGTTGGAAGCAGAAAAATATACGGTATAGTTCAACATTAAAGATGGATCAGTAATCATTTAAGTAAATAGTATTGACTATTCTGAATGTTTTTTAGGTTGCGGATAAGGGGATAGGTTTATAGCTCCATTTAATTTTGTTCTATCAGCACATAAGGGATTATAGTATCTCTAAGTATTCACATATTGTTCGTGTAATCTGTATGATTATACAGAGGAACAGATTTTATTTTATTCATAATATTTAAATTGACCTTTATTTCAAAGGTTTCCCAAAACGAAACTAAATCAACTTGATCTGAGACAGATGTCGACAGGGAAGATATGCCAAAGCGGGCTAAAGAAGCCATGGATTCCGAGTAAGACTCATTTTTATAGCTTGGAAACAGGAACCCGTGTTTGGCTTGTTTAGGAAAGAATGGCCATTACTACAGAGAAGGAATGTCTCCACATAATATTAAGAACAGTTCGCTACATGTTGTGGGAAGATGAATGCACCCAAAATTGTTCTTGCAACCAAGTGATAAACAGGGCATGAGTTTTTTGTATAGACCTTCTTGCTGAGGAATAAACCTGGCATCCGTAGTTTATCTTAGAACGGATGAGTGATTTATATATATATATATATATATATATATATAACTCGGCCATTTTGGCCTCGCAAGGGGCTGTGCCCCTTGACCCTTCTTGCTTACATTTCTATCTCTTTCTCTTCTATACTTTGTATAGAATGATTAAAATTTACAAAATAATTCTAAATCAGTCCATATGAATATAATAACATAATCACAGAAATCCTATAAAATATAACAAACGTTACATAAAATTGGGACATTTTTTCTAACGGGGGGTAACCTAAGAATTATGTTGTAATACATATATATATATATATATATATATATATATATATATATAACTAACAAACTAGAGGTCACAGGTTCAAATTTGTCTCGTTTTGGATCCAAGTCGCTCCCAGGTGTATACCTAATCTGAAATTGAATTGGGTACCATAAAAATCTAGGAAAGTAACGGCGGCCCAGAGAAAGAAACTGCTACCCTCCACACCCACACACAATAAATATTTTTTTAAAATCTATTAGGCTTAGTACATTGTGAACCTTAGCTTCACAATGTTAAGGGGGTATAGGACTTATTTTACTTTACTTATATATATGTATATTAATAAAAAATTTAGGAGAAATACTTCAGTAGATGAAATTTACTAAGAAATTACATTAGTAGATTTTTCGCATAAACCCAGCAATATTCCAGAACTTTTAATTCTCATTATTTGGAGATGCGCAAAATATTTAATGGTTTTATATAAATTTTTTATCAGTGGTTAAAAGTAGCACGTATTTACCCGGACTGTTATAAATTTAAAAATAATTTGTACCTTTATTTTATAATTTTACTTTTTTCCTGATAACCTACAACGATTTGTAATTTAAAATTTTTAGAGGTGAATCAGATTGTTATATTCCACTAATTTTGGTCTAAAGTTAAGTAGATAGCTTCTTGAACTCCTACCCCGATGAAGTAACAATTATTTAACTTGTTTTATTTTTAGGTTTAAATACAAAAATTGCTTAAAACGCATTGACTTTTTTTTTTTTTTTTTTGATAAATTTTCCTGAGTCTTATACTTTAATAATGAATATTAGGAAAATTCTCTGCATCTTCAGTTATGATTATTTACATGAATTCTTCGTGAATCGTTTTTATGTCAAATATATACATACATATATATATATATACGATATGCATGTATACATTTTCGTATATCAAGTATTAGATTCTTGAAAGAATGTAAATAAAACCGAATAATTTATGTGATAAAACAATGTTAAATAAAACTTTTACTCTTATGTTCTTTGGAAATTGTGAACAATAATTTACTACACTGATTTATTAATCGAAATATCTGCCCATATGTACATGTAAAAAGATTTTTTTTTAAATTTTAAAATGATCTCTAAAATTTTTTTTCCATTAAAAATAAATTCTCTCCTCACTTATTTTAGTAAAAATATTTAGTTTGGAATCAAAAACAAATAATGTTTTCACTACAGTTAAAAATATATTCCAAAGATCTCGTTTTTATATCGATTGTTCTATAAACTTATTTAAAATGAAAAAAATAAATAAATCGAAACGCGCATTTAATAACAATTTTTAATAATTAATACTTTATATTGATATGCTAAAATAGAGGTGATAAAATGTTTATATTTTTTTAATGGTAAAAAAATGTGTAGAATAAAAATTGCTTTTTAATTTACACGTGTTTAAGTAAATGAAATAGCTTTACACCATTTCTGGCATTTTAACTTTTAAGCGATTCTTATTTATATTCTAATATAAAAAAAAAAATTTGTACACCTTGTTTGTTAAAGATAATAATAATGCTATATAAGTCGATAACCAACAATTAACATACTAAATGTTCAACTCCGGAAAAGTTTTTAGGATTATTCTGTTATTAGCCGTAAGATATGTTGCATATTAAATGGAAAACATTTTTTCCGGTATTTATTTAAAAAAAAAAAAAAAAAACTGATTAGTAATAAATAATAATAATAATAATCGAAAAAAAATAAATAAATAAAAGTAAAGAAAGTTATAGTGTGTAGAAGAAAAGGTGAAAATTTCATGCAGGGGAAATAATAAAAGATGGGCAGTGAATTACGAATTACCGGATAATTTTTATTAGAGAATATTAATAGTGATCATAAAATTTTATTATTAAAACAGCTCACTGCTGCACTATTTGAAATTACTTTTAATTTAGTTTTCTCCCTATTGCGATTGTTAAAAAATGTTTTCAGCATCACTTAAAAAAGCGGCAGTATTATTTTTAATATGAAATATTAAATGTAATTATAGACATTAATATCACTTGTCAGGCCGGTGCCCAGAATTTTGGAAAGGGGGTGTTTTGAAAATTTTCTTCGCATATTTATTTTATAAATAACAATACATTTTTCACTAATATTCGTACTATTAATAATTTCCATCATTTTGATTTATATATTAATAATTCACATAAATGAATTACCCCGTATATGAACGTTAATAAAAATTACATACGTTATTAATTATACTCGTAATAAAAATTATTTCCTTAAGATATTAATGAAGTACCTAAAAATATGGAGCATGTTTTTTCTTTTTTCTTTTAAAAGTAGGTAAGAACATCCCAAAAGAAATCATCAATATTTATTTTAAATTTGTGATTTTTTTCAGATTTTTGTGTATTTATAATAACTATTTCAGTTCTCATGGGGGGGGGGGGGGTTAACCCCTCCCCCCGGATGGACACGGCCTTGTCACTTGTGTACCCGTATGTTCTTCTAATCCCATCTACTCCTTATATGAATGTGCCAGATAAGCATCTTTGTATTTTATTACTTACAACTGACCCCTTTATTAATCTTGTGATCACGCTACCGGTGGTTTCTTTGACCAGTAACGCAATAATTCCCGAAAGTTTCCGGAGCTAAATGCATTTAATAAATTTATTGTTTCTTATTAGGTTATAATATTATTATTAATGTCTTACAAACGATATAATAATCCGGGTGGCCACAGATCAAAATTGACCATTATTTGCGTATTCTACATTTTAACTGGAGAGATACGTTAAAACAATAAAAAAAAAGTATTGCGAACGTTTATTAAGCGTAGTTTAAAACACGGTGTAACATACAAGTCAGCAAAAAGTATTTCGCGAATAAAATGTGACCCATTTCTAAATAAATATTTAACTTCACCGAATCGCAATGCACAACGTTAAACACAAATGAATCGACATTAGAAAATGTAATTGTCGAAAATTCGCTGGTTATCTGGAAATAATTTATTTTCGACGTAATATTTTGTAAGTTTAGAAATATAAATAAATACTTTTTTGCGCGTTCCGATGAGTATCTATGTGTGATTAACACGTATGCATATACATATATTGTATATACATGTATAATATTTATATAAAAGTAATTTGTAATCGTTTTTGGTGTTATGAACAAATTTTGAATTCGACAAACTACTTAAGTAATTGCGATAAAACTTGGTGGATAGAATGAGATTAGATATACGTTTGTAAAATTTATTTTTCTCCGTTACTCGGCAGGAAATTGGCAGATGGAATAAAGAGTAAATGCATACATAGAATATATAAAAGGAATGTTCTTTGAAAAACGAAAAGAGATATTTTGTTACTAAATTCTAGTTTCGTATGGTATCTTTGATAGCATATAAAACAAATATGGACTAGTAGTAGACTGACTCTCACAGCACAAGTGAAATTTGTTATCTTCGCCGTACAGTGTTGTCGTCTTGATGGTAGCAGTTTGGGGAACGAGACCGAGAGTAGTTGAATAGATGGTGTTATTACAGGAAAATGGTGCTTTGGTGGCTGCTTCTTCGTCGATATAGGCGATATCAGAAAGAGGGCGGCCACGTGAACTACGCAAACTATGTATAGACCGACGTTCTTCCAGATCTTCCAACGTCGACTTGAAAGCTCGAATTACCCTGAG
Organism: Icerya purchasi; assembly: GCA_039619475.1. NCBI lineage: Eukaryota > Metazoa > Arthropoda > Insecta > Hemiptera > Monophlebidae > Icerya > Icerya purchasi. Next base: position 547,756,699 of record CM077115.1, read on the forward strand.
CTGTAAAACATACTCCATGTAACATAAGTAAAATGCACACCTGCACTTTTCCCATATCATCATTCACACGCCTGACAACATCACATTAGCGTAATAGCCGACATATTAAAATCATTTTTGTTAAGAGCAGCTTATATCTATGCGGTTTATTTTGTAACTAATTATTGCGACCATCTGTCGAGAAAGTTTTACCCCAACGCATAATACTTTTTATAATATACAACACACACACGCGTAAAAGAAACGAATTGCCACCTAAATAACGTTATTTGTTCGGGATAATTAATCATAAATTACTGCTACCGTTTAACGATTTACATGCGTGCTTGTAGTTGCGAGGGACGTTTTACAAAACATAACGATAAATATGCTGATGAATGATTTGTTGTAACTTACACAATAAGAAAGCTCTACAGCGGGTACGCGCGCGTGCGTACACGCGCATATATATACAAATATGTATATATTATAAGAAGTTTAAAAATCAATTATATTTATTTAATAATGAGCTCTAATAAAATAAATGGTCCAGTCGATTTATTTAAAAATAAAATGTAAAAGAAAATGGACGTATAATGGAATACATAAAGAAATAGCGCGATTAATTTTAGAAGCTGTTTCTTTTGTAATAGTAACGAGATATAAACTTCTAAGACTAATTCTGCTATTTTTATATATTTAAAATGCGAGTTTTTTAACATATCGACTGAATTACTTGTTTTATTAAATTATATATGAAAAGTTATTACTAAAAATTATCAACGCAATTTTCTACAAAGAACACTTTCTGATTCATTTTTACTTCAAAATAGATTAAATGTATAATTTTTTATTATAAAAATGATATTACTTTAATTCGATACTAACAAATAGTTCTATAAAAAATACGACATATATATATATATATATATATATATGCGACTAATAATTTAATACGATCTGTTGATTTAATCTTCAAGTTCATTAAAAAATAAATAAAGTATACAAATATTGAAAGTGTTTAAAAAAAAAAAAAGATTAAAATTAGAAAGTAAATTTGTGCCTAATAAGGTTTCAGGAACGGACAGAATATTTTAAAACGAGTGTTTAATATAGCTTATGGTTCAACAAGAAAGATAAATTGTTTCGATGAAATTTGATAAAGTCCTACATTTCATTTTTTCACTTATGAACTAGATATTCACTTTAAATAGTTAGAATCCTATTATAATCGTCCAAATCATTATTTATAATATTTTAAAATTGCAAAAAAACGTTACAAAAAATAATTTTTGGCAGTAACTTTTTTGAAATATAAATTCTCGCGATATTTCCCTATTTTATAGATTAATAAATTAATTTCCTTATTATTTAGTGTCGTATAATTTTTTCACAGTCATCGCAGTATCGAAAAATAAATTCTATTAATTTTTAATAAAATAATAAAAACGTACATTTTTGTAATGAAAATTTTTTTTCATCGAAAATAACCGAAGAATTTTTCAATAAATTCCTACAAATAAATGCCAAGAACAGCACGAAACATTTTGTATGTCCCCTCTGTGCTAACATATTTTGTCGTTCATGACATATATAAAAGTGTATAATTTTAACGTTGATTACATTTAGCTTGAGCTTTTAATAAAATTATTTTGCACGCCTTCGTTCGTGAAATATTTTAGTGAAACACTTAGGATGGAAAAAATGGAACGGTGAATTTTACAAAGATTAAATTTTACACTTAGTATAATCTAAAAGCGTGCAGCAGGAACTAATTTTGAAATAAACATTTTACCTATTCAATTTTTATGGTTTAGTTTCAGATTTTAATTGTGTCCATTTAATACAAAATTAGTCCAAGTTTTTCATTAATATCAAGAATACGCTGCACAAAAAAGAAATCAAGATTTCTAATAATTATTATTTAATAAGGATTTTCAGAAATTTTGTAATTTCTTAGTTTCATGTATCCAATCGAACGCTATCGCTTAAAAAAAATTTTACACGTGCTATATCCGATGGTTTTTTTTTTCTTTTTTTGTTAATAACGAACCGACTAACTGAAAGAATAAAAAAAAAAAATTACGCCATTTTCTTAATAAAAATTTAACAAAAGAAAGTTACCGTTGTTGGTTTTTAGTTACAATTTTAATCATTTTCAATCTCCAAAATTGAATCAAATTGTTTTATTTGGTCCTGCTTTGGAAAAAATTTTAAAAATCCCCCAACCCCTTTCAACACTGACTACAAGAAATCCCACTAATTACTTCAGCGACAATGGGGGCGAACGAACTACGACACAAAACTTATTCGTTAACTCTAACTATTAGAATAAATTTAAACATTTTGAATATAAATGCGCTTGCGCTAGGCTACAAAAGTGTGTTATCATTTGAATATAATTTCTAATCGCGAATATTTCAATAAAATTTCACTATTATGGTAATTTTTGTTTGTTACGAAAATTAACTAAGACCGTATATGGCACTTTTTTCGCTTTTTAACGCGTCTTCTCACTGGGCAATGGCCAGAGGCACGGCGAAATAGATGGTTACAGAACTTCGTAAAATTTGGCGGCTCGAAGAAATTCGAAAAGACGATTAGCAGCGTGTACGCCGTCACCCAGAATGTTGTGTCCAAGGAGGTCAGTAGATTGAATCTTGGCGAAGATCACGGTATCGCGAGCAATCGACCAGAATGTGCTTAACGGGTAATGGAACAAACCAAGGAGTGCACAGTAAAATAGAGGGTTTTTGTTTAGAAGGTATGCGTGAGTTAAGCTAATATACCCTATTCGTAATCTACATAAAATCATTTCTTCCTTACAGTTAGGACAGAACGCAGTAGTGCAAACTTTTGCAAAGGGTTTGATAGCTCTTAATTTATTTGCTGACAAGTCGAGGTCTCTCCAAATATCAAACCATTCCTGCCGTAAGCAACCACTGGCCACAGTTTTGAAATCAGTGCTGAAGATAGGTGCATTCGGTAATTGAAGAAGGAAGGCCGCTTCTTTTACGATTGTGTCAGCGGTTTCCCTTCCAGCAATGCCGTTGTGATCTGGGATCCATGCCAGTGTTGTGTGCCTAGTTGTTTCTGTGGTTGGGCGCGAGACAACTCCCTTAAGTAGAGGATGCGACTCTAATAAAATTTCACTCGTCAAATGCCGAAAAGTATAATTGTCTTGCCAACAATAGCCAAAGTTTAACTTTTGGCCCAAACGACATTCATTCAATGATACTTAAACATTTTCACATGTTAGCGAAGTATTATTTACTCGATATATTCAATACCGCTTGGAATAACGGCGAATTATCTTCGAATTGGAAAATTACCACAATCATTCCCATACTGACAAAAAAAATAAAGAAAAATACCGACCTAACAGTCACCGATCAACACCTTAATAAGTGTGTTCAGTAAACTATTGGAAAAAAAAAGTTCATAAACAACTCATACAGGAACTAGAATCAATGAATTACCCCCTATACCAACAGTACGGATTTGAAAAAAAATCCTCCACCCAAGCCATTCTCGATCTGCAACTTCGTATTCAAAAAGCATTTTCTAACCAGACTCGGCTATGTGCTATATTTTTTGACTCGCCAAAAAGCATACGATACAATTTGGAGGCATCATGTCGTACACAACTTAAACAAGGAATTTTCTAACTCATAGACGAATCGTCGTCTATATTGGTAGCTACTTTTCTCGAAGTTACTGAAAGACAACGACGTTACCCAAAAATGCGGTTCAATCGTAACGTTTTTCTATGACATTAAAAAAGGCAATCGAGCCACCGGTACACTTAGCTTTGTTTACAAGCAACTTAGTAATATCGTTCGAATCTAACTCTCTGATTGGAGTCAAAAAGTTAATGAAAAAAAAAAACGATTAACTCTGCATCCAAATCAACGTCAGATCATAACTTCAAATTTCCGGCGGAAAAATGGCACCTATCGACTTCCATCGAAAATGCAAACTAGCTAGGCTTCCAAAATTGCTCCTAAACAATCATCAGCTTTCATTTGAAAAGTCCGTAAGTTACCTAGATCTTATATTCAAAACAAAACTCTCATTGGGCGACCACATCAAATTGTTAAAGAAGTCCGGTATCGATGCTTTAAGACGCTGAAGAGTGTCAATAATAAAAACAAAGCAGACTGAAATTACCGCTTTGGTACAAATCGATAATTAAATTGATAATATCCAAAACTCTGTCATTTGCACTGCCGTTGGCGCCTTTTATACCGACCTCGTTTTCAGCCTCAATAGCCAATACAGTCACCTTCCTCTTCACCATAAAAGGCTAGAGTCTTGTCCTTCAACTTCCTTTCCTCTACTTGGTACATTCCTAATCTCCCTCTTTTCACTCTGCTATTTGACAACAATTCTCCTTCTCTATAAAAAAAAAAAAAACCCTCAAATACTCAAATCACCTCAAATTAAATTTCCAACTTCTTTTTCCCTAATTCTCTCTAATTCTCTTGACCAATCCCCCTCCATGGTTCCTAAACCTAGTAGATATAAACTTGAACTTACTCAAATTTTCCAAATCTCTTATCCTCCTCACAGCCTCTGCCGGAAGTGCGCCCCAACTTCACCTGTTGTTTCACCTGTAGTTCAAAATTAGATGGACTTGTAGGATATGCTTTCTTAGTCCTCAGTTTCATATCGAAATTTCATTTTCCTAAACGTAGTTCCATCTTTACCGTTAAATTTTTCGCCATCTTAAAATGTCTCGATTTTTAACTTCTTCTGATATCTCATAAATCATCAACGTTCTCAAATCACTCCAGAATCCGCATACTTCCCATCCAATTTTACAGCGTATTTTCCTCTCCCATTCAACTCTTTCAAATTTTCTAACGTCCAGGTCAATTTCATGTGAATTGCTAGACATTGACCAGACTGTCAGGGTTGCTTCTTTTCTTTCCGAAATCACCGGCCTGCTTACTTCTAATATTAAATACTAAATGAAACACATAATCTTTCAATCATGACAATAATCCTGATTATCTCGACTATCAAATCACCTCTTAGCGATTAAACATAATGCTTTAGTTCCTGCTTCTAGTTCATTCTAATCCAAAAGAAAGAACATCATTCTAAATTGAAAGCAACAACATTCACTGACCGCAAGTGGGACAAAAACGATAAGAATATCATCTACGCAAAGGAGAAAATAAAACATTGGGAAGAATATATAATTTCTGTGGCTTCAACCGTCCAGTAACTATTGATATGTAGTAAAACAATTATAAGGATCGTCAGTATTAAAAAAAGAACCAAAAAAAGACACTTTCAGTAACAAAAATTAACAAGGAAATAATAGGACAAAATCCATGTTAAAATTAGTAGATTTAAATTTCAATAACACACGGCTAAACTAATTTAACCGTACATCTAATATGGGAGATATTCCACGTGATTTGCCGACTTCTATGTTTATAGGAATACCAAAGAAGAAAACACGAAATACTATGATGATTACAGAATAATAATTTTAATGAGCGACGAGGCTGAAAATATTCATAAGAATATAAAAATATTAAAGCGTACGAAGAAAAACAGTTAGAGGAGGATATGGACTTCAACGATTAACATGCGTACGCAATTTGAAGAAATGGATGAATATGGGAAAAACAGCCAGAAAAAGTTATACAAAATGATTTCTAAAAGCATCGCAAGAAGAAAAAGTCATTATTACTTCATACAGAGAATATTTTCTAGACGACTTAAAGTGCATTTTAGTGATTTCGGACGAAACTGTAAATACATAGACATTTTCATATGAAGAAGGATAATCTTACACGAAAGGCCATAGGTGGATAAGAATGGTAAATTTGCCCTAGAGAGCTATAGGGTTAATATTTGAGTGGGGGATGAGTATCACCAAGGAACATTCGTGACAGAAGTTTCGGATCCTTCACCACCCTAGTTTTTGAAAAACCTTTTTTATTTTGAAATACAGCTAATATTTTTCTCAAGCGCAAGTTGACCGATTTTCTTATTTTTTTAGTATGTTGTAGACAAATAGAAGGTGCTTATCTCAGAAAAAATTAACAACCCTCTTCCTTCATACTTCACCCCCCTCCACAAGTTTTTACCAACGAAAATACATAAGCGCGAAAATGAAACTGTCATTTTCAGATGTATTTTGATTGTCTAAATAACATGTATAAAAAAAATAATTTCAACACAAAACCATGGACAAGGACCATCAATTCCTCTCCTTGAGTCGAGAAGTAATTTATAGGATTTTTTTTTTTTTTTTTTTTCTGATTCGAGTAGATTTTATTAAATAAGAAAGTCTCTCTGAAAGAAAAGAAAAGCTTTTTTTCCTGGTCATCCCAAAAATCCAGGATTCCGGGTTTTATCCTTGCTTCGTGTAATTTTTATTTTCAATCATGGATTCCAGAAGAAATGTGGCAAAAGGTTGTGTATCTGTAGTAAATTATTAAGAAAGACAAAAAAATACTTTCAAGTTATCTCGTCGGATGAGTATATAGCGACCCCCAGTAGCCATAATTTATTATTTAGCATATATGATCGTTACTGGTCCAAAATTGTAATATCGGCTGAAATTCTTAATAGACTGAGATGATGATCAAAGTAGATAGCGACAAGAATTGATTTTTTTGATTTTATTTTTACTAGGCATTGAAATAAATAAATTTCTTTCTATATATTAGACTCCTTGCATTATTACTTGAGAGCCTACTTAAATATAGTACTACATTTGTATTACCTCATTTTGACTCAATTTTAGAGGATTGGGGTGCTACAAGGGCCCATAAGAGGTGAGTCGGTGCTTCTTGCTCATGGTCTTGTATTGAAATAAGTAGCACATAGGTAAAATATAAATATTGAATCATAAAAAAAAATTAACTATATTTCAAAAAAAGAGAAAGTTTCTCAGTAGGGGATCTGAAATTTCTGTCACGAATGTTCCATGGTGACATTCATCCACCACCGAAATATCAACCCTATAAATCTCCAGGGTAAATTTATCATTCTTATCCATCTATGGCCTTTATAACTAACGAGCAAATAAAAATAAATGTTTCGTTTAATTGCAATGGTCGTTCAAACAAAGTTTTGTGAAATTGGGTATAAGTATACAACACGTCTACATCAAGTAAAAATAGTATATTGCCGAAGTTAATATATCGAACCCCTGAATTTTACTGCAGTGTAAAAGCACGTGTTAGTATTGATTTCCGTCCATTCTGCATTAAAAAAAGAAAACAAAATACTTTTTACGATTTTCTTGTAATGGAAAAAAAATGTTGTTAAATAAAACTAAAACGTAAAAACGTAAAAATGAAAAAAAAAAAAAACAACAAAAAACGACACATTTTTTTAACATATTAAACGATTTTTCAGTACAATAATAATTATCAGAAGAATTAATTTATGCTAAATGGCACGCAGTGGATTGGGAAAATGTAAAATACGTTATTTTATATTATTTTTAACTATTTCGATAATTCTGATTCTTCATTTTTTAAAGTTAATAATCTGAAGTAAAAAAAGCAACGGGTAATTCTATGTACAACGAAATTTAAAAGCCCTCAACTTACAGTCCGGTTTAATTGACGAAAGAGTAGATTGCACATTAAAAGCTACAATGAAATCCTACTAGTAGCTGAATCTACATACCTAATTTTTTAAATATGATTTCTATTTTAAATCACAAATTAGAAACATACCAAAACCGATTCTACACTATTATAATGTTGCGTAATTAATTGCAGTAATAGAACTTTATTTGTCAATAATAGCTGTGCTTTCTAAATGGCGAAGATAATATAGTTTAACTCTCCTTCCTCTCAAAGAGTTCCAAATGAGGAAATTTTTAAAATTATCTGATAATTTTTTTAGAATCTTTTCTGTTATTTGAGTACGCACATTATTTTGCCATTAAATTTTGCATATTTTAACATGGATACACTATGAAGAAAAAATTATAAATACAAATATATCCCTCATTATACTAAAAACCTTCTCAACGTCCTCAAAATGACAGCTCATAGAAAATGCCTGCAGAACCTCTACTCCGCTCTTACGACGTCTAAAATGGATTGCGGCTCGATCATATACAGTTCTGCTAAACCTAATGTGCTGAACAGGTTAAACACCGTTCAAAATTCCGCATTAAGACTTATCTCAGGCGCATTACACTGCAGTCCAATTGGCAGCCTTCATGCAGAAACTAATGTCCTGCCACTCAAACACAGAAGGTTATTTCTGTCTCTGAAATATTTCGTTAATCTGGCCTCAAATCCATCTAACCCTTCGCATCAAAAAACGTTTGCCCCCAATTATATACAGCTATATGAAAAAAATTCAAAAAGTCCAAATGGGGATCGAGTGTCGGAATGCTGTTAGCAGTCTTCAATGGACGCCGACGGTCCGCCAACGTACGGTTGAAGCCCCTCCATGGAACGCCAGTATACAGCAATTAACAACATTTAGAGGCCAGAATAAGAAAAACAGCCAAAATCTGAAGTCCCAACTAAAAAAACATATACACTTCACACGAATGAGAACAAATCAGTCGCTCTCAGAAACTGTTCAAAGTCAAGGGAAACCTTCGGCGATGGAGCACTGATACAGACAGGACCGACATGAGGAAACAATACTAGCTCGCCTACACATAGGACACTGCCTTTACACACATAGTCACTTGTTTCAAAAACAATCAAAACCGACATGTGAAATTTGTGGAGTGCCGGTTACGGTGGAACATCCCCTTACCTCGTGCCGCAAATTTCGGCAAGAGAGAGCCGCCTGCTTCAAGGAGGATGCTGGTCTGGCCGAAATTCTGGCGGACAATGAAAAAGCCTGTGGAAACCTTTTCAGATTTTTAAAGTTTTCCCGACTTTTCCCTTTTATATACTTTCAATATTCAGCAGCGTTTGCCTCCTTTCTTTTCTTTTTCCATTGTTTATTTTAATTTCCTTTTTTGTATTTTTCATGTATTAACATCTATTATTTATAAGATGTAACTTCTCGGCGTCGCAAATGGCCCTAGCTGCCGAGCGACTTTAAATAAATAAATTATATATACTAAAAACCTTAAGTAAACGTACATATTGAAAAGTATAAATAATTTTTTTTTTTATAATTAACTTCTAAAAACCTGCGATATCCCCGTAATTTCCAGTTATTCGACACTTGGCCGAACTACTATTTTTTACGTTCTCTTGTTTATAATTAGGCAGTTATCGGCGCTTCCTTACTCTTGCAGATTTTTCTTACGTATTTAACGTTAAATGACTGCAGTACTCGTAGCACTGATTTTATTTTATTTAACAAACAAAATATGCTATTCTTCCATTTTAACATTTACTAGAAACAAATTCTCAACCGAAAAAATTTGAATGTTTTTATTTGGAAACTTACAAAAAAAACATGAATTTTTATACTGCGATGATCGGTTTTTTAACTACAGACTAGAGCATTCGAAATTTTGTAAAGATCCCTGCGAGCATTATAATACTTAAAAGAAGAAAAAGGAAAGAAAAATTGACTGCACGTCGTTTGTTAAAATGTAACGAAAAACTTGTTTAATTATTTTATGCGAATCTAGAGTAATTATGAATATATGTAAAAAGTTTCCCGGTTTAAAATTTTGTTCTCTAGCTCAATTTCATATTAAGCGATTTTCATTATACCACAGTGACGAATAACCTGCGATTCGCGAAATTATATTTTTCCTTAACGTGTATTCTTTTCAGTTATTAAAACCGACTGAAGAACAATTTTTAAAAATATACAAAACAGCGTAAAATATAGAAGTTATATAGCATTTTTTTAAAAATGAATTATAGAAAAAAAATTCTTATGAACTGTTGTACTCTTTCTGGATAAATATTGAAATATTGCACAGAGATTGCCTCTGTTGGGTAAATTGCCGTAACTAAAAATGAAAAATATAAATAAAAGATTCATTCGCATGTTTCATACATAGCTTAAACATTTAAAGCAATACACAGAGAATGGTTAAGCATTAATTGAAAAGTCCATATAACAACAGGCAGCGCGTTTAACATGACAAAGCAACTAAGTATTTACTTACTTCTCCCGGAGTGAGAAACATTTAAGAAAAACACTGAAACTTTTTGTAAAAAAAAAAAAAACAGCTCAAAATAACGAAAATGTAGAAATATAAAAAATGTTCAAAGAACCGAAGAAACTACACCAACAAATAAAATTTAATTTTTAAAAGAGAAAAAACATCGGAAGTATGCAAATACACAAAATAGTAGATCAGCAGAATTTTGCCTTCCATTAATTTTTGGAAAATTTAGCAAATCTTAACAGACCGTCATCTCCGCAATAAAAATGGTTGTTACAATTAATAACACGAACTACTTGTATTTTAGAATTAAAGTTTGCAAACATGAACTAATTACATATAAAAGTGGAATTATTTATAAACATCCATAAGTAACTAAGTGAAAAATTTTGTCGTAATTCAAACGATATACTACAATTAAAAAAAAAAAAAAAAAATCGTACAAAGTAACAACTAAAATTAGGATTTCCCGACATTTGCCAAATCAATATGGACATAAGTATTTGAAATCTGGTTAGTTAAGCTTTTTTAATTGTTTTTGTTAGGTAATGTCCTTGAAACTTTTTTTTTCACAACTTCCAAAGATATTTTTTAACAAAAAAGGAGTGAAATTAAAAATTTTCCAAAGAAATAACAGTTCCGAAAATTTCTGATTTGGATTAAGTTTAGAATAATTTTAAAGAGAATATTTGGCAGTTTACGACTAATCATCAACAAAAATTTAGTAAATAAAAATACATCTTAATTGTTTAATTCCATCTGTGTACCTACATTTTCTATGAAGCAAATAATACTGCAGGAGAAAAAAGTAAACTGCTTTAAAAATCAAAAGTTAATAATTCTAAGAAATAAACAATATTTTATGTATGGAAATTAGTCATATTACAATTTTTCATATAATTTTTTTATTAGTTACTACGGAAATTTTTTATAGTAAATTTAGTATAAATTTAAATATTATGTGCCCGTAATTGATAAATTTGTTATTTTAAGTTCGTTTTTCATTAATAATAAAGGTATCGAGAATTATCCGATTAATTCAACTACATATAAACAATTGGCAGGCTAAAATTCTAGATAAATATTTAGAATCAAAAAAGAAAGCCTCAAATTCTATAGAATATATGAGCAAATCAGTTCAATTCTAAAATATTTAATTTAATACGACAAAATAAATCATTAACTTTTCACTGTATATATGGACTTCACTACAGCGAGGAAAAAAATAAGTAAGTACTTGGGTGCTTTATTATATTTCGCTTTTGAATATTATTTAATATCTAAAACAACTTTGGTTATAATTAAAAATATACAAGTATATTTCCAACATTAATTATTTTTATTTTATTTTAATTTTTACTTTCCTTTTGGTTCAGTTCTATCCCCCCCCCCTCCTCACACCACCGCATACATACATATATATATATATATATATATAATAATTTTAATGACAGAAAAAAAGAAAAATCTGACTGGCCAACAATCTATTCAAGCAAAGCCAATTAATCAACAAATAAGTAATGAATTTTTGCGTCATTGTACCGAAAAAGTATTATTATTAGAATCAACAAAAAATATTTCAGTGATGAATCTGTTTTAGAACCTACAGTATTAGAAAAAAAAAAATGAGGAACAAAAAATTATTTATTTATTTATTTCTGTACAGTTTTATTTAATGTCGCTTTTAAGAATCAGGCCATTAACGACATATTGAAAAGAAAATGAAAAATTACAACATATGCATAAATTTAAATTTCTTTAAAAGTTAGTTGTTCTGTGGTGAAATTAGGCACATCGTTGAGCATTGTCTTAAGGTCCTGAGCTAGTTAAGCTGTTTGTCGCTCTTGCATAAATTTGTTGCAGTTAGTAAATGTTTGATGGAGAGAATCAAATTACACTGTAGACGTTGTCTAAGTTTGTTATAGGTTATAGAGTGGAGATAGGTTAAAGTGCTCAGTGTGAAGCCTGATTATTGAGTACCATATAAAGCTGCTTTCGCGAAAGTAACCATATTGAAAACATTGTTACGATCTAGCATGTAGAATATTCTACTAATAACTGCTCTAGAATATTTTAGTTGTAAAATGTATAGATTTTTTAACTTTAATGTGTATTATCGCTATCTCTGCATGTATATACTGTATATTGGTGGATTTGGCAGCTTGGCCAGCCAATTAATTTCCTTCAATAACTTGCTGAGTGGGGACTCAGAAAAGAAAAATTTTTTTCAATTTTTATTCCTTCAATGGCTAGTTAGTAAAGCGTTTTGTCGATTTTTCCATCAAATCCATGCAGAAAAAACAGATTTGAGATAGGTTTAATACAGGCCGTGACGTTGGTGGCGTCGATGTTATTGATGCTGTTAATATCGATCGCATGGATGATTTCCAAAGTTTTACGTGTAAAGGTTGAACTGAAGTTATAGGTTACTGTGTCAGCATTAGTGACTGTATATCCAGCATGACTTCTGTCAGTGTATAATTCAAATCGGTATGATTCTCCATGTACAACATACAGTCAGTATGAGGTAACGTTAATTGTTCATTACATATCCTAAGACTCATGTCTGTTGGAATTGTGAAAATGTGACAGAGCCATTTTTTCAAAATTTTTAGCTGACATAGTAGGAAAGCTGAACTTTAGTTGCTTTTTGTACTTCAAGATACGAATTCAAAGTGGAATGCTGTGCATAACTTAAACATGAAGAGCAACGTCAAGAGGTCCTTCAATGTATTTTGATATGTAGGATTACTGTGTATCGAGAAACAATAGTAGCCGTGTATTTGAGACATAGCTCTTTTCTTCGTACGTTTAAAGGGGTTTTGCCGGCTTCAGTTTATATACTGCTCACTGAAGTTAATAGTGAATAATAATTCCACAGTAAAGTTTGAAACGTATTAGTACGCGGCATATAACCAGTATGATTTTTGTGTCACAATCCCAGCGTTTTGATATAACAAAAGTGGTAGAAAACAGATAAGGGCGATTTCTAAAATTAGGCACATCAGATCTTTAATGATTAAAAACGGTGAGTGTGTAAATACTTTTTACTTTTGAACTATTATTTATTTCTTATGTTTTAAAATGTATTTTAAAATGCGATTAAAAGACACAGCGAATTATAAAAATTTAGTTTATATCCAAATCTAAAACACTGCTCTAGACTAAAAGAAATCAAATTTATAATGATGGCGTTTAAAAATATATCTTTCCACAAAGCACTGAAATTTAAAAAGCATAATTGCCGATCATGCCTCAGTGCCTACTACCTCTTATAATTTTCTCACATCCTCACATTCTTCAATTCTGTTTTCTTCCTAATTACGTCCTCATCCAAAATTACCTAACTTCCATAAATCTTCTAATCATAAAGCACATTTTCCCACTCACAAGCTCGTTTTTATCGATGGTTCTGGAGAGCTTAATGAAGTCAGCTCACCGATATCAACTTTTCTGTATTCTTTTGTCTTTTTTCTTTTTGTACTATCTTTACTGCCAAAGTTGTGGCTGTCCCACGAAGTGCCCATCTTCGTATATCCAACACTCTATTCTGTATTCCTACTTACTATTGCTCGAACTTCCCGCTCTATATTGTGCTTCATACACCATATCTTTGCCTATGCCCTATTTCATTGCAGCTCTGAGTTTGACAGAACCTCTTTTTAACTGACTATTTCCTTTCTATAATGCGTCCGGGCGGTAGTCTTTCGCTGATGTGTTAAAAAAAAAAAAATTAAATCAGAAAACTTAATCTTTCGTTATCTTTTTCAAATCGATTAAGCCAAGTTGATTACCTATAATATAATACAAGTATCTAATAAAAAACAAATCAATGAATATTATTGCACAAACAATTAATTTACTTGTTACAATAAAGATACGGGTCAAATTGATGAAAAAACTTAATTTTTCTTTGTAAAATTTTCCTTTAGGAAAAAAGTGTGCAAAAAGATAGGAAAAATTGTGTCGAATTTGATGTTCTGTTCAAGGTCAATAATTTAGATTCTCTAGTGAAACTATATGAACCGGAATTTTGTCATTGCTGAGTCAGAGTTGCGGATGTGCATCCTTCTGCACCTACTCATCATTATTCTGTATAGTATATATTACTTATAGATTAATACTAAGAAGTATCCTACTCACTAACTATAACCCTTATTAAAGTTATTATAAACCTTTGCTAAGCATAAAATGAATCAAAATTTCAACTGAAAAATTTAAAATTAAATAATTATTTCTTAAAATTTCGTTTTTGTTTTATGTTTAAGGATTTTTTAGTATGTATTAAGAATAAGCAAGTCAACTTTGCTGCAAGAGTTGGATATGTACACATCTTTTGTGACTGTGGATATACATGTACATCTGCTTCTCAACTTCTGGTCAAGTTATGTACCTCACGTCTAACATATAATCGTAATTTTAGATTATATGTTCAACTCAAACTTCGCGGGTTCCACCGAACTTGACAAATTTTGATATTTGCGCACGTAGTCAACATGCTTTGAAGTTGAAACATATGAAATCACGCTAACGAAGATAAATCCAATTGTGCCTGATTTACAACATTTGTTCACTGTGCGACGTCTTACAGAACTGAGATACATTAAATCACACTGTGCGCGATATGTGCTACTGTGTCCGAACACAGATACATTTCTGAGGATATGACCGTATTTGGAGTTACCTATGCCTTATTATGTAGTATCGAGATCTAAAAAGTGCATTTAAAAATTTATAAAATTTTACATCAGTTTAATTATAATTTGTACTTGTTTTAAAAAGGTAATTTTTTGTTTAAAAAAAAAAAAAAAAAAGCTGTTTAATTCTGAAAAATTTTAAATTTTATAAAAAGTTATTAAAAGCGAACATAAAAATTGCGTATCAGAAGTCATAAACGTATTTCATATATTTCACGCTTCAACCGTTTTAGCAGAAATTTATTATTTCTGAAGCATTATTATTTATTACTTAAATCTAAATTACCTCAAAATCATGCATTATTGTTGATATCTATGGCATATAAATAAGAGTTTAGGTTATCTAATCACTTATGTCACATATATTTATTTCTTGTTAAAAATCAAGGAAAATTAAATTCCAAGATAATATTAAAGATAACATATTGAATTCCGCATATGCTACATAGCGCAATTTTCCGATAATGAGGTTCGAAATCTCTCCATTTTAATTTATCCAAATACACGCAAGGTTTAAAATCAAATTATTTAGAATTACTAATGAGCTGCAGAAAATTTTTTATTGTGTACCCGGATATTTTCAATTTATTTTAAATTTACTGGATTACCATACTTCTGAAAGTTCAGCGATACTTTAATGCGTTTGTTTAGTAACGCAAGCAAGCTGAAAAATAAATTACTCTGTGTTTAATTCCTGTAACATTAGTGTTTGCAACTTCAAAACGAAAAAAAAAAAAAAAAAAAACATGTTGCAAGTAAGTAATTGAAAGGAAGTGGGAGTCTGTTATATAAAAAAAAGGATTCATAAATGAATACGAATTGTTTTTCGTGCAGCACACCGATAAAGTATTAAACATTTTTTACTAATAACAATATTTTGAAAATTCTATAAGCTGGCAAATGGGATAACTATTATAATCTTTAGATAAATAAAATCGGGAGGAAAGAATGAGTATGAAAGGTCAATTTATCAAATTTAAAATTTTCACATTCGTATCAAATAGTAAAAGTAGAAATTATGTTTCCTAGTTTATTTATTTAGTAAACTCAAAAATAATATTTGTTTTTAAATAAATTAATAATAATGCGAAACAATTATTTTATAAAAAATTTAAGCGTAAATACAATTTTATATTTAGTACGCTATACTTTTAACTTTCATATGTAAATTTATATTTGTTTTGAGATGAATAATAGCAACCTATTAGATATTCATGAAATTACAATTGTTGGTATTATAATATATCAAATTTTAACTTTACCGAGTAACTTACAGCCTGAGTAGTAGCCTGAGAAAACTAAATCAAAAATAAAACAAACAAAAAAAAATGTGTACTTAAAACAATTTGAAAACTTTTCGAGTTTTCATTGAAAATTAAATTACTTGTTTGAATAAAGTTCAATTTACCGAGATTCCTTATTAGGCTCAAAATATTTTCAATTCCGATGACACCTTACATATAAATATATAAGCCATGCATACTAATATACAATAATAATACACGTATACGCTTTTAATATAAAAGTGTTTACACTAAACATCTGGCTTATAATGAACATTTAACAAAATAAAGCTTAGATATACAGTAATAAAAGCTGTAAAACAATATGAAAATATTATTATTATTTAATAATGAAGCACTGAATGCTGTTTACAATTTTATGAATGATGTTAATAATATCAAAAATTGTCATAACAATATCGTATACTGACAGAAGAAAAAAAAAAAATCAATAGCGTGCTTGTTCTTGGATTGTTACAATTGCATTTACTTCATAATCATAAGGAGATGATTTTTTTAATGTAGTTAAGAAAATAAAAAACAGATGTCTCTTTTTTATTTGTTAACACTATTTTTTAAATATGAACACGAAGAAAATACATTTAAGATTTATAAAGAATAATTTGAAATTAACTATATATTATTAAGATGAATAACAAACATTTTCAGTTTTTTACACGAATTTTTACAGGGTACTAAATTAAATGTTTTGAAATTACATATTTTTTTAAAAATTTTAACTAACGTGTGGTAAAAATAAAAAAAAAAAAAACAAATAAAATATTTCATAATTAAAATATTTTATGTTTATTTCTAGATTGTAAAAAGTAAAATTAAAGTAAAACACATGCCGATATTTTTATTTTAAAATGCGGCGTTAAATTTTTTTTTCATATAATTAAATTATTTTTAAAATTTGTACTAATTTTATTTATGGCTCCCGTGAATAGGAAATATTTCTTATATAAACTTTTATTATTATTTCTTTCCCACAATACTGGCTTATTGTGTAAAGTCCTTAAAACATTGCCTCCCAAACAATAATGTATACTTCTAGGACGTAATTTCTAAACAGCTCAGTTTCTAAAAATATTTTTATTCTTATCATATTATTTTAACCTGTAACTATTCATTTTTAGTTCATATTTTATGTCGAAATAAAAAATTAATTTTTAAATTAAGATACTTTATGTTCTACTATTTAAATATATTCGGTTTCAAACAGTGCAACCTGGTTCTACTATAAAACAATTTTTAATTCTAAAAAGAATAAAAAAAAGTGTCAGCACATCAGAAATGTGTCATGTTTTAATAACAACTGATCTGCTTATAATCATAAATTCATATATATACATATATTTATATTTATATATATATATATATATATATATCACCCTGTCAAGAAAGTATCGGGAATTGTCAATTTAAATCTCCCGGGTAATAGCTAGGCAGATAATTTTTTTTTTTCCAGGTTGGTACAACTGTTTTGTATTATGATGCCTATTTTTAGCGCGATCTGTCAACCAGTGTGTTTACAGCAGCTGTTAAAATCAGTCGACCTTGAAGTGTTTTGTCGAAGTTTTACAATGAGTGAAAATATTGAACAACGTACTTGTGTTAAATTCTGTGTTTCGAACGAAATTTCTTGTGCCGATACACTGAAAATGTTACAGAAGGCTTTTGGTGAATCTGCTTTATCAAAAACGCGGGTTTACGAGTGGTACAGAGCGTTCAAGGATGGTCGGGAGACGGTCGAAGACATGCCTCGCTCTGGACGGCCTTCAACGAGTGTGACCGATGATAACGTCGATAAAATCAAGGAAATCGTTGCTGAAAATTGTCATATGAGCTTGAGAGAGATGGCTCATGGATTGGGCATGTCACACGAGAGCGTACGTACGATTGTGCACGAAAAATTGGGTATGCAACGCGTTGCGGCTCGGCTTGTTCCGAAAGACCTGAATTTCTTTCAAAAAAAGTACCGAGAACAGGTAGCTGCAGACATGCTGGATCGAGCCAATTTGGATCCTACCTTCTTGGAAAAGATAATTACTGGTGACGAGACATGGGTGTACGAGTACGACACGCTTACGAACCAGCAATCGTCCGAATGGCGGCCAAAGCCGAAAAAACCTCGCCAAAGCCGATCGAAAGTGAAGATCATGTTGATTGTTTTCTTCGATATTCGAGGCGTGGTACACTATGAATATGTGCCAGCCGGACAGACAGTCACCAAAGAGTTTTACTTAAGTGTTTTGAGACGTTTGAGAGAGGCTATCCGTCGTAAACGTAACGATTTGTGGGTCGACAATTCTTGGATTCTCCATCACGATAATGTGCCGTCTCACAAAGCCATAATTGTGAATGAGTTTTTGGCCAAACACTCGGTAAATATCATCGAGCAACCGCCGTATTCACCAGATTTAGCACCCTGCGACTTCTTCCTATTCTCAAAACTCAAATTTCCGCTACGGGGAATGCGCTTCGAATCGATTGATGACATCAAGACGAATGCGACGCGAGAGCTAAAGGCCATCCCGGAAACCGCCTATCAGAAGTGCTTTGCCGAGTGGAAAAAGCGTTGGCATATGTGCATCGCTTCGAATGGATGTTATTTTGAAGGTGACAAAATAAATTTGGATGAAAATTAAAAATTGTTCGTTTTATTTAACAATTCCCGATTATATACATATATACATAAATTAAACTGACCATTTTATATAAAGTTCTAATTATGTTAATTTTAAAAGACTGCATAATATGTTCGTAGCTACATACATACATATATCTAAATATATCATGACGAAGTAAAATAACACTTTCTTTACAAATCTTTAGTTTTTAGTTTCATGTTGGAATACAATTAGAAATTATTATTACAACTTACATTTTGTTTGTTTTTTCTTTTTCAATTGTTGAAAGAACGAATGTAAATTTTAACTGCCACAGAATTTTTCAATTCAACACGGATTAATCTTCAGACAAATATTTAAGTATTTATCGGCAATAGAATAAGTTTCGATTAAAATGTCTTTATTTTTTGCGTTAAAAATAGATTCCAGAAGCGGAAGTTGTTGACTGAAAGCAATGAAAACCATGAAATAAATTTAGCTCAGGACAAAGGTAAAAATAATTGATTAAAAAAAAACCTACAATGATATAGACTTTAATGATTTTATTTTCGATTAAAATCTACTCAAGTACATCGTAGTGATTTTTGGATTTTTTCTGGATGAAAATCTATTTGTTTCCGATGGTAATCTAAAATAAAATTTTTTGAGAAATCGTGATGTGGTTTGAAACAATTTAAAGTACAACTGAATAACAAAAATAAAATCAGTATATATTAACCGAGAAAATGAATATCTAATTATACTAGAATTATTTCTCGATTCCACTATTCTATCGAAATTAAAATTTTCTTTTTTTCCAAAATTAAAATAAATATAAAATACGAAATATCAAAAAGCTTTTCAAAAAAGAAGAGTAGTCAAATTCTGGCCCAATGCGTGACTTCTGCTTATCAGTATTTAAGGACATAACAGGAAACACTGTTTCTAAGATGGTTCTTATAGGTTTTAGAAAACCTTTCATATCAACAGCCGCGCTTATATGTATCATTTTAACAACATTTTATTTCGATGCGATTAATACATTTTTTCACGAACTTATGATCTCAGTTTATTTAGGGGTTACTGAATGACGAATATATTCGTCCTGGATTTCTTTTACTTTCTGCTAATTACAATTAATGAAAATAATTAGTACGCATTACGGTGCAGGCAGAAAGTTAAGTCACATAATTTGTTTAATCATTTTAAAAAGTAGGTGGTAAATTTACCGCCAAACATATTTATTACACTTTCGACATCAGCTTAAGAAGTGCATATTTTAGACCGTTATCTGATATAGTCAGACATTTTAAAATCCAAAGTTAACAGAGAAGAGTTTAAAATTCATTCAATGTACGTTATGATAAGAAATATTTCATATATGAGTAAGTAAAATAAAATGATAGATTTTTATACAAGAATTTTAGGCAAAAAAAAAAAAAAAAACTTCGTATCGAACTGTTTACGGCATAAAATAATTTATACTATTCCTCAAAACAACAAATTAATCGTAGTCGACCAAAAGAGGATGATCGAAATATTTTTCAATTTTAAGGCTACGTTAGGTATTTTTGTAAAAATATCGTAATTTATAAAAAAATCATATTTTTAAAAATATTCTGATTCATTGAATAATTTTTTATTCCCCTTTTGTTTTTACATACATTCGTGTGTAATATATTAAATATGTTGAAAATTTTATTTATACTTGTTACAAATAATATTTTAAATATGAAATTTAAAACGTTATCAGAAAGCTCTAATTTAAAATAAAAGTGACTTTGTCGCTTACAGTATAAAGGGTGCAGGCGGATAAATATGCCGAATCTGCTCCCATAACGTTTTTTATGGATATTTGGGGGATCATTTTGTTACCAATTAAAAATAATTTATACCATGTTTAAGTTCTACCCACTTGTCTCTCTAAATTTGTGCCCTTATATTAAAGATTTTCAATTACCTGTACAATGTCTAGAACGTAGAAAGAACGAATTTCACGAAACAGCTTTCGAATGTTTAAAACAATTTTTAGCAAGAGCGAAAGTCGATGTTCAGATTATGAGATGTTCTTTTAACTGATCATATTTTACTTTTTTGAGAAAAAAAAGCAGTTTATGATTCGTTATTTTTCAAAAAACGATGTATTTATATTATGGTATTTGTTAAAAATTTGAAGTAGATCGCTAACACGAATTCTGAAATTTGTTTTGTCTTTACATTAAAAATATACCGATAATAATAGACAAAAAATTATATAATACGCATTGAAAGTTAGAAATGATATTCATATCTGGTATAATAAATACCAAAACAAATATCTAACAATAATATTTATTTAAAGATTTATATATACTGTTTATAGAGTAATTCATTTTCTAATTTGCCTTGTGTGTACTAATATTTTTTTATATCATTGACAATAATATTTCGTAAATTATTTACTGAATTCAGAGTCCACTTTTTGGTACATTAGGCAATTGTCGTAGTATAACTGTATTTGGTGCTTAGAATCTTTGATACGTGGTGCAGTTATTTCTAAGCTTTTTAAAGGAAAAATTGTGTGAACAGTTACTCGTATGAAGTATTTCTTTGATAATCTTAGAAGTACTCACAGAGCGGGTAAGTGAATATCAATAATTACAAAAATGACTTAATCAAGAGGGATGAAAAACATTTAAGATTTATATGTTTTCCACAGCATACTGTAGATTTTCGTATTTTTAAATAGAAAAAAGAAAAGTATGAGTAAAAATGCTATTTCTCATATTAAGTATGTTCAGGTATCATTCAGAAATCACAAATCTTTTTTCGAGTTATTTAAAAAATTAAAAAATACACGAATGGTGATTTTTTTAAATACTAGGAAGTAAAAGACAAAAAAATATTTTATTTGCAAAATTCTAAAATATAAATCTAATTTTTTGAAACAAATAAAATTAAAATATTTTTTTAACTGTGTTCCTTCAGACACGCAATCGCCAAATTTTAACACTAAAGTGTTTTACGCTGCTCTATAATCAGGAATTTTTTCAAATTTTTTGGTTTGATGCGACATTGTGAAAAAAATTAAAAACCGTTCTTTTTTTAGTAAACTTTCAGTTTATAGATGTAAGTTTTAGTTTTTTATAAGAATATGTTGAAATAAATTGATAATTAACATTTGGGATAAATTTTAAACTATCTTTAGCGGCAGTTCTGATGAAAAATGCGGTCTATCAGTATAGAGTCGGACAATATTCGTAATTCACATAGTTGCGAATACGAGTACAGTCTTCGCATTCACCGTACCGAATACCAAATGCTGTATTTATGCCAAGTATTCGCGAATACATCAGTAAATAATAGTTCCTTTTTTTTTGTTTATTTTCGGTTCTGCAAATTTAATTTTATTAATTCCTTTTCTTTTTCTTCTTAATATATTTCACTTGTATTTTATTTATTGTTTTTAATATTAAGTCTCCAAGTGTACTCTGAAACTGTCACAGCCAGTTAATTTTCGACCGATATTGAATTTATGTTAGTAAATTTTTTAGTTAAAATTTTATCACTATTAATAGGTACAGCGTTAAATATTTGTCAAAAACTGTAAAGCTGCCAGAAATTTCGAGTCGTATTTTCAATAATACAGTAAACTGCGTTGTAATTAATGTCGATGATGACGAAGACTAATTTTATTTAATTTGTTTTACACATTTATTAATTTTCATCGTTGTGGTATAAATTGTTTAAAAAAATTTTAAACATATAATTTGTGATAAATAAAATAATATCCGTCCTTTTAAGCACAGTCCAAAAAAAAAAAAGAACAAAAAAAAAGAGCAGTTTTTAATTTTATTTACAATGCCGTACCAAATCGATAAAAACCACAGGTGGATAAGAATGGTAAATTTATCCTGGAAAGCTATCGGTTTGATATTTGGGTACCAAGGAACATTTGTGACAGAAGTTTCAGATCCCTCACTCCTCTAGTTTTTGAAAACTTACTTTTAACTGAAATGCAATTAATTTTTTTCCCTTAGCGAAAGTTGATCGATTTTTTAAATTTTTCAATATTTTCTAGACACATGGGAAGGGGGAATCTTAGAAAAAATTAGTAACCATCTCCCTTCGTATTTCATCCTCCAAATGAAAATGGTGAGACTGACTGAAATTCTTAACCGTCTATTCAACACCGACGAGACTGAGGTGGTGATCGAAGAAGACAGTGACGAGGATTGGTGTTTTCGATTTTATTTTACCGAGTATTGAAATAAATAAATTCCTTTCCATATATCTTACTTGAGAGTCTGCTTAAGTTTAGTATTTGTATAACCTCGTTTTGACTGAGTTTCAGGTGGTTGGGGTGCTACAAGGGTTCATAAGAGGACTTAGAAGAGTCGGTGCTTCTTGTCCATGGTTTTGTATTGAAATAAGCAGCATATAGGTGAAATATAAATATTGTACCCATACACAGCTTCATTTTCAATAAGATTTTCACTCGCCTTATGTTTTTGCTAATTTTGACCATTGACCCACCAAAAATTTTTTTTTGACCAAAATATATGTTACTTAGGGAACAAAGATACATCTATAAATGCCAGTTTTATTTTTGTGCCCATGTATTTTCATTGGTAAAAAACATGAACAATGTTACAATGTGCCATTTGGAGGATGAAATATGATGGCAGGGTGTGTCGTTAATTTTTTCTATATATATATATATTTTTCATTTGTTTAATATAGAAAATTAGGTTTATATTTAGGAATCGTAAAAATATTTTATTTTCATGTCTCTTTTACTTCCTAATATTTGGATCACTATTATTCTCGTTAATTTTTATTTTTATTATTAAAAAAAAAAATAATAATAAATAAAAATAAAGTTTTTTTCTTGAAGAACTCGGAAAATATTTCAGATTAAGAGCTGAAACTTGATGTGCATTTTTTAAAGTTAGCATCAAAATGATTCTCCCCAAGTGTCGCTAGAAAACGCTTTGAGGCAGATTCGACGTACTTATCTCCCTATTATTCCCTTCGTTATGAATAAAAGTACAGTTAAAAGTAAATGTCCGCTTTATTTACTTCCGTGTGCTTTTATCTCTTTTTAAATATTAATTCGGAATCAAAACCATGTACTATTTATCATTTCGTTTATTTTTCGAGCAATTTTAACACTGACACATCTTTTATTGAAGTTTTAGTATAGAAAAAGCAAATTTCCTCCTTAACTATAACCGAATTATTTACTTATTCGCATCGTTCAGCTATCTTTACTATACCATTTTATTTATTTTTGTTTTTTTGTATGCCGTTAATTCAGTATACAGTTTGTTGCACCATTTTGATATTAATTTTATTTCGTTACCAGATGCAGTATTTTCATATACACACCTCATAATGACATACTGGGTTTTAGTTCCACTGTTCGCGAGTGCACCACTTTTTAAAATGAAATTAACCATTTACCGAATAAGAATATTTCAACATAAAATCGAATAAATTATATTTACGATTGAGTCAAATATTTCATTACATATACTTACATAAATAAACAACTGAAAGATTTAAATAAAAAATTAAAAAAATAAAGAAAAGGAATTACAAAACTGAAAAATAACTTCACCGTAAGAAGTGAAATTGTAAATTTAAGTGCAAAAAATGAATAACTGCATGTAATAATAAATACTTGTACAGCTAATCAGGAAAACGAAATATTTATCGCGCATGATCAGTCATATGAAATTACAAATCCCGATTCCGAAATAAATGAAACGGTATAGAGGTTGGTTGATAAATGTGGAAGAATAATAAGTAGTAAGAAATTATTTTGTTCGGTGAAATGTCGCATCTGTATGTACGTGTTATTAACTAAGTAGTTCATGTATTACACAGATGTATGATATAAACATTAACGTATTTTACACTAACCTGCGTTTGCAAACGAGTTAATCCTCTTATCCATAAAATTTGTCCAGCACGGGGCTTCTTGTCTGCTTCTGGATCAAATTTTTCTTCACCTAGCGCAATATTTTCTTCGGGGTGACCTCTTCCCCAACTGTAATATAATCCGGAAAAAAAACAAAAAATGATTCAGTGTAATATATAAATTCATCCAGGTAAGAAAAAGTCTTAATAAACAATTAAGAAGCACATTATGTGACTAATGGGGGGGGGGGGGATTAGTTTGAAGAATGAAAAAAAAGGTAAAAGCAGCAGCTAATTCCTCAAATTCAATATAGTACGCAATTTAATTCGTCACTATCACTTGCCAAGGTAAGAACTTTAAGTAACATGTTATTCCGGATCAAAACTTTTCAAGATTATACCGATGAAATATAAACAGATTAAAACGAAGTAACCACAAGGCCTGACGCCTCCTTTTTTTTCATGTTAGGTATTGCACTTACAATCCTACAACGTTATGACTAAGTTAAGCGTGCCTGCTATGGTTCCAGATTTTTCGTAACTGAACGATCTTTGATGCCGGTGCGTTTTCACGAGAATAGGTACTACGACAATGCCGAATAATACGTCGAAACTTACGATCGAATTATTACGAAAACGTAATATTAACGTGTTGACACACTCTCCATAACTCAAACAGACACTAATGTGGCGCGCAAGCAGCCCGCGCATGTGAGGACTTGCTTAAACGCGTTCTTCAGGCTGAGGTTGAGAAAACTTTAAAGGTAAAATGGATAGATGTTTTCGATATTATAATTCACTTGTAGAAATTTATCAATTTCAAAATTTACACTAATTATATATAAAAAACACTATGTTTTTTTGAAAATATTATGCAAAAATTAAATGCAATATATGCATATATGTATGTACGTTTCCTTTTTTTTTTTAATTCGGGAAATGCGTAGTATGTAAAAAGTTACAAACGCACATAAAACTATATACATCTGAATTAGATTTTACTTTTACGACGCGAACTGTACCTACATAAAGCTTCCATTCTATTTAATTTAGATTAAACAGAAACAATTTCGTATTTTGATTGGCAACAGTTGTTTTAGAAATATATATTTACTGACAATTACGTTTAAAACTGTCATAGTAAATGTCCATGTTTGTTTAATTAATAGAAAAACTTGCGATTTATAATTCGAATTTATTTTTATTAAAATATAATTTTTGATAAGTATGATTTACATGAAGTTTGACAATTCAGTTTGCCGTTGAATCGATAATTCAAGAAAAAATTTTGTGGAAATTAAAAAAGAAGACATTTAACGAAAAAGTAAGAAATTTTTTATAAGCCACGAACATAAAACAGACAGCTTAAATATCAGGAATCATACTTTTACGTTATGTGCAAAAATTAATTGTAAAATTCATAGGAAACAAAATCATATCATTGGAAGGTGTTTCCTTTTCTTCTTTTTGAAAAAGGAAAAAAATGATTTATCAGCAATGAATTAACACATTTGTCGCAAGTAGAAATTTAAATGAGTGAAAATAAATAATCAAGATGAAATAGAATAAATTTTAAAAATAAACTGAAAGATCGTCCCGAAAAAATTATTAACCGATTTTTATTAATAAAAAATTTACCTAAACCAGATATGAAATAATGCGTCATAATAAATGCTGCATTTTAAATTTTAAAAATTTATTAAAAATAAGTAAATCGAATAATCTAAAGTTAAATTATCAACACGCACTGTAAATCCAGTCGGTATTAAAGATATAACTCCAACAAATGTTAAAAAACGTACCCTATTTTCTAATAATGTAATACTAAAAGTTAGCGTAACAGACCAATAAAAATTGTTTGCGGGATTAATGCTAATGACATCAAAATAAATGATACAACTCTTTCAGAATGTTTTTTTATTTACATTTGTAAAATGTAAATTCGCATATATGAAGTACTACTAATCTTCTTCTTTTTGCTGTTCCCACCGATCTTGGTCGTAGGTAGCTGTCTAGCGAATTCTTGGCGATATTCTGATATCGCGCTCTCTGTCGTACGCGGAGTGAACCAACCACACTTACTTCAGTATAATTAAGATAATTTCCATTTAAACCACAACTAATTTAAATCTTGTATGAAAAAAAAAAAAAAAAAATTAAAAACGTATAAACGGTTTAACCTTTATGTGTACCCACCGGCGGATATTTAGTGAAAATTTTTAATGACTTCCTCAATATTTTTCTAAATCCTCCCGGATCCTCGTGTTTGACCCTTTTTCTGTCGAACGGCGATGTTAAAAAAATTTGTTTTAATTTTTAATAATGAAAATTTTAATTTTGAAAGAACAACACGCTGGTCACACGCGGGTACTCTCACCCGGGGGTGCCCTCGAATGAAAACATGATTTTAATGAAATTTCATTGTTAATACATAGATACCATGCTATTAAATTATTCATTGTACAAATAATAAATATAAATAATTATTAAATAAATAATAACATGTAAAATAAAATCATACTGGTTTTTTTTTTTTTTCGCATCGTTGGCCACTGCCTTATCTGTGGTACGTGGTAAACAATAGTCTAACAGCCTTACCTTTTTTCGGCACGTACGAACATAAAGTTACTTTTTCATGGAATCCAAATAATGACGAAAATTCCTCTCTTCATTTGGAGGGCGCGAAAGTTTGTGGAATGAACGATTTATTTTTTTCTTCAATATGCCGATTATAGTGAAATTTCACGAGATTAGATGTTGAGCAAGCGCCAGCGAAGTAAAAAAGTTATCCCTCGAGAGATATTTCTCCTAAAGTTCTTATACATTAGCGCAAGATCCTTCATGACTCTTTCATCCTGATTTACTATTTCGTGAACATTTCCTGTTTTCCCCGTGTACAAAATGTCTTGTAAAGGATAGGCGTTCTCCGCGTCGCATATACACCATACTTTTATACCATATTTCACCGAATTTGATGGAATATATTACGTGAATTTGGTTCTACCACGAAAAGGAAAAAGCTGCTCGTCGATCGTCACCTTTTCGGTTGATTTGTACATTGACGAGTGATTTTTATCGAATATATTCCATAAATCTCGAATAGGAGCTGCTTTGTCCTCGTGCAAGCGTTGTTGGCCCGTTTAATTAATCATCAAAACGTATGAAACGAAGTAACGATCGAAAACGATTTATCCCTCTCTCGTATAGTTGGCCTAATTTTTTACCTGCACACATTTTTATACCTGAAAACGCGCTAATTACATTTATAAATATCTAATATAAAATACAGATGCAAATAAAACCTCTTATTGTTGTATAAAAATTTAAAAAAACAATAAAATCCACAGGTAGGGTAACCGGTGATACCCCGGGTGTGTAATGGCGTAGGTAAATACGGGTGTACACGTAAGGGTTAAAATTGTCGGTGTACTTTTTTCTTTATCAACTTAAAAACAACAAATCAACTAACATTTCTCTGTTTCGCGATGCAAATAAGTTCTACACAAGTAATATTAAAATGAAGTTCCATCCTAGTTAAAATTTTGTAACAAGAAAATTAAATAAAATTATGAAAAATCGCAATTAAAGTACTTACGACAGTAGTTTCGGTAATTTTCTAGTCGGAATCGTTGTTACAATCTGACCCCAGATCAGTGTCCCCAGTCCTAAGAATATGCACCAAAGCCATTGTTCCAAAGTCAAGGCTTCTGTAGAAAATGCTGGCCCACCCAATTGAATAATTAAGACCTGCATGATTAATAGGCATAATATTATACTTAGATATGAAACAAACTTAAAAGTGTGATATACTTTCAATCATGAGTAAAATTTAAATACAAGCCTAATTTGATGACGCAAACATCTAAGTTGAAGCAATTTTCTTACGTAAAGCATAAAACGATCGCATTAGTTTACATGTATTAGTGAATTTAGAATTAATTAACATGGTCAAATGCAGATTACCTGTATTACATAAAATACGTAAAATCAGTTACATAATTTAAAAAAATTATATTTAATACCGTTTTTGTAATCTTTTTGTATTCAAATATGTTTTTTGCATTCTAATATTTATTATTAACTGATAAATTAATAAACAGTTTTGAAAAATCAATCGCAGATATTTGAAAAGTCTGGGCGTTTTCAAACATAAAAAAAGAGAAAGGAGTTAATGCTTGTATAAAAAATTCCCTTTGTACTGTTCGCTGCAATTAAAAACTGCCTTCCTCTTAACTTTAAGAAATAATTAATCACAACTATCATTGCCCGGAATTTCAAAAATTCACGGTAGCGTCCGATGGGTACGCCGGAACAGGAGTGGTTGGAGAGCTGACAAATACATCTTATTTTCTATACGTCTTGTAATGTAAAAATTAAAATTAAAAAAAAAAAAAAATGCCGGAACGGAACGTGACTCTGAAAATTCCTTTAAAAAATTTGGGTTGTAAGTGTTGAGTTTCCTTTTTAGAGCTTTGCGAAAATTTGGCCCTTCCCATCTCCGAAAATTAAAAATTAGAAATTACGCTACAGCTATTGTATGAGGCGAATTGTATAATAAGCCTGTGTGCGCGAACAAACAGCGTGTGCGCGGGGCTGCGTGATGGAATTTTTTGAAACCCCGCTAGAATACTTATGCCCGTAATTTTGATAAAACGCGATAGCGTGAACGGACAGCATGTGCGCGCCGGCTCCGCCGAATGGTGGTAAATTCTATAGTCTGCACGTAGTCTAGCCTGTGATGTCAGACCTGATAGCTTCGGCGAAAGCAGACGGTCAAATACTCGCTCCTGATTGGGTAATTAGCGCCAGCGGTATCCTTTATCCTCGGATGAAGATATATCATCTACTTGTGACATTTATACATAGATGGCATGTTGAATGCAAGTTGTTTGTCGTCAATACCGGTATTGAAATTTGCTGAGTAATTGCTTTCCGTGAGATCTGAGAGATAATAGAGGATCTGTCACCCTGATGAAGCAATGCACGTTAAAGTTTCCTACGATGATATATGGCGGTCGGAGTTGATTTACTATGTTGCTCAGCTTCGCAGGTAGAATAAAATGATCCGAAGGAATGTATAGATTGCATACTATCATAGGGTCTATGACTTTAATGCCAGTTGCGATAAGGCAGCGATGGTCACTCCTCCGTGAGCGGTTATACTGTCGCCGAGGGATTTTGTAATGATACAAAGTTCGGGATGGTAAGAGGTTAATTCGTTTTAGGATTCGTTTCCTTCTGGGCAAAGGATTAGGGGTTGATAGGAACGAAGTAGATTTTGTAGGTTTTCATAATGGCTATAGACGCCATTACAGTTCCATGAAACTAAACATGTTTACTATTGATTAGTTGGAGGTTGTACAATTTCAGATACTTTTTCCGTTAAGTTTTTGATGATTTTAGTGATCCTTAATGTTATTGTTAGTCGTGCGACGGTTAATGTAACATTAAAAATTAAATAAAAACAAAACTGTTAAGATATAATTTTGAACAATCAATAACTTGGATAATTAAATAAATTGATATAGTTGGAAGCCATTGTATGGTATAAATAAACATCTACCGCTAATTTTCTTAAAACAAGTTAACAAAAAAGGCATATTAAAAAATGATGTCGTCTACATTTTAATACTGCCGATCAGAGTGCGTGTGAAAAACACTCCATAAGTAGAATACTTCGGTATTGGAACGTATAATTGATCAACTGTTTTCTCAAAGTTTTTTTTTTTTTTTTTTTTTTTTTTTTTTTTTTATGGGTACGCCAACGAAGAGCAACAGCCCAATCAGCCAAGGAATCTAAGTAATTGTTCAAAAGGAGAATAACATATTAGATTTCAATCTGGTGCGAGATTGAATGAATGAAAGAAGCTAGAATAGGAACAACTGACAAGGAAGGAAATGAGAGAACATAAGAATCATTGTATGGAGTAGGAAGACGAAGATCCAAAAGCCGAGAATAAAAGAGAGAACGTTCTGAAGAGAGTGAGGAACATTCGAAGAAGACGTGATTGATATCACACAGAAAAAAGGAGTCCTCTGGGTGAAGAGGGCACCGCGGAGAAGAGACGAGGGAAAAACGATAAAGTGACGAAGGGAGAAAGGTATGACCGAAACGAAGACGACATATAGCGGTGATCAGGGGACGACAAAGGGAAGGAAACATGTCGAACCATCTAGTCAAAGAAGGTAAGAGCCGAACGGAAAGATAAACGGAATTCGGATTTGAGAAAAGAGAAAAATAAATATCCGTTCATAATGTAATATGGAACTGTTTGGAAATATGATTAATATTGTGAGCGGAAAATTTATGAAGAGGATGTCCATTGGATGCTCCTGAGCGAGCCAAGGAATCAGCCACCTCATTACCCTCAATTCCAGCATGGCTAGGAATCCACAATAAATCAATTTGGATCGAACGGAACAGGAATAATTCGTGAATTAGATTGCGAATAAGGAGAATGAAAGGATCAAAAGAGGGCAACGGTAAGGGAGAAAGTTGTTTATTTTAATTAATTGAAAATATTTAAACGTGAAATTCCATTTTAATATAAAATGACACGTGGATAAAAATACCGAATATAAAAAAATACACGACAAAAAAAAAAAATTGAGCAGTAATTTTTAAAATTATATTACCTCTCGAATGAAGATACCGTAAAAAACCAAATTTTGACTTTGGTTACAGTCAAAATTTCACTTTCTTTCGAACTTTTGATTCTTATATTTTAGTAAATGTTCGTATTTCATAAATTACATAATTATATATAATGAATATTGATGTAAAAAATATGATGACTTAAATTTTAGGAGAAAATTTTACCTTTAATATTTAGGTATTCAAAAATTTTTCGGAATACGAAATTCATTTTAGATATCCAATCGTTCGTACATATCGTAGTGGCGCAACTAAGAGGTTTGATGGTTTCGGACTAACTTTGAATTCAAATTTTTTTTTCAATTACGAGACCAATGCTTAATAAATTTACATGTTTCCTTTACGGAAATAAAATTTCGCAAATTTTAAAATGAAATTTAAAAAAAATGTGTTCGGATGCAGTTTTACATTATACCCCTTAGTCGCGCCACGGGCAACTGATCAGAACTTTCTTTCTCAGAAAAAAAGTTCTGGCTATGTCGCTCTTCATTGGGGAGCTATTTAAATTGACTATTCGACTAAATGTCTAAGGATTTTTATTAATCAATTAAGATACCCCAAAATGGAGTTAATATTCCTAAATGTCATAAAAAACGTAACAAGTACGGACAGAAAATTTAATTTTATAATCAAGCATGCAGCTTCATGGTAAAGCATATAAACATTTCGACAATTCCTATCATTTAAAAATTTACGAATACAAGTATGAAATTCTAGAGAAGTTTTATCTAGATGATATTAAATTAATGATAGACGTATCGGTTAAAGATATTCCGGTTGGCCAATCGAAACAATTACTCTTTTTTTTTTCTTTTTTTTTTCATGCCACAGTACAACTGAATTTATCTGAATACGTCAAATTGTTATTCGTTACCAATTTCCCAACTATTTAATATACTAGTGTATAGAGTATACTTAATGAAACGCTAAAGATTTAATATGCGATTAATAAAAAAAAATTAAAAAAAGGATAACAATTAGAATTATTTAATTTTCATACAATACTACCTGAGAAGCCATTGTGCCTATCCAAATAACGTAAAATATACGATTTGTGAAAAATCCCTCGAAAACGTTACGCTGTCCGTGAATCTTACGAGCGTTAATTTCGTTAAATAATGTCATCATGACGAATGTATTAAAAATTATTGTAAAATGTTGTGTTGGACTAGCACCTGGTTCTGCATTCCGACCTGATGGAATATCTAGCATGGAATCACCTAAAAACGCGTATTGCCATTCAGTGAGGTAGAAAATGCTCGGAAATGTAGCAACGTGAAAATAAATCTTTAATATTGTAACACTTACCGAAAAATAACAAAGTAAAAACAACGGTTATTTGGTAAACCGCTTGACCGATGATATTTTTCATCATTGTCCTGGATATTAGCGGCTTAGTACGGCCATACGGTTTGCGCAATAGTAGATCTGGAGTTGGTAATTCAGTTGCCAATGCTAGGGACGCCAAAGTGTCCATTATTAAATTTACCCACAACATTTGAACAGCCTAAGATTAACGAGGAAAACTAATTTTTTACATTTTATTTACGAAATTAATTTTCTTTTTTCTCTTTTGTCCAATTAAACATTAAAAACCTCTAAATATTCAATTATTTTTCCTTCGCGCTTGACTATTAGCGTCTTTTTCAACTGTATATATATATGTATATAACGCGTTATAAATATAATAATCATATCGGTTACCAAACGGCGAACGGGGTTCATAATAAAAAACACGTATAACACAGAAACGGAAAAATATTGGAAGGAAACATTTTTTGCAAACATTTATTACTTCGGAATATGTTCAATATCTACTGTAACAAAATATAAAAAAATTTAAAAAAACAGTAAAATACTTTAAATATAAAATAAGGAACTGCAAATAAAATAATCATTGAAGGTTACCTTTTTTATTTTTTATCACCCCGCACTAAGTTTAATTTTTTTTTTCAAGTGGGGAAGCATGAGCCAGGAATTTGCATTCAAAGAATAAAAAAAAAAAACAAAGGAAAGAACTATATTAGTTAAATTTCGATTCGATCAGATATTGACCATATATGTATAAAGGAATCAAAGGCTAGAATGAAGAGGAGGAATACAGAACATAGAATGCGCAACAAGCAGTAAGAGCTTGAGTAGTAACAGAAAAGCGCGTTTAAAATGTAACGCACGATAGAAAGAAATGAGCATTCAAAGAAGATCTAATTAGCATTATAGATACCCCACTGTTTCATTCAAAAATGGAGAGGAAAATTTAGAAAGGAAACGAGAGAAAAATGAAAACAAGAGAAAGGCAGAAGAGAGTGGTTAAAATGCAGGCGAATAATTGAATATTAATTAAAAACTAACTTTTTATGTTCCATTAAAGTCAATTTTTTGAGTTTATTGATAAATTCTTAAATTTGCGCCTAAAACTCGAAGTTAATTTTTTCTGAAATAACTAACACTGAGGTACTTTAAATAGATTGAAAAAAGTTATGATCGAGCCAGTCCTCTAGATGTTACCTAATTGATACTTTCTTTTTATTATATACATACATATACGATTTGTAGATTGAGGAATAAATTCTATTAAAAGCGACTTCAGATATAATTTAAAATGTAAAAGCGTTTTTTTTTTTTTTTAACTTAATCTTTACATTATTACAGTAAAAGTAACCGAAATTTTATTTGATTTTTTTAACCGAATTTAAAAGAATTTGATACTTCTGTCTATTTTTTATATTTTAGTAATTTAATTACGCTCGAAACACACAATGAATCCAAAAATTTAGCAAAAACATTAAAATTCGGTAAAAGGCATACGGTAGAAAGGAATTTTCGATTAGTATGAAAAATTAATCTACCTTCAGAGGACTATCGCGAACCGCACAAGCGCCAATGAATGCGACAATTACTGCGACAACATTGACCGTTAACTGGAACTGCAAAAACTTCGCGATACTATCGTAAACATTTCTACCCCACATAACGGCTTTCACAATACTACTAAAATTATCATCAGTTAATATAATATCTGAAGCTTCTTTCGCAACGTCGGTACCAGCAATTCCCTAAATAATAATACAGAAGTCTGATGAAATTTACAATTTCTACCACGTTAAATTTGTTCTTGCATCTTGAAATATTTTTTAATTATGAAATTACATCGTGTAGTAACATAGTAGAACTAGTACCTATGATTTTAGCAAAGCTGTCTTTATATTTTAACTTTTTCATTGTACCGAATAAAAATGTAACTCCATCGGAACTATACATTATTAACTATTTACGTTAAAAGTACATACTACATTACATATAATAGTGAGAAAATGAAATAAACTAAAATTATAAACGACAAAATTTTTTTTAATAAAACGCGAAATTATCGCACTTTAAGGTTTCACATAAAATTTTTTAATAAATAAGATACGCAAGATACAACTTCGATAGCCCAGTAATAAGTGAAAAAGTATAAAAAATTACTAGTCACTTTTAAAGCACTCTGACTTCGTACACTTAAATTTAGTAAAATAACCTGAAAAACGAATGATCGAAAAAAATTTGAACCACAGAATTAAAAGAGATGAAAAATGTACACGAAGCTGCAAAAGGGAAACTAGTTATAAAATCAAAAATGAATTAATAGTCGATTTTTAATTAATTAATATTACGAAAATTTAAATATATTTTTAAAAAAAAACGGAATAATTTATTTAATTGTAAACGGGTATAATATTTGTCTAGGCCATAGAATGTTAACGGTTTTATGCGTACTAGTGCACAACGTAATGTAAGAACAATTGTACCATAGCAAATCCGACATCAGCTTTCTTAAGAGCGGGACCATCGTTTGTACCATCTCCGGTAACTGCAACAACTTCTCGTTTTTCGTTCAGTTTACTATCGATAATTCCTTTTACTAAGGTATATTTATCGGTCGGCGAAGAACGAGCCAGCACTCGTAACTTAGGCCATACCTTATCTAATAGATGTTGCTGCACCTGAATAATAATCAAAATCAAAATTATTATCTCTTCAATTTAAGAAAAGTTTAATTAAGAACAAGAACACATGCGCCGCTAAAATAATCCCTGAAATAACTGTTGAATACGGAAATAAAATATTTTTCCTTTTACTTAATTTTCACCCGCCATTAAATTATACCAACTGATCTGTGTTGTTTGTTTGTTTTATCCATTAACTCGCCGGGTACTGCAATATTGACCAGAGGCACCGGTGAATATAGTTTAAATGCTGTTTATGGTCTCACGAAATATGAGGAGCAACTGAACGTTCACTGTCCTCGAGAATTTCAGAAAGGGAAAACTAGACAGGTGTAGTAGTTGGGACCGGAGTAGGTTGAACTTTAGGCAGTCTACCAAAACATGGTGAATGGATAAAAGAACCGAATATCTGCCACAAATATTAGAGTCAATCCTGTGCAATATATATGAATGGGATATTTTTGCGTGGCCAATGCGCGGGCGGCATAAAGTAACTTCTTCTTTGCGGTTGGACCTTAATGAAGTATTCCAAAATTTAGTATTTGACCGGATTGATCGTAATTTGTTTTTGAAGTAGAAACTTCACGCCAATTTCTCCATCACATTGCGGTTTTTATTATTCTAATTTATTTTTACTAATTTTACTTTTTCTACCTTTAAAAATCGAACCTGGCCCCACTCTCTGTTGCCTTCCTCTCATTTTCGTTTTTTGTTGGTTTCTTCTCCGTATTGTTCTCTCCACCGAAATGGTATGTTTGCGATACTGATCATGTGTTTATTAAGTGTTCGTCTCTTTCAATCGAGCGTTCTACTTTCTATTCCAATTTGCTGCGAATCGGTATTCCTACTCCGTATTGTGCCTCCTATATCTTGTGTTTTCTATCTCCACCATTTCGTTCCTATTATTTGTTCCTTCCTACTAGCAATGTCTGATCACATAAAAATATAACTAATTTTCGTTTCCTTTTTCAATTGTTTGTGTGAAGGTGGTCCCTAGTTGACGAGACCAATAAAAATAAAAAGAACCCGCGATTACCGTATTAGTGGTTGCGTCCAAATCTTAAGTAAAATACATGTAAACATTTGCCTTTTTTTCATTATCCATTTTCCTATTATTTGTGAGACATGGCTTTTCAATTAAACGATTTCTTTAAATGCGACCAATCGCACTTTAACAATTTAATAAGGCATTTAAAAAGAAGTGAATTAAGTAAACTAAGCATTCGAGTAAAAACGTTCGAGTTCGAAATACATTTCTGACTTAAGTAATGAGCAATTCTTATGCACGCTCTGAGTAACGTTTCTTAAAATGAAAGAAGGCAGACTACGAATAACTAAATGGACAATTTAAAATTTTCAAAATTAAAGAACCTTAATGCTCGTCCTATGAAAAACATATTTTTGCCTGAAAAGCAAAAGATAAGAAACATTAGGCAAGGTAAACGTAGAATTCGTGTTCAGAATCTAAAGCAGAACTAAAAGTATAAAATTGAGATACCGAAGTGTGTGAAAACAAATACTTGATACTACAAAAATGTTTTTTTTTTTAACAGGAATAAATGGAAAAACCAATGGCGATGATGTAATGAAATTAATAATAAAACGGGTGGGGGTGTAATGAATGGCAAGCGGACTATATTATTGGTTTTTTTTTTGTTTTTTTTTCGGCCTGTCAACTAGGGACTTTTACCCAGAAACAATTAGATCAGAAAGGAATCAATTATATCTTCATACGGTATTAAATGTTTTTAGGAGAAAGGAACAAATAATAGGAACAATCTGTGGAGAGGTGAAAAGATAGAACATAAGAGGCGCAATATGGAGTAGGAAGACCGAGTATCAATAAAATGGAATAGAAAGCAAGACTATATTATTGTAGGATACCGCATAGTGAATGGGGTTAGAATTCTATGTCAAAAAGTGGATTTGTGATACCGCGTATTTGATCGTTCAGAAATTTCTATGTTATTTATTTATATAGCAGTTTTCAACTACATTTAAGTTCTTTCTCTTCTGAAGTTTTTAATTCCGGTTTATAGTTTTTTTTTTTTTGTAAATGAAGTGTTCGGTGTAATTGTTATCTGGTAAATGTTCGTTATATCTGTTTGTAAATATTCGACCATTTTGTCCAATATAAGATCTTTTACAGTCTGAGCAGTTTTTATTTTGTAAACGTAAAATCTTATATTAAACAAATCGTTTGAAAATAAAATGTTCAATATTAAAAAAGTTCATAGGCTGATTTTTTTTCTTCCCTGACGCGACGACGATGACTATGCAGTAGTGTTGTGTAGGTAATGTGCTTGATCTATCGCAGTTTGTACAAGTCGAAGTAATTGTTTAGTTCGGTATCGCGTTTTGTTTGTTTTGTGTCGGTGTTATGATAAAGGACCTGAAATGCAAGGACTTGCAAACACTGCTTCAACGAGTGGCGGAACAGGTGGAATCGGTGTATGCATGTGGAGGGACGACCATGATAATTTGTAAAATAATAATGTATTCGAATTTTTATCACGAAAGTCTCCGAACTTTTTGAACCGCCTACGTATACATACTTAAATCATTTTAATAAAGCAGACATTCTCCACATTTTATTAAAAGTTTATTTGTAATCAAATTATTTATACTTCGGGCATCAAAAGGGGGTAAGCCCCCTTAAACCCCAACCTTTTTTTTTCTTCTAAAATTCTTTTAGAAAAATCGATTTTATTTACCTACGTCATTCTTACTTGTCTACTATTAAAAAAGGATCTTAGTGTACAATGCAATATTCAACCTTTGTTATCTTATATAAAGCAACAGGCAAAAAATGTAGCGTATCCCGGGCTAAGAATGACGAAGTCATTAATGTATATCGCGTAACGGAATCTCGAGCAGCAAAAATACAATATTAAATGTTATATCAATTTACTTCTCCAGAACTATCCCGAATGCGTCTGTTAAATTCTTTGCCTTCTAGTATAAGACCATCATCCCCCGGTTTTAAAATACCGCATTTCATGGCGATAGAGCGAGCTGTATTTATATTGTCACCAGTTACCATTCTAACCGTAATACCCGCTCTCTGACACTTTCGAATAGCCTCGGGTACCTGTGAATTAATTATAAAAATTCACATTTAAGCGTCCATTTTTATTCGATAATTCTAGACTTTATAAAAATATTAATAAAAGACGATTTTTTAAATTCATGTTATTAAAAGGAACCAAAAAAAAAAAAAAAAATAATAATAATAATCATAAAGTAAAAATACTGTTCTGCAAAAATTAAGTTTTGTATTAATATCTTTGTAAAATTAAAATAACCGTTTTTCAAATGAAACGGATAAGTTATCATGGCAGGATTTACTTACTTCTGGTCTCACAGGATCTTCAATACCTACAACGCAAATAGCTGTCAAATTGCTGACTATGTAATCTTCATCATCCCAGTTCGGTTCGGAATCAATATGAACTTGATTTATTTCCGCTTTGCCTGTGACAAAATCGCGGTAAGCAATTGATATGGTTCTTAATCCGTCGCAAGCCATTGGTTCAATTACATTACGGACTAAACGATCTTGCATATCTCTGGTGAACTTTTCTAACGTTCCATTACGTCCATATATAAAGGAACATCTATTTACATTAAAAAGAAATTAAAAAAAAGAAAGTAATAAATTTTACATATGTTGTAATATTATTTCGCGTCAAATAAGTGCACTTTATGAATGCTATAGTTGATTTGCGCTATTAAAATTTCATTCGAAAAATAAAGAATTTGTAAAATATGTTTACAATGATTAATTGCAACCGGTAGCAATGATTGATTAATATACTTCTAAAACGCCGTTTTCGTAGAAATTCGAATATTTTTAGCTAAAAAACTTAGTAGTTTATAAACATAACATAGCTAACCTTAATGACAAATTACGGTTTAAAAATACAAAAACAGTTTCAATATTTTTTTGCACAGGGGAATAATAGTCCCGATTGGTGAAAAATAAATTTCATCGATAAGTAATTTTTTATGTAAGAGGGAGGAGTCGGTGTATTTAACGATTTTAAGTGGACGGAAATTAGTTGCATAACCCGCTGAACGATATTTCGATAAACAAAATTGTAATTATATCCATGATTTATTTGATTATTTTGTTTCGTCGAAAAAATTAAAATCAAGAAGCTAGTAGTGTGTACCTTTTATTATTATTATTATTATTATTATTATTATTATTATTATTATTATTATTATTATTAAATCAGTGCCTAATGTAACCCAGGGGAGAGCTCTACTCGGAATTGCCGAAATATAGTTGGCAACGATGGTGATAGTCGATAAGAAATAAACAAATTTATGAGTGGTCGTTTGACGACGAGCTTTAGCGAAGTTTAGTGCAACGCGCTTATAGCTGGTAATACCGGATTTAGCTTTGAGCGAGTCTCGAAAAAGAAAGGGACTCTGTTTCTCGTGCAAATAAAGCACTAAGTCGAGACGCAAGTGAAACTTACGTAGTGTTTAATTCGAAATTATCTGCAGATCGTTATTGATTCATTTTACAAAACATTTTTGTTAGTTTTAAGTATACTCCTTTTTTTTTTTTTTACTTGAGTGTACTTTTTTTGTTTCCTCCTTTAAAATGTATTGCATTTCATAGAAAGAGTTTCATTTCTAACAACGTTATCGACTGACGCACATTTTTTTTTTGTTTCCTTTTTTAAAATTTATTGCATTCCATAAAAAGTTTCACACTTCTAACGCTGCTAGTTTTTTCGACTGAAGGCATAGCTTTTTTTTTATACGTTGGTTTTTTTATCACTTTCATTAACAATTATACACAAATTTTCTAATACCTAGTTTAAAGCATTTTCTCTCATTTCCACTCGTTAACATTGCGCTTTCTCCGTTTTTTACTTTGATTCCTTCGAAGGGTTTTTCAGCTCCAAGGTTCTATGAAGATCTTTGCGGGGGTTACCGT
Organism: Icerya purchasi; assembly: GCA_039619475.1. Lineage (NCBI taxonomy): Eukaryota > Metazoa > Arthropoda > Insecta > Hemiptera > Monophlebidae > Icerya > Icerya purchasi. Next base: position 547,796,856 of record CM077115.1, read on the forward strand.
CCCGCCTCTTTCAAACCATTCTTTTTGGATGTGTTCGCGGGTCGGCGGTTTATTATTGGCAGTTTTTAAGTCGTTCACTTCGTTTTATAATGACACCTGTTTATTTAGGTGAGTCCGTCTCATGTACTTGATCCAATCCTTACTTTTTTTTTGAACTGCTTTGCTACCTAAAGTGACATTTAACTTTTCTTTTCACAGCAGCAGTATTGCTCCTTCAAAATATTTGAGTGAAAATAACAACCTTTTTGCTCGATTCAGCTGAACTGTCGTAGATTTATGGCAAGTAGAGTTACCAATTAGTTGGCAAGAAATACAAACATGAAGAAACAATCGAGTAATTGTAAAAATTATTACATTAACCCGAATGAATTAGCATTATTGATTTAAATTAAACAAACGAAAAGAAAAAACAGAAACAGAAACATTAATGTGGCGACTATTCTCGGCGTCTTCTCTTTGTGCGGATCTTTGTATACTTAGTCTGCATTCCTGGCTCTACGTTCGAGTCGCATCAGAAAAAGACGAGTAGTTTAACCGATTTTGTTTAATCACTGTGCACATTATTATTTTATTGCGTCGTAAAAAAAATGGAAAAAAATAGAAACAGAAACGCGGCAGCTATTTTCGCCGTTTTCTTTTTGTGTCGATTTTCGTAAACATTTTTTTTTTTTTTGTCAATCTCCTCCACATTAAAGTGATAGGGCATTAGAAGAGCGTAGTGTCCCATAAGAAGTTTCACTTCAAAAAAGTAACTAATGTAGTAATGATATTTAAGTTCGTTCTTCACAATGTATACAATCTGTGCAAGCTCATTAGCTAAATTATAATCTGATACACATTCGAAAACAATAATTACGCATAAAATACGTTAGTTTATATCTTATAACTTTTAACTTCCTAACAAATCTTATCAGATGATAATTAGTTCTGTGAACAATATAAGGAATCATTTATCGAAAACAGTAAAAGAAGTATTTGATATATTGCGTAATGGAGATGGATGAAGAAGGGAAACAGATTGCCACAGCGAATGCCCGATGATCACTGAAAGAAAACGAAAATAGACAACTTTGCAAACTAATTAACACAATTCTCATTGTAATACAACTAGTCCTTTAAAAATCATAGATAATAATGTCACGGCACTAAAAAAAAAACCAGAAAGCGGTAGCTACAGACTTGGCGAATATTGTGCTGAAAGAAATTAAGAAAGCATCAGGAAATATAAGCCCATCGCGCTCTTATTTTGCTGTAACTGCGGAAACTAGACATCAAGCTCCAAACGCATCTATAGACGAAACCATTTTGATAAAATGCGCTAGGGATGCAAATGATACGATAGAAGAGATCAAATCAAAAAAATTAAACCAGCGAAAATTGGTACAAACGTAACATCATTTTATAAATCTAAGACAGATAATAAACTAGCTATTGTCAAGATTAAAAGCAGAGAAGAAGCAAACATCACATGGTAGAAGAAATAAAGAAACTGAAACTCCAAGCTGTAGCTGCAGAAATATCACCTAAGCTTAAACCAGTAATTATAGTGTTTCGGCTCCAGGGAGCAACCGAAGAAGACATTAAAACAGCGGTAAAATGTGTAATAGGTACGGAACCATCATCATTTGTGTCGGTAAATACTAAAACAAAAAAAAAAGGGAATAATCAGATTCCAGAAAAACGACTACTATAAGTTTATCGGTGGTCTTCGGGCAGACTCCTCTATGGGAATACACTCAAGCTATATAGATATGAAAAGCACATATCTATTCGAATATTCAAAAAATGCAAACAGTACGGCCACTTAGAAGATAGATGCTCGACAACGGAAGAATTAATCAGAGTGGCACAGAAAGCTGTAGAGCATAAAAAATGTGCGACATGCTCGAATAAAAATTATACAGATATAATAAAACTACGAGCAAATATTAATGATTCACTGTGGTCCAGGCAGCAATTGAGAGAACAGACCACAAAATGTACCATCAATCGTGTCAAATCTATATCAACACTCCTGAAACGCATGAAAAGAAGATACGACTTTTAAAGGTTGGTCAAGTTTTAAATAATTTATAAGCTATATTCTAATTGTGCAAATAGTTTTAAATATTTAAATGTTGATAGAAATGAGACCCAAAAATTATAAACTGTAAGTAAGAATGCTAAAACATGTAGTTATAATAGTAGAACTAAACTATATAAACGACAGACTTTTATGCTTAAATAGCAGTGAATCAATAATTATGGCTAATATAGCAGTAAGTTACAGGAATTACCTTAATTTCAATTTAATTAAAAGCATTGATTCGATGATAGTTGCAAAAATAAATGAAATTGTGTTTGTATCATGCCACTGGTCACCGAATGAGGAAATAACAGATAAAATTAAAGATGTACAATTATATTTAACACGAAATATAAAGAAAGAAAAAATTATCCTAATAGGCGACTTTAACACCAGATCTAATTTATATGAAAAACTTAGTAACATCAGTTACAACAAAGGCAGAACAGAGAAATTTGAAGAATTGGTGGTTACTAACAACTTAATAGTTAAAAATAACCTTTAAACACAAAAACGGATCAAGTGTAATAGACCTAATTATCACAAACACAAATGTTAAAAACCGAGTCCAAAATATTAAGATTAATAACAATCTCCTGTTACAGTGCAATTTAAGATACAAAATATTACGATAAACGTTATACAAAATCAAGTTAGTGTCATTAATTACAAAAAATTTGACGATATTGTTAAAAATTCTAATTTCTCCGAAACACAGAACAAGAATAAGTGCAAAAACCTATAGAGCTAAATAACCATGTGTGCAAATTTACAGATGAAATCAGACACTACCGGAAAGAATGCTTAGAAGAAGCTGTGCTAAAGAGTAAAACATGGCGGATTGAGATGTATAAAAAAAAGTATCGAAAGATTAACAAAACTTAAATATAAATTTAAGTCTCATAATAAATTAATCCATTATGACTTACTCAGTAAGGTTTATGACACATCTGAAACTTAAATATAAAAAAGAAATATTTGAATGTAAAAAAATAAAGCGCGGCAAGAACTAATTTCAGAGTCAATCGTGTGGGGCAAACCATATAAAGTTGTAATGGAAACACATGAAACAAAAATGAATTTCTACACTTCCGAGTTTCAGGAAAAATTATAATAGATGAAAAAGAAAAATATCAAGAAATTCTTACACATCTATTTCCAAAAACCGATGACAAATTTAAGAATTACACGGAAGAAATTAATCAATATAAAAATAGACGCATCATTACTAACAAACATAATTAAAAATCTAAATAACCGGAAAGCTACACGATGAAATTTCGAATAAAATAATCAAGATCATTCATAAAAATAATCCAGAAATACCGAGACAAATTTTTGAAAAGTACTTAAACTTAAATTGTTTCCTAGATTTCTGGAAACAAGGAAAAATAAAAACACCGAATAAACCTGACAAGGATCCGACCTAGATAAATTCATATAGACCTATAACACTATTACCAACTTTGGGCAAAGTATATGAAAAAATTATTAAACATTATGTTAATATAGAAATTAAAAATAAGAACACCCTACATGAATACTAGTATGGTTATAGGGAAGGAAAGTCCACAAAACTGGTACTATATGAAATGAATAAAAAAGTGGACCAACTTACGAAAGGCTATAAATATGTAGTATTAATAAGTTTCGACGTTCAAGGAGCCTTCGACAGAATCAGATGGTCTAGTCTACTTAAAGTTATGGAAAATAATGGATTAAAAACATATTTAAGGCAAATAATAACAAATTTTCTGAAAAATAGAGTAATCGCGCTGTACAATAAAGACAACGAGAAAATTCTCGAGCAAGACTTAACATCGGGAGCACCACAAGGTTCGTCGCTTTCTCCTACATTATTTAACATAGTTATGTCCGAGGTGCATTATAACAGAAACAAAAAGAATTAAATTGATAAGCTATACGGATGATTTATTACTTATTGTAGGGATAGAAGAAATGAAAAATATCGAATAATAAATAAAAGCATCGAAAAGATCAATTCGGTACTGAACGGCCTCGGATTGGGTCTTAATTCAAACAAAACACAAATATTACTAATCTCAAGAAAACATAACAAACATAAGTTTTCACAATAAACACAAAAACAAATTTTTATCGGACACAAGATAACTTATGTTCTAAAAAACAGAAATTAAATACTTAGGAATAGTTCTAGAACAAAATTTAAATTATAATAAACACGTTGAATATATTATTAATAAAATTTTAAAAAAACGACAACAAAATGAGATTACTGTGTATAACAACATATTTGGATTTGATACAAAAAAAAAAGAGAAATTTTGTATAACGCGCTGTTCCGCTCCATAACTGCATCTCTAGCTTATTATGAAAAGTTGAGGAAATCAAACATTAACAAAACTCAGATCATTACAGAGAATAATACTAATAGGAGTTATATCTGCTTATAAGACCGCATCCTACATCTCTGTCTATGCAATAGCAGGTCAACCACCAGTTGATTTACAATTAAAACAAATTAACCAAATTAAAAGAATTAAAATAGAGAACAGGTATAAAAAATTAACTAAAACAGCCGTACGGGAAAAAATTAAACAAGTAAAAGACAAGACAATAAGGATATGGCAAGAAACAGCATGAAACACAAATAACAGGAAGACGAACAACACAGTTAATTCCTAGTATCAAGGTGAAAAAGCGAAGAACGAATCTCTAATTACAGGACACGCTAATTTTGCATCTTATCTAAAAAAAATCGAGATTATAAGCAACAGTTCATGTAGAGAATGCAAAGAAGATGAAGATACACCCGAACACACATTCAAAATATGCCAACAATACAATGATATAAGAAGAAGCTACAATATAAAAGAAGAAGATCTTATGAATTGTTTCCAAGAAGAAAGAACCTATCTCAAGGTTAGCAGTTTTGTAAGAGAAATACTGAAGGCGAAAAATCAAATATATTAATCTTAAGTTATTGTATTACATATATATATATATATATATATATATATATATATATATATATACACTGTTAGTTTCATACAACACTCATGTAGATATTTAAAATTTATAGGGACATGTATATTTCCAATTGGCCATATATTTTAAACTAATATATTGTAAAATATATATCAAGCGAAATCCAGTTGATCTCAGAGCGAGATGTGTTTTTGTAAAAGTACTGGGACAACTGTAATGTAAAAAAAAAAATAAATAAAAAAAACGGAAAAAAATAAATAAAAAAAAACCAAAAAACAAAAACTTTGACTTCTTCCACCCATTGTTACAATTTTATAAACCGCTTTCCAGGAAAAAAAATGAATGCTACAAAGATGAAATAAAACTAATTAGTGTAATAAATTATTTTCAAAAATAATTTCGGTTATTAAGCAGAATAACGTAAATTTACTATTTCAGCACACTGTTTTAAAAATATTTTTAATACGTAACAATATGATAAAACTGTGGCTCTCACTTTTTCAATTTGAATTTTAAGAGTAACCCATTTCTCATTAACGTGGTTTAATAGCTAGAAAGTGCTAACGTTATTTTAAATAAATACGAACTGATTTTATTGTAGGAAATTACTGCTACAGTTTTACTGAATTAATTTAAAATATTAATGATGTCAATAAAACTAATCATTTCAACGGGATAATTTTATATTAAAACAGAATGTACTGAAAAATAAAACAGTAAATGTGCAGATTCAATTTATGGAGTGTAAAAATACTAGAGTTGCGCTTCTATCCATTTCGTGTACTGCAACCGAGGACTAGTTGCAATATCGTTATTTATAGTGAACGCATTTCAGTGTTAAACTCTGTTATTGGAACGAAACTAAAGTTAGGCTAAACAGAACATACAATTACGTTGTGATGATATTATTAATTTCATTTTATTATTAGATAAATAAAGTAAATTTAAAATTTTTCGGAATATTTAATAAAGAATATTTTCTTACTTTTTGATTCATCTATTTTGGATAGCTTAAAAGTAAAATGAATGAGAATTATTGGAAAAACCACGAAATATGTAAGAAATTTCAGGAAAGACTACGCGATTCGAATGCAATTATTGCGCGCGGTCTGCCTATTATATTTTAAAATTTTCAGTATATCGTTAATTATAAATAATTTAAAAAAAAAAAAAAAGAACTTAAGAAGAAATTAAATTTTGATCAATTTTTATAAATCAAAAATTAAGGTGCATTTTTTATTCTTACTTTTTTAAAACTATTTCTGAAGCTCCCTTTGTGAACAATCTGTAGCCTCCGCCTCCAGGCCTTGGAATTACAGTACTCATTGACTTTCGAACCGAATTGAATGTGTAAACGCGAGTTAAAGCTTCTTCGGGTACATCGTCACGCCAAGTTTGATAGTTTTTACCTAAAGCTAATACGAAACCTAGCAATGCACATTCTGTCTTATTTCCTACTTGCTTCGGTAAATCGCTGCTTGGATCATCTGGCGGCTGTAAATATTAGAAACCATAAATATTTCAGTAAAAAAAAAAGAAGTAATTATATATTCTTTATAATATTCGATATGATTATTGAATGTAAAGCTTTCATTGCATTTGAAACAGAAAATTGTTTTTTTAATGTAAATTATTCTATTTTAACGAACGAAATAAATGAACCGTATTTTTTAGGAAAGGACTATCTAGAAATTTTTCACTGGCAATGAACAATTTCAAGACCTAAATTGATTAAAAAATATTCGAATGTTATCATTTTCCACTTTTTCAGCTGATCTGGCATATTTCTGCTCAGATATTCACTTCGTATGAAACACAGAAAAGGACAAGGCAGATGGCCCATTTTTCTCTATTCAAGATATATACTTTACCTTCTGTGGTGGAACCGTGTGAACCTGTATATTTTATTTATCGATTCAGTTTGTTTAAAATTATAAACATAGAGTCCTGATTCAGAGAGCTTTAAAATTACGATATGAAAGTTAACTATTGTCGCTCTGCGACTGATTTCTTGAAATTTAATTTAATAATTAGGTTTACATTCGTAATTTTTATATTTTTCAATGAATAATATTAAAATAACAGCATCACATCATTATTTAATAGGATTAACGAACAGTTGTTAAAAACTTAAAAAAAAATACAACTACCCTGTTTCGGGAAGCGCGAAAAAATTATAATCTTCCTGCTACCAATCAAAATTTATAAACAATAAAATTTAAACTGAATTTACTTAGACAAACTATATTTTCGTATTCACAAATATTATTAATTTAGGTGTTGTTACGCGTTTTTCGTTAAATATATAAAGTATAATGGCGTTTAAAACATGTGAAAATGTATATCATTCAAGGCCGTTTCCAGGGGGGGTCCCCCCCTATTAGAACTAAAATAGTTATTATAAATTCACAAAAATCTGAAAAAAATCAAAAATTTAAAATAAATATTGATGATTTTTTAGGGGTTCTTACATTAAAAAAAAAAAAAAAAAAGAAAAAATATGCTTCATATTTTTAGAGGTACTTCATTAATATCTTAAGGAAAAACTTTTTATTACGAGTATAATCAATAACATGTGTGTAATTTTTATTAATGTTTAGACGGTAATTCATTTATGTAAATTATTAATACATAAATTTAAATGATGAAAATTATTAATAGTATTAATATTAGTGAAAAATGTATTGTTATTTATAGAATAAATATGCGAAGCCCCTTTTCAAAATTCTGGGCACGGCCCTGATATCAATGATATATGTACATATGTATATATTTTTTTTTTAATTTCTTTTTTTTATTTTTTTTTTTTTGAGTATTGATATCAAGATATTTTTTATTTAATTTTCTGATACGGAATTGATATTTTTTGGGGAAAAAATCAGACATACAATGTAATATTTAATAATTACTATTTATTTATACTGTTATTTTATTATAACCGTTAAAATAGTTACCATGATCCGAGAGGTAAATGCAGAGTTAAGCGATATCGCTTGCACCAGTAAATTTCCAACATTTGGCGGGATAGCTGAAAATTGTGGAGTCGATTTGCTTAAAACTTCACAAATGTAAGATTGAACAACAGTCATCCTGTAATGATCGAAATTCAAGCGATATATAAGGAATATATAAACCGAAATTCAAATATAAACTTTTTAAACTTAAACAACATTTAAGAACTCTGTAACAAAAAGAGTTAGTGGCACCGAATGTACAGATGTATAGATAACATAATCCAATATTAATACGTCTGACAATTTAATTAATCTTCGATGATTAATAATGGATCATATATATGTAGCACATGATCACAGAAAATATAATTTTCCAGTAACAAACAAATATTATAATACGAATATATAATATATATATATTTAAATGTGTGTGTATTCGTCGCGATAACCTAGTGGCCAGAGCGCTGAGCTGTTGGTTTCTCCGAATGTAGTCTTGCGTGAACACAAGCATTGCATGTCACAATTTCCAGTAACGCTACCTATATTCTGTACAGCTAGATTGTACGAATAGGTAGTCTCACGCTCGGAATCGAGCAAAACGACTGATAATCAATTAAAAACAATTGATTTTCGGTATGACGTGATGGCCTAGTTGCTAGAGCGCTTGGCTTCCGTTCGGAAGTCTTGAGTTCGATCCCGCGCGATGACTGAATATGCACGCCCGTTCGTATACAGTGGTGGGGTCACACTTAGGGAACTGCATTTGTATATCGATAAATCAAGCGACTGTAGTCAGTTGCTGCAAGTATAGTCGTGCGTGCTAGCGTCGTATAAATGTTCAGCCGGTGAGCAATCAACGTGAGTGAGTCGGTCGTTTTGGTGCGCCCGGCCACTGATACTCTTTCACACATTAGTCGGCAACACGGAAGCGCTGGGTTGTGCTCCGACTTACGTGCTTATCAATTGCGCTGTTATAATATCTATGCTCTAATTCTTCTATGAATTAGAAGATAATCTCATACTCGTGATCATATAGTAGTATTATATCATACGTATTTCAAAAAATGTACACTTATTACTAATAAATTTCATTCACGAAACTATTTAATTGTGATTATTTTTAATATAGATTTAGGTATTTTTTTCAGTTGTTAAATAAATATACATTAAAATCGGCATTTTTGACATTTTGAAATAATAATGATAATAATAATAAATTAAAATTCAAGTTTTATTCATTCAAAATATTATGAACAAAAATATTTAATGCACAATGATCTAATACATATATAAGTAAAATAATTAGAAAAATAACGCATTAAAAAGCAAATCGAAGCAATTAGTGCACTTTAATGTTTAATAAATTTATGGATTTAAGTTTTGTTAAAAACAATTTGTTAAATTTAAATATAGTGGAAGCCATGTCAGACTGTCAAAATTTAGTCCATCGAATAATCTCATAAAAACATCTCTACGTATTCACGCTTTCAATATTGTAACGAATCGGAGTTGGTGGTGCCATCTCTTGACTAACTACAACGGCGAATTATTTTATTGTGTTCTGCTTTTAGTAATTGTTTCATTCACATTATGCACCCTCTCGAAATGTCCATAGCGCGCATTACTTTGTGTCTTGAGATCGTATATATGTTAGTGAAGGGATGGTGTCGCAGAATATATACACACTATTCCAGAGGTGAACGCTGTATGTTTGGTGAAATCCAGTGAGCCGGTAGGGTAGATAGAAGTGTTATCGGTGATCTAAAGTCGATTATTACCGAAATCATCACGCTCTATGTATTTGTGCTTCAAGAATCCATATGTCTCTTAGCGTGTATATATGTATAATATACATATATAAAAAATAATTTTCTGTGATTGCGATAATGGAGGAATCTAGAATTTTATCGTAAAAAGAAACGTGTAAGATGAAGATTTTTTTTTTTTTTAAATTAATTATACACTTCTGGTTATTAAGAAACCTAAAATTATACACTTTTTTTTTTTTTTTTTTTTTTTTTTTTTTTTTTTTTTTATCCCCCTAAGCCGAGAGCCGGTGTCTATCATACAACGGGACGGACAAAAAATATTTATATTCGTATTATTTGTTTTCAGTCGTCAACTTTTTACACTACTTTTGAGTTTGTAAACGCTACAGTTGGCGACCCCAGCGAAAGCAGGGATATTATTATTATAACAGATTTTACTTAGACAACTACTATAGAGTACCCTCGTTATAATATTATTTGATTTTTGTGAATAAAAAAAAAAAAAAATGGAAGATTATATATGCAAAGTTTCTTGTTGTTTATGGACATCATTATAAACAGTGAGCAGAAAGAAGAAGAATATTAAAAAACGTTTCGGAATAAAGTAATAAAATATCTATAGTAACCGTGGAATAAAATAACACGAAACGGTGAGCGGTCCGTCTCCACTGGTGCTGAGAACGGTCTGAAATTGACAAAGAAAATATAAGATTCTTTTACGAAACCAAATACAGAGATTGATCACTGCCTTCCCGGGACAGCGATAGAAAAGTAGACGAATCGTAATATTAGCATCTGCAAATGTGGATCAAGATCAATTTGAATAAAGAAATAAAGAGGTAGAGGAATCGTAATAATATTAATATGGGAGAGGGCGCTTATTATAATTTATTTGATCGTTAAATAATATTTTAATGTTTTTCCATGAACATCAGCTAAAAATTATATGGCAAGTTCATTATCTCTTTTTTCGCATAACTTTTTTATTTAACTTTTCTTGTGAATAAGTTTTTTTATTCGCGCGAACGGTACTAATTCTGAACATACTAATATAACTGATGTGCGCATCTGTGCGATAAGAAGTATTTTTTTTTTTTTTTTTTAGTACGTATCGTAACAAATTTAATGCAATTACGTGTAAATAAATTGCTTTCTTTTTTTTCTTTCTTTCTTTTAACTAGCTTTAATTACTCGATATTCTTTTGGTGTGAGATGTTGTAGTCAAAATTTACTGCGGTTTGATTCCATAAAATTGAATTGTTCCGTTATCGAGGATTATATCTTTATCTAGATTGATCGTACCTCTCGCCGCGATTCCGTAATAGAAAAATATCAGGCAATATGAGAAAATGCGTCTATTTGTGCCTCAGATGTGTTTCTATACTGTTCGCATCATAATGAATAACGAAAAATCAAAAACATTTTTAGTATTTTTCAAAGAAATAATTTTTTTTTTTTTTTTTCAATTAACTGCGTTTGTCAGTAAGAGAACATTATGCGTTTAAGAACAATACTTCAAAGATAACCGAAACAGAAGGCAATGAGAGAATACAAGCAGCACCGATAAGTGGAGTAAGGATATCACAAGTTTTAATAGCGAAGAATAGAGGGATGATTGCTCAGCAAAGAAGGGGCCACACACATTCAAATAAAATGTGAGAACTTTTAGTGCTTACGAGGAACTTGAACGAAATTTTTTTTTAAAAATATATTCCCCGTCTACGAATGTAAAAGTAAAGTAACGTAAAGTGAGTTCCATACCCTTGACAGGGCGTTGGGATTGTGAAGTTAAGCTTTCTATAATGGTATTAAGCCTAATGGATCTGATGAGAATACTGGGGCCAGTTCCTTTCTACTTTTGGATTATCCGCCTTTACTTTCCCCCAGATAATTCTCTGGTACCCAATTCAATTTCAGGCTGGGTAGAGGGTTTTCCTTTTTTCATTTTTCAGCTTCCATAATCAAAAAAAAACGCATCATTTTTCGCGAATGAAATAGAGATTAAAAATTCATACTGCCGTCTAGTAAAAGAGACAAATAGTTATGTCTAAACAAGTTCGGTGCAATGTTTGATATATATATATTAATTACAACGTAATTCTTAGGCTACCCCCCATTACGAAAAAAATGTCCCAATTTTATGTAACGAAAAATGTTCTAATTTTATGTAACGTTTGTTATATTTTATAGGATTTCTGTGATTATGTTATTATATTCACATATGGATCGATTTAGAATTACTGCGTTGTAAATTTTGATCATTTTATACAAAGTATAGAAGAGATAGAGACAGAAATTTAAGCATGAGGGGTCAAGGGACACAGCCCCTTGCGAGGCCAAAATGGCCGAGTTTATACTCGTGTGTGTGTATATATATATATATATATATATATACGTACATATGTATATATGCATAAATCTTTACCGACTTTGAAATTTTGACATATCTTTACAATTTTCTATCATATGGTATAATTTGTGGAAACGGTTTTTAGGACGTTATTATATTATGAGATAATAACATAACGAAACATAATTTTAAAAGGTTTCCCCTTAAACTTTGAATATGCCGTAAAGTATTATTTTTATTTTTGTCTCTACGGGTAATACATCTTGTTTTGCAATAAACAAAATTACATATACCACTCTCTTATGATATGAGTATTTTGTTTTTAGTTTCTGTTGAATATTATAATTGATTTAATTTTCAAAGTGTCACTTTTGTTATGGATTAAAATATATATATTAATGAAATTTTATGCTGAAAAATCTTCGAGCGGTGTACTAAAAAATCATTAACCCTCTCCTTATTAAAGTTAGTTTTAGAACAACATTGTATAAAAAGGTCTGTTCGTTAATTTTCTAAATTAAATTTACGATATTTATAATACATAAATTATTACTGTTTATTAATAATTAGTTGCAAGGAATAATTATAAATTTTTTACGTGCTAGTTTCTCAAATAACATGACTTCCCTCGAAAATGGATTGAATTTTTATTTATCCCATGCTTTAGAGAGCAGTCTGGATCATTTTAAAAATTTTCCCGTCTATTAAAATTTACCTTATATTAGTTTTTCTTTTCCCGATTATTTCAATTTTAATATCGGACCGCCGGTTGAATTCTATACAAATATAAAACAGGTAATTGCCAGTTGCTGCAGCTTCCAATAACTGCGAAAAAAGTGCACTCTTTTCTCCCAGATTAATATTTCTTTTTTCCTTTTTTTTTTTTTTATAATCAGACATTCATAAAAATAATAAAGGTATTACAAATAATATGACAAAAAAAGGATACTAAATTTTTTAGTTAAATTAAGGAAATATGTTTTAATGCAAATGCTTAATCTGCTAATAATTGTAAACGACATCAGTCACCTTTTTTAAAGAACCTTTAAAAACCGTCTTATCAAAAAATGCGGCAATCATCCATACTTTAAGTTAGGAACGTATTCTACATCGAAAGCGGCATATTTTTGGACGGTTAAATTTGGTATTAGGAATACCATTATAAAATTAAAATATTAATATGGATTTAATCCTCTGATACCTGTCATCTTTTTAAAAACCATATATTTTTTAAATTATATTTTTTCGAATTTAACGGGTGTGTATATTATGTGTTTTTGTTGTCATTTTTTGGTTCAGTTTTCGCTCTTTGGTCAGTAAATTTATAATTTTATATGAATAAGATTGGTGTTAGGCAAAATGAATAATGATAAAAGAAAAAAAAGTAGTGTTTGTAAAACTGTTTTTGGCTATTATGACGTTTTTCTAAGTACGAAATTTAAGTTAACCATCAAGGTCTTCACCATCAACTTAGCTAGTCCATCATGATGATCCATCTTCAGAGAAACTTCCAAAAAAAAAAAAAAATAAAATAAATTGTCTAATATCGTAAATTAAAGAATTTGTTTCTTTTTTTTGTAAAAGTAGTGACATCAACGGGAGCTTTCAGTCTTTTTTTATTTTCGATTTGTAAAGAAAACAAATATTCTGAATTAAAAAAAAAAAAAACTATTATTCATATAAAAAATTAAAGTACAAACCCTTTCATAAATAGATTATAGATTATTGCAAGAAAGAAGGAGAAATAAAACGATTGATAGATGTATAGGCTGTTACGTCAAAGTTCAGCAATTGTTCAAGATACCCTATGAATGACCTGCAATGAGCCTAGAATAATTATTTTTCTAAATAAGTTTCGAAATTATTATACGCACAGGTTTATAGCATTACTCTTAAAACAGATTTTTTCTATTATACTCTATGGCTGATATTTCTACAGAATAAATTATTTGAACCGAAGAGAAATGTGAACAGTGGTTGAAAAAACATTTTGATTAATTTTTTTCTACCTATACTGGCTAAATTTCGGCAAAGAAAATTAAGATTTCTTTCAATACCCGCATTTATACCACAGAATTATATATACGTAAATGCAATTAAGTTAAAATTTATATTACACGTTTCTTTTACTTTACTGCAATTTTCCCTTTTTTTTCTTTCTTGTTTTGGCCATGAAGCATTTAAAATTAAACAAACTTTATAATTGAAGATAATCTAAAATTTAATTTAAAATAAACTATATTTTCTTCCTTTACTTAAAAATGAAATATGCCTAACCAATAGCATGTTAGTGGAAAAAAAATAATAATATATGGAGTACCACAAAAATCTATATTAGCTCCAATACTATTTATAACTTATATTAGGAATATTAATAAAACTTTAAAATCTGAAAAAATATTCGCATATGCTGATGATGTAGCAATTATAATGTCCCACGAAAATTATAAAATAGCAGGGAACTTGCTGCAAAAAGACTTAGATGATGAGCTAATAAAATGGACACATGATAAAGGATAATATATGTTAACCCCGACAAATCAAAAGTAATGTAGATAAAATCAAATAGTAAATATAATATAGATGAAATCAAAAAACATAACAGTTCGGAATGTCAGCATTTACATACACAAAATATATATAGTTGTAATAATTAAGAGGAAGTGTATAAATATAATATTTGGGTGTCACTGTTGACATGTTTAGATGGAATGAACGTATAGATGGTGTTTGCAAATAAATTGAGAAAAACGCCACCCAGTCTCTATCAAATGAAGAACTTTGTTATAAATACGTCAACAAAAATAATGGTTTTCAACGCATTATGTCAAACTCACTTGTACTATGGTATTATGGCATTGGGACACGCGAATAATATGAAACTAAAGCAATTAAATTATTTACAGGATAAATGTTTGAAAGTCTGCGTGGGAAAAAAATATGAAACTCTTGCAAATGTAAATTCTTCGAATATTAGAAAAAGACATTTAATACTTACCCCGAAAATGATACTTAAATACAATTTACTAATTAAATATCCAGAAAAAAAAATCAGTGTAACACCAAGAAATAAATGTAATTATAGTTTGCGTAACGTTAGACAATATGAATTTCAACACAGAAGACACGCTAATAAACATGAAGATAAACTACAACAAATAGTTTTAACAGAGTTTCTTAATAATATACCGATAAACAATACATTACAGTAAAACAATAATAAAACAAATAAAACTAAAATAAAGGAAATGCCGCTAGAATTTAGTTAAAAACAAATATAAGTATTATATTAAATTGTATATAACATGTGGGTGTATGGGTGTGTGTATGCGTGTACGAATGTGAATATATATATGTGTATATAATGGTGTATATATGTGTGTATATATATATATATATATATATATATAAGTTAGTTAGTAAAAGTTTGTATAGGTACGTCACTACTTAAGGCTTACTTTGTTTCTGATGATATGTGAGAGATAAATATTAAATGGTTTATGCTTAAATAGTTATAGATGAATAATGATAAGTTATAGAAACTAAGTATGTAATATTTATTTATTAAATAAATATACTCACGTGTATTTATTTTGGTTACCCGTCGACAAGTCAACTGACTTGGTAGAGACTAAGGTATCGCACATGGTTTAAAAAAAAAAAAAATACTATTTAAATTACTGTTTGCCCTAAAGATATGAAAGCAATTTCTTTAAGAAACCAGAGCATATAAGTGAACAATAAGAAATGAATAACACTAAATGTCATATCTTTTATTTAGTCAATACTGATAAGTTAAAAGAATTACAGAAAACTGTAGAAGAATTAAATCAGTTTAAAGCTAATTATTTATCGGAACAAAACAAAAATACAAAAAGAATCCCAAAATAATTTTATTATTGCTATAATTTTTAAATAATACATTTTTCACTATATACTAGCGTACAAGTAAAATATTTAATTTAAAATTAATTTTATCTTTAGATCTGTTTACATAATTTCATTGAAAATATTTTTTCATCACATCAATGTCGAAAAAAATTAAAATCAGTTTTCATATTTTAATGATAAAATTTATAGCAAGCAACTAAAGAAACTAGAATCGCAATGGAAAAAGAAGTGTTTAAAAATTACGAGTAAGATGTGCAATAAGAATAGCTGGGATTCCTAATAAACTTTAGTCACCAGAATCATCGAGTAAAAAAATTACACAATTCAAAATAAAACATTCTTCAGACATGTAATTTCACGTCATAATATTAAATATTTTACATGGTTTTATAAAAATTTTGTTAACTATTGTACACTTAAAAGATAAATATAGTTTAATATCACGTGTGCGCAACAAAATATTACTTACCGATTAGTAGTTAATGTTCCTGTTTTATCTGAACATATAGCGGTTGCATTACCCATTGTTTCACAAGCGTCCAAATGTCTCACTAAATTATTATCTTTCATCATTTTCTGAAAATTATCGGTTGTTTAAAGATTTTAATATTTTCGAAAAATTTATTGATTAAAGCAAAAAGCTGATGAAACATAATTAGTAAAAAATTTATTTTTATTTTCAATACGGATTAATTTTCCCGAAAAATGTTATTTTTAATATTATGTTTTTAAACAAACTGAGTAGGGTGTTTCTCTCCTTTTTACTTTTTTTCAGTTTTATTTTATTCCTTCTTAATTTACTTAGCATTTGACTTCATTTTATATGGATACGGTAATTTCATGTTAAAAATCAAAAAAAAAAAAAAATTCACTCCTTTTTTTTAAACTATTTTCAACTGTACGGTTCATTACTGACTTTCAATATCTGGAGTGTCGTAATACATTCATGAAATTAGAAATCATAGTTACGGGTAAAGAAATAAAGATAAAAAGTTGATTTAAAATTTGTTTAGTACTCTGCTTATTTCTACTGATTTATAAATATGCGCGATTTTCAATTATTAAAAAAAAAATGTTCTTTAAATAATTTTATACTTTTTGGTCCATCTTATTTCACATAGTAAAAGAATATATAGCATCAAAATCTTCGGACTGGATTTTTTTTAAAAAATTTAATAATTCATTTGATTGCTGTTACTAAATTTTGAACTGGGACTAATTTTGACAAAATTTACACAAACAAAGTCATCGAATACATATTCCTATTATTCATCTAAACTCCTTTTTCCTAACCATAACGTAGCAGCCATTATATATACGTTGCCTAATAAGTGCAATTTTATTCGGTTACTTCTAATTTATGTGACAGGAAGGTGATAGGAGTGACGAAGTAACGTAAATACGTTATCGATTGGTATGGAACGAACCATTATAGAGCTGAAACTCGTTTCTAGTTACGGTTTCTTGTTACCTTACACATCATTTGAGTAAATAAGAGCAATTTTCTTTTTATATTTTAAAATTGAATGTAAAATTAATTTTTAAATACCTTTACTGAGTAGGCTAATGAAAGAGTTACAGCGAGAGGTAAGCCTTCTGGAACTGCCACAACAAGAACGGTTACACCGATAATGAAAAATCGGACAAATTCTGCCGCATACTTGCTACTCCAGCCGCGTTGATCGCTTGGTGTCAAAATGAATTTTTCCACGCAAAAATGAACAATCAATATAATTACCGTAAATACCGCAATTGTAGACCCTGAAACAATAGATTTGTGTCTATATATCGTGATTCTACCTTTCTCCTTCACTGAATTTATATTGCAGTCAAACATTTTTCAAATTAATGAAAACTTATTGAAGATGATTGAGAAAATCGCCGAACGCGCAAAATAACGGTTCACAATGAAATAAGAACGAGACGCCTTGAAACAAATATAACAACCAGACATATTTCAGTAGTGTCCCTATTTTGTATTTTATACCTTAACAAAAATTTACGAGATAAATCAAATCAAAGCGAAATGTTTATAAATCTTTTTTCTTTCTTTTTTTTTTTTTTTAATTTTTTAATAGCTAAATTGCACCTTGTTGATGACAGCTATTTAGCAATTATTTTTAACGTCTTGTGTACATAGCTTGAATAACAGCCTACCCAGCGGTAGGTACTAAAAAAAAAGTTTTATTAGAACTTTTATCCTAGACTAAATCCATCGATTTGATTCTATCAAGCCACCGAATTTCTAGGTGACTTGTTCAGTAACGCAATTGCCATGTTATTCGGGTGCGTTTCTAATCTGTAGGCATGGACGCCGGGAGGGGGGTGCAAGGAGGTGCACTTGCACCCCCCTGTTGGAAAGGAAAATACACAGAAAAAGATTAAGAATTTTCTTTTATGAAGTCACCGTTTGAATAAAAACTTAAGGCGTCTGGATTGCTGTCCAAATTCGCTTATCACCTTGTCGATAAATTCAATGTCCTGCTCTACTTTTTTCCCGTGAACACTGAACATACACGGCCGCTTAGCCTTGCGTCTCCTATCGTTGACCGATTCCAAGTCTTAACATGTCGTAACGTGCTAAATGTACGTTCAACGCTACATGTTGTCGCTGGAATCGTTAAACCAGTTTTGATTACCTCACATTCCGCTGGGTAAAACGGGGTGGCTCGTGCAATCAAATCTGCGTATTCAACAATGGATTCATTTAAAGCAGCATCACTTGCTTCATTTGTCTTTAATATCTCGTACCACGTGGTAGCCTCGGCAATAAAATTTTATATAAAACCTCCATAAAGGTTTTGTATATCTTCTGCTACATCTAAAAATGAAGATTTATCTAATTTTCTGATATTTTCTAGGTGGAGCTGCATAAATGAAAATGCGTTTTTGTGTGTTGAAGAAAATCGATTTCTCAGAGACGAAATGATAGAATCTAAATATGGGATGAAGATAGATATTCTGAAAAATTCGTTTACATTTTCAGATAGTTGATTTGATCTCTGAGTCTGCCTTGCTATTACTCGAGGACGCTTAAATTCAACATCCAATTCTTCTCAAATTTTTTGAGCTTTCTCGAAAATGACCGTAAATTGCATGGATGCATTATAGTGGTGAGACTGAAGCATGTCCGTTAGTTTATATTTACGTGATCGTGTATCGACTTTATATTCATAATTACTTCTTGTAATTGGTTGCAGCAGACGGGTTTAAGTTTGGCAGAATAGGAAGTAATTACTACGAGTGTCACAATGTATGTTGCAATTGTAGCCGTCGTGTATAGCTGACATGCTTTGGTTTTCCTTTTTTTTCAAGAGTTCAGTGCGTCGTGCGAAAGTTCTTCTAAAACTCGTACAATAGTTGGAAAGTTTTCAGAAAATTATCTGATACTTCTGTACTTTGCTGTCCAGCGTGTTTCACATAAAAAAGGTGGTATATTTGAGATTTTATTTCGTCGTAATGTATTCTCTCTAAAAAAATTTATGATGTCTTTTGTAGTTGTAGCAGTATTTCTTCCTTCACTGACTTCATATCATTGATATGGCAATATATGAATTTTTCATATGGGATTAAGGTAAAAATGGAAAACTCTGATGAGAAGGAGGACCTTCCTATTAATATTAAGAGCTCATATTTCGAGATAATTTTCTAGAGGTGCGTAGCAACCAATTTTTCGGTATCGTAAGTAAAAAAAAAAATAGTCGATTGTTTTGACCCCCCTCCCCCTAGTGTAAATGCAGATGCACCTCCCTGAATGTAATCCTGGCGGCGCCCATGTCTGTAGGCATACTTCTTTGCATCGTCGAATATTACTTCTTGAACAAACTTTATTCCGAAGTCTTTGTGAAGTGTTAAGTTCGTAATGTACCACGGGGCGTTTACAACCATCCGGAGGATTTTGTTTCGGATCATCCGTTGTATGATTGCTATGTTACTCTTTTTAGAACAGCCCCATAGCGGGCAGCTGTAACGCCAAACTGGCTTGAAAATCTGATTATAAACCAGTAGTTTATTTTCAGCAGATAATTCCGACTTCCTGTTTAGTAGCCAGTATAATTGTCTGAATTTTATATTTAATTCGGTCCGTTTTATTGTTATATGTTTCTTCCATGTTAGGCGTTGATCAAGGTATACACCTAGATATTTCACATCTGTTTTTCACGGTATTGCGACATTGTTCAGGACTACGTCTACCGTCGGATCAATTTTTTGTCAGTGAAGATTACTCGCGCTGATTTACTTTCATTGGTTTTGATTTTCCATAAGTTGAGCCAGGACGAAATTTTAGTAACCGCTGCTTGGATCGTATTCCGCGCTTTGGCATGCGTCTGAGCACAAAATCGCGGTGTCGTCAGCAAAGGTTGATACCTCTGCATTGGGAGGTATAGGAATATTTGATATGTAAATGCGATAAAGTAATGGCCCTAACACACTTCACTGCGGAACTCCTGCTTTTATTGGATATATATTTGATAAATCATCTACATAATTAACATAGAAATATCTTTCAGTCATGTATGACTGAAGCAACTGATATAATTCATAAGGAAAATGTGTCGTTTAATTTTCTGTAAAAGACCATCGTGCCAGACTTTGTCGAAAGCCTGCCTTATGTCCAGAAACGCAGCGTCGCAGTACTTTGTCTTATCGAAAGATATTTCAATGGTGGTAACTACACGATGCACTTGTTCTATTATGCTTGGCTCTAATCCAAACTGATGGTCTGGTATTAGACCTTTATCGTTGATAACTGGCGTCGTCCGTTTTAGCAGGAGTTTTTCATAAACTTTAGAGATTACAGGCAGCAATGAGATGGATCGATACGAAGCGGGATCTGTCGGAGATTTCTGTAGTTTTTTAATAACGACAACCTGCGACAGTTTTAGTTGCAAAGGGAAATATCGCAGCCGGACCATCGCATTGAAAATGTATGTCAGTAGTATGAAACCTTTTCTCGGTAATTCCCCTTTAAAATACGTGCGGTAATTAAATCATAGCCCGGCGATTTATTTGGTTTAAAGTTTTTACTAAAGTATGGATTTCACGCGGAGACGTAGGTTTTATTACCGAGCAAACATCATAACAATAAGTTTCATGGTTGAACATTGCATTTTCAGGATATGGCTGGAATATCCTTGCGAAATGTTTTCCGAATATCTTCGCTTTTTCTAGATCCGTTCTGGCCCAGTTTCGGTCCGATTTTCTTATTGGATGTACCCCGCTTGTATTGGCTTTTTTAGGTTCCTTGTTGCCTTCCACAGCGAGTAGCCATGATGTGCCAGAGGTGACAGATTTATTAATTTTTCTTTTAATGACTTATTTTTTAAATCTTGCAGTAACTTTTTTAAAATCGTTGTTTGCTTGTTTAATGCTATCTTATGAGTGGGATTTCTCGATGTTTGTCATTGTTTTCGTAATTTCCTTTTTAACTGAACCGCTTTTTTGTTTATAAAATTAAATTAAAGTTATTACTTGTTTTTCAAATGAGGCGTATGCAAATAGTTTTTCTTTCATTAATTTTTATATGAAATTTCTGTCAAGACGCGATAAAATAATTTATGAGAGGACGATAATTTCCAATGAAAAATACGTATAAGAAATTTTACACATTGTGTTTGTTTGGATTATGCCGGTACAGGAGATTTATATTAAGAAGGTCCCTTACTTGTGTGTAAGACAAATAAGAAACATTTTTTATATTTAGCCTAATATAGCATATTCAATAGCAACAAAAGAGGTCCAGCAAAAAGTCAGACAAACTGTAGGGCTAGTTCATTAACCTAGTAAATGAAAAAGGTATCAGATGAAGCAAGACCGTGTACAGTTGTGTATGAATATGGGGGGGGGGGGCTCTATGAAAAGTGAAATTATAAATACACAAAAATCTGAAAAAAATCAAAAATTTAAAATAAATATTGATGATTTTTTAGGATGCTTTTACCCTTAAAAGAAAAAAGAAAAAATATGCTCCATATTTTTAGGTATTTCATTAATATTTTATGAATAATTTTTTATTACGAGTACAATCAACAATATACGTAATTTTTATTAATGTATAAATCAAAATGATGGAAATTATTAATAGTATGAATAATAGTGAAAAATGTATTGTCATTTACGAAATAAATATATGAGGAAAATTTTCATCGCCCCACCCTTCAAAATTCTGGGAACGGGCTTGAGATGACGACTTGTATGTTTTTGTAAATGTACGTTAAAATGAGATGTAATTTATTCATAGGAGGTTCAACACAGGGAAATCTTTAGGACTAATATCACCCAAGAACCACTAATTATAGGTTATCAATTTTTTAATTTATTCCTATTCCCACTATATTCTATGAGGATTATTCGCAATTTAAAGAACTTATTTATTTATTTGAAACAACAACTAGCAACCATTTCACTAATTTCACTCACCAGCGTATCCGATCTGAATAGCTAATTTAGTCAGTTTCGCTTGTAACACCGATTTTTCTTTTTTATGTTCGCTCGGTTCATCAGCTGGTATCCCACCATCACCTCCTGATTTTTTAGGAGTTACTATGTCGCTTGTATCGTCCAATCTGTCATTGATGATTTCCTTAGCCGCATCCTTTCCACCACGTCGCGGATGGTTATTACCAACGTTTGCTTCTTCGTCGCCTGTTATTGAAGACAATATGAATTACAAACTAATACTTTAAATCGTATACATACATTTTTATATAATAAAATTAAAAGCGAAAAATTAAAGAACAAAGGAAAACCGTTACAACAGTGCCGCTCGAAATAATATAAAACAAAAACGTGGTTCCAAAATCACGTATAAAAAAGTACAAAATAAAAAATACTGCATCAATCATGCATGCGCAACATTTTTATAAAACAATCATTCTTAATATTGTTTAAATTTTCTTCTGTACAAAAATAATTCTGAAAGGCAGTTTGAAATTCGGCCTTGTTTTGTCCACTTTTTAAATTCGTCGTCGATGGTTTGTCCTTTTTGTCTACCATAATAGATATTAGCTCAAGAAATTTTTTAACTGCTATAATAACTATCCATTTTCTTTCTCATCTTAATATATATGTATATGCCCTACTAAATTTTATTATCTTTACGTGTTTAAGATCAGCCGGCTGTACATACTTTCACTTTTCCTTTCACTTCAAAATGACATTCAAAAGTTACATTTTATTTTTCTAGTGCATCAAAGGCACAACTATATTTTACACTGCCCTGAATAATAAAACTAGACTTCGCTTCGTTGCACACATTAATTTAAAATCTCACCTACAACATTTTCTAATTTAATACTTCCTACACTTAATCTAAAAGAATAAACATTATCCGCTGTCACTTTTCAACTGAGACGTATTTCCACTATCGCCGCATAAGCATCTCTTCTGTAGCAGAGGTTTCCATTTATCAAGAAATCTTCTGCATTTTTCTGTTACATTGTTTTGTCGCATATTTTACATTTTGTGCCATACTGTCAATTCTTTTAATACATTGGAAATGTGAACTTCTGAAATCGATGATACTCTTTAGTAAGTGTTTGTAATGTTGCAAAATCTTTAGCAACCCAATTCAAATAAACAAAATAAATATTAATAATTTCAAGTTTATCAGTTTATGTAAAAAATTAAATTATTCAAAAATACGACATTATTTTGAAGAAATTTATTGCAATAAATCTGTTGGTAAATATAGCAAAACATTAAGATATATAAATATTAATAAAAAAAAAAAAATAATAAATAAATAAAATAGACAAAAAGAAACAAGAAAATTTTTTCAATAATGTTTAATTTGTCCGCTTTATTATTAGTATTGTTAAATTTTATTTAAGATAAATTTAAACTGTATTATGTAATGTTAATGATACGGTTTACTATTAGGTTAAAAAGATATTCGCAAATCGTTAAATAATTTAGCGATAATGTATATATATACATATTGTTGTTGTTGTTAATCAGAAAAAAAAAAAAACAAAAAACTATAACATAATTTTAATAAAAAGAGTGCTGTTCAATATCATTTAAATGAAACAATTAAACGCATAAGAAAAAAAATTGTTCTCCTGATTTGTAACAGGAAATATTATAACTTCTTTAGTAGAACTATGTCGTGAGTATAATTCAACAACTGAATTTTATCTTTAATTAAAAACAAACAGATAATATTTAACCACATGTAATATAATTTGTCAAGCTAAAAACGATTATAATGCAGCAATTTATTTATAAAATAAAATACCCATGCTAATATATTAACCGAACGTTATTTCCCGAAATGTTAGTTTTTGCATTCAGAAAGCTTATAAGTAAGAATTCAAAAAGTACAAAAATAAAGAATTAATTACAAACCAAAAAATCACATCTTTTATTTTTACAAATAATATTACAAATAACTGTAAAAGTGTACAGTTTGTTAGCGAAACTGTTGACTAATTGCAGTTACTATGGAATGGTATTTTTTTAAATATATTATTACGCACATTTCGTTCAGAAAAACGTAATAAACTTTTGCAAATGAGACTGGAACGTTTAAAAGTTTATTTCGTCTTGAGAAAAAAAAAAATGTTTCCTATTTTACATTTTTGTATAAATTTAAACAATTTTTCTAAATCAAAGTTTTGCATTTATAAAAATGTAATGTTTTGTTCATTGATTATGTTTTGCAGTATTTCGTTGTCGATTTATTAAGTATTTTTTTTTTTTTTTAATAACTCTTATAAATAACACAAAAACTATATATTTTACGTAGGTACTTATTATAACGCTATGACGGATTAGATACGAATTAATATAATTATAATGAATAAAATAATTCAAATGAATTCATTAAACAGTATTTGTATTGCATGACACAATTTTATTTCGCCATGACGCCCGGTTGAAAAAAAATAAAACATTGTCCCCCTATTTGAAATATGATAATAAATGAGCTCCCCAATTATGAGAGTTTCAAGATCAGCTATCGCAAATGTCCAATTACGGAAACGCTCGAGTCCAATGTGGAGCGTCACTACTTTTGTACCGTACGTGCGAATCACTAAATGCGCACAATAGTTATAGAAAGTATCGGTAAGAGATTGTTCTTTTTTTGGATATTGTCTTCAGTGAACAATATGTGCCGCGTTCAACATAAAAACTGTTGCCATTAATTAATTTCCTTTTTTATCTCTTCGCCATAATCTTTCGTCTTAGTTATCATTTTCCGCTTTTCGCTTTCACTTTTCGCATGAGCGTTTGTTGTTTTGATTTTTTTTTAGTATCTCTTTTCCGATTTATTCCTATTTAAAATTATTAAATTTAAGAATATTATTATTTTTTATTTCTTTCTTTTAATGTTTTCAAAGTTCCTTTATGTAACAAATACTTTATTCTACTTCAAATATTTATATTATTAAATTAATGCATTAGCGCTCCTATAAATGAATAGCCATTTTTCGAAGAGATGGCGTCGGCCATTGTTTAGATGGCATGGCTTTTTAGTTTGCACGGTGGGTATGTTTAATTGTTTTTTTGAAAGTATGTAAAATATATTATATAAAACGCATTTATCGTTTCATACATAC
Organism: Icerya purchasi; assembly: GCA_039619475.1. Taxonomy (NCBI): domain Eukaryota; kingdom Metazoa; phylum Arthropoda; class Insecta; order Hemiptera; family Monophlebidae; genus Icerya; species Icerya purchasi. Next base: position 547,822,418 of record CM077115.1, read on the forward strand.
TTTAAGATTGATTTTCGTTGTGCTATATTATTTTGTGTGTAAAATTATCCGTTGAAACTTTTATTCTCCTATATGTATGCTTCTTATTGGGTATAGTAACAATACACATAAAGCAGATTCGTATAGACTGTTTGTCCGATATCATTTTATGTTTTAATTATATATATATATATATATATTTAATTTGGTTTAAAATTTCGGTCGGCAACATAGAAACCTCTAAATTATCAAGTTTAACGATCATTTTGATGAAAACTGCGCACTGTGTTTTATATGTCTTTGTATAGATCCCTATCATCTGGTGGTCCATTACTCGGATGCGATTGATACAAATTTATTTTTCCGTTGGCCTTTGTTCACGTCGATGTTCTGCACTTAAGATTTTATCGCTCCCAGCGCAATTTAATTTTTACTTTTATAGCGATTACTGTTACTTCTATTTAATTTGCCACGTAAATGACTTAGTTTGTTTTGTAGCGCAACGGTTTGATTGGCGGCGTTCGTTCCAGGCAATTACATCGTTTAATATTTAACACTGTACTGAACTTATTTATTGAATTCATCTGACCTCCTGCGATGTCCGTCAATTTGATAAGCGATGTTCCTGGATCGTGTTCGGCAAGATATTATTTGGCAGAAGTTGTACGAAGCATGCAATTTCTTAACTGATCAGCAGCCAGTAATTGCATGTGCAGCGACACTGCTGATGATGTGGCACCACCAAACGTCAATTCACACATTAACTTTTGTCAATTTCCTTCGCCGAACTCGGACGTTTTTTTTTAGCAATTTTTAATCGTATTTACCCCCCTCATTTGGCGGATTTTGTATTCACGCGAGTTGGCATATCTTCATCTACATTTGTGTTAAGTAATCTGAATTTAAGGTTATCATCTACCTTGTTCAAATTTTGGAAACTAACTCGATTAAAAAAAAAACCGGACCGATTTTCGAAAATGGAGGTGATCGTATTTAGTTGAGTGCAACAGCATTTGTTGTTCTACTAATAAGTTATTTACCGCTAGTGACTCGCCAATCATTACGTTGTACGACCTAAATTCTTTCAGCGGTTTTTCAAAACTGACAAGAAATTGTGTCCGTAATTGGAGCAGTTGAAAGTGTACGAAAATCAACGTAAAAACCGAAAAAATAAACGACGATTAAAAAAAAAAAGAAGCATCGAACAATATTTAAATATGCAACGTATTGCAGTAACTTTTTACCGATACCATTGTAATATGCGTTGCATACAAATTAACATAATCAGATATTTTTTTATAAGATAAGTGTGTATATTACAATCTTAAACTGTTATTTAAATAAGCAAATATTTATACATATACACACATATTAATTACAATGTAATTCTTGGGCCGGCTGCCATTAGAAAAATGTCCCAATTTTATATAACGTTTGTAATATTTAAATTTTTACCGACTTCCAAACAAAAAAAAAAGTTTATGTTCGTCGCGAATGTTTTTTATTTTTTTTCAAGTTCTTTCGCGCATAACTCATATGTATATAGACCGATTTTACTGATTCTTTGTCCATTAGAAAGAGTACCACTTAGCTCAGGTACCACGTGAGTAACGACGAAAATTGGTGAACATAAACAGAGTATTCGTCAAAAAACGTGAAAAATTTGGTTTCTTTGCATATTTTTTTCTTATTATTTTTTATCAGTATAAAAATGTTATCAATTTACAAAATTACTATGAAAATGTAACTTTGTTGCCGACTTCCAAAAAGAAGGAGGTTGTAAGTTTGTTACGTTTTTGTTTTTTTTTAACGTTTGTTCGCGCATAAATTATATTCATATGGACCGATTTAGAATTACGTTGTAAATTTTGATCATTTTATACAAAGTATAAAAGAAAAAGAGACAGAAACGTAAGCAAGAGAGTTCAAGAGACGCAACCTCTTAAGAGGCCAAAATGGCCGAGTTCATTTATATATATATATATATATATATATATATATATATATATATATATTCACGCACAACTAATTGAAAATTAAACATGCATAGTATATTAGTGCATTAACTAATTTCACAAAAGTAAATCATACTTATATAAATAAACCGTTCGGCTTCCATCGCTTAGTGCGTGTGATAAGTTGTAAATAGAATAACTTAATTAAAATGAATTCGTTAATGTGTATAATAATATAATATTAATTCTCCTTTACCAATTGCCGTGAGGGCTAACCGCATACTATCTAGATCCAACTTAAAATGCGATATAAATCGGTCTTAATTATCTTGGAGCGACAACATATCATCTACAAATATTCGCTTAGGAGAACATTCTAATCAAATTTGGAACTCCACTACTTTTGCGTCATACATGCGAATATCCGTTTGGCAGCCATAAATATGGTAGTGTAGTTTGCTTGATTTGTCGATCAATATATATGTAGCGGAGTTTATGATACGTTATACACGTATATAATTTTCTACGAGAACCGGGACTCCCATTATTTAAAAAATAATATGTTTATTTAGAATGAAGCAGAATTAATATGAATCATAAAATGTAATTTTTAATCCGTTCACTTACGGAAAATGTCACACATTTAAAGTTGTAATTATGTCGCCAATCATTATAGTGCCATACTTAATTCCTGATTGTCGGCGACTACCTATTCGCACATTCTAGCTGTACAGATACAGTAGTATAGTGTATTAGTCAATTGTTACATGCAATGCTAGTGCAGACACGCCAGACTATCGCTTGGAACTGATATTGTGATTGTTTGATTTATCGACATACAAATGCAGTCCTATTTATGTCTGCCGCTCATAATATTATGGCGGTACGCATGTTTGCCGTTGCGCCCTCCACGTGACTATATTAGTGGCTAATTTAATTATTTATTTTGTAATATACCTATCTGGTCGCCTAGGATCGAACTCAAGACTTCTGCAACGGAAGTCGAGTGTGCTCTAGCAACACTAGGCTATCGTGACGACTGCGATATACTACTTTAATTTTAATCGGTTCTAAAAAATTTCTAAAATTCAATACGGATTTTATGTCAAATTATAAATTCCGCAATGAATATTTTTTCGATTATTTTTCATTTAATATTCTCCGCTTACGACCTTCATTTTAATCCTTTATATTAGCGAGTAAAATTTAGTTTTAAAAATGGCAGCTGCATTTATTTAAATGTTACGCAAACATATAATGTAATACATTTTGTCTCGGAAAATTTTTTCATAATTTCGGTTAAATTAACCAATCGTAAAGTTCCAAAAAAGATATTTTTCAACTTAAACAGCTGACTTGGGTTCAAAAAATTTACGCAGACAAACGTTGTTAAAATAGTAGTAGCGTCATTAGAGTGTTCTATTGGAACGAAATATGTTCGTTGTGCAGTATGTAAAACTATGTATTACATATGAAAACATAATTGGTTTTCTTCTTTTTATATACTGCCTCGCCAAAAATGCTTTTTTTCCTTCTATTTTAAAAGGAATCTTATGTTAAATCTGTACCGTTCCGATGACACTTAAATTAAGGCGATTCGTAATAATTTGTAATGTGCAGCACCGATAGCACAGTAACAAATATAAACATAATTAATTAATTAATTATAAATGAATAAATTTACAAAAGTAAAAATTACATTAAGAAAACCGTAAAATGTAAGCAATTTGTTACCATCGAGATCAGAAGTGGAAAACAGTAAAGGTGCACCGTGTGGTAGTGTGCCGAATCGTGCAATATACACTCAACATTCGTCTTAGGGAAACTATCGAGGAAAGACGTTAAAACTGACGCGAAAGAAGATCATCATCTGTTTTTGATGATGAACACTTGGCATTTTAATGAAAAATGTCTCTATAAACTTATTTGGGGTGTTTGAAAATTAAAAAAGATTACAGGTAAAATTACATTTTTAAGCACTCGTGTTTTGGAGAACGAAACAACGGAGTCATTATTACTCGAAAACAGCGCATATCGATAGAAATTTTAATTTCGATATCTTACAATAAAACTATTCGCTTAGTTCACCGCCATCTTTAAAAAAGTAATACACCTGCATACAAATGTGCGAATAATTATAAGTAGCTGTAATATTTAATAACTAACATAAATATCTCATATATGATTTTTGTGGAAATTGTCCACTTTTTCCGATAAAATTATTAGCAAAATAAAGTTATTCACTAATTTATTCGAAAGCAGGAAGCCGGAAAAAAAAAGAGAAAATGTGTAAAGAACAATCATCTGTGGAACAATTTTTATGTTATTAAAAATATCTCCGAAATTAGTGCGTTGTATTGAAACGGGCTGCGAAATCAGGGATGAATTCAGGAATCTGTTTCCGGGGGAGCAAATTTATGTTCTTGGGTGGGAGGCGGAGATTTTTTCTTTTATTTTTACTGAGAAATTCCAAATATGCAAAAAAAAAAAAATGATTTATTATGTAATTTAAAATAATGAAAAAGCAAGTGTGGACAATAAATTCTGAAGTAAAATAACCCCCCGATTAACAATGTTTTCACAGTTGGTTTTTTTTTAAATTATTAATTCTAATTGTAGCATTAAAGAACATTATATTGTAAAAACATTCTGATTGGTCATTATCTTTTTATAATAAACGAATACGCCGTGGTGTTTCAGCTATTTTTAATGGGGACTTTTCTCAGAAATTAAAAACAAAAGAAAAGAGCGACACCGAAATGAAGTTTTCGATAGATCATGTTGCTTAGGAATAAATGAAAACCGAAAAGAAAAACGTTTTAATACAATTTATTGATATTGATGATAAATGGATCGACGTGATTCGTGAACCGCGCGATAGTTCCCGTTTGCGCTGACAAGAAGCTACTAACTGCAGCTAATATTTTTTTCAGTTCACGAGTAGTTTACATCTTTCGCAAATTTGCAATTAAAGCATATCAATTTTTCCTTAGATTAACAAAGTCAAATTTCAAAAATCATTTCTTTTTATCGTTATTTTACGAAGTTTTCTCGTCAAAAATAAATCTCTGGTAATTTTGAAATTTAAAAATATACGACACGAATTGAACTATTTCAAAATGTTTCGGTAGCAACTTTTGACATAACTATGTAAATAAAGCGAATAAAAAGAATCTTATTTCCTGTTAAATTGCTGCCTTTTTAAACAGCCTGCTTAAGTTCCAGGGGGACATTTTAGAGTTCCGGTGACTGGATTCTCATTCCTGCTGTAAAACACAAATGGGTATTTAATTGTTAATAAAATGACACTGATACGTAAAAAACTCAATAGAAAAAAAAGAAAAAAAAAAAAATACAGTGAATGTGTCGTCGCGTTAGAAATTTTAAGTTCAGGCTGATGATTACCATGAAGTGACGTGATCAGATTTCTAAAATAATTCTTATTACTAAAAACAAACGAGTTTGATGGTGTAATTGCGCAGTGAGATGATACATAATGTTTTATTTTAAAAACGTAAAACGTAAAACGTAAAACGGAAAACGGAAAACGGTAAACGTGACCGGTAACAACGTTTACGTCACACACATTTTTAGTAAATTTCTTGCCGAAACGGGCACAGCTTATTGTACAGTTTTCGTGCGCAAATAGCACGACGACGGAATTATAGTGTTGAAGAATATTCAAGTAAAATAGAAGAAGTTATTGTTAGTGCGGAAAAGGAGAAAAACGATGTAAAGGTTAAAATGAGAAGCAAGCGAAAGGAAGTATCGCGAGTAACGGTTGCAAGCGTTAATATAATTACGACTGTGAAAAGGAAGTAGTAGTATATTTTGTCACCTGGTAAGCTTTTCTTCTTGCGTTGCTTTTTGGCTTCTGTTGTGTTATATCAAGGACGCGTGTCAAAGGACAATAAAGAATATTTCATGAAATATATTTAAATAAAATGTAATAAAACAAGAAAAACTTAAAAAAAAAAGGCGCGAATTAATTCTCATTACACGATTGTAATTATCAAGTTACTACAATAATACTACGTTTATGTTAATATTACAATTACGATCTATCGCTACTAGAAGAACGGGGTATTTGGTAGTAAAAAGCTTTGTTATATATATACACACATATATATATATATATATATTACTCGTACGATTTCTCGTACTTTCCTTCTACGCGATGCAATTAAACATTTCTTTTAAAGGTTAAGGGAATTTTTATGCGCGGGAAATGCGAAACTTTTGAACATTTTTAACGTCTCGGTAATTGTCCTTTTATGGAAATTTTACTTTGAAAAATAACAACGCAAAATAAAAAAAAAACCTCATCAATTAATAGAAAACAGAACATTGCGTTCTATAGAAGTTGGATAATAATGGTTTCCTCAGAAACAAACCGACAGTTACCCAACAAAAAACAAAACAAAAAAAAACACATGATTATTAAACGTTGTATTGTATTGTTTTTTTTTTTGATCAAATAACAGCTGTAACGATGTATTTTTAACTATTATCTCCGGTTGCATAGGCCGGTTTACGGCTCTGCTCCGCACCAAAAATAAACAGTACTTTTTTGAACGACAGAAGTATGAACAGTATTATATACTGAAAATGGTACGACGCGCTGCCGGCCAATAGTTTTGCTCCTAATTACTTTTTTCATCATATTATATTAAAACTGCTACTAGTGTAACATGTTGATATAGCTTCTTTTTATAAGTGTTTGCCTGACCGCAGAATTCGCTTCCATGCAGAGTACGTGTTGGCACGTACAGAGCCTACTTTCTTATTATATGATCTGTGTGAAACGTTCGTAAGAAAAAAAAAGAAAAAAAAGGGAAATGCAACGGAAGTGTGTGACGTATGCACTATTCAAAAATTTATAAGTGATTTTCTCGTCGCACATACCATACTCGAAGGAATACTGATGTATGTAGCAGCGAGAATATTTATGGTGTACACCACCACACATCATTTAGTAAGTATAGGTAGTAGGGAATTGTTATTTACGCAAAATCGTTATTATTTTTAATAATTGTCATCTTTTAATGGTTTTCAATAATTCACTTATTTAATATAATATCGTCTATCGGAAGTCGTTAAAGAAAAATTTACAGATCCCTTAATTTTTTTTTTTTTTTTTTTTTTTTTTTTAGGCTAACATTAAGTATGTTTTAACATGTTCGTCATGAAGCCGTAATAATTGACTACAACTTTCGAATGTTTTCGCATTACCTCTATAATAGGAGGAACTCTTCTGTAGCGAGCAAAGGAAAAAGCTACTTTTTTTCCCCTCAGTTTCATTATTAACTTGATTTAGAAATATGGTCTCATCACACATGTCTATAAATAAAATACGATGTGATAGTGCACAACAGACCACTAAAATTACCGTCTATATGACGTATTTTTAATCTTGTCTGGCCTTCGGGAAAAAAAAATTTGTCTACGCCGCTTATTGTTTGCACCGGGTGGTAAAGAGATTGCCGGCATCGATAGTTTAAAGAAGTATTAGAAAATTATTATTATTAAACGCGGTCGAAGTGTTTTTTCAGAATTCACTGTACGAAAATAAAGAAGTGACATTAAAACGGAAACGGAGAAATGTGTAATAATGATACAAGTTATTGAAAGTTGAATCGAAGTACGCGGTAAATAATATCGGATTTGTATTTCAACTATGATGAATACCATCAGCGTGCAATTCGTATTCATAAAGTATTACAGTTATGATAGAGTGACTTTAATTTTAAATTGGGGTGTCTAATTGGAGTCTTTGGTGAAAGAGGAAATAGGCGCCAGTCACTTAATGGGGCTCGTATAGGTTGTAGACTCGAACAAATGCATATCAGAATGAGTTATTCGAGAATGGAGGACTACTGCATAGGAATAGCTGATTAGCCGATTATTAGCGTAAGAAACATTATATTTTCTCTTATATGTAGGAAAACTTTTATAAAATGTGTTTTTTCGAGTTTTCATTTTTTTTAAATTTTTCTGAATTGACGGACGCGATAGGAAAAAAACTAAACGACACCTATTGACACTTGAACAAAAATTGATTCTCTTCATTATTGAATTCTCACTTCTATGTGAACCAACAAAATTGTTGAAAAAGTATTTTTAGAGATCTTTTACATAACAAGAAATAACATTTTTTTTGTTGAAAAAGCGCTTTTTTTTCTTTTTTCAAGACTGAAAAAGTCATAATTTCTCAATTATTTTAACTTTTTTTTTGGTTCACAAAGAAAAAAAAAAAAAGTGTAATAATTGGAAATTTATTTGGTTTTTATGTTTCTGACAAGAATTGCGAACTACATCTTTCCCGTCAATTGTGAACTACACAGTAAGAAGACGTTCTAGGAAAAAAGGCTGATTGCTCTGCAGTTTATTATTATTATATCTACTTAATAAAAGAGTTCCCTGGGCTAAGTTGTTTTTTTCTCTTCCAAAAAAAATCCTTAAAAAAGAGCTTTTTTAGATCTTCTAAAGCAGGATCCCCCTCCCTTAATGCGACTGCGGGGCGATATTTCTATCGAATTAATATTCAAAAATCTTATGCCGTTTTTTATATAATGTGAAGAGATACGAAGAGGTTGAAATCAATAAAGTCTCTGACCTCTGGGCTAATAAACCGGAAATGGCAATATCGGATTAATAACGATTAGAGAAATCTCAGAAATCTCAGAAATCACAGAAATTATAGAATCATATGCCGGAGGATAGTGCGTCCGTAATATTTTTGTAAAATGCATACCGTTTATCGTGACGATTTACTGAAAAATACCAAAACTGTGTTGTACATGTGCCTATTACAATGTTAAACATTTTGTACGAAAACTACCGTTAAAATGAATAATTAAGAGTATTTTACAAATTGAAGCGTAAAAATGAACTAAAATAGCAGACTTTTTTGCACGATAAATACGACAATTCGCGATATTATTTTTAATAATAAAATTTCATTAACTCCCCCCCCCTCATAAATAAAAGAAAAGAAAAGAAAACGTGATTTTTATTTAACGAGGTCATTCACAACTTCCTTCAATGTTTGTTTTTCATTCCTACTGATTTTAATTTATCGAAGATTAATTTTAGAGGTATTAGAAATATGGACTTGAATTATTTTTTAAACTTAAAGTTACCATAAACCAGAAAAGTTTAATGTTAGGTAAAAATGAAGTAATTTTATTTTTAGATCCAAGTCAGGAATACTTTTAATTTTGGGTGTCACTATTATTTCTTGATATGTAATGTACATGTAACTAAAATATGTTCTCGGCGTAGGTAACTCTGTTTACCATCGGATTTAGTTCCTTTTTTACAGAAAAGAAAAATAAACTTATCGACATCAAAAGGAACTTTTATTTGAAAAAAAAAAAAGCGAACAAAAAACAGCTTATCACGTCATACCGTTTAGCGCGCGTTTAATATAGAATAAGGCATCATTAATTTAAATTCGAAATGGCGCACACGAATGATAGGTTGTGAATAGTTTTTCATTTATTTTCATTAAACGTTTTTTTTTTTTGATAGATTGCTATTTTTTCCCCCTTACCATGAGCCGTGTATAACTCTGCATAGGTAATTACGGTATACGGGAATTACTAAAGTTTAAATGACTGGAGCGATCTAATTTGTTTTAATATAAGCCAAGGTTTAGGTGATCGTTGCAGGAGCGCATTGGCGAGGATATTTTGTAAAGAAAAATTTAGGTTAAATGATGAGCGGGATGTTGCAAATTTAGTACACGTGGAAAGAATATGAGATGAACTGAAGGATAACACGTTCGGGAACAGAAAGGACAGGTTGTGCTCCAGGAGAAGTCCTGCGGAACACGTAGTTGTGAGACAAAGAAATGTGCTCAATTCTTAAGCGATTAATTATTATAAAGTCGCGCCGAGACGTATCCTCCGGTGACCACCAAGGTTCAGTTGATAGTTTTATTGACATTAAAAGGGTATTTCGAGAAGCCCATTCTGTGACCTCCATTCCTGCTTAGACTTATGTTGGAGTAGTCGTTTTATCGATGTTGGTTGGGCGACGCTCACAGGACAGTAAGTTGCTGCTCGTGCATTTCCACGCACTCCAGTATGACCGGGAACCCATAAATATGACACCCTGCTATCGATTATTTATAACTTCATATTTTTCATTGCCGCGAAATCTTTTACCGATGGAATTGCTTCATCCGTACAATTATCAGATTAATCTGTGTAATGCCGAGGTTCTAAGATTAAATGAAGAGGGGTTGTTGTTTTTCACAATGCGAAGATGCGAGGGAAAACTTAAAAATAGTTTTAAAAGGAAAATATATGATTTTTAGACGATTTATTTCGTTATGAAAAAAAAAAATCGTAGAATTACTAGGAGGTCTATTCTCGGTATGGCGGATTATGATTTTTTCAAGTTCCCTAATAAGTTCCTTTTCAAAAAATTCGCACGCCTATTTTCGGATAGCGAAAAAAGCGCGCGAAACATTACATTTTAAATAGAAACAATCCCCGGGTTCATCTGAGAAAAAACACGTTATTATAAACGCGTTACAACTATTTCACTGTAACAGATTTCCTAACTGAATTCGTATAAAATTATTACGAAAATTTCAAATAACTTTTTTTATGTCCCCCCAACGAATAAAATAATAGGCGATGTGTGTGTGTGTGTATGGGGAAGCCCTTTAAGTTTTGTATATTATCGTGAAATTTAAAACATCATCTTCGAAATAATCTGCAAATACTTCCACCAACCGGGAAATTTTTCGGTATAAATAAAAAAAACATTGTAATTATAACAAATCATTTTGCAGAATGTTGTAAGTTGCTGCTGCTACGCGAAATAAATCCGCAATTTACAAATGAAAATTGCGCAGCTGATTACGGTGTCACTTACTTATTAAAATTAATGCTTGTCACGGTAATGTAAAATTTTCATAAAAAAATTCAGGAGTTCGAAAGAATTTTAATGAGAGAATGACAATTACCATTAACGGGACAGCGGGAAAAAGTGTGCGAGTTTATTTTTCCGGTTAAAGTGAGATTTTGAAGTGAGTGTTAAGGGGGGAAAAGAGAGCTGACTTGGTCAGTGAAGCCAGTTTTTGGTCAACTACGAAGCTCTATATATGCTAGGCAAAAAGAAAAAAAGTACACAGACTTTAGTTTCAGTTGAGAGACACAGTGTGTTTTTTTTTCTTCATCGCATTAATGTCTAATTAATCATCATCATTATTATTATTATTTGTCACATAAAAGAAAAACATTGGAAAGTGACACCGAATGATGGACAAGCGAATCTAACGACGGGACAGAAAGAACAGAGTTAAAAGAATAAATGGAATGAAAAAAGGTAAAAAGTTTAACCGAAACAAAATTTACCTTTACGTTTCTTTTTTATTTCTTGCTCTTGTTCGTCCACAGCAGCTCCTAGTAGGGTAAATATAATTCCAGCTTGAGAATTTACACCGACCGCCGTTACCAACATTTTACCGCTACCTTCCATGACATGAGTGCCTGGAAAAATTAGAAATTCAAAAACATTTAAAACTATAGGAGAAAAAAAATTTAAAAAAGTAAAAAGATAATTTTTCTTTATTTCGACCGGAAATAATTTAATTATCAGCACGATGGCATTCTCGTGCTCAGATTCCGAAGAAATTATGCTAATACTGACTGCGGTTTTTCTTCTCTAACTCGGGATGGATTTTTTAGTTGATTTTTATAACAACTTAATAAAAATCAGTAATTATTAGGATCGCCATGTAATGTATAGAATAATCCTAATAAGATGGTTCACAGAAACGCTATAAACTAGCACTGAAATTTTATTCGGCCATTTTGTTTATGGTCAGAAATATTGTCGTTATTTTAATTTTTGTATTCTTAATGTATATAATTATAATGTTTAAGCTAGTTCGTCTATATTTGCTATCATTTCTCGTCTATAGAAAATGGCAAGAGGTTTTTGTATAATTCGACTTTTGATTAATTTTACCCTTTGTTCGTCATATTTTTCGCGCTTTCACATGTTTTCTTCACATTGATCTTTTTCGACAAAACCTAAACATTTTAAATTAGACAAAGTACATGACCGATCAAACGACGGTTAAACATAGAAGCATAATGCGCATAAATATAATTTTACAAGGCGACTATGTGTGTAAGAAAATATGTATAACACGGAATTTAAAGCGACCTAAAGCATCATTTCAAAGTTCTCATAACTTATTAGAACGTGAAATTTAAAATATATGATAATAACCGGGATGGAAATAAAAACATTTTCAACAATTGATTTTTCTCCCCATCGGGTAAAGCAGAAAAAAACGATGTTTCTATAAGTGCTAGCTCACATATAGATATAGAAGTGAAAAAGCGAAATACATATCTTAATATGTGGAAATTTGAAGGAAAAATCTCGCGCTGATGTAACAACAACTTCAAAGTTTTACTCTTAGGGCGGATTGAAATTTTAAATTTGGGGAAAATAACTTTTTCCTCGGGTCGGGCATGTTGTATATCGCTGGGAAGTTCGTTCTATTTAGTGACGATAATATCCGATCCATTTTCTTTAAGGTAATTTTTAAAGTTTACAAAAAGTTCAGAAACGAGCAGTAATTACTGTATATCTTTTGCTTTCGGGGGGCGGCGCGTATATTACCAATAATTTTTTTAATTACTCCGAAATGAGCTATACCCAATTAGGAAAATATTAAAAACTTCAAAATAAAAGAAAAATTTGTTTTGAATTTAGTATTACGTGAACTATGAGATTGTTTCGAAACGTTTAGAGTCTCTTTTAACGTATTAGTTGCCGAAAGATAGCGCCACGGTTGCAACCATTCGTGTTAGTATCTGATTATGGGGATATATTTTCATAAACTCATAAATTTCTTCCTCAGTTTAGCTTACGTTCAACTGGTTTTAATAATTCATTTTATATTGACAAGTTTATACGCTATTAAAACCCCGCAAAGCAGCAGGGAACGATAATATCGTGATGGAAATGCCCTTGGCCACTAAAGAAGATAGAATAAGTGTAATGCATGCGATTTGTCAAAAAATATGGACCACAGGTATATGACCAAAAGACTGGACTACCTCAATATACGATCGTTTTATAAAAATAAAGGCAAACGTGAGGACTGCTCTAACTACGGAACAATTATGCTCATCTCGCATTCAAGCAGAATCATGCTATATATACTCGTAGAACGACTGAATAATATACTACTATCACAGATACCTCAGGAATAAGCGAGATTCGTACCTGGAAGAGGAACGAGGGAACAGATAATGAATGTACGCCAAATAATAGAAAAAGGTCACGGAATTTAATAGGCCAGTAATCATGTGCTTTCTAGATTACCAAAAGGAGTTCGATTGAGTGCAATGGGATACGATGTGGAAGATACTCCATAAGATGGGCATCCCAAGGCACTACTTGGTGTCGCTATTGAAATCTCTATACCGGGAAAATTCTGCCAACGTACGCATAGAAAATCAATACTCAGCATCGTTTAAAGCTAGAAGAGACGTACGACAGGGATGCGTGATATCACTACTCCTATATAATATATATGGAGAATGGATTATTTGTCGGGCGACCGATGGTTGGAAGGAAGGATTTGCAATTGGTGGAAAATAGCAGATCACACAGTCCTAATAGCATCCGCATACAAGGAAATAAATGAACTGTTGGAAAGAGTTGAAAAAGTAAGCGCGGAAAATGGTCTCTCCTTGAACAGACAGCAAAGTCAAATCCTAATTGTGGATAGAAGTAATGAACTACACCAGTAATGGTGCGCCTAACGCGTATATGGAAAGACAGGCACATCTCCATGTTTACTAAGAAGAGGATGGTAAAAACGTTGGTATTCCCTATAGCTTTTGAGATGTTTTGCTGGCGTCGCATGCTAAGGATTCCATGGACAGAGATGTCCACAAACACGTCTATACTGACCAGTCTGGAAGTCGAGACACAAGAGAGGCTGTTACCAACAATTCATCGCCGCGTTTTACAATTCTTCGGACATGTCATGCGCCGCGGATCAGAGTCACTTGAAAAAATTATTATGCAGGGGAAGGTCCCCGGAAGGAGAGCGTGGCCATCCTACGAATAGATGTATAGATCAACTACCGGAAATAACAGGAAAAGGGCTGGAAGAATGCTTGCGAGCAACGGCAGACTACGACAAATGGCATGCATTTGGTCAGTGTGACATGGATGATTCACGACGCTCGGAATCGAGCAACACGACGGCAGAAGAAGAATTTTGCTGCGCAACCTGGAAATAGTATAATTTCGAATATACTTTATAGTCGTAGTTTGATTAACATGATCTGCAGGGTGAAGAACATAGTAGAGAGATATATAATGGAAAATGGAAAAAGGGGTAAGACTGAGACGAAAACGTATTATAGAAGTGATGGCGGGAATGAGAGGTGGAAACAAAACAGGTACCAAGGTAGTGAAGAAGGATTTATATTTTTAACCTTAGTGGGCATTAGAAAAGGAAAAGGAGTAAATCTTGGCCCATATTTTAGTGTGAACTTATTGTGATAACTGCGAGCCGAGAACTTATTAAAAATATATTTTCCGCTGACAGAAGCTGAACGTACAAAAAGTCAAGTACATTATTGTCTGAAGTGCCAAATGACTGAGTATCCAAAGAAGCTCAATTTGAATAGTAGAATGTCGTTAGCAAAAAAACAGTGCTGATGAAGGAACCAATAGATAAGCCAGGCCGAGAGAATGTTAAAAATAAAGTTAGACTTGGGTAAGAAGCTTCAGAGAGATCATGGAAAACACGTCTAAAGACAGAAAGGCATAGAGTGGAAAGACGGATGAATCTGTTTTGAAAAAAAAATGAAAGATGTGAGAAAAAAGAAGATGCCAATAGAAAGCATTCTGGTGAATATCATCAAAAGTAGAGTGTCAACGAAGACAGAAATAGTAATTTTTTTTTTTAAGAAGTATCTTACAAACACGAGAAAGAAAAAGACAAATGCAATCGCAAGAATGTCCAGGTTCGTACGGAAACCAAATACATATTGCTATTCGTACGAATGGAGCAGGATATGTCGTATATTCCTGGGGCATAATTTGAATTGCGGACAGGAGTTCGTTAAATTGAAAGGAAGGGTTAAAAAATGTGAAATAACGTTGAGAAGGGGAGTAGGTGTACTTATTCATCGAAGGAAGTAACATAAAACTAGTAAATCAAAAGGAAGTGAAAGTACCAGGTGATAAGTTGAGGAGGTAGAAGCGGTATATTGATTTTGGAATTTTGAAAGCTTTGGCCATTTTCCAAATTTGGGAGATAGGAGCAGAGAGCGAGTGAAGGAGGAATAACGATTTTTCCAAGAGGTCCTCTTGGCCTGTTTACGGATAAATCTGGCCTTTACGTTAGGTTCCCTATAAGATGGGAAGTTAAAAATAGCATAATGTCCCTTATTAATATTTCGACAGATATTGTTGAGAACGATATAAAAGCGGTAGGACTTGCTGACAATCACACTCTAGGCGCTGGTATGCACATTTATCGTGCACGTATTCGGTACAAGTTCTATTAAAAACCGTGTACAAAGTTTATTAAAATAATCAAAATAGACTACCGCTTACCTGATAGAACCATCGGATCGAAACTTTCACCTTTCTTAACGTGATCTGATTCGCCGGTTAAGGAAGATTCGTCGATTTTTAAATCATTACTTTGAATTAGAATACCGTCAGCTGGTAGTAGATCTCCATATTTTATCTAATAACGGGATCACGTTAATAAATATAGTAAAAATTTAACCTACACAATCGTTTACGTCAGTTAAATTGTATGAATATGTTACTTTTGAAAGTTTTAATAAGTTCTCAGATTAATTCGAATAGTGTGAAAAATTGTTATATTTCTTAGGATCATTAATAATTAACGTAATGTGGCAAAGTGTAATATATATTAACATTCCATAACTAAACTGCAAATTAATTTTTTTATTGAAATCAAAAAAAAAGAAGCAAGGATGATATTTCAACAAGCAATAAAAAAAAAAAAAAAAAAAAAAAAAGATATTATTCCTTTATCGGACGTTGAACTCGATTTTAAATCAAAAACGATAAAATACGACAATGTGTGGTAGGTGACCATCCGTTTAAAAATAAAATATATCGGAAATAAACATTTAAACAAAATTGAAACGTTTACAAACAACTAAAATTGTTAGCATTATTTTTAATTTATTTTTTGATAAAAATAAAACAGAAAGAAATATACTGTTTAAATGTAAAAACTATATCAAGAATTATGAGTCTATATTTTTTGCGTATTTAAATAAGATATTTCATTTATATTTAGTTAATTTATTATATAAAACATATACGGAAATATGCACGTAGCTTTGTGTTAATTATTATAGATTAAAATAAGGAGGAAAAAACAGATGCTTCCTGAAATATGGTTTCTTACAGGCCCCGCGTCAACTAACACCTAAAAGCAGTAGGTGGGTAGAGACAATTTATTTAGAAGTTCGCTAAGACATAAGCAATATAAAAGAAAAAATTTTAAAAATCATATAGACAGATATAGGAAAAGGATAAGATATAGGAAATGCCTGGTCGAAAGGTTTCAACAAACTGGAGTAAAGGATAGAGCGTTTTGAATGATCAACGTTATAGATGGTTGCTTCGTTGAGGTGTAGAGAGTAAAAATGGCGGGAGATCAAAGAGAGACGAAAATAAAGGCAATCAGAGCAGAGACGAATAGTAAAAACGAAGCGACGTAATGAAGGAAACTGAAGGAACTCTTGTAGAAGGAAAATTAGCTTAGATAGACAGAGATAAAGGGAACGACTAGTGGAATAGGAAGAAGCATAAAAATCCGACTAAAATTTGGAGTGAAATTTTTAAAATCGGAGGCAACAAGAGATTGCAGAATTTTTTATTTTTTTTTAAAGAAATTGGAGGAAGCAGTAACCGATTTCCTTTGATACCCAAATACTTAAAGTTGTAGAAAATTAGCGTAAATGGTGAAAAGGATAGAACGGGTATAAATTAAGGAACGTCTTAGAAAAAAATGTAAATTTCGCAAAAAACGGTGGGAAATAGAACGTTTAAAGTGTAGATCCTCTTGGAATCAGAAGTAATGAAAAAATTGAAAAAAAAAAAAAATTAGAATCGATAAATATATCTACGCCTATTAGTAGACTAGCTTGGTAAAAAATCAGCTCACTGGAGAAATCATCATTTTTTCTTACAGTATCACGTATTCTACCGGTTCGTCGACCGATCGTCAATACAGTTCTAATTTTTGGTTCCATCAAACATTTTACTCTGAGTTTCATTCTTCATCATCGAACTAAAAAGGATATTTAACCCCTTAAGATGAATTACGAACAGCTATCACAACTTGTGCAGCATTGAAACCAGCCAAATTTCTCATTTTACGCTGTGCTCCCTGCAGTAAATATCGTTCGCCTATTCAACCAGATTTGTTCTTCTTTAAACTGTCCTGAATTTTGCTAAAAAACATTCATTATTTTACAACTTAAAAAAAACCTGCTAGCACTCAACAGTTATCGCTCTATACCTGTGCTTTGTAAAGTCTTGTAATCAATTCCAGACTCACATGAAAACTGTAAATTCGAAATCTATTTTCCCGTAACAAAAAATCAAAACAAATTGAAAACTAACGGTCTAAGAAAAATTAGCTTTAACCTAAACAACAGGCATTTCCATTGAGTTTAAAAATCCATCAACTTTTTTTCTTTTCTTTTTTTTTTTTAAACATGTGTATTGTGTTTGAGGATCCTGCCAAGCGTAAGGCTTGTCAGCAGGGTTCTAAAAATTACACGTGTCTCCATTCTTTATTATATAAATATCATACAAAGTTACTTAAAATTATTACAACGGAAAAATGAATACAGTTATCGATAAAACTTTTATAATCTTAATTTATTTATACACTCTGTACCTGATTTTATTCTTATTTTATATCATTATTTATAATTACTTATAAAACACCCGTCTTCCAAGTATTCTATACGTATTTATATCTCTACACACATACCCGCGTAGATTTTATTATCTTATGTTAACATTGTTGTCTATGATCCATTTTTTACTTAAAACGTTTCATTCGAATTTTACATTTACGAAGTAATAATTATTTCAGCGTTCTACGCGCATATTAGAAGAATAGGAATGATAATCGGTTGACGAAAAGAATCGTTCAACTCTTGAACAAATTTA
Organism: Icerya purchasi; assembly: GCA_039619475.1. NCBI lineage: Eukaryota > Metazoa > Arthropoda > Insecta > Hemiptera > Monophlebidae > Icerya > Icerya purchasi. The sequence continues at coordinate 547,840,585 of CM077115.1, forward strand.
AAACGAGTTCATTTTTAAATACGAAAAAGAGCAAAAATCGATACTCCAACTATTAAAAGAGGAACTGAATTAAAAAAAAAAAAAAAAGTTGAAGTAATTTAAAGGCCTCGAAGAGATTAAAAAGAAGAAAATTGAAAAAAATGTGCAGATGAGAGGATAACCAGAAACATACAATATGCTTAATAGGTACTGAAAGAAGCAGCCGTTTTTAAGTATCCCATAGTTGGCCAGATTCGTGGAAGAGAAGAAGAAAGTTTGAAATTTCTCTTAAATAGCTAAATAATAAAATAGTAAATAAACTTCATGGTCCACAAAAGGGCTCGTGCCAAGGTTAGATTCATCCTTAAAACGTCCAAAAGAAATCCACGGAGAAATTTTTGTTCATCGTTTTCTAGATCTACCTCCACTTCTTATCTTTGGCGGATGGCTAAAGGTTTCGCTCTTCGAGCTCCGAACGTCCCTCATACTAAAACATTCCTTCACAGAAGCTCATTACTTTTCTTGATTTAGTTGCTCCTTCCTATACACCATCCCTCGAGGAGTCATGCACTCCTTCCTTACCTCTGTTATATCTTCTTCACACCTTTTTCTCTTCTCCCTTCAGCATCAATGAACTCTGTGATTCTTTGATCAGCTCTTCTAATCCTAGCCCAGGTATAGGACAGCATTCCTCTCCTTGTCCTCAAGAATCTCTCTGAGTTAGCACTTAAAACTCTTTTGTCAATCTAAAATTCTTTTCTGTACATTTCCGCAACTTCAACACTTTGGAATTCTTTTATTATTATTCCTATTCCGAAAAACTCCTTCCGTCCAATCTCTCTAGCATTGTGTTTAAGAAAACTTTTTGAACACATGATTAATAAACGCCTAGTCTGGTGGCTAGAACATAATAATGTGTACTTCCTGATAATATGTTTGGTTTCCGTCCTGGCCTTGGTGCCACTGATTGCATATCCTTTTTTTCCTTTCTGATATCTATAAATCTCTCATTCACAGGAAATTTACCATCGCCGCGTTTGTCAATGCTACCTCTGCTTTGATAATGTTCACCTCTACCTTCTCTACAGAATAAAATGCTTTCCATTAACATTCCTCTTGAGTTTATTTCCTTAGTTATCAGCCTTTTCCGGAATAGCGACATTCTACCTCCTTTTTTCGACGATTCCAGATCAGTTTTTCGCGGTCTTCCGCAAGGCCCTTGAGTCCTACACTTTTCAACATTTACTTCCACACTCTCGCTACTATTAACATTCTTTCTAAGACTTTATTCTGCGCTGACGATATTCTCGTCTATTGTAATAATCTTTCTTCTGCCAACGAGGAGTTTAATTGCTCCCTTACTATTTCAGAATATTCGTTATCCTCTCTTCATTTTTCTATTTCCCCTGAGAAGTCTGCCTCTATAGTTTTTACATTTCGTTCCCTTTTAATCGTTCCTTAGTTAAACTTTTCTTGTATCAGCTCTCTCTATTCCTGTAGTTAACTCCTTCGCCTATCTTGGTATTATTCTCGATAGTAATTTATCTTTGTGCGATCATATTAACCATCTATGTATATTTGCTCACAAGAGATTAAATTTCCTAAAAGCGTTGTCTCCCCCGGAAATGGGGTGGCGATCCGTATATTCTTCTCATGCTTTATAGAGACCTATTATTCTTTCTAAATTGGACTATTGTTCTTTTCTTTATACCAGTGCTCCCGAATCGCTCCTTACCAAACTTGTTCGCATCCAAAACTCTTCACTTCGCCTCTGTATTATGCTCTGAATTCCTCTCCAACTCCAGCTCTCTTGACCGAAACTGGCTTCCTTCTCCTTTATTTATTCGAATACTTCATCATCTTGGTGAAAGATTTATGATTAAATGTCTAGTCGAAACTCATGAATTCCTATAAATCTATTCTTGACAATTGGCGTTTCTCTCCACGAAAAATTCCAGTTCTTTCTCGCATCTCATCTCAATTTGTCCTATTTTCTCACTTCATCTTATCCTATAATAAATCCCCATATACTTCCACTTATAATTTCTTAGAACTATCGTTTTCTCCCATGTTATTCTCTCTTCCTTCTAACATTAAATCTCTTCCACTTCCTGTAATACATAAAGCAATTTTACCAAACTTTATCCTCATTTTCTTTTCAGCTCATAGCACGATTTTTACGGATGGCTCTCAATCTGTCGGAGCTGCTTTTATTCTTCCTGATCTCAACTATTCTGAGTTGTTTCAACTCCCTTCCTTCTCTTCTGTCTTTTTAGCCGAATCCATGGCTATTTTACGTGCTATCTTTTTTATATCCTTAACATCCAATTTATCGAAATTTCTTTAATGCTCTGACTCGAAAAGAGTTTTATTAGCCATCTCGTTTCCCTAAACCTCCGTCAGATCTTATTATTCTTTATATTCGTTTCTTAATTTATAATTTATTAACATCCTGTTCTATCCTAATTGACCTGATTTAGATTCCGGGCCACTGCGGCATCGTTGGTAACGATTTTGCCGATTCTTTGTCATGTCTAGCTGCTGTAAATGGCTGTTTCGTAGACAGATACCCTTCCAAAAGTCTTTCCCCCCCCTCTTATCGTTTTCACCGTGACTTTTGGACTGATCTTTATCCGTCTCTTTTCTCCAATCTTGACACTCATTTTACCTTACTCTACAATTCTCTCCATCCCTTTCTTCTTGGTTTAATAATTTCCCTTGCATCAGCCGTTCTGTTATTTCTTCCATAATTCGTCTTCGCTTTAATCATAGTCTGCCTCTCCTCTCTCTTTCGCTTTGACATCGTTCAGTCTCCCTTATGTCCCTTTCATCATTCTATCTTAAATTTGACCTGTGGTGCAAATCACGTTCTATTATTCGTACGCTTTTGTATTTTCTCGGAACGCGTAGTCCTTTATTCCATTTTGCTTGGCCTTGGCCTCCCGACTATTTACTGTTGTAAATTCTTGCTCTTCCATCTCTTTTTGTTGTCCCTGTATTGGCTGCCTTCATTTCTTCTATTTCTAATCGCTTCTTCCCGATATAACCTACAAATTCCTACATTTCATCATTCTGCTAGTCCTTTGCGTTGGGTAAATGTCCTCACGTGCTCAAAAAAACAAAAAAAAAAAAATAGTAACTAAGAATGAAAGGGTTGTTATCCGAACAGTTTTGCTACCGGAATTAAAGCTGCGCCGGATGGTCGAGATTCAAAATAATTGGCCGTTAAAAGGACAAAGCCGAACCAAAATTTGGATAGCGCGATTGCCTCGAAAAGTCAATCATTCGCGGCGGTTAAAATTTAATAATGGCTTGACGGCCAATCTTCCCGCGTTAGCTCAAAAAAAAGAACAAAGATCGTGGCACTCGATGGAAAAAACCGATTACTACTTAACTTCCCGGACCTCTATTGAAACACCAGCAAGGACCAGCCGAGAAGAAATGGCGAATATCAAAGTGGCACGTGTCATTGCACGATTACTACTCGCATGCGGACTCACTCGTAAAATAACTAGAGCCAGCACAAAAGCCGAAGTGACGGAAAAGAAATGCTGGATCCGATATGACGAACAAGATATTATAAAGTTCAAGATGTACTCAGAGATTACAGCAGGTGGAAAATAAAATTAAACATGTAATCAAAGCATGCTGAAATGTGCCTACAGGTTTGTAACGTGATTCAAAAAGTCTTTGAAAGTTATACCAGGTATTTTACCTCTGTCGTATGAAAAACGTATCAGTTTTTTTCTTTTATTTAATGAAGCCATATACAGTTCGAATTTATCGATCGTAGTGCGATTTTTAATGTAAAGCAGTTCGGACAAGTTCTGAATAATTATTTTATCAGAATAACGCATTACTTATCACTTTGATCATAAGAAGTGGAGGGGAAGGGTATCTTAGGAAAGATTAAGCGACCGCGTTTTGCACCAGAACTATTTATTTTAACGCGAAATTTATATTACGAATAAATACTATTCCATTCGATTTGGAAATCTTAGCAAGTGGTAGAGTGATTTAAATACGACACAACTACATGAAATTCAATGAACAAACTTATTTTATTAAAAAAACTGTTCGTGATGTTAAATGCTTTCCCATTTTGTTTCTAAAAGCTATATTTAAAGATTTCAGCTGAAACGCAATTACAGGCTAAAAATTAACATTATTTTGGCAACGTATAATTATTTAATGAATAATGTACAAAAAAATTTTAAATGTAACCCAAATTGTGAAAATCAGAAAGCAATAAAAATCGTCACTTTATATTTCGGTGAAGACTTTTTTTTTTTTTTTTTTTTTTTTTTTTTTTTTGGGCATGTTCATAAGGAACTTTCACCTAGCAGAACTATAGAGAGATGAGCCTTAATCATTTAGCAATACAATCAGATATTGCGGAAATGGAACAATTGAGGGAAGGGATAATAGACACAAAGAAGGAAACAACAGGATGTAAGAAACACAATAAAAGGAGCAGGAATGCCGGGAGCTAACATTTGAGCGTAAAAAATAGAACGTTCCATTTTGAGGAGCGAAGGACATTCAGAAAGGACGTGGTTAAAATCACAGAGAGCTTCGTCATTCGAATGAAGAGGATAACACGAAGAAGATGCAAGGGCAAAACGGAAGCGAAATGAAGGCTATAGAGAATGATTGAAACGATAAGAGAACGACGAGCCACAGGAAAATCACGGAATCACGGGTAAGAAGGAAGACTGGATTGTACAGAGAGATAGAAGGATCATTGGAAAACGATGAAACATAAAAGTCAGACCAGACTCTAAAATGGTACTCTCTGAAAAAACAGGAAGAAAATTAGACTTTGGAATTTTTGAAAAGTAAATGAACGAGGAAGCAGCAACTCAGGCTAGAGAATCGGTCGTTGCATTAATCCCTACATGACTAGGAACTCATATAGCAAAACAATATTAATTGAGTAAAGGGAGGAAAAAACGCGGATAAGAGAACGGATACGTAGAATAATAAAATCACATGAGCGAGCAGGAAGAGGAGCAGAAATGGCTTGAAGTATTGCAATCAGAAATAACTAAATAATCGGAGGAAGACCGATAGGATAAAATGTAAATAATAGTGCGAAGGATAGCTTATAAGCTCGGTTTTATAAATTGTACAAAAGGAACGAAGACGGAATGGATTGTCCAGCTCGATCTCGGAAGGAAACTTGGAAAGGCAGAAAAAACGCCTTAGACGGATGTGAAAGGCCACCAAAGTTAAAATAGAAATAATAAAGCAAGTTACAAGTAGTGATTACGAAAGGATGGTAGAGCTGAGACGCAAAGAGATATGTGCGAGGATAGGAATTTTCTTTGGCGCGTAGACCGCCAGTATTCCTCTTAATAGAAAGATAGGCGGGAAGAAGTTTAGACGACGCCAGGGATATTTAAAAGAGACTTAAATAACGTTATACATCCCTTTATTATTAAATAAAACTTAAACAGCAATTATTCAGGTAGACACACATATTATCCGTTAAAACAGGTAAAAATAAATTTGCCTTTTTATATTTTTCTCGCTGTAGAAAAACTCACACACAAACAGAAATCTTAAAATTATTTGAAATTATAGTGGTACAATACAGGTCCTTGAAAAATTCAAACGGTCAGCTGACGACTGGTTCAGAGCAGTTCACAAAATAGTAGTTTGTTTAATGCCGCAAACGCCTGCAAAAAATTTGATTCTGGTTACACTGAAATAATTTTCTTTGTGAGCAGTTTAGGGTTCGATTTATTTATTTGTACTGTATTCTTGTAGCTTCCTGTCTATCGGATCCCTTAGAAAGTTGTTAACACATTCACATAAGTAATTGGTAGGAATTATTCCGTTTTATCGTAGCAAAGTTTACTGTTCGTCAAAAGGAAGTTTGTTTTCTTTGCGATCAAGTGTATTTCGCTGTTGTCCTCAGCGATGTTTATATTATTAAAATGGCGACAAAAAGCAGGGCGCGTTCGCAACAGCAGACGATTATTTTCGGAATAACGTCGATTATGAAATATATTTTTTACTGTGTAAAAAAACGAATGAACTTTATTTTTATAATATTATAAATTGAACGATAAATAACTTCGGACTAGTTCATTTTTGATACTTGCACTTGACTGACCGCGCGGTGATGTAACGATTTCCCTAACAGAGCTATCTGGGGAATCGGCGAGAAAAAGGGAAATGAACCACGTTCAAAAAGTTCTATGCACACTTTCGAGAATGTATTTCGAGTGTAAGTGTATGATCGATCATAAACGGTTGCAATAACAACTTTTCAAGAATTCAATTGCTTTCGGATTACGGAAATTAATAATATAAAAATTATTATTTAAAAATATAAAATTAGGATTGCTGAAAAACATAAAGTACAACTAAGTCATTAAATTATCGTAAGCAACTTGAATTATTCGTTATTTTAGCGTTAATTATTAATTAATAAAATAAAAATTAGTATTTTTGCGTCGCAGAAAATTTCTTTCGATAGAAATAAAATTTCTGTAGTTGTAATGCGAAGTTATTTATTTTTTTTTTTTTTTAAACTATTGAAAGTACACACACTAGCGTTTTTTACCTGGCAAATGTCGCCGACTACAATATCGCCCACTGATATTTGTTTAACCTCGCTTTGACGAATAACGGAAAATTTATGTTCTCCTTCTATACGATTTTGAAGACCCCTAAATTGTCTTTCCTTCGTGTAATCATTAAAAGCTGTAACTATAACTACGACAATTACGGAAATTAAAATAGCCAATCCTTCGATCCAGCCATGTTTAGTTTCTTCCGCTTCTACAATTGTAATTTTCCATATATTTAATTAATTTCACGTAATAAACTATTTAGTCTGCCGAAATTAATTAAGTAAAAGGGTAATTTTAATAAAATCTTTATACTTATTTATAGTGCAAACGTAATTTTTAATACGGTTTTTTTTTAATTTTTGTTTTTTTGATTATTTTTCAAGCTGATACATTTTGTCATTTATAAAAAAAATGTATTTATACGTTAGGCCATGTCAGTAGTGCTAAATTCTTTGCGATCGTTGATTTTAAACCGCGTATATATATATATATATGTATATATATATATAAATATATATACAGTGGAAACCGTTTAACACGAAACTGAAGGGACCGAAATATTTCTTCGTGTTAAAAGGATTTCGTGTTAACCGAAAAACATGAAAAAAAAAAAAAACGAAAATAAAAAATTAAAAACTCACCAATATTTTTAATGTCGGTAAAAGGTATCAATTCGATTTTCCGCTAACATTAGCACTTGTAGGTAGTACATATATACACTTCAAATAATTACATTATAAAAAAAACATAAAAAATTATTGTCGTTTTTTGGGAAACTTGTCGACCGAAATTAAGTAGTATTGCATTCCCAGGGGGTAAATAATAGTAACCATTGTTAATTTTATTTACCTGTTAAGGGATGCGACTGGAAAGGCGGGTATATTTGTCCTTCTGAGAAGCAAAATCTTTTCGTGTTAAGCGATTTTTGTTTCGTGTTGTTTCGTGATAAAAGAAAAAAAATGTATGTAATTAGATGGCATTTTGTCGGGACCATATATGTATGTATGTATGTATGTATGTATGTATGTATATATATAGTATATATATATAACCTTATAGCACTAGGAAGAAGAATAATAAAATGTAAGAAAAAGTTTTTGGGGAGTCGGTATAAACTGAAAAAAAAATAAAACCAAATAAACGCAAGTATCTGAATTAATTTTATTCGGAATACATCGAAACATGTTATGTCGGAGGTGCCTTTTCCATCAGGAAAAGGATATATTCCTTCAGCTTGCCGAATATGACATCAGTCCTTGCGGCCGAGATGTTATCCTTACTTCAATGTTTGCTGCAGATATCGGAATTGCCATCTGACCAGTATACAATCCTGACCGATTCAGTCTTAGCATTGCAGTATATTGAAGCGATGAATTCGACTGTGGCAACGGCGGACCAAATACTGCTTATCATCACTGAATTAAATAATCGAAACACCAGTATCTTTTTCGTTTGGATCCCGAGCCAGCGAGGAATAGATGGCCATGACATCGTGAATCATGCAGCAAGAGGGCCAACTCAAACATATCTTCCGATAATGCTGGGGGAAGACCTTACACAGTGGTACAGTCGGGAAATCTTACACTCGTGGAATCAACGGTTCCAGGCCCGGCCAAGTATACTTGGATATTCAAAGAAAAGCGTGGACGCTTGTCGTCTGCTCGCCGAAGCTGGAAACAGCGGTTAACAGAATATACGTTGGGCATTCAAAAATTACTCACTCATATCTATTGAGTAATCAACCACCGCCCCTATGCGACATTTGCAACGTACCGCTGACAGTTCATCACATTATCCTAACCTGCCAGAAGTACAACCATCATCGCGATAATCAACTGAGAAAAAATATCCTCGACATAAACAACCTCCAAATGCTTACTGATTTTATTATTAAAACAAAAATAATCAATGATATATAAATGACCTTTAATCGAGTAATAGCCATATAGGCACTAACTACTCGTATAAAAAAAAAAAAAAAAAAATGTTATGAAATATTAAAAAAAACTTACCAGGGCGAGAAATACCTTCAGCAGCACATGAAACAAACAAATAAACAAAATAAAAATTATTACCTCATATATTAAACGAAAATTGATTATTTTGTCTACAGGTATACATATTTATGAAAACCGGAAAGTGCTAAGATTCCGGTATTTTCACATTCCAGAAAGAAAAAGACAGAAAAAATATACACGGATCTTAAAACTGTACTAGCAGAGAAAAGATGTCCGAAAAATAAGTTTAGAAAATGTTAATTTTATCAGGTCTGATGAAGTCACTTTTAATTGCCCTAAAGCGTTTTCATTTAGCCTGTTAGTTAGATATTTCTTTTTTAAACTAAACAAAACTGTTTACGAAATGTTGTAACCAAAATACCTAAACTGTAGCGTAAGGAACCCCCCCCCACGAAATAATGCAAAATATAACAAATTTGTTAAACGTTTAATATCATAAATGAAACATTTAAAACTATTATTCGGCTTGAAAAGACTATTTTCACGGAGCTGGTACTGAAAATTAATTACAGATATTATTTTATTTTATTTAAAGGTTTTTATTTTTAGAGACGTTCGACATCTTAAGCCTTTTGAGTTTTTTGATTATATTTTCAAAGTAACTTTAAAAATGTTAAAATTAATCGTAGGTCGTATGATAAAGAAGACAGAAAGCCTTCTTTTTAAGTTGCCTAATGAATGTTTAAAATTGTTAAAATTAAATATTGAAAAAAAAAGTGCGTATAAAAAAAATTAACCAACGTTGAATACTTCATCATTTTTTATATCTATCGAAAGGCTAATACACTTTTAAGAAGAATTTTTAACAATATCTGAAAATAGCGTGTCATATCTGTTTGCTGGAATAATTATTTGAAATGTATTTTGTAACCGCAAAAAAAAAAAAAAAAAAAAAAACTCGAAACAAACTTTTCAAAAAAGAAGGGGGTAAATGAGAATAGGTTTTTTTGTATTATTATTTTTAAAGAAAATGTCATTCTTAAGAAAATAAAAACAAGAAAATAATTTCATATTATTTTCGGGTAAAAAATCACCATTCACGCTTTAATAAATATTTTAGTGCTCGAGCCTTTTTTTCGAATAGCGGAGGTTTTCTAATTTTAATCTTCTTCACTAAATTTTTTCAAAATGGACTCTTTTTTGCAAAATGACAGACAGACGTCTTGTGCAATCTTACGTTAATGTTATATAAAACGTTTACAAAAAATTCTGAATATCCGAATATCGTACTATTGTAACATTTTCGTTTCAGAGCGGAAAAGATAATCGACGAGAATTCTTTTATTTATTTTGATTTTTTTCAGCTTGCCAAACCGAGCGAGACCTAAATCAGATAACAGAGTTAAACGGACAAAAAGAGTTGGCTATATTTTAATCCTATCGTATACTGATAATGTGTGAGGCAGGAAAAAAGCAAAATGTACAAGGTGCAATAGAAAGCAGCAGGCCCAAGTCTAGACAAATGGAAATACAGAGCAAAACAGTCCATAGGAAAAAAAGAAAAAAACCCTAGAAGAAAATTATCATCGTAAACAACTGTATCATTTGAACGGGAGAACAATGGAAAAAAAGCAGATAAAAAAAAAGTAAAAACGGAACGAAGATAATAGATATAAAAACGCAGGCGAATAATAATAGAGACAACAACAAAACGGCACAGTAAAAGAAACGGAAGGGATATTACGAATTCCGAAAAATAATGAAGATGAAATGAATAATTATTATAAAAAGGAAAACGATTAAAATCTGATCTGAAAATTTCTATATAACGGTAACAGGTTTTAAAAGATGCGATTAAAAAAAGAAACGGGAAGAAGGCTGAATTTGAAGCCGGAAGTATCCGAATGAACAGAAACTCGCAGAAAATGAAATGCGAATGGAATAGAGAGAAGTAAGAATAGAATAATTAATATACGGAGAATAATGGTGGCAAAAAAATAATCGGGAAGAGGAGAACTCATGGAATCTCGAAAATAATCAGATGATATTGGACAAACGACGATTAGAGGCAATGGATATAACGAATCGTAGGATATGTTAATTTCCGAATTTATCGCTAGTTTAAATTATGGCCGGATTCGTCTAACAAGGGATGTAAACCTCCTCCTAATATTGCCCGTATTGTTACTAAAAGCGTCACTAACTCTGCCGCACAGACTAAAATCGCTAACAAAATAAATAAAACTGCTCAACAATTATCTTCCCTGTCCTCGTCCAGTTTATCCACTTCGAAAGACAATAATGTTTCAGTAGAGAATATTAATTAGCTCGTCGACATGGATATTCCTATTATCACTAATAGTACTCTATTATTATAGCTAATTCCTCAGATGTACCTATAATAATGGAGATCTAGAGCATTATTATTGCCACTTTTCTCGAACGCTATGTTGGGAAAATTTTCGTTCTACTAAAAAATTCTCAAACGAAATGTCATCCCATGACATTAGCCACAAAAATTTCATAATAAAATCAGTAGTATCTCTCTTCTCTGTCGCTTCGGTAAAAACTTAATTTAATTCAATTTTGTATCTACAGCGGCTTCCAATAAATTTTGGCTCTCCCCCCGATGACGTCCATGAAGAACTCAGTAATCGATCATATTTATTGCTAAATCTTTTCATTTTGATTTTGTACAATCATTCCGGTTGATTTTACTGATGAAGAACTTCATAATAACTGTTCAGCTCCACAAACGTACAAATGATAAATTCTTACATTCCCATTTTTATGAGCTTTATTTTCTCGTCCTTTATCCATTGTTATGATTCCTATAGAGCTAAGGTTAAACCAATGTAAACTCAAATTCTGTTACAATTATCTTTATATTGGCTACCTCTCCATTTGGCGCACTCATTAACGATATGGGTGACAGTTTCAGGAGCATCTCCACAGGAACACAAATCGATGTCTGCTATAGATGAAAACGGTGCAGATAACTACCATGTCCAGTAAGAAATTGCGTGTCACATACGTATTAATATTATTAATTTTGATTGGATTGGTTTTAACCTCGGGGACGAAACTAAATGTTAATCTTCCAGTTGAGCTATTGTTCCAGCTATTTTGCATTTCAATAAATCTCTATTGTTTAGATCCAAATTCAAATTGAGATTATTCAAACCCTTTGAAATACAAAATTTTATGCTGCAGTACGGAATACAGTGGCAATTGTCCTGCTATTGTTCACAACCCATCACCGGGGAAGTAGTTCTATGCGCACGGAGAATAAACAAAAGAAATTTCCTTTTGGGATTTAACTGGTACTTCCTGAATGCTTTTACGCTTTAAAGCCTCTTCAAACATAAATACGCAGTGTACGTGAGAATAATGGAACAACTAGCATATTAACGAATTATTAAACGGTGTTTAGTGCTCATCCGAAAGATGCGTCCAGACATGGAGTGCAATTTATTTAGAACCGTTGTAGCTTTACTGGCTACCTTAGCGTTTCATGCTAAAGTACTTATTTTTGCCACTTCTTTCCGGAATGTTTCATTTTCCAACAACACGGTCCTTCAATTTACGTTTGCGTCTAGGAAACCATTTGGCATTCGACTCCTCTTGTAAAGGGTTTACAGATTAAGTTCTAAAAAAATACCTGAAAAAGCTTCTGATTCTCTTTTTTATGCTCTGCTCCTATTTCTTAAATTTGAAGATTGGCCAAGGCTTTTAAATTCGATTCCAGCGCATCCTTTTAATCTTTTAATCATAACACCTCTCCTGATAAATTAATATCTTTCATTAACTCCTGCTACGTTCCTAATTTCAATGAATCAGGTCGCGTTCTGCTTTCTTTCACCTTTTCACACTTTTTGGTCACTTCTTTTACCTTCATGGAACTGGAAACATCCTTACTTAACTGTTCTAATTCCGTTCTTGAGACACAAATGCGATTTACCTTCTCATTCTGAAAAATCTGTCTGATTACTTTCTTCGGTTCAAACTTATGTAACTCTTTTCTTCGCTTCGTTCTACTCCTCTGCTTTCGAATGCCTTCATTGTTATCCCGATCCTTAAGCTCTTTCGCACTTTGTCTAATTTCGCTTGCTTCCTACATCAGAAAGCTTTTCGGAAGTTTAATCAACAGACATCTTTTTCGGTGGTTTGAACATAATAATCTGTTACCTAATAATATGTTTGGTTTTCGTCTTGAACGTGGCCCTTCCAACTGTATTAATAGATTTTTAGAAGATGTTACATGAAGCAGTTGTTTGTGATGCTAATCACATTTCCTTTGAGTGTTCTACTCTTTCTGCGGAACGCTCTTTCCTTTATTTACTCCTTTTGAAATCAAGGCTTCCTTCTTCCTACTGTGCTTCCTATATTCTGTCCATTCCGTCCCAGTCTCTTGTTCCTGCTATTGGTTCCTTTATTTCTGCCATTTTCGATCGAATCAAGTTTTAATTAGTTAACTCTTCTTCCTATTGTTTCTGGGTGAGGTCCCTGGTTGACGAGCCCAAAAAATATAAATAAATAAATAAAAAAAAAAAAAAAAGATGTTACATGTCATTTATCAACAAAAACATTCCTTATCGCTTCGATTTCCTGACATTTCTACATTCTTTGATAATGTTCACCTTCCCCCCCTTTTTTTTCTTTTTTTTTTGGATATAATATTTTCTTTTAACATCCCGTTCCTCTTTTCTTCTATTTTTAATAATTTACACCAGCACTAGACTAATCTTTTGTGGATTATCGTTCCTGCCTTAGCCCAACTTTGTTTATCATCTACTTTCTCAAAATTACTTCTTTTGCATTACGCTCTGCCACATTCATTTGTTATAACCACAGTGCGCTAAATAATGGACCAATCCCTTCGACTTTCGTTTTATAACCATATTAGTCATCAATCTCAATACTGCATTAAGTTCCTTACTCGCACTAACTGAGGAGGTGATCTTGTGGTCTTGTTTATATTTTACAAATTTTTCGTCCGTCTATTCCTAATTTTCCTTTTTCGCCTTAATTTTTATCATCATTATCAGATTATGAACTATGTGACTCCGAAACATGCCGATTTTTATGTATTTTGTGAAGAAATTTAATTTTCCGTTTTCATAATTTGCTTACAATAATTTATAGTGTTATTTTATTTATGAAAATTCTTCTCCAAGCTTGATCGTTCTAAAATACATTTAAGCCAAAAACTACTCCATCCTGTTCTACATGCAGAATCGCACAATCCTCCTTTTCAATAAAAACGTCTTGTCTGCGCTAGTTTACCTGTATCTGTTCCTTCTTACTCCTCTATCTATTGTAATTAGCGTGTTACCACCGTTAAAACTCCAATACTATCTATCTCTGTTCGCCTTCTTTTAGCGTTTTCCAGGAGGTATTTTCGCTCATGCTAAACCGATATACCTTTCCTTCAGCTTTTCTTTGTTTCTTTACCATATTGATTGTTTTTTCAACAGCTATCTTATCGAAATCTACTTCTTAACATATTGGAGTTAAATCGAAATTCTTAAATACCTTAGCTTTATTTTCTCAAATTGCTTTAAGATCTTTCTTGACGGCTCAAAAAGAATCTTACCGATTTTTTTCAGCCTTTTCCTGTCCTTTCCTTAATTTCTTCCACGTAGTGCTTTAAACTCCCTCTCTTCTGTGTAGTTTTCTTCGCTGAATTTACCGCTATTTTACGGGCCATTCGCTTTATCTGCTGATTTCTCAGAATGTCATTATATCAGACTTCCAAAGTTTCCTGTAAGCCATTTCACCTTCTCACTCTACTGACTACGTAATTCTTCTTGTACGTTCTCTAATTCGTACTCTTTCCCTTCGTTACTCTACCCAGATATGTGGATGCTCTAGTGTTGAATAACTTAGAAGATGTGCTAGAGTTGGTCTAGCTTTTTCTACCGAGAGGTTTCTCAGTGTTTTTGAATTCAACAATATCTTATTTCCCTTTGCAGCTGCTTCTTCTAAATTATAGAGTAACTATTATTTCTTTTCATTTTATAATACTTACTCCTTCTAATTGTCTGTCCAACCACAACTTCCTCCTCGTTCCTGGTTTCTCAACTTTTCTTTTTTGCAGCATTCATTTCTCGCTGCAATCTGTCGTCTACGCTTTGGACATATTTCACTACCTTCATCATCTCCTTGCCGTTTCTTACTTATATCTTCTCCATTTTGTTATGCGCGATGCTTATCGTATGCTTTTCGAATACTAAAATCGCTGCCAAACGTTTCTCTTTTTACTCGTCATTTTTACTCATGGATTTCGCCATTTCTTTTGTGCGTCTTTCATCACTTCCGCTTCTTCTCTTTCTATCATATTGGTTCTCGTATCCATTCTTTCTGCGACCTTTGATTACACTTTCCTTTTCTTCTCCAGTTTTTTGAGCTATGTCCAACAACGCTCTTGAAGAAAAAACAGATTGTTTTTATTACAAAAGACATAGCTCTTAATTGGTAATGACTGTTTGTGAAAATTTTGGCAGTGATTCTGTGAAGGGCCTTCAATTCCGGAATATATTTCTAAACTTAAATTACATTGTGAAATTTTCTTAATATTCATCTTAATATTCATCTTAATATTCATCTTAATATTCATCTTAATATCATACATATTATGCAGTTAATAACTCAAACCTTCAAGATCAAATTATTATTAAAAGGTTTAATATATATATATATATATATATATATATATGTCTTGAAACCGTAGTTTAATTATATTGAAAATATTATGTAAAATTCGTAATGTTAGTTTTATCTTATTCACTTACTTCTTGATGAACGTAAATATGTAAAGGAATAATTATTCCTAATTTCTTAATTTTTCCCTATTGTATAGTTCAGTTTTTAATCTCTTTAATTCAGCAATCTTCCCTATTACTTTCTAATTAGACATAGCGGATCAATGTGATCTTTAACTTCTCATAACTCAAGGGCCGACGCGGAAACATTTGAAGCGAACGGAAAACAAAGCACATAATTCAGAATTATTATGTGAAGTGTCGAAGTTATAGAAACAGAGTTATTTATTGATAAAACTTAGTTTTTTCAGTTGGAAATAATTTTAGGCGAGTAAATTAATTAAAGGATTTATGCATGTAAAATAATTTTCAGCGGGAATAATTAAAACTTTATAATCGTGAAAAAATAACAAGACTATTAAATTAAAATCAATAGTTCGGAGGAGTTATTTTAATTGCAAGAAATTTAACTAAAATTATTCTACACGTTTTTTTTTCTTTTTTTTTTGATTAAAAAAAGTAAAAGAGTAAATAATCCTACAATAGAACACACGATAAATAACTAATAAACGTATCCAAACCCTCCTGTCAACTTGTGAATAAATTTGTCACGAGTGACCAGCGCGACTTTTGCAAATAGACGCGCATCAAAAACTCCCGCAACACTCACTGTCGCAAGTACTTTCAAATATTCAACTTTCAAAAAATGTCTCTACCGTGGAAAAAATCGGTTCTTGTGATCTGAGGGTAACCGGTAAATTACGCCTGATATTTTCCGAACACTCTCCGACAGTTGTATTCTCTAATCCTTACATTTATTCGTAATCTTATCGATTTTCGATTTTAAAATCGCTTTAAAATCTGTATTTGAATAAAACAAATGATCAGTTACGTCGTTAACTAGTATAGTGTTTTGAACTTTTGCGGTTCGTGTGTTAATATTTCCCCGGTAAACCCGCGTCAGACAATGTTTCTTCATTGCGCGTGATTATATTTTATCATGGAATAATATTTTGAAAATGTTACATTCAATATTTAGTATAGACTTTTAAAGGTTATTTGATGAAGAAATTCCGCTATTCGTTATATTTGTGCAAAGGAAGTTCTGATTCCTTAAAAGACAAATTTCTCGCGTAATTAATAACCTGTTCTATTCCTCTTTACTCATGCAGGTATGATTATGAATGTTAACTTTACGCCGGGAGAATCAAACAACAGATCAACAACTCTTTAGTTTCCAAACATAGTTTTAACTGCAATAAATGTTGCATGGGAAGTTGAGATTCTATTTCTTTACGTGTAAATCACAATCTTATCAACATACTGCTTTATTTGTATGTTTAGTAATAAATTTAGTTAATTTCTTTACGTGTTCGTGTTTTGTATAAAATATACCTGCAATTTGCAATCGTAATACTTTCTTTTCGTACGAAGAAAAACAATAATAAACAACTGTGGCTGAGCAATAATTCACGTGAACGAAACAGAGCATTGTCGTTTGCCAACCTACTTTATATCCTTTCCCGCGAACTGCTTGCTGCCTTACAAGCAGTTACCGCAGCTTACAGGAATACTAGCGAAAATGATAGCCTAGATTCCAGAATAATTTCCGACAAAAAACAATGAAGCTAATTCAGCGGGGCTAAAACAACATCATGCATGGCTCCGATACCGATTACCTTTATTTAAAATTCGTGTAATAATACAAATAACCTGCTTAAAATATAAACGGGTTCCAGTTCGAACCAATCAATAGTAACAACGTTTTCCGGAAAGAAGAAGTTGTGCTGTGTCGCGTACGCGTATAATAAGTCATTCTCGATTGACCTTTCGCCTAGCAAAGATAAATTCTACTACTTTCAGTTCTCGTAAAATACAGCTGTCTCCCCATTCTTTATACTTACTACTATCTTGTCCTCAATATGCTCTTTATTCAGTTTTAGTCTTACCCACCTCTTCTTCTGAAATTCTTAAACATCAACGGAAAAACTATTATAACCTCTTCCTTCTTTCCTGCAAATTATTCTAATTATTCTATTTATGTATGTCCTACTTTGCGTTTCTAGCCATGGTATGTAGTATAATCGTAAAAAAAACCAAAAAACATCGATAATTTTTATAATAAAATTTCTTTCGATACATTAATTTTCTAGCGAACACAGATCTATCAAATCTCTCAGACACTTACTGTCATGCACTGTGCAATGAATTTGGTTCAGGGTCACTTCATTCACGTATAAAAAAAAACCAGAAAAAAAAAGCGTACAAAACTAAAAAAGAGGAATATGAGTTTGAAATCATTACATTTGAGCAGCAGTTACATTTAAGCCTTGGTTTTTTACATTTAAGCCCTGTTTTTTTACATTTAAGCCCTGATTTTTTACATTTAAGCCCCGTTTTTTAAATTTAAGCCCCGGTTTTTTACATTTCTGGCCTGGTTTTTTACATCGGAGTTCAGTTTACAATAATCTTTTCGGTGTATAGTAGTTTATTGTTTATTTTTAAATGCGTTTTTATTAGGAGTTGTTAACTGCGATAAATTTAAACAGATTGATTTATAATAATTTTTATTCGATTATATATTATAAGTAATAAGTTCGACTTCTAAAATAAGTAGTAAGTATTTATTAAGAAAATTGTGATGTTAATCGCCACCTTGTGAAATTCGTTCTTTCCAAACAGAATCATGGATGTTTGAAAAGTTGCAGTATATTCTTTCGCAGTTAACAGTTAAATCAGTATTGTGGAAATATTATTAGAAAATTTAAAGAGCACACAGTATGCGTAAAATTTAATTTTTAAAGTTTTATTCTGAAAAAAAAAATAAAATCCCATTTCTATTAGAAAAATAAAAACAAAATCAAACAACGCGAAGAAAATTCCCTATAATATTATCTATAAGGAATGCAACGTTTTTGATATGAAATATACACTTGTATTATTTATCTGAAATTAAAAGTGAAGAAATGTTACGAAAAATTTTATAAATTCCGTTTCCGATGTTGGTGTCGGTATAATTCTAATAAGGATAATATTTTAACACGGCTGATTGTGAAAATTATTTAAGGCTAGTGCTAGCGATCATTTCGCAAGTTTTAAGCCTTTAGTGAGATTTCACTTGATTTTCTTCAACGAATTTTCGACCGATTTTTAATGCAACAAGGAAAATACGATAAGCAAAATTTAGATAACTGAAGATTATATTTGGCAAACTTTTCCCCTCGGTGCACACTTAATTGAATTCCTCGATAATAGTGGTACCCACTACGGTAGTACATAGCTCACTCTACTAATTTCACAAATCAAGCTCATTATTTCTAATGTGCAATGGAATAAAAACTGTTATCGCACTACTAACAGAGCTATGAGAATCCCTTTGAAAAATGAAATTACACCGCGCAAAAAAGTATTATTGTTAACACTCGGCTCCTCTGACATCACTGGTCAAATGTAATCGTGGCGGAGAGCTGAAATTTAGCTGCCGCACTGCTCCTGGCATGTGGCCTGTCAGATAAATTGATAGACCGATTCGATTATTGACTTCTTCAAAACAACTAAAATCGTCACTGGAATGATAAATTTTAATTTTCCGTCATTTAAAAAGGGTTCCCATTCAACACTGATTGTATTTTTTTTTTTTTTTTTTTGCATTTTTCTAATGAAGATTTTATTTCAATAAAACTGCATTTATTATTTAAATCAATACTTTGGCGAGAATTTATTTATATTACGCAACTTTTCTCGATTTGTATTTTAAAAATCATCTAATTATAACAAAAAGGAATATTTCTGATTTACGTATTGAATTTCGTTTTGATTTTTTGTATCATAATTTTAATTACCCGGAAAAAAAAAATACATTTATGTAAATTTAAAGATTTGCAATGAATTATAAAATTTTTTTTTTAAACCTATCCGCTAATAACAAGTTTCATTGTGTATTATAGTGAGTTTTGTGCGATGCAGCAGAGAAAACGGACAGCAACTTCATTAAAAATGAAACAATTCGTAACTATTAGGCACCAAGGGTAACATTTCCAGTAAAACATTAAAGGTCGCGCTCATTGTACATCACGAGCAACATCTATTATTAAACGAAAATTTCATAAAATGGCAGATTTATTAGAGAACATATCTTTTTGGATTTTTTCCAGAATATTAGTCAATTATTTCCCGATGATCTTTTAAAGTAGCTGGGAAACCATAAAATTCCGTTGCGAAAATTCAAGAGTGTGACAATGAGGTGTAAACATGTAAACTATTCTGCTTCCGTTTCTTGTCCCTTTAAGTGAGCTATGAATAATTTTATGCGCATCACGAAGCTGGCTCCTACATTTCAAGAAATATATATAATGTGTTTCAAAATAAACCTAAAATACTTTGATGAAATTAAGTGTGAGAAAGCCATATAAATATAAATCCTTTTGTTCGGGGCATCATTTAGATGCAGTGTGATGTATGTGATACACGCTTTTTCTAATTGAAGAGCTATAAGTTCATCTGATGTTTCATCGCTAGCCATATTTTCCCGGAAAACTTTTTTAGCGTGAAATTTTTCAATTCGTAGGCATTACCTTTTTTTTTTTCTTTCAGGAAAAGATAGACCGATTGCAGGTTTAGTGCGGTAGTTGTGCAAGAAGCAACTTCTTAATCAAATGACGTTGGATTAGCGTTTTTTCCGGAGCATAGCTAAAATGCATCTTCCATGAAAACTATTAATCAAGTTATTAATTTTTTTATTTCTTCTTTTTTTTTTTTTTTTGGGAGGGGGCGCTAGCGAATTAAGTGTTATCGCAGTGCTCCATGCAGCATTATTTGGTCTTTAGTAAATTCTGACCATCGTGACCTACGAGCGTCCTCTAGTGTTCGCAATTTTAAGCTATGGCTACTGCAACCGACCCGAAACTGTAATTCGTCAGTTCAACCTGTACGAACTCTCCATCTCTTCTCTCGGACCAGAGATGCCTTTCCCAGTTTCTTTTCTAGATTTTCTCCATTACATTTTGTAATGCGTCCGAAAAATTATCGATGCATTCGTCGCGCACACAATTTATATAGCTCATTCGGTTCATTCACATTTTCGCTTACCGCTAAATTTGTTTTTCGTTCAGTCCAGGCCACACGCAAGTTTTAGGGCACCATATCTACAAACGCGCCGACGCGTTATCTATTTTTTCGAGGCTCTCCAAGTTTCTTTTGCTGCACAGAAGAAAATTGGAAAAATTATCGTTTTCATTTCTTTCTTCTGCAAGTATAGAGGCAATCTTTTGTAGCTCGTTACATTTTTCAGTCGCGTCATTCCTACCTAGAGCAATTTTTCTTTTTATCAGCCGACGGTACATTTTAGCTTATAGTTTGTTGGCAGTTGACCTTTTCCATTTTTTTTTTTTGGATTACAAAATATTCCGATATTTGTAGACTCATTTTTTTTCGCGAGCATCTAACTTAGTAAGAAAACCTAAGAAAACGAGAGTGATAAATAAAGTAGTTTTATCTGCTACAACGATCAGAACGTACTAAAGAAAGAAAGAAGAGAGAAACACCGCATAAGGAGTTCAGAAAGGTCCTTGCTCCGAGCAACACGTTTGGATAATAAAGTTTTCGAGTGCAAGAAAGTAGCCAGGCATTGATTTCATGTGAAATTCGACCTTTTATTTCCTCTATTGCTTCTTATAAAAAGAAAAAAATAAATAAAAATAAATAAGAAAAAATAAACTAGGTGCAGGCAAAAGTATCAGACTTTTTTGGAAAAAGAAATTTCTTTAACATCTCTCTAGTGGTCCATGCACAGCTGAGTTGTCCTATTGATCGGTCTCTAACAATGCAGCGAATTGAAATACGATATCGCGGTACGTTGCAGCAGTCATCCTGGTTCGTGGTGACGCAATTCTTTTCTTCGAAACGGCCAAACGTTGAATTTTACTGCGTTAAGACTGCTTACTTTCTAAATACGAAAGTTCCCCTCGACTAAAATCGGCGGTTACTTAACCCGTTAACAACCGTACTCCATCGCTGAAAAACACTTCCGAGTGTAAAGCTTAAGAATCAGTCGCAAAATTCTAAACGATGCGGCGGTTTCAATGCGTGTTAAGCCCTGAGCGAGCTAAACGTATATATTTTAGACCAAGATGAGAGCGTTTGGACGATGAATTCAATTTCGGAACGTTAATGACGTACTGCGTTTAGCGGCAATTATTTTGTTTTCGGGGTGGTTTACTTTTGTTTACCGGTGTAAAGACGCTATTTAAACCTTCTTTTATATTTGGTCTGGAATAATCAACAATTTTGCTAACAGAGATTTTTATACTACCGTATAATGAGATCTCTCGATAATTATTGATAAGAATGAATAACGAATGTTTATTTTTCTGATACCATATATCATTTGCTACGTTACTGCTTTTACTTGTAGCCAACGCTTTAACATTTCGTATTTAGGCGTTTTGAAGGCGTGGTAGATATTTGAAGTATACCAATTCAATAGTGCATATAAATGCATAGTTTGGAAGTATCCCGCAAATTTTGCACATTTTGAGAATTTTCACACATTTTTCGTAACTACGCATAAAGAAAACGCGTATTTTAAACTCAATGCACGCATACAATTATATATTCCAAATGATAAAAAGGTTGAAGCATCAAATTTTTACCTTTACTAAAAAAAACAAGCTTATCATTGTTTTATTTTTTGTCAACTGTCTATTGTTTGATGACACTCTCTTGTCACGTGTTCGTGAAACCAAAAGAAAAAAGAACAAAAAAAAAAACTTATTTCTCCTTATCGGTCATGTGGCTACCGTTGTTGTATTACTTTTGGACGGGATATCTTTCTGCAAATAAAAAAAAATCTATTTGTCTTCTTTATAAATAAAATGAATTTAAACAGAGTATTTCCGACTTTCTAGGATTTTTATATTTATATTGTCAATTGCCTGCGCTGAACAATAGTATCGACAAACAAAAACAAATATTGTTGATCGACCCTTTATCACGCAAGTACATGGTTTACCGTTGGTTAACAACGCTACACATTAGTTTCGACTTTGCGATGGGTAACTGCTTTATGAACCGTCTACAGAATATATACATATGCACATGAACGTCGCTAGCCGATGATGAGCCGGGGGGCGAGATGATAGAAAGAGGATATATGAGTTATAGGAAAAGAATAAAATTTATAAGTTGTAAAGGCTTAATATTTTATTAAACAAGAATCTTAATTGAAATTTGCGTGGGTTTCTGGCGAATTGTTCTACTACTTTATTGTTAAAGTCTTCTGAATTGTACGTGATTACGCGCCTATGAATATTCATTATGGCCAGGCCATTGAGACGATTTTCTGCCATTGTTCTTCACAACCAGGTTTTTATTCTCCTCAAGCTGCTAGAGGATCGCTCAACAGTATACGTTGTGCACAGTAGAGTGATCAAAATTTTTAAAGCTTTACCTAATATTATGGAATCGTGTTCACATCGACAGGTACACGCATAGGAGTAGTGCGTATACGTTTCAGATCTCATCACGCGGGACGGGAATTATAAATCGGACTATCCGTTTAAATTATTGGGTATTTGATTAAAAAGTGTCAAGGCTCCAGGGGAGTTGGGGAGAAACGTCTCCCCCTTGGCGACGGCAATGCATATACACAGACACATGTAGATATACATATATATATATATATATATATATATATATATATATATACACTTACATACACAACTTATGACACAAATTTGATCTAGACACGCTGTCTTCAATATTTAGCAGATTATTTGCAGTATCGACTCAAACTCGTTTAGTTTACACGACTGTGTTTTACATTTTATATTTTATTGAAGTTTTTTCTTTTGCTGCACCGCTAACATGCCACAGGATTAAACAAGTTTTGGCGCGTTGTTAAAGCATTGGATTGCCGATGACATAGCATTTTTAACGGATAGTAAAGTGGTGCACTGCCAGATTTTGGCTTAATTTATTTGGTGGCGCTTTAAGTTAGATGCCGTACTTCATCGTAATGCCGGATGGAATTTGCTACAAGTAATGGTGAAAATTATAGATTGAGTACCAGAGGGAAAACGAAATCTCTTACATTCCATCTGAAGTGGCTGCATTTAAATATTTACCACTTGTGTCTTGCGAGGCGAAAAGGTCGTTTTCTGCACTGAAAGCTACTAGAACAGACATAAGACATAATTTGCTCGTGTTGAAAATTAAAAAAAAATCCTTGTCGTTAAATGTAATAATTTTTAAATTTAGATTTATAATTTAATGTTTTGTTTTTTTTTTAATATAAATTAATTTAACAATGCGCAGACGTTAATAAAAGTTAGAAGCGAAAAACAAAATATTTTATTTTCTATTTTTTTAATACACTATCTATTACGAGAAGTTTCGGGTGCATACCTTTTTTTTTCGGGTGCATACCTTTTTTTTTCGGGTGCATACCTTTTTTTCGGGCACATAAATCCAAACCCTATTGATGACATGTGTTTTTAGAAAATCTTGGCCTATTTAAATATTTTACATAGTCCATTTTGACCCGTATAGTTTTCGCTGTGCTTAAAATGTTATTATGTACAAAAATTAAAACACAGCGTTAATGGTTTAAAACGATTTTTGCGACCTCCGTTATAAAATAATTTAGAATAAAACTCTCTTTCTTATAATATTGAATAGGGACTTTAAAAGTGTGACATCGTAAATGTTTTATTTTTTATGTTGTAGCTGTTTGTTCATTGTAAATCGCACATAATTACATAGAATATGCAAAAGCGTATTTCAATTGCATACTAAATCGTCGTTGGCTAGATCATTTTTTTCTGTTTATACATTTATACTGCGAATCGCGATACAGAACAAAAAATTGTAGTCGCAGATATTACACTGACGTTTGTTTTTTGTAGATGATGATAACTTATTGCAGCCCAGATTTGTTTCTTGAATCTTTATAACTTGATTTTTATTGTGATTTATGTGACTGTTAAGCATTTTTAAATTCCAGAATAAAAATTCGACCTATGAAAAAAAAAGAGATACAAATATTAACACAATTCTATATGTATTTTTCCTTCCCGGATTTAAAACGCAGAACCAATTAAACTACCTACAAACGGGGTATAAATAATAAATCCGAAAGTAAAAAAAAAAAAGCGTAAACGTAAACTACAATTGAACTCAAAAATACTATTAAATAAAAGAAAAAATAAACGAAACCTCTTCATATAAATTAAGTAATTATATTGTTGTTTAAAACGATGCTAACAATTAACCGTGCAGTTTCCTCAGCGCAAGAAAGTAAATAATGAAGAGAGAATGTGGCGGAAAAATCTTCATCTCTAATAATTTATTGCATAACCCCGCTATTTATATATATATATATATATATATGTATATGTATATATGTATATATATATATATATACACCCTGTCAAGAAAGTATCGGGAATTGTTAAATAAAACGAACAATTTTTAATTTTCATCCAAATTTATTTTGTCACCTTCAAAATAACATCCATTCGAAGCGATGCACGTATGCCAACGCTTTTTCCACTCGGCAAAGCACTTCTGATAGGCGGTTTCCGGGATGGCCTTTAGCTCTCGCGTCGCATTCGTCTTGATGTCATCAATCGATTCGAAGCGCATTCCCCGTAGCGGAAATTTGAGTTTTGAGAATAGGAAGAAGTCGCAGGGTGCTAAATCTGGTGAATACGGCGGTTGTTCGATGATATTTACCGAGTGTTTGGCCAAAAACTCATTCACAATTATGGCTTTGTGAGACGGCGCATTATCGTGATGGAGAATCCAAGAATTGTCGACCCACAAATCGTTACGTTTACGACGGATAGCCTCTCTCAAACGTCTCAAAACACTTAAGTAAAACTCTTTGGTGACTGTCTGTCCGGCTGGCACATATTCATAGTGTACCACGCCTCGAATATCGAAGAAAACAATCAACATGATCTTCACTTTCGATCGGCTTTGGCGAGGTTTTTTCGGCTTTGGCGCGCCAATTGGCCGCCATTCGGACGATTGCTGGTTCGTAAGCGTGTCGTACTCGTACACCCATGTCTCGTCACCAGTAATTATCTTTTCCAAGAAGGTAGGATCCAAATTGGCTCGATCCAGCATGTCTGCAGCTACCTGTTCTCGGTACTTTTTTTGAAAGAAATTCAGGTCTTTCGGAACAAGCCGAGCCGCAACGCGTTGCATACCCAATTTTTCGTGCACAATCGTACGTACGCTCTCGTGTGACATGCCCAATCCATGAGCCATCTCTCTCAAGCTCATATGACAATTTTCAGCAACGATTTCCTTGATTTTATCGACGTTATCATCGGTCACACTCGTTGAAGGCCGTCCAGAGCGAGGCATGTCTTCGACCGTCTCCCGACCATCCTTGAACGCTCTGTACCACTCGTAAACCCGCGTTTTTGATAAAGCAGATTCACCAAAAGCCTTCTGTAACATTTTCAGTGTATCGGCACAAGAAATTTCGTTCGAAACACAGAATTTAACACAAGTACGTTGTTCAATATTTTCACTCATTGTAAAACTTCGACAAAACACTTCAAGGTCGACTGATTTTAACAGCTGCTGTAAACACACTGGTTGACAGATCGCGCTAAAAATAGGCATCATAATACAAAACAGTTGTACCAACCTGGAAAAAAAAAAATTATCTGCCTAGCTATTACCCGGGAGATTTAAATTGACAATTCCCGATACTTTCTTGACAGGGTGTATATATATATATATATATATTTTTTACTTTTTTATTGGGCTTGATTTATATATTTATCATAGCTATTCAACGACTAGCATGCTAACGAAGTTAATTGAGACATGATTGTCGTCACATTGTCTGCGAATATTTTCGTTCATAAAACTAAGAGATGTGCGTGTGTAAACTAATCGATGCACAGAGCGAAATTTAAGTCTTTATTTATCGATGGTGTAAAAGTTTCTCGCAACTTCAAGCACGTAAACGGCGACGACGTTCGTTTATTTTTCTTATTTTTTTTATTCATTTTTCGGATTCTGTACACATAATAATAATAATAATAATAATAATAATGCGCGGAATCCTAATAAAATGGTTCAGAAACGACAAAAAAATCAAACAAAAATCAATAACTCACGAATGGCTTGTAAACTTCAAAATTGCATCATAAATTACAATTAAAATTCTCTTTAAGACAATCTACAACTTTGAGCTAACCCCGATTATTACCCCGGGTGACAAAAAGTCCATAAAACTGTCAAGAATACATAATACGGAATTTAAAACGATCGCAAAAATCACTCTTAAAAAATGCATAACTCGTCTCCGGAGATGGTAACCTTTTTTAAAGGGAAATTCAAAATATTAAAACGCAGAAACTCTTTTATGAAATCAAAAAATTACGGTTAAAAAAAAAATTATTTACACTCCCTTCCGGTTAGAGCTAAAAGTAGCAAAAGAAACAAATGTTCACGTAAGGTAATAGCCCGAGTAAAAATGTTGAGGAAACCGAAACCTATCTCAACATAATATGCATAAATGACCGCTTCATAGGAAAACTATAGCCGAGCTTATAACTTTAAAATTAGGCCCTCGGGGAGCCGAAAAAGCTCGAATGTTTCGAAAAAAATACTTTTTTTTTCCGACGCGCATGTGATGTATTGTTGGAAAGTTTGCTAATTGTCGGGAACTAAATCATATTTAATTTCCTTAATGAACAACACTCAAAGTTGGCGTGAAGTTCAAAAACGACATGCAGCCCCTTCCGCTTGTGACGCGAGTATTACAGTTAAAAATTTTGAACAAGATTAAAAATACGCGCATCTCTGTATATTTTTCTAGTTTCGGAACGTCCGGGCTGCCAACTTTAAAATTAAGTTTTTGGGGCAATGGAAGCTCAAAATTTTTGAAAAAAATATTTTTTTCCCGAACATAGTATCGATGAAAAGATCGCTATTTATCGGCGGTGAAACAGTATTTCATTTCTTCAACGAAAATTTTAAAGGTGGCGAGAAGTTCAAAAAATTGCGAAAAATGAAGCGTCTCAAAATCAGATTTTTCTGTTTTAAATTTAGTATTATGTAAATGCAAATTGTAGCCTATGTCTGTACAGCTGAGATGTACACGAATAGAGGTAGTCGCCGACGCCCGGAAGCTGAGTATGGCACTATAAAGAAAGAAGTTATCTTTAACTTAACATATGGGGAATGAATATCCTCACAGCACATGAAAAATCATGCTTGACTGAACTAGTAACGAAATAACAACGGTTTAAACTCCATTCAGGCTGCTGGATGATGGGAATGATCGTACAAAAATAAAGCAGAGTACACACATAATATATGTTTTTACATACGGGCCAATCGAGTCTGCGGGGGGGGGGGGCTTCAATGATCTATAAATTTAGTGTATTTTATATTATCGATGTAACTCAAAGATTTTTTCGGTAAAAAACAAGTTAAAAATTTTACACAGTCCCGCCCCTCACTGTTTCGAGCTTGTGGTCACCGCAGAATGAAAAACCAGTCCTGCTGTATGTTACAGTTTTATTTTACATTTATTATAATGTGCTATCCTTTCGACTGAATAATAAAACAAAATAAACTTGGCCGTAAAAACATGTAAATGTACCCCAATGAGAACAACAAGTAAACCTTACTAACACTAACATAAATAAAGAAGTTTAGTACAATTATAAGTTTCTGTAAAGATTACGTCTTTACCAGTTCTAAACATTTACCACACATTGCCTGTAATTTCACATGTACCGATTCCTATTATTAAAATTTTAAAAATATAAATAAGTCGGCAAGAAAATGCATTTCTTTCATTTAAAATGTGAATCTCGTCTGAAAGTATGAGGTAAAAAAGTATCCTAAATGATAACAGCTATCGGATAATAAAAACATGTTAACATGTTCAGAATAAACATCAGGCACGATGCAAAATTATTTTATAAGTTTTCAATGTTTAATGTCCAGCAGAACAACAGGCAGATACTGCCGATATGCATATCGATTATATCTTTTTTATATAGGTTGTTTCAGTGTGGGTGATACATAAGCCAGTCGTGAAGATACGCAACGGAAGAAGAACTAGGTCATTTGCGCATAGCACCAAGCAGATTTTGTGGGACAGCGTGTTGTTTTTTTCGCATTATTTAGTTCATCTCAATATTTCTCCTGTTGTTTCAGTTGAAATCGGTGATAAGTACTCTTCTGCCGTTTTAGTTCGATGCTAAATACAACCCACTGCGGAAATGATGAGGAAGTAGTTGCATGAATCACGGTTTTTATCCTTTTTCTTTTTTTGTAGTGAACGAGTAATAAAATTACGGATAAAAATGATATTGTAATATTTTGTAGCTTTCTTTTTTTTTTTTTTTTTTATTTCAATTTCATCTTTACCCCGATTCTATCGTCGTTCGTATTACCAAAGCCAAAAATATTCGATAAAAGCTCAAGCATTCCATTACGCGATCACGGAGAATTAAATACTGATTTAATGATAGAGATGTTGCAATTTTATGCAACATGTCGATAAATGTACAAAGAGCTCGATTCGAGTTAAGCACGCATTGATGTGCTGTAACAGTTATTTCCGTTCAAAAATCTGAGTGAGACCATTGTTTGAATTGTGAAGATTTCTCTTTGATAATTCGTTTCGGCTTTGTTAATTTGTTTTGTTAATTTTAATTTTAGTAATTATTTTGGTAAATTATTTGTTAATTGGTCTTTAAAGCTGTTAGCACCTGCGATCGCTGTTTTCGTTTGCAGCATGTGCATCTTACGTGTTCCAAAGCCAATCCCCCTTTAATACGTTAAAAACAAAAAAAAAAAAAATGAATATTCAAAGCTGACCAATTCGGCTCAACTAGATCTTTTTTTTATTAACTCGACGTGAAATTTTGCAACTTGTTAATCCCAGAATAATCGTTGGAAGGTCGCAAAAATTCTATTTTTACGGTCTTCAGCTGGAAATATCTAGACGTGTGTTATGAGCAATATTGTAATACTGGAGGTTTGTACTCGTAACATTCGTACAGAAACCTACCTAAAACTTTCTACATTTAAATATTACTGGTGAAAGGAAAAAAGGGACTGTATGGTATAAGACGAGTGTGTCATTTTCTAACTGACCTAATAACTGCTATCGCTAAGAAAATGTCCTCAGATGAAGAAGGCACAATAACAACGATCATCTGTTAACCCCGTGTGTTTTTGTCAGAAGTATCAAGGCTTTATTAAAAAAATATTACACTTATACATGTATAAAACAAGTGTGTCGAGAATTGATCTGCTTACTTTCAGCTGAAGGTACTCGTGATTTTCGAACGGTTATAGGAGACTGCGAAATTTTACAGGTAGTTAATTGATTTTAAAAAATCCAGTTGAGCCGAGTTCATTTTTTTTTCAAATTCGTCAATTAATTTTTTTTCGTTTTCAACGCACCAGACGGTGAGGGGCTGGAATGTAGTTCTGCTCGAGTGAAACATAGCCGTCTACATAATATGGTAGTACGAACCTATGGAATTTCAGACTTACCTAGTAAAACTTATACTAGTGTCAACGGCGAGAGCTAAAGAGATGCATGTATTTTCGAAAACTTCTAAACATATGCGATGCATCATACGAGATACTGCGTGAAATATAAACATTATTGTGCGCGGCTACCTATTCGAGATTAGGATCCATTGAAAATGACTATCCTTTGACTTTAATAAATAAGCGTTTGATAGAAAAGAATAACGAAAATTACAATTAACTAGTTATCTGAAAAACCGACAAACTGTTTTTGGTCTAGTCTGCTGGTACACACACATATATATATATATATATATATATATGGTTCAGCTGAAAAGACAGAAAGATAGTGTCAAAGGGACTTCATTGAGTCATTGAGGATGGGACCATTAAAAAGACGCAACTTATATCTAAATTCGGTTCAAAAGCCGGCACAGCGGCGAAAACGAGATTCTGGTAAACCAAGTCGGTTAAGTTGAGGCTTTTTTGAGAATTACGGAAACAGTTTAATTCGAGGATTACAGAGATTAAGTTTAAATTTAGTATTAAAATATAAAGCCTGATTAATGTTAAAGAATTTATATTAAAAAAAAAAAAAAGAAGCAATATGACAAACAATTTCGCTTTATATAGCGCTAACACATTAAACCTTGGAAATAAATTCGTGATTGTTTGGGAGGATGATGACCCTAGTTTTTGGTCTAAAATAATAACAAAATGATAACTTCTTAAAGGAATACATTTCAATGATTTAACCACCAAGAAAAGCTATTCGGTGACAAAATCCAGTTAATCCTCTAACAACTTTTTCAACGGTGACTAGATATTTCGTTTCACTAATAGTTCGGTAGCGTAAGTGAATTTCAAATGCACTTTTAAGATACCTCTTATCAGCAATACTATTTTTCCTCGCTTAAAATTATTTTTTTTCCCTCCCGTTATACCCGAGAATTTTAATGCGCACTATTTTGATGAT
Organism: Icerya purchasi; assembly: GCA_039619475.1. Taxonomy (NCBI): domain Eukaryota; kingdom Metazoa; phylum Arthropoda; class Insecta; order Hemiptera; family Monophlebidae; genus Icerya; species Icerya purchasi. The sequence continues at coordinate 547,871,369 of CM077115.1, forward strand.
GCGTCTAAAATTATTTATGTGTAAAGATTTTAGTTTCAACTCATTCGCGATTTATCGTTACCAGGGAACAACATTTTTAACATTTTTTCCAAAAAATATTTTACGATTATATCGAATAACGAAATGGTACTTACTCTCTTCATCCTCTGGTTGATACAACGATAAGACCAAGGACACAACCGCTGCAATTTCTAGGATAATCAAAGTAACATCTTGCAAAGCTTCCCAGATTAGTTGAAGGAATGTCTTAGGTGGTTTCGGTGGTATCGTATTTGATCCGAAGGTCTCTCTGCGATGATCGATATCAACGCCAGAACCGCTGAGGCCTAAACAACAAAAAAGTTAGGATAAAATTACAGAAATCATTTTATTTAAAGAAACGCTACATTTTCGCACAGCTCTATAGGTATTACATCAATTATTCCATTGATTTCTTAAACAGCCCCGTGTAGGTCGTATAGCTGTAATAAATAAATAAATAAATAACAAGGTTAAATATCCCGGATATTTCTACGAAAATACGGTAATATGTTGTTAAATAACACGCTGATAATCAAAATGATGAACCATGTTTCAACAGAAACGTTTCCAGTTCGTTGGCTACTATCTGAATTAATTAAAAGGCGCTTCTCTTTTTCCTTTCGGATCTGATTTTAATTTTATCAAGTATTCATTTTTAGTGCATCAGTTGCTCTCTTGGAGATGTTTGTGCGGCGCTAAAATATAATTTATTCCAATTTAAGGAAACTTGTTGTATCATCTTTTTTGTGTTTCTTTTGTATTTTTTTTTTTTTTTTCATTTGAAACAATTGAGTCTATTCAACAATAAACGACATTTGAAGGTAATATGTATACAATAGTCTGGTTAGCAAAAAAATAGAAACCTCAAGATTAATATTGAACAAACGTAGATAACATTTCATAAAGTGTCTAAGTAAAAATAATATTAAAGGCAAAAATTAATGAAAAATATTACACGTCGAGTAGTTTAGAGGATGGAAGGATGAAAATTGTGAAAACGATAGCCTTAAAGATTCGACAGCATCATCTCCTCTTCTACAAGTACAAATTACTTTTGGAAATTATTGATTTAGTACAGAATTGAGAGTTGGCTTGGAATATTAGCCAGAGTTACGGTGTTTTTTTCTTTCCTAAAAATATTTAATAAGATAGAAAAGTCAGTGTTCTGATTGGTTTGCGATAAAAATGTCTCAAAACTGATATTTTAATCGCTTGAAATAATAATATTTATGTATTAAAAAAGAAAAGAAAAGTTGTATCGGTAAACACATACAGGCAGATTGGAGACAAAAACAGAGTTGATTACGTGCTTAATAAAAGTGTTGTCTAGTCGATACAAAAACTAGCTCTAATCGTTTGAAATTTTCAACTTCGATTCGGTTATCACGAAATAAAATAAATTTCGATTGGCAGGATCAGTTTCTCCAAGACATTCCTATATACTACTTTTAATATAATAGCTTTCCAAAATTTCAAATAATAATTCGTTGTTTCATTTGCATCGATTTTTCTACAATTCCTTTTTACTAATTATTCATATACTTTAATGCATCTCTTTAACTTTTCGTATAACTTCTTACTTTTAAAGCTAGTCGGTATTTCTTGGGACTTCTAGTAAAAATTATTTTCCCCTCAACTTACACATAATTTATAATTCCATATATATCCTCTAATTTAAAGTTCAGCAATGTCACCACGCGTTTTCCTGTCAATTTTTGCGTTCGAGCAAGTATGCCTGGTTAATATTTGGACTATCTGTTTCTTTCAGCTCGGGATAATTTTCAATTGTCCATAATAAATGCATATTTCACTAATAGTTTATCCAGTTCCTTCTAATAGATAAATTACAGTACATCGAATTATTAATAATATTGCTTTAGTCTGCATGTAGATGAAGTCATTTATTTTAAGAAGCAAAATAGTTCCAGCATACATTATTTAAGCCCAAAATTTACAGCAGTAAACTGAATAATGGAGGGGCACGTGAGAAGGTATCAACATTTGAATTTTTTCCAAAATGGAAAAAAATGCTAAATACAGCATTAATATATTTTTAAATACTAATTTAAATTTCTTAGATGGAAACAAATATATCTATAATACATACTCGAGACTAATATAAAATTACGAGTTACAAATATCAATATACCGTTTAGCCTGATTAGAAATTTGTCAGCTGTCCAAGATAAAATTTACTTTCAAAAACTGGAGTCGCATAAAAAAAGTTTTCAACAACGAATATTTTTTATCAGTTATCTTTAAAATTACTGAACACCCCATCTGTATGTTGATCTCTAGCAGTTTGTACTTTTTTGACTCTTTAAATAATAGAAAACAAATCAGATTTACAACGGAAAATAAATCGATTTCGAGTAAAGCCAGCTACCGTGGAATATAGTTGGTTAGGTAATTGTGTTTCGTTCAGGTAGAATCGTCTTCGAATTCCACTGTCGCACATTGAAACTTGTAAAAATTTCATTTGCGTTGGGTTAATGTCCATAGTTGACCTCCCCCCTCTCCACATAAAATAGAAAAGATAATCACTAAAAGGCAAATCATTTGTGGAACATCTGATAAATAGGATTGTAGTGAAAAAGTAGCTACGCAATGGTGTTTAACCAAAGGGAAGTGTCACCATCGTGTTATTATTTTCGGTAAGGGGAGGAACCCTGAATACGCGTCCACGTCGTCCACCCCGGGCAACGCTATTATAGCGGCTAAAGTATTCAGGAAGCGGAGGCAAACTGTGTGTAAATACCTCACGCCATTGGTATGCGGAAACATCATCACGGCACCCAAAACAGCCCTTCTCAGGGCTACTGCACTCGAACACAGACAAGAAACATTACCCGGACACGAGCAAAAGATAATATAAGGATTCTTCAAATAAATGTGGAAGGAATGACAAAGGCAAAATGATATTCACGAAGTGTCGCCATCCGCGCCGACATGGATACATAATTTAGACGTGCTGCTGTAAACAACTTTTCGCATCAGACCATACGATAATAATAATAATAATAATAATAATAATAATAATAATAATAATAATAATAATAATACATTTTCGGCAAAACTCACGTTAGACGTATTACATGTTACGTTTCAAACGAATAAGTCCTATCCATTTTCAAAATAGCAACGAAACAAAGTATGATAGGAAACGGTATATGTATACAAATGTTTTTATCAGGAAGCTGCGTGACTGGTCAATATATGTACGGTTCTGTTCTCCTTTAACCGTCAGGCAGACACCACTTTAATTGACTTCCTTTTGAATATAAATTTAAACTATCGTGGTTCCTCGATACAGTCGTGTTATTATTTTCGGTTTTAAAACCCACAACAGACCTATTATGTGTTAACGTTTCAAACAGTACTCTATTCATCTTCAGAATAGCCACGAAACAAAGTATGATGGGAAATATGTGTATACAAAATTTTTGATCAGGTAGCTATCTGATTGGTTAATACTATTCTATTCTCCCATTTACCGTTTCAAAAATTTTACCAGCCTTACTAATGGACTTCACGTTATATTTATTTTGTGACCGTTAACGCGGTTAAAATTTTCATGTTTTTGAGTTCCGAACGTTTCTCTTACCAACGTACCTCCTGAATTATCCGATTTTTCTGAAATATACTGATTATATGATTAATTCTAACCTTAAATACTCGGCCTTTATGGCCATTATAATTCGGAATACACGAATACGGAATCTTTTAGACACTCGGTGATAGCAAACGAGGCACACTATTAACCTTATTATTTCTCAAAAGAAAAATTTTTATTTTTTTACCAACTGTAAAAAAAAATAATTTTTTTGTTTTGAGGAATAATAATAAGGATAATAGCGTACCTCGTTTGCTAGCGCCGGATGAGATTCCGTGTTCGTGTACTCTAGATAATATAACGGCCATACAGGCCGAGTAGTTAAGGTTAGAATAAAAGAACGCCTAGCCGATTACACAAACGCGTAGAAAAACCCGCGGTCGCACAGCTTCAAGATATAACCATGTAATCATATAATCAGTTTCTGGAAAATTTCAGCGAAATCGGATAGTTCAGGAATTAAATTGGTAAAAGAAACGATCGAAACTCAAAAACATTAACCACGATAACGGTCGCAAAATAAACGTAACGTGAAATAGTATTGACCAACCAGAAGCGAGCAGTTACCTGATAAGAAAAAGTTTTTATACATATATTTCCTATCGTACTTTGTTTCGTGGCTATTCTGAAAATGAAAATAGTGTTTGTCCGTGTTTGAAACGTTAACACGTAATATAAGGTCTGTCGTGAGTTTTACCGAAAATAATAACACGACTGTATCGAAGAACCGCGATAGTTTAAATTTATATTTGAAAAGGAAGTTAATTAAAGTGGCGTCTGCCTGACGATTGAAAATTCGCGATTAGGCTTGAAGTAATTTTATAAATCTCGGACGCTAACGTAATTTCTCCGGACTGGTTTGAGATGAACACTTGAATTTCCCATTATTAGTTTCACGATCGATAATGTAAGCGAAATGGTTTTTGCGAATGCATTTGATTGATTTCATATTTTCTTAAGGCTTCTTTCTGAGTGGCTAAATTATTAGCAAAATAAACTGTCCATTCGTTTTCACTATCTCAGAACAATTCTATAAAAAGTCGCATGAAAAATGTACTGCAATTCCACAATCCTATATTAAAATATGTCAGCAGTGTGAAAGATTAAAGTAAAAGAGATTCGACTTATGCATACGGTTTTCGTATTAACTCGGACCGAAATCGGAGAAGAAGACGGGCAAAAATTAAAGATCTTTGGAACATGATATTAAAGACGATTGCTCAAAATGTCTTGTGCACGGTAAAAATATCGGAAAAACTTAGGATTAAATGCTAGAAGAACGAATGATCCTAATAAATTTATTCAGAAAAAAAGCTTGTATACGATATCAGATATGGAACGGTGTTAACGAATACAGTAAATAGGAAAATTTTAATGAAAAATACTAAGGGACGGGACAAGAACATCAAATTTCTTAGGAACGCATTATTAGACGTCATACGTAGGAGTGAAGGGACTAATAGCAGGGAAAGGTGAATAGCGGAAATAGAGAACCACATCAATCGGGAAAAGCAATATAATGATGTTGATTAGTGTTACAGTGCAACTTTACTGCTGAAAAGATTTATTTTCCCAAAATATTTAACAGTAGATTCTTGAAAATGCAATATGAGCCGTGGAAAACTGACGGAAGTAAGTATTTTGAATTTGTACCCTAACTGAGGAATTTTCACGAATTTCACATTTTTAAACTCGATGAATTCATTTTAGTTTCAAAAATAAAAAGTTCGAGAAATTTGGAATGAAACGCGTACATTTTAATTTTCTTAATTATTACATTCTCAGTATGACTCTTTGTAATATATGTATATACGCGCGCGCGCGTGTGTGTGTGTGTGTGTGTGTGTGAGTGAGTGCATATTATATTCCAAAAAAAATTATGAAATCTGCGAAATTATGTGAAATGTAGGCAGCTTCTGTCACAAATGTGTTCGTAATTTTATTCCATTTTCAGCAGTCGTTCATGTCCACAAAACTCTTAATGGTTCGGATCTTGTACGCTTTACAGTATTCATCTACGCGCACGACTACCAACAGTTCAAACGAATCCCCAAAAAAAGATGCCCAAAGCGTGTGCAAAATCAATATCCAAGCTTCAGACTCTCTCTGATAGATGTCAAATTAGACAAAAATATAATGAGGATGATTGCATTATGCATAATAACGCTTCTAACGAAGTAAAAGAGGTGACGCCGCTAGTTCTACACGTTTACAATAGGAGACTCCATTGAAATGAAAGGAAAAGGAGATAACAAAAGAAAAAAAAGTATTTCTCGATAGGTAATCGATATTCCGTTAATCGACCCTATTATTACGAATAAAGCTATTCATTCTAAAGGGGGTTATTATTAACCGGTGAAAGATAAACATTCATTAAAAATTAATAAAATTCAGCCAATCATTTTCCACGTTTTATTTTAGAAGGTAAGGCCGATTTTACTGTTTTAATTAAAAACCTAATACAAAAAAAAAAATATCTCGAAGTTAATAGTACATCGCCCTTCTTTATTCAAATCAAAATTCACTTTAATGAAATAACTACGGGTTTTAAAGAAAAAAAAAAAAAAGATTGATTTAAACTTGCATTAACTCCTACATTATTGAGTGAGCAAGTATTTGATCGCTGTTCATTTCGTTCGATTTAATTAAATTTGACGGTGAAAATCTACTCCTTTTCAAGATAAGTAGCTGCCGGAAGCGTGAGTCAATAGAAAAAACTGCACAATTTTGCAACTTTCACGAATTCGTCTTCTTCAAAACTGGCTTAAAGTTTTAACTACTAAATAAATAAACCTCAAATGCATGGACCGCAATGAAAATAATTCTTTCCAAATCTCTAGTAGTCAAATTATCGTTAATGAGTTGATAATAATCATAGCAATTCTTTTATTGTTTAAATATTATAAAACTGATATACTACATCACAGATGAATTTTAACATCACCGAAAAAAACCATCGATATGTTAAACGAAAATTATTCATTGAGAATTAGAAAAAAATTTTTCCACTTTTATAATATTCGAACAATGAAAGCTCTTACAGAAATGTGTAATTATAATAATCATAGCGATATTTGATTTTTAGTCATTATAGAACACGGAGTTGAGCAAAAGTCAGAGTGCACTATGAAAAACTGCACGTGTGCGTTTGTACCCTGACTTTTGCTCAGCCCTGTAGTTTTCATTTAGGGTTAATATAATGTGTTCGGTTGAAATGAATATTGATAGGAAGGAAGAACATATGCTAAAATGGTGTCGGCAACGATACTAGTACTAGGCATGAGTTTTTCGCAGATTTAAAACATTTATAAAAAATTTCTGAACTTATTTCAGACTATCCGCATACTTGGATCATTTTTAAGCTGAATGTATCAGCTTTAGCTTAATTTTTAAATTGCTTAATTAATCGGCTTGTTTATCTCTTAAAAAAAATTATTAATTATGACATCATTGCGAGCGATTACCGAGAGCTGTTTTAATTTTTAAATCCAAAAAAAAAAATCCACAAAACGCTTCTTAGAAAAAACAAAAACACCAATGGAGCATTCGAAAAATTAATCCGATTTTTCAATGCGCGCAGCCATTTTTAAGAATAACCTAAAATTTCCAAATTATTCATCATAAGGGGAGATACTTAATGTTAAAAAAGTGACCACTACAAAAGCAGCTGGAGTGACAACATTTTAAACTCAATTACTTCTCTATATACAACTACTTACCATATTATTTTTTAAGTAGTTCATTATGGTTATTTACAGTAACGCTTTATTACAGATGAATAAAACTAGATCAGTACTCCTCCGAAGTAATTTAAGTAAGATAGCTGAGGAAAAAATCGTTCCTGCTAGACTGAAAATCTTCACGGATGATGTTCAGCTTCAAAGCAAGTTTCTCTATTGTGTTTCGTGAAATAATTTGTAGTAATATACACGAGCAAAGATATCTAACGTACAAGAATATCGGAATGGTACAAATTAACGCTTTTAGTACGGGAGCTTAGTGTTTAAAGCGATTTGATGCAAAATTTTTGATTAAAAATACGCGGGATCTTGCCTTTTTCAAGCGGTGAACATCTCTATTGTCTGAATTAGCGAAGCCAAAGCTTTTTTGCCAAATCGCATTGACCTTTTTAATCTCCCCGTTCGTAAATGATCTCTCCGGTTAAATTCGAAATAACAACATGCAAAAACTGACGACATCTGATTTCTTTGCATTCCGCATTTGATGTCTCACACGTGCATCGGACTTCAAAATAATCTTATTGAAACTAGAATTTTTCTTCGTCGGTGGAGATTGAATGGCCGCTACCTAAATAATATATACGACATTATTCATGTCGCACCAAACTGCAAGACAGTCGCGATATTACCTACAACCGGATACTCTTGCGTTAAATGGACATACTAATTACGGAGTAGTCGGGCGGTTTTTTAAATTTTTCTATTTTTTATTATTTAGTCGAAAGTCTGAATTTAAGAAATAAATTAGGAAAAGCGTTACTCTCCCTGACATACATACGCCCCTGTGTTTATCTGCCAGCTAGGTAACAGCGGTTATTATTAAATTATCGTATCAATTATGCGCTTATCAAAGTAAAATTTAGATTAAAAATACAAAATTAGAAAAATATCGTCGTCTATTTATAAATTCACATTCAGTTAATTTTAGGAATCGCATTAAGCATCGAATTTATGAATTGTACTTAAGCTTAGCAAACAATAACTACCGAATAATGAATACGGCCAATCATTTTCTATATTCATTAACTTGGAAGTGGATACAACTGCAAACAGAAACGCTCGTCAAAAACATTAACTCGGTAATTATTGTTTATCTGATTATTTTTATTATCAGGTCGTCGGTTTTTAATTTTTTACGAAAATACCTGCAGATATTTCGGAAAAAATACTGCGACGTTAATTAAAAACTAGCAGCTGTGCATCTGACGATACAAGATTAGAGGAAATATTATGTGATTACCTTGAAAGTGGGTCACATACAACAGATCGATCTGATTTGCGATCACAATAGAGGGTGGTTGTACGTTTATTATAGTGCGGTTCGTGAGCGTTGCGTAGTTCAAACATTGCCAATACACTTGCAAACAATTCTTTCCCCTATTTTATTAACTCGCTACCGAACCGAGCTTATTGTTATGACTCTCCTGCTTCTTTCTACACAATCCTGTATTTTATTTTTTCCGTATCTATTCAGTTTTCTTGTTTCTTTTTTTTTTTCTTTTGACTTTACGTATTGTATAAAATTTACTCGGCCGAGAAATTGACTTTCACTATACATCATAAAAAGGAATCTGAGTTTATATCCACGTGTGAAAAAATAAGTTTGTAAAATCGCAAAAAATTTATAGCTCGCTACCTTAAACGGACTATACATATTAAGATGAGGGAAAAAATTAGAAAAAGAATAGAAGAAATTTTCACAAGGAGAAAATTCTAAAATTTGGAAAATTTCATTTCCTAATTAAATAGTCATTTTTCAATGATATCAAAGGCAGTTAAAGGATACTACTAATATGGCAAATAAGGCCATTTTATAAAATACTCGGCAGACACAATTGTAAAGACTGTAACTAGAACACTAATAGGTTTACAAAATGACATGCAATTTTTTTCCAGTAATCATAAGTGTTTGGACACATAATCAGAGGAGAAAGATATGAAATCATCCGGTTTCTTCTTCAAGAGAAAATTGAAGGAAAAAGAGGATTGGGACGTAGAAGACTATCTTGGACCCAGGACATTCGGAAATGGACCGGAATAACATCTATAGAGAGTTTAGTTCAAGCTGCCAGAAATAGGGATATATGATCAACATCCCCTGTGACCGCTACGCACGGTAACCGTGTACAGCATTTTGAAGAAGAAGAAGAATCATAAGTGACATTACAGTTTTTTTTTAACGTATCCTTATAAAATAGACGTTATAAATATATATATATATAATAAGGTGGTTCCGTATTTCAAATGTCAGATCTCACGTGAATTAATGTGTGCACCAGATAGTACTAAAAAGAATATTTAATATGTTCGAAAAAATAACGGTTTATCATTTATTTCTATAAAGGACTGTTGTAGCAAATGTGTCAATTATAATTTTATTAAAATTATTGAAAGTATGTATTTAGAATATATCGATAAATAGATTACTCGACATAAAAATTGGAACATTAAATTATTATGCAGTAGTATTAGAGAATTCATAATATTTCGATAGAATTTATCTACCACATTTATACGTTTATAATTTAATTTATCCGCGGGGCTTGTGTATGAACCTACACACACACATACTCACCTACTTCACACACGCTTGTATATAAATTGCACATTTAACTTTACACTTGATATTGTACTGTAACAAGCATAAGATCTTTTCACATTTGAATTATCGCGAAAGAGTGATTACTTAACAAAATTACCATCACACCGAAAGAAATTCCTTTAAAATCGCAATTCGTCTCCAGCTTTACACGTGCTATATGTGCTCGCTCAAGCTTATTTCTGTCAATCACTTTCTGCTGTGTACATCCACACATTCTGCACGTGCACTAGAGTTAATAAGAAATGTGCTAATTTGCAAACCCGAGCACCAGTATCTCAGTTAAGTGCCCGAGCACAGTATTAACCACTCTTATATTCAAACAATTGTAATCGGCACGAAACAAACCTGTTGTTGACCAGTCGCTCATCGATACATCGGATTTCCTTCGTATATCATTTGCAGATAATTATGTATACAGGCGAACAGAGTCACGATTGGAACGTTAAGAACCTTTTTCCGGAACTGCAAAACCAGCAGCGAAAAGCTGCAACAGAGGCAGACTCGCTTAGTGAATACTTCGTAATTAACCCGTTTGTTTCATAACTATATTAAAATAATATCCCCTTCAACAACTCATTACCATTCTGCAAATGCCGTTCCTATCGGAGTAGTTCTACCCATGATACAGAACCGCTTTCCGGTAAAGCAGCTGTTCCTGCACTACTGTCAATTTTATTCATTTTAACGGTGTACGTTTTATTCCATCGATGTAGATTTAAACCGGCGTTAATTTTAATTTAGGACTTCCTCGATCGTTAAATAATGATTTCTCGCGTAATCTTTTTTTACTGATTTTTACTTGATTGTAAATCTTCAATGATGTGTAGGAAATACACTGAAAACGGCGAAGTCGATGGGAAAAAATATTATTGAATTCGTACTCATTTATGCACGACTCAAGTACGAGGAACGTGTTCAAAAAGTAAGATTTCCACCCCTGTAAAACCGGTTAGAATAAACTTGCAGGAGTGGGCGTGATCTCATTTTGTAGCTACAATATTAAAGTTTAGTCTAAACCGCAATAGTGTGTGTTTTTTCATTTTCGGATTACGTGAATTAATCGTGAGTGAAATTCTGAAAGTTTCTGTCGACTACAAGGCGCGCTCAGTTATTTTCGTTATTTTAAAAATCATAACAAAATTGCACCAATTTTAATCGACAAACAGTGGAAGTTTATGGTTCCTTGTGATGAGTGTTTAACACGTTCGTAAATCGTGAATTCTGAGGAAGTAGAACGAATGTAAAGGACACGAGCAAAGGAGTGCCAGACCATCCGTAATCTCAGACGAACTAGTGCGAAAAATTTAAGATATTCTGCGATTCGATTGCCGCCAAGCCATTTTTGATTTTCTTGACCAGTTTCCGAGTGTGTCATGAGCTGGTACCATGCATTTCATCGTGCATGAAAGATTAAATTTTAGGAAACCTTGTGCAAGATGGGTTCCAAAACTGCTCACTGAGGAGCAAAAAGCGTAATGGGCAGTTCTCTCGAAATTTTTCAACATTTTCATACCCTCGTCGAGCAATCTAAAACAAAAGACGTGGAAGATTGACACCGAAGGCATCGAGTTACTTCATGACAATGCTCGTCCTCGAATTGCTCGAAAAACCTGTGTCCTCATCGCTCAGTTTGACTGAAATACCAATAATTTCGAGACTGACGAGGAGTTGAAAAATTTCGTTTTTACCTGGTTACAAAATTTGGCGGCAAGTCTTTACGAGGAAGGTGTTTATATGTTAATTTCTCGACTCGACAAATGCTTAAATTTTTGCAAGGTGAGAATATGTGGTAAAGAAAATAAAAGTATGCTGAATTCAATGTCGTTTATTTGTAGCTTTTTAGTTTCGAAAATAAAAAATACGGAACCTTACTTTTTTGAATGGCCCTCGTATTTCACTATTTACGCACAATAAAAACAGTAAGCCTGTAATTAATGGAAGCCTTATTACCTCGCTTTTGAATAATTGATTTTATTATGTTAGAAAATTCATCGAAATTAATGCAATATTCCCGTGCGATTCCAATAGAAATTTTCTTCAATGCCGAAAGATAACTTTTTAGATAATAACCGAAGAAGGAAATGTTTAATATTAACTATTAATTAAATTTTTTTTTAAGGAAAAAAAAATACCGACTTCAAGATTTATCATAAAAATTGAAAAAAAAAAATGCACTAAAAAGTAAAAAATAATTATGCGATAAAAAATATATTTCAGAGTAATTTAAGTGGTAATATTATGGTAATTCTTTTACAACATTAAAACCTTAATTAGAGTCGGCATTAAATTCATGTTACAATATCCAAGGAAAATTTAATGAATATTTAACGTAGTTTTTAATTATTATTTTAATGTAAATTTGATGCCGACTCTAATTAAGGTTTTAATGTTGTAAAAGAATTACCATAATATTACCACTTAAATTACTCTGAAATATTTTTTTTATCGAATAATTATTTTTTATTTTTTAACCGATTTCAAAAAAGGAGGAGGTATTCAATTCGACTGTATTTTTTTTTTTTTTTTATGTGTGTTACCACAGAACTTTCTTCTAGATGAACCGATTTTGATGATTCTTCTTTTATTTGAAAAGTGGTGTTTGTCATGTGGTCCCATTTAAATTTGATCAAGATCTGACTGATAGTTCTTGAGCTATCCTTAATAATGCGGGAGATTGAAGCTTTTTGGATGCTTTTCATTCATGATTGTTTTCACCGTCGGATTAGATTTATTGACTTAAAATACTATAAATTTACCAAATTACCATGAAAATGTAGCTTTTGATGTTTTTACCGTGGAAATAATGTCTGCTCTTATTAGAATGTTTTAATTTAATTGAATAAAAATGCACTAGAAAGTAAAAAATAAAATGCTTTTTTACAAAAAATAAATACCGACTTCAAGGTTTATTATAAAAATTTAAAAATGCACTAAAAAGTAAAAAATAATTACTCCCGATAAAATATATATATATCAGAGTGATATAACTTAAGTGGTGATATCGTAATTCTTATACAACATTAATTTTTTGGAGTTGGCATCAAATTCATATTAAAAGAATAATTAAAAACTTCATTAAATGTTGATTAAATTGTTCCTAACATGAATTTAATTCCAACTCCAAAAAGTTAATGTTGTATAAGAATTACGATATCACCACTTAAGTGTTATATCACTCTGATATATATATTTTATCGGGAGTAATTATTTTTTACTTTTTAGTGCATTTTTAAATTTTTATAATAAACCTTGAAGTCGGTATTTATTTTTTGTAAAAAAGCATTTTATTTAAAGTGCATTTTTATCAAATTTTTATGATAAATCTTGGTCGTTTTTTTTTTTTTAAAAAAACATTTTATTTTACAAGTTTTAGCATTGTAATCGAATTTCTTTCTCGCTAAAAATCAACTTTTTTGTCACATTATTCTATATATTTTATACTTCAAAAAAAAAAAAAACAATTTCAGTCGAGTGTGATGTTTCATGCGCTAAGGATTCCGTGCGTAAGACAATATAATTTGTGTTTACATAATACAAAGAAGGGGAGAGATATGTTCTTTTTCGCGCTTTTTTGAACTGTTCGCCAACATCGAACGTTTCGTTAAAGAAATGAAATACGGTTCCGTTTTCGACAAACAGCTTTCTTTCCAACGATATATCATATGCCCGGGAAAAAAAATATTTTTTTCGGAAATGTCGAGTTTCGGCGCCGCCTCGAGAGGCTGATTTTAAAGTTGGAGACCCAGATGTTCCAAACCAGAGAAATATACGGGCGGATGCGCATATTTTTAACCTGGTTCAAAATTTTTAGCTATAATACTCGCGGTGCTAGCGGGCAGGGGAGCGTAATTTTTTTCGATTTTTTTAACTTTTCGGCAACTTTGAAAGTTTCGTTAAGGAAATAAATAGTTAGAAAAACAATATATCACATGGCGGTAAAAAAAAAACTATTTTTTTCGAAACTTTCGAACTTCCAGCGCCCCGAGGATTTAAATATAAAGTTTTAAGCTCGATTATCACATGGTACCTAAGTTGAATGATACTCTTTCGAATGGGCAAAGAATCAGTAAAATCTGTCCGTATAAACACGAGTTATGCGTGAATAAACATAAAAAAAACAAAACAAAAGAATACATCCTTCCTTTTTTTTTCGGAAGTCGGTAAAAAGAAAAATGAGCAAAAGCGGTAATAATAAAAGTCTGCAGTTTTAATAAAAAAAAAAAAACTTTCATTAAAAAAAAAAAATACAATTATAAAAGTTAAATCAATTAAAAAATGCAACGAAAAACGTTTTAACTTGCACATCTTTGGTATTAACCCCTTAACGCCCAAGCTATTTCAAAATGAGAACTTTTGAAAAATATTTTTAAATTACATTTCATACATCATAAATAGAGTAATTCTGAAGTTTTATTAATTTACTGTAATTAGCAGTTGAGATAATAGGTGATCTATAAATAGATCGCTGGGCGCTACTGGTAATAAAAAAGCAAATAACTTTCCTCTGAATTTATATTTAAAAAATAGCGAATTTAGTAAAAAAAAAAAAATAAATAAATTTTTGTAAAATTAAAAACAACTAAAGAGATTTCAAACAAAAAATCTTATTTTACTGATCTAAACTTACATAGTGACATTTTTATAGAGAAAATATGCAATAATTGAGTGTGATATAACGGAAAGCATTTCACACAAAGCGTTACACATTGCATTTTGTACAAAACGTAAGAGGTCTTCCCTCACATTTCTGAAATTGGCATCTTCTTTGGTTTTATCTTTTACCTATAACATGGTCTTTTCCATCCAAATGCACAGAGTCTGTCACTTTGGATCTAGATGACATCATCGGAGGTCTTCTAATGGTTTTTGTAGAATGTGTTCTTCGTTTGAGGTACGCAACAGCAATATATCTTCGGATGTCTTTTATACTTTTCTTTTCGCAATTTGTTAAACGGAACCGAATATAAGTATTTACGACAGCCATGTCAATAACTCTTGTAAAGATTGGCTAGTACCATTTTTTGCCACGGATTTGAATTGTACGTTTTTCTAAGAGCCAGTCATGCTGGTCAACACCGCCCACACTTTTATTATACTGAGCGATAGTACTAGGTTGTAAAATTTGGGATTTTTCTTTCACACCTTTTTGATTTTTTGAAACTTGAGTTAGAGGCTCTATGTAATCAAAGTTTGTTGCTGCTGTTACACACTTATTATCCTTCCATTTAGCCATAGTTATTTCGTTCTTTTCGTCGAAACAGTAAGGGAAAGAAACGATATTACTTATCACTAACGCCCAGCGATCTATTTATAGATCAGCATGTTTAAACTTAAATTTCAATAATAAAAACAGTTATTTTTTTAAATTTAAATAACGCAGAATAATTAAAGAGGTATTGAAAATATAGAACACGTAAAAAAAATTTTAACTAACTTTTAAATTTTTTCCGTTGGATACAAAATCGAACACTGCACTATGACGCTTCGAAATGGCAAACTTCAGACGTTAACTGCTGCACTGATGTGGAAAAGAATGTTTGAAAATTCGTTTGGGTGTGTGGCTACACATCTAAGGAAACCAAAAAATGACAGTAAGAAGTGATAAAGGATTTCGTTTTCAGTGGGTATTCAGAAAAGTAGGTGATCGATAAATAGATCACTGGGCGGTAACGGGTTAAGAACGTTGTGCCGATGTTCGATTTATAGTCCAAGTGCGTTCAAACTTTTCTTTTTATTATTACAGAAGGAGATGAAACCGAAAGGCTGAAGATGTACAAAAATTATAACGAATTTTCATCGCTGAGGTAGCAGAAAAATAAGAGGAAGTAATGCGCGGTTATTGAAAATTACGTGTTAACTGAGCTGAAATAATGGAAGGAGGAAGAAAAAATAATATCCGTAAGCGTTACAAGCCTTCTTTTGGCCTAAACTATTCCAGTAATTGTTGAAATTAATGTTTTGGAAAAAGAATCTTCCCGGAACATTAACTTTGATGTTATTGACGTGATTATCACTGAAAACAGTGGCACATTTTCAACTCTAAAAGTTCTAGTAAATAGGGACGAGAAAACTCCTTTTTTTTTTTTTTCTCGTGCGCGTGGGACGATTTTTAATTAAATAACTGCTACGTAAACATCAAATATGAAATTTACAAAAAAAAATGAAAAACAGTCTAATTTCGTAGAAAAAACAGAGAAAGATATAAAAATATTTAAACTTTTACTCTTATTTATGAATTTTTAAATCTAGCAGTGAAAACCGGCTTTTATTCAATTCTGTAGGTTTCATTTTTTTTTTTGTTTTTTTGAGGTGAAATATATTTTTTTTATAGATATCAAAAATAAGCGATGTTTAATAAAATCACAATTTAGTCGGATCTAAACAGCTTTTTTTAATGCAAAAAAATTTCTTAAATCCGATAAAAGATATTTGTGTACGCGTAAGAAAATTGAACAGAGCAGCCTTTTTCTTATTGCTTTCGCCTTTAAAAATCCGTCCGGCTCTTTTTCTTATGTTACGTCAAGGTCATCTCTTATTTAATTTGAATTTCATGTTACGTTATGTGTTCACACGCTTACTTTTAGATCAGATTATCGATAATATCTAATTCACGTATTAACTGAAAACAAGTTCCTTATCGGTACCGGGGGTAGTGAGTGTTAAATTAACTAATAATTTTGCTGTTCTGATCGGATGATTCATTTGCTAACGTTAAAACTATTTAGTAATATTACCATGTATTAACGAAGAGCTTCCCCTGCTGGTTTCTTCTCCTTATTGTCCTCTACATCCTGATGAAACATTTGTCTGTGATGCTAATCATATTTTCTTCGAGTGTTCTGCTCTTTCTGCGGAACGCTCTTCCCTTTATTTACTCCTCTTGAAGTTAAAGTTTCCTGCTCCCTACTGTGCTTCCTATATATTATGCTGCCCTTTTCTTCTCGGTTTGTTTTTCTTGCCATTGATTTCTTTATTTTTGCCATTTCCGATCGAATTAAGTTTTAATTAGTTGACTTTTCTTCCTATTGTTTCTGGGTGAGTCCCTGTTTGACGAGCACAGAAAAAAACGAAAAAAAAAATATATATTACCGAAGAGGAGACTATGGATTTGATTGAAAAGAGAAGAACATCGTTTGGAGGAGCCAATGGAAAATATTAAGTTGAGAAATAAAACGAAGCTGTAAAAAAAAAAAAAAACGCTTTCACGAAGAAAATTTCTGAAGAGATGTCATGCGGAAAATAATGATCTATATGACCCGCGGGATACAGGTTGTTGTGAGTGTAGCTCAATTCTCTGGTAAGTAGTCATTCGACCGCCAACATGGAGCTGGTGGTCCCATCGGGTAGAGAAACAAAATAATAACTGGTTTTTTTTTTTGTTTTTTTTTTTTTATTGTGTGGGCGCGCCAGCGGCATTGATCCAACAACAGGAAAAACTAAGCTAAAGAGCTAAATAGCTAGGCAGTCCGGAATAGACGCAACAAAGGACAGCAGTGCAGGCATCACAGAAGATGAAGGAAAGGAGAGGATAAAGGAAGAGTAATAGGGAGTGGGGAGACCTAATGACAAGAGCTGATAGTGAGCTTTACGTGTCTACATCGTGTGTTATGGTAATTTCCTTTTCGATGGACTTAGCGTTGATGAGAAAAGTTAAAGTAGAGCATACATTGTTGAAAGTAATATGGGGGAGTTCACTTGCCGAAAGTGTTCCTACCATAAATACCGTTAAACTGCATCTCTAACAAACAGATTGTCAACAACTCGCTGTCGGATAGAACGAGAACGCGAGTATCTGGGGTCTAAAAACTGGATCCTTCGACTAAGAACCCTGGCAGAAAATCGTGCGGAAGGGAAAACCACCCCGCATTAATTATTCCTTAGTAAAGAGACGTAGCAAGTGAAGAATTTCATAAAAGTGATGTATCTATGGAATGCTCCTAAACGGGGAAGCATTAGTCAATGAACGGAGTTACTTGCAGCAATGTAGATTAACTCGGAAACGGAAATCTACATATGTGCTATGAAGTTCAAGCCAAAAAGGAATACACTCAATAAAGTATATAAAGGAGGAACTTGGTATGTTAGATTCGTAAAACAATGTGGGAAATTAGAAAATCTGAAAACAGAAATGGCACGAATGAAGATCGACATATATAGGGCATTAGTGAAATCACAGATGGACGGAAAATGTTGATATGTGGACAGTTTTATACATAGCGGATCCGAAAACGAAGGCGCAGGAGTTGGATTTTTTCTTTCAAGAGAAATAAAAGAAATAACCTCAAAAGCATATATGGCAATAGAATATAATCATGATACGGATAATAAACGATCCGACAGATTTGATACTTATTCAAATTTACGTACCAGCAACTTCGTAGTGACGACGAAGAAATAGAACTTTACGAGGAATTAGAAGTCTTGTTAAAAGTAGAAGAAAAGTTGGATAATGTTACAGAAAGATTTGGATTGGGCAAATAGAAGAGGCGAACGGCTAATTGAATTCTGCAGTAGCCACGATCTTGTGTCATTTACGCTATATGATCAGTCAAAAAGAAGAAGATATACGTGGATTTCTCCGACGGGTATAGAAAGGTATTAGACTATATTTTAGTTCGGCACAGCCGTAAAAATCAGGTCACGTTATGCAAAAGCTACTCCCGGAAACAGATATTGATTCTAATGGTATTTCAGTCATAATGATGACCAGCAGAGTAAAATTAAGGGGACCGCTCTATCGGGCGCGATCTTTCGGGCGCAGGCCAACTCAGACCTTTTTACAGACCACCTACGGTATTTTCAGGTATCATCCGTTAAACGTTATCATCTGTGTTAGTGAGAAACACGAGTTACCAAATACTGCTATCAGAAATTCCGTCCAAAAAATACCGCTCTTGGTTAACGATTTATTTTTTCCGCGCCTATAGCATGTTATATATGCATATATAATCACAAAACACATATTTTACATGATTTTATTTCGTTATTCGCTTTTTTAAAATATTTTCTATTTTTTTTTGAAATAACGACTTCAGCGTGAAATACTGATAAACAGACTTTCGCGATGTTTAAGAGTTCTATTAGCAATAGTGATACGATACGGACGAAGATGATTAATATTAATAATCGGTCAAATGCATTGTCGGTTCTTTTCATTTTTTTTGCTAATGTATAGTCAACTGTATCTAAAAAATTACAAATTATCAACTCTACGTTATTTAAAGTGTAACATAAATGGATTGAATTTGCTTCTGATACATATTCCTTATACTATTTTTCTTTTTTATTCGTATCTAGTAAGTTTATTTGAGGATACGTTTATTGAAGTTTTTTCTGTGATCTATGATTTTAATTATATATTTAATTCCTTGACGAATCAACCCTGATTTCAAAAAAATATCGAAAAAGACAAACAAAGGCGCAAAAATTTTTAAACATAAACACATTTATGTTAATACTGGGCGAGAAATATATACGATATTACAAATTAAAAATTAAATATCATTGTTTTGAATTTAATATTATGTAAATGTAAATTATGCTAATCTTTAAATTAACTCACAGAATGTTTACTACATGAAACATCTTGCCCGGCTAACTTTTTTTTTTTTTGCTTCGTTTAGAAAAATTTCCAATCTTCAAAACACTGGACTAATATTAATTTCATAAAAATTTTAATACAGCCAATAAGCAAGAAGCTTTCAAACGTTGAATTTGTTTAAATATTCCCGATAAATTCACGGCGGGAAATTCTATTTTATAAAAATAGATAATCAAAGACAAAACAGTTAGTACTTTCTTCTCCGCTGTTTATTAACCGATTTTCTTGCTTTTTTTTTTCTATATAATAAAACAAACTTTAATAACAAACAATAAGGGCAAAATAATTTATAAAAATAAATTAGATAAATACCCCTTATTTAGGAACGTTTTCGGTCATAACCCATCATCAGCTAAAACTAACTTAGTGAAAACTTAAAACACACTAGCTAGTATGTTTTAAATTTTCACTAAGTTAGTTTTAGCTGATGATGGGTTATGACCGAAAACGTTCCTAAATAAGGGGTATTTATCTAATTTATTTTTATAAATTATTTTTACCTTTATATTGTTTGTTATTAAAGTTTGTTTTATTATACAGTTTTAACAAACAAGTATGTATTCAACTACATTTTTTTTTTCTGTTTAGTAACTATTGATTATTTTTAGAGCTATCAGTACATCAAATTTTGGAAACAGTTATACCTTTTTTTTTTGTATTTAAATAAAAAAGTAATACAAAAAGTGAAAAAGGAAATCGCTGCAGCCAGTAAATCTGTTCTTATTGAAATGTTTTAATTTTTCTTAATAATTATCATTATTGGCTTTTTTACAGTGTACTAAATCTTAAGGTATCACTTAATTTTTGTATTGAAAGTATAAATAAAAGTATATATTCTCAGATATATGATGAACGAACGTAAAAGAGTGGGAAAACAATTTTGGGCATATACAAATTCGTATATATTTTCTTAAAATTTTTAATGATAATTATGGTCGAATTTTGACCATTGGGAACACTAGTATTTATAAACACGTGACTGAAGTGGCAAACTGTAAATATATGAGATACATCTACACTGCAAAATGATTTAATCAACCCAGAATAACACTCCTACTGAATAGCATGGACTCATCAAATTAAATGACGAATTAAAATCACGGTTTTTATAATCTTTTTGTATTTACCTGAAATTTTGTACAAGCAAGAATATATAAATTGACACATTCCCCGTTTTTAGAATTAACTTAAAAATATTAATGACTTAGTAATTATATAATGATTCATTAACCTTAGTGTGGTGAACATTAACGTCCCAAGTCCGAGTAAAAACAGTCAGTGAAAGTTTTTATACATATAATAATTGAAAGTTTTTAGAATATTTATTAATTAATAAACTGGCGTACCTTGGCGGATAGTTTTCACAAAATTAAAAATGCGATATCGTGATTTTTTTTGATTTTTCAGCTACTAAGGCTTAATTAGTAACCTACATGTTTATGCCGGGTGGAGGAGTAATCACATTTTTTTATAATCTTTTTATACCTACCGGGGAGTCGCATCATTTCGGCCGCAGCACGATTCGCCTCGTTACATTTAGACTTCGTTCTTTTTCCAAGTAAACCTAGTTTAGGCTTAGTGAGTTTTTTATTTATTTTTTCTTCTATAATTATCATATTTAAGGCGTAATGAATCAAAAAAGAACACCCGTGAAATTAGTAATTAATTTGTTTAGAAAATAAACCAGCTGTTTTCAAAAAGAATCATTTTCGGTTATAAAGACCTGAAGTGCTGATTATGTATTTGTTTAACGGGTTATTTCAATAAAAAGTTTCAGAAAGAATTAGTAGATCATAGGAATAATTTGCCTCTGTGACAGATTTTCTGCTTTCAAAGGAAATCTAAATGCTTTACAATAAATGTTTACATTCACAAAAAATTAAAATTAAATTAACTTTAGTGATTATGAAAACTACTAAAAAAAATTGTTTATTACTTTTAAGATATTATTCTTCTATTTTTATGTTTATTTTTGACGGAACCCATTCGTTTGAGCCAAATCGACTGGCCCTGTTTTCAATTTAGTATTATGTAAATTGAAATTACGGTAATTCATACTTATTATATTAAATCCTTGGCGGTTGACACATTATGCTCAACTACTTTGCTGTATTTGTAATAAAATTATATTTTATTTTTTTTTAATTAATTAATTTATTTTTTCTAAAATCTAGTTACCTGAAAAGTAAATATTTTAGAGCTAGATATTTAATCCTGCACGTTATGTAACACCGATTAATTACTTGGAATCTGTTTTTCTTATTACTGTGAAATATGACCTACATAAACCAGAATTCATTTTTAAAACATGCAAAAACATCAATAAAGCAGCTCATTTAGTAATAAAATTAACATAATTAAGTAACAAAAATTTTCCGATTTTTAAACAACTATTTGACATTCTTAAAAGTATATATTTGTTTTATAACCGTTATATGTAATTATTTTAGAAAATATTGATCGCCAGTGAGTATTCCGAAAAAATACAACAGCACTAAAAACATATATGCCGAAAATAATTTTATGGATATATTGTAAACTACTCATGTTTCTCAAACGGGCGTCAGTTTTTTTTTGTCGGTTCGGTTTTCACCATGGGGGATTTCCTGCGAGTAATTGAAAAGAGGTAATGAATAGGACCTCGAATATTTTACAATATGCGAATCTGTAGGACTAAAAGAAGAAGAAAAAGTAATAAAATTGTCATGGAAAAAATCGTACATTTTTCTTGGAATTGACTATAGGTCTATTGAAAAGCAGTTATTATTATTTCGGCGGAAGAAGAATTACTAGTATATTTTTCGAATAGACTATTCTTAATAATGACCGTAGTACGGAGAATTAACGAATGAAACTGTTTTCTGTAAATAAGTGTAGCGCTTTAGTTTGTTTATTTGACCAAATCCTGAATAGCTTCATAAGAGGTGAAATTTATTTACCTGCACTGTTCATAACCTGTACGATTGGCTATTCGGTTTTTAATTTCTAAGAAAATGGTTAATTTTCCTAACAGAAGAATATAACAAAATGTACAATGAATGCGTGTAAAACTTGCCATTATTGTTATTTTTACTTTTCTGTTCCGAAAAAAAAAGAATGCCGCAAAGGATGTTGACACACAATGGTTTTTGTCATTCGTCTATGAACGTGATATAATATCAACAAAATAAAGAAAACATAGTCTTATTGATAAAAGTAACCGAGTAAAAGAGAGAAATATGTCGATTACGACAAACGTTTGTTGAAAGTCGCAACAAATTATAATCAGCTTCAGTTCGAAGATTATCTTCGTGGTGTAGCACAATGTAATTAGTTAACTTTAGTGTCTGTATGTATTATAGGTATTATTATTATTACTTATATGTAAGATTTCGAAATCGTTTATTTCTATATTTATAATTAATGTTATTATTATTATATTATAATTGCAAACTCTTATTTTGTTGGGAAAACGTGAAAGAGTAAAAACATAATTTCTAATTCGACTAGCTGTTTGAACACTGGTTGTACCTTGTATATATATATATATATGGTTTGAGAAATTATCATTCCTGCGGAAAGAGGGGGATAATTTTTTTGCGACAGTTTTATCGCAATACATACTATAGGTTTCAAATTGTTGGTAACTTAAATATTGTTTATGCGTGTTACAGAAAATACCTATTTATTAAATAAAACTGTATCCATTTCATATAAGAAAAATTGATTCCTTATCGAAGAATAATGAGGATATTGTTCCAATTTTTGTGGTTTTTGAAAATTTCAGTTATTACTAAACGACCAAACATTGTAATTTGTGTAGTATGCTGTAAGCTAATTTAACAGGCTCAGCTTGATATCGGCACAGTTGTGTTTAAGCCGTATGTGAAAAAAAGAAACAAAAAAAAACGACGGACTAGAATATTATTTTTCGTATAAATATGTTCAAAATTTATCCTCTTCTCTCTTCTATGCCTACTTCATGCGAAATTTTATGTTTTCGTTTACTACAAAACATACACGCAGGAGAAAGTTTATTTTTTCATAAATATTAAACATTTTTTTCTTTCTGTGCGTTTTACTTTTAGGCTAATAAGGTTAAATCTGAAAAAGCAACCTAAAGGAGTCGGACAAAAATAAAAACAAACATACTAGGCTAATTGACAAATCATTCTGAATAAATGAATAAAATAACTATATAAAAACAAATAGACGATCGTGCTCATTTTAACAATTACTCATTTATTGTTTTGACCACATTTTGCCTCAACGGGACTTTTCTGTTCAGCAAATACAAAAAGAAAACAAGCAAGCGTACGGATAATTTCGTATTTGCAACAACACATCATAAGTATCGGAATGCAAACTGGGTAAAGGTCCTTGATTGACGTGACCAAATAAATAAATAAAACTGAGGTCGAAAAAGGTTTCTCATTTAGGTTTTGCAGTCATTACCAATAAGCAGCTTCTTTCATATCATTCACTACCGTCACTAAAGAATTTTTTTTTTCGAAATAAAACCAAAAAACCTTTAGTAAAGAAAGCCGATATGATGAGAAACAGAAGTAAAATAAGTTACTACTATAAATATTTAATCTAAATTGATAGAACGATGATTCGAATAACGAATACCTGTAAAGCTTTGTGTTACTCAAATCCAACCCAGCTGAACTGACAATATTTAGAAAGTATTGTTGCAATTTAGTGTGATAAGTTAGTAAAAAACCGAAATTTTAGAAAAAAAAAATTCGGTTAAAACGCGTTTTGTAACTAACAAACGTGTAAATTACAAAGTGGTTGTAGCCATTGACGGGTTTTTCCTTTTTTTATTAAACACTATTTCACAGTGGAAAATTACTTAATCGTTTTTGTTTCTCAACTTACTTCTTTACTTTTTTCTTCTTCCCTACAAAACGCGCATCAAGTATTGCCGAGTCGATTTTTCTAATTATTATTTTTTTATCAGCCGCTCGCTTTATTATTAGACAAAACAAGAAAAGCTTCTTGCTTATTGGCTTTATTAAAATTTTTACGAAAATAATTTTAGTCCAGTGTTTTGAAGATTGAACATTTTTCTAAACGAACTAAAAGAAAAAAAAAGGTATCCAGGCAGGATGTTTTGTGTACTGAACATTCTGTGAGTTAATTTAAAGATTACCATAATTTACATTTACATAATATTAAATTCAATTAATTTGTAATATCGTACATATTTCTCGCCCAGTATTAACATAAATGTGTTTCATGTTTAAAAATTTTTGCGCCTTTGTTTATCATTTGTGATATTTCTTTGAAACCAGGGTTGGATCGTCAAGGAATTAAATATATAATTAAAATCGTAGATAACAGAAAAAACTTCACAAATAAATTTGTTAGATACGAATAAAAAAGAAAGATAATATAAGGAATATGTATCAGTAACAAATTCAATCCAGTTATGTTACACTTTAAATGACGTAGAGTTGATAGTTTGTAATTTTTTAAATACTGTTGACTATACGTTAGCAAAAAAAAAAAAAAACAAAAAAACCGACAATGCATTTGACCGATTATTAATATTAATAATTTTCGTCCGTTTCGTATCACTATTGCTAACAGAATTCTTAAATTTACATCGCGAAAGTCTGTTTATCAGTATTTCACACTGAAGTCGTTATTTCAAAAAAAAAAAACAGAAGATATTTAAAAAAAGCGAATAACGAAATAAAATCATGTAAAATATGTGTTTTGTGATTATATATGCATATATAACATGCTATACGCGCGGAAAACTAAATCGTTAACGAAGAACGGTATTTTTTGAACGGAATTTCTGATAGCAGTATTTGGTAATTCGTGTTTCTCACTAACACAGATGACAACGTTTAACGGATGATACCTGAAAATCACCGTAGGTGGTCTGTACAAAGGTCAGAGCTCGCCTGCGCCCGAAAGATCGCGCCCGAAAGAGGGTGACCCTAAAATTAAAGCATGCAAAGATTACTAACCGAAACAAAAAAAGGAATCTATCCAAGTTCAAAAAAACAGAAGACGACTTTTGAAAAGAGAAATTGAGGAAAGAATTACTGTAACCAGTGCAGAAGGAAAAGATAATAGTGATAAATGGGAATACTACAAAAAATAAATAAATAAAGCGGCACTAAAGCATTTTTGAAAAGAAGAAAAGCCAATTTACAAAACCGTCGATAACGGATGAATTACTACGACTAATGGATCAAAGAAGACAAGCGAAACCAGAAGGAAAATTAAATGAATATAGAAAACATAGAAATCAGATAAGTGTAAAGACATTGACAAAAACATAAAAAATGGAAACGTAGATAAAGCATACAAGAAAATAAAGAATCAATTCAACCCAAGATTCAAGAAATCATGCAATATCGAAAATAGTAATGGAAACGCCACCGTTACTGAAAAAGATTAAATACAAAATCGATGGAAAGAATTTATCGAACAGAACTCTATGATGAAAAACCGATAGGCCGTGCATACGATGTAAAAGATGAGGCAGTTGTAGAGGAAGATGAGAAACGGTCAAGCATCCTAAAAAATGAATTTAAATTTGTGGTAGATAATCTTAAATTCCGAAAATTTCCAGGAATAAATTGGGCATCCACTAAATTATATCAGCTTATAAATGATATTTACGAATCCAGAAAAATTCTTTATGATTTTCAGGAAAATCTGTTAATTTCTATACTAACGAATAACAACGTTCATTTATAAAATCGCACTCTTAGCTTATTATCTCACCCTCAGAAAATTCTAACTAAAATAGTACATCCAACGAATCCAAAAGAAAATAGGAGAAACCCTATCAGAAGATCAATTCGGTTTTAGAATGAACAAAGCAACAAGAGAAGCTATCTTGTCTCTCAGATTAGTAATGGAAAAAACCCCTGGAATTGAATAAAACAACGAGTATAGTTTTCATTGACATAGAATAAGCGTTCGATAATGTTAATTAGGGCATCACATTTAGATGTCTAGAAGAAGTGAATATCGACACTTCAGACAGGCCCAAGAATATTATTCGAATTACATGAAAATTAAAGAATTATCACAAACGAAAAAATTCAGCGCGAGAATAAGGAAAGGAGTAGGGCAAGGATTTTCCCTATCACCATTGCTATTTAATGTTTATGTTGAAAAGTCTTAAAAATGTTTCTTAGACATCGAGAATGGTGGAATAAAAATAAATGACGTGAGATATCAAAACAATTAGATATGCAGATGACATAGCACTAATTTACCATTGGTATAAAAATTTTAAGTTAACTAATCAAGAAAACAACTTCTCCATTATGCTTTACCTTTTCATAGCTGTAAGGAAAATACTAAGTACGGAAATTAAATCTTCGCGCGTAGCTCCTTCCTCATTCTCAATGTATGAGAGCACTATTAGTTTCTAGAAAAGGGAAGCTCCCCCCCCCCCTCCCCGGAGACGCCCTAGTTCCATACCGTAACCCATTCGGAATGGTAAACTGGTTAATCTATTCAATTAGGCCCAATTCTCGCAACTTAATCTAATTTAAAATAAATACGTAAGTATAAAAAAAAAATAATAATAATTCGTTCCGAACGTAAATATCCTACAATTATAACGCGACAAGGAAAAATTAAATTCAGAACTAATCAATATATTTCAATTTTTTTGTTCTTTTATTTATATGTTTATTTCTAATATAAACTGGTTACGGTAAAGGTATTTAATTTAATAAAATACCATACGAAATGAGTAATTAATGAATTTCAATACGTTGAATTAGATTAATTTATCAAAAAAAGAACGTTTAAAGAATTTTTTATTATTTAAATACGTGTAATCTCCTATATATAATTGTGACAGATACATTGAAAAAAGAAACAAAAAACCAAAAAAAAAACTAGCATGAATAAAGATACTGCTCAAATACGTATTGTTTGAAAATAAATTTTAGCTAAAATTGTTACTCGATTTCGTTAAATTATTTCAAATAAACTAGATTACAAAACAATTGGTTGCTTCGCATCAATAACTTAGTAGCAGAAATTACTTCTATATTCTTAGAAATACATATGTAAATATATTAAATTATTTTTAATTAAAAACAACATCGATATAATTCATGAATTTTATATTAATAAAAAGTTAATAAATAAAAATAAGCAAATTAACTTTAATCAATTTAAAATTATACTCAATCAATATTATATGGGTCCAGTATCAAGTGGAATAATTGTAATAGTTCAACGTAAAACCAAATTTAAATGACAGATTTAGCAATAATCAGTTTTTTCATAACTTTTATAATGTATAATTTAATTACCATTCGGAGTAGATTTAAAATGTATTTTTAAGAAAATTCGGTACTGCGGAAACAAAAAGTTGTATCACATGCGTAACTTTGCTGATACTGTGTATCATACATATCGTTTCCTAGCAGCACATAATTTAGAGTTATGTTTTAAGGTTGCAATGCGGAAGAATTGGAAAAAAAATTGAAGGCGCTCAATTAGGTAACTTTCGAAGAAACAAAATAATAGAAAGAAATATAATCTCTCGTATTAACTGGATTAATTTTATAGTTATTATTATTTTTTCCTCCCAGTTCTCATTAACTTTAAGTAGAGTTGTTTATTCATTTCATTTATTTAATTCACAATTTTTACTATATTGTTCATTACAGGCACCATCCAATTAAGTTTTTTTGGTTTTCTGTAATCCCATTTTACAATCATATTAATTATCTCATATTATTATATTATTGAATTTCTCTTACGATATATAATTTCTTCCGCGGCGAATTCATTAAACTGTTTAAAAAGGTTTGTAACTCTAATTCTGTGGCGTATAAAAAAAAATATGGAATATCTTATTATTACGGATAAAATTCGTTTAATATGTGCCCCGGTATTATCTAAAAAGTTACATCTATTGCAGTTTTCAATATCTATAATTTTAAACTTACATAAATATACTTCAAAAATACCGTATCCGAATATGGCACGAAGTCTTTATTATTCGTATTCTATCAATAATATTTGGAAAATATTGTTCCGCTAGTCCATTATAACTGTCCTCCCATATATACTTTGATCTCTGTTCATATAATATTCATTTGAAATTTCTTTAAATTATTTTATCTTAACGTTTTATTTCCAAAAAAATGTAAAAGGGATGTCTGTACGTTCACTGAAATGATGATTAATTTCAACTTTATTTTTAATTAAAAGCATATTTGTATGAGTTGTTATTAAGATTAATGAAGTTCTAGAACTAACGTATGAAAGTAAAACGGTGTAGATTGAGTTTACGAAGTCGTTTAATTGGATTGCTATTTTAAATTTTATCGTATATAATATTAAATAAATATACCATAAGAAGAAACAATAATAATTATAATTGACTAGGAAAACAACTTACGGTAGACACCATGTGTAAAAATTTAATCTTGCAATCCTTAACCTTTCGGAAAGCTTTAAATTGCTATCATCAGAAACAAACTTCAGTTTTGTGTCTGAAGATAGTAAGCGTAAGCTTTCTGAAACGTTAAGGTTGAAGTTTTATGATTGAGCTTTTATTAATTTAAGATATTATTTATTTAATAGTTATAGTTTAAGTGTGTCTCTCGAAGGAGACGATGTAGATCGGTTGTATTCGTTAGCTGATGTCTCCGGTCCATTGGGAAAAGAGATGATATTTATATTTTAGTTTTGTGCCAGCAGTGCCAATGGGCTGGCCTCTAGCAAAAAAAAAAAAGAAACAAAATAAGAAAAGGTTTAAAGATTAATTTTTTAAACAGGGTGTATACCGTAAATGGTTTTCCTAATTATATCCACCAGGTAAGTTTTAAATGTTTAATAATAACTGACTTAAATTAAAGTTAGTGTCCGTGGTACGTTAATCTTTTTGAGCGGGGTAGCTTTTTATTGTTTTTTTCCTCTATTCTTGTAACACAAATCGAAAACCGTGATGGAAAAACGACTTTTTTTCATTATAACTTCATGTTTAAGTTTATTTTTATTTCGATTATAACTGTTTGATTACGGAATTGCATAAACTTTCTTTGTCTACGTTTAAATTAGCGCTAATTGCATCAGCGAGTATCCGAAATTTGCTTAATTTGAGTGTGACGGCGAACATAAATTTACATTATCACGGAAAAATTGATGATAAAACGAGCTAAATGAAATGAAACAATTGAAAATTGTTAACCGCAAAATTTACTAAGGCAATTCCGAGAAACTGCTATTATTATTTTAGAATCTTACAAAACTAATCCGCAAAACGTGTGTATAATGGAAAAATTTCAAAGGATAGTCGCGTTCGTTTGGACATGTATTATGGTATTGTTTCGCTGGAAAGCAAGCTGTCGAACAGATACGGCTTCCAGGAAGAATGCGCTTCTGTATGGTGTGCAATTTTTGTTTTTCCTTTACGAGGATGGCGGCATGCAGCCGGCATTAATAACCCCATGACTGAAACTAGGTCAACAAAGTAACTTGCCAAAAACCATTCTGTCTTACCTCGCCGCGTTCTTCACTGTTTTCAGCGCGATAAATTCCGCCAACATTAAGGCACGGCACTCTGTCTTATTACGTCACGCTGTTTGTTTACGTTTTCACAAGAAGCAAATTAGCGATATCATGCATATCAAAAGAAAGGTCCAACACACTTTTAAAATTACAACTGGAGAGGAGATTGTAGATAAAATTGGAGCAAAAGTATAAAGTATTTTTGTACTAGTGACTTTCGATAGAATAGTTTCAAGAAAGCCGAAACACTCTTCTTGGCAGGTATTGTCAAGATTAAAATTCATCGACACTTTTTCGATTCTTTTAAAACAAAAATTCCGCTTTTATTAAATATTATCTTTTTT
Organism: Icerya purchasi; assembly: GCA_039619475.1. Taxonomy (NCBI): domain Eukaryota; kingdom Metazoa; phylum Arthropoda; class Insecta; order Hemiptera; family Monophlebidae; genus Icerya; species Icerya purchasi. Next base: position 547,901,787 of record CM077115.1, read on the forward strand.
TTAAGCACCGATTTTTCGAAAGAACCGACATTTTTCTTCAATTTAATTGTTTATGTTTTCCAATTAATTAAGACGATTACAAATGATTATATAAACACGTGAAAAGAAATTGAATAATTCCCGAAATATAGTCGTCAAATTAATAAATTTTCTAAAAAACTGGCACCTTAGAAATCATCGCGCCATCGTGATTACATTATTTTAATAATTATTTAAGAACATTTATTTATAATTTGACAAAAAATAAGAAATCAAAAAAATGCAAATGGACAGTTTTTACGTATGCAACTGTATGCTTTTTACTTCCTTGTACGAAGTGAAGGGAGTATTGTAATCAGTGAAAAATATTTAATGCCATATTTCAACGGATATTTCGACCATCCCTGATTACTTCCTTGTACGGAGAAAAAGAAGTACTGCATTTGTGAAGTATTTTTTGAATCACAAGTTTCAATAAAAATATCCAATTTAACCATCCTTGGATCCATTTTAAGTCATTTTTTCGTGACGTCTATACATATGTATGTGTTTATCACGCAGAACCCAACAACGGCTGGTAGTAGAAAATTGAAATTTTGTAGGTAGGACCATCTTGGTATCTAGTTATGCATCTCGTTTTTTGGTTAGAATCGGTTGAGGGAAGGAGTACTTCCCCTATAAGGCTACAGCTGTACATATAATTTATATATTTTATGACTAACCCTTTAAAATACTTGTTTATTTTTAATGTTTGTGATTTCAGGGCTTGGGGGGTAAAGCTACCTCCCGTTCACATACTCGTGCAAGGAAGTATTGTGCTTGGCTAGAACAGATATTTAATTCAAGAATAACAAAATTCCAATTAGTTTCATTCGATTTTTCTTCTCGCAAAATAATTATATCGCGAGATAATTTACACGTTATATGTAAAACGTGTTCAGTATTGTTTTAAAAAGTTATTTAGTGCAATAATTTGCGGATGTATCGATTCAAAACAAACATTATTTCTAGTAAATAAATATTATATGAGTCTATCGATATAAAGATTTAGCACATTTATAACGATATATATATACATTTATTAAAATTACAACATGATTCTTAGAATGTCCCAATTTTATGTAACGTTTGTTATATTTTAATTTTTTCCGACTTTATATATACATATATATATATATATATATATATATATATATATATATATATATATCAATTACAACGTAATTCTTAGGTCGGCCTCTATTAGATTTTGTAAGGGAAAATGTCACAATTTTATGTAATGAAAGTTAAATGTTAGGATAGGATTGTTGCGATTATGTTATTATATTCATTTAGAATTATATTGTAAATTTTGATAATTTTATACAAAGTATAGAAGAGAAAGAGACAGAAATGTAAGCAAGAGGGATCAAGGGGCACAGCCCCTTGCGAAACCAAAATGGCCGAGTTATATATACATACGCCAGGGGTCATCAGGAAAAGTGTCCTGTCACGAAATTTGTCCCAAAAAATGTCACAATTTTACGTAACGAGAAAAAATGTAACGAAAAAATCGAACGGCATAGCCAATGAAAAAGTTTATTCTTCTATAAGAATTATAGAAGAACTAGAACTGGGGGTGAAGTGAGCTCGCCCCTTTCCGAGTATCGAAGGGTCCAGTTTATATATATATATATATATATGTATACATATATATATAAGTAGCACGGTAGACTAATAGTTACGGTGCTTGGATAACAAACTAGAGACTTGTCTCGTTTCAATCCAAGTAGCTTCCAGGTTTACCTGGCCTGAAAGAATTCGGTGGCAGAGCAATCTGAGAAAGTAAAGGTGCCGAGAGAAAGGAACGAACTGACCCCCGACTATCGTCATTACCATTGGGCTTAGTACATTTAGAACCTCTACTATGTAATCCCCAGCGTCCTGTCAACGATATGGGACTTATTTAACTTTATACATATATATGTATATAATAAAGTCGGCTATTCTTACATCGCAAGGGATTCCGTCGCTTGACCCCGTCTGGAGGGACACCTCTGGACTCCCAGCTCTATCACTTCCATACTTCGTATGAAACGATGAAAATTGGTAACGTCATTCTTTTCGACTGCGCGACAAAAAAAAAAAAATAAATCATTATTTAATGTCACATTTCGGGGCAAATTTTTGTGACAGAAAAAGTAGAGGCTCAGGTTAAGAATGACGTCAATTTTTTATTTATATATATATATATATATATTGAAACGGTATAATTAGCGTTATATTTTATTTCCCCACCGGGGATGCCGAATGAAACGTTACCGTATACTAGTTTACGCCCACAGGGATGCCAACTACGAGGTTCTACTCTTGTGGATTTTATTTGTTTAAAATGTTATTTTTTAGTTTTATTGTTAATGGTTATTATTATGATTATATTAAGTTATCCAATTGAATTTTAACCATTATATTTTATTATACTTGACACCTATCTTTCTGTACCGGTCGACCGATTAAAAACACAATATTTAACCACGAATATGACAAAATTATTAAATTTAAACACAAAATTCTACGTATCACTGTTGTCGGTAGTGATCCGATATCCGTTGGTTTGCGGTTTGTTGATCGGTTGGTACGAAGAGCTCGGATTAAATATTAATCGAGCCTTTACGATGGTGTTCTGCGGTTCATCACACTTTATCGGACTTAGTAATTTCGATACCGCTTCAAGCCCTATCCTCTCCTCCTTCACATTCCTCTGATAGTATTATTCTCTCAATTCGTTCTCTTACCTCCACTCTGCAGTCATCCCGTTCTATTCTTATTGATTTTTTATGGGTCCCCCCCGGTCATTCCGGAATTGATGGCAATGACGCAGCCGATTCTTTAGCTCGTTCCGCTGGTCGTCTTGATTCATTCCTCAACCATTTCCCTTCTTCAGATATCCTTTCCTTACCTAAATCCAATCACGCCAGACTTTAGCGGGATATTTATCCCTCCCTATTTTCTAATCGTCATTCGCATTACCGTTTTATTCAGCCGAGTCCTCGTTCCCTGTCTTGGTTCCATTCTATTCCTTTCGGTCGTCGCTCTTCTATTGTCTCCCTAATCCGTCTCCGGATCAATCATTCCCTCCTCGCCTCCTATCGCTTTCGATTTACTCTATCGCCTTCTTCTGATTGTTCTTTTCACGATTGTGATCCTCCTCGTACATGTGATGCTGATCACATTTTCTTTGAGTGTCCTGCTCTTCGCAACGAACGCTACCTTTTATACAGTCAGCTCCTGTCATTAGGTCTCCCTACTATGCCCTGTAACTCTTCCTTTATCCTCTCTTTTCCTTCATCTTCTGTGGTGTCCGCACTGCTGTCCTTTGTTGCGTCCATTTCGGAACGCCTAGTTATTTAATTTCTTAGCTTAGTTTTCTTGTTGTTGGGTTAATGCCGCTAGCGCGTTCACAAAAAAAAAAAAAAAAAAAAACTTAAGTTACTACTACTACGAGTGCCGAATACTTTATAAGACGATAGGTCTCGCGACACAAATTTTATAACTCTGTTTAGACTAGAAGACCACAACTGTTTTGCCGAGACTGATGGCTAACGTCTGACTGACCAGAGAGAAGAGTAATTAACATCAGCGAAGGTAAAAATAACTGATTTTCCATAAAAATCTTTTCTCCGTTTTTTTTCTAAATTCTTTTGCTCTTCCAACAATGACCGCTGCAGCTGACCCTATCAGGTAGGTAATTTTTTTTTCATGATCGGCGATTGGTTACCCCAACCGACAATAGGATTTCAAAACATGCGCACATTTACGCTCGCAGCACCCATTCTAAATTATGTTTTATTTTTATATTATTTTATTTTCGTTTTCTTTAAATTTTATTTGAACCATGTAACGGGCATACTACAATATGTAAATATATATTAATTCCAACGTAATTCTTAGGCTACCCCCCATTCGAAAAAATGTCCCAATTTTATGTAACGCTAAAAGTCCCAAAAAAATGTCCCAGAAAAATGTCCCAATTTTATGTAACGTTTGTTATATTTTGTAGGATTTTTGTTATTGTTATTTAAAAAATGTCACAATTTTATGTAATGAAATATGTAACGAAAAAATGTCTTAATTTTATATAACGGAAGTTAAATGTTAGAATAGGATTTTTGTGATTATGTTATTTTTTGTGTGTGTTGATGCCAGTAAGAATTAAGTTGTAAATTTTGATCATTTTATGCAAAGTATAGAAGAGAAAGAGACAGAAATGAAAGCAAGACAGGTCAAGAGGCACAGCCCCTTGCGAGGACAAAATGGCCGAGTATATATATATATATATATATATATATATATATATATATATATATATATATATACATGTACGTAAATGGAATTTATTTTAATAACTGAAATTGAAAATTATTTGAAAAATTATTTTTAAAATTCCTACTTTCTTCGTTTTAAAAAACTGAAAAAAATTTACAATCAAAAGGGAAATGCGTTAAGTTTTCTAGTGTCTCCGCACTTAATTGATGTTACTGAAAAGAACGAGGAATATTTAATGCGATAATTGCAAAGTACATTTTTAGGTTGATAATTCTCTATTCAGATTGCAATGATTTAGCGAGATTTTCGAGTGGTACATATGTTCCGTTTAGTATCACACACTAATCGAAAGAATCAGCGAGTTTAAAAAGAGGTATAACAAAAAGAAAATTTAAATCTCATTCAGTCGCCATTTCGAAGTATTATCTAGTAGTAATAGCATTTGATTGTCATAATCTTAAAAATATTGCATTTTTAAATTCATTTGTATACTGCACTCTTGTGAAAATTCTCCCGTAAATTTATTCCAACTATTTTATATTTTATTCCAATAAAGAACTCGCCCAGTGAACTGAATAAAAAACGTTTTCCATCGGCGAGTTGAAATTTAGCTTTTATCCACTGTTCGTCGACATTACGTAGCCTTTTTTTGCGTTGTTAGCTTATTTAATTATAAAAGTTCAAATTAAAAAAAAAAGGAAATAGCTCGCAAATAAATAGAACCTTTTTAGATAATGTTTGTTCGTTCGGTATGTTTTTATAACCTTCTATGTTTGCGGCTAATATCCGACCACCGCATTATTTCAGTAAGCCGATTTATTTATTTTAAAGATAAACTTTTCAAGCAACACTTGCGAATAAGAATGACTAAATAAACTAACCGAAGTAAAAGTGTTGAAATGCACAGTGCCTTGTTTACTTTGTAATAAACAACTCGTTGCATAGTTTATTTATGATGTCGCGTAAATTTTCGTATGTTATACGTTCTTTTTTGATATATAAATGCTTCCATTTCTCCTACAGATACTCTCCAACTTTGCCATTTCCACTGTTTAATAGTCTCATTTTTTCAATTCACACGATGTTCGGAAAATTTTTCCTTTCACTCGTTGTCACTACGCGCCGTTACCTATTTCGTTTCTTTTTTTTTTTAAACTTTTGATTGTATTCGCTTTTAATTTATAATCATTTTTACGACAATTTTATTTTTGGTATTAGGCCAACAGCATCTCTCTTCTAATTTATTTTACCAATGATAGAAAGAAAACAAAAAAATCTAATGCACCTTATCGAACATTTATTTTGTACAGCGTATTATTTCACAGGACAGAAGTTGTTAAATAATTTACACTTAAAATTGGTATGTTCTTAATCATTTTTTTTAATTATTCTATTTAAAAGAAAGTCTTGTGCGGCTATTACTGATTTATATTAATTTAACACATGTAATTCGAAAGTGAAAAATTGAAAAAAAAAAATATGAGCAAATAATAATGCAGGGAACGAATCAATTCAGCAAAATTCAAGGAAAATCCAAAGAATAATAAAAAGAAAATTATGATTTACCCGATGCCGGGAAAAAAATATAACAAAATGAAGAAAATAAAAAGTAGGATAAAATTATTAATTAACGTTTAAACGTAAATTTATGAATGAGCTATTTTACAAGGTTATAAAAATAAATTTGGAGTTAAAAAGTAAAATTTATATTATATATATATATATATATATAGATAGATATATAGATATATAGAGAAAACTTTTAAAATAATCGCGCTTTCTACGTTCGCGAACGGACAAGTAATGATCGATCTTAATTTTAACTAAATTTAAAATTCTGAATATGCGTGTATGCTTGTTTCGGTAAAATTTATATTGAAATTGGTATTTTTAATTTTTGAACTGTGACAAAAAATATCATTAAATAAGTAATTATTTAAAATTCTCAATTTACGTTTTATTAATGCAATAATAAAATATTTAATCGAGGTCGTAAGTTTTCTATAAAAATAGCCTAAAAAAAAAGTGGCCCAGAATATGATGATTTTAAATTTATTTCTATATGCATGCCTTTAGTCAACTTGTTTAAATTCAATATCTTTTTTCCTCTCCTAAAAACTGTTTCAGAGCAGTTCTCATAAGTCGGTTAAAAAAAAAAAGAATATTTTTTTTCGGTCGAGTCCCCTCCTTATCGTATGTAAACATTCATGATTTAAGCTGGATATTGCGAAATACTGCGCAGGTGGATTATTGACGCGATAACAAGATTTAAATTTCATTGTGAAAACGCATAATCTGAATTTGAAATAATTTATAGCAAAATAAATATAAGAAAATCGCGATTGTCATGCTTACTTGCAAGGATATCCGTATAAATCAATACATCAAAACAATCAGAAAAAAAAAAATCGGATCTGACAAACGATTCCAAAACGTCTAGGCTTGCATCAACTTTCAGACGAAGACGTAGTCAATGCATTCATAGCCAACCATGGTGAAATCGTTATCGATTATCTAAAGGCACTTAAAATGCTACAACAAACTTCCAAGAGACCTATATCATAACTATTCCGAGAGATATATCAAAGAAATACCTAAAAAAAAAAAAGGGCTCCAGACTTTCTAGGATAAAAACGACGTACGACGTAGAAATGCCAAAGCTATCAATGAATTTAGAAGATAAGGATTACAATGTCTAAAGCATTCGTTCACAAGTATATGAAGGTACGAAAAAATCTTCCTTCTTCTATTCCAATAAACATTGATAATCAACTCTATCGGATCTTTTTAATATTAAGTGAAATTACCATTTTCAAAAATAATCCAGGACATCTTTCTTCGAAGTGCAAAAATACATCAACACAATTCACCGTAACAAACGCGGAAAACCTTATCGAGGCGGCTTCAGAAAACATCTGTGATAAAGAAAATGTCATGACCGATGCCAACGACGACAACGGTACGATGGAATACAAACCCTCGCTCACTATCAAAGCGACAACGTACTAAAAACAACCGAAATTCTGAACTAGCAAGAACCCTCAATCAAATCAAACCCAAATTGTAACATAGAAATGGGCTCGCTTGTTATTATCCACAGCATCCTCAACCTTGAATACGAATACCCAAAAAACAGTAACCAAAATTAAAGCAAAAGCTACACCAAAAGCATTTGAAAATCAATTAAAAAGACAGAAAAAATACCAAACAGCACCGTTCGCTTCCATATTAAGAGGCTTGGAAATAAACGTATTCCAAGAAATTGACCGAATAAAATGCAAGCCATTGACTTTCTAGGAACCACCAGAAAATTTACTAAAACCCGTCGAACTAGTCTGAGAACAAAATCTGAACACACTCAAACTCAACGCAGTACTCCGACTAATCCATCCTTCGCTTCAAGACAAATCCACAGAAATTTGTCTCACTAAAATAGATAACTAAGCAATTGCAATGAGAATAAAATCATAGTCGATTGATCGACTCCTCATTCTGAAAATTTTACAAATCAAAAACAAATAAAGTGTTTTGAACGCCCATTTCTCGGAAATATTCATAGCCTCAAATACTATTCTAAATTGAAACTGCAACGGACTTTTTACCCATTATGGTGATTTCTAATTGCTTCTAAAAACCTATAACCCTATCATTATCACACTTCGAAAAACAGATCTTTGTATTTCTATGAATATAAAGAATTTTACAATTTACTGCAAAGAAATAGACGACGCAATTTGTACACCAAGGTGTGGGTACTAGCTATAAAAAACAACATCTTCCATACAGAACTGAACCTATGCACCCAATTGCAAGCTCTAGACATTTCTTGCAACTTTGGCTCCGTTAAAAAATTTCCATTTGTTGCTTGTATTTTCCATCCGATCTTTAGATTTCAAGGTATTCTGTTGTTGCTTTAAAGTTCTTGGTCTATTCTTGAAATATAATAGGCTGCAAGCTAAAATAAAATTTAAGTTGATGAATGATGTATTAGGATGTTATGTTAAATTATCAAAGATGTAAGCATCGTAGAAATTGGTATTCGTTACAGCTTGAAAGAGGTGATTTATAAACTCTGCTTCTACCACAGGTAATTTCTATCATTGTTACTGCCAAGATTTTAACTAACCAAAATTAAATTTGAATAACGAAATAAAAATTATGTGTTAACCAGTTTTATGGTTTGGTTGCTAATTTGATGACACTATATATATATATATATATATATATATATATATATATAATGTATGTGTTGATGTCAACTTTTCTTGTTCTTTTTATTTGTCTTCAAAAACTTACCGTCACGATTATCGCCTGGGTTCCTCAGGAAAATCCTGGATTATACTAAGAAGAAGAGAAAGATCCAAACTATTGACTTTTGAATTACAGCGTTCAGGAAAATGTAGAAAATATCCTAGACCGGAAAAACTACAATCAAAGAGGTGTTCCAAAGAATGGATGAAAAGCTGGAGTTAGCAGTGACAATAGAAAACCGATAAAGTAGTATAATCGATCATTTAATCAGACATTCTCCACGGATTATGAACTTAATTGAAGGAATATTAAACGGCAATTTACCAAGAGAAAGACCAAGAATTAGGTTTATAGAGAACATATTGAAGAAACGAAGCTATTGTGAACTGAAAAATTTGGCCTGCGCTAGAAAGCCATTGAACACATATTATGTTGCTCATCAACCCTAATGTTGAAGAGATAATGATGATGCTGAGGGAGTAGGGGGCAGTGTCATTTCTGCTAGGTGAACCATAAACTTTTACACTAATCGTGCTGCTTGTTTAGAATAGATTGAATCTTAAAAATTGTTCGAGTGTCGTCAGGGTCCAAAAAACCTGAAATTTTCTTTGGTACTCTTTGTTTTTTTACATAAATTAAATTCGTAATTTATGAAAAATTATCGCAATATTTTTTACCATTGATTTTTTTAACAAATAATTTTCTATACTAGAAATGTTTCAAAGGTTTATTAAATTCTCATCGTGTTAGGAATTCTTAACGGCAAGATTAAAACGTAGCACGCTTCAACGAATATCTGTCCTCCACTAACGCTACACATAAAACCTTATCATGCGTGTCTTAAGTGCAGCGATATAACTCCTGTGTTAACGTTGCTAAACGTGGGCGCTAGCCATGGCTCACTAACCCTGCATGAAACAGCGCCACTGTCACTTGCACATTATCATAGCGGTTTACGAAGAATTACTTTTCGATATCTGCTCGAATCTAACTCTTCGGCAAATCCCTAATAAACGCGTCGCACTAAACTTCGTTAAAATTGTCACATTACAATTGATAAATTTGATTTTAATTCTTTTGGTTTTAATTATCGCCGCATCCTATTTCGGCAATTCAAATTAGATTTTAAATAAACGAAATCCTTAGTGTATATTTAAAATTATATTCTAGCCTATGCGTAAACTAACAGGCTATTATGTAGAGCCAAATCTGGCGGGGTTACGATTTCGCAGTCGCTCTAGGAAAAATTATGGTTTTTCCAAAAGAGTTTTCATTTCCATAATCTATTGCATGGGATATTTCGCTTTTTGTTTAGATAGTTCTCGTCACTTAATTAATGTAAGATGTTTGGAGGGTTTTGGTCAAATATTCCGCGATGACCAGTCGTGTTGGAAGATGCATTTTATCCCTATCTGCCAGGTTTAGTTGTTCAGTGACATACATATAAACACACACAGAAACTGGAAATGGTAGATAAGTTCATTTATTTAAGGCAATTGATTCAACGTCAGGCCCGGGGGGCCGACAGGCCGGTTAGTTCATTCACTTGTCGCAACTACTGAAAAAAAAAAAAAAAAAAATAGCAGACCCCGTTCCAGCGGGAAAATGCTGAAGAAAAAGAAGAAAAGAAGAAGATTTAGAACAATTGATTATGGGGAACAAACGATTTAGAAGATGAAATATCCAGAAGAATACAATTAACATGGATGGCGTTCTCAAAACTTAAAAATATACTTAAAGACACTACAGCACCCGTAAGTCTGAATAAAAGACTGTTTGACCAGTGCGTTCTGCCAGTTTTAACATATGCTAGCGAAATATAGGTATTAGCAAAAGGAAAAAAAAAAAAAAATGGAACAAAAAATAAGAATTAATCAACGAAAAATGGGAAGGTCTATATGTTGGGGATTTCTCAGAAGGACAAGCGGACAAAGAGGCGTATCCGAGAAACAACGAAAATGACAGATGCAATATATATTTATATATATATATATATATATATATATATATATATATATATATATATATATATATATATATCATTAAAAATAGTAAATGGAGATGGTGCGGACATGTGACTAGAGACGAAGACCGCTGGATAAATGTGGCAACATCATGGAAACCTGATGGCAAATGGCCCTTAGGATAATCGAGAGTACGATGGACAGATGAAATTCGAAAATTCAGAATGGCAGGAAAAATCACAAGATCACAGCGTTTGGAAAAAATTGGGGAAGGCCTTCGTCCAGCAGTGGTCTGATAATGGCTAACGAAGAAGAAGAAGAAGAATTAATGTAAAATAACTTTTGATTAAAACTTACTGAAATTCCTTTCACATCGAGCAGAATATGTTAGAAGTATACAATCGACTTTAAATCCCGATGGTTAGTAGATCACGAGCACTAAATTATCTTAAATTACTACTCTACGCGACAGTCCGATAGACGAATACTTCTGTTTGAAGTGTATCGTGGTTTAAGTGGGTAAGTCTGCAGTCCGATTTTTAAAATATTGGTCCGCTACATGTTTCCAGGCATTTTTTTCAGATATACCCCGTGTAGGTTGTACGTTCTGTTGTTTATTCAGCGGTTCTTTGCCGCACTCGTTCAGTGGTCTTGGTCATCTCCAGCTTGCTAAGCAATTTTAAAAGAATGATATCATTTTGAATTTTTTCGTTTACTTCGTTCATTTCTTTTAGTAATTCATCAACCGTACACAGAGTAGATTGCTCGTTCTTAACCGTTTCTAATTTATACTGTTCCCTTTTTCTGCTATTTCTTTAATATAGTTAATAATGGCATGGGCCAAACATAGAATAACATTTAGTCCGGTTTGTTCTTTTTAAATTAGTTTTGAAGTAGTTTTTTTTTTTATAATTTCCTGTCGTTACTGTAAAAATACGAAAACCTCTGAACCATTCCGGACGCGTTAGATATTACAGTCGAAGTGGTCGATTTAAATTTCAGAGGGTGAGCCGTGAATGAAAGACGTATGGCAAGTAGATTGATTATTAGAAATATGTCTTGTATGTACGCGCAAGCCATGTTAAAACGGACCGAAGCATTCTCCCAATATTTAATTGATTTTTTTATAATATATTTGTAATAGTCCACGTCGAATTCTCTCATGGTTTTCCATTTACGTCGAAATAGTCAACTTAACATTTTATAATTTTGTTGTTTTTTTTTTTTTGTTTTTGTACTCGACTCGTTTGTTCAGCGCTTACATCAGGAGTAGAAACACGATAGTACGCTACTTGGCTTATTGAAGAGAGATTTAATTGATAATAAATAGTCCGTAACCAAAACGAAGTACTTCGATTGAAGACATAAAAGGATTTTGTATATTTCGGCTTCTGAGAGATTGTGCAATCGTCTCTAAGTAGGACTTCCCGTTACTTTCACGGACACATAACGTAATAATTTTGGATGGAAGTCGTGTTTTCGGTTAGTTAAGTATTTTAAGGTGGAACATGTTTATGGTAATTTATTTTGTGATTACAAAAGTGTAGAGACGCCAGGACAATTTAAAATCAAAAATCAGATCCAGAAATTTCGTAGAACAGAAAAAGAGTACACTGAATTGTTCATTAAGTAAGAAACGCACTAAAAAAAAAATCAAAAAAAAAAACAAACAATATTGCCAAAAATATACATTACAATACTAACGGCTAAATGAGAAAAAAAAAAGAAAGGGAATACAACAAAAGAATAATGTAAACACAAAGAAAAACTTCCTCAGAGAAATGAAGGTGAAACTATACTCCGAACGCAAAAGTAACTACTTATCAATTTATCAGCAGTGTCGATTAAAACTTAATCTCTTGAAATATATGTATTAATATAACTTTGTACCTCTGTAACACGTCTGTTATCAGTTGGCTGGAAAGTAAAGAAACTGAATCAAAAATATAGCAAAGTTAAAATAAATTCGAAAAGAACGTTTTCCGGGGTAGAGTTCATCTACAGCTTATTCGTTATTTTATATCGGTTAAGGGGCTCTGCTTGGAAACGTTCCTTCCAAATTTCTTTAACATTTATTTCTTGTAAAATTTACTTAGTTAGGTTTTTTTTTTTTTTTTTTTTTTATAGTTAGCTAATAAAACAGGATGGATTTATACACTAAAGAAACTGAATATTTCTAACTTAAATAAATTTATCTTTAAATCTGATTTTCGGAAAAACCCCCCACCTCAAACATGTTCCCGTGTTAACGTTTCGAACAGAGAAGCACACTGTTCACCATCGGAACAATCAAGGAAGCGCAGGATGATCGTAAACGGTTATATAGAGTGGAGCAGAGGAAACGCATGACTCCGGGTGCCGAATGAAATGTTGGAGAGAGCCGTGCGTAACTTTCAGGAGAGGATCCAAATTTGTGTCCGGCAAGAAGGACGTCATCTCCAAGACATTATTTTTCGAACCTAATTAACGTATGCAGATTTCAAAAATGCAAAATAAAACTTCTATTACTGAATGCATGTTTTTATTTTTTTAATCAAACCACGTTTCAGTTATTCAATAATGAAAAACATGCGTTTCCTCTGCTCCACCCTGTATATATATATATATATATACATGTATACTCGTATGTGTATATGTCTATCTTATAAAGCTGAAAGAAAAAAAAGACGTACAACCCGCTCTATAGTAGCTAGAGAGTTCATTTTTTTTTAATCGACGTATTTTCTTCGTGAAATCATAAAAAAAAAACTAAAAGGGCCAAAATTTTAACAAGTTTTAAGCAAAAATTTTTTTAAAAATTCTACAGCTAGTAGAATACTGGAAGAATACAAAATTCGAAAAATTTTGATATTTAGAGATCAAAATTTGGGAAAATACACTCTGAAAGCGGTAAGACTGAAAACTAAAAAAAAGTTCACAGTCCTTAACATGGTAGCTAGAGGGTCACTTTTTTTTTTTTTTAAATGATGTATATCAATCACTAAAATATAGGAAAAATACGAGAGTCTCAAAATTTTAAAATCAGAGGGCCCAAATTTTGAAAAATGTGAAAATAAAGTATGTTACGGTATTGATTTTTTTTTTAACCTGCATTGTAATAAGGTCTGCAAAAAGAATTAAATGTTTCACAATGGCCAACGCTTTGTCAAGCGTATCGGGCTTGCTTTACTTTACTTTTACCTACTTTGTATTCCTCTCACATATATGAATTCACTAGCGGTTTCAATTTTTCAGATATTTTAATCTAAATTTCACTTTTTAATTAACGTATTGGGGAGAAAAAAAAACAACTAAGTATATGTGAACGCTTCAGACTTTATGGAAATTTACAAAGTAATACAATTTAAAGTCCGAAGGAACGGGCCGCGAGTGGCCAGAGAGACCAATAATCACCTAGTATACACATATATTAAGGTAGAACTACACGCTCTCTTCTGACTTGTTTACATTGGTTTGTGCTCCCGTTTAAACAACCTTAATAACGGACTCTATCTTTTAATAAGATCGCGGTTAAAATGTTTATGCTGTTCAGTTTTGATCGCTTTTCTAATCTAACTCATGACTTACCCGACTTCGCTAAAATAACTGTGTTATCCGGAATTATGTGATCCGCGTTTTCTTAGTACAGCACGGCTATGCATTTTCCTAGGCTACGTTAACTAATCAGAAGCGAGAGTATACCAGTTAAATTTTTGTACACATAATTGTTGATCACATCCCGCGCTTGTTCTGAAGATGAACATATATTTGTTCAAAACGTTAACACGGAAAACATGTTTGAGCTGGGTTTACCGAAAATAATAAAACGCCGGTTATAGAGATGAATCAGGAAATTTAAAATTTTTAATAAATAATTTTAATTTCGTCGTGATAGTATGCGTTGATTAGTGAAACAGCTGTACGTTTCTCAGGCTGAGAACTTTTGAAGTGTCCTTTATATTGCGTATATCAGTCGTTCGAAGGAAGACTGGTCTTCTTTTATACCGGTTAAAATAAGCACATCGAATTGCTTTAGGTAATAACTGAACAGGTGTGTTTCATTAAACTGGTATAGCTGCTTTACAAAACGCTTCAGAATCGTTTCAAATTGATTTCTTAGTGGAAGTTCGTAGAATTACACATTTGAATATTCCGAGTGCTTTCATACGTAAAAACAGCAACAAACATTTTAAATAATAACGCGTTAATGTTTTCATGCGCATGATAAAACACATTCGAATCACATTATTCGCTGTTTAGTCATTGGTCAAATTACGAAGCAGATTAATATCGAAGAATGTCGTGTTTTACCAAGTGAAATATTGATTAATGTCAAAACTGATAGTTCATGATAATTCGCCCTGAAAATACGCGATCACGCGCGAAGAAACTAAGCAATTGATATTCGGTTTAATTAACAGTTTCGAGGAAAACATTTGCAATGCAGAGAGAAAAGTTCTGTAGGCGGAAGTGCGAAAAGTCTGCAAAGGGGAAAGAAAAAAATGTGCGAGGTTGAAATGGTGAGAAATGTGTAGGACGAAAATGAGATAAAATAACTTGCCTTGCGGGTTAAAATGGAAATTTTCACAAGGATAAAGTGCTGGTTATAGAAAATAGAAATATAAGAATGAGCAGTTTCAGGAAATACAAATGCGATTTGGCAAGCAATCGATAACCTAATTATGATACGCGAATAGATAGTGGCCCGGATTTACCTTGAAATTCTCTCTTTCAACAATATTCTTACGAAATCCGAACTATAAGAAAGAGATAAAATTGCGAGAATTTCAGATTACAATTTTAAGGCATAACCTAAAATAGAAAATAGTAACACAATTTGGAGCAGATAATTAGCATATACAAGGAAACGGGTATATTAGCATCGCCCCTTCCATCATTTTATTGGAGATAAGAATTTTAACAATATCGCTTTTTTAATGATGGAACAAAAAAGATAGTATCACAAAAATTTTAAACGACTATTAAGGAAAAGTTACAAATTTTTGTATGCAAATAATATGAAGAAAACAGATAAACTTTTAAAGATCGATTAACGGTTCGTATTTTACGTATGAGGATAAAGGCAAAAAAACAAAAAAAAAACAAAAAAAAAAAAGCGATGCAATCAAATTTAAATAAAAATACGGAATCCTAATAGGGAAATAAAATTAAGAAGAAATCGCAGAGCGGAAGAAAGAAACATGCGAAAAATTTAGAAAAAAGTTGCGACATACTCGTAGAAGTTGTAAAAAAAGTATGACTTTGAGGGAGAAAACTCATGAAAGAGATCCATAGATTATTCATGGCGTATCACCGTGAATATGGTGCTATGATTTCCGAAACATGTCGGTAGTTGAACTAATAAATTTATATATATATATATATTTTCGAATAAAGTTTAATTTTTATCTGTACTTAAAGTTAAATTTATCGAAAAAAGGAAAAATCTAATGGAGAAAAAAAAAATGTTGTGACTATTCTCACTAAACAGAACAGAATATGATACTTCACATATTGCCCAAAACCATATATTCCAATAATTCAGCGATCAGCGCGGTTTCCAGCAATAACCGAGAAATTAAACTAAGGTAGAGATTTTCACTTTGCTCCTTTCTTAGAAAACGTTCATGTCGAATAATAATCTAGCACCCGCTCAGCGCGCTTGAGTTTGTTTTCATATCAATAAATTCAAAAATCCAAATACTTAAACTACATGTAAACAGATGCTACTAACCACGATGAAAACGCAGGACATGCGACAATAGATGATGTAGGCGACATATGTTAAAGGAGGTATTTTTGAAGTTCTCATTAAACGGTGAAAAAAGCACTGCACATACTATGTAGTTCTATCGATAAATGCAATATTGTGAGTAGAAATGCGAAAAGAATATCGAAAACAGTATTTAAATTTACAACCGGAATAATATGATAATTTAGACCTTGAAGCAATAACGAATTGGAATCAAAATTACCGAGATAATAAAGATATTTCTAGTACTAAGCACTACCGTTTCTTCGAAATAATTATTTATTAATCCCCTATTAGCTCGTTATACGGAGTTCGATGAAAAATATATTATTAAATAAGTTCGAATAAATATAAAATCAGCGAAATATATTGATAATTCGGTACGTAATCCGTAAAGGTCACCTTTCCTACAAGAACGAAGCTAGTCCAGATTACGATCTCAATAAATTAATAAATTAATAAAAATAAGACACCATAAATAATAAAAAAAAAAAAAAATATATATATATATATAAACTTGACCGATAAAGAGAACAGTAATTATGTACAAAATTGTACGACTTTTTCGAGTAATGAAGAATCTCTTTGGCAAATGGCATATAGGGAACACATTCCAAGGATATGGATAAATGGATAGCAAGTAGAATTCATTCAAATTCGCAGAAACAAATTTATTATACCATTTTTTTTCAAGAATATTTCCAAGTACAAACTTAATTACAACGACTGTAAAAGTTCGTAGACAGACATTTAAACCCTAACCGGATCATTATTCCAAAAAACGCGTTTTATTACTCCGCTTTTTCAGTTGCTGCAAGAAAATTCGAATTAATCAAAGCAATGTTCAGGAATGAAAAAAGAAAAAAATGCGTAACACGTGGATAATTCAATATACGGTTACAGGAATTCTTCATTCAAATGTATGTTAATTAAATTTAGAAATTATGTTGTCTGATCAAGTTAGCAGAAAGAAAAAAAAAAAAAAGAAGAAAAATAGAAAAAGACAAAATCTGAACGATATTGACTCAGAAACTCTTTTTTTATTTAAATCAATTAATAAATAGTAATCTTGAGTTTCGGAAAACAATAATTATCCAGTACATAAAAGTCGATGCGTAATGTCCGTTGTTTTCAAAAACGCCAATTATTATACGACATTCGTACAGGTGCATGATGATAGTAACCTGAACAGAGGTATCAATGTAAATATTTTGATTCGGTACTTACCTTCACTGGGAGAAGTGTACAATTTCTTACACAGTTCTTGAACTCCGCCGTACTCGTTTAATTTGGCTATCCCTTCGCGACCGCGTAATTCCATTAATTCACGAAGTTGTTTCAGAGTGATCCCATACTGGGCAGGGCGCCCATCAATCATCGCCATTTTCCTTCAAAGTAAATATACTTTGTTTAACGAATAGCGATCCACTTTTATAATCTGAAATATACACATATGCACACTTAATTTTCCAAATTAAAAAATTAAATCAGCAATTACTAACATCATTGAGAAGATATGTATATTAATTTTAAGCTTAATATATGTAAAAAGGACTCTCTACCTGTTCCATGGTATATTTTGAAATTACTTTCGAATTATTAGTAATTTATTTGTTTAAAAAAAAAAAAAAGCAATATTTAAATACTCGCTTCTCCACTAGGAATCCTATCATCATGGAAAAATAATAATCAATACAGAATGCTCTTATTTTGCTTACAGTAATATATATTTAAAACTCTCATAGCAAATATTTTCCGCTATATATTCCTGTTCTCCGTACTAGTTCTTTTATTCTAAATTTTGCATTCCCGGCTTATATAACTTACGCAGTTCCGATCATTTCCCTATTAATAATTTATTTCATAACAGTGGTGACGTCCCTGAACCAACACTACCCAATCCACTGTTTATATTCCATGACGGAAATCGAGAGGCGAATCCGGTGAAAATCACGGTTACAACAACGACGACATTAGGTGTGAAGCTAATTCAGCCATCAGCATTCTCTGTCGAATAAGACAACTGGGCGGATAACAGTTCGATATGTGATTTTCACCGACTCGGCATGCGTTTATCACGTAACAAACTGATAACTAGGTTGCATTTATGCGACTGCGAACCGTATCAGATATGCCACGGTCTACCTGTACCCGGGAAACCAGGTAATTAATGCTTCTTGCTCGGGGCAATTGTTCCTCACCGGCTTGGATAGAATCAACTATGTTTGTGTCCGTTGTCATATATTCAGTGTACACTGATTTTCAGCTCAAACTTTTCCCATCATTATACACCACAACTGAAAACTATCTTGGAGAGCATCTCTCGTTTCCGCAATTAACACTGTATCATTTGCGTACAGGAGTGTCCCCAAAGTATTGGTGTTTATATGGTTTCCTATAATGGCAGCAACAAACCAACACGTATTACGCAAACAATTGGCAATTTTTTTTGCTCAGTTTGTAGTTGATTCTTGTTGTTTTTCTTTTTCTTTTTTTCCTTATGGTTCCTCTAACTGTTTCTATTTCCCGACTTTGTTAGCGACAAAAATAGTGAACGAAAAACCGCTTTAAAATTTGGGACATTCGCGATAAAAAGAAAAAGCTCCAAAGCATAGGTGAATGTTTTTTTTTTGTTTTTGTTCGTTTTTTTGGGGGGCTCGTCAAAGGGACCTCCACCCAGAAACGATAAGAAGAAAAGTCAACTAATTAGAACTTAATTCAACCGTAAATAGCTGAAATAAAGGAACCAATGGACAACAGACTGAGAGGGAAAAGACAGGATATAGCATAATAGGGAGAGTAGGAAACCTTAACTTTAGGAGGAGTAAATAAAGAGAAGAGCGTTCCGCAGAAAGAACAGAACCCTCAAAGAAAATGTGATTAGCATCACAAACACAACTACTTCATTAGAATAAAGTGGACAACGAGAAGAGGAAACCAAAGAGAGAGACGACAGCGTAGAGTGGGCAATAAAGTGTGATTAAAGCGTTGACGAATAATGAAGGCAACAACAGGACGTGGAAGAGAAGGGAATTCTGATGAGAACTGAGGATTAGCAGGAAGGCTAGGTTGAATTGAGAGGTAAAAGGAACGATTATTGGTAAAGCGGTTCACATCCGACCAAAATTTAAAGTGAAATTTCTTACTTAAGGATAATAGATTAGTATTTAGGATTTTTGTTAAAAGTAAAAACGGGAACGAGCGGCAACCTGAGCTAAAACATCCACCATTTCGTTAACCTCGACGGTTCTCGGAAATTTTCGGATAATTGGAAAAGTTACGATTAGAGGAAATATAAATAATTGCACGTAGGATAGCTAACTCGGCTGTAAAAACAGAACAGAAAGACGAAAGACGAGAAAGCATTCGGAAAAATTAAAAGTGAAGAAGTGAAGATGAGTACATGAGAAGGAAAAAGGAAATTCTGATAATACTGTGAAATTCCTGTGTAATAACCATCTGGGGCAGACACCTGGAGAAGTTAGAAAGGGGAAATATACTTTGAACCGGTGTGAGAGATCAAAATAATTAAAGGAAAAGTAAGTAAGACTGTTACTGGAAATTATATTAGACATAATTAAGACGACGAGAGATAAGGGATATTAGGAGCAAGCAGTTCCTGGCGATGGAAATGTACGAAAGGATAAGTTGAGAAGAAATAATCTTATCTCCAGCTAGAGAAGAAATAAATTAAAACGAATGCAGTTATGTAAACGTTTTATTCCGAAAGATACCTAAATCGCAACGGTTCATCGAAATGCGGCTAATGTGTAAAAACGATCAACATTGAATAGTAATAAAGAATGGGAAAAAGAAATAATCGAGTGAAAAAGGGTTAGAACGGAGAAAAACATAAGGATATGCGGGAAAAAAAAACCCAGTAATAAATGCGAAAAATAACAATGATCAACTGATGAAATGAATAATAGACAATCGGTTTGTAATGAGTGCTAAATAGTATTTCATGAAAATAGTATTTAAAATTGTATGCTAAAGAGAGAATTGATATTTATCGACAATTCTGATCGTTGTTTATTTATGGACTAATTTTCGGCTGCATTTAATTTTTCCGCTTTTCATATTGTTTTACACTTTCCTCAAATTAGCTACTTGATATTGATCATTTTCATGTGTATGCAACGATATTTTAATTTTTTAAATTATTACGCTTTCGGTTATAGCCTTCTATTCTAACTGTGGATGGGCTATTCTTGAAAGCCTTTCCTAACGTATCCATTATTTGTTACCCATCTGTATGACTACCAATTATTTCATTTTATTAATTAATTATCGTACGGAATGTTTATATACGCCTATTTGTATTGCTACTACCATTTACAAGAAAAAATAATATGTTTATCTTAAAAACTAAAGTTCACGAAAAAATTCTATCAAAGCTAAAATTGAAGAAATTTATATTCGCAGCAACTTGAAAAAACTGAAGATCGGCAAAGTCAGTGCGTGTGTTCCAGTTTCCTATAATGAACTCTCTTTTCGGTTCCACAAATTAGCCCGGGTTTTACTCAGCTGCTTCATATTTATACAAAAGAATGTAGTAAATTCGACATGTTTAAAATTCTACGCTATAATTTTATAAATATCAGTGGATGATCCACGGGGGGGGGGATAGGGGGCATCCCCCTTCCAAAGAATCAAAGCCTCTATGAAAAACTTTGTTATAACAGAGAAACTTAATTTATGCTATGAAAGATTTGTACGTTACCTACGGGTTTAATAATTAATATTTAATATTATTTTCTAGTAAAACTATTAATGTTCCTTTTTTATTCTATTTTAAACAAAGAAGTAAAGTCTAATAAAAATACTAACTTTCTTACTATTTCTAAACTACCATTTTAGATAGAATTTTATAATTTCGTTTTATTTTTCACCCTTAAGTATAAGACAAAAGTTAAATTAAAAATTGTAATAATTATGTATTTTTAAAACACATTTTTATGAATTTCTATAAAGGTCGCTATTTGATTTTCTCTTTATGAAATTTCTCAAATCTACTGCCTACCGTAGAAAATATTACGTAATTATATAACCCCCCCCCCATGTCCTTCGGGATCTACCCCTGTACATATATATATATATTAATTACAACGTAATTATTAGGCTACCCCCATTAGAAAAAATGTCCTAATTTTATGTAACGTTTGTTATATTTTATACGATTTTTGTGATTATGTTATTCATATGGACCGTTTTAAAATTATGTTGTAAATTTTGATCATTTTATAATACAAGGTATAGAAAAGAAATAGACAGAAATGTAAGCAAGAGGGATTAAGGGGCACAGCTCCTTGCGAGGCCAAAATGGCCGAGTTTATATATATATATTAAATTTAGATAAGACAAAAATACTATCTACAGACGAAAATAAAACAAGAATTACAATAGACAACACAGAAATCGAAAAGGCAGAGAAGTATAATTTATTTAGGACAACTAATATCTCTAAAAAGTAAAACGAAAAAAAAGAAGTAGAGCGTAGAATCGCCCTCACTTGGAACAAATACTGGTCGCTGAAACATATTTTTAAGGGACCTTACAAAAATTAACTAAAAAGGGAAATTCTAAATTCGTGCGTACTGCCTACCTTAACATATGGATGTCACAGACATGGACAATAACAAAAAATATCACGAATAAAATTGAGATATGTCAAAACGCATTGGAGAGATCTATGATTGGAGTTAAATTAAGAGGCAAAATAAACTCAAAAACAAAAAATTAAAAACAAATTAAAAGTTAAAGACAATTTCACACGTGGGAAATAAGAAGGAAAATATGGGACTGGGCAGGACATATTGCAAGAATGGATTCCACAAGATGGACTAAAAAAAGATAACAGATTAGACAATATACGCGAAGAGAAAAAAAGGAAGACCGGAAAACAGGTGGGAAGATAGTTTCGCTAAAATGTTAAAGCACAAACAATACCATCAGGTGGCTTATGACAGACTAGAGTGGGCTCGGTTGAGGGGGAGGCCTTTGCTCGTTTTCAGGGCTAAATTAAATTATACAATAGTTTATTTACTTCAATGTATATTGTGTAACGTTATATCACTGTAAGGCTAATAATAATAATAATAATAATAATAATAATAATATAACTTGGCCATTGAAGCCTCGAAAGGGGCTGTGCCTCTTGACCTCTCTTGCTTACATTTCTGTCTATTTCTCTTCTAAAATTTACAACATAATTCTTAAACCGGCCTCCATTAAATTTTATAACGAAAAAATGTCCCAATTTTACATAATAAAAAAAAAAAAAAAATACAACTAATAATTTATACCATAAATTTTATTTAACTACCAAAACAACTTAACATATAAATAATACTTTTTTTGCCTTCCTATGGTATTATTGAATTAGCAATATATAGTCTTTACATGCTTTAAATTATGGCGGGACTTTTTATTCATCAACCTGCGCACATTAATAAGAAGTGTGCATTCATTATGTGTTTCCAAAAACGAAAAAAAGCAAACGTGAATTGCGGAAACGAAAACTGGACGATGAACCAGTTCAATAGCGAAAGATTTGCCACATTTATACATGATACGCCTTTTGGTTCGAAAACGACATACGTAAAAAAGTTTGAAGCATTTGATCGCATTGTTATACTAATAAAGAATAATAAGAAAATAATATTATCCAAAGGGGCTACACTTTTTCACGTTTTTTGAGGAATGCTCAATTTATATTCACCGATTTTCATCATTACTCACCGTGTACCTTAGTTGAATTTCCAATGGACAAAGAATCAGTAGAATCGGTCCATATAAATATAAGTTATGCGCGAACAAACATAAAAAAAAACAAAACATAAGCGACAAACGTGTAATCTCCTTTTTTTTCGAAGTCGGTGTTACATTAAAATTGGGACATTTTTTCTAATGCGGGCTGGCCTAAGAATTACGTTGTAATTAATATACATATATATATATATATATATATATATATATCAATATTTATACAAATATATACATACATATATATCCGCGAAAAGAATATTTTTAGCATTAGCGATATTAGAATTAAAACAATTAAAGTGGAATTACATCGGATATTGGCAAAAAAAATGTTGGACAAGACAGAGAATAAATTCTAAATAATAATAATTCAGAATTTACGATTATACGTAAGCTTGAATTTATCAGACTGAAATCAACAGAAATTTATAATGATTTGAAAACTTATCAGCGTAAAAGACTTAACTAAGCAACTGCAATTTACGTCATAGCTTCAAAGACCGCTCTTAAACAGACCAAACGTTATTCAGCAGGGCTCAGATTCGCAATCGGGAGACATTTCGCACCTCACCGTCTGTTAGCCTATTATACCGGAGTGGAGAATGACACACCACTTCGTCTACGACGAGAGCTATTTTCTATTAAACCCATATAAAATCTTCTCCAAGGGTGCTTGTTACGACTTTTAAGACAGTCAATTAGTAAATTCAACTACAATGCGTTTATTTAAAATGTACTTTTAAAGTTCTATTCGTACTGCTTTTCGCTCTTAATCGGCCGTAATTTCTTTTGTTTTACTTCGATGTTTTTATTTTTTTTTGGTTTTGTTTGCGCTAAAAGTTTTTATGTGCGGTTATATTTATCTCTTTATTCCGTAGTTTTAGTAAGTTCCCATTGCTAATGTAGCATCCGATCTTCTTATGTTATCCCCCTTGTTGTTATGTAATTTGTAGTATCTCTTTTTAGAGCGAACGCTTAAACGCACAGTTTACTTTATATTAACTTTTCCAAGTCAGTTTCTTCACGTTGAGCTTTTTTGTTCAAGTAAAAGTTCATTATTAAGAAAAAACTAAACGAATTAAAAGTAACACACAGTCCACTATCATTTCGCCTAACGTTGAAACAGTGTCTATTTCTTAAACTTCGAAATATTCAGCGACCTTTTCAAAAAACGTTCACACGATGCCCTGTAAGTTATTAAGTTCCGTATCGCGATTAATAGCTTTCTGAACCTCCGCAACAAGGCACCCGCCATTCTTTCACCGTGGTCACCTCCAACTCTTTTCATGGCAGTAAACACGTCATATCTGACAAAATAAAAGGCACGTTCTAAAGTCCTTCCATAAAAATCTATCCACCGTTTAAACCGATTATAGACGGCTGCGAATCAGATTTGGCTAACTGCGCAGTACTCATGAGTATGAATCTGATGCAATACGTGTAACTTGCTGCTAAACGGTTTTGCTTTTCAGCGTTATCCTCAAAACTACATGTTCCATTTAATCTTACAATCCAATTCAACAAAAAACTGTCCCATTTACACAGACTTTCTTTCATCTTTCGTTTGTCTACTGCAAATCCATGATAGATAAATTGCGACATCCTATTGCTAACAACTTCTGATTTCGATTATGTCCTCCGTATCCAATCGTGTGTTGTGTTACCTTTGCGTAAATTTCAGGATGTAAACGCATTGCGGCAAATGAGTTAGTTTATTTCGCGTCGAAAAATTAGCGGCAACTTCTCACTTTGAATAAACTGTGTTCAGTTCAGACAAATACTTAGCTCTAGAGAACATCATCAAGATCCAGTCACATAGGAGAAGCCGCATTATCCGTCTGTACACACTGCAAAAATATCTTATTCTTACATATTAAATAAAATACACCTTTCTTTTATCTAGTTCTCTGTGTTACCTTATCTATACATTAGCTTCTGGTGGACGTCCCAAATTTCAATCTGTTCCGGTTCCAATTACGCTTCTGGTTCCGTGTCACAATTCTCGAAGATAATGAGGAAAAAAAGTTCAACTGCTCCTCAGGTTTAGCGTCTAAATTCTATTTATTCGTGCTTCCAGCCATGTAGTGTACGTTAATAAGTAAAATAAGATTCGGTTCAAAATTTGGAAAATAAATGCTACACACAGAAGAGGATGTTTAAATTCATTTATAAGATAAACCGAAGAAAATATTTTGTTAAACATTGCAGCAGGGTTGTAAGAATACATTATGTGTTATTACAATAATTATTATGTCAATTGAAATAACCGTAATGAATGAAAGTAAAAAAAAAAAAAAAAAGAATTAATACAAAAGTAATTAATGATCACAGTAATTATACTGTATGTTCGTATAAAATAATTGAACGGAACTAATCAAAATTCTTGAAAACGAATATGACGAATGATTCGAATAAAGGAAATTCATCAGCTAATACCAGATACGTGTGATGAAACTGATATAATGCAGCCTACTATTATATTAAGTAGTGACAAGGCAATAAATATCTTCACAGATTTGTTCTAATGAATAATGATACGTGAAAAATTTATAATTTAGAAGAACATTTTTCTCAGGTATTATTGCACTTCAAAATGTTAAGAAAAATGTGGAAATATAGAAGATGGCTGAAATATAATTGTCGAGAAAGAGAAATATACATTCTTAACGAATAATTAAAATTATTTATTTTTAAATTAAAAATCGTTAGAAAAATAATCAATCGATGCCTATACCGTATTGGCATTTCCAGGCTTGCTCAGGGTTACAGAACATATTTAGGTTTACGATTTTGTCATAGTTCCACGAACAAATGCTATTTCCAGACTTGGTTATTGTCTTATTCGTATAATTACGCTTATAAATTATGTACGCTAATGTAAAGACATTGTGTCACTTTAGCGGTTTTTAATTTTTTTCACAATTTGCTGACTACTGATTCTAATCGCTGTTGCTTCCTAAAAGTTATTTATTTTGAAGCGTTAATTTAGTGAATATATTTTTTTTTTAATTAATGAAAATATAATTACAAAACCCTCTGTTTACTGCTCGACGCCTTTAAGCGAGGCATAAAACATTCTGAAATCACATTTCGGAACCTAAACTGGCCCGACTATCTGAGAATTGGTCGCATTTTTACGGATTCTACGTTATGGCCGAGTTTAAAGAAGATATTTAAAATGATTAGACTCCGTTCTGACCTTAAAAGCACGTGTAAAGCTTCGTCTCGATTTGTTCTCAGAATTTTTTATGTTACATATTATAAAAACAAGTCGCATATTGTCTGGCAATGTTTTGTTTTGTAAAGCGGAAATACTAGAGTCCGGCACAAAATTGAATCGTCATTTTTCGTGTAATTGATGGGTAGAAAAAAATATGGAATAATATCAAACGGAAATAAACAGAAAGTTTTTTTTTTTTTTTTTTTGAAAAATATGTATTTATAATTTTTTACATACAAAAATTTTCGTCAAGCTAAAACGCTTGTCGACGAATTATCTCCTATTGAACATTTTACCATCTTAAATTAACTTATACATATACATGATCATCGTGTAATATTTACTTAATCTACCTCTATTTTACTTATCAACTAATCTATTTCTATTTTCTATATTCAGTTTTTTTTTTTTGTTTTTTTTCCTAGCTTTTTTTGTTGCGCGTTGTCTTTTTATTTTATGTTTATTATTTTTTTTTATATTTTCTTCTTCCTGAAGCCATTCCTTTATTTTCCTTTTTCTTTCCCCTAATTTTTTCCTTCTCTATTATTTCTTTTTCGGTATTTTATTCAACATCTGAGTTATAATATTTTTATCCGTTTGCTAATCTATGTTCTTGGTAACGGCAATTGGTACGAAAGTTTTTCCCTCAATCGTATTTTGTGTTTATTCTTTCCTCCAATTCAATTTTCTTTTCTGTTGGTATGTGAATTCACATATCTTCAGTAATAAGTACATTCCTCTTATGCTCATTACGTTTTCTTCTCTTTGAATTATTTCACTATCGGTTTCTCCCCTTAAGGATTTTCTATTAATTTCAAGCATTTAATTTGCAGTTTATTTATTTTTCCCGAGTTATAGTTTTCTCGCCATTCCCCACGCCTGAATTCCATATCTGATCCTCGACTCTACTAGCGCATAATAAACTACTTTTAATGTTTCATTTGTTGCATATTTCTGTAATGTATATAAAGCTGGTAAAACTGCTCTTATTTTCTTTGCAATGTATTCTTAAGTGTTGATCCATCATTACAGTCCAGAAATGTTTATACTGCGTTACTAAGTCTAACTTTTGGCAGTTTTTCATTTCGCATTCGCGTCTTTCCCCCATTGAATGTACACATTCATTTGAGTGCATTATTATATTTGGGCAATACAAATCACAGCTGTCTCTTTTTTTCCGCAGTATCACTGCTTTAGTCTTTTTTACATTTATTCTTAGACTTTTATCGTGCGCCCATTTACTTATTTTTATTAGATCTTTTTGCATCCTTATTTCTGCCTCTTTAACATCTCTTTATGTGACGTAACTATTGTCATATATCATCCGTGTACGAGACTACCTCGCTGTAACTTAATTCCCCTTATACAGAGACCATTTGTATATACAATAAACAGCATTGGCGCTAAGTTGCTACCCTGCGGTATTCCTACATCCATCTCCTCTTTTTCACTTTGCACATTTAAGATATTTACGGATGTTTTCCTTTGTGTTAAATAACTTTGAAACCATTTTTTCAAATTATTCGTTATTCCTATCTCCTCTAATGTGTTTATGATTATTTTATGATCAACCGTTTCAAATGCTCTACTAAGATCTATGAACGTAATCAACACCTTCTTTCCCCCTCCTCAAAGCTATGTCTTATTTTTTCGGTAAGCTCGCCGATTGCTTTCGATGTGGATTTTCCTTTTTGAAATCCGTATTGTGTTTTGTCAATTATCCTATTTTCTTGTAGGTACTTCGTTAGATTATTTGCTACGTACTTTTCTAATATTGTTGCAATCACATTGTTTACAGCAATTGGCATAATAGAGTTTTCATATTCACTGTGTTTTCCTTTTTTATGTATATTGGTCTCGTTTTCGATATTTTTAACCCATTTGGTATTTTCCCTTCTTTAAACGTCTGATTAATTAGCTTAGTAATTTCCTTCACTGTATGCATATTTTTACTGTTTTTATATCTTTTATTCTTATTCCATCGATTCCGGTGGCCTTTGTTTCCTTTAATCCGTCGATTATTTTCCCCAACTGTTCTACGTTTGCTTTAGGTAAGTACATGTTTACTTTTACTTCATCTTCTTCTCTTTTTTCTAATAGCACTTTATTACATTTGTGTTCTAGTTTTTTTATACCATTTTTGAATTTTTTACTGAATTTATCTGCAATTTCTCTTGCTTCTTGTTCCTTGCCAAAGTATTTACTTATGGTTTCATCTACTTCTAGACTCCTTTGTTTTCCTATAATCTTGTTTATATTTAACTAAGTTTTCCTGATATCCCCCTGTGCCACTTTAAAACTTTTCCTGACAAACATGTCTTTTTGCCGTCTTATTTCTGCACTCACTTGGTTTCTGAATTTATTGTATTTTCTTCTTAACTCAATATTTTGATTATTCTTTTTTACTTTTTTTTGTACAGTTTGTCTCTTTTTTTTTATCATTTCAATTATTTTTTGCGTCATCCATTCTTTCTTCCTTTGTATTTTTCCTCCTCCTGACGTATTTTTTGTTTGCCTACATTCTTTATATACTTTTTCAAATTTTTCTTTTATGCTTTCGTATAAATTTTCAGCGTCCAATTTATCTGATTTCCCTTCCCACTTTATGCGTCTTAGTTCGTTTTTCACTTTATTTTCCATTAAAAAACTTCTGTTTAATTCCATTTGTTTTCCTCCGATTTTTCCCATCTCCATTTTTATTGTACACACTATCATGTTGTGATCTGCTATTTTAACATCTGTATTGTAATATTCGAAGTCGATGTTTCTTTTCTTCTTTTTAGTGTATATATGGTCGATTTTGGTTTGTGTGAACCTGTTTTCTCTCCATTCTTCTCTTGTATATCCTTCTAAATTGCTTTCATATCCCATTCCTGCCATTGTGTTCATGTAGTTTGTTGCTACTGAGTTGTGTTTTCCAGTATTTATATTTACGTCTCCTATATATGTATATAGTAGAACAGTTTTCCATGTATTTTTTGTCAATCTCCTTTATTTCTTTAATGTATTTGTTTGCTTTTCCTGATGGTGATCTGTATAACACCCATAGAAATAGTTTTTCCTCATACCAAGTTATTTCAATTATTACACATTCCGCATTTTCCATATTTTTGTTTTTAATTTGAGTTTGTATTTTTTTGTCCCCTTTTAAGTATATCACAATGCCCCATGTTTTACACCTTCTGCATCTAAATTGTGACATTTCTCATAACCTTCTAAATTATATAAATTTATTTCGTCCTTTTTTATATTTACCTCCCCTAAAATTAATATATCATATTCTTGTCTTCCCTCTAATATCTCTACTTCCTCCCAGTTTTTCCTCTTTTTTTTTTTTTTTTTTTTTTTTGGGCTTGTCAACCAGGGATTTTTACCCAGAAACAATTAGAATAGGAAGGAATCACTTATATCCTGATACGATCAGATATTGTTAGGAGAAAGGAACAAATAATAGGAACAATTTGTGGAGAGGGAAGAGATAGAACATAAGAGGCGCAGTATGGAGTAGGAAGACCAAGTCCCAGCAAACTAAAGTAGAAAGCCGAGCACTCAGCAGAAAGAGATAAACACTTAATAAACACATGGTCCGCATCGCAGATATGCTCTTCGTTCGAGTGGAGAGGACAATATGAAGAGGAAACCAAGGAAAAACGAAAATGGGAGGAAGATAATAAAGTATGGCTTAAGAGCGCAAGCGAATAACGGAGACAACAACAGAACGACGAAATGAAGGAAACCAAGAGAGAACCATAGGTTAACAGGAGAACTAGGTTGAACAGATAGATGGAAAGAACAATTGTTAGAGAAACAGGAAGCGTAAATATTCGATACCATAATCTAAGATGAAAATCTTTGCACAGAGAAAGGAGATTGGACGAAGGGACTTTTTTAAAAAAGAAGTGAGAATAGGCAGCAGCCCGAGCCAATGAGTCCGCCGCTTCATTACCGCAGATGCCCGAATGGCTAGGAACCCACAGCAAATCAATTTGAATAGAACGAAGGGAAGAAAGAGCGTGGATAAGTGAGCGAATGCGGAGTATAATGAAATCACAGGAATAATCAGGAAGGGGAGAGCAAATGGCCTGAAGGGCGGTTATGGAGTCCGATATAATCAAGAATTTGGAGGAAATGTGATTAGAGGAAATGAAAATAATGGCACGTAGGATAGCCATCAATTCGGCTGTGAATATGGAGCAGAAAGAAGGTAAGCAGAAAGATTCTGAAAAGTCAAAATCTGGGAGGATAAACGAAGCACCGACACCATCCGGTTTCTTCGAGCCATCTGTAAACACAGTTACATGCAAGGGAAAATCAGAATTGATATAACTGCGGAATTCCTGTCTGATCAGGGCCTGCGGAAGAAACTTAGAGAGCGTAGGAACAGTAAACATATTTGGAGGATGGCAGAGTTCGGCGAAATTAAAAGTGAAATAACGGGGAGATTGACAAAGTATGTAAGGACCAAACGAACTGAGCCGAAAAGAAATGAGAGATAGAATAGGAGTTTTCCTAGGTACGAAACGCCAGTTCCTAGAAATGGAAAGATAGGAATGGATATAGAGGACGTGAGTGGGGGGAGACACTTAGTAAGAAAACGATAGCCTAAATAAGATCTGCGAATAGAAAGGGGTGGTGTGTTAGATTCGGTAATGACTGCTGGAACTGGAGAGGATTTAAGAGCACCAAGACAGAGGCGAAGGCAAGAGTTTTGGATTACATCCAATTTAGAGAGTCGGGACTTAGAGGCACAACCATAGAGAAATGAACAGTAATCAAATTTTGAGCGGATGATAGATTTATATAGAGAAATAAGGACATAAGGATCACCACCTCATTTGGTTGGAGATAAGGCTTTCAGCAGGTTTAGTCTTTTGATTGCTGAAGAGGAAAGATACTTGATGTGTTCGGAGAAGGATAACCGACTGTCAAGGAAAATACCAAGATAACAGAAACAATTAACACGAGAAAGCAGTGTATTTTCTAGGGATAGATAGACAGTTTTTCCTCATTGATCTAATGTTTATGTGTGCTATATTTAATTTTGTAATCATTTTTTATTTATTTATTTATTTTTTATTTATTTATTTATTTTTTATTTATTTATTTTTTATATTTTATTTATTTATTTATTTAACCTCGTTTTTCTTTGTTTCGTAGCTTATATTTATCTTTCTTCCTTCCTTTCCTTGGCTCTCTTTTTCCCCTTTATCTGTTTGTTTTAAGATTGTTAGTTTTTAACGCACCAAGATCGTATTTTCAATACATAGCTGTCTGTCGATGAATTTTACATGTAATTCGTCGACCGATTGTAATTTTAGTTGGTCGAATACGGAAAAATATTAACAAGCGCTTGGTGCTAATGAAAGCACCATTTCCAATGAACTTTATACACGTCAGTTTAATTTATTCCGGAATCGAAACACAATCATAAATACTAAAAATTATAACGAAAAAAATACAGTCGAATTGAATACCTCCTCCTTTTTTGAAGTCGGTTAAAAACAGGTATCATCATGGATGGGTACGTGAAGGATTATGGGAAAATAATAATGAAATTATTCGAAAATAACGGAAATGTGATCATCTGAGCGTAAGTTACATGATGCACATCATTACAAAGATGTCATGCGGATCGACCGTGTTTTAAAAATTTGATTGTTTTACTCCGTTCGCACAGACGCACGAGTCAATTACGGGGTTTTCCATACTAAGTGGCCAGCAGGTTTTTCCATTTCTTTCGAAATTCCATAATTATGGAAATATTGCTCGACAATTCAAAGTATCGAAACACAATATACATATATATGTATATTTATGTATATCTGATATTAAGAACAATATTCGGATTTTTTAAAATAAATTATCGATAGTGATGTAGATAAATATATCCTCGTAATACAACAATAAATATCATAAGACAAAAATAATAACGAACATCACGTTAATAATGACGCACCGGTAGTATGTAAGTCAAGAAATGATAAAAAAAAAAGAATGCAGATGATAAGAAAAGTTACTACAAATTGCGTTTAAAAAATTAACGTATTCTGGGGGATGAATAAATTTTTAATAACGGAAAAAGAAAAATATGCAATCAGTAGTATATCCGTTCGTATACATATATCGACCACAAATTTGAACGTTTACGAAAAACAACTCAATCAATTTTGAAGTGCATACTTTAATCTGGATGTCAGTTGTCCTAGAGTAACCGACAAAGTGATTTATCAAAAACTAACCTAACTTAACAAAAATCCGCATGTCAGTTGCTTCAGTGGATATATTATAAAATGGTCAAAAATTAACTCCCCAACTTCTCTTCCTCAACGTTGCACGAGTTCGAACTTAGAATGTAATTATAAAACTTTGAACTAAACACATACATATATTTCAATATCAGTAATCAATCACAAATCTAAGCCGAAAAATCTGACGGAATATATTAAAAAGGGAGCTTAAACTCTTATTGTCCGGATATCAAAACTAACATTCACTACTTTCCCCACTAGACATACATACAGGAAAGTTCGATGGCAAACTTTTTCAAAATCAGCTTTTAACTATACTGTAGCTGATATCAAAACGTTAACCCAAC
Organism: Icerya purchasi; assembly: GCA_039619475.1. Classification (NCBI taxonomy): domain Eukaryota; kingdom Metazoa; phylum Arthropoda; class Insecta; order Hemiptera; family Monophlebidae; genus Icerya; species Icerya purchasi. The sequence goes on from CM077115.1 coordinate 547,934,597, forward strand.
TCTACTACTTCTCCCTTTTTATCGATTGTTTATAATTTTTTCCAAATCCCACTGCCGCAGAACCCTACAAAAGGGGGCACACGTCGTCAACGTTGAAAACTCCGTTTCATTATACAATCACATACGCATATGAGAACAATCACACGCCTCTGCACGCAAACATCCCCGATAACCACAACATGTTTCACACGCGGAGCTGGTCAACTTTTATCAACCGAACATCATTTTTCCGCTGAAATATTCACCGAACACACCCTATTCCAAAACCTCGAATCGTGTAGATTTATCACTTCCGAAACAACGTAAAATGCTTTTTTTCCCGTCACGTTAGCAAGACAGTCTGTAACACGCAACTATTATTTTCATGCACTCACGGTGATATTCACAATCTTTTCATTTACCGTTCAAAAGATACACACCATCGTGGGGACATTCGTATACATACGCACACACTCGACCACAAACATACACTTCCATACCAAAAACATAACACAGAACTATCTCGCTCGCTTGTTCACTTTTTTTAGGTTTTTTTTTTTTTTGTATTTTTGGCGGGTCGACTACGGATATTAACCCAGTGCAAGTGAAATTTTTGAGTGTCAGTGTGCGACAGCAAGGTCTCCTAGTCAAGCGAAACACAATAGACTAACCGAAATAGCTGGCTTAGCTAACTATTCAAAATATATAAATCCGCGAATATTTCGACATATCGAAAGCAATCTATGAGTCGATTCGCCATTACGGAGTGACCTGCAAAAACGTACATGCACAGGTAAGTTTTTAATTGGGTATTTGTGCATGTATACGAAGGAATGCTGCGAAACGAAAGTACAGAACTGGATATAAAATTAAATGTATTTTGTTCTAAGAGAATTTTGCAGCAATACGGACGGAAATAACTTATTAACAAGGTTACATAAATAAGTGTTTAGAAATTGCGAGAATTAGTCTGAAACCGGAATTTAAATAGATTGAATTGATATGGCCGATAATGGCTATGGGAGATTATTAATTACTCATTGACATTGTCGAGAAGTATCACATATCGGAAGAAACACCGATCAGACAGCACATCATTTTAAATATCTTAATGACAACCAATAGTATTTATCTGTTTAATTTAGAAGCACAATTTTCTTTAACCGCAATCTCGTACACTTACTACATTGCGTTACAGTGATTCAGATGCAGAATCCCCGTCATCTTTCGTTAGTATTATTCCTTCCAAAAATTGCAAAGATTTTTATTTGTTTTCTGAAATAGATTTTTTTTTTTTTTGTATTTTTATATAGCTGTGGTACTTGATGATGGCTCTAACTGCTTTTTAAACATCGCGTGTTTCTTCTTCCTTAATTATTTGCAGATTGATTCTCCTTTATCCGTTCGTACCGTGGGCTCTGTAGTTGCAAATGTGGCCATGGCATATGGGACAGCTAACTCCTCCTTTTAACCTTCGGCAGTGTCATTCCTTCTCCTTTCAGGATGATGCATATATTTGGCATTTTTCGACGTTGATTGTCATTGTTTCCTCATCCTTGGTATAGCGTTCCTTGTCAGATTCCATTCCTTGTTACTCCTAATTGCTGCTATGTACACGTGTTGACGCGCAATCGTTTATTATCGGGAAGCCCAGGGGAAACCCAAAACAAGAGAAAAAAAAAGTTTTCACTTTTTTTTTTTTTTTTCTCCGAGGCACTATTAGGCAAGTCAGTAACGCGCATCTCCCACACTCGTTCATCATTTTGGTAAGTTTGACAATCTTAGGAGGACTGGTTTGACAAGTAACTTCCAGCTCAATCGGTGCCGCGCAGCTCTTTTTATTTCCCAGTACTTAATAACTTTGCAACAAAAGTGTTTTGCGACTGGTCTTTTCTCTTTTCCCTTGGATTTACCCTTCCATTACATTACTTAGCAGAAGCATACTCGTAGCTTCCTTATTAAATCTGACAAAGTTCGTTTTTCATCGACTTCATATAGAGAGAACTTCTTCATTTGCGACTTTTTTCGGTTTAGCTAATTCGTTGCACTTTTTTCCAACACAACATTGCAAAGGCTGTAACTTTCGGTTATTTGTTTTGCTGGTGGTCAACGTTTCGGCATAATATAGTTAGGAGCGGATCCAAAGAGACATTTCGGAAGGGGAGATTATATAATTACGTAATATCTCATTCAATAGAGTGGATTTCAGAAATACCTTAAATAATATGTGTTTACTTTATAAAACAAAAGTAATATATGAAAAAAATTGGTAAAAAAAGCGGAAATTTTGGAAACTTACGATCGGATTTTCCTACATGAATGTCTGAAAGGAGTGAATGTTAGTTTCCGAATCCGGACAAAAAATTTAGTATACATTTTGAATAATTAATGTTGGATTTTCAGTCACGCATGGTGAAGGAGAAGAGATTTGTGACTCATTTTTGATACTGGAATAGATAGTTTAAAAATTGAAGCACTTAAACCTGTTGCTCATCGCAGCGAATAATGTGAAATGTATAATGCAAAATCGACTATTATACATTCAAATGCTACACTGCCATTGAATCGCGGGAAACATTCGAAATAGTCGAGAATGGCGAGCGAGGTTAACCTTGCACACGAATTTCGAACTCATGAAATTGACATTTTTATTATATTTATGTTGAAAGGAATGTTCGTCTTCGATAATCCACAGTATCATTTTAATGAAGATGAATAATCGCCTACTTAATGGGTTAAAAATATATTTCTATCCGATTTAATAAGTTTAAAGTAGGAAAGGGTACAAGGGACGACGTGAATTCGTTTATAGTTAATTGCGGAAAAAGCTAGGCTATACAGGTGAAGGTGTCTAATATTACTGCATCCGACACACTAGTTTAGTTTTAACACTTACTAAGCAACCTAGTAGCAAAATTTTAATGCGACCGTATACGGCTGACTTCGAGATTTACACAGCCGTTTATAATTTGCCTACATACAAAAATAATTATTTGGATTTTTAGCGTCTTATTTTTCTATTTCTCTCCCGATTGCAATTTATTATCTTCAGTACAATATAATTTTACATGAAACAATTTAAAATTAATTACAAGCATAGCCAAGTTAAAATTTTGAAACATTTTCGTTTGGTATTATCTTTTAGTAAACTGTACATAAAATAATTTAAAAGATTTATTATTTATGAAAATTTTATTAATTTTTTTACGCTAAATGTAGGTTTCGATTTTCTCTTAAATCAATTTAATTTTTAATTTTTTGAAATTTAAAAAAAAATATATATATATACATATATATATATATAAGTGGCTTCTTAATTTGTTTTTGTGTAGTAGTAGGCAAAATTATATGTTAAGTTTAAGGTGCTGTGCTACTAAATTAGAGGACACGAGTTTGAGACTTGTCTTGTTCCGGATCCGAATCACTCCCAGGTTTATTCGACCTGAAATAATCGGGTACCAAAGAAATCTGGGAAAGTAAAGGCGGATAATCCAAAAGTAGAAAGGAACAGGCCCCGGTATTCTCATCAGATCCATTAGGCTTAGTACCATTTTATGAAAAGCTTAACTTCACAATCACCGATAGGACGCTAACAGTACGGGATTTACTTTATTTTTCTTTAATTTCATTTTTCTGCCTTACAGAAGGATCAGAGAAAAAATTAGGATTCGATACTGAATCATTTAAGCGCAGTAACTTCACAAAAAAGGATGAAAATACTGAATTTTATAATAAATCATTAATAGTGAATTATACATCAATGTGCAGAAAAATCGTTATTATGAAACTAAAAAGAGATAGAAATATTTAGCTATATGCTATAGGCTGATAATTTTAACATCATGTGTTGGTAAAACACCGAAAATATTAATTGAAAATTGAATAGAATCAATATGGATTTAAAAATAAATATGTCTAATAATGCTGCTGCAGTAATAACCGAATTAAAAGAAGTTTATGATAATGTAAACCTAAATATTTTATATAAAAATTTCATAACCATAGGACATGCAATATGTACATATGAATATTTAATTATTTCAACGACAAAAAATTAACGGCAAAATATAGCCAGAAGAATGAATAATGATAATTTAGTATGTTACGAAGAAATTCCACAGGGATTAATACCGAGCTCAATATTATACACAATACATATATAAATCGTTTAACACTTGTTAATTGTCTGTTTTATTTCTCTTTTTTTTTTTTCTATCGAGGATACTGTTTTCTTTTTTGGAACGAGGATTCTTTAACGCGGATTGCAGTAGGAGTAAACTGGCGGAAATCGTCACGTAAGGAAAGAAGCGTTATGCGTCCTCCAGGCGACCTTCGCTCTCTTTCTCTTTCTTTCCGTCTCTTTCTATTATATACAGGTGTGCGTGCGAGAACCGGGGTTCGAGAAGCAAGCATTGTGCGTGAACAGCTGTATAACTTCAATTCTAAACATGTGTAAATTTTATTCGTATACTTTACGAATGACTTTATACATATATCTACCGAAAAGGGAAAGGAACTTTGTGCCTACCTAGTGCCCCCCTCTGGATACGGCTTCTCTTTTCTTTTTTTTTTTATTTGGACATCGAAAATTTCAATCATCGTCAATATATTATGCATATTTAGACAGCCTTAGCTAATACTATACAGTGATATTGCACTGAACTATTTAATTAAATAATAACTTGTATATTGCAATACTACCAGTGGCTAAGATAGAGTTAACACTACATGGAAGAGGGATCCTAAAGTATACTATTGAATCGTATGAATTAATTCTTTCGATCGTGTGCAGATTACAAAGATGACATGATCGGTATCCGATAGTTTATCTGAATCTAGTGAATGTTGGCAATTATCTAATGTAACGATGAATAACCTAGTTTCCTTGAAACAGACGAAATATAACTAAACCAAGGAACGTTAGGGATGTTGGGTTGAATAGTTTTATGCGCAGTAAAGGGATTTGACCGTATCGCTTCTCAATATTCTTTGCGAGCATATTTAATAAGGTCAAGAAGATTTTTGCCGGGAAAGATATTAATTGTTTCTTTTTAACTCTTAATTTCCTCACGAATTCAATGGAAATTACTCCTTAAATTCGGTTACTCTGATCGTTTATTTTAGACCTCTTCTTTCGGATGCATGCTTATTTAGTATTTTGAAATATTATATACCTTTTCTTGTGTAAACGCTTGCCGTTATCATCCTCTAGACTTATTCTTTTATACCTCTCTATTCCGCAAAACTGACGCTTTACTCCTAAGAAAATTCCTATAACCTAGCACACATTGCTTTGCGGCTGAATTCTTTTTTATCCTGTACAATTTTTTATAATAATCTCCCTTACTTTTCTTTCAATTCTGCAGATCTCTCTAATGCTCTCAAGGTATTCTACTTTCCTTTTTCCTCCAAATCCCTTTGCAATACAACAGTTATACAGGAATTCCATAGTTATATCGAATCCTGTTTTCCTTCTCACATGGCCATTTTCACAGATGGTTCGAAGGGACCTAATGAAGTTGGAACTTCTTTCATCTTCCAAGCATAATCTGAATCTTTTCGTCTCCCTTTTTTTTTTTTGTACTATATTTACGTTGCATAATTTATATTTCCTCCCATCCTCCTTTTTCTAAAATTAAATTATCTCTGACTCCATTAGGTGTGCTCTTAAAGCTATTTCCTCACATTTCCCCTCTTACTCATCTGACCTTTTTTTTTAATCTTCCGTATACGCTCTATCATTCATACTCTTTTCTCACTTCATGCTATCCGCATTGAGTCATATAGGTATAGAGAGTAACGAAATGGCAGATTCCTTGGCTCAGATTGCTGTATCCTCCCGCTTTTATTTCATTAAAATTTCCGTTTCTAATTTGCTTCCACTGTGTAAAAAGTTCCATGCTAGATTTTGGTCAGATTTCTACGTCTCTCCCTTTTCCAATCAACCTTCCCTTTATTTTTCCATCCAACCTAATCTTCCTACCCGGCCTTGGTTTTACAATTTTCCTTCGCTTTGGCGTTTCGTTATTGTCTCTATTATCCGTTTACGTCTCAATTATACTTTTCTTCCTTCTTCACGTTTTTGTTTCCGTCTCGTATTATCTCCTAGTTGCCCTCTTCATCATGACGACAAAGCCGTCTGCGATTCTGACCATATCTTCTTTGAATGTCCATATCCCTTGTGAACGAACGTACTTCTTTGCACTCCGATCTGTTATCACATGTATACTCCCTAATCCTTGTCGCGCTTCGTATATCTTATCGTTTCCGTTAATCTCCGTTGTTTTGAACCTCAGTTCGTTTATTCTATCAATATTTGATACCAACTCTACATCTAACTGATTCTTTTCTTTCGTGTCGTTTCTGGGCGAAGACCCGTTGCTGGCATGCTCAAAAGGGGAGATTAAAAAAAAAAAATATATACATATACCTGATGTTTCGCAATGAACTAACTCATATAAGCTCATATATGAATTAAAAACTTGATATAAATAAATTATAAAACATAATCACACGTAAAGTAAAACGAATATGACTGCGACCCGTGTGATTATGGTTATACTTATATCAAGTCACAACATATCTGTTCATTAATATATACGCACTTTTTTAAAAATGTCTTATTTTTTCGTAAATTTAAAAAAAGTTATAATCGAGCCGTGAATTGTGGAAACTTCCTCATGAAAATTATCTTTTACGAGTCAATGATGGCATAAGGCATCTGAAAAAATTAAAATCGCGAAGTCTGGCATTAACATTTATCAAGAGGGCTCTTTATTATGTTTTAGGAAGGATTGTTGCAACCTCTGCGCATATTTCAATAAACAACTTATTGTAAAGATCGTATTATAATAAGACACGTGTAAATCCAAAAACGCAGAGTTAGTATGCAGCTGTTTTGATCCCGGAACACGACGGCACTCTTTATTTACGTTTATTTATTAATCAATGATTTTTCTTTAAATTGGTATGTCTTTTTAGGAAATGTAATAATTTTTACTTGAAAGTCGCTCTAAACGTAATTATCAAATACATACGTACAATAAAAATACACCAATTTGAGATGAAAAAAGCAGGAAAAAAATACAAAAAACAGATTCAAATAAATTACTAAACTTACGGATTAGTTAGATCAAAACGGGAAACAGTGTCGGATTGCCTCTTCAGTCCGTGTTTGTCGGCGTTCTACACGAAGAACATCAAAATAATCCATGGAAATAGCATAAAACTGGTTCAAAATGCAGGCGATGTATCCGCTCTTTGGCTGCTTCCATAAATATCGCTAAAATAAGAATTTTGTGAAATCACCCGATAAGTATAAATTTACACAAATGTACACTTAAATTAACATAATATACGCACAAGATAAATAGAAAGCATTGCAGAGAAATATGAAGAAAATGGCGATGTACTTTTGAGACGCTTCCAATACACCCGGAAATTATGAATTCTATGCACTCATTACACAATGGCAAAATGTGTTTTTTCACGCGGAATTCCAATACTCTTCCATTCTAAAGAAGAAATGGTATCAGCTTTTTCTAAAGTATAAATCGGAAAAATTGCAATTTAAAATAAAATATTCGGTAAGATTTTATTCATATGTTACACTGCTATTAATAGGTTGCACTATACATTATATTTCGTCGCGCTAGAGTGCTTGACTTCCGTTACGGAGGTCACGGGTTCGATCCCAAGCGACGACGAACTTATTACAAGAATTAAATAAATAAATAAATAAATAAATAAATAAATAAATAAATAAATAAATAATCGCCAATAATCACGTGGTAGGCAATGAAAAACCACCCCATGTATTATACCATCATATGCGCGCTAGTTCAGTACACACCGTGCAGACACACGCGGGATTGCACTTGTAAAACGATGTAAATCAAACGATTACCAATCAGTTCCGAATGTGTAGTCTTGCGTGCGTACACATTCGTACTGCATATAAACAATTGCCATGAGCGATGTCTATTCTGTACAACTAGAATGTGCCAATAGAGGTAGTCACGATGGTCGAAATCGAGCGATACGACTCAGAATAATAATATATATATATATATATATATGTATGCCCCGCAGAGGATCAGTTTGTTCGCCACTAGAGTAACTTCTCTAGTTAGTAGTCACTTGTCTTACAGTGCCCTCCCCACAGACAGAGAAACGAATGGCAGCAACCAAGGGAGATCTGCGCATCCATGTCGTGCGGGGTGGTAATCCTGTTTTCGGTAAGGGTAGTACTGATAACAGGAGCTAAAGCAGATCTCCCCAGCTGACGGAATTAGAGGAGGGGCGTTGTAAGCCGAACGCAACGAACCATTAAGTACCTCAAAATCTAACTATTGCAGTAACAGCTTGCAAACCACCAACAACTCACTCACAATCCTAGCCTCAGGCAAAACCAATCCTATTAATAACTCCCGTGAACATGATTAATCTTCAAAACGCGTCGGATATATAATAAAAATTAAATAATTGTTTTTTGGTGTGTTTAATTACTTAATATATAATAAACATAAACAATGAGTATATTAAATAGATATGTGGTTAAATAGCTTGGTTTTGGAGCGATTAGGCGAACCTCAGGCGCCCCAAAACCGGACCTCTTCGGTTAGGGGAGTAAACCCTTAAAGAAAATCACTTATCAATCCGCAATAGGGCAGCGTGACAAGTTCCATGCCTAAATCCTTCGATGAAAAACAACCAGATTAAATGGCCCTTATTCGCCGGAGTCCCGATTGGTCTACAAGATGATAGAGCTCTGGATAAAACTAAAAAGGCAGATCGTGCTAAGAATCCCCGGAGTATAAACTACTGCCAAAAATCCAACACATATGTAGTAAAGCTATTATCAAATCAAATGCGTTTAATAGAACTAGAAAAGGAAACAGAAAATATTGGAATGTAATAGAACTCTGCGAACTTCGAAGAATTAATAAAACTTCAATCAGGTAATTTATTCTACTTTAAGGGAACTACATCAGGCAAAACTGATGGAATTAGTTTCTTGATAAACAAGAGACTAGAAGATAAGAGAGTAGAAGCATACTGTATAATATCAGATAGAATAACCAGTCTTACGCTGTCACTAACAAATAGATACAATGTAAGTATTATATAGGTCTATGCCTTGACTTCCAGCCATCCAGATGAGGAGGTTGAGAATTTCTACTGTGATATAAGCAAAGAATTAAATCGTAAAAGGACTCATTTCGCAAATATATTATGGGTGTGACTTTAATGCGAAAATATGGGAGAAAACCCCCAAAGAAATAGTAATGGGTGATTATGAAATTAGCAACAGAAATGAAAGAGGCGAAAGATTAGTACAGTTCGCACAGTTTACGAATATGTTTATAATTAGTTCGTTCTTCAAAAAAAGACAAGCGAGAAATGGACATGGAAATTGCCAAACGGAATCGTAAAACATGAAATCCATTTCTTCCTAACGAGTAGAAAAGACACAGTAAAAGATGTCAGTGTGATTAGTAATTTTAATGTAGGCAGCGATCACAGATTGCTAAGAGGCAAAATACACATAAACGTAAAAAAGGAAACAAACAAACTCGTAAAGAAAGTGAATTGACCATTAGACTTACAAAATCTAGCAGTAAACAAAAAAAAAGAGTACTAGGAAGCTCTGAAGAGTAAACCAGAAAGCGTAGAAGTAAGTAAACGAAAAGGAATTACGAAATTGGCCGCAGGAACGGTACAGCTTCTAAAGAAAAGAAGAGAAATGAAACAAGCGACATCAGGAAAAGGATTAAAAGTGACATTTAAAGTTATCATAAAAAATTAGTCGTAGAAGCAGCAATTAAAAACCGGAATAGCTATAAGAAAGTAAAAAGAAAACTAATGTTAGGAAAAAGACAAAAATATAATATTGAAAGATAGAAACAGAACCATCTCGGATAGAAGACGAATAGTGCAATATGTAGCCGAGTATTATAAAAGCCTATACGACTCTGTGGTAGGCCTATCGAACTATCCAACTACAGAAAACTCAGTTCATTTTGAAAAAGGAAATAATATACGCGCCAAAGGAAATGAAAAATGGAAAAGCAGCAGGAAATGATGAACTAACGATCGAAATGATAAAATTAGCGGGTCTAGAAACACGGCAATACCTAATAGATGTGTACAACGTCTGCTTAAGGAAACGCAGCATTCCGGACCGTTGGAACAGTGCGACTATTATCTAATCCATAATAAAGAGGACAGGAAAGATATCAAAAATGATAGACCGATTAGCCTTCTAACAGTGGTGTACAAAATATTTACAAAAGTATTAAATAATAGGATAAAATACATATTACAACCAAGGAAACAAGCAGGGTTCAGACGAGGATTTAGTACGGCGACCATATACAAGTTATGAGAGAAATAATCTGATAAGAGCAAAGACTATGAACAGTTCTGTTAGCGCTAGCTTTTATAGACTACGAAAAAAATAAGTGAGGTAATAAAAGCACTAAAAGAGCAAGAAATAGATGAACCATACATAGAACTATTAACGAACAGCTCTGTACAAGTGCAAAATTAGTAGTAAGATTACATAAAATGACAACAGAATTTAGAGTAAAAAGAGGAATCAGATAAAGTGACAGTCTATCGCCGCAATTATTCGTAGCTACATTACAAAAAGTCTTCCAGCAATTGAAATGGCAAAACCCGGGAATTAACATTGATGGGGAATACTTAAACCATTTAAGATTTGCTGATGACATCATAATCCTGACAGTACAAAGCACAGAAGAATTACGAAGATAAATAGAAGAATTAAACGAAATCGGCAAAACGGTAGGATTAAACATTAATCCGCAAAAATTTAAATAATATTAAACGAATTTACAACAAAAAACGATATTAAGCTAGAAGACAAAAATCTGGAAATGGTTCAAGAGTGCTCATATCTGGGCCAACAAATAAGCATTACACGGGATCATTGATCCAAGAGATAAATAGAAGAATCAGACTTGGGTGGACAGCGTTTGGACAAAACTCAGTTATTTTTAAATCAAAAATGCCACATTATATCTGAAAAAGAAAGCGTTCGATCAATGTATTCTCCCAGTGATAACATATGGTTCCGAAACAAATTACAAGTATTTCAGAGGTTGATGGAGAGATGCATGCTACCAATTTTAAAAAAAGACAGAAAAACGATAGAATGGATTCGTGATAAAACAAGAGTAGTAGATATAATAGAAAGAATAAATAAAATTGGGGGTCACTCGGACCAGAATTGCCCAAGATCGGCAAAAATGGCGAAGAATAGTGAGTGAACAACGAACCACCTAATCTGGAATTCAATTCAAGAATAGGCTATACCATGGAATACTGATTGACCAGCTGCCGAATAATAATCATAATATACATATATATATATATATATATATATATATATAGGGAAATGGCGAACGTATATGAAATAGAACGGATATAGCTGTAGAAAGAGGTATAATGTTGACAGCCTCTCCCCAAAGCAGGTGTAATATGTGAAAGAACCGCATTCTGACCGGGTATGTATACAATTTTAATTAGATTCCGGACGAAATCTGCCTATTATTTATTTTATTCGCAGTTATAACGCATTGGTGGAGAGTTCTGCTTTTAGAAATCGGAAAAATTTCTTCAAATTGTACGATCGTTGCAGCCGATTGTCTTGTTCACAATTGTGTTAGAGACGAAATGTCTTCCTCCCTTTTGGCATTCTGGTTGAGTCAAGTAGTTTTAGACCGTCGTTCAGACAACACCGATAAACAATACTCTACATAAATGTATACAATATTCGGACGTTTAGCTTATTCGAAAAATGATATCGGACAAAAATATTAACTTAACGTATTCCTGCGCGGCATTGTTAAACCTATCCAATATCAACGATAGACGAATTACAAATGCGGAATGTTTAATAAGAAAATATACATACATGCACCAAGTAGGGAATAGCTCTTACTGAAGTGGATATACCTTTCCACAACGGCATTAAATGAAATGGCCGATAAAAAGGCTCGAAGAGCAACCGGTAGAATTATTAACGTAACCATTACTAGAAACGATATATATGGAGAACGGAATAATAAGTGTCTAATACGTAGCCAGAGGGAGGCGACATTTTGAGTTAGTAACGTCAGTATCAAAAATAACGTGGTTTAGATGAAAACACCTCGATATGGATTATATAATAACTAGAACGGTAATATTGCAGATATTGCCGGGTGGTACTGGAACATCTGGACAAAATAAATATTAACCCTAAATGTGGATTGGAAGGATCAATAGATTACATAATCTAGTAGTGCGGTGTCAACAGAGACGGTTAATTTCGAAAAGCGAGTTTAAACGGAAAACTTTACCTGTAACGGTAAGCCGAATTGTTTCGAATCCCTGTTTGTTTTTAAAGCGGATTATTGTATAAATACATTAAAGGCAACCAAATACGGATATAAACTATAAGCGTTCATTTAAAAGATTAAACTGACCCCTAAGGCGAAAGTCGGGATAAAAATAAAACAACAACTTCTGAAAATATTTTTAAAATAAAATTTAAAAATGATTTCGTTGCCGGACTGTTGTAGAAATATGCGTGTCGCATCCGGTATCGCAGTTGTTTGAAACGGTACTTCATCGAAAGCTTCGTTGATAGCATGTCTAGGAGAGGGGTCAATCGATTGCGCTTTTGCACGATTTCGCAGAAGCCGTTAGTGAAGGGAACTAGCGTTGTTGAACCTAAAAGTGTCCGACACTAATACAAGCTTAAAAACATTTCGCCACGACAGGCACGTAAAGGCCGCCTCGCATCTGATAAAAGAAATTTCCGTTAAGGTCGCCCTATGGAAAGAGTCGTCAATACACAAAAGCTGATCGCTTTAGCAGACCCCTTTGCCGGTATCCTTTCCTGGAAAACTCGTCCCCATTGTCAGTAATTTTCAAATACTTTGAAATACTTCGACCTACACAAGTGCCCCCGTATATTGTGTTTTTTTTTTTTTATTTCTTATTTTCAGTCTTGTCCCATCTGACATCGGGAATTAATGTATTTTTTTTAAAATTATTATAAAGCAGCACAATAATAATAAAGCTATATATTAAGTAAACAATCATAAAACTACAATTAGAAAATATGCTATTTTTTATATGTAGTGCCAAATTCTTTACATAATCCTTTATCACTGAAGGTCGGAATAATAATAATAATATTTAAGAAGTTTATTTTGTTTAAATAGATAAGGTCCGCGGTTGGAGTACTATTCGAAAAATCAATGTTATATAATTGTCCGTTGGACAGAGAAATAATCTTTTAGCGTTTTTGGAATAAATTTAGAAAATTACCTTTTTTCTCACGAACAAAAGTTGCATATTTCACGCTTAAAAGTGTGAGAATAACACGCACACGAGAAGATCAAACAAAAATAAATTATTGTATTAGCCACCTTACATTTTGAAATAAAGCTGTTTTAATGAAGATTATTTAACCGAAAAGAGAAAAAGTTTGTTTTTCGGAGATTCACCCAAAAACTACTGGACCACCGATTTCAATGCTACCCGTACTGCACAGATACAAGCTTCGTTAAATTTCCAAAGTAATTAAATTTTTGTAAGAAATTTCGATGGTTCATAAAAAATAAAATACGTGCATACACATATCTGAAGAATATATAATTCTCGGACAATAAAATGTTAAAACCTTTTTCAGTTGTTACTTTTTTTCTTTTTTTTTTTTTAATTTTAAAATTATTATTATTATATCTGGGTTTTTAAATTTCTTACCAGGACAATGCCAGGTGTTTCGTTAGTATATTATAAAATTGCGAGATAAAAAATCTGAAAAATATAGTATGGTATTTTAAAATTTAAAAGTCTAAAATTTTTAAATTAAAGGGATGATGAATACGAGAGGAACCTAAATTATTATCAATATTGGTTATCATTGAAACGTAGATTTGAAAAAAACAAATTTAGTTAGTATCACGTAATATTTTTCTCGCTTGCATCATATTTAACTGACGATTTTAGTTTTTGAAATATTTCAATTTAAATTTAATTTTTTTAATCAATCTATTTATTACCTTTTTTCAAAACGTAAACACTATGTGCCCGCGTTGCACTTGGTTTAACTTAAAAATTCACAAAGTGAAAACAGTTATTTTTGATCATTTTTGTACTTTGTTCAAATATTGTAATTCGCACTTTTACTTTATTTCGTATTTGTAGTTTTAACAAGTATAAAGATTGGTAAATAAAAATGTTCGTAAAATATCTTGTAAGAAATTACCAGTTTTAAATATTACCGATTATTTTTTACTGACTTTTATTATTTTTTCACGTCATATAGTGGTAATGAAAGTTTACAAAAATCTATTGATCATTTTTTAAATTTTAATTTAAAATTTTGAGAGAAGGCTAAAAATAGCAAGTAAAAATTACCCGTCACCATAGGGGCAAACAAGGGGTATCGTCACATAGGATAAAAGAGTTTCAAAAGTGCCGTTGCATAAGTCAAACCGAAGCATCTGTTCGTGGTACGAATAATAACAAAAGGTATACACCCGTTCTACAACTTTTTCCAGCAATTTCGAATACAAAAACCAAAAGTAAATTGCTAAAAGTAATGGGGGTAATAAAGACGTTTTTTCGTCCAGGTCAGCAAAAGGAAAACGCGGTATCGTTTGCACCGATCCTATCTAAATATTTGCATCTCTAGGCTCCAGAATTATGCTGAAACAGCATTACTTTTTTTTAATACTTTTATGAGTAGACATTAAACTGTACCCAAATAGGACTGCCTCTTATCGAACACGCTACGATAATTTTACAGCTTACACGATTATTTTTAATTTAATCTTGCAGAATTTTCTAATTAATTCCATTTTTTTAACAAAAATTACATGTATACATATATATATATTTTTTAATTTTGATCTTGCAGCTTCAATATTCACGCAAGAATTAATTCGTTGTGGGAGTATCACTATTAAAAAAAGTATATCGGAAAAATAGTTTTATTAGCTTGTATAAATTCCGATTGCAAATTTTGTTTATAAACGTTTCTTCAATTCGCCCATAAAACTTTTTTATTTTTTTTTTAAAGATTCATAAGTGTAAGACTAAATGCTATTTCCGTCTCAACCAAACCTTAATTTTTCATTTACATTAAATTAAACTAAATCGCAAAACCACCTCTATAGCTTGAATGCGAGAAAAATATTGGAAACACCGTGCTGCCCGCTTTATTTTTAACTTAAATCAGATTAATGAAGGTATTCAAAAAGGACCTTAACACAATCATCTCCCCAACGAAAAAGTTTTGAATTTATCAACAGAGACGAAGTAAAGTTACTATTCTTCCACATACAATAAAATTTCACATAAACAAAACATAGAATAACGTTTACATTTTTTTTTTTTTTTTTTTTGATATCTATTCAAGGAACGCGAACAGTCAGTCTTAATCCATTTTCATTACATTAATGTCAAATAAAGTTGAAAAACAATTATTGCACTGTATACTTGTAGTAGTTATTGATAATTTAACCGCTGTAAAGTTAATGATGCTAAATTTTATTATCAGGCGTCAATAAAGAATCCGGATCATTTTTGAGTATCCGAATAACATTACCGAATTAATTTTTTTTTATCAACTGCTCGAGAAAATAGGTGAGAAATTAATCTTATTGAGATGGGGGGAGGTTACTACAATAGAATGAACGTACGCTATTCATATTTCATCTAAAATATGTGTACACTGACTATTCTCATTCGAATGAAGAAGTAGGTTAGTATAGTTTGACGGACCTTATTTGTATAAATTTGATAATTAAAATAAACCAGTTAATCTGTCTTACTCGTCAAATTCAAGTTATATATATATATATATATATATATATATTTATGTATGTATGTATGTATGTATATATAGATCGTATAAAATTGTTGCATTAAAATCTGATGAATAGTAATTGTGATATGTTCGCACCAACAAATTAGGTTATTTAATAATATGGAAAATATCGCGACTTGATAAACTTATTACGCTTTTAGTCAAATTACTTAAGACAGAGATGAGGCTAAATATTGCGAAGAGCTTTTGTACTGCCCGGAACGATGGTAACACGCACATTCCGCGTTTAAATGCTCATACAAAATGGCACTATTTGACACGCAAAATGCAGCGGCAGCAATCTTTTGCAGAATCTTCGACCGTAATAAATTATTTCGCTGGACAATATTCAAAAACTAAATTTACAGTACGGTCACGTTTACAAAGCCCCTCGAGATTTACCTTTATATGTTACAAAATAGACTGCTCATTTCTTAAGCTTCCGATGTGTATACATATCGATATTGGAGTAAAACAACCAGAAAGAGTCATAAACCCAACGTGACCGAAGTAAAGAACATTGCTGAATTTTTTAGACAGAACTCTTCATTTGGTGTATTATGTTATTTAAACTATACACTTGCTCCATTAGTCTTTTTATTTTTAATTGTTTTGTCAGTGTGCATATTTATTTCTTTACAGGACCTATATAAGAACACAATGGACTTCTATGCACTGATGTAAATGACTTTTGCAACGCTGCGTACAATACTGATACATTTTTAAGAAGAAACAGAAAAAATTAAATAAACGGTAAGTAGGGACTACTTGGACACAGAAGCGCGAATTACTTTCTTCACGAGAAGAATATCTGGTCATTCACGAATTGTCAATTGGATGGAGTTATTTCTTTAGCGAAGGAGATTCGATCATTAAATAGATATTTATAACACATTGTTTCTGTTACTTTAACATTACATAAATATTAGTAATACAGTGGCGACACACGGAGCCCCCCCCCCCCTAAACCGAAACCTCTATGAAAAAATTAGTTGGAATACGCGGCTTGGCGGTAGCAGTAAACTGGCAGAAATCGTCACGACACGAAAAAGCGTTATGCGTCCTCCAGGCGACCTTCACTCTCTTTCCCTCTGTCTTTTTCTATTACATGTGGGTGTGTATGTGTGTGCGCGCGTGCGAGTATCGAGATTTGAGCAGCAAGCATCGTGCGCGGTCAGCTGTATAACCTCAACTCTAAACACGTGTAGATTTTATTTAAACAGAATTTTTTTTATTTTCGTTGTTTTTGTTTTAATTCAAACCGGGGGGGGGGGGGATTTATATTGTGTGTCACTTTTTTATCGCATATTTTATGAATGACTTTATACTTGTATGTCTACCAAAAAGTGGTGAAAGGAACTTCGTTCCAATCGGGTGTCTCCCTCTGGATACCACTTCTCTTTTTTTTTAACAGAGAAACGTTAATTTATTCTATAAAAAAATTGTATAAACGTTGCACCTAGGGATTTTAACACAGTTTTCTAGTAAAATTATTAATGTTACATTTTTATTCCATTTTAAATGTAATTATCATCGATCTTTTGCCTTTCTTATTTATTTTTAATTTTTATTTTGTACTTTTAATTAAAAATAGTTTAATGAGAAATATATATATATTATATTTAAAATTGCTCCCGAAGTAGGAGAATTCGGATCGGATTACTAACAAAAATAAAAAAAGAAGTAAAGTCTAATAAAAATACTATCTTTCTTACTATTCAAATTCTAAACTAACATTTTAGCTAGAATTTTATAATTTCGTTTTATTTTTCACCTTTGAAATTAAAACAAAATTTAAATTAAAAATTGTAATAATTCAGTATTTTTAAAATATTTTTAAATTTCTAAAGAGGTAGTCATTCGATTTTCTTTATGAAAGAACGTATTTCTCAAATCTACTGCCTACCGTAGAAGATATTACGTAAGTATATAATCATCCCTCACCAAATGTCTCTCTGGAACCGCTCCTAACTAATATGAAACAATTAATTTTTATTTCTGTAACCTATCGAGTTCCGAAGTCAATACTGCATTGACTTCGAAACGCGTTGGGTTATGCAGAAATTAAAATTAATTGTTTCATATTAGTCTTATTTCAGTATTATATGTTGAAGGAGATTCGATGCCAATTCTAATAATTACGCCGACTGTGTCATCAAAGAGGCTCCGTATGTCTTTGAGAAAAATCCATATATAGGAAATAAACGACTTCTTCATAAAAATGTTTTTCGGCTTACTTTACACTTTCTATTCGGTCGGCTCTAGTATCATCAGGCTATAACGGTTTCAGATAGTGAATTTTGCTGCAATTCATCTGTAAGTGTCTTATTACGCTGAATGCTATGTCTTCACTCTTTAAAGTCGCTATATGCTAAGTAGGTGATCGTGTTTTTCAAAAATATAATGAAAGTATTTCGAAAAATTTTAAATTGTGCGCGTATGGTTCATTAATTAATTGCTTTTACGATACACAATAAAGTAATTCATGTGTCGATAAACTACGCGGGTCGTTCGGAAAGCAATGTCCGCTAATTCTTTGTTTAGTGAGTTTTCATTTTTTTTTTTGAAATTGGCTCTGGTTAGGATTTTGCACACAGCGGCGTATAATTCCTCGGCAGTTAATCGTTTCAATCATCTTTCAGTCTTGCGAAGTGCATGCACAATTTCAAATTCTTTAGTTCCCTTTTTTACTCCTGGTAATATTTTCTTTTTATTCTTTTATCTGAGAAATTCATAGTTATTTAACAACATAAAAAAACGCTTCGTCCGTAAATATTCGACTTAAATAGTGACGCTACAAATTTAAAAAAAAAAAAAAATAGTCTTTAAATGAAATTAGCAACTTTTTACTTATAAGGAAATAGGTTTGGTTCTGTTTAAAATTGTACATATGTATATATATATATATATATATATATATATATATATATATACTTACTTATGAAAGTATATTACTATAAGTTATTTTAACAAGAACAAATGTATATTTGTGGTTCGTACTTACTCTAACGGTTGCTGAACTTTTCAATCACAAAAATAAACTTTACACTCATTCGTAGTAATTGAATTACAGAATTTTCTTTTTCGTTACTTTATAGATTTGGAAACAAAGAAATAGGGAAGTTTTCAACTAAAAAAAAAAAAAAAAAAAAAAAAAAAACTATTCTCTAACTTTACAGACTAACTCTGCTGTTTTGCATTGTGTATTACTGTTTGTCATTAGTGTGCAAATTTTAACATCGTTCGGTGCGGGTCTCGGTCACAATTAGATGAACTAAGATAGGAGAGATCTGTCTTCCCGCAATTTTCTCTTCTGGCAAATTTATATTCACCTCAGTTGCTTTCATAATAGATAAATCCCAACTGTGACCTCTTCATTATTACACGCGACACCGTCACAGTGGTAAGAAATGTTTTATGGGAAGCTCTCAAAGCTTCCAAGAAAAAGATTTAGGACGCTTAGAGAAAAATACGTGCAAACTTTTATTATATTTCTTCTGGGAAAATGGAATGCAATAAACTTTCGCTTATGATTTCGTTTTTTTTTCTTTAATATCCTCAAGGAGGGGTCCTCGAACGGTTACAATTTTAAATATACTATTTAAATAAGTAAACTCTAGTAACAAACACGGTCCGTAACTATCTGAATTATTACGAGTGCATAATTATTTACCCACAGGTAAAACTGTAAACATAATTACAACAAATTTACAAATTTATTTCTTTTTAATTTGCCTAAAAGTAATGCCGCGTTTAATTAATTTATTTTATTTTTTTTTTATTACGATGCAATCTTAGCACTGTGCTGTAACTAATAAGCATCTTAAGATACTTCATAATTAATTCATTGTAATATTAAGTATATGCGCATGTGCGAGAAGTATGTATCCCAGTGGTTATACATATTCGAGTAAGAGACTACTTATGTGTACTACTAAGTGTCTAACTAAAGTCTATCGGGTGTTGGCGTTTAAGCCGTCTAATATTACATCGGGTGTCAAACAGATGAATACCCACTGCATTAACGTATAACTTCAGTCGCTCCACGTGCGCTTTTGCAAATTGTTAATACAACGTCGTTTTGATCACTAGGATACACAAATCGCGATGTGTGTTATCATTTCGTGAGTGTACCGATTAACAATAGCACGCAGAATGTCGTTTTGGCGACATTATGTAATATTCTTGTTAGAGTTGGAGCTGTGCATTCCCATAAGAAGGCAATTCCGTATGTCCGCATTGGCTTGATAATATGCTTGCCCAAAAACACACAGCTTACAAGATACAACCAGTGAAAATTGTCTTCCTAGCAACCAATTTAACTGCCGCGTCTTTAGCTCGAATTGAGCAGCTTTCATTTTCACATGGACTTTTCAAGATATTATTGTGAAGTCTAGGTGCAAAATGCGCAAGATATCTGGCCCGAGTCTCTCTGCGGAATAGGTAGACTGCCCAAATACACTCTATGTCCATAATTGACTGGTCTCAACGCAAAGTTAACGTAAATTGATTTTGCCCTTAATCTTCCGATTTTGCATGCAGGGAGTATTTGACTATTACTTGCAATTGTACACATTCTGATTATCACTTACAGACAAAATTGCAGTGTCACCTGCAGAAGTGATTAATAGAGTTTCTTATATCAACTCCAATATCGATAAGAGCCGGGCTGTACGTGAAATTATTATTTTAATATCTTATTTTAAAATAAACCATTTTTTTTTATCGTATCTGGCCGAGTCTGCCTATAGGATAGGTCGATCATTTAAAAACGAATCGTAGTAGCCTTTAATTCGATTTAATGTGCACAGCAGAAGGGTGAGATTGCCGACATAACGGACCAAATCCCGTCAGCCTTATCTGTAACACGTTTTAACTTTTCCTTTCTCCTGTTTGCAAATTATCACAGCATGTGCTATCAAACTTGTTTTTTATCAACAACAAAAAACAAAGGAAAAAAAAGTTGTAATTCTACTCCATGATTATGCATTAATACGTGTACAATAAGCACACTAAACATGCGAAATTGTTTTTACAAGTGTCCATAACCTGCGGCTGTCCAAGGCGTATTAACGTAAAAGGGGGGGAAAAAAAAATCATATGCGTACAATTCTGTTCAAAGAATTTTTCGTAAATGCTACAACTGTTCATCGCAATAAAAAAGATTTTTCATGGCTAGTATAACGCACTTTATTTTCAGAATAAATTTGTGTATAAAAATGCGTGTCAAATTTTCAAAATTTATTCGAGTTTCTCCGGCAGAATAGTATAACGTTTTTTTTTTGTTTTTTTTTTGAAAAAAGTATTTTTTTCATTCATTCATTTTCCGCATCCAAATGGAATTGAAAAAGTTACCATCCTTAGTTTTTTTTTTTTTTTTTTTTTTTTTTTATTTTTGCGTACAATCTGTCCCTGAACGGGTCAATAAGTAGCACTAATGTTTTACGGTATTATCATTAGATGCTGCCCATTAGCAGCCATTCTCTGTATATATTAATTAATAACGATGTTGTAGATCCATTTGACCATATCTTTTTAAACGTTTGAATTCTGTGGGATTTCGCTTGAGGTTGGCAGCCAGTCGATTGACATGTTTCTGGAGTCGCTGCATATATCTACCACTGTGTGTTCTGACCGTTTCTTTTACATCAGGCATGTGGAGATCCTTATGTAAATCAGTATTACAGATATACCACGGTGCTCCAACGATGTTGCGCAATACCTTAGACTGGAAACGCTGGATAGTTTTCAGTCTGGAGTTGCTGGCGGTTCCCCAGATTTCTATTCCATATGTCCATATAGGCTTCAAAATAACTTTATATATTAACAGTTTGTTTTTAACTGATAAGAATGAATTTGTATGCATTAGCCAGTTCATACTCCGTAGTTTGAGCTCAAGTTGTTTCCTTTTGGCTAAAATATGGTTTTTCCAAGTTAGCCTTTGATCCAGGTGCAGTCCTAAATATTTTACGGAACAGGACTCAGGAATTATTTCGTCGTTAAAGCGGATTGGTGTATTTCCCTTACTTCTGTTTAGCGTAAACAAGACATGCGTAGATTTAGATTCGTTTACTCTGATTTTCCATGCTTTACACCAATTCTCTATATGCGTAATGTGAGTTTGAATATGCTCCACAGCAACATTAGGGTCATGATGGCTTGATAATATCGCCGTATCATCCGCGAACATAGAAGTTATAGTGTTAGCATTGTCTGGGAAATCGGAAGTGTAAATCTGGTATAGTACCGGACCGAGTACACTGCCCTGAGGCACACCGGAGTGTATACTATATATTTCAGAGTGCTCATCGTTAAAATTCACCTGAAAGTATCTGTCCGTTAGGTAAGATTTGAATAGTGTATAATATTGATGTGGTAGATTTTTCTTTAGTTTAAATTGTAGACCTATATGCCAGACTTTGTCGAACGCTTTTTCTATATCCAGGAATAGCGCATTGCAATATTTTTTTTGTTCGAAACTGCTGTTGATAACTTCAACTAATCGATGAATTTGTTCTGTCGTGCCATGTTGTTTTCTAAACCCAAATTGCCAGTCAGGTATTACCTTATTTTCTTCAAGTATTGGCTTTATTCTTCTTAAGATAAGTTTTTCAAATAGCTTAGAAGTAATGGGTAAGAGACTGATAGGTCTGTATGATGATACTTCTTCCTGCGGTTTGCCTGGTTTTTGTAACATTATTATGGAGGCGAATTTCCATTGAATGGGGTAATAGCCGGTACGAATTATTGCATTGAAAATATATGTTAATAATGTTATCGCTTTTCTCGGTAAGTTTTTCAGTTCTTTTGCAGTTATTAGGTCATATCCAGGGGATTTTTTTGGTTGAAGATGTTTTTGTATGTAAGATTTTACTTCCATTGGTGATACCGGTTTTATAGGTGGACACATTTGGAATGGCGCTTGTAGATAATTGTATATGTGGTCATCATCGCGAGTTATCATGCTGTTGTCGTCAAGGAAAACTTCAGAGAGGTATTCAGCGTATATTTTGGCTTTATCTTTGTTGGTTCTTGCCCATCCGTGGTTTTTATTTTTTAAGGGTGGTTGTTGAGGTGTGTGGTGACGTTTTAGATTTTTGGTGGCCTTCCATAGCGAGTAATCGGTATCAATATTGGGCGTCAGGTGTGTAATATAATCTTGAAAGACTTCGTTCTTCCTGTCCGATAACGCTTTCCTCAATTGTTTCGTTATTCTGTTTAATGCATTTTTATTGATTGGGTTTCTGTCCCTGTGCCAGATTCTTCTTAGTCGTCTTTTTTCCGCGATCATATCCTTTAGTGCTTTAGGATGTTTAGTAGATTTCATACACAATTTTTTTTGTGGGGTAGCTTGATATGCCGCTTCGTGAATACATTTGATAAAATGTTCAATAGCAATTTCGACGTTTTCTTCCGTTTTTAATGGAATAGTTAAATCTATTTTGCTTTCGACCGTCTGCTGAAAAACATGCCAGTTGGTATGTCTGTTTGTCAGGCTTGGTCTCATGGGAACTTGTGTTATTGTACTATTAACGCTTAAGATTTTTGGGGAATGATCGGACGTACCATCCATGGATGTTTCTACTAGTGTGTGGTCAACGTCGACCCCTTTGATGATAAAAAAATCTAATAGGTCCGGTAGCTTGTTTACATCGGTTGGCCAATATGATGGTATACCATCAGATAAGTGCAGGTATTTGTTTTTTTGAACACATGCGTATAACTGCCTACCTCTGGGTGTTGTTAGGCGAGATCCAAAGGATATGTGCTTAGCATTGTAATCGCCACCAACGATAAACTTGTTTCCAAGACTTTTGAAGTATTCTTCATAGTGCTCTTGCTTGATGTTATGCTTGGGGGGACAGTAAGCTGATGATATTGTAAGTGGCCCAAACGAGGTCTCTATCATGACGGTAGTTGCTTGCAGGTATTCTCTTGTAAAATCATTTACTTCGGAATGCTTAATCGCGGTTCTTATAATAATTGCGGTTCCTCCATGGGCTGTGCCATCTGGATGGTTAGTGTGGTAGACTGTGTAATGGGGTATCTTAATATAACTTTTATTAGTAAAGTGAGATTACTTCGTAAAGGAACACGAACCTCTGTCATACAAAATTAAACTGTGAGTAATATTGTTTTTATAAAAAATGTCTTAAACTATGAAGGGAAATTTAAAATATATTTCCAAGCAGTTTGTAGGATTCAAGTCTGTTTACCGCTCTATCGCTTGATTTAAATCACAGTAAATGCGTTACCGGAAAGCAAAGACGAAATTCAGAACTATGCCTAGCCATCCGGATGAGAGTACTTCACCAAATGTGACATCAATGCTTTCAAAGTTAAAACCATTATTACGTTTAATACAGCAAAACATGTGACTTAAGTAAGTAAAACTCGCGTCATGGTCATACTCTTCGCTCACCTTTTTTTTTTTTTTTTTTTTTTATATAAATAAATAAGTTTCGGGTTTCACTGGGCAAGTATGCCCGTTGCCCCAACACTCTTAATATTCCCCATAAAACTGATTTTTACTATACTGTAGGCATTGATTATACCACCTGCTCAGGGTTATTGGGGATGGCTTCACATCTTAGGAAGAGGAGATTATTAAAAATTTCCGGTCACTCAAAGTCACCTTTATTAAAAATGTCTTCTTATTCCACCTATCCTCTGTTCTTCTGTTGCGATTTCGATATTAAGTCAGTCCGACTTTGTCGCCTTCATTAATTCTCTTTTCACTTTTTTCTTTAACATCTCTAAAACCTTTATGTTCGCTACCTTAAGGTGAGAAAATGATTGTCCTCATTTTTTATTCCAGCTGTCGCTTCTTCAATATTACATCAGCATTTTAGTTTCACCGTCTAATTTACTGGGTTTCTTTAGCACCGTGGTTGATGGTAATAGTTTAATGTTGACACGCTCGTACGGCAATAGGCAAAGTATACGACACAAGGTTTTACATTTAGCATTTGAAAGATTAACGCAATTTTGTCGGACTGAGAACTATAACAGTCTCCTAGGAATATTGTTCTTATAGAAACTAACCGCGGTCAACCCCTGCGTTTCATATTACGTGTTTTTCCAATTTTACTCAAATTCTTTACGGGGATATCTTCCACCCATCAATATTACTTATTTCGACGAAACAGATATCTCGGATAAAGTATAGATCAATTGCACCTATTTTGAAGAACCGGTAACATATTTTTGCGTAGCAGTCTATAGAGTGGACATGCGAAATAGCTTAATGGGGCCTCTCCGTATTGTGAAAAATCCAAATCCCGTAGTCATATCATGAAAGAGCTCAGCAACAGATGCACTGAAATGTGAACTTGATAAGAAAATTATTATCTCGTTCGTCGTTCGAATTTAATGAGAAGTCGTTATTACGATTAAATATAAAGTCAAAGATAGAACATGTTTAGCACATGTAATCGCTGAAAAGAATATAGAAGTGAAAATATTTAGGCAGCCGCGTTCATAGCCGTGTCAGATTGACGGTATGTGTATTTCGAAACAATTGAACCGATAGTATTTTCCGGTGTTTATACCGGAATAGGGCGGCCTCGGCACATTTCAGGAAAAACGTAATAGACGACTTCGGGCGGTACTCGCGAATGATGCGTCTTCCAAATCGTCCTCGATTCCAGCTAGCTGCTGCCAAACTGTAATCGATACGTCCCTGGACAATTGTCCGGCGGCTTCCGCACATCTCCAAACCGAATCAATGAGAGCACATAAAAAAACATTTTATAAATAAATGGCTCCAGCGAAGCCCGCTGCACTGCTGCATTTATATTCGCGACAGTAGCACATCATCACGGTCCTATTCGCGTTTCCTCTTTCTCCAAATTCTTAAGTCGCGTTAAACTTTACGCTATATGGTAAAAGTACGCGACTAGTTTCTCCATTAATTTCCTACTTGCATACAATAACGAATATATTTCGCCGCCCAATTTCTCTACGCTTACTGCGTGAATATGCCTTATACTATACCAACATCTTAAATTACACTGAAGTCTCCGCCGGTGATCCTAAGAAACAAAACTACCGAACGAAATCTTCTGTAACTTGCAATTTAATCGCCTAATTAACGTAGAGTCGCGTCCAAATTTAAATCTTAAACAAATCGGTAAAAAATCTGCTCATATTTCCTAAGGAATAATAACATCACAAGCGATCACTCTTGAAAATCTAACAAAACACAGGTTCTCTAAAACACGTTGATTATATTACTGTAGTATATGAATTAAAAATTCACGCTCCTCGATATAACGTCCTCAGAGTGTGCAGTTGTTTTAAATTGGAAAAAAATGTAATCTCTTAATATAATGTGTATGCGATATTATACATCCTGCCATGTTGGATAGATTTTGAGACGTTATGCAAAAATGTCTTGCAAAAATACTTTTGGTCGGCTCATAATACCTTAAAACAAACACACTGATATCTCAAATAAATCTTGAAGAAACGGTATTCGGGAGTTTTGTTTTTTTTTACTGCTGGTTCAGTAGTTGAGGTGCTCGGTTACCAAACGTATGTTCAGACCTCAAATGACACTTCTCCGAAATTTGACTGATCTAAATAACCGCATTTTTGGACCAGAACTATATTCTTTAACGGGCGTTCGGTGCGTTGTGAGATGCTTAAAAAAACCAAAATACCTTGCGAACGATACATGAGGCTTGCATCGGTTCTTAAATAGAATATTTTTGCATCGCCTAATTGTCGTGTATGCTCTTAATTGAACTCATCTTCTTACCTTGTTTTTTTTTTTTTTGGTATTACGTTATATTTAATAATGGTGACTGAGCATGTGAATTATTTCTCGCAGATCACCTTTTTTTTTACTACTTCTTGAATAATTTTTTAAACGCGAGAAAAAAAAACAACCGGTGGTGTAGCGAATAACGGGCGCGGTCGATAGATTATTTTCGGTTAAGCAACGACTTCATCAAACGGTTTTTCGAATGGACATTAATAAAAAAAAAACAAAAAAAACACCTAACCTACTGCTGGTACATATCCGACCACCGATTTCCTCCGTACAGTATGCTGTAAATTATCTTTGTACTCTCTTCCGCTGAACAATCGTCTTTTTACTGTTTTCTCTACTGAAATTCGGTACTCCTACTCATTATAGCGCTTCTTACATTCTCTCATTTTCTTCCGCTTCTGTTATTCCTGTCCTTGAATTATTTTTATCCTCTACCCTTAAACGTGTAAGAATATAACGTTAGTTTTTCCTTCTTCCCATTTCTTGGGCTGATGTGCTCGTTGACAACCTTCTCCTTAAAAAAAAAAAAAAAATTTACCTTTGAAAACGAACAAATAACTTTTTTTAAAGCGTTCATTCCATTTCACACTGAAAAATGTTATCAGCGTTTGTTGTTGTTTTTTGTTTTTTTTTTGGGTTCGTCAACCAGGGACCTTACCTGGAAACAATAGGAAGAAAAGTTAACTAACTAAAACTTAATTCGATCGGAAATAGCTCTGAAATAAAGGAACCAATGGACATTAACTGAGAGGGAAAGAGCAGGATATAGCATAATAGGGAACAAGAAACCTTAACTTTAGGAGTAAATAAAGAGAAGAACGTTTCGCAGAAAGATCAGAACAAATGTGATTAGCATCACAGACAACTGCTTCATTAGAAGGAAGAGGACAATAAGAAGGGGGAACGGAAGAGAAACGATAGCGGGAAGAGAGCAATAAAGTGTGATTGAAGTGTAAGCGAATAACAGGGACATTAACAGAACGAGGAACAGAAGGGAATTCTGAGAAATATTACTTGACGGAAATTTAGCACTGTTACACGGTTAGCTCTATGATCGCATACTGCAAACCGTTCTCCTTGTTTTAGAATTAAGGAAAATTAAAAAAAAAAAAAAAAACACCTAAAGAGCAGGCACAGCCACGCTCGACTATTAACCTCGTTTATACGACTGATACCATTAAAATACAATGTATGACTAGAAATAAAAATTCTTTCCTAAATTGGACATATATTTGATATGAAAAAGAGGGACGTCCCCCGCCTTCAGTTTCACTATTCTTACGATGCTGACGATAACAATTATTTTGTTCCGTTACAAATTTTCCCCGTTCCCGTCCTGTATTTATATTCCACTCCATCGTGACTAGTATTCACCGGTGAGATATATTTGTTCTCCATTCTTTCCGAGCCCTTATTTTCCTTTCTCCGAGAGCTTATTCATATTACATATTCCAGTTCTATTTTCTTTACTACATTTCTCTAATGCTTTTCCGTTTAAAATACTTCTATAATTACATATTCAGTTTCTTATCTGTACTTTTTACTTCCTTGCACGTAATAAAGGAAGTATTGTGTAATCATTGAAATTTCAACGGGTATATCCATTTTGACTGTTTCTGGTTACTTTTTTCTTTTAACGAGAAAAAGAAGTGTCCCGCATACGCGGAGTACTTTCGAATCTCTAATTTGAAACGGAAATATCCATTTTGACCACCCCTGGATACATTTATAAGCCGTTTTTCTCGTGACGACGTGTGTGTATAGTACCGTATCACACGCATAACGCAGAAACGGCTAGTCACAGAAGTTGAAATTTTGAATTTAGCACTCTCTTGACATTTAGTTATCCTCCCATTCGGTTACAATCGCAATGGTCATTGAGTCAGAGGGGCAGTGGAATTTTTTGTCATAATAACTCAAAAATGGGTAGCCGTAGAAAGTCGAAATGTTGTACTCGGTATTGCCATAACATTTATTTATACACCCCTCCCATTGCCGGTTTTGAATCGGTTGCGCAGAAATAGAACTTCTTTTAGAGGCTTTTTTTTTTATTTTTTTCAGAAATTTTCTTATAGCCCTCAAAAACGGATAATCGCAGAAAGTTGATGAAATTTTGTCTTCCGGATTGCTACAATGTTTAATTTTATACCTTCGATTTTTGTCCGTTAAATTAAATTTCTTACGCTGTTTTTATTTATTTGATATATTTTAGCCGTGCTACTTAATCGTTTTAATGTTTAAGTGTTGTACAAGGAAGTCACGTGTTATATCGGATTTCTTATTTAAACGAGTGAGTCACGTTCGGACTAATTTTGTTATCGGAAAATGCGATTGACAAAAATTAACCACTTTATAAATATTGCAAGTAAAAGGACTGTTAAACGAATTATAGCATTTTTTTGCTTTAGAAAAAAAGTTTCATTTGAAAAAAAGGGAAAGTACCGTCCTAAAACTTCTTCAGAATAGTCGTAATTATTTTTTCGAGCTTTCGCATAAAAAATCTTTTTGATTAACAACGACAGACCACTTTACGAAAAAAACCAATTAATTACTTCGATTTGTCGCTATTTTTTGTTATTTTTTGTTGTTTGTTTTTTTTTAATATATTTTTGGGCGTGTCAATTAAAAACATTAACTCGGCGAAAGTGAATTTTCTTTTCTTCTTCCAAAGTTTTCAATATGCGGCAGCGGTATTTGAACTCGGGGGTCCACCCGAACGAAACGCCTCTGCCTAACCAACTATGCCACGGCGCAGCTAGTTATCGATTTATCATAAAATCATATGTGTGTATTATGTTGGTGATCTCTTTTCAGTTCTTTCTTTGTGTTTCATTTTGTTCTATTTATTTTTTGCTTCATTTACCCTTGACAAATTAAACTGTTTTTCTTCCTTTCTTTATATTCCTTTTTTTCTATTTTTTTTTTCTTTTTGGGCTTGGCCGACCGAGGGCAGCTACCCAGGACAATTGGACTAGATTAGAGATTAACTTTATTAATTAAACCCTCAACGGAACCATGGTGGCCAGAAAAAAGCATTTCCCGCAGAGATTTCTGTGCACTTAGCCGCTTGCGCATAGGCCATACGGCCATGTCGTATAATTTTATTTTGCAAAGAACCCCCTCTCCTACGAATTGTCCTTTCTGTGGCCAAGATGTTGCTCCCCCCTCAACTTCTCACATACTGTACGACTGTCCAGCACTATCACCTCACCGGCCCCCTTCAATTAATAACAAAACAATCACCAACATTCTTGAGAATTCCCCCCCAATGCAATTTTATCTGTAACACAATTTATCAGATCTAGCGGAATAAGCAGATATCTATAAAAACAAACTGCGCATCTTCGTACTGTAATAGCCACAGCAGTTAAACACGGTACAGGATGTTGCTTTTACAAAAAAAAAAAAAAAAAAAAAAAAAAACAACTTTACATTCCTTTATATTCCCCTTTACATTTTGTAAAAAATTCTATTTCCTATTTTTACCTTTCAATTTTTTGCTTCACTTAACTACTTTGAGACAAAAATTCTCTTTTCTTTTAAAAGCAAAAGCCTTTTCGTTTACCATTGAAAATTCTACGTATTTATGTTTTTGCCATTTATTCTGATTATATAAATATATATACATATGTATGCGAACGACAGTCAAAAGTCAACATATAAAACTCGTCTAGTTCAGGAACTATATTCGGGCCAAATTATTGCTTTTCGTAACAATTTCAAAACACATCCGGAAAAACAATATATATTTTTTTTTTTTTTAGAAGCCATGGCTATCAGCAGCTGGCATGGTAAATGATTGCGACGTTAAGGGTTCGTAGTTCAGTGACTAGTGCCCCCGTATTAGTAACTAGCTCGCGTGTTTGAAAATAATTCTCACAAAGGTATTTCTTTTTTTTTTTTACTAAGCCAGGTGGTTTTGTTCTTTTTAGTCTGCGCACATGCGTTTGTGGCGAATTATCCGGTAGGCCAATTGCAGTCCAGTTCGTGTGATTATATAACAGCTCCTGATGTTTTGCTGCCATCCTCTTGATAACATCAGCTACATAATCCATGCAGAGGTCATCATGTATGGTTTTGTTCCTTACGTACCATGGGACGCCAACGATTGACCTTAGAGTAATATTTTGGTATCTTTGAATAATATTGCTCTTTGCACCGCAGTCCCACAATTCGCAACCGTACTAGCGACTAGTTGGTTGTATAGTAGCAGTTTACTTTCCACAAGGACAGTTGGGACCGTTTTTCTAATAGCCAATATAATTTGTTAGTTTTGATTTTGAGTTCTGCTTTTTTTCTGTCCATGTGCTTATGCCATGTTAGCTTATGGTCTAGGTACGAGTTTAACGTCTTTTTTGAAAAACAATATGAAGCGCAAATTTGAAAATCGATAATACGCACATTAATGGTGAAACGATATATGTATTTAAGGATCTCGTAAGTAACCGCTGATTTTAAGCGATAATCATTGAAAGGAAGTTTCGGAAGCTATTTGAAAATAGAAATTGTACTAACTGGTGTTTTTTGAAAAATAAATTTAAAAAATAATTTTTCTTGTCACAAAATGGTTATACTGTCTCAATCTTAATCGCAAAGAAGCTATCGAGTAACGTGATATTTATATATGCATTTTCTGCAAATACCTTTTATTGATTAAACATTGTAAAATAACTGCTGGTACACGTGTTCCTTTGACTGTGAACTACACATATATCGATGTTTATTTAGTAATGAATTAAATCTTTCTTCGGCATTTAAAAGCTATTAAACGTTTTATTATCCATTTCGTTATTCTTATAGTGACGACGGGTATTATATCGAATAGAATAGTTCAGAAAAAGTACTTAAAATAAAAATTAAATAAAACTGCGTTGAAAGTCAATAATTATTCCATAAAAGATAATAATATATTTTTAGGGAAATATTTACAAACTACATTAATACTAATTAGAGTCGGCACCGAATTCAAATTACAAGACAGTATCTGCAAAACAATTTAACGAGTGTGAAATATCGTCGTTTTCAATAAGCCGAGTAATGGAAATATGAGGAATGTTTAATTGCTTTTTTTAAAAATTTCAAGTTTGATGCCACGTACAAAAAGTAAATTTTAAAAATTATCATAATATCACCTTAAGGTCTGAATGTATTACCTTCTTATAGGTGAGTGAGTATTTTTACTTTTTAGCTCATTTTTATTAAATTCTTAGCGGTAAAGCTTTAAGTCGACATTTTTCTTTTTTTCTTTTGGTTTCAAATTTTTACTGTAAATATTTTTCATCGCTAATACGGATTAAAAATATGAAACTAAAAAAGCTCTAAAATTTTACGATTACAAAAAAAAATAACAAAAACAATTTGGTGTCAACGTTTGGCGGATAATTATGTAGTGTTGATGGTGATCTGAGAAAATTCGAGTATGCGTTAGAGAGGCACGCAAGAGAATAGAGACCGAGTCCGTCGATAAAATATTTTGCTCGACGTTAATAAGGTAATTAGTGCGCAAAATTGACAATTTCGTGAACTGTAAATCGTCGTTTCTTTCATATTTTTAATTAAACGGCCGATGTAGGCAAATTAAAATTTAACGTGATGCGGGCAATATTATTTATTATAAATAAAAAAGGAAGGTCGTCGATCTTTAGCGGTATCTCCGCCGAAACACAAATTAAATTTATCGGAAAGTTACACGATACCTACCTGATGGAGTCACCTAAAATAAAATTTAAAAAAAGATTTTTAATTAGTAAGAATGCTGCTATAGCCTTTATCTAAGAGAAAACGTTTTTTTTTCCTCGCAAAATGGCAGCTGTCTAAAGAAAAAAATACATTTTTTGACCTTTTGTTTTTTTATAATTTGTAATTTTTTTAAATAGTAAAAAACATCATTTTGATACAAGAGTGGTATTATATATTGATAGTTATTGGTTAAATAGGGCAGCGTGGCAGCCTGGTGGTTAAGGATCTTGGCTACCAAGTCAGAGGTGTCTTAGGTTATCGAGACTTGTCTCGTTTCGGATCCAAGACGTTCCCAAGCCTACCCACCCTGAAATAATTGGGTACCAGAGAAATCTGGGAAGGTAAAGGCGGATCCCAAGTAGAAAGGAACTGGCCCCAGTATTCTCCTTAGATCCATTAGATCCTTAAGTACATTGTGAACCTTAACTTCGCAATCCATAATACCTTATCAAGGGTATGGAACTCACTTTACTTTTTACTTATTGGTTAAATAGAAGAGATATCACGTCAACCATGTTGAAAAAAGTAGTTTTGAGAAAAACTCGTTTGAAGTTTTGAGCAATTTTTAGCTATTCTATAGAATGGTATGTTATATAGTTACACTTTTTTGTTAAGCGGCGATTTCACAGAGTGTGCGACTTCAAAATTGATATTTTCGGAAGCTTGTTCTGATTTCTAGTTCTAGCTTCCATAGAAGACAGAAGCTCGTTACTTGGAGCGCTCAATTCGGCTATTTTCCCGTTGCGTAGCAAACGCATACGCCTCGAGACCAGCAAGTAATTTCCATGGCTTTGATAATTTTTAAAATTGGTAAGAAGCCTTCATTGAAAATGCAAACAGCTCTACATAATTTGCAATTTCAGTTGGTTCTTGCATGTATATTTGATTTTAGCGGGATTTTTACAATCTCCGATCGACTCGATGTTACGCGACACACAGTGCGGATGCGCTCAGGCACATGTTACTCTCTTAGGTTTCCATTACTATCTCACTCAGATACCAACATGCGGTCTCTACCGGATGTGATTGTTCTTGCGAACGTGCACGGGGATTTTAGGTTTTGGCCAAGTAAGCAGCCTTGACGGAACCGTATAGCGATAGCGAATTATAACAAAATGTCATCGTGAATTAATGAAATATCGGGGGGAATATTTTTTAGCTCGAACATGGCCAAAAGATAATGTGCTACAAGTACCGAATCCGTCTTATATTTTACACGCAAAAATTAACAAAATGGTTTATATTCAAACTATGAGTAACGTACGTACATCTAAATTTATTAAAGATTAAAGCTAAATCGAGCTGAACTTAGCACTGAACACGAAAAGGTTTTCAGAAAAATACGACGATCTTCGATTAATCGATTATTTTTAATGTGTTTGCGGTTACCTATATTTATACATTTATATAGTGTCATCGTACCAAAAATGGTCAGCTCAGGAATGATGGGCATAGTAGCTGCGCCACTAAAATAGCTATAACTCCGTAAATTATTGGAATTATAAAATTTCCTCTCGAGGGTGTATTCTTAAAGGTCTAAAAGTTTTAATAATACGCAAAAAAAAAAAAAAAGAAATGCTTACTTCAAAATTCTAGACCATAATACCTCCGTAAATAACAGTTTGTTACACATATGGTGGAGTTAAAGCTTTTTTCCGATCATTGAAATCATTTTTAAGGAGAACGATCTCCATTTTCCGCAGTTGTCCCCTTACGGATAATAGTACAATATTGATATTTTGCAGTACTCAAATTCTGGTTTTTCTCTTATCGCGAAAGCCCAAACAGTTCTGAAGCTGCAGTTCTGTCTATACGTTACCAAAAACTGTTCTCGTGAAAGCTCTACCGAAACCATAAAGAAATTATAATGGAAAATTTTCCATCTTTTACTCAAGCAGTGTCTCAGATAATTCAAAAACAATAATTATGCGACGCATTTTAATATATATATATATATATATCAGTGGTGAATCCACGTGGGGGGATATCCCCACCTCAAAGAATTAAAGCCTGTATGAAAAAGTTTGTTACAACAGAGAATTTTAATTTATGCTTTATAAAAGATTTGTATTAATTTTACAACATACGGATTTTAATAATTAATATTTAATACCGTTTTTTCTAGTAAAACTATTAATGTTCCATTTTTATTCTATTTTAAATCGTAATTATCATTGATCTTTTGCCATTTTTATTTATTTTGTAATTAAGCCATCAATTCGGCTGTGAATATGGAACGGAAAGGAGGCAAACGAAAAGATTCTGAGAAGCCAAAATCTGGGAGGATAAAAGAGGCACCGACACCATCTGGCCTCTTCCAACCATCTGTAATAAACACGGTTGTATGCGAAGGAAGAAATTGAGAATTGATAAAACTGCGGAATTCCTGTCTAATTAGGGCCTGCGGAAGAAATTTTTAGTAAACATATTTGAAGGATGGCAGAAATCGGCGAAATTGATAAGTGCAAATAAGGGAGATTGACAAAGTATACTATTTCTCTAAACTACCATATTTAAGGTATAATTTTATAATTTCGTTTTATTTTTTTTCTCATAACTAAAAATAAGACAAAATTTAAATTAAAAATTGTAATAATCCAGTATTTTTAAAACATATTTTTATGAATTTCTATAAAGGTGGTCGCTATTTGATTTTCTCTTTATGAAACAAGTTCTGAAATCTACGGCCTACCGTAGAAGATTTTACGTAATTATATAATTCCCCCTCCCAAATTTCCTTCTGGATCATATAGATGAAAAACATGATTATTGCTTAAATGTTTAAAGCTTTCACAGTGAACACTCGTAATAAATAAATTGCGGATACAACTGTGTTCATAAAAGAATTATATTTGCTTGACGTTTCAGTCAGCTTACGCTAACCATCCATCATCAGAAGTGAACTAAAAGCGAACTCCACTTCTGATGATCTATCATTTTTACCCGGCCTAAACGTCCAGCAAATAAAATTCTTTATGAGAACGCAGTTGTATCTGCAATTTATTTATTTATGATTGATTATTCATTCTCGGGACGAAAAAGGTGCACAGTATAAGACCTCGTCGAGTGTCGTCGTCGCATGACGCGATTAATTAAAATGCGATGTTTTTAAAAATGTTCGAAACCGAGATATGGAGAAGTGTTTCATCAGATGGAAATCACCGCGCCTGAACAAGCTAACCGATTTACGAACAATTTCAGCGCGAAACGCTAATTGAAATCGACGTGGAACTCCAAATCTCGTTTTGCCAGCTGCTCAATATCATATCCGATTTAAGTCAAATGAAGACTTGACCCCGAATCGGATAGATTAGTGACACGGGAATTTCCGTTTTGGGGCCTCCGGTAAGCGGCTGGAACGTAAGACGATTAAACGGAAACCGTAAATAGAAACCGCCTACTATTGTGTCGATAGATGGCGCCAAAGGCATTATGTAAAACTTTAAATCGATCGGGAAATTCCGCATACGTAGCAATAAGGCGAATAACTGTAAAAAAACAAAGAAAAAAAAGTCAACTATTTCCTTTATCCTTGACAAGATATGTCGGTGATTGTAGAGAGTGGCCATTATTCCGTTTTCTTTAAAGTCGGATGACTCTGTGGTGTACAGGCAAAATATAATCAGTTCCAGATTGGACCATAACGAGAGAGAGCTTCGACCGCGCTCTCCTTTACCAACTAACTATTTTATACTTCAGGCACTCTCTCCTTTAAGTATTTCCTAGTTGAAAAGCTAACCGATTAGTTAGGACGTTTTCGGAACTCGTATTAAATGTCGAGTGTCATACATCAACGTTTTTGTCAAATAAAGTAGCAAAATTATAAAGGAACATCCCAAGAAAATAATAATATTCATAAGATGCTTGTTAGTAAATAATTCGATGACTCGAACTATAGTCGCTCTACCGCTATCCGAAAATGGGGAAACGAATCTTTACGGCAAATTTAAACATACGCCGAAAAATATTCCGAATTTAACATCCAACGGATCATGAGCAATGAAATTTACTATATATTTCACTTTCGCCGGAATTATTATGGAATTATCACCTTTTTTAGTGTTTACACCTGCCGACCATGTAGGGAATTTTTTATTTACAGAAAATAGCCCCCTGTCAAAAACACAACGAACAAAAACACACGCGCATTATTTTTGCTAAAACGAGAATGTAAAATTCACGTAGTTCCGAATTTAAAGGAAAAAAAAAAAACAAAAAACGAAATTAAAAAAAAACGAAAAACGAAATAAAAAAAAAACGAAAAACGAAAAACGAAAAACGAAATAAAAAAAACGAAAAACGAAATAAAAAAAGTTCCATAGCTGGCTCGAGTCGATTATAATAATATTTCCACGTACCACCACGTTTCAGACTGGTTTAAAACCGCTCGCAGTAAAAACTTCAGGATTTCGGTAGGCACAGTAATTTACGCTAGCTGCATAGAATTTTCCGACCAATCATTTTCTCGAATTTCGGTGAGCACACCGCGTTAGAAGTTACACCGAAAACGGGAAACTAACGAAATAAAATGAGAGGAAAACACGTTCCCCATCTCACGCCAAAAATAATGACAACAAAAAAAAAAAAAAGGTAAAGAACAAACGGAAAGAAGAGAACGCAGAACGCGAAACGCGAACACAGGGTATCACAAATGAGGTAAAAATGTCAAATCAGTCACTACACTCCGAGTAGCGGTAGTGGCATCGTTGCTGACCGCGGCCCAAAAGCACCAGCACGATAACACGTTTACCATTTCAAAGGCTACTCTAGCCGGTCTAGGCACCCTTAGACACACTACCGCGGCCACCCAGCGTTACTCGGGTCTAACGGCAGGGTGTACCACCGCGCGCGGATAAGGCCAAACGCGACGGCGATGGAAATATTTTCCAAACGCTTTCATCGCCGTATTCCGTGCGTGCGTCCTGTGCGATTGGCCGGCGCTATAATAGGGAGGAAGAAAGTGAAAAGTGCGTTATTATTATCGAGTTAAAATAAGCTGAAACAATAACACAGTTTTCTACGAAAAAAAAAAAAAAAAAAAAAGTAGAAGCAAATGAAAATCACTCCTCCGACTCTCTTTCTCCGAATCCGTATGTCTCGGTGTGTGTACGAGTGTGTTGCGAAGAAAAGGTCTCCCCCCAGGTTGTGCGTGCGCCGACCCGGTGGTATTATCAGAATTTTCCCGGGGGAGGGGGGGGGGGGTGACTGTTTAATTAACGAATGCAAATCGCGCGACACGTAATGGAATCTCGCATGCTCATACGGGGAAAATTCAAAATTTCACTGCAGCTGCGCTGACCAGCTAAACCTTCAGACAGCAATTTTAGACCTGTCTTCAAATTTTCCGCTTCAGTTATCAAAAACCGTTCGAACGTCACATATGTGCACGGCAAGCGAATCAGCTATGAAAAAAAACCCGCCCTCGGAGAGCCCGTAATTTACGATTGTCCGAAGCCCCACTTTGATTTCTGACTCGCGTCATCGAAAATATTATTATTACGAATACAGGTAGTAGAAATTACAAATTAGCGGGGCTGAATTTTTTCGCCTAAACCAACTCCAAAAATGTTTTCAATTATTACGGAGACATTTACGAATTTGAATAGAACGAGTAGCGGAGTACCGTAAATTAACGTTTTCCATACCGAACCGAAGAGAATATTTCGGATCAGCTCATTGTTCGGATCAATACATATACTGGTTTCCTTCTAGATGCCAAAGCAGCCGGTTCGCGATTTCAAACTATGTAGGTAATGTGGAACGGTTTGTCTTTTAAAGGACTGTCTCGAAATCGAAACTTTTCCGGTGAACAAGTACTGTATAAATTGTCATCATCATCATCATCATCATCATCATCGTCATCATCATCATCATCATCGTCGTCGTCGTCATCATCATCATCGTCATCATCATCATCATCATCGTCATCATCATCAGCATCATCATCATCATCATGAAGATGCCATGTCCGTCATAGAACGTTGGCTAACTGGCTGGAAATCTTTCGTGTCTATCGAGAACCGTTCGGAGCAAATTTGTAACTGTTGAAATATAATAACCAATCCGACTGAAATTCTGTAACCAGTTTGCCTTTCTTCTCCGCCCTTAATGTTTACCCGGAATTATGTAGCAGGCTGTGTATATTGTTCTGGATGTGGCATTAGACGGCCCCAGTGTACCTCAGTTTGCGATACTTAATTTCCCTTATCTTTTTTAGGGGAACAAAGTTCTTTTACACGGCTTGGCGGTAGGAGTAAACTGGCAGAAATCGTCACGAACCGAAAAAGCGTTGCGCGTCCTCTAGGCGACCTTCACTCTCTTTCTCTTTCCATTATACATGGGTGTGTTTGTGTGCGAGTATCGAGATTCGAGCAGCAAGCATCGTGCGCGGTCAGCTGTGTAACCTCAACTCTAAACACGTGTAGATTTTATTTTAATTATTTTTTTTTGTTTTCGTTGTTTTTGTTTTAATTCAAACGGAGGGGGGGGCGGCGGATTTATATTCATATTGTGTGTCACTTTTTTATCGTATATTTTATGAATGACTTTATACTTGCATATCTACCAAAAAAATTGGTTGCCTGTAAAGTCGGTATACGGGCGAAAGTTTTACGTGACAACGACTTTGAGTGGTAAAATAATTTTAATGTGAATATTCATTCGTATAGTAGGAAGAAGGATGAAATAATAGTAACAATTTAAAACATTTATTTATACAAAGAATTATATTTAAAACATTAATTTATACAAAGAATCTCGCACTGAATTTCATATTAACAAAATTTTATTTTTACCTTTACACATACATACGTATTTATATACAAATATACATACAATAACTTGCAATACATTTGCGT
Source organism: Icerya purchasi (assembly GCA_039619475.1). Lineage (NCBI taxonomy): Eukaryota > Metazoa > Arthropoda > Insecta > Hemiptera > Monophlebidae > Icerya > Icerya purchasi. The sequence continues at coordinate 547,973,841 of CM077115.1, forward strand.
ACAATGAAACAGCGTTTACTACAACTTAACTGAATTGTTGCGATGGACGAAACTACCTTCACATTATCACTACACATTCGTTTTACAATTAACTGGCAACGTGTAAACTTGTATGCAGGCGCCTAAGCGAAATAGAAGCGCAAGACATGAACCGGTGTGTATGCCTATCTCTCTCGCTCTGTCTCTCTCGCTCTTAGGCGGGCTAACTGTGCTCGAGTGGAAGGGACGCGCGCCTTTCACTTTTTATGTCTGTCTCTCTCCCTCTTAGGCGGGCTAACCATGCCCGAGTGGAAGGGACGCGTGCCTCTCAGTCGCTCTCATTGTGAGCGCATAACGTGAGCGGAGCGTAACGCAGTTTCTTCAAGTGTCACCCGGCAAACCAATTTATAAGACGTTGTCACGTCAAAAGTGGTGAAAGGAACTTCGTTCCTACCGGGTGTCTATCTCTGGACACCACTTCCTCTTTTTCTTCACTCATACGTTGTAGTATTTCCGAGTTGAGCATTTTATCTATCCACTTTATGCAAAAAACATTCTACGGTACAGTCACATCTCGAAGCCATCCAGTTTCCGCCCCATTCAGTAATACCGAGAATACATAATCTTTTTACTGGGCCTTATTTACAGATCCAGTTTTACGTTTCTACCACATAATATTGTTTTTAATTTTAGAAATGCACTTCGAGCTTATTTTTATTTCGTTCTACACATCCTATTGATCACATCCTATATTGCAGCTAAGGTAATCGATATTTTTCACTTTCTCCAATTTTTTCCCATAAGCTGTGAATGGTCCTCTCTGTAAGTGAATTCAAAGCTGTTTTACCGAATATTATACTTTGTTTTGGAAATGTTCAACTCCAATCCACAATCATCATCACACATGGCAGTAAATACATCCAAGAAACACGTTGTAGCTAGTTTGGATTGCTATCAGAATCGTGTCGTCCGCAAATCTAATATTATTTATTTTATTTTAAATTTATTTTGGTACCTCCTTTAAATTTGCTCTGTACTTCTTCAATATTTTTTTCCGTGTGTATGTTAAACAGGATCGGGGACAAGACGCAACCTCGCCCTTCTGCATATTGCCACTTCGTCTGATGGTCAATTCTGATGCTTGCCGACTGATATCGATGGAGGTTTTTTTGTAATACGCATATCTTTACCATTAATAAATAATTCCTGCTTTTTCTAATATCCATCATTTTGTTGTGTTTCCATGTTACTTTTACAAATAAAAAAGTATATTACATACCAGCAATTATCAATAACAAAATAATACCACATGAAAACAAAGCTAAATACCTTGGCATGACTTTAGACGCCAAGCTTCGTTGGAAAGCTCATGTGAAAAAAAAGAAGAGAAGAACTCGGATTGAGATATAAAAAGATGTACTGGTTATTGGGAAGAAATTCTCAGCTATCATCATACAATAAAACGCTAATATACAGATACTTAAACCTGTATGGACTTACGGATTACAGTTATGGGGGTGCACTAAGCCAACCAACATTGCAATAATACAGAGATTCCAAAATAAAGTGCTCAGAAATATTGTTGGAGCACCGTGGTATATTAGAAATAATGATCTCCATAGAGACCTGAAATTTGAAACCGTGACTAGTGAAATAAAGAAGTCCGCAAAGAAGCATGAAGAAAAGCTTCGTTATCATACCAACGAAGAAGCCAAGCAGCTACTACAAAATAATGATTTAGTGAGAAGACTCAAAAGGGTAAAACCTTTTGAGCTCATATGAATGTGTCTGTGATTACATGGGTGTATCAGTATGTATATTTGTGTGTATGTATGCGTGCATATGAGTGTCTGTGAAGTAAATTCGTTATATACATAAGGTATTATGCCTATGCATAAGTGCCTGCCTATGTAATTATTGTATCTATTATATATGTATGTACGTTAAAAATAACTAAGTCATACAAATGTGTAGAAGAGTCTTAGTATGTGTAATATATTTAATAAGTTAAGTTAGTAATACACTGCTCATTAGTCCGTTTAGACTAGATTGTAGTTTTTAAATAATAAAGAAATTTATTATTATCTAAAAAAAAAAAAAAAAAAAAAAAAAAAAAAAATTTTTTGTGTTTCACGCTATCGAAAGCTTCTTGGAAGTCTACAAAGCATATGCAGATTGGACGCGCAACCGAGCTCTATATCGCTGGATTAGCACGTTAATGCTGAATAAAGCGACTCTAGTGCCTAGATTTTTCCTTAAATTTTACAAATGAAACATATTATTACGGAACTGCTTTTTCAAACTTGTTTGTAGCAAATTCTCGAGAGCATCGTTCAAAGACAGTTGCAGTCGTAATTTTTATCATTTATTGGAATATCTATGTAGAGTTAGAAATTGAATAAAATCCGAGTAATTTACTAAGAGCTGGTTTAAGGGAAATTTTGTAATTGTCAACTCGTAAAATGTATAATTGCATGTTGCATAAAAACTAAATATTCGCAAGTATTGTTAACAAATATCGGTTTTGTGTTTTGCGCAGTAAAAATTTACTAGCACTGACTCTATAAATTTTTACGAATGTGTCGGTTCGATCGACTTACGCGTTATTCATGAAAATCTAGGTTGCCGAAAATATTGACTATTTTCTTTTTCCTGATTATAAAAAATTTTGGGAAAACGCGGATTAGCGACCGACAAATTCAAAACACTTAAAAAGTAGGAATTTTATTCTACAAATGGGAGGGATTTTAAAAAAGCCGCAAGCTTTAAAATGGACGAAAAATGGACAAGAAAGTTCACGGTTGTTTATTAGCACAATTTCGGAAAATTGTTAAACTGACAAAATTTTAAAATTCAATCGCTCGAATAATATTCAAAATGCGAGACAAAGAATTTTAAAAGGCTACCGTTCGTTTTGCAGTAGCCAAAGTAGCTAGAATGTTAATGTTTTCGCTTTTAATCGACGTATTTTCGTCACAAGCATACGAAGAAAAATATAAAATGTCTAAGAACTTTAAAATTAACGAACCGAACCGGGAATTCAGCCAGTATTTCTACTAAACTAACACGCCCGTTTACAGCATCTTTTATTTTCTTAATTAGTGATCTGTAAAAAATTTCATCATCATCACTTTCCCGCATTTGTTGTTCCTTTCGCTCAGATATATCCACATGTCTGTTTTGTTTACACGTGAAGTATTTCCGTAAGTTTTGTTTAGGTCCCCGGTTTTCGTGAAATACTGGGTGTATTTCGTATAAGTGGATGCTACATTTTCTCCTTCCTACTCTATTTGGGTTGCGAATAATGCTGGACACTAGACTCAATATTAGGAAAAAAGATCAGCGCTTTTGAGTTGTACAGCTACACCGACGTATCCTGAAAATACCACGGACTCAAAAAGTGAAGAATATTGAAGCACTTAACAGACTGGGAAGTTGAACTCCTACAAACTATCAAAAAACGGAAGCTACAATATATTTGGGACACATCTTGAGAGGATCGAGGCACGTACCATTCTAAAAATACTACTTGAGGGTAAAATTGCCGGGAAGAAGAAGACGTCAAATTTCATGGATGGACAATCTTAGCAACTGATTCAACTGTTCCTCAACAGAACTTTTCCTATCAGCCGTTGATAGAAAGAAATTCCAATTGCCGATCGCCAGGAGATGACGGATGAAGAAGAAGAAGAAAATAAGTCCCATACCCTTTGACAGGACTTTGGAAATTATGAAGTTCATATTGTAATCAGCCTAACGGATCCGAAGAGAATACTAGGGGGGGGGGGCAATTGCTATATCTCTGGGTCGTCTTTACTTTCCTAGATTTCTCCCTGGTATAACCAATATTCAACTTCAGATTAGGTGTATAGCCGGGGGCGACTTGAATCCGGAACCAGACAAGTCCTGAAAACCTGTGACACCGCTGCTTTCGTAATTACCTTAACCCTTTAGGCTATCGCGTTTACTTCGCATAGCTATTATAAATTATTTACACTTTATAAATGTTTTTAATTAATAACCTTAATTACAGTTACACAGTTTTATGTATTCTATTACACGAAATTAATCACTATTACATAAAATGTTACACAACGTCATTTATTGAACTGTTTTAAATAAAATCAAAATCAAAATAAAAAATAAATTAATTCATAAATATAATAAAATAAACTTTAATAACAAACAATATAGATCAATAAATTAGATAAATACCTATTTAGAAACGTTTTCGGGCATAACCCATCATCAGCTAACACTAACTTAAAGGAAACTTAAAGCATGTTTTAAGTTTCCTTTAAGTTAGTGTTAGCTGATGATGGGTTATGCCCGAAAACGTTTCTAAATAGGTATTTATCTAATTTATTGATCTATATTGTTTGTTATTAAAGTTTATTTTATTATACCATTTTAACAAACAGGATGTATTCACCTACATTTAATTCATAAATATATAAATAAACTTGTCCGACCGGTTTCGTCTGTTTTTGACATAATCGAGTGAGTCCATGATTATGTCTAAAACAGACGAAACCGGTCGGACAAGTTTATTTATATATTTATGAATTAGTTTATTTTATTTTATTTTGGATTTTATTTAAAACAGTTCAATAAATGACGTTGTGTATTTTATGTAATAGTGATTAATTTCGTGTAATAGAATACATAAAACTGTGTAACTGTAATTAAGGTTATCAATTAAAAACATTTATAAAGTGTACAATCACAGTTACGGAGGAAATCAAACATAACAAAATTATTTAGTTACGTAATTTTAATTTACACGTTTACCGAATTTCTTTTTATTAATTATTAAGTTCGTTCACACCTTATTCTCTGCTACGTTTAAATGTGTATTGTACTTTATTGCAAACTTTACTTCACCGTTAACAAAGATTCAGAATTCTTCAAGAGTTACACACTTCAATGAATTTCAATTGTAATGCACGATCCGAAGGTAGAGTGACAATTCGTCCGCATTTAATCATTTAAAATATCAGCCAAATACGGCCAAATTCATTTGTTATTTTTCAGATATTTTCCAAAAATTTCGTATTTAACGTGCAGCACGTTTCATAGAAAAAAAGACGTATAGTATAGCGAATAAAAGTTCTTTTCTTTTCTTTTCGTTAAAAAAGAAAAAAAAACAAATACTGGGTTAATAAATGTAAATAATTTTTTTTTTTTTTAATAATAAATGTGTGCATTGAGATCTTAAACTACTGTTTAAATAATCAATATATATATATATGACTGATTAGTTTAAACATGTATAGAATATTAGTTCATTAACTAATTTCTATTATTTATATAGGTACATAAATATTATTTACTAAATCGTTCGGCGTTAATCGCTATAAATGTAAATAATGAATTGTTGTAAATTTTTAAACTTTGTAATTTTTTCTAAGAATACGTCGAAATCTCGTTTCGTTAAATTTTTAATTTTTTCTTTTTTTTTTGGCCTGAACAAATACAGTTCTTCATTTGGCCAGATTTATAAATCTATACTAAAAAGAGGATAATAAACACTATCCGTTTCGCGTTATTGGACATTTTATTTTTTGCTCTGACATACATGTCACACAAATATTAAGACAAATAAGGTGAAGTAGAAGTTTTTCAAGTTCCGACCGGGGGGAGCGAGGGGTCGCAAGTTTTGTATAAACCGTTCATTTGTTACACAGAAATCAAAGAACTTTACAAAGAAACTTATTTAATTTGTTCATTACCGAAAGCCGTGGTGCTCATTCCGTCGGCTAAAGTTTTGTGCGTAGAATCGCACTAGAAATTTTCCATTACTTAAATGACACCGAGCCTAAATTAATAACCCGCATCAACTTTGAAACTGTTTTCGACTTCTCTTTCCTTCTGCTTTTTCCTTTTGTTCGTTCTTCCCCCAGCATAAACCTATGCCAGGAAAATTGTGCGTGTTTCATTGTTTCATTTTCTACGTACAAACAGCAGTTGTCTCTCTTTTGACACACGTGCTTCATTACACACCGTATACTCTTTTTAATTTCCTCAATTAGAATATCATCACCGATATGTCCATGTCCAGACATTTTTGTATATTTTTCATCACCCGATCAGCGTTTATCCTGAATGGGTAGTTGTGAAACCTAATGATCGGAGATGCTTTCATACTTTTTTTTTTTTTTTTTTTTTATTATTTCCTTTTTCATCCTAATTTGGAACAGTAGTACACGATCATTGCGACGTATCGCACGAATTATTTTTCATTTTTTTTTCCGCTTCCCTGTCCCTATTACTTTACATAAATTCTTGTGTATTCACTTACCTATTCGTTTTCTGTCCGTAGAAAATACTCTTTCTTGACCTTAATATACTTTACTCTCGCTTTGTGATATTTTACATTCTTACTTTTTTGCTCTTATTTTGATTGTAATGCTTACAAAATTAAATATTCTACAGTGGAACAAAAAAAAAAAAAATAAATAAAATTTTCATTAAACCTTTTTACCAGATCAAAATACTTTCAAAGATCTGGATCATCGCTCGATATCAAAGTGAAAAAGTATATCGTCAGGTTAAATCGAGAAGACAACTATAGAAGATCCAATTAGAAGCGATATTTAATATCCTCCTCGCGATTTTAATCTTCCTATAGCTTCCTTTCATAACTCTAAGGTTTTTTTTTTGTTTTTTATTTTTTTTATTTTATAAATGGTGTATTTAAAAAGGAAAAAAGAAGAAAAAAAAATATGTATATAAAGGTGCAGGGAACTACTAGTGTGCTTAAATCAGGAATGAGTACATATGTGTGTTTAGCTGAAATGACTTATTAATAAATATAGAATCGTGTGTATGTGTGTGTGGTAGTTTCCTGCAAAATGTACTTAAACTAAGGTGGTGGTAAAAGGATGAAAATCATAGTCTACTCACCAAGCTTATGTGTTGATAGATGAGTTTTTCTAAGTATAACTTAAAATAACTTAAAGATATTACGTGCAATGATTTAATTCTTTTTGACGATTTACAGGAAGTGCATAAGATAGAAAAACGCCATGCTACATTTGCGGTTTCACGATTGAATTTGAGTTTAGAGAGTTATAGGAGATTTCTAAGACCCTCAAATCTGGAACAGTAAAAAAGATGTTCAATGTTATATCCTCAACGCTAGAGGTGCACATGGTGCACCCAGGGGGCTATTAGAAAGATGGAACCTTTGTAAGTAGGAGCCAAACTTTCCGTGCCCCGAGAGCACCTGCGCATTGTAAAAATTAATGTTTAAGTTTTTTTTAATTTTGATCTGTCAAAATCTTTCGGGAAGAATACGTACGTCTTCCTTCCAGTTTGACAACTGTCCCACCTCTGCTGCCATATTGCAAGGATTGTGCTATTAATATGGTTTTTAAGAGTTTTGAAACTTGGGAAAGGACCCAAACTGGAAAGATCGATATCTAGAAATTGGATATTCTCAACTCGGGATATATCTCCAACAACCGCTCCTGTATTCAGTCGTAACTTTAAGATTGCCTTTTTTTCTATCCTTAACATATTACTGTTTTACTTTATAGATCTCATATCCGTATGTACTCTTCCGAAGTTTTAATCTTTATAATTCTTAGTTCCTTCTCTGTCCCATTTAGCACACTGGTGATGGCTGTAATTCCCATGTCCTTCTCTGCGATCGTTTAAATTACGACGAAAATAGGCATCTCCGAAATTTTTAAAATAACCAATAATCTCATTCTCTCCACGTCGATTAGTACCCTACTGGAATGGAGGACAATAAAATCTCTTTGTCTCACTTAGCTGCATTTTTCGATATCCATTTTTCTAAAATTCTCGCTTTTAACTTGCTTCCCGAATGCAACAAATTCCAAACTAAACTCTGGTTAAATATTTACGTTTTTTTTTCTTTTCCAATAAATTCTTCTTTTACTTATCCATCCAACCTCGAGTCATCAATGATTTTCCTTTACTACGCCATTCGCTGTTGTCTTCATTATTCGTTTACGCATTAATCATATAATGTTTTCTACCTTCTTCAACGCCTGCCCAAACTTACATTTTCATCACGAAGCTATATCTTAACTATATTATTTTCTTTGAATGTTCTGCCCTCTCGACTGAACTTGTCATTCTGTACTCTAATTTGTTATCTTTTTGATTTCTTAATTCTTATAGCGCTTTTTACATCGTAACCTTCCCTGTTCATGATTTCAGTAAACTTAGTTCTTTTATTCTGTCAGTTCTGATAGAATCAGCATTCAACTCTCTTCCTTTCTAATCGCTTTTGGGCTTAGTTGTCGACGTTCAAAAAAAAAAGGGAAATAAAATAGCAATTCTTCTTAATAACTATTTTTCCACATTTCTATTGATTTCCTCTTTACCTGTACAAATATTGTTCATATTTAGACCTTCTTTAGTGTTACTCTGCTTACTATTTTTCCACTAATCACAAATCAAAATAGACTAGTAATTCATTTCCTTCAATTTACATGTACTTTAGAAATTTTTTCGGTTTCACTTTCTCCTTGCCCCCATTAAAACAATAATTTTACTCGCTCTATTTAGTCTTTTCGCTATTTTAGACCATTTCATAATTTCTGAGTAGTTTCATTCTCATTATTTTACGATAAGTGCCCATTTCTGGCATAGTTTTTTAAATCTCTGATCAATATGATTAAACAATAACGTGGTAGCTCTTTAATAAAATATTCAAAATGCAATTTTTAACAGTTATTATTTCCAAATTGCTGAATCAGCTTTTCATCACCACTTCGATTTATTCATTCATATGTGCTTTTAAATTTTAACGTTATCGCATTTTTTCGCTACGATACATCCCAGAAAGATTTTGAAACGCATTTTCAAGGGCGGCACCGTATAATTTTTAACTTAACGTCCACAATGTTCAACCGCTTTCGTTCCTTTTCGAACTTGATAGCTTTCTCCTGAGGCCGTTAATCTTCATTATTTTATAGTTGAAATTTTTTTTACAACTTTCTGATTTTGAAGTTAGTTCCTTTCTCTCGGCTGACTTTACTTAACCGGATTTCTTCGGTACTCGGTTAAATTTCAAACAAAACAAGTTTCAAACTGGTGACTTTTCGTTTGGTAGCCAAGCACCTTAACTACTAGTCTACCACGCTACCAAATTTAAATAGAATGACTGATTATATTACTTCTTCTTTGTAGCGCCATACTCAATGCTAAGCATAGGCGATTACGTTCTAGTTGTATAGATCTAGCTAGTGTCATGACAATTGTTACATACAACGCTTGTGTACATGCAAAACTACACTTGGAACTAGAGATGGGCTTCACTTCATGATGAATTTTTCACCGTTCACTAAAATTCACTGTCTTCACAGTGATCACGTAAATAAATCGTAAAATCTCATTGTTTCGAACTAAGCGTGAAAAATTTCACTGTATCCAGCTAAAAACAGTGAAATTATCGGTTTCGTATTTGGTCGGTTAGAATGGTGTTTATCATAAGTTTCGATTTTCGATGATGGACATATCGATAAGTCTTCATTTACCGTAATTAGTAAATGGTAAATTTGAATTTTACCTTTTATTTTTCAGTAATTCCCCTTATTTACTTTACTGTTCCGCAATGTCACGAGTTTAGCTTTTTAAGGAAGTTTTAAATAAAATTGAATATATGAAAAGTAAACAAGTTATTGTATAATTTAACCTAATAAATAAGCAACTATATCGCGTAGACAATAAATGTGAATTTAAATAACTAATTGTAGATAAAAAAATTTTTTATTCTATTTTAAAATTATAAATTCGAAAAGTATATAATAATATTGTAGAAATGTATTTCACTGCATTTGTTACTGGCAATATATACGAAAAATATTTTTTAAAATGTCTATGTAACGCATGTAATTTTTTTTTTGTTATTTTTTAATCAATGTATAAAGTAATTTTTCTTAAATTATATACTATTGCTTGATAAATTGTAAAGTGTGTAAGCGTTACATAAAATGTAATGAATGTATCGGATGAGTATAAAATAAAATTCATTATATGACTTCGAATAATTGTTATTACGGATTATTATAATGAATTATTTTATATTTTCCTAATTTGTTCACATGCATTTTATGTAATTTCTAAACATTGTACAAGAGTAACAAGTGTACATTTACGTTAATTTACTAATTTCATATATTATAAAGAGTTTGTGTAACTTAACCCCAGTCAGATCCAAGTGTACAAATAAATTGTACAGTATATTAAAATAAATGTAATTGCGGAAATATGTGTAATATTATTAATTATTAAATTTAAAAAAATTATTTCTATGTAAATTTGAATTTTCCAAATGTGATTGATTTTTCATGCGCAATCGACACTATCTGCCTTTTGTAATTTCGAATGCTTAAATTTTGTTTCCTTCATGTGCGTGTATAATAAGTCTTTTCGTCATTTGAAGTTCCTCCAGTTGAAATAATTATCTAAGTAAAATATTAATTTAGATTTTGACAGAAAATGTAAGACTATGAAAAGGAGGTACACGAACGGCAGTTATTTTCGTAAAATTCGATAGTAGTTTGTTTTATTTTAGGCACATGGTGCACATATTTTGATATTATGCAAAGTGTAAAGTAAAAAAAAACATTCGCAATTACCTATTAATATAGTTTAACGTAAGCTGATTACAGCTAACCTGTAATTTAAAGTATAGTATGCAAGTTATTATATTTTTATCTAGAAAATCGACTTCAATTAAACGTTATTATTAATGTTTAAATACTGCAGGCTACATTAATACATGTTTTCTCAAATGACATCTCATTTAGGCCCCTTTGTTAAACGAGACTGTATCATTTAATATAAATATTTATAAATTTAATGTGTTATCATTTAAGTACCAGCTTCTATAAATACTACTCAATAGGTTACATTACTCTTACTATTACGTTATATTTACATATTTTATATTTAGTTATCTTATTTATATTTTTATTCTATTTAGTTCATTACTTAATTTATTTCTTTTATCTATTTACGTATATCTTTACATTTTATTCATTTACCTAGCTTTATATTTATTTTATTTCGGTTATTACATTTGCAGTACACGTCAGAGTTGAAATATTGTGGGAATATGTTGAGCTTGGCTGGTGATAGGTTATATAAATAATTTATATACTTAAATTGTAGATTTAATTTTCAGATAGATTCAATTTTGTTAGTTTTTAAAATAGCATTATTTTTTTTATTTTTTATTTAATCATTTATATACTTTTCTCCTGTTTTCAACATATTTATACAAACAATTTTTATTTTGTTTCAATTCAACTGATTATAATATATTTTTATCATTACTTCATTTAATTTCATGCATTTATCGCTATATTTCGCACTTCATTTGTAATCCGTATATGTTATTTTTAATTTTCGTATTTATTATTATCTCATTTATTTCATGCTTTTATCGCTATATTCGCACTTCATTGTAATTCGAAGATATTATGTTTATTTTTACTTTTTGTTTTTCACTATTCGCGCTACTTAGCGCATTTGTGAAATTTTGTAATAATAATAATAATAAAATAAATTGAAATTGAAATTGAAATTGAAAAAGAAATGTATAATTTTCAAATTAAACTGAAAATCTAATATATTTAAAAGTGTGAATTATTGACTAATGAAAATATTTTGCATAATCCTTTCAATAAATTGACAATATCGGTTAAAAATGCAAAAAAGAAAAAAAAAAGAAGTAACCGTTTCTATAATACGTTTGCATTTTACAATAATTAACGTTCACATGAGAAGTGATAACGTACAAAAAAAAAAGAAAAAAAAAGTCATATAGTATACATATGTCAAATAAAAGAAAAAATTTAGAAATATGTACTCTCTTTAAATTGTACATTAATTTTATTATTGGCGAACATGTTTCTATATGCTGGCAAAATGGTTATTTTTAGAAAAATGATTGATACACGTAATAATATAAAAAATATATATGTGTATATATATATGAAATCAAGTTATTTTTATATTTTGTGACAAGTTACTTGTTAAAAATTCATAAGTAATTTAAAAAATGATATAGAAAAATTAGAAAAGCTCCGTGTTCTCTTTCCAGCAATACTTTAAGTTTATTTCTTCACAGTCCCACCGTTTTCCGATTAAGTCAAATAGTGAAATAAGTTGTGAAACTAAACCGTGAAATAAACGGTGTGTTCACCGCGAATAGCGCGAACGACATTTCACAGTTTAGCTCATCACTACTTGGAACTGATTGTAAATGTTTGATTTGTCACGGTACAAATGCAGCCCCGTGTATGTCTGTCTACTATAGATCAAATGGCGCGGCGCATATGGGGTGGTATGTATATTTGTTATTGCCTTCCACGTGACTATTAGCGATTTATTAAAATTGTTTTTTGTAATAGTTTCTATCATCGCCTGGGATTGAATTCAAGACTTTCGCGATGGAAGTCAAATGCTCTGGCAACTAGGCTATTACGTGTATACCATATTTATGGAAAAGAAGATCCATTATGATTCCAATCTGTAGACTACCTACTGTGTACTATTATTAACCACGTGATGTCTCCTTAAAAAGTTTTATTATTATGATTAGCCTTAACAAAGGCTTTCAATAACCTATGTATATATATATATATATATATATATCTTTTTTACTTATTAAAATATCGCCTCGGCTGAAAACTTAAAAATAAGGAAATAGTTTTCCCAGTATATTGCTTTTACTTCCTTATCTATCCGGTCTCTTTTTAATTAAGAGTAATTTTAGTTTACACGACACTAAGCTTTAATTTTTCCCATATACGCTTTTTAGAATGTTTCTTTTTTGCTATCAATATCAAAATAGAAACTATAAAGACATCGGGGGGAGAGTGTTTACCACCAAATAATAAATGCTCTGAAATATCGACCGATATTACACCTGATCGCATTTTTTGATCTGGCTTTGTCTTTAAAATTTGAACCACCTACGATAAAGTCAAGTATTGTATGTTCATTCTTCTTTGTATTGTTTCTTTTAGCTTTTGTCATCGTTTCCACACATTAAATGATCATTCAACTGTATTTAGTATGGTTATTTTCAACCTTTATTTTGTCATTAGTCTAATTTCTTAATGCATTTCTTTACGTTTCCACTACCCAGTTTCTCTTTACATCGACTGTATTAATGAAAAAGGCATCTCTCCGCTATAGTATTTATAAACGCAAAATATATGCAGATAAAGTAGTCGGAACACATATTTAAATACAATTTATGAGTGCATCTAAAAATCTAGTGTTTTAATTATGAAAACTCTGAAAAAATAAAAGGCCTTCAACAAATTCTTTTTGTAATGAGAACATGTAAGAAACAATAACAATAAGTTTTAGAGTTGTTTTGATATGCGTAACAATGTTTGAGTTACTTTGAAGAGGTATGGAAAAGTATTCTATCGAAGGGAAAATTTAGATTAAAAAGTGAACAGTGAGACGTTGCAAATTTAGAACCGAGAAAAATTATCTGATGGATTGACGGATACCATGGTTGGGAACAAAAGAAGCAATTTGACGGAGACGGAGTTTTACGGAACACGTGATCGTAAGGAGACGTGACCAACTCTTAAACGGTTAATGATTAAGAGGTCTCGACGGGGCTCTCCTCGAGTGGCCAAAAAGGCTTAGTTGAAGATTTAACGGTTCTCTTAGAAATGTTTGTAAGGAAGCCCAGCGTTTCCTCGCTACAGTTTAGACACTAGTAAGAATAGTCTTTTTGTTGGGCGGCATTAAAGCGGTTAATTAATTGCCGCTCGAGTGGCCAAATCAATCCTTTCTGTCCTGTACTCTCTTCAAAATAACCAGAGACCCATAAAAATGACACCTTGAATTATTTCTGTACCGATATACAAGTTTTGGGTTCTCGGTTTGGAATGAAACGATTCCACGCTGAGTTCGTGATGATAAAATTTTCTGCGGGAATGGGTTGACTAAGTAAATATGTTGCAAACAATACAAGACGTTATATAATTTACTCGACAAGAATGGATCGACTGAAAAGATTAAACTGTTGACGCTCAGTATGATATACTGTATCAGATTTTGCACCGTCAATATATAGTTACTTAAAGTTTGAATTGTTCTTTTGGGAAACTTTTGTGAATCATTTAAATGGGACGAATGAGTAAAAAAGATATATTTATATCGGCCTGTAGAAAATACTACTATGCCACAAGATTATCTAATTGTATTATTGGAAATTTTATGTTATTCTGATGTAGGAAAGCAAGAATTTCTGATAAAAGGTCACGTGGGAAACGCAGCAGTGGAGTACGATTGGTCTAGAAGTGTGATTAGTAGGGTTCAGATTTATATGCACTAAAAACTAGTATAATCCCTGTTGTCTATACTTGATTGTATCTATAAAGGAAAAAATTTTGCAGTTGGTGGCAGGATCTTCGATATGAGCAGATGCATGAAATCTGATTGATCTAGGAGCACTATTGGAATATTACGCGGTATTTTAACTAGAAAGTTGAATTTTGATATTGTGTACAGGTTCAGGGGAAACTGAGATTTGTTGTAGATATATAAACGAAATAATTAATTGCAGTTACGTGTTGACATAGTTCGCCCCGGAATTTTTAAGTAATTAACAAGTTTTACTATGCTTCTACTAGCTCTAAGGCCTCGCTTATTGTTTTATACTGGGACCGCTCTTTCAGGCGCAGATTCTTTCGGGCGCAGCCTCTTTCGAGCGCAGGCGAACTCATACCTTTTTATAGACTACCCGCAGTTACTTTCAAGTATCATCCGTTAAACGTTATCATCTGTGTTAATGAGGAATTACCGAATACTGCTATTAGAATTTCCACCCAAAAAATACCGTTTTTCGTTAATGATTTAGTTTTTCCGCGCGTTTAGCATGTTATATATGCATACATTACATACATATATATATATATATATATATATATATATAATCACTAAAAAACACATATTTTACATCATTTTATTGGTTTATTTACTTTTTTTTAAATATTTTCTATTTTTTTTTGAAATAACGACTTCAGCGTGAAATAGACAGACTTTCGCGATGTAAATTTAAGAGTTCTGTTAGCAATAGTGATAGGGAACGGACGAAGATGATTAATATTAATAATCAGTCAAATGCATTGTCGATTCTTTTCATTTTTTTCCCCTTACAAAACACGCGTCACGTATTGCCGAGTCGAATTTTTTAATTATTATTTTTTTATGTGCCGCTTCATTTTTAGACAAAAAAGTAAGAAATTACCCATGAACTGCCAGTAATAATTGCAATGTTTAAAACGCCGAAGTATTTTTAGCAAAATAATATAAATAGTTCGTTTGGTAATCGAATAAAGGAAAAAATGTACCTACAAATCAAATGCAGTAACAAAGCATATTTATGAACGATTAGGAAATAACTGTCAATTTATGTGGGAAAAATACAATAGATGACACTCGTACACCCGGCATATACATGTAGGTTACTAATTAAGCATTAGTAGCTAGATAATAGAAATAAAATCGCGATACTGCATTTTTAATTTTGTGAAAACTATCCGCCAAGGTACGCCACAGTTTATTAATTAATAAATATCTTAAAAACTTTCAATTATTATATGGATAAAAATTTTCACTGACTGTTTTTACTCGGACTTGGAACGTTAGTGTTCACTACATTAAGGTTAATGAATCACATTATATAATTACTAAGTCATTAATATTTTTAAGTTAATTCTAAAAACGGGGAATGTGTCAATTTATATATTCTTGCTTGTACGTAATTTCAGGTAAATACAAAAAGATTATAAAAACGACGATTTTAATTCGTCATTTCATTTGATGAGTACATGCTATTCAGTAGGAGTGTTATTCTGAATGGATTAAATCATTCTGCAATCATTTCGCTACAGATGTATCGCAAATATTTGCAGTTTGCCACTTCAATCACGTGTTTATAAATGCTAGCGTTCCCCCGCTGGTTTAAATTCGACCCGAATTATCATTAAAAATTTGAGGAAAATATATAAGAATTTGCATATTTCCAAATTTTTTTTTCTACTCTTATACACATATTCGTTCATTGTACAATCTGAGAACATACACTTATATATGTACTAACAATACAAAACAGTTCAGTACTCCATTATAACTGAATAATAAATAAATTCAATAAAATAACATTAAACCACAATTTAAAACCCCTCATTTACTGATATTAAATGACACCTTAAGGTTTAGTACACTGTAAAAAAGCTAATAATGATGATTATTAAGAAAAATTAAAACATTTCAATCTGCAGCGATTTCTTTCTTCATTTTTTGTATTAATTTTCTATTTAAATAAGAAAAAAAAGTATAATTGTTTCCAAAATTTTTTTACTGATAACACTAAAGTTCATCAATAGAGTTACTAAACAGAAAAAAAAACAACAAGAAAATCGGGTAATAAATAATGGAGAAAAAGGTACTGAATTGTCTTTGGCGATTTATATACAGAAGAAGATTATCCATATGTCTTTTAACAGAATTTCCCCGTAGCGCATTTCCTGGGAATATTAAAACAAAATGCAAGGTTTGAAAGCTTTTTTTTTTTTTTTTTTTTTTTTTTTTTTAGGCTTGGCCGACTAAGGGCAGCTACCCAGGACAATTGGACTAGATTAGGGATTAAGTTTTAATCCGGTCAGAAATCGATGACAGAAAAGAGACAAGAATTGGAACCGCCTTTGAAGACGGTTCAAGGCTAAGATATAGGAAGTACTATATGGAGTAGGATAATTCAGCTTTAATAATTAAACGTACAGGATATTACGTTCGGAGGAAAGACTGGAACATTCAAACAGCGCGTGGTCAGGATCACAAACGAAGCAACAGTCATTAAAATGCAAAGGACAATAAGGTCTGACGGGGAAAGAGCAAAACGATGCCGAGAGGATGGGAGAAAAGTATGATTGAACCGCAGACGGCAGATGGCAATGATGAAAAAACGTTTAAGAGTAGAAAAATGATAGAACCAAGAACAAGAAGGAGGTCTATAGGCTGAATAGAGAGGTAAAATGAGTTAGGATTGGAAAAGGAGCAAGGATACACATCCGACCAAAGTCTGACATGCATTCTTTTGGAGAGGGGAAGTATGTTGTGACCAGGAGGTTTGAAAGCTTCTTTCTTATTGACTTTATTAAAATTTTTACGAAAATAATTTATTTAGTCCAGTGTTTTGAAGATTGAAAATTTTTCTAAACGAATTAAAAAAAAAAAAAAAGAAAGGTTAGCCGGGCAGGATGTTTTATATACTGAACATTCTGTTATTTTTTTTCCTACCATGAGCCGTGTGTAACTGCGTAGGTTATTACGGCATACGGAAATTACTAAAGTTTAAATGACTAGAGCGATCTGATTTGTTTTAATATATGACAAGGTTTGGGCGATCATTGCAGGAGCATTGGCGAAGATATTTTGTAAAGAAAAATTTAAGCTAAAATGATGGGTGGGATGTTGCAAATTTGGTACACGTGGAAAAAATATGATGAACTAAGGGGGTTAACACGTTCGGGAACAGAAAGGGCAGGCTAGGGGAGGCAAAGTCCTGTGGAACACGTAGTCGCGAGACAAAGAGAAATGTGCCTAATTCTGAAGCGATTAATTATTATAAAGTCTTGCCGGGACATATCCTCTGATGGCCACCAAGGCTCAGTTGATGGTTTTATTGATCTTAAAAAGGTATTTTGAGAAGCCCAGTAGCGTGACCTTCATTCTTGCTTAGACTTATGTTGGAGTAGTCGCTTTATCGATGCTGGTTGGGCGACATCTGTGGGCTCACAGGACAGTAAGTTGCTGCCTGTGCAGCCACATCTACCGTTTCATTTCCAGGCACTTCAGTACGACCAGGAACCCCTTAAATATGACACCCTGCAGTGTGTTAATTTAAAGATTACCATAATTTACATTAACATAATACTAAATTCAAAACAAAGATATTTAATTTTTAATTTCTATATCGTATATATTTCTCGGCCAGAATTTATATAAATGTGTTTATATTTATGTGTTTAAAAACTTTTTTGTGCCTTTATTTTTTTCAGTATTATTTGAAACCCGGGGGGGGGGTAGCTTCGTTAAAGAATTAAATCGATAATTAAAATCATAGATAACAGAAAAAACTTCAATAAACGTATCCTCAAATAAATTTGCTAAATGAAAAAGTTTTAACATAACGACTATGTATTAGAAGCAAATTCAATCCAGTTATGTTACACTTTAAATGACGTAGAGTTGATACATTTTTTTTTAAATACGGTTGACTATACATTAGCAACAAAAAAAAAAAAAAAAAGCTGAAAAGAATCGATAATGCATTTGTCCGATTATTAATATTAATTATCTTCGTCCGTTCCCTATCATTATTGCTAACAGAACTCTTAAATTTACATCGCGAAAGTCTGTCTATTTCACGCTGAAGTCGTTATTTCAAAAAAAAAAAAAATAGAAAATATTTTAAAAAAGTAAATAAACCAATAAAATGATGTAAAATATGTGTTTTTTAGTGATTATATATATATATATATATATGTAATGTATGCATATATAATATGATAAACGCGCGGAAAAACTAAAGAACGGTATTTTTTGGGTGGAAATTCTGATAGCAGTATTTGGTAATTCCTCATTAACACAGATGATAACGTTTAACGGATGATACCTGAAAGTCACCGCGGCTAGTCTGTAAAAAGGTCCGAGTTCACCTGCGCGCGATAGATTCGCGCCCTCGAATAGATACAGCGCGTTTAAGGTTCTTCTGATGTTTATTTTAATGACTCTTGGAGGTCGGGGAATTTTCTTAAAGGGAACTTATAAACCAGTTGTACGTTTACTCACATCAAACACGTGTATAAAAGTCGAAAATCGTGAACCAGTTTATTATTTCCGTTTACAATTGAACCATATCATATTATTGCGAAACATTTGCCTGATAATAACCATTAAACACGGATAAAGCATGTATATCCACATTAAAGTTTTTCTTCCATTTCACTTCGTAATTCTACAACTGCGAAAAAGTTATAAATAAATTTCGACGAAAACGTAGTTATTACAATTTTTCTTCAAAAAAAAAAAAAAAAAAAAAAAAAAAAAATAAATAAAAAAAAAATGAACACACTCGCTCTACGCAATATCAGAATTTCCGCATACCTGCAGTTAATGGTCACATTTCGGCCAGGACGCGAAATACTCCGAAAAAATAGATAAAAAAAAATTTAGACAGTGGCAACGAAAGGTGTTCCGCTAAATTTGCTATTGTTTAATTTTTTCGAATAATCTCTACAGACTAACAAATTATTACACTCGGAACCGTTTTAAAAGAAAATTCTTTGAAATAATTCGACCAATAAATTTATACTTTGATAAATACTTATTTGCGCTGCGGAATTCGTAATAACGCGGGGGGGAGGGGGGCTATGTAGCGTTTCAACTTTTTTCCAAGCTCACTAATACCTAAATAGCTCATGAATAATTTATAGTAGCACCGAAGGAAGGAGAGAATCGAATTTCCCAGCTCTTTCTTATTTCCACTTAATGAATTTCCGCAAAAGAAAACACTTCTAATGCTCTTTACGTTCGCATTCGGTTTGAGTTTTTCTTTTTCCTTACCGATATTTAAGCGAGCTAAGGAAATAGACGAAACCCGGAAAGTTTGCAACTAATAGAGGCTGATTTCGCTTCTATTTATCACATTCACAGCTGCGCCGCCTTTCGAATCCATTGATCATCAGTTCAAGAAATTTCCACACCGGTGGTATACACCGGTTAATATTTCAATGAAAACGCTTGCTTCCGACCGAAAATCCTCATATTTTTCACCGAAATTAGCCAACACATTAGTTCCTTCAACGGCCGAACGCAGCTTTCAAGTGTTCTACCTATTCATCAAAATTTTTTCTGCAACCCGCGCAGTCATCATTTTTACGTGCTCTGAACTAAATTAGATTCGATACAATTCCCGGCCATATTGAAGTTCGAAAAAATCCCATTTTCACGAATGTAGATTTTTCAAAATACCCATTCCGGTTTCTACTTTAAAAGCCTTCATAACGCGGCAGGGGTGGGGATCCAGAGAGACATTTTAGGGGGGGGGGAATTATATAATTACGTAAAATCTTCTATACGGTAGACGGTAGATTTGAGAAATACACCTCTTCTAGTTTCATAAAGAAAATCAAATTATAGAAAAATTCATAAAAATGTGTTTTAAAAATAAATAATTATTACAATTTTTAATTTAACTTTTGTCTTATATTTAGTTATGAAAAAAAAGATAAAACGAAATTATAAAATTATACCTTAAATATGGTAGTCGAGAATTCGAATAGTAAATTACTAGAAAGAATAGAACGATAGTATTTCTTATTAGATACTTTACTTCTTTTTTATTTTTGTTAGTAATCCGATCCGAATTCTCTCTTTGTTCCCGTGGGCAAATTTAAATATGTATATTTCTCATTGAACTACTATTTTTATTTACATTACAAAATAAAAATAAATAAAAAAGGCAAAGATGGATGATAATTGCGTTTAAAATAGAATAAAAACGTAACATTTGTAATTTTACTAGAAAACAGCGCTAAATACTAATTATAATTAAATTCATAAGTAACATTTATGTAAATATTTTATAGTATAAATCATGTTTCTCTGTTGTAAAAAAATTTTTCATTGAGGTTTTGGTCCTTTGAGAGGCGGGGGGATGTTCCCTCCCCCCGCCCCCTCCCCCCGTGGATGTGGTTGAATTGATTCCCGTAATAAACTGGAATTACTACATTAGGTGGTCGAATTGGTTCCCAATGTTACTAGAACGATTGATGAATCAGTAGGTTTATCTACTTCATTAAAACGTGATATTTGATAAAAAGGAAATAAATTTTTTTTATATTTATCGGTGAATTTCGCATAAGAAATGACATTAAATTTAATTTACCACTAATTGCATTTGACTTTCCTTTTTTTTTTTTTTGAACATATAGACATGAAATATAAATCGACAGAAGTTAAGCTCTGTGAACAACATTCATTCATTGGTAAAGTATTGTAAAAGTGCTAAATGTAGTCTACAATTATTTATTTTCCATTTACAGTTCAGATTTTTTTTTTGAAACAGTTAACAATAATACGACACAAATTGAAGACATCTTGCAACATAGCTGTACGATATCGCAAATTTTCTATTCCATAATTTTGATACTAGAAATTTCTTAAATGATAATGTTCATACAGAGTTT
Source organism: Icerya purchasi (assembly GCA_039619475.1). NCBI lineage: Eukaryota > Metazoa > Arthropoda > Insecta > Hemiptera > Monophlebidae > Icerya > Icerya purchasi. The sequence goes on from CM077115.1 coordinate 547,995,092, forward strand.
CACGAAAGCTTTGCATCCTCGTTTGGTACAAATCCATTTTTCTAACCCATCTGCACCAATTTTTTTTTTTTTTTGGTAACAACTGAATTTATAATCGTGCATCGCAAGTAGTTTTTTCCCTTTCTCGCTAAACATCAATTCCATTATAAATCGCAGTAAATAAGTAATATTTTGATAACTAACACCGAACACACAAACAGTACAACGCCCCTAATATCATCATCAAAAGACCGAATACTGATTAAGAATAACATCGGAAAACAATCTCATCCGTATACAAATGAGAAACAGTCGTTCTATTGTGACACTCATAATGATCATATGTGAAGAATAAGAACGGTAATAATAACATCAACAACAACAACGATAAAAGACTTGGTCAGTTTCATCTCAGGTAAAAAAGGAAGGATCCTTAAAGGAAGGATAGATTATTGACGTGTCAATAGAAGGGGAACCAATGCGGCCAGCAAAATCTTATCCGGGAACCAATTCGACATTTCCCGGATCCGCCACTATACTTGCTATCGGACTAGCAAGTATACGCAATCCATCTCTGCCTTAAATAGGACCACTAGGCAGAGGTCACTAATCACATTATTTAAAAACTTGAATGATCACGATATCTGTTACTTATTAATAACTTTTTCACGTATTGTATTAGTTCTATTGATATTAGAAACCTCTATTGTCAGTATAATGTCATTGTTATCAATAAAACTTTAAAAATTTAAGTCTTAATTACTGTCATTTAATTTTTCTTACAATAACGTCCAGTAATTTAATGCGTTTGTAAACAGAGTAGAACGCGAAATAATTTTTAAATGCTTCTAAATGAAAATATAGGAAGAACTATTCAAATAAAATTATATTTATTGCACATAAAATACAAGACTTTCGAGATGCATTACTTTATTTGTCATAAGCTCTGTAGTCAAGAAAGGTATTCGTTTATAGTTCTGGAAAAATATCGGTGTCGGTAAAAATTATTATTTATTATATTTTATTGTTTTATAAAATTTATAATCTAAAAAAATATAAAAAAATTATTCGATAAACCAGGTAAAAAATAAAACAGGAAAACAAGAGTTCTTCGAAAAAGAATTCAAAACACGGGAAAACCGCGAATGCACTATATTTGGTAGCGTGCGACAAATAGTACTTCTATTTGCGATAGAAAGAAGACGTATCTACCGATAGGGGCTGGATTTCAAACTGATATTCATTTCATTCAAAATTCCAGTGATGCTATTAGTCTATCGAACGAACTTTTTTTAAAATCAGTACATTGCAGTTTCAAGCTTCTCTTTTAGTTACTTATGTTTTTTATCCTATGTACGATAGACGGTATCGATTAGTTACATATCATGCGTTCTTTGGCATAATTCTTAAGGGGGAGGGGGGAGTAAAGTTAATTTCGGTAAAAAAAAGGCTCATTTTCAATAATTTTTCTTTATGCTCCAGTGAATGCAAATATATTTTATTAAGTGTAATACAATAAAGTAACATTTGAACAATATTTTCTGAAATTTTAAATAAGAAATATTAACAAAATAAGCCGTTAGCAGTAAATCTTCAAAGAAGCCTCAAAAAAAGTTGTTTTGCGGTGGACACTATATCTCACCACTGGTTATCTGAAATCAAAAAAATCAAAACGCTACTGATAGTTGATCATTTTCTTGAGATAACGCTGGGAGGATTTTTTTTTTTTTTGATCTTTTAATTTTTGTTAACACTTGAAAGTCAAAAACGCGATTAATTAAAAAAAAAAACCCTCCCAGCGTTACCTCGTAATTGATGTGCAGAAACATTGTACAAAATTTCAAAAGAATCGGTGCATTAGTTTTTGAGTTACAGTGTCCACGGGCTTTAAAAATGTCAAGTGCGAGAAAAAGGCTTTAAAGTTTTGTGTACAAAAAAATTTGACTTAAACATCAGTACGCGAGTGTTTCTTCTAATATACTTATTCAGAGTCACCCATAAAGCTCATAAAGCTCACAGCTTTCAGCTGTAAAATCTAAGGCAGCTTTTTGCTCATGTCAACGTAGAATTCTGCCTTCTTTACTTTCAAGTGCAGCTTGTTGCTCCACTCTGTTTGTGCTCGTTCAATCTACCATGCCTGTCCACTCGTGAGAACTTGACCCTGTACTGATGTTTATCTCTTGCATAAATGAGAGCAAAGCAAAACAGCCCTCATTGAACATACATGAAGCCACATGAGCTGTGATTTCAACAACAGTTGAGGTACCACTCAGTGATTTTGGGGTAATTTTTCAAATGAGTTAATTCAAACTCTTACTGTTGTTTTGAGTGAATCCTCCAAGATATCGCTGCAGAAGTGCCCCCTTACTCAAGTCTTCATATATCTCGGTTTAATTGCTTCAGAAACGTCACTTGCAAGTGCAGTGTAACTGTGTTTGAATTACTTCAGGGCATTTGCAGCTGCAGCTTTCTGCCATTCATACCACGAGTCTTGGCCACTTGGGTATTTGTCGTGCTGCGGTTTCTCGTCCATCGAACAGTAATGGTAGTAAGTAGCCCAAATGGCACAAAAGTATTCAGTTTTTTTTTTTTTTTTGGACGATGTACCTTTTGCTTCGACATCGTCTGTCTTGCGTTTCTGTGAAGGTATTACTTTTTTTGATTGATCTAATCTGGAACTGGTACTCCTACGATCTTCTCTGCTAATTTTCTTCGGCATTTTACTAATAATAAATACACGATCACAGCGAAACTAGAAAATACGAAGTTCAAAAGAGCACGAAACAGCTTCTAGGTAGCCGCGCTACGTAGCTGCCCAGTAGGTGTTCAAAACCGGAGCGGAGCATTGCTTACTCAAAACTCTATAGGTCCGTTAGTTTCGTTGCGATCGATTTCAAATTTTAACACAATAATCTTAAAATGTTGTACATTCATATAAGCAAATAAAAAAAAAAAAAAATGGAAAAAAAAAGTTTAAAAACTTTACCCCCCTTAATTAATTTCTTTTGTTTTAGCATACTTTTTATTTTTATATCCCGAACGTTGGAATTTAAGGCCAATGGCTAATAAATTTTTTACAAACAATTGTTGCCTTCTAGATTAGGAGCCATTTCATTTTGCAGTAAAAACACAAAAATTGAAAACAACCACGTTATAACTAAAAAATCGGTAAAAAGAAACTAACCATTAAATTTTTAATAGCTTTCGTCTTATTAATTCTTACGATATAATTTAAAATTCATCTCGAAATTTATAATTTTAAATAAATTTAAGAAAAATGTATTCGTAAAATGAAAATAAATTTTGCGATCAACTGAATATAGTTTATAACGTCACTACTTGTTGTGAAGGAAATGGATGTTAGTGTAATTAAAGGTGCGACGTCAAATAGAGTTAATAAATATACAATACGGTTTCGCAAAGTCAATGTTGTACATGACGTTACGCAAAATGGAATTTTTTAAAGTTCGAAACAAAAAATTATCAATATTGTCCAAGTTATTAAAAACAGTAGTACGAAACAGTTCGATCGCTCTCTTATTGTGTCCGACTTGTGCCTCGGATGTTAACAACCGTTTAGATATTTTCTCGTAAGTCGGAGGTCCCGGATCCGACTCGCTTCCAAGCTTACCCAGCCTGAAATAATTGGGTACCAGAGAATTATCTGGGGGAAAGTAAAGGCGGCCGAGAGAAAGGAACTGACCCTAGTATTCTCCTTAGATCCATTAGGCTTAGTACCATTATGGAAAGCTCAACTTCACAATCCATGAAACCTTATCAAGGGTATATGGAACTCACTTTACTAATACTTTCTTCAAACTCCTATTTTTTTTTTTTTTTTCATTACTTTTCGCAATAACGCGTTCTTCGGTGAAGCTTTGGAGCCTATATCAACAATATGATTAATATATTACCTGCTTCATACATTATTTCTTCATCGCGTTCAACTACCAAAATAGTATTACCGAAGAAGTCTCTTATCCTGGTGAAGCCTAATCTCATTACCTACATGTAAAACATAAACGCATTTTTTTTCCGCTAACCTTCATTTATCGGATAATCAAACCGGTAGAGATGCGGAAATCAACTCCACTAGAGCAGTTTTGGGTACATATATGTGTCCTTTTCGATTGCGAATATATGTATGTCCGTCTCTCAACTCCAACTCCGATCGAGTTATCTATTTCACGTCTACCGTATAATTGTAATCATCTTCGGCTGCGTATTCAACTCCAACTCCGCGTAACACCTCGAATGCACCAGAACATCCTTGAACACAGTGCGCGTGCGCGCAGCTGGCAGCTGACGCCTTCCGGAGTGTTGAGATACATTAAATCATTCCGCCGGAGATAAATCCGACTATGTTCGGGATGACAAAAATTTATGCATTGTGTGACGTCTTTCGGAGTTAAGATTAAATCACGTATCGTCGGGGATACATCCGACTCTATCCGAACACGGATATATTTCCGAAGATATAACTGTGTGTCCAGAGTTAGCCAAGCCTACGCGAACCGGGAACATTCATTGAGAATTGTGACCGTTCATTAAATACTCCTTTAGAAATCGCTCGCCATAAATAATTGCTTTTTATTTAATTTCCCTCTAAATGGGGATTAAATTATTATTGCAATGTTGCAACATTTATGCCGGGGCTACTTTACCTATAAGAAGAGCGGCTATTTTGACGCGCAATGTTTCATCTTTTAATCTAAAACGTTTATAAGCGGTACATTGATGCTGCGACTGGAATTTTGTGAGTTTTTCCTTTATTTCAAGACCGATTCCATAGTTGCACATGTTTTCTCTGTAAACTCGTGATTAATAATCCGTAACATTGTTGTGTTCTATTATCTATGCTTTTCAAACTCAGATCTTATTTCTCCCCTCTCCGGAACTATCAAATGAAACTTCTTCAACATCATTTGATAAATTTGCAAAAGGTACTCGAGAAAAAAACTGACAGTGATCGACCAGTGTGTTTCTCTAAAATAAATCTAGATAAGCTATCACCACCCAGCTCATTATCAGACAGTGTTTCATTGGTTTTTTAGTCCGGTAGAAAGTAATTCTGTAATTTCTAAATAAATACTCTACGAAGTAGATAATTTGTTCGAACTACTCAATAAAAGTGAAAAACACGATGTAGAGAATTAACAATCGATGAAATAGTTTCAGGCAAAAATTTACGTAATAAACTTGCCGAAAATTTACAGAGTTTATTCGATTTTTCCGACGGTTTCCTCAATTACAAATTAAGTAATTACGATCGGAACATTTTTTTCGAACATTTACATAAAATTCACAAAGAAACTTAGAAATAATAGTTAACAATTGGTATAGGAACGTATATTTTCTATGCCTTTTTTTGTGAATTTTACGTCGCCACTTAATAAACATAACAACTGTCATTACAGGAAACACAATTACCTAAAATACCGTCGACAAGATTTAATGAACTCTCTAGACTATCGGTAAGTCTCTAACCTAAATTTTCACCTATAATTATTTCGTCAACTATTACTTTTTCATATCGTGATTTTCATTTTTATCGAGTAATTTCGAAAAATCATCTAAAGTTTATATAATTTCACGTTCTTAATTACCCGCTGTGTCAACAATTGGAGCCCAATACGTGTATGTTTTTGCGCTTTTAAGAAACTCATTAATTTTAACTGCCATTCCAAAATTTGACTCGGTGCTGTAAGCCCAACTGCCCGAGAATAAAAAAAGATATTCCAATTCGCGCTTTAGCAATATTAATCATAAACCTATGTTTAACCGCAGCTAATTAATCGCATGATAATCAAGAAATAGAATTAACACTCGTTTTGACAATGTAATAATTGTCACGCGCATGAAGTTAATTCCTACACTTTCGTTATTCTGGCTAATACCAAATTCCTAATTACGTATCTCTATGATGGAAGAGAAGTGCTGAGAAACGTAATTTTATTTTTCAACATTTTAAATTTTGTACCAAACACAAATTTCATGAAAATTCTTACACTTTAATAAGCATGAAAACGAGTAACAGAAAGTGGATTTACTTCGATAGCTTGCCCAGGGGATCAGGAAATGTATTTATGTTAAAATTTGATTTTAATATATATAAATTAACTGGAAGACTAAAAAATCTATGTATTAAAAAAAAAAAATACTCGAGAGAAAAGTTGAAAACTTGCTACCAGGCCAAAAAAAATAGGTTGGAAACGATATAAAAAAATGTCTGAAAAGGATTTTTTTCAAAAACAAATAATGCGGAAAATGAATATTAAGAAAAATTAATGGTAGACATGGGAGTACGAAAGAGAGCTAATTAGAAGAAATGAAAAGAAAATGAACGCTTAAAAAATTAAAAATAAGAGAGGTAAACGAAAAAATGCACGAAAACCAACAGAAAAAAAAAATACGAAAAACGGAAAACGAGTTTAAGCAGGAGCTGTGTCGGTTAAATAGAGCCATCAGGCGCATTCGTTAGTTATGAAAGGTAACTCCTCTCATTTTCATGCTGGAAAACAAATTAATTAGATAAAATAAATTAAAAATAAATAGAAAAAAAATTCAGGAAGTAGCGTAAAATGAATAGAAAAAAGCAAAATTAAAATGAATACGAAGCATAAAAAAAAAAAATAAAGTCAAAAGTAAAGTAACAGACACTGAGGTGTCGTGCTATTCTCTACCACTATGATTACCCATTTGTATGTTATGTGCCACACAAATGCGTATGCAAGATCTATATTTGAAAGAAGAAGAAAGAAAAGGTATAATAGGAGGATATAGAAAATAGCATGAACAAGTGTGAATAAAAGAGTTTCTTAAACAGGAAAACATAAAGAGAAAATTGATTATAGATATATAAGTAAGAATTTTCCTGAGAGAAAAACGTTAATTTTGAAAAAGGTAAAATTAGACAACGAAATGTAGAAAAATACTTTTTTTAAAGAAAATTAAGGTGGACAACGAAATGGGAAGTTGATTTATCAGAAAACTATAACTTTCAAATTTTCTCGTGTTAATGGAATATAATTCTACACATCTTTCACTTATTTAATTCGCATACTGTCATGCTCACTAATAGCCCCCTAGAACAAGTGCAGAAACTCGGACTGCCTTCATCTTTCAAACTGCCTTCTCTTTTATTCATCTTTACCGCGGAATCTCTATCTATTCATTGTTTCTACTAATATAGTATTATTCAATTGCTGTTAGTTTCCGTTCTAAAAGTGTTCTCTGTTGTCCATTTCTTCTCCTCTTCCTTCGTATTCCGAAAACTCCACAACTCACCTAAATCGCTCTTTCATTTGTAGATTATATATATATATATCTTTTGTTCCATACAAATCGGTTTGTAAACAGAATTAAAAGAAATACTTTTCAAATTCCTCTAAATGGGAAGCTGTACGTGTTATTCAAATAAAGATGTATTTATGCCATATAAAATCACGAGTGCATATTTCTTTCGCATTTTGTAGAAAGTTCTAAATGATGCGGTGAATGCAAAGCTTAAAACGAATTTATTCTTTTTCAAAATTTTTTCTAATACATTTAAGTGTACTTTTAATTTCCCGGTGTATTTCATTATAATAATAATAATAACAAAATTACAAGATATAAAAGAGAACTATTTATTCCGCATAATTAATACAATACGTGAAAAAGTTTATAATAAGTAGAATCATGATCACTCGAATTTATTCGCAATACAATGCATAGCTACTACTATCAGCCGTGTTGTAAGGATTAGCCGACAAAAGTTGTTACCAGAGGCACCGTGCGGAGGTTCCTTACGTCTGTGAATAGATTGCGGACACCAGTTAGAAGAACCGGCGACAGTTTGAAAAAGTTGGAAATGTCGGAAAATTCACAATGTACGTGTAACGAAGAGAGCAGTCTATCGCTCGCTTGTTCTCGTGTAAAATGTGCCCGGTTAAGTGCAACTTTGCTGACGTCGTGAAGCTGGAAGGCAATGGCAATTGGTTTCTTGGATTATTGGAAATCCGTTTTTTTTTTTTTTTTTTTTTTTTTTTGGGGGCTTGGCCGACTAAGGGCAGCTACCCAGGACAATTGGACTAGATTAGAGATTAAATTTTAATCCGGTCAGAAATCGATGACAGAAAAGAGACAAGAATAGGAACCACCTTTGAAGACGGAGCAAGGCTAAAATATAGGAAGCACTATATGGAGTAGGATAATTCAGCTTTAATAATTAAACGTACAGGATATTACGTTCGAAGGAAAGACTGGAACATTCAAACAGCACGTGGTCAGGATCACAAAGGAAGCAACAGTCATTAAAATGCAAAGGACAATAAGGTCTGACGGGGAAAGAGCAAAACGATGCCGAGGGAAATCCGTATTGTAAACCACTTCACCCGACACGACGAAGAAATCAAATTTATAAACGAGATGTACTTACAATTAGTAGCTACTTCCGGTTCTGTTTGTAACTACTGGAAGGCGACCTTTATAAGTTCTCCGTTAATCGAAAATTAATGTATTATATAATTTTCAAATTCGATAAAATTAGGCGCTTAACGAGAAACCTCTTCGCTAGTCTTAAATCTCGACATGACAATTATTCTCGCAAACCATATTAAGCGTCTTAAACCAAAACTCAACATACTAAAAATATAAATGTAAGCAGCAGATAAAATATCCTTCAGAAACTTAAATAAAAGTTCGTTGTTATCGAAATTTGACTATATGGTTCCGAAATTTTTAACAGCACATAACCCAATCGGTTCGTTAACACTATCCAAAATAGCGCGGTAAGACCGATTACAGGAATCAAGTAGAGCCGTGTTCAATCATCAACTTTCATATTGAGATCAACATTAATATGTTCTTCATACGCGCGGACAAACTCCTTTTGCCATTAAACTACTCTGATAATCTTTTAAATTCCACATAAATCCTTATTACTTTTATGTTTATTAAAAAAAAAAAAAAAAAAAAAAAAATAGAAAAGAAAAGAAGATGAATACGAATTATCATCAATAACGATAGTTAAGAGATAGGGAAATAAATGACAAACCGAACATGAAATTTTTAAAAACCATGAAAGGGACAACGTACCGAAAGATGAAAACAAATAGAGTCAATCCATGTTAGCAGAAAATTATTGTAATCACAATCAGTTGCCATCACTCCGACACCTAGAACTCAGTCCGAAAATCAACTTTTATATAAGTACGTCAGATCCAATAGAAATCTTAGCTGACTTCTTAGAGAAAAACTGTCGAGTGTCATTCTTGTGACTACCTGATACATAAAAAGTTGACGCGGTCGCCTAAGCAGCAATTTATTAATGATTTTGATGCCGCCCAACTACCGCCAGTAAAAAAAAAATAAACTATTCCCGCTAATATCTACACTGGAGTGAATCAACAAGGTATTGCAAGAAACCTTCAACTACGTTTTAGCGGTCATCCGAAAGGATGTCCCGTCGAGATATCTCAAGCATTAACCGTTTAAGAATCGGTCACATTGTCCTATAATTTTCCGTCTAACTTTACCTTTTGTCTCAACCATTTTATCCGTCGGTTTCCTGTCTGTTCTAAATTTGCAACATTCCGCTGTTCATCTTATAATTTAAATTTTCCCTTACCTATTCAATAGCCCTTCAAAGTGATCGAAAACTTGTGGTGGGCTAAATATCAAAACAGCCAATATCGCCCCGTTATTTAATCTCCTTCCCGTAACACAATATGCAGCTTATCAGTATTTCAAAGGCTCTTTCTCGGAGTTGATTGGAAATTGCTTCTGGCGTTCAACTGAGCATTTGTGTTTAATCGTGCTTTGTTCTGCTTTGAATACACATTTTATACGTTTTTTAATTGCATAAATTCGAAAATTAGCAAGATGACTATCGATTTTTACTATGCTGTTGGTAGTGCTTCGTGCTGAGCTGTTCTTTTTGCTACAAAATTATTAAAAATCGATCTGAACTTGAAACTGACGAATTTTTCCATCGAGATTTAACTGCGCAATTTATCAGGTTGAACCCGCAGCACGCTATTCCTACGTTAAATGATAATGGATTTTCCATTTGGGAGAGTAAAGCTAGTTTGATCTAACTGTTTGATAAATATGGAAAAGAATCTGTGCTTTGTATCCATCTGATGCGCAAGCCAAAGCCAGTGTAAACCAACGTTTTTGTTCTTCGACGCCGGTGTCTTTTACCAGCGATGATACATATTATCCTCAGGTATTTGCTGGAACTCCTATTGATTAAGAAAAAGTAAAGAAGTTACACGAAGCTTATGAATTCCTGGATGGAGTTTTATCTAAAACTGAATACGCTGCTGGAAACACGTTAACACTTGCTGGTCACCACTACTCAGGCTGTCGGATTTGACATTAGTAAATATAGTAATGTGAATAAATGGTTAGCCGAAATAAAAGATGTTCCGGGATACGAAGAAACTGACGGAAAATGCGTCGAAGCATTTAAACAACTATTTTTAACGGCTAAAGAATAATTTTAAGTACTTTTCATATTTATTTATAAAGTTCATTTTTGCACATTTAAATAATGAAATTTTGCATTTTTAAAAAATTACCTTATTAATCGAATGTAAACGTTTATTTTTATTAGAAAAGTATTATCGCCACTGAGTTGCGTTTATAAAAATTTCGGTATATATATATATATATATATATATATCAGTATGTACTAAAAAAAGAAAAAAAATAAGAACGGAACATACGTCTTTTTCCCACGACTACATCCTCAAATAAACTCTGAAGCCAAATATCTGCGCCCACTTTGTTCTATCGATGAATACCCATCAGTTTCCCACATCTTGCTGAAATGCACATGTCTCAATGGGTTATGGCGCGGCCAGATTAAATCACTTGCAGACATCCTCTCAAATACTACTCCTACCGCTTTGAACGATCTCACGACTTTCGTTCAGTCTAACGAGCTGAGGAGTCTGATTTAAAACGTGGGTCCACTCACTGCGATAACCTAGCTAGTTACATGCAGTGCGTGGTTTAGTACCCCTCCTTAAATAAAAAAATAAATAAAAAATAAATATGCAGCTGCATTACAGTAATATAAAAAATAGTTTTAAAAAAAAAAAGTAACTAAAACATATTTATAAATATGGTAATACATAAATTGAGCTTTTAATTTAACGTAGCCTAATATAATTTTATGATAATTAGCCTTCAAAGACAGTTTCCGATTTTCGAGTCAATAACGTTTAAAATTACCCCACTGTGGAATTTAAAAAAAAAAAAATTACGAACAATGTGGTTAGCGGGATGATGCGATTTATCCAAAATTATTTAACAGTCCCAGTTACAAGAATCGGAATTAATTTTCCATTCTCTGACATTTTATTATCATTGCGACTAAATCTTAATTATTACGTACATCGATGATATTTCTGAACTATTCAACCCCACCAGGGACTACTGTCGAGTTTTCATTGACGATTTGAGTATTTCCTTGTAATTCACAAACATCTCATCTTCAGAAAACTATCACCCAAACTCCAGAAATGGCCTGCTGAAGAGTCAATGATAGAATCCGTTCTTCCGAGTAAGGGACGATGTTTTTCTAACAGAATTTTCTTCTATAACAAAACGGTTATTACGAATTTTCTGTGCCAGATAAGTGGACAACAGTTTCTAATATAAAGTAAAAATAATAATGCAACGAAAGCGGAAAATATAATTTTGTCAATGCTCTAAAAATATTTTTAATATTAGAATATTAAAAATATTTTAAACACCGGCATATGTTTAATATTTCAACATTTATAAAATTATAATTTCTGTTTCGTAGCATTATTTTTGTTTTATATTACACTAATCCGATAATTTTAACATTTCTATAAATGAGTCTTGTTCTTTTAATGGAAAATTTTTTATTACGATTATGTATAAGAGTTGTTAATTAATTCACTTTATATTCATATCGATTAATTGTATGCGATCAAATATTGTTGTAAGCTTTGTTACAAATAAACGTTATAGCTGTGTTGAGAACCACTTACAGACGACCGGGCGGTCACCTTGTGGCTTCTTTATATGTTATTTATAAAAAAAAATATCGCTGTAAACGTAAATTTTAGGAGAGTTTAAAAATTGCAGTCGGTAATTTTTTCGTGGAATTCAATATTTATTTATAACTAGCCGGCCCGGTCACGCCTTGCTGTGACGTAATCTGTGGAAAAGCGAATGAAATAAAATAGCAACTGTGCTTTTTTGAATAATAACCGCTTTATTTTTACAATAGGAACTATTCGTGCTCTGCGAATTCATGAAAAGCTACTGGAACTATATAAACACAAAGTGTAAATATTGAGAGAAGAAACGTATTTAGTTGTAACGATTTATGGTACATCGTGTTTTTCGTTTCATTGCCTGGCGCATAAATAAATCAAACAGCACTATATATATTTCAGATTTTAGATAATAGATATTTAATTTATTTAAGTTTTAAGCACTACAATGGTTTTTTGGGTTTTTTTTAAAGATAATGAGCTTTCGTATTGCAGCGTAACGTGCGTACATTAGCTCTGTGCTTATATATATATATATACATACATATATATATATATATATATGGGGCGATTAAACAGCCATCAATTTTTGAGTCCATATGAACATGGCCGGGATGATAATAGTATTTAAAAAAGAAAAAAAATTATCAAAATCGGTCTCTCAACTTTTATTTATTTATATATTTATTTATTTAATAGGGGTATACAGAACAGCATGAAACCAATTACAGTGTATACATTAGACCTATATACATGTATATGTAATAAATATACAACAACACACAAACCATAAGCAAAACACACTTTAATACACACATCCACACATATAGGCACACACACACGCCAATCACATATAACGCACATATGCATACACCCACCGTGTAATAACACATACGAATACACATATGTAATGAATTGATATGATTTTAACAAACGATCAATACAAAATAAATGTATTCCTTATGTGAACATAAAATATCTTCTCAGTAAGCAGCCATTACAATGGCAACAAAACAATTCACATTTATCCATGTAGATATGTAGTACTAGTGGATGTTTTAAATTTCCTTCACTACATTATTTGTAAATAAAGTTTCAGGTTTTCTAAAATACTGGCGGTTTTAACAGAGATTCTTTCGAATCCGTTTTTACAAAATGAAAACGGAGAAAATCAACTATCTTTTAAGTAATGCAAAAAAAATTACTCGGTGCTGAAAATTTTCTTTACAAAATGTCTTAACTTTCTGACACGTTAATCTCATTTTCTAACGGGGGGCGCTTTCATTATTATCGCATTTCAGTTGCTTCTGACGTGTTCCGTGTACGCTTATTTCATATATATTAAATTTCACACCGAGTTGGTTCATGCCAACATGTGACATAACCAGTTACCAGCAAATGCCGGCGGGGATAGGTTAGATTAAATATCAAAAACGTCACGAAATAGAGCATTAGAATTTTTTGAAAAAGTTTCTTTATATTCCCAGAAAGCAATCCGAATAATTCTGAATAAAACAAAAAAAAATGTTAAATAACATGCACTATCTTAAGCTTTTTATGGAGCACTGAAAGGAAAATCAACAGAGTTAGCAATTTGGAACATCGCACAAAAGTATCAAAGAATAAAAAAAAAAGTCATATTATAAAATAGTAATATTGACAATTGAACAAAAGCTTTTGACCGGATTGACCTAAATCAACTGATGGAACTCCTGGAAAAATTAAAACTTGACAAAATAACCTATTAGAGATTTTAAATCAACATTAAGACTAAAGAAATACAAAAATCAACATAAACAATCACAAAAAAAAAAAAAAAGAAAAAAACAAAGGTACATGCGGATACAAGATTAAAACCATATATATATATTAGGAAATGTTAAAGAGTTTAATAAATTCGAACGATTTTTAGCGAGTATACAAAGAATATCATAACAATCGAACTAATTAAAGCCTACAAAACGACAAATTATACTAATGCACACTGGTAATATAGCTGGGGAATACTATCGTTAAACTTAAATATAAACATACCGAAATTTTCTCAATTAAAGAAAAATTAAAGGTAGAACAAACATTCGACAATTTCATATATACAAATAAAAGATTTATCAATCAATCAATCATTGAACCGAAAGATTCGTTTCTTCGATTCCGTTCTGTTTTCGGCCATCCTTTTTAGATTCGAGTATGTTTGGCACGCCGTATCTTTTATAATAATCTGTTTTATGTAATTATTCCTCGGTTTTCCTCCTTTTCTCTTCTTCTCGCTTTTTCCTTCTATAATCAGTTTTAGTCTTTCATCGTGTCTCAGTTGTCCCATTATTTTTGATCTGCGTCTTTTTATTATGTTTATTAATTTTATAATAAAGAATTTAATAGCGAGACAATTTAAAAAAAAAAAGTATATATTAGCGAATAATATATGGAGGAATTTGAAAGCGCGTGGTTATTAAATTATGATAGAATAACTAAAAGTTTTTTTCAACAATTAAAGAGAGATTCAATAGCGCATATACCAAGCTCAAAACTTCTACAGCACACAGTTTACATCAGGACATGGAAATTTTAAAATTTACCTCAAAAAAGGTTTTAACTGAGACGAATAATTGTATTAGATGAATGTTCGGTGACAACCACAAAAATGGAACAAAAAGTTCATGTGGCTGAAATGAAAATGTTACGTCTCTTGGGCACACACTCCTCGACCATATCGAAAACGAGGATATAAGGGAGCGTATAGGAGTTGCACCTGTACGTTTGAAATTACGAGACTCCGATGGTACGGTCATATCATGAGAAAAACAGACAATAGCCCTGTGAGGATGTTAATGTATTATAACCTCCTGGAGAAAAGCGACCACGAGGGAAACCGAGAAGACGGTGGATAGACTCTGTCAACAACGACACGATGCAAGTCGGTGTTGGGATAGAGGACGCCGAGGACCGTAGAAAATGGAGAAGAGAGTACCACTAAGCAGCAGACCCCGCACCGGGAAATCGTTAGGAAAGAAGAAGAAGAAGAAGAATAATTGTATTAGATGTAGCGAGCAGGACAATATGCAGTATATTTTGAATAAATGTAACGCATACCAAATACAGAAATAACAAAAAATTGCAGTGAACTGGTACGGGAAAAATGAGTATGATTAATGAATTTGTCAAGAAGGAATTGCAATATCAGAAAACTAATGTTAACTAATATATTAAAAATACAATACATAAATATAAATATTAAATATTGTAAAATGCGGAGAAGGGAAATCAAAAACTCAATTGAATGATTTTCACACACTTGGGATACTTCAAAAATCAAATTTTTAATATGTACTGAAATAAATTATGAGATTCTATCGATGGAATATAGGATATTAGGGGGGTAAAAAGCTTTTATTTTACCTTTCTGTTAAAATATTTATCCATATTAAGCGAAAAAAAAAAGCTATCATCAATTTCAAACGGGAAAGATTACAGTTTTGGAAAAAAATTATTCAATAATTTCCGCCATTGGTAAAAAAAGGTTTTATGAAATACCGCTCGTTGCTTTCTTATATCAGGTGTATGCATATGGTTTTTGCCGGTTCTTTTGGTAAAGAAAACCTACATAATTTTCAAGGGAAACTCCGTTTTTGTTTATCGAACATTTGGCCATCGGCTTCTACACACTTCGCCCATCTTTCAGGTAGGTCATGAATACCGTGCCAGAAAAACTGTTTGTCTTTTGCGGAAAACCATTCGTTGAGCCATTTTCCAACTCCCTCGAGTGTTGCTGAAGTACTGCTCTGCGAGCGCGTGCCCCACTGATGCGAAGAGGTGATAGTCAGATGGCGCCATGTCAGGGGAGTACGGCGGGTGCGGAAGGATTTCCCATCCAAGCGATTTTATGGTGTCTTTCGCTGGTTTTGCATTATTGTCGTGTAACAAAATCACTTTGGCATGTCTAGTGGGCCATTCCAGTCGTCGTTTTTCGATCAATGCATGATTTAAATTGATCATTTGTTGGCAATATCGTTGTGTGTTAACGGTTTCGCCGGGCTTCGAGAGTTTATAATAGAAAATACCGCCTTAGTCCTACCAGACAAAAAACCTCGTCTTCTTACGCAATCTGATTTGAATGACCTTGTTCGCGATTTAGGGGACTCTCAAAATCCGAAGGCTCAACTTCTCGGATCAAGATAACAACAATGGAATTTGTTAGATGAAAATACGAAGGTCTCAAGAGAAGAAGATTTTACGAGTTATTTCATCAAAGAGGGTGATTTGGTATTTTATAATGATGCTAAAGAACTTCTACGAGAAATAGATTTTCCTGAAGGGTCGGAGTAATGGCGACTTTTTATTGATTTGTCCAAAAAATTAGTTTAAAAGCTGTATTACTTCACCCCCCTAGCACATGCAACAAACATGAAAGAAAATTACGGAAATCTGAAGTTGTTATTGGAAAAAAATTCAATATTCACAGTACATGTAGGACATCTGCGCCGCTGATCTAACAGTTTTAGTAATGCTAAACAGGTTTGCAAGGAGGATACACGAAATTTTGTTGTTTTTTATGCGAGTGAGACAGTCGCGCAAGAGACAAGCACTACGCAGTGAAAAATTGGCCAAAAAGAGCGAGTTTGATGCCGGGAGTCAAGAATGTAAAAGAAGAACCTTTAGTTCAAAATGAAAATATTTCTTCACCACCACCTCATATAAAGCTGGGTCTTATGAAAAATGTTGTAAAAGCCGTGAACAAAGATGGTGAAGGCTTTCAATACCTCAATACTAAATTCCCTCGAATCAACAACGCGAAATTGAAAGAAGGAATCTTTTTGTAGGTGTTTCCAAGTACGAGAACTTATGAGAAGGACTTCAATTTTATAATTACCTTAAATAAAGCTGAAAAAAGAGCATGGACCGTTTTCGTAAAGGTGTGTTATAATTTTCTTGGAAACAAAAAAAAAAAAAGTGAAAACTACCAGGAAATCATCCAAGAACTTTTTTCTGCATCTGAAATGCAACATGTCCCTTAAAGTTAAATTGATTAAGACTCTCACTTAGATTTTTTCCCTGCAAAGCTTGGACCAGTATGAACATGGTGAAAGGTTTCATCGAGACATAGTGCACATAGAGAGGCGCTACAACGGGAAATGGTCAGAAGCAATGCGCTTGCCCCCATTTTTGTTGGTCGATTCGTCGCGAAACTCCGATAGATAATATGAAAAGCAAAAAAAGCTAGAAAGTGAAATACTATTAACAGCAAGTAATTATAGGATTATCTAATGGTTTTTGATGTTTTGTAACAAATTTTATCTATTATTGTATCACTTATAAAATATATAATTTAAATTTGCACTAAAAAAAAAGGAGAGTTTTACTGAAAAATTCCATTAAAAAAATGTATACGTGATTTGTAATTTTTTACACTACATTTTTCTATTCAGAAATATCAAAAATTTGTGATAATTATGCATAAAAATCAGAAGGAGAGAAAGCTTTTTTTTCTTCTTCTTCTTCAGACCAGTGTAATTAATAAAAACTACGTTAAATATTCATTAAAAATTGTTCCTGGATATTGTAGTTTTAATTTGGTGCCGACCATTAAGGTATTGTGATGTTCTCTACAGGAATTGCGATAATATCACTACTTAAGGTATGTCACTCCGACATATATATTTTCTTATCGGAAGTAATTATTTTTTACTTTTCAGTGAATTTTTATAAAATTCTCATAATAAATCTGATAGTCGGTATTTGTTTCAAATAAAACATTTTATTTTTTAATTTTCAGCATTAATACGCAGACTTTTTTCTTTTGCTAAAAATCAACTTTTTTCTCACATTATTCTCCTTATATTTTATGTTTGAGAAAAAAAAAATGATTTCCCTTTTTTTTTTAAACTGCATTTTCACGGTAAAAACATCAAAATATATACTTTCCTTATTCAAAACTACACACATATTTGTAAATAGTATTTTAAGTCAAAAATAAGAAGAAAAAAAATTATCTAAAGGGACCGCATTTTTTCATGTTTTTTTGACCGATAATCAGTTTATATTTTCACCAATTGTCATCAGTACTCACATAGTCTCTAAGTGGTATACTTTCTAATGAACAAAGAATCAGTAAAATCGGTCCGTATGAATTTAAGTTATGCGCGAACGAACAAACATCAAAAATGACAAAAAAAAAAACAAAAAAAAAAACATACGCGACGAACGTATATAAGCTCCTTTTCTTTGGAAGTCGGTTAGAAGCAGGAAAACAGAAATTTATTAATACAGGAATTTAATAGTAAACCAACACGATTAGGAATCATTCTATAATCGTGCTTAGTAATAACAATTTATATATATTTTTCCATTATCACTAATAGCCATAAAAATGTAACTACATAATTCTATGAAATAATTAAATGCGTGGGGCGTTAAATGGTTCCAAATAAACAGCCAATAGCAAACAAAAGAGCATCAACAATTCTGAGTAAAAAACTAGGGGCTTTTTTTCGTAATCTGAAAGTCTCTAATAAAGTACGAGCGATAAAGTTTCAGTTGTTACAAACAATAATAATTATAATTCAGGGAAAAGCTAATTTGACTTTCTCGAGTAGATAATGCGGGAGAACTTTTTAAGCAAGTTACGGATATGCTTTTTCCTTAAATTAAAGTAGTAAAACGTCCGATGATAGGGTTTCTCGTTTAACAGCGGACTAAGCAAAATTGTGTTATTTTGCAAACGGTCTCGTAATTTCATAAATAAATGCCGCTTTGTATGTGTCCAAGCGACGCGCGGAGGGTGGGGGGTGGACGTTGTTTAATTACGTAGACCGGCTTTTAATAAAAACCAGAAGGTCCGCTAATATCGATAGGCGATATTAAAATTCAGAATAACGAATTTACCGAGTAGTAAAAAAGAAGGAGAAAAAAAAGTATAGAATAAACCTGGCATCGAACATACTACTACGCAGCCTCCGGATATTTATTAAATCGAATAAGTCAACTGTAATGCGATTATCGAAAACTTCCGCAGTTCGACCGTCCGCATTATTCGGCTCAGAGCATTTCTCATTATTTCGTCCAATCGCCAGCAAGACTCGTCCGATCGCACCGCTATATTATGCTTGAAATTTTCGTTATTGCTAGCGCCAAATATATACTGCACTACAGCGTATATATTTATCGTGGTTATAAATGACCCCCGGCATGTTAAAAACTGTTATATTTTCGATTACAATATCAGCCCGCCAAAAGCGCATCGATTTGCAATTCATAGTGATGTAAAAATGCACCAAATTCCGATCAACTGATCACATTTAACCCAATTTCCAAACTAATGAATTTATTAGCAAATTTTTTTATATTTCAGTTATCAGATGCATGTTGCCGAAACAACAAATAAGGAAAAACATCATTTAAAAATTAAACTGAACGTATTCCGATTTTTCATACCAAATTTTAAAAGTATATAATTTGTAATCGCATAACTATTCATAAAATCGTCCACTTTTAATTTTCTATCATTCTCCTCTTGCGAACAACATTCTTTTAATTCAACAGCTATCACACAGAGTATCCTCGTTGAATAATTCTAAATTCATTTCAAAATTTATTTTCGATTTCTTGAAGTGAGTTTTTCGAAATGTTGACCGCTGTGTAATGTTCCGTGAAACTCTAGTATGAGCTTTATAAGTGTTCATTCTCCGACTGACTCCTATTTTGTAAGCTGCAAATTAAGTCAATTTCAGCTGTTACCTCAAGAGACAGCGACTGTCTTCCCCTTCGGTCGATGTTAGACTAACATTTCTTCTAGAACCAAAGATTTAAAAAACCGAATAAGTGAGATAACTATATATTTCTTCTTGATTTTTAAGAGGTTTAAATCTTTCGATTATTCCTTTTCGCGTGTTCTGCTTGTTTAGCTACAAATTCTGTAGCTCTTGGCGATTCAGAAATTAAAACTGAATAAAACGAAAAACATACGTAAATGTTGTTTGTTTTTTTTTTTTTTTGTTTGACCCAGCTCATATCATTTATGTTATCTTCTCCCTGATTACTCTTTAAAGTTCTATTCTCGTCGCCTCGATAAATTTATATAAGCAGATACATTCGAATATGAAGTCGGCTGATCAACAATTTCCATCACTGTCACGGGTAAGCTATGTCGCTTCAATAATATCAACTTAATGAAATTCCTCCTTTTTCACTCATGTTCTTTGAACACCCACACTAGATGCTCCAAACTCTCAATTTCCCCACGGTTACTGCGAACGTAGTTATTAAATGTATCTAATTGGAATAATTTATTCAAAGTCCGATACTACTCATGCGCAAGTTAATCGTCGATGAACCATGGCCGTCGTTGAATTGTCTTGTTTACCATACGATATTTTTTCTCTTTCTGCTCGAACATTCCTCTATATACCGATACCCATCCTTGGTACATACTGTTCTTAATTTTTACCGTATACTCCTTCCCCCGATTCAATTTAATAAGTCGCGTTCTACCAGTGCCCGATCTAGTTAGTGAATCAGTCACCTCATTTCCCTGGATGCCCGCATGCCCGCATGCCTGCGGATACATTTGAAACATACCACAACATTTTAAACATGTAATACACCAACTTCCTAATTTTAACCTCGGAGATTCGTTCTCGAATCGAGATGGCTCGAGCAGCGTTTATGAGAAATATTCTCGCACAAGACGCGAATTGAACATTGATCTAAGGATGAGATTTCTCAACTGCTACGTGTTTTGCGATCTTGCAGTATGGTTGCGAAAGCTGGACGTTGGATTCCACACTGGAAAAACGCATACAGGCTTTCGAAATGTACACCTATCGTCGTATGCTACGGCTATTCTGGATTCAAAGAATCACAAACAAAGAAACACTAGATAGAATTGGAAGACAACCCATGTTGTTAAACTCGGTCAAAGAACGCAAGCTACGGCATTTGGGCCACGTAATGAGAGGCCCTCAAGTACGAGATCCTGCGAGTCATCCTAGAAGGAAAAATAACGGGCAAAAAAGATCTGTTGGACGCCCGTAGAACTCCTGGATGAAAGATTTCTGCCGATGGCGCTTGGATGCACATCAATTGAGTTGTTCCGCTCCGTTGATTCAAAGGTCATGCTGGCAACGTGAATCGCCAACCTCCGAGGCGGAGATGGCGTATGAAGAAGAAGAAGATTATATATATATATATCCTCTTAGGATTTAAAGACCCTAATTTGGTCAATATCGCTGATGAGTCTGAGACTATCAGAATTTTTTTATCTCTATCCCTCTTCGCATACTCAAGTGATACGCTGATTGCGTATAACTTCACCATAAATGACGATCCAACATATGAAAATTGGCACGCTCTAGATACGTTTTTTCCTTAGTGATAAAAAGCTGAAGTATAACGTCCTACTTTCCTATCGATCCATCGGTAAAAATTAACTCCTAATTCCTGTGTTGTCGTTAAACTGAGCGCTATTATTTCCGTTACCTAATCTCTGAATGACTCTGTATATCGACTTTCAACGGATACCCAGAACTCCTCCTATTCCATATAACACGCTTGAGATTTTGGATTACGTAGTATATTTAACAGATCCCGATTTCCTATAACTGTTAACAAACGAAATAACAGATCTATTGTTCTAATATCTGTGCTGCGTGGAATAATACTGTCTACTCTTTCTATGATCCGGATGATACCTAATTTTTATGAAAAATTTGTCTGAAATGTATCTCATTCGAAGTTCTATAGGGAATTCCGCGGTTCCTGCTAATACGCAATATGTCGGAGCATCGCTCCCAAACACACTTTCAGCTCTTTACTTTGTACTGTTTTTTCTTAACATTTACTTTTACTAAGACTAACAAAAGGGGATATATAATCTGTACGCGATCTTATTATTAATGCTCTACACATAATAGCTAACATGGTACTGGGGCGAGTTCCCTAATTTATACTCGCTATTGCACGAAGTACATTTGTGTCTCTCCCACATTTCTGCAATATATATTTAATTTTCTCTGTCTAGTTCACTTTTCCATTGAATATTACTCCTGAATATTTACACGAGGGTTTAAATTGTACAGATCTATTATATTTATCCTTATGAAAAGTGAGTTTAAGATTCTTTTCTTGGTAAAAACTAGTCTTTGTGTTTTCGTTATATTCAGTTCAAGTTATAATTCGTTTAGTATTTTTTGCGTATCTATGAGACTTTTGTAATAGCATGATTTAATGATGCTGCAGAGACGTACACCGCTAGATATTAACATGTTCACTTTGTATCCGTCTCAGCTCATGCGTATATATTATAAACAACAGGCGACTTAAAGTACTTCTCCGCATTAGTCTTAACCGGGTAACACCGTATCGTATGATTATATCGAGCAGTTAAAACTCTTCCTTCTTCCATTATAGTAATTATACATCCACCGTGGTACTACATGAGAAATTTTTCATTTCTGTAATTGTTTCATCAAGACTAATAAATCTACATTGTCGTTAGCTGATTTAATATCTGTAAAAATAGCGCCATCGTATACCAACTTTTTTTGGTAACCTTTCGGAAATATCCAATACGAATTTGGTCGGCACTTTCCTAGTTCCCGAAACTTTCCGGATGTTTATTTCTTTCACAAATCCACCACAAAATTATTTCTTTCGTTTTATTTTGTTTCTTTTTTTATTATTGTGTCCTCGTCAACTACCGCCATTAACCCAAAAACGCCAGTGAAATTTTTGAAAGCGTCAATGTGCGGCAGCGAGGATCGAACCCGGGGTTCTATCCGAACAAAACACCACTGCCTAACCAACTACGTCGCGGTATCGGGCTGTTCCTAGTGTCTTCGCGACACATGAAAGTACCGATTAGGGCGTGTGTATGAGCGTGATAATTACTGGTTTGTTCATTTGCTTTTATTGTGGGGCATGCAAAGTGCTCTTTCTAAGAAGGTGGAAAAACATCCTCTAGTAACGACAAATTAAAAATCTCTAAGACTATCTCCTTGCCTTCTTTTGGCAGAAGTCTTCAAGCCTCATACCGAATACCATCCACTCCAACACTCGTGTTTTTTTCTTGTTTTGCATGGGGAATTTGTTAATTCTTGTATTATGATTTTTTTTCATTAAGCACTTGTTCATTGTTATTACGATAACGATGCATCAGAAGAATCCCGCGAGGGCTCTCAAATTGTCCGATAAAATCTTTCATCCAGTTTAGATTTAAAGAGTATTTAGAGACCACTTTTAGCTTTTTCAAGCGTTTGATCCTCTGCCACATCCGTTTTATGCTTATCTGTCGGCCCCGAACAGTATCTTTGTCATTCCATCTTTTTAATATTCTAAATACTTTTTTGCATAAAAGCTTGCTGTTTTTTAAATTCTCTTTATATATAATCTGCGTTGAAGGCTCCCTATTAAAAATCTTCGCAGAGCAACCCTTCTCAATGCGACAAGCCTATTGCTTTCTTTGTTCCACCGTGTTTGTGATATTATTTTTTATGTTTTTTTTTTTTTTTTTTTTTTGTTAGCTTTCTTTTATTGAATAGTTCACGACGAGATGTGGCAGTGATTTCGTCTCTACCTGTTCCGAACAATAATTACGAAAATAACACTCCGATATATTTCAGGGCGACTATTCGATTTTCTCGCTGATATAATTTCAGTTCGATTCTGCGATTAAAATCAAGAAGCAATAGCGTATGAAAATTAAGTCGAGGTGTGTTATTTCAGTAGATGTATGTTTTTGACGTAATTGTTATTTTAAAAATTTACATCTTCCTTAAAAAATGAAAATCGTTTATTATTATATGGCCTCTCAGGCTGAAGTATTATATAGGTCGAGCTAACAATTATCAATTTTAATCTTTGTATTTGTTGATCAATTATTTCTATTTTTTGAAAAATTAAACGAAAATACAACTATTCCCGACTTTTGGTAGACAATATGGATTCACATTCCAATGAAATGTTTTACGATAAGTAAAAACACAAATTAATATTCTATAAATAATTTTACATTCCACCTTGACATTGAATATCCCCCCGCCGCTGGTTACTTAATAATCAAGTACGGTTTAATGATAGGCTGAAGATGAAAAATATTTCAAGTCCGGTTATTCTCACTAAGTGGGCTATTGCTTCTTCAACTACATCTTTATCTGATAGATTAATATGTAAATTTTAAATAATGAATTCATTTAACCGAACTATTTAAATTCAAAGCTTACCCTTTTATTCATTCATCTGCCCATTTCAAGCGTGCTGGAAACCATTTCTGTAATTCAAATGAAATAAAATAAATGAAAAATAATTATTTATTAAGTAAATTATGATTCACATGAAAAACTCAGTCACTGTTTTATTTTACTTTTAAACGAATAAAAAAGTTACAGTTAGGAATAACAGTTATTTTTACTGAATCGGTAACCATAAACTGTCTAAAGAATTAAATTGTTTTTATTAACATTTGCCTTTTTCATTTAATATTATTTAAAAACTGTTCGGCTGTAGACGCCTAATCCGTGCTGATTAATATTTAAACACTGCAACGCAGAATTTAGATACGCTGTTAGTTTACTATATTGGTTTCTAACCTTTTTAAAATGCTTTCGTTTTTATCGTTATTCATCACGATTACGCTTTCGTCGTCCTAATTCTACATATTGTTCTTCCTTCTCTCTTGTGGATAAATTTTTAATCTAATTTCTCTTTAATTGTCCTTTTTTTCAAAATCCATCTTTTATAAATTTATTTTTCATTTCTACCCACTTTTTAAATAGTTCTTTTCACTGCTACTCCTTATTCGGAATTCGTTTATTTACTAATCGTTCGCGAAATAATCGGATTAAATTTATTAAATGTCCTTTACACACATTCGCGATTTTAATAATCAACTATTTTACACATGTTTGATGACAAAAATTTATTATAAAAAAAAAAAAACATTCTGATCAAACTCAAGTGAATTATGCTCATTACACATAAAAATCCTTAAGAATAGTCAGCGCCTTAGCACAGTATTTCAAGCATCCCGGTACATGAAATAGGATTTACGGAGCATGGTTTCTCAATTAATTCGGTCAGTAGGATTATGCATTTGATGTTTAGCTTCAGATAAGTAGATATAATACCTTCTTTCCGGATCACTGACCAATGAGAAACAAGTATTTAGTCATACGACCACACACACACACACACACACACACACACACACACTTTTACTCACCTAATCAAGAACCGAAATTTAGTCAAATAACCACGCCCCTTTTACATCAGACACTCCAGCGAGAGTTTTACATGTTCTACACTAGCTAGAATCCTTTGCTTGTTCTATACATACCCTTCAATGTTATGAACTAAAAATGTCACACCTCAACAACCTACAAATATCTTCATGACCAGTTATTTTTCTTTACAGTTAGTTTTGCATAAGAATCCAAACAGTACTCGACAAAAAAAAAAACAAAAAAACACGAGATATCAGGGGAAGACTTTAAATAATGAAGCAATATTTATTGCAACTTATCAACCTTTACAGAACTGCGTTACATTTCCTACAATATGTTGTTTCGGTTGTTGTTTAAAGCAAATTAAATTAAAAAATCGAATCATTGACATACATCAACCAAGAATATTAACGAGACAACAATTCACTGCTTCATAGTAAGCATAGATTTTAGGTCGAATAGAATTATGTATCGAGAAGTATACACTTTAGGTTAAAAAACAATATTTAACACAAATTATACCATTTAGGGATAAAATACTTACATTTTAAGCAAAAACAATACCTTTTAGAAGAAAAGGGCAATTTTACGCAAAAATATCTCCATTACAGGTACAAAGCAGCAATTTTACTACACAAAATACCACATTTCTTGGTAAAATCACTCAATTTTTATTATAAACACCCCCCCCCCATTTTAGGCGAAAACATCAAATTTGGCAGTTAAATCCAGCGTTCCTAGATTCTGTTTTTTTTTTTTTTTTTTATAGTTCGCTTATTCTAGTATACCGATTTTACAAATAAGTAAAAATTGAAAACTAACAAATTCCTGAAAATGCAATTAATTTACGCATAACGGAAAAATGATAAAAATAATAAAAAACAATAATTCTATTGCCGGGGGGGGGGGGTGTCAATCGGGAACCTCACTCAGAAAAATAAATAACAACAAACAACAATGAAGATAATACTTTAAACTGTACCTGGCCACTCGGGTATATTTGGCAATGAAGCGGCTGATTCCTTGGCTTGGGCTGCTGCTGCTTCCTCTCGTCTTTTTTTTAAAAAAATTCCATCCGATAACCTTCTATCAATTTGTAAAAGCTTTCATATCCGATTTTGGTCGGGCACTTATGTTTCGTCCTTTTCTAATAATTATTCATTTCATCTGTCTATTCAGCCTACTCTTCCTTCATATTCATGGTTTCATTTGCATCCCTCCCTTCTTCGATATTCTGATTTGTTTCCATTGTTCGCATGCGCTTTGGCCATTTTCTGCTGCCATTATCTAAATTTCGTTTTTCCTTGATTTCTTCTCCACACTGTCCTCTCCATCCGGATGATACAATTATTTGCGACGCCGATCATGTGTTCTTCCAGTGTTCATCCCTCTCCGTGGAGCGTTCTGCCTTATATTCTTATTTGCTTAAGCTTGGACTTCCTACCCCTTATTGTGCTTCCAATATCTACTATTTGTTCCTTTTTAGTTAAAATCTCTGATCGGATCAAAATATAACCGACTTCTTTCGTTACCTTTTGTTTCTGGGTAAAGGTCCTTGGTTGACGAGCCCAAAAAAAAAAAAAAAAAAAAAAAACTAAATTTAAAAAAAGTTATAGACAAAGATCACAAATTCCGGAGATAACAAATAAATAAAATCAGTAAATAATTAAAAATGTGCCATAAAAACCCTTACAAAAAATAATTAAATAAATAAAAACACTATCTACCAAAAACAATTACTTAGGGCCACTCAAAATTAAAACGTTTAGAAGGTAAATATTAAACTAATTTAACAAGATCGGCTATCCAAAAAGATCCCAAACTTCAGCGGGAATAATCAAAAACCTACAAATTCAGTGTAATTTAAGATTTTACCCCCTGACAGATAAAAGACATATCTTAGAATTTAAAAATAAATAAAAACATTGATTTTGAAGTAATTATTTAGCATTAGCCGTAACATTCAAAAATTTAAATTAAAATCATGTTTGGAAGATAAATAATACACTACCATAATTAGTTACAAAAAAGAAAAAAAATATCGAAATCTTCAACGGAATAATCAAAACGGTAAATGCAACACAACTTCTATCATCAGGGTTATAGCCTTCGTTACAACGACTGGTTTAACCCAGAATATTTAAATTATCTCTGTGTATGCGCTGTAATGACCGCAGTAGTTACACACGGAATAGAGACGAAGAAAAAAAAGAAATATAAGAATTCGATTCAAAACTTAGCTTTACGCTTCAACGGTGTAAGTTAAATTTAATCTCCGCTTAATAGTCAGCAATAAAAAATATTTAAACATTTTAAATACGTCCATTTCTAATAAAAAGAAAAAAAAAAAGATCATGATACATTAAAAAATAATTTAAATCGAGCAAAATGAATGAAGCAAAAAACGCTCGAAGAGTGAAATAAAGAACAACAGTTTTTATAACAGTTTTTTGACCCAAAAAAGTGATGTGTCTTTGTAAACGTATTTGTTTATGTAGATTAGTTTCCTATGAAATAGCGTGTTTAGTGTACTATTGAGCGTTTTTTTACCAAAACATCTAAAAAAGAAAGTTCATCCCGTGAACTGTAGATTTTTATGGTAATTGTTTGTGTCGTTTACGCATTCTTATACTTTTTTTACGCCGTGTTGCCAAATTACAAATGTGTCGTCGATGTACCTAACCCACAGTTTTGAAGTCCACCCTTGACAATCCGTTGCCCCATTTCTTTCATAAAAATATCCAAGGAAATTGGACGTAAGGAAGAACTATTTTTAGGAATAGGAATGATGATAAAAGAATTCCAAAAGGGAGGGGTTATATGCCTGGAGAGGAAACGATTAAAAAGATCCCGGAGAAAGATAAGGGACTGTTCGGACAGGCTTTTGAGGACAAGAAAAGGTATACCGTCAAGATCTGGAGTGGGGTTAGAAGATTTAAAAAGGACAGATTTTAATTCGTAAATATTGAAAGCAGAAATTAGGAAATGTGGTAGGACATTATGTGGAAGTGGAGTTAGATACAGAGTTCATACAGATTAGGACCATAAGCAGGAACAGCGGAATCGAGAAAGGATTCTAGGCTATCTTTAGAAAGGTTGAGATTGGGTGGACGATCAGAAGATGGGGATTTGAAGGCTATAGCCATTTTCTAAATGTGAGAAAGAGGGGTATTCCTAGAGAATGAAGAACAGAAATTTTTCCAGGAGGACCTCTTTGAGACTTTAAGTATATAGCTAGCTCTTGCGTTTGCTCGCTTATGAGCAAGAAAGTTTTCGGTTCTAGGATCTAAACGAAAGATTCTAAAAAGTAGCACGACTACGGTAGAATGCGCGGTTGCATTTCTTATTCTACCAAAAAGATGAGGCCTTATTGTGGTTATCAGACGTATGAGGGCGAGTAGGAGAAGATAGAGAAAGAGCAGACGTAACGGAGTTTAAAAAGGAATTATATAGAAGTATCGGGTCGGAGTTAAGTTAAGTATTAGGGAGTGAGGAATCAACACAAGAACGAAACAGAGTCCAATTTGCTCTGGAGAGGTTCCACCGAGGAAAATGGAGATGCTTAAAGTAAATCGGAGACGAAAAGTTAACAGGAGTTGGTAGGGTAGGAACATGGTCACTGCCGTAAGAACCCGTAAGAATTAAGACCAATAGTGGAACAAGCAGAGGTCAAATTAAGTAAACTAGAAATAGATGGATTCCGGAAATAAGTTGTAGAATAAGGAGAATTAAATTATCGGAAAGGATACCATTCTGAAGGATGGAACTGTTGGAATTGTAGGGTGTGCAACCCCACAAGGATGAATGGGCATTCCAATCCCCCTCCCCGATGATAAATGGTTGCGGGATAGAAAATTGAAAAAAGCCGAAAGAGGGAACTGACGAAGATCATAATTGGGAGGAAAGTAGATAGAGGCAATTAGTACGGATAGAGATGTGGACTATGTTAGGTTGGTTCGGAATAAGAGTTAATATACATCAACAGTTTGTGTAACCTAAGTATAGACGGGAAAATATATTGTTATGCTGATGATGTAGTTTTAGCTGTAAGTTCTGAAAACGCATCTTTGTTAAAGCTAATGATGCAAAATAATGTATCGAAGGTTTCCAGCTGGGTTGAGGCGAATAAATTAATCTTAAATTTAGAGAAATCAAAATATATGATATACAGCTTTCTCCCTCGGTCTTATTGGAACAATTTGGAAATCAAGTGGCAGGATAGTACACGATTACATCAAGTTTATGAGATTCGGTATCTTTATCTTGACTGCAAACTTTCTTGGAGCAAACACTTGATCTACATCACATCTAAATTGCAAAGGTTAAATTACGTGTTTTATTATTTAAGGGAATTTTTTGAATGATTATCAGTTATATAGAATATACTCCTCTCTTTATAAACCGGTACTATCCTACGGAATAATTCATTGGAGTGCCGCACCGTCTTATCAAATCAGGCGGCTAGTTCAGTTACAGAAATCTGTTTTTAAGATTATAATGAAGAACAAGAAGGAATTTTATAAAAATAAGTTATTAAATATTAACAATCTTTATGAAGTTCAGTTGCTTCAATACGTTCTGAAAAACTGTAATTATTTTCAAATTTCGAAAGTGGGGGGGAATAACAAGAAGTGCAAACACAACGAAGGCTAGAGTGCCGCGTGTAAATAAGTATCGTATTAGAATCCAAGCCTTTTATATGGGTTCAAAATTATATAATAAACTACTTGAACATATAAAAGTTCATTTAACTAACTATAAGAAAAGGCGTACATTTTTAATTGATTATACTAACAATATTATTTAGTTTTAATGTTTATTTGAATTTATATTATTTATTTTTATTTTTTTATTATTACTTTTTTTTTTTACCACCAATGAAACATAACTGTGAAGAGATTTTGTATTGTATATTTGTTTGCTTTGTTTATTCGTGCATGGGTGGAGATGTGTGTATCGCTGTCTAGGTATATGTGTATAAATGTGTGAATGTAACCTGTCCGTTGTTTACATGTATAATTTTGAAGTATGTAGATATAGCCGTGTGTGGGTTGCGGGTCCGCTTGTGGGTGAGTGAATGAATGATTGAATGAGTGATGATAGTAAGAAAGCATATATATATATATATATATATATATATATATATGGTTTATATGTATAAATGTTTTGTTTTATTTTAGGCATTTATTGATTTAGTTTTAATTATAATTTACCTTAATGAATAATTCGTCTTATTTTGCTCCGAGCGCACTGTTTTATTTTTATTTTTATTTTATTTGGTCTATTTTTTATATTGCATTTGCTACATACTTCGCTGTATACGCATTTTTCATTTTCTTTCCGTACACGTATTTGTTTAACCACAGCTCGCGCATAATTGCGCATTCGTGGGTCATTCTTTTATAAATATATAATTTGAATTTAAAATATAAATATATATAATTTGAATATATATTATAATAATAACAGTTAGGAAAAAAAAGGGAAATGTTACTTATTGTTTCAAGGGTATTTTTTTTAAATT
Organism: Icerya purchasi; assembly: GCA_039619475.1. Lineage (NCBI taxonomy): Eukaryota > Metazoa > Arthropoda > Insecta > Hemiptera > Monophlebidae > Icerya > Icerya purchasi. The sequence goes on from CM077115.1 coordinate 548,025,829, forward strand.
TCACAAGACGCAGAAAACGTCTACATTATTGCCCTGATTTTTTGTTTTAAATAACTTTAACGTTTTTATAGATTAATTTTTTAAATTTATATTCAAAACATGATTACGGTTTTACCAATATCACAGGAATAGTTAAATAAGGCATACCCACAAACATGGGCGTCGCTAGGAGGCAAGGGGGCAGCTTCCCTCCGTGAAGCCTTGAAACTTTTTAATCAACAGGCCATGATGAGTATTTATAGACGCGTAATTATGGACAATTTGGAAGAGTTTGATAATTTTATTATAAAAATTTTCCAGAAACCCATGAAAATTATGTTTTAATTAAGATTTTATTCTTGTTTAATAAAATATTAAGCCTTTACAAGTTATACATTTTATTTTTTTCTATAACTGATATCCTCTTTCTATTCCCCCCCCCCCCCCCGGGCTCATCGACTGGCGACGCGCTTGCCCACAAACTGTTCCTTTAATTATTTTATTTATGCGTATATTTAAATATACTGATCAACAAATATAGATACAGAAATATATTAGGTGTAAACACTGAATTCTGTTGTTAGCAAAAATAGTGGTAGTCACGAAGTTTCAGATGTTTATTGAACAACCTACAAAAATTATCGTTTCGATACATTTTATTCCAAAACACGTTCTATGTGTTTAGAAATAACTGAGGCGTGAAATTTCACATCTCAGAAATGTACAACAATGTACAGTGATTGCGTTTTTCAGTTTGCGAGTGAACTCAATATTTCCTTCTCCATCAATCGTTTTCAATCACGCAATATGCTTGCGCTCTCTGTCTTACAAACTTCCTTACACGAACACCTCGCACACGCTCATACACTCATATATATATGTATTGTTACGAACCCTTACTTTAACATAAATTTGACAAAAAGAAACCCATTGCAGTCGTTTGCTCAGCTGTTATAGTCTTTCCAGTTGTATGCCAAATATAGCAAAAGAATTAATTGACCGTATATAGATCGATAGCATTAAATGTCCTAGATTGAATTTACTATTAAAAAAAAAAAAAAAACTGAAGTAGTGCTAAGCGACGCCTTTACAACTAATTCGAATTTATCAGTTTTAATAGTTCGATTGTTCTTGTGTGATAAAGTTTACTCGCGTTATGTTCAATTGTCCGTGGAAGAGATCGGGGTGAGATCGTTTAATTTATTCATCTCTATTATCTTCGTTTATTTTTATTTCTATTGTTTTGTTCTATTTCGTTTGTTTCGTTCTTATTGGTTTCATTTCTCGCTCCGTAAATATCTAATTTTTTAATTTATCACTAGTTTTTAAATTAATGCCGGATTCGTCCGACTGGAGAAGTAACCTCCCTCTAATCTTTCCTGTTCTGTTACCAAAAGCATCACTAATCCTGTCACACAGATTAGAACCGTCAGTAAAACTAATAAAACTCCTCAACAATTATCTTCTCCTTCGTTTCCAATTTATCTATTTCTAAAGACAGTAATGTTTCAGTAGAGAATATTAACAAAACCCGCTGAAATTAATGTTTCCATTACTTCCAATAATTCTCCCAGAGCCAATTATTCAAATGTCCTTAAAAAACTCAGCCTTACTGCTTCCATTTTTCCCGAATACTACGCTGAACGAATTGCCGTCTTAGTCGAACTTTCTCAAAAAGAAAATATTGTCTACCTTTATCCCATAGTAAAAATCTGATTTAATTAAATTTTATATCAACGACGGCTGCTAGTACATTTTTACTCTCTAACGATGCCCATAAAGAATCAATATTTGATTATTTATTCCTCAATCCTTCTTATTTCGATTTGGCATAGCCCGTGACGTTCCAATCGATCTTACTGTTGAGGAACTGTATAGTAACTGTTTACCCTATATTTCTGATATTTGCCAACTGAACAAACGTACAACTGATAATAATTCTTACATAGATCAAATTTATGAGCACTATTCTCCCACCCGTTATTCATTTTTAAAATTCCTATTCTGTTAAGGTTGAACCATAAACTCTAACTTTGTCTGATTGACTCCATTTTTACCACTTAAGTACTTCATGCCGCAGTAAAAATACTTGTTCCTGTACGCTGGTACTTCTCCGTAAAATGTTCCATTTCTTAACGAAGCGGCTCTTCTGCTCACGTTTGCGTCAATTGTGGCGGTAATCATTCGTCACTAGATCACTCTTGTCAGGTTTTTATAATTAAGTCAAAATTCACGAAATCATGAGTCTTCAAACCGATTCTTTCTTGGGGGCCAAGAATATTAGCGGTGCATTATCGTTTCCCCCGCCTTTACCTTTGCTGATATTTTAAACCCTGCCAATTGTCGGCCTTACCTAAAATCATCTACCACTACAATGACAATTATCTTCCTCTATTGTCATGATTGCGTCTTGAAAGCACTATTCTAATTCGAGATCTCCAAATTCTCTCAATTCGAACTATTTCGATCTTACCCTCAATGCTGGTACTAGAGGCAACCGGGGTCTGACATTCCTAAGCATCCTCCAAATTCTTTCAGCTCCAAATTCTTATAACGTTGTAAACGTTTCGTTTTCTTCTAAAAATGTTTAGCCTCTACGTCAGTGGGGAATCCACGGGGGGGGCACCCCTCCAGAACCAAAACCTCTATGGAAAAATTTATTATAACAGAGAAACTTAATTTATACTATAAAAAATTTGTATAAATGTTACACCTAAGGATTTAATTTCAACTAATATTTAACACAGTTTTCTAGTAAAATTATTAATGTTACGTTTTTATTCCATTTTAAATGTAATTATCAACGATCTTTTGCCTTTCTTATTTATTTTTAGTTTTAATTTTGTAATTTTAATTAAAAATAGTTCAATATGAGAAATATATATTATATTTAAATTTCCTCCCAGTTCGCCGACTTATTCGGTTGTGATAAGAATTGAGTGATAGCATTAAATTAGACGATGTGTTCGCGTATGTTGTCGAATTCGTTTATTTGGAACGTCAGCTGTTATCTCAGGTACAGACAATTTTGGCAAGTTACCTTTGTTATCTACTGTATTGTTATCTGTAATCGATTCGTACCACTTTTATTTATTACCAGCTCTACTGATAATAAACAGATGACATTGCATCAACAAACTAATATTAAAAATGATAATTCTCTGTTCCAAGAGAAATTTAAAAGATCGTAAAATGAACAAACTTTATACACGGCTTGGAAAAATTCTGTTAATAAGAATAAACAATTAAATATGCAAATAAGTCAGTTGCAAGAAGCTATTAAAAACTTACAAAATGGGATTTCAAATATAAAAAATAAATCTGTGCCGGTTCAGGTTAGTCAGGAGAACCAAACATATCATATCGATGAAGAAGATTTGGCAAAAGAAACCGAATGGATTAGAGTTAAAAATAAAACTAATAGAAAAAAAAGAAAGTTAGACATGTCACTTTCTCCTCTTCAGACACAAAGTACTAACACTAATAACCAGCAAGAGCAAGGGAAAAAAGTGTTTGTCCCTCCTCCAATTATTGTTCAAGGGATCAAAGATTATGATGAATATCATAAACTGTTGAAAAATTACCTACCTAATGCCCAATATAGTGTGAAATTATTAGGCAATGAAAGCATTAAATTAAATACACCAGATAGTGACGCATATAGAAGTTTGACGAAATTTCTTGAGGAAAAAGAATACTTATGGCATTCTTATGAAAACAAACAGGATAGACCAATTAGAGTTATGGCTAAGAACCTACATTACACATGCACAGGGGAAAGCATTGTGGCCGATTTAAAAAGCCAGGGATATAAAATCATCCAAGCGGTAAATAAATTAAAATGGAGAACCAAACGGCCATTAAATATGTTTATGTTAGCATTTGATCCTCAAGAAAATGTTGATAAAAGATTTAAAATTTCGTATATATTAAGATACAGGGTAGAAATCCATCCATCAATAGTTTCAAAACTAATACCACAATGCAAAAAGTGTCAAAGTTTTAATCATACTCGGAAACACTGCCATAGGGACCCAAGAAGTGTTAAGTGTGCTGGGCATCATTTAACAGTAGATTGTAAGAAAACAATCAGTGAAACACCTAAATGCGTGCATTGTGGAGGGGATCATCCAGCAAATTATCGCGGTTGTACAATAGCAAAAGAAATACAAAAATTAAAAGACAACAAAATGAATAAAACTAAAATGCAACAAAAGTCGAAGACGATTACTGAAAAACAACAAGAAACCTTATCAAAAAAACACGTGTCTGCATTATCACAGCAAATTAGAGAAGAGCAAAGTTTTGCTCAAGTAGTAAGTAAAAACACAAGTAATGCTATTGTAGTACAACAAGAGAATGAAATTGGGCAAAGTTTACAATTAATAATAGAAAAATTAAACAAACAAGAAGCCTTTATAAACTCATTTGAGCAGAGATTAAAGAATATAGAAATTAGCGTTAAGGGAGCTGCACCCGGAAGTAAAAGGAAAACATGAACAGGGAATTAAAAATTCTTACGTGGAACGCTAATGGACTATTGCAACATCAACATGAATTGCAAATAGTGCTACACAAAGAAAAGATAGATATTTGCCTTATGTCTGAAACGCTCTTCACAAAACAATCTTACATTAAATTTTCAGGATATAAAGTGTACCACACTCCACATCCTGAAAATTCAGCAAAAGGTGGCAGTGCAGTCATTATAAAAGAAACGATCAAGCATTATGAAGAAATTAAATACCAAACAGATGAAATACAAGGCACAGTAATTAGCATACAAACTATAAAATACCAAATTAAGATAGCAGCGATATATAGTCCACCGAAACATACGATTAAAAAGGAACAATATATTGAACTGTTTAATAGAGTTGGAGGTAGGTTTATCATTGGAGGTGACTTTAATGCTAAAAATACTTATTGGGGTTCTCGTCTAACTACAAGTAAAGGTAAAGAGCTGCTGAATGCAGTTAATGAATATGGTTGCGAAGTGGCATCAACAGGAAAACTCACATATTGGCCTACAGATCCAAGTAAAATCCCAGACTTAATTGATTTTTATATCCTCAAAAGTATCACTTCAAATTATATTCATGTAACGGAAGGATTAGATCTATGTTCAGACCATTCTCCAGTTTTATTAATAATAAGCGATAAGGTAATAAACAAACCTGAAAACTCAGCTTTAGTTAATCAACATACAGGCTGGGAAAGCTTCAAAATTAAATTAGAAGAAAAAATTAATTTAAGGGTATCATTACGATGCCCAGAAAAGTTAGACATTGATCTAGAAAAATTTGTTAAAGACATACAATATGCAGCTTGGGAATGTACTCCTGTGATTAAGAAAAGAAATAACGGTAATGAATACCCAAAAGAGATAGTGAAACTTTTGGCTGAAAAAAGAAAGCAAAGAAACAAATGGCATATGACGAGAGACCCAAGAGATAAAAATAAATTAAATAGATTAAGTCAACAACTAAAAAGAGAAATCAAAGTAATTAAGAATCAGACTATCAAAACATATCTACGCGGATTAACTAATGATGGTGGAACTAACTACTCACTTTGGAAAACTACTAAAAGGATTAAAAGACCGATTATACAGAATTCACCTATAAAGGACATAGATGGCAAATGGGCTAGAAGTAGTGAGCAAAAAGCATTACAATTTGTTCGGTATTTAGAAGGTATTTTTCAACTTAATACGGAACAAAGTGATGAAACGTTTCGTGAAGTAAAGCCAAAAATAGAAAGTGAACAATCTTCCAACGAAATTAAACACAAAGAGGAAATAATAAAACTAACAACACCAGCAGAAGTAATGCTTGAAATCAATAATAATATTAACTCCAGAAAAGCACCCGGATATGACCTTATTACGGGTGAAGTATTAAAGCAGCTACCAAAGAAAGCTATAGTTAAGTTAAAAAAATTTTATCAACGCAACATTCAAATTAGGATATGTACCCAGTCTGTGGAAGGTAGCTGAGGTAATAATGATACCAAAACCAGGGAAATCATCATATGAAGTGACATCCTACAGGCCAATTTCATTATTACCCGTTATGTCAAAATTGTTTGAAAAATTGTTATTGAAAAGGCTGCAACCAATAATAGAAGCGAACAATTTGATACCACAACATCAATTTGGTTTCAGGAAAAAACATTCTACTATCGACCAGTTACATAGAGTAACCAATGTAATAGAAAAAACGCTTGAAGAAAAGAAGATATGTTCCGCAATATTTTTAGATGTTGCACAAGCGTTTGATAAAGTGTGGCATGATGGGCTCATTTGGAAGCTTAAAACAATGCTGCCTTGCCAATTCACTAACATTATCGAATCATATATATCAAATAGATACTTTCGAGTCAAACAAGAAGGCATATATACTGAAATACGAGAAATAAAAGCTGGCGTGCCGCAGGGAAGTGTACTGGGGCCAATACTGTACCTTCTATACACTTCTGACTTACCGATAGCTGAAAGTAATGCAGTCGCAGCTACGTTTGCTGATGACACGGCGATCCTAGCAGTAGGCAATAATAATGAAGAAGCAACATTTAAGCTACAAGTAGCCATCGACAAAGTACAAAACTGGACAAAAAAATGGAAAATTAAACTCAATGAAAGCAAGTCAATTCATGTTGTTTTTACAAACAGAAAAATTACTCCGATCCCAGTATTTATAAACGGTCAGGTAGTGCAATTGAACAACTCAGCTAAGTATTTAGGAATGACATTGGATGCAAAATTAAGATGGAAAACGCATGTTAAAAAAAAGAGGGAAGAACTGGGCATCAGATATAAAGACATGTGTATTGGTTATTAGGAAGGAATTCCGAATTAACAGTACAAAATAAATTATTACTTTATAATCAAGTGCTAAAACCTGTATGGAGCTATGGAATCCAATTATGGGCGTGTACCAAAAATTCCAACATTCAGATTATACAACGGTTCCAAAATAAAGTACTTAGAAATATTGTTAATGCTCCATGGTACATCAGGAATAACAACTTCCACAGGGATTTAAATATTGAGCCAGTAAAAGATGTCGTTAAAAAGTTTGCAAAAAAACACGAAGAATGATTAAGCAAGCACATTAATGCTAAAGCAGCGCAGCTCTTGGATCACTCGGATGCGGTTAGAAGACTGAAAAGGACGAAACCATTTGAGCTTGTATAATAACGAAATTCGTACCATATATAATTCATATTAATTAACGTAAACTAAGCGACCGCAGTGGGTATGTGCTTAGTAGTATAATAGTATAAATATTAAGTTAAGTTAGCATTAAATTACTGATTAGTCTATAGACTAGATTGTAATGTTAATACATAACCGTTAGGGGCTGTAAAAATAAAAAAAAAAAAAAAAAAAATTTGCTCCCGAACAAAGAGAATTCGGATCGGATTACTAACAAAAATAAAAAAGAAGTAGTAAAGTCTAATAAAAATACTATCTTTCTTACATTTCTAAACTTCGATTTTAGCTAGAATTTTATAATTTCGTTTTATTTTTTTCATAACTAAAAATAAGACAAAATTTAAATTAAAAATTGTAATAATTATGTATTTTTAAAACATTTTTTAAACATTTCTATAAATGTCGCTATTTGATTTTCTTTATGAAACAAGGGGTATTTCTCAAATCTACTACCTACCGTAGAAGATTTTACGTAATTATATAATCCCCCCAAATGTCCTTCTTATAATTCCCCCTCCCCCGATGTCCTTCGGGATCCGCCCCTGCTCTCTGTTGCTATCCGCTCTCAGTAAATTCAATGTTCTCAATTTCGAAAACAAAGTCTTGTCTATATGTCAAGTTTCATAATCATAGATATGGTGGAAGCCATAGTTTCTTCTACTTTAAATTTTTATTTTGATCACTCTTCCAACTACTCGCCTCCCCTAATCGTTTTCTCTTATTTACGCATCATTTTATTCCATTTCCATTATGCTAATGCTATTTATCTGCTTAATCCTTTCATGAGTATCGTATATCCGCTTTTATTATTTTATAATGGTTTCTTTCAGTGTTGTTTGCCCTATTTTATCTAGGCTGGTTGAAAGCATACAAACATCTGGACGTGATGATTGTTTTGAGCGGCAGGAGTTATTTTTATAAAGTTTTTGACTTTATATAACTTCCTTCAATATTAACCGGATGCAACAAAAACATACACCTAGTACTGTTAAAATTGAAACTACCACATTAAACGACTTTTTGGAAGCAAAATACAGCTAAATCGCTCCTTGTAGAATTTTTTCTTTGTTTTTCTATTAATACATGTTAAAGAAGAATTTCTTAGCGACCTGTTCTGGCAACACGTAATGAGTTAATCTTTGTTCGCGCTTGCACTTACATAACACAAACACACACACAATGTGTGTGTGTGTGTGTGTGTGTGTGTGTGTGTGTGTGTGTGTGTGTGTGTGTGTGCAAGCGATATAAATATAAAACTAAACACACAACCGCTACAATCAGTGAAATTGTGTGAACTGGCAGAAATAGCCTTTGACAATTCTTTACCGATATTATTTTAGCCAACGAATTTCTATTGGACAGTAGTTTTTTTAGTAAAATACATATTTAAGGCTTTCATTCCAAGTGCACTTTTATTTTCGTTCAGTATTGTTTAGGTATTCCGGTCGATACCTCTGATAATTCTTCAATGATGTACTGATTATAGTTATTTTCATACGGCGTCTTAAAAAAAAAAAACAAAACAAAATGCAGAACTTAGTCCCATTCCTTTAATAGAAATTAAATTCTTTTCCTATAAAATCCCTAAGTTCATCCATTTCTTTCATCTTCGATGTCCGATTGAACCTAATGTGAAACTCTTCCCTATCCAGTGTCGTGCTGGCTTTCGTTTTGATCATACGGAAAAAATATGCCGTAGTAAACCCCATTCTGTAATCCTCAAGTACTATTAAAATGTCTTAATTGCCAAGGCCAACATGAATTCACTAACTGCCAATGCCCGGGCTTTCGAGAACACTTCAATTTTAAAAAATAATTGCGTTTCGAAATATATCCTTTAGTAAAGCCTACTAATTAAAAACGGAAAATCGCGTACTTCCTCGGCATTTTCCTTTCCTAATATTGTTCAAAAAAAAAAAAAAAAAAAAAAAAAATCCATTTATTTCTCACCCCAAATCTCATAGTTTACCGTCTAGATTCTCTCCTTCGCCGTTCCTAAATCCTCTTTCCGTCCTAAATCGTCCAAATTCCACAAATTTTTTAACCTAAATCTCACTTCAATCCCTCTATACAGTTTTCTAGTCTTCCTCCTAACTTCCTTCCCCTTACAATGAATAGGCTCTCAATAGATTTTTCTTCTCCTCTGACAACTTCTCTTCCATAAACAGTAGTCGTTCGATGCTTATTATTTATAATTTTTCTTCCTTAGCAACACCTAATCCTTTTCCATCAGTAATCTCTCCATCCGAAACTATCATAGAGCTTCTGGTATCTAAAAATATTACATCTAATCTTTCCTTTGCCGATTCCTTATCACTTTTCCCACCTAATTGCATCAATCTTTTTACTAAAAATAAATAGTAAAAGAAAAGAAACCCAGGGCCCTTTTTCCATTACATTTTTTTTTTCTTCATTTCTTTCTGTTCCTCTTGCTTTTCCTTTCCTAGTTTTATGCTGCTTTATAATTATTTATGTACCTATTTTATTTCTTTTCCTCAAATTGTTTTATATCTTTCTTTTCTTTTCTGTTTTCGTTGTAGTTTCTCATTTATGTTGGATTTTGAGACACTGGGACGAATTTTCCAAGTTTTCTTAATTATCAAGTGTGCAGACGCTGAAGTGGCCAGCCCTATTGGCTCCGGGATACATTGATTTCAATATTGCCTTTCAGCAGCATATTCACGTCGTGATATTTTTCAGACTGTAATACATGACATTTTTAAAATCCATTTCGCTTTGCTTTCTATAATCCCAGTTTCAAATTTATTCATGTTTGGTGGAATTCTGTTACCTTTTTATTATTAGATTTCGTTTACTCAACTCGCATAATTTTTTCTTCGCATTACTAGTTTTCCCGTTTATCTCATTTGTTTCAATTTCTTTTCTCCCGCTATTTTATGTTTTTTTATTATTTATTTATTTGTGTGTTTTTTTTCCCTTTTTTCTCCATCCATTTTTTCTCTTGGCACTTCCTCTGTTTCTAACGCTCTTGTCTTAGACCTTCCTTCTATAATTCATCATATCTGCTTAACAATTTACAATGGAGCTGTTATAGCCTCAGAGCCAACAAAAATTCCTTAAAAAGTCTTTTAGAATATCATTGTGTTGCTCTTATCTCGGAAATATGGCTACAACGGTATATGATCATTAATATTAGAGGGTACAACTTTCTTCGATGCAATCGCGGCGATGGTTATGGTAGGTCTGTGGTTCTTCTTAAAAACGATATCTCCTTTCACACGAGGTGTCCCTTAATTTCTCTTTTAGTCCTCATCAGCCTAAAACATTGTACACGTTTCCATCCCTTCCAATTCTGCACGCCTACCTAACATTATTTTCATCTATGCCCCCCCCCCCCGCTGTGACTTTGTAATTTTTTCCCCATTTCATTTCTCAATTTCATCCCTCATCAAGTTACCTTTGATGGTGACTGGAACGCTCGATTCTCCGTACAAACAACATTATTCTCAAAGTTCTTACCCTCTCTCATAATACAATTCTCCTTAATGATCTCTCATTTACCTATTACAAGGACCTTTTCTTGCTTCGGTTCCCTCGATCTTATATTTGACCAAAGCTAAAAAAAAAAAAATTAGAAAGAATAATTTCGTACATTTTTAATTTGCGATTTTAGTTTTTTCTACTTTCCATTTAAAAAATAACAAAAAGATAACGATAAAATAAATTTAAATGAAAAAATAAAATTTCCGAGTACCACACAACCGATCTCTTTTACTGCACCCTATTAGCGGTCTATTGTATATAACGTTTTTTGTTTTTTTTTTTTTTTTTTTTTATATTTCTCCATTCCGCATTTAGTTAATGGCACAATTAATTATAAAAAAAATAATTTAAGTTTTAAAAAATGTGTGTTGTATCCGCCAGTAATAAAAGTTTAGCGAAAGTTAAAACGTTAAAAAGTTCGTATTTCCGGTTAAAGCAGCGTGATTTAAACTGAATAACGGTATAAAGGAAATAGATTACGACGGAGAAATTGAAAAAACGAAACGAATTGGTTCTTCGAGTCCATTATGAAAATTGCTAAAATGTCGTTAATTATCATAATGACAAAAGTACTGTAAACAGAGTGAATCGAATGGAGATTCTGCTTGCTCGGGGTTCTACTTACGTCATGGCTTAAACCGAACGTAGCTCGGTAGGACTATGTTAATTAAACATCAGTGGACTATAAATAAAATAGCCAAGGAGAACAGACCGAATGGAAGGTGGACTCCCATTAAATGATTAATTTTATCATCATTATTATCGCCGACGAATTTTTTCTCTTTACCGAGTACATAAATAAAACGCGTTTTCTATCTTCCACGTGGCACGCTATTACACAACGAATTAATATATACTTGACAAGGAACGCTAAATGACAGTTTCCACTTTGTCTCATTTAAAAGAAGCCTACGTTGCCGTTGTTTCATCAATCACACCGAATGTGACAATGCCGAGTTATATTCGCATTTTCTGTTTACGGACCAGAATGATGCACTTTCCGAATCTAAAGCATATTTAAGTAACATACATTTTACAAACATCCCTCTCCTGCTGACGAATTTTGATAGACATACTTTGCAAACTGATATTATCAATCCAATATGGTCGCGGAAATGGAAAGTTACGAGCAAGCAGTTAACCCCAGCTGGCCGCATCCTTATGAATCTTAGGCGATAAATATGTGTTCGAGAATGATTGAGTTATCCTAGCTACTATAGCGAACCCTTCCTTCTTTAATTCATATAAGTTTTTTTTTCCTTACACGATAAAAGCAGCCATCGAAATTAGACATAAGTATAAGCCTCAGGTTATTAAGTTGGATAGTGATAAACTCCACCTTTTCAGAGTGCTGCTCGGAGAAACTTCAGAACATTTTGCCGTTTGTGAATAGCATACATGTTCTTCAATGTAGCTGTATGCTTGAAAATATATCTCTTCACCAAATCCCGTTTTTTTTATTCAAATTTTACCGTATTTACCTTGACATTTTACCTCATCAATTACGCATATTCTAATAAAGTAGCCAGAATAGGTTCGCCCCCCCCCCGCGCAGAGGGAGGGTCAATTCTTTTCATTTGAGTTATCAAATGAGGTATGTCATAGGTAACCGAAGCATTGGCGGATATTATGCTTGAAAAAACATACTTCGTCACTTGCATACGCAAGCCTTGCAACATAGTAGATCATCAAAAAATGCGGGAGAAGGCAGGAACCCCACTTATGCAATAAAGAAGTAACAATTAGAAATTATGCTCAGAACACACCCATAGAGAACACGTATATAGGAAACAACCGCAATAACCAAGACAGACGGTAAATAAGAATAGCAACAAAAAGATGTACTGAATTCATCGGTACGGTTATATCGCGTTCGTCACAGTTGCTGTGCTTCGCCACTAATCTAAACAGCATTTTACTGACACAGTTTCGTAATTATGCAAAAGTAAATCCATTTCTCCCGTGTAAATTTGAACTTACAGTAGAACAGCGATGTTACGCGACCCATGAACACATACAAATACAATATGGAGATTAATATGTTATTTTATACCATATTTGTGATATTATAAATTATTAAATTATACCGATAAACAGATATATATTTATTAAAAACAGCACACACCGAGATGTGTCGGAGCAAATTTTCGGATAATGTAAGCGTTAAAAAAGAAACAAATAGTGAATTTAAGCAAAATTTTAAAACGAAGCCGCAGAAGAAAAAATTGCAGGAAAACAGGAAAATTATAAAAGAAAATTTCATGAACGCTTTAGTTTAGATAACAACTTGAGATACACTTTTTTTTTTTTTTTCTGAGTTTAGCCAACTAAGGACAGCTATCCAAAACTAAATAGAGAGATGTTAATAGTCAGATTTTAACCCGGTCGGAAATCAATATAAGAAAAGAGGCAAGAATTGAAATAACCAGTAAATACGGATACAGGAAGCATTTTAGTAGGGAGTACTAATTTCAGCAAGTGAACACAAAGCAGACAGAGGGAACATTCAAATAAAACATGATCAGGATTACAAATGAAAGTAGATCATTAAGGTGTAGTTGTGCACAATAGGAAGGAAGTAAAATCCAAAGCGATATTGAAATGATGGGAGGAGGGTGTAGTTGAAAATTAAACGAAAAATGGTAATAATGATAAATCATCTTTAAGAAAAATAGCAAAATTGTGGACGGGGTAGAAGATTAGGTTGGTTTCAAAGGTAATGTACCGCGATCAAAGTGAATGATTTTCATCGTAAATAATTTTCAGCACAACAGGTACAGTAAACATGTTATAAGAGGATAGAAGAATTCGGCAAAATTAATAGAGAAATACGAGTAAGGGCAGATTGTCAAAGGAAATTGTTGAAAGTAAGTTTAAGGGATAAGATAGAAATTTCCCTAGGTGTGAATCGCCAGTTCCTGTGTAAGTAGAAAGGTAGGAATAGACAGAAGAAGAGGATGTGAGTTGCAACACGTTTAGCAAGAAAACGATAGCCTATCTACGAATAGAAAGGGGCGGCATATCAGATTGATCAAGAACTGCTGAAATTGGAGAGGATTTAAGAGTACCAAGACATAGACGAAAGCAAGAATTTTAGAGTACATTTAATTTAGACAAAGGCATAATCATAGGATTTAAAATGGATGATGGATTTATACAGAAAAATAAGAATACAAGATCACCACCTCAATTGATTGGAGAGATAGGACCTTTAGCAAGTTTATCCTTTCGACTGCAGAAGAGGAAATACATCTGATGTGTTCTGAAAAGAATAACCGACTATCAACGAAAATTCCAAGATAATAACGTGGGAAAGAGATGTACTGTTTAGAGACCGATTGACAGAATCAGGATTATAGAGCAAATACGACATAACAAGATTTAGCAGGAGAAATGGAAAGGTCAATTGAGGAAAGGGAATGTTCCTGCACAGTAAAGGACGAATTAAGTGCTTCACTCGTTGATATAATATCATGAGAAGAGGAAACGAGTAGGATGTCATCAGCAAAAGGAATAAAGAATAAAATCGTTTTTATTAATTCTGTTGTGTAGTTGTTTCTGATGATGGTCGGTGTAACACTTCCGAAATGTCAAGTAATTATATTTCTTTAACACAGCTGCCGCTGAAAATAGTTTATAATGAAAATCTTTATCACTGTGAAAGTTTTAAACATTGAATGGTTTTCGTTTAAAAAAAAAAAAAAAGATAGATTATTACTGCCTACAGATATTTCTCAAAAAATTTTGAAACACTACCAAACGAGCCAAAGTCCGCTGCTCCGCTACCACTAATATTTAACTTAGACCTAAAAAAGGTCAATGATGATGAAATGAGAAGACCGTTTATACAAGGCGAATACGAAAAAATAAAAATTATAAGTGCACTTTTAGAATTCGAAAGATTAGGTAACTATTAAAATAGCGGGTAGTGGAAGTAATCGTTCGTAAAATCGCAAGAACTTCAATAATAAAGATAGAGTACAAATAAAGAGAAATCTGAAGGATTCAGAGCAGTTACTGGTTGGCAATGTAAAGGAACCAGCAAAACAGCCTTTAAACTCTTAGAACTATTCATCAAACACAGAGAAATGGTGGGCGAGGAATACACTTACATATGAAAATAAGAGATGTTTATACATATATTCTTCGGCCCTTTTATTTTCGTTTTACGAAGAAGCCTTTTCAAAAGCAACTTCATCTTTGTCCGTAACAAAAGTTTCGTTCTGCAACTGTATATTTATTACTGAAGGCTTCTGCATAAACGATTTTTCTGTGAGGCCGAGAATAAAATGTAAAATATAATAAAGTAAAGGACGAGAAATTCATCATGCGTAACCAGCATAAAAGGAGTTACTGGCGTGCGATGCTACAAAGAAGCGAAATCATTTGAATGTAAGAGCTCTCGTTAGTCGAGTAAACGTATTAAAACAGCTTGTTTATAATTAAATGTAAATTAAAAATCTTTTAAAATATGTTTTCTATATTTCGTCAACGAAAAACGAAAAGAGAATAAATGAAAAAAAAAAAAAAAAGAAAGAAAGGTTAGCAAAAGGAATATCTTTTTTAAATATCTGTGAAATGAACAACACTGACCCCTCTTGGTCTAAACCCGATTTGTCGGGGAAAATAAAATGGTTTTGTCATTATCGAGAGGGTACGAAAAGTTAGTCTACCTTCGGGTTCAGCTAGAAAGTGGGGAAATGTTCCGAAATTTCGACAAATTATGCGTTATTTATAATTAAGAATGAAACAAAAAAATTTATAAAGTTTATAATAAATCAAGATTTCCTAAATACGTAAAAAAAAGGGGTATTTCAGGCAAAAAATGTTCAGCTTAATGGCTTAAACGAAACAAAAAAATACATCGTTAAAACACATCTGTTAATTTATTAAGCCGGAAATAGGCCTCAGAAACGTTTTTCTTTTAAATGTTCATTTTAATAAGTTGTAATTATAAGTTTTACAACATTATTTTCATTTAGTTTTAACTACCTTTATAATAAATTTGATTATTTAAATACAAGCCCATTCAAGACACGGAAAATGTGCTTATTTAAAGACGGTTTTCATTGGCTATTATCTTAATTCAAACGAATGAATGTATTCCTCGGTGAAATAACATAATTAAGCGGCGTGAAAAATATTATTATAAAACGCATATTGAATTGTTCTCTAGTAGTCACGTAGTTAATGAATGAAAAGAATAGAACAGTTTTTTGTCTGTCTAATTAAACTTTTTTTATTCCACAAAAATTATGTAGTACAATAACGAAAAATTGTGTATCGGCAGTTTCCATAATGTACAATGGAACTGCAATTTAAATTATACACTGCACTGAAAAACAGCCAGCAAGAAAAATCCTAATAGGAGCTTAACGGCGGATAAATCAAGTAACTGACAAAAAATATAACACCTTTCCAGGAACAGCTATTAAGAAAAATAATAAAAGAAAAACATTAATTCTGAGCAAATAAAAGCAGAGAAACTTTTTCGTTATTATTAGCATGTATGGCTTTACAAATGAAAAAAAAAAAAATACTACTAATTCAGTATTACAATATTTTAAAATCCTACTTACAAGACAGATATTTCCGAGTTGTAGTAAATGTAACAGAATTATCCGTGTATAAAATTGAAGCAGGTGTACCTCAGGGAAGTGGTGTTCTCTTGTATTTATTGTTTACTTATGATATTCCAGAAACAGATGATGCACTACTATAAACTTTCGCTGACGGCATGGCAATCATGGCAACGCACGAGAACCCGGAAAATTCGTCCACAGAAAATTTACAAGGTGTGTTAAAGAAAACCATTGATTGGCTGAATAAATGGAAAACAGTAATAAAAGTAACCACTTTATTTTTACAAAGAGAAAAATTGTACGTAACAAATATCGTATATTTATAAATAACAAGCGAATACAAACATATTCATCCGTAAAATATCTCGGAGTACACCTGGATGAAACACTTTCATATCGCGACTAAAATAATGGAACTAAATCTTACAAAGGAGACAACTTCATTGGTTGCTTGGACCGCGTTCCCAATTACTGTATTGAAAATAAAATATTGCTATACCACATGGTACTAAAACCGATATAGTTGTACGCAGCTGAATTATGGGAATGCGCTTCCAAAAGTATAGTGTGAATAGAATACAACGCTATCAAAATAACGTGCTACGATCATTAGTGAGGAGCACCATGATATGTGTCCAACCAAACACCACATCAAAATTTACAAAAATGAAATAAAGCTGGAAGCTAAAAATCACTCGTCGTAGTTGAAATGAAAACGCTCTTGTTACGAATTTACTACAACGACCAGCAAGTTGCAACAGATTGAAAAGAAGAAACGTTATTGACCCCTACTGTGGCTGTTCGATAAATAAATTTAGGATC
Organism: Icerya purchasi; assembly: GCA_039619475.1. Lineage (NCBI taxonomy): Eukaryota > Metazoa > Arthropoda > Insecta > Hemiptera > Monophlebidae > Icerya > Icerya purchasi. The sequence continues at coordinate 548,042,935 of CM077115.1, forward strand.
GGCTGATGATTTTGAAATTCACGATCTTATTAACATTAAAATCTAGTAAATGACACTATATAGTCAGTTCTAGATGTGAAAGAAGAAAAAAAAGAAAAAAAAAGAAAAAAAAATTATTAGCATTTCTGAAAAATAAAACCTTAAAAAAAACAATTGTAATTTTATTGCCCAATTGAAAAATTCAAGAAATTCCAACCACCGATGTATATATATATATATATATATATGTATATGTATATATATATATATATATATGTGTTTATGTGTGTATGTGTTTTATATATTTTAAAAAGAATTCAACTAGTATGGCGTATCGAGTATTATTTAATATATTACAATAAACTAGCTTAGATATTGCAGAGAAAATATTAATATATTTACAATAAATAGAAACAGCAGTGATACTGTGAATAGTGGAAAAATTACAGTGAAATTAAATTAAAGACGCAGTTAGGCAAAGTTGCGTTTTGTCGCCAAAATTTTTTAACGTAAATGCAGATTTTATATTTAAAAGAGCTTTAACAAGTAGACACGAAGGTGGCAGAATTGGAGGTGAAATTACAGATAATATCAGTTACACAAATGGCACGGTAATATTAATTGAAAATGCCAAAGACCTAGAAGTATTATTAGAAAAACAATAGAAAGAACCTGGGACAAATGTGGTATTGCAAAAAGAAGTAACCAGCGTAGTAGATCAAACTAAATATTACATTGCAAAATGGTAAATTAGAAGTAAAACAATTAACTTAATAACACCAGAGATTCAAACGAGAAAATGAAACGTAGAATAGGACAATTAGCACTTATGAATATGAAGAAAATACACTTGCATCACACGAAATATCCTTTGGGTTAAGAATTAAAGCTTCGAAATGCTACGTATTGTCAGTGTTGTTATAGGGTTGCGAAACACTGGAGGCTCTAAAATAATAATTATTGCAGAAGCGTTCGAGATGTGGTGCTACCACCGTTGTGTACTACGCATGGACGGGAAAAACATAGAACAAAGGAATCCTATTATTTAAAAAAGAAAAAACAAAAAACCGTTAAATAACATCAAACGAAGAAAAACAGCATATTTAGGCACATGTTAAGAGGTCTAATAAATGTAATGATGAGAAAGATAGAAGAAAAGAACTAGAAGTTTCTTGGCTTGATAATATGCAAAAATCATCTATTATGAATGTGGAACAGAACACGTACAGCAAGAGAGACAGAGGATTATATAAAGAAATCGTTAACATGGTTGTTATCAGTAACTGAGAACAGTCAAATGGAAAAAGAAGGAAGAGAAGAATTGTAGATGGTAATGACTCGCGGAAAATGAAACTAAGGACCACACACATTTCCGATCAAAAACATATCTATAAAAAGCATATTCAATATTGAAATATACCAGTTGTGCCACCGCAAGTTATAAATAACCATCAATTATTATATACTTTCATGTTTAGCGTAGCCGAACGTGTTTATACAGGATATCGGAGGAGATGATTGCCGAACTGTGGAGGTTCCAGAAGGAAATTTCAAATTGAGCGACCAATGCAGCACTTCTGTCGAAAAAGCGTTCATTACATCAGTTCAAAATCAGTCAGGGAGAAGTGGAGAACACATTATTTTCTCTTTCAATCCGATGACTGCCAAAATATTAATCATATTTTATTCGGTTAGTTGTGATTGCCATGTACACTTGATCACTTAATAGAATTGATTTGCTTAGAATTTTCCACCCTATACCCCGTGTATATTCGACTGATAATGATTTTGTTGAGGAATGTCAAACGGATCGGAAAAAATAATAAATTATTATCAGTAATAAATACTGAATTTTCGCAAAATTAAGTAAAAGGGAGCTTGTAATTTGAAATCATTTTTAATTTTTATTAACGAAAGTTCATAATTGCTTCGAATTATATTTAACGAAGAGCAATATTAAAACCTTTTCCGGATCACGATGATTTCGTCAAGAATACCTGAAAAGAGCCGTTCGTACACGCTAGTTAGTCGGTGCGAATGCGCAAGAGGAGCAACAATTTTGAGTTGCCGATTACAATTTACACACTCCATCACTTGAGAGGATACTGTAGGGTTTGGTGAGAACCAGTTAATTTCACGACTACGTCTTTGAGACACGTATAAATTTCAGAGTTAAAAATTTGACTGCAGAATAATTGGCTCGAGTTCGAGCTTTGGCTGTATAAATTGTATGCTTAATCGCTGCACATTGCGGATACATACAGAACTTATATCTATGCTCGATTATCTCGTTAATTTAATCGGAGGAAAACAATTAAACGAAAAACAAGCGATTATCAAACTCCTCCTGAAAGGCGAATGAAATTAAATAATTTAAATAATTTTCAAAAGTTTCTCAGAAGTGCAATCGACGGAAAAATAGAAAGCGAGAGTTATCGTTGAGCAGAACTTGCTATTAAAAAAATAAGAAAATTTAAATTAGAAATTAGAAATTAGAAATGAAACGATAGAAAAAAGAAGAAAAAAAGATGTTCAAAAGCTTTTTAAACTTTTTCAACTATTTTTTTTTTTTTTGTTTGTGCGAAACACCTGCTACCCCGAATAGGCGACTAAAATCAACAGAAAAAAACACGTTTTCAAAGGGAAATATAAATGACGTTTCACACACGACGAGTTTTCAACTTGTAAAATTATTATTTATTTTATTTCAAATGTTTTTATTATCGTTATTATACAAAAAGGTTCAACTACATTAATCAAAATAATGTGAAAAAGAACGCACTTTATTCAAATAACGGTGGATTCATTATTGGAAAAGAAAAAAAAATGATTTCCGAAAAATAAAATAAAATAAATAAAAGTAAAAACGTTGTATTAATAATAAAAAATAAACATGTTCGGGGAAAAAATTCAAGAAGATAAAACAACAGTGTCTAAAGTGCTTAACGTATAATAAGTTTTCTGGCAAAATTGCCTCGCGCACTAACCTAGTACGTGACGTTAATGGAGCGCTACTGGCGTATACGTGAAATTTATGAGAAACCTAACGGCTTCGTTGCTAATGAAAAACCATATAATAGTTGACTAGCGGAAGCAGTCGTCATCTGCTGCGCCGCCTTATCGCAACGTAAAAAAATGATTAATAACTTCGTTGATTTACCTTGCGTGAAATTTCTAATAAAATTTTTATTATATCTAGATTGTATGTAAAATTTAATAAACATATTCCCCGACTGCAGTGTGCCTTCAATTGCTGTCTAATTAATTCTCCATAAATTACCGTTCGGATGCAATAGAATATGTTTTATCTCGGAATCCTAAGATTATAGATTAAAAATAAACATTGCACATTTGAACTTATTCCATCCTACCGTGCCGACTTGATAGTCCGGGTTCAGAAGTCAAGACACTAAATACTTAGTTGTATATTTATTGTTAAGAAGTATACTTTATAACTTTGGTGTCGGGTTCTGAAATAATTTAACATCTACTGGATGAATGCAATAAAATTACGACGCTTCCATTTCTATTGAATGTTCTACTGTTTCGGGTTATTTACAACAATTACAAATGTGTATTTGTTATAATTACGCCATATTGCTTTTTTAGCCAGGTTTCACATAAAATAAGTACTAGTATATTTGTTCTTAATAATACTTGTTTTTATTAATACTTGTTTTTATTAATACTTGTTTTTATTAATACTTGATTTTGAATTATAAATGTTTATATCCATTTTCTGTATTATCCATATAAACATTTATAACTCAAATTTAAAGAAGTACGTATATAAATTTTCATAACTTAAAGTTAAAATTAAACAAAACGATCGCAAATACTTGATTTTAATAAAATATTTGTTTTAGTTCCTCCAAACTGAAATCTATAATTCCGTTCTAGTATACGTTCGTGTGATTTATTTTTCATTAGTATTTAAGGTACATGTTAAAATCAAAAGTTTTTAACATAATTATACGTGATTACTTACTTACTTTTTGATTTGTTCATTTTATTATTTATTATCCCTTAGTTTTTTATTTTGGTCTGGCAATAAGCCATTTATTCCCTACGTTAGTATTACATGAATTATTAACTTTTACTAGGTTTTACTATTATGCGCTTTTAGCTATTATGATACTTTTTTAATCGAAAATTCTTATCTCATCACTTCTCATCATTCTTTGTAAGATTAACGTTCGAATTGTTTTTGAGTTTTTGCAGCATCATCTGCACTGCTCTTTGAGGTGCAATATTACGATTAATGTGTTCTCGGCTAGTTTTAGGTTCATAAAATGTAGTATTGAAACAGCTGACGAACTTGAATCAATTTCACTGTACGTTGTTTAATTTTTTCGAGATCTATCTGTATACTTCGGTAATTCGGCCTTCGGATTAGTTTTATTGCCACCCCTTTTTTCCAGATAATTCGGTGTTTATAATTTGTCGTATTTCGATTCCAATTTTTTTTTTTTTTGCATTCCTCATTTTTCAGTGTCGGAAATTCATCATAACAACCGCCGCACAAGCTTCCGATATAAGTCAGGTGTTTCAATTTGTAATATAATTCTCGAATCTTTATTAATATTATTCGTGTCCGTTATGTATAAATGTTACGTTTTTATTAAGTGCAGCCACTTGAAACTTCTGCGTAACTTAAATTCATAAAACCCATCAATCTTTTTGTATTAAAAAAATCATCCAAACGTCGATTATATCCTTTTTCAATATACTGCAGTTAGAGAAATTTTACAATTACCGCAGGCAGAAATACTCCTGATGTACCTACTGTTTGAATGTAAGGTTCATATTCAAACCTAACTTTATCAGTATACACATATTGAACTTTTATAATTGTTAATTACACATATTGTTTACGTTTATTGTACAGTAAGTAAATTTAAATACACCACTATAAACAATTGTTTAATTTTTTTTCTTCTAAATAGCCGACGCGTTTCGAAGACAAAGCATCACGATCACGAGAGTTATAATATATAAATTTAACAAAGAGAAGTAAAAAAAATAACGGATATAAGTCGATAACAAAAGTCGATTATTGCACATTTAAATATAAATTGCGAAAAATGACTATTAAAAATTTTAATTAAAATATTTAAAAATTTTTAAAATTTAAGTGATGTTTACAAAAAATATAGAAATTAAAATCAAATATAAAATAAAATAAACAAACTAAATTACACAATAATTCGCCAGTATAAAGTAAATGAAATCACATTTACATAAGAAAATAAACGGTTATTAATTATAAAAAATAAAACAAATAAACTTATTTTTTATATAAATTTTTCATAATTTAATACTAACCCAACAGCATCATCTTTAAATCTACTTATTATAATACATAAAACAAACCGGCCAATACATTCTTTGGTAAATTATAAAAATGCTCGAGCATACAAAGTCGCAAAATATATACAAAAAATCGTAACAAATAAAATTAAATTTAATAATACAAAATAATATTAAAAAGAATGAAACAATTCCTGGAAGGTGGAAATTTAATACCGGAACATCAGTTTGGATTTCGAGCTGGTCATGGAACTATAGAGCAGGTACACCGTATAGTCAATATTATTGAACAGTCCCTAGAGGCTAAAAAAAATATGCGACGCAGTTTTCCTTGATGTTAAACAGGCGTTTGATAGAGTATGGCATGAAGGGCTGCTCTATAAAATCCGGCGCCACCTCCCATACCAGCTTTTTGAATTATTTAAATCGTACCTTAGTGAACGATATTTTGTGGTTAAGTATGGAGATGAAGAATCTCGATTGCATCCGATAAAAGCTAGTGTACCTCAAGGTAGCATACTGGGACCGGTTCTTTACTTAATTTATACAGCGGATATACCTGTGCCAAATAACACGGAAATAGCCACTTTCGCGGACGATACAGCAGTGATTTGTTCAGATTCGTCGCTAGAAAATGTCGCAATAAACCTACAATCAGCAATTAATACACTCTCGATATGGTTCAAGCGGTGGCGAATAGTAATCAACGAGAAAAAATCTGCCCGTGTAATATTTACAAATAAAAATATCTGCAATGTCAAGAATATTCATATTGACAATCAGATAATTCCGGTTAAGGAATCAGCAAAATATCTCGGAATCCATTGGGACAAACAACTAACATGAAAAAGCCATATAGTTAAAAAACGGAACGAACTGAATATAAAGTATAAGAATATGTGTTATGGCTCATAGGAAGAAGATCCGAATTATCGCTGGAGAATAAATTGCTATTGTATAATCAAATCCTGAAACCTGTATGGGCGTACGGAAGTCCACTTCGGGGCTGTGCTAAACCGAGTAATATAGCGATAATACAACGTTTCCAAAATAAAGCACTAAGAACAATTGCAGATGCCCCATGGTATGTAAGCAATCTTACACTGCACACGGATTTGGCAGTTGAACCTGTCAAAGAACAAATACAAGAAATTGCTCGGCAATATGGCATTAAACTAGATCATCACAAAAATATCTTAGCCATTGGATTACTAGACAATTCGACAGAAATCAGACGATTAAAACGAACAAAGCCGACAGATTTATTATAAATGAACAATTATAATTAAAAAGTATTAAAATACAGGTAGCGGAAATCCTTGTCGCTGGATAAGGAGCTCCACAAATCATCCATACTATGTTATTAAAATTGCTAGATAGTCCAGAGCTAGTTGCAAAATTGCATTAAAAATAAAAAAAAAAAAAAAAAAATTTTCCATTTTCAATAAATACCAACTTATTAATAAATTAAGAATAGTTAATAAATAATAATTGCATTTTCATTTTCTATGATATCACAAATTTATATACTAATATTTCAGTTAATGTAGTTATGAAAATTATACAAGATAAAATTTTTGAAGAAACTAAAAGCACACGATATTTTATTGAAATAATAAGCACGTTAACATTGAACAAAACTATTTCTATTTTAATAATAACTATTATATCCAAAAAAAAACAGGTTTACCTATGGATTCACTAATATCAGCTATAGTAAGTGAAATATTATTACAACATTATGAGGATAAAATAATTTTCAAAAATTTAAGAAAATTTAATACTATTTCATATTCTAGATTTGTAGATGATATCCTTTGCCTATTCGAAATTAATAACAGTAATTATTACTGTAATGAATTTCTAAATTTTTTAAATTCCATTAATAACCATATCCAATATACCATACAAACTGGCAATAATAAAACTGATTTCCTAAATCTAATTCTTTAACTATAAATAATAATAATTTAGAATATCACATTTTTAGAAAAGAAACTACTACTGATACCACTATTAATTACCATTCTAACCATTCTATAACACAAAAATTTTTACCTTTTTTATTATACTTATATAGACTACAAAACACATCGTTATTAGATAAAGAAAAACAAAATGATTCAAGTATTATAAAACAAACAGCTAAAACCAATAATTTCCATAGTCAATTAACTGATAATTTACATAATAAATATTTCAAGAAAAAGAAATATTTAAAAAAAAAAAGAATTGAATTTACTTTCAATAATCCTAACACACAATAAAATAACAATATATTTAATTCATTATTTATAATCTCATACACTACTAATAATAATTTATATAATAAAGTAATTAATATTAACAATAATAATAATAATAATAAATTTAATCAAGCTAAATTTTATAAAATAACTTGTAATACATGTTAAAAAATATACATTAGATAAAACAGGAGAAATTTTAAAATAAGACATAAGGAACATATCTATATATAAATAAAAATCAAATGGTTTATGTTTGTGATTGCAAAACTCAAAAAGTATTAGATGGATTGAATTGAAATTTTTACGCAACGTTTCATTTCTATATAAGATAATTTATATAATTTTTTTATCCCTAAATTTCCCTAAGAGGCGCGATCTATGATTTGTTTTCAGCATTATAGAGAAGAATTTCAGAAAAACATATTGCGGCTGTATATGCGGGAAGCTCTGTAATTGCATTAGTGTGTGTAAATTAAATATGCGGCAACAGTCTAAAATCAGGAATGAAATGAGTGATGGAGAATATATATGGATGAGAGAAAGTGCGCAACAACAGTTTTGTGGAAAGGAACCGATCATTATTGTTGAGCTGCTAAAAGAAAAAAAACAGTTTTTACGAGTATGACACTGTTCGTGATTTCGATAGCTAGAGTGCTGGAGAATCTTGAACCGCATGACATTTGAAATTGTTATCTGCGCTGTGCATATTGCAATCAAAACATGTAATAATAATAATAATAATAATAATAATAATAATAATAATAGAGATTATTTGATTTCATTTGATTGCACCCCACAGCATAGCCATAGCAACACACAGTATGGTATTAAATTGAATGGTGTGTTTTTTCAGTGATCTATGTGTACTACAATACATTTATCTACTCTCCCAATCATTAATATCAATTTGAGCCACAGCGAAGTGTGGCCGGGTTTAGCTAATGTATATATATATATATTTTTTTTTTTCATTTCGTTATCCGAGTCGGATGTCGTGACCTTATTTGACGCAAGATACAATACGTCGCCATTTATACCGATCGTGTGCTAAATATCTATGGTATGTTGTAGATTTGATCTGCATATTTTTTTGATCTGGGCAATGTTCTTCTTTGGTCTGCCTTTCTTCTTTTTCCCCTCGACCTTTCCCATCGAAATCGTTTTCTCCAGCTTATTCGCTCTTACTATATGACCGAAAAAGCCTAGCATACGTTTCCTGATGGATGTTAATAGCCGTCGGTTGGTTTCGATCTTGAGCTCTTTTAACACGTACTCGCTTGTCCTATGGGCCGTCCATGGGATTCTTAAGATTTTTCGATACCCTTTCATTTCGAAAGCTGCGATATTCCTTCCCATGGTTTCATTGATCGTCCATGTTTCCGATCCGTAAGTCGCTATAGCACCAAAGTTTGCAGGAGTCGTAATTTTGTTAGTTTAGAGATCTTATGATCTTTCCATATACGGTTAAGCTTTCCCATCACGGTGCTCGCCAGTGCTATCCGTCTCTTTATTTCTTCGTCTGATCCTCCAGTTCTTGAAATGCAGGCACCCAAATAGATTAATTTATCTTGGATTTGTATATCTTGTAGCATTTTTAACGGTTGTTGGATTTTGTTATCCTTATCAATAACTAATATCGAACACTTTTGTTTGTTGAGTACTAAACCGGTCTCTTTTCCAGCCGTTTCTATTCTTGATAACAATTCGTACATTTCCCTTTCCGTGCTGGCCAGTACTACCGTATCATCTGCAAAAAATCTTATGTTTGTGATTTTCTCACCTCCGAATGATATTCCCCCATGCCAGCCGTCCATTGTCTGTCTTATAATCCATTCTCCACAAATATTGAAGAGAATCGGTGATATACAACAGCCTTGGCGTACTCCCTTTTTTTCTACAAACTCACTGGATTTATCGGTCTCCAGTTTTATATGTCCTTTGTTATTTACGTACAGTTGTTGTATGAGGTAAATTAGATGTTTTGGTGTACCCATTTCTAATAAAATCTGCCACAGTTTTGGCCATTTAATGTTATCAAAAGCTTTATTATAGTCTAAAAAACAAAGCAGCCCCAGAATGTTATATTCATTAAGTTTCTCTATTATTTGCCTTACGTTTAATATCTGTTCTCGGGTGCCTTTACCCGGCATAAAACCAGCTTGTTTTTTAGAAATTTGTGGAAGTAGATAATAATTGAGGCGATCTTGTATTATATATAATAATATTTTGCTAGCATGGTTAATCAGAGCGATTGTTCGATAATTTCCGCATTCTTCTCTCGAACCTTTTTTATGCAACTGCACATATACTGATGTTGTCCACTCTTCAGGCCAGTTATTTCTTACCCATACTTTTTGACAGATCGTATGTAGTCGATTTATTCTCGGTTCTTCCGTTTCTTTCAGCGTTCCCGCAACGATACCGTCTACGCCAGCTGACTTCCGATTTTTAAGTTTCTTCATGGCCTTAATTATTTCTTCTTTCATAATTGCCGGTTCAGGCTCGTAGTTTTGTATTAATACTGTTGTCTTGTCATCGTGCATAAGGTTCTGACAGTACTGCCGCCATCTTTCTACTATTTCTGACTTAATCGTTAATTTTTTCCTGTATTAATCTTTTACTGGCAACATTCTGGTTTTAAAAGTGTTACTTAACCATTTGACTTTCTTGTACAGATCATGAGGTTCATTTTTTAGTGAGTGTTGTTCTATTTCCTCACATATTCCTATTATATAAAATTGTTCCTATCTTTTCGTATTTCTCTGTTTATTAGTTTGTTTAGATTCTCGTCCGTATTATTACTTCCTCCTTTCTTTATCTGGTTTCTCTTATTTATTATATGTAATGTTCCTTCAGATATCCATGGTTTCCGTCTTTTATATATATATATATATATATATTTAAGGTGCTTGGCTACCAAGTTGGAGGTCACGGGTTCGAGACTTGTCTCGTCCCGGATCCAAGTCACCCCCAAGCTTACCCAGCCTGAAATAATTGGGTACCAGAGAAATCTGGGAAAGTAAAGGCGGCCGAGAGAAAGGAACTGGCCCCAGTATTCTCATCAGATCCATTAGGCTTAGTACATTGTGAACTTTAACTTCACAATCCCAGCGCCCTGTCAAGGGTATGGAACTCACCTTACTTTTTTTTATATATATATATATACAATAAAATATGGTTATATAGATAAATCCACTATAACTGAATATATTATCAATAATAAACATACATTAACTTTCAACATTAATAAAGATTTACAAATTTTAAAATACGTTAATAATTATAAAATATTAAATATTGTTGAGAGCTATTATATTAACAAACTTAAAAACAACTGCATCAACCATAATTATCCGAATACAGATAATCCACTATTCAATATTTAAGTTTTAAACAAGATTTTATTTTTTATAATTAATAACCGTTTATTTTCTTATGTAAATGTGATTTGATTTAATTTATACTGGCGACTTATTGTGTAATTTAGTTTGTTCATTTGCGATTTAATTTAATTTTATATTTGATTTTAATTTCTATATTTTTTGTAAACATTGCTTGAATTTTTAAAATTTTTAAATATTTTTATTTTTAATAGTCATTTTTCATAATTTATATTTAAATGTGCAATAATTGACTTTTGTTTTCGACTTACATCCGTTATTTTTATATTCAGTAATTGTCTTTGTAAAATTTATGTGTTATAACAACTCCCGTGATCAGGAAGCTTTGACTTCGAAATATGATGGGTATTTAAAAAAAAAAAGTTAAAAATTGTTTATTGTGAAGTGATGAAATTTACTTACCCTACAATATTAAACTTTATCATCTGATATGTTTTTCTAAAATTTAATCTGATTATTTTCTGATAGAAAATAAACCATCATATACCATAAATTCTTCCTCTGAAATTTCTTCGTTAGTCCCCCTGGTGGTCGTGTTAATTTTGTTAAACAAAACCATGCCATACACACTTTCAGTCCCCATGTTCCGCTAATTATCCATCACCGAATTGTTGACTAAATAAATATTATTGCGGATGACTATAATTTGTAAACGGTTTATTCATTTCGCTTGGAAAATCCCTTCTAAATATTCAAATGATTTTAAAATTTTTTCTACTTTTAACCTACCAGTTGGAATTCTGTAGTTTGTAATTTTTTCAATAGTCACTTTATACGAGTATACTTTATTGTTTTTATACTATCAGCACTGGGTTTTTATTAGCTCCTCCTGCGTCTATTTAAAAAATATATTGCCGCTGTCTTTATCGATGTCCACGGCGAATACACACTAACTACGCCCAAAAAAAACGAACCAGATAGGTAAACAGAAAACGGCGGAAAAGGTTTCACACTCGGTATTTTATGAACCATGATTGACTAATTATTCAACACGAACTCGTCAAATTTGCTTTATTAAGCCGCTGTATATATTAAAACTTTGTTACCTAATTATAATCCGGATTAAATGCTCAGTAGCCGAATGGTAGAGTCCATATCACCTTTCACCAATTTTTTGACAGCAACGTAAAGTTGCTTCATAAGTCATTTATGTAAATACATCGCCAAATACTTTATATTATTTACCTATGCGATGGTGGAAACACATATACATATGTCGTCCGCAAAAATGCTTAGCGTTAGAGCTGATATACATATATAAAAGATCTAAAGAGCATTTGCTCGAGAATACTTTCGGGGAAAATTCCAGACAAAACAAGCCAAATCGATGAATACATGTATTACTTCTTTTGGTAATGCCCTTCGTTAAGAGATACGATTCGATAAAACTAAAACATATTCTGAAGGCTAGAATTTTTTAATTTAAGATTTCTAGGTGTCATACTCGATTGAACGCTTGCGATATATTCAAAAGTGCTATAGAACAAGCATTTTGTTCTCAAGAGCAGCGATTATATTGTCAACAATACTACAACACTGATGATGTCGTATTTGTTTAAATCCAAACGCTTCACTACACCCTATGATTAGATATATTCGGTTGAATAATATTCTTTCAAAAATTTTACCCAATATCTGAAGAAGACTAATGTAACGATATATAAAAGTGAAAGATAATTTTTTAGGCTTACGAACCATTTTTATTATAAAATACTTTCACTAGATTGGAACTTGATCGGAGCCACAAAGTTAAACATACATATCAATAATAGAATTTCTTATTTGGGAAAAAGTCAGGGAAGTGAGTTATAATAAAACCTCGAAGCTTTCTTAATCGGTAGACTCATAATTGTAACTCACCATATGTGTTCGGAACAACGGAAAGCGACGTTAAAACTCGTGAAATATCTACGTGGTTATTGAATTAATAATATCTGAATAATATTAAAAAGCTTTGCATAAATAGAATGTGTGAACAATTTAGCATTTTCCGATTTGGATTTTGCCTGGTTGCAATTGTCAGTACCAAAAGATAAATTTGAATTTTTATATGATAACACTTTTATTTTTACCTGCCAGAAAGAGTTATCAGTCAATGTTTTTGTACGTGTAATCTGCTAGCTCTTTAATGGCATCATTTACATTAAGCTGATTCCATGTGGCAAGCACCATGAATATCTGCTGGTCCGTTCGCAGGTAGCTCTTGTTTTTTTTTTGTTTTATTTATTTTTTTTAATTATTAGATTTTTAATATATGTATATGGTAGTATAAACTGATGATTTTACGACAAAGGATGACATAATGATGAAGCATTTCACACTAATTTCTGAACGTTACAATATATTGACAACTGCATCAATTTGTTCAGTACGGGAATAATATGGAACTAATAAGCTATGCAGATGATCTTCTATTAATAGCAGGGATTCAGGATGTCAAAGATATCAAACCAATTAACACCGTCATCAAGGCAATAAATAACACTTTGAAACAATTAGGGCTAAAAATAAATCCTGAGAAAACAAACAGCATTTTAGTAACAAGGGAACACAAGAAAGAAAATATAAAAGAAGACATAGGAAGGGAACTCTGAAACTGGAAGATTCAAATATACTTTTAAATAAGGAAATGAAGTATCTAGGCATCGTATTAGATGAAAACCTCAATTTCACTAGTCACATCAATTACATAGTAGGAAAAATCAAAAAAGTTTACAGCAAAATAACTGCTCTATACAACAATACCTTTGGCATCAAATCTACAGACAGAAAAATTATGATACTCGGCGCTATTTAGGTCCATAATAGAATATGGCAGCACAATCTACTACCCCAAAATGAAAAAAGAAGATAAAAAAAAAGATTAAAAAAGAGCAACGGAAAATATTATTGGGAATTATATCTGCATATAGAACGGTATCGTATACTGCAACCAATGTAATTGCAGGAGTACTACCTATTGACCTACAGATACAGCAAAGCAATGAAATTAAAGCAACAAAATCATCAAGCATTACCGACAAACAAAAAAAATAAAACATAAAGGAAATAAAAATTAAATATAACAACCTCTGGCAAGAGGAGTATAACGCTGAAAAAACAGGAAGAAGAACCTCTTTAAATTAATTCTAAATATCGAAGAAAGACTTAAAAATAAAACACTAAAACCTAAAATTTCTACCTCACTCAATTTTTAACAGGACATGGAACTTTTGGAGAATACCTCAAAAAATATGAAATAACAGACAAAGACACATGCATAAACTGTAAAAAAAACATAATAGACATTCCGGATCATACCTTTTTAAGCTGTCCAAACTTCAGTCAAATCAGGATAAAACATAAAATAGAAGAAATCAATGAGAAATGGTTTACCAACCGGAAAAACACAACAGCAACGGTGGAATATGTAAATGAAATAATGAAAAACAAAGAAAAATACATTTACATAATTAGATATTTAAGTCGCGTACTCAATTAATATAATTGCGATGACCAGCGGAACACTGATAAACGAATTCAGCAAAAAGTGATCCTCAGGCCATATTACTGCTATTGTAAAATTGTATTTTATAATAAATGAATTAAAAAAACTAAAAAAAAAAAATAATGTTAAACTATCTCGTTTCTATTTTCAGAATATTATCATAGTGCCACACTCTGCTTCTGAGCCTATACGAATACTTATTTTCATACATTCTAGCTGTACAGATATGGGCATACTGTATTAGGCTATGTACAAGGTGGACGCAGTCGCAAGACTACACTTGAAACTGATTTTGTGATTGTTTGAATTATCGCATGCTACTGCACATTAATTAGAGCGCATATGCTGGTATGCATGTTTGAAATTGCCTTTCACGTGATCATTAGTGGTTAATTTTATTATTTATTTTGTAATTTCTGTCGTCACCTGGGATCGAACTTGAAATGTTCTGGCAATTGGGATATAGCAAGTATAAAATTTGATTCTTTTTTGTGTTTCTTCATGCGTTAATATTTTACAGCATTATCATCGTAGGCGGATTACGCTAAAATATTCTGCGCAAAGATACAGTGATAGTTTCATATGCTGATGTTTAAATATGGCGCAACCACATCAATTTTTAAATCACAGGCAGTTATTGTTTTTTTTTTCTTTTTTTTTTTTTAATATTGAAATTTTCGACTTTTGATGTAACTTTATCATCATCGTACAGAGTCGTTATCGGATTTCTGATGTCACGTGTGACCTATCTCATGTGGTCAGAAAACTAAAATTTGTAATTTTTCTTCGCATATCCGGTCTTCTTCCTTATCCATAATCTTCGCATCTGCACGAAACTTACACTCAACGATCAGTAAAACCAGATGAACGATGGACTTCTTAATAAGAAATTAAAAAAGTTTAACTAGTAAAAGAATAGCGGCGCTAATTTTTTTTTTTTTTTTTTTTTTTTGGTTGCAATTGCGTTACGTTTGTGGACCCTGCCAAGCTTTTAAGCTTGTCGGCGTGGTCCTAAAAAAATAACACATGCCTCCCTTCTTTATTTGTTAATATAATACAATGTTTCTTATACTTAAACGATTCCGGAGACATATTTATCGTTATCAGTACTGTTAAATTTTCTTTTACAATAGTAATATAAATTAAAATAAAGAAGTATAATTAATCCTCTTATATTATTTTATAATCCCACACATTTACATATCTTCGCATGCTCTTACCTATAGATTATTATTAATACTTAATATATACTCAATAGTAAGAGCTCTTTTTTTTTTTTTTTTTTTTTTTCCTATTTTTTAATATTTTTATTCCCAACCCATTTTTTTATTTCTGCTTTGTTTGACTTTATATGTGGCTGTAATTGTTTAATGTCTTCTGGTAGTGAGTTTAGTAGTTTGCATAGAATATTTTTTTTAATATTATCCTCGTGCTTGTTATTAAATTTACACCTGTTCCGTAAAATACTGCATCAGAAAAATGGAAAGAAAAAAGATCAAAACGTAAAAAATGCTCATGCCAAATCGTATAACAATTTTTACCGTTGCAAAGGAATTTACAATACGGTTCGTATAATTAAAATACTTTCTGTACGGGAATTCTTTGAAAAATTTTAGTTACATGCTATATAGACTTTCTTTAATGTAAGCTCATGTTTATCGTTCCTTTGAACTCACAAGCAGATTAAATAAAAGTCTTAAATAAGCATTATGAGGAAACATAATTGATTTTAATTACCTGCAAAAAGTCTGACAGAATTTTCGCTTATAAAATTATCTAACGATAATGTTATCTCCGCATGTGCTATATTTCTTTTTAAAAAATACACTGTAAAGAAAAAAAAATCATTTTATTTCCTTGCTAAATAAAAAAGATATATAGTTTTGGCTGCTGTACAATTTTTAACTCATCACTTTTTATGTTAATGATAATCTGGAGTCTTTGTGTGTATATGTATTTTTTGTTTATGCAAAATAATATTTTTGGCAGTACCTTCTTTAATCCTATTTCAGTAGTTGTGCACTAACTATTATATTATTTAAGGTGTGTCATTATTAAATTTGAAAGAAATTTCGGTAGCAATACGGAAGTGATAATTATTTATTTACTTTTTTTTCATAAAATGAACATGTAATGATCATTTCTCTTCTAGGATGGAAATCGAAATAACGTTTACCTTCAATAATAATCTTTATGCTCTAGTATAACACTAAATTCGCATTCTCCGTACGATCAAATAAGTTACGTACAACCAGTGGCGGCTCGTGAGTAACAGAAGTGGAGGTTCACAATTAAATATATTAAATATTACACAAATATTTATTGAAAACAGTTTATCAAAAACTATATATATACATGTATGTATGTGTCTGTGTGTATGTGCGCATATTAATAATTTTCAGTTAAAAGTCTTGTAAATTAAATCTATTCTTCTATCTTTCTTTAAAGAAAAAAAATCTATAACAGTTTCATGAAAGTTAGGAATATTGTGGAACATTTGTTTTTCAATTGATAACATAGCTAAAGCATTTAACCTGTATTCCCACATTGTGCTACATAAAAATGTTTTAATTCGTTTTAGTGTCGAAAAACTTAGTAAGAATATAATTGGCACTTTTTAACCTTAAGTAAAATTACAATTTTAGGTAGAAACTACGTCACTATTGAAAATATTCGAAAAAAACTAAACTGTGTTCCCAATGATCGACTGTGTATACATATTCAAAACGTTATTAGTATTTTTAAAAGTGATGTGGTTTCTACCAAATATTTTAATTTTAATAATATGAACTGTGATAACTCGTTACATATTTTTATTTAAGTACATTAAAAACAAACAAAAGTTAAAATTTTGCAAAATGTTGGTTGTTATTGTTTTTTAAGTCTATGTAATATTTATATTTTATCATTATTGTGAATTTGCTTAAAAAGAAAAACAATTAAATTTTTATGCTACAATATCCAGCCAACATCTTGAACAGTATCAGTTTTACATAATGCATGTCTCACCAACCAGAGTATAATAAAATGACAAATTATAAGATACAGTAGAAATTAGTTATAAAAACATTCAAAAAGCTGAATAATCTGGTCGTTATATCCTATATCAAATAAAGCATTATAATTTTTTAATGTTCAAAATTTACTACTAATGAACAGTTCGTTACGAAAATGACACGAAATATTTTATGGCATAAATTACGTTGAATAAGCAATCATTTATTTATAATTATAACTACACATATTTCTTAGTCAAAAACACAAACACACACTTTCTTTTTTGTACATAAAAGTATGATAATAAAAAAACTTAAATCAGCATAAAGCAAGAGTAAGAGAAAAGAAACTACCAAAACGGAAGTGGTTTGATATTTTCTTACTTTTGAAGAAATTTGTAATTTTTCGATTTTTTATTATAATAAAATAACCATAATGATCTTTTTTTAATATTTTTTGCAATGGTCTTACCACAGGTTTTCATCAATGTTATATTTATAATAAGCATTTTACATGTTGACACTAACAAAATAAACAGAACAAAAAATAACGGTATATCTGTTCTGTTTATATAAATTTCATTTCATTGAAAAAGATTAAGGATGATGTTTTTGTTAAATTCATCTGCATAAATCTTTCAAAGCTAAAAACTAATTGGTATGCCGTTATAACCAATTTTTACTGTATTTCAATATTTGAAAATTATAATGTTGACAAATACAATCACGGTAATTTTAAACACGTAACTGTTTTTAAATGTACAATATTGTACTAACTTGTATAGGTATGCAACACAATAACACAATCGATATAATATAGATGCAATTATACAGTTTTCTTATAAAATAAAAGTAAAAATAAGCACATAAATATGCTCTAATCAAACTTTATTTCCTTCAAAATTCAAATATGGTTATAAACAGTAAAAAAATGTAAACATATAATCGTTTTATGAAAATTTATCGATTAATTCTGTTTATAATCAAATTCACTTCATTAAAGTACTGCCCACCTACAAAATATGATCTTGCAATAACAACGCCTATCGTTTGGTTCACACTTCAAGTGTGCTCCATCAAGCCTATGTAACACATGCACTAACACAACATCATTTTTATCTTTCTAACACACTACTACATTGTACTTACACGGTTTTCGATCGCACGTGCTACAAGTAGCCTTCACACTAAAAGAATTCCGGACAAAACTTAATTAATTTTTAAAAATGTAAAATCAATTTATTTTCAACATTAATTTTACTAATAGTGATATATAAATAATAAATATAAATAAAAATATTGGATTCTACTTTTTTAAAGTTGAATACAGGGTGTTCACGTGCGAATGTGAACATATGCACGAGCCGCCACTGCGTACAACAAAATTGGGAATGTTTATAACCACTTTGGATAGTACGTATTTTTTCGTTCGTGTCTCTTGAGCATACTGAAATTCGTCAACCAAGGACTTTTATCGAGAAACAGTTGGGAAAGAATCAATTATATCTTTAGGCGATATCAAATATCGTCAGTAGGAAGTAATCAGTATAGCGGGAACAATGTGTGGAGAAGGAAAAGATAGGATAATAGAGACGCAAACCAGAGTAGGACGACCAAGTCGCATCAAACTGGAAAACAAAGGGGAACGCTCAACAGAAAGAGATCGACCTTAATAAATACATGATCAGTATCGCGCGAGTACGCGCTTCGTTTAAGTGGAGAGAACAATACGAAGAAGAAACAAACAAAAAGCGAAAATCAGAGAAAGATAATGAGTGTAGCTTAAGAACGCAGACGAATAATGGAGACAACAAGAGAACGAAAAAGTGAAGGAAACAAAAAGAACCACACGAATTAGCAGGAAGACACTAGGTTAAACAGACAGATGGAATTAATAATTATTAGAAAAAGAGGAATCGTAAATATCCGATACCATAATCTAAGATGAAAACTTTTACAATTAGAGGATGAGATTTTTCTTAAGAAAAAAAAAAACAAGCAGCAACACGAGCCAAATAATCGGTTTTATATTATTTCCTTTAATATAACTGTATAATGCTTCTTTTATTCTCTCGTGCCTTTTCCTTATTGTCCATTGCACCTCTCCAGCAATCAATTTATTTGTGATCCCGATCATAAAATGTTCTCGGTCGTTCGTAATTATCAACTGAACAAGCTTCTTTTTATTCCTCCCTTTTATTAAAACAGTATTCCCACTCCATACTAGGCTTCATTCATTCTCCCCCTCCCTTCTCCTTCTGTTATCCTAGCTCTTGATTCCTTTTTGTCGGCTATCTCTGATCGTGTAAGGATCTGAGTCTCTTTTGCCCCTCTGTTCCATTATTCTTGGGCCAATGTCCATGCTGGCGAACTCATAATAAAATAAAAATGAAAAAATAAAAAAAGTAATGAATTACAAACTTTATGCAATACCTTTTTTTGAATCCTTTTTGGAGCTAATCATTCTAAAGTTCCGAATTATGTGTTTAATATAACCCACCTTCTCATCACATTCGCACAATTCCAAGCTAATCAAACTAAATCTTTTCTATACCTTACAATACTCTGAATATTAATCTCAGTAACACTGATTTTTTAATCCTCCCCATTGAACATTGTAATAGAATTTTCCACTATATTTTTATATTGATCTATTTTTAAACTAGTTAAATTTTGTTTTTTAATATTGCTTTGAATTTGCTTGCTGAATAGTTTAATTTAAATGTTACATTGCGTAGAAGGAAAGGATTTTTGTTAATTGTAAACAACTTTATAATTGACCTCTATACCAAATTCCGTGATACCTGTATGAACTGTATACCATTACCACATGTTTATCGCAAAAATTGTTTACATGCCATAATATATTATCGTATTTGTTCGTTCCATCGGGATTTATTTGTAATACTAACCCATCAGTTTAATCATTTGCTCAATAAATAGATTAATTTGTTCTATATTTTTGCGGAAAAGTTAATTTAACAATGTCTTATAAAATAATTTAATCGAAATATATGAAAAACTATGGTTTTTTGAAGTGTAAATTACAATATATATAGAAATTTAGTACGGTGACATAATTATTTCTTTATGAATTAGTTAAATACCAAAATATAAAATAATTAAAATGGTCATTAAATAAATCCCTTTCTTAAAAATTTTCCAATTAAATTAGCAACACTGGAAAAACGTACTACTTATTTATTTTTTAAAAACCTGCTGATTATTCGAGGAACCAGCCAATTATTTGAAAACCTGTTAATGAGCAGATTTATTAAAAACTGCTAGTACTAATTATACGTACATTTTTTTCCCCATAGTTGCTGTATTGTCTCGATTATCTGTAAATTTTTCACAACTTCTTAAAGAAAAATCATTTACCTCGTTAATATTAGGTACATCCAATTTTTTTTTTTTTTTTTTTTTTTTTTTTGAACTTGCCAATTACGGACATATTAACCCAGCACAAGTAAAAATTTTTTGTATATTTATCAGTGTGCGACAGCGGGATTCAAGCCAACTTCTAAAAGAACTAACTACATCACAGTATGAAGTACAGCAATTCATTGCTTTGTATAATTAAAGTTTTGATAATTTGTAATTAATAAAGGTTGATTTTCGTTTATCCAGTAACTGCTATTGAATGTTGCATAATAAGATAACACTGATAAAAGCTTATTTAGTCTGTGAGATTGATTGGACTTGGTTTTTAAAAAGTACTCATCGCTAACAAAAGTGAGTATAACTATAGTGGGTGTTTCGCTGTTTCAACTGAATAGAATGACTAGTACGTGTGCACATTATACGTAATGTCATTTTCAGTACAGTATCCTATACCAGGCCCGTGCCCAGAATTTTGGAAAGGAGGTGTTTTGAAAATTTTCTTCGCATATTTATTTTATAAATAACAATACATTTTTCACTAATATTCGTACTATTAATTTACATAAATGAATTACCCCCGTATATAAACATTAATAAAAATTACATACGTTATTAATTATACTCGTAATAAAAATTATTTCCTTAAGATATTAATGAAGTACCTAAAAATATGGAGCATATTTTTTCTTTTTTCTTTTAAAAGTAGGTAAGAACATCCTAAAGAAATCATCAATATTTATTTTAAATTTGTGTTTTTTTCCAGATTTTTGTGTATTTATAATAACTATTTCAGTTCTCATGGGGGGGGGGGGTTAATCCCCCCCGTGGACACGGCCTTGTACTATACTGATTTTAGACTCTCTTTGTTGTACTAATAGATGTAACGATCAGACCTTTTTGCAATTATTTTGCCGGTATGCCTAAACTGATTGTATTTTCTCTAGTCTTTCAAATTTTCTATTCTTTATTTATTTGTGAAATCGGTGTACTAGTGGATTCCGCTGTTAAATCAAGCGTTCCTAAATTTTAATTTTTACTAAAAGACGATAACGTGTCGACTACTGTTGTCTATGTTCTTGTTTGTATTATTTTTTTTTTCGCTTTTTTCATAGCTCGCTTGCTCTGTAAGAGATTATTAATGTATTGTTTTTTATTTTATCGTATTTCTGTAAAAAGTGAAGTAAGCCCCATATCCTTGACAGGGCGTTGGGGATTGTGAAATTTCACAATGCACAAAATTAATTGTATTGTATCTTTTTCATTTCAATATTTCATTCCCTTTTTCGTTTATTCATGTAAAAGCATATATATTATGGCTCGGTCAGAAAATTTATAACGTTCGCTCACAGCAAACTGTTAATATTTTTCCAATATCTCATTTACAAATCTAAAAAATATCGCAGAAGTAATTATTAGTGTAACAAAACAGTTATTATAATTACTTTTTTAATAACAGCCAAGGAGTGCGTTATTACCGTAAATTGGATGCAAATGCTCCCCATAATATATTTTCTAGAAAATTTACATTGTTAATTTCTTTTCAGAGAACTATGTCACAGCAAAAACGCTATTAAATCGATAATAGTAATTTGTATTATTCGTAGAAAGCTACGTTTAAGCCGTAAATGTTTTCCGCTGCCCGTTTAATGACTTTTACATTCCAATAAGCATTTCAATGCTCCTTTTCTTGTACCACACAAAGCTAATGGTCTACATAAATCACTATGAATCTCCCCTAAAATTCCAACATATTTACCATTTCATTACAAAAAATGTTTTCACCTCAAATTTTTAGTCTCAATTTATGCACGCGTTAAACAAGCACCCCGTTATAAAATACAATGTAAACACTATTTTCATTAAATTTCTTTTCCGTTTTTTTCATGTTTTCAATTATTTCCTTCAAAATCGACATTTCGTAAGTGTGCCACTTTTCATTAATTCTATTCTTCTGGTTGTAGTTAAAAGCTGCATAACTTTTATATTTTGTCGAGTTAATTTTGTGAATGAAAACCTTTACTTGTTTTTTATCCACATCGGCTCATTTTCGCTTCACTTAATAGTAGAATGGCGGCTTAAACGTTCCATGTGCATTATAATGCACGTCAACTTTGAAGTCATTTTTAAATACTTCCCCGTGTTAAATTAATAAGGAAAAAATTATAGTAATAAACAATATTATATTTTGTTTTAAATATATTCAAGTTTTGGATTTCTGGGCATGTTCAGAAGTTTTCTAAATAAAATATACAAAATAATTTTCACTTCGCTTTTTATACGTGGGGGCATTTAAGGGTTATCAGATCTGTGTTAACCCCAGTCTATTTTTTTTTTTTTTTGTTATTAAGGGTTCGTTAACATGGACATTGGCCTAAGAATAATGGAATAGAGGGGCAAAAGAGACTCAGATCCTTACGCGATCAGAGATAGCCGACAAAAAGGAATCAAGAGCTAGGATAACAGAAGTGAAGCCTAGTATGGAGTGGGAATACTGTTTTAATAAAAGAAAGGAATAAAAAGAAGCTTGTTCAGTTGATAATTACGAACAACCGAAAATTTCACGATCGGGATCACAAATAAATTGATTGCTGGGGGGTGCAATGGACAATAAGTAAAAGGCACGAGAGAATAATGGAAAAGCGAGGAAGGGAGCAAACTATGCTCAAAACCCAAACGGCAAATCGCAGAGAGGTTGGAGCGACGGCGCATAGAAGGAAATTTAAAAAAAACAAGGGGGAAGCATGGAAGGGAATGTTGAATAGACAAGAAAAAGAAGTTCGGGTTGGAAAATGAGGAGGCGTAGGGTTAAACTACAATCTGGAATGAGCAGCTGCAAACAGAAGGTTAATATTGGAAGCTGAGAAAACAGGAAGAAACCTACCGGAAGAGGAAGATAATCGAGCAAGTGAGCGTCAACTAACTCATTTCCCTCGATTCCGGCATGGCCAGGAATTCAAAAGAAATCCGTTTAGATTAAGTGGGAAAGGAAAAAATCATAAATCAAGGAGTGAATAAGAAGAATGACATATTCGGTTGAGTGTAAAGGGAGAAGAGATGCGATAGCCTGCAGCATGCTTTGAGCTTCCGACAGGATAATGAGATTGTGAGGGACGGGGATAAAACAAATTTTTTTTTTTTTTTTGTTTGGACGCTTTTAATTGCCAGGATTATTGCGCCCATCGGATAGGTTTTAGATTAGAGAGTAAAGGTGGGTCTTTTTGAGAAAGGTGATCAATGAATTTAGTTGTTCTGGGTCATCAGATATTGACTGAGGGGTTATTTTATGTTGTAATCGTTGGGCAGAGAAGGAAGGACAGGAGAAAAGAAGGTGTTTGATCGTCATGATATCTGAGGAGCAATAGGTACAAGTGGGGTTTTGTCGAATTCCTTGATATAGATGACCGTGGGTAATTTTGGTGTGACCAATACGAATTCTAGTAATAATAATTTCGTCGGTCCTATTAAGGTTTGATAAATGTTTTCAAGGGACAACTGATTTTTTGAAAGTATGAAGTTTGTTGGTATGTTGTTGGGACCATTCTAATTGCCATTTGTTTTGGGTATAAAAGTTACACTAAATTTAACGTCCCTGCTATTTTAAACGAAATGAGGTGAATGAAGTAATTACTTCGCCAACTTACTTTCCAATCACCACATCGATATTTACACAAGGATCGACTTAACCAGCCAGAAGAATTATTGATAAGTTTAAAAATTCATCGAAACCTGACCGGTCAATAAAGATCGTTCACTTATCTTACGATGTATGTTGCGTGTTTTCCGTTCACGTCTATGTCAAAATGATAAACAGTTATACCAGTTTTAACAATTCCATCTTTTGTTATTTCAATTTTCGCCATTCGAGTTTTATCGCGACATCGGATTTAATCGCTGACGTTATCCATTACGATGACCTCCATAGTTGATGTGGCCAAAATAGAAATGTATAAAAAAGAAATAAAAAATTACGACGGTCGACCTGGTTTCGACATGCTTCCGGCTCCATGACGATTGTTCCGTTCTTGATGCCAAACTTTATGGCATATCCCTAGCCCTTGAATGTATAGTTAAATCCCCTTAACACAGCAGTCGCATTTTGATCGTAACTGATTCGCGTGCAGCTTTAGACTATCTTTCCCAACAAACCCCAGTGAACTATATAACCACCTTAATTCAATCCCTAATATTAAAACTGATATCGTTGTCCCACAAAATTACCTTCCTGTGGGGTGCCAGGCCACACTGGACTTATGGATAATATGTTAGCGGACACTGCTGCTAAGTCTACCCTGATGTGTCCCATGCTTTGTTTTCCTCCTCCCCCTTCTGACATAATAAAGTCCATAAAAATTTTTGTGCAATCCCGATGGAAGCAAGATTGGCTCTTCAAACAAGCTTGCTTTCTGAGGGAGATAAAACACGGTATTGACCCCTGGTTTCCTCCCTCCGACCTTCCTAGAACCCACTTTGTCGCAATGACAAGGCTCCGCATCGGATATACTTCACTGACGCACGATCATCTTTTGTGCAACTGCGAGCCTCTTTTTGAATGCCCCTTTTGTTCCCTCTCCCCTGTCTCTTTAATAAAACACCTTCTCCTGGAGTGTTCTTCCTTTGCTCTTCAGCGCTCCAATCACCGCATAGTGTCTCTGCAGTCATCTCTAGCTAACTCCTTGAATATCGCAGACACTATTCAGTTTCTCTATACAACTGATTTGTTTCGAGTGATTTAGCGTTTCTACCGCCATAGTGTTGTAATAGCCTCGGTAGCTACACACGGCACTCAAAAAAACGGGGCAAAAAAAAGCCGAACAAGAACCCGGAACAAATAATTTCAGACCAATATCATTAACGTCAGTCTTATGTAAGATTTTCGCAAAAATCATCGATGAACAACTCTAATCTGCGAACTAGAAAATAGAAAATTGTTATCAACAAAACAATGTGGCTTCATACCATCACGTTTAACAGCAGACCACCTCATTCACCTACAAATGGTTATTTGGAAGAACTTCACAAACCAGAAACACATCCTAGCAGTCTTTTTCGACATTACGAAAGCCTTTTATCGGATCTGGAAGAAAAACTCGATCCTAACCCTACAAAAATATGGCTCTCAAGGCTATGTACTTCGTAAAGAACTTTTTATCTCAGCGTACCTTCTGAGTTCAAATCGATCGAGCTATATCAGCATCCAAAAACATCTGGTCCTGTCTAAGTCCGGCTCTGTTCAACATGTATACTGTCTTTCTTGATTCTATGTCTGTGCACTCTTTTTCTTTGGTTTTTTTGTCGATAATAAATGACTCTATTCCTCATTCTATGATATTGTAAATATAAATAAAAAAGTCAATTGATTTTGTTTTCTTCATTACACTTACCTATTTCTTCTACAGAATCTTCTATTGTTTTTTTCCCTTTCGACATTATCGTTAGTCCTTGCATCTTTAAACTCTGCAATTATTCCTCGCAAGGACTGCTTTTGCTATCGCGGTGTATTCCTCAACAGCCGCCTGTTCTCTACAAACATATTAATTTCTTTTCCTTTTCTGCTTTTAAAATACTAAACTTTTGAAAACCATTTCCTATTCCCTCCTTTTTATTTCCCCGTGCAAATGCATCATCCGTTCTAAATTTGGTTTTGTATGGTTGTTCCCCTAAATCTCTACTTCCGAAATTGGCTACAACTAAAAATTCTCGACTTCGTCTCTGCTTCGAGACTCTTAAATCCAAAAAATTCGTACTGACTCTCAAATACGCATCTTCTTTTAATTCGCAGACCCTACTTAGGCTATCGTTTTCTTTGCAAATGTTTATAGTTTACTATTCCCTTAGTCTTATTCTTTTCTATCTAACTATTTTGCAAAACAGGCACACTTTACTCTTACGAAAATCCCTCCCTTCTAGCGCATATTTCGTTGCGGCTGCACTCTTTTTCGCTTTACATAACTTTGAATAACTTTCCCTACTCCGTTTTCAACTTTGCTAATCTTTCCCGTCTTCCTAAGACGTCTCATTATTGCCTTCAAGTCTTTTCTCAAAACATTAGTTTTGCAGGAATTTCATAATTAATTCCTCATCTCTCTCATGGAATTGTTTTTTTATAGATAATTCGAAAAGACGTAGATGAAACCTCCTTCATTCTTTCGAATATTAACATTTCGGAATCTTTTTGTATCATGACTATCTTGCGAAACATTGTTCGCAATTCCTCACAACGCTCTATTTTTAATTATTTGATTAACCCCGATTCCTTGTGTGTTCCTCAAATAATTTCTTTTCACTTTTCTACTCACTCCTGCGACTTTGTCACTCTTCGCGTACGTTCCCCCTTATTCGTAGTCTCTCCGCAAATTATTCCGTCCGTATCGATTTCTTCTGGATTGCCAGACATAAGGGAACAGAAGGTAACAAAATGGCTGACTCCTCGGCTCAGCCTGCTGTATCTTCTGCTTCCATTTTTTTTTTTTTTTTTTTTAATTTCTGCTTTTAACCTGTTTCCTGTATGTAAAAATTTTACAGCCGTTATTTCTCAGTTCTTTTATGAAATTTTCCTTTTTATTTGTAATTTCATCTGAGTTCACTACCGAATAATATTTAGAAAAAATTAATCGCATAAATCTTCAAAATAACGCTGTAACTTCTATTTCATTCTACTCGTAATTGTTACCTCTATTACGAAAAAATAAAATGCACAATATAGCTAACAAAAGGAAACTTCTCGGAGGAAATTCGGAGCCGTTGAATAGGTCACACTCACTGCTGTCACACAATTGCTCAAAGATATAACCTTAACAACGAATTGCCCTTCCTGTCTCGAGAACACCACACCGGTGAGTTAACATGTACTCTGTGATGGTCAACAGTTCACCTCCGAGTGCAGTCTAATGGGAGCGAGATCTCATAAATTCTTCTTCGAAATAACCCCTATTTCAGTAGAAAAAATAATGTGGCGCCCCATACGCGCAAACATGAAATCCAAATTGTTCACGTAGTATACAAACGGCGTACAAAAGCAGCGGAAAAAAAAAATAATAAGGAACATGCACTGATTTCATTCGAGTTATCTGCGACGCTAATTATGTCTCCTTCGAGTGTCCTTCCTTTCTGCTAACCATTCTATTCTTGCATTCACTCACCTATCGCGATTTCTCTCTTCTTATTACCTTTTTTCTTCGTAATCCATCATCTCCACAATTGGTGTTCCTTCACTTACTCTGTTAATAACGCTGATCGATTAAAATTTAGCGGGCAATTTTTTTCCCGTCTTATTGTTTCTAGGAAAAATTCCCCATTCTTATCCCCTCTAAAAGAAAAGGGAAAAAAGAAATTTAAAGTAACATTATTTTGTCCAGAGCACTTTACGTTGAGAGTAATTCGGAAAAATAAAAAATTGAATTTTAATACGCAAGGTGTAGCAAAACGAATTAACAATTTTCTCAAACTCTCTACTGTCTCTCTTATCGTTCCCACCACGATTTCAATTCCCGTTTCTAATTTACTCCCATTGTGCAAAAAGTTTCATGTTAGATTTTGGTCAGATTTCTACGTTTCTTCCTTTTCTAATCAACCTTCCTCTTAAATTTTTTCATCCAACCTAATCTTCCTAACCGGCCTTGGTTTTACGATTTTCCTTCGCTTCATCGCTCCGTTATTGTCCCTATTATCCGTTTACGTCTGAACCATATTCTTCTTCCTTCCTCACGTTATCGTTTTCATCTCGCTTTATCCCCTTAATTATCCTCTCCATCCTGACGTCGAAGCCGTCTGTGATCCTGACCATATCTTCTTTGAATGTCCATCCCTCGTGAACGAACGCACTTCTTTGTACTTCTATCTGCTGTCACTCAAACTCCCTACTCCTTATTGTACCTCGTATATCTTATCGTTTCCGTCGATCTCAGTTGTTCCTATCCTCAGTTCCTTTATCTTATCAATATTTGACACCGATTCTACATCTAACTGATCCTTCTCCTTCCTTTCGTTTCTGGGCGAAGATCCTTTGTTGACAAGCCCAAAAGGTGGTTAAAAAAAAACAAAAAAAAAAAAACGATTTCTGGACCGGATTCTATCCTTTATTCTTTACCAATCCTCGATCTTTTTACTATACAGCCCTTTCCTTAATCTCTTCCTTGGTTTAATCCTTTCCCTTACCTTAGCCGTTCGGTAACCCTTAAATACGCCCCCACGTAGAAAAAGCAAAGTGAAAATTATTTTGTATATTTTATTTAGAAAGTTTTTGAGCATGCCCAGAAATGCCAAACTTGAATATATTTAAAACAAAATATAACATTGTATATTACTATAATTTTTTTTCCTTATCAATTTAACACGGGGAAGTATTTAAAAATGACTTCAAAGTTGATATGGATTATAATGCACATGGGACGTTTAAGGATTAAGCTGGTCATCCCGAACCCGCTATTTTATATTCGTTGCTCCTTACAATTCATCCTTTGTTCTTTCCTTCCCACTCCAGCTATACTTTAATCTTTCCTAAATCGTCTCTCTATTTAACCCTTTCTATAATAATTTCTGTAGTTGTTGGGTCAAAGCCGCTGGGGCGCCCAAAATAAAATATATAAAATAATATTATTATTTTATATCAAAAAGACAAAAGGAATTATTCGTAGAAGTCAATTTCTGCCACCCCTATGTGCTGAATACAAATCTGACGCATTAAATAAATTTGACGCGTCTTACGTTAAATTTAGCAACCATTACTTGTAGGGAAAATATTTTTACAACGTTACTCTCGCAATCTATTCATAAAAACACACGTGTACGTACGTATTTTTCAAATTTATTTTTAATACTTCGTTTTCACGAATTAATCTCCGTACTTTATTAAAATTTCGCCTTATATCATCGAGTTAAATATTCGCATGTCTCAGTTTTGAATGCTCGAACTATTACGAAAAATGATAATCGTTATAATATATATCCTTAATAAATATTTCAATTTTTTCAACGTATTACGAATAATATTTGATGGCATATATCGGAGGAACACATGAATTATTGTGCGTGCAGCAATTATGCAATTGAGAATAGATCATTTTATTTGGCAGTGTACAGTTTACGAACAGGGTAGAAACTTAGAAATCCTATCAGAGCTCTATTCCAATGACTGTAACTTAGATATCAGAAGTTAAACTTAGCTGTACTAGTATGTAAATTTATGAAGCACCGCAAGATAGAAATATAGAAATAATAAATAAGAAAGTTTTATAAAATACTCCATAAAGGGTTAACCCGTAAGAGGTCGTGCCATGTTTTATAACGCAAGAGGTCGCGCCATGTTTTATAACGCAAGAGGTCGCGCCATGTTTTATAACGCAAGAGGTCGCGCCGGTCTTTTTGACCGGGTTTTATAAAAACGTCTTTAAAAATTACTTATGTTTTTGAAAAAAATATTTCGTGTTTATTAGTTCTTTTATTCCATTTTTATTCCTTCTTATTCCTTTTTATGTTGTTTTGTTTTATTATTTTATCATGAATAAACGGGATTTTTCAATTCGAACAAATATATAAGTTTGTAACATTTTATAAAAAATAGCTTAATTCTCAACATATACAAAAACATTCTAGAAAGAAGTATAGATAATAATAGAATACGGTACATGTAATATCAAATTGTTAAAACTCACTACTATACTTTTCTTTCGTTTTCATTTGCGCATTTAAAACATGCTGGAACCCCGCCGGTGTGCTCTTTGCATACAAACATTTGCAACTATTACACTGTGTTTTAATTTTTTGTATTTTTGCGCCAGTAACAAAAGTGACATCGCCTAAGAATATTTCTCGTTGATTTTTTGTAAACTGTTTTCTTCAACATTAATATTTAGCTGTTCTTTATTCTGCCTTTCGTGTAAAATACTACGAATCCGATAACTTTCGCGTTCCCCGGATAACTTTCCGTATGTATTCTGCAACTCATCTACACAGTATCTAAGTTACAAAATATTAGCATCTCTGGTTTATTAGCTGCACCTGATTCTTCGGCAATTTTCATGAAGTAATGATAACAAGAGAACCACTTTATATTTTTTATGAACACAAGACAGAATCAAAGTGAAATAAATCGAAACGATATCGGTCGCGCCGGTCGAATAGCCCGTATTTGTGAAAAATGATACTCTATCCCCTGGTTAAGTAGAATGTTTTTTTTATTTATTAATTTATTTTACGTGTCGTACACAGCAACTTAGGCTAGAGACACGGCAAGAAATTACAAAATTATGAAAGTTGAAAGGAAGGAAAATAAACAGAAATTAACGAGGATTAGCAAAATTATAATAACTTTAATAAATTAGAAGAATTTAGAAACTGAAATAGTTGGTTAAGCACGGTTTCTTCGTCGCACAGCAAATCTTTTAAATTCGATGGTAATCTATGTTGTTTCCGATAATATTCATAAACTGGACATTTAATCAGTAGGTGTTCGACGGTCAGCTGACAATCACATGTCTGGCACCGGGGCGCAGGTTCTTTATTTAACAGGTATGAGTGTGTAAGGCGAGTGTGCCCAAGTCGTAGTCTGCATAACGTTACCTCCTGTTTTCTGCTTTCTCGGCTTGAGGAAAGCCATGGTTTCGTGGACGATAGAATGGTTTTTATCCTAGTTAAAACTGATTAGTCCTCATGCTTATCTGTTATTCTAGGAATAGCTGAGTTATTTTCGCTGGAGGAACAGCACACTTAAAATAACAAATGAAATTTTAAAAAAAACGGTTTTTTAGACCGGGCGCGACCTCTTACGGGTTAAAGTAAGTCCCATACCCTTGACAGGGCGCCGGGGATTGTGAAGTTGTTAAGGTTCACAATAATAAACTAAAATGGCGAAGGCTGATCCAAAAAAAAAAAAAAAACAAAAAAATACTCTAAACGATATTTTGTAAAAAAATATATACGAGGGTGGTTCAAATATAAACCGGAATTTTTAAATAAACGCGCGAAAAATTTATTTTGGAAAAAGTGGTTGCACTGGCAGTTAGACCGGTTTGTTACGAAGCGTATAGAGCAATTAGAACCGCGTAACCTCACTTTTTAGTGTAGTTAGAGCCATGAGTGAAAAAGAAGTACCAGTGTCTGTTGCGCAACGCATCATTATTCGTTTTTTAGTCAAAGACGACGTAAAATCCGTGGAAATTTATCGAAAATTACGCGAACAGTTCGGGGATGAGTGTCTCTCCAAAACTCAAGTGTACGAGTGGTGTTAAAAGGACGTGAAGTGGTGTCAAACATACCACATGCGCGGCGCCCAAAAACCCGCATTACAGATGAACACGTCAAAGCCATCGCGAACAACTCATTTTGGCTGACCGACGCGTCCGTGTACGCGATATGACCGACGAATTGGGCATCAGCATAGGTAGTATTGAGACAATAATTCATGATCGGCTAGGTTATCGCAAAATTGCAGCCAGATGGGTGCCAAGACTTCTGAATTTTGAACAGAAATTCACTCGTTGGGAAGTTTGTACGCGTCTCCTGCAGCGCTATGAAGAGGAAGGAGAGAATTTATTGCGGCGAATATTCACCACGGACGAAACTTGGGTACACTACTATACGCCGGAGAGCAAACGCTCGTCTATGGAGTGACGGAAGAAAAAAGAGAGGGAGCGCCAGTCAAAGCGAAGGTTACACAGTCAGCTGGGAAGGTGTTGTGTACCGTGTTTTGGGACATGAAGGGAGTGATCGCAGTCGATTTCCTAGCTGAACAACGTACTGTGACGGCGCAGTATTACAGTAACCTCCTAAAAAACACAGTCAAACCGGCCTATCGAACAAAAAGGCGCGAAATTCCGATCCGTAGTGCGATACTGCTTCAAGACAACGCCAGGCCACATACCGCTCGGCTCACGATGGAGACATTGGCCGAATTGGGCTGGGAAACACTTGAAACATCCTCCTTACAGTCCAGATTTGTCGCCTTGTGATTATTATTTGTTTGGCCCGTTGAAAGAAGCACTTGGTGGACAACGTTTCGAAAGCAACGATGAGGTGGAATCGTTCGTGCGCAAATGGCTATGTGACAAGCCGCGAGATTTTTACGAAAAAGGAATAAAAAAATTGCCGGAGAGGTGGAAAAAGTGCGTAGCGTGCGAGGGGGGTTATCTCGAAAAATTGTAAAAAATATGAGCACTGTAAGTATAGAATAAAAATTTTTGACGAAATTCCGGTTTATATTTTAACCGCCCTCGTATTTATCTATTACACCGCTATTATCATTGTCAGCGGCATTTCGTTCAAGGAAAAGATGGAAAAACCGAACTATATGAAGTTTTCACGGTTCGTATTAAAATTTTCGATAGAAACCACGTGTAACTTAGAAAATCCAATTTAATGTTTGGAGGAACGCGTCTAAACGGTTCCACACAACAGAAACTAAATTTTCCAATGATGAACGCCATATGTTAAACATGTTAACATTACTTTCAGTTGCCGAGTATTGTTAGCAGTCTTGAAATCAAAATTTATAAATCTTCGACGATTTTATTGAATTTTTTGTAGCTTATAATGTTATGCGTAAAGAGCTTTTATTAAAGGAAGTTTTTCCTATCCAATTGTGGTCTGAGTAAAGTTCACGTCCGAAAATCATTGTTAAAAAATCAGTGACGCTATTAGAGAAAATGTTACTTCATCCCGTACGTTAGTAATACATGAGTTATGGTTAAAAATAAATTACTCGAAGGCGTTAGACCTCCTCGTGTGAATAGCACGGCTGTCCCACACATCTGATTATTGAAGTCGCCGCATATAATACAATCAATTTCTTTTGCCGTATACTAATCAAGTCTAAAAAATAGGTTATCTCTCTTTTGAAAAGGTTAAATGCGTTAAATACGTTAAATACGTTAAATAGCATTTTAATAACGACCTGGTTTCTACCTGGAAAATTTTAATTTTAACGGAAACACTTATTAATTTTAATATTAACTAATTATAAAATGTATCAAAAGTAAGTAGTCTCATCGCTCGTCATAAACTTCTTATACACTGTATTGAATATTTCAGACGTCAATTCCTCTTCCTTCGTATCTGCACCTCGATATTTTATCTCGAAGGTGATCTAAGTATTTAAGTGTTTCGTCGGTTTCAAGTTAACAGTGCTTTAAATTATACTGGAGATATCCGATAATTGACCTTTTTTTTTTTTTTCGTAGCAATAGTTAATAGAGTTTTGTTTTCCCTCTTGTCTCCCGGATTATCGAAAATGCACGTCAACTGACATTAAAAACTTCTATGTACGCATACAATATTTTTAAGTTGGTGCGGGGGGCAGTTTTAATATTATACATTTAATAGCCCTTTTTTCGTAATAGCTGATAAATAAATGTCATAATTGAAATGTGAAAAATTGACAGAGTAATTAAGATGGCTATAAAAAGAGAAGCGAGGAGGAGCCGTTTTTAATAAGAGAGAAGACTCGAGAAGAAAAGAAAAAACCGACATTTCGTTAAAATGTAAATGTTTAGAAAATGTTGAAACGAATCAATTAGGAAGAAAGCGTATTCGAATAGGAGGAAACATAGCTGGAAGGAGCGGGCTTGTTTATTTTTACGTAAGGACACACAAAGGAAGGAAGGAAGAAAAAGAAGATGGAAAAGTAGGCATTTTCGGAGCAGAAGGCACGGACGCAGCTAGTCGAGACGCGCCATCAGATAGAAAAATGTTGCAATGCGGCCTTTCTCGAAACTGACTAGAGTATAATAGCGTGGATGAAGAGAGAGCGAGAGAGCGAGAGAGAGTGAGAGAGATGTTGTTTCGCTTTTATTTTGCAGTTAGGGCGATAGTAGAGACAGGCAGAAATGGTGTTAACGGGGCGGCGGTAATTTGCGTAAAAGTTACTATGGTGCGCGCTCGTAAATAAACTAGCGAGCAGCGGACCGAACTGGATCGATAGAAGAAAAAAAATATTCAGGGTCGCGATGGAGCGGAAGAATAAACGAAGGCGAAGCAGAAGCCAGAGAAAGCAGCGGACGAAGAAGAGAGTCGAAGAAGCGCGAAGAATGGCGACGAAAAGGAAAATGAGAGAATAATAAATGGAAAGCAAAAGCGGCCGACATAATAATATCTGCTACGTAGGTGAAGGTTGGCGTGTGCCAGTGTGCGTCGCTATCGATTGTCGGTGTGCGACGGAATAGAATTACTACGGGCGTTCGGGCGACTGGCAGCGAACGAATTTTGGCCGCTGGCTGGCGAGGAACCGAGTCGGAACGAGACGACGTCGGCTATCCCGTGCCAAGATTTCTAGTCGCCGAGCCACTGTGGCCGATTGCTCGTTGACGGTACCGCAACTGCCCTCGATTCGCCGAGACGACCGATCTGCGACCAGGCTCCGCCGACTGAGTCGCGCAACGGAAAAAGCTTCGTCGCGCGGCTCCTTTTTATTCTTAGCTGCTCTCCTGCTCGGCGAACAATTTTCATTCTCTATAAATAGAATTTCCACTCTAATCTCAGCACTTTCTTCAAAATTACCAGAGCTCCTCTACGGCAACTCGACAACAACTCGCTAACTCGCTCCCTCGCCACTCGCATAAAATAAGCCTAGCGCCCCCACCGACAATGTCCTCTCCTCGTTAATCGTTAATCTAAATAAATACTTTTTGCCCGCTGAATGTGTTTTTTTAATCGCCAGTTGTACTACTTCGCAGTCCTTCTTCTTCGCGTTATTGCTACGAAATCTTGCTCCGTCTCTCTACCGATTTCGTTAATGCCGCCGGAAGCTTAGCAGAAATTCGACAATTTCCTCTCCCCCCCCCGCTGTCTAGTTGGCCGTTTGAAATTCGTAATATAAATTAAGCGAATAAGCAAATTTTTCTCACTTGAGGATTTTTTAACCTTTTTCATTATTGCTGGCAAAAAACTTTGACGACTGAATTTCGTAAGCGCTCTAAAAAGTTTTCCGCCGGTTACCATGTTTCATTAGTTACGGTCTCTGCCCTCTACTTGGCGAAATGTCCCTTCTGAGATTTAGTATGCGAACTGAAATAACTACAAAGTGATCTTAGACATACCATGATATAGTGTAATAAACACGCTGAACACCTTTTGGTTGGTAAACGGCATTTAAATGGCAATTGCATAAGGCGAGAGAAAAAAAAAGGAATTTCTTTTTAAAGCTATTTTTCTTCGATTTTTATTGAAATCAAACAGTCTAAATACTGGTATATGTAATTATCTTAATGAAAAAAATAACGTTTGAGATTAACATAAATTATACCGGATCAACTTTTTGATTCGTTTACGATCATATGCGCCGAACGTAGTCAGTTAGTAATCGCTTCATCAATCGGGCATGTATCCTTCTTGCCTTCGATCCGATGATAAAGAGCAACCGCCTTACACGTCCATCATCCGGCATAGCGTACACTGACAAATACATTTTTCGGTTTTAGCTATTTTAGCTCTATTTCTAAAACTATAGTTAGAGTCGCTCGGCGAAAAACAATTGCGCCTACTCGGGTTAGCACCGAAATTAAACATAGCATGGTACCTCGCAAAATGGCCGCCGGATGAAATAATTAATTGGACTCAACCGATGAGTAGTATTAAGGTGTATGGTTCTATACTTGGGTGAAAGTTCATGTTCATCCATTCTATCGATCAACACTCACGCACCGATAGACATTTCGCATGTTCGGATGCGAAGATTAAAGATATCGCTGCCAGCGAGTTCTTTTTTTCTAATCTGGCTAATTGCCGGACACTAGTCGGTATATCGGCTAAGCGTTACGCGCAAATTCTAGCTGAAAACTGCAGGAACGATTCCGCGAATACAATTTTTTCCGCCGGTTGGTCGTTCTGAAGTAAGGCCAACACGCGCTGTAGCCATGAAACGGTCTATCTTAAACGGACTTTCCTCCATCAGTGCATTCGAGAACTTTGCAAGAACTGCTAATGCTATAAAAACCCCGCAACAACGTTTGGGTGCATGTGCGACAAAGCACCTAATAGTCTCGTTCTAATTTATTGGAATAATTGCTGCTTCTTCAATCGTCTGTTCACGAACGGCTGCAAATATGTCCATCATCCTGATCAAGCTTGCGCCGGTAGAATGTTGCTGCGCTTTCTTGAACGTTTATGATTTATCGTGCGCTCAACCACACACTATATAAAGCATTTTCTTTCCTGCAAAACCATTACGCGACCTTAGTTTAGTCAAATGACCGGATCGGCAACTCGCCATGACTCTACGCCCGGGGGGAGGGGGGACAAGATTCATTCACAATCTGACTGACGAGTGTCTTTATAGTTATGTCCAGAGCTAACTCTATGATGAAAATCAAAACGTAGTTAACTACACACTCTGAAACACTAAACCATACTCTCTCTGCATTCGTGGATTAATATGTTATATTATAACCAAACCTTATTATCCGAGTCATATTTACATACATATATATATATATATATATATAGACGATGAGGAGGAAGGTTGATTGGCCGATATGGCTCGCAGTTATCGCTAGTAAAATGGGGGAAGCACGTTAGCAAGAAAAGCAAAAAAACCGATTAAGCAGTTTTGACCGGGCTGCCCGCAAACGGGGGTTTTGTAAGTTTGGTTAACCCTCTGAATTCAAATCTGATTTCAGACTAATAAAATTCAATAGCTCCTTTAAATATGGGAGTCTATAATAATAGGTCCTGTAACACAATATCCGTGTTTTAATGGAAAGGCAACTGAAGCTATATCAGCCCGCATATTGGTCTCTATGTCGCCTGGCACGAGGAACGCCGTTCGTAGATTCGTTTCTTATTTCAAGAATCGTATATATTTAAAAATCCAGCTTACGTCATAGGTTGCTATCGAAGCAACGAAGAAAAGCGATAAAAATCATTCGTTTTTGTTTCTACTTTCAAAAATGTAAGTTCAAATACATGCAGTTGCCTGTAATTTTCCCGTATTAAAAAATTTTAATTTGATTTTCCAAAGTTAATAAAAAAAAAAAAAAATCAGATATGAAAAGTGTATATTATAGAGATTTATATTAATTTTTATTTTTTAAATTATTCATTTTCACTTGTTTTTCAAAATGTTATTATTATTATTAATTATGTTTTACTGTCATTTATGCGGGTGCTGGTAAAATGGGAAAACGAAAAACTACGCAATGCGGAAGTTCGGAAAAATCTGTCTTATTTTTCGGTAAAAACAAGAATGACCAATGCTACAGGGATGTCTGATCTTAGCGGCGAAATGACGCCTAATAATAACTGGCGTTGGGGAAGAATGCCTCTACAATATTCTCTTTCGATAGCGAAGTAGGTGAAGGGAATTTTCGCTATTGGTGGTTTTCTTCTTTTACTACTCCATAAATCTTCGTTGCATCGTTTGCTACTCATTAACCGTCTCGGTTCCATGATAATTCGACAAATAAGAATGTACTTGTTTAAATATACATTCTAATGGAAATGACAACTTACAATGCATCAAACCGCTTGAAAAGAAACAATTTTACTTAATTCAGCTTAAAATACTTCTCGTCTATGTAATGCCATCGGCAATTCCACCTTAACGGATCTATTAATATCACTTCTACTGTCAAAGTGTTTGTGTGAAAGTGCACGGAATATTAATTTCCAATGGCAAGTAAAACTGTTAAATCAACAATATAATGATCTCCGTGACACGATGAAGAAAATGCCGAATGATGATCAGCTTTTTCTATCAAAATACTGGAAATGAATCATATGCTAATATTAATACTTCTTCCCGAGTAGGCCTAGTAAAAGGTCAAAAATACTGACAATAGAAAAAAGTATTTGTACGCATTGTCATCGTCAACAATCTGTTTTTTTAAGATTTTACACTAAATATAAAGTAAATGACGATTAATCGAAATTTAAAAAAATAAATCAGAAAACGAGCTCATTAAATGTGCCAAAATATATGTACATGTAAAGCAATAAAATTATAATTTTGAAAATACTACGCGTAGCTTTATTAAAAATTTTATTTAAATAAAAAAATTTTCGATTTTTTCCCCCCGGAATTATAGATATAAAGATTAGAACAAATGTACCTGATGATTTAAATTCGATTATTGTACGTTCATCTATGCTGCTGAATCTCTTCTTTCCAAACTAGATATAATAATACGGGCGTACCACCGGTTTTGCGCGGGACAAATTCTTTATTTTGACATGACCGAGATAACTTTTAAGTGACGAAAATGATTTTATAAACAAGAAGTAAATGTTTCTCTGGCAACGACGCATCTCACATCGTTATATCGAATCGTAGATGAAATAATTAGCGAGCAATTTTAGGAAATAATTATTCAGCATTTTGCAAACCGAAAACAGTTCAGATTTCGCTGAACGTACATATCAGACATATGAACGTAATATTTTTACACATTGACATTATCATCTGATTTGGAACATAATTCGCAAACGCCTATATATGTGTTTTTAAATTCACGATAAAATCTCACGATATCGAGATAAAGATGATATCTATTCGTTGCATTAACATTTAGTTGCATTTATGAGTTTTTATAACTTTACTGTACACCTCTATGTGTATGGTGTTAATTTTATCGCTATTATTATATTAAATTAATTAAACAAGTTAAATAGACTTAAATGAGCGTTTGAAATGTGGTTGTATCGGAGAATGTTGAAGATATCGCGGATAGATAAAATCAGGAAATATTAAACAGACTGAATAAAGAGATAGAGTTAAGACAGTAAAAAAAAACATGAAAGATTGCATATCTAGGACACATTGTGAGAAACCAAAAAAAAAATGAAATTTTAAAATTGGCCATTGAAGGAAAAATAGAAGGAAAAAGAGCTCGAGGAGGAAGAAGAAGAAGAACCTGGATGGAGGATGCGAGAGAATGGACGGGAATTCGGATGAACTGTTACACAGTATGGCCGACAGAGAAATAGCCAGAAGAATAGTCGCTAACATCTAATGCAGATACAGCACCAACAAGAAGAAGAAGACTTAAATATAAATTTAGTATATAGTAATTACAAATAGAAAAATCCTGATAATAGAAAAATCGTGGTAATAGAAAAATCGTGATAATAGAAAAATCGTGATAATAGAAAAATCGTGATAATAGAAAAATCGTGATAATAGAAAAATCGTGATAATAGAAAAATCGTGATAATAGAAAAATCGTGATAATAGAAAAATCGTGATAATAGAAAAATCGTGATGATAATAGAAATAACGTAACAATTAGGTATTGGGCATGTACTAATTGTGGTGCGAGTTTAAAAACAAACGTAGAGGCAATCTAATTTTTTTTTGTTTTTGGTTTTTTTATTCATTTCATTTATTTCCAATATTTGATAAGTAGTATATTCATTGGCGCACCTAGGATTTGTCCCCCATGGAGGGAGGCTGGAAGAGTTGCATATGGGAAAATGCAAAGCCGGAGGTCGAACATGTTGTTTTTTTTTGGTATTATATCTCTCTCTTCTCTCATTTATGTATTTATTTTTATGTAAAATGTATTACTTAAAAACGTTTTTATCAAATATTAATTTTTACTGTCAAAAATTTCGCTATTATTAACAGAGTCCGTTTATTCTCCCTGGGGGGAGCTGCAGGCCTGTATTGGCTGCGCCAACGAGTATATTAGTGTGCATAGTATGCCGTTAATTTTGCTCGTTTCATTATTAGTTTGGCTCTTTTTGTTAATTTCCATTTTTTAATTATTTCTCTTCTATTAAATCACCTTTTTTTCATTTAGTCTCGTTCTAATTATTGCTTCTGTTTCTTTTCTGTCGCCTATTTCCTGATCAGCCGAACTTTTCGTTAGAAACAGTCCTTTTCAGTAGGGTTACTTTTGCGTTGCTTTACTGATTTATTAATCATTTTGTTCCGCTCGCGGTACAATTATGACCATTAAAAGCACGCGCAAAAAAAAAAAAAAAAAAAAAAAGTAGGCGCTTAACATTATGCAGTCAGTATCGAATTCAAATTGCAACAATAATTAAAAGCTTATTAACCAGTACATATAATAATAGTATAATGATTCATTTTCTGTAAGCTGAGTAATGAACATTCACTCAACTTTTATCGCCGGCTTCGAAAAGTTAACGTTATTGAAGAATAATCATAATAAAATTAGGTATATTACTATCCTGGAATATATTGCCTTTTATCTAATATTCCTTTTTACTTTTAGTATATTTCTCCTTTTTAACTTTTACAACAGACTATAAGATCGCGGTATCCAGTTTTTACCGGTGGTACACACTTCCGCATGAACAAAGAGAATCACTAACATCAGTCTGCATAGTTTTATATATAACCAGATATAAAATAAATCTAAAAAAAATAGCAACGAACGTACAACACAACCTTTGTTTACGAAGTGTCGGTAATAAGAAGCAATATTACACTAAAATTTCTTTACAAACGATAAAAAAATTAATAATTAAAGTAAAGCTAATAATAATATATTATAAATAAAAACTTAAAAGGAATAGATATTTTTTCACGAATATCGTAGTTTGGCAGTCTTTTTGCTAGGTACAATATGTTATTGAAAAAAAAGGGCCTGTATAGACATTTTCGCGGTGAAAACCTTTTGAGACACTGAAACAATTCAAATATAACACACACACACACACACATTTTAGGCGGCAATCAATAATCTACATAAATTTCATTAAAATCGGTTGAGACTTAATTAGAATCATTATTGAGAAAAGCGGAAACGCGTATATGAGTGTATTTATGTCTTGAAATTTCTCGCGATTAAAAAGGCTTGCAAAAGGTTAACGGCAACACGTAAGGGCTGATAAAAAAAAAGCCTTAATATTCTTTGTAAGTGGAACCGAATTATGAAAATCATCGCTGAAACGGAGTGCCGATCGTTATGTTGGTAGAACGTGTCTAGTAACCGATGTGAACATTTCATTTTAGTTGTGCCGTAAAACCTGACCTCCGATATAATACAACGGAGACTAGCTACCAGTAAAATAAATGGCACTGCCAAGCGATTAATCTCAACAACAAAAATATCTTCTTGTAAGAGTAGAGAAACCTTTTCCCAAATGTTTAATCCTCTGCTGAACCTCTACTTTGTGATTTACCACTTTCAAGAAGTATAAAAAACATGCAAAAGGGGATTTATCGATATTTTTGGCGCCGAAAAAATTTTATAGAAAAACCTTGTTTAAAAGTTTTGTTACGAAAAAAATTTATATATGTAATGTACTGCCTGAAAAATGTGTATACATTCTTTTTGTAATATTTTTATTGATGATACGAAAAAAAAAAAAAAAAAACAGATAAAAGCTGCTCAATTTTACGTTTTTTCACTAAAGAAAAGATGTGAAAGCGTCTTGAGATCAATATGTATCGTCGATTTCACCCTTAAAAAGACTAAAAATTTTCCAGATTTGTGAAAAATTGTAATTGAAATTATTCTTTCGATCTGATGATACATGTTAATGGTAAAACAGACGTGTGAAAAATTACGTTTAATGTAATTCCTCGTCCTGAAAAAGGTCAAAAAATTTGTTGAAAATTTCAAGAACGATGTAACGGGATGAAAAAATAGACGGAACTTTTTCATGATTTAATGTATGAAAATCACAATAAAATCAAAAAAGTGGGTGATTTTTTTTTTTTTTTTTTTTTTCGCCAATCAAGCGTAATAACCCATCGTCCGGGAATTACGAAGAAGCAAAGGGGTTAAATTTGAATATAAAGGGAAATGGAGAAAATTAACTCTGCTAAAGGCTGGAACAACACACCCGGCGAAGAAAAGGAAAGAATGTAGGAAGCACAAAAGGGAGTAGCAGCTTAAAATGCAAGAACTTAGTATAGAGAAGAAAGCGCTGTTGTGCACAAGAAAATTCAAAAAGAATATGATCCACATCACAAACGCACTGGTGATCTAAGGGGTGAAAAATGCAATTATGGAAGAACAACAATAGAAAAACGAAAAAGAAGAGACCAGGGTAGGACAACTTTGATTGAAACGATGATGTGTTGTGGAGGAAATAATGGAACGATTGAGACCGGGAAAATCAACAAACCAAGATTATAATGAGGGTAGAGGCTGTATTAGTTTGTAACCGACCGCGATTTGAAGTGTGCTTGCTTAGATGGAAAAAGGGGGTATTGTTAACAGGAATTTTACTGATAAATTTTCCGTTGTCAGAGTAAACAGAGCGAGCAAACGAGTCAACTAGGTTGTTGCCAGCGATACTGTATTGACTGGGAATCCAAAGAAGATCAATTTGAATGCAACGAACTAGGAAAAGATCGGCAATTAAGGAACGAATAGAAAGGATAACGTAGTTGTATAAAGGGGGGGGGGGTGGAAAAGGGGAGGATATGACCTGCAAGTCGCTCACAGATTCGGAGCAAATAATATACTTATTATCGTAGAGGGAAAGTGCAGTGAAAAGAATAGCATAGTGTAATACAATTCTACAGTAAAAATGGGGAAGCAAGTTTATAAAGTTCGCCTTATGGAAGGGAAGAAAAAAAGGAAAGAGGCTCCGAAGCCTTCCCCGCCCCTGAAATCAGCCATAACAATGAGAAGAAGGAAATAAGGGGCTCAAAGCCTCGCTGAACTCGCTTAAGGTAAAATACGGTTAATTTTCTGCTATAAATAAGTAGATGAGATATGTAAGTTTGCAGATTAAAGTAAATATGTAATGTTCCCTCTGGAACACAGTTCCAATTTTTACCACTAAAGGATGTAGGAATGCTAGTGTGTCACATTAATGTTGTAGTAGTACAAGGAACTATATGCAGCAGCGCTAATGTTGCATTAGTGTTGTGGCAGGACAAGGAACTACACCCTTTCAATGAGCCCATATAGTACAAAATTATACAGAAGCGCTAGTGCCATAGTAGTGTTGCAGCAGTACAAGGAACTACATGAAGGAGCACTAATGTAGTAGTACAAGGAACTAGACCCTTGCAATGAGCCTCTATAGTACTGAATTATGCAGAAGCGTTAGTATCGCACCAGTATTAATGTAGTACATGAAACTATCTCAGTAAAATAAACCTTATTCCTGCAAGCTCTCTTTACAGACAGCAGTAGTGGAAAAAAAAAATTAGGGGAAAGACTATAATCAGCCATCTTTAAATTTTTCTAACCCCATACTAAATCCACTGTTTTTGTGTGTTTGCATGTGTGTTGATAATACATCTACCATTGCCCAACCATTGTAATACTCGTAATTTGCTAAGCTGTACTAAGTTGTTTTGTATTTGTGTGTTTACAAATGTGTTGATGATACAATTATGACTGCCTAATGGATGTAATAATTTACTAACCAATACTAGATGTTCATATTTGTACATGCTTTGAGAATATGTTTTACTGTTGACTAGCGACTTTTAACAGTTTTGTAATTCCCAACCAAATCTGCTGTTTTTATGTGTGCGCGCTTTGAAATGTACTTTATTGTATCTGCAACTAGCCAATGCTAATTTAAACTTGCCAACCCAATATTACCATGCCTCCCAGGTTTGTTTCAACAAATATGCCATTAAAGATGGTTTGATTTGTTGATTAATTGAAATTAGGTCAATTAATACTTGCTAGCAATGCTTGTTTTAGCATATAATTTGGCATATATATTTCATATATGTTTGAAGCATCTGTTGTGTTTATGTAATTTAAAAGTTGCATCGATGCATATCTAACTGAAATAATTATGATGACACAATGTATATGAAAATACATGTCTCAGTTTATAGATTCTGATGGGTGTATCTTATAATTTTTTTACATCCTTAATTAATTTTGTACAAAAAAAATGTAACTACTGCATTTCATCATCTTACACACGTATTCACGCCCAATCTAGTTCAACATATCTCATCAAATAATTATAGAATAATCCGCTACCATGTTTGCTAGAATTATAAAATATTAAAACAGATTTAATTACGTATACAACAAACAGCTGGAAATTGTATAATATACTTTTAGCTGTAGTAATATTTTCAGGTCCAGTTTGTCATCGGCTAAGAATAAAACTTTCTTCACTCCTAACTGGACGGGCTGGACTCGAAAACGTTACAATTTTTACTTATTTACTATATTTTCAGTTAAATTTACGATGGTCGGCTGAG
Source organism: Icerya purchasi (assembly GCA_039619475.1). NCBI lineage: Eukaryota > Metazoa > Arthropoda > Insecta > Hemiptera > Monophlebidae > Icerya > Icerya purchasi. Next base: position 548,087,829 of record CM077115.1, read on the forward strand.
AAGTAATGCACCAGATGCTTGTAGAACGCAAATGAAAAGAGAAATAGCGAGATCAGGCAAAAAGTAAATTAAAGTACACAAGTGGCAAAATTATTTATTTATTTTTCAACATAGTCACCGTTAAGACTAACACATTTCTCCCAACAACGTGTAGTAACAAGTTTTTCCATTCCGTCACTGAAAAATTCTTCCGACTTTTCTCGAATCCAGAATAGCTGCTTTCACTTCATCATCCGAGGTGTAATGATTACCCCGTTGAGCTGGTCTCTCTTCACTAGAGGAAAAAGATAAAAAAATCGCAATATCGGGGAAATAAGGAAATCGGTTCAAACTTCAGCTTTCTCATTGACGCTGTTTGTTCTCGTCTATTAAACGGCATGGTGCTACCCATCGTGCACAGATTTTACGGTATCCCAATTGTTCGATAATGAAGCCGATGATGACACGTTCCTTGGATATTGCAACATGATTTGCGATACGCTATTGAGCGATTCGCCGGTCATTTCGAATGAAATCATCAACAAATTTGCGATGCTTATCGTAGTTAGCAATGATCGGACGCCCGCTGCGCGTTTCATCAACAATTATGGCTTTTCCAGGCTCGCAATCACGAAATTTGATTACCCATCGATTGACAGTAGACCTATCAACAGCATCGTCAACATATACATATCCTTTAAATTAAACGACGATGGATTTCGCAGTCTTTTCCAGCTGTTATAACACAGCACGCTGTTTAACTCATCTCGTTGACATTAGAACACGTCTAGATATTTACGCTGCTCACAGCACACACTGGATAGACGCAAGGACTTGAAGTCATGCGTGTAAAGGAGGAATGTGATGTCACGAATGCCACCCCAGGGGCATGCTTCTATAGGTCATTTCGTTCGCGTTCTACAAGCATGAGTGCCATTACTTTTTAGCCGACCCTCATATTTCAATACTTTATAATATTTCAAATATTTAATAGTAAGTTACAATATATTTTGCTTAAATTTAGACTTTTAATTTTTTTCGCTCCTTTTTGATTTAGGATCACATACCCAGCAACTTTAAAACTTCTTTGATAATTGCTTTTTAAATGAAAATACCTTTTCTTTTTTTTTTTTTTTTGAAAATTTACAATTCACAACAAAATCTCACTACAATTTATGAAAAATACAAAAACGAATAAAGCACTCACTTTTATAAAAGTGCCCCATCTCCTACAGTTGTATGCTAGTCACCTTCAGAGATGGGTATATTTTATTATCAAATTAAATCTGAGTAGCGATATGGAGAAGAATAATTTGAATTGTCGGCTTTCTTTTAATGTCGATTTTCAAGACATGGCGCGAGATGATTATGAGAGACGTGTTGGAGAAGACTGATTGATTTTGATTGGTCTTTGAAATCTCATAATTCACGATTCCAGCAGGAAACCGCTAAGATTGAATAGATTATCTATGACTTTTGCGCACAATTGACCTGTAATACGCTACAGTATAATATTTCATGTTCACAAATGTGATAAAAATTACCAGAGTTTATCTTTATTAGGGTAGAGGAAACATACGTTTTCAGTTTAGTTTTATTATAGGATGAAAGATGAAAATTTTGGCGCCGACACAGTTTGAAAATGTGCTATAAGCAGATGGCGATTGCTATGAAATTAAATAATTTTTTTTTTTTTTTTTTTTTTTTTTCCTCTTGTGAAAGCAACATCTTGTACCGTGTTTAACTGCTGTGACTATTACAGTATACGAGGGTGCGCAGTTTGTTTTTATAGATATATCTGCTTATTCCGCTAGTTCTGATAAATTGTGTTACAGATAAAATTGCATTGGGGGGGGGGGGAATTCTCAAGAATGTTGGTGACTGTTTTATTATTAATTGAAGGGGGCCGGTGGGGTGATAGTGCTGGACAGTCGCACAGTATGTGAGAAGTTGAAGGGGGAGCAACATCTTGGCCACAGAAAGGGCAATTCATAGGAAGGGGGGTTCTTTGCAAAATAAAATTATGCGACAAGGCCGTGTGGCCTGTGCGCAAGCGTCTAAGTGCACGGAAATCTCTGCGAGAAATGCTTTTTTCTGGCCACCAAGGTCCTCGGTTGAGGGTTTAATTAACCTCGAGAAAGTCTGACACGAGGACCAATGGGCTTTCCATAAGGACGTGAGATTATTGAAGATTATGTTCGAGAGATAAGGTGGAGGAGGGCTGTTACTAGGCGAGGAGCAATATATTTCTGCTCGGGCGGATGTATCGAATTATTAAATGATAAATTAGACGAAACGGAATTTCCTCCTTATCGTACACAATTCTCTTTGGTGATAAACTAGTTTAGATAACAAATACTTTATATTGTGCTATTGCATGTGTGGTGGTACGTAGTAATATTCATATATTACACATAAATATATATCAGCAAGTGTCCATATGCATGCTCGGATTTATTCAGAACTTTCCGATCAATGTGTTAACGAGTTTTATACGTAAACAGTTAAAACTAGAGCGTCTGATATGTAAACTAAATTCGTATACACGTTTCACTAGAGTAAACTTTAGGTATTCTCGGTATTACAAAAAATACGAAAAGTTCAAAATTCGTAAACGTGAAAAATGATTAAAATTATTTGTATACCTAGAGCATTAATTGCGTGACAACTGTATAACTCATGTGTCTTTCTGCACTCAACATTACAGCGGACTGTAGGTAAAATCGTTTTTCACCTTCCGTCGCATTCGCTGTAGATTATGTTTCTATGTGTGTTTCATAGCCGATGCACTCAGAATAGAGCAATTACGTGTCACAGTGGGTTTTGCGTCGCTGCCCCTCTTTGTATAATCTATTAAATACTCCAACATTACGTGCGGCGCGATCCTTTTCCAGTTAGCTTGACCGATACTGATCGGCCCAATACTGGCAACATGAATTCACAAAGTTATCAGAGTAACCGTAATGTATTTTAATTAAATAAGAAAACCTACCTAAAATTATTGGTCTCGCTGAAATAAAAAACGATCAATCTACTTGATTAACGGTAAATCAACGGGAAAAAGCATTATTTGGTCGTACAGAAAAAGACATATAGACGAACTAATAATTTTCCCGATGACACATTATCTATCTGCAGACTAAGAAAAATCTTTTCAATTATCCGTGGAAAACGATGATGTGATTTAGATAATGGAAAAAACTGAAGAAACAAAAAAGACGGATTTGCATTAAAAATTAAAAAAATGTTATCGAACATAAACAAAAATTCCTTTTACACCGACCCGTTACATTGATTTATCAAATAATAACGAAATATATTTTTACTCAGAGTGTTCGTTTATTCACACAAGTATAAAATTCAAAATAAAATATAATAAAAATATGAACGCGCATAGAATATTACTGTAATTTAAAGTAAGATGACAAAAACGGGTTATTTAACAATTGACTAAAAGGCTGTATGTTCACTTCGTGAAGGTGAACACTCGGCTAATTAATAGAGTTTCCCTCGGTATTTAAATGCACGAAGTAAGGGAAATTCCAATGCTGAAACAAGCGTATTAATAAAAACATTAATTTCAGTTTGCATCGTTTTCCACTCTTAAAGAAAAGTAGATATACCAAACAAAAGTCTACGGTTTCGGGAAAGTATCAAAAAAGACTGATCAGGTTCGAAAAACGGAGCTAGATAATAATAACGGCATCTCTATGAGAATTTTTCTTTATTGTCAATATAATACAGACACTGCTATGACTATACACTACGGGGTTATGGCATGCCGTCCTAGAATTAAGCCGAGTACTAATGAACACCTACAAAAACTTACGAATTACAGCGCAAATTTGAACACATTTTCATCACTGTTGTAACAAATTACCGAGCTGACGTGCAAAGTCTCCCGTGAATATTCTATTTCAGTATGCAATCTCACTTTTTAGCTGTAATTTGTAATTATTTCAAAAGGTAATGGAACGCTCGGTATGTGTTATAGCACTCCTACCGAAATCAAAAGACTGATATAATAAGAATTAGAAATAACGGAAAAAAAATTGAAGCAATTAAGCCTTTTTTTTTCTTTACACTCAAAGAATTAATCGATTTGAAAAGCGATTAGAATATCCAAATCGTATTCCGGTAAAGAAAAAAAAAACGAAAAAAACAGCAGCCAATAAAGTATTTCAAACTGATTTTAAAAATTAGGATAAAAAACACGATAAATAACCGATTAGACGCCTCCTCCACTTCAAATATATTTCCTGTAAAATATATAACAACAATTAGGTTAAAAAAAAAAAAAAAAAAGAAAATCAAATATTAAAACCGTAGGTGAAAATATGATTACTAGAAAACTATTGAAGAATACAAAAACCAAAGGAATCCTCAATGTACATATAGGTATATATATATATGTATATCATAAATATTGAACTCGATAATAACTCCATTATGCCCAGCAGTGAAGGAAGTCGATAGAAAAAAGTGCTTCAGATGGTGCTCACATAAGCATATTGTTGAAATTTTTTGAGATGCTAATTTAAATTGCAATAATCACTAAACTCGTAAGAGAAACTAATCTTTTTCCAAAAATCATAAATTTAGATTTCAACCACTCACCTACGCAAAAATATTTATACAGCATAAAAAATCGCGTAAAAGCAATTCCTGAAGAGGACATTATCACGTCGTTTGCCAACATAAAAATGTATTTAATAGTGTCCAATGTCAAGACCTATGTACTAAAAAACATTATAATGTATTTGACCATTTTAGAATCGTCCATAGTAAAAGATTTCGAGTTAATATCGGTTCGTATCCGTCAAAGGATTTTAAATATTTATTTCTGAAGTAGTATCTTAAGACTTTTTTGATATATTTCTTTTATGCAGCCTACATTTCAATATTAAATTCGATAATTATCGCGCTATATTTGCCGAGCGAACATAAAGACACAAATTGCACTTCGCTCCAAGAAAGCAAGATTCCGCTATTGTGAGCTGCCAAATGGAAAATTAAAATTAACCATTATAAAAACTAGCAGATGACCCTTCCTTTTTAATGACTCGTGCGCGACATTGAAGCTGAACGGAAAGGCTGTTTCAATAAGTAAAAATGATTTCGAATAAACATTTTACTTGATAGAGTCTCAGATTAAAGACGTAAGAAATACGATTTTCCTTTTCGTATAAAACGCAGAAACCCGCTCATACTGGGTTACGAACTAACAGTTAAAGCGGTCAATTCATCGCACCAGGATTCCTACATGCAGGTATATATAGAGCCCCTTCCACTATCTATATGAAGAGAGTGCAACAACTACAAGTTGATGGTCGGTACTGTGTGTGTGTGTGTGTCAATATACCGAATTTACAGCAAGTTTATAAAGCTCAACGCACAAACTTTCTGAGTAATCTAACGGCAAAGTCAAACAGAAAGGTCGTGAGTGTATGCGTTAACGATATCAATCGAAGATTTTGCAACATAGATTAAAAAAAAATATATAATGGTGTTCATGAGATTAAAGTAAAATTTCATATATCCATGATAAGGTATCATAGATTGTGAAGTTAAGCTTTTCATGATGGTACTAAGCCCAACGGCAACCATCCTTAAATAAGCAGTCGAACTAATCAGTACATTATTAAAGAAAGCCGCTATAAATAGTTATTAATTGTAATTATCATAACCGTATAGTTCTTTAAAAGTAACTTTATACTTCTTCGGCAATTATGAGAAGGATATACAATGTTAATTACGGAGGGACGGGGATTCATATCGTCGGTTATGATCTTAAAAAACCGTTGTGACGAAACAAAATCACCCTCAACGATCAATGTGTTTTTACGGGCGTATAAATATCGTTGATGAATATATTTTGGATCATTCCCTTTCTTCAATTAACCTTTCTATTTCTAAATCTTATTGTGTCGTATTTACTCTGAGACCTTATAATCTTGTTATGTCTATCTATCCCTAGCAGATACACTCCTTTCCCGAGTTAATTGTTTTTGTTATCTTCCTTGACAGTCGGTTATTCTTCTCCAAACATATCAAGCATCTTTCCTCTTCAGCAAACCAAAAGATTGAAGGCCTTACCTCCAACCAAATGGGGCAGTGATCCTTATTTCTCTGTATAAATCCATCACCCGTTTTTGAATTTGATTACTGTGTGTTCACTTCTCTATGATTGCGCCTCTAAGTCCCGACTCTCTAAATTGGATGTAATCCAAAACTCTTGCCTTCGTCTATGCCTCGGTGCTTTTAAATCCTCTCCAGTTCCAGCAGTCCTTGCTGAATCTAATACACCGCCCCTTTCTATTCGCAGATCTTATTTGGGCTATCGTTTTCTTACTGAACACGTCTCCCACTCACGTCCTCTATATCCATTCCTATCTTTCCATTTCTAGGAACTGGCGTTTCGTACCTAGGAAAACTCCTATTCTATCTCTCATCTCTCCTTTCGGCTCAGTTCGTTTGGTCCTCACATACTTTGTCAATCTCCCCCTTATTTCACGTTTAATTTCGCCGAACTCTTTTATTCTCCAAATATATGTTTACTGTACCTACGCTCTCTAAGTTTCTTCCGAAAGCACTAATTAGACAGAAATTCCACAGTTTTATCAATTCTCAATTTCCATTTCATGTAATTGTATTCACAGATGGTTCGAAGAGGCCGGATGGTGTCGATGCCTCTTTCATCCTCCCAGATTTTGGCTCTTCAGAATCATTTCGTCTGCCTCCTTTCTGGTCTACATTCATAAACGTATTAATGACTATCCTACGTTCTATTATTTTCATTTCCTCCAACCACCTTTCCTCTAAATCCTTGATTATATTTGATTCCATGCCCGCCTTTCAATTGATTCTTCCCCACCTGATCGTTTATGCGATTTTATTTTGTTCTTTCTTCCCTCCTTTGCATTTATATTGATATTTACTGTGGGTTCCTAGTCATTCGGGCATCTTCGGTAATGAAGCGGCGGACTCTTTGGCTCGGGTTACTACCTCTTCTCACTTCTTCTTTAAAAAAGTCCCATCGTCCAATCTCCTTCCGCTGTGCAAAGGTTTTCATCTTAGATTGTGGTATCGAATATTTACGCTTCCTCTTTCTCTAACAATTTTTCTTTGTTCAACATAGTTTTCCTGCCAATCCGTGGTTCTCTTTGCCTCCTTCACTTAGTTGTTTTGTTGTTGTCTCCGTTAATCGCTTGCGCCTTAACTATTCTCTGTTGCCTTCCTTCCGTTTTCGTTTTTCGTTGGTTAAAAGTACATACCCGTGACAGGGCGTTGGGCATTGTGAAGTTAAGGTTCACAATGTACTAAGCCGAACGGCGCTAATGAGAGTAGAGGGGCCAGTAGTTTCTTTCTCTTTCGGTCGCCTTTACTTTCCCCCAGATAATTCTCTGCTACCCAATTATTTCAGGCTGGGTAAACCTGGGAGTGACTTCGATCCGGAACGAGGCAAGTCTCGAACCCGTGACCTCTGGTTTAGTAGCCAAGTGCCTTAACCACTAGGCTATCACGCTGCCTTTCGTTGGTTACCTCACCATATTGTCCTCTCCACCTAAACGAAGAGCGTGTTTGTGATGCGGATCATGTGTTTATTAAGTGTTGATTTCTTTCTGCTGAGTGCTCTGTTTTCTATTTCATTTTATCGATATTCGGTCTTCCTACTCCATATTGCGCCTCTTGTGTCTTATCTTTTCCCTCTCTGCAGATTATTCCTATTATTTGTTCCTTTCTCCTAACAACATTTGATATCGTATGAAGATATAATTGTCTCCATCCTATTCTAATTATTTGCGGGTAAAGGCCCCCGGTTGACGAGCCCAAAAAAAAAAAAAAAAAATAAAATTTCATCGCGGATACAAAGATATTATGTTTTTATCTAATTTAAATTTTCACCGTTTACTTTGTGGTAAATATGAGTTTATTACTTTTATTTACTTTATAGTGTGCCGTCACTATAATTACTAAAATGAGCACCTCCCTCTTAAGAACTGCTCGCCTAATAGAATTTCTAAAAGGTAAGAAATTGATCAATCGCTCCTTCTCAAAATCCTAAGGCGTGAATTTCGTAGAGATTTCCCAAAAAACTAATTTGTATATGAATAAATCATTTAAATTTCGTTCCCAAGTTTTCTTTTCGATTCCTCTTTTTTTTGGTGCTTAAGTTGTGTCATATGTAATAAAAGCACTTATATTCTCTTAGTATTCTCCCTTCTTTTTATATAAGTTTTTATCAAAATTGTTCCAAGTAAATGATATTCATTCCGGTAACACAAAAACAGTTGGTTATAAAAATTTAATTTTTTCTTTTTTCTATCAAATTTTCAGAGCTGTCATAATTAATTGAAAAATATTTTGTAAAATTCCGTAAAGAATAGAAGATCTAAACTGTACACATATAATCACGCCCTATACATATACATATATATATATATATATATATATATATATATATATATATTAATTACTGCGTAATTCTTCGGGCGGCCCTCATTAGAAAAAATGTCCCCAATTTTATGTAAAGTTTGTTATATTTTAATTTTTACCGATATCCAAAAAGAAGTAGGTTATACGTTCGTCGCGTAGGATTTTTTTTTTTTTTATACGTTTGTTCGCGCATAACTCATATTTATATAGACCGATTTTATTGATTCTTTGTCCGCAATTCACGTTGCATTCGGTGGCGGTTTTCGTTTTTGCAAACATGATTGCAAAAAAAGTATTATTTTTATATGTTGTAGTATGTTAAGTTCTTTTTGGTAGTTTAATAAAATCTATATATATTTTTTTTATTATATAAAATTGGACATTTTTTCGTTATAAAATTTAATGGGGGCCGGCCTAAGAATTACATTGTAAATTTTGATAATTTTATACAAAGTATAGAAGAAAAAGAGACAGAAATATAAGCAAGAGGGGTCAAGGGGCACAGCCCCTTGCGAGGCCAAAATGGCCGAGTTATATATATATATATATAAAATTTTAAACAATGGAATATTAAGATTTAGACAAACGGGTATAATTGTCGTAAATCCTTAAAAAGAGAATAGAGAAAAATGCATGATCGTTTAAAATGAACCTTTTCTTCATCTATCTGTATATAGCTTCTTTGTTAAAATTTCCGATATAACGACAAGCAACGCAAGAATTTTTTTTTTTAAAGAAAGCATTGATATGAAATTTTTTAGGATACTTGAAACAATATCTTTCGGCCGTACGGTTAAATAGAATTTTTTTATACTATAAATAACCACCATCATTTAATATCGCAAAAATATCGTGAATGGTATTAAGGATATTTAGCGAGCTGCAACCCATATTTCGGTGGTGTGTGATGGAAAATTCTGTGGATTAAAAACCGTGAAAGTGTTATTGCTCGTAATTGTAAGACATTTTATAGTGCCACAATTAGGTTTATCGGTAAGTGCAGCTTACAGACAAAAACGTAGAAAGTCCAGTCAATAATACTGGGTAATTTGCATGGATAATTCTATGTTTCTAAATTTATTGCGATTCCGTCCGACAGTTCACTTTACTATCTCGTCATCTTTTGAAGAAAGCCTAATGCGCCTCGCATCACTTAGAAGTAGTCTTTATGCCTTTTTTTTGTCAGTTTTTCGAAAATTTCGTTCTCCTTCAATTTATTTTTCTTCGCTACATTTTTTTTTTTTTTTTTCCGGTTCTTTTTATATAATTATCGACCAGGAAAATGAGATTGTCACCGCATGTGGTCGACCGCCATTAGTCTTTTACGGTGCGATAAATAATGAAGAAGAACTTTTTAAATTATTTTTTTATTAAAAACTTACGCTCACGCTGAACTCTAAAATTCTCTTCTAAACTTTCCCTATTTCTTCTTATCTATTAGGAGCCCCAAACGGGAGGCACGTTTGTATTAATTTCCACGATTATAAGCTCAGATAAGAAACAACAGTTTTCGAAAAAATCATACAATGATTCCTAAGCCCGGAAAAGATCCACATAATGTATCTTCTTATCGGCCTATATCGCTACTACCAATGTTGTCTAAAGTAATGGAGAAATTAATATTAAATCGGTTACGGCCATATTTGCAATAAAATAATATAATTCCAAATCATCAATTTGGTTTAGTTAAACAACACTCCACAGTGGATCAGTTACATAGGGTAGTAAATATAATTGAAAATAGTCTAGAAACAAAGCAGGTATGTACGGCTGCGTTTATTGATATTGCTCAGGCCTTTGACAAGGTGTGTCACGGAAGTTTACAGTACAAATTAAAACAACTTCTTCCGGGAAATTTATCACAATTGATGAATTCTTACATCAATGACCGATATTTTCAGGTACGCTTTGAACATGAACTTTCTGAGATTCATCCTGTGTTAGCCGGGGTGCCCCAGGGTTCAGTGTTGGGACCCACGCTGTATTTACTATACACTGCCGACTTTCCGGTAATGGACAGTGTGCATGTAGCTACATTCGCTGATGACACAGCCTTGCTTTCATGTAGCACGGATCCTGTCACTGCCAGTGGTAATCTACAGAATGCATTACACAAAGCGGAAAATTGGTTCAGAAAATGGAAAATAAAGATAAATGAAGAAAAATCGGTTAATGTCCACTTTACCAATAGAAAAGTTACGGTTCCATCTGTTAAAATCTGTAATACAACTATACCAATTCAAACCAGTGTGAAATATTTGGGTATGCATTTGGACAGGCGACTAACCTGGAGGCAACATATTGATAAGAAGAAAAAGGAAATTAACATTCGAGTTACGATAATGAACTGGCTTATAGGTAGAAATAGCGTGTTGTCAATGGAAAATAAGCGCTTGCTGTACACCACTGTCATCAGACCAATATGGACGTACGGGCTGCAGCTTTGGGGCTGTGCTAAGCCAACAAATATAAAAGTAATTCAAACAGTCCAGAATAAACTCTTAAGGACCTTAACAAATGCACCATGGTATGTAACCAATGATGCTCTGCACAAAGACTTGTGCATTCCGTACGTAAATGACGTTATTAAACATCGTGCTCAGAGACACGCGTCCAGACTGGAAGGTCACCCGAATAACCTGGCTGTACAATTGCTGAATACCACCGATAATATACGTAGATTAAGGCGTCATAAATCCCTAGACCTTTTGTAGGATTACAGATTGTGGGTGAGTGCCGGTGGGTGATTTTCCCTTCACGTCAGTTCAGGGTCAAAAAATTCGCTAAATGGCCACTTTGGCCAGATCGTGATGAAAAAAAAAAAAAAAAAAATATTACGAAGTAAAATATATCGCGAAAAACTGCCTAATTATAATTTGTTTTACTGCTGACGACGTATGATAAAGCTTATTTTTCCATTGTGAACTATTGTTAGTTAAACTTGTATGTGTGTGTGTGCGTGCATGCAGGGGGTTGTATTCATTTTAATGATTGTATTTTTTGCGAAATTATTTATTTCTTGATCTGTTGTTTTTCTATATCATGATTATTGTCGATATTTAAAGAATTACACCGATAAAAAATTTGCACTTTTTTCGATTTGCCTCGAATACGCCTAAGAAAAACATTTCTCGTAGTAAACTTCGTATTCGATTTTGTATCATATTGTGCAATACGGTTTTCCGATTCTTTTGTTAACGACAAAATTTTCTTCTTTTCTTAATTTACTTATATCGAAAATTCGACACCTAATCTGGCCGGTTATTCAACTTACTGTGCCGACTTTACCAGAGCTCGCTTCACGTTACATGTCCCGCCCTATTAATATAAACATGACTATGCCATCAGGGCCGGATTAACTATGTCGAGACCCCTAGGCAATACATGTCTCAGGGCTTCCTTACCCTATTACATTTTTGAGCTCAAAGAGCTCAAAAATCTGGTGAATATTTGATAAAACACTTTTTTGAATGAATTGCGATATCTCTTAAACAAATCAACCGATCGAAATAATGAGGTCTACAGTATTCGACGCAGTTATCAAGCACAAAACGATGGCTAGCCATTATAGCGTTTCAACTATAACAGGATATAGCAGAAATGTATAAAATCAACTCTTGATCGGTTTCAATTTACGGAAATTATAATAAGTGCTGATAAGGTAATAAGTATATCTCAGAAGCTCAGGAAAATTCCTAGAGTATAAGACAAGAGCGGGTCTGGTACGGCATCTAAAACTATCCACTTATTGGACCACTAATATATAGTAGTAATAATAGTAATAGTAATAACGCATTGACGACGGTAAAAATAAGTTTGTATACGCGAAATATACGAATAATTAAATGATAATTTCTGGTCAGTCCGTGGTAATACGTTGAATAAGCTAATTAAATTTTATTTAGAATCATTTTATTATTCAAAAAGAATCCGTTTTATTAAAAAGAATTTGGTTTATAATTTGATCAGAAGAAAAAAATATTCGATGATTGCTATGTTGATTAAAAAAAAAATTCTGTAATTTAGTAACAATTTCGGAGTTGACATTATCGGTTAAGTTTTCTTAAATGGTTCACGGTAGTGGTAGAAGATCCATACTGTGTCAATTTCGATTAATATTTGGACAATCAAAGATTACGTATCAGCGAAGGTAACCGTAATACAGTATAACAGAAGTTATTAAATAATACCAGTTGTTGTGACCAGAAATAAATTCAGCGTGGCATACAGAATTCGAATAGCCCAATAAAACAGGCCAAAGAAATAAATATATATATATAATTTTTTTTTATATTATGTATTGGTATAAATTTGTAAAATAAATTGAATTATTAATTGTGATTTGTATGTTAATTGTGAAATTCGATTTCTGTGCAGCTGTCAAGACTTAACTTTGGTAACTAGAAATTTAGCAAATCGAGTTCAAAATTAAGAAGTTAGTCACGAATTAAATGCCAGTGATCATTTTTATATTACTTTTAATGTAATTTCGGCTACGAGCAAGACAGAAGAAAGTGTTATTAAAGTTATTGACTACAATAAGCTGGCAGTTAATTTAAGAAAATTCAGTTATATGATTGATGTACATGTTATCTGCAATGATATACAACAAATTAAAAGTTGGTTGAATAGTTTTCAAGACTATGTCAACACAGTTCTAAATAGTTCATATTCCACCATCCGGTCAACTGTCTATTGGTGGAATACTGAATTACAAATAAAGAAATTACTGGTAAATAATTTATACAAAAAGTATCGAAACTGTAAAAACATACATGTAAAACATAACCATTACAATAATTATAAAGTAAATTTTAAGGAATATAAGTTTATGATTAAAAACGCTAAGTTGAAAGCCTGGAAAAAATTACTGGAAGACAAAAATGTCTTTGGATTAAAATACAGAATATTAACTAATAAAAAAAAAAGTATTAATATACCAACATTAGATAATTATGCATGTACAGAAAAGAATAAAGTCGACTTATTGATGTCAAACCTTAACGTAAAACCATTTAAAGCAGAAGTACACGAACCTAACGTAAACATATCGATTACTAAGAAGAAGTTAACGTAATTATTAAACAACTTAAAAATAATGTGTCGGCAGGACTTGATGGAATATCAAATGGATTTATTAAAAGATTTCATAATTTGTTACCAGATGTAATACCGAAAGTTATTAACGTACTGTTTAAATATAGTTTTATTATCCTCAAGAATGGAAATAAAGTAAAACGCTTATAATACCTAAAATGAATAAAAGTCCAAACTTGTCTACTTCATACAGAGCTATATCGTTATTATCTAATTTCAGTGTAATTTATGAAAAATGTATTCTTCAAAAATTAAAATAATTTGTAGCAAATAACGGAATAATAATACATGATAGCCAGCAAGGGCGTCGCCATCCAATGAGCCAGGAAGGGGCAAGATGGGTTGCCAGCCGCCAGGGGGGGGGCAAGATGATAGAAGAAAGATATGAGCTATAGGAAAAATAAAATTTATAAGTTGTAAAGGCTTAATATTTTATTAAACAAGAATAAAATCTTAATTAAAACATAATTTTCGTGGGTTTCTGGCAAATTGTTCATGATTACGCGCCTATGAATACTCAGTTGATTAAAAAGTATCAAGGCTCCAGCTGGCGACGCCCATGATAACCAGTATAGCGCATTACCAAGTAGTTCACCTGAATTGGTTATACACAATATTTTACAAACAATAAGAATATACAAAAATAAAAATTACCGTATGTGCTTACTTACTCTTGATACAACAAAGGCTTTCGGTAGTTTGGATTTAAATAGATTACTTGCATTATTAAAGGAATTAGGATTACATAATAGCATGTTGAACATTGTAAATCTCGAAAATTGCTTCATTGTATTAAAAATCGGTAATTATTCCAAAAAACAAGAAACCGTTATGGGAGTACCGCAATGGTCTGTTTTGTTGTGGAACATAGTTTTTTCTCAAATGTATAACATTAGATTACCCACTAATGTAAACATTTTCACTTTCGTGGATGATATTGCAAGTAATAGCCGATAAGAATGAAAATGTATTGGAAAATAAAGTTTACCAGGTTTATACAGAAATCGCGAAATGGTTAGAACAATACGATTTAAATATTAACGAATCCAAGTCAACTTACATGTTGTTTAACAAAAACTGAAAGGATAAAAGATTAAATTTGCTTCAATACGGATTAAATATTAGTATGGTTAGTCGAAGCAAATACTTGCGTATATTAATAGACAATAACTTAAAATTTTATAATCATTTTCACTATGTCACTAAAAAAATAAATACATTTATTAATTATATAACAATAATAATAACCGATTAAATTACAAGAAGGGACTAACCTTATATAAAAGCGTAATATTGTCTAACACACTTTACGGTAGTGTAGTATACATACGACACATTTCAAAAACGTTAAAATGTTTCAAAATATATCAAAAAGTTTTCAGAGAACTATTGCAATTTAAAGCTTATAGAACTACCAGAGCTACATGGGGCATATTGTCATTGCGGGCATTAAACTCCATTAAGTTACGAAATACGGAAACACATATTAAGATATTTTTAATAAAAAATAATATTAAAAATCATGAATTCCATATAACGTACAGTATCTCATCAACCTTACTTCATACACGAACAAACCTCGTTAACGCTTAAACAATTTAAACACTTATATATTAGATAAGTATTATAATAATAAATGGCAGGCGCAGTGTGGGACCAATATAATAACGGTATAGCTAAAAAAAAAAATCTTTTATAATAAAGTTTTTACGCCAAATTTTTTTTAAAGTCCAATTTCCCACTGGACAACACGGTCTATTTAAAGATTATTTACATAAACATAAAATTGCACACACAAATAACACTGTGTAACTTCCCTGATAGTAATATTAAGCATATCCTTTCCGGCTGTTAGTAATATTAGCAATATTAGCAATCATCAATTAGTGATTAAGCTATTTACAATATATGTTCAGTAATTTTACGATAGCCGAAATAAATCAAATCACCGTAAAATACATGTACACCTGTATTAATATTAAATTTAATGAATACTACTAATTGTTATTAACATTGTAAAACAGTCTAGCAGCAAAGACAAGTAACAATAGTACTACATATATGTTGATTAATTAACGATAAGGAAGTGCGATTAATCAGCGCCGAATAAAAATAAATCATAAAAACTAAAATAATACAAATATACCGCCTTGTGTAGGATAAATCGGTAAATGAAATAAAGAAAAACATAATTCTAGTTGGAAAGCTACCAAGATAGAAGAGATAAGCCCAGACCCCGCTCGAGATTCTAAGATAACACTGAAATAGATATAGACCAGGCACACGTGACTTTCTATTATAGTGTACTCATGGAACATACTTATAAAGTCGACTTTGGAGACATTAATCTATCAGGTACACATCTTTAATCTTCCCGTTCACACTATTTTTTCTGAGATGAAATTCTAACTGCACCGTATACTCTTTGGTATAGTTTCTCTTTCCTCCCTAAGGCCACAGACTCGTACCAGCTTTCTCCGGAATAATCCTAGTCATTTCTCTTCTTTCTAAGATCACCCAACTTTCTTCCATCGATACGATATATTTTTATAGCCCGATCGTTTCTAGATTTTAGTTGCTAGCGTGTAAATAAAAAGAGAAGATTATCTAATTTACTACACAGATGGAGCCAGGGCAGTCGGTGAAGAAGGTTCACTGCCAGCAGTCTGTGCATTCGAGGGTGATGACATCTTATACGAAACCAGGCTCAACGATGCCTGTTCAGCATTGGACGCAGAGCTGTACGCAATCGCACACTGCTTCCACCACATCACCACATCTCACACCAGAACCAGTAACTACCTCCTGGTTACTGACACTTTACAATCCTTAAACATGATTAAGGGCCTAAAATACAACAACCAGCTGGTACAAGAGATATGGCACAACCTATACCAATTACACCTAAAGGGCAGTCATGTGTCGCTGATATGGGTTCCCGGACACACTGGAGTGCCTGGCAACGAGAGGGTTGACATAACAGCACGGTCTGCCTTGCTCTCGCCAATGCCAGAAGACGCGGAACTACCGACATCAATGGAATACACATTATTAAGAGCGTGCGAAAAACAGTGGAGAACTGAATGGGCAGCTGCTACAACATTCTTAAGAAGCATAAAGCCCACAGTTGAACCATGGTGACCACCAAAAGAAACATCCAGAAACGACTTTAAAATCCTCAGCCGACTGCGAATCGGGCATATCGCTATTTCCCACAAACACGTAATCGATAAAACCCCGCCTCCGGCTATGTGTCCCCTGTGCGGCCAGATAATCGTACCAACAGTCTCCCATATACTACTCACCTGCCAAAAGATGAAGGTATTACGAAAACAACTGGACTTGCTGGGAAACATAGAGTGCATACTCTCTAATGAATCAATAAACATCGCTCGAATTATAGCCTTTGTTAGAATGAGTAGCCTAACACAACAAATCTAAATAACCTCCCCTTGTGTGTGCTGTAATGACCACAGTAGTTACAAACAGCACACACAATTTTAAAAAAGGGAAGGGAAAAAAGAAAAAAGAGAAGATTATTATATTTTTTTTTTTGACATTCGATAATAGAGCAGCTGCATTAAAATCGTCTAAAAATTGGTAAAAATTTGTTATATTCATTTTTATCGGTTAAATCAGGTTCCCCATATTATAATAAGCCAACGAGCGAAAATCTGTGTTGCGGAGAAATCCAATATCACATAAGTCGCTGTTTCCAGGGGCATCGCGTGCAGGTTCCTTACTTGCTGATGGAACGTTATCAAATGTTCTACATGTAATTGCGGTAATTTATAAGCAATGGAACACCTTTTCCAATGTAAAGCTTGCCCCGTACTAACTGTATTTTTGACGACGTCCTTAAAATGTTTGACTTTTTAGACTTCTTCTGTATGTTATGCTGTGTTCAGCTTTCCCGATGCGACGGAAAAAAAAAAGAAGAAGAAGAAGAAGATCGACTAAATATTATCAATGCAAAAAGCTGAATAAGTGTCGGCATATTAAAATTTATCCATCCACGCTTAATGATACCGAATAAATTTGAATAGTCCGATTTTAAATTTATTTCTTCGATTTAGAATGTCAACATTTTCACGACCCAGTATTTCATCTAATTCTTCTTCTTCTATGTCGTTATGTCGTTGTCCGTGTTCAGACGTCGTCCACGCCAAGATGGACCCCCGGAGGGAATTTCATCTAGTAGGTAAAGTCAAAGTTTAGAAAAAAACAAGAAGCAACAGTATTATGAAAAATTTTTGAAAAAATTCCGCACCTAAAACGCAGTGCTTCGATGAATTATCATCGAGTTCATGGTTAAATGTTAAAATTAAAAACCAACGAGAATTGTATATTGTTTCACAAGAATCTCGTGTGTGTCCTTTTTGCGCACTATCAATTCAACAAATTTGAACGATATAATAAAGAATAATTTCGATGCGTTTAAAATTACGCAAATTCCATTACCGAATAAATTTGGAACGCGTTCGAAAAAGCAATTAAATCGATCATATCTTATGACAGAAAAATTATCAGAAAAGAAAGCTTAGATGAGTAAGATAGTAACAAGGAATTCTGCGAGCAAACGAAAAATAAATAAATAAATAGAAAACCTTCTCAGTGGTCAAATTATGAACGCGAACTACATACAGAGAAAGATGAATAAAAAAACATGATTGAAAAAAAGGTAACCCAAAGCAAAAGAACGGTTGCAAAAGAGAAAGCGGATAAAAACGAATAATTTTTCTCCCAAAAGTAACGTCTAAAGTTGCACATGGTGTGAGTGCAACAGATCGGTGCAACAAACAACACCTGCTCAGAATGAATAAGGTGAGAAAAAAAATACAAGTACTTTACAACGATTAACATGACCGCCGAACAGACTATTAAAAATTGAAACACTCCTTCGCCAATAATAAATAACGTGCATTAACGAAGAAAGTCGGTGAATTTTTAATTAATACGGTTACTTTGAAATGGTTTAATCTTAAAAAGGCTTAAATTAAATATAGCAGAAATATAGTTATTGCATTTTTTTTAAAACACCCATCTTAAAAATAAGTCTTTTAATTCGAAGCCTATGAAGTATGCGGACCACTACTCGATAGAAAACCGCACGGACCATCGACTATGCTTATTAAAAATCGCAAAGGGCTGCGTCAGATATCATACACACGGCTCATTATTAACAATAGAAGAAAAAAAAATAAGCAGTCTGGTACGTGCATTGTCTAATGTAAAATGTAAATACTTTGCACAATTATATTTAATAAAATAAACAGTTCGTACGGAGTGTCTTTAATAGAATCAATATATATATATATATATATATATGTATTTGAGATTTCAGTTAATATCGCAAAAAGAAAAGAATTATTAAAAGCACGCAATATTCAAAATATAATCGCATCTCTTTGAGAAGGTTACTCTGACAGGTTAACAGCTCAAAAAATTTGATTCGTCGAATATTTTTATTCATCAAAACTGATTTAAACGGTAGAGCAGTTTATTCGCGAAACAGTCTAAAGGAAAAAGACGAAATTACATCAACTAATGCTAAAATCAACTGGATTTTATCGCCGGCACATTTGACCGCTAAAATAAATCTCTAAAACGACTGTAAAAACTTAACTGTACTACGAGAAACTATAAAATATAGAATGGATAGCACAAAAGGCTATCAAGGCACTAATCGTCCTTCTCAAACAGCCCTAGTCGAAAGGATCACCAAAGAAATAATAATAATAGGTAGTTTTTTTTTTTTTTATTACAGGGCAACACTACTCATTACTTACAAAAACTAAAATCCCAATTGTTGCCACTACTGAAAACTAGCACTTATCATCAAATGGACTGTTTTTTTTTTTTTTTTTTTTTTTTTTGGGCGCATCAACTATGGACCATTGCCCAGACACAATGGAAAGAAGAGACAACTAACTAGAACCTAATTCGATTGGAGACAGCTGAAATAAAGGAACCAAGGACAAGAACAACAGACTGGGAAGGAAGGGACAAGATGTAAGACGCACAGTAAGGAGTGGGAAGCCCCAGCTTTATAAGGGGAAGATAGAAAAGAGAACGCTCCGCAGAAAGAGCAGAGCACTCGAAGAAAATGTGATCAGCATCACAGACAACTGCTTCATCTGGATGCAACGGACAATGAGGAGAGGGAAGCAAAGAGAAACGATAGCGTGAAGAGGGCAGCAGTGTGTGATTAAAATGAACTGTAATCGAGGTAAGAAAGAAAATAGATGCGCCCGTGCATCATTGATTATCACGACGCCGAACGTGGAATTTTAATTTATAAAACGGTAATGTTAATTATCGACATTACAAAAGCGTTTGTAGTATTGAGATAAATCAGATGATAAAACTACCGGGAAAATTAAAATTAGACTATAATCGGTAATTATAAATCAATATTTATCAATATAAACAATTACAAAAAACAGATACACGTGGATATTACAAGGAACGGTTTCAAGTTCATATTTATGGATCATATTGTTTGCACAAATGCACCGAACGATGTAAAAATTATAACATTTTTATGGACGATTTAGCAAATTATAGTAGCAGATAGAAATACGGAAAAGTTAGAAAAGATAATAGCAATAATATATATAAGAATATAAAAGAGTTTCTAGAAATATCCTAATCTAAATATGAGCAAAACAAATTTGACACCATTTAATTACAGAAAAATTAACATGAACTTAAATAAATACGGACTGCGGATCACAGAAAAGGACCAAGTAAAATATCTTGGCGTTCTAATAGATAAAAACCCCAAATTTTACAATCACTGCAAGCAGGGCCGTATCTAGACCGAAATTTCGCGGGGGGGGGGGGGGGGCACAAAAATATTTCTATAATTACACGCACGAGCGCGCACACACACACACACACATTATATATATATATATATATATATGTGTGTGTGTGTGTGTGTGTGTGTGTGTGTGTGTGTGTTATTATGAAATATATTTATTTATAAATGGTACACCAAAGCCTCGCAGTCAATTATTGTATATGCAATATTTGAACACTGCAATAAAAACAAATAAAAGTAGTCGTTTCCATAGCATTCATAAAAATTTTAATTTTATTTTCTTTTTTGTAAAAAAAGTTGAAAAGAAATAAATTTATTCTGAATTTCGGTCCATTTAATTCAAGCAGTTATGATTTCGCAGACATTTGGGGGGGGGGGGGGCGGAAACCCCCCTCAGATACGACCCTCACTGCAAGTACATGAATGATGAAATTACAAAATTTATTAATATATTCACAAAGCTGTTTAACAATAACAATCAGATGAATTACAAAAAAGAAATAATATTACAACAAACAGTGACATTATCAAACATCTATTATTATATGGTAGTATAATTTACACAAGGGTATGATGAAGTTCAATAAATCCCAAAAATATTTAGCTAGCATGCATAAAAAACCATAACAATAAAACTAATTTAAGCTTACAAAACAATAAATTATACAAATGTATTAGTTACAGCTGGAATATTCATACTGAGAAATAGAAAAAAAACAAAACATATGTCAATATTTTTGCTATCAAAAATGAATTGAAGGTAGAACAAACTTTCGAAAATATCACATATACCAATTACAGATTAATAGAGAAGTTAAAATTTTAACAGCTAGACAATTTAAAAATTGTTTCAGCGAACAATATATGTGGGAAAGTTTGAAACGGTGTGGATAAGTCATGACGAAATAATGAAAAGTTTTTTTCCAACAATTAAAGAGAGACTTAATAACACGTACTATACTCCAAACTTTTACAACGTACAATTCATGTCGGGACATGGAAATTTCAAAACCTATCTCAAAAGATTTAATATAGCGGAAACGAATAATTGCATTAGATGTAATGAGCAGGGCAGTGTACAGCATATGCGCTGAATGGATGTAATATTTTAAATATAGAGATAGCGAAAGAGACTACGAAGAATTTTGAAAAAGAAAAAAATGAAAATTTCTTAATGAATCGGCTAAAAAGGAATTGGATTATAGGAAGACTAATATTAATTTATATTAAAATTAAAGTATTTTAAAATAAAGATTAATGATTGCAACATGTGTTGTGGAGGAATACAAAACTTAATTGGATGGTTTCCACCGCTGACGACCACATTCAATTTTTATATGTACACAAATAAATTGTAATTTAATAAAAAAAAAAAAGAAATTAAACGAGTTAAGCGAAAGTTTAAAATCAAAGAAAACTTGCTAACTGTTACAGCACCACTACACCTGAGTCATTAGGGAGCTATCGCTCAAAGACGTCCTACATTTAGCACAATGCTGAATTAAGCCTAAATCATTTCAGCAAAGCGTAATATTCGTTATATTTCTGAAGTAACGCAAACTACGTGATTTACCATCGCTATATTGATACGCTATCTTTTTATTTTGCCAATACTTCCTAATTATTCCTAAAACACATAAAATCTTCAATGAACAGCGCATTGAACATCTAACATTCAGGGTTTTGAGACATAGTGCAGTGTACCAAAGTACGTCGCTTTCTCAGACTTGAAGAAATTTGGCATGTTGTTTATACCACGAATTCTGGAAAATTTAGTGAACTGATGTAGAGAGTCTACGTTTAAAACAGCTCTTCATATTTCGGCGTGATGCAATATATTTTCCATTTATGTTTACTTTTTAATTCGAACTATACAAACTGGAATGCCGCAGGGCAGGATTTCCAGTTACAACTGATTTAGCGCCATCGAATGGTACGGTAACTGTACTATTTTCTATTTACTGTGATACGCGAATATATTGCAGACTGCTGGGACTAAATTTCTGGAATGGAAAATAGTCAAGTTAAGTCAACATAGATTGTTTTTACTTCGGTCAAGACGTCAAATGTTCTCCCGTTTCTTAATCAACAGTAGATCTCACGACCAGTCAGTGTTAAATACCTACGGAAATGCATTTCGGTGCAAGCTGACTAAAAAACCACGCACATGTAAATTAAAAAATTTATACGAAAGCTCATATTAGTTGTTGAGGAGATGTAAACTTCCGCTTTATCTAGCCAAAAAATGACATATTAATATTAGCATTCTGAAACTTTTGCCCGAACGGATGCTATTCATCTGTTGAGCTATCATGACATAATATAAGACAAGATCCTGCCACCTGTCGTAAATCCCATATAGTATGTTCGAAACGATACGATCCATAGATATTTACATCTGCAAACCGTTGACGTAATAGTTTTCACATTTGGCAAACAGAGAAACCGTCTGGGGCAGCATGCAAGCCAAGAATGATGCAGCTGTTATATACACGGATAATATTGTCAAATGTTTTAATTTCGCTGCAAAACACTCAAATTAATATATATATATATATATATGTGTATGGATATATATAAATGCGTGTTCATTGGCTGTTTGAAACTAATTTGTATGCGGGAGCATATAGTTCTTGGGATTTTAAGTACTATTGTCTATATACCGAATTTATAATTGGTAGTCTATCGAGATTAGTTTTAGTATGTAAAAAAATAAGAAAAAAAAGTCAATCTTTATTCCGGCACTCCTATGTAGTAAATTTACGTATATAAAAATAAAACTATTTTTCGAACTAAATGAAATGCAAAATTAAAATATGAATTTTGTAATAAACAAAAATTTAAAAACCAAAACCGTGCTAAGATCCAAATTGGCAATATGGCAAAGTCAGATTTTAGATGCGAACTAAGTTCGGTAACGCAATACGTACAAAAAAATTTCAATTATTACTTTTTCCGGAAATAAAAATTGCTTTATAAAGAAAAAATGATAAAATACGGCATTTCCGAAAAGTAAGCAGAGAACTGAAAATAAAACGACAGAAAATTTTATTTTATATCGTGTCAAGTGATTAGGAGTAAAATCATTATGTAATTATAAGATCAAAAAGAGCTATAACAACGCCGGAAAATAATTACTACAAAAATAACTACGTGTTGCGTATAGAATGCGTGACGATCGACCGAGCGTTGAATTGTAAAGCGTGTTTTTGTGTCTAGCCAGTGTCTTAAAGCTATCAATAAAACAATGCTTGCGGTACGGTACAACACACGAACCGCTCTAGTTCAAATCCCGGTCGTGAATCATAATTTAATATAAACTTTTGGTACTATACTTACTAAACTACCTTATTATACTCGACAATCTTTAAATTAATCGAAATAGTACCAGAACCCTCCCCCCCACCTTTGTACTTTCAAGCCAGAAAAACCTAACGATTTTTAATTTTCTCATCGAATCGGATCATATTTATATTTGCCTTTTTAATTAGGCCGACCGAAGGCGAGCCCTTCTTGGTCTAATGAAATAATAATGAAAAAAATTACATATTCTAGCGGGACGCATTGTAAGTTGCCGGAAACATAAGGCTTGAGAATTAAAAAGTGCAAACATTTAAAAAGAAAAAACAAAAAAAAAACTTTGTGAGCAAACATAAGTTACTAATAGAAGTCACTGGACTACGAACCCTTCACGTCACAATCATTTGCCATACCAGCTCTACTGATAACCAGTAGGCTAGGAATGGTTTCTAAAAAAGAAAAAAAATTTAAAAACAAGAGAGTGAATCGGCGGGGCGATGAACAGAACAAGAGTTCAAAAGGTGAAACATATAAATGAGACCAAAAAAAGACACAGACAAATCGGAAAAATTTTAGCCAATTCCGAGTGGGCCACATCGCCCTCTCGCTCTATCGTCTGTTATCAATACGGCCATAAACTTCCTGTTTTATTTAGAACAGTTGAATAAAAGATTATTCAACACGTATTCCGAATGAATATTTTAATTTTGGTCAAAACGAAGATAGAAAATTACGTCGTAACGGCAACACAAAAGTTAAAAGTCGCATACGGAATATTATAAAGGAAAGAACAAAAAGACTCTAGTTGGAAGAAACGGAATAATCTAAGAAATAAAAAAAAAAAAAAATACCGCCACGATATTTATATCCATTTTCAAAGTATATCATTTGAAAGGGAAGGACCGATAAAGAAAGGCAAACAATGAAGATGACTCTGTATCGTCTGTTCCTTGGTTCTTTGAAATCATTCAGCTGTCACGCGTATCGTTTCCGATTTGTCGTTTTTGTATAACTCCTATATTAATTTTAGTGTCCCCGCCAATAGCCCCCAAAAATAACATGGAAAAGTGACTTTTTTCCACTGTTCTTCAGTTTAACTAGTAATCCTGGAAGAGGTTTTTTGTATTTTTTAAGTTTTCCAAAATATTTTTAAAATGACGAAGATTACTCGATAAAAACCGTTTTAAGAGGAATAAATTATTAGGTGATTTAGACTTTTTAAAACGGTGTAGAGAGGTAAGCACTTTCGCAGTTCGCGTTTAAATGAAAAATTCCATTATCGAAAGGTAAAAATAACAAAAAAAAATTACTCGACAAAGTAAGCCAAAAATTGATGATTTTGGAAATTAACCGTACATTGTTTCAGTTATTTCGGTGGATTTTGATTTGGGCTCGATAGAAACACGCTTGGTTTGAATTTTCTGTACGGAATTATGGGACACATTAGACAGGATTTCGCGTGAACAGTCAGTGAAAATATGCGGTTGGCTAAAAGAACCTATTCGGGAAATTGAAAAGTGCGGGGTCGTCAGTACACAAAGATCGCAGAGCATAATACACCTCGTTCCATCGATGTAGTGAAATTGACCCTTCGGTAAATGTACATTTAGTGAAAGTTTCAAGTAAGAGCCCATTAATTTCGCTATTTCACCAAAAAGTATTGTGATAAAAGATGTTATTAGTATAAAATAGATAATTGTTCCTTCCGAAATAGCAGGCGTATTAGGGTAAGATTGCGCCATTATTTTTAAGGAAATGCAAACCAGCCGAAAGTAACATTTCTAATCTGGAACAAAAATTCGCCTTACGAAAAAAGTAAAAATGTGGCAGCGATGAAAGTTGTCATGAGCAACTGAGAATATAGGCAGAAAATTCTTGAAATACGTACTGAAGGGTGGTACATGAGCTGGAATCCAAGCGAATCGTGAATAGGATAGAGAAAACGTTAAGTTCGATGAACATCGATCGTTATCTCTCAAGAAATTCTTGGTGTCACACGTGGCAACACAGATTATAAAAGTCTATATAAAACCAGCCATTTGAAATAGCCCTATTTGTTTCTTAGAATTGCTAAATAAACTTTCAGTAGGCGGCGGTCCGTCACACATACAAAATTGTAAATAATTTGAAGGAAACTTAAAAAAGGGAAAAACCAAACGAGGGCGTTCTTCCATTCATGCAATTCACTTAATTAGAAAGGTTGCTGCAAATAACGTTTTTTTTTTCTAGCAAGCATCCTTCTTGAATTCTAATTTTCATTAATCTGCAAACCTTCCCATTGTTCCATGACTTCCCTTTCCTCAAGTGCTCTTCAACCTTAGCGATGTCTATGCTTTGGTTATATTTCGCTCTCATTTTTCCGCTATAGTTTTTTCCTTATTTCTGTTCGGCAAATGAAATGCATCATATATTATAGCAAATTGCGTGAAAACAGGTGCCATTCAGTATCACATTCTTTTAGCACATATACTTAGAAGTGATCAGCAGCATCAATAAAGCTTTTTCAATGAACTCGATATGCACTTTAATAGTTAGAAAAAAAAACTATCACTAGTAGGAGGAACTTCATAATAAATTACACAGAAGATGTACAACGGTCTTCGATAATTAAGTTTTTTAATGATTATATTAATTATCCTTTCTCTCGACTCGCAGATTTTCGTTAATTACTCAATACTACCAGAACAATAGACACATTTTAAGAATAATGGCACAGTTACGATAGCTTGGTTAACAAAGAGTCGTCAACCAAGAGCTCTGAGAAATATGTACCTTTTCGAATTAAACTACATCGAAACAAGACATTTTCTGCGCTTAATATTCATAATTTTTTTCGATGATGCGGTATAATTAACGGTGCAACAATTTTTGTCGTAAATCTTATAGTAAATCATTTTTTAATTTGTTCTAATTAAGATAATAATGCTCGGTGTAAAAATCCTTTTTCTATACGATAAGTGTTTTAATAATTGCTACACATTAACAATAATGGGGAGACTTTTTATGATGAAACACATTGCACTATTATTCTTCTTCATGGTTGTAACTCAAGTCACAGCGACTTTTGCTTTAATTCGTCTATATAATTTTTCTCCATCAATTTACAATTCGGCTAGTTCTCGTTGCTTGATTTTGTGTCCCTCCACTTATTATAATTAACCTGTCGAGACACAATTGATTTTTTCCGGGATTTTTTTTTTCTCTATTTGCCCAATTGAAATACATTTTTCAGGACGATTATCCTTTTTTTCGTGAAATATGTCCAAATATTTTCAAATTGTCTCTTGCAAAATCTGACTTTCAATGTTTAACCGCTTTAAAGTATTTGTGTTCATTTGAATACGCTAAAAGCGCGCGCAAAAAGAATTCTAAACGTTGTTATAACAACAAAATATGTGAAAAATGTTTTTGGAGTCGCCGAGAGAATAGTTGGAAGACTTATTATTATTACAAGCGTGAAAAGTATACATGTGGATAGTTTTTAGAGTGTGAGCCTGTGTACAGCAAAAATTATGAACTGAAATGAAAAGTAGCAGTCTTTAAGGGAAAAGGAACAGACTTATTTTTCAGCAATTAACAGCGTTAAATCTTTCGCTTTTTTTCTAAATATTTTTCTTCTGCCATCTATTTTTCCCATTACACAACATTTTAGCCTTAACTATCTTATTCGGTTTAAATTAGAATTATTATTGTTTTATAGCTTTTTTTCCGAATTAGTGCATTGCGAAGAAAAAATAAAGGAAACCGAAATTTAAATTATAATATAAAACCGAAAAAGGAACTAGAGCTTTTATCGATCAGTCAGAAAACATACTATATAAGAATGATGTAAATAATAAACTATACCGGGGCTTTATGTACTTCCTCAGTGAATTTCTTCTTATGTACTAAGTTTACCATTTTCTTTCGTTATTTTTGTTTGGGCTTTTGTATAAGTTGTTCAATTCGTTACAAGTTTCTTACATCTAGATATTTAATGTTGGCTAATAGCGTAAATGCATCTACAGCACTCCCGCAAGCCAACAGGGAGCTACCGTTAGGCTGCGGATTCACTTATAAGATCAAATGATTTTAGCTCCGAAGAAAGGTAAAGAAAATACGATTAGAGTGAAATATAGAGGTTGGTCACATTTGAGTACGGACAATAATAAACTGTTCCGGAAAACTGATTCGATGAAAGTAAAATGGAAGACAATAGTGGTTAATTCGTAGTCTGTTAAATACAGACATCAATTTTTTCGATCACATTTTTTATTTCTCACAATACCTACGTGTTCCGAGATCCAGCTAAATGTGACAAACCGAAATCATGCATTTTAGCAGGAAAAATTTCGATGGTGCCAATGATATGAGGTTCTTGTTCGAATTTGTGGTGCCTTCGTATTGCTGATCGAGTCTGGTAGGATAGTAATATTTTCTGTTTTTTGATAATTACGCTATAGGTCTTACTAATCCCTCGGGACATTTACAGTCTCTATATTTTCTTGTGATCTTTACTTCAACCGCTGGTGATGACCGTTTCGAACCGTTTCCGTTTTGAGTTAGCTATTCGTACTTTTGGTACACTTATGGAGACCGGATGAGTGATCGATAGGAATTCAGGTCTCAATATTGCTCACAATAATAGTTGGCCAGAGGATGGCAACCGCTGGAAACTTTTATAGGTGTAAAATATGACATATTAATGAATTAATTTTTTTCTGCAAAATGATCCAACAAAGCGCGAAGTAAATGTATTTTATCAGAATTTATTCGCCAGCGTTTTTGCCCTCTTATATTACTAATCGGTTGAATATTTATTTTTCAGCATATAATGCACATGTGGGAGAAGAAATACGAAAATTCTGTAATTTTTTTTTTTGAAGACGGACCTGAACAGTATTACCGTACAGAATTAATCCACAATTGACCTATAATCTTATCAAAGATACATATACATATGTATTCAGAATGAGCGGGTTACACTAGGCCGCGTTTAGACTAGAAAGTAAGTTGGCAGTTTTGATTGTCTTCTTGCAGATGTGTATCATTTAGATTTTCCGCGTTGGTTCTTATCTCTAGCAACTTGCTAAAAATTCTATTCCTTTGCTTAGGCTATGGACGAGAAGAAAAAATCGTTGACATGTGAAAGCAATTATGGGTCTTTTTTTTTTTTAAATACAATAAATAAGAGGGATTCTGCAGACCATGAATTCGCCGAGTTCAAGTGTCACTTTGTAAATGCGTTTCAGAAAAGTTTCCAATGAGGAATTTTGTATATCGTCGATGAGGAAATCATCCGTGTACGAAGCGCATGAACCGAAAGTGTTTAATTTGAACAATGCAGCGAACCTAAATTGAAAATAATAGGCTTAGCGCTGATCTTTAAGAAAATTTCTTATAATCTCTGATCGGTAGCTATTACTGAATAGAGCACTGCATTTACACATTTCGACAAGTTTATAGATGTATAAACGCAAATTATGCTGAAGCTATTCGAATTAGAGATTGGTATAGTAAGAACAAGTGTACAGGGAATCGGAAGCAATGGCTAAGAACGTAAAATTAAGCATAGGTAAAATTAGACAGGAAGATTTAATTTCCAACCGCCGTATTAAAGATTGTTTTGAAAAATCTTTCTTATTTGCGGGATGATGGAAATCGGTGTAACTTCTTGAACTGTAGCGGAGAGTATTTTAACCGACACAATCATAATGTCTTTTCAACTTTTTGAAACTATAAGCGGCTTATATTACAAATTATTTCTTAACATCATTAAGCAAGCCTGAAAAAAATCTATACCACGAGGCGGCACACGTAAAGTCTATATGCTACGGTATGAAAACAGCCCTCCAAAAACACTATATATGGAATACTTTGAAAAATTCAATGCAAATCCTATTGTTAATGATACATTGGAATTGGGCAATAACCTAATTTCGGAAACAGCTAAAGAACGATGTAAGGACGCTTGTGCGATGCTGTGGAAAGTTTAGACTTAAGAAAGAACTAGTCGCAGAGCCTGGCAATTACTTTAAGAAGTTAAACAACGAGAAGGATATAATAGGATTAAACTCGACAAAGCTAATCAAGTTGCTCCCTAACTGTTTTACTTGATGATCAAATAAAAGGTCGTAAGAAAATAAAACCCATTAAAAGAGAACTAGCATCTGAAGAAAATAATTTCGCTATCCCAATGACGAACGGGAAAGATTCTTAAGAATAGAAAAGCAACTAGAGCCGATGGCGCCGATACACTGAACAATTAAAACACCTTAGTGAGGAAGTAATAACCTGGTTATAGCAAATATTCAATAATTTTGTATTAGAAAAACAAACGGGAAGAGAGCGCATGTAATAGCACCACAAAAACCTTATAGCGATTCTAGCGATCCGAGGAACCATCGAGACGAGTGTGTCCTGCTCTATAACTCATAAAAATTTTTTTAAAAAATTGTGTAATTCTGAATCGTACGACTGGGAACATTGATGCGAAGCTTATAAAACGACAAGCGGGTTTCAGACCAGCTGGAAAGTCGTGCACTGGCCAAGTGCTACCCAGCTCATGGAATATCGGTTTGAAAGGGTGAATGGGGTAATTTTCGCCGACCTTACTGCAACTTTCGATATAGTTTTATCATCGTCGCTAGATGCAAAATTTATGAGTTAACTAAAGAGAAACATAAATAATATTAATGTTGTTGAAATTTTTATGTTTCACTAAATGGTAGATCTATATAGAGTGCTCGGAGACGATAGAAAAACGGCCTATCACAAGTCGGCGTTTTATCGCCGATTCTAAGCTAGTTTCTGTGTAGTAAGAGAAATCGCTGAACAATATGGCAAACGAACTTGACGCATGCTGTGAGGGAAACTACTCGAAACTTAATCCAGCGAAAGCACAAACCAACTGAGAATCACAAGATAGGGAACAGAATTACCGCATATATCCTCAATATATATCTGGGAACCTATCGCGCTAGATAGATCTTTGACTTATATATTTTTTTTTTCTTTTTTTACCCCCCCCCCCCTTGGGTTTGCTAGCAAAGAGCATTAGCCCAGCAAAAAGGAATAGATACAAGGAATAGAACAGAAATTATATTTTTATTCTGTCGACAATGGAATCAAGGAACACCCCTAGGACAGGAACAACAGAGATAGTAGGTAGAGAAAGAACATAAGAGGCGTTCGGAAAGGAGCAGGAAGACCAAGCTTTAAAAGATGACAATAAAGTAACTCACTCTCGCGAGATAAACCGGAGCACTCGAAGAGCACGTGATTCGCATCGCAAACATACTGGGAACAACCTTTAGGATGATCCAATGGATAATTATGAGAAGCAGCCAAAGAGAAGCGATTTAGTGAAGAAGGAAGGAGACTATGCGAGAAACGGAAGCGAGATAATTTAGTAATTATGGACCGACGCAAACTGGGAAACTCATAGAACCAAGGACGAGAAGAAGGAATACAGAG
This sequence comes from Icerya purchasi, assembly GCA_039619475.1. Classification (NCBI taxonomy): domain Eukaryota; kingdom Metazoa; phylum Arthropoda; class Insecta; order Hemiptera; family Monophlebidae; genus Icerya; species Icerya purchasi. Next base: position 548,118,922 of record CM077115.1, read on the forward strand.
TTAATCAAGAGATAAAAGGAATTAGGATTAGCGAAAAGAGATACATAAACAGAATGCCTAAGATGGCAGGATTTAGTTGGAAGAAGAATATTGTGTGCTGGAACCCTACTAATAAAATTCCCATTGGAAACAGCAGCTTGAGCAAGGAGGTCGACGGCTACATTTCCATCAATGCCTGCATGTCCTGGAATCCAAAGAAAGTCAATCTGGGTACACGTCGATGAGGATAGATCATGAAGAAGAGAACGAATAGAAAGGATAATAGCATCAGTGGAAGGAGAAAGGGAAGGTGGAGATAGCGCTAGAAGAACACTTAAAGAATCAGAAAAAATAAGGGGAATTTGGAAGAACTTGCAGAAGAGGAAATATAAATAATGGCTTGTAGAATGGCAACAGAATCTGCAGTAAAGACAGAACAAAAGGACGGAAGTCTAAAGGACCGAGAATGAAAGAACTGAGGGCACAAGAATGCCGCCCCAACTCCGATCGGGCTCTTCGATCCGTCAGTAAAAATTAAAGAGTGATCACGGAATAGGGAGTTTATTGCATTATTAAATTCCATAGTGACGATATGATAGGGAGAGGATTTAAGGAAGCATGGCATGAAGATGATATTTGGTGGCTTTAACAATTTAGAATAGACGTAAGAAAAAAATGGAAGCTTGTGATGAGGAATGACAAAAGGGGAAAATTTAGAAAGGCGAAACGATATATGAGATAGTATAGGAATTTTATTGGAGGAAAAACGCCAGTGACGAAGGATAAAAGAATAAGAAGTACTGATATTTGACGAGGAAGTGGAAAAACGTTTAATGAGAAAACGATAACCCAAATAAGATCTTCGGATGAACAGAGGACAGATATTGGATTCAGATAGAATGGCTGGGATAGGAGATGACCTCAGAGCTCCGAGACAAAGCCGAAGGCAACTGTTTTGAAGACGATCTAATTTGTAGAGAACGGATTTGGAAGCGTTGCCATATAAGAAGCTGCAATAATCCAATCTAGAGCGTATGAGAGATTTATACAACATTATTAACACAGAAGGATCGCCTCCCCATCTCGTAGGTGAGGGAGCTTTAAGACTTTAAGCGAGGAAGCATATAAATGGCTGATATGTTCATGGAAAGACAGACGAGGGGATATACCCAGATAACGAAAAGAACTGACTATTGGAATGGAATGATTTTTAAGATTTATTTCAAATGAGCCCGGGTTGTAAGGTCGAAGGGTGAAGACTACAGCTGCTGATTTTGGAGCGGAAATGAAGAGGTGAATGTTAGAAAGGGCCTCTTCTAGAGTACTTAAGGAGCTGTTTAGTTCCTCATTGGCAACTAGAAGATTACGGGAAGAGGAGTAAACAAGGATATCATCTGCAAAAAATAAAATTTTCTGATTTTAAGGAGAGAAAACCAATTTTGGAAACATATAAATTAAATAAAGTAGGGCTAAGGCAAGAACCTTTCGGAAGGCCCTGGAAGACCTTCCTTGAGGCGAAAAAGGAAGGAGCAGAAAGAAGGAGAGTTTTACTTTGAAAAAGATTGATAATTAGGAAGGATATGGATGCAGGGATATTTAAAGAAATCATAACATTTTTGAGCGTGGGAAGATGGACGCTTTCGTATGCACTGGCTACATCAATAAAAGCTGCAATTGTGAATTCTTTGGAAATAAATGATTTTTAAATGTCAGCAAGGAAAAGACTGATACAATCTGGAGGGCCTAAGCCAGGACGAAAACCAAACTGGTTGTCTGCTAGCAAGTTATTGTGTTCCAGCCACCAGACCACCGTTTGTTAAGCATGCTCTCAAAGAGTTTTCTTAGGCAAGAAGCTAAAGAAATGGGCCGAAAGGCAGAGGAATTATTCTTGGGAATTGGAATAACAACGAAAGTGTTCCATGAATCAGGAATAGAACCAGATTGCAGGAAGGAATTAAAAATGATTAAAAGAATTTGGAGAGACTTTACAGATAGGTTTTTGAGGATGGAGTAAGAAATTTTATCATGGCCCGGACAGGAGTTGGAGGAGTTTTTCAAGGAAGAAAGAAGTTCAGAGAGGGAAAAGTTAGAGGAAAGGAAATGAGGTGATAATTGGTAAGGAGGAATTAAAGAATCCACTTCATCATAGCTAGGGACATAATCAGGAGCTACGGAGTCAAAGAAAGAAGAAAGAGTATCCTTAGGAAGACTGGAGCTAGACGGGCGTTCGGAAATAGAATTTCTAAAAGCTTTAGCCAACTTCCACACTTTGGAAATAGGAGTGAATCGAGAAAAGGAAGAGCAAAAGTATTTCCAAGCATTTTTCTTGGCGTTTTTGAGAATATATCTGGCTCTAGCGTTCGAACTCTTGTAAGTCAAGAAATTATTAAAAGTAGGTTGAGTGCGGAATGATTTAAAGTTAGACAAACTTTGATTGACAGCAGCTGTGCAGTCCCCATTCCACCACAGTGATGAAGCCCTTAATGAATGACTTTTCCGGGCTTGAGGATAGAGTGGGGAAGACAGTGTTAGAGCAGAGGAGATAGAATTAGTAAAGGATGAATATTGTGAAATAGCATCGTTTTCTACTTGTATTGCAGGAAGGTCTGAGTCCACAATAAACCGAAATCTATTCCAATCAGCATAATGCAAAGGCGTAAATGACGATGAAAGAGAAGGGAGATGGAAGTCATTAAGAACAATGAGGATCGGAACGTGGTCACTGCCGAAGGTACCATCTAGAGTTTTCCACGAGGATTTATGAGCTGTGTCGGAGGAAACAAAAGATAGATCGATAGAACTAGAAGTAGACGATGATTTGAAGAAGGTGTGAGAACCATCATTTAGGAAAACTAAATTATAATTGAAAATTACTTCCTCTATAATTGTGCCATTCCTGTTATAACTGGAACAACCCCATAGAGGCGAGGGGGGGTTCCAGTCGCCGCCGACCATGAAAGGGCGAGGAATGTCATTGCGGAACAGCAAAGATGAAGGTTGCAACTGGATCAAATTTAACACGCAAACTAGTAGACAGTAGCTGGGCTGCTTACTTTATTCTGCCGGAAAATTGTTCGGAGCCAGTTGAGACAAAAAATGTACCTTTAAAAAATGGAGTATCACAGGCTAATACAACTGCAGGATCATGCTCGTCTATTCAGTTGTTTGTTCGGTGGTAAATCTTGAAAGCCCGAATGAAATAATTGACGATAGATTAATAATAAGATTTCTTAAATACCAGACTTTAATTAATTTATAATTTTTCTATTGTATGGCCGATACATAAAAATCAAAACAAACAATAAAATAGAGTATTGAGATGTTTTTTCTGTTATATTAGGTCTCCAGTTCAGAATTTTTTTCACGTGTGCCGCCATATCCGGCTTATTCTTCGGAAATGTGCATTTCTCTTTTCTTTTTTTTTTTTGGCCCAACTTTCGCCCTTCGGCCAGTTTCATATGCGTTTCTATTAACACTTCTGCAGCATTATCATCTTTTTTCCATTTTATTTATTTATTTATTTATTTTTAATATGCATTCCACAGCGTTCTTTCTATCATGCTTCAGAGTACCATATTTCTCACAATCAGTACAATTTACATTGGTCAAACAGGGCGAAAAATCAATTGCAGATATAAAGAACATATAAAAGCATTTAATAATAATGAAATAGAAAAATCAACCTATGCAGAACATCTAATTAAAAATAAACATAAACCTAATTCAATAGAAAATACTGTAACCATCCTGGCCACTTATCACAAAGGTAATAATATGAACATTGCAGAAAATTATTATATAAATAAATATAAAAATAGTATTTTAAATGACCAAACACCTAATAATAATAATCCACTGTTTAATATAAAAATTTAACTTTTTGTCTTCTTGTTTTATTTTATATTTTATATTAATTATTAGCATTTTCAACATATAGATTTTTATACCTGCCATGTTTATTCCTCTTTACATCTACTATATATACACATGTATTCCCTATATTCACTTCAGTATGTTTTAAGTTTCCTTTAAGTTAGTGTTAGCTGATGATGGGTTATGCCCGAAAACGTTTCTAAATAGGTATTTATCTAATTTATTGAACTATATTGTTTGTTATTAAAGTTTATTTTATTATACCATTTTAACAAACAGGATGTATTCACCTACATTTAACAAGAAAACTGTTTGCCTATGACTATATCACCGCTTAGTGAAATATTTTGATAAAATTTAACATATTCATGCGAATAATTCAATCAGAAAATAATACGAAATCAAAATTATAAACCGTATATAGATATACGAAATAACAGAAGTTATATCTTAAAGTAGTAGGAGATGATGAAACAGCTGCGAAGGTACTAACCGTTTTGGAAGATGCGTGAATCAATCGTGTTCATTCATATTGTGTAATTTCATATGGTACTCTGAAGCATGATAGAAAGAACGCTGTGGAATGCATATTAAAAATAAATAAATAAATAAATAAAATGGAAAAAAGATGATAATGCTGCAGAAGTGTTAATAGAAACGCATATGAAACTGGCCGAAGGGCGAAAGTTGGGCCAAAAAAAAAAAAGAAAAGAGAAATGCACATTTCCGAAGAATAAGCCGGATATGGCGGCACACGTGAAAAAAATTCTGAACTGGAGACCTAATATAACAGAAAAAACATCTCAATACTCTATTTTATTGTTTGTTTTGATTTTTATGTATCGGCCATACAATAGAAAAATTATAAATTAATTAAAGTCTGGTATTTAAGAAATCTTATTATTAATCTATCGTCAATTATTTCATTCGGGCTTTCAAGATTTACCACCGAACAAACAACTGAATAGACGAGCATGATCCTGCAGTTGTATTAGCCTGTGATACTCCATTTTTTAAAGGTACATTTTTTGTCTCAACTGGCTCCGAACAATTTTCCGGCAGAATAAAGTAAGCAGCCCAGCTACTGTCTACTAGTTTGCGTGTTAAATTTGATCCAGTTGCAACCTTCATCTTTGCTGTTCCGCAATGACATTCCTCGCCCTTTCATGGTCGGCGGCGACTGGAACCCCCCCTCGCCTCTATGGGGTTGTTCCAGTTATAACAGGAATGGCACAATTATAGAGGAAGTAATTTTCAATTATAATTTAGTTTTCCTAAATGATGGTTCTCACACCTTCTTCAAATCATCGTCTACTTCTAGTTCTATCGATCTATCTTTTGTTTCCTCCGACACAGCTCATAAATCCTCGTGGAAAACTCTAGATGGTACCTTCGGCAGTGACCACGTTCCGATCCTCATTGTTCTTAATGACTTCCATCTCCCTTCTCTTTCATCGTCATTTACGCCTTTGCATTATGCTGATTGGAATAGATTTCGGTTTATTGTGGACTCAGACCTTCCTGCAATACAAGTAGAAAACGATGCTATTTCACAATATTCATCCTTTACTAATTCTATCTCCTCTGCTCTAACACTGTCTTCCCCACTCTATCCTCAAGCCCGGAAAAGTCATTCATTAAGGGCTTCATCACTGTGGTGGAATGGGGACTGCACAGCTGCTGTCAATCAAAGTTTGTCTAACTTTAAATCATTCCGCACTCAACCTACTTTTAATAATTTCTTGACTTACAAGAGTTCGAACGCTAGAGCCAGATATATTCTCAAAAACGCCAAGAAAAATGCTTGGAAATACTTTTGCTCTTCCTTTTCTCGATTCACTCCTATTTCCAAAGTGTGGAAGTTGGCTAAAGCTTTTAGAAATTCTATTTCCGAACGCCCGTCTAGCTCCAGTCTTCCTAAGGATACTCTTTCTTCTTTCTTTGACTCCGTAGCTCCTGATTATGTCCCTAGCTATGATGAAGTGGATTCTTTAATTCCTCCTTACCAATTATCACCTCATTTCCTTTCCTCTAACTTTTCCCTCTCTGAACTTCTTTCTTCCTTGAAAAACTCCTCCAACTCCTGTCCGGGCCATGATAAAATTTCTTACTCCATCCTCAAAAACCTATCTGTAAAGTCTCTCCAAATTCTTTTAATCATTTTTAATTCCTTCCTGCAATCTGGTTCTATTCCTGATTCATGGAACACTTTCGTTGTTATTCCAATTCCCAAGAATAATTCCTCTGCCTTTCGGCCCATTTCTTTAGCTTCTTGCCTAAGAAAACTCTTTGAGAGCATGCTTAACAAACGGTGGTCTGGTGGCTGGAACACAATAACTTGCTAGCAGACAACCAGTTTGGTTTTCGTCCTGGCTTAGGCCCTCCAGATTGTATCAGTCTTTTCCTTGCTGACATTTAAAAATCATTTATTTCCAAAGAATTCACAATTGCAGCTTTTATTGATGTAGCCAGTGCATACGAAAGCGTCCATCTTCCCACGCTCAAAAATGTTATGATTTCTTTAAATATCCCTGCATCCATATCCTTCCTAATTATCAATCTTTTTCAAAGTAAAACTCTCCTTCTTTCTGCTCCTTCCTTTTTCGCCTCAAGGAAGGTCTTCCAGGGCCTTCCGAAAGGTTCTTGCCTTAGCCCTACTTTATTTAATTTATATGTTTCCAAAATTGGTTTTCTCTCCTTAAAATCAGAAAATTTTATTTTTTGCAGATGATATCCTTGTTTACTCCTCTTCCCGTAATCTTCTAGTTGCCAATGAGGAACTAAACAGCTCCTTAAGTACTCTAGAAGAGGCCCTTTCTAACATTCACCTCTTCATTTCCGCTCCAAAATCAGCAGCTGTAGTCTTCACCCTTCGACCTTACAACCCGGGCTCATTTGAAATAAATCTTAAAAATCATTCCATTCCAATAGTCAGTTCTTTTCGTTATCTGGGTATATCCCCTCGTCTGTCTTTCCATGAACATATCAGCCATTTATATGCTTCCTCGCTTAAAGTCTTAAAGCTCCCTCACCTACGAGATGGGGAGGCGATCCTTCTGTGTTAATAATGTTGTATAAATCTCTCATACGCTCTAGATTGGATTATTGCAGCTTCTTATATGGCAACGCTTCCAAATCCGTTCTCTACAAATTAGATCGTCTTCAAAACAGTTGCCTTCGGCTTTGTCTCGGAGCTCTGAGGTCATCTCCTATCCCAGCCATTCTATCTGAATCCAATATCTGTCCTCTGTTCATCCGAAGATCTTATTTGGGTTATCGTTTTCTCATTAAACGTTTTTCCACTTCCTCGTCAAATATCAGTACTTCTTATTCTTTTATCCTTCGTCACTGGCGTTTTTCCTCCAATAAAATTCCTATACTATCTCATATATCGTTTCGCCTTTCTAAATTTTCCCCTTTTGTCATTCCTCATCACAAGCTTCCATTTTTTTCTTACGTCTATTCTAAATTGTTAAAGCCACCAAATATCATCTTCATGCCATGCTTCCTTAAATCCTCTCCCTATCATATCGTCACTATGGAATTTAATAATGCAATAAACTCCCTATTCCGTGATCACTCTTTAATTTTTACTGACGGATCGAAGAGCCCGATCGGAGTTGGGGCGGCATTCTTGTGCCCTCAGTTCTTTCATTCTCGGTCCTTTAGACTTCCGTCCTTTTGTTCTGTCTTTACTGCAGATTCTGTTGCCATTCTACAAGCCATTATTTATATTTCCTCTTCTGCAAGTTCTTCCAAATTCCCCTTATTTTTTCTGATTCTTTAAGTGTTCTTCTAGCGCTATCTCCACCTTCCCTTTCTCCTTCCACTGATGCTATTATCCTTTCTATTCGTTCTCTTCTTCATGATCTATCCTCATCGACGTGTACCCAGATTGACTTTCTTTGGATTCCAGGACATGCAGGCATTGATGGAAATGTAGCCGTCGACCTCCTTGCTCAAGCTGCTGTTTCCAATGGGAATTTTATTAGTAGGGTTCCAGCACACAATATTCTTCTTCCAACTAAATCCTGCCATCTTAGGCATTCTGTTTATGTATCTCTTTTCGCTAATCCTAATTCCTTTTATCTCTTGATTAACTCTGTATTCCTTCTTCTCGTCCTTGGTTCTATGAGTTTCCCAGTTTGCGTCGGTCCATAATTACTAAATTATCTCGCTTCCGTTTCTCGCATAGTCTCCTTCCTTCTTCACTAAATCGCTTCTCTTTGGCTGCTTCTCATAATTATCCATTGGATCATCCTAAAGGTTGTTCCCAGTATGTTTGCGATGCGAATCACGTGCTCTTCGAGTGCTCCGGTTTATCTCGCGAGAGTGAGTTACTTTATTGTCATCTTTTAAAGCTTGGTCTTCCTGCTCCTTTCCGAACGCCTCTTATGTTCTTTCTCTACCTACTATCTCTGTTGTTCCTGTCCTAGGGGTGTTCCTTGATTCCATTGTCGACAGAATAAAAATATAATTTCTGTTCTATTCCTTGTATCTATTCCTTTTTGCTGGGCTAATGCTCTTTGCTAGCAAACCCAAGGGGGGGGGGGGTAAAAAAAGAAAAAAAAAATATATAAGTCAAAGATCTATCTAGCGCGATAGGTTCCCAGATATATATTGAGGATATATGCGGTAATTCTGTTCCCTATCTTGTGATTCTCAGTTGGTTTGTGCTTTCGCTGGATTAAGTTTCGAGTAGTTTCCCTCACAGCATGCGTCAAGTTCGTTTGCCATATTGTTCAGCGATTTCTCTTACTACACAGAAACTAGCTTAGAATCGGCGATAAAACGCCGACTTGTGATAGGCCGTTTTTCTATCGTCTCCGAGCACTCTATATAGATCTACCATTTAGTGAAACATAAAAATTTCAACAACATTAATATTATTTATGTTTCTCTTTAGTTAACTCATAAATTTTGCATCTAGCGACGATGATAAAACTATATCGAAAGTTGCAGTAAGGTCGGCGAAAATTACCCCATTCACCCTTTCAAACCGATATTCCATGAGCTGGGTAGCACTTGGCCAGTGCACGACTTTCCAGCTGGTCTGAAACCCGCTTGTCGTTTTATAAGCTTCGCATCAATGTTCCCAGTCGTACGATTCAGAATTACACAATTTTTTAAAAAAATTTTTATGAGTTATAGAGCAGGACACACTCGTCTCGATGGTTCCTCGGATCGCTAGAATCGCTATAAGGTTTTTGTGGTGCTATTACATGCGCTCTCTTCCCGTTTGTTTTTCTAATACAAAATTATTGAATATTTGCTATAACCAGGTTATTACTTCCTCACTAAGGTGTTTTAATTGTTCAGTGTATCGGCGCCATCGGCTCTAGTTGCTTTTCTATTCTTAAGAATCTTTCCCGTTCGTCATTGGGATAGCGAAATTATTTTCTTCAGATGCTAGTTCTCTTTTAATGGGTTTTATTTTCTTACGACCTTTTATTTGATCATCAAGTAAAACAGTTAGGGAGCAACTTGATTAGCTTTGTCGAGTTTAATCCTATTATATCCTTCTCGTTGTTTAACTTCTTAAAGTAATTGCCAGGCTCTGCGACTAGTTCTTTCTTAAGTCTAAACTTTCCACAGCATCGCACAAGCGTCCTTACATCGTTCTTTAGCTGTTTCCGAAATTAGGTTATTGCCCAATTCCAATGTATCATTAACAATAGGATTTGCATTGAATTTTTCAAAGTATTCCATATATAGTGTTTTTGGAGGGCTGTTTTCATACCGTAGCATATAGACTTTACGTGTGCCGCCTCGTGGTATAGATTTTTTTCAGGCTTGCTTAATGATGTTAAGAAATAATTTGTAATATAAGCCGCTTATAGTTTCAAAAAGTTGAAAAGACATTATGATTGTGTCGGTTAAAATACTCTCCGCTACAGTTCAAGAAGTTACACCGATTTCCATCATCCCGCAAATAAGAAAGATTTTTCAAAACAATCTTTAATACGGCGGTTGGAAATTAAATCTTCCTGTCTAATTTTACCTATGCTTAATTTTACGTTCTTAGCCATTGCTTCCGATTCCCTGTACACTTGTTCTTACTATACCAATCTCTAATTCGAATAGCTTCAGCATAATTTGCGTTTATACATCTATAAACTTGTCGAAATGTGTAAATGCAGTGCTCTATTCAGTAATAGCTACCGATCAGAGATTATAAGAAATTTTCTTAAAGATCAGCGCTAAGCCTATTATTTTCAATTTAGGTTCGCTGCATTGTTCAAATTAAACACTTTCGGTTCATGCGCTTCGTACACGGATGATTTCCTCATCGACGATATACAAAATTCCTCATTGGAAACTTTTCTGAAACGCATTTACAAAGTGACACTTGAACTCGGCGAATTCATGGTCTGCAGAATCCCTCTTATTTATTGTATTTAAAAAAAAAAAAGACCCATAATTGCTTTCACATGTCAACGATTTTTTCTTCTCGTCCATAGCCTAAGCAAAGGAATAGAATTTTTAGCAAGTTGCTAGAGATAAGAACCAACGCGGAAAATCTAAATGATACACATCTGCAAGAAGACAATCAAAACTGCCAACTTACTTTCTAGTCTAAACGCGGCCTAGTGTAACCCGCTCATTCTGAATACATATGTATATGTATCTTTGATAAGATTATAGGTCAATTGTGGATTAATTCTGTACGGTAATACTGTTCAGGTCCGTCTTCAAAAAAAAAAATTACAGAATTTTCGTATTTCTTCTCCCACATGTGCATTATATGCTGAAAAATAAATATTCAACCGATTAGTAATATAAGAGGGCAAAAACGCTGGCGAATAAATTCTGATAAAATACATTTACTTCGCGCTTTGTTGGATCATTTTGCAGAAAAAAATTAATTCATTAATATGTCATATTTTACACCTATAAAAGTTTCCAGCGGTTGCCATCCTCTGGCCAACTATTATTGTGAGCAATATTGAGACCTGAATTCCTATCGATCACTCATCCGGTCTCCATAAGTGTACCAAAAGTACGAATAGCTAACTCAAAACGGAAACGGTTCGAAACGGTCATCACCAGCGGTTGAAGTAAAGATCACAAGAAAATATAGAGACTGTAAATGTCCCGAGGGATTAGTAAGACCTATAGCGTAATTATCAAAAAACAGAAAATATTACTATCCTACCAGACTCGATCAGCAATACGAAGGCACCACAAATTCGAACAAGAACCTCATATCATTGGCACCATCGAAATTTTTCCTGCTAAAATGCATGATTTCGGTTTGTCACATTTAGCTGGATCTCGGAACACGTAGGTATTGTGAGAAATAAAAAATGTGATCGAAAAAATTGATGTCTGTATTTAACAGACTACGAATTAACCACTATTGTCTTCCATTTTACTTTCATCGAATCAGTTTTCCGGAACAGTTTATTATTGTCCGTACTCAAATGTGACCAACCTCTATATTTCACTCTAATCGTATTTTCTTTACCTTTCTTCGGAGCTAAAATCATTTGATCTTATAAGTGAATCCGCAGCCTAACGGTAGCTCCCTGTTGGCTTGCGGGAGTGCTGTAGATGCATTTACGCTATTAGCCAACATTAAATATCTAGATGTAAGAAACTTGTAACGAATTGAACAACTTATACAAAAGCCCAAACAAAAATAACGAAAGAAAATGGTAAACTTAGTACATAAGAAGAAATTCACTGAGGAAGTACATAAAGCCCCGGTATAGTTTATTATTTACATCATTCTTATATAGTATGTTTTCTGACTGATCGATAAAAGCTCTAGTTCCTTTTTCGGTTTTATATTATAATTTAAATTTCGGTTTCCTTTATTTTTTCTTCGCAATGCACTAATTCGGAAAAAAAGCTATAAAACAATAATAATTCTAATTTAAACCGAATAAGATAGTTAAGGCTAAAATGTTGTGTAATGGGAAAAATAGATGGCAGAAGAAAAATATTTAGAAAAAAAGCGAAAGATTTAACGCTGTTAATTGCTGAAAAATAAGTCTGTTCCTTTTCCCTTAAAGACTGCTACTTTTCATTTCAGTTCATAATTTTTGCTGTACACAGGCTCACACTCTAAAAACTATCCACATGTATACTTTTCACGCTTGTAATAATAATAAGTCTTCCAACTATTCTCTCGGCGACTCCAAAAACATTTTTCACATATTTTGTTGTTATAACAACGTTTAGAATTCTTTTTGCGCGCGCTTTTAGCGTATTCAAATGAACACAAATACTTTAAAGCGGTTAAACATTGAAAGTCAGATTTTGCAAGAGACAATTTGAAAATATTTGGACATATTTCACGAAAAAAAGGATAATCGTCCTGAAAAATGTATTTCAATTGGGCAAATAGAGAAAAAAAAAATCCCGGAAAAAATCAATTGTGTCTCGACAGGTTAATTATAATAAGTGGAGGGACACAAAATCAAGCAACGAGAACTAGCCGAATTGTAAATTGATGGAGAAAAATTATATAGACGAATTAAAGCAAAAGTCGCTGTGACTTGAGTTACAACCATGAAGAAGAATAATAGTGCAATGTGTTTCATCATAAAAAGTCTCCCCATTATTGTTAATGTGTAGCAATTATTAAAACACTTATCGTATAGAAAAAGGATTTTTACACCGAGCATTATTATCTTAATTAGAACAAATTAAAAAATGATTTACTATAAGATTTACGACAAAAATTGTTGCACCGTTAATTATACCGCATCATCGAAAAAAATTATGAATATTAAGCGCAGAAAATGTCTTGTTTCGATGTAGTTTAATTCGAAAAGGTACATATTTCTCAGAGCTCTTGGTTGACGACTCTTTGTTAACCAAGCTATCGTAACTGTGCCATTATTCTTAAAATGTGTCTATTGTTCTGGTAGTATTGAGTAATTAACGAAAATCTGCGAGTCGAGAGAAAGGATAATTAATATAATCATTAAAAAACTTAATTATCGAAGACCGTTGTACATCTTCTGTGTAATTTATTATGAAGTTCCTCCTACTAGTGATAGTTTTTTTTTCTAACTATTAAAGTGCATATCGAGTTCATTGAAAAAGCTTTATTGATGCTGCTGATCACTTCTAAGTATATGTGCTAAAAGAATGTGATACTGAATGGCACCTGTTTTCACGCAATTTGCTATAATATATGATGCATTTCATTTGCCGAACAGAAATAAGGAAAAAACTATAGCGGAAAAATGAGAGCGAAATATAACCAAAGCATAGACATCGCTAAGGTTGAAGAGCACTTGAGGAAAGGGAAGTCATGGAACAATGGGAAGGTTTGCAGATTAATGAAAATTAGAATTCAAGAAGGATGCTTGCTAGAAAAAAAAAACGTTATTTGCAGCAACCTTTCTAATTAAGTGAATTGCATGAATGGAAGAACGCCCTCGTTTGGTTTTTCCCTTTTTTAAGTTTCCTTCAAATTATTTACAATTTTGTATGTGTGACGGACCGCCGCCTACTGAAAGTTTATTTAGCAATTCTAAGAAACAAATAGGGCTATTTCAAATGGCTGGTTTTATATAGACTTTTATAATCTATGTTGCCACGTGTGACACCAAGAATTTCTTGAGAGATAACGATCGATGTTCATCGAACTTAACGTTTTCTCTATCCTATTCACGATTCGCTTGGATTCCAGCTCATGTACCACCCTTCAGTACGTATTTCAAGAATTTTCTGCCTATATTCTCAGTTGCTCATGACAACTTTCATCGCTGCCACATTTTTACTTTTTTCGTAAGGCGAATTTTTGTTCCAGATTAGAAATGTTACTTTCGGCTGGTTTGCATTTCCTTAAAAATAATGGCGCAATCTTACCCTAATACGCCTGCTATTTCGGAAGGAACAATTATCTATTTTATACTAATAACATCTTTTATCACAATACTTTTTGGTGAAATAGCGAAATTAATGGGCTCTTACTTGAAACTTTCACTAAATGTACATTTACCGAAGGGTCAATTTCACTACATCGATGGAACGAGGTGTATTATGCTCTGCGATCTTTGTGTACTGACGACCCCGCACTTTTCAATTTCCCGAATAGGTTCTTTTGGCCAACCGCATATTTTCACTGACTGTTCACGCGAAATCCTGTCTAATGTGTCCCATAATTCCGTACAGAAAATTCAAACCAAGCGTGTTTCTATCGAGCCCAAATCAAAATCCACCGAAATAACTGAAACAATGTACGGTTAATTTCCAAAATCATCAATTTTTGGCTTACTTTGTCGAGTAATTTTTTTTTGTTATTTTTACCTTTCGATAATGGAATTTTTCATTTAAACGCGAACTGCGAAAGTGCTTACCTCTCTACACCGTTTTAAAAAGTCTAAATCACCTAATAATTTATTCCTCTTAAAACGGTTTTTATCGAGTAATCTTCGTCATTTTAAAAATATTTTGGAAAACTTAAAAAATACAAAAAACCAGTCGAGGGTGATTTGACGATAAGCTTTGGCGTTATATCTTTATTCACTGACGTACCCCCCCCCCCCATAGCAGGCACAGTTAAAACGATTAAAAGGGCCAAGGCCTAATTACTCTCATCTATTTGGTGTCACAGAAATAAAATATTTTTACGCCTGACGTAAAATTTTAATAAGAAAATCGATGGATGGCATGGCTCTATTCGAAACTCAATTTTTTTTCTTCTAATTTTTGTTCATGGAAGAAATCGACGATACGTTGTGCAGCAATTGAAACCAAAAAGTTAGTCTAGAAATGTAGAGACGGCACTTTTGAAATCAGTATGTTCGCGTAAATTGGTCGCGATACTTTAAATGACATGAACAGCTCTCATCCGGAAATCCATTTCACTACGGAACTAGAAGATTCTGCTTTTGGATGTCACGATGAAAAAATACGTTACCAGAAGCAAAACGAGCACGATATATCGGGAGAAAAACACGCAGATATGTGGATAAAGATTCACACCGCATGGTGTCATAAAAATTTTATAGTGTTTAAAATATTTACAAGAGCCGTACGTTTAACAGGATCGAGAAATCTTTGGCATAATTCGAACAAGTGAAATTATTAAAGACCAGAAAAAAGAGGCCAAGTTTTACATTGAAACATTTTTTAAAATCATTAACGACAGTGTTTAGGGGGAAAAAAAATGATTCGTGAATAAGAAAAACCATTGTCAACAGTCTACGCTATATAAAAAGTGCGATAGACAGAATAGAAAGAATTAAAAAAAAAAGTAAAAAACCAAATAAGACCGCCGTTCTTTTTTTTGGTACATAATAAAAAAAATTAAAAAAGAACCGCGCTGAAGATGACTTACCGCGTGGGGACTTGTAGCAGGCGTTTAGAAAATTCCCCGCGCTCATATGCTAATCGTTATATCGGGTAAATTAGTAGAACCATTTTAAAAATTGAAAAAAAAAAAAGGTCAATAGAGAAGAGAGTTAGTCACATTTGCAAAATAGCCAGCAGACAGTTAAACGCAGAAACCAGCTGCTAGGATAAATGATGGGCTCTCCAGAATCCAACATAGCTAATGACGGTGTAGGGTTGATTCCGGGCTCTATTCATAATTATTAGCAATACGGTTGATAGAAAAAAAAATTCTAAAATTAAATAAAAGTTCAGAAGCGCCGCTGCTTTTTGCACAACCTTTCCGCATAATAATAATTTCGTGCAATGGAATACACTTTTTCCTTCCTTCTTTTTTTTTTTTTTTTTGGTCCAGCTTTGGAGCGCCATCGAACCAGCTGTTTCCTATTTACACGGCTTATATCTATTTATATTGTCAGTAATCTCTCTGATGGTGAACCGCTTGAAATGTTAGAATTTAACGTGAATTATTGCAACGTGATTTCTTCCGAAAATGAGTGTGTTAATACACGTGGCGTACTTATCAAAATCAGCATAGATTTGAATTACCTCGGTTCCAAAATCAGCAATAAAGTAAGCATCAAATTTAAAATTAAAAAAACAGAACCACGATATGCCTAAATACTCTGAAGAAAGAAAACAGTTTGTTCGTCCCTTAGTATTATCTATTTGTAATGAGAACAGTGAGACCTGCTCTACAGGTCAACTACATGTTGTTGAACTTAAATGTTGGTATATCATGCTGGGAATAAGTACGACACGCTATCAAATCAATTACGTTATCGTCTGCAATACGCACAGTGGAAAACCTCGACAATGGACAAGGACGCTTGTTAGAAGGCGACCTGACAATGACGGTCAACGATGGTAACATGACAGTGATGACGATGATTAGATTCAGAAAATAAGTAAAAATACGTAAGTTTCAGATGAAGATCTCTGAAATGAATAAGGTGGGGAATATATATATATATATATATTTATCAGAAAACACGTCCGGGTTAAATGTTAAAAAATATCGGCGTCAACTCAGGCGTATACATAGTGCAGAGCGACGTGTATAATCGAGAGATGAAAGGGCTGATCGACTTATAAATGAAACGTTAACTAATTCTAGAAAGATTTGTAAATTTTAAAAAGAGTTATAAAGTTCTAAGATACAGCTGCATTCAATAAGTATGCCGAAAAAAGTTGAAACGCTTTAGACTGGCTTTGCACGCATGCCGAAATATTTTAAAATCAAAGAGCAGGCCGAAAAATTTAACAAATTTCGGAATTTAAAAGAAATACAATATATAGAGTTTCAAAAAACTTATGTACATTTTTTTCTTTCTTCTCGTATTAAATATATAAACCCAGTCAGATACTGAAAAATTAATAAAAAAACAATAAAGAATATAAATAAATACAATGTTGGCTCGAACTATTCTAAAAAGTACTACTACTCGACCCAATTTTGCATTGTAATTCATGCAGAAAAAAAGCTGAATATGGCACTCAAAAGTGAAATTAAATATTCATGTCGACAGTAGGTAAAAAAATTTAAAACAGAATAAACTTGTGGAAGAGCACACTGGAAAAAGAGTAACTATTAAAAATATTTAATTAAATTAAAATGATTTCAGGGTATATCGAAACGAAGGATTACTAAAGATTTTGATGGTGTCTGACATTGTGGTTTGCCTTGCAAAATAAAAAAGCTTCCAACTTCAATGTTATCTACTAGTCTGTTCCAAGTGAATTATGAAGTAGTTAGCAAATTAAACGAATTTAAATACACCTTATGGTTCTGCTTCATATTACATGTAATGTATACAGCTCATTCATTCACCGTAAATATGCCGATGACAGTACTGTTTTATCGTCTGCCATGGATCCTATTATTGCCACTAAGTACCCACAAGATGATAGCCTGCGAAGCAGCAACCGGTGGAAAAATTTTCAGTGCGCTACAACATTGCTATTACGACTGCTACCTGAGAATTCATGGCTTAAATTACGAGCATTTATCCTAAATTAAATGAACTTATACAAATAAAAACATCAACAAGTCTAATACCGGTCGTATATAATGCAGACGAAACTGGTCAGACAGTGATTTGTTTAACTTTTTAAATGTTTTTTAAATATTTTAATTGCGTTTTTTAAATGTTTTAGTTGTTTTTCAAAAATGTTTATGTTTTAGTGAAGTAATTTTATGTTTCCAATAACAAAACATCAATGTTACATATACATGTGTGAATAGGGAATGTGAATTCGTATAACGTAAATATAACATCGAGTAACTGCAACATTCGACTACTATTTAACTATCTATTTAATTTGTAATACAGGGTGCGGCAGCATAACTCCTTTTTTTAAAGGGGCCACTTTTTTTCTATTAAATTTTGTTAAAGAGAAATAATAAAGCAGAAAATCGAAATAACGGATACTCTAGATCCCCCATTGGGGCAATATGTATGCTTCTTCCCTTCTCGCAGTTTTATTTCGATTTTCTACTTTATTATTTCTCTTTAACAAAATTTAGTAGAAAAAAAGTGGCCCATTTAAAAACCAGGAAGTTACGCTGTTGCACCCTGTATATTGACAGTTTACGGTAGGTAAAAACCATTACAATACCTCAAATAGCTATGTTTACATTTTAAGATCACTATTAAATTGCTCTTAAAAGGTACACCAAAATGAAAATCAGCCATCATTTCCCAATAAAAACCACCCACACATCAACTGAACAATAAGTATTCTATTAGCATTAAATTTTGTAAATGCATTCACATTTTCAGTAAAGTAACTCATTATTCACGATATTAATATGCTGAACTTAATAAAATAAAATATTTGTATATAATTGCATCGCGTTTCAAAGCTTAAGGTTTTATAATCGTGAAATATTATAAATAATTTATATAGGTTTCGATTTCAACTGATTTCATGTTTGTAATATTCCACGACAGACCCGTGCCCAGAATTTTGAAAAGGGGGCGTTTTGAAAATTTTCTTTTCACATTTTATAAATAACAATATATTTTTCACTAATATTCGTACTATTAATAATTTCCATCATTTTGATTTATATGTATTAATAATTTACATAAATGAATTACCCCCCGTATATGAACATTAATAAAAATTACACATACGTGTTATTGATTATACTCGTAATAAAATGTTTTTCCTCCTTAAGATATTAATGATCTACCTCTAAAAATATGCAGCATAAATTTTATCTTTTTTCTTTTTAATGTATAAGAACACCCTAAGAAGTCGTCAATATCTATTTTAAAATTTTGATTTTTTTCAGATTTCTGTGTATTTATAATAACTATTTCAGTTCTACTGCCCCCCCCCCCCTCCGAGTGGACACGGCCTTGTTCCACGACGTGAAGCCTCTCGAAACCTGTTGAAATTATATCTATTTTAGTAAGCGTTAATTTCGGTACTATTAGCGTGACAAATTCATAAAGTTAATTTCACACGCGTAATAAATCCAAATTTGTTTAAAATTTCTAATCTAATACTCATAAAACTACTGATTAACCTGTTATCGTAGTCAACTTGTTGCCATTTCAGTATTAAATATTAGCCGGCCGACTGATCAGTTTACAACACTATAATAATAAATCATTTATTTAAGGAGTGATCAAGACACTGTCATCCCTACTTAATAGTTAATCCTAAAAGAACACCTAACCGCTTGTGCTTATAGTGAAATCTGATGAAGGTTTTTCGTTCGGTTTCTAAGCCATTCGAATATGAAACACGAGAAAAAAGGTAATGTATATCCAAAGGTGTCAGTTTTACCGTTTCTTTCGAAATGTTGATTAACAAATCGAAGAGATAGGAGTATCCGTATTATGTTGCATTCTCTAATAAACTAAAAAATATGAGAAAGGACAAAGTAATGGATTAATTTCAACAAAACCAGCAGAATGCCATTTATAATTGAACATATTCAATTAAAATCAAAATCAAGCGTGCTAATGAAAAAAAAAAAAAAAACGGCTTTTAAGCAGTTCTAAACGTTGGCTTCAAAGTAACCGAGAAAAAAAAAACATTTTGCAAAATTTTTTTTCCCATAAATAAATTAATTTTTACGGTAAATAAGAAAACTTATTAACCGAAAACTATACGTTAAAAAACGCGAAAATGAAAGAAAAATAGCTCATTTAAAACAGAAATAACCTAACCGAAGAAGTACGAGCCTGAAACAACAAAAATTACATTAAAGCTTACCATTTAACGCGCACACTGGACACTAGACTGTTCTCTGTCTCGATTCTAGACTCCGACTTCAAAAAAGCCCACGGCGATTTTCTCTCTCGACAGACAGAAAAAAAAAGGAACGAGTTTTTCCGAGAAAAGCTGCGAGTTTTCCCATTTGCCATATATATCATGACGTGGCTTGCAATTTGGCCATTAAATTCGGCCGTTAATTCATTCTTGCGGGATTATCTAATTACCGAAATTGCCGCCGGGCAGTGTGTCATTGATAGGCAGCAATGTACTTAAAGATAGAATAAGAACGTGTGTAATACATTATAAATAAAGAATAAAAGGAAACATTATAACCGTGGTTATAGTAGTTTGTCAGTTTTAAATTCTATATTTAAAAATTGTCCATTATTAATACTAAAGTCTGTGACAGCAGCTAGTCTGCGAATACCATCACTGACTACTTCTACCACTGATAATACAATAATACTCCTACTATTAACTATTACAACTACCGCTAATCAAATCTTGTTCCCCTCCTCTTCCCGCCGACATAGTAAAATCTATAAAAATTCTTGTGCAATCCCAATGGAAGCAAGATTGGCTCACTAGACAATCTTGCTTTCTAAGAGAGATAAAACACGGAATTGACCCTTAGTTCCCTCCTTCTGACCTCCCCAGAACCCACTTTGTGGCTATGGCAAGACTCCGCATTGGTCATATTTCGCTGACTCATGATCATCTCCTACTTAATTGCGAGCCCCCTTTCGAATGCCCCCTTTGCTCCCTTCCCCCCTCTCCTACAGTAAAACATCTGCTCCTGGAGTGCCCATCCTTCACGCTCCAGCGCGCCAAGCACCGGATAGCGTCTTTGCAGTCGTCTTTGGCCAACTCACCTTTGAACATTGCAGACACTATTCGGTTTCTTTATACAACTAACCTATTTCGAACCATTTAACTCTCCGATTGCCATAGTGTCGTAATAGCCCCGGCAGCTGCTCACGGCACTTAAAAAATTTAAAAAAAAAAAAAAATCCAGCTGAATGCATACCTGTTTGTTAAAACTGTCTGAAAACGTTTCTAAATAACGGCTATTTATCTAATTTATTGTATAAATTATTTTACCCCCTTATTATATTGTTTGTTATTAAAGTTTGTTTTCATTATACCACTAATAACATTAATGATAATAATCGAGGCGGCCTTGCTAACTCGGTTTCTGTAGGCTTATCTAAAGTCTCTACATACAACAGTACAGATAATAGTGCTCCTTCGATTCACATATCACTTAGAAAAAATGATCATCAATCTGCAAAACGTAGACGGCCGCAAAAAAATAAAAGTGGACCAGTTTTTCCGACATATCGGCAGTCGTTTTTTTTTTTTTTTTTTTTTTTTCCTATTTATTATTTATATTTCATTACAATAATAGCCCGTACTATAAACTGCTACAATGGCCAGTAGTACGGGAATAACTTAATATATACAAATGGATTTGGCAAAGAAAAATAAAAAATGAAAGAATTTACTATAATCTGGTTATGAGGCCGACGTCCTTTAGGAGATCAAAAAGAGTATGATATGGGGTACAGAGAAGGATAGTTCGTAGTGTTGGTGAGGAAGGGAGGGAATTTCGGAGCGAGAGAGATACTGGACATTCGAGGAGAATATGGGGGATGGTATAGGGATAGTGGCAAAGGGAGCATACGGGAATAGGATCCTTAGAGAGAAGATGTCGATGAGTGAAGGAAGTGTGTCCTGTAAGAAGGCGTATGAGTAGAACGTCAGTCTTCCGTTGACCGGTAGACACGCTGACATAACTTGGAGTCTCGAATATCGATCGAAGCTGGTTTGTAATGGGTAGTTCTGCCCATCGGCGGCACCATTCTGCGACCACGGCTTCTTTTATTAACCGGCTGGAGAGTTCCGTGCGACTTAGTCTTAGCGATGAGAGCAGAAGCTGACTGCGGTCTTCAACGCACTTTGTGGAATACGGACGTGGAGGTTGTATGCTTATCGGCGGATTTAGGAGCGTATGTTGTAACGATTGAGTACGCGCTACAAATTGTAGAAGCCGCGCTGCCCGGTGGAGATCCGGAGGAAGCTCGTTACATAAGAAGTATAGGTTGGAACATGGCGTTGTGCGGAAGGCTCCACTTGCTAATCGTAAAGCAGTGTGGTGTATTGTGTTGAGTGATGAAAGCGTAGAGCTCGATGCTGAGGAATAGACGGCGTCGTAAACATATGATAAAAGGTTATTTTCTGTTTTGTCTTTTTTTTTTTATAAATCGATAATATCAAATTTGTCCAGTTTAAGAACTACGTGAAATTACTAAGAATATTACAGTCGCAAAGTTTACAACAAATTATAGAATGAATTATGGGGTTATAAAATAATATAAGAGGATTAATTATACTTCTTTATTTTAATTTATATTACTATTGTAAAAGAAAATTTAACAGTACTGATAACCATAAATATGTCTCCGGAATCGTTTAAGTATAAGAAACATTGTATTATATTAACAAATAAAGAAGGGAGGCATGTGTTATTTTTTTAGGACCACGCCGACAAGCTTAAAAGCTTGGCAGGGTCCACAAACGTAACGCAATTGCAACCAAAAAAAAAAAAAAAAAAAAAAAAAATAGACAATTTTTCCTTATAAATAGAATTGTTGGCCCTGGATGCGCTGCTATGTTCGAGAGGGTTACCAATAAATTAGAAATGCCGAACTTAGTTCGGGAGAATAAAAGTATCGGGAATTGAGAAAGGTTATGCTCGGTAAATGGTAACATCTAGCTACTGCAAAAAAGGCAAGCGGTCGGTGAACCTCTCACCAACACATGATTATGCAACACACGTCTATGATCTAGACGCATGCGGCTAAGTACACACTAGTTCGCCCAAACCATCGAGGAGCCACCACGCCTTATAAACTTCTTAATGATCTAAAGGAAGAAGTCTTGGTCCACTACAGAACCGCTTCCAAGTAAAAACGTATAAAACTGAAATCTGAAAACGATACTGCCCTTAACAATGTAACCGATTTAATACAGACGGTGGGGGTCAGTTTCACTGAGTATAAAACAAAGCGCCGAAATAAAAATAAATATATCCCAATAGAAATCAAAAAATCAATAAAACTTACTCGTGCATCAAAGTCGCGATACCCGTCATTAGGAATAATACATAAAAAATTGTATCTTACATTAAGACAGGAGATTAGGAAATATAAGAATTATACTACCCAAATTATTTAAATTTATTGAATACTCAAGATGACCCATTGCGGATGGCAATAAAAAAAAAAATACCAGAACAATCCAAACGACCCAATAGAAGATGGGAAAACGACAGCTGGGCAAAAATGAATACGGAAAAAGTAGACACCTTTTTTTTCTTTTTTTTTTTTTTTTATCTTGGGCGCGTCAACTTAGGACATTTACCCAGCATAAAGAACTAACAAATAGTGAAACGTAGGGACTTGAAAGTTAAATCAGGAAGCGATTAGAAACAGAAGAAATAAAGATAGCCAATATAGGAACAACAGAAAGAGAAGGAAGAGCAAGAATGTAGTGGGCACAGTAAAGGGTCGGGAGGTCAAGGCCAAGCAACTTAGAATAAAGGACTGCGCGTTCTGAGGATAGATGAGCATTCGAATAATAGAAGGTGATTTACATCATAGGTCAAATTTAAGATAGGAGGAAAGTAGACACCTTTTACCGCTCATCTGGAAACTGTTTTCACTCTCCTCATGATGATGGCAGTATAATCCATCACGCTCAGATCTTATGCAATATTCTTTAGGATAACTGGTACAACTCCATCCTACTACTAAACCACTCTCCCCAGTTGAAATATATGAATATCGAAAGGCATAAAGAAAGTATCTGGATTGGATAAAATAACTAGAGAAATCTTCTCATTCGCCGAAGGCAGCTGCTCTCCTTTCTTTTGCCAATATATTCAACACTGTTCTACAAATAGTTTCGAAAGTTGTATTAGATTAGTAGAAAATGTCATTTTTTTTCCATTTGCGATTTTTGTTATTTCATACGGAAATAAATATTTTATAAATGTGAATATGATACATATCATTTCGCAGACTGTGCTCTGTACTTTGATAACAAACACCGCGTCTTTAATATGGATTAAATTTTTATTTAGGCGATATAATTAAAGATGGAACAAATTCGGCCAAATTTTTGGAAGACTTCAAACTCAGTACTAAAGCAACGTAAATGGCTTGCAAACTCAATGATGCTTTTGGCCCAGTCTTCATTCATGCACGTGTGGTCCAACGTTAGTTCAAAAAATGTTATAGTACCGACGAAAGCTCAAAAAAGTGGTTGACGATCATTAGCAATTAGCGATGACTAGTTGAAGGCATTACTTGAAGCACTCGTACGAGTAGAGAGCTTGCAGATGAATTAAGAGTAAAACTCAAATGTCAGTTCTGGACTATCTGGAACAGGGCGGAAAAACAAAAAAATCTCGACAAGTCGCTGCCACGCGAGTTGAACGAAAAGTGGAAAATTTTCGTTTTGAAATATCGTCATGCAACCTGATAAATACGACCCGTTTCTCATCCGAATCGTGACATGCGACCACAAATGGATCTCATGTGACAACCGGGGACGTTCGGCTCAATGGACGGTGGAACAGTTCCTCGACATTTCCGAAAGCCACATTTGCCCCAAAAGAAGCTATGGTGAGTATTTGGTAATCTGCTGCCGATTTTATTGATCACAAGTTCTTGACCGTGGGGGGGGGGCGAAAACATTACAGCAGAGAAGTACTGTTAGGAAATCGAGGAAATCAAATCTATATAGTCACAGCATTGGTCAACAGAAAAGCACCGATCCTTCTCCACGATAACGCTCGGCCACACATCACACAACTACACAATTGAGCCCGCAGAAGGTAAACGAATTGAACTACAAAACTATGCTTCATTCGCCATACTGGCCGCATCCCTCGACAACCGACTACCAATTTTTCAGGAATTTTGACCGTTTTTTTCATGAGAAATGCTTCAAAAACCATGATCACATAAAAAACACCTTCGACGAGTTTGTCTCCTCCAGAACTTCGGAATTAAATAAACTTGTTTCTCATCGGCAAAAATGTATCGATTCCAACGTTGCATTAATGAAGTCCATTATAAGCTAAGATATATGTGTTTAAAGTTAAGATTGCAAAAACGAAATTATTTATTTACCGACCGAATAAAAGAAATCAAATTTTCCCAACGGTTTTAAAGCCCAATAAGCCCGCAAACTTCATCAGCGTCCTTTTGGCTTATCAATTTATTCAGCTCATTACCGAAAATTATGGATAATTTTGTACAGAATCTATCTATTGGTGACAAATAATAATCTTATTCCAGATTATTATTTTGGATTTCAAACCCAACATTCCAACGCGATGTCACCAGTTTTGGAGAAGAAAGAAATGTGCTATTTTGCTGGATGTTACTCAAGTATCGACCCAGTTTGACATTTGAATCTCTTACATAAACTGTGGCAAACGATTCCAAAGAAATATATACTTCTTCTTTTCATCTTATCTGCAAAATAGAGTCTTTGTTATGAGAATTAACGGTAAAATACCTGAAAGAAAGAAACTATTAACCTCTGTCCCGCTAGCCTGTTAAGGCCAATTTTATTTTCTATTTATAGTTTTGATCTGCCGGTATAAATGGCAACCTACGCACATGATATAGCTGTATTAACCTTAAACGTTAATCCGACATGTGTAAGTACTGCCGCCCAAAACTATATCAATAAGTGAAGTATCAAATTTAGCGAGAAAAAGTATCAACAAGTGACTTTTACAAATATATATATTTATCACTTAATTAAGCAAACGAACTGAGCTAAATACCTAAGTATGCGTATATGCGTACTTGGATCGCCGGATTACGTGACGTTCTCACATTTGGCAAATCGGTAAGAAAATATTCGCACGAGGAAAGAGATCTACACCAAATTTGAAAATTTAAAAGATCCGACTTTTAATGATGGTATAGTCTTAAGTTACATAGGAACACTGAGAGAAGCAATCTGGCGCAAATCCAAAGACAGCAGTCAATTATATTCTCCTTATAATCACGTCGATACCGAAATATCTTTTTAATGTAACTTTTCGTAATGATGATCTAGATATATTTTATTTGTTAAAACAGCCCATTTCACCAGGAGCAGCTATTAAATAACGCGACTGTGCAAAAAGAACTGGTTTACTGGAAATATTATTGAACAAGCGGTTTCTCCCCTACAATATACTCTTCTTCCCGTTCTACTCACTGAACCACACCCTTTTTCCATCATTCAAAGCAGTGCTGGAATTTTTCTTTTGAAATCAATTTTAGTACATTTGCCGTTTTTTGTGTTTGACAGCCTCCATACCATCTTCGCTATCGTCTGAATACTTAAACGGCGGTCTGGGTGCACAATTTCATTGATTTTGGCAACCTGGTCCAAAGTTGAAAAATTGTGATAGAGCGACCTGGACGTTCGTCATCTGCAATATTTCTGGCAAGCTATACTAAACACGTTCTCTATCAACCACGATAGCGAGACAAATACTGCAGTCGGTTTTGTGCACCAACAGTGGGCAAAGGTTGTTCCAGCTGAGTTTGTTCGTTCCCCCATTCTCTTACAGGAGTCCCGTAGTAAACGCAGTCTCGTAACTTAATAACCACTCCCCTTGTAAATAGAATGCACATTAACATTTGCCCGGATAATCCAAGAAGATAGGTAAGAAGGAGAAAATGGTGCTGTGTCGTCGTTCTTATTACCCAATGCCGGGTGTTATCAAATTTATTATACTATAAGTATTCAAACCTTTTCCTCAATTTATTGCAAATAGTACTTCATTGAAGTTACAACAATATTAATCCTATTTTTGAAATAACTTTAACCAGGTTCCTATGTACATTGCTTAACCGCATTCGTCGCCACCTTGCTTGTGGTAGAAACTTTACGTATTTCCAGACACCTATGGGAAATTTCATTTGGTTGCCATGGTGCCTATGTCCTAAATAATATACATCCTTTAACAAAGACTTCTATAGGCAACGCCTAATCGCACTTGTCGCCATGGTGTCTGAATTCTAATCATAAATACTTCCTATTACATCCAAACTGCAAAATTTTCACCTTAGACCTAAATCTTTCATTAGAAAAATTGGCCGACGTTAACTTTTTGGTTTAGTAACACTGAAATCTTTATATATACATGTATTGTAATGGTACACAATTAGTCTGTGAATCGTGTTAATCGATGGCGAAATAATTCGGGCTCACTTACGTTCACAGACTGTTGCATTTATCAGCTGAGGGGCTGTGTATATTATCAAATAATTTAAATTCTACTGTTATTTCTGGTCTATTCTAGACGATGCGTATTAAGTTATTATTACTGGCTGATATTTTTGTTACTAGGGCACTTGACGTATTTTAATTTTATTAGTTTACGTTATACATCATACATTATGTTATTATGTCATTACGTTTACTATGCTTTTACGTGAATATTACTTGTTCGTTCGTTCTTCATTGTGCCGTTGAGTTATCGTTTTCGATTCACTTTATAAACCATTAAATAAAAATGATATTATTTCATTGAATTTATAAGAAACAATATTTGTTTCAAGATTATAGAATAATAATAGCAGTTCATTTGCGACAGACGAAATCGTATCCAATATGCAACACAATACCCTAAACTGAAACTTCGTATTACTAATATATCAAATATCTTTCCTCCTCCTCTACTAAACGGTTGAACCTGCTGAAGGCCCTGCCTCCGACTAAATGGGGTGGCGACCCTTCCATTCTTATTCTTCTATATAAATCCATCGTCCGCTCCAAGCTTGATTACTGTTCGTTCATTTATGCCTGCGCTTCCAAGTCCCGTCTTTCTAGACTTGATGTGATCTAAAATTCTTGCCTTAGACTCTGTCTCGGTGCTCTTAAATCCTCTCCTATTCCAGCACTGCTTGCTGAATCGAATGTTCCTCCCCTGTCTATTCGCAGATCTTATTTGGGCTATCGCTTCCTTGCTAAACGGCTTTCTATCTCATCTTCTTCTCTCATTTTTTCCTACCTTTCAATTTCTCGGAATTGGCGCTTTGTGCCTAGGAAAATTCCTATCCTGTCCCTTATTTCTCTCCGTCTTAGTTCATTTTAACAGTATACAATTTCCTTTAATAGTCTGCCTTATTTCTCCTTTAACTTCAGCGATCTCTGCCATCCTCCCAGAGTATTTATTTCGCCTACACTTACAAAATCTCTCCCTCCAGCTGTAATTAAACAGAAATTCCACAGTATTGTCAATTCTCTCTTCCCTTCTCATGTTACCATTTTCACTGATGGTTCTAAGGGGCCTGATGGGGTTGGTGCTTCTTTTATTCTTCCAGATTACAATTTCTCTGAATCCTTCTGTCTTCCTTCTTTCTGTTCCATATTTACAGCCGAGCTAATGGCTATTTTACGCTCCATTATTTTTATCTCCTCCAATCGTCTTTCTTCCCACTTTCTGATCATATCCGACTCCATGAGTGCTCTTCAAGCCATCTCTTCTCCTCTTCCTAATCATTCCTGTGATTTTACTATTCTCCGCATATGTTCTCTCATTCGGATTCTCTCTTCTCTCCATGGGATCCATATTGATTTGCTGTGGGTTCCTGGTCATTCTGGCATCTCAGGTAATAAGATGGCTGATTTTTTGGCTCGGGTTGCTGCTTCTTCTTCTACATTCTTCTTCAAAAAAATCCCATTCTCTAATCTCTTGCCTTTGTATAAACATTTCCATCTCAGATTTTGGTCGAATATGTACTCTTCCTCCTTTTCTAATTGTCGCTCCTTTTATCTGTCCGTTTAGCCTAATCTTCCTTCAAATCCTTGGTTCCTTCTGTTTCCTTCACTTCCTCGTTCTGTTGTTGTCTCCATTGTGCGTTTGCGCTTAAACCATTCCTTGCTACCTTCCTCACGCTTTCGCTTCTTATTATCCTCTTCCCCATGTTGTCCTCTCCATTCAAATGATGCGGTTGTTTGTAACGCCGATCACGTGTTTATTAAGTGTTCATTTCTTTCATTAGAGCGTTCGGCTCTGTATTCCCACCTGCTTGGGCTGGGGCTTCCTGCTCCTTTTTGTACTGGTTATATCCTGTATTTTCCTTCTACACTTATTATCCCCTCCATTGTTTCTTTCTTATTAGCGATAGCTGAT
Source organism: Icerya purchasi (assembly GCA_039619475.1). NCBI lineage: Eukaryota > Metazoa > Arthropoda > Insecta > Hemiptera > Monophlebidae > Icerya > Icerya purchasi. The sequence continues at coordinate 548,147,579 of CM077115.1, forward strand.
CGTCTCACCATATAACTTTCGTTTTCCCTTAATTGTTTCTGGGTGAAGGTCCTCAGTTGACAAGCCCAATTAAAAAAAAAAAAAAAAAAATGTTAAAGTTTTAAGCCCAAGCTCGCAGTTAAATTCCATAGGTCTCCAGACCAGTCTCAATGCAAATTAATATATTGCGATGCCCAATCAATACGTAGTCACGGAAATTTTAAATTCAGTTCTTTTATTTTATTTTTAATGTGTTCTTCCCGCGTTAGTCATCAATGCTGGAACCTAATACCATAACTACGACTTACAATTTTGAACATACCAACGGAAAAGTTCCATTTCTTTGTTGGCTTATATCGATTTGCTTACGTTTGTTCCAATGCGTCCATTTATGGAACCGCTCCTGCCCTTGAAATATTTCTGTGGATCTGTATCAGTTGACATATTGCGGCATTTTTCACTATGTGGCGACCGCGATTCTGCTGTACAGATAGTATACAATACAGAGTCAAGTGCGGAGGTCTGCGCAACTTCCACAGTTATCTTGTGTAAATACATCTTAGTACTTGTTGCGAAAACATCTATTTGGGAGGTATGATATCAGATCAAGTGGAATTAGTCCGCTGCAAGTAATGGTATGAGTTTGTACAGAAGCCCCCGATGCTATACTACACGCCCGTTGTATATCTAAAAATAATGCTATACAATATTTTTTGCCTTCAGTACTACCTAATATTTTTTTATCTACCTTAGGGGTCATCCATCAATTAGTGAACTGTTTTTCGGGTCTTTTCTCTTAGTCCCCATATAGTTCATTTTCGCATTCATGCGCGAAATCGTTACTTATAAATAGTATTGATTATAAAAATACTAAACAAAAAGAATTTATTTTAAATATTGCATGCTGTAATAATTTTATTAAATCAGAAATAAAACAATATAAAATACTTAATAACTTAAATATCATATATTACAAATTTTCATAGTGATTTAATATTAGCATGTTGGGCAGTTAAAGGAAGTGTTATGTTTAACGCAGGTGAAGCACTAACAAGGCAATTTTGGATAACCGGCCTAAACTAAAATCGAACGGAATATATGAAAATGAACGATAACAAGTAATAGCCCAAAAATGAACTAAATGTGGGAACTAAGAGAGAAAACCCAGATTTTCAATTATCATCCCCTCGGCTTAAATGAAATTCGGTGAAGTTTTACTGACCCCCCTCCACTTAATGGATGTCCCCTTATGCACTCGATCTGTTATAGTGTGACGGTTCCTATATCGAAATTGGTGATCCGGAATAATACCGTTTTGCTTTACATTACAGTTAGCAGGTGTTTAAGAAAAAAATTTTCAAAAATTTTTGATAAAACCGGATGTAAGCTAATAGGTGTTTATAAGAATTTACAGCTTGCAAAGATTTACCTGACTTTAATATTAAAGTAACCTCCACTGATTTTCACTGTAACGGTAAATGCTGCGCTTTTAATGTACAATTAAAAAGAGAAGTGTTGTACCCTTTATTTGACAGTTCCTGCAAGTTTCTTTTAATGTTGTCGTAACCTGCAGCTTTTTTTTTAGTTACATTTCTATTCTTATAATATACTTTATTCCTGAAGTTTGAACACTGATATTGAACGATTCGTGATTGTTAGGCTCCGTATCAAATTTTCAGTAAGTTTCTGAAATTCACTATTTTCTAGGTGTCATTAAGATTTACAAAAGCAGTAGCCTTCTCCGCATTACTTCCGCCCATTTATTGTCTTGCTTTTTGATTGGAGGATCGGGTCGTTGCGATTGATTCGTTAATTTTAAAGCTATGATCGATATTTGGACAATGCGAGCTTTTGATAAAAAATCTTGTAATGTGTCATTCTTTAATTTGTTGATAGTTCGCTTGATTATTTTACTGTTAATTTGTTTCTTATTTAATGGGGGGGGGGCATATGTTGGTCCGAAGTTTTTCTTTTACATAAACATTTTTTCGATTTGCGATTTCTTGTCAACTTATTGGTACATATTTACTTACACGTCTTCTTCGTGAACTATAAAATTCTAATTTTTCTTCACACTGAAAATATATTTATTCCAAATAATCTATTTAGTTATACAACTGCACATAGCTTAGTTTATTAAACGATAGTGTCTTGATCGAGGGAAACTGGGTATGAATACTATACTATCGGTGCACATTAAAAATATAAATATTAACTATTTTACTAAATTAATATCTGCGCTTAAAAAAATCAACATACATATACACAAACAAATAGATACATTAAAAAAATATATATTAAAATCTAATTAATAAAAAGGAATGATTTATTCATCTTAATTTTATATTACACTATAACCTTTTGTCCGTGGGTTTTTCTAGTTTTCCACGTTAAACTATAAATTAGCCGTCATAACGAAAATAAAAGAGAAAATTATATTGCGTGCATTATTATTTTCTTAATGTGACTTAAAAGCAATTTAAATAACACAATTACAAACGCAATTCGCACGGCAGTTTAAATACACGTAAATATCGTATAAAAACACTTTTAAAACCATGCAGAATTAGGATTACGATCGATTCTAGATTTGTATATACGTCTAAATTAAGATTTATTATTAGTATTCGTGTGCTGTTATTTCTTAAAACCACACACACACACACTCATGCGCGCACGCATATATATATATATACATATATATATTATATATATATATATATACAAACATATTCTTTAGCCGAAATATTTAGCTTACTGAAGAACTTTCTATTTATATTATCAGTTACCCTTCATCTAGAAATCGTTACGTTAATAAGAACATCAAAAGAACGAAACAGCTGTAGTTTAAGTTTAAAGGTAAACTGAAGTCTTTTAGATCAAATAAAGCAACGTGAGAACGAATGTGGTCCGAGTAGAAATCTTACGGTTGTAAAAGAGATCGTAAAATACCGTGCGAACAAATATTTCGCGTGTGAAGGAGAAAATAAAATATCCGATAAAAAACTCCAACTTGCAATAACAGAATTACCGAAAATTAAATAAAAATATCTACAGCCATTGGAATCATTTACAGTTTAAAGAAACATTTATGCGACTGTCAGCCTAAAAATAGAGAATAAATACAAAAGACGTGATTAATGTAAAAAGTAATTTATAATTTTTTAAAATTCTGAAACAGCTTTGTATATAGCTACCTATATATATCATATATATAATATACTAGGGGGCTTAACGTTCGCTCCACTGGCCTACCCGGCGTATTTTTTATTTTATCTCTATGCAAACATTTTTGGTGAATTTGTGAAATGGCATAATCGATTTTTATACATTTTTGTAATTAAACAGCTCTATTAAGGAAACTAAAATGGCAGGTGCGGAGCGAAAATGATTTCGAGAACTACTCAATCAAACTGGGTACTAACGAAACGTTAGGGAAAGTAAAAAAATCAATGTGATGGGAGCAAACTGAAACGCCTTCTGGTCGGGGATACTTATGTTTCTTCCTCCTCTAAAAATCTTTCCTTCTATAAATATAAAATAAATAAATACCTTAATAACAAACAAAAATAAGTAAAAATAATTTAATTTAATAAACTAAAATACCTTATTTTAAAAACGTTTTCGGCCATAGCCCATCATCAGCTGATTATGAGACATAAATGAAAGAAATAGTAACTAAAAATCTGATACGTAAGAAATAGTAAAAAACACTGATACCTAGATTAGTTAAACGAATGTTATACATTTAAGCAGCAAACAGATAGACTTGTGACTTCGCAGACCTCAGTTTTTTAATTGAGATGATTGTAAAAAAGAAATCAGAACGGTTATTTTGACATTTGAGGCTATGATTTTAATAAACAATCTGTAACAGGAGTCACTGCATGGTTATACTAGTGTGTAAGGCATGGTTGTGCATTAATATCCTTACTCTTTAACATATATTTATAAACAGTTCTTTCGCTGGTCCCGAATAAGCACCTAGACTCGCTTACAGAACGAACGATTGTGTTTTTCCTTCTCATAACTACTCTAAATCCTTCAAACTTCCTTCCTGCTGTTCTATATTTACTGCTGAATCTGCTGCCATACTTCATGCAATTCTTTTTATCTCTTCGTTTTCTATCCTCTCGGATAAATTTATTTTAATAGCTGACTTTGAAAGTGTCTTGCAGGCGATTTATTCTCCCTAAAATTTGTCCCCTCTTGAACCTTTCATTCTCCTTATTCGGAATCTAATTCACGAATTATTCCTGTTCCATTCTATCCAAATTGATCTATTGTGGATTCCTGGCCATGCTGGAATTAAGGGTTATGAGATGGCTGATTCCTTGGCTCGCTCAGGAGTTTCCAATGGACATAATTTTCATAAACTTCCCGCTCGCAATATTAATCATATATCTAGAAAATTCCGTATTACATTATGGAATGATATTTATTTTTCCCTTTTCTGCAATCCAAATTCATTTTATCTTTCCGTCCAGCCTTTATCTTCTCTGACCAGATGGTTTGACAAGTTTCCTTCTCTTTATCGTCCCCTGACCACTGCCATATGTCGTCTTCGTTTCGGTCATACATTTCTCCCTTCGCACTTTTTCGTTTTTCCCTCGTCTCTTCTCCGCGGTGTCTTCTTCACCCAGAATATTCTTTTTTTCTATGTGATGTCAATCTCATGTCTTCTTCGAATGTTCCTCCCTTTCTTCAGAACGTTCTCTCTTCTATTCTCAGCTTTTGGATCGTGGTCTTCCTACTCCATACAATGGTTCTCTCCTTTTCTTCTTTGTCAGTTGTTCCTATTCTAGCTTCTTTCATTCATTCAATCTCGCACCAGATTAAAATCGAATATGTTATGCTCCTTTTGGGCTATTACTTGGATTCCTTGGTTGATTGGGCTGTTGCTCTTCGTTAGCGTACCCATAAAATAAAAAAAATACAAAAAACGGTTGAATGGAACCAATTAAAGACCAGCTCAAAAGCAATAGTCGAATACGATTGTACTTTAAAGAAATACCATAGGTAAACAAGCAAGAAATGTTAGATATATTTAACTATGCATACACAAAGACTTCAGTTTAAACATTCTCATATGGACAAAACAAGCATACTTTATTACCGCTATACAAACTCAAAATAAAGATAAACGAGATTTTCGTGTTACGTAGTACTCGTCCATCACTGAAGTGATCCCTTTTTCTCGAGTTTCTCAGTTCGCATCGCATTCGTAAACTATTATCACTCTCTGCCTCCGCACAGAGTAAGTCAATTTTCAAACTATAGTTTTGCTTTCGTTAATCCGGCAAGCCGTTACTCGTTGATAAAGACTTATCGATTTTAGCCTCCTCATCTCTTATTTACTATGAATCCCACCGTCCAAGCAACTCGTCGCTAAAATTAAACAACGAATTATTCCGATTACAACAATGACCTATCCCAAAAAATACCAAGCAATTACGTTTAATCACGTTCAAGGAGTTAAAATCCGCGACTATCTCCTCTTTATCCATCATCCTGTCGCAGGCGCTACAAATATTATGTCCGCCTCCCGAGTTAGTGGTAATAGGGTCGTCATTTTTCTGTCTTGTGGAAAAATTCCAAGCAGAATTCATGAAAATAGTTTTATCAAAACGAGGAAACTTAAAACACCTTCAAAAAACTAATCCTCTCTAATGTCTCGCCAATCGTCCCAAGTTCAGAAATCGAAAAGGTACTTGTGAATACTTTTAAATTAAAACTTTCATCTCCAATAGCCATTTTACGCGTCAACCCATCTGACGACATGTTTTCTCGTGTCATAAGTTGGTGCCGCCAAGTATATATCCAGTCTGAAAATGCCCTTTCCTCTTTACCAAATTCCGTCAATCTAAAGTAATATAATCACTCCTGCCGTATTTTTCTCTCTTCAGACGATCTTTCTTGTTTTAGAATCAATGTTTATTGATGAGGAAATAGAAAACTCAGAAATAGTGACGGAAATCGACCCCCCCACCCACCCATCCAACAGTCACTACCTTTTACCACATTATAAATGCCCTTTCTTCTAACGTTTCTAAACGCCCATCACCGTCAACTATTTCAACACTATCCTCAAGAAAAAACGACCAAACTCAGTCAAATACAGTCTCTGCCAAAACCTTACAGTTAATGAAACCTAAAAAACAATATTAGAACTAAATCTAATGATACTGCTCAGTCTCACTCTCTTGACAAGCCAATCACTAATCCATCTGAAGATGAATCGGAACAAGGGATTGAACAACCTTCTATAAGAAATCTCATAAAACTAATCAAAGATAACATTAACGAAAAATTTAATACTAAAGAATTTCCACTTTTAGCTACAAATTTTTCCTTATTAATGGATAATACTAAAAGCACCTCGATTACAGATGTAAATCGAACTCTCGCTGAGTTTAATGTCCCTCCGATAGGTATAATAAAAATGCTTGAAAAAACTTACGCTTTCTTAAATAACAAGTCGATAAAAACTCGAATTCACTAAGCTAAAACGAAAACTAAAGGACATCATCAATTTTTCCTCCTCTCCTTCATAAAATAAAATATCCACTAAGCCTAACTTTTGCAACCATCCTTCCTACTTCAACAGAATTAATCATATTTAATGCATAAACCATCGATACGAACTGTCCATTATCTGCTTGCAAGAGACTCACACAAAACAAAATTGCTGTATTAACATTCCATCCTTCAACATACTTTCATTAAACCGGTCACCCGCTTTTTGCGCATCTGGCGGTGTTCTATTAGCAGTAAAGTGTTCAATACATTTTGAACAAATACACATACAAACTATCATCGAAGTTGTTGCGGCAAAAATATATTTTTCTACATCATTTACCATCGGATCAATCTATCTTCCCCCAAACAATAATGCCTTCATGGAAGATCTTAAAAGCAGGAGTAGTAGTACCAAGAGAAACAAAAAAGGACAGATATTGGAAAATCTAATCCAAAATTACAATCTCGGTATAATTCGCTCTGCTGAACCAACCCACTACAATTTCTTTTCCAGAACCTGGTCTAACCTGAATCTTATACTTTCGTTCCCAGATCTTCCTGGAGAATTTTAAGTTTTTGGTCACCACGACCTGAGTGGTATTGATCATCGCCCAAACATCGCGATTTTGAGGGTTTTATAAAACTTCTTCAGTAGCTAATAAATGGGCAAGCTGGCGACTCTGACGTCACCAACCCCAATTTGTGCCCCGGTGCTCAAAACTCACCCCAATTTGTGTTCAGCTGCTCAAAACTCACCCCAATTTCTGTCTTGGAGCCCAAAGTTACCCCAAGTTTTCCCCAACTTCCTCCGATTTTCCCCAGGGGTAGGTACCCCGATTTTCCCTAGCAGCTGCTGAAATTTCACCCCAAATTCTCATCTGGGTGCTAAAAATTAACCCCAATTTCTCTTTTAGAGCCCAAAGTTACCCCAAGTTTCCCCTGATTTCACGGATTTCCTCCGAGTTTTCCCTGTTTACCCCTGATTCCCCTGGACAGTTCCGCTAATTCGATCCCTAATTCCCATCAAGGTAGTCAAAATCCACCCAAATTAGCGTACAGGTGCTGAAAGTTCACCCCAATTTGTATCCATATAGTCAAAATTCACCAAAGTTTCCCCAAAATTTCTTCAAATTTTCTCGATTCCCCGTTCATACTGTTATATGTAAATGCGCTCGCACCGTTTCCACGCATATATTCAACATAGCCTTAGCAGTGTACTCGCTTTCCCATACCCGCGCCTTCTATCATCATGTGTATGTATTATACATGACTCTGAGTGTAATATATGTAGCATACTTTTTAATTTTCATTTTTCGAGGTTGTGAGGGGTAAAATTTTGTCAGAGTGATAAAAACGTTTGAATCTCAACACTTAGAACCCAAAATTTAAAGGAATTTTCCGAGTCGTGCTCCGTTCCAGCATTTTTTTTTTAAAATTATTTTTAAAGAAAATATTCGATCGTTCAATCAATATAATGAGAGCGGGCGAGTGTGCTGCTACGGGATGTATTATGTAAGCGCGACCGCGGCTGTAATGGAAATATTTAAATGTTCCAGCAACTAGTTGAAACTGTCACCAGGTGAGGTGAATTCCAGTCGTTCGTTCGAAATTAACTAGCCGATCATCTATGCACACTCTCACACGCCACCGATAGAAACCGGTTCGCGATCGCTACAAGTTCATACACACGCACGTACACCCCCCCCCCCGCCCGCCCCACACAAACACACGAACACTTCGTACATATTTTATTTTCAAGTCAAAATATTATAGAATTAGCCTAAGTATGATATGATAAGTTATATATTTTTAAACCTTAATTTACGTTACAAAAGTTATAGTTTTAAATATTACACGGACACAGAGTACCTTTTAATTTGTTAAAACATATAACATTTATTTATATTAAATTATTACTTAAAATAAAAGTTACAAACATTATTATTCACAAAAGTATATTTTTCTTTTACGCTTCTGTTTATTTCTTCCGAACGTTCATAATTTTTATATTTTTTTTGTTTCTCCGATTCTAAAAATTAATCTGTCAATGTATTAGCCACTCTTTCATTCGCACATAATGTTCCCTCGCACTCATCTGCTACCAGTAGTTCTCTTATCGTTCATAATAACTTTTTCAAGTCTAATATTATAGAATCAGCCTAATTATATTTTTTTTTTCGCTTCCAATCATTTCCTCCGTCCGTTGATAATTTTCGTATTTTATTTTTTTCTCAGGTTCTAAAAATAAATCCATTGATATCTTCACTAGTATGATTGCGTAAACATCTTCTAACGGTATTCCTCATATTGTTCATAATAATTTTTCATGTCTATGTATTATGGAATTAGTCTAAAATATATTTTTTTCCCCTCTAAAGTCTTTTTCCAAACGTAAGTATTCAAAAATTAATTCGAGTATATTTTTATTTAACGCTGTTTCATATTTTCCCTCTCCCCTATCCACCCTACACAAATTTCAATTCTTTTCTATTATTTTTCATGAGTACATCCCCCTGAAACTACAGTGAAACCATACCATTCATTCCCACGCACCCATCTGCTAACAATGATTTTCTCATCATTCATAATAATTTTTTTCGAATCTGTTAGTTTAAGATTATTTCATTTTTTTTTTTTTCAAACTCTAAATATTTTTTTTTTTTCAATATCTTCCATATTTTCCCCCAATATGTCCGCATACGCTCATAATGCAAAGGTACTCTGCTTATTTCCTTGCATGAATGTTGCTATGCCGTTGATTTCGATCATGTGTCAAGGTCATCGAGTCTGCCCGGATCTTCTCCTTCATATCTTTTGTAGAAAAACCGGTTGACATGTACACACCTACACACAAACACCCATAATCCAAAGATCACCTGTAAATTTCGTTCATCTGCGTATGTAACCAGCTTTCACCAAAGGAATGTGGTTTTTCTAGTGCAACCCGCCCTCTTCAAAGACATGCATCGAGCTAGAATCTCGAAAGGATCTGTTCAGGCAGTCAGTATTAGTGTTACATTAAACGTGTAGAATTTGTTGAAGCTGTGTTCTTCACGCATTAATAAAAGTTTGCTCTAACGTTAAAAGTAATAATTTTCTACATTCTTAGTAAAAAGTTAAAAATATTATTCAAACATGAATAACAATACCGATTCGATTGATATTAAAGTCGACGAATATATTCAGAATTCATTTTCGAGTGATAGTGTCTCGCATACAACTTCATCACCTCCATCACAGCAATCAGATGACGGTTATACAGCAGAAGGATCAACATCTTCTGTACATAATATCATTGGTCCTGTATTATTATCAGAACAAGCAGACATAGCGGAATATTTTGTAGATATCAGCATCCATATAGATTGTGATTATGGTTTTCGAGTAACTGAACGAGCAATGATTGATATGTCTGGTGGAAAGTTTTTGCATACACTGTATAAGCCAAGCAGAGCATGGCTTGCATCAAAAATGCCACATCTACAATGTTCTTCGATGAGTCATTACTTGAAAAATCCTTCATTATTTCTCTATCCCCCCCCCCCCCCCCCCTCTTAACTTAAAGTACTGGTAATGATGAATATTACAAAAATCTGAACCAGTTGTGTAAAGTGTACATATAATTATTGTCTAATTTTCGAATATAATCCCACATAATTTGTTCATTTTCTGTCTAGATTAAAAAATTATATTTTTTATTCTTTCTATAACAAACGAATCTAACTGTTCATCTTTTTCATGTACATCACGTACATCAAGTATTTTCCGCAACTGTGTGAGTTTTCATTAATTTGTAAGTCACAACCTAAGACCCGGAGAGTTCTCTCTAATTGCTTAAAATCTTTCATAATCACATTTTTATAAAAATATGTATTAAGTTCACATGTTATGTAATATATTTTTTTTTATTTCACATATATTTTGTCTATGAGGTGTGTTGATCAATAGAGCAACAGGTAGAAAACCTACTAGCTTACGAGACACAGCATGTTTATAGAAAAAACGTGCTAGCATGAGCAGATCAGAGTTGCAACGTGCGAGTGAGAGACTGTATGCATGTATGTGTGCGAGAGCAACAGATTGATTATAAAAAACGTCGAAGATACATGCATCTATCTGTGAACAATTATCACACCAAACATAAAAAGGTTGACTAAAAGATTATTATTTTCTTTTTTCATTCATTCTCGCCACTTTTACCACTCGCGCCCCACTGTCAAGACCTCTGAACATACATTACTAACCTCACCGACACTATAATATTTTTTCTCTGTGTTATTAAATTAACCCAAGTATATATTTATTCAATTGTTACACAAACATTTGTTCAAATCTTTCGTAATATGTCACGCACAAGCCCGCAGACACTACTCGCTTCATTACCACGAATACATCTCTTTCATTCTCACTTATCATAACATAGTTTTTCCTGAAATTGTAAAAAAATTCTCTTTGCTCCATTCTTCCAAGGTGATTTATTTCCAAATTTTAATCACGCATTATTATTTTAGAATCAAATTAAGTATATTTTACCATTTCCAAAAATCAATCATCTCTGTACAAGGCATTAACTCATTTTCACATCAAACATATTATTTTTTATCATTTAAATTTTTTTCTCAATTCACAAATAGCTAACCTATAATAACATATTGTTGTAAACATACATGACGAACTCACTCCTCATAATTACATCATGAATTAATTTTTTCTTCATTTTTTTTTACAATCGTGAAATTGTAGTAGTGTTTTTTAATTTTTTTTTTATTTTCCATACATGACAAAAGCAATAGAATCACGGCATCTATGAATGTGTACACCGTACGCTTCCAATAACCTATCATGCATTTTTTTAAATTAGTTCAAGCATACTATTTTTTCAATAACAAAGCCGATCATACATAATTTTTTCTTCTACATAATCACTAATCTATGAAAGCACTTGATTCGTTTTACTCTTACTGTAGCAACCACTCCTTTTCCCTCATGCTAACAAACTTCAAAATTTAATAATATAACACGAAATTAATCTAAATATCTGTTCATGCTATTAAAATTAATATATCAATCTTTACATTCCTTTTGTACATTTCTGAAAAAAATCCTACAACATGTTTTAAAATTAATCGAAGTATACTATTTTATTACCTAAAATCAATTATTCTCTCATACAGTTTTTTCCAATCATACATAATGTTTTTCTGTATTGTCATTATTACAAAGTCATACAAAACAACAACACATTTTTAATCATAATGAATCCTTCATTCCATTCCATTCATGCTATATACCATTATCATTCAATTCAACGTTATGAAATTAGTCTAAATATACATTCATGCTAGCAAAGTTATTATCTCACCCTTTGCATTGTTCCAAGATGATTTATTTTACATTTTTTCTTTAAATTTCCCTCATACTATTATTTTTGAAATGTAGGATGATGACTATGATTAGAATTCATGATTATGAAGAGAGAGATGCATGCTGAAATTGTATTGTCATTATATGCGAGATGATGTGTGATTGTGGGTGAGTATGGATGCATGTAAAATATATGAGTGTGTTAGTAAAAAACATCCGTTCAAGCGTGAACACAGGTACAGATACAGTTATAGAATGAGAGAGGTAAAAATATATATTTTGTTATGTTTGATATGTGCATGATAAAGAGGTTAACAAAGAATAATCACATTACCCTCACAACTTAGACATTGAGTTATACCTTTGTAACATTTTAGATGTGAAAGCAGTGACATTGACATGTGGTAAACGTTTTCATCACTTTTGACTCATTATAACCAATTTTCCAACATTTCTCTTCGTTTTTCCTACATTTTAATACTTTTACACCGTTTTAGTCAATTTTTGCTATTTAATGCCATTTTTTCCATTGTTTTTACCACCTTTCTCACAATTTTCATCATTCTTTCATCATCTTTGTTAGGTTTTTTCTTACAACTCTTTAACATTTCGATCCTTGTTAGTGATAACCATCATTATTTATGCTTTCAATCCTTCCACTTCAGCAATGCACACATACAGCTTAGCAATCGCAGCAGCCGTTGAACGTTGTAGGACAGCAATCGTGATCTCCATATGATTATTGGGATTTAAAAGTCACATCTTTGAACGCTTAATCTAATGCATCAACATGATTTTTTTTGTATTCGCCCACCCGCTGCTGGAGGTTCCACTTAATATTCTCAACAAACTATCATACAGTCGTTTAATAAGAGAATCTGTAAGACCCGAGACATTTACTTAACGTTTTCCCAACACATTCACAGACCTACCCTGTACACTAAGGAAATCTTTAAACATCTCTGTAACCATTCCTTTTAAGCTGGCGGGAGCAAGGAACTCCTATAAACGTTTCTCAATCAGCACTTCATTGTTCATCGCCCATGGTTTCACTCGCCATTGTACAGACATGTAATAAATATTTTCTTCTTTTACTATTTTCTTATGCTTTAACACTATTACATCATTTTTCCACGCTTCTAACTAATTGTAACCAGTTTTCCATTATTTCTTAGCATGTTCTTCTGTTTTAGAACCTTTTTGCGCTATTTTTTTTCATCAATTTATGTTATTTCACATCGTTTTTCTGGTGATTTTAGTGCCTTTCACACAATTTTACTAATTATTTTCGACTATTTCTTAACATGTTCTTCTGTTTTAGGACCTTTTTGCACTATTTTTTCATCAATTTATGTTATTTAACATCGTTTTTCTAGTGTTTTACTACCTTTCACACAATTTTACTCAATTTTTCCCACATCTTTGAAGATTTTTTTCATTTATCTCATACATTATATGTCCGAATGTGACGATTAACTAACCTTTTAAGTACATTTTATAATTCGATACAAATAACGAAAGATCTAATTCAATTTTATTTAAAATTTATTCAATAATTTTTATGACATTCATCATAATCAATAAAAATAATCATTGCTTCAATGCTAAATTATATCAGATCATTATTAACTGTTCATAATACACAGCATAAAAAGATTAATTTAACAGATTATATCCTTCTTCTACCAACTTTTCTTGTATCATACAAATTTCAGCATGTACATCAGTATTTTCCAGTTGTTTAGATGTGTGTAGTATCAATAATCATTCAACCGCTTCATTAGGTTCGTCAGAATAAATTGATAAAAGGATCTTCAAGATTTACTTTGCGGCATGTGCTATATGTACGTTTCTTTTTTGTTTCACCAGGATAAACTTTTATACTATGTATGTTAGATTGAAACAGAGATCGTATTTTTTCTGTATTTAGGAAATGGAGTTCCCTTTAATACACTAGTAACACATACATGAGATCCAGTAAATTCCAGTATTTCTTCATATAGAGCTAAATCATTATTTGTTTATTTATTCTTATCAACATTCATTTCCATCTGTAAATGAATCAAACCTTGTGTGTAAGAAAATTTGGTTAGGGTTCTTCCTTTTCCTAAATAAATTTCATCACATTCACGATTCCATAGAAAGTGGTGTTGATCCCATCATATACTCATGAGTATTAGCATTATACGGTATTCAATATACTCGATCATTTATACAGATTCATCACCAGATATTTGAAATAGATCAATTTCACATATATTAATAGACTTATATCCAGACTTATTATCACTATTTTCATAATCTTCTTAATTTTCATCATTATTTTCACAACCATCTTTTGTACTGACACTAGAAAGTTTGTGTCGTTTTACCATTGCCATATCACTTATTCCATCAGAATCCTTTTTCATCCTTTTAGATATTAGTATTGTTTCCCGAATATCCAATATATGTTTTGTAACAGGTTCAAGCACATCAGATGAATTGTTTATAATAGATTTCCAGAACTGTAGTGTGTTATATTTTTTCACTAGATCGCTATACATTCTTTCCCTTTCGCTTTTAAGATATGCTTCATTATTTATTCCATTATTACTAATATTAAACATTACTTTACTCATTGACACCATTATTACAGTTAATTTAAAAATTTATCAAAACTCACATGTAAATCTTCTTTTTATACACATTGCAGAATCTATTTTGATCACAGAGATTCATGATTATTCATCAACAGTAATTTATAGAAAGTTTTTTTTTAATGTCATAAAGAAATATTCAGTTCTATCATGCTTATTATATTCATAATATATTTCAAACTGTTCCCTAAATACACTATTCATGAAACAAATCTTTATAATAGCTACAATAAAATTGATATGATTTAAGCTGGAAATAAGCATATTTTGCAGTAAAATCACTGTTTCGCATCTAAAATGCTAATATTTTGGGGTAAAAATGGTCTTTTCCCTGTAAAATTTGATGTTTTGTCTAAATGTTGATATTTTTACTCCTGAATGGTGTAATTTCTGAGTGATGAGTCTTTTTAGACTGAGCTATATACTTCTTGATATGGTATTCTATTCATTGTGAAGCTTTGTTTGAACAGGTTCAGGGCTGGTTGTGGAAGGTTTACAGAACTTTTCTCTGGCATCGATTATAGTAGAATGGTTGTTGTGTGTTAGTTAGATGATGGTGTTTGATTGTGAATAATAAATATGGGTAAGAGGTGGAGTGTGTTCCATCAAGCAGGGAGAGTACTGTTTGGTAATTATCTCTATCATTTGTACACATTGCAAGGCAGATATATTATGTTTAGTCAAAATTAGTTGATGAATATCATTCTGTTTTTTCATTTAATGTTCAGACTGAGAGATGCGACGGGCTAGACAACATCAAGACTCATTCAATCATTACATTATTTTTGCACCATTTTCTGATGTTTAACTCCATTTTTTATGTTTGATCGACTCTTTTGCTGTTTTTTGATAATTTTCATGGGTATAAACTTCATAATGAGAAGTAATTTTAGTTATTTCAACAGTATTTTACTCACAAAATGAAATATAATATCACAAACACACTGAACATGAAAAAAATTCTTTACAAATATAAATAAACAATGATTTTTTTTCAATCAATGATCCAATCTAGCAGTTTCAGAAATATATCAGACCTTGACTAAAATCCCCAAATTATTTAATGTGTTTTTTTTTTTTTATCTTTTGCCGCATATACATATATAAAAATATATTTAGATATATGATTATAAATATATGTACATGTAGAAATATATATAATAATGTATAATTATATATGTATATGTAGAGATATATAGGTAGATATATATATGTATTTATGTAGATATATATGTGTATATATGTAGATATGTGTAAATATATGTAGATATATGTAAATATATATATGTGTATATATGTAGATATATATATGTATATATGTAGATATATGTGTATATCCTTAGATATATATATAATAATGCATAATTATATATGTATATGCGGCAAAAGATAAAAAAAAAAACACATTAAATAATTTCGGGATTTTAGTCAAGGTCTGATATATTTCTGAAACTGCTAGATTGGATCATTGATTGAAAAAAAATCATTGTTTATTTATATTTGTAAAGAATTTTTTTCATGTTCAGTGTGTTTGTGATATTATATTTCATTTTGTGAGTAAAATACTGTTGAAATAACTAAAATTACTTCTCATTATGAAGTTTATACCCATGAAAATTATCAAAAAACAGCAAAAGAGTCGATCAAACATAAAAAATGGAGTTAAACATCAGAAAATGGTGCAAAAATAATGTAATGATTGAATGAGTCTTGATGTTGTCTAGCCCGTCGCATCTCTCAGTCTGAACATTAAATGAAAAAACAGAATGATATTCATCAACTAATTTTGACTAAACATAATATATCTGCCTTGCAATGTGTACAAATGATAGAGATAATTACCAAACAGTACTCTCCCTGCTTGATGGAACACACTCCACCTCTTACCCATATTTATTATTCACAATCAAACACCATCATCTAACTAACACACAACAACCATTCTACTATAATCGATGCCAGAGAAAAGTTCTGTAAACCTTCCACAACCAGCCCTGAACCTGTTCAAACAAAGCTTCACAATGAATAGAATACCATATCAAGAAGTATATAGCTCAGTCTAAAAAGACTCATCACTCAGAAATTACACCATTCAGGAGTAAAAATATCAACATTTAGACAAAACATCAAATTTTACAGGGAAAAGACCATTTTTACCCCAAAATATTAGCATTTTAGATGCGAAACAGTGATTTTACTGCAAAATATGCTTATTTCCAGCTTAAATCATATCAATTTTATTGTAGCTATTATAAAGATTTGTTTCATGAATAGTGTATTTAGGGAACAGTTTGAAATATATTATGAATATAATAAGCATGATAGAACTGAATATTTCTTTATGACATTAAAAAAAAACTTTCTATAAATTACTGTTGATGAATAATCATGAATCTCTGTGATCAAAATAGATTCTGCAATGTGTATAAAAAGAAGATTTACATGTGAGTTTTGATAAATTTTTAAATTAACTGTAATAATGGTGTCAATGAGTAAAGTAATGTTTAATATTAGTAATAATGGAATAAATAATGAAGCATATCTTAAAAGCGAAAGGGAAAGAATGTATAGCGATCTAGTGAAAAAATATAACACACTACAGTTCTGGAAATCTATTATAAACAATTCATCTGATGTGCTTGAACCTGTTACAAAACATATATTGGATATTCGGGAAACAATACTAATATCTAAAAGGATGAAAAAGGATTCTGATGGAATAAGTGATATGGCAATGGTAAAACGACACAAACTTTCTAGTGTCAGTACAAAAGATGGTTGTGAAAATAATGATGAAAATTAAGAAGATTATGAAAATAGTGATAATAAGTCTGGATATAAGTCTATTAATATATGTGAAATTGATCTATTTCAAATATCTGGTGATGAATCTGTATAAATGATCGAGTATATTGAATACCGTATAATGCTAATACTCATGAGTATATGATGGGATCAACACCACTTTCTATGGAATCGTGAATGTGATGAAATTTATTTAGGAAAAGGAAGAACCCTAACCAAATTTTCTTACACACAAGGTTTGATTCATTTACAGATGGAAATGAATGTTGATAAGAATAAATAAACAAATAATGATTTAGCTCTATATGAAGAAATACTGGAATTTACTGGATCTCATGTATGTGTTACTAGTGTATTAAAGGGAACTCCATTTCCTAAATACAGAAAAAATACGATCTCTGTTTCAATCTAACATACATAGTATAAAAGTTTATCCTGGTGAAACAAAAAAGAAACGTACATATAGCACATGCCGCAAAGTAAATCTTGAAGATCCTTTTATCAATTTATTCTGACGAACCTAATGAAGCGGTTGAATGATTATTGATACTACACACATCTAAACAACTGGAAAATACTGATGTACATGCTGAAATTTGTATGATACAAGAAAAGTTGGTAGAAGAAGGATATAATCTGTTAAATTAATCTTTTTATGCTGTGTATTATGAACAGTTAATAATGATCTGATATAATTTAGCATTGAAGCAATGATTATTTTTATTGATTATGATGAATGTCATAAAAATTATTGAATAAATTTTAAATAAAATTGAATTAGATCTTTCGTTATTTGTATCGAATTATAAAATGTACTTAAAAGGTTAGTTAATCGTCACATTCGGACATATAATGTATGAGATAAATGAAAAAAATCTTCAAAGATGTGGGAAAAATTGAGTAAAATTGTGTGAAAGGTAGTAAAACACTAGAAAAACGATGTTAAATAACATAAATTGATGAAAAAATAGTGCAAAAAGGTCCTAAAACAGAAGAACATGTTAAGAAATAGTCGAAAATAATTAGTAAAATTGTGTGAAAGGCACTAAAATCACCAGAAAAACGATGTGAAATAACATAAATTGATGAAAAAAAATAGCGCAAAAAGGTTCTAAAACAGAAGAACATGCTAAGAAATAATGGAAAACTGGTTACAATTAGTTAGAAGCGTGGAAAAATGATGTAATAGTGTTAAAGCATAAGAAAATAGTAAAAGAAGAAAATATTTATTACATGTCTGTACAATGGCGAGTGAAACCATGGGCGATGAACAATGAAGTGCTGATTGAGAAACGTTTATAGGAGTTCCTTGCTCCCGCCAGCTTAAAAGGAATGGTTACAGAGATGTTTAAAGATTTCCTTAGTGTACAGGGTAGGTCTGTGAATGTGTTGGGAAAACGTTAAGTAAATGTCTCGGGTCTTACAGATTCTCTTATTAAACGACTGTATGATAGTTTGTTGAGAATATTAAGTGGAACCTCCAGCAGCGGGTGGGCGAATACAAAAAAAATCATGTTGATGCATTAGATTAAGCGTTCAAAGATGTGACTTTTAAATCCCAATAATCATATGGAGATCACGATTGCTGTCCTACAACGTTCAACGGCTGCTGCGATTGCTAAGCTGTATGTGTGCATTGCTGAAGTGGAAGGATTGAAAGCATAAATAATGATGGTTATCACTAACAAGGATCGAAATGTTAAAGAGTTGTAAGAAAAAACCTAACAAAGATGATGAAAGAATGATGAAAATTGTGAGAAAGGTGGTAAAAACAATGGAAAAAATGGCATTAAATAGCAAAAATTGACTAAAACGGTGTAAAAGTATTAAAATGTAGGAAAAACGAAGAGAAATGTTGGAAAATTGGTTATAATGAGTCAAAAGTGATGAAAACGTTTACCACATGTCAATGTCACTGCTTTCACATCTAAAATGTTACAAAGGTATAACTCAATGTCTAAGTTGTGAGGGTAATGTGATTATTCTTTGTTAACCTCTTTATCATGCACATATCAAACATAACAAAATATATATTTTTACCTCTCTCATTCTATAACTGTATCTGTACCTGTGTTCACGCTTGAACGGATGTTTTTTACTAACACACTCATATATTTTACATGCATCCATACTCACCCACAATCACACATCATCTCGCATATAATGACAATACAATTTCAGCATGCATCTCTCTCTTCATAATCATGAATTCTAATCATAGTCATCATCCTACATTTCAAAAATAATAGTATGAGGGAAATTTAAAGAAAAAATGTAAAATAAATCATCTTGGAACAATGCAAAGGGTGAGATAATAACTTTGCTAGCATGAATGTATATTTAGACTAATTTCATAACGTTGAATTGAATGATAATGGTATATAGCATGAATGGAATGGAATGAAGGATTCATTATGATTAAAAATGTGTTGTTGTTTTGTATGACTTTGTAATAATGACAATACAGAAAAACATTATGTATGATTGGAAAAAACTGTATGAGAGAATAATTGATTTTAGGTAATAAAATAGTATACTTCGATTAATTTTAAAACATGTTGTAGGATTTTTTTCAGAAATGTACAAAAGGAATGTAAAGATTGATATATTAATTTTAATAGCATGAACAGATATTTAGATTAATTTCGTGTTATATTATTAAATTTTGAAGTTTGTTAGCATGAGGGAAAAGGAGTGGTTGCTACAGTAAGAGTAAAACGAATCAAGTGCTTTCATAGATTAGTGATTATGTAGAAGAAAAAATTATGTATGATCGGCTTTGTTATTGAAAAAATAGTATGCTTGAACTAATTTAAAAAAATGCATGATAGGTTATTGGAAGCGTACGGTGTACACATTCATAGATGCCGTGATTCTATTGCTTTTGTCATGTATGGAAAATAAAAAAAAAATTAAAAAACACTACTACAATTTCACGATTGTAAAAAAAAATGAAGAAAAAATTAATTCATGATGTAATTATGAGGAGTGAGTTCGTCATGTATGTTTACAACAATATGTTATTATAGGTTAGCTATTTGTGAATTGAGAAAAAAATTTAAATGATAAAAAATAATATGTTTGATGTGAAAATGAGTTAATGCCTTGTACAGAGATGATTGATTTTTGGAAATGGTAAAATATACTTAATTTGATTCTAAAATAATAATGCGTGATTAAAATTTGGAAATAAATCACCTTGGAAGAATGGAGCAAAGAGAATTTTTTTACAATTTCAGGAAAAACTATGTTATGATAAGTGAGAATGAAAGAGATGTATTCGTGGTAATGAAGCGAGTAGTGTCTGCGGGCTTGTGCGTGACATATTACGAAAGATTTGAACAAATGTTTGTGTAACAATTGAATAAATATATACTTGGGTTAATTTAATAACACAGAGAAAAAATATTATAGTGTCGGTGAGGTTAGTAATGTATGTTCAGAGGTCTTGACAGTGGGGCGCGAGTGGTAAAAGTGGCGAGAATGAATGAAAAAAGAAAATAATAATCTTTTAGTCAACCTTTTTATGTTTGGTGTGATAATTGTTCACAGATAGATGCATGTATCTTCGACGTTTTTTATAATCAATCTGTTGCTCTCGCACACATACATGCATACAGTCTCTCACTCGCACGTTGCAACTCTGATCTGCTCATGCTAGCACGTTTTTTCTATAAACATGCTGTGTCTCGTAAGCTAGTAGGTTTTCTACCTGTTGCTCTATTGATCAACACACCTCATAGACAAAATATATGTGAAATAAAAAAAAATATATTACATAACATGTGAACTTAATACATATTTTTATAAAAATGTGATTATGAAAGATTTTAAGCAATTAGAGAGAACTCTCCGGGTCTTAGGTTGTGACTTACAAATTAATGAAAACTCACACAGTTGCGGAAAATACTTGATGTACGTGATGTACATGAAAAAGATGAACAGTTAGATTCGTTTGTTATAGAAAGAATAAAAAATATAATTTTTTAATCTAGACAGAAAATGAACAAATTATGTGGGATTATATTCGAAAATTAGACAATAATTATATGTACACTTTACACAACTGGTTCAGATTTTTGTAATATTCATCATTACCAGTACTTTAAGTTAAGAGGGGGGGGGGGGGGGATAGAGAAATAATGAAGGATTTTTCAAGTAATGACTCATCGAAGAACATTGTAGATGTGGCATTTTTGATGCAAGCCATGCTCTGCTTGGCTTATACAGTGTATGCAAAAACTTTCCGCCAGACATATCAATCATTGCTCGTTCAGTTACTCGAAAACCATAATCACAATCTATATGGATGCTGATATCTACAAAATATTCCGCTATGTCTGCTTGTTCTGATAATAATACAGGACCAATGATATTATGTACAGAAGATGTTGATCCTTCTGCTGTATAACCGTCATCTGATTGCTGTGATGGTGGTGATGAAGTTGTATGCGAGACACTATCACTCGAAAATGAATTCTGAATATATTCGTCGACTTTAATATCAATCGAATCGGTATTGTTATTCATGTTTGAATAATATTTTTAACTTTTTACTAAGAATGTAGAAAATTATTACTTTTAACGTTAGAGCAAACTTTTATTAATGCGTGAAGAACACAGCTTCAACAAATTCTACACGTTTAATGTAACACTAATACTGACTGCCTGAACAGATCCTTTCGAGATTCTAGCTCGATGCATGTCTTTGAAGAGGGCGGGTTGCACTAGAAAAACCACATTCCTTTGGTGAAAGCTGGTTACATACGCAGATGAACGAAATTTACAGGTGATCTTTGGATTATGGGTGTTTGTGTGTAGGTGTGTACATGTCAACCGGTTTTTCTACAAAAGATATGAAGGAGAAGATCCGGGCAGACTCGATGACCTTGACACATGATCGAAATCAACGGCATAGCAACATTCATGCAAGGAAATAAGCAGAGTACCTTTGCATTATGAGCGTATGCGGACATATTGGGGGAAAATATGGAAGATATTGAAAAAAAAAAAATATTTAGAGTTTGAAAAAAAAAAATGAAATAATCTTAAACTAACAGATTCGAAAAAAATTATTATGAATGATGAGAAAATCATTGTTAGCAGATGGGTGCGTGGGAATGAATGGTATGGTTTCACTGTAGTTTCAGGGGGATGTACTCATGAAAAATAATAGAAAAGAATTGAAATTTGTGTAGGGTGGATAGGGGAGAGGGAAAATATGAAACAGCGTTAAATAAAAATATACTCGAATTAATTTTTGAATACTTACGTTTGGAAAAAGACTTTAGAGGGGAAAAAAATATATTTTAGACTAATTCCATAATACATAGACATGAAAAATTATTATGAACAATATGAGGAATACCGTTAGAAGATGTTTACGCAATCATACTAGTGAAGATATCAATGGATTTATTTTTAGAACCTGAGAAAAAAATAAAATACGAAAATTATCAACGGACGGAGGAAATGATTGGAAGCGAAAAAAAAAATATAATTAGGCTGATTCTATAATATTAGACTTGAAAAAGTTATTATGAACGATAAGAGAACTACTGGTAGCAGATGAGTGCGAGGGAACATTATGTGCGAATGAAAGAGTGGCTAATACATTGACAGATTAATTTTTAGAATCGGAGAAACAAAAAAAATATAAAAATTATGAACGTTCGGAAGAAATAAACAGAAGCGTAAAAGAAAAATATACTTTTGTGAATAATAATGTTTGTAACTTTTATTTTAAGTAATAATTTAATATAAATAAATGTTATATGTTTTAACAAATTAAAAGGTACTCTGTGTCCGTGTAATATTTAAAACTATAACTTTTGTAACGTAAATTAAGGTTTAAAAATATATAACTTATCATATCATACTTAGGCTAATTCTATAATATTTTGACTTGAAAATAAAATATGTACGAAGTGTTCGTGTGTTTGTGTGGGGCGGGCGGGGGGGGGGTGTACGTGCGTGTGTATGAACTTGTAGCGATCGCGAACCGGTTTCTATCGGTGGCGTGTGAGAGTGTGCATAGATGATCGGCTAGTTAATTTCGAACGAACGACTGGAATTCACCTCACCTGGTGACAGTTTCAACTAGTTGCTGGAACATTTAAATATTTCCATTACAGCCGCGGTCGCGCTTACATAATACATCCCGTAGCAGCACACTCGCCCGCTCTCATTATATTGATTGAACGATCGAATATTTTCTTTAAAAATAATTTTAAAAAAAAAATGCTGGAACGGAGCACGACTCGGAAAATTCCTTTAAATTTTGGGTTCTAAGTGTTGAGATTCAAACGTTTTTATCACTCTGGCAAAATTTTACCCCTCACAACCTCGAAAAATGAAAATTAAAAAGTATGCTACATATATTACACTCAGAGTCATGTATAATACATACACATGATGATAGAAGGCGCGGGTATGGGAAAGCGAGTACACTGCTAAGGCTATGTTGAATATATGCGTGGAAACGGTGCGAGCGCATTTACATATAACAGTATGAACGGGGAATCGAGAAAATTTGAAGAAATTTTGGGGAAACTTTGGTGAATTTTGACTATATGGATACAAATTGGGGTGAACTTTCAGCACCTGTACGCTAATTTGGGTGGATTTTGACTACCTTGATGGGAATTAGGGATCGAATTAGCGGAACTGTCCAGGGGAATCAGGGGTAAACAGGGAAAACTCGGAGGAAATCCGTGAAATCAGGGGAAACTTGGGGTAACTTTGGGCTCTAAAAGAGAAATTGGGGTTAATTTTTAGCACCCAGATGAGAATTTGGGGTGAAATTTCAGCAGCTGCTAGGGAAAATCGGGGTACCTACCCCTGGGGAAAATCGGAGGAAGTTGGGGAAAACTTGGGGTAACTTTGGGCTCCAAGACAGAAATTGGGGTGAGTTTTGAGCAGCTGAACACAAATTGGGGTGAGTTTTGAGCACCGGGGCACAAATTGGGGTTGGTGACGTCAGAGTCGCCAGCTTGCCCATTTATTAGCTACTTTCTTCACACTTTTAGTAGACCATATAAGATATTTTCATACGAAATTACAATTTGGTAAACCCATTTGCGCCAAAAATATAACAGTTTGTGTATTTTTTAGGAAACGGCTTTTAACCCCTTTTCACCCCTTATAGTTCGAATTCTCAAAAAAGCCAAAGAAATCACGTCATTCTTCTCCACCTCCAAAACAGAAATACGCCTACTGCAAAACGAATTGGTTAGCTTTCAAAAACACTTTAATCTATACATTGAATTCCAAAGACACCAGCCAACTAGATCCTGGAACGGAATCCACAATAAATTTCCTTTTTTTTATTTTTAATAAAATATAGACAACACAGACTTTCCCTAAGTTATGGAAGACATCAGAAATTATTCCAATTCTTAAACCAGACAAATATCTGACTTGCACCAATAACTATGGATCCACTTCTTTAACATCAGTAACTAGTAAAATTTTTAAACGAATTGTTATAAACAATTACTATGGCTCCCCGAATCAAGAAACTTACTTACGAAGAAACAATGTGTCTTCAGACCGGTCGATCCCCTATAGATCTATTAATGTACTAAAGAAATTCCATTCGAAAATCATTTTCGGAGGAACGCCATCATTTAACTATTTTTTTTCGACTTCCTACCAATAAACAAGATTCTGTTGACACTACAGAACTGGGATATTCAAGGCAACTTTGCTTTTTTTATTCAAAATTTTCCTCAGCTCCCGCCAATTCTATGTCCGACTTAAAGATTCAATCTCATCATGTCACAACCTATCTAATGGAATTCCTCACTGATCTGTTTTAAGTCAAACCCTATTCAACATCGTCATCAACGACATTGTAAAACAGATTTCTTCTCCAGTTAACTTTGCGCAATACGCCATTGATTTCACCATCTTCTACTTGGCCTCACATGTCTTCCTCGGTGAAAAAATATTGCAAAATACCATCAATAAATTAGTCAATTGGTCAACAAAATTCGGTTCTGAAATCGCTTCCTCCAAAACAATAGCAGCCCACTTCTGTCGAGTTAAAAAATGCAAGCAGAATCTAAACCTTCGATTAAGTGGTTCATATATCAGAACAGACAATGCAAAATACCTCGGACTAATCTTTGATAGCAGACTAACGTGGAAACATCGTATTAACAACCTAAAAGCTAACTGTATTACCAAACTCAATCTAATCAAAAAACTTGCTCGTACCACCTATGGCTTTAATCGAACATCGCTACTAGTAATATATCATTCCATTATCAAATCAAAAATGGATTATGGAGTAACAGTTTACAGTTCCGCCTGTGAAAGTCTTCTTTCTACGCTAAACGTTATTCATCATTCAGCAATCAGATTTGCAATTGGAGACTTTCCTACCACTCGAATAAACAGTATCTTAGTTGAAGTTGGCGAACTTCCTCTCCATATATATATATATATATATATATATATATATATATATATATATAGACAACGCTCTCTTCTCTCTTCCCTATTTCCGCTTTTCATCAAATCCAAATCTCCTCTCCTACTCTACAACGATTCCATCTTCCTCCTCCTTCTTTTTCCAATAAATTCGAAATTCTTTCTCTTCACTAGACCTATGCTTCCCTCCTGTCTTTCGGGTCCACCTCTCCATCATTGCACCCTGAATCAACTATACAGTTCCAATGGATCTCAGTCTCATACAGTATTCAAAACACTGAACTCCTAAACACATCCTAATAAATTCCATACAAGCACGTGATTTCTCGATATCCTCACCATAAAAAGATATTTACTAACGGATCAAAAAACAAATATAGAGTCGGATGCGGAGCTGTCTCTTCAGCCGACATTACCCTCCGTTTTTCCCTCCCCCCGCACTTTTCAATTCTTTCCGCAGAATGTTTTCTTTCAAATTGACTATTACAGATGTAATTACCGAGGATCGAAACAGTTCATATATTCTCTGCACAGATTCTTTCGTAGCACTGCAATGTCTAAAAGATTCACATAACCCCAAACAACATCCAACAGCAAAAGAAATAATTCATTCTATCGTGACATCTAATATTCGAGTCATATTCGCATGGATAGCACTGGATATGATCTTGCCGATATAGCAGCTAAAGAAGGATATCCCAGTTTAAACTATATCCTCAACAGCTTACACCGATCAATGATCTTCAGGTAACTATAAAAAAATCAGTTTAAGACTCTTGGAATCTCAAGTGAACAACAACACCATCCTCTAACAAGCTGCGTGCTATAAGTGACTCCATCTCCCGCTGGAGTACCTCCACATCAAAAAACAGGAAAGAAGAAGTCGTGCTCACTTGTTTGCGTCCAGGTCACACTAAAATCACACATAGTTGCTCCCATTCGTTCACACTGTAATGTTCTTATTACTGTATATCACTTCCTTGTAGGCTGCTCACAATGTAATTCTCAAAGAGCAATTCTCAACCAACCACTTACACTCTAAAATATTCTTTCCGACTCCCTCACAGCTTCCCACAACCTAATAACCTTTCCTAAATTAATCAACATATACTCCATGATTTAAGAACCCCTACACACTCCTATCGTGCCTCTGGCCTAGATGCAGTTTACAGCGCGTAAATCAACAAAGTAAACAAAGTAAGTAATTAAAGATAAATGAACAGAAAAAAAATTCAAGTCCAAATAATGGATCGGTCGGATCACTTCCTATGCATCGAATGTTACTCAAATGATAAGGCGACTTTGGACAATGAACTGCAGCCTCGAATGCGATTGCAACCATAGTTATATTATTGTTCCTGCAATATGCTAAAATCCCATAACAAATTACATCTACACCCGACGATGTTAATTTTTTCCCGAAATGACGTAAATAGTTCGCTCATTGTTATAGGCTCGTTTCAAAAATAACGTACAAAACTGGTCTATGTAAAATTCATTATCTCAGATTTTTAAATAATTAGTGTATAAGAGGTGCGCCATTATTCGTATAAATTCGATAAACCAACTGTTGACTTCAGTCGGGACTACGGTTTTCAATTTTTAATTTATAATCTTCTTTACCGTATATATTTTTGCGTTATTTAATACATTAAAATAACCAAACAGACAAAGTATATAAAACGTTTAATATAAACACTAATTAATTAAATTTCCTACTAGTTCCGCGCTAGTCGATCATTTAATTAATCAGTTAATAGCAAATATTTTGTGTTTTTGTGTATTTATCTGTCTTTAATTTTTAATTTGTTTAGCTATATTCCTTATTTCTTTAAGGCGGATATTTCCATCGATTTTACTGCAGCATTGCTCCATAACTCCACTTTTCTATTATTGTTTTCAAATATTAAATAGTTATATAGTAAAATTATAAACACGATAACAAACATTTAATCTGAATACGAATGAATATTAAAACACCGAATGAAAGATTCTAACGCTTAATAATTTTTTTGTAAAACATAAAATGACAATGTAGAAACAAATTATGCGCTATATAAGCCAGCATTAAGTTAAAAACTGAAAAAATGGATAAACTTTATGACCAAAAAAAAAAAAAAAGAGAAAGAAATTAGTTCAACGTATTCTACTTGGTCTTTATAAATTACCATAAACGCATTGGTCACATTGTTAACACTGTTGATTTACCATAACCATGGTCTGTGCACAGCTTGAGGTCAGTATTTTCCACAAAATAATAAACTCTATGTAAGAAAACGGAATTGCTAGAATAAGGTGAAGCTGAGAATAGGATATATTAATGCTGGAAGAAAACACAAGTCCCCTTTTATTTAAAAACTATCGGTATAATAAATTATTTGTAACGACTATGTAATTTAATCATCATTAATAAAATTATTTTCACAATAACACGTTTTTAGTTCGCTTAAATTTAAAACACAAAAACATAAGAAAAAAAAAGAAAAAAAAGCAACAAATTTATAATCATAAAGGCGCCAAAATTATAAAAATAAAATAATAAAAAATACAGGAGAAAAAACTGTAAATATAAATACGATTTTTAGCCTTTTTAAACTTTAACTGTCTGTAGAAAAAAAAAAAATCAACAAATTTTTCTTATTCCGACAAATGTGTTCTAAATCAGTTTAGTAGTCATTAAAATTGACGCATTACTCCTTGAAATATGGTGAAAAATAATATAGAAAGAAGGCTTAGAAAGAAAAAAACAATTAACTTTAAAAGTGAGAATAATTTGGTTGTTATTTTCGCTACTTACGTTTAAACAGCAATAATTGTTCTTTAAAGGATTCCTTTTTCTTGTCTGAATTTTCCTTGAAATCAGAAAAACAAAACAATCTAATGAAATTAAAATGACCACATAAAACCTAAAATAGCAAAAAAAAAAAAATGCAATACAGCATCAAACATTTTACTTTGTAATTATCGAGCTTGATTGTTCATTTCCAAATAAAGAATTATTTAAATATTAATTATCTTCAATAAAAAAAAAGAATATTTAGTTCAACTGACAACTGGAAAAACACTAATTTTAATGAGGATAATAATGTCGAATCTCTTCTTCAACTCAATTATCAAAAGTATCGGTGGTTAAATGAGAAATTTGATATAGTTCAATTAGAATATTCTAAGGAATAACATAATTATGTATCAGTTCTTTTAGAAATAATGAATACCATTTGCAAAAAGTTCAGAACAGTGCAAGGAGAAGACGACAGTATTTCTGTGCATTTTTCTATGAATCAGACACTGAAAATGCCAGTGTACGAAGCCCGCCTCATCATCGTTTCGAAGTATCACTTTTCGCTTTCCATTCCCGTAACAGCTTTTTTTTTTTTTTTTTTTTTTTTTTTTGTGCGTAAATTACGGTCGTTGACCTAGAGTAAGTGATTGTTTTAAACAAATTGATTATCCTTCCTCTTCTGCTATCAAAAGGCTAAACCTACTGAAAGCTCTGTCCTCAACGAAATGGGATGGTGATCCTTACATTGTGATATCCTTGTATAAAGCCATTGTACGTTGCAAATTTGATTACTGCTCTTTTATCTATAGTTGTGCCTCTAAATCCCGTCTTTCTAAATTGGACATTATCCAAAATTTGTATCTTCGGTTGCCTTGGTGCTTTTATGTCTACTCCAATTCCAGCAATTCTCGCAGAGTCTAACACATCACCCCTGTCTTTTCCCAGATCTTATTTAGGCTATCGCTTCTTCACCAAACGTCTTTCACTCACGTCCTGTACTCTTATTCATTCCTATCTTTCAATTTATTTTGCGCCTAGGAAAATCCCTGTTTTGTCTTTCATTTCTCTTCGCCTTAGTTTCTTTTGACCTTGCACAATCTCGGGTAATAATCTCCCATTTGTTTCCTTCAGCTTTACCGGATTCTGACATTCTTCTAATGTTTTTCTCTTTTACCTTCACAAGAAATAATTCAACGGGAAAATTCTACAGCATTATCAATTCCCAGTTTCCATCGCATGTAACCATCTTCACAGATCGCTCCAGTAGACCAGCTCAAGGTGTTGGAGCTTCCCTTATCCAACCGGATTTCAACTTATCTGAATCATTTCGTCTGTTCTACCTTTATAAACGAATTAATGATCATTCTAGGTTCCATTATCGTCATTTCTTCCAGTCGTCTGTTTTCTAAATATTTGGTTATTTCAGACTCCACGAGTGTTCTTCAAACGATCAGTTCTCCTTTTCCTAATCACTCTTCCGATTTCATCATTCTTCGCATACGCTGTCTTGTCCATTTTTTTCCTTCTCGCTACTCCATCGGTGTTGATTTACTGTGAGTTCCGAGCCATATGAGCGTTAAGGGTAATGAAATGAATGATTTTTCGGCTCGAATTGCTGATTCCTTTCGTTCCTTTTCTTAAGAAAAATTCCATCCTGTAATTTGAATTCCCTATATACTAAGTTTCATCTTAAACTTTGGTCAGATATTTACCCCTCCTTCTTTCGTGATTTCTTTCTGATCCCTGGTTCTTTGAGTTTCCTTCACTTATCAGTTTTGTTATCATTTCCATGATTCGTTTGCGTTTTGGACATTCTGCTCTCCCTTCTTCTTGTTTTCGCTATTCCCTTGTCTCTTCTCCAAATTGTCCCTTTCACCCCAACGAAGCGGCGGTTTGCGACGCCAATCACATATTTTTTGAATGTCCATTCCTTTCTGTCGAACGTTTTATTTCATATTCTTGTCTGCTGAAATTTATTGTGCATCTTATATTTTGTCCTTCTCCTCGCCATCCATTGTTTCATCCGTTAGTTCATTTATATTGTCCATATCTGAGCGAATCAAATTTAACTGACGGTTCTTTTCTTTCTTCCTGTTTCTGGGTGTAGGTCCTTAGCTGACATGTCCAAAGTGGAGTAAAAAAAAGTGATTTTTTTTTTTTTTTGGAAATTTCAATGTTCAGCAGCGCGATTTAAGTCATACCTGAACGAGACACCCCTGCCAAACCAACTCCGCCACGATAGCTGACTTTTATTATTTTTGTCCGGTCGACTTAATTTTTCTCGTAAACTGATAATCCTTATTAACATGTTTGATCTTCCCCCTATTTGCCATTATTTCAACGTGCTAAATGTTCCTCTACAGCATTAGTACTTCTGACGATATTTGTCGTCCTTTTCTACTGATTAAAGATCTCTTTGAGTCTGTATAAATAAATTCATTGTGCGTCTGTTGTATTTACGGCAACGCTCTCTATCTTAACCGGCATTTTGAAAGGAAAAGTAAATCGATGTTCTGCTTTTAAATAACAAGAACTTTAAACTACTTGCTTACAACAAAAACAAGAAGGAGACCTTAATCACTCTTAATCTATTACTTACAATTCACGTTTTCCGAAAAAATCCCTTTATAAACTTCTTCATAAATGTATCGGAATCGATGTAATTTATTGGACCAACTCCAAAGATAACGATCATTACTTTAACTATTGAATATTACGCTGACATATGTTATTGTTACTTTTCTCATGCACTAATTTATCATTCATGAGTAAAATTTAGAAAGCGCCGAGTGCACATTAGCCGAGAAATTAAATCAAAATTACAAATGAACCAGTACGAACAAATTATAACTACCGCAAATAAGAGGCTCTGAAGGAAATAATGTAAAAAAAAATTCTCAAAGCATTTGATGACCGGCAGTAATAACGTTGTTGAAGATATTCGGCGTGCAATTTTAAAGTTCCACGATACTGTAAATAGACCGCGGTATATAAAATTATTTAAAGAGAAGAAAAACTTTTCATTGAAAGAATCCTTTAATGTACTTGTAGTTTTTTTTTATTTTTAAAAAAAAAGAAATATTCTATCATCAGGGTGGAATGCAGTTAGTTAAACCGAAACGAAAAACTAGCTTAGGTAATAGCTTTAAGTTTAAGAAAAAAGAGAAAAAGTTTAAAAACCTTGCAGAATTGTGCTCTATGAAACTTTACTCAAAAACCAGAGGCGGATCCAGAGAAACATTTTGTGTAGGAAAATTATATAATTATGTAATATCTTGTATGGTAGACAGATTTGAGAAATACCCCTTGTTTCATCTAGAAAATCAAATAGCAACCACTTCTTTAGAAATTTAAAAATGTTTCGAAAATACATAATTACTATTACAATTTTTAATTTAACTTTTATTTTCTTTTTAGGGGTGAAAAATGAAACGAAATTATAATATTATACCTAAAAAATCGTATTGTTTAGAATTCGAATAGTAAATTACTAGAAAGAGTAGAAAGAGATAGTATTTTTATTCGACTTTATTTCTCTTTGCGGGAGGTTTTAGTTTTCTTCTTTAATTGGAAAAAAAGTGCAGCTGAAGCGCGCATCGAATGCTTGTGGAAGTTTATGGTGACAATACTCCAACTGATAAACCATGTAGGGAATGGTTTCGACGTTTCAAGAATGGTAATTTCAGCGTTGGAGACAAGCAGACAACCAAAAAAAATTTGAAGACAAAGAATTGGAGGCATTACTCGATGTAGATCTGAGTCAAACGCAAGCGAAGGTTGCAGAATCATATTTGTTGACTTAATTTCACTATATTATTAGCTATAGATGAACAAAATACTGATACATTTATCGGATAATTAAATTTTTTATTCGAATATAATTTAAATGAAATGAACTTAAAAAATTAATTAAATAATACGCTTATAGTTCAAAAAGTGGCTGAACTCGAACTGAATTCGACTAAATTAACTGCTTGCAATTCAATATAGACGACGACACGTTCGATATTGAACAGCATGACGACTCTAAACCTCACAAACAGGGTTCATTCTGGACTTAACCTCCAAAATGAACTGGACTGAATGAATTGTGTTTAAGTTCTCCCTTTCTGTTATCTTAACTCGTAATTGAAATTTGAAATAATATTTTTATATAATATTTAATAAATTGTAAAATTTAGAATTACAGAGTTACAAATAGAATTTTAAACGCTACTTTTTTTAAAAATAAAACTATCTAACATATTAAAAAAATGTTAAATACTTACTTTAAAATAAACTGCGAACCTTATAAATACAATACAAAGTAATTCGTCTTTAAAGAATTATAAGCACTATAATTGGTTTTTAAAAAAAAGTAAATTTAAAATTGCATACGGAATAAATGCTAATAAACAAAATGTCAAACGATTATAAAAATTGTTTGAATATTACAAATACACAATTAATCCGTCTGTAAAATCCGCCAATGACGTAAGAAATAAATAAACAGGGGGAATCAACAAAGCTACGCTGCCAAATAATCGTATTCATAGGAGGCTGCGATTCGGTAGTATTTTTGAAATACGCTTTTGTCAATAAAACGTAGCTAATAAAATTTCTCGTTTAAACTTTCTAGGAATTTTTATGCATGAAAAAAGAAAACCCAATTATATTTAACATAATATATAACCGTCAACCAACTAACCAGTTTTAATTAAATTAAACTAATAACATTTTTATTATCTATTTAATATTGATTTGAAGCAATAATAGTTTATTGAAAAAATAAATTATCTATTGTTCTTTTATGGTTTTTGAAAATTGTTCACTTTTAAATATTGTCAAAAGCTTAATTATTAAAACAAATCATTTATTTCTAATTTTACACCTACTTTTTTTCCACTTAATATTACGAAAAATTTTTCACTAAAAAGTACATTAATAATACTATTTTACAAAAGTTTAGAAATACCAATAAAAAAATTTCGCGAAGTTTTTAAACAATACAAATATTATGCAAATCTATAATGGTTTCTGTCGTTTTCTTTGTTATTTATTATTATTATTATTATTATTATTATTATTATTATTGTTGAAAAATAACTTTTCAGCGAATCAGAAAAAAACATATCGAATGAAAAAGGTTTTCGTTCTTCCCCATTGCAGAATAGCTAGTGTCGCCATGACTGTACATTCCCCCCTCCCCTTTTTTTTTCTCGAGTACCGTACGAAAATGATTAATTTTAAAATTATTGACACTTCCAAACAAATTCCCCCACGTGCAAGGATAATAATAAAATAGAAGAGTGTAAAGTTTTTTCAATAAAATCCAGAATGCTCAATGGTTGTCGTTAATTTTTCAAATTTTTCTCGTTTGCTCGTAACACACTGCGACTCTGGTGAAGGGTAATTCTTTTCATTTAAAAGTTTTTGCTGATAATTTTTCTGTTTTCCGATAATCCAGAACGTAGATGGTATTTTTCGAACTTTTCGGATTTTTCGGATTTTTCGGATTTTATCAACTGCCGAACAAAAGTAAAGAGAAATTCAATTTTCCGCGCACATATTAGATTCATCAGTCGCAAGATTTTCTGCCTGACCGGATAAATGAAATTTTTAATAACGAAGCGCAAACTTTTTTACTTACTATTACCGATAATACAGTTGTTCCGCCAACAACATTGACGACTTTTCGAGAAATTAGCAAACGAAATCAAAATTCAAAAATTTAAAATTCAAGTTTAAACTTTTATCTTTTTGTCAGCAAGTGGAAGGAATATATACATTAAGGGGTAATATCACCTTGCGCTCACAAAATTTTGGGTGATTTTTTGAGACTTATCACGAACGATAGAAAAGAGATAGAGATATGAGCTTTCGTGCATATGAAAGTAGTAGTCATTAACTACAGAAAACATGTTTTACTTTAATTTGTACGATACAAAATGGCGGCACAGCAGCACACGCAGAAAAAGAAAAAAACGGTCGGTCGGTCCATACGGGCGTACCACTACAGGTCATAATTTTTAATCTGCAACGAAAAACCAAAAAGTTTCTTAAAATATAGCTCAAAATGAGGTGAACATTGTAGGATTTTTCGAAAAATTAATTTAAAAAATTGAATTTTATTTCTTCTTTTTTTCCCATAAAAATCGGACGAAAATCGCCTTATAAAATTTGTAAAAACCAATTTATCAAAAAAATCCTACGTTGTTCGCTAGAAAATCTTATTTTAAAGTTTCAGTTAAAATTTTAAGTCAATCGGATAAAAATTGATCGAGCCACTGGTACGCCCAGTTTGAAAAACACAGTTTCGAGATATTACTGTTTGAAGTTTTGAGTAGTAGAATTTTTTTGTTGAAATTTTCGTTTTAGCTCTAATCTGCTATGCTTGATCCATATAATTGGCCTTCTAATTTGAGGTTTTCCTCCTTCTCATCCTTCCTTGTCGAAATTACGTCCCTGCGGGCAGTTCTTCTTCGGTGAGTGATCGTTCGGAAAGGGAAATGCGCCTCGCATCGGCTTTGGTACAGAAATTACAGCAATTTAATCCGATTTTCAAGTCCAATAGATATCCAAAACTTGCATTAATCCGTTGTAACCATCGTTGAAGTATAAAAAATAGCAATGTAAACAGCTGTATCGAGATCAGATTTGTCACTGGAGGATCTACAGAACCGTTTTCAACTCGACGCTACCCGACATACAGTATTCTGCGCTTTCGCCGCAGGTACAGGCCACTGGTCTTAGTGGTATCTGCCCCGATGCAACCGTGCAAACGACCGGACTTGCTACCGAACACGGAGATTTTTGGTTGTAGCCGAGTAAGCATCCTTGATAAGACAAAAGACAAAGCAGCGATGGAACTTAGAGAGCGCGACGTTCGAGAGATCGTGAATTTAATGATGCGACCGGAGATTAATTTGTAACTCGAATATTGTCAAAAGATAGCACTCTGCAAGTACCGAATCCGTTTCAACACTAACACAATTTTTCCCGGAACACTGATATACACATGTAGAAGCCAAACACTAACTGTTGCACGTTCTAACGGACACTTTCTACAAACAGCTGATTTCTCAGCCTCAAAAAAGGGGGGTAGAAGAGGCATCTGTTAATCAAAATTGAAAGCTGGAAGTTGACAAATGTTGGTATAATTCATATAAAGACGGCTATAAAGACCTGAAACGCATGCTTCCGCGCACACTTGAAAACCCGCTAATTTTGCTTCACGACTATGTTCGGAAAAACGACTTTTTGACCCAAATGCAAGTTCCCCCCCCCCTCATAATTAACTTTTTACATCGTTCTTGGATACTTTAGGGAGCGTTCAAGACTATATTGAATGTTCTAGAATAGCCCCAACGGCAGAAATTATCGACGAACGAAAAAAATGTAATAACCCATCGACAACGTATGCTGTTTCCAGATCGTCAACATCAAATCTCGAAAAAATCCTAATCGAAATTATTAAGCAATCGTCAGCAACACTGCTGCACCACCGATTATTCGAAAGGTTGCTCGGCGTGAATATTATAATTCCGTCGTCTAGCTCTAGAGCTCAGTTAATAAGAAAATGTTTTGAATTTCTGTATTGGTAGTCTCAAATTCCTCTCCTTCTTTGAGCCCTTCCCCCTATTGCGTTACTAGGTCGAACAAGCCTTTTTCTCTAAGTTTGTACGCAATTAATTAACGAGTAGATTTTAATTAATTTTGCCAATAAAAATATTTTTTTCGAAAAATGTTTTCTATGGTATTAGATCGCATTCTATGCGTTAATTTTTAATGTATCGTTTAATCATCATATTCTTGTTGTTATTTTGCAAGATTAAACACGCTGTGTATACATATGGGGTTGAATAAGTGTCGTAGCAAATCACAGGCACTGTTAAATCAACGCCTACCGTTTGACTTCCAGTACCTGATTAGGGCTGTTGCGACGAAAAAGGAATAGCGAAAACTATAAAACATATTAAATCCAGATAAAAGTAAGATTATCACATAGTTTTTGATGCTGCGGTGAATGGGTTTGACTTGACACGTATAATCAATTAAATTTCATCTGCACTGAATGCTGACAAATTAATAATTAACACCATGATCTGTAATTGCAGTTGCCATTATTATATAGTACCAGACATGCACGGAAGTGTAGGTAGAGGTTTTGATGAAACTTTTAATACGATTCATAAGTATAGCAAGAAGAAGACCGCCTCATTTTTGTTGAAGTTGTCGTCTTATTTTTTTGATTTCAATCGCTTCTTTATTTAAACTAATGCTTAATTTTTTCGTAGTTTGGCTAACAACAAACTTTATTAAATGATTCGTTTGTTCGTGCTATTTTAGGGTAATGGATTTGTTTCCAAGTCAACTATAATTTAATCTAACGTTTATTAACCGTTTAGCCGGACTGATATAATGTAAATTGCAGACGCATAAGGGAAATCTTATATACACCAACAGACCTACCTAAAAAAAAGTACACATATGGTAAGAAATTCAAGGCCCACTTTCGAATTATTATTAAGATGAATTACAGTTCAACTTTAAACTACAATTAAACAATAAGTTGAACGTTATAGTAGTTGAACAGCAATATGAAAATGATGCGGTAAAAATGCACTTTTTTTTTTGTTTTGAGATTGATTTGGACTAGCGTTTTACAAATATTTACCCAACAGCACAAATGATAATTTTTGACATTTTTAATCAGGAGGGATTCGAAATGCATTTCACCTGAAAGAAACACTGCTATTTAACCAACGACATAAAGAATCCAATAGCAGAATTTAAACATTTAGGGTGAAGTATAATTTTAAAATATTACGAAAACGAGAATGTTAATCATATACTTTTTCAGCTGTAACGCTTTTATTAATTTTTTATTCGACTAAGGATTGTACACTGCGTTACGTAGACTTAAAAATATTGACGCAAATTTAAGAGACTTAACATGAATGCACTAACCTATTTTTGTATTTCTGTTTTTTTGTTTTTTCTAATAATAAAAATAGAAATAAGTGAAAAAGTAATTTAAAAAGTTGCGCGCAGACTAGGAGTTTGCCACTAAGTTCTAACTAGATTAAAAAGTTTTTCGCCGCACCATTGTAATGTAACTTCCATTATGATTTTTTGTTAATTTTTAATAGCGGGGAATATTCGAACCGTTATTCGTTGTACTGAAATTAAAACATCAATAAAAAAATCAATTTAAAAGTGGATAAATCGAATATAGTCGTTACGGTTTTCCATCGCATCTTTTCGCATTTTTTTTTTTTTTTTTGCCAAAAACTCCTTCCGCCGATAATGCGATTTTTAATATTCGAGAAAAAAAGAAATATGGAAAGGCCGGATGTTTGATATTGAATCTACAGTCTATTCTTCTTCGAAACGGAATCTCAAACGTGGGACTCGCATAATACGCGTAATTTCATTAAATTGAAAATTTATCAGCAGACTAGGAACTAACTAATTATTTGCAGCGTGTTATACAAATTAGAAAGTATTGGGTGTACCATAAAATAATGGTAAAAATTCGTTAAAATATATATAAGCTTCAAATTTCAAAAACACTCGAAAATAAAATTATAAAATTATTTTAAAATTAAAATTCAAAAAAAGAAAAAAGAAATTTTCAAAATAAATAATGAAAATTTTTTTGTATGAAGTGATGTGTACATGTTTGAAAGGTTGTTTTGCTTAAAGAATAAATAAATAAATAACGCAGTTACAGCGGCTCATTGCTAATAATTTTTCCGATGACTAAACAAAAAATTGAATCATAATAATATTCGTAGATTGTGCAAAAAACATTGACGTAATTCAATTTTCTTGCGAGTAACAGAAAAACGTCAGCAATGTGCTAACCATGTTGTCAATGTTCATCTTCTATGCAATTTTTATAAATACCGCTAATTTTTATAAACGATTTATAAAAAATAGTGTTTTTTTTAAAAAAGTTCCGATTGTGATTTACTTAAAAATGCCCTAAATAGTAAAATATAATTTATGAAAAATAATATATATATTAAACCAATGACGATTTATGGTAGAGTTCTTGAACAACAACATCAACTTTTTGGAATCGGTAAAAATTTCATCAAATTTCATTCATGTTAAAAAGCAATTTATCGGGTACAACAACACAATCGCTCGTTTTCTATCAGAGAGTTGAAATTGTTTCCTTGTAGGATTTTGCTGGTCGAATTGGTTTTTGTAGATAAACTCGATTTTCAAGTTAGCTGGTCGAATTGGTTCCCGTTCTAGGTTGTCGAAGTTCTTTTTTATTAGTATTTTAACTCCGCTGTACCTCAGCTAGAGTTTCTAATTGTTACTACTATTATTCATTGTGTTTTCTTTCATTATTCACTTTGCAAGCGATTATCTATGTTGCAAGCTGTCTTCACTATTAGTGTATTATCTGTTTCAAAAAAATTTGAACTACAAATGGAAAATGAATAATTGTAAATTACATTTAGCACTTATATAATAGTTTTATCAGTGGCGGATCCACGGGGGGGGGGGGGAATAGGGGACATTTCTTCCCTCCCCCAAAGATCCAAAGTGACTATGAAAAAATTTGTTATAACTGAGAAACTTAATTTATATAAAAGATTTGTATAAATGTTACCTATGGATTTAATTATAACTAATATTTAATACTCGATCTTTTGCCTTTCTTATTTATTTTTAATTTTTATTTTATAATGTAAATGAAAATAGATCAAAGATAAATATATATATTTTTTGTACTTGCTCACAAAGAAAGAATTCACATTGGATTACTAACAAAAATAAAAAAGAAGTAAAGTTTAGTAAAAATGCTATCTTTCCTACAATTCAAATTCTAAACTACCATTTTAGCTAGAATTTTATAATTTTTTATTTTTCACCTAAAAATAAAATAAAATTTAATTTAAATTGTAATAATTATGTATTTTTAAAACATTTTTTAATTTCTAAAGAGGTCGTTATTTGATTTTCTTTATGAAACAACGTATTTCTCAAATCTACTGCCTACCACAGAAGATATTACGTAATTATATAACTCCCCCCCCCACTAAATTTGCTCTGAAAATGTCAAACCATAGGGCTTAAGCTACAAATTAACGTGTCTGAAACCAAACAAACCAAACAATATTCCACTTTTCACAAAAAGTAATGGCGATGAAATCACCAATGTGACAGAGAATCTAAACTACTCCCTGTCCTATTTTTTTCTGTTAGACAGTACTGACAAAGACAGCAACAAACAACGGACTCCTCTTGATACTTCCGCATGAAATAGCATTATCAAAAAAATTAAAAAACAACAAAGCTGCTGGACCTGACAATATTACAAATAAGACACTAAAATTAATCCAAAAGATCTATCCAAAACTCCTTCCACTCCTATATAAAAATAAAACCATTTCCCTAAAACCTGGCACGAAGCAAATGTTCCTACTTTATAAATCAAATAAAGATGCAAATCTCATAATCTTCTATCGCCCAATATCTCTTTTAAATACTGTAAGCAAAATTTACGAAAATCTATTAAAAAAGTAGGATATCTTGCCATCTGAACTCAACAAAGTTTTTAGATAAAAGACTATTTGGATTCAGACAAGGTCTATCCACAGAACATGCTGTGAATTATGCAATCAGCAAGATAGCAGCAGCCTTAACAAAAAATCAAGCGTTCTTGTCATAGGAGTGGATATCAAAGGAGCCTTTGATAACTGCTGGCATCCTACTTTGTTTGACATTTTAAAATATATTCTGATCAAAAACATACCTTTGGTAAGTACAATATACTGCTACCTTAAAAACAGACGTGTAACTCTTCAAATAGGTAATCATAGTGCAAACACTGAAACCAATAAAGGCTGCCCACAGGGTAGTTCACTTTTCTGGAATATATTATTCAACTAAGCTCTACCATACGACAAGAACGTTGACCTATGCGCCTATGTCAATAACTTACTATTCATAATAATGGACGATACAAAAGTCAATCTGGAAAGAACAGCTAACAAAAGCTTGAGTTACTCGGAGCCCGTCTAAATAAAGTGAAGCTTAATCTTTCAGTTGAAAAACGCTTTGTGTCCCTTTTCACAAACGCCCTGGAACTAAACAGGAAAAATATTAAAGTGCTTTACAGGGGGATCACTTTAAAAGTAGTCGAACATTTTAAATACCTAGGAGTTGTATTAGACAATAAACTCTCCTTTAAACAACACATAGACTCCACTACATCTAAGTTGGACGCTAAATAATATCAATTACTAAAAGTGTGTTGAAATACACGGGGCTTTGATTACAAATATAGACTTGTGTTTTTCCAACACTTAAAAAAGAAAACCCTAAAGCAAAAAATCTACTCTACACAACGTAAATACTTAATAAACGCTTGCAGGATTTATAGAACAATTTCTCATAGCACCCCTGTTGCTCTTACGGGAGTCTTTTCACTAGACCTAAGAATTAATTATAGATCAATCATTTTTACTATAAAAAACCATAAAAATTTTGAATATATTAACGATCATGTCTATCAAATAATGAATTTTTTGCTTTCAATAAATCCTCTTCAGAATAATTCCTTCATGCTAATCCACCATGATTTACACATAAAAATGTCGCTAAAACAACTTAAAGGACACATTAAAAATTATTTCATATCCATACGGCAAACTCCTGGGAAAGAGATACAGCAGGTCGGTATACTCACAGGCTAATCCCACAGGCTTACAGTTAACATCGGACTTTTACATTACCCAAATCCTCACTGACCACAGACACTTCGGAGCTTACTTAAAAAAATTAATACAAAATTACTGGAGATAACAAATGTGGATGTGGGGAAATTGAAAACGCCAATCATGTAATCTTTCACCGTAGTAAGTATGACGACATCAGACACTTCAATATAGGAAACCTCAATTTGAGCAATTTAACTTTGCAAGTTAAATTTCAAAAATTCGCTTTCTTAGTTTTAAAACCAAAATTTACTGATAAAAAGTAACATCCTACAGTGATTTACATTACTCAATTGAATAAAAAACATTACACTTAAAATCTGCCGATTAACACATATATAATTTTCAATATTAATACCCGGACAAGACAATCTGGCCTAAATGGTAAATCAAACTGAAATCAGTCACACGCGTCTTTCAGAAAAAAAAAAAAAAAAAAAAAACATATATAAATATTATTGTCTTTTAAATAAGTACACGATACACAACCCACCAGATCATGTAGCATTAAGTTTCTCAAGCTGGCTATCGTTTCCTTAATCAGACTAAGACTTGGTCATTTTCTCCTTCCCTCTTCTCGTTTTTCCTTTTCTTTTTCACCCTCTCCCTTTTGTTCTCTCCATTCTACTGGTCCTCCCTTTATATGCGACCCCAACCATATCCTTTTTGAATGTCTTGCTCTTTTTCCCGAGTGCTCTCATCTATATGCCGAACACTTGGCGTTGGATCTTCCTACTCCTTTCAATGCTTCCTTTATCCTTTCCTTCCCATCTCTAGCCGTTATTCCCCTCCTACTCTCCTTTATACTCGCTACCGCCGATCGCCTCAGAATCTGAGTTGGTGATCTAAGTTCATGTAGTTGAGTCAATGCTGGCACCGAACCCATTTTAAAAAAAAACAACAAAAAAACCCGATATAAAAAAAAAATTAAAGTTTATTACTTCAGTTTTATTTTAAAAAGGTTCTAGGTCAAGATTAAGCCTAACGGCGGGGCTTGGCTTGGCGCCTTTGTACGAAAATTCGTATTGTAAAAAAAAAGCGCTATTGAAATACAGTTCTTAATCAAAAAAAAAATTTCCCCCCCCCCCAAAATGTCTCTCTGGATCCGCCCCTGGTTTTATACTACTTTACCAATGAATGAATGTTCACACAGCTCAATTTCTGTGTACTTTGTCTACGAGTATACGTTCAAAAGAAAAAAAATCAAATGCAATCAGATGTAAATTAAACTTAACGTTATTTCTTATGCGAAATTCACCACTACTATCAAAAATATATTTCTTTTTGGTTAAATACCACATTTTAATGAAGTACATAAACCCATACTGATTCATTAATCATTCTAGTAACAATGGGAATCACTTCGACCTTTTTAAATTGAAAACTAATTTAACTCGGAAACCAATTCGACCACCTAATGTAGTAATTCCAGTTTATTACGAGAACCAATTCGACCACATCCTTTTCTATGCGCCAAGTATTGGAAATGTCTGGAACACTTAACGCGGTTTTTAGTTATTATTACAATTTTAATTTGATCCCGACTGGAAAAAGTTTACATTTTTAAGATTTCTCGTAACGACTACTTTATATATGATTCTGTAATATATTGATTTTTACCGAATAATTAATTTTACTTTGTAGAGTGTGTTATTGAATTTTTTTAGGGCAAAGCATGAAGCGGATACTTTATAACTATTCCCTTTCACAATTTTTAATGTAAATATTTTTGAGCGATACTTATGATAATGCTACACTTTCGATACTGCATAAAACTGAGTATTGGTTTAAAAATATAGTATTCAAATTCTGTCAGTGATGAGCTTATAAATCTTGGGCGATTTCAAATTCATTATCTTCATTTGAATCTACATATATTTCGACAGGAGGCTAACGTTGATAATACTTCATCACTGTCGCCCTTTTAAATTACAAAATGTGTAATGTAAATATTTCCCTTATAATTTAATGAAAAGTTTTTGGCTAACATTTTTGTCTGGTTTTAATAAGCATAAGGAGACTCATTTTTTTTAAAAGTTCTTTGATGACTGCTCAGAGTCAATTTCCATGGTAAATTAATATTTTAAGTAAATCTCGATTATTATTATATTACTAGAAAAATTTTCCACGGGGGCGCGACTACTCAGTTTGTATTCGTAAGTATTAATCGGCGGTACTCATATGCGACCACCTGTGGCTGATATAATTTCTATCATTAAAGGCGATTCACATGGGCACGGGTTATTAAACAAACTTTTAAAAAAGCGGACATAACAGACCTCTAACGTCCTCCTTCTCGAAGTCGCTTAAAAGGAAATGATTAGTTTTTGATTATTTAAATGTTCATAAATTAAAAACTGAATTTAATGCGCATAAAAATGTAATATGTTTATAGTATTAGTAACTTATGTTTAACTACTAAGTTAGTGTATCATGTATGTCCCATTGGGAAGCAGTACCGTAATTTACATTAATGTAATGTTAAATCCGATATAAAAATTTTCTCTTCCGATTTTGTTTTTCACTTTTCCGTAAATATACATATGTACGTTTATGCTCTTCTTCTTCTTCGTCGTCTACTTTCAGACGTTGTGGCAAATTATGTAGTTTCTTCGGTTAATTTTCGCCATTTACTTCTGTCCTGCGCGGATTCCATTAGCTGCCGCACTGACAATCCCATCATACCTTGAATGTAATCCACAAAGTGAGTCGGTGAACGGCCTCTACATTGGTTTTTCCTGATGTTAGAAACTTACGCCACACCGTCCATAGAATAGGTAACCTGTCCCTGTTCCTTTTCAGTCTGGGAAAGCCTTTTTCTAGTTGAACTCGATAATTGCCCTTCCCAGACCTCCCGTAGTACATCATTTCGTTCACCGACCTGGTTTCTGTCTGGGATTTTCACCACAAACTTCTACCAAGTTTCTCGGTTTAACAGGGACGCCACATGCAGACAGACGTCGGAATAGGAGTAGAGAGACTATGAAATTCGCTAGTGGATTCTATATTGAGCATCACACTCCACGGGACACAGTGTGCGCTTTTAATCGCTTTAGAAACCGTTATAAGCACGTAAATAGCTTATTTATTGTTAAAAACGAATTTTTCTCTAAAATTCTTGAAGAAGATTTTCTTTAAAACACTACATTTATGTACAAATATGAAAATTTCAATATTTTTGTATTTTTTAATTTACTCCAGCCGAAGGCGTGTGCATTAATATATATTAAATAGATTAACAT
Source organism: Icerya purchasi (assembly GCA_039619475.1). Taxonomy (NCBI): domain Eukaryota; kingdom Metazoa; phylum Arthropoda; class Insecta; order Hemiptera; family Monophlebidae; genus Icerya; species Icerya purchasi. The sequence continues at coordinate 548,192,067 of CM077115.1, forward strand.
AACGCGTCGTTGCGTTTTAAATTTTTAATCGCTCTAGCACGTTTCCTACGAATGTGTCCGTTGACTTATGAGTTCCTACGGATACTAGACGATAACAACTGTACGAACACACCTTGTCATTCGTACTTGCACCCTAGCAGCGACTTCTTCTTCAATATAACGAATAAAATATGTTCTTAGCGGTGATACTTAAACCCAAAAATTAAAAAATAAAATATTAATAATTTAAATTCTCTTCTTTTTTTTTTTTTTTTTTTGTAGATTTCCAACCGTAATCCAGTGATTACATGCTCAATCTGCCATTACACGGATACAGATTCGAAATTTCGAATAAATACAAAAATTTCTTACCGAAATACGTCCTCAGTGTAAACTACCAGTAAAAGCAAACCGGCGACAACTCTGTAACTGACAATAAAGGAAACCGCGTTGAGGCTTTTCGAGATCTAGAAACACGAAAAAGAAATTATTTTGCACTTTGGATTGCAGATTGTGATGCTGAGATATTACAGATGATGGTAGCCGAAGTGGTGTAGTTGCACTCGGTGGTGGTAGTAAATTTACCGATCATGATGATGCATCCAATTTGCCACAAGAAATTGCGAAACTAGAGCTTGGTGCACTTATTTCTCATATTCGATGCACAGCGCATACATTAAATCTCTGTATTTCCGTTTATAGCGTTAGATTATAAAACGTATAGTTTATATATCATAAATGGATGCTTCAAAAATGTAACACATTATAAAAATCAGCAAACAGCGTTGAAATGCTACAAAAAATATTAGGACATACTGGAGTCATCCAGCTCAAACCCGATAGAATAGTTTAAAAAAAGCAAAAAAGGAATTATTCTAAAATATTCAATTCGAAGGAAAAAAAGGTACGATAAAGCCGTGAAAATGAATGCAACACATCGCTTAAACTGAAGAACGTATTAAAGCAACAAAATTACTTTCGTGTGCCATAGACATTATGCAGGGCAGAAGGGAGATTTCATGTTATGGGGAACATTTTTAATAAATTGCAGTGAAGCAAAAACGGTTAGCGAGCGCATTTCTATTTATACTTTCTAGCAATGTATCTATAGAGATGCCGGAATATCATATCCTCGATTTAAAAATTAACAGATTACACTTATTATTCTCCGGAAGATCATTTGCTGCAGGCATTTGAAAATCGACGACCTATTTTGATATAAAAAAAAAAGACTGAACTCTCTTGCAAGAAAACACATTGTACAACATAATGAGAATTTTTCCATTCTAGAGGGGAGCCGTCTGTGCATCGCTCTTTATCAATGGCTACATCTAAATCCGAATTGAAAATGTTACAAATGATTGTCTGTCTACCTTCGTATTAAGTATATAGCCGGATATATCATATAACACGCTATTACTCTATCTTCAATTGCAGTAAAATATCTTCGTGTATCGCTATGATAAATAGATTAACAGATGGCACGTTTGGAATGAGGGTTACTCTAAAGGCTAACATGAATTATACACACCCACCCTGATTTATTCCATTAATTATATATATATATATATATATATATACGTTACATATATGTTAGTCTTAATTTATTACTTGTACCATAATTGTGGTTTTTTTCATTTATCTATTTTTTACCTTTCTAGTTTTTTGTTCTTTTTGACGCGTGAATCCGATTATTTTTTGGCATTCAGCGAATGGTAAAAATCGGTTTAGACAGAAAGTACACTATTCAGTTGTTTTCGAAATGGATGTATGCTCAAAAAGAAACACTATTATTTAGATACATAGACGACTTTGGAAGAGCATCCATACATTTTTGATTGATCTATCTAGATGAATTTTTCAAATAATTCTGATGAAAAAAAGAAAAAATGCTATTATTGGCAATTGTCTCCATAGTATTGAATTCAAGCATTCTATCATTTTGTTAGTGTGGTGGTACATTATTAGTTCTGCGAATAAATGCATGAAATACATATATGCTGAATATTTTTGACAGTTGCGATTTGAAGGCTTTTCTTTCGGAGAAATTTTTAATAAAATATGCGATTGGTACCGTCGTATAATAAAAAAAAACAAAACAAAAAAAAAAATAAAACATGTACAAAACAAGGAGAGTTTAAATATCAGTGCTTCCTGGTTCAAGACGCAGTGTACCTTTTCAAAAATATCGACGTTTTATTTTCATTCACGTTCTTTTAAATACTTCTCTTTTCTACTTTCAATGTTTTACCAAACAAAACAGATATATCCTGCTGGAATGTAGACAATATCATTTATAGTGTCATGCTCGTAACAACTATGTTCCTAGCAACCGCCTGACCCATTTTTTGTTGATAATGATCTTTTTCCTTTTTTTTTCTTTTTTTTTTTTTCTTTATATGTGGTTCAAGTTTGGGACTGGTAATGCCGTTTTTGCAAATGAAACAATTTTAAGCAGGAACGGTTTAAAAGTTGCAAGTAATTTTTAGTTTGTTTTATATTTTTAATTTTTCCAAGCGTTTTTTAAGATCTAAAAAGAGATATATTACGAGTATATTTATAATTTTAAATTTATTAATGTAACAAGAGGCTTTTAAAGAATTTTTTAAATCTTCAAAATTTTATAAAATATTTTTAATTTGCTTATCTAGATTTATTGTTTCTTTTTATGTCAGACTGTCGCATTCGTTTTGAATTTCCATTTGCTCTTTAATACCTCTATCAGCAATAATTTCTGTCCATTCGACACGTGTTATTTTTTGGTATTTTATAGTGCGCGTGTTGTTTGCAGATACTGCGCATAAGTGAATAGACAGCGGAAATATAAAATACCACTTTTAAACGTGTCAGCGGTTTACATTTGGTTCGTTGATTTTTACCGTCATATTTTTTTCTGAGCATCAAAAATTTTAAAATAGTTTTATCGTAGATAAACTTTGTTCTCAATTGTATCTTTCGTTTTTTTTAAATTTCAAGAATAAGTTGTGGGTCTCACAGATATGGCCGTTGTGTGAGTGCCCAACACTCTTATCAACGTTTATTATATAATAGATATATAGTACAACAAATTACAATTAACTTATCTTATTTCATTAATAGCAATAATAATAAACTTGGCATTTTATTTATATTAAAGTAATAGCATATATACGTGTATGCCAATACATAACATGCCGCGTAATGCGCATCTGTACACCAATATATATATATATATATATATATATATATACAGAGACAGCTTAATATTTAGAATCGAAATAAAACACGATCAGTGAGAGCCTAAAATCCAGGAAGGACACGGCAAAGTGTCAAACACCGACAAAACCGTAAACAGAAAAGAACCATTAAAGAGAGTAGCGAGATAAAGGACGAAACTCTTGATCTTTAGTCTTTGCACCATTCCTTCAACCATTTTCGCACCTCCTTTTTCCACACACCAATTTTTCTTTCCTCTACTATATGGTATTAGGAATTGTACTTATTTAAATTAATTAAAATTGAGTCATCAGTGTCGTCAATTCGTAGATTTACACCGCGCGGGGATAGATGTAATATGTATTATACTTCGGTTTCTTGTTTAACGGAATTCTTTTTCCCTTGAAGGTTAATTCGATATTATTGACCTTAAATGTCTGGTAATCTATAATAGAAATAGTACATCTTGCTGCTCAGAGTTAATTAACAGATTATTATATTACAAATTTCATAAAACCAAAACCTCTAAAAGTATCACTTTTCCGACTAATAATAGTAAACAAGAAATCTTAGCATGTTATAAAATTTGCAAATCTCTTTATATTTACAATATCACAAAATTATTCAAAAATTATTTTAACATCTCTTTTAAAACTAATAATAATTTATTCACAAAATTAATAAATATAAATAAATATATAACGAATAATAAAAAATTGGACGAAATAAGACGTTCGAAAAAAAATCATTTCTGTAATTCATTTGACAAAATCGTATATATTAAAGGAGAAAATTATTCGCATGAGTTGAATGTTTGGCGCACATTAAATATTCAAACGTTCGATGAGTATAGTGATGTCCATCTCGGAAAAGATGTGTTACTTCTCGCCGATGTTTTTGGGGCACTTCAGAAATGTCTACTCTATAAAATATACAAGTTGGATCCTTTCTAGGCATTTTACATCACTGGGGCTAACTCTCTAAGCAATGTTGAAATTTACAAAGGTACAATTGGGATAGCATGTGTCAGAGCTATAAGGACAAATAATGTGTATGTAAATAATAGTAATAAGAATAAGAATAGTAATAGTAACGGTGATAGTAGTAGAAATAGGGATGTTGGTAATAATACTTTTATAATACATTTTTAGATGCTAATAACCTATATGGTGGGGCTGTACGAGAGTCACTCCTATGAATGGTTTCAAATGGCTTGATCAGAAAGTAATATTATAATTAGATCTTATAAATATACCCGATGATTACCCTGGTCATTATATCCTTCAAATCTACACTTGACGCATAATTATATTTAAGAAAAGTCAATAGTTTAGAAAATATATTTATAATTCATTTTAGAAATCTGAAACGAGCTATTCTACATTTGCCCTGAAAGCACTGCAAGTTCATAGAGCCATTTATTTTAATCAATTGGCGTGATCGAAACTTTACATTGACTTGAACACTGTGTAGTGCAAACAAGCTTCCAACTTATATGGAATATCAATTTGGGGGGGGGAAGCGAAGAGTACAATAATCAAAAGGATTGGTAATCAGCAAACGAGATGCTTAAAGATTATTAATCTCTAAAAAATATCACGTTAGCAGTAACATTATAGCTGGCGCAGAGAGAAAAAAGAAATGTCCCCAAAGATGTTATATTATTATCACCGACTGCTTGAGTATAAGACTAATAATACTCCATTATCTTCGACGAAAATAGGTAGAACAACTAGGAATCATAGGGAAGTGTATACTATATACCCGACGACCAAAAGGTATAAATAGCAAGATAGACAGTACGGATGAGGCAGTTTTAATTAAATTGCTGGTACGAATTCCAGAAGATTTAATGAACACAGAGATAGGATTTTGGAAACTAGTAATTAAGAAGTGGCTGGTTGTGAACATGAATGAGGGACAATAAGTTAGCTTTTAATCGTATATAATGGCGGAGAATCGATCATATGTGTATAATTAAGACGGATGTTCGAAAAGTGTAATCGCATGATACGTGTACTGTATATGTATGTAATGTTAAGTAGGTATTAAGAACCTTTGTAATTATATTTATGAATAAACGATAATAGTGTTGGGTACCCGCACACGGGCAGTAGTATGCCTTGTGGGATTCGCAAACTTATTGAAAAAAAAAAAAAAAACTATTTCAAAAAAAACTATTAAAAACTTATGAATAAATAATCGTGTCTTACTCCAATTAAACTGGGTCTCGGCAAATGTAATTTTAAAGGTGGGACAATATTTAGTGAAAGGTCGTTTTTAGCTGCAGTATATTCAAATCCGACAAATATTAAATTTGATAAAACAATTTATAATGTTTATTTTAACCCTAGATGACTAAACTATCATAAAAATTACGACGATAAAATTACGATGCCTAGAGAAAACAGCGTTCGTGTCATCCTCATGTCCCCCGCTTTACAGTACCGTCCTACTTGGTTCCGTCAGTGTGGCACACAGTGTCATTACGGTTCGGTGCCGTGTGTGTATTGATTTACACAGCAAGTATGTCGTAAAATTTACGAAAGTTTAGTGTTTACACATGACTGTTGAGCAAAGGCAAGTGTACACTTGTACTTATCACTTTTTATGAAGATTTTATGCTGATTACGGCTTATTTTACGTTTCATGTATATTATTGATACGGATTCGGTATTTGTAACGCGATCGGTTGACGTTGTTCGGTGATAATTATAATTGTTCTGTCTTCTAGAGTTTCCGTTATTATTAAATATTTCACTTCAAATGTTGTTTTTTTTTTTTTTGATTTTTTGTGTGTGCAGTTTAAATGTTCGCCCTTAAAAATAGCTTTCGGTGCCATGAACTTCTGAAGGCTACGTACAATTTGACGCTTGTAGGAGGAACCTTGCGTAGTAATAAATGAGAGATTCTGAATGAAACAAATGATTCTACTATTCGACGCCGGTTTTTTTCTTTGACGAACAGAAGACTTTAGTTATAAACACCAAAGAAAAATTAAATGGTTTATCTATTGTCAACCAACACGTGACGATATTCCGATAAATTCTACGAGTGGAAAATCACAAATAACTGAATTTTATAACTTAACAAAAGGAGCTGTCGATACAGTGGACCAGATATGTTTATGTGCTGTAACAGAAAGACACATAGATGATCATTATGCTTGTTTTATAATCCGATTAACATTGTAATTATAAACTCATACATCATTTATGTGACTCTTTATCGTTTCAGCCCTAACGATCCTCGTCCTTTTTCCACATAGACTAGTTCAGTGCTAGTAAGTTTTTAATTTTATTTTCTTCAGTTAATGCCAAATTTAAAGCGTAAAATAATCATTGAATCAAAAAATCACCTGCGCGAAATAAGGAATTAATTTTTACTTAGAAAATAAATCAGTAGTTTTCAATGCCTTTTTTTTCACTCATATATCGCTTAAAAAACTATTTCCTCTTACAAAAAGACTTGAAATTCTGAATATATATATATATATATATATACATATATATATATATATATATATATATATATATATATATATATATATTCATTTAGCGGGTTATTTCAGTAAAAAATTTCGGAAAAATTAGTCAATCACGACAATAATTTCCCGTTATGACATATTTTTTTTTCCTTTTAAGGAAAAACCATGTGCTTTATAATCAATTTTTACAAAAACAAAAAATGAAAAATGAAATTATTTTATTGATTATGAAAAACTACTAATTTGAAAAAAGCAAAATTGATCTAGCGTCTGAATTTTACTGAAAAAAAAATTTGTTTGTTAGTCTTAAGAAGTTATTCTCTCATTTTCATATTTGTTTTCGATATATGCGCATGAAGTGGAATATAATGTTCCATTCGAATAAGTTTTAACAGTGATTTTTTATTCTGATCTTCTGAGTTTCATTTCTTTTCTTCAATTTTTCCTTCGTTAGCTTCTTTCGCTTTTACTATTTCACAACTTTTCTGCTATCTAACTTCAATCGTTTCTAATTATTTGCTTCGGGTAAACGTCTACTGCTGACACCCCTCCTAACCAAAACGGAAAAAAAGGTTTAACATGTGAGATCAAGATTTTCATTATTTTCCGAGAAATCATTCGAAGCAGTGTTTACATTATCCTTTATTAAATATTACTTTAAATGAACAATTTTTGGGAACTTTAATTAATTCCTTCTCTTAAAGATTAACGAACGAAAAGTATCGGTACGAATTTTTAAAAAGTGTCAGTTCTCCGTTAATTTTTAAAATATCCGTTAGGTGAAATTGTCTTTTTGCGGGAACGAATTTTACTAAAATATAAAATTGATGATGAACCATTTTTAAAATGTCATTCCCGGCAGGGACATAAACCCAGTTAAAGAACATTACATTATTATTTAATATGGGTCTGAAGTTGAAAAAACCAATACCGTATTTAGAATCAAAGAATGTAAATTAATCTTTGTATTTTATTTAAAAAGTTCTTTTCTTTTTTCCTTTTGATTTTTGTATTTTTACCAATTAACACGGTGAATTTCTCATCACATTAGGAAGAATCGTTAATTAGTTACATTCTCTTTAGCAGGAACCGAGGTCTAAAAAAAGTAAGATATATACAAATCCCCGAGCATTAATTGAGCCTGGCCGGCTACGTTTGAAATAAGATGAAGGGGCTAAAATGAACCACCTACGAACAGAACAACCTTAGGAATAGGTTATTTTTAACAGTGAAACTGTTTTTTTTTTTTATTTCGTTGATACTTAGGATTATAGACGCGAATGACAGAAACTATTATATGTGTCAACATCCTTTGCCGACGTTCTTTCTACTTCCGAACAGAAAAGTAAGAATAATAATAATGACATGTTTTACCCGCATTCATGTATGTTTTATTATGTTCTCTCGCTAGAAAAATTAACCATTTTCTTAGAAATATGAAACCGAATAGCCAGTTGTACGGGCTGTGGCAGGTAAATAAACTTCATCTTTTATTTAACAGTTCAGGATTTGGTAAAATGAACAGACTGAAGCGCTGCGCTTACAACAATTCATAGAAAACGGCTTCATTCATTATCTTCCTCGTACTACGATCATTGATTTTGAATTAATCTATTCCAAAAATATACCATTTGCAATACGTATCTTTAGTTTGCTTGCTAGTTTTCTCGCCGAAATATTAACAACAATTTTACAAAATAAAACTATAAAGAGTGAATTCCAAGAAAAACAAGAAAAAGATACGATTTATTCCATGACAATTTTACCACTTCTGCTTCTTTTATTTTATCTTTGAAGACTCGCATATTATTAAATTTTCAACATCTTATTCATCACCTCTTTTCAATCAATCACAGTGAACCTAAAGAGTAAACTGGTTAAAGGGTGAGAGCCGAACCAAAAAAATAAATGACCCATGTTTAAAAAATATTGTGTTTCCACTTATTTTACGAAATTCAGCTACACGCAAGATGTAAACCGCCGATGTAAATTTTGTACGCTGCTTCCTGGAATTCCTGTAGAATTGCTACGGAATTGCTGAGAATTCCTAAATGTTGTAGACCAAAAACTTTCTCAGCGGTTTACCCCTTGAAAAAGAAGATAAGGTTTTTTAATTTTATTGTTGAACATAACCCCCATAATCAATCGATTATCCACTGTTTCCTAATATTTCCTATTAATTCTACAGCGGTTTACTCCTTCGTAATAACTGAAATTAAGAGCTCAAGTTCATAGAATTATATCAAAATTTCTTAAGACTTGTTCTAGAATTTCTGGAATTCCTACATGTTATACACCAAAAACTTTCTCAGCGGTTTACTACCCCTTGGGTATACATCACTACAGTGCGCAAGACGAAAATGAAAAAAAAATAAATAAATAGAAACAAACATGATGACGATTAACCGATAAACAATTCAGAAGAAATATTTAATTATTTGTTGGACTCTGACTAATTCGTGTTAAAAATTAGCGCATAATAAAGAGAAAACAAATTTATGAGTAAAACAAAAAAGAACGATTCTTCTAAATCAGCTGTAGTTAAACAGTTACTCTACCATTAATACTAATATAAAATAATTTTGATTTACATTCCAAGTACAGCTGTTATTTATTTAGTATAATTTTAAATGTATTTTAAAATATACATTTTTTTTCAAAAATAAATACATCTGCTACCTTATTACCCATATCAAATTGGAAATAAAATACTTTTTTTTCATGACAAGAAAAAAAATCACAGAAAATGTTTCTTAGGGTACAAGATTTAAATTTTTTATATTAATAACACGAGCAGATTACACAATATTTCCATAAAATTCCTTCTCGCATGTATGTTTTTAGCGCTGTTTTATTATTTCGAAATACTCACCGGCGATCAGTATTTATTTTTATTTTCTAAAGTAATGACATATAATAATACTTTTGAGATGGTCAAATAGTTGTTTGAAAATCTAAAAATGTGTTTATTAGTTGATTTTATCAAAATTTTGTTACTAAACAAGCTGTTTCATTGATATCTTCATATGGTTTAATAAAAGTGAATTATGGTTTATGTAAGTTATATTTCACGCTAATAAGAATAACAGTTTCCAAGTGATTGGACTATGTTACATATCGCACAGAATTAAATGTCTAACTTTAAATTATTTATTTTTCAGGTGACTATATTCTAGAAAAAAATTTAAAAAATAAAAAATAATAAAAGATAATTGTTGTCACATATACAAAGCAGTTGAGCATGATGCGTTAACCGCCAAGGATTTTGTATGATAAGTACGAATTATTATAATTTCAATTTACATAATACTGAAAGCAAATAATATTTCCCATAAAATTTTTGAAATAATTTTCTCTAAGGCTAATCTCGACCACGGTCAGTCGATTAAAAACGAATGGTTCCTGTTTAAAATAAACATGAAAATGGGAGAATAACTTCTTCAGGCTAGCAAACATATTTTTTCAGTAAAATTCAGATGTTAGATGATCGATTTTGCTTTTTTCAAATTAGTAGTTTTTCATAATCAATAAAATAATATAATTTTTCATTTTTTGTTTTTGTAAAAATTGATTATAAAAGCACATGGGTTTTCCTTGAAAGAAAAGAAAAAAAAATGTCATAATAAGAAATTATTTCCATTTCTTCCGAAATTTTTTACTAAAAATAACTCGCTAAATGAATATATTATTATCGGCATTTCAAGACTGTGCAAAGGGAAATAATTTTTTCAGCGATATATGAATAAAAAAAAAAACATTGAAAACTACCGATGTATTTTCCAAGTAAATTAATTCCTAATTTGTTTTGATTCGATGATTATTTCACACCTTAAATTTGATATTAACCGAAGACAAAAAAACATTAAAAACTCACTAACATTAAACTAGGTCTACTTAGGTAAAAGTGAGGCCGAAACATATCGAGGCCGAACCGTTGAGGATGAATCGTTGAGACCATTTTTTTTTTTTTTTTTTTTTTTTCTTGTTTGGGTTTTTCCCTGGGCTTGTCAGCAACGGACGATTACCCATCAACATGTGTACATAGCAGCAATTAGGAATAACAAGGAATGGAATCTGACAAAGAATGCTATACCAAAGATGGAGAAACAATAACAATCAACGTCGAAAAATGCCAAACGTAATCGTTGAGACCAAAACGATACGACCCCCATTTATGTTAGCAATAACTGCGGAAACGATAAAAAAAGCAAATCCAGGGGCAACTTTGTTTTGGAAATGGTTAATGCTTTTATGAAGCCTTACCTGAAAGAGAGAATAAATATTCAAACTTTTACAGGGTACGCCGGCATAACTAACTTTTTCAAAAAAAATTTTCTACTAAATTTTTGTTAAAGAGAAATAATAAAGCAGAAAATCGAAATAAAACTGCAACGGAAGAAGCATAGCCAATGGGGGATCTAGAATAAGTATTTCGATTTTCTGCTTTATTATTTCTCTTTAACAAAAATTTAGTAGAAAAAAATTTTTGAAAAAGGAAGTTGCGCTGCCGCACCCTGTATAAAAGAGCTCATAAAATCAGCTATCTTACTTATTGAATCCGTTGCTAAAGCGGCAATTATCTAAGAACCGAATTCAAGAAAAATATGTGCCTTGTATCCAAGTCAAGAAAAATGACAATGGGAGTCATCTGATCGAAAATCGAGAAAAGAAGAAATAATTTTAACTAGATTAAGGCTCGGCCATACCGAGTGTAACCCATTCATACCTTTTCAATAACACACATCACCTCCATCCTGTCCCTTTTGTAACACTCCTCAGCTTACTCTTCGACATATCCTAACAAGTTGCAATAATTTATCCGAATCGCGCCAAAAATTTAATCTATCCTCAAACCCATTATCCCAATTACTGCGTAATAATAGTCCATATATAAATGATCTCTTCCTATTAAACTGCAATTTATATTATACTTTGTAATTAACAACATAAGCGCGGCTTGATAACCTCATAGTTGTGTTAAAGTCGCATTGAAAAAAACAACCAAAAAAAAACCGACAACAAACTTTTGCGTGAAATGCAAAAAAAAAGCTATATGTAGAGCGCATAATATAAACATATGTTCGATCTGTATGGAATAGAAAAATATATCCCGTTTTCATTATTATGTTATCTCTTAACGCTTAAAGAATGTAAATATATTACTTCTGAAATAATAAAAATGTATGCATATCTTATTTATTCCTGTTCTATTTCCATGTCGTATTTTTCATGAATGTTTAGTAACAACGTCACCCGTAGGATAGTTTACTAATCTAGGGTTAAATATTAGTGAAGTAAAAATGTTTCGACTTTTATTATTATAACCTGAAGGTCCTCGGTTGACGAGCCCAATTAAAAAAAACGAAAAAAAAAAAAAAAAAAATATTATAACCTAATACGTGTAAAATGTGTATAGAAATATTCATTTATTATATTACGATAGAGCTCACTAATTTATGAGCTTAAGAAGTTGAGATTTTTATAAACATATTAAAAAAACAATATGCAATACTTTGATACTAGTGACTACCCTAAATGTCATCTACATTATGTTATTCTTTAGAAAATAAAAATAAAAAAAGCTCTCGGGTTATTTGTTGCGATATTTTCCGTTTATTTATGGGTTTTTTTGTTATATTTATTTTTTATTGCAGTGCACAGTAAGTTTGAACCGCTTCCGTCTAGACTGCCCGCTGCTGATCGACCGAACAGCCAGGAGAGATACTTTTTTTCTTTGTTTTCCTGATCATGGGGAAATTGTTACGATATTTTCTGTTTATTTATGTTTTTTTTTTTTTCATTGCACGCCTAGCGTACTACACCGTCATGTGTTGGCTGCCCGCTGATAGTCTGCGGCAGCCAGAAGGGATCCTTTTTTTCCTTTGTTTATTTTTCTTAGAAAGCGTCGCCTGGGGGGTCAGTGCTGTTTTTTACCTATTCGTGTTTGTTGCCGTTTCCAGACATCTGGAAATACTCACTTCCTTTGTGTTATAGCGGTCGTTTTTGCTTCGCAGTCACGCTTTCGCCTTCGTCGCGTTATTAAATCGTTCGTTTCGTTAATGTCCGCTGTTACATTCGGCAATAAATATGAAACTTTCCTTATAATCGCTTTAATTTGCTAATCGTTTAAATTCTAAAAACTAACCCTCTCCATACGCGCCGGTTCTTTGCTAATAAGTTTGATATTTAATTATGTGCGGGTTTACTGAAATTATTCGTTCGCTTTCATTAGATAACACGTCGGACTACAAATGGAAACGCAGTACTCTGAAAATCAATTTCGCTCGGTTGCGAGATCAAATGGCTAGTCTCTCAATATTCGAAGCAATCTCTCGACATCGAAAATCTGAGTAACTTGAAAGCCTTTATCGGAAGTCGAAATCCAAATGCAAGATCCAAACTAGTGACGCCATGGATGCGCTTGATGAGTAGGCTAACGGTTACACCAAACTACATGAAGGAAGTCTGTGAAATCAGCAGCAATGTCGCATTTCAATACGAAGCGATCATTATTAAAAAGTTCCATCAGAAATTGGCGATTGATGATCAACTGCAATCGCTTATTCTGTCGAATCCCGAACTTAACACTCCTTTTCGCAAATCATCAACTGAACCGCTGCAGTCGGAAAAATCCGTGCCTTCATTCGATGGTAATATTTTGAACTTTCAAAATTTTAAGGGGTTGTTCGAGAACCTAGTTCGTAAAAACGATGAACTTTCTACACATGCAGCAAGTTTATTATCTTAAACAAACGTTAATCGGCACAGCTAATGATTTTATTCGTCATTTTAAAGTTGCTCAGAATTATGGCACATCTGCTTTTTCGTTTTTAATTTTAAACGCGCGGTAGTTAAGGCTCTTTTTTTGTAATAATTTGGAGTCGACTAAAAGTGAAAGTAAAACGGTGGCTTTTTAAGTCGAAATAATAATTCTTCGTTTTAGAACTTCAGACGAAATGATTGGTGAATCGTTTTCCAAAATTTGTAAAGACTGAAAAAACTCCGCGACTTCGACCGATTTGTGTATTCAAACTTCGGCAAACTGCGGAAGTTTTTGAAAATTCGGCCTTTCAACGTTGGCAATCGTTCGATGGAAGTTTCTAATTCATCGTAATTTAGCAAAAGGCGTGAAGCCAGCGATCGATCTGATTGAAAGGAAATCGTTCGTCGCAAATTCGAGCCAATTAAAATTAGGAGTTGTGAGCCAAGAAGGCCACCTTTTGAATCGGTGTAAATTGTTTGGGTCCAAAAACGTAAATGACCGTTTCCAAATTGTGCACAAAAATGTTTTAATCCTCTTCACATTTTTGCGGGAAATATGTCGTAATCGAAATTGTATGTATTACGATGGCAATCATCATTGTATGTCACACATCGAGATAACTTGTCTTCACAGAGTCAATTACGATTCCAAGACGACAATCTCAGCTACCAACCACTAATTCAAACTCGACTGTGACTAAAGCGACCCATGCACGCTATCGATACAACCCACACAAAATGGTATTCTTGTCGTCAACAGTGTTTGTAAAGGTGAAAATTACTTTCGGTACCGTGTATTCGCTCGTTTATTATTCGATCGAGCGTCCGAAACTACACTAATTCGTCGTGAATTTTGCAACTCCCGTTTACAAAAAAAAAAGAAATGAAAATCCAACAGTTCTTGTCGGTAAGAGACTCGACCACTCGCGATTTAGTATCTCAATGCATTTTTTAATCTTGCTTTTTTTTTTAATTTTCTATCGCTGCTGAAACGAAAGTAATTTACATTCCATACACGGGGTATCTCGTAGATGTCCTTGTAGTCTAACATTTGCCTAAATTTAATTTCGCTGTATGATCTCATTTATCTAGTGAAATAGTCCTCGGCGCTGAATGTGTCGATTTATTTTAAATAATCAAAGAGATAATTTTTCGAAAGTACACTTGTTTACGAAACACTAAATCCGGTTATGTAATCTTAAGCTCGCTAAAATCGTCCTTTCTCGCTACGAAATCGTATTGTGGACTTTCGAAAATAAACATCGACGTTCAACTCAAACGACTTTTCGAAATCGAAGATCCCGGGAAAGAGCCATCTTTCAAGAACGCGGAAATTGTACTCGAACATAAAATGACCGAGGAACATTTTGAAGCAACTTATGAACGTTTCGGATATGTTATTTTTTAACTTCGTTTACCAATTAGGTCTAGTATCGTAAACTTAAACGGTTCGCTTTATGCGGCTAAGTCGATGTTAGTCAAATCGGAAAGAAACTGCGTACTTTTACCTGTTAAAATATGAAGAACTGGCTCACATGAGGAAACTTTCTGATTCTGAAATTGTCGCTAACTCGTGCTATGTTCCGCACTACATCATCGGTAAGCTTAGGAGTACAGCTAAATATCGCGTCGTTTTTAGTGCATCCGCAATCGGCAAGTCCGGTGGTACTCCAATAAGCGATTAATTCTTCAACTAGCCCAACGTTACGATCTAAGTTGTTTGATGTGATAAGCAGATTTCGTTCTTATCGAGTAGCAGCGTTCCGTGCAGATATTGAGATGATGTATCGGCAAATTCTGATTCACCCAGATGACAGAAAGTACCAACGTATCCTTTAGAGAGGTCTGATTGTTTAGAATTCGCTAGTCACTATAAACTCAATACGGTGACACATATGGGACTAGTCCCGCGTTGTACCTCGCAACCAAATGTCTTTAGGTCATCGTTCGTTCACTTGAAACTTCGCATCTAAACACTGCTAACGCGTGATTAACTCGGACTTCCCCATATGGATGATCTTATGACCGGAGCTGATTTCGTCGAGGAAACTTTACAATTACAACAGCTCGTACACGCAGCCTTGCTATTAGCTAATTTTCCGTTGAGAAAGTATCAAAGTAACTCGATAAATTTTTTAAATGGTATTGATCCGTCGCTAATTAAAACATTAGCACCTGGAACCTTTTTGTCTTTATATTTTAATGTATCCGTAAAATTAACCCCATTATCTAGTGCAATCACTAAACTCATAATGATATCCGATATTTCTCGTATTTTTGATGTTCTCGGTAAATAACCGAAATCGCAATTAGAGACAATATTTGAATGCAAGATTTGTCTCGATTCGAATGATCCTATTAGTCGTGAACTCAAACGCGAATTTTTATCTTATCGTAAAAATTTCGAATCGTTATCGAATTATTTTATTCCCCGTTGCTATAGATTTTTAAGTAACGTAATTTCTCGCCAACTAATCGGTTTCTGCGACGCCTCGCCTAAAGCTTAGTGCCATTGTATTTAATATCTATTCACGTTGTAGATGACCAGAATAATGTAACGATTTCGTCCATTTACGCTCAGAAGTGACACCAATTAAAACGATTTTCCGTTTAGAATTGCAGTGAGCAGTTATTTTATAGCAAATTTTAGTTCGTGTATCAAAAAAATTTAAAAATTGAACTTTGCAATATTTTTTCGGATTCTTAAATTGTCTTCAGTTAGCTTAGTCGTTCGATCGAACAATTAAAACAGGTACGTTCGTAGTCGTGCCACTAAAAGTACAAAACTGGTTTCGAAGGAATCTTATATCTCGAAACTAGTTGTAGTCGCGCAGAGGTTTATCTGTGAGACAATAATTAATTATGGTCGAGCGGTTTCAGCTGGCTGCTGATAAATGATTTTGATAATTATATTTCGAGGAATTTTCCTGTTTCTTTTATTCTACCAGAAAGCCGTAAAGGAAAAGTCAGCTTTAACGTAAGAAAGATTGTGATACTCGTAATTTTGCAATGAATCGATTGATTTCTCGCAACTCGAATTTTTTAGTAATGAATATTATTCTTTAGTAAATAAAATTCCGTTAAATAAACATAATAAACTATTTGCCGCACACAAATTGGGGTGCAGACAGGAAATCCCTACTACTTCTTTATAAAACACTGGTACTTTCAAAAATGGACTACGAATGCATATTATATAATAGTGCAAATCCCAACGCGCTCAAAAGGCTGGACTTAATTTCAAAACATCGCGATGCGACTCGTCACAGGAGCTTTAAGAACCAGCCCCACAGTTAGCCTGCTAGTGGAAACGGACTTATTCCGACTCAGCGATCGGAGAAATCTACTTTCACCGAAGTACTTTTTTGAAATCTGGCATCTTCCTCATAATCCTGTCTACGGTAAAATTATAAATTCAACAACTTATACCTCGCTTTATAAATCAACAGTACACGTTCACCAAGACCACTAGCAGTACACTGTAGATTGCTCTGCAACAAATTTGATATCGAAATTTGGGGCTTTACTCATGAAGGACAACATGCGACGAATATGAAATCGACATTAAAAAACATAGCTGCTAAATTATATGAAATACCATAAAGTTATCGTGGCAGTCCGAATGGGGGAACAGCGTTTTAACAGAAGCAAACTATATACAATAAAACCGATCCTTTCCGAATGGTATACATGTTACCGCCAAAATCGCCGGGAAGAAGTTATATTGGCACGCTTAAGAATCGGACACAGTCGGTTAACGCACGCTTATATCTTTGAAAAGGACGAACCACTAATACGTACTGCATGCTCCAGTGTCAGCTATCGATAACCCACATATTGTCCGAATGCGTGAGGTATACTACACAGCGACAAACATGCTTTGGAAATGCAACTTTGGACATTATCTTAAGTAACGATATCAATAACATTAATAATTTATTTTCCTTTTTAAAATTAACAAATCTTTATAATACTTTATAATAATTAGCATATGTAATTACATAAAAGATGCAAATGACCATGCAGTCGAGCATCTTTCAAATAAATAAATAAATGAAAAAAAAAAAAAAAACTATTTGCCGTTACTGTATCTTTAGATAATAATTTAATTCGTGTCGGTGGTCGCATATCACGACACTGAGTTTCCCATCTTAATGTCACGTAATTCTCGTCTCGTTAAACTTTATATTTCCTATGTTTATAACAACTTGCGAAACTTTTATCGTTAAGTAATTTTTTTTAAACATTTTTTATATTAATATTCGTTTGAAGATTATTCCTGTTTTTTTTGGATTTCTTTTGCATAATTCGTGAGCCTTTTCGGTTCATGTGGGTTTGGAGTTTGTTACGATATTTTCCATTTATTTATGTTTTTTTTTTTTTTTGTATTTATTTTTTAATGCACGTCTAGCGCACTACGTGTGAACCGTCATGCGTTGTCTGTCCGCCGATAGGCTGTGGCATCCAGAAGGAATCCTTTTTTTCCTTTGCTTGTTTTTTTTTTTTTTTTTTTTTTTAGAATGTCGGCTAGGTCAGTGCTGTTTTTTACCTATTCGTTCGTAGTTGTTTCCTGATCATTTTTAAATACTCCCTTCCGTTGTTTTTACATCGCAGCCATGTTTTATTTCAAATTTTATCCAATTTTTGGAACATAGAAATAGTCATTGCAAATGTTCTGATTTAGAAAATCTCTTTACCATTTTCATAATAATGGTAATTTAAATTCGATTGCAAAAATCGGTATGTTTCATTGGGCGGATTGCAGTACTTCTTTGCTCCTGATGTACGCATTTATTTATTTTTTATTTAATAATTTGAGCATAATATTATGTACAGAATTTTATCACTTAATTGAAATAACGGTTTATACAATTTAAAATGAACAATAATAATAACAGTAATTATTCTTTTTTAAATTTGTGTTCAAAAATAATAATAATAATAATAATCAAAGCCGTGTCTACGGGGGGGGGGGGTTAAACACCCCCCATGGGATCTAAAATAATTATTATGATTACACAAAAATCCGAAAAAAATCAAAGATTTAAAATAAATATTAACGATTTTTTAGCGTGTTTTTACCTTTAAAAGAAAGAAGAAAAAATATGCTCCATACTTTTAGGTACTTCATTAATATTTTATGCAAAATTTTTTATTACAAAATGATGGAAATTATTAAAAGTATGAATATTAGTGAAAAATGTATTGTTATTTATAAAATAAATACGTGAAGACAATTTTCAACGCCCCCCCCCCTCTTTTCAAAATTCTGGGCACGAACCTGATAATAATATACAGTAATTGAAAATTTTTATAATCGTCCATACTTAATGGAGTAAGTGGCATATCTGTTAGGAAACGTCAACCTACGGGGGTAATTTGCTGAGTTAAACCGCTCGTTCTAACCGAAGGCAATAACCCTGCTGATAGAGGTTGCAGCATTTGAGAGAATATCCTCTATGTTTCTTGTTAGGCCAAGTTGTTTTTGTAAAGAATTAATCTCCAGAAAACTGTTTATGCCTCGCACCATTATTATAAACTCAGTTTTCATCGCCACATTTGGTACATCACGAAATGCAAATGGTTTCTGTTAATTCTTGTCTTTTTACCGACACAACATTCATTTCCTAACTTACGTTTAATTTTCATAATATTCTTATCCAGACTACCATCTGAAACTTTAACATTTTCAAGCTTTATTCTCTAACATGCGATCTGAAGTATCTTTACACTTTTGATGGGCTACATCGTGCTCTTTAGTAGCTTCGTCTAACGAATTGAGCCACAACTCGACTTAATCGACGATTTAACTTTGCACTAAGGCCTAAACAATTATAACCGGAATAGTATAATTGAAACGGATGTTTATCTTTAACTTTAATCAATACAGTAGATACCAGCTCCGTACTTTTTAATCACTTTACGTATCTTTGTTTTCTCGCCATTTAAAAAAAATACTTCTCTATATACATATATACGATTTTACAAGAGTCTATTAATAAATTCGATGTACAAGCATATTCAGTGTACTTAATGTTACATGTGTGTACTTAATATAACATGAAAAAGTTGATGATAACATTTAATATGATTATATGAAATTCCATTGGTGGTGTAGCACTCAGTCACGAGTTGCAATTAATCTTATATAGTAGAATAAGTAATAGAGTTATAGATTATATACAACATGAATGAAGATAACAATTCATAATTCAAAATAAAGTAAAATAGCAATATTAAAAGAAGAGCGATACAGTACACAAACAATCTAAGAGTATTTATTTGCGTATGCCTGTGTATTTGTACTGTTTATACCTTTTTGTTTAATAGATCGATAAATCATGATGCAAATCTTGATTCAATACACCACATAGCGCTTCGCAAGAACTTCCCTGTTTGTAAGTTTGTGTGCCTTGTTAGGCACTCCCCCACTAAAGTATTTCCGAACCTTTTATTACCACCGTGAGACCCTCGCTCTTTTCTCTAGTAAACGTGTCTGTCCTATTGACACAGATGACCTCCCCAACACCCCACAGTTCCCTAATGACCCCCTCCCAGAAATCCTGGCCCTCCTATCGCAGTACAATGTGAACGTAATCTCTTTCCCTAACCTAGCTCTTAACACCGTGATTCCACGGGGGGGGGGGCCCTTCAAACATTAATGTTAATTTTTCCCTGACGAAGTATAATAAACCCCTGCACCCGAATACCGTTCAGTTGACAACAGCAACAATACAAAAATACCCCGACCACCTCATTTTCTACGCGAATGCTGCGAAGACTACCCCAGAGGCTACTACACCGCCAACCGCCTGTTCCTTTGAAGTCTGCGCCGTGTTCGAAGCATTCGACTGAATGACAATTGCTCGGTACTAGATGCTGAAATATATATGGAGTATTTTTCTGTTTGGAATATTTTCTTTCTACAGAGCCTACATCACAGAAAGCCCTGCTGGTATCTGATTCATCCGCGGCTTTATTGACAATTTCTAATCCCCTCAGCAAATATCCTGTAGCAATTCGAACCCAGCAGGTAGCATACGAACTTACTAAGAGACAGTGCTTCGTATCCTTTCTGTGGGCGCCCAGCCAAGCTGGGATTCCTGGAAATGAACGCGTCGATACATCCGCCCGAGCAGAAATATATTGCCCCTTGCCAAACTCCGTCACCTTATCTCTCGAACATAATCTTCAATAATCTCACGTCCTCATGGAAAGCCCATTGGTCCTCGTGTCAGACTTTCTCGAAGTTAATTAAACCCTCAACCGAGAACCATGGTGGCCAGAAAAAAGCATTTCTCGCAGAGATTTCCGTGCACTTAGCCGCTTGCGCACAGGCCACACGGCCTTGTCGCATAATTTTATTTTGCAAAGAACCCCCCTTCCTATGAATTGTCCTTTCTGTGGCCAAGATGTTGCTCCCCCCTCAACTTCTCACATACTGTGCGACTGTCCAGCACTATCACCCCACCGGCCCCCTTCAATTAATAATAAAACAATCACCAACATTCTTGAGAATTCCCCCCCAATGCAATTTTATCTGTAACACAATTTATCAGAACTAGCGGAATAAGCAGATATCTATAAAAACAAACTGCGCACCCTCGTATACTGTAATAGCCACGACAGTTAAACACGGTACAGGATGTTGCTTTCACAAGAAAAAAAAAAAAAAACAAAAATAATTATGCAAATAGGAAAGCAATCAACTATTAATGCGTTTCACTGGTGAACCTAGTGACCCATCGACGCATAAAAAACACACGGTACACTATTTTCAAATAATATATGCTGATAATTATCAGAACGAACGGATTTAGAAAAACAAATTCATTATTTACTTTATTAACTCATTGAAACGGATTGAATTGTGATCGTGTTTTATATATTAATTCTTTATATCAACCTAAATATAAATTGTTAGATACAATAACAAGCCCATACTGGAGATTGACTATAAGACATATTTACCCGATGAAGATCGGTTATTAACATCCGACTCAATTATAGCAAATTTGATATTTATATTCGATTATATATCTAAGATTTGCCTGTTACGCGGCAATATTTTTCGGTGGATCATTATAAAAATATAGATTATTCCTACCCATGTTGGACATACGCAATGATTCCTAAACATATTATACAAGATACAACTTAATACTCGTATTTGTCGAGATTATGTAAATATGCGACAACACATATATACAATAAACACATGTTAATAGTATGAGTCTGTTTGAAGTTTTTTTAAAAATTTATAAATTAGGATTTAATGGATTCCTAGTAATTTATAAAGAATGAGAATTATATAAGGGCAGATTTCGACGTGGTTTTCATGAGTTTGTAGTGATCAGAGACAAAAACGATAATTAACAGTAATACGAAAAAAAAATATTAAAGAAAAATTACAATAAAATGCGTTAAAAACTAAGCGTAAACCGAGGTCGTGAGTACACCAGCTCTATCGCACTTAAACCTATTACGAAACCTTTATCAGATATTCGTGGAGCCTTACGAAAGCTGAAAAAATGTGGAAAAGGAAGAGCCATACATATCTGACCAGAATCTAGCATGAAACTTTTTACATAGCGGAAGTAAATTAGAAGCAGGAATTTCTACGAAACAAAAGTGGGAAATTTGAGCAAAGGAATTTGCCATTTCATTACTCGCTATATGCCTAGAGACCAGAACCGATCGATGCGAATAGAATGAAGTGAGAGAAGAGTGTGAATAAGAGTGAATACAAACGGTAAAAAAAAAAACAAAAAAAAAACAGAACTGTAAAAGGGGAAATGTGAGAAAATAGCTTTAAGAGCATGGCGTCAGGGATAGGCAAATATTTGGAAGAAGATGTAAATTATGGAATGTAAGATGGCCATCAACTCAGCGGGAAAGATGGCGCAGAAAAAAGGGAAACAAAACGATTCAGAGAAATTTATGTCCAGAAGGAGAGAGATAAAAAGCTTCAATAGAGAAAAGAGAATTCGCGAAATAAGGATTATTTCTATTAACTGAGGAATGTAGTTCAAAAAGAAAAAAAAAAAAAAGAAACGATACAAAAAATAGTGAAAGGGAAAGCGTGTTATAGGTTCTTTCATGTAACGGAACAGCGCTTTGTTAGTTGCCCGACACGCAATGAAGTAGCTAAATTGCAAAGTGCAGACTAGAAAGATGAAGTTGTACCGTATTAAATTGAGGGATGATGGGGCAACGGAATTTGTTTCAAAGTGAAAGTTCTCCATGTGCATGTGGTCGAAAATCCCCATTTTTCAGCTATTGGCGAGATAAAACCCTAATATCATCTTCCGGGTGATCCATCACTGCATAATTAGTATACTTTCGAAAAGTGGTTAGGTGAACAAGGAATAAAAATTATCATCTTATTATCATTGAATTGGACGATTAATGAGAAAGTTGGGATTTGAGGAGAGAGGTAGTAGTACTTTAGACAATCGTTTCATGGTAAAACCCTCATAACTGTTATTATCGTGAGTATGCCTGTAGCAAGTATATCAGCGAGTTTCGAAAAAATGGAACTGCACTAGTTTTATAACAGTTCAAGAAACCCTAGTGTGTAGATTAATTTCATTCTTTCTAACATGTATTCGAGTAAATTATTTTTAAAAATCCCTTACCATTAGTTTGAATAAAAAAAGAAAGGAAAAAAAGGTGGAAAGAAGAAAAGGAAATAAATAAAAAATAACTGATAAAGTGATTAAATGATATTTACTAAGGAAAAAGGCTTCAATTAATTAGATTTGAAAAAAAAAAAAAAAATAGAAAATATACGAATAATAATAATAATAATAATAACTTAGTCAAACAGTTATACTAAATAAGGGAATTACGGATGAATTTTATTATTGCCTTGAGGTGAAACTTTAACGGTTTGATTTGATAACTGGTGCTTTGCCATTTTCATAGTCGACCAACTAGGCTGAAAAAGAGTTATAGTTGGAGCTTGGCCAGATATTTTATCTTGATTATGGTCAAGAGCCTGTCGCGTTGAACTGACGTTGGGAATAGTCTGACTGGCGTGTGCGTTTGTAAATTATTACGCGCTATAACAATTTTGCTTTTCAGCTTAATTAAATTATCGCATTGTTTAGAATAAGACTTTTTCCATCTTTTCCGCTTATTCCACATTGGAACTCTCGATAGTGTCTAATGAAAAATCTGACCGATTGTTCGAAAAGTTTTTAATGATGTGTTACTTTTGCTTTCGCTTGAAACAAAAAAAAGAAAGAAAAATGCTAACGATCAGCTTTGCAGATGAATTTAATCTCTATTCGATGATAGACATAATTAAATTTGGCAAGATTGCAGGGCAATAATGCAGAGAGAACTGTAATGCTAAGAAAGGTCAAAATTCCTGGATTTAATGAAAATATCCGAAATATAACTTAGACACCACAGAGGACGCGCGATGCTAATACGCTAATGTTAGGGCCAGATTTAAGGGGGGGGGCAGTGGCTCCGGGCCCGCCACCAAAAGGGGGGCCCTTCACTAAAAAGAGGCTTCCCGCTAATCACTGAAAAATTGAAAATTACAAGTATGAAAAGTACGCGCGCTCAGGTGGTGAAACGATATATATCATTCTGATTTTCACGGTGTGGTGTTAAGTTCCGAATGCGATATACTTAGTGAATTAAATTTTGATGATCTAATTGAAACTTTCGCTATTAAAAAATCTCGACGCGTGCCTCTCATTTAGAATTAATTATTAAGGATCGATTTTATTAATTTACCGAATAAATAAAATAAAAAATGTGTACTTCAATTATTGGCTGGGGGATTAAGGGGGCCTTCAGCAATTATTTGGCCCCGGGGTATTTTTTTCTTTAATCCCCGCCGGCCCTGGCTAATGAACACACTTTCTTTCATATAAATTGTCGTCTCTCTACAACTCTCCCTGCTTTAGTTATCTTCATCGGTTTTTTAACCTCAAACAGGCGAAGGAAGAAAAACCAAAGGTGGTAGTGGTACGTCTAGTTACATTTCTCACAGAGAAACGTCCAACATGTTCGGGCTGAAATATAATAACGTAATGACGACGACGACTACTACTTACTATTGATTAGAATTATAAGCTATTGATACGAAATTGCACTCTTCCAAGATTATTAGAATATGGAACGGAAAATTAATAACCACGAGTGTATGTATACATCGGAATAAATGTGAATTAGGACGACTGTGCTCAGATTGTTGGAGTTTAATGCAGTTTTGATGATGAAAAATAAAAAAAAAACGGAAAATATTGACAAACATTTAATTTGGGAGATTAATAAAATTAAAAAAAAAACAAAAAAAAAACAAGAAAACCCATTATAAAATATAAGTAAATTTTATAAAAAAATGTATTTTTTTTATTTCTTTTTTTTTTTTATAACGAGTTCGTCAACATGGACATTGGCCCAAGAACAGCAGAACAGAAAGGTAAAAGAGAAACTCAGATCCTTACACGATTAGAAATAGCCGACAGAAAGGAATCAAGAGCTAGCTGAAGGAGAAAGAAAGGAGAGAATGGTGTGGAGCGGGAATAAAACGTAATAAATTGGCCGTCAAGTATTTAAATTAAATCAATTTTAGACGTTAATATTTTTGCGCGCAGTGTTTTTTTTCAACAAAACAGCAAATAAAATACACGCGCCAATAATAGTAAATCCAAATGAATTAGATTCAAAACAAAAAACGGAATTATATTAATTTAATTAAATTGTTCGAACTTTCATTTCTTTTTTTTTTTCGAAATACAAATACATCACTAATCGTAAGACTCTAGAATACTATAGAAGCCACCGAATAATTTATATTATAATATTACACACAAAAATCATTATGATAATCCAAAAATTTTGAAACATTCCCCAGAGATTTTTCTATATTAATTTCATCCGCTAATTGTTTCCATTCACGTGCCTATATTACACTGTCTAATTTTCAGAGGTGCCTTGAAGTATGGGGGGGATTTCAAGGGGGAAAAAAATCCATTTTCTAAAATTTTTTGTGCATCAATATAATGCGTGAAAATCAAAAAAAAAAAAAAAAAAAAAAATTACATATGCTGCAAAAACCCCGTTTTAAGTATCGTGATACGATATAGATGGGGTCGGCGAGAAAATTGGATTTATTTGAATGCAGATATGATGAAATAATTTAAAATACGAAAGAGAGAATTATTTCTGAAATATATATATATATATATGTAAATAGAAATTCCATTAATATAGGTAATTCATAAGCATACAGCTGATCATCTGGCGGCGTAACTAAAATGAAAAGGGAATTTCGCAAAAATGACTGTGTAAGATGATAAGAGACGGATGAATAGAGCGGAATCTGTTCGATCTTGGCGCACGGAAATTACTTTAATTTTGTTAGCGGCTGTGTGAATCCGCTTTACGCGTAAAACACGAGTCCTTATATGTACATTCGCTATCTTTCTGGTCAGTTGTTAGTGATTTTTTCGTATAAATTCGTAATTTTAGTCGTTATTACAACTCTAGTCAACACAAAAAGTAAATTGTTTTCGATAAGCAGTCGCGGTTAAGTAAATAAAATAAAAGTAGAAAGGTGAAACAGACACAGCTCATACGACAGAACAGCCGGAGGTCGAAACGTTAAAGACCAAGGGTGGACAAAAAAAGTGTTCGAAAAGTATCCAGTATCTAAACGTTAAGCTGCTGGAGGAGCTGAGGAGTCCAGCCTTCGTTGATTAGAGTCAATCGGGCTGATACATTGTACCTTCGATCAAAGAAGTCAACGCGGAACTGATATTCATCGATCGGAATCATATAGGCCCGATTTTTATTAATTCATTTATATTTCGTTTAGTAATAATTTGTGAACATAGCGGTATAAACGAGAATAGGACAAAGTATATGTGATTATGGTGTATATGTTTTTGATAATTTGTGTTGATTTGTTTATATTTTTGTTTATGCAGCTGCATCTCACAGTCGTTTAGTGTTCCGTTAATAAAAAACAAAAATATATAAAGAAATTAGTGTGCAAAGTGTTTGTTTATTGCCTGTGAGTGTGTGAAGTAATTTCCGGAAGGCCGAGTAAGTAGAAAACCAAATATAGGGAGTAAAAAAGAATAAATTAGTTTCATAAAATAAAAAATAAAATAAAAAATAAAAGAAAAAATATTTTATCACAGAACTGGTTACCCCTCTGGTAGCCGGTAACGTGATATAAGATATTAACAATTGAACGCGTTCAGAATACATAAAAAAAGGTGATATAATAGATTCAAAATCTTGGGAAAAATTCTATCAAGCCGCACCTGATGGTGCCGATAATAATTGGTAGAGATAATTTAAACTTGAAGAAGAAAAAAAATCTAAAAATTACACGAACCACGATAATTTTCATTAAATTCGATGGAAATACGAAAAAATTGTTTTTTTTTATTTTTTTATTTCAGAGATGTAACTGCTCGATATAGAATTAATTTTGAATTCGATTTAAAATTTGCGAAAGCAGTCTGTTAAAGACACAAAAACGAATAAAGCGCGATTAGCGAAAATTCGGAAGCTTCTTCGCTGACGATGATGGCACGAAGGAGGCATTTTGGAAGACTACTAGAGGCAGAAAACTATTATAAATAGACTTTGTAGCAGCTAGCCAAATTCTTTCCGATTATCGGTTTTTGCGTACGTCTATGCAATTCCGGATGTTGTAGATTTTACGCAT
This sequence comes from Icerya purchasi, assembly GCA_039619475.1. Lineage (NCBI taxonomy): Eukaryota > Metazoa > Arthropoda > Insecta > Hemiptera > Monophlebidae > Icerya > Icerya purchasi. Next base: position 548,219,195 of record CM077115.1, read on the forward strand.
TTCAGTTGTCGCTCGTTTAAATTTTGGCAGATTAAAAAACAATATAAAGTAAATAAAATTAATGAATATTTCGAACGTCGTTCTGTTAAATTATCTCGACGAGCGTACACGTTATGCACTCGGAAAACTTCTCCGTTACCTTAATGTGTGTCTACATATTTATTATATACATACAGAGGTGTACACATATAAGTAAGCGAGCACGCGCGTATGTTCGATATCAGATAAATATTTCCCTGACAAAATCAGCATGCTCGTTGAAAATCTCAACGCGACACCGTTTTAAATATTAGCTTCAATTTAATATTTAAATTCTGACCGAAATAACACCAAACCCTCACTAGCTACCAAAAATAATAGATAGTTCGCAGCGCACGATTTAGACTGTGCTAAAATTTGAGGGAAAAAAAACCGAATGACAAGCGTTTAAGGTCAAAATTATTCTATACAGATGCGCTGAGAGTTCAAAACAGACGAAAATTTCGCCATTCTCATAAATTATTTTACAAAGTATGCGCGCTAGATAATTCTATAGATTTATAATTCTTTTTTACAGAAAATTCGTCGAAACTAGTCGCTGTCTTTTAATATTTTTAATATATAATTTTAATATTATACTTTTTTAATTTCGCATATTATTGTGGGTAAATAACTTTGTAAAAAAAATATATATATATGTATGCAGTGTCAGCAGTGTTACATAGATTATATAAATAATTTATTTTTAACGTTTTCAGTGTTACCCCCATTCGCTTCTTTTTAATATTACGAATTACAACGAATCTCTAAGTCCAACTTACGTATGTTGTTTAACAAAAACTTAAAGGGTAAAAGATTAAATTTGCTGCAATACGGATTAAATATTAGTATGGTTAGTCAAATCAAATACTTAATTAATAGACAATAACTTAAAATTTTATAATCATTTTCACTATATCACTAAAAAAAAATAAATACATTTTTAATTATATTTAATAAATTATATAACAATAATAATAACCGATTAAATTACAAGAAGGGACTAACCTTATATAAAAGCGTAATATTGTCTAACACACTTTACGGTAGTGTAGTATACATACGACACATTTCAAAAACGTTAAAATGTTTCAAAATATATCAAAAAGTTTTCAGAGAACTATTGCAATTTAAAGCTTATAGAACTACCAGAGCTACATGGGGCATATTGTCATTGCGGGTATTAAACTCCATTAAGTTACGAAATACAGAAACACATATTAAGATATTTTTAATAAAAAATAATATTAAAAATCATGAATTCCATATAACGTACAGTATCTCATCAACCTTACTTCATACACGAACAAACCTCGTTAACGCTTAAACAATTTAAACACTTATATATTAGATAAGTATTATAATAATAAATGGCAGGCGCAGTGTGGGACCAATATAATAACGGTATAGCTAAAAAAAAAAATCTTTTATAATAAAGTTTTTACGCCAAATTTTTTTTAAAGTCCAATTTCCCACTGGACAACACGGCTTATTTAAAGATTATTTACATAAACATAAAATTGCACACACAAATAACACTGTGTAACTTCCCTGATAGTAATATTAAGCATATCCTTTCCGGCTGTTAGTAATATTAGCAATATTAGCAATCATCAATTAGTGATTAAGCTATTTACAATATATGTTCAGTAATTTTACGATAGCCGAAATAAATCAAATCACCGTAAAATACATGTACACCTGTATTAATATTAAATTTAAGGAATACTACTAATTGTTATTAACATTGTAAAACAACAGTCTGCCAGGGTTCCATAAACTTAAATGGACGGACTCAGGACAGACCTATCATTTATATATATAGATTATTGGTATAAATTCTCTAAATATATTTACCCCGTCGTATTACGAATTGGAGACTAAAAAAAAAAAAAAAAAAAAAAAAAAAACGAATTATTACACGTTAGTTTTATAAATACATTTATACGGTAGGAATTTTTCTGAATAACGTTAGTTAATTCAGGGGCGGATTCAGAGAGACATTTTAAGGGGGGATTGTATAATTACGTAATATGTTATACGGTAGACAGTAAATTTGAGAAATACCTTGTTTCATTATAGCGGCCAAGCATAGACCTCAGGCGGGGTAGCTCTAAAAGAGTAGCATATAAAAAAATGTACAGACGAAGGTGGTCGAACATGTTTGGTATATCTATATATCTCTCTCTTCTCTCATTACATTGTATATATTTATTTTTATGTAAAATGTATTATTTAAAAACACTTTACATTTTTATCGAATATTAAATTTAGTGTCAAAAATTTTGCCGATAACAAATTTGGCCATTATTAACAGTGCCCGTTTATTCTCCCTGTATGGTTTGTCTACAGCCCCGTAGCCCCCATTCCGTTTGGGCGCGCCAATGCCTTGTTTCATAAAGAAAATCAAACAGCGGCCTCCTTAGAAATTTAAAAATGTTCTAAAAATACATAACTATTACAGTTTTTGTTTTACGTTTAGGTGAAAAATAAAAAGGAAATTATAAAATTGCGGCTAAAACGGTAGTTTAGAATTTGAATAGTAAATTACTAGAAAAATTAGAACGATAGTATTTTTTATTAGACTTAAATTTTTTCTTTTACTTTTGTTGTTAGTAGTCCGATCCGAATTGTTTAAATAAAAATTAAGAATAAATAAGAAAGACAAAAGATCGACATTTAAAACGGAATAAAAACGTAATATTAACACTTTTAAGTATTAAATATTAGTTATAATTAAATGCGCAAGTACAACATTTATACAAATTTTTTTGTATAGTATAAATAAGGTTTCTCTGTTGCAAATAAAAAGTTTTTCATCGAGGATTTAATTATTTTTCCCGTGAATCCGCCGCTGGTTAATTTGTTTTTATGTTGAAATTCAGTTGGTCGCTATAATTCATCGATACAACGTTTAGTTCGATATTTCATATAGGCAGTTAAAGTTGGAAAGTTTTATAATCGGTTGAGATTGTAACGTTACATGTAATTTTTATTCTAAACCGATATTGAGCTTAATCGATTACACTCCTTTGTAATTACAACTGATTGCTGCAACCGCGATGATTTAGTAATCAATTGCAATTCAATTATAACTACTAATAATTACAACTACATAATTACGAAGCAATTGAAATCAAATAAATCCTGAATTATTTTTCATCAAAATTCCAAGTAATAAGCCGCGGACGATTATTATAGATCGATTTAATATTTAAATACTTGCGTGGAATATTTTAAATTTTTCAATAGTATACGCGCACATATTTTACTGTACAAAAGAAAAATAAAAAAAAAACAAATAAATAAACGTGCCTATTGACGCATTTATTAAAATGGAACACTAAAACTATTATCCGCAGATATTTAAATACTTACAGTATCCTCTTTTTTCCATTTATTTACGTATTATTTATTTTCACACACGCACGCACGCACGCACACCCACATACTTTCGGGTAGAAATATAATTCATGTATCGTTTATTTTTTTACTACACACATACACGTACACTTTTACACGATAATATACGCGCATATTATTGAAAGATCAAAAATATTATTCGCAGATATTTCAATATTAAAGTACTCTTGTAATCGTCCGCACTGGTGACTCGGAATTTTGATGAAAAATAATTCGCGATTCGTTTCATTTCAGTTATTTCGTAATTGTGCTTTGCAATTATTAGTAGGTAATTATAATTACTCTGAATTTTAATTGATTACTAAATTGACGCAATTGCAGGAATCATTCATTTTTGTAATTACTGCGGAACAAAGTGTAATCGATTACACCTAATTCTGGCTCCGTGTAAACTTGCAATCACAACTGATTACAAAGTGATCATCTCCGTATTATAAAACTACGTTGACATCGAGATTGTTTTAGAGGTATTTTTGAAGTTTGTAAACTTTTCACTGCTCTTTTGAGCAACCTCGTTGTTTTTGGAATAGTGTGTGTAATAGTTAAGAATAATTCACCGATGACGACAGAGCACTTTTGTACAGCCCCCCAAAAAGAGAAGAGTGAGCAACGAGCAGTTGGAAAAAGTATGTACAGAAGACCAGTTTTTGACATTTCCAAAAGGAAAAAAAACCCAGTTTCAGTACATATACGAAAGCTTTTTGAAGAAACACTAGTTTTACCCTTAAATTCGTCAGTCTAATTTCGATCGGATGACTAAAATAAAACGAATTTTTCAATTAAAACTACAGTAAGAAAACTATAATTTTAAATCTTGCGCGGAATGTTCAGTACATTTTCTGGTATACGAATAAAGGCACAGTACCTAAATTTCCAGGAAAGGAAAGAAAAATTACCGACAATCGTATTAAATAAAAGTTAGGGGCAGCGCCTTGCTCGGTATTTAAACTCGTTATTGTGCAAGCTTCTTTCGGTTTCGAAATTCATACTGTTTTATATTCATTCCGATCCCTGTTGACAATAATAATCTGGAAATTATTATTAAAGTTAGCCAAAATTCAATTTTAAATAAAAAATAGCGGGTTTTCGTTGAAAGATTTTAAATTTCGATATCGGACATTTCCCTTTTTGCGAATAATAATCGCTCGTTTTAACTCTCCATTCAACATTGTCGAATCCTTCGAATGCTTACAGTTTCCTCCTCTTTTCGTCTTTCTGTCTTATTAGCAGTCTACGTTTTAATCATATTTGAATTTATTCTCTATTCCCCCGCTCAACAATAGTACCAGTTGTCTATCATTTTAACTTACAAGTTTCCTCCGAACGCTTTTTTCTTTCTGCTGATCGTCGCTACATATTAGTATTTGCTAAAGCTTTATTGCGCGTGTCCCTTATAACCATCTGCCCATTATTTCCGCTATTAATTCTTTCGAAAAATTTAATTAACTTCTTCCTCCTATCGTTTCAGAGCCTCTTTAATAAAAACAAATAAATAAAACAAACTTGTCCTGGAAGTGGGGCACCTGCTTTTCTTGCCGAATACTTCGAATTGGGCACCCTCCGGCTAAATAATACTAAACGTGTAAGTTTGTATAAGTTTTTTATAATTCCATTCATACTCATTATTATTAGAGCGTATCCGGACGGTTTACTCTGGTCGTCCAAAATTTTAGAAACTTGACAGTTTCCTCGTCAATATCCTGTGATCTAGCTTCTTTCTTTCAAAAATTCCAGATAATTTACAATTATTTAATTATCATCCTGCGGTTCGCCACAATCGCACTAAATGTTTTCTGTCAAACCGCATTTTACTAAATTATGTCTTGTTCTAGCTGAAGGACCGCTATGTAATCTGTTTAGCATTCTCCGTAGCATTTCAGGCAGTCGCCTTTTGGGATAGATTCTTTTGCTTTCTTTTTTTTGTGTGTGTACTCCACCACATCGGAAGTCTATTAGTGTGATTAGAAAGCTACAGCGAGAGTTTATGCGGCATTCAGCTAGCTCTTTGTATACATGTAGGGGATGCCGGTTGTCATGGGCAGATTTCCATTTTTCTACTACTGTTCTTCTGACATCAGCTGTTGCTATTCCACTTAATAGTCTCCCAAACCGGTGTCGATTTTAAACAGCCAGTGATTATTCTGCGTACTTCATTATATCCACACCCTATTTGCACGAACAGGGCACGCATATTCTCCAACAGAGTGGAGTAGAGTGCAATGGCTGGTGTTCTTAATACGTTTGATTTTTGACTCCCCACAGCTACACAACTTACTAGTTTACGAATAATAGTTGTTCTTGGCATAATTTTCGCTTTTCTCGCAATGCCGTTTAAAGATAAGAGACCCGTCAAATGTAACACTCAGATACTTGGGGCAGTCAGTGTGGCTCAGTTTAGTTCCGTTTCGTTCGAGTTGTAATTAGCGAATTGCATTTATGAAAGGCGGTTGTTTCGGTCTTAGCTGTATTTAGCTTCAGCTGATTAGCGGGATAGCATAAGCTTCTGATTGTTTTGTTTTAATTTGTTTTCAACTTCTTCAAAGGTCCCCCATACTATTGGGCCGCTACTGCGTGATCATCTGCATATATGAAATGCTTGGTGTCTTTCCCAATATTGGCTGGTCGTTGGTATAAATATTGAATACGGTTTGGAGCTAAAACACTTCCTTGAGGTAGTCCGGTTTTTTCTTCCCGTTTTCGTGACACATAGAATCTTCTGTCTTTCAGCGACATTGAAATTATTTTGGTAATCTTGAAGTCCTTTGTAATATCACAGAATACTCCTGCACAGTGTATACCATAATGACACTTCTATTCAGCAGCCATATTATTTCCTAGTAATATTACTCTATTCGAAATGAACCAGTGACACGTGACCAATTACTTTTTTTTTTCTTATCGCTTACACGAATTCTCAATTAGAATATTAAAGAACGGATATAATTTTTTAGAACATAATTAAATTAAAATCATTAACCTTAACGAGCGCACTCGGGAAAATTTTAAGTTGCAACTTTGTCGTAAAAATTTCGAAATTACTTTTGCGTCGGCGCTGCTTTGATAATACGCGCTGCAATATGACCCAAAATAGCCTTTTTTGAACAAAAATTTTGTAGCCAAAATTTTTTGATTTTTCCTTCTTCGAAAGATCACTTTCGGTTTCGCGTTCTATTATTGTACTTTCTATTGTATTATTTTGACAATTGTTCTGTTATAGCGGTGTTTATTTATTTATATTTTATTTCGTTATTATAAGCAGAGATGATAAAACCGGGGTAAGTTTGTAATTATTCTTATCGTGAGGTTTTATCCATCTCAACTGGAGCTTAACGCGTAACATGATATACAGCAGATTAATTAATCTCTAACGTTTTCGGTTAAATCAATATGTCTTTTGACTTTCAGGCTTTGTCCAAGAATATAGGCAATATTAATAAGGATATTGAAAATATTCGATCGCTGGTGGGTAAATAAGAATAAAATGAATGAAATAATCAACTATACTCTCTACTGGAATTAACTGAAGCCAGAAATAATGTAGAAAACATTTCTGATATAGTATAATAAACCTTAAATTTATCGCAAAAACTGTTAAACATTCATCAAAACCAATTCTTTTGCAATTTTCATCTCCGGGTTCGGACAAATTTTACTCATCAGTAGTTAAAATCTAATCCAACCTTGTCAACCGATAAGTTATAATAAGTAAAATTTAACTTATACGTTAAGCTAGATGATAGCGATATAGAGCACTTTAAAAGCCAATTAAAAGAAAAAATTAATCCGAATGATATTGAGGTAAAACATTTCAAACCTAATACGTTAACCACAGGGACTAGAAGTAAAGGTGAGTGTCGATAAAACTTCGTAATGAAATAAAACTCGAATTTAACGGCAATAATATAGTTGAAAACAGAACGCTTGATTCTACAATTGTAATATACGGAAATAGAAATACGGAAGAAAAGATATATAACAAGCAATCAAAAATATTACTGACGATTTCTTCTCGGAAACAATTAAAACCATAACAAAGAAGAATAAAATGCAATCAAAAATTTGGAATGGCAGTCATTTAAATTTGGAGAACATATTTCAGTTTTACAGTACTACGAATGTGTGTTTGGGTTTTGGTCATATGGCTTCAAAGTGCCAAATCAGTGAAGTGAAAGCGGACATCGGATATTATCAATAAATGTCAAGGTTTATAAGTGTTCGAATTTCTTGTTTGCGAGTTCGAAGTACAAAAATAATAAAAAAGACCTCGAAGAAATATTAGAAAAGCTGGATCATAACCCTTATAGACGCGCTAACTGTATCAGTGTACAAAATAAAATTCATAATAATATGATTAATTGTAGATAAAATGAGAAAATTCGGTCTTTTTAAATGTAAATATTATTTCACTTCAACATCTGTTTATAGATGAATGTTGGTTACCTAATAAGTAAATTCGTATAATGAGAAAATGAGAGTCGTTAATGAGCTCTATAATAACTTATTATCCGATAAAACAGCTGCGTTGTTAATTTGGAAGGATTTAGACTACGACACCCTTAACTCTATTCTAATGGTTAATTGCTATCAGCCGGTTTATTACGACTGTATTTCCCTCCGAAAAATACCAGCCTAACTGAACTAGGAAAGATTGTTCGTTGCCATCAGAAATTGATGACGAATCATTGTTGAGGATTTCAATAATATTCGAACTCGAATATTTTGATAAACATTTCAAGTAACGCTAAAAATTCTCGATGATTCTCTATACTGTAGCTACGAGATTAATAATTTTCAACCGTTACAATGAATGCACACTGTTTACAGTCGTAATGGTGGTAAAAGCGTAATCGATTTATTTTCGACAAAAGACTCTTTTCAAAATATTATTAGACACCTACTCGTTTTGAGTGTTCAACCTTTCCGATCACCGCGATATTGATATTATTATATCCGCTTGCAATAGGTATAAGGAAAAGTTTGTACGTTCTGAATAATATTAATTATCACAAACTAAACAACTTGAAAAGCAGTTTGAAATTATCAGAATTTATATTTCGGTTAAAAATAGTGATTATTCTTCAGTTTTAATTAACGTTGTTAATAAATTCTAGTTGTTCTTAATTAATATAAAATTAATCGATGTAGAAAAATTAAATTAATTAAATATAACGACTGGTGAAAGACTTAAAGTAACAATAAATAAAAATTATGCGTAAATATAGAATAAAGTAACTTCTATAACGAAGAAATTAATTTATACACCTATCTTCTATCTGTATTAAATAAAACTTATAAAAAAAAGTGAATGGAAGAAACAAGGTTACTTAATTGGAAAACATTCATTCCAAATTCCTCTTGTCCCCCCCCCCCCCCCCGGTAAGCCATATAAACTAATAACTGGAAAATTCAAACTATTTAAATAATAATTTCCATCATTACACTTAGAGAGATGATAACGTCATTTTAGTAGTGAGGAAAAATCAAAAGTTCTTCCGGAGTATTTCTTTCACCCAGGAATAAAAGGTAAAGCAGTTAAAAAGGATATTTATAAATTTTCGAGTAAATCTTTTGTTTTGAAGAGTTATCGTTTTCTCGCGTTCGCGTTTTTCAAATCAAGTAATAATAATATAGTGATAAGAACATCGTAGTACCATGAACCGCCCGCCGCCCGCAACCGGGAAGCCGGCTGGTAAGCTGAAAGCGCCGTCTAAACCCGACGGGAACAACAGCGCAACCGCTAGTAAGTCCACACCGCACACAACAGGTAAGTCACACACACACACACACACCGATCACATCAACGCACGACACAAGCCTTATCAGCAACTCCGACAAAAACCAGTTCACCACACAAACAAACCCGCAGCGTTCAGCTGATTTATCTCTCGTGATAAACTCGCGCAGCCAGCCGTCTGCCGATTTTAACGCTGATAGCTCCGCAGCGACCGCGGTAAATGACAAAATCCAAAACAGCCCCTCCGATGCAACCCTCCCGACCGCACCGAGTGTACCAGCATCCTTCTCCGAAAAATTAAAAACTATAAAGAAAATAGCCCCGCTAACCGACTTCAATTACCCAACAGAGGAACAGGGCGTAATATTCCCGTACGTTCCGACAAGCAGCAACCGCGATTACTCCTTGGCATTAAAAGATTTAGTTGGCGGACCATCTAACATAATAGCAGGCTCGAAAATCAGCAGAGACCGAGTGGCAATATTTTTTAAGTCGAAATCCAATGTCGAAAAGCTATTCGAACATGGAGGAAGAATTAAAATAGGCTCGCAAGTGATCACTGCCCGACGTTTAAAAAATCCATCGAATAAACTAATCATGTCAAATGTCTCTCCTACTATCCCGAACCAGCTCATAGTCTCTCACCTTGCCTCAGTGTTTTCTTTGAAATTAATCACCCCTATAGAGCCATCCTTCGGGACAACCCAAACGACGCCGAATTCGGACATATTGTCAGCTGGCGTAGACAAGTCTATATAGAGCAGGCCAACTGTTCCAACATCCCTGAGTCCTTTATACTAACCCACAATGAACACGAACACCGCATATTCCTCCACTTAGACGACCACTCATGCCACAGCTGTACAAATAAAAAAGGAAACACTAGCCAACCAACCATGCTACCTACTCCCCCCCCCCCACAACACCTAGACATCGGCAGAGCAATGGAAGTCGACCAAATAATCCCAAATGCGAAACGCCCCCACCCAGCAACACCAGACTCTTTGCCCGACGATCCCACACTATCAGCGACATCTCAGCCTGCAACAAAGAAAATTAATATCCCGTTACCAGAGGACAATATCAGCCATACTGCACTACTGGAACAAACAGATAGCTCCCCAATCCAATCAGAGCTGAAACATACTGTGAAATCACAGCCAGAAGAGAAGGACTTTTTGCAGCAACAGGCACAACAGAAAACCGATTTCAAAACACCGCCAGACGTGCAGCACATCACTGAGTCAGCTAATCGGAAGCCAAAACAAAAAAAAAAAAACATAAACATCGACGAAGCAGTTGAGAAGGTCAGACCGATGTTTGATAACGATCAAGCCAACTTCATCATTAACTTCGACAATTACAAAACCTTCATGAGAAACATAACTTCTAAATCTGACTATATAACCTACGCGCACAACTTTACACAGGATAAAGACGGACTGATTCACCTAATTGCAGCAACCAAACCACACCTGAAGAACTCGAGCTTAAAAAATAAATGTACCCGCATACTAAAAAGTCTGAGCTGCCTATCCTATCCACAGATGGCAATACGTCAGAAGGGAGCTCTACCCACTAACACAGGAACCCCATGTGAACCCCAATATTAAAGACCGACTAACAACAGCCACTGGCTTCACGAAACAACATAGAAACACCCAGCATGGCGAGCAACAATACAATTATGCAGTGGAACTGCAGAGGCTTTATCAATCACCAAGCCGAACTGGAACAACTATTAGTCACATATTCTCCATCGGTAGCCTGCTTGCAGGAGACGCACTTGCGGCCTGGAGACAAACCAAGAATAAAGGACTACAGCCTATTCCGATGCGATAATATTGGTGGCAACCGAGCAAGCGGAGGAGTAGCAATCCTAGTGCATACGTCGGTCTCAGCTGTATCAGCCAGAATAGACACACCTCTTCAGATGGTAGCGATATCTGTATTCTTACACGGTCCTCCGAGACTTTCATTAACGATCTGCAACTGCTACCTTCCCCCCAACACTATGGTACATTCGGTAGACCTTCAAAACGCCATATCCCAAATAGTAAGCCCAATGGTCATACTTGGAGATTTCAACGTTCACTCCCCACTATGGGGAGCGGCGTCAACCAACAGACATGGATCAATCATCACTAATATATTAATAGAGTACGATTTGTGTACCCTGGTCCCACCTGACCACACACATTTCAACCTCTCCCATAACACCTTCTCGACTATTGACTTAGCACTGGTATCCCCATTACTCCTCCCGAAACGTAAGTCTTTTATCCATGACGACCTTTGCTCCAGTGATCATTTCCCAGTATTCCTACAGTTCACGGGATACCATCCATCACCGCTAATTCCAAGACCCCCCCGCGATTTTTGTTCCACAAGGCGGACTGGGCGGCATACGAGGCCGGAATCAAAATCCCAGCTCCTAGCGAGTCCCTATCAGACAATTTAAGCACGTTTCTTAATGCCATTCTACACACTGCCTGCTTATCAATACCCATCTCTCACAATTCCCGAGCTAAGAGAGTACCATGGTGGTGCAAAGAGATTCATACCGCAATCCAACAGCGCAAACGAGCACTCAGAAAGTATAAAACGTCTCGGTCGCTACCTGACTTAATAGCCTTCAAAAAGTCCCGAGCTCTTGCCCGTGCTCTTATTCGCGGCAAAAAACAAGAATGCTGGGAACAGTTTATCGCATCGATCTCTTCGTCAACGTCAAATAGGACCATGTGGAACAAAATAAAATCCATCAGCGGAATCAACAGCGCCCCAAAACGCGTTCAACTCAGAATCAATGGCAGCCAGATAACGGATGAAGCGGACGTCGCCAAAGCCTTTGCCAGCTACTTTGCCGCAGCATCGTCGTCAGAAAAGTACCCTCCCGCCTTCCGCAGCATGAAATACCAAGCAGAGCAACAGCCAGTGCACTTCCCGTCCGAATCCAACGAAACATACAACAGTAACTTTACCATCTCAGAATTAAATTTCCAACTCAACCACCACACATCCAACACTGCCCCTGGCCCCGACTGTATCCAGCCGTACATGCTAAAGTATCTCCCAATTTCCGGCAAACATTTTCTCCTACATATATTCAACCAAATCTGGAATTCCGGAAACATTCCGGCACAATGGAAATCAGCTACTATCATTCCAATACTAAAGGAAAATAAAGATCCTACTCTTCCCGAAAGTTACCGTCCTATTTCATTGCTTAGTGTCATTTCCAAAACGCTGGAGAAGATGGTTAATAGACGCCTCATGTTTTTCCTAGAACAAAAATGTCTTCTATCTCCTAACCAAGCCGGCGGGCGAGAGGCAAGATCGACAGTCAGCCAGCTACTTAGCCTGCAAAGGCAGATTTTATCGGCGTTTCATCGCCAACAGCACCTCTACGCAGTATTTTTCGATTTAGAAAAAGCATTTGACCGCCTGTGGCGTCATGGCTTACTACTAAAACTGCGAACGGCGGGAATCGCCGGAAAATTGGGTAAATACCTACACAGCTTCTTAGACAATAGAACGATCCAAGTTACGACTGGTTCGTCAACGTCTGAACTGATGCTGTTGGAAAATGGTGTGCCACAAGGCTCTGCTTTAAGCGCAACCTTGTTCATATATTATATCAATGATATAACTGACTGCCTTGCCGCCCCAGTAACGTCCCGGCTCTACGTTGATGACCTGAATATATCCTTATCGTCCAACCATCCTATAAACGCTCAAAATATCCTTCAAAAATCCATTGAAAATTTACAAAAGTGGTCCAATGATAACGGTCTGACCTTTTCCTTAACAAAAACAATATGTATTGATTTCCACAGGGGACGCCAAAACCCACTTCCCAGCGTATTCCTGAGTCTAAATGGTTTTCCTATCCCAAATCGTCCATCAGTCAAGTTTCTAGGCCTAATATTTGATAAAAAACTTTCCTGGCGCTCTCACATAGCTGAGCTCAAAACCAAGTGCCTAAAATCCTTGTCTATCCTGAAATATCTATCAAATTACAAGTACAATATAAACCCAAAATTACTTCTTACAATCTACAGATCGATTATCCTTTCACGAATTAATTACGGGTGCCAGGTTTACTCCTCAGCCGCTAAAAGTGTGCTAAGATCCTTAGATCCTATACATTCTACTGCCCTCCGGTCTATCCTTTCTGCTCATCCCTCTTCTCCGGTTATAAGTTTGTATGCACTGGCAGGTTGTCCCCCGCTGTCCTACTATAGGAAGTACTATAACTTTAAAGAAATGAGCACCCTCCTTAGTAGTACCAAAACCCCGACAATATCTCCTAATATGAGGTTTGGGAATGACCCAGTGCCCGAACTTTTTTCGGTTATGGGTCGTTTCCAAATCTTTTCAATCCCAAGAACTCTGCCAGACTTCGCAGCAACCGCACCACCTTGGAGTCAGCCAATCACAAACATCAACATATCGCTGACAAAATTTAACAAAGCTCAATACACCCCCCAAACATTAGCACAAATAGCAACAAATATCATAGCGAGCTACACAGACCATGCATGCCTCTACACAGATGGAGCGAAGGCAATAGGTTATCAGTCACCGGCGGCATGCTCCTTCGAAGTCTCAGGGGCAGCAGAGTCAGTTAGACTGCACGATTGCTGTACAGCACTGGACGCTGAAATATACGCGATAGTCTTTTGCATCCAACACTGTACCGATAGCAACCCCCAGTCCCAAAAGGCCCTACTCATAACTGACTCTCTAAACTCCCTTCAACTCATCTCGGGGATTAAATCCAACAACCCTTTGGTAAGGAAGGTACATTACCTATTATACAGGTTATCACATTTAAACTCCGAAATGTCCTTCCTATGGGTGCCGGCTCATGTTGGGATTCCAGGCAATGAGCGTGTCAATCGAGCAGCTCAGGCGACATTGTTCTCTCCAATGCCACACAACCCCCCTCTTCCCCCTACATTGGCTCATTTATTTATGCAGCAAACTGGAGAAGAATGGCAACAGGAATGGAGATCTTCAAGTACGTTTCTCCGAAGCATAAAAACAACCACGGAGCCTCCCTGGTGGCCTATAGACGGAGTTTCCCGCAGAGATTTTTCTGTGTCCTGAATCGTCTCCGAATAGGACATACAACCCTCTCGCACGGCTACATATTCACGAGCCAGGAACCCCCAAATGTCTGCCCCTTTTGTAGTCAACCGAGCGCCCCATCCACCAATCACCTACTTCTCGAATGTCCCTCTTTTGCAGTACCACGATCCATGCACTTCACCACTTCCTCTACTTCTACGATACTGTCAAATGCTCCGCCCGCGGTCGCAGCTGTATTAGCTTACATGCGGAGCAGCGATCTGTACTATCGCGTTTAATCCCCTTAAGTAGGCTCCATGTGCTGTAATAGCCCCAGTAGTTAAACACGGCACATGGAAACCCTCATATACAATCTTAGGGGGGGGGGGAAGTAATAATTATTATCTAAATTATAAGGTCCTCGTTTCCAATTGAATAATATAATAAATAAACTGAATGTAAATAAATCCTCGGCGTCTGATAAACTCTCTGATACTGTTATCGAAATTATTAATAATAAAAATTCTGAACTATTCTTATCGTTTTTTAAATCCCTATTAAAATTTCAGATATTTTCCGATATCTGGAAAATAGGTGATATTAAACTTATCAACAAAACAAATAAGACCATATATCAAATGTAACTCATACCGGCCGATAGCTTTTCTAAACTCGGTTGGACAACTATACCAAAAGATCATTAACGTAAAAAATTATCGAATGAAATCGAATTAAGAGTAACATATGTTTCATAGAAATCGATTTAGGTTTAGACGTAATTATTTTTCTGAGATGGCTATTAAAAAACTTCACGATTTCATCATGCATGCGAGAAATAATAAATTAACAAGTATAGTACTTTTGACGTTAAGCTAATTGTAAGCACTCTAAAATTATAGAAATTCTTAAACGTAACGATGTAGTAAAGCCTTATCAAATATTATAATTAATTATTTAACTAATAGGAAATTAAGAATATTATCCGATAAATTTACAATAGAAAGAAAAATTTCTGAAAATTTCTGCGTAATTCCATCCTTAGGACCTTCTCCTTTTTATACTCAGATATTCATAAAAATCTAGAAAAATTTATCGCGGAATATAACGCAGAACAAGCTTTCTTCTTAAATTTATAATACCAGATCTAAAAAAACTTCAATTTACATTCGACCATCTTGGTCTTGAATTTTCGGTGAAAAAATCAGTTATGATGATAATTAGTAAAAGAAATATTTCAGAATTTCGTAGCCGGTTAAAGACAACTAAACTAATTTATAATCAGCCTTTACCAATAGTAAAATCGTAAGTCGGTTTCGATTTCTAAATCTAATATACATATATATATATATATATATATATATATGTATTGTATATATATATAACAACAAATTCATTTCCGTAAAAATTTACGTAATAGATTCATTCAATTCTCGATTGAGTGTTGAGTTCAATTATAATTTATTTCATTGTAAGTATTCTTTTAATTAAGGAAATTAACGTAATTATAAATGATGTATGGCAGAATAGATGAACCAATGATTTGCATGGTAGGACAACTTTTAAGTTTTTCCATAGCATAGAAAATAGATTTAATGTCAAAGATGAGTTAAATGTAAATTTCTATGCCAGTGAAGTGATGGCTAGAGACATGGCATATCAAATGCGATTATGATTTTTGCTTTTACACCCTGTCAAGAAAGTATCGGGAATTGTTAAATAAAACGAACAATTTTTAATTTTCATCCAAATTTATTTTGTCACCTTCAAAATAACATCCATTCGAAGCGATGCACATATGCCAACGCTTTTTCCACTCGGCAAAGCACTTCTGATAGGCGGTTTCCGGGATGGCCTTTAGCTCTCGCGTCGCATTCGTCTTGATGTCATCAATCGATTCGAAGCGCATTCCCCGTAGCGGAAATTTGAGTTTTGAGAATAGGAAGAAGTCGCAGGGTGCTAAATCTGGTGAATACGGCGGTTGTTCGATGATATTTACCGAGTGTTTGGCCAAAAACTCATTCACAATTATGGCTTTGTGAGACGGCGCATTATCGTGATGGAGAATCCAAGAATTGTCGACCCACAAATCGTTACGTTTACGACGGATAGCCTCTCTCAAACGTCTCAAAACACTTAAGTAAAACTCTTTGGTGACTGTCTGTCCGGCTGGCACATATTCATAGTGTACCACGCCTCGAATATCGAAGAAAACAATCAACATGATCTTCACTTTCGATCGGCTTTGGCGAGGTTTTTTCGGCTTTGGCGCGCCAATTGGCCGCCATTCGGACGATTGCTGGTTCGTAAGCGTGTCGTACTCGTACACCCATGTCTCGTCACCAGTAATTATCTTTTCCAAGAAGGTAGGATCCAAATTGGCTCGATCCAGCATGTCTGCAGCTACCTGTTCTCGGTACTTTTTTTGAAAGAAATTCAGGTCTTTCGGAACAAGCCGAGCCGCAACGCGTTGCATACCCAATTTTTCGTGCACAATCGTACGTACGCTCTCGTGTGACATGCCCAATCCATGAGCCATCTCTCTCAAGCTCACATGACAATTTTCAGCAACGATTTCCTTGATTTTATCGACGTTATCATCGGTCACACTCGTTGAAGGCCGTCCAGAGCGAGGCATGTCTTCGACCGTCTCCCGACCATCCTTGAACGCTCTGTACCACTCGTAAACCCGCGTTTTTGATAAAGCAGATTCACCAAAAGCCTTCTGTAACATTTTCAGTGTATCGGCACAAGAAATTTCGTTCGAAACACAGAATTTAACACAAGTACGTTGTTCAATATTTTCACTCATTGTAGAACTTCGACAAAACACTTCAAGGTCGACTGATTTTAACAGCTGCTGTAAATACACTGGTTGACAGATCGCGCTAAAAATAGGCATCATAATACAAAACAGTTGTACCAACCTGAAAAAAAAAAATTATCTTCCTAGCTATTACCCGGGAGATTTAAATTGACAATTCCCGATACTTTCTTGACAGGGTGTATATGTGTATTAAAAGAAAATTCAGCATAAATTACTGAAACAATAACAACGATGTAATACAATTTTAACGGTAGATTATTAAAATAACGCATTATTGAATACACAGAATTTACGAAAATGATAAAATTAATTATGAATTCGAAGTCAAATCGATGTGCTTCAATAGAAATCATTAGACAGTACTGATGCTGTTATGAAAGATTCTGGAAAAAAGGTATTAAAGAAATCGTTATTATTTACAATTCGCGCGATAACTAACTACCGCTCGTAGTTGGGATTAAACAATGGTATTTCGTTCAGGTAGGACCTGGTTCGAATTGCACGACAGCATACTGGAAATATAGATAAATTCCTTTTGTACGGGGTGGTTAACGTCCATAGTTGATGAAGAGCCCAAATGGTAACTAAAAGAAAAAAGAGAAATTGAAAAAGAAAACAATTAGCACGATAGAGATGATCAAATGAACTTCCGAAGATACGTTAGTATGAGATCAGTGCGCTCTATGAGAACAGGTCCATCAACAAATTCAAAAGATAAATTGCTGATAAACTAAGACCATCTGTAGGAAATGCCGGATTTCATTTACGGAACACTGCTGGTTTCGTAAATAAATTGAAGTAGACGATGAGGTTATTATTAGCTTATTCACCAACACTTTCATTGAAAATACCGTGTCAGATTGTCAAAATAAAAACAAAACCAACTCTTAATGAATTCAAATGTGGTTCCAAAATGAACCGTTTATAAACAAAATGAGGAAATTAGCCGCAACACGTTTTAATATCTTTATCGACGAACTGGAATAGCAGATTATTAAAAAAAAAAAAAGGCACCGAAATTGTGGTGATGTTAAATAAACAGAAAAAAGTATGAATAAATATGTAACTTATACGGCTCAGAAATTAAATTAACAGTTGAAAAAGTTTGAAATGTGAGGATGGCACCGCGTGACTACATGTAAACGATTAGAAAAAAATCATAAATTATGAGAACAGAAAGGAAAGCGATAAAAATGATATAACAACATTTGAAAACTAAGCGCATTTGCGGTTTATGGAAATTAATTTAATGAAAAAATGAAAATGAAATATATTTATTATTATTATTATTATATTATTATTATATTATTATTATTATATTATTATTATTATTATTATTATTATATTATTATTATATTATTATTATTATATTATTATTATTATTATGTTTCATAACTAGAATGGCCAAACGTGTAAATGAACAGAATAAGAGACGGAGGCCGTGGTCGGATGAATCAGATGACAAGAAAAATAGCATGCGAGAAAATCAAAGAAACAGAGCACAAAATATAAATGGAAAAAATTGATTATCCGAGACTATGAATGCAGAAATAGAGACACTTAAAGCAAGTATGTTGACGACACGTGTCCGTATAGGACACAAAAAAAGTAAATGAATAAATAAAAAGTTGCCTTAACTATAGCAAAAGAAAGCACCGAGAACTGGGGGCTCTTTTATGATATTCTGATCTAATAGATTCCCAACAGAGACACGTTCGTCAAAAATCGACAAAAACCGATTAATTTTTCGTACTTTTAATCGCTACAAAAACGGGCGGGGAAATCTTTTATCGAATTCAAAATCAGAATGGAAAAAGTTAATTTTAAAGGAAAAGTAAATTAACATTTAACAAAGAACATAACAGAAATGAATCAATAGAAGTGGTTTAAGAGATGGCCGAAAACAAATAGAATAAAACTGAAGAGGAATCTTTGTGGTAATATTCCATATCCTAATTGCAATAAAATAGGCAGAATTTCACGAAAAAATTGAATACCGATGTTTGGTGTCAACAAATTTTTTGGCAGCTACTAAAAATTGTTGAACTCGGGCGTTGAATTGAATTGGGCAGCAATAAGGGTTAAGTCTGACTGCGCACGAAATCTGTTGTTGCATAAGACAAAGAAACAGAAACAAATTTCGAAAATACCGCCTGCCTTAAAGCGAATCAAATTGAGTTGATTATAGGGGCGATAGAAAAATTTCGAGATTACAGTTATAAACATAATGAGCCTTGAAGACGCTATTAAGCCAGCTGTAAAACCGAGAAACTTAAAGAAGGATCAAACATTCTAACCATATATACGGCTACTGCTTGCCGATTTTTACCATTTTTCTTTATACTCATACGTACGACTATTTTGAACAGTCTTTAATTATATTTTAATGATGAACAGAGTGGATCCATACATCTGGTTCAAAAAGAATAACGCTAATTATGATGCAATGCTTTCGCTGTTGAACAAAAAATTCTCAGATCAAGATTTCCTATATTATACATGTATAATTTTATATAAATTTGATTTGACAGAAATAACTGAATTTTTTCATAATTAGTTGGTTTTGTACATATTTCTTTTTTAATTTACATTTTCCGTTATACTGCCGGATAAACTAAAACTTTAGATAAGTGAATGTAAAATAACAATCTACTACCGCATACAAAAACATACACCTCCCCAAGCACACACATATAGAGTTATATATATATACATATAACTCGATCCTTTGGACTTAATCATGGGAAAACCCACTAGACCTGCAAACGATGTATTCCTGTAATAATACTTACAGAGGAATAAATTTCAATCGTTAGTTAGCGCTGTAGCTTAGGGCTAAGGTACTTAGCAAACCAGAGGTACTATCGAGACTTGTCTCGTTCCGGATCCCCAAGTCGCTCCCGGGTTTACACAGCCTGAAATAATCGAGTACCGGATAAATCTGCGAAAGTAAAGGCGGCCTACGAGAAACTATCGGTGCCGTTTGGGCTTAGTGTGAACCTTAACTTCACAATTCCTTCATTGCCCTAACTACAGCAATATTCGACACTTCTCAACAGCAACAATTGACCTAAATGATAAGAGTACAGTTAAACTTTTCGAGAATTATGCTTACCAAGTCATGCGACCCAAATGTACGAAAAAGTTTAAAGCTAAACACAATGACATATGTTATTTTTATTCTATAATTAGCACCATTAGTATATACAACTTAATTTCTTTTTCTTATTATTTTGTTTTCTTTTTACTTTTTAATGCTTATGTATCACACACCTGTCATGACAAATGATTGCCTTTGCGAGTACATATATTGTGTGTATGAGCATGAGAGCGTTCACACCTAGCCGCATTTAGACTAGTTACACAAATTGTGTTACACTTTTCGTTTTCGTTTACCTCTATAATCTTTTGCATATGTATGAACGTGAATGTTATAGGACATAACCCGCGCAATTGAGAGTGTGTGTGTCTAATGATAACCACGGTTACCTTTTATTTTCCATACCTTCTTTTAAGGAATTTATGTAAGAAGTAACTGACTGTGATAAAGCGAAAAGGGCGGTGCAGGGCCAGTCATCTCTGTTATACAACCTTCTGTAATTTTATTTTTTGTAACATGTAAAATGAATAAATAATTTGAAAAAAAAAAAAAGATAAAAAAAATGCCCCGTCAAAGGTATATGACTTACTTTATTCGAATTTATGTTACTCTTCACCTTATAAGACAATAATAATAATAATTTACGATTTGCACAATCTCTGTTAAAAACTCAGTTACATATTTCATTATTTCATGACGGTTTTTCATATTAATCCCGGACGCAAGAATGACGTCATTAATATACATCTATATATATATATATAAATAGGCAAAGACAAAACAGTTCAGTACCGCTTTTTCTCTTATCCGTTTATTAACCGATTTTCTTTTTCTTTTCTTTTTTTTAGTTTAGTAGCTATTAAACGATCTTTAGTGTTATCAGCGAAAATTTTTGGGGACAAAATTGTATATTTTTTTCTTTTTATTCAAATAAAAAACTAATACAAAAAAATGAAATCGCTACAGTCAGTAAATCTGTTCTTAATAAAACGTTTTAATTTTTCTTAATAATCGTAATTATTGACTTTTTTTAGTGTACTAAACCTTAAGGTGTAATTTAATATCAGTAAATGAGGGTTTTTAAATTGTGACGATTTACCGTTATTTTTTACCCAGATAATTTTAATGTTGCTGAAAGACAGACGATTCTATGTGTCACCAAAACGGGAAGAAAAAACCGGACTACCTCAAGGAAGTGTTTTAGCTCCAAACCGTATTCAATATTTATACCAACGACCAGCCAATATTAGGAAAGACACCAAGCATTTCATATATGCAGATGATCACGCAGTAGCGGCCCAATAGTATGGGGGACCTTTGAAGAAGTTGAAAACAAATTAAAACAAAACAATCAGAAGCTTATGCTATCCCGCTAATCAGCTGAAGCCAAATACAGCTAAGACCGAAACAACCGCCTTTCATAAATGCAATTCGCTAATTACAACTCGAACGAAACGGAACTAAACTGAGCCACACTGACTGCCCCAAGTATCTGAGTGTTACATTTGACGGATCTCTTATCTTTAAACGGCATTGCGAGAAAAGCGAAAATTATGCCAAGAACAACTATTATTCGGAAACTAGTAAGTTGTGTAGCTGTGGGGAGTCAAAAATCAAACGTATTAAGAACACCAGCCATTGCACTCTGCTCCACTCTGTTGGAGAATATGCGTGCCCTGTTCATGCAAATAGGGTGTGGATATAACGAAGTACGCAGAATAATCACTGGCTGTTTAAAATCGACACCGGTTTGGGAGACTATTAAGTGGAATAGCAACAGCTGATGTCAGAAGAACAGTAGTAGAAAAAAAGAAAAAATGGAAATCTGCCCATGACAACCGGTATCCCCTTCATGGATACAAAGAGCTAGCTGAATGCCGCATAAACTCTCGCCGTAGCTTTTGAAGTACAGTGGAGGACCTCGAAAACAGAGATCACACTAATAGGCTTCCGATGTGGTGGAGTACACGCAAAAAAAAAAAAAAAAGAAAGCAAAAGAATCTCTCCCAAAAGGCGACTGCCTGAAATGCTACGGAGAATGCTAAACAGATTACATAGCGGTCCTCCAGCTAGAACAAGACATAATTTAGTAAAATGCGATTTGACAGAAAACATTTAGTGCGATTGTGGCGAACCGCAGGATGATAATTAAATAATTGTAAATTATCTGGAATTTTTGAAAGAAAGAAGCTAGATCACAGGATATTGACGAGGAAACTGTCAAGTTTCTAAAATTTTGGACGACCGCAGTAAACCGACCGGATACGCTATAATAATAATAATTTTATTTATTTATTTTTCAGTCATGATGGAGTACTGAACTGTTTTGTATTGTTAGTACATATGTGTGTATGTTCTCAGATATGTACAATGAACGAATATGTGTAATAGTCGAAAAAAAAATTTTTTAGAAATATGCAAATATGTTTTCCTGAAATTTTTAATAATAATTCAACGGACGAACACACCAGTTATTATATAAATAAGCAAAGACAAAAACAATAATAATTCTAAAAACGTAAATTTATCAAAATTAACGCCAAAACTGCGATCATTTACGGTTTATGTTAAAACTACAAAACGCCCGGGCGCTTAATAATTACCGACTAAAATTTTAAATTGTGAAGTAATTTCTAAAATTATTTCCGCGCGCAGGAATTCAATCATTGATTTAAAAAAAAAAAAAAAAGGGAAGGAGAAGGTCGGAAAATCAAAATGTTCCGGAGAACCGTCTGGCTAATCTTCGCGAGTGGTTTCGAATGTATATATTTAATTATCTTTTTGTTACCGAACAGAATCAAAAAGACGTCTTTTTCACTAACACGATTAACAATAGAACTTGCCCGGCTATTAATTTCACTTTGGTATAAAGGACAATTTTTCACCTGGTCTATATTATCTAGATTAGTGTACGAAATTAGAGTTACCCCGCTAAATGTTCTCGGGACCCGTCAATTACGCTGAAGCACAGAATAAATATCATTCACGCCGCACGCAACTGCCCCTACAATTGTTTCCGAAATTATTTACATTCGGACACTGTTCCATTAATTTTCAATTCATTCGCAATGGACGTGTTCATTTTGTCGATTAAATTAAACGTCGATTTTTTAAAATTCAAATACTCGTCTCATCAGTCGAATACTGTCCAAACTCCTTTTAATTCGATTTTTTCCAAAATTCAAAATTAAACGTAATTTCAGACAATTTACTGCGTACTGCGGCTTCACTAGTGACACTAGGCATTTGAAATTTCTACTTCGTATTACTTTTTCGCCTACCTTTTTTATTTTTATTTATACATTTATTTGAAATATCTGAGAATAAGGTAAATTTTATCGCCGTAATTGAAGCGTATTACTTTCCGATGTGCTAGAACCTAGCTGTTTCAAAGATGGTGGCTTTTGGCTAGAAACGGGTGACAGTACTTTAATACATATTCCAATTGATAAAACTTTTACAGATAATTGTGACGCGGGCTGAAAAAGCTCAACATCTGGGAACTTATTGCAGACGCATAGGTGTAATCGGTAATTTCGTTAAAAGAAAAAAAAAATAAAAAGCAGAAAATTTTCTCTCATTTTTAACATCTTTTACACCGGTCATAATGTGTTACACCAGCGAAGACAGCGAGAAGACTTCACAGCAAGGAGATGTTATCGTAGAAAGAGAAATGTGTGTAAAACACGTGATGGCAATTGCGGACGCAAGAGAAAAAGGATCACGAGAAGAAAAAAAAGCGGAATATGCACAATATCCAATCGAGGCAACGACTAATTCTACATCGCCGAATCGCTCTCGACAATGTGTAGTATGAGTCACTCTATATTAATAGCACTACGTATTCTGTTGAACCCGGAACATTTTAAATTCATTTAATTCTATCCCCTTAATGTCGGTTCGATTAAATATTTCAAAAGTGACTTTTGTATTTAATTTATATTAAATTTTAAAAAAAATCAATCAAGAACTGTATTTCGACGCAAACAACATTAATGTCGGTTCGATTAAATAATATTTCAAAAGTGTCCTTATATTTAATTCATATATATAAAAACAACAAAAAAAATGAAAATGCGAAAATTATATTTTGGCGCGAACAATGTTTTTTTTCCTTTTCCGCTAAGTCTATAACTTGAATTATGCCGAGATAAATTACTACATAAAGTTAATTGGTAACTTTTGTTTACTGTAAGTGTTTTCATACTTTTTTCTATCATATTTCGTCTCTTCTTTGGGCGAATCAATTTCGCGTTCAAGTTCCCAATTTGATCGCAAATATTTATTATTCACCGCCATTCCGCAAAGAAATGTTTGTCTTAAATAAATGTTTACACACACACACATATATATATATATATATATATATATATATTTACCCTCTTTTTTAGCACCTACTATCGCTGGGTAGACTGCTATTCAAGCTACCTGCACAAGATATTAAAAATAATTGCTAAATTGCTATCATCGGCTAGGGGCGCGCAATTTAGCTATTAAATAATTTAAAAACATATATATATATATATATATATATCCACTCACACTTTCATATGCATATTCTTCGAAAAACCACGTTAATGATAGTCTTTTATATATAATTCATATAAAAGAGTATCTGACTATATGTGTCACTCTTCGTAAAAAATGGACATATATGTCTTACGAGCGTGACGAGAAAACGTTATTTCGTTACAGAATTTTCTTATTATATTGCGTTAGTAACATTTTTAATGTGTATAAGGAATAAAGATTTATTGTTTCCATTTAAGTATATGTTCATTCACGCATCGCCGAGTATGAATCTTTCTATTGTTTTCTTTTTGAGAGTGCTTCAAATAACTCGTTTAAACGTCATATTTAAATAGCATTAATTTTTAAAAGGAAAATATCCACTGACTAGGAATTATGAAAAAGTAAATAAAATTTTAAATGCGGAACACTGAAGAAATTTTGTTGATGCTGACCGAATAATAATAATTCTCTGGTTTTGTTACAA
This sequence comes from Icerya purchasi, assembly GCA_039619475.1. NCBI lineage: Eukaryota > Metazoa > Arthropoda > Insecta > Hemiptera > Monophlebidae > Icerya > Icerya purchasi. The sequence continues at coordinate 548,244,363 of CM077115.1, forward strand.
AATAAATTCTGCAGCAGCAACGTATTGAAAAAACGAAAAAAAAAAAAACAATCGTGAAGTAGATCGATTTATAATTCTGAATAATAGGAAAGACAAATTTGCCGTAAACACTTTTACTTTTTTTTCCTTTCCGAGTTCCTCATTTCGGACGTTCCCCGATGGGGCAAGTTTATTGATAGATTCTGTGTACATGTTTATTTCAGTGTACTTATTATAACATAATTGCATATATCAGAGATATCATAAATTTTGTGTGTAAAGTGTGTTGGGTGCTTAGAATTTTTATAGTAAAGTATACATAAAGTTAATGGGGATCATTAACAGTGTTTATATGAAATTGTATTGGCGATGTGGCACTTATTGTTAGTCACCAGTAACAATTTACTTAATATAAGAAAGAAATAAAAATGAAAGATAAATGAGTTACTGATTATATAAAAACAATTTTTTTTTTTCTTTTTAAAGAAAGAGAAACAATACGCCTTAGGGTACATTAATGAATTTGAAGTTTACTCATTCGATTTAATCAGAGTTGTAAGCAAAGCGTTTTTTTTCATTGCCGTATGGAAGAATCTAAACAAATTATTACAAATTTTTTGGGTCTATTCGAAGTTGGGTAGTAGAAGTAATTTTGAATACTGTTTTCTTAGATCATCTAATGAGGAACAGTTGAATATTATGTGATGTATGTCATCAAGAAATTTTTTATTACCTTGAGTTTTTCTTTGATTCCTGGGAAGAAATTATTGTAGGTTTTTCGACCAGTGCAATCCGTATCCCAGCGAGATTGCCAAATATTAATAATTTTTGTATTTATATGATGTTTGAACTATATTTCAAAAATATAAAAATATATTCTATTCAGCCAGCAAATAATATATTATACTTTAATTAATATTGTACTTTAATTAATATTATACTTAACTTAATATTATACTTATCAAGCATAGCCCATCTGCAGCAAACAAAATAACATAGACCGAGAACATATGGTCGTTATATTTGACATTCCAGAAAGTTTACACTCACCATAATCATCAGGGACAGAGTTGAATTTGTTTCCGATACCAGAGAGTGCAAGCTTTGCCGAAACGTCAAATACGAAAAAATTTCAAAACTCAATGTCCACCCCTTCAATTTCATTACCGACGAATTAGAGTCCTTGATCTGTCTTATTTCGTTCGGTTTTCTGGCTGAAGATAGGGGAGCTATATATCCGATAACGTTACTATTATATAAATATAAAATTTATTTCTAATTATTCGCTGTATAGAATTAATATATTTTTAAGATAGGTGTTGTTTGTGTTTTTTTAATTTTCCTTTTTTTTATAAAAATCGCCACAGAAGTTTTAATTCTTTAATTGATAAATCAACACCTATTTCACGACTGTTCCTTATTTTTGTCTTTTCCCCGTTTTTTTCACAAAGCGTTTTGTTACAGAATTTGTTTTTTTCAACAAAACACGAGAGAATTATTCCGCTAGCTTCACGGAAATTTCTGCAATGACTACTGCACTTCCATATTTAAATTTCCGAGAATTGTTTTTTATTTTTATTTTTTCAACTGCCGAAGAGCCAAAAAAAAAGAAATGCTGAACTAGATAATAAAAATATAAAAAAACACACTACAATTAATTTACATTTCCGAGAATTATCGCGCGAAATTAATAATGGATATTTTCCTTCTAAAAAAAGGGTATTCGAACTGAATGCGAGCGTATTAATAAATGAACGGCATTTGACAGAAATTTGATGCAAAAGAAAACACTAAATTTCCGTCTTCATCTCGATATATTCGATAAAAATAAGCGCAAATAATTTAGATCTCGCATATCTTTTTTTTTTTTTCTTTTTTTTTTGTTACAACCTACGACAAACATCACAAATAAACGCGCTTAATTTAAATTAAAATCGGTCAACAATTAGAGCATAAAGTTAAAATTACCTGTGCAAAATCGTACCTTACATGACACACAGGTGCGGCTGAGATCAAATTTTAAAAATAGCAGACACAAGAATGTATATAGCGCGCGTATTTCGTGTTTCCGTATACGATAGCGAGATTCTTAAATATATAATAATAAAACGAACACACTTTTTAAATTATTTTAATCAGCTTAAAAAGTTCAAAAGTGTAAACAAAAAAAATTTAAATACAAAAATGGAAAAAGAAATCATAAAAGAAAAACAAAATAATGAATTTCGTTCGAAGAAACAAGGAAAAACGGAAAAGAAACAAAAAAAAGAAAAAAAAAAAGAAAAAAAAAAAGGAGTCGATGGGTAACGTCACCACCAAAACGAGACGACAACGGGGCTAATTCGCAAGTCAACGCACACGATCAAATGTGTAAAGGTAGTAGCAATTGTCGCGACGGCGCAAGTACATACTCGGCTACGGACGGTAAATAATTTCAACGAAAATCTCAACTAAATATACGCGAACGAGAACGGACGGACTAGAAATATTTGTAAGAATGTAAAGAAAACAGACTGGCACACAGAGAGAAAACAATTTTCGGAACGCCAGCCGGGAATACGCAAATGTCACATATATGAGACTCTTCCTTCACATAATTATTGCCTCTGCCCGCGCCATTATCGTCCGTTCGTTATTATTTAAAAATTTATTTATTTATTTCCATATCATCATTATTACACTATATCGCAGCCACTGACGATACCGCTCTATATCTCACTATCAAGACATAAAAGCCCGATTATTTTAGATAAAAACAAGGAGCCGCCGAAAATTTTTTTGTCTTTTAACGATGGTTTTTTTTTATTCTAGCGTTTTTTGCGCGAACACGAATGCGCAAGGTTCTTCTAACGCAACATATTCCTCTAGCGCATACGGAGCAGCACACGGATATAATCAAATCGTCATTACCAGCGACACATAGAGTAGTACACACATATATGCTATGTCTATATATATATATATAAATATACATGTGTATAAACAAACACAGGCGCACAGATGCAATGCGTCTACATGTGCTGACCGAGGAGAATCTGTATTTAAATAAGAAGGGTAACAGCGTTTATTTTTGAATCAAGACACTCCTCCGTTCAAAAGCGTCGACGAAAAGGTAAAGCCCAGCATAATGCGAACGACGGCGATTATTATATTTCGGCCACTGTGTGTGCGTGTGTACGAACGCGTTCCTTTTGCGATGTGTGCGAGCCTATCGTGGCCAGGGTATTAATGGTCACGTCGTCGCGCAGGAGGTTAATGTGTATAGAGAAACATTGGCGAAGAAACAGTGTGTGGACGGTTATTTAATAGAACAACGACTAGAATCACATATATTGCTAAACACATGCAACCCCTCCGCGTACACCGGAATCTAGCCGAAAACGCACGGAAAAAATTAAATATAAATATAAATTTTTGGATTAACTAGGTCAGCGGAGTTATCGTCAGACGCGCGGCTCGGTCGGGTTAAAATTTGACGGCTCCCGAGCACGCAAAACCGATTCATCAAAGTTTTACCAGCAGACGGTTTCATCCCCACCATCCGACCCCCCGACGCAATAAATGAAAAGCTCCGTCGTCTTACCACCACCGCTAGAAAGACGGAAAATCCGTTTATCGAAGGTCCAACTTTTCCGCTTACATCTTAACGTCGTAAATATTAACGGTAGCACATTAGCAGTATCGACAGCACGAAGCACCCCGTCTAATCCCCCCCTCCGCGCCGGTGACCTTTGTCGGAGTTTTAGCGGAATTAGCTCGACGAAATACATAGTTTAAAAATATCGGCGATGGCGCGGGAGTTTTCGAACTTTTTCAGCCCCTTTCCCAGCTGTTTTAGGTTGAGGATGAAAATTTTTGAAAATGAGAAATACTTCATGCGATACTACTAGTCGTTTTTTCCGTTAATTTAACGAGGCAATCGCTATTATCTGGAGAAAAGCGAGAAGGAATTTCACATTTTTCGGAAAAGAGTCGAGGAAATTGGTTGAAGGTGGTCAGCGCGGATTTAGAGAACAGGTATAATGTGTCTAAAACAACTTCATAGTGTTTATTAAAAATGTGTGATTATAACATCATTCATTACTATTATCATCATCATCATCATCACTATCATCATCATCATCATCATTATGTTGCTTCTTCTGTTGTAGAAGATCGCGCGCAATAACTATCGGTTTACACTAAACGGCTTCTTGCTAGATCGATCGTTTACTCCCATGATATCGATTTTTAACCTTCTAATATTACATTTGCAAGTTTCCCAGCTTGATATAAGGATCTTACACATTCCACATTGCGATGTTCATGTGGTTCCGCCGCGTTTTACCTCCGCGTATTCTTAACACCGCATTCGGCATTCTTGGCGGATTAGAATTAGCTTGACGGAGACTTAGGGCCGTTTTCTTATTGTCGGTATTCATAGTTGTTGCGTTCCGGCATCGCAGTTTCACAGCCGAGATGATATTAATATGTAATAGTCGCCTGTGAATTTCTGATTTCAAGACTTGAATGAAGTCGTCCTTCATTAGCCTCGAATCAGTGCTGATGTAGCTGCTTCGTACACTAGGGGGGACACTCTTTGTCCGGCTTTTCTGTTAAGACCTGTCTGGCTTATGTGGCCCTTCTTGTAGTTACACTACCGCCAGCATAGCTCTCTTAACATCATTGAAGCACACACAAGTTTCTTCACCGCGATAAGGTAATGCGTCCTCTCGAACGGGATATATGATATATATTTCCATTATATTCACGAACTAAGTACATAGTGGTATATTTGTTGTTTTTTTTTTTTTAATTTTAATTAATTACGTAGGACATTTCAAAAGTAATGCACACGTGTCTATACCAAACAAGGTTTATTTGACAATATAAATATTGTAATCTTTCAATATAATCACCCTCCCTCTCAATAATACGTTCTCAGCGTCAGGGAAGATTCAGGATGCCGTCCAGGAGGCCAAAGTTCACAAATCCGTCGGTTCACAGCACTATTTAAGGAAAACGGATTCCTCTCATCGCCTCTTGGATTTGCAGAACAGGTCATAATCACAAGGAGCCATATCCGGCGAATAGGGTGGATATGGTAACAATTCCTAGCCCGGTATTCCGCAAAAATTGCTCGAATATTGTCACGAGAACGTGCATTATCATGCAAGAAGAGAATCAAGCAGCGATGGACGCAATTTTCAGATGTGTTGGTGCTGATGGCCAACAGGTTTTCGATACCAGCTGTATGACCCCTATCTCTTTGCACATCGTACGGCGATATCAGTGTTGCCACTGTAGCGATGTTTGTGTAGTCACGCAAGTTCTTGGATGACCAGTTATCCTCAACCGGTAAACAACTTTCTTTAAATTTTTTTTGCACAACGAGAAATACCGATACAGTCTCCATATGGTGCGTTACTACCCCACACACTTCCTTTAAATGCAGAATGAATTTCCGTGGGCGTACGACCACGAAAGGTTTCGATTTTCATATACGATCGCTTTTCCAGATTTGTACGGCGACCTGAACGGTCTTCCATCACTATAAAACATACGTTTATACGCATGCACAACTCACTCGAAACCAATCACAGTATTGCCGTGTTGACAAAACCCTTCATATGGTATACATCCCTTCTGTTTTTCCAAATGCATACAGACTGCGCAAGAACATCGTGTGCAATACTTTTGAAATGCCCTACACGTAATTTCATCTGCTGAGATGTTTTGTTTTGTTTTGTTTTGTTTTGTTTTGTTTTGTTTTTTTTAAGAATATTTATAGATCTACTCGTCTCGACATCCTAGTTGCTAGAGCACTCGGGACTTACGTTACAGAAGTCTTTGATCCCAGACGAAGACAAAAATTGATAAATTTATAGGAGAAAGCAATGGCAAACATGCGTATGCGCGCTGAGTGATGTGTAGTGATATAAATAGGACTTCATTTGTATATCGATAAATCAAAAACATTTACAGTCACTTCCAATTGTAGTCTTCTTTTGCGTGTATCACTCCCCGTTTTGAAGATAACCAATTGCTATGAAGATTTCCGTGCTGGTAAAAGAGTCAGGCAGAGCTACCTTTTATCGCCCACAGTCTTTAACTTATACGCAGAATACATAATGAAATTGGTCTTAGACGAATAGAACGGGGGTGTAAGGATAGGACGTTGTCTAGACGATACGACCTTAATAACTACAGATATGACAGAGGTGAATAAACCTTTGGTACGTTTTGAAAATATTTAGTAAACAATAATATGAACTTGATGTCAATAAGAAGAAAAAAAAAAACGAAAATAATAATTGTCTACAGACAGAGAAAGTGTAATTCCGCGTGATGAAAGGACACAAAGTTTTTTCTGTACGTATAGGTTCAGCGAAAAGAGATTCAGAAAATGAAATAAGGCGAAGAATTTAAATTGTCAGAAAAATGCTACGACAAAACTAAGCAGAATTGGAAGGCCAGTTCTATCGGAAAATATGTGAAGATTAAGTTGGTCCAGACGACTCTTGTGTTTTCCATTTCACTGTGTGCCCCGGGGGGTGAAAACCTGGACTGTGAAAAAATCAGATAGGAAAAGAATTGATGCGTTTGAATTATTATGCTGGAGGTGGCTCCTTAGGATACCGTGCGGACAGCAAAACAGTCGAATGATGATTATCGGTTCTACCAGAAATCGGCATCACACGGAGTCTGTGTCGCAACCGTGATTGTCACGAGAATGATGATTTTTTTTTTTTTTTTTTTTTTTTTTTGTGGCATATCATGCGGAAGCAAGAAGGAACGGATGATCGTGGGAATTATTAACGGTAAAAACACGATCGACAGATATCGTTCGGCAAAAGACTGGGCGCTTTCATTCGTGGAATAAGTGTAGTGCTGAAATTCTTCGGACATATAATAAGAAACCAGGGGAGGGAATGGGACGCACGTTGATCATGGGAAAGATTAATGGAGAACGACCACACTGGGACGCACACCTAAGAGATGGACGGATATTATATTACATACAACAGGCTTGTCATTCGCGCAATGCGTACGTTAATCAGAGGATGGTGACAAATGGCGGAAAACCGCAAAATCACTTTCGGATTAAATGTTAATAACCCACCTAGGGTGACGACTGTAGATGAGCGCCAATAAAGTACAATTTATAATAAACCAGCAACTGGGGACGTTTTTGGGTAACATGATCACGTTCATAAAATAATCTCATCCAATACTGAAAAAAATAGAACACAACGAAAAACCAAAATTTTTCAAATGTAATCAATGCGACAAAATAATTTTTCATTTAGATTAGAGTCAACTTAGAAAATTTCAACAATCGGCTAATTTGTTGAAGACATATTCAACCTCCGTACTGGTACAGTTTGGTGATAACAAACTGCATAACAAAAAAAAAAAAAAAAAAAAAAAAGCGGCGATATTAAAAACAAACACCACTTTATTACATATCAGCATTGCCGGTGATACATTTGCGGGCGTTGTGACCAAAGAAAGATTTATTTTTTAACTTTTCTTCTATGCGCCGCTCCAAACTCTCTGTGATTTCGGCACAGTTTGCTCTCCCTTCTACGCCATTTATTCTCTCATGCCTTCCCATTATCCATTGCAGCCCTTCAGTAGCCAATTTAATTGTGATCCCGATCATGTAATGTTCGGTTGTTCATAATTATCAACTGAACAAAAGCTTCTTTTTATTACTTCCTTTTATAAATCGATATTCCCACTCCGTACTGTGTGCTTCATTCATTCTATCCTTTTCTTCTACTTTTTTGTTAACCTATCTCTTGATTCTTTTCTGTTGGCTATCTCTGATCGTGTAAGGATCTGAGTTTCTCTTGCCCCTCTGTTCCATTGTTTTTAGACCATTGTCCATGTTGACGGACCCATAAAAAAAAGGAAAAAGGATCCCGTCTTGTATGTCTACACATCTTAATTGCATTTTTGCGGTTTAAAGCACATAACGTAAAGCAAATCTTAAATCTTTATGGGAAATAAGTCCGGGTGACAACAACGAACACTCGTCCAATTTCAATAAAAATAATATCACTAGGTCACATCACTCGTACACTAAAACGCAACGATCTCATTTCATTCACCTTACCGGTGGTAATATCGCATGTCAACATTTTTCTTTTAGGCTATCCCTATCAAATTCATAGATTTATTTACGGTCTTAAAATTTTTTCCGATATGCTTCCTGACATAAAATCTCTTCACTTTTTCCTTGAAATCGAGCAAACTAATTTTTCAACTTTAAATCCTGAAATTTTGCCAGTCTTTAGACAATAACGCACAACTCTAACTGCAGGTAAGTAAAAACAATTATTAAATATTGCACTTTTTATAACTCTGCTCTTAACATCGTCGCTCTAGAATTGCTATTATTACACAACGGCTATCCATATCGGACACATTGCAGCGATAACGAAACTCTGGATGCATATGGAAGTAAAATAATAGTGATTTTCTGCTAAGCATCTTAGGATGAGCGAAACCAGTAAAATACTCGATGGTAAACTATCCAATGCCTCCCCACGACTTCAATTTTGTGACGCCAATCATTTATCTTTTCTGAATGTTCCTCCGCTATTTTACTGAACATTCCCTTCTTTGTTTCTTACTGTGCTTCCTCTCTATATCCTACATTTTTTTTTCCTGTCTATCCATAATGGCCGCCATTACTTCATCCACATAGCGAACATGCGACTACTGAATATTAAAATTTAATTAAATCTTCTTCCCTCTCATTATTTACGGAGACGAAACAAAACGGAAAGAAAACTATTATCTCAGTAAAACGGTAAAGGAATGTTTGAAAAAAAAAAGTTAACAAATATCTAAAGTTAGAAATAGCTTTTTTTTTCTAGGTCATTAAAAAAAAAAAAAATTGAAGAAAAAACGATTTGTAAAAATATTGTGTTTTACAAAAAAAAAAAAAATGGTTTTAAAAATAACTGAAGCGTATATGTAGTTCGAACAAATAAAAAACAAAAAAAAGAAACAAATAGGTTGCAAATAATGAATCATAGATAAAAGGAAAATATAACTATAACCTGGTTATGGCTATATTTTCTTTTCATCTATTTGTACACGATTTCATTATTTTAAAGTTCTCTTTTTTCTTTTTTTAAAACTAAAGCCAGCAGCAATAAAATCCTGAAAAATCGTTAAAATCGATAACGACGCGACTTACTAAATAGAGAAAAGCTATTATAATAATAATTATTATTATTACTATTACTATTATTGTCCCTTATTATTATTATTATCGTATTAATTTTTATTAACATACACGTAGCTTAAAATGAGAACTTGGGGGGTTATCTTCGTAGCATAGAATTTTATTACTTGCCGTAAATTATACATTACATATTAAAATACCATAATTTAAAAACCGCTTATCTTTTCTCTATTCAGCGTAATTTCTGCGTTTAATAGAATCTGCATTTAAATAAAAAAGGAATAAACACTTTGAACTGAGTCGGAATTTTCCGATCAGAATATTAAACCGTCTCAGCGATCTTCTGTTTCATCCTTTCTTCTAATTGCCACACTTACGAATTTTCATTTCCATTCATCCTCAGAATCCCCAAAACACAACAAGTGGGATTAGCAAAATCTCAGGCATTAAATAAATAAGCTGCATTCACGGATGAGCTTCTCAGATTTAACTCGACTAATTAATTAATTAACATCATCTTAATAATGACGGTAGTTCATCGAAACTAGTTGACGTTTCCTAATGTTTTTTAATAATAATAATATGCTTTGTGTATTTTTTATATGGTAATATTAATGTTCCGCATAATATTGTGAATTAATTACTTTATATATATATATATATATATATATATATATATATATATATATATATATATATATTTAAACTTCTACTGTCGATAATAAACAGGAGAATAGAAAACTAAATAGACAATCATCTGAGTAAAACACAATATGGCTTCATTGCAAAACGAGGAACAAGGGATGCGATTTCGCTACTACGAATCCTCAGCCAAAGCACGATAGATGTGAATAGGGATATGTATATCTGTGCTTTGTGGACTTTGACAAAGACTTCGATAGGGTTCAACATAAACAACTAATAGACATACTTATTAAATACGGACTAGATGAACGAGACATAAATGACAATTAAACACATGTATACCAGAACCAGAAGGCAACTGTACGAATCGGACAGGAACGGTCCAAAGAATATTGCCATATAGCAAGGGGTGTACGACTAGGTTGCCCGTTGTCACCGAGACTGTTTAACGCATACGCCGAAGAAATAGTCAGAATGGGAAATATTAATAGACCCGGATTTAATATAAACGGAACAAGAATAATGCATATACGCTGCGATGACCGAGTATATTTGGCAGAGTCCAGAGGAAATCTACAAAAAATAATGAACATAATATCAGTAGAAGATAGAAAATTAGGAATGAAAATAAACGTGTTAAAAAGACAAAAAGCATGAGAATAGCAAAAACATTAAATAGATCTCCAATGGAAATGCATATATAGATGCGGAAAAAATTGAACGAGTAACTAAGTGTACATCTACCTGGGCAGTTTAATTACAGAAAATGGGAAAGACGGTGATGAAATAAGAAGAAGGCTGTGGCCGAACCGCATTTAATAATTTAGAACGAGCGCTCAAAGATAGAAAACTGAACAGACAATTAAAAATACGAGAATTCTTCATCGTATGGTCAACAATACGATACGCTTCGGAAACCTGGACGATATCGGAGGCTAACAAAAAGAAAATCAGTTGGCTTTCGAATTATAGTGCTACAGAAGAATGCACGGAATATCATAGAAGGAAAAAGTGACAAATGTAGTAGTATAGGAATAAATGTAAAATTAATAAGCCAAACGGCTAATAGGATATCATCGAAGAAGCAAAAAAGAAGAAATACTTTGGACATAAAATACGAGAAGAAGATCTTTTCACGACTACAATACAAAGGAAAATTCAGGGAAAAAGACCACGTGGAAGGAGACGAATGGAATACATACATGGAATAGCTGAAATAAATTCACTTTTGGAAGGAATACAAAAGGCCAGGCGAACACAACTGTAGTAAAACGAAGTGCCGCACCAATCTCCTGAACAGGTGGAAATGATGATATATACATATATATATATATATACATATATATATATATATATATATATATATATATATATATATATATATAAATTATATATATATTGCCGACAGTGTTGCAGTTAACTTTATATAATAACAGTCTTCCAATTTAAATTGTCTTAGAAATCTTCCCCTCTGTTGAAATTTTTATATCTTTCGACTTCAATCACCTCTACTCCGCGAGATCGATTTTCGCTATGTATTTTCACGTTGCGAAACTTCATATCGTGTTGTATTTCGGTTGTCGCGGATTTTTCAATTCGTTTGAGACCTTTACTTCGTACAGCAGTTTGTCCGGCGAAACTCAAACCACACGAACTCAGAGTTTTATGTACACCTGCTGCATGCAGTAAGTCGTCTTTGCTCTTTTCTGTTAATTTAGTTTTCTTCGTTAACACCAAGGAGGGGTCTGGATAAATGTTGGCTTTTGTTAAAATTGGGCCAATTCTGTCAGTAACATTTTTAATAAAAAGCAATATACATATGTAACATTTATGACGACCTTATTAATTGTTTCTTTTATTTTTTTTTTGATTTTCACTTTTCAAAATTTATCTATCAATTTCATCGCTTTATTTTCTTTATTTTACCCCGCAGCCCTTTTTTATAATTCATAACATGTTTTTTTAGAAAAATAACAAAGACAACTTGCTCCTGTTACATGCAGCAGGGGTATATGAAATTCTATCGCCTTCTCCTGATTGTTCTCTCCACGATTGTGATCCTCCTCGTACACGTGATGCTAATCACATTTTCTTTGAGTGTCCTGCTCTTCGTAACGAACGCTCCCTTTTATACAGTCAGCTCCTGTCATCAGGTCTCCCTACTACTCCCTATAACTTTTCCTTTATCCTCTTCTTTCCTTCACCTTCTGTGGTGTCCGCACTGCTGTCCTTTGTTGCGTCCATTTCGGACCGCGTAGTTATTTAATTTCTTAGCTTAGCTTTTCTTGTTGTTGAGTCAATGCCGCTGGCGCGCCCAAAAAAAAAAAAAAAAAAAACAAAAAAAAAAAAATAGCGCGTTCCTGTGGGGTCAGCGTGTACGAATTAAAGAGAACACGGAGCAGACTGTGGTCACAAACCGAACAGCATAACACGAACACAAGACGAAATGAAGTTTCACGACACAAAAATATAAACTTCGAAGCCTATAAATATGTTATCAGAAAAGCGACTGAATTCGAAAGAATAAAAATTTCAACAGAGACGACGGCTTAAAAATCGATTTAAATTTAAAGACTGTCGTCATTGGACAAGTTGAAAATGATAATTAGTCTGTCAGAAGGAGGTCATCCATGAGTGCGGCTTACTTATTTAAGAGCTGGGGTTTTTTTTTGATCTGATTCATTGTGTTTTGTTTCGGATGATGGATAAAATTTGTTTCGAAACGTCAACGAGAAAAAATTATAACGTGATTTTTACCGGGAAAAAATAGACAAGTAGCGAATAATAAAATCAACGAAAATTTTAAATTACTTAAAAAAAAAAAATTAGTATTTGATTTTACAGAGCAAATTAATAAGCCGGTTCTGGATTAATAGGTGCATATTATTAATATTAAACGATCGAAGGTTTTTTTCAGTTCCATCCGATACTTTGACAGCGCAGCGGGAAATAATTGATGTTAAAAGAAAAAATTTGAACACAGTCTAAAGTGCTTCTGTATTTCATAGTAATCTGAAATGGTCAACATTAGCGTCTGGTGGTTAAGGTACTTGGCTACTAAATCATAGGTGCCATAGGTTATCGGGACTTGTCTTGTTCCGGATCCAAGTCGCTCCTAAACTCACCCAGAGCCAGAAATAACTCGAGAGAAAGGAACTGGCCTACACCCATTAGTGCCGTTGGGCTTTGCACCATTATGGAGAGCTTAACTTCATAATCCGTAATATCTTATCAAGGGTATGGCACTTGCTTTATACACGACTGAATACGGTAAGAACGCGTTAGTATAATATTAAGAATTAGAAGAGCAAAAAATCTATCAAAGGGGATCAAAACAATTTACTCCATATTTGTTTCTATGTATGTTGTGTTTTTACATTAAACGTAAAAACTAGAGCCGTTTTCCTTTATTTCCATGCATATTAAAACATTTTTATATTATACTTTACCATGCTAATACGTATGTGTCGGTAGATAAATGAAAATTTCAATATAAAAAATTAATTTTCTGCACAAGGGAGCACGCCTCTTAGACGTCTCTCAGCTGTGCCCCTATTGGCAATATGTAGATGTTAAATAAAGTTGATCTTATCCTTCTCTGTCGGTACTTCAAAAGCCGGGTGGAGTCCTTTTGTAAGTTTAAAAAACTTATATAATGCTTTTTACTTTTTAATACCTTTACACTAAAAGTCGTATTGTTTTTTTGTTTTTCTTTTTAACTTTGTTTAAGATTGTCTTATTTTTAATAACGCTAATTTTAGTAAATTGTATTATTTCGTAACATTTCCCAATAATTTAATAATATTTTAGCTATAAATTTCTATATTCTTAATTTATCACACTGTAATATTGTTGAGGTCGAGGTAACTTATTTTTATGGGCATTTAGGGCGCGAAATTGATTAATCTTAGTCTATTTAATGCAGTCTATATATATATATATATATATATATATATATATATATAATGTAAGCATGGGCTACTGTTAGCCTTAAAACACACAATTTGTGACTTTTTACTTCTAAATTTTATATACCTTGGTAAGCTAATACAAAGGCTCATCAATATAAGGATAGTATTATGATTACATTTACTATGCTCAATTGTTTAGATTTATTTTCGTTCTGTGCAGAAGTATATTAATATTTTAGTTTACCATTTTATAGGTAACTTATTGTTATCAGTTTAGCATTAAGTTTAGTTGTTAACATTAGTTCCTAAATCAACATTACTACACTTCTATTTCTAACCCATTATTGTATTCCAGTATTGTTGTCTCTTTATTGTTAGTACTATGGTGATCGGGTTTAGATCAACTGTAACAGCTTTAGTTTACCGTTTAAGTTAGTGCGAAGGATTGAAAGCGTAAGTAAGTCTGTTTGTGACAATGGATGTATCTTTAATTGTATGTGGTTTAAGTTAGTGTGAATGATTGGAAATAATGCATGGGAAAGCTCTAGAAAAGCTAGAAAAAGCCCGCCACACACCTCCCGCCTGGGTTATTGCGGCCAGGAAAGAACCCCACCCGCGGTCGAAATATTAAGATAAGTAATGGGAAAAAACAAAAATTACACCTAAAAATAGCCACTTGGAACGTTCGGACACTACTAGATACAGCACAAGAAATATGACGTTGATATTGCAACACTGTGTGAAACCAGACGAGAGGACCAAGGTCGGTTAATACAGAAATACTGGATAAGTACACCTTTTTCTGGAAAGGTAAGCCTGCAGCGCAAACAAGGGGATTCATGGAGTTGTCTTTGCTACAAAAACTCATCTAGTAGAACTCTCATCAGAACTTCCAACAGGTATAAATGAAGGATTAATAAAGATGAGAATCTTACTTAACCAAGGCAGACATGTATCAATTATCTCTGCATATGCCCTCACACTTAAGGCAGATCATAACTCCAAGGAAAATTTCTACAAGAATCTTCAGAGTATATTGAACATTATCTGCAAATCGGATAAAATCATCTTCCTTGGTGATTTCGACGCTCGAGTGGGTAAAGACAACGGTATATGGTTCAGAGTACTTGTAAGACTCGGCAACGGCAACATGAATGACAACGGTCTACTTCTTCTCAACTTCTGTGCACAGCAAACGAACTTTCACCAACGCAATATTCAGACTAAAAGCGAAGTATAAAACCACATGGAGGCATCCCCGCTCAGGTCACTGGCGTCTCATCGACTATGTAATTGTTAAGCGCTCAAATTTACGGGATGTCAATATTACAAGGGTCGTATGCGATGCAGAGGCGGACACAGACCACTAAATGGTGCCAACCACAATACGCCTACATCTATAACCCCAGGTCAAGTATACGTCGGCTGAAAACTCCCGACTGAACATGAAAAATCTTGGAAACCCTATAGTTCGCGATAAACTCAAGTGCGAACTGCAGGCGTAACTTCACCGCAGTAATATCGATTCACAATCCGCACCGGAAGAGACTAGGAATGCAATCGCGAATATAATCTACCCTCTATCCCTTTCAATATTCGGATCACAAGAAAAGAAGGTAAGAAATGACTAGTTTAAAGATTGTCATCAGGACATCGTTAGCCTAATTCAAAAAAAAAACAGGTCATATATCTCAGATATCTGAACAATGAAACCAAAGAAAACAAATAGAGATTGATGAAAGCCAAAGCACTCCTCCAAAAGACTACAAGAAGTCTTCAAATTTTATAACTACTTGCCAGCTGAAGTTTCTGGGGAACTGAGTACATGGGTTTGAGTAGATGACTGAATTTGAGAATGTAGATGCAATTGTAAGTTTTGAGGGATACATGTCGACATATTATAATACTTACCACTATAAGTTTATTCGGTCATCCATTGTTTTAATCTGCCAGTGTGGGTTTATGTTAGTTTGTTTCAGCTAGATTAATAATTTATACACCGTTGTTTAGCTCTATAAGTGCAAACTGTAATCAGCCGAAATAAATAATGAATGGGGGATAGCTAAATCAACAGCAATTCATTAGCCCAAATGACGTAAGAAATTTCTTTTCTGCGCTTAAGGAAATCTACGGTCCCACTTGCAATATTTTAACACTAATTAGAGATAGTAATGGTAACAGAATCGTCAATAATGATTAAATACTTTAAACATGACGGAAGTACTACTCGGACTTACTTAACCAGAACCCAAAAATAAATAATGAAGTAATCAGTCTGCTTCCATGCTATCCAACTCTCACAGCACTCAGCAAGGACCCAGAGATTCACGAAGTTGAGAAAGCAATCCGCGAACTTCAAAAAATAGAAAAGCGCCAAGACCGGATAATATTCTAAAACGTTACAAGAATAAAAAAAAGGAACGCGAGATACTAGTTCGGATCAGCTTTTTTTTTTTTTTTTTTTTTATTATTATTTTTTAGGCGTCGAAAGGCAAAACGTGTACTGCTAAAATTGGACTAATCAGCCATCCACGAACACATCGCTAAACAAACATATGTGTACATCTGGGCTACTCGGATACAAGTTCCAGCTATGATGGATCTTAAACAATCTAAGTACTAAGGGGCATCCCTGTCTTACCGCATTATTTATTTCACATTTATTTCTGGAATAATTCGTGAAAATCTATGGATATTGTGTTTCCTTAGTATACAGATCGTTTTGCTATGATTAACACGATCGAATTTCGTAATGTATCAAGCTCGTAACAATTTCTCTATTTGCCATTCTCAGAGTTCTTTGTATGACTACTTCTAATAGAGCAATTGCATCTCTTGTTCCTTTTCTAGCTACAGAGCTCACTTAAATTCTCATCCAATTTTTTTCCTACCGCTAGTAACCAGTTTCAACCCATACCTAACCGAAGTACCTACGAGCAGACCTTCTGCAGTATTGGTACGAAATTTATGGCGTTAAAATATTTTGATAGTATGCCTCCGTCACACATATCTTATTGATGACCTTCATCAGTTTTTGTTTTTTTTTGTAGTTTTAGGTAATATGTTTTATTACATCAGCAGCAATGTGTTATCTTTACTCGCGGTTTTATTGCTTTTATGCTTCTTAATGGCATTTCTCAATTCACATATTTTGATCATTGGTGCCGCTTATTATGTCTTAATGGTAACTTTTGACCTTTATCGGTCGTGAGTCGTCTCCATATAATTCTTTTGCGTATTCCATCCACATTTCTTCCGTATCTTTGTCATTAACGCGATATATTCCAAATTTTTGCATCTATTTTAGGCGAATTTATACGATTAAGCAAAGTCTCCTGTACGTCCGAATCACTTTTTCATGTATTTTTTGTAAAATGTTTCCATATAAAGGATGTCGTATGACGCATTCCATGGAATAAACAACTACTTTTCAACTCTTCATAATCCGGCAGACTTAATCAATTTCAGTCTTTTTTTGATTCATCAGCAAGAATTGTACCTGTCAGTGATACAATATATATATATATATATATATATATATATATATAAATGAAATATTTATCATAAATGGAAAATGGCAGCGTAATCCGACTTTTCCGTATCGTACTTCTTAATAGACAATGTGGGGTAAGAAATCACATTTCCATTTTCTCCCGATTTTCTATACGTAGGGAGAGAAGTTAGTGTCGAATATAGTTAATAAAAAATTCTTACACGCGTTCAAATACACATAGGTTGTTACATTTCTGAATGTAATCGATGTTAGTTTAGTAAAAAGTTTATTTATCGTTATTTAACTTTTTTACGTCATTATTATATATATTACACTTATCATTATCTATCTGTATCCTTATCAGTGTTATAATTATCATATTCATTGTTACCACCTTCTACCGTAAGACACTCAAAGAACGTTTAGTTTTTATTACCGGCGACGCATCGGAACTAGTCGGCTTAACGCATGCGTTCCGAGGGAACAATATTCCGCTACCGATAAGTTCTGCTAAGCCACGTGTAAATCAAAGGAACGCTGTTATTATCGGTAGTGTTTTTGAGTGTAGAGGCTTTTCTGTAGAACCCATATTAACAGCAATTATCAGCAATATTGTTATTGATGGGAGTAGTCACTAGCGGAGGGGTAATATAAGTAACATTAATAACGGTAGTCGTATTGGCGGTGAAATCGGCGGTGGTTTCGTTACGAACAAGTTCGTAGCACCGGTAATATTTTAAGTCAACCGCCAGATGTATTAACAAGGCTCTGTTAAACTCCAATCTGACTTATTATATAAATAAGAGGATGATTCTTTTATCACTATACCCGCTATACTGTACGAGAGTAACACAGTTGATCGATTCACACACGTGCACAGTGTAACATAATACGCGCGCGTATATTCCCCCCCCAGCAAGGCACCTAGACGAAAAATTTAAGCAAATACATTGCTATTCCTACGTAGATTAAGGAAATGTGAAGAACGTTTTTGCCTAGGTAGATTAAATGAATGGACACCGAGGATGTCGGTGTGGAAGAAATATACTGGCAAACAGTTAGAACAAAACAACTCTGTATACAAATCACTTGTGTTCATGAAGTAATATTATCACTTCTAATAAACCATCACTTAAAATCACTAATAATAGGAAGTTTTGAACTTTTTGTACAATCGTTAAAATAAAAGATAAGGAATTTCCGGAAATATTAAAATTACTTCTCTACATAAAGCCAATAACAAAGTGAAAGTTATACAGGCGACTATTTCGGAGATTTTAGACAGATTTGTCAATTCGATCTTTCTGCAGTACCTAAAAAGAAGTAAATTACTATAAATTACTATATAGTATAAACTAGTTCGGGCTGCTACCGGATATGAAAACGGATGATGCTCTTTCCACGCACATTTTCTCTATGTAGTAATACAGAAAATTCGGAAACCTTTCAGACAATGGTTTCTGAATTATCGCCGGTTCGAGACTTGTCTCGTTCCGGATCAAAGTCGCTCCCAAGTTTTTATACCTAATCTGGGATAATTGGGTACCAGAGAAATCTGGGAAGGTAAAGGCGGCCGAGAGAAAGGAATTCTCCTTAGATCCATTAGATCCTTAAGTACATTGTGAACCTTAACTTCACAATCCATGATACCTTATCAAGGGTATGGGACTTACTTTACTTTCTAATTATATATATATATTTGTTTTTTGTTTTGTTTTTTTTGCGGAGATACATATATATATTTCATCTATTTTTACAATTGCGTTTTCGTCAATCTAACGCTTTGAATATAACTTTTAATGTCGTTGAATAGAATGATTTATTAAATTAATTAATTATAGACGTGTAGCTTATTAATTAATTGTAAATCACAATTTAATAAAAAATATGTTATCAAGATTTTAACGATGAACTGATGTATCTGATCTATAAACATTATAGTGTTTATTAGAGGCGCATAATTGATTCTCTTTTAAATTTAACCGAATGACTTGTGTAATTGAAATACTTACGATAAAAAACTTACATTGGAATTATTAACAGGAAACAATATAAACAAAAAATGAGAATAACTTATTAACATCTTCGGATATTGCAATTAATATTAAATGGATATTTTAAAAATTAAATGAAAATAATGCGCTTACTGAAGAAATTTATTTTACGAAATATCTAATAAGTGTATTCAATTAGATTGCAGTTTGTGTTGGAACTAACGTTCACCTTATTTTTGGCTCTATACTAAATTAAGAAAACTGGATTATCTTTTTTCACTGTCTACGATATAATTTCATAGAGAATATTTATAGACTGTGTACTTAGAACTTCTTAATCGTCTGGTTTTTTAATCATATTAATCATACGATAGGTTAAATTGGTAGGGCAGCTCTTCCTATCATTTAATAATAGTTTCCGGAATTCAATGTTCAAAAATATACTTACATAAAGGAGAAAAGATGAATAAAAAGAGCTATTGCAGAGGCAAAGAAATAATATAAGATTGCAAATTGTACGTCATTTATAATGAAAAGAAAAGAAAAATTTAACACTGAGATTGAAAGAAGGGAGACAAGAAAAACTTCACAAGAAGTTTAAAAGTCCTTCGTGTAAATAAGTGTCATACTATTAAATAAGTTTATTGCGCTGGATAGACGCGGTACCATTTAAGTGAACTACTAGCCGTCTTAGGAAAGAAAAAAAAATTAACTACAAGAAAATACATAAACATATTAAAGCATTGATATTGAACATTTTTATTTTTGAACGTTTTATTTCGATTCATTGTGTACCTACTTCGAGTGAATCTATCCGGTAAAACGTAATATAAAGGGAAAAAATAAATAAAAAAGAGTTACGGGCAATTGACATTACAATAGAGTAGGGAATTTTTTTCCCTTTAATAAAATTGACGATAAATAATGTAAATTCGGTAGCCACAGGTGTTATTCTAACAAGGAGATAATTTAAATAATGTTCTGACAATATATCAAAGATATAAAGCGAGACGTATAGAGATGAAAGTGGTAACAATTAACAGAAAGACCAAATACATCAATTGATTTCGTACGAGACTATTAATTCAAATGAATTATGCAAAATGTATATAATATCGCATTCGTTTCTATTCTTCTATATTAACTTTATTTCTCCGCAGTTTCGAGTATTTGCCTCTTTTTTCATGATTAAACACGGCGGACCGAGTTATTTATACACAGATATCTAATTTCCATTGTATAACACCAGCTCAGCGTCCTCGATTACATTTTTAAAATTTCATTATTTTATTCTAAAAAATTATTCCTAAATTTATTTAGTATTTAAAAGGAATTTTAAAGTATTCGCAGTGCACGAAATAAAAATGTAAATTTATAATCAAAAGTCTGATTTTTTATACGTAAACAATTACAAAAACAATTACAAAAACAATTACAAAAACAAAGCGAGAAACCTGAAGAGATAACAGATGTGAAATATAAAATAAATAAATTGTCATAAATGCGGAGCGCGTAAAAATTATTCAATTAAATTGCCGACTGGTTTCGGACAGCTTGGTGCATAATCATGTTTGTTAACGACATGGCTAATGGGTTGTCTTGCATGTAAGCCCCCCAAAAAAGGAAAAAAAAACAAAAAAAACACGCCATAACTCAAGCTGTCCGAAACTAGTCGACAATTTAATAATTAGAAATAGTTTTTAAATGTTCTGTATTCATTACAATTTATTTATTTCGTATGTATTAAGATTTAATACGTATAAACGATTTATAAAGTTCACCACTAGAACAACAGAGATTAGGTAACATAGATATTTTAAAAATTTCCTAGTACCTAAAATCGGATTATAAAAATTCAGAATGGCAAATCGATTTTTTTTACGTGTAAACAATTAAAGATGTGAACTCTGGATCATAACTGTTATCCTATACGCCCAACGGTAAAACACATTCTAATAAATATTGCCTCATTCAATTGCTAGTAGTTATAGAGTGTCGCGTATAAACACTAATGGAAGCGAACTGTCAGAAGCCTAGTGTGCCTTTGCTTCAACTATATCTTGCGTCGTGTGGTAAAATTGGCGATAATATGCTATTAGCAAAATCCGTTCATTACGCGTACGTTTACTGTTCCGTGGAAGCCAATAAAGCGAGCGTCAGCACACTAGTTTGTTTGTGTTGAATGAACGTTGTCATTTTACACGATAATTAGATGTACGCAATAATCACACTCTTAATCGTCATATTATTTGCAGAAAACGCCCTAAATTTTAGATCTTTTTATTTTACATTGTAACGCCGATTATTTTATTTTTTTTTTTTCTTGTTTGGGTTTTTCCCTGGGCTTGTCAGCAACGGACGATTACCCATCAACATGTGTACATAGCAGCAATTAGGAGTAACAAGGAATGGAATCTGATAAAGAATGCTATACCAAAGATGGAGAAACAATAACAATCAACGTCGAAAAATGCCAAACGTATGTATCCTGAAAAGAAAAGAAATGACGAAGGTAAGAGCAAAAGGAGTTAGCTGTCCCGTACCATGGCCACATCTGCAATTGCAGAGCCCACAGTACAAACGGACAAAGGAATCTGGCTATAAATAATTAAGGAAGAAGAAACACGGGATGTTTAAAAAGCAGTTAGTTCCATCAAGCACGAAACCTATATAGAACACAGCGCTTAGCGTCCGTAAACAATTATCCGAAAGTTCAATGACTTTCTCCATCACTATAAAGCAAAGTTTATAGTTTTTAATTATGAAACATTAATCATAGATTACACCCCCGTTACCTAGTGTACATTCTGTAATATATTGTTGTTCATTATCGACACGAATATTTCGTTAATAATTTTCAACTCTGCGTTCCCGCCAAAAACAAATAAATAAATGAATACATAATAATAAAAAAAAAGTATCTCCCCGGAATAATCCGACGTCTAAATTATTTACATATAAAATAATGTCATTATTTTAAATTTCTCTTCCACTATTTTTGATTTAAAATTTATTTTTAAACGTAGAGTCATTCAACTTTGTCATTTCGATTAATTCGAAACTTCGACATCGCTGTTAACGTTTAGAACAGCTTTTTCGGATCGTTTTCTTACTGAATATTGTAATTTCACTTCCTCTCCCACAATAATTAAAATAATTAAACCTACGAGTATTCATAAGTAGCGAGAAAATTTTCCAATCTGAAAATACCTCAAAAAGAAAAATAGAAATACATCAATATAATAATGTAAGACGCGCGCCTTGCTGCTACAAAGATGTAATCATAAACAGGAAATGTACATATTTTAAAATTTCAGTCTGCTGAATAAATCGAGCAATTATTAATTAGCGGAACGCTCATAGCGCTCACTGCTCACTGCTTCCTATAAATACCCTAAATTCTCGATGTTGCAGTTATACACTCAGCTTTTTATGGAAACTGCTAAATTTAAAAAGCCAGACAAAATCCGCACCTTCATTGCTTTTGGCCTGTTCCAGCATAAGGACACTATCTCCCTCTCTAAGCCATACACGGCCAAACATTTGCCGATCAGAAAAGACCGTTGAATACATTATAACCACATCTTTGATTTTGCGACAAATTTTCTACTTATTCAAATAACCTTATCGGCTCAAAACAATAGCCACTTTAACTATCATCCACGTGACGAAGTTGAAAGTAAGTTTTAACGTTCATATGAACCGGGAGTAGGGGGATAAAATTTTACATCGGATCCCTAGCCATTTTGTCTCGCTACTCGTTCGACTAGAATAGCCGCTTTCGGCAGCGTCCCCATTTTACCGAAAAATTAAAGTTAATAAATTAAAACGGCTGATTGGCTTGGTACGACAAACCCTGGTAGTCGTCGAAGAACCAAATTTTACAATTTGAAATAACCATATTTCGATTATCGCGAATTTTTTGGGTGGGGATGCGTGTCGAGGTCAAATTGACCAAAGAATGGATGAAATTTCTAAAAAATCTCCCCAAGTTTAGACTATTTTTATTCTTATTCGGCCATGTAACTAATTTATAGCCGTTCTTAGTTTAATTTGAATATCAGATTCCCCTCTATTCTCCTAATCTTCTCAATTCTCTTTTTAGCTTATACATATTATATATTAACGGGTTTTTAGTGAACTTAAAGAGAAAGAATAATGCGACAAATCAAGCAGAGATTAAGAAGGAAAGAGCAAAAAAAAAGCAAAATTTAAGGATGCTCCCGAAGCTACGCGGACCTTTGCCTAGAAAACGCAGAATCAAAATGATTGTGCGGGTAATGCGGCGAGATTGACGTCGTCCAAATATTTTAATGAGAATCATGATTCGACAATGGATGGCTGCGGTAGAAATGACAATGGCCACTTGGTTAATCGCGAGTATCGTTGTTACAGACTGAAAAGGAATAAGAATTACTTGAAAAATGTTGAATACCTCGCAAGACATACGACTTTGCCCAGGATGCAAAGCATCTGAATAGGAAATTTAATTATTCCCAGTTGGGGACGTATTCACCGTAATTGGTATACTCTAGACTCCTAAAAAAGCGCCTTTTGCAAACATGGTATCTTATTTCAAGTTCCGTTCTAGGGATATTGGGATCATTCATAAAAAATCAATTTCGCAGATTTAAGTATGTTCCCGAGTAATGCAAAAAGCACGTAGAAACACAGTTCCCTATAGAGGCGCGCTGGAAATTACTAGATTATTTCTTGAAAATTTTTGTCGATAAATATTAGTCGAGCGTTTTCGACGAAAACAGAAAAGCTATTAAGTCGATTATATCTCGCACTATATATTGTGGGGGGTCCTATGACATGGAGCTGTGAGGCTAAATCTCTTCCGAAGGAATATTCATTCTTCAGGACTTATACCGAGTTAACGCGAGTGATGTAGTCTTGAAGAAACACTTTGAACGTAGGAAAAAATGCAAGTTATCGATCTGTTGATATATATATAAGATGAAATATTAGCAATTACGGTGATGTGCTTAAGGCAGATATTGCGACGAAAGTAAAAAAAGGCAGATACGGTACTGGCCGACGAAACAGTTGACATTTCCGGAAAAGAGCAATTATCAATTGGAATACATTATTTCGATGACGTCAAGAGTAGGATCCAAAAAGTATTTAAAGGATTCGTTGAACTTTAAAAATTTGCATGCATATTGCAAAATTTAGATTTGCCAAAAAATCCACCGTAAAAACTTCGTAAACGTCGCGGATGAAATTATTAGACATGACACTGCTATTGCAAAAGAGCTCACACAGCCTCAGAGAAGACTAGACATCAGTGCCGGGTGTTGTTGGGAAGGGAAAAAGTGCGGAAACAATCAGCAAAGCAAGGAGCCCTCAGAAGTTCTCTGGAGGAGTTCTTTGATTATACCATACTTAGACCCAATTATTACTTCACTTCAGAAGCGGTTTGCCGTGGAAAACACTATACATCACTCGCGTTGTCTAAATTACAGCCGGTGCAAATGCAGGACATGTCCACGGTAAATCTCAAAAAAAGCTTGTGCAACCTTCTCAAATTTTTACGATTTACCGAACATGAAAAACGAAATTGAACTTTGATAAAAATTGTGACAGGACAAGTCGAACCGAACTAGGTTCGGCACTATCGTATCGAAGTCGTGAAAGAGACAAAAAAGACTTCTTTCCTGAAACGCAAAAAATATTGAGGATTTTGGTCCCTCTACCGTGCACAGCATGTATGCGTGTATACTGTAAAGAGATCATTCAGCACCCTGAGAGGTGAATTAAAACCATGCTAAGAAGTACAATTATAGAAAGTGGTCTCAATGGTTTTGCAATGGTGACTGTGTCCATCGATAGATCGTTTCCGAGGACCTATCATCGACAAAATAATTGAAAAATTTACACTGAACCCTTAAAGATTATACTTTAATTAAAATTTTCGAATTGTTTGAAATTATTTCCTAAAATTATAATAAACTTTTAAAAGTTGCATTTATTTCACTTATTCGCTCACAATTTATATTTTAAGTAAAGGATTTATTTTTACAAAAAACGGTGAGAATTTATTCCCGTACGTAATATCCCCTCTCCCCTAGGAAACCTGCTGCCGACGCCCCTGTTACTAAGACATTTTATGATGTCAAGGTGGATTGCATTATCTACAAAGAATAATTTCGATGCAAGTTCAGTAAAAACAAAAAAAAATGAATTTACCGCTCTCTGGTGGAAGAATAGGTAAGTTCTATACTTCTACGCACAACTGATAGATGGCGTTTTTCTAGTTAGCATGTTTTCGAATAATGTAATGTTTATTGTCGCCCTATTTTGTTTTTACTAAGGATTATTTGTACCGTAAATCATGGATGAATTCAGAAATCTGCTTCCCCGGGGGGCGGGATTTATGTTCTTAGGGCAGGGGCAGAGATTTTTTATTTTTTTTTTTTATTTTTACTGAGAAATTTTTTTTGGAATATTCCCGAATAAAATCGAATATGCAAAAAAATGATTTATTATGTAATTTAAAATAATGAAAAAGCAAGCGGGAACAATAAATTTCATGTAAAATAACCGATTATAGACAACAATGTTTTTGTCAATTGGTTTTAAAATTATTAATTCTAATTGTAGCATTAAAGAACATTATATTGTAAAAACATTCTGATTGGTCATTTTATCTTTTTATAATAAACGAATACGCCGTGGTGTTTCAGCTGTTTTAAATGGGAACTTTTCTTGGAAATGAAAAACAAGATAATAACAACAGAGACCGCGAAATGAAGTTTTCCACAGATCATGTTGCTTAAAAAAAAAAAAACCGAAATAAATGAAAACCGAAAAGAGAAACGTTTTAATACAATTTATTACTATTAATGATAAATGAATCGACGTGAACCGTGATATTTGCCCTTTTAAGGCTGACAAAAAATACTAACTACATAGAATAATATTTTTTTCATCTCGTGAGTATTTTACATCTTTCACGCACATTTGCAATAGTAATAGAAGCATATCAATTTTCATAAAATACAAGAGCCAACGTCAAAATCAAATTTTAAAAGATCAATTTTTTTTATCCCTATTTTACGAAGTTTTATTTTTCCGACAAAAATAAATCTCGTAATTTTGATATTTAAAGTTATACGACTAATTGACCCATTTCAAAATGCTTTTTTGGCAGCAACTTTTGAGATGACTGTAATAAAGCGAATAAAAAGAATTTGATTTCCTATGAAATTACCGCATTCTTAAACGGCTTATATTAAGTTCTAGGGAGCCAATTTTAGAGTTCTGTGGGGCATTGTCCACCAAAACCCCCACAGGATTCATCCCTGCGTTAATAGACTAAATAAGAGTCCGTTCAATGACCGTGATCTGTTGAAATGAACGATGTTAACAGATATTGTACAGATTAAAGAGATTCGTTTTACACCGATAATCAATTTTACGGATTGTAGTTAAAACCTTAAAAAGGAAAAATACTAAAAAATTTAAAAACATTTTACAACGATCATAAACCCGCAAAAAAATATCCAGTTAAAGATGAAAATTTCTTTATGGTCTAAATAAAAGTTGAAAATTACCTACATTAAAAGCTTAGGTGGAATTTTCAAAGTAGATATCGTTTTTGGCTGTATTAAAAGATTGTTATAAAATATTATACTAACATAAACCTTACGATGGACATTTAACCGGTTATTATACGATACTGCTAAGTACAGCTGACCACTTTTTTTGTTATTTAAATCAGATGAGCTGGTTCATCAGTACACATTCCCACGATATATTTTGGCAGACAAAGTAGGAAAATAAAAAAACAGAATGACACACATTTAAATTAATACCCGATATGACTCAGCGACGACGAAAATGAAAAATCACATTAGATTTTTATTTCTGTCAATTTCTAATGGGTTATGGTAGAATAGTAGTTTTGGAAACGAAAATTCGGTAGAAAGGTTAAATTATTATAGTATGCAAATTCAGAAAGCTTTTCTTATAATCACAAAAATGTTGGCTCCGTATCGGTTTTTGAAACTGTTAATATAATCTGCTTCCTAAATAAACATTAAACACTACGAGATTTGTGTGAATAATAATAATAATAATAATAATAATAATAATAATAATAATAATAATAATAATACTAATACAGTTTAAATAATATTTATTTACACAGCGTACTAATAGTTTATATACAAATCACGATAATTTCTATTTACAATATAATTTAATACATATAACATAAGTAATTAAATAAAAACATTTTACTTCTAACTGGAGACGGTTCGAGTGCTAGAGCGAAATATAACGTTAGAGGAAAAATAACCTCGAATTTCCTTCATATTCGTGCGTTTCACCGTTTCACCATGGCATAACGATTTTTTTCTCCATAACTTCTCATTTAAAAGCTGTCTCGCTTTTTCTGTTTTTACATTAACCGGTATACCGTTCATTTTTCCTCCTTCAAATTACAACTAAAACGATTTCATCTAATAACGAGCTCTTTCAAGAGACTTGAAGTGACTTATTTATAACATTTTCTTCTAATTTAAATAAAACATTCTAATGTGATAAAATAGTCGCGCGCTATTACCGGAACAATATCGCATTTAATCGAATTTTCCGAGTTTTCCGTAGTTCAGATTTGCATCAAAGTAACCGTCTGATAATGCATTTTGTACTTTAAAAAATAATAATAATAATAATAATCGTTTAATATTTAACTTCTTTCGCATTATACAATGATACGCATAATTATGTCATCTAAAACGAAATACTCCCATAACAGATACGACTAATCTGTACCAAGTTAAATAAAATCGAAAAATAGTCCTACTCAATAATGTCTATGTTTATATACATATTTGTTCAATATAAAACTGAAAAAAAAAAAAAAAAAAAACTAGAATTCTAGTACAAAATACAAAAAATGTATCCGAATATTGTAATAATAATTAAAATATGCGAAAAAAAATTACATTACCTCGAATACTTTTACTTATTTAAGAAGAAAAATCATACATATAATCAAATTAGAAAAAAAAAAAAATAAATAAATATTTCATTTGAAATATGCACATATATACATATACGTATATATACATGTACATTATGAATTATAAAAAAACGTAACGCAGTTTCTAAACTGCTTGAGAGAGCCGCGAAGTTCCAGAAAGTATTTGATTATTAACTGCCGCAGCAAGAATTTTTAAAATGGAACCTTATTCAAAATAATTTGTTTAAGAAAGCATTGCAAGCAAACAGAAATTATAAAAAAATTAAACAATTCGTTAAAAATAAACTAGAGGAAGCTCGTACGCATTCGTTGGCGCAGTTGTAAACGAAAAAATATGCAATTCGATTTTCTTGTGAAAAAAAAAAAGAACTTTCTTCTTTAACATAATAAGCAATATTATAACAATAACTCGAGACCGAGGGTAATGTTAAAAATTTTCGTATAAGAAAATTCCAAATTTACATTCTTTAATGAAATAATGAAATCTTGAGAAGGTTTTTGTTTTCTTCTAATCATAATGTTGAGTTGGTTACATCTTGCAAGTTTACAAAATACTACATATACAAATGATCGGGGAAAAAAAGTTAAAATTTCCAAATCGATAAAGAATATGTATAAAATGCAGCCGAAACTGAAGTTTGATAAACTGAATTAAAATAAAACTTTTCTATTCGAATTTTTGTGAAAAATATATTCAATTTTCAATCATTTTTTTACAAAAATCGGCAAGTTCCCGCTCTTTCTTTATTCAAAACGGAATTTATGCCTTCCTTAAGTCAACAGCCGTATCAACGACATTTCTTCTTCGGATAATTCTTTACAAATTTCAGCGTAAAATTATCGCTGACAGCCTAGATGAAACATCCGTGTGTGACTGTGGGAAGCCTCTTGTCGGTATCCAGTGGTACGTTATTCACTACAAAGCATCCATATTCTCTTCCTCGCCGTAGAAGCAGAATTAAATGTTAAACTTTCAGAACCTATGTAGAACAACACAGTAACAGACTCGGATGAAATCTCTGAATCTCATACTTAACGTCTATAATGAGAGTAAAAAAAACTCGGTATTCCGGTTTTATTTCTCTATACACCCTAATTTCAGTAACGAACCAGATTCGCGGTTGTAATCTTTTCTTCTATGCTAAACACATTATGTCGACTGATGCAAGTTAACACCCAAATAACTTTATTAATGCTAAATTAAAATTGTCGCTGAATTTACTGGAAGGAATATCGATATTCCGACTATATGATTTCCGATTAAACATCATGACACTCTTCTCTTCCTATTTTGCACCATTTTCGATAACCACCATCTTTTCAATTATCCTGATAAATTATCACAGCTTTCGTGTACTTTGAAATAAGGTGAAACTCCTTATTTAATTCACTCAATGTGATGTCTTACAAGTCAGAGACGAAAAATTATCAACGTAGATTCTCTGCACCTTCAAACAGCAAATATGAGGGGGATGTGTTATTCGAAATAATTACGAAAAATATTGTGTTTATTAGTTTTAAATATTATTTCGAGTTATTGTTTAATTTTGGTTTCACTGTCCGGTAGAATTTTACCGGAGATGAACCGTGAAATATCGTATTTTTGAAATGTAAAAATTTTGAACGGCGGATTTGATGAAATATACATTAATTAAAGTAGGAACTAAAAATTGTTATTTCCTGACTTTCAACTCGCTTATATTAGCTCTCTTTCGTATCACTCTAGAATTACTTTTTTATAAATGTAATTCATTCAAGAAGTGGAATGTACTCTTCTTTCAATGTCTTTTTGGGCAAAATTGTGAATAAAAAATAGAAAATTTGTCGATTAATAGTTTACACTGTGTCCTTGAGAGGAGGGGTCAACTTATTGAAGAAAGAATTTCGCTACTACAGTGGGTGATCATAGATAATAACTCTCTGTAAAGTTGTTCATTCCGTTTGAAATGCGTAACTATAGTAGCTGATTAGAGAATAAACGGTTATTATTTTTACTGAAAAATTGTAAAGTGATTAAATTTAATCATTTTATTTTCACAATCGGCATGCTTGCTGGTCTTTCATTTTCTTTTCGAGAAAATCTATTCCAAGTTTGCTTTGTCATCAGTCTTCTGTGAAATCATCGATTTCCTTTTATCCTATGTTCAGTCCTCATAACCCGTGCACAACTGTCGCCTGATTCCAATGATAATTAATTCAGACGAACTGTATTAGGAAAACGTAATCATTTCATTTTTATTACAACAAAACGTGTGAAAATTAACAGATACGTTGCGAAAAAATAATTTTTCATAAATTATTTTACAAAAAAAGGTTACCGGCGGTCCTTTTTGTCGACCTATTCATTTTTCAACCCGGTTTTGCAGTGTTTTCGAAAGAAGTTTATTTAAATTTCGCATTATTATACTAAACGCTTCTGAACCGTCCTTATGGTAATCATCACATATAAATATATATAATAATATAAAATTAACTATACGTAATAGGTATACGTATAATATACATGTATATACACATATACATACATATACATATATATATATATATATATATATATATAAATAGAATAGGTAAAAGAGAAGCAATATATATGCGAGCCACGCAAGCACACTCACGTACACACATATATTTGTATATCAATGTGTGTAGTGTGTATATGAAAAAAAATATTATACTTATTACACCGCTTGAAGTTATTTTGATTCGATATGATGGCCTCGACGTACTATAACTTTAAATAACTAACCGTTAATGGTAAAAAATAATTTCCTAAATAATCGAAGTAATTAGTCTTGCTTTGAAATTGATCACTCGTTCGCTAGTTTGAGCTAAACGCTGTGTGTGAAAAAAGCAAAAACAATAATAATAATTAGACCATCATTGCTTAGACTGTTTTGTTTTTTTTTAATTTCATGCAAGTACAGTAGGACACATACATATTCCTACAATTAAAAAAATAATCATGACCCTAAATACGTTAAATATATAATTTATAATTTCCCTGATATTTCTCTTAATGTAATCTTCTACATTTAAGTTTATTTTATTATTAATTACTTTATTAAATGGTGTAGGTACTATTATATTTCATGTGTTTATATGCTACGTATTTCAATGTAAATTTTTACGTAATTGTGTGTATAAATATTATAATATATCTACATTATTTTTTTAAACTAATTTTACATTTATTTTTCTAGTTTCTATTTCATTACAACAAAATTCATTAATATATGGTTTTAAGCCAAGCCTCATCAGTTGGAATCATAATAATTGCATTAACAACTGTTTGTCTTCTCATTAGCACTGCTCTTAGTATTTACTCATTGGTAATTTTGTCAGTCCATTTTATCTTTATCATTTTTCAGGGACACTACATTTCGAATGCATTAAGATTCCTCATATTTTTCACTGATATAAGGTCCAGAATCGTCAATGTTCCAAATAATACATTTCAAGGATCTGAAACTTTTGTCAATGCCTTCTTAACAAATGCTGTTATACGCTATTCTAGCTTATATTTCCTAAGTATGAGAATTATCGGATGTCTCTTAGTTTTGAAGAATTGAGCTTTATTTCGTATGATTTTTTGCTGAGTACTATAATCTTCGTCTTATTTATGTTTACTTTCATTTTATAACTAAGTAATATGTATTATTCCGTTTTTCGTAGCGATTCCTTCGGACCCTTTTCGCTATCTGCCAACAGTATCATCAAGAAATCTCCAGTATAACTACTGTTTTACATTATCGCTCAGTTATTACATGCAAATGCATAAGTTATTAAAGCATGCTACTCTTTTATAATCTTTAAATAGAACATAACCTGTTAAAAATTAGCAAAAACTCGAATTAGATTTTCTAATCTATCATGAATATATTGCAAAAAACCGTTGTAATTTTAGTACCGTTATTCGGTCATCATCATTAAATTTATCTGTATAATTGTAGTGTTTTTAATTTGTATTTCGCGTATCGGTTGTGTAACTAGAAGTTACTTTCAGAAATGGTTTAAACATATGCTCGTAAAATTTTTTTCAACTAGTTTTAAAAATACAAAAAATTCCGTTAGCAATGGAGCACTACTAATAAAAAATTTGTTCTATCTTTTCGCTCGGTAAGTGTTATAAAGCGTAAGTATATTAATTAAATGACAATTAATTAGCGAAAAATGTAATTAAAAGAGAAACATTATTGGCTCTCAGGATATTCTATTAATTTCAATAGTCATGCCATTGTTGCGTTTTTATTGTTAAATATTATATAACTGTCATTGTAGGAACGTTTTTGAGTCCATCAAAGTGCAAAACCTATTCAGGTATATTTAAAAAAATAAATTACAATTAGTATATAGCCAAAAAGTGGATTCGGAAACGTGGAAATGTGTCACGTGTTTTAAAAAACGAAATTCGACAAAGAAAATTTTAAAGCGCTTTTCCGGTCAAAAAATTAAATACTCCTCGTTTTATTTGTAAAAAGTTTGTTTTTACCGGAAACAAATAGATAAAATTTATACATTACTAACCAATATTAAATCTTGTATCATGTTCGAAATTCCCCTATTAACCAATATGAAAAGCCTCGTAAGCGGACCCGGTATACCGGCGCCATATGTATCTTCCGAATTGCCCGCTATATTATTTTCACCGATATTCGTGTTGTTGCCATCGTCTTCTCTTTCTTCTCGAGGTGCGTTTATTTCTTCATCCTTTTCCGGAGTTGTTCCGCTTCCAGCTATTAACTGCGCGCGAAAATATAAATAAACTGTTAATTGCTTACGAATAAAGCTCGACACAATTATCGCAGGCGCGAGAATTCCGGTAATTAATATAACTATTGCATTATGAAAACAATGTAATACACGAATTAATTATAGTATCCCCTTATTGAAATGTTAAACGAAACATCATTTAAATTTCAAAACTATTCCCGTAATATTATTGTTAAAAATCTTTTACTACATTGTTAAGTTGAGCCTTTTGAAAGATGAAAGTAAGGGGAAGGTTTATGTGATTATGAAACGGAAGATGACTGTTGTTCAGAAAGACACATCAAACTAACGGAAGGAAGAAACAAGGAGAATTAGGCCGTAATTCTAATACGAGGGAAATTAAAGAAGGACCGCAAAGAATAAAGCCGACAGCAGAGTAAAGGGCGAAGAAAAAAACAGATATCGGATAAAATTAATGAGAAAGATAAAGGAGGATATCGTCGGGGAACAAAAGGGAAAAAAGCAATTTAAGGGCAAAGATACAATTTGACAGAGTAGATTTTGAACAGAATTGAGCGCTAAAGCGAAAATATTTTAAAACAGCGTCGATGTTATAGTATGCTGCTATATTGTTCGTAAAATGTCGCCAAATTAAAAAATTAAATAAAAATTTATCGTATAACTTCAATAATTCGTCTGCGAATTATTAAACCCCAAAGACAAAATCGTATTGTCTTTAATTGTTCAAATTTAATCGACTTCTAATTTATTTTATGTTTATTCCGTAATCTTTTTCGTTAGTAAGTTGCATATCCGAGAATATTATTTTCATAATCAGTTTGTTCATTTAGGAAGAAAGCTGGTTAAATTTAATCGTTGAATAATAGATTTTTAGACACGGCGAAAAAAAATTCCACATTATTGAAGCTAGTCTACCCTATTCAATTATTTACCGAGCCTGAGACAAAATGATTAAAATACATTTCAATCAAATTTACCGATTACTACAGTGGCCGATTTTGAGATTTACACCAGTATTGTTTTCGAGCATCAACTACACTACAGTTGACCAACCGTTAAATACTTCCGAAATAGTTATACTGATCTCCGCTCAATAATTGCGCTGCGATTTATATTCCATGCGTTATTCATCGCTACAAGTTATCCCTCTTAAACCCATAACATTTTGAAATATGATTTTTCCCAAATCCGTTAAAAACGTCAATGATAACAATGCTGTGTCATCATATTTCTCACTTTTTGGCGCTAGTTTTCATCATAATATTATGGTTTAATATTAAACTTTACGATAGACAATTCTGTGTCTCTTAACTGCTAATCTTTGTTTGAATAGCAAGCACATAATCGTATTTAAGTCTAAATTATACACTGTAATAACTTTCGTATCGGGTACTAGTACGTTTAATATGTGAAAATAATAATTCATTCCAGTCTAGTAACTAATGTATAACACATAGTTCAATTTATTTTCAACAAAAATAAACAAAAAACTAATCACGTTTTATGCCATGTTACTAAATATTAAATTTACAAGATTAAAATCAATAAAATACATATAAGTAACGCTAATTCATATTTCTGTTGTTAAATTACATAGCAAATGATTACTATTTAAAGTACATATTAACTGTAAATAATGTCCATGGAAGTTAATATTGTTGCTACTCTGCTACGCCATTATTTTTTATTGATAATTATAAATACAACAACTGTTATTATTATTATTCTTTATTACTATTTCATTGTAATAATTTTTACCAGCTACATTAATTTCTCATTCACGTTATTTTTATCTTTAAAGGTAGTATTACTATTACTACTTTCAATAATATGAAAGTATATATAATAATTTATACACACACACACACACACACACATATATATATATATATATATATCTTATTGTTATCACTAATGACACGTATTATATTCTTATTAGTAGTAGTAGACTAGCCTTTTTTTTTCTTTTTTCTTCCGCTACACTGGGCGCGCCAGCGGCCTTGACCCAACAACATGACAAAAAATTAAGAAATGGAACTAAATAGCCAGGCGGTCAGAAATGAAAAAAAAAAAACAAAGGACAGCAGCAACGGAATAACTGAAGACAATGGAAAGGAAAGGATATAGGGGTAGCGTTAAAGGGAGTAGGAAGACCCAAAGCTAAAAATTGGACGTAAAGAAAGGAGCGTTCGTTAGAGAGTGCAGAACATTCGAAAAGGATATAATTAGACTAGTTGATGCATGGTTTTCAATATACTTTAATGTCTGTATTGTTTATCATATATAGATTAACATTATCTCACTATTATTAGTTGTCAAGTTATTACTATTATTATTATTATCATTAAACGTTTTCTATTAGCTTATCTTATAACTCTCAAATTTACTTCTGTAATTTATTCCTATTAAAATGTACTACCACGAATATTAATAATATATTTGCATTATATCAAATTATCATCATTGAACTACACGTACGAGTTAATGGTGATACATGATATTTTTAAGATACATTTATTTCTATTTTTATTCCTAATATAAGTGGATCTTGTGTTGTAATTTTCTTTTATTCTGTTCAGTTTCAAACTCTTGTTATAACTTTAAGATCAAACTCGGATTAATATTGTAAGTACGGGCTAAAACATTATGTATAAAAATTGATATATCATCATTATCTTACTCCACGTATAGTTTTAAACCAGGAACGGATACAGAGAGACATGTGGGGGAGGGGGGGGGGGGATTATATAATTACGTAACATCTTATACGGTAGACAATAAATTTTAGAATACCTTGTTTCATAAAAAAAATCAAACAGAGCGACCTCTTCAGAAATTTAAAAATGTTTTAAAAATACATAAATATTACAGTTTTTGTTTTATTTTTAGGGGTGAAAAATAAAATGAAATTATAAAATTATACCTAAAAATGGTAGTTTAGAATTCGAATAGTAAATTACTAGAAAAAATAAAACGATAGAATTTTTATTAGACTTTAATTCTTTTTTATTTTTGTTAGTAATCCGATCCGAATTCTCTTTGTTCCCGTGGGCAAGTTTAAATATATATACATATTTCTCATTGAACTCTATTTTTAATTAAAATTACAAAATAAAAATTAAAAATAAATAAAAAAGTAGCAAAAGATCGTTGATAATTGATATTTAAAACAGGATAAAAACGTAACATTAATAATTTTACTAGAAAACAGTATTAAATATTAATTATTAAAATCCGTAGGTATAATACAAATTTTTCATAGTATAAAATAAATTTCTCTGTTGTAAAAAAATGTTACATGAGGATTTGGTTCTACTAAGGGGGGAGATGTCCTCTGCCGCTGCTTTAGCCTATATATGTTAGTGTGCACATACTGCTCATCGCGCCACTAGAACGCGTAAGCAGCTTAAATCTATTAATTTATCTTTATTTGTATTTGTATCCACAAAGCTCAATAAATTTGAATTTGAAATTTGAAATTTGAAATTTAAAATTAGGATATTTCAAACACTATCATAAATATTAAATACGATTGATTATTATCCCCATATAGGGAGAGTTTATTTCGAGAATTGTGTTGTTTTCGCTTTTGACGATCATTTTGTAATTTCGCTTAAATCGCGTTACTTCTAGCAGAGGCTAAACGAACGGATTGTGTCGAATTCTGTGAAAAATTAAACCAGGACCGTTACTTACTCTAACCACATCGAATAAAAAGTTTCCAGATTCTCCGGCGTTACTCGGTCCTAACCTGAACGGCTGTCGTTTACTGCGCATTTCCCGGATCCTCTTCAATAGTCTGTTATTATTGTCGGTTGTTTTTTTTTCCGAATCGATATTGTTCGTTTCCTCTTCAGCTGGAAAAAAAGTTGTGATTTTATAATAATGAACTTCTCGAAGTATATTTAAGGCAACAAACGATGACACGTTAAATGAACTACTAGGTTCATTAACTTTCATACTGACTAAACTGACTAAAACGAATCTGAAGTGGATGTATAGTGCAGAGGGCAAGATTATATTAGTATATAGAATTACAGGATGTTACGGTGAAATTTAAATGGATTTCGGGCCATACTGACATGTAGCAGAACGAAGTAGTAGACACAAATTAACATTAGCAAGAATATAGGGCAGAGATAAAAAATCATATATACATAAATGAAAGGAAAGACATATTATTTTTTTCGCGACTGTATCGAAAGACAACGCTGCTACTTCTGATAACTGCGTAGAAAGAGACTATATTATTATATTAACCATCATCACAGTAGAATTAGAATGGGTCATCACCGGACTTGCTATCATAACAATCGGTGTAACAACAACTTTTTTTAACAGAAAACATTTTTTTTTTTTTTTTTTTTTTTTGATTTAAATAGTAACTAAATTTTCTAACATTTCTTCGTCAAGCATTCTTTTCCAGTCTATGTAAGTATATTTTTGAAATCTACCAACCTTTCTCTATTTTTCGACCTATTCAACTGAAATATTCAAGTACTTGTTCGTAGCGATTTTGTCGATGCCTTGTTTGAAAAACGTCCGTCCAACTTTGCCTAACCAATTCATGACGAAATTCTTCACTTCTTCGTCGTTCGCAAAACGCTCTCCATCCACAGCTATTTTCAACGGGCCAAACACATGCAAGTTACAAAGTTTAAAGATTAAGCTGGGTGTGCCCATAATTCCCATTTAAATATCTTTACCAACTGCTGTATTACTCCGGCAGTATGCGGTGTGGTGCTATCGTAGATGAGAATGATTCCTTTGCTCAATTTTCGTGATCTGCGATTTTTTACCGCCTTTCGAAGGTTAATCAAGGTTGTAAAATACGCCTCGGCATTGCTTGCAGTTCCTTTCGGTGTAAATTCTGAGTAAAAACCGTTAACACAACTTTACGCGCGCTGATTGTAGTTTTTCCTTTTTTCATGCGTGGAGATCCCTTACGTTTCCATTAGTTCGAACTTTTCTTCGTTCCGGGATATAGTGATGAATCTACGTCTCATCTCCCGTGATTATTTGATCCAAAAATTGTGAAAGTGAAAAATTTTGTCATGAATTGATTAGCCGAAGTTGGACGGACGTTTCTCAAACAAGGCATCGAAAAATTGGTACCACATTACGACAAGTGCTTGAATATTTTATGGTTTATTTTTTTTTTATCGCTAAGTGTAACTTACTTAGTGATACTCCCTTGTATATTAATTACAACGTAATTCTTAGGCTACCCCCCATTCGAAAAAATGTCCCAATTTTATGTAACGTTTGTTATATTTTATAGGATTTTTTTGTATTGCTATTTAAAAAATGTCACAATTTTATGTAATGAAATATGTAACGAAAAATGTAACGAAAAAATGTCTTAATTTTATATAACGGAAGTTAAATGTTAGAATAGGATTTTTGTGGTTATGTTATTTTTTGTGTGTGTTGATGCCAGTAAGAATTACGTTGTAAATTTTGATCATTTTATGCAAAGTATGGAAGAGAAAGAGATAGAAATGTAAGCATGAGGGGTCAAGTGGCACAGCCCCTTGCGAGGCCAAAATGGCCGAGTTATTTATATATACAAAGGGGCTGTGCCACTTGACCCCTCATGCTTACATTTCTATCTCTTTCTCTTCCATACTTTGCATAAAATGATCAAAATTTACAACGTAATTCTAAATCATTTCATATGAATATAATAACATAATCACAGAAATCCTATAAAATATAACAAACGTTACATAAAATTGGGGCACTTTTTGGGACATTTTTTATAATGGGGGGGGGGGGTAGCCTAAGAATTACGTTGTAATTAATATATCTATATGTATGTGTATATGAATTAAATTAGAGATCGATTTAAACGCTAATTCTAAGGTTGACGTATAAAATCGCATCATTAATGAAATGACAAGTATAGATCTAAATAAAAATTTTTAAAACGAGATAAAGGAAAAGATGAGAAAAAGTAAGCGGACAATAGCGTAGTACTACACTAATCGAAGATTGAATAGAATTACGGCAACGGAGGACCGATATATGTAAGGCTACCGTGGCCGATCAAGAATCGACTGCAATTCTGATCAAAAGGGCCGAATCAATCTTCACCGTATCTTCGAAAATGAAACCCTTCAGTGAATGAAATCTTTAGAATATCTGCAATCGGTTAAAGTAGATAAATATTAAATAAATTACACTATTACGAAACAATATATTGATTTATTATTAAATTGTAGACGCGTTTCCAAGACAAAGCTTCATAATAGTGGTAATTTATTTAAGAAATATTAAAGAAATTAGAAATAATGAATAATAAATATCTACTACTTAATAATAAAATAGATAAAATTATTTGTTTTTTTTTTTTTTTTTTTTTTTTTTTTTGAAAGTTTAATGTCTGTTATAACGAAATTATATAGCCTGATTTAACGTGTGTTGTATAGTAGTGAAACAGTATTATATTAAATAAACCGTAGGTAATTACAAAACAGTCTAAGAAACGGCGGTTTTTGATCTTATCCCTAAATAATACTAAAAAGTAAATAATTAATTTTTTTTTCTTTAATACTTATTGCCATAATTACGAATCGAGTTGTCCGAAACTACTCAGCATTGTAGGCGTAGTTAGAAGAAAGCAAAGGTGAGAACTTCCCACCCTAGAAACCTCGTTGCCCCCTCTGGAAGAATCGTCTACATGTCATACGGAGAAAAATTTGAAAACTGTAAAAGTACAATGTACTTCGAAATTGATACCCCGTGATTATCGCAATAATTTCCTATGCGCATGCAATTAGATGACGACACTTGGCACATTATTCTACATTGGCGCCGCCAGGATTACATTCAGGGAGGTGCATTTGCATCTACACTCTAGGGTGGGTCAAAACAATCGACCATTTTTTTTTTTTTTTTACTTCCGATACCGAAATTAGAAAATTAAATAAATCTTCATTTTTAGATATATCAGAAGATATACAGAACCTTTATGGAGGTTTTCTAGATAATTTTATTTCTGAGGCTACCACGTGGTACGAGCTATTGAAGACAAATGAAGAGCAAGTGGTGCGGCTTTAAATGACTCCATTGTTGAATATGCAGATTTGATTGCTCGAGCCACTCCGTTTTACCCGGAGGTATGTGAGGCAATTAAAATTGATTTAACTATTCCAGCAACAACGTGTGTAGCGCATTAAACGTACATTTAGCATGTTCCGATGTGTCAAGATTTGGAATCGATCAACGATGGGAGACGCAAGGCTAACCGGCCTGTGCATGCTCAGTGTTCACATGAAATAAGTAGAGGAGGACACTGAATTTATCGACAAGGCGATAAGAAAATTTTGACAACAATCCAAACGCCTTAACTTTTATTCAAACGGTCACTCAATAAAAAAAAATTCTTAATCTTTTTCTGTGTATTTTCTTTCCCGACAGGGGGGTGCAAGTGCACCTCCTTGCACCCTCTTTCCGGCGCCCATGTTATTCTACTACAGACTAAGTAGACTAAGCAGACATCAGTATTAGCTTTCGATTATTTAAAAGCTCCCTCTTTGCCTACTTTCAGATCGTACTTAATGTCGGAGTAAGGCACCGTCTGAACATAGTCACTAAGAGAAGAGAACTTTTAAATAATTGAAAGCACTGTTAGATATCCTCTATGACTATGTATGTATGTATGTATGTATGTATGTATGTATGTATATATATATATATCATCGACCGGCACTTCAGCAACTGATCAGCTGCCTCAATCGCATATTTTACGCAGTTCGAGATAGGAAAATGCAGAAAGGCAGAAAGGTAGGCCAGTGGCGTGCCAGACGGGAGGGAGCAATAGGGGCAGTATTAAGTGTTCTGTAAATAAAGCTCTTTTTTAAATAAGCTGTTATTTATTTCGGTTATATATTTATTTAAATTATTAATTTCATATCAACTTTTTAATATAATACGATTATATATATATATATATATATACATATATGTGTTGAACTGGTCAGCTGCCCTCCTAGGAAAAATTCCTAGCTACGCTCATGGTCAGCACTTTTTATATGTAATTGTTTCATTTCGTATCTTTTTTGTATTTAAAATTTACTTATATTATTTTTAAAGTTCATTCATAGTTCAGAGCGAAGCCTCAAGAAACACGCGACTAATATCATTATTCGTGAATTTCGGTTAATCAATCTGAGAAAAGAAACATTATAGATCCTCCGTATTATTTAATTGACGAGGAAATTTCCCCAGTATCTCCAGGAAAAGATGCGTAACGAACATCGCCTGTAACTCCTAAAATCAATACTCGAAACAAACGATTTTTTTTTGTACTGAGTTTACTAACACAGAAAACATTGACCTAGCAAAATGGAAAGCAAACGATTGCAAACTTGAAACGTGTACTATGCCGCATTATTTGGAGGGGTAACAATTTTTTAAACATCCCTATGCACGTAAGTGATCCGTCCCGGTAAGGCAGGTAAATACGAAAGCCAAATTTCAGTTTAACTAAAGTAAAACCTACTTTGGATACTATTTTCGCTATCAAGAGATGTCGTCGATATTTTCGCCGGAAGACAGATTCATCGGAAATCTGATCGAATTAATCAAAAAGTGCTTCGCAGATTATCAAGCTATGTAATTAAATTGACATAGTG
Organism: Icerya purchasi; assembly: GCA_039619475.1. Taxonomy (NCBI): domain Eukaryota; kingdom Metazoa; phylum Arthropoda; class Insecta; order Hemiptera; family Monophlebidae; genus Icerya; species Icerya purchasi. Next base: position 548,285,934 of record CM077115.1, read on the forward strand.
ATTTTTAGAACTCGGTGGAAGGTTACGGTCGTTTTCAATTTTTAACCGCGAAGAAAATTTGGTCGCTACCGTTTTTCCAACGACAAAAGTTATTTTGAGCCTTCGATTTCAAAAACTGTGAAAAGACAACTTTTATAATGTTTTCCCAACAGTTTGGAAGGAGGTTACACGTACATTTTCTGAAATGAGGTAGACAAATTCTTCTTTTCCATAAGATAAGGATGGGAAAAGGTCCCCTATGGAACCATATATTATATTTAACGAATTTTTAGGTAATTACGGTTACTCTCCGTATTCTACGTTGTCCCGCCGATTTTTGCGGTCAAGTCTCATTCGAGCTGCTGGTACATATTTTATGTTTATATATATATATATATATATATACTGTGCAATTTTGTACTTGGCTAAATAAACGTTCTGTTCTGTTCGATACTAGTGCCGTATAGGGTTAATTCGGATAAATTATCAAAGTTGTTGTATTGAACAAATATCTAACTGAAAATTGATCGGATATTTCAATGGAGCGATAAATTAAATATAGACCAGATGCAAAATAAGAAATTAAAATTAAAATTAAAATAAAAATAAAAATTAAAATAAAAATAAAAATTAAAATAAAGCGAATCTCTTCAACCGTGCAAGATATCATTCTAACATAACGAAGAAGGTGTGTTGAATAATCTGTTTAATTAACGGAAAACGAAGTTGTCGAACATTAGCAAGTTTTTTCTAAAGCATTACTTTAAAAGTGTGTCGATTAATTAAGCATAAATAACACTACGTTCACTTATCTCTTGTACTATGAACTTGCTGCTCAGTATGTTATAAATGCGCATATAACGGAGTTGGAAGAATTTGATAGATTTCTTCAAGACGAGAAAAAGATGATGTTGGTGTAGGAGCTTTCGAAGGAGTCTGGTTATTATCCTTTTTTTTTCCTTCTGTTACTAATTTTCTCTCCTTCTGAAGTCTTTATGGTAACACGAATTTGAACTCTCTAAGCAAAACCCTTTCTACGCTTACGGTATTCATAACAACATTCATAACCGTCTGTGTGCCAATGTTAAATATAGTTTCCGATGCAGGGTTATTAACTGAAAATGTTGTAATAGGTGAAATATCCATATTGTTCGAATCTTCTACTAGCAAACCTATATACACGTGTACGATATAAAATTGAACAAAATAAATTTTGGATTTTTTTCTTTTCTGATGGAAGGCTGTCAACGAAGATATCAACGTAAAAATCAAAAAATTCGAACGAATAAAAGAAACATTTAAAGAGGGAAAATAAAAATAGTTCAATAATTGAATAAAATCAAAAGAATCGAAGAAGCGCTACATAGAATAGGAATATGCAGATGGTTCATAATAGAAAGCATTTAAACAAGGTATAATTGACATCGTAAAAAAGATAAAATTAAAAGGAATAAAATAGGCGAAATTGTAAAACATCTTAAAAACAGAGAAAGTATAAAAATCACAGTCAAGATGAGAAGGAAGAGATAGTTCGTAAAAGAAACAGAAATATTAAATATAGGCTGAATGAACAACTTGAAAAAAAAAGTAGTATTACTGGCTGGATATGTGCCAAGGAATCTGCCACTTGAAGTTAATGATTCACCAAATCTTTTTTTTCAGAATCGCTACAATCTGCAAATTACGCACTGGGATAAATATGCTGCCTGCTTTCCTATATAAAATCCGGTGGATTGATTTTCTGTACTCATCCAAGGGACGTAGATAAAGTGGTTGATGCGGATCACATGTTCTTAGAATGGTCTTATTACACTTCGCACACTTCTGATCTTCATCGAGTGTTATTATTACTAAATATCCAGTGTCCATATAATATGAATTATATCATCCTTTTACTACCGATTACATATCATGCAATCTATGATTTTGTAAGAAGAAGTAGAACACATTGGTATAGTTAATAGTATAAGATACGATTGAGCTTAATAGGTGAACGGAACAGACGATGGGTGCAATTTGAGTTTAAAGCTCAAAAAAAAAAAGAAGAAAGAAATCGCTAAGAATCCGGAACAAGTCCCGTGCGATTGAATGACAGTTCAATGAAAATCTTTTTATAATTCTGTCCTAACGTTAGTATAGTTAATTATACGCAAACACCCGAAAAATTATTAGTCGAATATTTTCACTGGAATTTATTTTCCGCCTAATCGAGTCGCTGGTAATATCCGAATAAAATAGATTTACTTTTCGTCTCATCGATATTGTTAGCGAATAACCAGCTAGGTAAAATCAGAAGAAATTTTCTAACTATAGTCTTCATTAAATGCCATATAATCAAAGCAGCTGTACACACACAGTGCTGGGACGATATCGGGTATATTTAACAAAAACAAAAAAAGCTGTCAATTTTTAACCATTATACGTATTTAAAGATAAAATCGATCAAAAATTAAATTTTTCGTACGCGAAGCTAAACATTTAAAAAAAAAAAAAAATAAAAAGACTAGGAAAAAGTTGAAATAATTCAAATTTTCTGTTTTTTATTTTTGTTCTGTTTTAGTTTTTGTAAATTATTTACGCGGTCGGTTCTAAAGGAAAATTTGAAATTTCCTCGATTTCAAATACAGCTACCAAAAATGCTATTATTTTATTTAATAAAACGAGGATATTATTTATTGTTTTAGTACAATGATATCATGGAAATGTTTTAGAACGGTATTTCAATGATAATTGATTGAACAATCGCTGAAGGATCATCGGTATTAAGATGTCGTTGATAGTTTCACGAATCTAACAATATCGATGTTCAAACTAACCAAGCATTATAAATTAAAGCGACACGATTTATAACTAATCGATAGAGGTTCACTTGAACTACGCAACTAATAAATTACCGTGATTATGACTATAATATCACTAAATGTAAAATAAAAATCTATATTTTGTTAAATTATAAAATAAAATAGTAATATAAAATTCTCTCAGATTAGGCTGAAGATATATACTTTGTCTGAAAATATTTCTTCGTTATTTATTTTGAAAAAAATTTATAATTACAAGTTTTAAAATATTATTATTTTATTTTATATAGCGCCTCCAGTTTCATTCAGTCTTATTCTTAATCTAATTATTATTTTTTTCTGAGTGTATGCTGCAGAAGCAGTTGTAATACGATTTTTTGACGTGAAAAGAGAGAATTCCTTAATGAAGCCTACAATTTTTAAAATCCGCTGACGAACTGGTTTAATCTTTGTGTCATCATTGTAATAATCTGCTTAGTAATAATTACGTATTTTATACGTACCTTTATTTATTAAAAGTGCACAATAATCGTGAACACAACGCAATGTAAAAATATATACCGGCATTACAATTAAAACAAGTGAACAAAAAGAAAACTGAGATGATTCAGCCTAATGAATCATTCAAACAGTCACTGAATGAATCAACGAATATTACAACCCCTCCTTTTTTTCTTTAAGTAAAAGAAGCCTACTTTACAACAATATACATAAAAAAAAGAAAGAAAATTAAAACAAAGCAAAATATAAAAATAACAAAAAAATGAAAATTGAATAACATTCAAAATCTTTTTGGTGAGAAGGGATTTTTATAATACGTGCAGATTGGCGAGGTTCCTCTGTAGCTCGTGGACTTGGAGGATTCACCATAGTAGATTCCTTTGTACTTTCGGGTAGAGAAGAAGTAGGGACCGATCATCATCTTCTCGACGTGTATAATGTTCTATTTGGTTTTTGTGACGCACCACTGACTTGGTAGGCGTTTGGACAGTTACTGCTGGTCCATCGACAGCTGTGACCACACCGGTATCCTGTTCAAATTTGGAATCAGCCTTTTGCTTGCAGAATGGACGTTTGAACATGACTTCATTGTCCACATGAATCTCTTTGAATTAAACTGTGCGTGGCTTTGCGGACTTAGCCTTGTTTAACATATCGTGGTCTCGAACTTCCATCCGCTCTTCCCTTTCTCTTAAAGTAGGTTGTTTATACCGAATTTTCCTATTAAAAAGAAGTTCCGCTGGGCTTTTCCCAGTAACCGAATGAGCTGTAGAGAGGTACATTGATAACAGTACTGTGTGAGTTCTTTTCTCCAATTTCCATTTTTCAATTGAGTAATTTGAACAATTTTTTGTAGAGAACGATTTTGCCGCTCAACTTCTCCATTTGCTTGCGGCCAGTAGGCAATAGTTGTATAGTGCTGGATACACCATTTTCTGCGTAATAATCTGCAAATTCCTTAGACGTGAATTGTGGTCCTTGGTCTAATGTAATTAAATAGGGAAAACCATGACGTGTACAAATTTAATTCAGGAATTCACAAGTAGCTTTAGTAGTAATACTTTTCATTACTGAAACCTCAATGTAACGGCTAAAATAATCGGCTACAACGCATAAATAAGAACCGTATGTGGTAGGTATTTAAAATTTATGACCAGATCTTGCCATAGCCCATCTGGTAGTTTACGACGATGAATTTCTTCCTGAATAATAGATTTACCGACTTTCTGGCATTTTTCAGCTTGAGCATCAATGTTTGGCCACCTAACTTTCGATCTAAGTCTATCCTTCATTTTTGTAATTACAGGATGGCCTTCATGAGCATTTTGCAGGGTAAGAAGTATGTCATCAACCACCCCAAGCTTATTTTTAACAAAAAAATATGGTTTTCTGGATGGTACTTTGCCTAATGAAAGCTCATCACATAATTGTAGTAGTTCAGGATCATTTAGTAGTTCATGACGAATATCAGCCAAAAGAAGTGCTCGGGGTTTCATTAACAAACATTATCAAATTTTTCTCAAAAATATCATTTTCAGTTACAATAGTAGGGTCGTCTGGAAGTAATCGCAATATTATTCTTACCAGCTCTATAAACAACTCGAAATTTATACCCTTGAATATGTAACATCCACCGCTCGATTCTTGCACATGGTTTTGAACGGGTTCCAAAAATAACCTCAAGCGGTTTATGGATCTGTAATTAAATCAAATTGACAACCTTCCAGGTAATATTTCAATCTTTCCATTGCAAAAATAAGTGCTGATGCTTCTTTTTCTGTTTGGCTATAACGGCGTTCAACTGCTAAAAGGCTGTGATTGATGTAGCAAATTGTACGAATGGATGAACTCTTTTCTTGTAGAAGTACTGCACCAAGACCAACTGGGGTGAAGCATCTGCCAATGACTATGGTGTGTAAGTCAGGATCAAAAAATCCTAGGCTTGTCTCAGCAGACAACAACTTTTTTACTTTCTCAAAATTTTCTGTGTCTGTCGGTGACCATGAAAATACTTCTCGTCTTGCCGCTTTCTGGGGAGGGTCAAGTAAAGGTGATAAATTTGGGCTAAATTTCCCAACATAAGTAACTAAACCTAGAAAACTTCGAAGTTCAGTAGCAGCAGATGGTGAACAGAAATCTTGTATCGCTTTAACTTTATTTAAGGTTGGTTTGATAAAACCAACGCCTAATTGATGACCTAAAAAGGTGATTTCAGACTTATGGTACTGGCATTTCTCAGTATTAAGGGTAAACCCCAGTTTTTGCATACAGTGTAATAATGTTGCGAGTCTCTGATTGTGCTCTTCTTTTGACCGGCCATGTACCAGAACATCGTCTGAATAAATGAAAACGCCCTCACATTGGCCCAGCAGATTTTCCATTATTTTCTGAAACATCCCTGGAGCACATTTCAACGCCAAACTCAACCGTTTGTATCGAAACAGTCCAAATGATGAACTGAATGTAGTAATTTCCCATGAATTTTCATGTAACTCAATCAGGTGGTATGCCATTTTCAAATCATTTCGGCTAAATATAACTGCGTCTTTCAGTAATGGTAACAGGTCTTCAATTGTAGGCAAGGGGTGTTTTTCATCTAGAATGGCCACATTTGCGAGTCGCATATCAACACAAATCCGTACTCTTTTCTCATCCCTTTGGAACAGGTACCATTGGAGATACCCAACGGGAACGGCCGATAACATCTGCATTTACCAATTCAGTAAGTTCCGTTTGAATTGGTGCTTGTAAATTAAAGGGAACTCGACAAAACGGTTGGATTACTGGAGTAATTTCCTTGTTTACAGATAATTCTAGTTGAAAATTGTGCAATTTACCGAGTGAACCGTTTTCTGTATTAACAGTATGGACAACATTTGTAGATGAAGATGTATTCGTCCTCTCTGGATGATCTGCATTTAAACCAACACGCAGTAAGTGAAGTGCCTTTGCATCATTTCCGCCCAAAATGACAGCAAACCGCTCTTGGACGATAATAATTTCACTAATAATTGATAGACCATTACAAAAAATTTCGCAAGTTACTGAAAATTTGACGTTATACTGAACTGATATGGAAGCATCAAATGTACATATATCTGGTTTATAATTGAAACCATAGTGCCGAACTGCACTACTTTCTAGTTATCACCATGTTTCTAAGCCCATAATTGTCAATTTACATCCTGAATCAATGAACATTTGAAGGCGGACGCCACCAACCAGGCATTCAACAATTTCTTCTGTGTTACCAGATGTAGTCGACATAGCTGACTGAATGCAAAAAATATTATCACCCTCATCTGTTGAGTGAACAGCTTTAACAATAGCTTTAGTAGCTTTAACAGTTGTAGCGTTTGAACCTGTTGGTTCCATTTCAGCAACCTTTAATGAACGGCACATTTTTTTGGTAAATGACCCATTTTATTGCGTTTTACACAAGTAACATACTTTGCAGGAAACTTTTCGTTATTAGCATAGTGTTTGTCAGAACCGCACCGGTAACATCTCCCTGTCTTTTTTTTAAAAAGAATTCACACTATTGAATTTATGATCTGTAACCAATTTAGGATCATTATTTTTTGAAACAATGGCCCGTTTAACTGCCTCTGAAGTAGTAGTATTAATTAACATTGAAGATTGAACTGCTTTGCACTGTGCATTAATAGCTCCAATCGCATTTGCTTGGTCTTCTGCCTCCTTCAATGACTGCAAACCCTTCTTCACTAATTCTTTCCGAATTTCTTCTGAATAACAATCGTCCACAACTTGTTCCAAAATATAGTTGTCACACGTAAGAGTAGCGGCAACTAAATTACATTTCTTAGCTTGCTGACGTACGTGAGTAACAAACTGTGAAAATGGTTCATTCTTGTTCTGCTTTAACCTGCATAACATACACGGTTCATAAAAATTGTCATGGTTAGGATTAATTTGCTCTGTAAGCATACAAAGAGCTTGAGTGAACTCGTTTTCACCTGCAGGGATTTCACGAATAATGAATCAAATAAATCAATAATTTCTCTACCTCTGTAAATATAATCAGTAATATTTTCATCGGTAAAGTAGAGATCTAAATTACGTTTCCATCGATCGCACTCAGCAGCAGAAGTAGCAGAAGTAACTGAAAAAGGTGGACAGGATTTCTACCGTTCTCCATTTTAATATTATAAATAAGGAATACGTAAACTGCACGATAACCTCACGTTTTTCTTAAATGCTGAATGTTTCACAAGTTTTGCAATCAAATTACAGAAATAAAGAAAAAAATAAAATAAATGTCTTTCTTATCATCTACGGAAACCAAAAATGCTAAACTTTGCATCTTTTATAATCATTTATAATCAAAAGTCCAAAACGTTTATACAGCCTTTATAAAAGTAAATGGCTCGAATATGTAAAATTATTTCACGTAAACAAAAATTAAATGTAAAAAAAAATACGTGTGAAATTACTAAACTCACAGAATTAGTATGAATAACAGTTAATGCATCCTCGTCACCATTTTTGTAATAATTTGCTTTGTAATAATTGCGTATTTTATACATAACATTACTTATTAAAAGTACAATAATCGTGAACACAACACAATATAAACATATATACCGGCATTACAATTAGAACAAGTGAACAAGAAGAAAACTGAGATGATTCAGCTTAATGAATCATTCAAACAGTCACTAAATGAATCAGCGAATATTACAATAATGCTTTAGAGAAATTAAATTTTTTTTTTCCGAAGCATTTTAGATGAAACAATCCTGAATAAAACGAACTTCAATTATACTGGATAAAATTAGTCTTGTAAGACTGTTAAACGAAAATAAAAAGAAAAAATTAATTTAATTGTATCAAGAAAAAAATAACATATTAACGAATATTCAAGATTAGCAACGAAGGTATACTTACGATTTTGTATCAATTAAAAAGTGCCTAACGTTTATCATATTCCAAAATTTAAATTTAAAAGACTAATTTATAAATCTCTGACGAATGCGCATTTACGATAAATATTAAGTAGTCGTTACATACATCAATATTATTCCAAAATTATTACTTTTTGTCAATTACTTTATCGATTACATAATATTGTAAAACTATTTCACCTTTAATTTGCATTCTTACATAACGTATTTTTTTAATTAATTTACCTCATGTATATGTTTGTATTTTATATTACACCTTTATTTGACTTTTCAGAAAATAGGAAATAAATAAATAAAACTATTAGGGTAAGCATCTATAAAAAGGAAGTCATCAAAGGCAGTCAGGGTGGTCTCTTTTGAAAATCTAAAAAGAACAAAAAACAATCATATTGATAAACAAGCAACTAAAAGAATTTATAAATTAAGTTGTAGTATTACTATAAGCTGAAATTTGTGACCATGTTATATATGATATATATCCCTTGTACATTTACATTGTTGTAATTTAACATATTATTATATTTGTTTGACTGTTAATAATTATCTCACGATTTTACTTTAAAACCAAAGTCAGCCAATTGTGTAATTTGAGCTACTTAAACCGGAAAGAGATGACCAGTGGTTCAACTCTTCTACTTTTCATTCTTAATTATAAGTCCCGTTCCCTTTTTTTTTTTGTTAACTTTTAAGTATGCCGTTCCAATACAAAAAGACCGCTCAAAGAAAAAGTATTGGTGCAGAAACGATTATAACTGCGTCATAAGAAATAAACGGAGGTGTGTCCATTATAAATGAAACTACTTCAAAGAGATATACGAATGATGGTAATAAACTAATAGAAATGAGGACAGAAGAAAATCATTAGAAAAATTTACATATTTGTACACTTGAGGAAGAGAAATTTCGGTTTAATGATTTATTAACTTATAGTATAAAACGAATTACCGTTTAACTATAAAAGTTTGCATGAATTTACGAAATTCGGCAAGTTAATAGTAGAAAAAAATTTCAAGAAGTTAGCTACAAAACAAATTCTTCGGAAAAGAAAAATTGGTTTTCTTGATTTCTAAAAATAAATTCTAAAATAAGTTCAGGAACTGCGAAAGCGACAAGTTTTTCTTTAGCCACTAGTTCGAACAAAGAGAAAGTTGATTTCTCTAATAATAAAGACTTCTATTTGAATTACATAATATTCGTAATGCAATGAAATAGGATGCGTTAGAGTGGAAGCTTATCCTAAAGTACTAGCAAGCAAAAAGTTTATCAAAAAGATTTAACATCATCCACTGATAGTGGCATTCTTGTAATAGTTTGTTTTGACGTCATTGCTATTGATCATGTTATATCTCCGCTTTTATTGCGATGGTGACGCATATTCTAACAATTTGATGACGACCAATAGTTTTTTGAAGTTTATAAAGTATTCCGCAAAATATTCACAGACACATCTATAAATAACCCAGTGCTATTAGTATTAGATAATCATAAAAGTCATATAAGCAATGAAGGAATTAATTTCGCGAAAATAATTGAGTATCATTTTTAACCACTCCACCTCATTGCAACAGCACACTTCAATCGCTGCACGCTTCACTGTTTATTACTCTCTTTTTTAAGCAAATTATAATATTGCTATGAACGATGCTGTCAAATCGAGGAAGAATAGTCAAAATTTATAGTATTTCTGAATTCGTAATAAATATGATGTCTTACGTCTTTAGTTAAGCTAATATTATAAGTGAATTTAAAAATTCCGAAGTACACCAATTTAATCCTGAAATTCTGCAGTTAGACGAAATAGTTAAGCAATCTGCCCTTGAAACTGTAACGAAAACTATTGAAGTCAATAGAAATAAGTTTATACAATCTTCTGAAGCTATATCTACAAATATGAGAAATGTTTCTGCCTCATCAAATTCTACAATCTTGCCGATATCTATAACGTTTAAACAAAAAGGTTCCCGATTTGTCAGTCCAGAAATGATTAAACCCTATCCTAAAGCAGTACCGATAAAATAAAGATGATCTTATTTAAGCTGTCATTTCCAAACGTCTACTATACACTTCTTTTAAACTTATCCTTTCCTACATTTCCATCACTAGAAACTGGAGCTTTGCTTCGAAGAAAACTCTTACTTTAGCTATTATTTCTCTTCGCCTTAACTTATTTTCATCTCTTTCTGTAACAACCCTTTAACTACTCCGATCTCTTCCATTATCTAAAATATTTCTTTTTAAGTTTATCTCCCAAGTTGTTATTGAACAGGAATTTCACAGTACTATCAGCATTTTCTTCTCACGTATTCATTTTTATTGATAGCTTAATCCTTCGACTCCAACTTTTCCGAATTTTTTTGGTCTTCCTCCTTTCTGTGCTATCCTTGCAAATAAATTAATGGTTTTCCTATGTATTTATATCGTCTTTAAGCGTAATTTCTCCAATTATCTAATTACCGTCGACTCTATGAGTACACCTTCAGATTATCTATTTATTTTTTCCTGCTCACCCATATAACCTTATAATTTTACTTGTAAGATTTCTCATCCATAATCTTTTTTCCGCAATTCCATTCTCGTTAATTTGCGCGGATTACCGGTACACTCTCGGTGGGTAATGAAACGACTTATGTTTTGGCTAAGGTTACTGCTCATTCCCCCTTCTTTCTTCAAAAATGACTCCGAGTTCTAATCTTCTACCCTATATAAAAAATTGACCTCCAGATGTTGGTCTTCTTTTCGCTGTTTTGTTGCTGTCTTTATCATTTATGCTTTAATCGTGTTCTATTTCCTTTGTCTCGTCATAGTTTTCCCCTTAGTATTCTCTCTTCTTATTGTCTTCTTCATGTCAGCCCGATGTAGTTGTCTGTGTTTTAAACATCCGGTATTTTTCAAATGCTCTTCTCTTTCTGCTGAACGTCCTGTTCTTTATTCGCATTTGTTAAAGCTCGCGGGCTTCCTGTTTCTTATAGTACTTATTACATCCTGCTTTTTCATTCCCTGTTTATTGTTCCTATTACTGTTTTTTTTTTTTTTTTTTTTTTATTATATTAATAATTTCCGATCGAATTAAAATCTTATTAACTTTTTTTCTTTTCTATCGTTTCTGGAAAAAATTTCGTAGTTGACTAAAAAAAAAAAAAAAAATTCAACTTCTGTCATATTCCTATGTTCTTTAATTGTTGATGAACTAATCTCGAAAACGTTGTTCCTAAGCTAATTATTTGATATAATTCAGTTACTTGTTAGTTTGTAATATTATGGACCGGAAAATTTTCTAAGTTACATGTGCTTCAGGCATCGTCGTTGTAATTGGAGGTTCGAAGTATTCTTGATCTGTGAAATAAACTTAATGTATCAATCTCGATAGAAATTTTATTAATTTATGTTTGAATATTCTCACTTCCTGTCACTGAGTAGCAAAATACACGATTCGAAGTGATCCGATATCGAAAATTTTACATTTTTATTTTCTGAAAGAAAAATTACGCAATAAGTTATTAAAAGACAAAACAAGTTCAGTCAAGCATGATGATCATGCGCTGAGGATTTCGTACGTAAGACTATTATTTTGCGTTTACATAATGTTAAATTTGAAAACAAAGAAATCGGACTTTTTGCGCCGTAAAGAGGGAGAGACACGTCATTTCTCGCGCTTTTTTTGAACTATTTGCCAACATCGAAAGTTTCGTTAAGGAAATGAAATACGGTTCCGTTCCCGACAAACAGCGCGATCTTTCCACCGATATACCCCGCATGCTCAAAATAAAAAAAAATAGTTTTCTTCGAAATTTTCGAACTTTTGGCGCCCCAAGAACAGAATTCGCATATTCTCAACCTTATTCAAAATTTTGTTAGCTATAATACTCGTGTCGCAAAGAGGGGACTACACATCACTTCTCACATTTTTTTTGAACTTTTAGTGAACTTTAAAAGTTTTATTAAGAAAATGAAATACGGGTTCGTTCCTGACAGCTCTTTCCAACGATATGCCTGAAAATATATATGTATATATTTTTTTCAAAACTTTTGAGCTTTCGGCATCCCGAGGGTATAAATATAAAGTTGTAAGCTCGGCTATAATTTTCCTATAAAGCGGTCCTTGATGCATATATTTGAGATACGTTTTGGTTTCCTCAACTTTTTTACTTGGGCTATTGCTTACGTGAACATCCTCTATTTTGCTGTTTTGGGGTGGTCCAAAAGGGAAGAGGGGGGGGGGTAGGTCTATATAATTTTTTAATCGTAATTTTTTGATTTTATGAAAGAGTTTCTGCGCTTTGTTTTATATTTTGAATTTTATGTTTAAAGGGGATGAATTACGAATTTTTTAAGAGTGATTTTTGCGGTCGTCTTAAATTCCATACAATATATTCTTGACGGTATTTTGGGCTTCTGACCACCCGAGGTAATAATCGGTTAGTTCGAAGTTATAGATATATGGTTTTAAAGAGAATTTTATAATTTATGATCCAATATTGAAGTTTTCAAGTCAAACCGTTCGTGAGCTGTTGCATATTTTAATTGAATATTTTTGTCGTTTCTGAACCATCTTATCAGGATTATTCCGTACATTATATTACGGAATCCTAAAAATAAAAGAAATTAAGCTAGAAAATTGAAGCGTATTTGAAAATTTCCAGTTTCTTACAATGCGCAGAAAATAAAGAAGCCAGTGCAGGATAGTGCATGTCGAGATAACGCCTGTAACAATTTTTACAGCTCTTGCAATTTTCATTTTAAAGTTTTGATCGTTTCTCTCCAGCGAGCTGTAAACGATGATTAATAATTTAACTATTACTATAGTCCTCGCTGAATTTGGTAAATTTTCTAATGATTTATCGCAACGCTAAGCCAATAAAAGTCTTTTATTCATCTTCATAAGGTGTTGCACATGTGTTATTTTATTTTTGGTTTTTTTTTTTTTGTTGTGAAATGTATGAATCTTTACTATCATCCGGAATGAAACAACAGTTTCTTCATCAATAAAAAATGCACAGAAGAAAACTACTGGAATGTTTCCAGTAAGTCTCTATTGCGGTTAACTTCGTGCAATCGATTAATTACTTCCGGGCAGGTTGCAATGTTGTGTTAAAATTTATTTCCGAACGGATTTTTTTTCGCCACTGTTAAATTATTGCGCAAGTTATTAAAATTACGGTAGTCAGTTATCGATAACGTTGCCATTTCGATATATACGCTATAATGTTACTGAATTTATTTTCTTTTTATTTGAACTCATTTTTGAGTTGCGCGGGCATTAAGCGACAGTGATAAAACTTTGATCACAAATAAGAGGAAGTTACCAGCGACGGTTAAAATCCGAATTTCGTGTGATTCACAAATATAAGCAATCAATGGGATTTCTTACATTTGTGAATCGCATAAAATTCGGATTTTAATCGTCGCTGGTAACACTTTCTCTTATAATTAATCAAAGTCTTATCACTGTCGCTTAATGCCCGGCGCAACTCAAAAATGATCGTTGGAATGAAAACAGCCGCTTTAACGTTTCTAACAGTGGAATAGAATAAGCCGCGGGACCTTTGACGCATTTTTATGAAGCCTATCGTTAAATATTGCCATTAAAATAGAAATCTATGTCAGAAAGCTTATCTTCCAATATTTTTAGCACTGTCGATTTCCAAAATTTTCGCACAGTAATTAATCTGTTAAATATTTTTCGTATTATTAATTAAATATTTTCGGTTTTTGTTATGCATATGTATGTGTGAAATGTAATATTGTAAATAAGAATTTTATTTTTTCCCAATTTAATATTGCTTTTTTTGGTTTTTCATATTTCTTACAATTTTTCCTTATCATGATTGTACGCACTAACCAAACGAGTTTACTTAATTTTTCTATAATTCCGAAAAAAAAAAAGAAAAAAAATTGACGATAAAATTATTCACATAAGCGCGCATTACAAGCAGAAATATCATTAGTACTTTCGCGGTCAATGTCTAACCGAGACGGAACGAAACGAAAAAAATCGAAAAAATTACGGGACAGAACCCTAAAAATCGTTATAATGAATTTAAAATAACAACAATTACCGAGGTTTTAAATATTATAAAACTCTGAAGAGTTTATTGAAATATTTTAGTTCTTTCCTTTTTTTTTTTTTTTATATATGTCTAAAAATAAAAAAAGATACCAATTGAACTAATCGTATTTCAACGCTGCGAGGAACAAAATTAATTAATTTGCTACGTGCCGTGAAATTTTGCTTCAAAGTCAGGCAGACATGTTTTAAAAATTCCGTAACCTAATAAACGACAAATTTAAAATACTATATATGCAGTTTTTGTTAAAACGCTCAAAAACCCCGTATGTCAGAAAACTCCCTGTTTCCAATATTAACATATTCTTCAAATTCGTATGTTTTGATAGATGGCAAAAATGACGACCAACGGGGCAGACAATATTAGCAATGATAAAAGGTATTAGCAGAAAAAAGAATTAGAAAATGACAGAGTAGAAACTCTATTTTAGCACATCCAATTAGACACTAGAAACGGATGAACAATAGACAAAAAAAAAAAAAATAATAGATGAGAGAAGGGCAGCGGAATGCCGAAGAACAGTTATAGGTGTATTATAAATAAAAATAAACTTCTTTTAAAAGAACTTTTGATGAAAATGGTGTACATTCATAAGATGAAAACAAAAAAAACATTATCTAACGAATATATTATTCACTGAAACAAGATTAAACAGTTAAAATGTTCGTTTTCCAGATTGACTAATATTTTAAGCTTTTTCAATTAATTTTTACTGCGTTGACACGAAGAAACGCAATTAACCCACGTGCTATAAGAAAAGTTAGAAACCGAAAGAAAACACGTTCCGATTGACTCTAATGTATGTACTATACATATTAAAACAGTCGTTGGGTACCGTGTGAGGTATTTGGTCTATCGAATAATTTATCCCCAGCCCTGTTAGCGGCAGAGAATAAGCTATCAAAACCAGTTAACGGATAATATACGGATCGTCAACCTCATGAAGAAAATAACTTTACTCGGGAATACTTCGAAGGTCATACTACGGGGAAGAAAACTTATCACTGACCGCTTACCTCATCGCGGCAGCAATATTAACTGATCGGAAAAAAAGAAGAAAAACGATTATTCCTATTATAAATAGGAAATCGTTCGGTCTATGTTATTCATTTCATTTAAGAAAAGTAGAAAAAAACAAAAAACAAAACAAAAAGAACTTTATAAAACGGTTTTAAAATGGAAAGCACACATTTCAAAGTATTGAAGACTGTGAGCTTTATGCTTAAACGTAAGCAGCGCTCTTTAAAAGGACTGACCAATGGTGTGCGGTGTATAAAATGTTTAAAACGTTTTAGACATCCTTACAAGTGTATACTTATACAATATGAAAAATGATACACGCGTAAAGGCATCACATGGTTAAACGAAAAAATTCGGAATACCGTGCTCAGATTGCCGTTTCGGTAGACATTACCGGTATCTTACGTTAAAATACAAAAAAAATTGAACTATTCGTTGAAACATAGATAAAACAATAGATGGCGCCACATATTAAATTGTTACTGTGACTGAGTTGGGCTGCTCAATTACCGAGCATCGTGCTCACTTCTATAATATTCTTGTTGTACAAATATAGCCAGTGATCAAATAATATTCTGTGTGCAACGCGAGTGTAAGCAAGACTGCACGTGGAACTACTGATGGTAATCACGTGTGCTACTGCGGTACAAATGCAGCCTAGAGTGTGTCATTACACTATCATGCACATGCGTTCGATGGTATAGTAATTTTCCACTGCCTTGTACTCGACTATTAGAAATCATTTACTTTAATGATTTTATTAGTCTTGTTTTCGAATTCATAACCTCAACGAGGTGGTTCAGTCGTTTTAGCCACTCAGACATGGTGAAGTATATTTGTTATTATGTATATATATATGGACCGAGCAACATAAATATTCAGACCCTGATAAAACAAAAAGAGCAATAATAATAAAAATGATATATTGATATGAATTTTTTTTAAATACAAAAAAATAAACTTTTTCGATCACAGATATAAAAGACTGAAACAGGAAAGAAAGTGAAAAGTACGTAATAAAGCCATAAGAAAAGTAACCTAATTTGAGATTGTAACTCTTAAAAAGGTACTCGTAAATCGTGTCAATTTAATAAAAATTATCCCCTGCGCCGCCAACTTCAGTAACAACTGTCTCAAAATCCATGGTAATTTGTTGTTCCACTTTTTCTTGAAAAAGCTTAGAGTCACTTTAGAAACTTAATGAAAATTATTCTATTTTCGAAACCGCTTAATAATATCATACGCGGTACTTGGTGCAATGAAAACTTCATTCGATTTAACAGTTTCAACTAGCTAATCTTTTTCGATTCTCTCGAAACTATTTTTCCGTATCATAAACATTTAATTACCTGGCCCGTAACTTAGGCAGATGGGCCGGAATGATCCGGACAAAAAAAATCACGTAATATTTTTTCCTTTTTGCCAGAACTATCATGCAATTCCCAGTAGCTTCCTAATTAGCAGTTTTCTTAATAAAGTCAGTTATTTTATTTTTCGGCTCCGTTGTAATTTTTAATATGTACAGCGATCAGCGGGCCATTTTAACTCGACTGCGTAAGTTACGTTGCTTTTTTTCCTTCAGTTTAAAAACTAATTTCGATTGATAACAATGAACCGAAATGTAATAGTAAAATAATTCAACTCTTACCGAAAGAAAATACCAGCGACAAATCAGATACTGAAATAGATGATATTTTAAGTGATAATGAAAAGGAAGGAAGTAAAGACAAAATTCTCTATTTTATTACGGTAAAGGAAATCGCGATAACAAAAGGAGAATATAAGTGTTTTAAAATGACCCAGCTATTTGCAGTAAAACTCCGTTTCATTAGCCCGTGTATGAAACATTGTTTATAAATGGTACTCGGAAAAAATTTAGTATTTCCCTTTTTTTTTTGCTAAAAATTGAATTCCACATCTTTTTTATAACATTCTTAAAATACGAAATTACAATACCCGATGATTCGCAAGTACACGCAATAGTCTACAGGCATACGTTCCAGCACATTGGAACAAAGAGAAATATACTTATAGCTACGGAGCAGAGTATTCATACTCAAGAACAAATATCAACAGGACCCGGCAATTACAAGTATAACCTAAAATTATCCGACAGATAGCCGATGCTTAATTTACATTACTAACGACATATTGCGCAGAGATGTAAAAATGTAATACGTGCAGAAATACTATAGAGATCAATATAATCAGTTTTTCATTAAAATAATACTGAACGGCATGTCCAAATCTCCAGTATGCATCGCTACAATTTACCTGGAAATAATCGAAAACAATTAAAAAGAAATTTGTGTTTTATTTTTTGTTTTTTTTTTTTTGAAATTTACCATAGGGGGGGATGCATTGAACAACGGATAACTGTATCACGTAACAATTGAAGAAAAATTAAATTTCTTATTTTCCTTTTTTTGTTCTATTTCCGATACTAAATTAACAATTAATAGTACAACGTATGCCCAGATATGTTTAGCTCTATATATATTTTTTTAAATTCCACTGGATATACGTAGTAATCTTTATTTTACTATAAGTCAAATCCAAAAAAAAAAAAGTAAGACGTAAGAGCAGTAATGCTGACTAATCGACCGCTGCAGTGAACAAAAGGGAAATTAAAAAAACGGAAATATCATTCTTAATGCCGTTTGAATAAAATTTCAGTAACTAATACAGCAGCGTGCTCTTATAATTTCTTTTCACGTTATTACATAAATATACCAGATAAGCATTTTCTTGTTTTATAATTATGGCTAAATTCTCCAAATTGGTCAATCCTGATTACATGCGTGACACACATTCTCTTATCCTGCCTCTTTGGACGCTAGCAATTTATTTAGCTCTCTTTTTTGCTTACATCTTAACGATGATATAATAGCGTTTAACTTGTTACGATTACCGATGGAGCCAGTGCTCCCTGTTCATTGAATGCGCGTTTTTACCTGTTAAAATAAACCACTAAATTTAATTTAAGTGCGGAGTTAACAGGTAGAACTGGCAAATTTGTAAAAATTTAAAAAAGAGATGTGAAAGCCAGATGAGGAAACACTTTTTCCTAGCAGAGGATGATACCAATTTTAAAAAAATGTGATTGACTTGTTGTAACGTCACTTAGACAAAACTCATTATGAGATGCTGTATACATTCGCGTATGATGTGAACAGTCAGCATAATTTAGGCAAATACGCCGGTTGTAATTGTTCGTTTTGCCGTTAAACAAGTGTAATGCAAGTTTTTATGCGCCTGCATGGGGAATGCGTAACGTACATTGATCTGTCTTTTTGTACAATTTTTTTTAGCCGATTCCTGTAAACTTTATTTTTGATCTTATATGTATTTATATGTGTATATATACATATATGTATATATGTATGTATGTAGTTTTTAATTTTTTTGACCTGTGCCAGCGAATTAACTCGTAACTGTGAAGCACGATTGCTAGTAGATGGTTATTCAAGTCACAATCGACTGTTAAGATATAATTACGCTTTAAACAAATATGTTATCACCATCCTCTCAAATGACCAATTCATCAGCAAAGCAGGTACATTTAATAATTGTTTGAAAATACATAAAATATTTATCTAAATCATATTCATTATAACTTTCAAATGAACTCGACTTAATCGGGTATTACTATTTTATTCAGTGAAACAATTTATAAAAATATTAATAATCAAGTGTCAACAAAAATGTATAATATATACACATATAACACAACAAATGTTACTTAAAGAGTAAATGTTAAGTCGAAATATTATGTTAAAAATATAATACCATTTGTCGATGAAACTGATGTAGAATCCGACAAGACATCTGATACATCTCTGTCAACTCTTCTTTTGGCTATATCCTGTGATTCGCTTATTTGATTGGCATTTAAATCAACCAGCTATAATTAAAAGATATATAGAAAAAATTTTAATACTACATCGAAACTATTTATTTTGTTCCGGCATCATATTCACTACTAAATTTAGAGTTACCACCGTCCCCCCTTTGTGCGAGTTGAAAAAATGAAAAAAGTATTTCGCGCGATTGTTCGAGCTGCTGGCCATTGTGTATTTGTAAAATGTCTGCCTAACAAAGATTTAATTAAAGTTAGTCTTATTAAATCTGACATTCGTCAGGCGAAATTATTTTAAATTATTTACGAAACAAACATCGAATTTTCGTTTAACTCGGAAAAATCGGGGTATTTTTTGAAAATTTGTAAAATTTCATCTACGATATATGTACGTTTATTACTTTTTAAAGTTAAATTTATAGAAATGAATAATTATAATTATATAGTAAAAAATACTTTCGTTTCCATAATGAAAGGTCAGGCGGATGTACTGCGGAGCGACGAATATAACTAAACTAACAGCTGTAAATTTATTTTGAAAAAAAAAAAAAAAGTCTAATTCTAATAATAAAACCTACTTAAACATTGTTGCGTGTAATTAAAAAACTCCTCTAGATTTTATCTAACCTTTTCCGTCATCCTTGACATCATCTGAGACAAATTAGAGATATTAGGGGCATTTATGAAATTCAGTAGCGATTATAATATGCTGAACAAGTTATGGAGCTATAGTCATATCGCTAAATAATTTTAATATCTATTATTCTGATACGCACTCTTTTACCAAAACTCCTGTTCAGTAAGTATCAGTCTAATCCCTGAAAATATGTTTTCTTGAAATTAGCCAGTCACACATAATGTAATAAAAATTAACCCTGTAAAACAGAAAAAATCTAATCGATAGTTCATCTACGAAAAATGGAAATATAGAAATGAAAAATCTAAAAACATATAGGCCATACTAATTTCAAAAATTCTCCAGTACGCTGAACACAGGCTATTTTCGTCTTACAAAAGCAATGAAAAATCTACTTGTGGTTCAATTTGAATTTCAGCGTAAATATTAAAAAAAAACAAAAAAAACGTAGGTCGTAACGAATTTCGATTTTAAACGGAACTATAGAAAGTATATAATCAACAAACGCAGCTAAGATTATTTATAACTCAATTTTTTGCATACATGTTTCCAAAATTTAAACTAATTGTTTTCCATGTTTTTTATGTATTCATTTAATTAGTAGCTAAGATTGTCTGATTGAAAGTCAGTATGTCGACACTGAAACGAAGTAGAGGATTTTGAACGGAGATAACCATCATCTTGTGGTGCAGATAATTGGGTACGACATTCTTTCGAGATAAAATCGTTAACGCAACAATATAGGTTGTTTCATTTAGGTACGAGGTGTACTCCAAAAGAAAAACTCGCCTAAACTTATACGACAGCCCCGCGAATGCGACACCCTGTCGAAGGCTTGGGAAACACTGAAGAAAATTGCTGAGTATATTATTTCGTCTTTTTCGAACATTAAATAAACTTCATCAACTATTTTATGCCGCTGCTTGATAATGGAATATTCAGAGCAGAAGCCAAACTGGTGATTCAAAATTATGTTATAGGTTTATAGTAGTCGTATAAGATATAATACGAGCTGCTCTAAAACTTTAGAAAGAGAACAAAATAAACTAATCGGTCGATAAGAAGAGACCTCCGTTTTATTCCTGAATCATGATGATCTCCGGCTTCTCTCATGTTCCGGGAAAGTATACAATTTTGAGAGTACTATAGAATGTGTAGTACAGTAGAAGTACCGCTTTTGATGGAAGATGTCGAATTAACCCTGTAATGCTGTTATTAATTTCAGGAGATTTTTTGCACGGTATTTTCCGGTATAATATACATTCAAGTACCTCTTTGAACGAAAAGAATATTCGTAATACATTGAGAGTGTCTATTCAATCTATTTTGTACATACTCTGAATGTTGCGATAGACAGAAGTAATCCACAAAGCATTTAGCATTTTCCTTTTCTTTCTTTTAAAATCCATTTGCCTTTTTATTTTACATTGAACAGTTTTATTCAGTTGGTCTCATCAACTTAATAATTTCATATCACAAGGATCTGCTGTTATCGTTATTTATTACCTATAATGGATTGTTGAAAGTTTTATTTTTATATTACTTTATTTGAATTCTTAACTTTTTTAGTACAGGATATCTGATTACGTTGCCACTTCTTTCTGGCAGTTGTAAATAATTTGTTAGCGTTTGTAGGAATAACACAGGAGCTGTTTTTGTTTTATCACAATTTTTCTTAAGTTGTTTTCTTTTTCGGCTTAGAACCACTAGGCTACATTTAAAGGTAAAAAATAAAAAAATTATAAAATCCTAGCTAAAATGGAGGTTTAGAATTTGAATAGTAAGAAAGATATTATTTTTACTAGACTTTACTTCTTTTTTATTTTTATTAGTAATCCAATCCGAATTCTCTTTGTTCGTGAGCAAGTCTTAAATATATATATTTCTCACTGGACTATTTTTAATTAAAATTACAAAATAAAAATTAAAAATAAATAAGAAAAGTTGGGTTTATTATTATTTTATTTTTTCTCACTATATGTAACATATTTTTTGAACAAACGATAATATAAGCGTGTTGGGCACCCACAGACGGGCAATAGCCTTACGAGATCCACAACTTATTTTTAATAATAAAAAATAAAAACGTAACATTAATAGTTTTACTAGAAAACAGTATTAAATATTCTTTTTCTTGATGTGCCGTACTCTTCCCGGAGCGTTGGCGATCAGATGGCAGCTAAAACTTGCGTTCTCTTGCTATCCTGTCTATTCCGTCTCAGTCTGTTGTTTCTGCCATTGGTTCCTTTATTTCTATCATTTCCGATCGAATCAAGTTTTAATTAGTTAACTCTTCTTCCTATTGTTTCTGGGTAAGGTCCCTGGTTGACGAGCCCAAAAAGGAAAAAAAACAACTCTGCACTGAAATCGTTTGACCTGACAATTGGACTGAAGTTTGAAAAACAATAATTTTTTTAACTGTTTAGTTTTGGGAATTATTTCTTCCCCGCCACCTAACACCATTCTCATCCCTCGCAGTATAAATCTAACTGTAATCTATCGTCTGGTTTGTTGACTTAATTTTAATACTAATTTTTTCTCTTTAAAAGACCAACGTCACTGTTAACACACTACTTTTCCCGAGCTATATTTTAATTTAAAGGTAATTTTTATGTTTCTAAATTAATGCTAATTATGCATGAAAAGTCGTCTCAATGATCTAAAATAAACGTCTTTATAATTTATTATAGCATAATGTTAAATATACAACAGTTACAAGACGAAAATTACCTATAAAGAACTAACCTGTTTGAAGATCATATGACGCTTTTATTACAAGGGTAATCATGTAAATTTGTGTAAAAGAACTTTGTAGTTTAAATTAATTCCGGTGATCAGTAACTGTAAAGCATTGCGGAAGTAGTAGACGAGGAGGATGAAATTCACACAACTGAGAAAAACTGGAAAATAAAATACTGTCGTTGCAAATGCAAAAAAACACAATTACTTTTGGAACTAATTCAAGGTGCAATGAAGTATCGAATTTTTTATTTTTCGAATACATATAAAATATGTAATTTTACTTTTTTAAGTAACCTTTAACCATAAATCTGATTTTTGAATTGTTAGAAAATCTCTAATGATTGAAATATTTTACATATTTCTTTTAATTGTTGAATAAATATATTACTAGTAGAGTGTTTTGTTAATTTGTTCATTCAGAAATATTTCAAAATTTGAAATTTTACTGTCATTATACGATATTCACCTCTAAAACTACCAAAATAAAAAGTAATTTATAAAAAGCATAAACGTCTAAACACATACATATGTATGTCGGTGTACACTTTTTGTTTCAAATGTAACAGAAACAGATGGAAGTAGTTGAAAAAAAAAAGTATTACTACTCGTATAACATGTTATTTCACTGGTGCACAGTTAAAATCAACCATGAAATTTACAATGCAAAAGCAACACTCATTAAAAATAAGTCTTCATATACTTATGCAGACAATAATTTATAAATTTTCGATAAATCTACAGGAGATAGTATAAAAAACAATATTGCATCGCTGTGTCGACTTGAATTTCAATTCTTATTTGAAGAATCCTTATTTTTTACACATTGTATATTAATTAATATGTTCACTTTTAAATTTTAACTACAAATTTAGAATAATCGTTTTAAAAATATGAAAAAAATGGGTTTTAAATTTCTAATTTTGAATTAAATAAACAAAAATTTAATGCTTAATTTCAATATTTTGCTCATCGATAAAATGAAAATCTAACAAATTTTCATAAAACTTTTAATAAGTATAAACAAAAATATCTACAACAATTAATTTACAACACTAATTAAAGTGTACCGTCTTTCTTTAATGAAAAATTTAAAAATTATTTATTTCATGATGACAAAAGTAGACATTTAAAACTGATCGGTTAAAGGTAACAGATGTGGCTTGAAACTAGTCCAAAGAAATGATTATAGCAATTATTAACTGCCTCGTGGCTTTCAAAGAAAAGACATGTATATTCAGGATTCCGTACACATGATTCCCAAAATTTACGGTTTTAATAGAAAATTTCATGCTAAAAAGGGGGAATTCCCTTTAATTAGGAAAATAATTTACGATAGACACCATGTTTAAAAATTAATCTTAAAAACTTAACATTTCGGAAAGCTTACACTTACCGTCATCAGAACAAATAAGTTTAGTTTGTTTCTAATGACTGTAAGTGTAAGCTATCCGAAACGTTAAGTTTTTACAAATAAATTTTAAGTTTTAAAATTAATCTTTTAAACATTATGTCTACCGTAAATATATAAGTTTTAAATGTTCAAGTCCTTCTAAGTTTGAGTCCACAAATGCTCGGTATAGAGTTAAAAAGTGTTAAAAACTATCTTTGCTTTAGGCTTTTTGATCCTCCAGCTCTGTACCGAAGTATTTACGGTCCCATCATTTATTGGTACTTTTTTGTTCGGCGTGAAATTTCTTATTAAAAGCTCCAGTTTGAGGATCAGCTGCATGGGTACCCTGCATTACTTATATAGGAGTGGCGAAGCGGGGCATAGCGGGGTTGTAACAAAACTCTTTAAAGAAAGAGTTAAACGACAATTCAGATGACGCTCTGTGATTGATGTTTAGTCGTTGTATAATCTTCCACCAAAATTATCGATTTAAGCAGCGCTAATAAACCAAATAACAAGAGGAACAAAATAGTAAAAAAAAAAAAGCAAAAAAAGATAAAGCAATCCGTAAGTGATGAATATGCTGAATGCATTTACTGCGATTATTTATGGCCACAGTCTACGGAAG
Source organism: Icerya purchasi (assembly GCA_039619475.1). Classification (NCBI taxonomy): domain Eukaryota; kingdom Metazoa; phylum Arthropoda; class Insecta; order Hemiptera; family Monophlebidae; genus Icerya; species Icerya purchasi. Next base: position 548,310,481 of record CM077115.1, read on the forward strand.
GTTGGATACGATGCATAAAGTGAGCAAAAATGGTTAATTTTTCTTTTGAGAAACTTATAACCATTAAAAGTTTAGATTTTGATTACAAGAAATTGTTAACATATGATTTCTATAAAAATGGGCCACAATGCTTCATCCAGTACCCCACTTTAAGCCGCTGTACGGGGTAAAGTGGGGTAAACTTCACTCTGAATATATTTCGTTCCGTTAGCTAAACTGTTACTAATAAAATAGAAAATGGCGTGCCACATAATGATAGACATACTGTAAAACCGAAAAAAGCCTTTAAGGGTCAACCTAATGCCGTTGTTAGCTAAAAAAATATCCATAACTTCTTAAATACCCCACCATGCCCGCCACCCTCTCCCCTACGTATAATGTATACGTATGTATTTTTCTTAAATCAAATCAGGGGAAAACTATGAATTCTTGTTGTAATATCTCAGCCTAGTAATAATTGAAATTTGATCAAATTTTACATAAACTAAAACAAGTAAAATAAAAGAACATATTTTAATATTAATATTTTACCGGTGTAGATGGTATAGTAGTGGTTGGGGATGCAACAGTTGAAGCTATTGAAGTCGCGATCGAACTAGGTGATACTGATAATGCAGTCGTTTCACTAGTAGACGTTCCGTTCGTCGCTGAATCCTCTTCTTCGTCATCTTCAAAAGGTGGGTATGTTGGTAAAGTAATAGATATCCTACGACCTTTACCTCCTGCACCACCAGAACTATCAGCTCCAGTACTTCCTCCTGCTGTACTGCTGTCACCTCCGGCAGTACCACCTCGAAGAATTAACCGACCAACAACTCGAAACAGTACCCTGGTTATTTGTTGAATTTTTCGATCGACAATCTAAAAAAATATTCACAGTACAATTAATAAAAAAAGGTTATTATATTACCGTATAACGGAACAGGACGATCCTATGCACAATGCGATATTGTGTCTAAGTAAGTTTAATTAATTTCCGAAGGGAAAATAAAACTACCTCGACAAAATCAGCGTGACCGACTTGTAATTCCTCCTATTACTAACTGACTGCATGTCGGGCATACGCTTTCCATGATCACGTCTTTTAAAACGTTCCTTTTTCTACTCAGCTGCCTCTTTTGCCTCTTCTCTTGCCAACTGTCAACGACACCATTTTATATTGATAATCCGTTTTCTGCTCTGCCTGCTCATTACTTGAAGCCTTCCACAATAATAGTCTTCCGATGTGCTTATAATCTTCTCTCTTTTCTTTATCAGTAATGACTTCCTGTATTCACACTTTTACTCAAATGCGATTCTTGAGTTATAATAGCCCCACCTAGTAAACGCGGCTCACGAATGGTTACAGAAAAAAAATAATAGTTTTTTTAAGTTTCTGATAAATCAATAAATCGGTTGAGAAATAAAAATATTACTTTCGCGACCATCGTTTATTTTCAAGTGATTCTACCTAAAATACCGAGTTAGCACGGTAGCCTAGTAGTTGAAATGCTTGGCTATTATGGTGCGAGACGTGTCTTGTTCCAGACTCAAGCTGTTCACCAGGACTTAATCTGAAACTGAATTGGGTAGCAGAGAAGTCTAAAAAGGGAAAGATAATTCTATAATATCTAATGTCGTGGTCAAGGAAACTTTATAGTAATAAAACGTTTTATACGCTTAATTTCTTTGTTTTTTCATTTTTCGTAGGTAACTTTTGAAAGCTGCACATACACGTGTATCACCGGCTTTAAAACGATTTATCATATCGAATTGTTTAAAATAATAACAAAAAGGAAAACATTAATCCTTCTATGTTCTAAAACGTGAGCGGAACAAATTCTATAACAATTCTCGGTACTGTATAGAAGCTCGCTCAATTTATATGTATACAAATTTTTTAAATTGATTCCTAAGGTGCTTTTATTTCGAAGCAATGGTAAATTCACAAAGTTAAGATCTATTCGAGTTTGTCCCTGTTTTATTAAAAAAAAACAGAATAAAATAAATAATAAATAGTCTTACTAATTTATATTTTTATAAAATTCAGATAGTTTAACAGTCTCCTTTCTAAGATGAATTCTGTAAAAACAAAAAAACGTCACATTAATCATTTGTTATTCATGATGAATTCAAACTTGGTTCCCCACGATTTTTTGATGTAAAATGGTCTCCGATTTGGCGTAAAATACACTCAAAATGTTTTGAAAATAGTAAAGCAATCAGGAATCAATACGGAAAAATAGTTTAAAAAACTTTTGGGTACTATACTTTGTACGAAGTTTTTGTAACTAACGTCAATTTCCAACGAAATAGTAACTTGTGCATACGCTGATACACACGTGCACAATGAGATTTCTACTCTTAACCTCCAAAACTGCATTCTGTCAAATGAATTAACATCTCCGTGTCATTTACGCTACCTTAAATTTTACCTTCCTGAAGAGTTTTCTCCAACTTTTAAAGTACCTAGTTTTTTTTTTTTGTTTTTTTCTAATACCAGGAATGATGATAATACTTTTTAATGTTTTCGGATTCTTTTATTACATATAAATGTATTTTTTTCGAACATACCACTACGATGAGCGATAGAAATTAATTATAGAGGTCGCTACTGCGTAATAGTTAATGGTCACTATGTCCTCATATGGAGGTAGACGAAAGTTCCAAGGTGATTCGCAGGTTCACACTTAACCAACCTAAACTTGACGTATAAAACGCTTTATCACGGAGAAGTATTTCAAACTGGCCGCCTTTAACCTATATGTTGTTCACCTATCTTCAATCATGATTCTTAGTGTAATTGTTTTACCAGGTTTTTGCGTGTACTACTCGCCGGATTCACTTCTGCTGTTAAGAAAGTAAACATTTTTTTTCTTTTTCTTTAAATTCCTTAATAGCTAAATTGTACCTAGCCGATGATGATAGCTATTTAGCAATTATTTTTAATATCTTGTGCACATAGCTTGAATAGCAGCCTACCCAGCGATAAGTGCTAAAAAAGAAGTTTTATTAGAACTATTTTTATCTTAGATCCATCAACTTGATTCTATCAAGCCGCCGAACTTCTAGTGAATTGTCCAGCAACCCAATATATTGTTCGGGTGTAGGTATACTTCTTTGCGTCGTCGAATATATTACTCCTAGAAAGTTAACATGACTAATAAACTAGCTTCACATTTTGATGATAGGGCATTAAAATATTTCTCGAAATATTTTGAGTCGTAACATTATATCAACGAATGATAGTTTGCTATCAGCGAAGCTGTAAAGCTGCATTAGAAATAGTACCAATTTTAATTTTACACATCATTGTTACAACTACTAGCGTAAATTTTCAACGACATAAAAGTAGTTCAACGGGTGAAGAAAGATTAAATGCGCCAACTGAACCATTTGCTTATTTTGACACGGATGCCCAAGTTATTGACTAAAGATGCAGGTGGAAAATATGAGTTATAGGAAAAATAAAATTTATAAATTGTAAAGGCTTAATATTTCATTAAACAAGAATAAAATCTTAATTAAAACATAATTTTCGTGGCTTTCTGGCAAATTGATCTGCTACTTTATTATAAAAGTCTAACAAAGTGTCCATGGTTCCACGCCTATGAATACTCATCATGGTCAGTTGATTAAAAAGTTTCAAGGCTCCAGGGAGGGCAGCTGCCCCCTGCCCTCCGCTGGCGGCGCCCATGTTCTCATATATTTTATTTTGGAGCTAGTAATAAACTATACCTAGTTAGGCCACGGGCGTCTAGAGGATTATTCCTCTTGGGAGTTAAGATTGAAAAAATCTTTTTTTTTGTTTCTAGAAAATATTATGCATTTAGATGCGAAGCTGACTTGAAAAACTCACGTTTTGTCAAAAGCTGAACAGATTTAAGAAAAAACTCGTGAAATGTATTGGCTTTTCAGGTGACATTCCAAAATGAAACTTGAAAACAAACGACTCATTTATGAAATCATCGTAAGACCGATTTGGACTTATGGGGTATATATATAGGGATCAAGGCCGTGTTCACGGGGTGGGTTTTGGGGGTTAACCCTTCCCCCCATGAGAACTGAAATAATTATTATAAGTACACAAAAAAATGAAAAAAATCAAAAATTTAAAATAAATATTGACGATTTTTTAGGGTGTTCTTACCTTTAAAAGAAAAAAGAAAAAATTTGCTCTATATTTTTAGGTACTTCATTAATATTTTATGCAAAATTATTTATTACGAGTATAGTCAATAACATATGTAATTTTTATTAATGTTTATACGGTAATTCATCTATGTAAATTAATATATACATCAAAATGACGGAAATTATTAACAGTATGAATATTAGTAAAAGTGTATTATTATTTATAAAATATGCGCAGAAAATTTTCAAAACCCCCCTCTTTCAAAATTCCGGACACGGGCCTGATGGGAATGTACCAAAACATCAAACAGAAACATTATTCAAACGGCCCAAAATAAATTTCTCCGTATGATAACCAATGCTCGATGGTTCCAACGGAACGAATCTTTACATACTGATTTAAGGATCAAATGGGTGAACCAAGTCATTAAAGACTTTGCCTAAAGACTCCATATCCATCCTAACCCGGAAGCATTGGACTTTTTGATTACTACAGATAAATCGAACAACGACGTATGCGTGTTGTAAATTTTTATCGTTTTATTGTACGAGTATGTATGTGTATATAAATAGCAAAGAATAGTCATAGTGGACTATATTCCTTTGCATCATGTTACTTTTAGTTATAAATGTTACTTATTTAGAAATAGTTCTAAGATTGTAATAACCATACAGTTCCACCTTAAGGGGCTGTTTTACAAAAAAAAAAGTTGCGAATGATTATAGGTACATAATAGATATATTTTACATTTTCAATTTTTATGGGGATTTTAATAAACATACTATTTTAAAATTACATTATATTACACATTTTTACATTTTGAATAATAATTATACTTTCAATTTTTGTAGGGGCGTTACTCATTTTTATATACTTTATATTAGTTTCATCGGTGATAACTTTCTATGTTTGTAATGTAATTTCGGAATCCATTTTTCACCCACTTCCCGATGTCCCAATGATTTGAAATTTTTAATAATTGTCAGAACCCGATGACAATGCAATATCATGATGCAGAAAAAAAGCACTTGGACTCACAAATAAATTGGAAAAATGTAAATGTTTACAAACGGAATAATTTTTATTTCCCGCGAAAACGCTTGACGGAAGCAACGGGTCTGTAACTGGTCTTTTTCTCCAAGCCGCTACATTGTGGCGGAAAGCATGACGAGACCGACTACAGACCCGCTGCTTCCGTTGAACCGCCTTGACTTTCGCGCGGAATAAAAATTATCCCGTTTATAAATATTACACTTTTTCAATTTATTTGTGAGTCTAAGTGCTTTTTTGCTGCATCATGATATTGCATTGTCATCGGGTTCTATCAATCAATAAAAATTTCAAATCATTCGGACGTCAGCGGAGTTAGGTGAAAATGAATTTAAATTGCTGTATTGTATTGTTAAATTTACGAAAAGGTTGAACTGTAGATGCAACGGGATTAAGTATAGCTTTAGTTAAACGCAGAAAATTATTATAATCAAATATGATCCTTCTGTTATAGTTCTCCGTCAAGACTACAAAATTAAAAATAAAATTATAGTTTAAAAAATTAAAAACAGATGCTTTATATGTAAGGTGCGCTAAAAAGCCTTAATTTAATTTAAATTCTTTTACAGTACTAACCTAAGAGTGAAGAGGTGGACATTAATAATTATTAATCTTAATTAACAATAAAAAATTAAGTTCTTTCACAATATTAACCTAAGAGTTCAGAGGTGGACATAAATAATTAATTTCAATTCGAAATAAAGCATAGGGTGGTTTTATATTATTTACATTTGTTGAGGGACTGAATGACTATTGATAAAATCACCCTATGCTTTATTTCGAATTGAAATTAATTATTTATGTCCACCTCTGAACTCTTAGGTTAGTATTGTGAAAGAACTTAATTTGTTATTGTGAATTAAAAATAATTAATAACGTCCACCGCTTCACTCTTAGGTTAGTATTGTAGAAAAATTTAAATTATTTTACGCTTTTTCTTATATATAAAGCATCTATTTTTAGTTTTTTGAACTATAATTTTATTTTAACAGTATATTTTGCGATGTTTTCCTAATTTTGAAATAATTATTCACACGTCACATACGTTACACACACTGTGAGACATGTGAACAGAACTATAAATTTTTTAAATCATATAAGATTAATCATATTGTATTCTAAAAATCTTAACAAAGCCATTTCAAGGTGTATTATTAAAGGATTTGATATAACTGATGCTTTATTTAACGTCCTTACTTACAATTAATTTTAGCGTAATTTTTAAATAACGTTTTTTATCGTAATACTATTAAAGTACGTTATGTTCGCAAACATAAGGGAAAGATAAGCTAAATATAAGAAGGTACATACATCTGCATGCAATCGATATACATATATTCGTACCCTTTTTGACTCTGAATATTACTAATATGTCAGTTAAGTTTAACTTTGTTCTGAAGAATAGCTGATGAAATTATACGCATTGTATATCACAATTCATGCTGTCACTAACTCTGACGTTGTTGTCAATAAAATGAGGCGGAAGCGAGCTGTTTGTGTATCACAACAATTAAAGGGCTTTTAAATAGGGGGGCGATATAATTATTCTACAGAAGAGAAGTCTGGTGGAATTTCTTTGAACCCAAGTGCATCTTTGTATGTGTAGAGGGGTCATTTTTGCCTCCGATTAAAATCTGGCCAAAAGGCGATTTACGGTCTTTTAAGTCATCTGGCAAAATTTTGCATAGGAAACGTTTTCGCCTCAGAAATAATCGGAGACGAACACGTCAAAACGGAGGTAGTTCCTACTTAATGATGTAGCATTCGGAGGCGCATCAGTACCAAATGCATGTATGTATGCGGTGGTGAAGCTAGGGGATCCAAAAATGTATTTTTATTGAAACAGTAAACCTATTGAAAAATATATACATATACATTATATTGTTGTGAACTTCATTATTTCCCCACTGTTGGGTGATATCTGAACAACCCCTGGTAAAGTGGAATTGTCTATGATCAGGTCGTTATATCGGAGGCTAGTGGTGTCAACTTTTCGATAATGTTTTATAAATAACAATGGTAAATAAAACGTGGATTTTTATTACATAAAATTACGCTCGGAAACTCTCTCGTCTTCAACGCGATATTTAACATAATAAAATATATTTCTCGTTCGCGGTGTAAAAATGTCGTTCCTAATAACGCTTCATCTGTGCTACCTGTGCATTATTCCCCGAAAGTAATGTCGACCATATTTTCTAACATTCACACATGCTCGCACCGCAAAATAATAAGTGATGTCTGGGGTCAGTCAAATCAGCTAATGGCTTGTCCTTATATTGGCACGCATTTTGGATAGTGATTATCACAGAACTGAAATTCGGCACCGCCGCAGCTAATCAAAAGATAGCGCCACCAATTCTGACTCATTACAATATCCTTATATATATATATATATAAAAATCCCGTATCACAAATGTTTGGTCGAAGTCATCTCCGGAACTATTCAACCGATCTTAATGAAATTTTCACAATATGTGTGATTTAGTCCAGTTTAAAAGATAGGAGAGTTTTTATCTCGACTGATGACCTCAATATTTTTTTATTGCAAATTAAATCGTTCATTTGGATAAAAAGTTGTAATTAATTAGAATGAAATTTGCACACTAGGGGTATTTTGAGCCAATAAACCAATCTGTCGAGGTATAATCCGTGAAAAAATTCAATTTCGCGAGTTTTAAATGAATTTTAATGTTTTTAAAATAATACGAATCAGGGTTAGTGGCGCGATCTTCCGACGACGATCTAATAGATAATTTGTTTTGCCTTCGGTATTATTTTTTAATTTTGAAAGGCCGTCGATTATCAGCTCTGGCAGTGTCTTTGTGTACGGGCCAGTGGCGTCCATACTGGTAGGGCAAAACAATAAAACATATGGTCAGCAAAACATGCGAGCCGGTAATTTCAGATACCTGGGAACGGCGAGGAACGAATAGGAAAAAAAACGGCATCGGTCTCGGCTCTCAGCCGAACAACGGACGGTTGCATAACGACGATTCGACAATCATGCGCTACGCATACAGCAAAAATATGTACATATATAACAAAAAACAAAAACATAAACCAATCAAAAATATCGTAACAAATAGTTTGTTTTTTATTATTTTTTTTTGTATTAATTTTATATTTAAATAAGAAAAAAAAACTGTTTTTTAATATAGCTATTAAACAAAAAAAGAAAAAGAAAATCGGTTAATAAACAAAGAAGGACTTTGCCTATTTATATGCAGATATTAAATGTTTTGCGTATTTATATATTTGTTTTTGCGAAAGTGAGTTACTGAGAATATATTGTGCGCATTTTAAAAATCCCATATACCCTTATTACATTTAGTAGTGATTTAGTCAGAAATTTTTTCAAATTGGTTGGAAAACAGCTGATCACAGGTAAAATTACAAGACGCTTTTTATTTGTTTTTATAACGAATAAACCCCAATAGAGATAAAACTGACGACCCTACATACCTAAAATATAATTTTTCTAATAAAAAACGTATAGAAATATATTCATAAAAATCAACGTGTGCAGTCGTTGAAAAGATTTTCTAAACGTCCGGAAAGCGAATTTGAAGGACCTTTACATTTTTGTTGCGCTCAGTATTGAAAAGCAAAGCTGTATGGAAAGAGGCTTTAAATTTATAAATTAGTTATAAAATATTTTATGTTTTGTAAATATGATTCGGATGAAATTTTGTATTTAGATAAAGTTTTGTGTATTTATTTTTTTTTTCTTTATTTATTTTTCATTTTTTTTTTTTCTCCATTGGTGCTTACATCTAACATTTGTGAATTGTAGCGGACCACATTTACCGGCGTTAAATGGTCGCAACGCTAAACTAAATATATATAATAAAAATATGTAGGTAAACAATGTAGGCGAATGATTGTTTAGCGAGTACGATGCAAACCGGTCTGCATTTCTCTTAAACACGGTACACCCTAAATCGGGAAAACGAAAAGAAAATAATAAACGAACCGACTTAAGAAATACCGTGAGAACTATCAAGAAAAATGAAACATTCACACGTCTGGGCAATCAGGTAAAGAAAGAAATTTGAGGAGCACAAAGAGATTGTCGCAACAATGCGACATTTATAACAACTGAAAGGTCTTTGATCCGAAAAATTAGCTACCGACAAGAAATCGAAAGATGGACCGTAAACATTACAGTAAGTGCGTCAACAATTTTGTATTTGTTTTTCGTGTTCCGAGTTATTGAGACCTATTCGTATTTTCGTTTCGGTAAATGTGCTTCATCCGCCAGTTCGTTACTCGCATATTATCCATGTGTATTCGTTTTTAAAATGTGTTCGGTATTTCCGCAACTTTTGGTAATATTGTATGAATATATATTCACATTTGTGCGGTGAATGTCAATTTTATATTTCAGTTGTAAAAATATTGCGATTTATTATTTATCTTAGCAAGAAAAAAAGATTCGAAAATGTTGTAAAAAGGCTATATATAAAACGATGTCTATCACTTCGCCTGCTACATGTCCGTAAAAACACATAGAAATATATTCATAAAGATCAACGTGTGCAGTCATTGAAAACATTTTTCAACCATCCGGAAAGTGAATTCAAAGGCTCAATCTTGTGTGTTTTCGTGCTGACAGGTTGTGGGCATGTACCTCAATTTCAGCCAAGTAAGTAAACAACTCCTTTATGAAATCTTTGATTTCTGATGTATATTTTTTTTATTTTCACAACTTTTTAATACTCGAACTTTCTTAATATATCTACTTTTAATCTGCAATATTGTTTTTTTCTGCTAGCGATATGCATTAATGGTGACTTCGATTTATTTAAAAAATCGTGCTATGGGGCACGTAGTTACAAATTTTTGGGGTAAGTTGTTACATGTAACAACTTGCCCCAAAATTTGTTATTACCTTTGATTTTGCGGATGAAAGCACATATTATTAGTTTTCATCTGTCAAATCACCTTCAATAAACAAAGTCGATTCATGATCTTCCAGGTTTGGTTAAAGATTCAGTGCCACTTGCCCTAAATCCTGCAGATATCATGGGTGGATTTAAATCGACAGGAGTATGGCCCCCTTCAATCGTGATGTTTTTCAAAACAATGACTTTGCACTTTCTTATGTCACTGATCGTCTATACTCCAATCCAGAAACAGATCGTCCCACGTCCTCGCAAAACATCTTCAATTTGACACTGGACCTGGAAAATCCGGAATTGTTAGATTCTGCACCTCAACTGAACATAAGCACCGATGAAATCATACAGGCAATCGAAATAGCAACAAATTCAACACCTGATACCTTTAAAAATATTACTGTTTCACCTTCTTCAAATTCCGCTTGTTTGCAAGGTAAAGAACGTTTAACTGCATTACCGACTCCAGATTCGTCAAGCTTTCAAAAAGCAAATAAAACGAAGTTATCGATGCCAAGTCCATCCGGTGCACAAAGTAAATTTAAAAATTTTTCGCCTTCAAAAATAAAAGACCCTTACCCCAGGCAGAAGCTTGAAAACAATCCATCCGCAGTCGTCGTAAACGCAAATCCGCTGTATTAACCGATACACTGGAAACGGAAGCATTAGCAAAAGAGTATGAAGAAAAACTGGCCAAGACAAAAAAAAAAACTGCGATAAAAATAAAGGAAAAGGAAAAGGTAAAGGAAAGGCCTCGAAAATGGGTAAAGAAGGAAAAGATAAGGTGAAGAAAAAAATAATTGGATTCAGATTCAGACTCGGATACTGATGAATGGTATTGTTTAGTGTGTAGCGAAAGTTACAGCACTTCTAAAAAAAGAAGAGTGGGTAGAATGCATAGAATGCAAAATGTGTAACGGGAAACGTTTAGTCACTTATTTGCATTAATTGCAATTGTGATGAAGACTGATTTAATATACTTGTATATGATATTGTTACCTACCTCTATAAAAATGATTATATACTTTTTTCTATCCTATTCTATCTCATTTAAATAATATATTAATGTTAGGATCCAACGATTTTTAGTTTAATAAAAGTACCATATTGATTAAAATAACTAAAAGTTATTAATTAATAATGAAAGTTGTTCGTAGTAGACGAAGTTTATTTTTAATTTTATTTGCCTAAGATTGAAGAAATTTACTGCCATAGTAATTTGATTTTACTGTTAAATAGTTTAAAAATTAAGAAATAGATACTATAATTACAGATTATTATTATTATAAGATTGTTTAAAATGTTCGTTTTGTTTATAATGTTTAAAAATAAACATTACGATTTATCTTTGATGATTTTATTTATTTATCTACCGTAACAACTTGCCCCGAATTGGGGGCAAGTTGTTACAATCGAGTTTTTTAATTAAATTGCCCATTGTGAAAAAATAACGTAAATTTTAATAATTTTTCAATAATATTTTACTAGCTGAATAGTTTTATATTATCGATAAAAACAATCAAATGTATAAACTATTTAATAGGCTTTGTCATATTGACAATTATCTAAAAATTGTAACAACGTGCCCCTCCCTCCCCTACTCTGTGTTGTTGGCTGATGATCTAGCCCGAAAAAGCATGTTTCCAAAGTAATTTACCTTAATTTTTCAAAGTAAATTTATACCGATTTTTTTTATTAAGGGGAATCTTGCTGCCACGTGAATTACATTTATTTCAGTGTAATTAAAATACTTTTCATTCTGATTTCTGTACATTTATTGAACTTAATTCATTTTGAGTATTAATTGCTGATAAGTTAACACAACATTTATTGGTTCTGGGGCGGTACGAAGTTCGCCGGGTCAGCTAGTATATATATATATATATATATATATATATATATATATATATATATATTGATGTGAATTCGTTTACTCCGACAAGTGATAATAAATAAATGGCCGCCAGCAACACTCGCGGTGTTGCAATCGGATGAGCTCCCCTTAGAGCGTTAGGCTTTTTTTTTTTTTGAAAAGTATCGAGAAGAAATTAAAAAAAAAAAAAAAGATATAAATATAATCCCAAAAAACCAAATTTGACCACGATCCCGCCCCGAAACGGCGGTGTTCTCTCCACACCGGAGATATCGTCTAGCCGACACCACGTGTCCAATAACGAGAATTTTATCACAACCGCATACATTTTCGTAAAAAAAAAAAAAGTACAAGCAAACAAAACGGACGCGTACAGAACTGATACAAACTAGAAAAAATTGTACGAAAATTTTGATTAATTACATAAAATTTTTGCACCGGAATTGCAAACGCGCGACATGACGCAATAAGGTTTCACGAAAAAAGGTAACACAACGACTAGATAATGCACTGGCACGCTTGACGACGACAAGCGTGGAGATTTTTGGTACGACAACGTGTCTAACTGAATATCTCCGACCGAACAATTAACATCTGATAATGGTAATAATTGCACCGATGTTTCTAGAATATCTAATAATACTACCTGCCTGACTTTTGCGGGTTTATAATATTCTCTCCGCTCAACATTGCTCAACACATCTTACTCGGCGCTTCTTGCCGCACACCATATCATTGTCTTAGCTACTGACCACTACCACCCGGACACTATTACGTCTCTACTCCAGCGCGACTGTGTACTCGACGATCACGCCACCGATTTCACGGATTTTTGGTATCGGCCATATAAGCTGCCAAGACAAAACAAAGCGGTGATGTAAAATATATCGACGTTTGAGAAATCCAGAATTAATGAATAAATCAAAGAATGATTTCTAGTTCGAACGTCGAATAAAAGATAGGGCCAAAAGTACCGAATCCGTATCAATATATAAATAGTGGGAGTGCCAACCAAGAATGGTAATTCAGTGTATAAGGATAATGATAATAATAAAAAGAAGGGTAGATTTTAATATGAATAAAAATTACATAGAAGGCGGTTAGGGCAAAATCAAATACAATTGTATCTTTTGCTTTGGTATGCAAGAAGAAAGAACTGCGGATGTGATATCTGTGGCCATGCAGACAAAGCTCGAGATGACTGTATACTAGTTAACCTGCTAATTTCTCTTTATTGTTCAGTTATCATGTAGTTTTACTGATTTATTCATTATTTAATTAGCATATACATATTTGCGCGCGTTGATATTGTATTAGCATTACATTAAAATTGTTTAAAATACTCGTAAATAAGTGAATAAAGTAAAGTAAACAAACTGAAAGTAAGGATATCGTTGTAAAATGTATAATTTTTAGGCGGAAGACAAAGAGTCTTATACCGGCGCCATTGCGAAGTAAACGATCCCCATCTAGTTACAGTAATTTAAAACAAAATGAAGGTAATCTTTTTTTTTTAATGCTACATTTAGGATTAAATAGGCTAGAGAGTGATAAATTAAATAATATATGTAGGAAGTATGGAAAGAACTCTAAGTATACCCTATCCGTCATATTCAAAACGAGTCAATTGAAATTTCTGGCCAAATTATTTTTCGTAGAAAAGTTGTTGTGAAAATGGAAAAAAATCTAAATTCTACGCCATTTTAGCGGACGAAACAACTGACGATAGTCCAACAATTTTTTGTCCGCGCCTTAGGTATGTGTCGATAAGGAGGAAGAGCAGCAAACGATGACGGAAACGTTGAAATTTATACCGTTAATGTTGCCGGTACTAATATGGTGTCAACGCTGTAATGGAAAAATTAAATAATTCGATTTGAAATAAAATACTAGAAGAGCTTCTTATCAATTGTGATAATGTTATAACGAGTGCGTTCGCGTATTAAAATTGACTACTAAAGTGTGCTACATTTGATTAATAATAGTATTACTGTCGAACATCTACTAAACAATAGGAGATAAAGAACCGATAATCATAAATGCGATAAAAGATCTTTCAGAAAACTTTTATAAAGAAAAATTAAGCGAAGAAACAGTGAAAGAAATCAAATGCTTCTAAAAAAGAAGTTGCCGATGATCTCGCAAAAGAAATAAATGATCCTTCTATTTGCTGATTTGATAGAAGACCTACAAGAAATAATCAATAATGCGAATGGCGCGGGTATAAGATACGGCATAAATGTGAAGAAAACCAAATTTATGGCGATAAGCCGGGAAGAATATGCAAATACAAGAATCTTAATCAACGGTCAGGAAATAGAGCGAGTACGAGAATTCAAATATCTCGGATGTTTTATAACGGAGAATTTAAAACCTGAAGTTGAAGTCAGACGTAGAATCGGATATGCTAAAACAACTCTAAAGAAGTTGGGAAATTTATTGACGAATCGTTCGAATAATTTGAAAACCAGGCAAAGGATGCTCATATACTACGTATATTCAGTTCTGTTATATGGTGCGGAAACGATAACAAACACAGCTAAAATGATTAATCATTTGAAAGCTTGTGAGATGTGGTTCCACAAAAGAATGTTGAGCATCCCATGGACGTGGAAGTTAAACAACAGAAAAGTATTGCAATTGGCCAAGACTGAACGAAATGTAGTCGAAACAATACAGAAACGCAAGATAAAATAATTCGCGCACGTTATGCGAGGAAAGAAATACAAATTATTAAAACTGATTATACAAGGTCAAATTGAAGGTCGAAGAGGTCCAGGGAGAAGGAAGATGCCATGGTTAAGTAACATACATAAATGAACTGGGATAAAATCAGTGGAAGATCTAATGAGGGCTACAGAAGGGCGAAAAAATTGAAAATTTGAAATACCAAGGATCGTCTACGCACAGTCATGCGTAAGACACAAGAAGAAGAAGAATAGCTGCTGCGGGAGAAAAAACATTGTACCATATACCGCACTGAACCGGAGAAGATCCTGCGGCAACGCGAGTAAAGATAAGTGGAAGAGAAATAAATACTGCGCATAAACTTCCTTCTAGCAAGCGGAATCAGGCCCCACCGTTTACGATGAAAGTAAAAAGCCATATCACAAAAAATAGTGTGGCAAACGCAAAAAAAAACAAAAAACAAAAGGTTACTGCTAAGTTTTTGGAGACAAGCCGCATTGGAAAATGTTTTACAATGAACATCTAACTAAAAGAAATCAATACGTTCGTATTAATTCAAGTAGCTTGTGAGACACTTACGTCATTTGAACGAGTAGTAGTCGAGTCTTAGACCGAACAAAAGGATTAAGAGGCAAAGCTTTTTACATCAATTCAGTGGAGGATATAAAATACTGAAAGGAAACTAGGCAGAAAGAACTAGTCACAGTATGTATTAACAAAGAAACCCTGGAAGAAAAAGAAGCTTACAGAATGTAATTGTATCAGCGAGGAGAACTAAAAAAAAAACAACAAAAAACAGTAGCACTTAAGCCATTTTCGTCAGGAAAAAGCAGCCAGATAATAACTGAATCCAAGATAGATTTAGCGAGTTATAATACATATAAAACCAATAAAAGCGAAAATACTAATGATAGTAACGATAATTATAATGGTGTTATTGGTAATAACAAAGAAGATAATGATAAAAGTAATACCATTAATAAACTTAATAGCGGTATTAATAACACCATTGTTAAAAACATTAATTGGGATAATGATATAATATATGAAAGTAGGGACAATATAAATAATAATCGTAGCATTATTGATATCAATGTATCAACATCACCATTACATTCTCTCGCAATCTATGTGTAATATAAAAAGAAAAAACTAGTGGACTGGTTATATCCAAAATGAAAAAAAAAAAAAAAATAGTAACAGTAATAATAATAACACTAATAATAAGAAGAAGGTCGTAATGTAACTGGAAGTCCAAACCGAGTAAATATGTTCCGCAGGACCTTGATCGTTGTTTGAGATGTGATATTTGGTATTGGTACTATTTCCAGCCACTTGCTGTGTGCGTCAACTAATAGCAGAAAGTAGCTATCCAAGAATTTTTCAGCGAAATCCAGGTGTAATCTATGCCATGGTGTCAATGGATAGCTCCATGGGTGATTTCTTATTACGATTCTGTGCACAAGCCATACATGCTTTAGTTATATCTATGATGTCTCTCGATCTATCTATCTCCAGTAGCAATATAATCGTGCTAAACTTTTCATCTTTGCAATTCCAAGGTGAGCACGATATAACTTTTGTAGGGTTGCTGGCCTCAGCAATTTTGGAATTACTACTCTTATACCATAGTAAATACAGTTATTTATAATACTGAATTCTGTATCTCTTCCTTGGAATACAATGCCCTGTAATCCTCTATTTGTTTGTAAAACATTGTAAATAATTTGTAATTCTAGATCTTTTATGGTTTCTTTAGTTATTTCTTTATGTGTAACTGGCAGTACCTCTAACTGTTGTAACTGAAAAATGTCTATATCATCATTATCAATAATATGATTATTACTTTTTACTGGGAACCTAGAAGGAAAATCAGCATTACCATATTCCACAGTATTTTTGTAATGGATTGTGTAATCAAAACCACTAAGGAATTGTACATAACGCACCAACCTTGATGCTACCATTGAAGGTAACTCTTTGTCAGGATTGAATATTGAAGTAAGTGGTTTATGGTCGCAATGTAACATAAACTTCCTACCATATAAATAAATGAAAAATCTTTTTACAGCCCGGTAAATAGCTCTAGCTTCTTTGTTAATCTGACTGTATCCTTTTTCAGTTTTTGTAAGAGATCTGGATGCAAATGCAATAGGGCGTTCTTCACCTGTTTTTAGTTTGTGAGAGAGGCAAACTCCCAATCCATAAGGTGAAGCATCTGTAGCAAGAACCAAAGATAAATTTGGATCATAGGGCATTAAAACTCATTCACTAGCTACTTGAGATTTTAAAGTGTCTGTTGGCATTCCTTTGACCAATTAAACAATTGTCCTGTACATAATAATTTATTTAGTGGTTGAACTGATGTGGATAAATATGGTAAGAACATATTGTAATAATTGATAAAACCTAGGAAACTATGTAATTGTGAGATGTTTTCTAGTAGAGTTGCTTTTAAAATTGTTTCAATTTTATCCATAGATTTATGTATTCCATTTACATCAATTGTAAATCCTAAGTGGTTGATTGAACTTTTAAAGAAATGGGCCTTGCCCTGTTTATATATAAGTTATGTGTTTTTAATTTAGTGAATACAGTGTGTAAACGGTATCTATTAACTCAGGTATAGTTTTTGGTTGAATTGTAACATAGTCAAAAAAACATGTAACTCCATCTAATCCATTAAGTATTGAATCCATAAAACGTTGCCATAAGCTTGGTACTGTTTTGACTCCAAACATGAGACGTTTAACTAGAAAAACTCCTTTATGCATGTTGTAATTTTCTACTCTCTTCATCCACACACATATTCAAGTATGCTTTGTTAATGTCCAAAGAACAACAATATTTTCCTCCGGCCAATTTAGTCAAAATTTCATTGATACGAGAAATTGGACGTTTATCATCTTCTAGGAATTTATTATCTTATAATCAGCACATAAACGGACATTTCCCTTCTTACCTATGACAGGTACTATGGGTGTTCCCTAAATAGTATAGTTTGTTCTCTCAATAATATCTAATTTCTCTAATCGTTCCAATTCATTTTCTACTTGGGATCTTATCACAAATGGTACTTGTCTGGGCTTACAATATATAGGACTGATTCCTTCCTTTAATTTCAACTTATAAAAATAAATGCAAATTTTTTTGTTATATTATTGTAAGTAACTGGGACAAGTACTATGCCCACAGGTTTAATTATTTCATTGGTATATGTTTTTAATTTGACAGTTGTAGCTTCATATTTAATATTACATTTTATAATCCATAGTGGATACTGCCGCTCCAGTGTCTAATTCCATAAAAAAAGGCGCATCGTTAAGTAGAATATTTATCTTAATAGGATTTATAGTACTAAGTTGTAAATTATTTACAGGATATAATTCAAGATCGTTTATATTAGAATACTCTCTGCATTAATTTAATTCTGAGATACAGCATTATTTGAATTAGAATCGTCTGATGTATTTTTAAAATAAGGCTGTTTTAATTTACTACGATTCATATTACGCTCATGTTTGTCATCCATCTTCTGAAAATTATTATTAACGTTTGGTACAAACGGAAAACAAATGTCCTTTAATTTTACAAAAATTACATATGGTATGTATGTGTTTGCAAGTATTCGCTTTGTGTGATTTCTCGCCGCATCGGAAACAGCAAATTGTACAATCTTGGTTGTGATTTGGCATCATAGGAGAAATCAGATGATTTCTTTGTTTTAAACTTAATTTCATTTTTGATGTAATTCACCTGATGTGTAAGACCCAAGTCTTCCAGTTGTTTACTTCCGGCCTTAGCCGTTTCAATAGATATAGCTAATTCAACAGCTTTAGTAAATGTTAAATCTGAACCTTGCTGTAACAGTTTCTCACGAATTTCAGTGTCTTTAACGCCACGAATAAATTGTGAGCGTAAATGCATATCTGCTGTATTTTTATTACAGTGTTGACATTTGAAATCGCAATATGTACTTAAACTTTTTAAGCGGGCCATAAATTGACGAATATTTTCGTTTTCATGTTGTGTATGTAAACTGAACCTATTTTGTTCAATTATTTCATTAGGCGGTTTGTCTAAATATGAAATTAAAAGGTTCTTTAATTCGTTGTAGGTTTTTGTATTCGGTAAATCGGATAATGTTAAATAGGAAAGAAGTTTATAGTATTTAGCACCAAGATAATTTATAAATAACTGTACACGTAAATTATCTTTTGTATAATCTATTCCCTTTAAGGAAAAGTAATTTTCCAAGCGTTGTAAATAATTCGAAAATGTTTCGATACTTTCATTGTAATTTTCAATAACAACAGACTGTACAATTGATGCCGGTTGTGTAGTCATGCTTTGTATTGCAGTAGTAAGAACCGAAACCAACTGTTCAACAGATACGCTCATTGTAAATAATAATCCGAAAATTGCTTAGTAAAATTGTAAGTATACGACTTACCGGAGTATTATCAAAATTTTAATTCTCCGGGTAACTTAATCGCCGACATCCCATCCTCGTCGCTACTGTTTTATCTGTATGACGCTAATCAGCGCAAATCCGAAAGAAAAATTCAGAATAATAAACGACATTTATTGCATTACACAACTGGTTCGTGATTAAAACAATTCTAAATATAAATTTCATAAACTCAAAATACGCGGAAGTAAATACATAATCTAAAACCATTATATTCTCATTTTTGTTCTCTTGCCACATTTTCCTCAAAACAGAAACAAAAAGAAAAGCCCACACCACACTAACACACCCTGTTTACTAAATATAAAATATAAAATATAAAAATATAAAATATAACATAAACAATTGATTTTTCCCATGAATCACGGTTATCTTCAGTTTTTCGTTATGTGACTAAAAATGGAGAAACAATGGAAGCTTTTATTTGTTTCCCCGACCATCTTTGTTCTCTTGTCACATTTTCCTCAAAACAGAAATAAAAAGAAAAGCCCACACCACACTAACACACCCTGTTTACTAAATATAAAATATAAAATATAACAGAAACAACTGACTTTTCACATGAATCACGATTATCTTCA
This sequence comes from Icerya purchasi, assembly GCA_039619475.1. Classification (NCBI taxonomy): domain Eukaryota; kingdom Metazoa; phylum Arthropoda; class Insecta; order Hemiptera; family Monophlebidae; genus Icerya; species Icerya purchasi. The sequence continues at coordinate 548,330,159 of CM077115.1, forward strand.
GTTTTTCGTTATGTGACTAAAAATGGTGAAACAATGGAAGCTTTTATTTGTTTCCCTGACGTTAGTGCTGATTGTTCTTCTAGCGCGTTATATCACCATGTAATGAAATTTGTTGAAAAATTCAACATTAAAAATTCTATTGCTATGTAATAAATAAATAGTTATAAGCCACATTGGAAGAAGATTAGAATTTGTATATCATTAATTCATCTTTTTATCATTTGTCAGGAGGATAAATATAAATACATAATTTAAATTTATTTATCGTTTTCACATAAAACGACAATTCTGTATACTTTTATCATAATTTTTATGTAATCAGTAAATTAAATAAATTTTTTAGCGGCAGGTGGAGGGAGAGCAATTTGTCTGAGGTAGCCCTGACAAAAATAGCAGGATACGCGCTACTGGTCCGGAGTTATCTATGCCTAGTCCTAGTCGATACCTTTCGGGGACTAGTGCATAAATTCGCTATGCAGATCATTACGCGTGAATCACATACGCATAGCTCTAAATTTTATGAACGAAGATATTTACAAAGATATTGTGACAATTGTGTGTCTCAGTTAACTTGCTAACCATTTATTATTTAGCTGTAATAACTATGTAAATAGCATCGTTTTACGATAAATTGTTGAATACAAAGATTTTCCCGACATAGTGTCTTCATTATTTACCCTTCTTTATAGTTCACGGCTAATTGTTAGTTTTATTTTAAACAATAATATAATTAATTTACATAAAAACGTTTCGTCTGTTTCTTCTTTTACTTCATTAATGCCATTTTACTCGTAGTTTGTTGTAGTTTATCTTCGTTTCTTTTTCTTCTTTATTTATTTATTTATTTATTGACAAGGGCGTCGCCAGCCGATGAGCCAGGAGGGGGGGGGGGGCAAGATGATAGAAAGAGGATATGAGTTATAGGAAAAATAAAATTTATAAGTTGTAAAGGCTTAATATTTTATTAAACAGAATAAAATTTTAATTAAAACGGAAGTTTTCCAAATTGTCCATGATTACGCGCCTATGAATATTCATCAATGCCAGTTGATTAAAAAGTTTCAAGGTTCCAGGGAGGCAGCTGCCCCTTCCTACCCCCCGCTGGCGACGCCCATGTTTATTGATTTACTAATTTATTATTACTTATAGTTTTTAAATAGATATACTAGACGGGGCTTAATTCGTGAACGTAGTTATTTGCTAATTGCCCTGTATTACTACAATAATTATTAAAATTGCCGTTAATTATATGTCAACGTTCTTTGGAAATATTGTCTGCGGCACAGATGGAATAAAATTATAGTTTTAAAATGAAAATATTTATTTATTAACCACTCGCATTAAATAGTTAAAACAAATGCGTTTTTTTTTTTTGTTTTTATGTGTAAAAGCACAGCATATATCAAAAAAATTGAATTCTGACTCCACTACTGTGTATGTATGTACACACGAATCGGTTAAAGATTTTTATCGTATTATAATTGTGTTCGTTAAGTTCTGCGTCATCAGAATGTAATAGATTTTTTTTTGTTCCTCGTCATTATTTGGCGGTCTTTTTAAGTAGTTTCATTATTACGCTATGAAGCTTGTTTCAATATTTAAACGTTTTAGCATTTTTATTATACCATAATTGCACTGTAGTTAAAGCTTTTTCTATTTTCAAGCGTGCAGTTATTATGGTTAAGATTCGAAGCTTAAATTCTGCCAATTGACCATTTCAGTATTTTTTCCTTCTAACCCCTTCCCTATTTTTCGATTTTATAGTTATAAAGTTATTACCTGCGACAAACCCGGAAATAATTGCCTCAGGAAACCGATTGTTCGCTTGCTCCGTATAATTGAATTTGTGGTTCCATCTTTGGCCGACGTTGTAACCTGAAATAAAAGGAAATAGAAAATTTTATTTAATTTACACATGGTTGAAAGAAGAAAAAAAAACCACCAATATTAATGTACCCAGAGGGTCATCGAAATTTATGGGTATATTCTTGCTATGTGTAGGAGTGATGGTCAAAATTTTTTCTTGACGATTCTCATTAATCGATATTTAAGAGAAGATTTCGCAATTAATCGAATCTTCAATTTCAATCAAGTCAAGAAACTTGTTCATGCAGTTTTAAAGAAAATTCGCTCGCATCATTCATAAAAGAGATTATGCGGTAGTTTTTCGTAATCTTGAAACGAACTAGGTTTCTTGTGAGTTAAAGACGGCTACTTGATCATGCAGCTGGGCTATTCACAAATCAGTACTCGTGTTGGGAGGCTCATGTTTTTTGTTTTAATTTCAGTTTGTATGAACGTTAAAACCCAGCGTAAGTAATGATAATTTTTGAAATTTGTAATATGCTACAATGAGATTTGAACCCAGTTTCATTCAAAGCAACACTGCTGCTTAACCAACTGCGTTACAATATCACATTTTTTACCTATTACGTATAAATTTCTTTATCATAAAATATTAATGTAATGAAAATATTTTAAAAATTAATAAACATGTTATTTTTCATTTCATTTGTTTTTTTTTTTTTTACTTAATTGACTCGAAGGCGAAACTGATAAAGGATTCAACTTAGGCGTAATCTAGATTGTACTAGAATAAATATAAACATACGTCGATGTTCAACAAATAGCTTAAGATATACAAGAGTGCACGATATCCTAGAAAAAGCAAATCCCGTTTAAGCTCATTTTGAGAATTCGTTTATTTCGAGCAATCAAAAGGTGTATAATCAGAAATGTGACTTTAGAAGGATGCGAACAAGTCACTAAAGACATCTCTGAACAGGTGTGCTGGCAGGTGATGATGGTAAAGTCGCGGCTTAATAATAGTAATAATCATTTTACGAAGAGATCGAGAATTTGAATAGACGTTGATGTACCTCCATCATTCGTTGTCTTCCTTCTTGATGGGTAATCGTCCGTAGCTGACAAGCCCAATAAAAAAGTAAAAAAAAAAAAAAAAAAATCCTTGATTCACAGATAAATAGAAGTCGGAGGGGTTTATTTTGATGTAGAGACGTTCACTCGGAGTATAATCGATTTTTGATCTTTCTTAAATTGTTAGATGTGTTACAAATAAACATTTGTAAATTGAAGCTTCTTTGACCGTTTGATCGTATAGCTCGTTTGCTAATAATGTAAGTATGTCCTGGAATGCAGCAGAGATTAACGAAACGACTGATTCCTATGAGTTCGTATTATTTTTGTTATTTCAATGAATCACACCAGTGGCGTAGCGTAGTGGGGGCGGCAGGAGCGGCCCGCCCCAGGCGGCACTTTTAGGGACGCTAAAATTTCACCATACATAATAATAATATTATGTAAAAATTTGAACCATTTCATTTCATACTTTTGTCGAACCTACAATTTGGACCGATTAAAATGATCACGGAACTTTTTATTATATATTCTGTGACGAAACCGGGGAATCCTCTTTTTTTAAATTAATGTAACCATCGTGCCCATTGTAGTGACTGACAGCACCGTCTGTACTGACTTGCAGTGATTCCCCCTGGATTATTTTGTGCTCGGGTTGATTACGACTAATATTCAGCGACAATGACTTCTCTTTCGTATAAAGAATAGTGTTCAATATTGTATAACAACGCCTGCAAATTAGGTTACAGTACGGTTGAGTCCCCTTCAAGGAAGTCCGTGAGTGATGCTTTAACAAATCAAAGAAACTTTTATTTACCGCTTGATCCATTGACTTAATCGTATACATATATTATGTATACACCTTCCAACCTATGATTTCGGTGCTCATAAGTACGTGTTGTGATCGGGGGCGTATCAGACAGGGGATAAGTGGGATAATGCCCCCATCGCCTCAAAAAATAACAAAAAAAATTTTTGGTGGCATTTTCGGAAAATTCTAATTTGAAATCGGCAAAACAAATTTTCCGGTCATATATGATAACAAATGTAAAAATCTTTTTCATAATATTGGTACATGATAAAAAGAAAATTATGAATTAGCAATTTGAAATAGAAATGATTTTTGGTTTATTTAAGCTGAAAACTTTGAGAAAGTTAAGTTGATTCAGTTCGACGGCAAGCTGCAATATCGGCGAATAAAAATTTGTTTTGTAAAACCATTAATTCGAAATATCGTATGCACCGATTTGAAAAAAAAGACCATTTATCTGCGTCGGCTATATAGAATAGTCAGCAGAAAGGTGATGCTTGGCAGTTCTTTTTTTTTACGCTAAAATGAACACAAAAAAATGTCATCTTCTTTTGCAGTCTGTTTTCGATGTTGCGTTTCTGTTCTATGACAAATTGAAATGATTTTATTGCAAATCTACGAAATGGTGATATGCAATACGTATAAAAATCTTATTTGTGACTTTTTTAAAAAAGTGAGAAAAAATAATACGAGTAGGTGTTTTTTTGTCGCTAATTTACCGCGTTAGACAGTAAATATCACATCAGTCGGTTAAATGTTTACCTTCGTGTTTTTTGGTTTTTCTTTCCTTTTGTTAGTTTTTTTTTTTTTGTTTTTATTCTTAAGTGAAAGCAATTCGCTCTGTTTTGGGTTCATCTCTGTTGATAGATTCCGCGTTTATTTCGAATAGTTTTTTTTTTTACTTCAAAGTGAATTATTAAAACAGTTTTTAATACATTCAACGTAAATTATCGATTATCCGTATTTGGTACGTTTCTTTTTTTTTATACATTACTATTGTCTTCACTCATTTCATATTTATATTTAAAATCATTCCAATGTTTACTTCTACCGAAGACGTTTTATGGCGCCTCTAAAAATATTTCTTTCATTAATTCAATTATATTTTGCTTTTACATTGATAACTTTTCTAAATTTAATTAAAATTTCAATATTTAAAAATTTCCAATATACTTTGTTTTATGCAATACTAGCTGACCCGGCGAACTTCGTACCGCCGTAGAAAGTAAATGTTGTGATAACTTATTAGCTGAATTAAATTCATTTTTTTATTAAGACAAAAATTAATACTCAAAATGAATTAAGTTCAATAAACGTACAAAAATCAAAATGAAAAGTATTTTAATTACATTAAAATGAATGTAATTCACGTGGCAGCAACGTATTATTCGCCTTAATAACAAAGATCGGTATAACCGAATAAGATGGTTCACAAAAGACAAAATTATTCAATTATACAACAGCTCGGAAACAGTTTGACTTATCGGAATTCAATTAAACTTCTACCTATGACAATTTACAACTTTAAGCTGAGCGATTATCCTGGACGGCAATTAGCTGCCTAGAATACATAATATGGAATTTAGAACGACCTGAAAAATCACCTTTAATATATTCATAACTCACCACTAGATAACTCTTTAAAATCGAAATTCGAAATATAAAACAAAACACAAAAGCCCTTTCATAAAATCTGAAAATTAAGGTTAAATAATTGTGTGAACCCCCTTTGGGGCCAAAAGCAGCAAAAAAAAAATGAAATTTCTTAAGAAAGTAAGTTTTAAATTTCTTATTCTGCTATTCGGGGTGGAGACAAATGCAACAAATCAAAGATCATGAAAATATAAGTGGTGTAACTAATACGGCTTTCTTTTATACATATATAGATAATGCACAAAAAAAGTAATCGATTTTTAGATTTTTAAGTTCACCCATGAACCTTATGTCACCTGTAATACTCCAGCGTATGTAGTATGCTGCATACATCGCATAAAAGGTTGTCGTGATCCCCTATTTATCTATTTTATATTCCTATATGTATATATTAACGTTCACGAAATATAATTTTTAAAAAATGAATAAATGTTTTCAAAATAAATTTGTGAACTTATCAGGGGTAAGATTTTTTTAAATTTCTATTAACTTTATCGGAATATTGCTTGTAAAATTTCAATAAGTATTTAAATAAGCAAATACAGAAAGAAAAAAACAATCATAGCTGGGGTTACCGTCTCCAGTAAGTAGTCACTTGACTGTCATAAGGTGCTAGTCCTATCGACAGAGAAACGAAACAACCACCGGTGAGGGCTGCGCGTCCACGTCATGCGGGGTGGTAACTTTCTTTTCAGCAGGCCTGGCGTCGATCAGGAAAGCTAAAAGCAGTGCTCATATGTACCGTTGACAGTAAAACAGAGGTAGTTCACTTGCCGAAGGTGCTCCTACCATAAAATATCGTTAAGTTATAACTGCATTACCAACAATCTGACTATCAGCAACTCATTCGTGACAATGTTCCCCGTGTAGGATTGGTGAATACCAATCTAGAATGAGTCTGGCACCTTTAAATTGGATCTTTTCGACTAAGGAAGTAAACCCTAAAAGAAAATTCGGCGGAAGGCAACAGGGAAACCACCGCTGTAATTTATCCTCAGGTTATCATATGGCAATAAATCATAAAATAATGGCCCTGAATCCGGTGCGACTCTTTAATAAGCACAGGGTGCGAAGAATCCCACCGACTACTATTAATAACAAGGGTAAAGTAACAACTAAATTATAAATTAAAACAAACTCGCAAATTAAACTAGCTACATGGAACGTTCCCGAAGTTTATATCAAGCTGACAAATGGGATAACGTTTTTTTTTGGGAAATAGAAAGAATGAAAATACAAATTACGTAATATAATAAACGTCGATAAATTAAGAAATACCGAATATAAGTAGAAACAAAAGCGGATAACACACAGCAATGCATAAATCACAAAATATTTTATTTAAGTTTTTTATTTATGTAATTGAATGTTTGACTATGTGCTACGTTGTTCGAGCTTTAATTAATTAAAATAAAAAAAAAATAAAAACAAGTAAATTTTAGTAAAGTAAGTTTTAATTTTTTTAATTTATTTAGGCGAGCGAAGCGAGCCAATATAATAAATGAAAATGACCCTTTCTTATGGTACACTTTATAAAAAAACTACTAAACATCTGGACACGAAATTAAACATAATTATTCTTATTCATGTCGAAACGTGTTACCGATCATTATTTTTAAGAAAAATGATTTGTATAAATAAAAAATATTATTGTACGTCTGATAGTTGGAGTGATTCTTTTTATGTTAGTATTTTCCAAGAGGAGTTGTTAAATTTTCACTTAAAAATAGCAGTATTTCTTAATAACATTTACATTATATTAATTAAGACAATTGTAAAATATTCTTATCTAAAATTAAACTATTTTTCTATTTAATGTGTCTGCAATTACTTATTTCATAATTATTATGTAAATGTAATAGTATACATAGGGATGATTTATATGATTATAAAACTGTTTATTACGTTTACAATGCTATGTTTCAGACAAGTCTTTCGTAATATTATTTTTATGCTAAGTTTTTCTTATATTTAGTAAAGTTTTGGTTTACATGACAAGAACATTAATGTTACAATATAGTTAAAATCATACCCAAGAATATATATATACATTTCAAATGTTACCTAATTTAATTTTGTTTATAATCATCATAACTAAAAATGTTCTAGTTCAAATTTTAGCGGTATTAACTTCAGTAACATTAGTTTAGAATAATTTATTATACGTTTTTAACTTATCGTTCTAGTTTAAAATATTACCTAGATGTGCAAATTTAGTTATTAATTTTTAAGTATATTACAATATTTAATTTCCGATAAAAAATATAAAATTTAAATTATTACCTTAAATGCTATGATGTAATAGTTTATTCTATTCGATAATGTTAATAATTATACTATTTTGTCTTAGCATAAAAAATGAAAAGAGTAAAAGAAAGTGGGGCAGCTTACCGTAATAAAAGACGAGCTAAGTTGGAAAATATTAGAAAAAATGAAGGGACTTTACTTAAATATGTGAAAAGTCCTGTTCCTAAGACGTCAGATTCCATGTTGGGCTTAAATTTATCAAAGACAACTGGGCCTTCAAACCCAGAATAAGCTAAAAAAATACAAGAACTTGCCATTGTTGATCTGGCAATGAAAATAAATTAATTAATGCGGACTCGCTTGAACTATTAAAATTTATTGTGAAATCCAAGCTGGAAGATACACTGCCGAATATTATAATAGTGCTGCGAGTATTCCTTACAATTGCTATAAGCAATGCCAGTTGTGAGAAAAGTTTTTCAAAATTGGAAATTGATTAAAAATGATTTAAGATCAACAATGAGTACTTAAAGGCTAACCAATCTATCTTGTCTATTGGGCAACAAGTATGTCATATAGACATTAATAGTGCAATAAAAGACTTTGCTCTTTAAAAAAGTAGACGAATAGAGTTTTGTGTTAAAGAGAGAAGCTTTATTTTTAATTCTATCAATTATATTATTTTTTAATAAAAATGTAAATATTTATCGTTCTAGTTCTAATTTTAATTTTTTTTATGTTTTTTATTCAATTCGCTAATAACTTAATCTTGCCGATCGTTAACACATAATCATAAGTGTTCTGTACCTGTTATATCAATGTAAGTGGCATATACGCGTAAGCATTTTTGTAATAAATGTAATTATTATATTGTAAAACATATACGCCTACATAACTTTTTTATTGGTAATCTGTACAATACCCAGTAATGATGTTTGTTCTTGCCGAAAAGTTCTTTAGAATTACTGTATATTTTAGAGTCTTTTGAATTTAAATACCTAAATAAGGGGGCGGCGAAATTTGCCCGCGCCCCGGGCAACTGACACCCACACTAGGTCACTGAATCACGTATATAAAACTCAGCGACTGTTAGTATTATAAACTATATATTATTATAACGTAAATTGAACTTAATAAAACTGCACGAAATGAGTAAATTTAAATAATTTTTGTTTATATTTGCGCTAAAAACTTTTTCTTAAAATTGTTTTTATTTGTGAGTTACCCTGTTTTTTGTTTAATTTACTTATATATATAAAAAAAAAAAAAAACAAAAAAAAAACGCGTTTTATCATAATTATACTTCAACTTACGCCTGTCGTTTAGTTTTTCATATTTACCTATTTGAATGTGCAACATATTTTAAAATTTAATTATAGTTCGGTTAAATGGTAACTCTTTGAATTTAAAATCCTAAACATTATTAGTCAATACTCTAATACTTTAAAATAGTTTTGAAATCACCTGCAAAATTTTCATAGTGAAATTTCTTTTCTCGCACATAAAATAATTTTGCTCATTAATAAAATAGGCTTAATATATTTTCTATATCTAAGAGTTCATTACAATTTCTGCCATTAGTTTATGGTCAAATAATTTAATAAGATTCTAAATTAATTTGTTTAATGAATATCTTTTTAAAGAAAAGAAAATTTTTCAAAGAAATTCGTTGAATGTTCCGTTGTATTTATGGAATACTTTTATTGGCATTACATCCCTCGTTATATTTTTTAAATTATTTCGATCTATTCAGCTGAAATTAGTACGAATATATTTAACAAAATGAAAATAGTCGATAAGAGGTTAGAAAATGCGGCGTTTTCGCTGTTTTCCTCATTAATTAGATTTGTATTTTTTTTTATCGAACGAGAAAATTAATAATTAAATCGGAGTTATTAACAGTTAAATGTGTATATAATCAGGGGCGAATCCAGAAGGACATTGGGGGGGGGGAACTATATAATTACGTAAAATCTTCTACGGTAGGCAGTAGATTTGAGAAATAGGTACCTCTTGTTTCACAAAAAAAATCAAATAACGACCTTTATAGAAATTCATAAAAATGTGTTTTGAAAATACATAATTATTACAATTTTTAATTTAAATTTTGTCTTATATTTAGGAGCGAAATTATAAAATTCAAGCTAAAATGGTAGTTCAGAAATAGCAAGATAGTATTTTTATTAGACTCTTTACTTCTTTTTTTATTTTTGTTAGTAATCCGATCCGAATTCTTTGTTCATGAGCAAGTTTTTAATTATACATATTTCTCAATAAACTATTTTTATTTACATTACAAAATGAAAATTAACAATAAATAAAAATGGCAAAAAATCGATGATAATTACATTTAAAATAGAATAAAAAAGGAACATTAATAGTTTTATTAGAAAATAGTATTAAATATTATTAATTAAAATCCGTAGGGGTAAAATTTATACAAATCTTTTATATCATAAATTAAGTATCTCTGTTATTTATAACAATTTTTTTCTTAGAGGCTTTGGTTCTTTATTCACCCTCTTACGAGAATCTGCCACTGATATAATCGTTTTATATTGCTATCTTTAGGTTTTCTTCTTTATTGTTCATATTTATTACACGTTATGAATATAAGGTGTATCATTCTTTTCTCGTTGTATGTGTTAGTTGCCCGGAATTTGTAAATAAGAGGCTCCATCGGTCAACATAGACTGCGACTAATTCTAATTGTAAGTCGAAGCGTTATTCTTTTAATTAGTTTCTATTCTCCTAGTCAGTAGTTTTGTAAGAGTATATTTGTCTTTGTTCATTCCAGATTGAGAAAGCATTACGATTAATCGAATTTTCCATTGTAGCTATATTGTGCTGATGGTATGTTAAATTGAAGTCAGGCGAATAGAAAAAAGTGAAAATATTTTTAAAAGCAAAAGGATATTCCGTTGTTCGAAAATTAGAATGATTAATTTTATTTAAGAGCGGGCTAGAGTAACTATTATAATTTGTCTGCGTATATTTAACAGTAGTTATACAGTTGATGCTGTATCATGCCAAAGATAAGAGACTGCTGGAAGACGCAAAAATAGTTGTGTAACAGAAAATGTGAAGAACTGCTTCGCGACATACTGAACGATGGATTCTCTGTACCACCGTGGTCAATCGAGAATTGTATTCTATGCAGAGTTGATAATACTCATGTATGTGCTAGTCAGAGGATTTATTATTTAGTATATCAAGAGTGGTCACTTAGTTTACATAATTTCGAGTGGTCCAATGAAAGGGCGAAAATCGTAAATAAAACTCGGGAAAATGTAGCGCTTGCTCGAAAGTGTAAAGCTGAGTTGTATCAAATTATCGACGAGGCTGGTAAATGGTATTTTTTGTGCAATCGGTGAAATTCGGTTCGGAGAAAATTAGAAATTTCAGTATGTTGGCATCGTCTGTATTCAAGTTGCTTAGATAAATTTGAAATAGATGTCAAGTTCACAAGCCGCTCTAGACCATCCGAAAAAAATGTGCCTATTGTCTACATAAACAATGGAGTGTTGGTATATACATTTAAGTATGTAGTTGACGAAATTGAAAAACAACCTCAGAACACTTTTCGGAGGAGGTACGCCATTTTTGAGGCATTAAAGATTAGAAGAATATTCTTGTCTTGAGCATGGGTTTTGATTGAATCATTCATCAAGAAACTACAGATAAAATACATTACTGTTACTCAATCAACCTTTGTGTAATTGTTTCGTAGCTTTTCCATTTCGAGGTGTAATTATTTTCTTGTTGTGTTTGGTAAATTCATTTTATTGGAACTTGATTCTATTGAAAATCTGTTAGTATTATAATGTTTTTTTTTTTTTTTTGTTTTTTTTTCTTTATTTACAACAATTAAGATTGTTATGAATGCCGAATGAATTGTTTGATGAATTTATAGAAGATCCTCTAATATATATTTACTCTTCTACTGTATATTATTTTGAATTTTTTTTGCATTTTGTTTATTACCCATGTATTATAGTATGTCCGTTATGACGTTCCTTAATTATTTTTTTCTTTCCCGGTTTTTAATTCATCAACAAAGTTACACTGCTAAATATTTATGGAATTCTACAAATTTACATTTTTTTACGATTTATTTTTTAATATGCGGGCTACTATTTATTTTATTTTTTTCGCCATTAATTTCTTTTGTTTTTCCTACTGAAATTGTCGACTTTAGTCTATCTGTAACCCGCATAAATTTATTTTGGTGCTCTTTGTATTCGTCTGATAGAACTCTCTACATTGATGATAAGGCATCTCCGCACACATAACCTATAATATTGGCCGCGAATTGTAATATTTCTAATAGCTTTCTGAAATGTTGTTGTTTGAAGTATTTTTAAACTTCAAGCAATTCCTTTATTGAAGTCTGCTGTTTTCTATAATTTTCCTCTCTATCTGATAGTTTCTAAAAAAAATGCGTAACCCGGGAGGGGGGCTCTAGGTCTCTTGGTGATAAGAAAATGTTTTTAATTAGCGAGTTAATACTTGAAATTTAGATAGTTTTTTAATTCGGAAATGGACAAAAATTTATAAGCGGTAAAGTGAAACTTATTAATAGCATTTTACATTCGTCAACTTTTATTATTTATTAGTTTAAATCTGATGTCGAGTAACGTAGAGATAAAGGGATATACGCATATTTTAAAAAATGCCTATCTCGAGCAGTTCCGCATTATGTGAAAAAACTTAATATTTTTAATTATGCTCCTGACAGCCGATTAGAACCTCCTCCCCCTTGAATAATCTCCAGTTACGCCATTGACTTTCTGTTATTGAAATAAATGAACGTATTAATTTATTTACCGAAAATTGCTAATGTTTAATTCTTTTTTTTTTTTTATTTCTCTAAAAAGTACCTATATAAAATGCGTAAGATCATCGTTGAAATCTTTTGAATATTGCATAAACTTTTGCGTGATTAATCTGCAGACTTACAGGTGAGAATATACTTAAACTGTCTCTTGTAGTTAATAAAGTTATTCTAAAATTAAATGATATTTTACGAAGAAGCTACCTTTTATTTTGCAACCATATTCTATCATTTAAGTTTTAATTAACATTTCCATTTTTTTTTTTTTTTTTGCTAAAGTACGATAATGTTGCAGTTGTAAATGAATTTTTTTATTTGTCTGATTTTAAGACTGAACGAACTATGATTTTTCGATATGTCGAAATATAGTTTGTTTTTAACGAATTATTGTACTGTATCTGAAAGTACTTTTAATTTCTTCTCTACTAATTGTTACGTATGGAATTTTATGTATTCCAGTACTAGTGCTCTTATTTTAGTATATAGGTACTTATTTTCAACTCTTTAAATGCAATTTGGTTATTTAAAAAAAAATTACCACCGTTTTTGACTGTATTATTCACATTTAAATGAACAGTTTTTAAGCTTTGGTGGGGGAGTGTCCCTGAGAAGGCGCAAAAGTTTGCAAGAAGACGAATCACAAAAAAAAAAAAAATACAAACATTTCACGTTCTACTTCAAGTCTCAATTTACAAAGAAATGGAAAAAATATTATTGATATATTTTGTTATAAATATGCATACATTATAAAACTTTAAATACTATTTCCAAATTATAGAATTTTTCATTTGTTTTAGGTAGCGCGCACTAGCCTAGTAGTTAATGTGCTTAACTACCATACCAGAAGTGACTTAGGTTATCGAGTCTTATCTCGTTCCGGATCCAAGTCGTTGTCCCAGTGATATATACCTGATCGGAAATAATTGGGTACCAGAGAAATCGGGGAAAGTAAAAGCGGCCGAGAGAAAGGTAACTAGCACCAATATTCTCTTCAGATCCATTAAGCTTAGTACCATTATGGAAAGCTTAACTGCCCGTCGAGGGTGTGGGACTTTTACTTAATTTACTCGCTTACTTTGATGTAGGGGGGGGGGGATGTTATAGTAACCTTCATTACAAACATATAGTTAGATTAAAGGTGTTATAACTAAAATTATTTCACAAATCTCAAAGTATGTGCTTTGAAGTATACAGCACGTCTAAATTTGATTTTATATTCGAGATGGATATTTGCAGTTTATGTTTTATTAAAAGTTTGTTTCTAAATTTAGATTTTAAATTGGAAAAAGAATAGAGTCTCCTAGAGATAAAAAGTATTTTTAAGAAGTGCTGAATGTTTTGCTTCTTATGTATTCATTGTAAATATGTTATTTTCCATCAGTTTGTATCTCCCCTATACTAGAGTAATTCATATCTCTAAATAAGATATACGTATATAAATATGTTTGTAGTTAAATTTTTTATATTATTCCAAACATTTATAGACATTTTGTAGTTTCAGGTAGCTGCTGTAACATTAATTGTATTTTTTGCAAAGATTCATTTTAATTGATCGCATATTTATTTCATTAATCTAGATTATTAATGTAAATATTACATTATGTGATATAATTTAGTATCGAATAAAACTGATTAAAAATAAATAATAGCAAAATTACCCTGCATACTACTATAGACACATAGATAATATCGATGTGTAAACATTTACACACTTGACCATGAAGAGTTGTATACCTAGAAATTAGACTTTTACAGCAAATCAGAGTTTAAAAGACTAATGGTATCATGACGTTTGAAACTGCGCAGTGCGACTGATACGAAAAATAAATTATCTGTATTCTATTAAATTGGCTATATTTTAACTAATATAAACCAGATCTATTTTTATCCGGTGCACAATTGAATTTTATCATGTTTGAAGGTTCCACTGCACGATTCCGAAGTCTTTTCTTTTTTTATTTGTTTTATTTCTGAATATTGCATTTTTCTTTTATTTAGTTACTTCGAATTTTAATTTTTCATCTTTAGAAAAAATATTTTTCCAGTAATATTATACCATTATTTGTTTTATAATTATTATTTATTAATGTTCCGTTTTCAGTGCATTTTTATTTTGTTTTTTATTGCCAACTATCATTTATTTCAGATTTGGAAGGCTGGTTTCATTGTTTATTGATATTTACATGTTTAAGATAAATTTGGCATTTATTTTTTAAATGGCTTTTATTTATAAATCCATTTCATTTTATTTCGAAGCAAATACCAGAATTCTTAACATTAATTTCTCAGTTTGTAGTGCGTTTGTACTATTCTTAGTTGTTTAATTGTGATATGTAAATTTTTATATAAATTCTTTAAAACTATTACTTCCGGTATGATTTTAATTAATTGAAAATTAATTCGTTTGTCTACTCGGTTTAGCGCGTTTGAATTCTTATTTTCATTAAGCTTTCTGCGTATTTTTTTCTGGATTATTTTTCATATTTAGGCATCTATTGAGAAGTGAATTTCCACCTACTTTCACGCTTCTTATGAAAAATTAAAAATAAATTGCAAAGAGAATTATTTCCCCGCGAGAAACAAAAAGTATAGTATATGAGAATTAGACATAATTTATAATTTAATCGATCATTTTATTTTTTTTACCGAAAATTCTAAGGGGTCCGTCCACTGAGGTTGATGCTTGTTTTGCTTTTCATTCTTAAAATCATTCTGAATCCCCTTTAATATCTTTACTGCTGAATTAATTAGCCGTTCTTTACGCAATTCTTTTTATTTTTTTTTTTCTGATAAATTTCTTTTAATATCCGAATGTGTTTTACAAGTGATTTTTTTTTTCTCCTACTATTGCCTTCTTCTGAACATATTTTTATTCGTCATAATCGAGGTCTAGTTTATGATTTGGTTCAGTTCGACTGAGATAGATCTATTCTGATTTCTCGATGGCAGCGGTATTAAGAGAAATGAAATGACTGATTCTTTAGCTCAGTCGACCTTCAAAAGTTTCTTGCTCGCAATATTAATTACCTTTCTAAACATTTATGTTGTAAACTAATAATACTTCTGCCTCCTTGTCCAACCTTAATTCCTTTTATTATTTCTCTAATCAACCTTCTCACCTTCTCTTGCTTTTCGATTTTACAAATTCCCTTTTCCTTGCCGTTCCCTGAGCACTGATTTTACCTCAGTTTTGTTTTTAGCTTTCCCCTTAGTATTTTTATTAATTTATTTTACCTCATATCCTTCCTGCAGTGTCATGTGATACTACACTGTCGTGCTTTTATTGTATGTTCTCGTCTTTCCTCTGAGTACTTTTTCCTTTATTCTCAGTTTTTGAATCTTAATCTCCCTATATGATACTTCTCCTATGATGTTTCTCTTGCTTTTTTTGTTATTTCCTTATTTGTCTGTTGCTTCTGTTTTAAACTTCTTTATTCGTTTTGTCTCACACACCAAATTAGATTTTATCTGTTGTTGCTTAATATCCGTGTAATCTGTATGCTCTATTGATTGGGGTGATTCTCTTAGCGTACTACCCAATGAAAACAAAAAAAAAAAAAAAAAAAGATGAACAATTTCGCCGTAATTATTGTTCTGGTAATATTATACACGAAGATTGAGTACTGATGAGATAACAACTGAAAAAAGCAAACTGATTGGGCACACACCGGTCTCATTTGCAAAGCCTCTATGAAAGAAATTGTTATAACAGAGAAACTTAATTTATTCTATAATAGATTTTTTTTATGGATTTTAATAAATAATATTTAATACTATTTTCTGGTAAAACTATTAATGTTCCTTTTTTATTCTATTTTAAATGTAATTATCATCGATTTTTTGCCATTTTTATTTATTTTTAGTTTTTATTTTTTCAATGAGAAATATATATATATATATATATATATATATATATATATATATGTGTATATTTTACTTGCTCACGAAAAAAGAATTCGATCCGGATTACTAACAAAAATAAAAAAAGAAGTAAAGAGTCTAATAAAAGTACACTATCTTACTATTTCTAAACTACCATTTTAGCTTAAATTTTATAATTTCGCTCCTAAATATAAGACAAAATTTAAATTAAAAATTGTAATAATTATAAGTATTTTCAAAAAACACATTTTTATGAATTTCTATAAAGGTCGTTATTTGATTTTCTTTATGAAACACAAGGGGTATTGCTTAAATCTATTGCCT
This sequence comes from Icerya purchasi, assembly GCA_039619475.1. NCBI lineage: Eukaryota > Metazoa > Arthropoda > Insecta > Hemiptera > Monophlebidae > Icerya > Icerya purchasi. Next base: position 548,346,787 of record CM077115.1, read on the forward strand.
ACCGTAGAAGATTTTACGTAATTATATAACTCCTCCCCCAAAATGTCCTTCTGGATCCGCCACCGGTTGTTGTCTCTACAATTCGTCTGCGTTTGTATCCATACCACTTCCCTTCCATTTTCGATTTTCATTGATTTACGGTGCTGATCACGTGTTTATTAAGTGTTCATCTCTTTCTGTTAGCGTTCCATTCTAGTTCGTTGAGTCTTGATTTTCCTACTCCTTTTTGCGTCTCTTATTATCCTGCCGTTTCCTTTTTACACATTATTCTTCCCGGTTTGCTATTAACAATATGTGATCGCATTAACATATAAGTGATTTCTCGCTTTTCTAATTGTTTTTGGATAAAGGTCCCTGCTTGACACTCAGCTCTCCTACCAAAAAAAAAACAACAAAAATACGTGACTATATATATTCCTTAAACTGAATCCAGAAAAAGAAGGTTTGATTGATTACTATACGCATTTTTGACTTTGATACCGATTGAGATTGTACACTTTTTTTTTTACATCTAGCTTATTTTAAGCGTATTTTCGGTGGTGATAAAAAGTTCAGTTCGTTCATTACAAGATTATATTATACGAATTCCAATGACAGGCTGTAAGTCGATGTTGTAGGAATTCTAAAGGAGGCAAACAAAAATAGGATACGGCGGATTTCATATCCTTCATAGTATGTCAACGTTAAAAATATGACCATTAACTCGTATTTCAGTAGTAATTCAGAATAGCGTTAACAGTGAATTGACCGTATAAACTTCTGTCGCGTCATAGACTCACGTACATATTTCCGTTCGGAGATGCATACAATTGAAGACGAACATTATTCGGCGATTTAATGTACGCGAAATTGTAGGCAGTGCGCACAATGATTCAACGGAAAATGAGTAGGTTCAAATGTAGACAATGAAAGGCGCGTGTTGAATTAACAAGCAGCCGAATACATATATACATATATGTATATAGGAAAGGAGAAATAACACGTTCTCTCTGCGGCTAGTAAAAGAAATTCTGAGGATAACGGATAATTGTTTTATTATCCAACGATCAATGTTAGCGCTATAAAAAGTTTCAAAAGAAATCAATCTCCCTAGCACTGTATGATTACACTCATTTCAAGGGCAAAAATGACGTACTAATATATAATTTTATTGGCTCCGGGCAATTTTGTAAATATCGTCAATGGCGCAGCGAAATTGACGAATTACGCGAGCCATTCTTGCTGGTCATGACGAAATGCAGAGAATCAAATTATATTTTTGGGTGCGGGATTACATCGTCATTTGCCATTTAAAATTATGTAAAGATTTTTTTTCTTGGTACTGACGTTAATTTCTCGTTAGTAATTCTGTCAAATCACTTGCGCCGTTAATAGACAATGGTGGCGGTGGATTTTCCCTTCAAAATTTCCTTCACTTATTTTTAGTTTACGAAGCATTTGTAAATATTACTTTATCTGCGAACTCTGCGCCGAAGTATTTTTTTATAACTGGCCAGTAGTAATGAGTATCATTTAAATTTTACGCTATTTGTACTTCTGTTTCGGCGCAGTCCATCGTGTGCAAGAAGTCTACAGCAAAAGAGTAAAAGGCTCCTCTTTTGAATGCCTAATACTTTACCATAGAAAATGACTAAAATTTTGTTTGTATCTGTGTCAACTAGTGAATATATATATATATATATATATATATATATATATACGTGAAACAGTGTATCTGTTTATTTTTATTTTTTTTTTCGCAATGAAGAAATAAAAAGAGAGGGAAGAGTCTTTGATTGAATCAGGTACTGGAAATGTACAAAATGGGGAGTACCGATACAGTTGGAATGATGTGCAGGAAGGAGGAGCAAAATATAGGTGAGGAATAATAATAGCCTGTGTTTTAACAGATGAGAATAGAGAATGTTCAACAAAGAAAATTGTAAGAACATTCGAAAAAGAAATTAAATCTCGGAGTCGTAGACAACCGCTTGATTCGGATGGTAAAGAAGCTTACGAAGATAATGGAATTAAAACATCGGGCCAGGCCCGTATTAAGTGTATGATAGGCCCGGGACTACGCAAATATTTTGGAAGAGACAAAATTATCAGTTTTAAAGAATAACTAAATTTTCTTTAATTTAATTATATTATTTTGAATTAACGAATTAACATATAATTTTATTAATGTAAACAAAACTAAATATCATATGGACACGATGGGTAGAATTTGCGATGATCAAAAAAAGTATATATATATATATTTAATTTTAAACAATGAATTTTTTAGCAAATTTTAACTAAAGATTTGCATAAAAGGATAGTATGTGTGCGTGTGGTGCGCGTGTACACATTCGTATAGACATTCATACAGACATTTCCTAAAAACGTAGATTCGTTATAGCTTAAAACAAATTTCTGGTACGTTTTTACGAAACTCGAAATTTTACAATCACGAAGTTTCGTCCTCTAGGGGGAAATAAAAATGAATACAAAATTATTAACAAATATAATTCTATTTATTTCACAAAAAATTTAATGTATATGACAAATGATAGATTCATTTTTTATTACATGTCGGAAGTGGATGTCCCTTGGGGGCCCTTTTATAAGGCGGGGCCCCGGGCTGCAGCCCCCCCCCCCCCCCCGCCTTAGACCCCCCCCCCCTAAACCCAGGCCTGCATCGGGCCATAATAGACGTGGCGAAGGAATACAAATACTTGACATCGGGGAATCTAAGTTTGATTTTTTTTTAAAGGATAGCATTTAAAAAAAATAAAAATGCGACGCAAAGAATCTCCGATATCCTTGATCATAGTCGGGGGGAAATCTACAACAAATATTACGTACTTGTCGAATGTGCTGACATATTACTATATCTAGATTTATAGGTATTTAATTTATACCATAAGTTTATAAGGTAGATTTTAAATATAAAGTAATCTGTTATATATCAGTGTGTCTGGTTCATTAAAAAGTTTTGAAAGCTTCGTCCAAGTATACGTCACGGCCGCTTTTTGTTTATTCAGTGTAACGTTAGGATAAAAGATGGTTTAAAGAATGACGTTTGTGCGATTTAAATTTTTAAAATAATATTCGTTAATAAATTAAATATTCAGCTATAATGAGAATGTTTTCGTTTTGTCTTCGTCATTGTTTGTTTTTTTTAAATTTCAATCTGCAGTTTTATTTTCATTTCTCTGCTTTTTAAACTCTGAAAATTCCATGTTCTCTTTGTCTTTTCTTTTTTTCGACAATTTTACCTTTAATAAAATGCAACATTTAGCTTCCAACAATTTATGATGGTAAGTTGCCGCAGTCTGCTCCCAGATATGTATGGCAATTTTTTACTGCATTCTTATATCTCGCATCGACAGGTATGAAATCTATTTGATTTTTGCATTAATCTGCAGAGCTGATTCATGTGTATATCTTCTGTTGTATTGTGTGGCAAACACCGTGTTGTGCATATTTTCAAATCATACGCTTCTGTAAACTTTAGCATGCATATAAAAAACTTAAATCGTACGCAGGAAATAACTTTTCAAAAGCCAACCTTTCGAAAAATTCCATTCAGTTTACGTTATAATGCGAGCACCGGGCCTTGATGGCATACCCTATCTCGTCCTTAAAAATATGCGTCTGAACATTCCCTTCGTACACTTATTAGTATATTCAATTCTTTCCTTATCACAGGAGATACATCATTGTCTTGAAACTCTTTTATTATCACCCCTATTCCACAAAAAAAAAAAACTCCACCCTACGTTCTATTTCTCTGGCATCGTGCGTCAAAAAATTATTTGAGGGTTGTATGCTCAACTAGCGTCTTGTTTGGTGGCTTGAGCACAATAACGTATTTCCTTCTAATATGTTTGGCTTTCGTCCTGGTATAGGACCCACTATTTATCGACAAAAAATACATTTGTCGATGTTACTGCCGCTTTTAATAATGTTCACCTTCCCACTCTTCGGGATTTCCACATTTACTATGCTTTGTAGTACATTTCACACAGCTGGAAGGTAAATTGCAGTAATTAACAGTGTACGTCCAGGGATTATTGCTGTGTTAAGTAATTTTGCTATTTTGAATGGGTCTCAATTTTTTGAATATCGACAAAAAACATGAGAAGGGGTAATTTAATTTCTTATTTTTTAATATATTTAGTATTCATACAACTTCGAAACCATTTTTTTTTTTTTTTTTTACTACATATCTGTTATATTATCGGTGTCAATGGATATTTGTTAAGATAACTCTGAATGGTTTATCTTTTTCTAGGGAATATGTATGATAGAAATATCCATTAGGTCCTTAGTGCTTTCATAATATTTCTGAAACCGATAAAATTCTCTATGTTAACAATAATACTTGCGAACGTCAATTTCGGACAAAAAATTTAAATCAATTTCTAAAGGTACTATACTTCAAAACAATATATTGATGGGGTTTGAAATTTCGAAAAATCGTAATTAAAATCACTAGTAGCTTTATTTTTATTTACGGAGATGGGAGCACTAGCTGTTTCTCAATAAAGGTTTCCGATTGACGAGCCCAAAAAAAAATAAATAAATAAATAAAAAAAGAGAACCTATTATCTACTTCCATTGATCGCATATTTTCCCTTCATCGCAATTTTCGACATCCAAAAAATTTATAAATATCACGTTTACGTCGTATCGATGAATTAGCGCAGACAATGCAGTAGACAAATGGTATTCTTCTTTTGTTTACTGTCTATCGTTTTTTGACAAAAGCAATTGGACCAGAGATGTATGTGCATTTCCGGCATCAATTATATTAATGTGAATTTATTTGTCTGGCGAGAGAAAACAACATTTTTATTATTGTTGATGATTATTTTTTGGCGTATTTATATTGTTACTGTTAGTGGTAACTAATAGGGTGCTATTAGCTGATATGCTGCTGTTAGATGAGTTCAAAATCACAGATGAATACTGGTTAGAAATGGCTAAATACGCTATTCATAAGAAAGAAATGTGTTTGCGGTATTTATTTATAACAGTTGATACGGTACTGCTTGATTATAGCTGCAGGGAAGACGAGCCATTCATAACTACTCTTTCGTTGGCAAGTGAATGGAAAAAACGACGCGCTAGATCATACACGACGCGTGAAACAACTCAATACATTATTGTACAACTACGCAAACAGCATTGCCGCGTGATTTATGAAACCAGCGATTGTATTAACGCGGGAAATCACCGGACACTGTAAATTTAACTCGGGGGTAAAACAATGCATTACAATTTCATAAAAAATGGTAAAATCGTTTTCAGTTTATGCATATTCAGTTTCGATCATTTGGAAAGTACAACCCTACTGAACCGTGTAACAGGACTTAGAAATAAAGTATATAGATTAAGTAATTTGAATGACTTTTAATTATTTCAATATCGAGAATGTGCACAAAAAAAAAATGTATTTCATTAGTTAATGTTAGTTATCATTTAAAATCCGACAGTTTATACATTTTTCAGTTCGTTCCTCATAACGGAAAAGTATCCTCTTATGTAGCACAATAACAAAAATCCTTCCTACGCGTTACAGCCTCCTAGCAGCTCATCACAAGAGATCGTTTTATTAGTCCATTTAGGTAATTTTTAGTATCTTTAACATATTTTAAACCAATATTAATCGTCGATTTCCTTTTTGAAATCCAAAATTCTATAGGTGCAAATTTTTTTTTGGACTTTTTGGCACTTCCAAAGTTTTCAAAACGTCGTAAAAAAGGAATACTAAAATTATGAAAATAATTTATTGTACGCATCCAAAAAAATAAAAAAGCTGATTTTTTGTGCGTTTTCCGTTTAATTACGACGTAATGTACTGTTAAAATAAGAAAAAAGAACCATTGTTTTTAGTTCCCCTTTTTTTGTAAAATAATAATCCAGCCCAAAAAAGAAAAAATTAAAACCCTTATCTTAATTTTAGCAATTTTCAATACAAACACTTTCTCATTGACAGTTTTAATAAAATGTACATATTTTTATAATACAAATGGGGACGATACGGAATTTTACCTTATCTAGAACATCATCATAGGATTCATTATAAAATTTAACAGGTAAACATGAAACATAATATTAAAAAATAGCTACCATTTTGTTTTTATCCGATTTTAACTAGAAAAATCCTGGACAGATTGTGAAGTTAAGATTCACGGTAATCCCGGCGGCACTAATGAGAACAGGGGTTCCAGTTCTTTCCTGGCATTCTGCTCATTTTGATAAATCCTGTATCTTTTATCTTACAGATCTGTACTTTCTGAACTCGATTTTCAAAATACTCGCCTTCACCTTTGTTTTGAAACACTCGAAAGTCTCCTATCCCCGCTATTCAAGCTGAAACGATCCTCCTTTTTTTTTTTTTTTTTTCATTCCACGTTATTACTTAAGTTGCCGTTTCTTCATTAAACGTTTACCTATTTCCTCTTCCTCACTTATTTCTACGTAATTGCCGTTTTTCCGCCAATAAAAAACCGGCTATCTTTACCTATTTCCTTCAGTTTTTTCTTCACATATCTACACTCACGAAAAGCTTTCAGCCAAAAAACAGATATAAATAAATCATAATAAGTATCGATATTAAATTGAATAGTGTAAAGGCCGAGTTCTAAATGGAACATTTAAAAAATATATAATATAAATAAAAGTTGGATAAAATTCATATGCACAAATACAGTCCCATATGAAAAATCATCTATTTCTTAAAGTCAGAATGCAAAATGTAATTTTCAACAAATACTAATAAATAATAAAATAATAAACGTAAATAATTTAAACAATAATAAAGATTCAAATACAATTATTCTAAAGTATATAAAAACCCTGCAATACTTTCTATGTACAGGCAAAACACTTAGAAATTTTTTAATTAATTGCCGATCGCGTTATCATGACTTTTGATATTTATATTTAATTATTTTTGTAGCGCGTGTATTTCAATAATAATTAACAAACGTTATTGAATTTTAAGTCTGTATAAAAATTCACTAAACTTCGCTACGATATTGACGATATCTTTACTAATGAGAAGAGTTACTTAAATCTCGTATTAATAATTACAAATAATATACGCTAACATTTAGATAATAATGTTTTTATTAAAAAAAATTCGATCAGTAGGGGAAAACTGAACACAATGTTCTCTCTACATAAACGGTAATATTTCTCACTGCTATGAAGTGTACTATAAAATGTTTAAAACTGGGAGGTGCGCGTTTTAGAATATACAATATTCGAAAAGTGTATGTTCCGAGTCGACAATCTGCCCGAATTTACTTTGGATAGGTGCAAAGAAGCGACTATACATTAAAAATCGTTTATGTAGAGAAGAATTAAGTCCGGATACAACCTAAGTTAGTTGATGTTAATTCAAAAAGGATATGTGTGACTTCTAAGGAATCGGTAAATAAGGAAGGCTGAAAAAAGGCTTAATTTTAACTGATAGCCTATCACGAGACTACCGGCTTTATTTAAAAAATTTATAATGTTTAGATCAAACCAAATTTCAGCGGTTCTTTTAAGTCCTTTATGTACAGCATCATGATCGTCTTCAAAAAAAGAAAGTACATTTCAGCATTTTTGTCGAATTTTTTTCTGTAATGTCACAATTATGCTTGGTAACCCTAGCATGAATCGCGAATAAATTATACATCATATATGTATTTGTAACTTGAGTATAGATTTCTAATTCTACATAGTAATACGGAAGATAGTTTTGAAGTTATTTACACCAAACAGATATTCTCGGGAATGGTTTAAATGTATTTCCTATTTATACAACATTGCAAACATACATTTCACGCTATTCGAAAAGAATTCCTTTACGCATGTTAATATACTGCAGTATTCGTACAAGTAGAAAGATTAAATTGTAAATTAGGTTATTTTCGTACCTGACTTATAGATGAGAGATCGCTGTTTGCGTTTTGAATATCTTCCGACTCTTCGACTGGTTGTGCGTTTGATGGATGTACAAGCAATAGTGTGAGCGCAATCAAACAACACTGTATCATGATACGGTAATTAGCTGTCCTAAATTTCATCCTGATTTCAGCTAAAACAATATTATTAAAACACATATTTATATATTAATACGTAAAAATAACAACACTGAACTAATAATGTTAAATCGAAATTGTACTACACATTTTACCCAGAAAATCGACTATTTTCTAATAATTCGGAGCCATCCTAAAACTTTAAAATATACCATCATTCAACTAAAAAAAAATGAAATTGTGAAAATATGCACTTTAGAATTTTAGCTAAGTTATTTCTTAAATTTTGCACAGTATACAGACTAATTTCTCTTTACGTAAATTTCTTCTGTTTCATGATGGTTTCATTAAAAAGGACTTCATTAAGCAGTGCCCCCTGACCGAATATGTATAAAGTTAAAAAAACGGAAATATTGCCAACTTTTTATTATTAGATAATGCGGAAGTTTCGTGTGTGGCTTGAAAACAAAGACTCACACCGACGTTATCCTTTTTTTTTTTATCTCTCTACCTATCCTTCGCAAGATCCTCAAATTAAAAGAATTCAATGAGCCCTGTACTTCAGTTCAAAATGAATTATTATTGGCACGCACAATTTTTCAAGCCTCTGTATATGAAATTGTTAATCATTATTTTTTACTGTTCATTTGAGCTGTGTAAAAATTTTAAAAACTCGTCCACATAATATAAGGAATTTCCGTAACCGAAATTGTAGTTTCCGACTGAAAGCCTGAAAATAATTCCACACCGGAAGCCGCCTTATTAGTACCGCGGTCTCCGTCATTCAATCCAATTCTAGAGTATCTATTCAACAAAAACTAACCTCTACCGATGATTTCACGGTATTTATGTTTAATTTCATAAACCAACGGGTTACATCCGACGCCATTAAGCGCTTTGACTTTCGCTATAAAATATAAACTTGCCGTGAGCACCAATAAGATTCAAAATAAAATCGTAGGCCTTATCGATGACCAATAATTTCGCAATGAATACACTGATGCTTGAAGGGGAAACATATATCCTTGAACCGTCACATCAGAAATGGCAAGCGCAGAACCCATAAAACCTTCCAGTCTCGGGAATTTGGCGTCTTCAGCGAATATCTCGCGATATGCCCGGAATACATACCGGTATGTTTAGCAGTGCTGTCAAACCAATTCCTGGTGAACTGAGAGGACAACTGCAAGATACCGGATCGAGCGAATAAAGAAACATCGACATTAAGGTTAACGAGGTTTATGCTGTGTGGTTTTGCAAAATAAGCGGAAGAAAAAAGCGAGAATTAAAGTAGAACCGTATCTATAATGTAGAACGATTTTTCTAGCAATCAGCTACATCTTGGAATACGCGAATCTATAATTGGAGTTCATTTTTTAAAGGCGGCTACTAGATAGAGATGGAAAATGAAAGTTGCACTATTTACTTAAAAATTTATCGGCTATTATGTTTTTCTTTTTATAAACTGTGGAGGAACTTGCTTCTGCCTGGAGACAAGTGGCTGGGGTCGAACTAATATTCTCCGTAATTAACTTCATAGAAATATTCCGAATATGTCTAATTTGTTGAGGCTAGTTTTAAAAGCAGGAACCATAAAATTTTGCGCCATAGTCAAAGTCTAGATAAAATTATTAACAAATTGCCGAGAAGATGTAAGAATAAAGAATCCGAACCCCAGACGGTTTGCTAATGGCTTTGAAGGGATTAAGGATTTTATAAAAACTCGATTTTTCAGTTCTTGTATGTGATATGACCATGCGAGTCTAGTATGTAGATCCAAACACTTAATATGGGAACTCATAGGAAGAGGTTTATGGAAAAATCTGCAAAGGGTAATATATATCAGGGGACCCTTTCTAGTAGTGAACGTAATTTCCAAATTGATTCTAAGGAAAGCGTTATTGCAAAGAGTTAGAGAGCTATTTGTTGTCTGCAATTTACAACGTCTTTATTGAGGGTGTAAATAACGAAATCATCGGCGAAAGGTAGAATTTGGATATTACAAGAAAACTGAAAATAAAAGGTGACCCCTATCGTGAAAATTAAATAAGACGGAGTTTAAGACTGAACCCTAGGCCAATTTATATGCGTGTTTAATTACGAACTCCTTGATAGAAGATTTTTCAAAAAACAAAATTTTATGACAGAATAAATTGCATAAAAGTCTAGTCACACGGTCAGGAATCCCGGACAATGTTAATTGTTCAAATAGAAGTTGGACGGATATGTTATCGAAAGTGTTCCCTTTATGCCCAAGAATGGTAAGAAAGTCTTTTTTAATAATTTACCCTACTTATATATGTGTAATCTCAGTTATTTCAGATGTTTATTTCTAAATAGACCCTAATCCCATAGCGATATAACAGTCAATGTACCTGAATAAGTTTATGTAAGCTTAACATATATTGTATCAGTAATGTAATAAAACAATAAAATTAATAAAATATATGAAGAAAAAGGTGGGAAAAAATGTTGTTCCTTTGACGTTTTGCGGAATCGTCCGATGCTATCGAAGCGTTGTAATTTACCATCATTATGTCGAAGCTTGAGACAAACATAAAGCCCATTTGAAAAAAAAAACATAAACATCTTCTTTAATGTCATCGGTAACCATGTAAAGTCTATTTATTCAGGTGGATAATCATTAAGTGGATATAGAAAAAGATGCAAATGATAAACGTTAATAAATTCTTAAATTTAAGTAAAATATAATTTTAGAAAATTACACGCGATTAATAAGCGTGCAGATCATTTTTATAAATTGCCGACCATGTGCTTTTCCACTGCTTTATCGCACATAGTTTGACGTAATAGTCTTATTTCGGTCTGTTAATTAGACTTTAAATGAAAACTTTTCTAGAACTTACTCGTTTAATACTTGCTTCGTAAAAGAAATGATTGACTTTAACACTTAAGGAGAATGGAAACCATCGAAGTAAATTGTAAGGAAAATCATACGAGACGATTTAAGCGCATAAGGCTCGGCTGCCAGCTACTTTTCCAGAAAATACTTCTTGTGCCTCATCATCTATCACCTTTCTTTCTTACCCGTTTTGCATCTGTCGCAATAGTTTTTACGTTGCGCAATTATTACCTCCTTTCGGTTAATATCTACGTGTGCACCGATCTTCTCTCATCATGGTCAGTTTCATTTTCTGCACTATTCCCCTCAATATGATTTCGACATGACCTAGATTCGACCTTTTAAAATGCCTTCCTCGCAGAAAGTAAGCCAGGAATTCCGTTACCTAATAAATTCCAATTTTTATTTTCATGATAATCCTTCTAAATCCGCCTTCCTTAAACTCGATCGTATTCGTAATTGCCGTTCTTGGCACCGTCTCGGCACTTTTTTAGTTCTTGCCCCCCCCCCTATGCTCGTACTAATTCTGCCATAATCTTCTAACGTTTTATCCTCTCTTTATTCGTAAATTTTTTTCCGGCGAACCCTTTTTATTTCTCGTGAAATGCATTCTTCTCTCGTTCACCGCATAAATTCCTTAATCTTTATTAGCTGTCGTAGTGACTGTAGCAAATACAAACTTATTCTGACAACTGCCGTAATGTGCATGTCATCTTTTTTAAATCCAAAAAAAAAAAAGCAAAACAACAGAGAACCGGTGCAAAATCACTGCAGATAGAATTTGTCTTTAAGAAAGAACTTTTACACATTTCGGAATACGGTTGTTTTCCATTTTAGACTAAATTATTTTCTGTATTACACGTACAATAATTTGAACACTTGGGAAACTTTTTTTTACCCACGATTTAAAAACTATATTTCTCGGAAATCTTTCATATCAGTTCACCTACAATGCTTGAAACATTTGCGAGATACCGTCACCATCGTGACGAATTTTCTTCTCCAGTTAGTTTAAAAAATGTAATAATACTTACGAGGCATGACTTCATTAGTGGAAGGATGTGGAGAACGAGAGCTAGTCATGAAATATAATACCGAAACAAGGGAGGATCAGAAAGCGAATTATGCGTAAGTAGAAAAATTTTGTCAGTGTTGGCGCGCAGCTATCGGTAGTTTTTTTTTGAATAACTGATTTTGTGAATTGTTTAAAATAATTTCACAATTAATTCATCGACGTCTTCGAAACAAAAAAAAAAAAAAACAAAAAACATACGGCTCGATTATCTTAGATGCTGAAATTGGGCTCTGTGCTAAAGTGGATGAAGCAGTTTTCGATAGATCGATGATTTTTTGTTTGTTCATGTGGCATTTAACATTAAAATGAACCTCATCATTTGTAAAATTTTGTTTGCAATATATAGAAAATCGCATAAAGTTAAAGAAAACTTTTTACAAAAATCTGATTTGTTACGCGCATCTTGCTTGTTTTTGCTAACTTGTGTCAAATTTTAGTTTTATTGCTTACCAATCGTCCTCGGCCGTTATTTACTGACTTTCGCGTATACGATATGATTCGACGACTTTCTCACAGAGTAAGAACTTTTTCGTGAAGTTCTTTTTGTCTGGAAAAACCTAAGTTGCAGTAAGCAAAGTAAAGTAAGTCTCATATATCATCCTCTTGATAAAGTATAAATTTTGAAGTTAAGCTTTTCATAATTGTACTAAGCCTGATGGATCTGATGAGAATACTAGGGCCAGTTCACTATGAAAAATGACGCGAAAATGCTTTTGAATTATTCGTTTAAACTCGTCGACACCCTCTACTGACGTCAAATGTGAGACGACGGTAAATAATTCCATTAATATGTTTTTCGCTCGGTCATCGTGTCGTTTAAGTATTTCTGATGGCGTATGTTTGCATGAACTTTTCTGCTTATTTTTTTCACTTCAGAGAAAGAAAAAAAAAAGAAAAAAAAAAGAATAAATAAACTGTTAATATGGTTATTCGGTGCATTTACACAGTCCGATGTGGCGCGACATTAGCATATTTATTAGCCACGTGTTGGACAGAAGTAACTGGGGGAACAGTAGTAATAATAATAGCAGTAGCGTGGGAACATTTCTAGACAACGCTTTTATTCTCAACCGAATTTTTAACTTTAATTCCGGTTCTTTTTAACCAATTTCGCACTTCGTCAGCATGAACTTCAGTATTATTCGAAAAAATATCGAAATAAAAGCAAACTAAAATTATGTAATACTGAAAAGAATGTGTTTTTCTTTTCTTTTTTTTGTCTTTCGAACAATCTATAAAAAATTTTAAGAATAATTTTCCTCGCGATCTTCGGAATAATGGCATTTTTTAAGTCTGCTATCGATATAGTCTCAGACGGAAAATTAGAAAGATTCCAGGAATTTTTTTGAGAAAAATTTTTAACACTAGTCGCGGAGGAATGTATAGAAATCTGAAACTAGACGGCATTTGAAATATAATTGTTCTGTTGGTTTTTTTTTTTTCATATGTCTTTTTTTCCTGTAAAGTTTTCATTCAATACTTTCGTAGGTTTTTTTTTTTTTTTTTTTTTTTATTTAAATGGGCTCCGTGTTAACACACTGACCCAACTACATAGACTTAGATCACCTACTCAGATTCTGAGGCGATCGGAGATAGAGAGTATAAAGAGGAAAGAAGGAGAACGGCTGGAGATGGGAAGGAACGGATAAAGGAAGCATTGAAAGGGGTACGAAGATCCAACGCCAAAAGTTCGGCGTATAGATGAGAGCACTCAGGAAAAAGAGCAGAGCATTCAGAAAATAATAGTGGTTGGGGTCGCATATAAAGGGAGGATCAGTTGAGTGGAGAGGGCAAAAGGGAGAAGGTGAAAAAGAAAAATAAAAACGAGAAAAGGGAAGGAGGGACGTGCAACGTGCTTTTTGAAAAGCCTCGTACTCAGAAGAGAATAAAACAAATTCGTTCCAACAGGGACTCGAAAGATAAAAAAGGCACCGGAATACCGAAAAAAAATTATCGGGCATTTCGTCGTTTGATTTTTGAATTTTACACCCTTCAGGTATTATGGTTTCAGTTATTCACTCCCTCTATAACCGAGGTTTAGCTTCTAGCTGAGGTAAAAAGAGAATGAATTCATAAGTAAAATTGTCTGTTTTATTAAAGTTACGTATACGATCATTAGCATTACATGTGTAAAGAGCGGTTTCAAATGCGCTAAGTTATGTGAAAAAATGCAGGTTGCACTTTTCGAATGTGTAGGGTCAAAAAAGTGCATAGTTTGCCGCTAATGATGCTTCTGTGTAAAAACCGGAGTTACGGTTTTGTCTTAAAAGCAAGACTGAAATATCCGATGTTTTTCTGTAGCCTTACTGGTAGACAAGGAATTTACCTTTAGTGCAAGTGAAAATGTTAACGATTAAACAGTTTCGTTGCAGAGAAGAGTTTCTTAATAACGACGTGTACATGAGAAAAGATGATTTGGAGGTAATATTTGTACAGAAACACACAATTCTTTCGGCTATCGTAACACGAACAGGACCATACTGCTCAAAATCAATTATGAAATCGCACTAGAAAAATGTTCGCGCTAACTGTACTTGGTGAAAAACTACATGTTTTACCGCAGCACAACATGTATTAGTTGTTTTAGTTTTGTTTTTTCTTCGATCAAAGTGCATAACAAACCTATGTCAGCGGTCACACCTTTTAATGGTAATACACGGTTGTGATTGTTCGAACACTTTTATTAAGAACAAATCAAGGGAAATATAAATGATGAAAGAGAAAATAAAAAGGTAAGAAAAAACAAAAATGAACAAAAATCTGACCAGAATTTTATAATGCGCACACTTGTTGGCAACGAACACACCGGACACCTTATTAACATTGCGCACGTTCATCGGTGATATTAGTTCAGTGTAAACCAGATTCCATTACGTAACATTTTCATTCGAATGGCATACTCATGCACTGATGAACCAACGAAAAGAAGTTAATTTTCATCCTTGAACCATAATTTAATGCTGATAATGATTACACCATAAACAAATAAATGTATCTTTATCAGCATCGAGAATATATACATTGGACTCGAACGCCGACGGCTATCTTTCTCCGGTTCAGCGAGAAGCATTTACATTATGTTTACACTTCGGTATGCGTGTGTGACAGTATCGATGTAGGATTTTTGCAGTCTAGACTGATACTGCAAATCGACTAGTACTGAATTCATCTTTGAAAATTCAATTATACTTAATTTGGTGTTCCATTATGAACTTGATTATACCTTTTCATATGCGAAACACTTTATTAAATAAAACGTATTCACTATAAACGTATAAAATATTATTGAAATTAAAATTAAAATTGCGCCATGATTATGGACCGAGCTAACTAGTCGGCAATTTTAATTTTAATAATATTTTACACGTCCATAGTGTATATGATTTACTCAATTATATTTGACAAAACTATAATTAATAACACTAAGTGATGCAAAAACATAATAATAATAATAATAATAATAATAATAATAATAAAATTATAGTTTAAAAAACTAAAAAGAGATGCTTTATATATAAGAAAAAGCGTTAAATAATTTAAATTCTCTTACGATACTAACCTAAGAGTGAAGAATTGGACATTATTAATTAATTTTAATTCAAAATAAAAATTTAAGTTCTTTTACAATATTAACCTAAGAATGCAGAGAAGGACATAAATAATTCATTTCAATTCAAAATAAAGCATGGGGAGCTACTATGAGCCTCTCCGCGAACAATTCCCTAAAAAAAAATTGATTAGTCGATATGGGAACATCTTGTGGCCACCTAGATCATCAGATCTCACCCCTATGCACTTGTTTCTCTGGCAGATATCTTAAGATAAAAATGTGCGATAGCAATCCGACGGATATATCAGAATTAAAAGAAAATATCCTGCGAAAAATAAACGACATTCCGCAGTCATTATTGCAACGCGTCGCTCTGAATAACATTGAGAGATTCCGTGAATGTGTACGCCGCGAAGAAAAATATTTATACGGCAAGGCCGTGTCAACGAGAGGGGAGGGTGTTAATAAGAACTGAAATAGTTATTATAAATGCACAAAAATCTGAAAAAAAATCAAAAATTAAAAATAAATATTGATGATTTTTTAGGGTGTTTTTATCTTTAAAAGAAAAAAAAGAAAAAATATGCTCCATATTTTTAGGTATTTCATTAATATTTCATGCAAAATTTTTTATTACGAGTTTAATCGATAACACGTATAATTTTTATTAATGTTCATATACGGGGTAATTTATTTAAGTATATTACTGAAAAATGTATCGTTATTTATAAAATAAATATGCCAAAAGAAAATCCCCCCCCCACGCTCTTTTTCAATATTCTGGGCACGGCCCTGTTAGACGGTATTATCTTTAAAAAATAAAATCCGCATGCTTAAAGTTTATTTTAATTAACAATACATAATTATTTTCCATATATAACATCGATTTATTCCATTTACAAATGCTAAATTTGCCACGGGACACCCTATATATATTTATAAACTCGGCCATTTTGGTTTCGCAAGGGGCTGGCCCCTTGACCCCTCTTGCTTTCATTTCTGTCTCTTTCTCTTCTATACTTTGTATAAAATGATCAAAATTTACAACGGAATTCTTACTGGTATCAACACAAAAAAAAATAACATAACCCCAAAAATCCTATTCTAACATTTAACTTTCATTATATAAAATTAAGACATTTTTTCGTTACATATTTCATTACATAAAATTGTGACATTTTTTAAATAACGATAACAAAAATCCTATAAAATATAACAAACGTTACATAAAATTGGGACTTTTTTTAGGACATTTTTTGGGACATTTTGCGTTACATAAAACTGGGACATTTTTTATATATCAATTACAACGTAATTCTTAGGCCGGCCCTCATCAGAAAAGGTGTTCCAATTTTAGGTAACGAAAAAATGTCCCAATTTTATGTAACATTTGTAATATTTTAATTTTTACCGACTTCCAAAAAGAAGGAGGTTCTACGTTCGTCGCATATTTTTTATTTTTATTTTATTTAATGACGCTCGACAGCTTGGTCATTTGCGTCGTCACTGTAAACTATAATTTATTATAAATATTATATTATTTTAGAAAGGTTAGTAAGATGCTAATATTATTCGCATTGTCGGCTAACATATAATTAATGCTTAAATTATTACAGCCGTAACAGGACCGTCTTTCTTTTTGGTATTCCCGACAACAAATTAATATATGGTGTACTGACAGTTGACATTGACATTCTGAACAGAGATGCGGTTCGGTGTTTTGAAGAATTATGCGTCAATGTGGTGTGTCTAATTCTCAGGCGAGCTATTACGACTTCTTCTGTGCGATTTTGCCGGAACGATGTTCGCCCGCTCGATAGCAGCGGTTTAACACCATAAAATTTGCTTCCACAAAAGAGTTGTTCCCATTCTGCTTGCCAGCGATCCTTTACTTTTCTGTATAGGTTAGCGTTGATGTGTTTTTAAGCGGTATTGATGAAGTTAGCTGTTGATGGATTTCCATGTCTGATTTCGGATAGCATAATGTTTAATTCGGCGCATACGATTTTGTTTCTTACGTGTCTACCGGTCGCGGTATCGCAGAGTTTAATTTATATGATTTGAGGAAGGCGAGGTCAATTGTCTTTTTGTATGCTGTCTTGCGTGAGAAGAACGATAGCTTGAAAAAGTATTTTAACGTTAGGAGTTCTGGCGTTCTGAGAGTTTTAGTAGGTCGGTCTTCATGAGTAAGCTTGGTATAGGGCCGGATCTGAGGTTTCCTACGATGTACCGCCAAGTTGTCATTTTGAATTACATCCAACTTTTTAAATTCTTTGTTCCTTCCGCTGCTATAAAGAATGGATCCACAGTCCATTTTTAATACTATTCGGCTTTTATACAATATTAACAATGATTTTTTATCTGCGTCCCGTCTTATATAGGCTACCCCGTCTTTAATATGTTTAACGTCTTATTGCATTTCGAATGTAGTAGCTGAACATGAGCTGACCAATTTAATTTTTTATCAAAGATTGTTCCTAGAATTTTTATGGTTTTTGGAATTTTCATGGTTTTTCCAGATATTCGGATATTGCAAGGTGGTGGTAGTGAGCTTTATAGTCCAAATGTGACACATTCCGTTTTAGTTGCGGAAAAGGGGTTAAGCCTTGAGTTTCTGCCCATTTTACAAGTTCGTTGGTGGTATGTTGAAGAGTAGCTTCGATGGTGTTTATGTCATTACCTGATGTAGGTAAATTATATTAAGTCATCAGCGAAGAGACTATGCTGAACTGGCAAATTAATGATTTCACATATTTTGTTGATTCAGATGATAAATAATGTCCGGCTACTGATTGAGCCTTGTGGTGTACCATTTTCAAGCGTCTGTTTTTCGGATAATATATTGTTTGACCTCATTTGAAACCTTTTTCTATTTTGTATGAATTGTTTTATAAACATTGCCAGGCGTCCTCTTATGCTCCATTTTGGCAGATTGTCGAGAATTGCATATCTCCAGATTCGGTCAAAGGTCTTTTTAAGATCGAAGACTAACAACCACCGTGAATTGTTTGTTTACAAAACCGTTGCATATATTAATAGTTTTCTTTAATTTTAATTTTAGATAATAGAATTTATGAAAGAATTAAAATTAAAGAATACTATTGATGACATTTATTTTAATAAAAAATGCCGTTGCATATATGCAGCTGTACTCTGTTTCGTCGATTATAAGAAAGCTTTCGACTGCTTGCATTGGTCGAAAATGTGGTCGATATTAATGGATATGGGCGCGCCAGCACATTTAGTGTGGCTAATCAAGCAGCTATATGAAAAAACATCAGCAAAAGTCCGGATAAATAATGGAATTTACTCTCGAAAGGGTTTTATCCCGCGCAGAGTATACGCCAAGGCTGTACCCTTTCACCGCTATTAACTTATGCGGTGAATTCATAATGCGCAGAATAGTGCAAATCGATACAATAAATGGTGTACAATTAACTGGGATGGAGGTATCTCGGTTGGTATAATGTACATCTCTTAATTTCCGATATGCGGATGACACCACGTTAGTAGCAAAAAACGGAGAGGAAATATCATATATTCTGGATCAACTGGTAAAAACCAGTGCAGAATATGGCTTCCAAGTTAACAAAGCCAAAACCAAAATAATGATCATCGACCGTCTAGAGAATAACTGCCCAACAATACGTGAAATTGAGGATATTGAAGTAGTGCGCAGCGGCGGATGTAAAAGTGAGATATGTCACAGAACACAGATTACACGCAACGCAATGAGCCATTTAAAAAGAATTTGGGCCGACTCCGCCTGTTATTTAAGATTCGACTAGTAAAAACGTATAGACGCACTCGAAATAAGGTGCTGGAGGCGTATGCTGCGTGTCTCATGGATAATTAGCAGAACCAGTGTCTCCGTACTAAATGAGATTGGTAACCTGAAGAGGCTATCATCGGTGGTGCTCTGCAGGATACTGCGGTATTTTGGTCATGTGATCAGAGCGAACAATTTGGAAACGCTGCTCATCCAAGGAAAGGCCAACGGAAGAAGAAGTCGAGGTCGTGCGCCGACTAGATGGTCAGACTCAGTGTGCAAAGCTGCTGGTCGTATCTTTCAGGATTTTGTACACATCGCAAGGAATCGGAATTGTTGGTGCAGTCTGATCAACCGGGTGACAAATTATGGTTACGATACCCCTATATGGGGTAAGACGATTCGATATCATTATATGTTGTTGTAATTTTACCAAGGAGTCTATCGCACTTCTATTTGGTCTGAATCCGAATTACATTGGGCTTATCAGTTCTCGGTCTTCTAGGATAAGTACCAATAGTTTTTGTAAATCGTATTCATATGTTTAATTAGTTCAATGTGAATGTTGTCTGGATCAGCTGCAGAGTTTTTTATGGATTGTAAGACAAATTTTAGTTCCTTATAGGTGATCGGGAGATTGTACGCTTCGTGTCTAAGTTTACGTCTATCTACGGTAATTTTTTCCTGTGTTCTCTTAACTTCCTTGAATTTGTCAGAGTATCCTTCATTGGATAATGCAGAGTTATTTAGAGAATCTTTTTGCTATTTCGTCTTGGTTTGTTATTATTTGGTCTGATGATTTGATTGCCGCGATATGGTTGAAAAGCGGTTTATTGGTGGAGGGTCGTTTAATTTAACTCCAGACTACGTTAATTGGGGTGAATGCGTTAATATTTGATACAGGTCTAGACGATGCGTTTCCTTTTGCTTGGACGATTATTCACCAACATTTAGCTCCGGCTATTTTAAACAAGTTTAAGTTTTCTTCGCATGGATGTCTTTTGAATTTAAAGAGTAGTTTGTTTTCTTTCTTTAATTATATCTCGACATTCATTAATCCATCAGATTGTTTGTCTGCGTATGTTGTTGGACTTAAGAAACATAGTATAATTTTGAACCGCGCCTTAAAATTTTTTTCTATAATTGCGCATTATTTATTTCATCGCCGTCTGTGCTGTTATGCGGTATTGTTAGGTTCAACTGTGATAAGTAAATGTCCCAATTCGCTTTTTTGATATTCCATGCGGCCAATCGAAGGATTTTACCCGGGATGCTGCCGTCAGTGACCGCGTTAATATATTGTGGGAAGTGATGGCCATAGTGAAGATTTCTAATAATGTCCTGTGTTGTTAGAAGAGTTAAATTGCTGCTGTATGTGATAAGATCAAAAGATGTTCCTGGATTTAAATGAGTGCCCGTTGTTAAGTAATGTTATACGGTTATTGTTAATAAATTTTTCAATTTCTTTCCTACGTTTATTTATTTCTTTCGATCTCCATAACGGGTTATGTGCATTGAATTCACCGCTAATGATGAATGGTTTAGATAGTTGATCTATTAAAATAGCATCGTTTTTTTGATGGAGATATAAGGTGCACAAAATAATGCTGGTTGGTAGTTTGATTCTAATGGCTATTGCTTGGAGGTTAGTATGAAGGTTTAAACTTTACACGTATAAGTATGTGTTTGTTCGCGCATAACAACTGATATATTCGAACCGATTTTACTGATTCTTTGTCCATTAGAAAAACAGTACCATTCAACTTAGATACCATGATGTGAGTAACGATGAAAACCGGTGAACATAAATTGAGTATTCGTCAAAAAACGTGAAAAAATAGGGCTCGTTCGAATAATTTCTTTTTCTTATTACTTTTTATTTAACTTGTCAAATTACCATGGGAATGTAGCTTTGTTACCGACTTCCAAAAAGAAAGAGGTTACACGTTCGTCCGGTTTTTGTGAATTTTCAGTCGCGGTATTCTTAGGTATCTTAAGGAAAACGGAATATTATTCAAGTCATTTGAAACCACGTCTCAATCAAGTAAATAAGAAAAATATTAATAAACATTTATTCGCATTCTTCAAGACTTCATTATTATATAATTGCGCAAGAAATACTTCAAGATAACCTTCATTTATGTTTACTCTTCCGCTGCTTAGTTTTATAATAAAGACGTGGAAAAAAATGAAGTCACTCTAAGATTCGAAATATTATAAAGAGAAATGACACGATAATAAACAAGCGCGTTCTGGTTTTTTGTCAAAAATATATTTGTTCCGCACATTGCACTTCTGTGAGAAGATGCGAACAATATCAAATCTGGCGCCTACCTTGTTTGTTAATTAATTAATTAATTAAAATAACGCAGATTGTAAATGCGATAACAAGCATTTAAAATGAATATAACTAGATTTACGCTAGAAAAGATTTCGGGAATATTATAGAGGGGGAAAAAAAATATTAACAAGGATACAAATATAGTATTATCCAATAAAGGATCTTTCAACATCCTGTTCGTTAATTAATAAAATATAGTAATTTATTACAAATACAAATATAACAAACAAATTTAAGAATAAAATGAAGGCTTACTTAGAAACCTATTAACGGATATAATCCATCATCAGCTAAGAACACAACTCACTATGTGTGATCAGAAACAAATTCTAAATCACGCTGAGGTCAAATAGGAAATAAAACGGTTTATACAGTATAAATCAGACTTTAAATTGTTGATTTATATATATATATATATACATAAACCGTTTTATTTCCTATTTGACCTCAGCGTGATTTAGAATTTGTTTCTAATCACACATAGTGAGTTGTGTTCTTAGCTGATGATGGATTATATCCGTTAATAGGTTTCTAAGTAAGCCTTCATTTTATTCTTAAATTTGTTTGTTATATTTGTAATTGTAATAAATTTTACTTTTTACTATATGTATAGTGTTATCCATTATTTACATCTGACAGGGACCGGAGTTGTCGCCTATCTTTAACTAAAAAAGAAAACCAAACACATAATTACTAAAGATGTACGTGATTCGAGAGTCGGGGAAAAAAAGTACTAAAGTAAGTTTAAGTTTCTTTCAGGCTCATATATGCGTTTTTATCCTTTTCTAGTTGATTATTCCTTAAAACAGTTTTTAGCATTCTGTTTGTATTCATTTTTAAAGTGTTTGTTATCGCGCTTATAATTTTTAATATTTTTACTGAATAATATTTATCATTCCCGTAATCAAATAAAATTCAAAGACTTCAAAAATATGGATTTAAATAAAGCCGGCGTAGGGAATGCATACGAAGCACTTTTCATGTTTGTACGCAGTACTTATTAACTTAGGAGTCGTTGGTCAAATCTTTAGATTCCTTCTCGCAGAATTCCACAAAGAGTCAAAGTTGTTTACAGGTACAAAATTTAACAGCTCCATAGTTCGCGGTTGTGCAATGATTCTAAAATAAACCGTTACCCGTACTCTTTGATAAATACCATCTATAGAGATTATGGAGGAATCGATCTGTATGACTTTTAAACAGTCCTGAATTTTCGAGTGAAAGTTCGTTTTACGCGTAAATTCTGCTTGTTCCATTGTTTTCCACGTGAAAACTACCGAAATCGGTGCTTATTCGAGGGTCTAACATTTCCTATGCACACCGCCCTTTATTACTGACAGTTAGTATAATTAAAATGATACTTATCAAAGTACGGTGATTATTTTATTATTATAATTATAATAATAATAATAATAATAATAATAATTATTATTATTATTATTATTATTATTAAGAAATAAGTAAATAAATAAACTAAAAAATAATACCATGACGTAAATTTAAGCGGCATTTGAACTTAATAAATACTACCCGAATAAATTTGAAACATTTTCATTTATACTTGTGCTAACAGGAGCGATGAAGCAAACACAAACCGTTTGTTAAAACTGTTCTTAATTTGCCAGTTGGTCTTTTTATTTACTTATTTCTTTTCAGAAAAAAATAACAAAAAAAAAACACATTTTATAAATTGGTCTTTATCTTTTGCATTTAAATGTACAACTCTTATTTTGAAATTTAATCGAAATCTAACTAAATAGAAGAAATCTTTGAGTTTAATCCGAACCGCTATTTATAGTCTAGCACACTTTAGTATCTTAAAGTGGTTTTAAAATTTATCTGAAACATCTAGCACACCTCGACAACCTCGTAATGTAATTTTCTCTCTCCAGCGGACAATATATTTGCGTATATCAATAATAGACTCAATATTTTTCCGATTTTGAAGAATTTATTAAAATTTTTCGGATAATTCGAAAAAATCACTTAGTGAGATTCGTTTTTTTAACTTCAATTTTTTCAAAAAAATATTGCGATCAAATACAGAAACTCGTCTAAGGGTTTACTACGAAATTCCAAGAAAATGTTAACGGATAACGGCAAATATTACGAGATACATCGCATTGATGACAGTTCGCTGCTACTAGTACGAGTACTGAAATCTCTTTGATTTCACATTATGCAGATCTTGACCTTGTTTTCTTATTTTTATTTTTTTGGGATTTTTAAAAATAGCTCAAGGTCTTGATTACAAACCAGTTTACTACATCTAATAGTTTAGCAAGATCTTCACATCAAGTTCTGTGAGCCTTCAAAGTTCGTACTCATTACATTTCATTATCATCGCGTACTTCGGTTAGTTTACACAATTTTTCAAATTAACATAACGATAACCCTGGAAGTGAGGACGGGATTAGAAGTTTCGACTGCATCAGGATGATTAAGTGATACAATGAGCAACCAAAGAAAAATCTCTGTAGCTGCCAAAACTATACCTCCTATGATGATTACACTGAAATATTTACAAATTAATGTAATACCTACGTGTGTTACGTTATATAAATTTTACTTGGAACAGTCTTCGCTTCAAATCGTTAAATTTAAATACGGTGCAAATGAGTAAAATCGGCCTGATAAGATATAACAATGAATAATTGTAACATAAATATTCTTAAATGTTTATTTAATGTTCATTCGATGTTTAGTTAAATCGATAGAATTAAGCACAGTGCGCGATATTCGAAGCTTTACAACATGCACTGGCGTAGAAGTAAAATATTTTAACCGTAATTAGAGACGTATAGAAACTTAGTAGAGCTTATATTGCACAAGAAGAAAATAGTAGAATATGCCAACAATTCAGAGGAACGAGGTGATTCAATTTCTCCTGCATTGTTTTTAATACGGCACTTGAATTTGCTTTAAGGAAATTAAACTGGCGAATGAAATTATGGACTATATTTATCAAATCTTAGATTCACAGACGACATCATTTTATTTGCCGGATCTAAAGCTTATTTATTTATTTATTTAATGTTTAGTTACTTTTATAATTATTCTTTATTTTATCAAGTAATGATCAGAATGAAACGGTATATACCACATCGAAGTTAGCTTAACCATTGATCAAGTGAACGCAGAAAAAATTGTATAACAATACCTGTGAATATAATTAGAAAATTATGTAAAAATACCGGGAAAAGAGTTACGGAATTTATACTACTGTTTTACCACAGTGGAATTAATTCGACCAATTTTAATTAAAAATTACGCTCGAGTCTACGAAATTACATATATATATATATATATAATAACTCGGCCACTTTGGCCTCGCAAGGGGCTGTGCCCCTTGACCCCTCCTGCTTTCATTCCTGTCTCTTTGTCTTCTATACTTTTTATAAAATGATCAAAATTTACAACGTAATTCTGACTGGCATCAACATACACAAAAAATAACATAACCACAAAAATCCTATTCTAACATTTACCTTCCGTTATATAAAATTAAGACATTTTTTCGTTACATTTTTCGTTACATATTCCATTACATAAAATTGTGACATTTTTTAAATAACAATAACAAAAATCCTACAAAATATAACAAACGTTACATAAAATTGGGACATTTTTTCGAATGGAGGGTAGCCTAAGAATTACGTTGTAATTAATATATATAAATGTATACGTGTATATACACACGATACTCTGCAATCGCAATCTTAAATGCGATTAATTAGAAGACATTTACATGAACGAAACTTTTCGGTAATATTTAAAATAAACAATTTTTGTAGCGATAATTTCAGAATAAGCGTCATTCTGGTATTTATATTCGTAATATAGTTCAGTCATTAATTTTGTATTAGTGACCGTCGAGCAAAAATAATGAAGTATGGGTGGTTTGCTTGTTTTAAGAGCTTACTGAATAATAGGTTTGTTACCGCTCTCACGATTTCAAACTTTTTTTTCGGATCCAATACACTACAAAGATTGTTTCGCGTTTCACACTCATTTATTTTTTTTTTCTTTTATTCTTTCTGTTGATAAATTAAAAAAATTGTCAGACCATTGCTTTTCAGACCTATACGTTTTTCCTTCCTTATATATTGATCGCCATCATAATGCCTCTGAAGCATTTTTCCGGATTCTCGTGTTTCCTAGTACTCGTCCATCACGTGTTGTTCGCGTTCTAGTAAAGTAATTCGTTCTCTTGAGTTTCTCAGTTCGCATCGTGTCCGATCTCTTACTGTATTCGTAAACTCTCTACCGCCGCGCGTGGTTCGTTTCGTTTCCATTAATCGGCGAGCCGTTGCTTTTTTTTTTTTTTTTTTTTTAGATCCCCTCTTTGGGCACGTCAGCTAAGGACCTACACCCAGAAACAACAAAAAAGAAAAGAGCCGTCAGTTAAATTTTGATTCGGTCAGATATGGACAATATAAAGGAACTACTAACGGATGAGATAATGGATGGTGAAGAGAAGGACAGAATATATGATGCACAATAAGGAGCGGGTAGCTTGATTTTCAGTAAACAAGAATATAGGATACCGCGTTCAACAGAAAGAGATGGACATTCAAAAAAAAAGATGTGTGATTGGCGTCGCAAACCATTGCTTCATTAGGGTGAAGAGGACAATCTGGAGAAGAAACAAGGGGGAAAAGCGAAAACGAGAGGAAGGAAGAGCAGAATGGCCAAAACGCAAGCGAATCATAGAAATGACAACGGAGGGAAGTGAAGGTAACTCCAAGAACACCAGATATTAGAAACGAAGACTAGGTTGTACAGACAGATAAAATGATTGATCGTTACGGAAGGAGGAAGGGTAAATATCTGACCAAAGTTTAAGATGAAACTTAGTGTACATAGGGAATTCAAGTTGGAGGATGGAATTTTTCTTAAAAAAAGAAACGAGAGGAAGCAGCAACTCGAGCCAAGGAATCGGCCGTCTCATTACCTTTAATGCCCATATGGCTGGGAATCCACAAAAAATCGTTGATAAAGACATTATCGATTACATCTCTTATTTACTATGAACCCCACCATTCAAGGAACTCGACCATTGTACGCAGACAAAATTAAACAACGAATTATTCCGATTACAACAATGACTTATCTTAAAGAAGACCAAACAATTATTTTTAATCATATTCAAGGAGTTAAAATTCACGACTATTTTGCTCTCTATCCATCATCTTGTCGGAGGCGGTATAAATATTATAGCCGCCTCCCGAGTTAGTGGTAATAGGGTTATCATTTTTCCCTCTAATAAATATTTCGTAAAAAAATTGGAGGCTTTATCATGAAAATAGCTTCATCGAAACGCTCAACACACCTTTAAAAAAGAAATCGAAAAAATACTAGTGAATACTTTCAAATGAAAACTTTTATTCCCAATAGCCATTTTACGCGACAGCCCTTCTGACATTTTTCTCGTGTCATAAGTTAGCGCCGCCATTCTGAAAATGATCTTTCCTCTTTACCAGACTCCTTCATCTAACGTATTCTTATTATTCCCACCGTATTTTCCTCTCTTCGAACGATTTATCTTGTTTTAGATGTGGCACAAAAGGCCATAAAGTAATGGTTGCAATTAGTTTATTGATGAAGAAGTAGAGGGCTAGACATTGTGACGGAAATCGACCGCCCGCTACCCATCCAACAGTCACTACCCTTTCGCCACGTTACAAATGTCTTTTCTTCTAACGTCTCTAAAGGCCCACCACCGTCAACTACTTCAACGCTATCATCAATAGAAAAGGACAAAACTCAATCAAATACAGTCCCTACCAAAACCTTAGAAATCAATGAAACCTAAAAAGTAATGTATTAGAACTAAATCTAATGACATGGCTCAGTCTTACTCTGCTGAGAAGAACATGACATACAATAACCTTCTATAAGAGAACTTATAAAACCAATCGAACACATCATTAACGAACAATTTAACACTAAAGAATTTTCACTTTCAGCTACAAATTTTTCCTTATTACTTGCTGAGTTCAGTGTCTCTATAATAGATATAATAAAAATGCTCGAAGAACCTTACATTTTCTTAAATAACGAGTCGATAAAAACTAGATTCACTAAACTAAAACAAAAACTAAACGACATCGTCAATTTTTCCTTCCCTCCATCATAAAATCAAATATTCACTAAGTCTAACTTTCGCAACCAACCTTCCTCCATCAACAGAATTCATGATATTATTCAGTGCATAAAAGTAACAAAGAATCCCTCCATCAACAAAATTAATGATATTATTCAGTGCATAAAAGTAATAAAGAATCACTCATAAGCTGGAACTGTAATGGTTTCTTCGGTCATTTAGAGAAATTAAAAGTTCTCATCCATCGACATGAACCGTTCATTGTCTGTTTGCAAGAGACTCACACAAAACAAAATTGCTGTATTAATATACTATCCTTCAACATACTTTCATTAGACCGGTCACCCGCTCTTTGCGCGTCTGGCAGTATTTTATTAGCAGTAAAGTGTTCAATACATTTTGAACAAATACACATACAAACTACCATTGAAGTTGTTGCGGCAAAAATACAATATCTTTCTACATCATTCACCATTGGATCAATCTATCTTCCCCCAAACAACAATGCCTTCATGCAAGATCTTAACAGCATTATAACTACTCTACCACGCCCGCTTTTACTATACGGCGATTATAATGCTCACTCCTCATCATGGAGCAGTAGTACCAAGAGAAACAAAAAAGGACAGATATTGGAAAATCTAATCAAAAATTACAATCTCGGTATAATGCGCTCTGCTGAACCAACCCACTACAATTTTTCTTTCACAACCTGGTCTAATCTGGATCTTATACTTCCATCCTCGGATCTTCCTGGAGAATTTCCAGTTTTTGTTAACCACGACCTATGTGGAAACGATCATCGCTCAACCATCGCAATTCGCCCAAAAAATCGCTTCATTCTTCTCCACCTCCAAAACAAAAATACACTCCAACTCTATTTCATGGTAGTCTACAGAATGTTCCGCTACTATAAGAAATTGAAATAATCGCATCCTTCTTTAGAGAATCATATAACTTTCCAGAAACTCCGGGCACAAGCACGGTACATTTTAAAACAAGCTAAACTAAGTTCTGGCAAGAGTACGTGAGCTCAGTCGATGTTAAAACAACTTCGGCGGCAGTCTGGAAGAAAATTCAAAGTATAAATAGGAGATCATTCTTGCCTTCATCTTACTGTATTATCATCAATAATCACATTATTATTGACGCAATTGTAATCGCTAAAGCATTTACAGATATACTAGCACATAATCCCCTGCTAATACCGTGAATATCAATAACCACTGCCAGTATCACTTTTTCTCATAAAATGACGAGTCATGCAACTGCCACTTTACAATCCACGAACTGAAACGCGCCATTAAAGATACAAAAATTTCATCCCCTAGCCCCGAAGGAATTCATGCACTCATGCTACTTTACTCCGCGGAATCCACAATAAATTTCAAATTTCCTTCTTTCTATTTTTAATAAAATGTGGACAACATATACTTTCCCTAAATTATAGAAGACAGCAGCGATCATTCCAATCCTTAAACCAGGCAAAAATCCGACTTGTATCAACAACTATTAACCCCTTTCTTTAACATCAGTAACTAGTAAAATCTTTAAACGAATTGTTATAAACAATTACTATGGCTCTCCGAATCAAGAAACTTACTTAAGAAGAAACAATGTGGCTTCAGAACCGGCCGATCCCTTATAAATCAATTAATGTACTTCAGAAATCCCATTCAGAAATCATTTTCTGACAAACAGCACCGTTTAACTATTTTTTTCGACTTCGTAAAAGCGTTCGATCGAGTTCCAATAAACAAGATTCTATCGACACTACAGAACTGGAATATTCAAGGCCACTTGGCTTTTTTTATTCAAAATTCTCTCAACTCCCGCAAATTCTACGTTCGAATTAAAGATTCAGTCTCATCATGTTAGAACCTATTCAATGGAGCTCCTCAAGGATCTGTTTTAAGTCAAACACTATTCAACATCGCCATCAACGACATTGTAGTAAAATAGATTTCTCTTCCAGTTAACTGTGCGCTATATGCCATTGATTTCACCATCTTCTACTTGGCCTCACATGTCTTCCTCGGTGAGAAAATATTGCAAGAGACCATCAACAAATTAGTCAATTGGTTAACAAAATTCGGTTCTGAAATCTCTTCCTCCAAAACAACAGCAGCCCACCTCTGTCGAGTTAAAAAATGCAAGCAGAATCTAAACCTTCGATTAAATGGTTCACATATCAGAACAGACAATGCAAAATACCTCGGACTAATCTCCGCTAACAGACTAACATGGAAACATCGTATTAACAACCTAAAAGCTAACTGTATTACCAAACTCAATCGAATTAAAAAACTTGCTCATACCACCTATGACTCTAATCAAACATCGCTACTAAAATTATATCATTCCATTATCAAATCAAAAATGGATTATGTTGTAACAGTTTACAGTTCCGCCAGTGAAAGTATTCTTTCTACGCTAAACATTATTCATCATTCAGCAATCAGATTTGCAATTGGAGCCTCTCGAATAAACAGTATGTTAGTTGAAGCTGGCGCACTTCCTCTCTCTCTATATATATATATATATAGACAACGCTCTCTTCTCTCTTCCTATTTCCGCTTTTCATCAAATCCAAATCTCCTCTCCTACTCTACAACGATTCCATCTTCCTTTCCTTCTCCCAACAAATTAAAAATCCTTTCTCTTCACTAGACCTATGCCTCCCTCCTGTCTCTCGTGTCCACCTCTCTATCATTCCACTCTGGAGCAACTATACAGTTCCAATGGATCTTAGTTTTACACAGTACTCAAAACACGGAACTCCTGAACACATCGTAATAATAAACTCATACAGGGACATGATTTCTCGATATCCTCAGCATAAAAAAATATTTACTGACGGATCAAATACGGAGTAGGAAGACCAAATCGCAGCAAACTGAAGTAGAAAGCCGAGCACTCAGCAGAAAGAAATCAACACTTAATAAACATATGAGCCGCATCGCAAACACGCTCTTCGTTTGAGTAGAGAGGACAATATGGAGAGGAAGCCAACGAAAAATGAAAACATGAAAAAGATAAGAAAGTACGGCCTAAGAACTTAGACGGATAACGGAGACAACAACAGAACAACGCAGTGAAGAAAACAAAGAGAATCACGGATAGGCAGGAAGATTAGGTTTTTTTTTTTTTAGGTCCTTCGTCTACAAGGACATTGGCCCAAGAACAAAGAGAGACTCAGATCTATACACGATCAGAGACAGCCGACAAAAAAGAAAATCAAGAGCCTGAACAACAGAAAGAGAAAGAAGGGAGAGAATGAACGAAGCACTGTATGGAGTGGGAATATGTAAAAGGGAGGAGTAGAAAGCAGCTTGATCGGTTACAAGAGATGAACACCCGAACATTATGTGATCGGGATTACACACAAATTGGTTATTGGAGGGGTGCAATGGACAAAAAGGAGATGGCACAAGAGAGTAAAGCGAGGAAGGAAGCAAACTGTGCCCAAAACGCGGGTGGTAGATCGCAGAGATGTTGGAACGATACATGGAAGGAAAGTCAAGAAACCAGGAGAAACGAGGAAGGGAAGGAAGATTAGGTTGAACGGACAGATAAAAAGAACAATTGTTAGAAAAAGAGGAAGCGTATATGTCCGATATCATAATCTGAGATGAAAACCTTTGCACAACGGAAGGAGATTAAACTCGATGGGACTTTTTTAAAGAAGAAGTGAGAAGAGGCAGAAACCCAAGCCAAGGAGTGTGCCGCTTCATTATGTTGAATTATAAAATGTTGCTAAAATAAATCCGAATAAAGATAGTGACTAGATTTGCGCTATATAACAAATATACATCAGCGCAGAAAACAGAAAAAAAACATTCGCCGTCATCATTCATTGAAAAATGTTTACCGGTTTTTTTTTGTTTTCTTTTTGTTTTGTTTTTTTATGGCTTGGCTTTAGTTAACTATCAAGCCATTTGGCCAATGTTTACCACCGGTTGACCTTTAAAAACAACTATCCTATTCGAAAATAGTTCTTCTTTTTTTTTTTGCTTGTAATCGATTATCGTTTACATTCATAACAAAATAAGTTAGATTAGGACGGTCGGCAGAGAAATGCAGATGAGCCCTATCAGTAAAAATTTAACTGAAATTCTTCAAAGCGGAATCGAAAAGAACACGGAGCTATTGAATCGTAACGAAATTTGATTAATGAACGCAAAATGAATTAAAGAACTGCTTTTCAGAGAGGAGAAAAATCGTGAGCGTTAAGAACAAATTTTATATCCATTAAATTCTCTATTATCACTTACGTACGGCAATTTACCAATTACGCACTACAACAATGAAAATCGTTGCGGCTATTGCGTCATGTGGTTTCTCATACACATCAAGCAAATTAAATATGCGTATGTTTAAGGAAGACTTTCGAGGGAAAAATTACTTTTAATGTTTCTTTTAATATATTCAAAAACACGTTAGTTGGAGTTGGTTTCCATTTATTTCGCTAATTTCAGTTTGTTGTTTCCTTCGCCTAGAATTCAAGTTGTCGCCTAGTCAACAGCAAAAGAAAACTTAAAGAAAGCGGCGGTGCAGGTAAACTAATAAAATTCCTCGTTAATCATGATGTAGCAAAGTGATTTTGTAAATGGCTTTACTTCAGTAAACAGTCAGCAGAATTTGGAGTATTCCGTAACGGTCAGTAATTAGAAACCAGGTATTTCCAAAAGTTATCATCTTTAAAATTCAGTAATATTACGCAAAAAATCGTAAGGTTATCGCATTTAAAGGGAAAAAAGTATGGGTTAACCGAATGTTTGATATCGCGCGAGACCGAGATAGGGAAAAATTAACGAATCTGTGTTCGAGGATTTGACAATCTTAGAAACATCTTCCATCCTAAACCTTTTCAAGACTAGCCGATCAAATGCAAATCCTAATGTAAACGGGGAAAAAAAAAATGATGGCCATAATTTAATTTGTAAAATTACGAACCAAGTGTGAAGAAAGTAGCTGATCTTGGTGAATATACACAAGTTAATTTTATTTTACACGTTGGTTATGTTTAAAAAACAAACAATAAATACAATCACGAAAAAAGAAACGGTATATGATATATAATACTCGTATACAGGGCGGGTTCTAGATCCCGGGGGGGGGATACGAACATATTTTTATAATTAAATTTATAAATCATACACTAAAGCCTTGTAGTCAATTATTGTACATGCAATATTTGAACATTACAATAAAAACAAATTTAAAAAGTAGTCATTTCCGTAGAATTCATAATAATTTTAATTTTCTTTTTTTTTTGTCAAAAATTGAAATGAAATAAATTTATTCGGAATTTTGGTCCATTTAATTCAAACATTTATTATTTCACAGATATTTCGGGGGAGTTTGAACCCGGATCCCCTCCCCCCGGACCCGGCCTTGCTCGTATAAGCTATTTTGGTTATCTTATTTATTTTAATACCTCATAATTCTAACAATAACGCCCAACTTTTAGCTTTGGGTCTTCCTACTCCCTTTAACGCTACCTATATTCTTTCCATCCTATTGCCCTCAGTTATTCTGCTGCTGCTGTCCTTTTCCATTTCTGACCATCTGGCTATTTAGTTCTATCTCTTGATTTATGATGCTGTTGGGTTAAGGCCGCTGGTGCGCCCAGAGTAGGGAAAAAAAGAACAATACAAATAAGTAATTTATGAATATTTTTAAATTAACGGTGTTTTGACACCTATATGTTTTGCAACATTTATGCGTACTAGCAGGGGAAATATTTCTAACATAAACATCTTGTTAAATTGAAATCTGGTACGTCTGCAGCAGGCTGGTTTTCAACTCTCCCGATCAACTGAAGAACAACTCACATCCGTCTCAAATACTATTTTTGAAATATTCTCTTGCCAGCAACATGTCTTTGTCAAAAATTTTTTAGCATAAAACAAGTTTTCGATACGCTTCGGAGAAATCAAGTTATTCAACAACTACATAATTTAGGTACTGCACATCATGGTCTTCATCGAACAGATTCTAAAAGATGGAAGTTTTGCAACTCGCGCTGGATTTTCCCTGATAAAAGTCAGATCCTTACTTAACGGCGTCCCACAAGAACGCTTGGTAAATCCCCGACACAGTTTCATGTCACGTTCAGCAATGTCACCAACGAAATCAAACCACCAACCAGATCCATCATATTCATTGATGACCTCGTTTCATTGTCACAACGTAAAACGATCACAACTGGAGAGGAGATTCTGCAGGATACTGTCAGTCATTTGCTCACATGAACAAAGATTAAAATTTTCCATTTTTGCAAATATCATAAGTGTGTTAACATCATCATTTATCCACTTGATATCCGAGTTACCGTCCATAAGGAGAAGACTTGATGATATGCAAGATAATGGGATAATTGCGCAAGTTGGAACATAGGAGCTGATGATGTGTTGCAGCTCTTATGCTTCCTATACAGTTGTAAAATCCAGTGGGACAAGGTTAAAGGCAACCGGACACGTGTTATAACTGGTGTGCATATGCAGGCTGGCATCCATGTACAAGGAGGACAGAATAATTGCTAATCCCGTGTGGTCTTCCTACTATACATTGACTAGCACGCATATATGCATGTTTGCCATTGCCTTTTCCATGTGATTCTATTAGCGATTAATTTAATTTAATTTTTGTAATAATAATTTCAAGAGAATCATTGCTGACTATTCAAGAACG
Source organism: Icerya purchasi (assembly GCA_039619475.1). NCBI lineage: Eukaryota > Metazoa > Arthropoda > Insecta > Hemiptera > Monophlebidae > Icerya > Icerya purchasi. The sequence continues at coordinate 548,381,193 of CM077115.1, forward strand.
TAAGCTAAACTACTGCGGTCATATTCATCGTAATGAAAAACATCGCTCGCTGCAACTGGTGTTATAAGGAAAAAATAACCGGTAAAGAAAGCGTAGGTAGAAGAAAGCTATAGTGGGAAGTAGACCTACTCTGATGGTGTATAAAAGGACTTAAATAATGCTGCCGTTGGCGAAGTGAAGATTGTCTTACTGATCGCCAAACTTTGATCGGAGAAGGCGTACATAAGACGAAGAAGAATTTCTGTTGGGATCGGAACTCAAGACTTCCGTAATGGAATTGAGTGTTCTAGCAACTAGGCTATTGCGACTAACATTATAAGCATAACAATGAGATAAATGACACACTCAATGGAGCTGCCGGGCAGATCGAAAAATTGGAAAAATATACCTTTCCTAGTTAATATTTGACCAAAAGCTAACTTGAAAACAATATGTAACTAAAAGGAAATGTCCTTTTCGTCTCTTAATGTAATAATAAAGAAACTTGCACATACTTCGATGCAAACACAAGCTCGTTATTATCGTACACGCTCATTCGAACAAGATGCCATTATGAAGTTTTGTTATTTTGTCATCCGCTTCCAAATCCTAAACTCGTTGAATTTTATTTATCACTCAGCAGAGCGACTTGCCGATAAAACTTTTCGTTCAACAACATCCTACACGAACCTCTACTTTCAAACAAACTGCTGAGCTACACCGAAAAACTAACCATTTCCTTTTCTTACCTCGAATAAGTTAAGCGAACAATAGTCGTACTACACCAAAAAGTTTCCCATCTTTGTCGGATCTCTTTATCTAGCTACAATATCGAATGAAAGTAAATTTGTTAACCGCATAAAATTTATCGAGTAGTTTTAACAGAATACCATACTCAGCGGGAAAAGTTCCCCGAATTACCAACCGACTTCGTTCTAGAAAGATAAGTGTGATTTGTTTATTTAATGTAAAATATTAAACGTAAATTCATGTTGATCCTATTCGATTAATAAAAATAATAAATATTTAATCAAAACAGTAAATTTACAATAACAATCGTAAATAATAAAATAATATAAAGCAATCCTAAATAATAATAATAAATAAGTAAATCTGCAATAATTGAAAAATATCGTGGTTGGAATCCCTGAAAGCCAAACAGGTTATATCGTTACATTTGGCATCCTTGGTGGAGATCAAAACAAAAGTAACGCTTAATCGTGTATTAATTAATACAACATATACATTTTAGTACATTTCTGGTCAGTTCCGGACTTGAGTAGTCCACCGTAAGAATTTAATCATGTCACGATCTACTTATTTATTCAGATAATTCAACAAAAAGCAAACATTACTTTTATTTTGTATTTATATCGAACGGACAACACTTTGAATTTCTTTAAAACACTTATACAGATTATAAATAAAATTGAGAAAAGTAGCAGATTTATTTTTTACGTTATAATTGGACCGTTTCTAAGTATGTATTAATTGTGCGATATCCTTCCATTCTGTAATTCATTTTTATTTTTTATCTTCTCGATGTGTACCGCCACATTTTGCCTCTTATCTAAGTCACCTTTAAAAGATAGGCTTTCTACTAGACAGAATTTTGCCGTTAAGTAACTCTGAGAAAAATCGAAATAAAATTTCTACAGCAAATTATTATAATCGATGGTTTATGTGACACATTCGTATGAAGCACCACAATTAAAAGAAACGAAAGACCAAATTTACCTACCGGAATTCAAAATTTATAAAGGATTTTTGAATAATTTGACTGAGTTCGGAAGAAAGAACAGATCCGGGAGGGAAGAATAATAAAATAAGGGACCAAGAGATTTTATTTTGTCTATTTTCAGGACATGTGTTGGATGAGTTACTCCTTTCAGACAGTGAAACAAAGTCACATAGCATGAAGTCAATATTTTCAGGAGTATCGTTTAATGTATATTACCTAAAAAAAAAAAAAACCAAAGCCAGTTTTTCATATTCGTACTTATAATTCGGCGAATCTACATATGTACTGTCAGTTATTAAAACTTTTATCAGTTAATGTACTATAATTATTGACTGCTTTAGACTAACGAACCGACCATCATTTAAGAGACGGAAATATAAGAGGCAATTTTTACATCGAATACGAGAGCAAAATAAGTCTATTTTCATGTTTTTACTTTTTTTCATTGTCAAATATGCACTTTTTAACTTTTTTCTTCGGAATAAACAAGTGCTAAAAATAGTTTGACTAAAATAAAAATGTTAAATTTTTACGTAAATGCCACCATATGTACGTCATAGCTAGAAGAATAGACTTTTATTTATATTAGAAAAGTATAAATTTAACGTTAAAAGACACCGGTTAAAAAAATTTCTCAAAATATAATTACCATAATGTTAATGAAACAAGGCTACCTCTTTTCCTTTTTTAAAAAACAAACAAGTTCATTACGGAATACAAATGATGAATAAATTAATATTAATTATGTAAACTCTTAAAATTTGCAAAAGTATAATAATTTTAAAAATTCCCACACGTACAAAAAAATATTTTTAAAATTAAACGACAATGAAACTGATTAATATATTTCATTCAATTTTCTCTCTTTCGTCAAACCAGTTACGAACAGCATTCCGTGATGATCGCCTTTATTGCACTTATTAAAGAGACCATACATAAATCATAACTGCTACAGTGTTACACTGTTATTCTAAAGTAATTCGAATAGTGAACAAAGTAAAACAGAATAAAAGAAAAATTAATAAAAAGAAATAATTTAAATTTAAACCAAATTTAAATAATTCGTCTAAAAAGTTTCCTTCTTTTCAATTTAGTGGCAGATTTTTTAAAAATTTTTCGAAAAATCTGAGCAATATCAACTATAATCTAAACTTGCTTTAACTTACATATCATAAATAATTCTTTTTAGTTAATTTCAAAGAAAAAAGTTCTTCAATGACACTATCACAGAATCTCAACGATACTATAGAGGCGATAAACTAAGAATTTAAAGTACGCTTTCGAAAACTAAAACGAAATGTATTTTATCTGCTATTATAAAATTTATAGCCGTAATTGACGCCTAAAATATCAACAATGTGCGAAGATGACGCGGAACATTATATGACTTGAACCATCTTGAAAATTAATTCAGAGGGATCTCGGCTGCAACTCGTAGAAACATTAAGAGTAAAGTTGTTATTCTATATTTTTATTATTTGGGAGCGCCAATGGAAAACATTGGTTCAGCAACAAAGGAAGCTACATCATATTTTTATCCAATTGAAAATAAAGGGAATAAAGGAAAATGATAATTACTGAAAAAAATAGAAAAATAAAACCACAAACTAATAAGTGTAGGAAAACGCAAAGCTAGAAATTAATGATGAAGGAGAAACGCTCAGCTTTTAAAATCCAACTACTCGAAAAGAGCGCGATCGAGAAATGTAGACTAAAGTTTCAGTGAAGAGGGATTAGAAAATAAGAGTATCAACTCATAGTTTGAAACAAACCAGTTAAAGATAAAATAGAGTCCTAAGTAAAGAAATTTACCCAGAAGTTAAACACTGAAAGCAGCTGAGCGAGAAAAAAAGCTCACATCATATCGAAGCGACTAGAAATTCGTAATAGGTCAATAACGATGGAACGAGAAAAAAAGAAATATAGTTTAGAACAATGGAACGGAATCGAAAGAATAATAGTGTTAGAGGGATAGATCCGGTAAGAAGAAAACTTGAAGGTAAAAGAGAACTAATTTTTAAAGGTGAAGAAAAAAACCCGTCTTATAGTAGAACAGTATTAAAGGATTTGTTAAAAAAAAAAAAAAAAAAAAGGATTTGTTAAAAGTCGATTTTTGGTTTTAACGAATTTAACAGAAGAAATAAAAAAAGAAATAAAAAAATGAGGATTGAAGCTTGATGAGGCAGGGAGTTGATTCTTCAAAAGCAGGATTATAAACGAGAGTGATGAAATCAATAAAAGAGGTAATTTGGAATGGTAGAGGAGTACGGCTGTAGAAACTATCATGATAGAGGATATCCAATGCCTTAGTTATTTCCCAAATCTGAAAAATAGAACTCTAGTTCCAGAAAAGGAGGAACAAAATTTTCTTCATATACTTTTTGTCAATTTTTAGGAAGAACATTTTTTTTGCATTGGCATTTTTTGAACTTGGAAATAGACATTGAAGAACAAGAATGAAAGTATTTGGAAGAAAGCGAACCATAGTTTGAATGCCGATTTACATAAGCTCCCTCCTTATAATTTATAATACCGAATGGTGAATAGTATCCAGTGTCTGTAGGAAGGAAGCGGAAGAATGTACAGCCGTAATTTATTTTAATTAAAATGAAAATTTAGCACACATCGGATAGTAACATCAAATAGATGTTAAAAAGTGAGTTAGAAAAATATCGGATAACTGAGAGTGACTTTACGCAATCAGATTTTAAATTGGAAATGCGTCGGTGCCAAGTTAATTTACTATCAAACAGTAGATCTGGAATTTTGGTTGAAGAACGATTTAGAATGACAGCATTGTTTAAGTTGAACGAAATTGTATTGGCCACAAGTTCTTCCCTGTAGAAATCAATACATACTGTTTCTTAAAAGACGAAAAGTTTACACCATTTAGAGTTTTTTTTTTTTTTCCGAAGAATGAACTAAAATATTTGAAAATCATTGGTGGTTACGGAGATGCAAAGGTCGCCACGAACAGTCGGGCAGCAACTCTCTGCCCTTTAATGTGCTCAGTCTGTTAAATAATAATGAATATGAACCTTATCATTTTGTCATTGGTAACCTAGTGGTTAAGGTAATTGGCTACAAAATCAGAGGTCATTGGTTCGAGATTTGCCTCGTCCCGGATCTCCAAGTCGCTCCCAAGTTTACCCAGCCTAAAATAATCGGGTACCGGAGAAATCTGGGAAAGTAAAGGCAGCCGAGGGGAAAGGAACTGGTCCTCTACTCTCCTTAGATCCATTAGGCATAGTTCACTGTGAACCTTAACTTCACAATCCCCAATGCCCTGTTAAGGGTATGGGACTTACTTTACTTTACAGGCACGTCCGCCATAGTCATATTTCTCTATCAAAAAGAAAATAATTACTGGGTGCTGATGGCTTTTAAAAGCCGATAAAATCTGCCTTTGAAGACTACCAGCATGCCGTCAAACTAACGCCCCTCGCACACTCCCCCCCCCCCCAAAACCGATTGGAAATGTATTATAACTTGGCCTCTACAAAGAGGAATTTTAACATACACGGTGGATGAAACCTGAACTACGCTCCTCTTCAGCTTATAATTGAATGCAACACTTAATTCGGGCATAGAAAATGGCCGATCAAAATGATTCATGCTTTGGTCGCTAAGGGAGACACTTTCGTTGCTGCACCGTTGTGTCGCAGAAAGGCCGCAAAATAGGTCCCGTCGAGGCTACTTAAACGAAATAGTTTGCAAATGTAGTGGCAACTGTAGCCGTTTCTGTGTTACGACGTTATTATTTACCTTAATAACGTGGTGGATAATGATAAGCGCTGAATTCCATTAAGGACTTTTAATTAAAAAGTGATTAATGGACGACATAAACGAGAACCACGCCTCATACTCTTTTGACCTGGTAAGGTTCGACGCTATTGATCTGCTATTTTTAAATTCTATCAAATCTTAAACGGACCTGGAACGGCTCGTGCACGTTTCCGCTTTCTAATCGCATTCCTCGGTCCATTTCACCACAGCGGAACTCTGCTTGACTACAGTGTCCAAGATGAGATTTGAAGATTGACAAATCAGCTGCTCCAAATATTGCCTGAGTTAATATTTTTAGCTTCTTCTCTATCGACGGTCTTGGCTGTGACTCAACTGCAACTTTTTCCGCGTAAAATTCGCAGTGCCAAATATAGAGAGAACTTATACCACTAAAGCTACAATGACGCTTTGGCTTCTAACATGATGGTTGAAAAATGGTCGCTATAGCGAAGGTCATCGAAGGTCATTTAATACCTGGCAGGATATGGTTAAGTGAAGTAGCGTGGAGCAGAGCGATAAATCAATTGTTGAGAACGAGTTTGCTAAGGACTTTTGACGAAAAAGACGCAAAAATCACTGTTATAGAAAATCAACACGGAACCATAACGGTTTGATGTAACCGATCCGCAAATTTCAAAGTAATCATTGGAATTTCCTGAGATAAGTGGAACCCGGTTATTAGAGTATTCAGTAATGTATGGGTGACGTTATACCGGACGGTAGGTAGCCATCGCATGTGGATTCTGCACTATTGGAAAAATTTAGGATAATAACTGATATCACCTTGTTATTGATAACATTTGAAACGAAATTGTGAACCAGTGTGGATACACCCACACGATTGCCGAAATATAGTATAATTCGGGATGCCAAGATTTTGGAATGGTATGAGATTCTTGCAAGTACATGATCTCGATGAACGTCAGACTGCAATCAAATGTTCAAGTTCAGCTCTGTTATTGTAGGAATCTTGGCAGTTTCATTGCAGTATAATGTAATTACCCGTTTTACCTAACGACGCCATTAGAAATAACAAGAGTTTTTGTTATAAATGCACTACACAACGGTAGTGGTTATAAGTCCGAGAACTGAAATCATCTAATGTATTGTCCGAATAAGCGGCTGTCGGTCTCAATTCCTTACTGATGCGCGAGCGTTTGTTTTTAGCACGTATATCCTCTAGATAGGGTTTCACACTAAACTTTCAGTGTCTTATGAAAGATCTTGAGCGTACTTAATGTAATCAGGGGAGATACTAATTCACCGAGTGGAAAAGTTGTTTTGCCCCTGCTGTTATTGCTTCCATTCCCTTGCTCTTATTTTCTATTTTCCCGTACTCTTACCTGCACCACTCTATACATTTGTGGGATTCCGCTGCACTGGGACCTACAGATTAGTCGCATCTATACACTGTTCTGGAAGCGCGTACTAAGATCAACTTCAATCTAGATTGATTCGTTTTAGTCTTGGGCGGATAGGGAACATTGGCTTTAGTATCTCCGCGTTTCTTGCTGGAGTCTTAGGATGCGGTCACTTGAAGCCGAAGTTACTCTGATCACTATATATTTTTGCTGACGGTTGTCTTCATACAAAGCGGCAAAATCGTTCTGAGTAGACTATCGGTCTTTCGTGAATACTAGTCGTTGTAATATGACTTTCTGTTGCTGAATTATCTGATCTAGGATATATGCGGGAAGTGTTTTTCCGAGAAGGATCAAGAGGATCTTCTAGAGAAACATATTCTACGGTTTCTGCGTAGATGGAACCCATTGCAGTTAACGACATTATTGCAGCTGGTATGCTCGATGCGTAGCTAACGCCGCCAGCTTAGGGAATAACTGAATTCGGCATCTCGCCATTTATGAAAGAGGTTTTATCGGAAATGCAGCAAAATGTGCTGCAATAGTTTTATCATTAGGAATGGATGGGAGAGACATTCGAGTCTAACCTGCTCACTCGATTTTTCAATTTGGAAACATGTCGATTCCCAATTTTAACTATAATACCGCCTTCGGTAAAGAATAAGTTGGTTAAGTGAACTCTAGTTTTAAAAATACCATTATTCTGTCTTGACTGTCTTTTTTGATTTAGTCGTGGTATTTAATGCGCTTCCTGTCTGCTTTTTCAGGGTAACTAAATTATCTTTTGTAAAATTTGGGACGAGAATATATATTGGAATTTCGTTCCTAATAGGTTGGAAGTTTATAATTGAATTTATTTTCTTATATCGTCGAAAGAAACTGTTTCGTTAGTGGATTTTAATTTCTCGGAAAAAGAGACGTTTTGAAAGAGTTAGTTTTGTCATATTGCGACATATTCTGCGATAAACCAGATAAAATCTGGAGTTATTATTTATTACGGACATTTCATTTACGGTCGGATCCAATGATAACGAGCTGATCGCTATCTTATTAACAGAGATAGTCGCGTTACCTGACTTTACGTCACGGAGCACATGTGTGTGCGTGACCTATGACCATTGCCGGTGTGTATGAAGAGTGATTAACAACGTTCACCGTACCTGTGTTACTCTTATTTACGTTGCAACTGTTTTCCTCCGCTCCTGGAGAAGTATCGGAGCGTTGAGATAGCGATGACGAAGCAAGGCTTGCTATTGCCACGAAATGACTCGCGCTGACCCAAGATCAGCGGAAGTTTCGAAGTTGCCGACATCAGTTGCCCGAAAGATGAAAGTCACCGTAATATTAAATGTATTTTCGAACGAGATAAGTACAGGCAATACTCTTTTCTTCCTGTTTTTTTTCACGTTTTTGTTACTTAAATTAAATAGGAATTATAAAATTTTAACGGGAAAAATTTGATTCGAAAGCTCTGAGTAAACTTCAATAAAATTGTAATTGGAAAATTAAAATGGTTCGAATATCCGTTAAAGGTAAACCAATATATATGCAATATTGATTAAACCGAAAAAAAATAAATATACAGTACTCTTTGAATAATTTTTACTATTAAAAAGAGTAAATTAAATTGTATATTATGCGCACAATGCTAATGCTGACTATAATGATGTCAAAAGGCTTCTGCATCGGATAAAACTTTTAACAATTCAACGTTTTTTCAAACGCTTTTTGGAAAATATCTGCCGCTTCGGATGTTTTCTAAAATCTAGAGAATTGGGAAACTACATTTTTTAAAAAAAAAAAATTTACCCTACGTAGTAGTATCAGTCAGCAGCGTCATCGGAAGAGAGTTTTCAAAAAAAAATAATTAATGTAAAATTATTTCACATACTTAAAACGGAAAACAGCTATTAAATAAAAATTAGTTTACGGCCGTCAGCTTTCAATACCACTGAACTAATTCAAAGTAAAAATGTATATAGTACTGTAATTACTTTTGACGATAAAGAATTTTGAAATAATTAAAACATTAAAAAGTATTAAAACTATATTTAAAAAATATATTAATCGAGATTTCATATATTTTACTTCAGCGGTATAAAATCGCGCAGGTTGCATTCGAAAGCTAGTCTCGCGCATGTTTTACTTGTAAAACCTTTCTTTCAACATACTTCCGATAGTTACGATCGCCTCTAAACGAAATTAATTTGTATGTTTTTACTTTTGAAGACAAGCTGATCGTGCTTGTCTGCATGTTTCTAACTAAATATATCCTCGAGGTTAGAAATAAAAGATATGAAAATCAATTTTTATAATTCACAAGTGCTCTTTGGGCACGGCAGATTCAATCATACTTATATATACAGAGATTCAAGCTTGCCAGTGCTCCTGAGTGTACCCTCTGCTCAACAGCATCATCAGATGATGTTCAACATTTCGGATTCGAATATTTTACCTTCTCTGGCTTTCAGAAATTGTACTCTTTAATTCAACACATCGCTTAAACTTGATAAGAAAAATCATGCAGCCTTCCTTGAGTCCGATGAAAGAGCTATGCGTCATAAATTTTTATTAAATCAATTATAACTGTCGATACTTGAATTCAACCGTTAATGTAGTTCTATGGTTTGAGCAGCGTGGTTCTCTTTAGCTTAGTTGATTTAACTCGTAAGAATCATTTGATTAAACATAGCCTTAATCCTGAACTTATCTGAATTTAATTTAAAAACTTGTGCTGCTATTTAAATAATTATTATATAAAAATCTGAACTTAAATAATCTAATGTAATTTGCGTTTATCGTAAGCTTCTTTTTATTATTCCCACTTGTTATTTGTTTGAAATTCTTTGCTTGTTTTGTTTTTTTTTTTCTTCTCCTCTTTTTAAATGGTATCTTTTGTTCGTAATTATTTTTCTTGTTAATCTAAATTTTTATTTCAGACTAATCTACATACACATCTTGGTCGGTGACGGGACTATGTTCACATTCTGTTTCCTACCAATAATCTAAGTTCATACTTGCAGGGGGGGGGGGGGCACAACACACGAATATTTTAGATTTTATTTGTTTTATGGTTTTTTGTTACACTGTATTCACTCACTTTTTATTCCTTAAGCACACTAGTTCCTTGCACTCTTATGCGCACATCTCAATAAATATACTTACTCCACCCGCTATGTCGGGAATGGAGCCCATTTAAAAAAAAAACTAAATCTAGTCCAATCTTTCCTACTGAATAATTACATCATTAGGGCAACTTTTACCCAACTTCCTAAATATCTGTTCTCTTTGTATTATCACAATTTTACACGTATTTAAGTTTGCCTTAATTTTATCACCCCCCCCCCCCCCCCGTAAAATATTAATTTCAATGATACTAGTGTAATTTAAAATTTTATTTATTATTTTAGAAAATCGCGTTTATTCGTCTCATAATACCCAATTTGCAAAGATCTCTAAAAAAATAAATAATTTTCTGTACATCTTACACTTCGTTCTTCCTTCTTTTTTTTTTTTTTTTTAGGATTATATTCAAAAAACCTTATAGCTAACTTTGGAGGGATTAAAAGCCTAACAGTTGAGCGAAATCATGGTTCCTAATACACACTAGGCTTAAGTAAACATTAGTGTAATGAAGTATACTGAAGGCTTTGCTCGTATAATAAACTATAGCGAATGGTATAGAAATGTTTCAAAAAAGAAATTTTTTCTTTTGCAAAATTAACAATCGAAGCGGCACTTATTTCACACGTATTTACACGTTGTATATTTACCTTACGTAATCATAAACAGATCATCTATGTACTTTACAAGGCGATTAAAAGTGTTGTTTAAGCGGACACATGATAAATCAGCCGAAAAGAATGGGCAAGTTCTGGTAGAAATTACTTTCACTAATTACGTCGCAGGAAGGAGAACAATAGTAATTAAATCGCACAGATGGGTATAAGTAGACTGCTGCCTACAAAGCGACAAGCTGCATCTACCGTCAGACGAAGCGCTATTGACAGAGCTCACTGTTCTCATCAGGATACTCTGAAACTGGAACCACACTTTTAAACAGCACACCGCCGTCATTGTAAAAAGATCTTCTCAGCTAATCGTAATCGTCGACATTATGGACTATTAGTTGGCTTCAAGCGGATTTAACCGAAAATGAAAATTGATTCAAATTTAAATTAAGAGGGACAACAAATAAATAAATGACACCGAGCTTCGCTCTAATTTAATCCGCACTTACAGATCAATTAAAGTATTCGTAAGATTCACGAACATTTAAAAGATAATACGCACGTTTACGATTGTGTCTCTATTTTTCAATTTTGAAAGTGTATTTTGGTTTGATGAGAAGAAGATCTTTTCACGACTAAGATACAAGGGAAAATTCAGGGAAATAGACCGCGAGGAAGGAGACAGATGAAATACATATACATGGAATAGTAGCTGGAATAAATTTACTTTTGGAAGGAATACAAAAGGCCAGACGGAAATAACTATTGTGGTAAAACGAAATGCCGCACCAACCTGCTGAACAGGAGCTGGAAATGATGATGATGATTTTGGTTTGCGTAATATTTCGGAATGGTATAAGTGTATAGTTTAAAAAAAGTGATTTCTTCGTGAAATTTTAACTATTTAACGCGGTAAACAAGCGAATTATTCTTTATTTACTTTCTACTAAACCCAGAATACAAGTTTGATCATTAACATGAACACGCTGTTTCTTTCCGTTTCCTAAAACAGTTAATATTTTTAGAACTTAAAACTCTGTATACTAATTCCTGAATTTCGTCGAAATCGTCAGAGTCATTTAACCAATTTTGTATATGTACAAAGGGTGGGCCAAAACAACTGCAGATACGCTCCCTATTTGGAGTATAGACGTTATCTAATAGACAAAAAACGAGTGAAACACGAAATTCATTCTTTTTCCGACAGCAGAACCTATATAGCAATACGAGTGTGCCATCATTATAGCAATACGAGCCTACAGCTGTGTAAACGAAATGTAGTTAAAATTTTTCGTACAAAAAATTGTTTATCCGCTGTCTGGATTCGTCGTCAGTCTCCTTCTCGGAGTATCGACGGTTCTTCGCAATACATTTGCGCATCCTTTCAGGCGATTTTTCGATAAAGGGATCACAATACAGGAGTTTCATAGATAAACGATTTATGCCATCGAAATATTATGATTATTAAACTTTCCGTGCCGTATGCAACTGGGATCTCTCGAATGGTCCCCTTCGGCGATAATTTCCTTCCAACAATTGCACATCTTTGTTCGGATATCCATACTGATGAACTCGCAATTATTCTATAGTGTCTGTGTATGCATTTTTAAACTACACTTCGTTTACACAGCTATATGTTCGTATTACTGTAATGATGGCACACTCGTATTGCTATATAGGTTCTGTTGTCGGAAAAAGAATGAACTTCATGTTTCACTCGTTTTTTGTCAATTAGATAACGTCTCCATATTGCATATATAGGTGGTATCTGCAGTTGTTTTGGCCCACCCCCCTTTGTATATACAAGAATTGCTCGTTTAATAACGTAAATATTAACCGAGCTTCGGATCTGAACTTGCAAATCAATTGTTTTAACAAGTTTCCCAAGCAGTCAGATGAGAATATTAGCTTTGGATAAAATAGCGAAAATAGAAGATACCGATAAGAATAAAAGTTATTAAAAAATTATACTTGTAACTTATGAATGAAAATAATGTACAATAAAGTGGCGTATTATTAACAACGGATTAAAACCAACTGCGGTTCGAATTTCATTTATAATCCATTATTTAATTTTGAAATCGACACATCGTTTCTAATTAAGGTATTTATCTGATTTATTTTTATAAATTATTTTACCCTTATTGTTTGTTATTAAAGTTTGTTTTATTATATAATTCTATAAATCTTTAAAGTGAATTTATCGAAATTCCATATATTTCACACTCTAATTAATAATACACGCAAATGCAGATTTTGAAGGGTTTTTTTTTTTTTTAGTATTTTGATTATAATTCGAATATTCTGAAATATAAATAATTATTTAATTAATTAAGCGCGTGTAAGGCCTACAGGATCATGCAAAACAATCCGACTCATTATTCAACGTTTGTAATAGTCTTCCATATTTCTTCCATTTTCTCTCATTAATCCTCTTTTGCCCATTTTATTCTTATTTCCTTCTAGATCTCGTTCTGGGACATTGTGATTTTGTTTCTATATGTGTTTTCTCGTCAATTTCCGTTAGACCTGTGTTCTGGAAATCAATCCTGATTTGCTTGATAATATATGTATTATATGGGAGTAGCTCCAAAATTTTGAGGGGAAGACCAGGTAAGATTTTTCATTTTACGGACTAAGAACTAGTACATGAAGAAAGACGCAAAATTTGAAAAAAAATTTAAGAATCATATAAATAGAGCTAATTTTTAAAACTGATCGAAATAAAAAGAAGAAAACATAGATATTCGAATTACCACAGTTTATTCAGGAGAGCTTGTAGACTACAAATTTTTCCCCATAAAATTTACAAAAAACACGATATTTTTAATGAATATTTCTCGAACGTATATAATATATTTAAAAGTAGCTAACCGGTATATCTTTTTGCTGATTTTGAAACTTCTTAAGATGATCTTTCAATACCGCATATATATTTAAATACACGTAGTACAAGCATAAATAAAGAGTAAAAGTAAAGCGAGTTCCCTAGCCTTGTGACAGAGCGTCGGGAATTGCGAAGTTAAAGTTTACACTGTACTCTAAGCCTAATATGGATCTGATGAGAATACTGCGTTCAGTTCCTTTCTCATGGAATCTGCCTTTACTCTTCCCCAGTTTTCCCTGATATAACCAATATTCAATTTCAGGTTGGGTATATACCTGGGCGAGCGATTCGGATCCGAAACGATACAAGTCTTGAAACCGTATCCTCTGATTTAGTAGCCAAGCACCTTAACCACTAGGCTACCGCGTTCCCATAAGTATACATATTAAAAAAAGGATTATTATAAATGTTTCAGTATATAGCGATTAAAAGAGAATGTTACAACGTTTTTCAGAGATTTTCGAAGGTATCCGTTTTTTACTAGGCGGTATAAATTTAACAATTGACTCAGAACCTATTTCAAAGATAAAATTCAATAACCCATAGGCAGAGGTAATTAATATAATTTTTCGGTTTAAACATTCTGAATAAAATATTTTTTTGCAATATTTGCTTATCTATGTACATATATTAAAACGCACGCTACATTCAATACACAAAGTACATGTATTTGAAATTGTAAAAAAAAAAAAAAAAAAAAAACAAAAAAAAGTTAAAACAAATATTCATTAAATACGTAATTTCTCCGAGATTTGAATAAGAAGCACATTTTATATAACTGCTTATTGATTAATTAATGGCTGCATCTTTACATACCTGAAGGAAAACTGTATTTTTTCAAACTAAAGTCACTACTTTTTCTCTATTTGGAAGATTAAATAGGCCGTTTTACTTACTAATATTTTTAGCGTATAAATCAGAAATCGCGGTCAGATGTGAAGTTTTTTAGCAGTCTCGTACAGAATTTGTTGAAAGTGTTTGCAAAAAGTGTACACAGGTAAAAGATTTTACTCCTCTTACACCGACGTACTACCTAAATAAAGTAGTCTCCCTTAGGTAATATACCAGCTATTAAAAGTCTAACGGTGATAAGAAATGCTAACATTAATGAAAATTCATTGATATTCGATGGGGACATTTTGCACACTTTGCATCGCATTATCAAACGCTTTGCTAAGCACTGAATGAACCCGATGATGTATACATGATTGCAAATTGCATTCCGGTACGATTTTGAAACGCGCTGTACCTACTTAAAAATTGCCTTTAATCCGCTTTCTGTTAAATTTAAATCTTAAACTCTGAATATGTATGGTATTATGGAAAACGCTCTTTTAAAAATTCTCAAATTGTCAATCTGTACATTATATATAATGTTGTGAAAATCTCATTGTAGAAAAAAAGTAAACAACTACTTCAGGATGTAATTATCCGACGTAGAAGGTCACACGTTAAAGTTCGCGCTCAGGATAAAGTAATAATTACCTTACTACAATATATTAAACACTTCATTAATTAGTTTTCGACAATTAAAATGACTTTGGATGAACAATCACGGTCGAGAGAAACAGAGAATTTTAATTTAATCTCAAAGCTGCGAATGTTCGGAATTAATTTATCCGAAACGACGGGGATCTGTTAAGTTTACATTATTGTGTTCTCTCAGCGGTCAGGTTATAAAAAAACACGGTATTCAGAACAAAGAGATAACTGCAGTACTTGTACATATTTCTTCATCGCGCTCCATCTAAATACCCAAGCAAAAGAGAAAACTGCGTAAATGAATCTGTGCGTATCTGCAATGAGGATACAGACACGCAAAAAGGAAGTGAAAAACAGTTTTAATTATACAGCTTCAGATAAACTATATATGACTTAGTCAAAATTCAGAATATAATTTTTTATTGCATTATTAACTGTTTCTAAGTCAAGGTTTGATCAACGTAACCAATTACAATAAACTCTTCACATAATCTCAAATTTCACCTTGTACTTCATACGTGTTCAATTCAACCAAAACTATAATAAGCACATTGGACCTTGACTTGTTTCTTTAATTTCTGGGAACAATATGTCATTCAACTAAAACGAAATGAAAATATACCGCTCCTCATGAGATATTAAAAAGATCCCGACTCCTTTTAAAAGCTCCGGTACCCATAAACAATCAAAAACAATTTAACTGCTGCCATCCTTTTCTATGTTGAAATTGTATATATATATATATATATATATATAAATTTCTTTTTTTGCTGGTAGAAAATTAATTCAACGAAATAGAAGAGATGAATAAAATAGAATAAAGACGCCATATTTCATTTTATCAGGTAAGGAACTAATAATAGTTTCCAGAAGAAAAGTAAGTGTACACTAGGAAGAGTGAATTTAAATAAAGCCATTAGTTTTAAAAAAATGACTTTATTGTTCAACGTCAAAAATTAACGTAATAACGAATAACAACTTCATTTCACGTATTTTTATTACCTTCATGCAAAGGTAATAAAGATATATGCACACATTAGTGTACGTCATAGCGCTTTTTAACGAAATTCGATAGGGTTTTCTATTAATTAAGTAGACTCGGAACAATTCACTACAGGAGATATTTAGCAATTATCTTTCTAAAATTTCTAAATCCGAAAGGGAAATGAAACAGAAAAACACTAATATACGCTCCGATTCGTTTGGTCTTCTAGAAAATTAATTTAAAAAAAGAAAAAAAACAACTAAATTTTAGCATTCAATCACTTTAAAGAACATCATTTTTTTAAATATATTTATTTAATTTAAAGTCGCTCGGCAGCCGAGGCCATTTTCGACGCTAGAAGTTTATATCTTATAAGTAACAGATAATAAAATAGGGAGATAAAAAAAAAAAAAAAGCTGATATCCAATACTACTATATAAGTGGGAAAAGTCTGGGAGGATGAGCTTGTCAAAAATTTAAAAATATTGTTACACGTCGTGGTAAACCATCACCTTCCTTGAAACATGCGGATCTCTCTTGTTGAAATTTGCGATAGGAGATGTTCCACCGTTTTTTTTTTTTTGTTTTTTTTTTTTTTTTGTTTGGGTTTTTCCCTGGGCTTGCCAATAATAGACGATTACCCATCAACACACGTGTACATAGCAGCAATTAGGAATAACAAGGAATGGAATCTGACAAAGAATGCTATACCAAAGATGGAGAAACAATAACAATCAACGTCGAAAAATGCCAAACGTATGCATCCTGAAAAGAAAAGGAATGACATTGCCGAAGGTAAAAAGGAGTTAGCTGTCCCATACCGTGGCCATATCTGCAATTACAGAGCCCACAGTACAAACGGACAAAGGAATCTGGCTATAAATAATTAAGGAAGAAGAAACACGGGATGTTTGAAAAGCAATTAGATCCATCAAGCACCGAAGCTATATATAACACATAGCGTCTCGGTAAACAATTATCCGAAAGTTCAATGACTTAGAACATCACTATAAAGCAAAAAGTTTATAGTTCTTAATTATGAAGCATTAATTATATTTATGACGACGACTGCGAAAACAGCGCCTACCATTCTGTTAAAAGGAAATGAGCGGAATTTACACCGAACACTATGGCCGCACTGCAACAGCAGCGCCCGCAGTGCCGGCTAACAGGGAGTTCACGGTAGGTTCCACCGTTACTGGTATTCCACATACGTCACAGATAGGTTTTTTTTGGTTATTTTGGAAGTAGGTGATTGAAGATGCAGTGGCCTATGCGGAGGCGAGCTAGTATTGTTTCCCCGTGACGGTTATGTCTGTACGATGTACTCCATCGTCGTAGGCAAAAAAAAAAAGCTTAATTAAACCACCCTATCCTGAAATCTCCCAAATAATATCTTAAATACGCAAAATAACTACAATCGATTACCTAAAAAACGTAAATTCACATCTTCTATACTTCTTCTTGGTAGAGAATTTTTGCGAGCTGGACTAGAAGGCCATTTCTTTCTTTTTTTCCACACATTTCTCTGCAGCCCGTTGAATTTTATAATCGACCTCGAGGTCTTACACTTAGTTTGAAACCGAACCAAGTACACCGGAGAGACAGAGAAAAGAACTGATCGAATGTTCTTTTCAGATCCGTTAAACTTAGTACGTTATAAAAATGTAACACCCTAAAGTACGATGTACCTTGTCAACGACCTATATCGTAGCTTACTGGGAAAATTTTATTCCACCTCCTTCCACGCTGTACTGAAAATAGTTATTGGACATATTTCTAAACCACACTTTAATCCTCGTCAGAATTAAAATCCTGAACAAGGAATTCCCGCTTACACAATATACTGTTTTTATTACTGGGTTCTTTGCCAACTAGCTGAATTTAATTTTTTTTTAATCCTCCGGAAGTAAGCAATGCCTGGCTCTCTACTCTCGTCAGCGTTAAACACTACAGTGTTAAAACCTCAACTGAACATCCTGTCAAATGTATCCCCTACTTTACTTTTACTAATCTCTTACATCTTCCGAATATAATTAACTCATTAATGTGATAATCTTCAAATGGACTTTCTCTGTTTATGGTATAAAAATGTTTACCGGATAAAAACAAAAGAATAATTTATAAGTACGACAACAAATTGAATAACATGCTAAAAACGGTTCTAGTGCAAGGTCCGCCAAAATAGACGCAGCAAAATAATGCAGATTAATAAAACCAAAATTTATTTATTATTCCACTTTAAGCATTTAGTATTTAAAAAAATTACGCTTACACAAATTTTTACCATGACAACGATACTGTAAAACCAGTCGTGGTTGGAATAGTATTATTTATAAATAGTATAGACTGAAGTTTAAAATAAAATTAAAATTTGGATTTGTCGCTAGTTGTCGTATTTTTTTTTCGTTTTTTCTTGCATGTAAAACAAAGAGATCTTTACACACAAATAAAAAGGGAAAAAGCCGTGATCAGATATCGACAATATAAAGGAACTAATAGCTGAAATGACGGAAGGAGAAGGAAAGGACAGGATGTAAGACGCACAATAAGGAATAGGAAACCCGAGCTCCAGCAGATGAACATATAGAACACAATGTTCAGAAAAAGGGATGGACATTCAAATTGAACGTGGTCATCATTAGAGGATGGGATTTTGTTGAAAAAAGAGGAGGAGGAGGAAGAGGCAGAAACCCGAGCCAAAGAATCCACCGTCTCATTACCCTTGATCATGCCCGGGTACCCGTAATAAATCAAAACGAATGGAGTGACACGAAGAAAAAAGAAGAATGAAACATCGTATGCGTAGAATGATAAAATTACAAGAATGAATTGGAGCGGAGGAGCAGATCACCTGGAAGACACTGATGGAGTCAGAAAAAAAATTAAACAGTTGGAAAAGAAACGGTTAGAAGAAATGAAAAGACGGAGCGAAGGATAGCCATCAATTCAGCTATAAAAATGGAACAGAAGGAAGGAATAATAATTCTGAAAGGTTCAAATCTGGAAGGATAAAAGAAGCATCAACAGTCCTGCTGGAGCCATTCCCGTGAAAATGGTTACATGTGAAAAGAGGAATGAATTTATTGTGTTGTAGGATTCCCCTGTTTTGGCGAAAGAATTTGGAAAATAAGGGTAGAAAAAAAGTACCGTCAGAGATTGGTAAAAGAAAAGGGAAAAAAAGAGATAATAATTACCGTAAAAACTGTATAAGGCCAAAACAGATACTGATATATGAGCTAAAATAGGAATCTTCCTATAGGTGTGAAACGCCAGTTTCACTTTTTTAAATAGAAAGGAACGAATGGATAAGAGTAGAAGATGTGAGTGAAAAACGTTTCATGAAGAAAGTTCAGATGAGATGTACGGAGATCCAGAGGTGGCGTATTGGATTCAGCCAAGATTGCCGAAATCGGAGAGGATTGAAGGGCACGAAGACGGGGAGCCGAAAAACAAAAATGTTGAATTGCATCTAATTTAGAGAAACAGGACTTACAAAAAGGTCTAATACAATCAGAGGAGCGACAAATGTCCGGCCGAAAGTCAAACATATTACTAGGGAAAACTTCATTATGAGATCAAACCAGGAGGAGGCGCCTGTTTAGCATACCCTCGAACAATTTTCTAATGCGCGATACTAATGAAACAGGAAATGGGGGAAAAAATTTCTTATAAATAGGAATGATGATTAAAGAGTTCCTCCAGGAGGGAGGGATTATACCGCTTGAAAGGAAAGATGTAGGAGAGTGCTAATGGATTACTCAGACAGATGTTTAAGGATAACAAGTTAGGCCTGGAGTGGAGTTCTAGAAGATTTCGACAAAACAAACTTTAACTCATTAATGTTGAAGAGAGAAGAGTTAAGAAATGCGAGGAAAATTTTGAGGAAAAGTATTTTTATGTTGTCTTTAATTTTAATTTCGGCCGAGCATATTAATTTATGTACAATTTTAAGATACAGTGTGTATTTGTATATCTATTTTATTAATTCTTTTAGAAAGCGGAATGCAAGTTATTCTACATTTAAAGCGAATAACCAGATCACGCTGAAAATGTAGTCGTCAGCTGCGTATGTTTAATCGCTATATAAGCAAAGCTGAACAACAGATAAAGCATCCGGGAATTAATTCACTTCGAGTGAAATTACGGAAAATGACCCGACTAAATAAAGAACTAAGATCGTACAAAAATAAATGAGAAAAGCAAAAATCGGTTATTATTCCGATAATTGATACTGTGTGTGTGTGTGTGTGCTTATTAAGGTCAATGTATATTCATTAGAGACTTTATTGCTTCGTGAGATTAAAATCGAAACGTTACAAGAACTTTGACGAAGAAAAACAAATCGCACAACGGCCAAACGAAATTAACAAAAAAGTTGAATTGGCGTTCGCCATTTCTGGACAATTATTAAATTAACGTTATTTCAGTAATTTCAACGCTTAAATTCTTGACCTCAATTGAGGGAAGTGCCGTTTGTTGCTGTTTCACCCTATCTCTAAGAAGTCGTCTTTTAAATTAAATAGTGTAACGAACCGTCGCTGCGAAAATCAATAAAAATCAATAATCAGACAACACCATGTAAGCCACGCGCGCGCGCGCGAAATAACCGATGAACGTGATTGTCGTGAATCCGGTTACGTTGGTCATGGCGTCGCTCACGCGCCCGCATTAAACACATTGCCCTTCTGTTCGCTCGAAAAACACCGAAGCATCATACAACCGGCGATAACATTCAGCCACAACTTCTGATAAGGATA
Source organism: Icerya purchasi (assembly GCA_039619475.1). NCBI lineage: Eukaryota > Metazoa > Arthropoda > Insecta > Hemiptera > Monophlebidae > Icerya > Icerya purchasi. Next base: position 548,401,905 of record CM077115.1, read on the forward strand.
GAGTACCGCCGAGACATCGGCAAAAGTACCACCATAGCGCAGTCCCAACTCTAAAATAAACTTACTCCGCTGAAAACCCTAATCACAGCGGACTTCTGATAGTCCCGTTTCCCTTTACACTTTCCATTTTCATCTTCTGAAGCTCCGGACTGAAAAAGAACACACTGATCAATTCTTTGCCAGAATTGTAATAGATTTATTCGTTCCAATGTCCAATTTGCATTGCGAAAGAGGCCAGCATTTGCGACGACCAATTTTGACTTTTGAAATGAATTTTGTCAGTTTGGGAAATAAGTTTAAACCAAGAGAGCAATTCCTTTTACCTAAGGTGCGCTCAGTAATTAATAAAAGCCCTGTGTGTGTTTCTGTAGCTTGCAATCGATTCAAGCCGAAATCATAAAGAAAACTAAGAGATTCGAAATGGAAAACGACTACATCAAGTTGTAGTAATGTTTCTGACAACGTCTGTAACGCGAAGTGAAAGAAATTAAACAGCCCGGAGGTCACTATGAAATGTGAGAATATCTAAGTTGAGCTTTTTCGGTTGCGTAATTTTACTGGCGCAGTTAGTCTAAATCGGAATTTTTTGATCAGCAGCACCGTTAAATTACGGGAAAGTGCGTAAGCGAATGATGAGATTTCAATAACATCGTCTATGACAATGTAACAGGAAACTGTTAACGACTGCGTGCATAAATCCGCGCTCAACTGTAATCGTTTAACGAGAATATCGCCATGTTTCGTAAATCGCCATGCGCGCGACACTCATCGCTGAAATTGCAGGTTCGACATGTTAATATGAATTTTACAAACGTTTTTCTCCTATATTATTATTATTACTATACGCGAATATACAAATACAGAGGAGGATATAATGCAGGAAAGATGAATGAAATACGGCTATAATTTAATTGACGAGGAACAAGTTAAAAATATCAGGCGTAGAAAAGAATTATTAACAAAAACTGAACGATTTGTTTAGTGCCGGAAGTTATAGATGTACTCGAAGCGCTTTTCCATTGTGACACATTATTTATAATTTATTAATAAAATAAATTATTTAAAATAAGATAAATGGTAAGATAAATAGTAGCTTCATTATTATTTTCTATTAAATTAAGTGTAATATTTCCGAAACTATTATAAGTGAAAAGTTTTGTGGGACTTGACTTATTTCTTTCGGAGACATTTTACGCTAGTATGAAACTCTTATCTGAAACGATAATAGAACATAATGCAGTAATCTTGTAGTTGGTAAATAAATTTTGGGGGCCCTTCAAAACCCTACATTAACTCTACCTCAGAGGCGACAATAACGCGAGCAAGAACACAGCGCATGCGCAAAACACACATTGTATATATTTTCCTTGTCAATAAGAGCGTTATTATTATTATTATTTTACTTCTTTTTTTTTGATTCTTCCTAACAATCGCAAATCCATTCAAACTTCTGTCTCTGTTAGTACAACTTTTCAATTGCTTTCACAACAAACCATTAAAATAAGTCCCAATCCGCAACTAGAATTAAAAGAGAATTAAAGAACTCTCATTGGACTAAGAAGGTCCCACAGTCAAAGTACGTGAATTGTTGATTGATTTGCACGTTTACTAACAAACACTGGAGAAGAGGGTATTCTATAAAAATTATAGCCGTATTCCATTCGTCTTTGCAACATTATATCGTGTACGCCTACCTTCGTGCGTAATACGAGAAAAACTATTGTCAAATTCGTATATATATATATATATATATATATATTACTACATCGAAACTGAAATTTCAGCGCAAAGTGTCGCACAGGGCAGGTTGTGAAGCACGGCGGTGTCTCATTAAATGATTACAGCCGAGTGTAGAGATTTATGCACACAGACGTCATCATTTGTGCAGCGAAGTTGGCCGCTTAATTGGTACCGAAGCATGGCACACGCGATAACGGTATTTATCTGTTTAAATAGCTAAAAATCGCCGCCGTCACATGCAGCAGACAGAATTAAAAGCCTCCTTCGTCGACCTGCCACGAAAACGGTAGAATGAAAATTACCGAATTCCGAGACATACGCGCGCTTCCCCCATTGCGTTACATTACGTGGCGTTGCGTTACATAAGACTCAGCTGACTAGCAGCGCGTTATTATATCCTACTTTCTTCTGACTAGAGGTTGTCTGTGAGATTTTCTGTCATCCGTTGGTACCGTTTGCAGGCGCAACGCTCTAGATGTTCCGAATAAAACGATCTACGTTGACACAAAGTCGACTCTTCTCGTCGGATCCGTTTTATTGTTATAAACTTTTACAACACTTCCAGTCGTCCCCGCGCCTGCCGCTATCATTAATTACATCACATCGTAAAAAAAAGACCGCCTATCTCAACAATACCCATTCACTTATGTTTCATCTAGATTTTGTGCCAGAACCTACCTGGTGGTCGCTTAATTTTGCTCTGCGCTACCATATTATCAGATATTTTTAATGCCAGAATTAACTGAGCTAATTAATCAGAAAAGTCACAGAAATAAAAGAGTTCGGTCAAGTTACTTTTGATGTACTTTAACCCTCTTCTTTTTTTTTTTTGGTAAGTTATGGCAGAAGTGTAAGTTGTCATTTTAGACACTGTTCTTTGTGAGAAAGGTTTTGAAATAATTTGGAATAATTCTTGGAATAATTCTTGGAATAATTCGGAATAATTTGGAATAATTCGGAATAATTCGGAATAATTTGGAATAATTTGGAATGATTTCGGAAAACAAAGATTCTTCTAGAAAATGTATATTTTAAATTAACTATAAAATTAATACGACTTAAATATTTTTTTGCAATATAAATAATTAAAATACTCTGAAATCGAAAAATGTGGAAGAGAAAGAGTAAATTAATTAAGTAAATGACAAAGATTTTCGGCAAGTCTTCGAGTCACCTCTGACTCTAATCGCTTTTTTTTTTTCTAAAACAGTTTCATTTTATGTGCGCATTGATCATGTGTATAATTATAATTTCTAAATGTTGTGGGCTCTACTTTAATATTTATATTAAGCCTTGTAAAATGCACACTACTCGTTGAACAAGACTGCTGAAACGTTAAAGCACCATCTCATTAGGATTCCTTAATTACTTTGTCTATTTTTGAATCTTTCGAAACTTTTGTTTATTCGATTTTTTTTCGGCTGGAAGAAAGTTTATTGAAGCTTAGCATCACCGCCTGAATATATTCAACAGAAATTATGTAATAAAATTCAAATGACTTGCACAAAACTTGTTTACCGCTGAGGCAGTACTAATTAGCCTAGTGCGGTAGTCTAGTGGTTAAGGTGCTTGGCTACTAAACCTGAGGTGTCATAGGTTATCGAGACTTGTCTCGTTCCGGATCCGAATCACTCTCAAGTCTATACCTAATCTGAAATTGAATATTGGTTCTATCAGAGAAATCTGGGAAAGTAAAGTCGGATAGTCCAAAAGTAGAAAGGAACTGGTCCCAGTATTCTCATCAGATCCATTAGGCGCTTAGCACACTGTAAACTTTTTAACTTCACAATCACGGACGCCATGTCAAGGGTAGCGAGCTCACTTTACTTTTTTATCTAGTGAACATTTCTCATTAAATGCGAAGATAAATCACATGAAATAAAGAATTTTTATTGAATCCAGAATAATTGAACAGAGTTATCTTCAAACTGATCTACTAAATAATAAGCTGAAAACTGCATTTGAAATTTAACGGATGATAATCATAGTGAGAATTAATAAAAAATAGTAACATAACTTAATCTGATATCCTTGCCAATCACATCCTGACAAATCTTCGCAGCACGTGGAATTGCTGTAATTATGTAAATACAAGCGATAAAAAAAAATAATAATAAGTAAAAAAACTTAAAAAACTGTATTCGTTAATTTTTGTTTGCTAATTTCTCATTTAAAACAAAAAAAAAAAAAAAAGAAGAAAACAGTGACTCCTTTTTTACGCGAACGTTTATCTGTACCTTATTTCTAGATTAATTATATTTAATTTAATGAGTACATTTGAATATACAAAAAAAAAACTAAATAAATTATAGTAAAGAGGAGGAGTATGCGGATTTGTAGATTAGCACCACAGTACTAATTAGCACAGCCGAAGAAGTGATGGGTATAAAAAGGTAGTTCCAGTATCCGCCAGAGTTCAATGCTACAGAGCCTTCTTCTACCAGACCCCATTTTTCTCATAATATTTACTTAAATTATCACGAACGCGAAATTACAAGAAAAATTATTATTGCGGCTTGATTCTCCCCGTAGTTTTTTTCAAATTGTTAACTTTCAAATTTTATCTCTTCCGCCAGCGAACAAATATGCATTATCAGCAAACTCAACTATACGGACATTGGTCTAACCGCAATTACCGATACGTTTTAATTTTTTAATCCGTGTAAAATTAATTCTACTATTGCAAGCATGGTTTTTCAGCGATCGACCGACATTGATTTTTCGTATATATTAAATTAATATAATCCGCTAAAAAAGTAACCCGGGGGGGGGGAGTCCTTTGTTTCACAATAATAATAATGATGATGATTATAGTAATTCTAATCTGAGATAAATCAGCTTTGAGGCCCCAACTCTTTGGAATGTTTTTTATTCACAATAATATTTAACAACTAGGCCAACTTTTTAATACAGAAATGACTTTGATATCATAATATGCAGACGACTTATCTATTTTATTTATTATAGATTAGAAGAATGTATATAATTGGGAAAAGCTGAATTTCTTAGGCCAAAAACAAAAGAAAGTGAATTAGAGAAAATGGAACTGGCCTTCTCTATGAAAAAGTGCATGTTATTTGGCAAGCGCAGGCTAGCTGAAAAAACTAGCAGATTAAAGAGATAAACTCAGGGCAATCTGCGCAGTTAGTGAACAGTATCTAGGTATTACAATGGATCGTGAACTGAATTGCTCTTTGCCCATTTGGAGAGGATTATTAATAATAAATGTTTAAAAACATATGACAAAAAACGAAAAAAATCTTGCCAAATACCTACGGGATGAAGAGATGTATATTCTGTACAAAGATGAAAACACTTAAGTGTGATTAGAGATCGTTATTGCAGACTTGCGTGTTTCCTTCTCTTTTTCACTTTCTTTCTGCTTTCACATTATTTTCCGAATGCGTTTTGTTATACAGACACTCAACTCTCTGCTGGAAATTGTAAAACTTATGAAAATTCAATTCGAATACTTTGATCAAACTTTCCGCTAAATATATGTAATTTTCCCGAGAAGCTATTAAATTTAAACTAATGCGCAATGTGGAATCGAACAGATACATATGTTTGAGGCGAAAATAGCAGACCTTTCACTGGATAATTTCGCGCGGATGATATTATTTCTCCTAGCAAGGCGAAAAGAACAACCGGTTTCCTCTGGTAATCTAAGCAGTCCAAATCTCTACGTCAGAAAAAAAACACATTTCCTCGTCTAGTCGGCACTTCCTTAGTAGTAATTGACTTTTTAATAATAACCTTAAATTCTTTTAAACTGGATACAACATGGAAACTAGGCCGAAAAAATAAAAATATCTTTTTGAAATTAATGATATATACCGTATATTATAACAGGCAACTCTACTGTTGATAACAGTTTAAAAAAAAAAAAAAAATGTAACGCAAATCTGTTTTATTATTAATGTAATTACTATTATTTTCGATATACGATTAATTATAGCCTATAAAAATAAATTGGAATAGAAGCAAAAAGAATGGGAAAAAAAAAAAACACAAAAAACTGACGCTCTAACTTCGCTTCATCAATAGAGCGAGTTAACATTTAAATTAAAATACACATCACCGTTATAAATAGTGCATCGTAAATTTAACAGTTCCGAGAATGAAAGTAAATAAATTACTAAATAGTAGAATATTTTCCGTATTATAGCGACTTTCTTTTGCATCCGCTCGTTATGTCATAGTTGTGTATTTCTTCCCAACTTCGCTAAGATTTTCCCTTCTCCTATCTTGCATTCGTTTTTTATTCCGTTTTTGCTATCTTTATCAGTTTTGTTTTTTCCCTATTCCTAGAGCAAAAGCTAATCTAATCTCATTAGAGTTGCTTGTGACTGGAGAAAAACCATAAACACAGTCAGGATGTGGTGGTCGATGATGCTAATAGCGCCCCAATCGTCCACTCCGCTATTATCAGAAAAAACTCTTCGCATCGACTAATAATTTTAAAATTGATACACAATGCGACACGTTTTTTTATAAATCAATCAAACTGTCTAGCCGTATTTTACCATGAAATCAGTTTTCAAGAATAACGACATTTTGCGCGATTCCCGATAGAAATGCGATCTCCTTCGTCGCAGGACAATTATTAATTAACAGAAGACACACAGCGCTGATCGTATCAAAAGTCAGAGGAGAATTCGCTTTCATTGAATATGATATTGTATAATATGTCGTCCTTGAGAATTAACCGGTCGACGGGATTTCAGAGTTATGAGCTCTTATCGCATTTTAAACGACTTTCACTAACATCAGTTCCACGCAATACGAAAGCGCGTAACAATATAAATCTGAGAACCAGCCAAAGACGTCAATGGTCAACAATTAAAAGAAAAACGGCAATTTACGCAACATTCTCCGTACGCATTCTGCTATACTCCCGCCAATTTTTACAGAATGCAGCTGAAAAAATTTCCCACGTGATAACTATTTTGCAGGCTGCTTTATTTCACTTGATAAAAAAGTCACCACAATTATTATTTATTTTTATCAGTTTTAATATACATACACATATATATATATATATATATATATATATATATATATATATATTTATAATATGTATATATATATATACGTGTGTGTACGTATTGACATTTTATAAATTCGTATAAGATTCCGTTTACATACTTTTCCGATGAAGGGCAGCGTATATAATATTCGAATACCTACTGAAATTTATATTGGCACAATTTCTGAATCTATGATGATATTCTCTATCTGTACCATTTTGAATACTGTAGTAACTATTCGGAATACCTTATTTCACTGATGGTTTATTTTTTAATCTGTAACGGGTTCTAATTCAACGTTAAATATCTTTCTTATCGAATCGGCACATGTTTGGAAAATAGGAAAAAATACTTTTTTCAAAAAATCACCTCCGAAACAGTGTTATAATTCTCGGAAGATACTATGAATTTCAATACCAAAGTCTCACGATTATATGTTTCAATTTATCTTCCGTTTGAAACTGCATGCGATAGTTTTAAAAACAGAAAACAACAAAAGTAGTGCATTGTACAAAAAAACACCGGATTTGAGCAAATTTAATTTAAAATAACAGTTTAAAGAAACACCCCGGTCAAATAATGTGATAAGGATTCCAGTTAATAGGCATATTACATGAAGTCTTTTAACTAGTCTATCGATTTCTTCATGGTTTAATTGAAATCATCGAGTCGGTCGCACGTGTATCTCTATAATTTGAAAAAATTTGCAACTTTATCGGAAATTTATATTATTAACTGTTTTTTTTTTGTTTTTTTTTAGAATTTCATGGGCCGAAAAATTCTCAAATAATAATGTACTGAAAAGAGTTGGCGTAGAAATGAAGCTCATAAAAAATATTAAAAAAAGAAAAATGGCATATCTCGGTCACATCCTGAGAACTGAAAAGTATGACATTCCGCGCCTAATACTACAAGGAAGAATTAATTGTAAAAGACCAGTTGGTAGAAGGAAGCACTCGTGGATCAAAAAAACATCAAGGAGTGGAGTAAAACGATATCAGCTTACTCTTTAAGGCAGCAAGGGAGAGAAATTATTGGGAACAGCCTACGCACTGCATAGTGTACCGCAACAGTGAAAGAAAACACCGATGTATTTCGGGATCACAAATTACAACCTTATCAAAGATTTATATTAGTAAATTTTTTTTTACAAAAACACTGATATGCTTCGGGATCACAAATTACAACTTTATCAAAGATTTATATTAGTAAATTTCTTTTTACAACAACACCGACGCATTTCGGGATCACAAATTACAACTTTATCAAAGATTTATATTAGTAAATTTCTTTTTACAAAAACACCGACATGTTTCGGGATCACAGTCCCTCCGATAAAATTCTATAATTTTACAATTCACACTGAAATATCCGATGTGTGTTCTTTTGGTTTAAAATACCATAAATTTTGCCTTTCCTTCTGATTTCTTCCTGAACAAATCTCGAACTTCTCGCGATCTGCAAAACAGCGATAACCGCTATATTATATTTTGTTCGCCAACAACAACATCGGCA